>JANKMR010000020.1:7115000-10002500 GCA_026413675.1 Populus pruinosa
ACATTGGAAGAGATCTTTCATATTTCCTCTTGGGCTCAATTGCACATTCACTATAAACCCATTGGTTTGTTAAATGTTAATGGTTATTATGATAAGTTGTTGTCTTTTCTTGATCATGCTGTGGAACAGGAATTTCTAACATCTTCTACACGACAAATCATAATCTCTGCTACTACTGCTGAACAATTGATTGACCAACTACAATCTTTCATTCCTGTGATTGATCCTTCCATGAGTTGCATAAATTGGTCATCTACGGGAAGCCGTAAAAAGCTTAGATTGGATTTGAGCCTTCATTTGTGAACTTTTATGTATTTTGGTTTTATTATTGTGTTTTGTTATTTCTTATTTTTGTTTCAGTGTGTTTCAGCTTTTGTCAGTGTTCGTTATTTCAGGTGATATCTTCTATACTCTATCTTTCTGCCTTAGAACATTGAGGACACTGTTTCGTTTTGGTTGGGGGGAGAGGGTAGTAGTTGATAAAAAAAAAATTGTTTTTCATTTTATAAAGCATGTGCATAATTGTTGTTATTAGGATGGCAGAGTAAAGGAGTTTTTTTGTTAAAGTGACTCTTGAGACGCATCTTAGTAACCATTCTTAACAAGGTCTATTATAATACTTCCTGAAATATTCAGGTTTACAAACTCTCGTATTGTTACCGCTTAATTCTGCTCATATACTTATTTAACATGTATTCTTAAACCTTAATTTACACACACACACTTTAACATATAATTGTGGGTTGCATATTGGATTATTACATTATTTATGTTCTTTTGTTAAAGGTAACAACTAAGGAAAGGGATTGTATATAATTTTTTTAAAAAGAAAAACATGAAAAAAAAAAGAAAAAAAAGAGAAAAAATGATGATAATAAAAATGTAGATAAGTTTGGTTTCGTAGCCTCCCTAACCTAAGCAATTAAGCCCGAAGGGGTGTTTTAACACCTAATACCCTAAAGTCAACTGACTTGGGAGCTATTGGCCCAACGCTTGTTACATGGGTTGAGGAGAAAAGCTTAAGGGAATCAAACATTGCACTATCTACATATCAGTATCTACGACCCGAGTTACTAAGCTCGTTGGGGTGTCTTAACACCTAATGCCCTAAGACCAACTGGTCTGGGAGTCATTAGCTGAACACTCGTTACATGGGTTAAAGATGCATGATATTTTTAAATTATATGTATATATATTTGTTTTTTTTTTTTAAAAAGACAAAAAAGAAAGACAAAAATAATAATCCCAACCCATGGAAGTTAACCTTAAACATTAGAACAAAAATTTTGTTTTCTTCCAAGAAAAGCCCCATAATTATGTGTTGATACATTGAGCACAAAAGAAAGGTTTATTAATATCTTGTTAAGAGGTATTGAGCAGATATATAACTTTAATGAGAGTTTGTTTATCTGGGTAGATTAATGGAAGTTAAATGATGAATACCTTGCTTTGTGAAATTTGCAAATTGTTGTAACGCTTTGATTACTAGGGACTAGTAATAAGCTGGTTGGGGGGTGTGATTAGTACTTAAAAGTGCATTTTTATCATGGTTTTATATCATCATTTTGCACTTGAAGTATCAATAACTCCTTAACTAAAATATGTTTTATAATAATGTATGTAATAATATAAGATACCTATAATTTATGGTAAATGTCTATTTTTAATACAGGCCTATCCCATAAATGAAAGGATTGATTGATGACTTGAAGAACTTAAATTGCAAGGATAAAGAGATGGTCAAACTTAGAGAAGAGATGTCGGTGCAATCCAAACCGGAACACTGTTCTGTAATTGGGTCATATCTGGAGCTACAGATCTCAGATTTAGGTCCAATTTATATGGATGGAAAGGTAAGACATAGGTCTACAACTTTCATATGGAGCCCAAGATCTAAAAAGGCCATTATCAAGTCCAAATTGTAGCAACAACAAAGAAGCCCGAATCTGTCTTCCAGCCCGAGCACTGTTCAGTATTTTGGCCATATCTGGAGTTCTAGAAGTCAAAATGAGCTGAATTTTTTACACAAGAAAGCGGAGACAATTGCCTACAACTTTTATGTTTTTAGCTGGCTCTAATTTTGATGTTATCAATGACGTTTTGGGCAGACAAGAGAAGATAAGGATTGTCACCAAGTCAAAAGTTGGCCACCCACTTATCAATTAGTCATCAAATCAATAGTTCCCAATTTTGGCCTATAAAAGGAGGCATTTGCCATTCATTTAGGCATCTTGGTGTTCAGATCAAGATCATGCTCTTCCTTTCTCTCTTTGTATTTTTTGTAATGTTTATGCTTTACTTTCATTAATATTAAGTTTATGCTTTTCATTTCCTTTCCTTTACTTAGTTAGCTTTTATGTTCTTATTTTGTTTATCTATTTTTCTTTCTTTCATTATGTCTAGCTAAGTTAATTATGTCAAGGTGAAAAGGTTACACTAATGGTGTAAGAATAAGTATAGTGTAAACTTAATATGGACTTTAATGTTTGATACTAACATGTTTTATATTTGTTATCTTGTTTACTCTTTAATACTTTGCTTGTTAAATGACTAATCTTGATTTATGTTGTATAACACTTGGTACAACAAATGCTTGGCACTTTCATAGCCCATAATGTATGGTATAACCGATACCTGAGCTATGAAAGGAACTTGATTTGTTGTTAACATAAGTTATAATCATGAATGCTTGACGAGATTTACAAGTATTAGCATTAATTGAATAAGATGACTAATGTAATCATGTTAACAATATATAATCTGATTGGAACCTCTTTTGTGTGTGGTTTCCAATTCAATAATAAGAGTTTATACTATACTTGTTTGATATACCATTAGTGGGACCTCTAACCTTGACATTTGTTATTATTATTGTTTAATCCTTACATTAATTTTCCATCTTCAAGTTCTCATCATCTTCTTCTTCTTCTCTTTCTTTATTACTACTACTACTACTACTACTACTACTACTACTACTACTACTACTACTACTATTATTATTATTATTATTATTATTATTACTACTACTACTATTGTTGTTGTTGTTATTGTTGTTTATAATTGTTGTCTATAATTTGTACAATTAACCTCCTTGTGGTTCGACCCCGGTCTTGCCGGGTTAGTTATTACTTCGACACTCCTGCACTTGGGAGAAGACATCAACCTTTTAGTCATGTCACATGGCAAATGCCTCCTTTTATAGGCCAAAATTGGAAACTATTGATTTGATGACTAATTAATGAGTGCGTGACCAACTCTTGACTTGGTGACAATCCTTATCTTCTATTGTCTGCCTAAAACATCATTAATAACGTTAAAGTTGGAGCCAATTGAAAACATAAAAGTTGTATACAATTTCCTCAGCTTTTTTTTGTAAAAACTTTAGCTCATTTTGACTTCTAAAACTCTAGATATGACCAAAATATTGAATAGTGCTTGGGTTGGAGGACAGATTTGGGCTTCTTTGTTATTGCTATAATTTGGACTTGAAAATGACCTTTTTAGATCTTGGGCTCCATATAAAAGCTATAGGCCTATGTCTTACCTTTCCATCCATATAAAGTAGACCTAAATCTGAGATTTATATCTTCAGATATGACCCAATTACCGAATAGTATTCCGATTTGGATTGCACCAACATCTCTTTTCTAAGTTTGGTCATCTCTTTTCCCTTGCAATTTAAGTTCTTAAAGTCATCAATCAATCCTTTCATTTATGTGATAGGCATGCATTTAAAATGAAAATTTACCATAAATTAAAGGTATCTTATATTATTAGATATATTATTATAAAACATGTTTTAGTTAAGGAGTTATTGATACTTCAAGTGCAAAATGATGATATAAAACCATGATAAAAATGCACTTTTAAGTACTAATCACACCCCCAACTAGCTTATTACTAGTCCCTAGTAATCAAAGCGTTAAAATAGAAAAACAATTTGCAAATTCCACAAAGCAAGGTGTTCATTATGTAACTTCCATTAATCTATCCAGATAAACAAACTCTCATTAAATTTATATATCTACTCCATACCTCTTAAGAAGGTATTAATAAACTTTTTTTTGTGCTCAATTTATCAACACATAATTATGGGGCTTTTCTTGGACAAAAATAAAATTTTTGTTCTAATGTTTAAGGTTAACTTCCTTAGGTTGGGATTATTATTTTTGTCTTTTTTTTTCTTCTTTTTTTTAAATGTATATACATATAATTTAAAAACATCATGCATCTTTAACCCCTACGAGCTTAGTAACTCGGGTCGCAAATACTAATATATAGATAGTGTAATGTTTGATTCCCTTGAGCTTTTTTCCTCAACCCATGTTACAAGCGTTGGGCCAATAGCTCTCAAGTCAGTTGACTTTAGGGTATTAGGTGTTAAAACACCCCTTCGGGCTTAATTGCTTAAGTTAGGTAGGCTACAAAACCAAACTTATCTATATTTTTATTATTATCATTTTTTTCTTTATTTAATTATATTTATCCCTTTTCCTTGTTACCTTTAACAAAAAAACATAAATAATGTAATAATCCAATATGCAACCCACAATCATATGTTAAAGTGTGTGTGTAAATTAAGGTTTAAGAATAAATGTTAAATAAGTATATGAGCAAAATTAAGTGATAACAATACGAGAGTTTGTAAACCTGAATATTTCAAGAAGTATTATAATAGACCTTATTAAGAATGGTTACTAAGATGCGTCTCAAGAGTCATAAAAGTTCTCCTTACTCTGCCATCATAGTAACAATAATTTTGCACATGCTTTATAAAATAGAAAACACAGTTTTTTTTTAGCTACTACCCTCTCCCCCCAACCAAAACGAGACATTGTCCTCAATATTCTAAGGTAGAAAGATAGAGTATAGAAGATATCACCTGAAATCACGAATACTGACAAACTTGAAACACACTTAAACAAATATAAGAAACAACAAAATACAAATATTATGCTATTAATAATACCAAAAGACACAAGTTCTTACAAACTAAAATTCAAATCACAGTTGTGATTGTGGCTCACATCTTCCATTGGTTTTATGTCCAAGAACAACTTAAACACCCTCTATGGGTCAGGGATAGGCTTCCCATCCAGTTTTTTAAAAAACTAGCAAACATGGTCTTTTTTAGTCAGATTCCCAAGACTATGCCAAGCATATTCTTTATGAAAATGGGTTTATAAGTTATGATTTACACGATGCTTATCTTGACTATGATGAGACTTAAGAGTCAATAGAAGATTATCTAAAGACTCTCTGTGTTTTGAAATAAATCCCACATTTTGATAACTTTCACAGTTTTTACGGAATGCATGTGACTCCTTGAATATGGTGGGCCAGTAAAATCCACTCTGTAAGATTTCTACAATCCTCTTTTTTGATGAGAAATGATCCCCACATGCTTTAGAGTGATAAAATTTAATAACATCACTTACCTCATTGTCGGGAATGCATCTTTAAAATATTTGATCAGGACAATAATTGAATAAGTAAGGGTCATCCCAATAAAAATTTTGCATGTCGCTCAAAAATTTTCTTTTGTCTTCGGTACTCTAGTGAGCTGGCAAAAATCCTGAAGCAAGAAAATTGATATTTTTAGCAAACCAAGGCATTAAACTAAGAGAAAGTAGAGATTCATTAGAAAAGAAATCATCGATTGGTGTGATGTTGGGTATCGAATTTGTTGTCACTTTTTATAAAAGATTCATATCAACATTTTCGATGCCTTTTTCGTTCTCGATTTCTTCCTAATTGGTCATGGCATGAGAAAATAAAAGTGCTGGTAGGGAATCAATCTTTTCTTTGCAATGTTCAGATTCAACCGCTTCCTTACCCTTAAAAATTGACTCATCATCTTTCTCACAAGGTTCAAGAATGGGTTTTTTAATAACCTTACCACTGTGAAGAGTGATGACTGATTTGACTTGATCCATGTGTTAACTTCCAGAACTACTTGCATTTGCATTGTATTGCTCCTTAGGATTTTGCTGTGGTTGAGATGGAAACTTACCTTTCTCTTGAAAAAAGAGAGCAGATGTGAATTTTACAAGAGTATCTTTAAAATCTATTATGCTTTGAGCAAGTTGAGTGTCGATTGTCTCTTGCATTTCAATAAATGCATACAAAGTTTCCTCAAAATTTCTTGTAGGAGGTGGAGCATAAGGAGGTGCATATTCATGAGAATTTTGAAAATTATGGTGTGCTTGAAACTGTGGTGGTGAAGTTTGTGCATGTCACTCTTCTAACTGAAATTTGGGTGATTTCTCCAACTAGGGTTATATGATTATGAGTATGGGTTGTGGTTGACCCTTTAGAAACTATTTAAAGCATGAGCTTGTTCATGAAGACATTCCTTAAAAGAAGGCAAGGTTGGATAGTTATTGATTAAGTGTTCATTTGTTTCATATATTTGACACACAATGCTTTCAATAGATTTTAATTGACCACTCTTTTTTAATTTTAGTATCTCGATTTTTCTAGCTAAAGATGCAAACTTGGCTTAAAGGTCATGATCTTCCCTAAGGTTGTACATACCTCTATAAGATGTATGAGGTTGAGTTTTACTCGGTGCCTCATAAGTACTCGTGATGTCCCAATTTTAAACATTTTCAACTAACAAGTCTAAGTACTCCATTGCTTCATCAGGATCTTTATTTTCAAAAGTTCCATTGCACATTAATTCAACTATTTGTCTATCTCTAGGTTTTAACCCTTCATAAAAATGTGAAACCAATCTCCATGTTTCAAAACCATGATGAGGGCAATTACTAAGCAAGTCTCGATACCTATCCCAATATTGGTAAAATGTTTCTCCTGGTTTTTTAGTGAAAGTGGTGATTTGTCTTTTGAAAGAGTTTGTTCTGTGAGATGGGAAAACTTCTTTAAAAACTATTGTTGCACTACATCCCAAGCATGAATGGATCCTGATCTCAAATTTTGTAGCCATGTTTTAGCTTTATCTTTTAATGAAAAAAGAAAAAGCTTTAATCTGATGGTGTTCATGCTACAATTTAAATTATTATATATGTTGCAAACCTCCTCAAATTCCCTTAAATGCAAGTATGGATTTTCCAATTCTAAGCCATGAAAAGAAGGTAAAAGTTGAATAATGTCTAGCTTAAAATTAAAATGAGATGCATCGGGAGGAAAAACTATGCATGATAGTGCACTTATTCTTGTGGGATTCATGTGGTCTCTAAGTGTTCTAGTTCGGTTATTCTCATTATTCTCATTATAAAGTGATTGATTATCTTCTTCAGCTATATTTTCTAAAAATGATGAGGATACCTTACAAAATCAACCATTTGATGTTCGTGACCACACTCTCATGCACGTGTAGGAATATAATAAAAAGAAAAAGAAAACAAAAGAAGAAGAAACAAGAGAAAAGAAACAAAGTTATATACAAGAGAAAATAAAATAAATATTATAATTTATACAAGAACTTACCTCCCCGACAACGACTTCAAAAACTTGACACAGCTAAAAGATTGATGTCTTCTTCTAAGTGCAGGAGTGTCGAAGTAATAAATAACCCGGTAAGACCGGGGTCGAACCATAGGGAGGTTAATTGTACAAATTATAAACAACAATTATAAATAACAATAGTAACAATAACAACAACAATAATAATAGTTGCAATAACAATACTAATAATAATAGTAGTAGTAGTAATAGTAACAATAATAATAACAATAACAATAATAATAATAATAACAACAACAACAACAACAACAACAACAATAATAATAATAATAAAGAAAAAAAAGGAGAAGAAGAAGAAGAAAATGAAAACTTTGAGATGAAATATTAATATAACAATTAAACAATGATAATAACAAATGTCAAGGTTAGAGGATCCACTAATGGTATATCAAGCAAGTATAGTATAAACTCTTATTATTCAATTGGAAACCACACACAAAGGAGGTTCCAATCAGATTATAAATTGTAAACATGATTACATTAGTCATCTTATTCGATTGATGCTAATACTTGTAAATCTCGTCAAGCATTCATGATTATAACTTATGTTAACAACAAATCAAGTTCCTTTCATAGTTTAGGTGTCGGTTATACCATACAGTATGAACTATGAAAGTGTCAAGCATTTGTTGTACCAAGTGTTATACAACATAAATCAAGATTAGTCATTTATCAAGCAAAGTATTAAAGAGTGAACAAGATAACAAATACAAAACATGTTAGTATCAAACATTAAAGTCCATATTAAGTTTACACTATACTTATTCTTACACCATTGGTGTAACCTTTTCACCTTGACATAATAAACTTAGCTAGATATAATGAAAGAAAGAAAAATAAATAAACAAAATAAGAACATAAATAAGATAAAAGTTAACTAAGTAAAGGAAAGGAAATGAAAGGTATAAACTTGATATTAATGAAAGCAAAGCATAAACATTACAAAAAATACAAAGAGAGAAAGCAAGAGCATGATCTTGATCTGGAAACCAAGATGCCTAAATGCATGGCAAATGCCTCCTTTTATAGGCCAAAATTGGAAATTATTGATTTGATGACTAATTAATGAGTGGGTGACCAACTCTTGACTTGGTGACAATCCTTATCTTCTATTGTCTTTCCAAAACATCATTAATAACATCAAAATTGGAGCCACTTGGAGCCATTTTGACTTCTAGAACTCCAGATATGGCCAAAATACTGAAGAATGCTTTGGCTGGAGGATAGATTCGAGCTTTTTTATTGTTGCTACAATTTGGACTTGAAAATGGCTTTTTTAGATCTTGGTCTCCATATGAAAGCTGTAGACCTATTTCTTACCTTTCCATCCATATAAAGTAGACCTAAAACTGAGATCGATAACTCCAGATATGACCTAATTACCAAATAATATTCTGGTTTGGATTGCACTGACATCTCTTTTCTAAGTTTGGTTATCTTTTTCCCCTTGCAATTTAAGTTCTTAAAGTCATCAATCAATCCTTTCATTTATGTGATAGGTCTGCATTTAAAATGAATATTTACCACAAATTAAAGGTATCTTATATTATTAGATATATTAATATAAAACATGTTTTAGTTAAGGAGTTATTGATACTTCAAGTGCAAAATGATGATATAAAACCATGATAAAAACACACTTTTAAGTACTAATCAGTACCTCTCCAAAGTCCCATCAAACTTAAGCTTGACTTTATAAACCTATTTACATCCAATAACATGTTTAGAAGTAAGAAGATCAACAACAGTCCAAGTATTATTCAATTCAAGAGCTTTGATTTCATTAGCTATAGCCTCATCATACCTTTCGTTACATTGTATAGCTTGAGTATATAAAATGGGCTTTAAAAGTGTAGAAACAGAAAGACTAAAACATTTTTTGGCAATAAAGAGATGATCATAAGAAAGGATGAACGAAAGAGTATAAGGAATACTCGAAGCTGAAGAAGAAGGTGCAAGCTTTGAAGTGGAGGTTGTAATATGACAATAATAGTCATGCAAATATCTAAGTTTGTGTTTTATCCTAGAAGACTTCCTGCATGGCTGAGGAATGATCTTAGAATGAGATGCTAGAAGTGGTTTTGAGTTAGAGTTCAAGAAAGAAGAAGATGAACTTGTACTAAAGGGTGAATGAGTAGTAGAATAGAAAGGAAAAGAATCTAAAGCTATGGGATCAAGGGAAGGAGCTAGTGATTAATGCAATGGAAAAGGTAAAGGGAGTACAAAATCAATGGAAGAGATAGGATATTTGAGTGCAAAACAAAGTATAGTTTCATGGAATATAACATCTCGAGAGACAAAGACAGTGTTTAGATTTAAATCATAGAGTTTGTATCCCTTGAAGTTATATGGATAACCAAAAAAGATAAAAGGGTTAACTCAAACTTATATCTATTTCTAATGAGAGTAGTTGTATAACAGAGGCAACCAAAACTTTCAAATGTGGATAAGATGGAGGGGAGATTGGAACAAAATTTCATAAGGAGATATGTTGTGTAAGACAAGAGCAGGAATCCTATTAATTAAATGCACTGCAGTAAGAACACAATCACCCTAAAAATGTAAAGGTAAATAGGACTGAAAATGAAGGGATCTAACCACATTCAAGATATGCTAGTGTTTGCGTTCAACAATTGAATTTTGTTGAGGTGTTTCAACACAACTTAATTAATGGACTATATATTTTGATGCATAAAATTGACTCATGTGGAACTCAACTCCATTATGTAATTAGAGGGACTTGATTTTAGTATTAAATTGTGTCTCAACCAAATTAGAAAAAGTATTAAATATGGGTTCTAGTTTGAGACTTATTATTCAAAAGATGAATCCATATAAATCTGGTATGATCATCTACTATGGTTAAAAAAATGAAGAACCACTAATAGATTTAGTGGAAAAGGGACCTCAAAGTTCATAGTGAATGAGATCAAAAGGTTTTGCAAAAGCTGTGATGTGATGAGGAAAAGATAAATGGTGTTGTTTGGCCAATGGACAAATGTTATAAATCTTTTTAGATCCATATAAAACTTGAGGAATTACATGAGAAAGTAATTTCAAGGGAATCTAAAAGGTGACCTAATCTTTAATATTGTAAACTATTGTTTACAAAATTAACAAAGAAACTAGCAGAAGCTAAATTAGTGATTGTAGTCTTAGACATGGATTTAACAGGATTGGAAAACACAGAGTTCTTACGTAAAGCAGAAACTGGATTTTGCAACAAATAATATAAACCTCTAACTTCTTTACCCACACCAATCTTTCTTTAACTTGTAAGGTTCTAAACAAAACATAATTTGGATAAGATAATGACATAGCACTATAGTTTGAATCAGCTTGTTGATAGTTATCAAGTTGAATGAAAAGGAAGGGATACAAAGCACATCGATTAAAATAAAAGATTCTGAAATCTTAATGGTACCAATGTAAGTAATTGAAGCTTGTTTTCCATTAGGTAATCGTATTATTTTAGAAGCAACAAAAGTTATATGTCTAAAGAATTATATGGAACAGAACATGTGATTTATAGCTCCAGTATCAATTATCCAAAGAGCTTTGACAGAATTTGTGAGAAGAGTTAGGTGAGTGAAAAATAAGGCAGATGCCAAAAAAAAAATGTTTTGTATCTAGATTAGAAAGTTAAGATATATTTGAAAGAGTATTTGCACGGTTTATATTGATTAAAGTTCCACCTTGAATGGAGATTTCTGATTCTTTTTTTGCAGATGAAGAAACTTGATTGATAAAAGATTCAAGTTCTGAGATTGAGGATTTGAACATTTCCATAAGTTACTGATATTATTCATAAGTAATAGGTAGCTGAGGAACAATGTTTTCATAAACATGATTTACACTATGAGAAGCATTCTTTCCTTTGTTAAACTTGTAATCGGGTAGAAATCCATGAATTTTATAGCACTTCTTCATAATGTCGTCATGAATACAATAATAAGATAAAAAGATCTATTATAAGCAAAACGAGTTGGAGGTGTTATCTTGGTAAGTAATGTAGTGGTGTTCTGATTGAAAGAAACACTTGAAGAAGAAATCATGTGTTACCTCTCCTTTTGAACTATAATTAAGAAAACCTTATTGATAGAAGGCAATGGATCAATTAGCAGAATTTGTCCTTGACTATGTGAATAACTCTCATTCAATCCCATAAGGAATTGATAAACATGCTACTGATGATGATAAGATAGAATAGTCTTCAAAGCTCCACATGTGCATATCAGAATTGGTTAATGATTTCCTAACTCATCCCATAATCCTTTTATAGCAGTAAAATATGAATTGATAGAGTAATTCTCCTATGATAGAGATAAGATGGATTTCTGAAGCTAGAAAATATGTAGTCCTTCATGCTAAGAAAATCTGTTATGAAGATCATTCTATATTTTAGATACATCATCAATATAAATGATGTTAGCAACCTCTATTATGAAAGAACCATATTATTGTAGTGAGTCCATGCCAAACCTTGAGAATCAAACAGATTGAATGGCTTAGGCAAAGTGTCATTAACAAAATTGAGTTTGTTCTTGGTTGATAAAGCCATGATCATCGCCCTTTTTCATAAGTTATAATTTTCACTATTGAGTTGCTTTAAAACAATCATGGAGCCAGGACTGTCACCATGAAGCAAAAATAAAGGATTAGAAGATCCATTTCTAAGGTAGCTTCAACCATTTCCAGAAAATAATGGGAAAGAATATAGAAAAAGAATGAAAAAGGTGAAGATTAAGATGCAGAAATTAAACTCAGAGAGATTGCTCTGATACCATATTAGAAATGAAAATGTAAACTAATTTCATCTTATTCATTTTCTTAATTGGTTATAGTATTTATATCCTACACTTAGCATAGTAACAAAATTAGTTATAAATAATAGATTTAATAATGAACTTGACAACAAACTCTAATAACCTAAGAAGTTCATTATAGCAGCTTCAGACTTCAGCTTAACGTTGCATATTCTTCATTATAACAGATGCAGACTTTATTTTACTAATGTATATTTAATAAGGTATTCTAGATAAGGCAATAACAAACACAATTAAACCTTCAATTCTAACTCGATTAATAATTATATGCTATAAAAAAGTCTTTCTTGTCCCACCATGACCATGAACAAATAAGAGCACTTGCTTGTTTTGTAGTATAGATGTAATAACATAGTCATAGATGTTTCTTTGACATGGGTTAAGATGCGGCATAGACAATGAATAATTATTTCTATGCTTAGCAGGATTATGGTCAAGCTCTTCCCTTAAAAGTTTGTTCTTGACCTTATCCATCATTTGACCATTTGACATTAGAAGTTTATGATTTTTTGGTGATGTTGCCAAAGTATTAAATAGTTGTTCAAGTTTATATAGTATATAGTTCTTAAGTTCATCGTTAGACAAACGAAGGTTCAATATTGAAAAAAAAGATCTTAAGCGGTATTCAATGTCATCTTGTATAGAATGCCAAAATTGATTAAAAAGATTATTTGGATCAGCAACCTCACAAAACATAATAATATTAACAAACTTTTTCTTGGTTGTGGAGAGGAAGTGATTAGTACTTAAAAGTGCATTTTTATCATGGTTTTATATCATCATTTTGCACTTGAAGTATCAATAACTCCTTAACTAAAGCATGTTTTATAATAATATATCTAATAATATAAGATACCTTTAATTTATGGTAAATGTTCATTTTAAATGCAGGCCCATCACATAAATAAAAGGATTGATTGATGACTTTAAGAACTTAAATTGCAAGGGGAAAGAGATGACCAAACTTAGAAAAGAGATGTCGGTGCAATCCAAACCAGAACATTGTTTGGTAATTGGGTCATATCTGGAGCTATAGATCTCAGATTTAGGTCTACTTTATATGGATGGAAAGGTAAGACACATGCCTACAACTTTCATATGGAGCCCAAGATCTAAACAGGTCATTTTCTAGTCCAAATTGTAGCAACAACAAAAAAGCCCGAATCTGTCCTCCAGCCCGAGCACTGTTCAGTTTTTTCGCCATATCTGGAGTTCTAGAAGTCGAAAGAGCTAAATGTTTTACACAAGAAAGATGAGACAATGTCCTACAACTTTCATATTCAAGTGGCTCCAATTTTGACATTATCAATGATGTTTTGGGCAGACAAGAGAAGATAAGGATTGTCACTAAGTCAAGAGTTGGTCACCCACTCATTACTTAGTCATCAAATCAATACTTTCCAATTTTGGCCTATAAAGGGAGATATTTGCCATGCATTTAGGCATCTTGGTCTCCAGATCAAGATCATGCTTTTGCTTTCTCTCTTTATATTTTTTGTAATGTTTATGCTTTGCTTTTATTAATATCAAGTTAATGCCTTTCATTTCCTTTCATTTACTTAGTTAACTTTTATCTTATTTATGTTCTTATTTTGTTTATTTATTTTTCTTTCTTTCATTATGTCTAGATAAGTTCATTATGTCAAGGTGAAAAGGTTACACTAATGGTGTAAGAATAAGTATAGTGTAAACTTAATATGGACTTACATGTTTGATACTAACATGTTTTGTATTTGTTATCTTGTTCACTCTTTAATACTTTGCTTGTCAAATGACTAATCTTGATTTATGTTGTATAACACTTGGTACAACAAATGCTTGGCACTTTCATAGCCCATACTGTATGGTATAACAGACGCTTGAGCTATGAAAGGAACTTGATTTGTTGTTAACATAAGTTATAATCATGAATGCTTGACGAGATTTACAAGTATTAGCATTAATTGAATAAGATGACTAATGTAATCATGTTAACAATCTATAATCAAATTGGAACATCCTTTGTGTATGGTTTCCAATTAAATAATAAGAGTTTATACTATACTTTGTTGATATACCATTAGTGGATCCTCTAACCTTGACATTTGTTATTATCATTGTTTAATCATTTCAGTAATATTACATCGCAAAGTTCTCATCATCTTCTTCTTTTTCTCCTTCTTTTTCTTTATTATTATTATTGTTGTTATTATTACTATTACTACTACTGCTATTATTATTGTTGTTGTTGTTGTTGTTGTTGTTGTTACTTTTATATTGTTGTTGTTATTGTTGTTGTTGTTATTGTTGTTATTGTATTATTGTTATTTATAATTTGTACAATTAACCTCCCTGTGGTTCGACCATGGTCTTGCCGGGTTATTTATTACTTCGACACTCCTTCACTTGGGAGAAGACATCTATCTTTTAGTCGTGTTAGGAAGTTGTTGGAATAACTTCAGCAAACGCATCTAACCAATTTTTATTATCTCCTAATAACCTTAAAGCCTTGCATGCTAGTTGAAAAGTTGGAAACACTATGTAAGAGATTTGTCACAAGTCTTCAAAGTTTTTTGCTCCTTTAACATGATTAAGTAACATTCTAAGACAATAAAACTCTTTAGCAATAGGATGGGCATACACAATGCGACCAAGGCAAAATCCACGTGATCTAATAATCCATTCTTTTTGCCTAACATCCTAAAAGTTCTTGCTTGGAAACTAAGTAACATAGATCTTATGCATCGACATTAACTCTATTATGCTCAAACTACTCTATGAGCATTGTCTTATTAACCCCAAGCCTTCTAAGAATTGAAGGTAAGGATTCATTACCTAAAAAAAACACATGATGTTGTAATGATAAATGGACCTGAAGTCTTTCAATAGGTGGCTCTTTAAATGGATTGGGAATTGGAATAGCTGTCATACTGCCTCATATGGACAAATGAATCTACAATTTAGATAAGCTTGTATTTCATCATTAGTCTTTTTCTGCATAACCATTTTATATCGATCAGCTCCTTTGCTAATATACTTAAAAAGATACTTGATAAGTATGGATTCACAACAAATTTCAACATTAATGTATGCATTGTAGTGGAGTAAAATTTTTCTATTGTATAGGACAATATGATAATTTGAGAGAGAAATGCCAGTTTTAATAACGTGACCTATAAGTTGTATACATCGTTTATAAAACAAAAGCCATTCTCATCAAAGAAAGTTGCATCATTTTTTTTAAATCATTTGGAACATTTATTCTTTTCCATACTTTGAGCCTTTAGATGTGTAGCGCCGCATGGAGCGTGCATCATAAATTGTGAAACCATTTCATAGCAAAGAGGATATTGATTCTTGTCAGGTATCTCAGCTGGAATAGTAGAGTCAACATCCTCAGCTAAACGAAATTTGAACTTTAGAGCTAGCTAGACTAATAAATGAGTATGCGGCAAACCTTTTTTTTAGAACTCCACAACATAAACATCTAAATAGAGAAAATGCAAGCAAAGAAGTAAAAATGGTTGTTTCCAAAAGGAAAAAAGAAAACTTGAAATATAAGAAATGACATAGAAATACCAGCAATTGTTCATCCAAAAGGTTTTCCAAATTTGATGAATGAAATCATATCAATTAGCTTTGAGTGAAATACCTTTGCGATGATGTTAGGCTTGTCCTCAAGTTGATGTTTCTTGTTTTCTTAATTTCCCGATGAATTTTAGGCCAATTGACATTCCAAGTGAATATGATAAAAAGATTAGGATTTCCATAACACCTACATATGGCAATAGCATCTTAGTAATTATTAATCATATACCGAGGACTTGTAGTTAAAAGGGATGGAATTATAATTTTCCTTGTAATTGATCCTTCAACATCACCTCTAGCAATAACATCATATATTCCTTTGTAACGTTCACTTCTAAGATTTTCTTGGATTGCACATGTAAAATCCTAATGATCCTCTTCGACATCAATGAATGTATCAACCAAAAATTATTGGTACAGTTGCCCGCCTTTTATGAGACTACTTTCTTCTTTTTCTCTTTCATAAATAAGATAAGCATAATAGGCTTTCATTGAAACCCTTAGTTTTTGTTTAGGCACCCGCTGCTCTTAATGAGCCAATGCAATAGCAATGTGAAAAAAATCATTGCCATATAAAAAAAGAAGTGGCCATAATAAAAGGCCATAAATTTTGGATTAAGCTTTGAGATTCTTTGAAGGGTTCTGGATGAACTTTCAATAATTATATCTCAGCCACATCGAGAATGACCAATGTCCCCAACAACTAAACCACATGTCGTTTAAGGAAGGATCATCGTATTGCCTTAAGTCATTATCTCTTTTACCAATTAACCGAAGCTTGAACTCTAGAACCTCGACATCACCAAACCTTTATCTAGCATAACGGAACAAACATACCAATTCATTAGATGAATCAAACGTATTAATAAGACTAACAACAATCTCACTATCTAAGACTGAAGGAAAATCTCCATTTTAGAATGATTGTAGTTGATTAGCGACCTCATTATTTATATAAAATATATAAAGTTATGCAAACTTGGGAGCCCCATCATCTATGGGCTAAAAAGAACCTATAAGATGGTGATAATATCCGTTGACCTTAAAGACATAAAATCCAGGTTGAGCATTAATATAATGATTGATTACAACCCCTATAAATTTGAAAGCAAACATTAAGTTATAAGCTTGAATTTCACTTTCAAACTTTTTGGATGATGAACAATTATTTGGGTTAAGGAGGTTGTCAAGGTAGTTAGGTGTTCCTTGTCGAGTAAGAAGCACCACTTTCCTATTATCACAACAAAGTGTAAACATGGGCTATAAATATGGGCTTATTTTGGTTGAACACGCCAAACATTCTTGGAACCAAAAAAGAGTGTCATAATGCCTACGCAAATGGAAAAGCAAAACATTAAAAAAACCATGATCAAGACAAGATCAAGGTTAAGTGAAGGAAAATATAGGAATAGAATAAATCTTAATAACTTTCTAAAGAAACCATCTAAACATAGGGATAATAAGCAATCAAAGAAAAAACATCAAGAAATGAAGTGTTGGGCAAAGATTAACTGGCTTGCAAGGAAAAGGAACGATATTGGATTGAAATTTGTAATATGTCTTGACACATACAGGTAAGCCTAGCTAAAAATCCTTAATTGTGTCATATCTAGAGCTATAGATCTCAGATTTAGATCTACTTTATATGGATTAAAAGGTAAGACATAGGCCTATAACTTTTATATGGAGCCCAAATTTAAAAAGGTTATTTTCAAGTCCAAATTGTAGCAACAACAAAGAAATCTGAATTTGTCTTCCAGTCCGAGCATTGTTCAATGTTTGGCCCATATCTAGAGTTCTAGAAGTCCAAATAACCTGAAGTTTTTTATAT
The DNA here is from genome assembly GCA_026413675.1 of Populus pruinosa. NCBI lineage: Eukaryota > Viridiplantae > Streptophyta > Magnoliopsida > Malpighiales > Salicaceae > Populus > Populus pruinosa. The sequence continues at coordinate 7,132,713 of JANKMR010000020.1, forward strand.
AAGAAAGCTGAGATAATTTCCTACAACTTTCATGTTTTGAGTGGCTCTAATTTTGATGTTATCAATGACGTTTTGAGCATATAAGAGAAGATAAGGATTGTTACCAAGTCAAGAGTTGGTCACCCACTCATCAATTAGTCATCAAATCAATAGTTCTCAATTTTGGCCTATAAAAGGAGGCATTTGCCATGCATTTAGGCATCTTGGTCTCCAGATCAAGATTATGTTTTTGCTTTCTCTCTTTTTGTTTTTTGTAATGTTTATGCTTTACTTTCATTAATATCATGTTTATTATGCCTTTCATTTCCTTTCATTTACTTATTTAACTCTTATCTTATTTATGTTCTTATTTTGTTTATTTTTCTTTCATTATGTTTAGCTAAGTTTATTATGTCAAGTTGAAAAGGTTACATTAATGGTGTAAGAACAAGTATAGTATAAACTCTTATTATTCAATTGGAAACCACATGCAAAAGAGGTTTCAATCAGATTATAAATTGTTAACATGATTATATTAGTCATCTTATTCAATTAATGCTAATACTTGTAAATCTCGTCAAGCATTCATGATTATAACTTATGTTAACAACAAATCAAGTTCCTTTCATAGCTCAAGTGTCGGTTATACCATATAGTATGGGCTATGAAAGTGTCAAGCATTTGTTGTACCAAGTGTTATACAACATAAATCAAGATTAGTCATTTAACAAGCAAAGTATTAAAGAGTGAACAAGATAACAAATACAAAACATGTTAAAAAAACCCACTCTTGAACCTTGTGAGAAAGATGATGAGTCAATCTCTAAGGGTAAGGAAGGGGTTGAATCTAAATATTACAAGGAAAAGACTGATTCCCTGCCAGCACTTTCATTTTCTCATGCCATGACCAATTAGGAAGAAATCAAGGATGAAAAAGGCACCGAAAATGTTGATGCGGATCTTTTATCAAAAGTGACAACAGATTCTACACCCGACATCACACCAATCGATGATTACTTTCCTGATAAATCTCTACTTTCTCTTAGTTTAATGCCTTGGTTTGCTAAAAATATCAATTTTCTTGCTTTAGGATTTTTGCCAGCTCACTAGAGTATTGAAGACAAAAGAAAATTTTTGAGTAACATGCAAATTTTTATTGGGATGACCCTTACTTATTCAATTATTGTCCTGATCAAATATTTCAAAGATGCATTCCCGAAAATGAGGTAAGTAATGACATTAAATTTTGTCACTCTAAGGCACGTGGGGATCATTTCACATCAAAAAAAAAGATTGTAGAAATCTTACAAAGCGGATTTTATTGGCCAACCATATCCAAGGAATCACATGCATTCCGCATAACCTGTGAAAATTGTCAAAAGGTGGGATTTATTTCAAAACACAGAGAGTCTTTAGATAATCTTCTATTGACTCTTAAGTCTCATTATAGTCGAGATAAGCATCGTGCAATTCATGATTTATGGTCAATATTCCATACGAAACATGTTCGACATAGTCTTGGGAATCTGACTAAAAAAGACCATATTTGCTGGTTTTTAAGAAAACTGGATGGGACGCCTATCCCCGACCCATAGAGGGTGTTTAAGCCGTTCTTAGACGTAAAACCAAGGGAAGATGTGAGTCACACTCACAACTGTGATTTGAATTTTTGTTAGTAAAAACTTGTGTCTTTTGGTTTTATTAATAGCATAATATTTGCGTTTTGTTATTTCTAATATTTGTTTAAGTGTGTTTCAGGTTTGTCAGTATTCGTTATTTCAGGTGATTTCTTCTATACTCTATCTTTCTACCTTAGAACATTGAGGACAATGTCTCGTTTTGGTTGAGGGGAGAGGGTAGTAGTTGATACAAAAAAAAAATATTTTCCATTTCATAAAGCATATGCAACATTGTTGTTATGAGGATGGCAAAGTAAAGGAGCTCTTTTATTAAAGTGACTCTTGAGACGTATCTTAGTAACCATTCTTAATAAGGTCTATCATAATACTTCTAGAAATATTCAGGTTTACAAACTCTCGCATTGTTATCACTTAATTCTGCTCATATACTTATTTAACATGTATTCTTAAACCTTAATTTTCACACACACACTTTAACATATGATTGTGGGTTGCATATTGGATTATTACATTATTTATGTTTTTTGTAAAAGGTAACAACTAAGTGAAAGGGATATTATATAATTAAAAATAAAAAATAAAAAAAACAAAAACAAAAAAAAATAAAAAACAAAAAAAAATGAAATGATAATAATAAAAATGTAGATAAGTTTGGTTTCGCAGCCTCCCTAACCTAAGCAATTAAGCTCGAAGGCGTGTTTTAACACCTAATACCCTAAATTCAACTGACTTGTGAGCTATTGGCCCAATGCTTGTTACATGGGTTGAGGAGAAAAGCTTAAGGAAATCAAACATTGCACTATCTACCTATCAGTATCTACGACCTGAGTTACTAAGCTCGTAGGGGTGTCTTAACACCTAATGCCTCAAGACCAACTGGTTTGGGAGTCATTAGCTGAAAGCTCGTTACATGGGTTAAAGATGCATGATGTTTTTAAATTATATGTATATATATTTAAAAAAAAAGACAAAAATAATAATCCCAAACCAGGGAAGTTAACCTTAAATATTAGGACAAACATTTTATTTTCTTTCAAGAAAAGCCCCATAATTATGTGTTGATACATTGAGCATAAAAAAAAGGTTTATTAATATCTTGTTAAGAGGTATTGAGCAGATATATAAATTTAATGAGAGTTTGTTTATCTAGATAGATTAATGAAAGTTAAATGATGAATACCTTGCTTTGTTGAATTTGCAAATTGTTTTTCTATTTTAACGCTTTGATTACTAGGGACTAGTCATAAGCTGGTTGAGGGGTGTGATTAGTACTTAAAAGTGCATTTTTATCATGGTTTTATATCATCATTTTACACTTGAAGTATCAATAACTCTTTAACTAAAGCATGTTTTATAATAATATATCTAATAATATAAGATACCTTTAATTTGTGGTAAATATTCATTTTAAATGCAGGCCTATCACATAAATGAAAGGATTGATTGATGACTTTAAGAACTTAAATTGCAAGGGCAAAGAGATGGCTAAACTTAGAAAAGAGATGTCGGTGCAATCCAAACCGGAACACTGTTTGCTAATTGGGCCATATCTAGAGATATAGATCTTAGATTTAAGTCTACTTTATATGGATGGAAAGGTAAGACATAGGCCTACAACTTTCATATGGAGCCGAAGAGTAAAAAAGCTATTTTCTAGTCCAAATTGTAGCAACAACAAAGAAGCCTAAATCTGTTCTCCAACCCGAGCACTGTTCAGTATTTTGGCCATATCTAAAGTTTTAGAAGCAAAATAAGTTGAATGTTTTACATAAGAAAGCTGAGACAATTGTCTACAACTTTCATGTTTTCTAGTGGCTCCAATTTTGACGTTATCAATGACGTTTTGGGAAGATAAAAGAAGATAAGGATTGTCATCAAGTCAAGAGTTGGCCACCCACTCATTAATTAGTCATCAATTCAATAGTTCCTAATTTTGGCCTATAAAAAGAGGCATTTGCCATGCATTTAAGCATCTTGGTTTCCAGATCAAGATCATGCTTTTGCTTTCTCTCTTTATGTTTTTTGTATTGTTTATGCTTTGCTTTCATTAATATCAAGTTTATGCCTTTCATTTCTTTTCCTTTACTTAGTTCACTTTTATCTTGTTTTGTTTATTTATTATTCTTTCTTTTATTATATTTAGCTAAATTTATTATGTCAAGGTGAAAAGGTTACACTAATGGTGTAAGAATAAGTATAGTGTAAACTTAATATGGACTTACATTTTTTATACTAACATGTTTTGTATTTGTTATCTTGTTCACTGTTTAATACTTTGCATGTTAAATGACTAATCTTTGTTGTACCAAGTGTTATACAACATAAATCAAGATTAGTCATTTAACAAGCAAGGTATTAAAGAGTGAACAAGATAACAAATAGAAAACATGTTAATATCAAACATTAAAGTTCATATTAAGTTTACACTATACTTATTCTTACACCATTAGTGTAACCTTTTCACCTTGACATAATAAACTTAGCTAGACATAATGAAAGAAAGAGAAATAAATAAACAAAATATAAATATAAATAAGATAAGAGTTAACAAAGTAAAAGAAAGGAAATGAAAGGCATAAACTTGATATTAATCAAAGTAAAGCATAAACATTATAAAAAATACAAAGAGAGAAATCAAGAGCATGATCTTGATCTAGAAACTAAGATACCTAAATGCATGGCAAATACCTTCTTTTATAGGCCAAAATTAGGAACTATTGATTTGATGACTAATTGATGAGTGGGTGCCAACTCTTGACTTGGTGACAATCCTTATCTTCTCTTTTCTACCCAAAACATCATTGATAACGTCAAAATTGGAGCCACTTAAGATGAAAGTTGTAGAAAATTGTCTTAACTTTCTTGTGTAAAACATTCAGCTCATTTCGACTTCTAGAATTCCAGATATGGCCAAAATACTGAACAGTGCTCGAGCTGGAGAACAGATTCAGGCTTCTTTGTTGTTGCTATAATTTGGACTTAAAAATGGTCTTTTTAAATCTTGGGCTCCAAATAAAAGTTGTAGACCTATGTCTTACCTTTCCATCCATATAAAGTAGACCTAAATCTAATATCTATAGCTCAAAATATAACCCAATTACCGAACAGTGTTCTGATTTGGATTTGCACCGACACCTATTTTTTAAGTTTGGTCATCTCTTTATCCTTTCAATTTCAGTTCTAAAATTCATCAATCAATCCTTTCATTTATGTGATAGGCCTGCATTTAAAATGAACATTTACCATAAATTAAAGGTATCTTATATTATTAGATATATTATTATAAAACATGTTTTAGTTAAGGAGTTATTGATACTTCAAGTGTAAAATGATGATATAAAGCCTTGATAAAAATACACTTTTAAGTATCAATCACTGAGCTATAAAAGGAACTTGATTTGTTGTTAACATAAATTATAATAATGAATGTCTAATAACATTTACAAGTATTAGCATTATTCGAATAAGATAACTAATGTAATCATGTTAACAATTTATAATCTGATTAGAACTTCTTTTGTGTGTGGTTTCCAATTGAATAATAAGAGTTTATACTATACTTGTTTAACATACCATTAATGGATCCTCTAACCTTGACATTTGTTATTATTATTGTTTAATCCTTACATTAATTTTCCATTTCAAAGCTCTCATCATCATCATCATCTTATTATTATTATTGTTGTTGTTGTTGTTGTTGTTGTTGTTGTTGTTGTTGTTGTTGTTGTTGTTTATATAATTTATACAATTAACCTCCCTATGGTTTGACCCCGGTCTTACCGAGTTATTTATTAGTTTGACACTCTTGTACTTGGGAGAAAATATCAATCTTTTAGTAATGTCAGTGGGTTCAGTCAATAAAACTTCCCACATCATAAAATGTCATCAACGAAATAAAACCTTTATCGGCAAGAGGATCTTGAATCAAAGAATTCATGTTCAGCAAGTGAAGTAGAAAAAGCATGATCCTTGCTCTTCTCTAGCAGTATGAACTTCTGAGTAGTGGTGGGTTTAGTCAATGAAACTTCGCACATCATAAAATGATATCAACAAAACAAACCTTTTTCAAACATATCACCATGAACTAGTACAAAACCAATCTTCACTTTTCAACTTTTGTAATGGATATAATATAATAATAACTATGTGTAAAAAAATATTTATGAAGAATGGAAAAAAAAAGGTTTTGTGAGGAAAACAACAATATTTTCCTCATATTTTTAGAGTTTTTTTAATTTAATTTAATAGTTTTGATGATAAATTAATGCAAATTTATCATTATTTTATAGTTGACTTGTAGCATAGATAGACAATTTAATCTTGGATTAGAATGAAGAAAGTGAGTAGTGGGTCTCATCCAAATGTAATTATAATAACATATTTATATAATACATGATAAATAGAAGGATTACATTAAGAAAATTGATTGATTAAAATTTACATTAAAAAATTATCAAAAAATAGATTTACGTTGAAGCTTACTAATCCTATAAATAATTCTTAATTTGAAGGGTTAAAAACCAAAAAAGTAAGATATAAAAGTAGCACTATTACATAAAAATCCTAGTCTTTTTAATATGAAAATACATCAAGAAAGGAAATTAATTCATGTGTGACTTTCATCTCAATTTATATTACAAATTTTCATCAAATTTCATTTCCTTTCTAGTTAAAAATTATGTGATTATATGTAGGACTTATATCGGCAGTCCGAGTCATTCACACATAAAACAATACTTTAATTTATATAAAAATTACAAATACTTTTCTAAATATTTTCTCCCTAAATTTATAAAAAAAATCTCCATATTTATCTCTAGCTTGTCAAGTTTCGGATTACGAGTTTACATTATAGCATTTATGCTTACAGAGTCATATTTTTCAGATTCAGATATATTTTTAATGTCAAGTTTATACTAACTACATTAAATTTCATTAAATTATATCTCAAAAAATTTATTTTTGATTTTATCATTTCCTTCGGGTTTTTATCTGCTTTTCTTTGTTTTTTTATTTTCCCATTATTTCAATATTTCTATTTTAAATTAACATAAGAATATTTTATTTCAAATTCTCAAAATCTAAAGTCATCTTCTTAATTTAAATATTCAATTTAGTTATTTAACACAGTATTTTTCTTATTAATTTTATGAATTTTATCTATTTTGTGGCGTGAATACCAAAATATTCACTTTACATGGAAAGTTGGATGTTTAGATTAATGGTTTTCGGGTGTGTTTGGGGCACCGCGTTCCTTCAAATTTGAAAATTTTTTTGCTTAAAATAATTTTTTTATATTTTCAAATCATCTTGATGTATTGATATCAAAAAAATTTAAAAAATAAAAAATATATTTTAATATATTTCTAAGTGAATAGCATTTTGAATTGAAACCACTACCATAATCTACACATTATTTGTGGCCTGAATACCAAAATATTCACTTTACATGGAAAGTTGGATGTTTAGATGAATGGTTTTCGGGTGTGTTTGGGGCACCGCGTTCCTTTAAATTTGGAAATTTTTTTGCTTAAAATATTTTTTTTATATTTTTAAATCATCTTGATGTACTGTTGTCAAAAAAATTTAAAAAATAAAAAAATATTTTAATATATTTCTAAGTGAATATCATTTTGAATTGAAACCACTACCATAATCTACACATTATTTATCTAAGTTCGCTCTAAGAATGCATCAAAGGTTTCACCAGCCCAAAGTTTATGAAACAAATCTAGTTATCCAACTCTTACATCTAAATTACTTTTTTGATAAATTTTTGTTTTAAAATAAAAGGTATTTTCTTTAATTTTTTTTAATATATACAAGCATTATTTCTTGCAAACCCTATAAAAATCAATTTAAGCTTCCAACCTGACTTTATAATTATAAATATATAATTACAAGAAAATGACGACCTTAGTCTAGTATCCTTTTTAGATAAATAATACGAGATGGCATGCTCGCATGTTACAACAGGCTTATAAAACAAATGTACTTGATAATGTTATAATTATGAATTAGTGTTAGATAAATAATAGAAACAAAAGTACAGTGCTTTTATCAATAAAATAAAATAAAAAGTCATTTAGAGAAATACTATAACAATCTACATTGTTTTGTAAGAAAAACTATAATGCTTTCCTCATGTGATTTAATTTTATTGTAATTATAATTCTTAACCAACTCAATATTCAAAACAAAAATTGACAAAGATAATTTTTAAAAAATTCATAAAAAAATCATATGAAAAAACACTGCATCAATTCACAATGTTGTAAAGAAAAAAATTACAAAGTTAAATTCTTAATCAGCTCAAAATTAAAAAAATCAAATTGATAGAGATAATTTTAGGAAAAACAAACACCAAACAAAAGAGAAAAAAAACAATGTTAAAAACATTGTAGCAATTTATAATGTTTTGTGATGAAAGTTAAAGTGTTTCTCCATATAATTTAGCATTTTTTGTAATAACTTGTAATTGTAATTCTCAATCAGCTCGATATTAAGAGACACTATAACAATCTATAATGTTTTGTAAAGAAAACTACAATGCTTTCCCCATATTATTTGCTTTCCCCATATTATTAAGTTTTATTACAAAGTTAAATTATAACCAACTCAATATTAAAAAACAATCACAAAAGAAAAAATATTTTAAAAAAACTCAAAAGAAACTGAAAAAAATCATGTGAGGAAAAACTGTATTAATCCATAATGTTTTATGATAAAAAAGCTTGTATTTACTTATAATTACAATTTTTAACTAGCTCAATATTTAAAAAAAAAACAAAATTAACAAAGATAATTTTAGAAAAAAATATAACAAAACAAAAAAAAACCATGTAGAAAACACATTGTAGAAATCCATAATAATTTACAAAGAAAGTTACAATGATTTTCTCACATATTGTAACTGTAATTTTTTTAGCTCAATATTAAAACATAAAATCAAAAAAGATAATTTTATAGAAAATCATTAAAAAAACATGTGAAAAAAATTATAGTAATCAACAATATTTTAAAGAAAAAAATTACAAACTAAATTCTTAATCAGCTTAATATAAAAAAAATAAAATTGACAAATAGAAAATAGAAAAACTATGTGGGAAAACACTGTATCAATCCACGGTATTTTAAATAAAAAAATTATAAAGTAAAATTTTTAACCAGCTCAATATTTAAAAAGTAAAATCAATAATGATAGTTCTGGAAAAAAAATAAACAAAAAGAAAAAAATAAAAAAGAGGAAAGTTGGAGGGGGGAAAAGGGAAGTAATTTTGACAAAAAAAAAAAACAAAGAAAAACAGGAGAAAGTTGGAAAAAGGGAGAGAGAAAGAGAAATGCATTATGGATTACTATTGTAATTCACTATTACATGAGTTTGTATGAACAATAATATTACCACATAATTTAATTTCTTTGTTAATAAGATACATATAATTGAATACAAAGGATTTCTAAACATATACAAGATATTTTGATTGATTCGTTATGTATACTAATTATACAAAATTTAAATTAAGAAAATCTAGATCGGTTAGGTGACTAATAGATTTGGACATGTTTGGGATTGTGGTAGCGGCTGAGGTTCAAAGTATTTTTCACTTAGAAATATATCAAGATAATATTTTTTTTATTTTTTAAAAATTTATTTTTAATATCAGTACATTAAAATAATCCTAAAACACTAAAAAAATAATACTTTTAAATAAAAAATTATTTTTTTAAAATCCAGATTGGATACATTTTTAAATGGGTAAAAAAAAGATCTTTCCCCTAATCTGATTTGATCTCATAATGTATGAAGACATAACAAATAAAAAATAAATTTTGATCTAAATCTGAATGTTACTAATCATTTAAAAACAAAAGACTTTAAGGTTTTCACATGCTAATCGGTTTTCAAGTAAAATCAAATAAAAAATTATGAAAATCAAACCAAATCTAAATAGTCAAAGATGAGAGAGATAGAGAATATGACAATAATACAAGCATTAGTTTATAAAGTGAAACAAGAAAGAATAGGATTTTTTAGAGTACTTTAGTTGGGCTAACATATTCTAGGGGCATTTATTTTGTTGCATAAAAAATATTTTATAAATGAGAAATATTCTATATTAATTTTTTTATGATATATAATTAGTAATGTGAAAAATAAAAAGGCAATAGAAAATCTATGAGATATTACGGTGATAAAATGGTGATGATAATGATTATTATAATAGTAATAATAAAATAATGGTTTTGATAATGTTAAAGTAGAAGTAATGATAAAGTTCATGATACATTAATGATGGTGGTTAGAAGATGATAGTTAAACTTATTATATACTATTTTAAATGGATTATTATCATTAATCCACTATACCAATTTATAATATTTTGTAAGAAAATTTATAATATTTTTCCTACATGATTAAACTTTATTACAAAGTTAAATTCTAACTAATTTAATATTAAAAAAATAAAATCAATAAAGATAATTTTAAAAATATTATAAAAAGGTAAACACAAAAAAAAAACTGGAAAAAAACCATGTGAGGAAAAACTGTATCAATCCATAATAATTTGCGAAAAAAGTTACAATACTTTTTTTACATATTGTAACTATAATTTTTAATCAGCTCAATATTAAAAAAATAAAATCAAAATAGATAATTTCATAGAAAATCATAAAAAAAAACAAAAACATACGGAGAAACATTGTAGTAATTGATTAGTATTTAAAAATGTATTTTTATGAAGGTTTCATATCAACATTTTACATTTGAAGTATCAATAACTCTTTAACTAAAACATGTTTTATAATAAAAAATCTAATACTATAAGATACCTTTAATTTATGGTAAATATTCATCTTAAATGCAGGCCTATCAAATAAATTAAAGAATTAATTGATAAATTCAACTACTGCAATTGAGAAGATAAAGAGAGGGTGAAGCTTAAAAAAAAGATATTGGTTCAATTCAAACTAAAACACTGTTAAGTTATTAGGTCATATTTAGAGCTATAGAACTTGGATTTAAAAATGTTATATATGGATGAAAAACTAAGATATAAGCCTAAAACATTCATGAGGAATGCAAAACTCAATTTTGCTATTTATAAGTCCAAAGCTGGCAACAACAGAGAAGTCTGAATCTGTCCTATTGCTTAGATACTGTTCAATGTTAAACCCATATCTTGAGTTCTAGTAGTCCAAATGACTTCAATTTTTTATTAGAAAACCAATACAATTTCCTAGAACTTTTATTAATTAAGTCTGTTTAAATTTTGATGTTAGCAATGATATTTTTTTTAAACAAGAAAATAAGAATTGTCACCAAGTCAAAATTCAACAACCCCCTTAACAATTAGTCTAACTTTGACCTATAAAAGAAGACATTTGTTATGTATTTAGACATCTTAATTTTTATATCAAGATTATTGAAAAAACACCGTAACAATCTACGGTATTTTAAATGAAAAAAATTACAAAGTGAAATTTTTAACTAGTTCAATATTTTAAAAGTAAAATCAATAAAGATAATTTTGGAAAGAAAATAAATAAAAAGAAAAAAAAGGAAAGTTGAAGGGAAAAAAAGAAAAGTAATTTTGATAAAAAAAAGGAAAAGTTGGAAATAAAATGAAAAAGTGCAAAAAAAAAAGAGAAATAGATTATAGATTATCATTTTAATTCATAGTTGCATAAATCTGTATAAACAATAATATCATCCGTATGATTTAGTTTCTTTATTAACAAGTTATTTAATAAATAATAGAGGATTTCTAATCATATATAAGAGATTTTCATTGATTACACTAATTATACAAAATTTAAATTAAGAAATTCTTGATATGTCTAATAGATTTAAGCATATTTGAAATTGTGGTAATTATTGTGGTTTAAAATATTTTTTACTTAGAAATATATTAAGTTAATATTTTTAAAAAATTTATTTTTAATATTAAGGTATCAAAACAATTCTAAAAAATTATTAATAAATTTTTTTTTTTTAAATACAGATTAAATCACATTTCTAAACGGGTCAAAAAACAAATCTTTATCCTAACTTGATCCCACAATGTATGAAGACATAAAAGAATAAAAAATAAATTCTGACCTGAATCTGAATGTTACTACTCTTTTTTTTTTTTTTAAGACTTCAGGGTTTTCGCATGCTAATCAGTTTTCGAGTAAAATCAAATAAAAAAATTCCAAAAATCAAACCAAATCTGAATGGTCAAAGATGAGAGATGGAGAATATGGCAGTGAATAAAAGCATTGGTTTATAAAGTGAAAACAAGAAAGAATGGGATTCTTGGAAGGGCGTTAGTTGGGCTAACATATTCTAGGGGCATTTATTTTGCTTAAAAAACATTTTGTACGTGAGAAATATTCTATATTAATTTTTTTATGATATATATAATTAGTAAAGTGAAAAATAAAGGCAATAGAAGATCTACGACGAAGACGATGACGAGGCATTAATGATGCTGGCTAAATAATGATCGTTAAAATTATTGTATAATATTTTAGATGAATTATTATTAGTAAAATATTTTATAAAATAATATTTTATATTAACCTTTCTTTCATAAAATATTTTATATAAATCAAATATAAAAAAAATATAAGATATTTTTCTATGAAATATTTTATGCAAAACAAATGCATATTTCTTCTAATTACTCCTGGGACTCAATATATTCAATATTTCAATGTTTTATGTACATCAAAATTATTCAAAATTTTGTTATTTTTTTTTTAGATTGAGTCCAAACAAATTTAACAAATTATTGATAATAATTTTTTTATATAATACATGAAAAAACCATACATGTTTTATGTAATGTACACTTCTCCTAAATATCCTTGGTATTTATATCAATTTTGTTGTAAATTAGATATTTATATAAGATATTTTAGATATTTTTAAAGATATTTATCATTAAAAAAATTTATATAAACAAATTTCTTTAACAACATAAAAAGAGCTCATCTCTTTATACAATATAAAACTCAACATAAGTCTAATACATGACTTAAACAAGATTTATGAAACATTTAAATCTAAAAAATAACATTTATTCTTCATGTCATTTGTACAAATATTATACTAATATAGGCATTAAGGTATTTTTCTTCCAGGTGTGGGTTAATTAGATCCTTCAAGTTTAGTTTTATCAACCCATAAAAAAGATTTTTAATTTTTTTTAATTAATTTTTTTTTAATTTCATCATGAACATTGTTTATAAAAAATAAATAAAAATTTAGTTTTTTTTTATTTCTCAAAAGCTATTTGTAAAAATAATAAAACTCTAACACAGTGGCAGCTATGTTATCGGTTATGCCAATAACATGCTATTGGCTAAATTAATAGTTATGCTCATGGCTACGCTACGAGTTACGCTCAAGCCAATAGCTCATGCCAATATCGCGTGGCTACTCCAAAACTTCTAAAAAACTAAATGGATTGTGATAGGAGCAAATAGGAAATAAGGGGATCAAAAAGAACTTTTTCATGTGAATTTTTTAGTGGCCATGTTATTTTTTTATATCTTACACTTATCCTTGTCTTTTAATCATGTCTTTACACAACAAATTATGAAGGAACCAGTCATTAATTTGATTTGATTATGAAGGATGCAACTGAAGAAAAAAAGGTTCGACAAAAAAAAGAAGAAAAAAGAGCACTATGAATCGATGCGTGGAGCTGCAACAAAACCCCATGCATTTTAATATTTTTTATATAATTATAATGATTTTAGAACATATAGGAGCAGTATCATTAATGAATCTTTTGCCCACATCATGCTCTATATCTTCATAACTTTGCATTGCTTTCATTGTTCTATTAATACCATGAAGATGTTGAAAGCAGGAAGTTTATTGCAACTAGGGAGAAGGAAGTTACTGTTAAGAAAATAAAAATAAAAGGAAAGCATGACTAACAAAATCAAATATGCTAAAATTATTTTTAAAGAATCATTAAAACATTGATGTGCATAATAATGTTATTTTCTTTTGAAATCATTCTAATCTTGATCGTCGTTTCCTTCACATTCAAAAGAATATGCGGGAAGTAAATGCTGCTGATTGCTCTTAATGGAGGATGAAATTGATTAAAATCTAATAGTTTTAGGATAATTCCACACTATTTTAATCTATAGATACTTAGTTGATATTATTTATATAATTGGAATACTTACTTATATTTTTCCCAAAGGGAGCCGGCAGCTTCTTCTTCTTTTCCCTTTTAGCAAAATTCTCTTTTCTGCGAAAACCCTAAAACTTACTTTACTAAAATTAATCAATCAAACCAACGAAACTCCAAAATCTCCAATGTTTCATCATTAACATAGCTTCGCCAATTCTAATCCACGCACAATGGACGCGCGTAGAGCCACCACCACTGTCCCCAGGGTACGGCAAGTTGGATTCTTCACTCCCAACGCGCCGCCTGCTCAGCCGAGTCGGACTCAGTCCTTCCCTCCCGATTCGAGCTCACCACCTCTCTCCAACTCTCCCGCAAGCAACTCCTTATCACCCGTAATGATCCCTCCGCCACGTCACCTTTCCGATAACCTCGTTCACCGTGCAACCTCACCTCTCCCCGTCCCCGAGCCCTCCGCCTTCCGCCGCCCTATCCGCAGCCACCACGTGGCGGTAGTCGGGAGCTACAATCCAACGGAGTCGCTCCTCGGCGCGTCGCCTCCGCTGGCTTCCCCGTCGAGTCGAGTGATTGGAGATGGAGAGTTCTCGGAGGAGTCGTCTGCTGGTTGGTTTCGGAGGAGTAATTCGGCGAAATTCGCTTCGAGTTTTAGCGGCGGGTTTGACTTGACGTCGGTTAAGTCATCAGAGACTATGGGATTTCATCAAGTTAAAAAACCTGTTGTTGCTCAACCCAAAGGTAAATTGCAACTACCTTTGCCACCTGTCGTTATTATTATTATTATTATTATTATTATTATTATTATTATTATAGTTTGGATTTTTAATAAAAAAATATTGTTGCAGAGGAGAAAAGTGGAGCTTCTGCCGTTGTGGAACCTCAGGTAAATAAAGGGATTTCTTCTTCTTCGGGTGCAAAACCATCAAAAGAGAAAACAACAAAAGCTGAACGGCGTGCCTTGCAGGAAGCTCAACGTGCTGCAAAAGCTGCTGCTAAAGGTTTTGTTTTATATATATATATTTCTTTTAATCACAAAAAGAGTTGAAAGTTTTGAGTATTACGGAAACTAAAAAAATTGCGTTCATTTTAACATGCTTAATGAAGAGTAGGATTTATGCCGTCAATTTTGTGTCTCACTGTTCATAATTCGTCTTTTTTGTATAGCTATGACTGTGTCTGAGGGAGTATCTACTAGTAAACCTGTGAAGCAGCAGCCAGCACAGAAGAAAGATGCTCCACCACCTGCATCTTCAATTGCAGCTTCTGATAGGAAAGGAGGTGAACGTTCTATGGAAAAAGAGAGGAGGAAAGATATCCCTGCACCACGAATGCAATTTGATGACAGAAGTCGTGTGGAAAAGGCTAAAAAGCGTGCAGTGGTCAATCAAAGTGAAGCTAGGAATAGGGTTGAGTTGTTTCGACACTTACCGCAGTATGAACATGGAACTCAGCTTCCTGATCTTGAGTCGAAATTTTTCCAACTTGATCCTATGCATCCAGCTGTTTACAAGGTGCTACTTTGTTTGGATAATGACCTTATACATTTATGCAGGAATTTGTTGAAACCATTGCGCACATAAATCATTATCCATGTTAATCATTTTTTATCCAGATTTCTCAAATAAATTGTTAATGAAAATCATGAATGCACTTGCAACATGTTGAACATGCTCCTTTAGACTGATATGTGTTCGTATGCCCTTGCAACTTTGGTACACAAATTTAATTTCCTCTTGTAAACTGAACTTATGGTAAACAGCTGTGAAAATGAAATTACATTGGTGATATCATTTAAATTTTTGGAAAACTAAATTTATCATGAGGGATGGATGGATTGTCTACATTTTACTGTTCAAGGGAAGACCCTTAACATGCAAAAGCAGATGCACACACACACACACACGCAAATGCAAAGACTTATACTTTGGTTGCACACTGATATATGGCATTTGTGTACCTGCTTGTTTATTGATGTAGCTATGAGCTTTTGTCAGGTTGGCCTACAGTATCTGGCTGGAGATATCTCTGGAGGTAATGCTCGATGTATTGCAATGCTTCAGGCATTTCAGGAAGTCATTAAAGACTATTCCACACCACCTGAGAAATCTCTTACTAGAGACTTAACTGCAAAAATCAGTAGTTTTGTTTCCTTTTTTATAGAATGCCGACCATTTTCTATGAGCATGGGAAATGCAATTAGGTTTCTCAAGAGTCGGATTGCGAAGTTGCCTTTAACTGTTTCTGAATCAGAAGCAAAAGCCTCCCTTTGTGCAGATATTGATCGTTTCATAAATGAGAAGATAGTACTTGCTGACAATGTGATAATTAGGCATGCTGTTACCAAGATCACAGATGGGGATGTTCTTCTCACATATGGATCATCATGTGTCGTTGAGATGATTCTGTTGTATGCCCATGAGCTTGGGAAACGGTTCCATGTTGTTATAGTGGACTCTCATCCGAAACTTGAAGGCCAAGGCCTACTCCGTAGACTGGTGGGAAAGGGACTGAGGTGTACATATACTCACATAAATGCTGTTTCTTATATCATGCATGATGTTACTCGAGTTTTCTTGGGCTCTTCCTCGGTATTATCTAATGGAACTGTGTATTCGCGGGTTGGGACTGCATGTGTTGCTATGGTTGCTCATGCTTTCCATGTTCCAGTCTTAATATGCTGTGAAGCCTATAAATTTCATGAAAGAGTACTGCTTGATTCAATCTGTTCAAATGAATTAGGTTTGTTTGTTTCCTTGCAAGATCAGTTCATATTGCTTTATCTCTTGATTACATGTATGTTCTTTGATAAGAGAGGAAAATAAAGGAGCATTTTTCATTTTGCCTGCAGGTGATCCAGATGCTATTTCAAAGGTTCCTGGAAGAATGGATATTAATTTCCTGGATGATCTGACCAATAAGGACAATCTGCAGCTTCTAAATTTGATGTAAGCTTCCAGATGCCTTACAACCTAAGAAAAGCTGAAAAAACATTTTCTAAAGACTATCTTGATCTTGTACTGTGACAGGTATGATGCCACTCCTTCGGAATATGTCTCAATGATCATCACTGATTATGGGATGGTAAGTCACGGTGTCACAAAATACTTGATTGTTTTGCAGGATTCCCTGTGTTGCAGTTTTGTTTAATGAATCTTTACAAATGATTAGTTATGCTAGTATCATCCCACCTAAATGGATGTCCTTGAAATGTTTGGTGTTAGTGAATTTCCAACTCTGCAGTTTGCTCACTTTGGCTTGCATTTTGCAGAGTTGCATGCATTCTTCCTCCTGTCTTGATGTAGCATGATGTTACACGTACTAACATAACTTGCAAATAATACACTCAAACTCCTTGTATATCAACTCCATGTCACTAATGTAATACACTTAACTACATAGTTGTAGTAAAACAATACACAAAATATTAAGACTTAACTACTACAGTGTAGTAGTTAAATGCAGTGTGCGTTTAGGATTGTGGTAGGGGTAGCTTTTTAAAGTGTTTTTCACTTAGAAATGCATCAAAATAATGTTTTTTTTTATTTTTTAAAACTCATTTTTGATATCAGCAAATCAAAACAATCCAAAAGCACACAAAAAAGAAAACTAATTTAAAGCTAAAAGAAAATCAAAGTTTTTCAAAAGCACGGACTAGCCGCAATCCTAGACACCCAACCCCTGTAGTCAAGTACTAACTACTACAGTGCAATGCAAATATAATTATTGGATTTGGAACTTGATAATTTTGCTATAGGTAACTCACTAATTACCATATCCAGCATGTGAACTAGTCAAAAAACATGGAGAAGGAATTAATTTCTGGAGATGCAAGATGTACATGTTTAAACTTTATTGTTCTGTGTCATTCAACCATTGCTTCTTATTTTCCACGAGCAAAATGATCTTCAAGTTTAATGTAGCTGGTTGAATAATTTAATCTATTTTGTCTCTGTTCTCTGGTATTTCTGCACCTACCTGGCCTTTCCTTTCTTTTTTTAAAAAAATTCTATTGTAGTGCATGCTGCTCTGTTGTGATGGATGCTGCCTTTTGTATTAACCCACTGTTTACGGTGCTTGAGATTCCTTCCTGATGGTTGTGTGTATTCATATTACTATCTGCAGATCCCACCCACAAGTGTGCCTGTCATTGTGCGCGAGTATGGGAGGGAGCACCTGTGGATACAGTAATACAGGAAAAGCTCTGCTTCGGTGAAGGATCCTTTACAGTGGATCCCTTGCGTGGAATAACAGGACTATGAATTTTATTATACCTGGTTGGGAGCCTCTTCTAATCATATTCGTCACATCAAAATGATGATTCTATACGTTGCCAAACATAAGTTTTGTTTAAATTTGTTATTAGCAAATCAGAAAAGAGAACAGTGCAACTTTTGCCCCACCTGAGCTCTGGACCCGGGGGTGGTTTGCTTTCCATGTTGGTGAAAGAGCCCGAGAGTAATGTGCATAGTCTTAGAAATTACGGCCCAATGAAACAGACCTTTTAAAGCTTAAAAGCAAGCCTAGTGCTTTCCTATAAATATAGTCAGAGGGCCTAAGGGCCTTCGGAATTGAAGATTCTGGGCATGGCAAATCATTAGTCATTACAATTATAACCATTTATTATGCAATGTAATCCGATTAGTCATTACAATCATAACCATTCATTATATTGCAATTTTAGAAATCACAAAGCCAAACATAGCAAGGGACCGTGAGATTAGATGATCCATTACAGCTAAAACAAAGATGCCATAATTTGTTCGTCTCTGGTTAGCATTCTTGGGGATTCTTAACCGTACATGCATGACATTGATAGATACAAAAGAGGTTATAAAAAAATTCTGAGCGTCCAGTTCGTCTAGTGAGTTAAGAGGCAACTAAATTACAAATGGACTATGCAGGAGATAAACCTAAACTACAGGCAGCAAGTGCACTTTGCTTCCATCAACTAAATTACACCAAAATTACATCCTGTATTCTTACGTGTCTTTTATCATCTTTGTTTCTTGTCCAGGCCAGCAGTGTTTTCTGCTATTGTAGCACCTGCCATTTCCATCAATCTCTCGTAGTCTATCTCATCTGACTTGCACTTCAACTTGATCCCTCCTTGCATCCATGACCTGATACAAAGAATCGCCTGTGTGCTATCATGTGGCATACAAAATCGTTGCTTGTCAATTTCATCACCTTTACTGCAAAACAGATCTTCAGGCGCCACTGAGGTTGGCTGCACAGCCAAGAAATCCCGGGCCATCACTGAAAGACGTGGATAGCGCGTGCTGTTGACCTTCCACCACTCCAGGACATCTGTTGGTATTGGAGCGGGAGGCTCTGACAGGTACTGAGTAAGCTCGTCGGTTGCATTGCTCAAGCTCACTCTTCGCTTCTTCCTAGCAATTTCCTCTGCAAAGGAAACACCCCCCCCATCTTCAATCTCTTGAGCACCATACCCACTTGTCATGGATGAAAAATGGCGGCTAGAGTAATTTCTTATGAATAGAGTTCTGGCTTCCTCCAGATAGTTTCCTGAGCTGAGGCTCTCAGGGATGAGCTCACATTTGATTCGGGGATCCAGAATTGCTGTCATGAAGATGAATATGTTGCCAACCTGTGTGGTGTAACTCCTAGACTTTGTTGCCATGTCTTCAGCAACATTTTTTAGCCAATCTGAGCTGTGACGGGAATCTCTGCATAGGATAATCATCTCAGAGATGTGATCCATGAAGAAGAGAACCAGCCCGATGGTGAGTAACTTGTTTGTGCAAATGTTGTTTGTGGTTTTGTAAAAGGGTTCCAAATATTTATGCACGATACTAACTGCATTCTTTTCTGCAGGGCTCAGCGCCATCCTCCCAGCAATTGTGTCCTCGTACTTTCTCATAACGCCATCCATAGACTTTCCCGCCTGCAATCATAAATAAAACCCTAGTCATATTTTCTTACTTTATCTCATATTAAAATGTTAGAGATCTGAGATGAAAGAGCAATTACCTTGCACACAATATCAAGCATCTGGTAATTACCACTCCAGCGTGCTGAAGTTTCAAGTGGAAATTTCCAACAGCCTTCCTGATAAGCTGCTGTTAGTTGAATGAAATCCTCTGACATCTTGGCTGATGAATTTAGCTCGAGCACAAACTCCCTGACCTTAGATATTACTGGTTTTGTTGTTCTTAATCCATCTTCTATAATCAAGTTCAAAGTGCGAGCAGCACAAGGAATATAGTAGAACATCCCCAGTTTCTGACCATCTAACTCCTCCTTAAGAGTATGGCACGCATGAATAGCATTCTGACTGTTATCATGGGTGCATGAGAGGACTCTACTCTCTATGTTGTACATCTTGAGAACCTTATCCAGGGAATGATAAATCTCAGAACCACCACAAGGGTAAGGTATTTGACATATGTCAAGAAGGACTTGTTGGAAGGACCAGTTTTCATCTATCCACTGACATGTGACGCTCATATAGAATATTTGCTCATAGGAGCTCCAGAAATCCAGAATAATTGAAACCTTGGACGAAACCTTTTCCAAAGTAGCCATCACATCTTCCTGCATGCTCCTGAAAACTTCACGGATTTTTACTTTGTACCGCTCACCTGGCCAGAGTTGTATTGATGGGTTTAGAAATTTAAATGAGTTTGCCAACCACTTTTCTTCCAAGGTTGAAGGAGGAAGAGAAGCTAAGATGAGCCACTTAACGAGCAACCAATTCAGATGATCATAATCCATCTGTTGTTTTCCCTGTTGTTGAGCTTTCTTGACCACAGTGATGGGCTGTGGTGCTGAACTAGTGACTGAATCTCCGGACTTATCATATCCTGGATGGCGATTACTCAGGTGCCTCCCCAAATTGCCTTCATCAAATAAATTAAGACCATTACATGCACACAGAAATTCTTGTCATGATATCATGCTCAAATTCATCTGAAAATAGAACACAAGAAGGTAAAACAAAGAGCAATTTGGAGACTTCAATTTAGAACATAGCCACATGATTTCAGGATAACAGACTCATAAGGCAGCACAAAGCTCAGGTCAGTAGTTTCAGTGTTGGATCTCAATTTCATTTTAGATACTTACAAGTTACAACATGTGAGTAATTGAAGAGAAAAGAAGGGGAAATGGAACTAGCATAGGAGTCCTACCCGTGGCAGTTGCAATAGAATAGCTTTGTCCACAAAACTTGCACCGCCGACTCTTCCCGTCAGGAGCAGTCTCAAAAAATTTAAGATAGACTGAAGTCATTGTCTTCTTTCTTTTTGTTGGAACCACAGTAGTTCCCTTTTCTGAAGATCCCAGCCCAATATCTACTGGATCGACATTTTGGATGAGTGCCAAATCCATCATTGATTTGGGATGATCCATATCTACTCCACAAGCAACAGCTGAGTACAATTAGAGTTACATACACAAGCAATATCCAATCAGTTCCATTCCCAGTTTTCCACATCACACCTCGATTATTGGATTAAAACTTAGTAATCAAGAAATCCATCATTGGAAGTACAAACAAAAAATGAACCCCACGAAACAAAACATTGAGCTTTACAAGTAAAATGCAACAGGATGCGAGAAAAAGAATGAATCCCATCTGAAGGACCAAACTTAAAATGTGAAAATGGAGTTTACCTTTGTACGTTTTGAACGCATTATTTACAGTCCACTCCATTTGGTTTGCAGCTCTCCCACTCACACTTCCTGTCTGAAACAACCCAATACACACTAATTAGACGAACACAACAGCCTGCTTGCTACTTACCATACACTATTTATCAACACAGAAAGCCAAAAAAAAAAAAACAACCAGAAAATAGTGTCTGAAACCCAAAACACAACAAAAAGAGATTTTCACCAAAAGAAGAAGAAGAAAGTTTTACAGCTTAACTTGATCCTTCTTTCTTACCCCAAAATCCATCTCCTCCTCTCAAATAATTCTCCAATTCTAACAAGAAAAATCTGAAACAGAAAAGAAAAGAACCCATAAATTATATATAAATAAAAAAATTCGAAATCGAGAGAGAAAGCAGTGTTTGTTTGGTATAAGTGTAGGGAGAGGTAGTTAGAGTACGTTACTTACCATTAATCACTGGGATTTGGAGGTTTTTTATCGTGAATGAAGAAGAAAAACTTAGAAAGAGACAGGTGTTACGGAGCGGGAGAGGGAGAGAGAGAGCCTAGAGAGAGAAAAATGGAGGGAGGGAGATCAAGAAAGAAAGAAAGGCTGTGGATCTAACTAAGCCGGATCTAAGCCGAGCAAGAAGAGACTGATAGATTTTTTTATTTTTTGTTGAGAGAAGAAAATTTTATTAAGTCATAAAAGGAAGGAGAGAGAATGCGTGTCTGCGCCTGCGTGTGTGGCTCGGCTGGTGGAAACCTAATGACTGAATGGAGAAGTTTTTTGAAACAACTCGACTGAGTGGCTCGGAGCGAGTGAGAGAGACTCAGGTTCTCTATGTCAGGTTACAAACAGAAGGCTTGACTCTGTCAGGCAGTTTGGAATTTGGAGCCAGCTTTGTCCTTTTTATTTATTTTTGTGTTTTAATTTCCTTGCTTTGAGTATAAACTTAATAATAATAATAATAAGGCTGCTGCTTGGTTTAGGAGTTGTTGTCGAGCCCCAAGTGGAGCTTCTCGCTCATTGTGAGCTTGATTTTCACACATTCAAATCCAACGTTCCTTCGACCCATTTATTTTACAACGATTTGCGTGCGTGAATATATGCTATTGATTCATTAATTTTTTTATATAAAAATAATATTTAAATATTAAATTAAAATAAAAAATTAATCATTAAAAATTTATAAGCATAACAATCAGAATTAGTTAATTCAAGATATCATCCTAAATTTATAACTTAATTCATGAATTTCAAATAACCTAATAAAAAATAAAAATAATTATAAAATGTTTTTTATAAAAAAAAGTTATATTAATTTTTTAAATATGTAATCCAGGTTATTAAATTTAAAATATCTAATTTAGAAAAACCATAAATACCTACTTTCTATCATGCAAATATTAAAAGATAAAATTAAAAAAAAAATTATACAAAATAATTAGAAAAATAGTAATCAAAATAATGAGAATTAAAATTAAATACAAACTATATTTTAAATTTGATTGAATAATGAAATTAAAAGGAAAAATTAATTTAGTAAAAGAAAAAAAATTCAAAAGAATAAGTGTCAAGATTGATATAAAAAATAAAAACAATGTTTTGATTGAAATGTGAAATTGGAAAAAAAAATTATAATTTTTACAAAAAAATAAAGAAAAAAAATTAGAAATCAAAACAATGATAACCAAATTGAAAAATATAATACCATCAATTTAAATTAAATGTTGAAAATGAAAGTCAATAAAACTTCTACAAAAAGATCAAGATAAAAAATTAAAAATCCAAAAAATAAAGACCAAATTAAAGAATATAATATTTGATAAATTGAAATTAAATGATAAAATTAAAAATAAATATACGTCTATAAAAGAGCCTAGACAAAAAATGAGAAATCAAAAAAATAAAGACTAAAGTTTTAATATCAATAACTAAGAGAGCCAAATTATAATTTTTTAAGAAGAAAAAAAAAAAAGAGTCAACTAGTGATGAGTCAAATCACTAACAGCGACATGCTCTGCACCAATAGGAAGAGAATACAACAACAATACAACCTAGACAATGGAAGGAAATTTTTGGACTTTAGGACACGCATGTCTTTTTAAAAAAAATTTAGCTAAATACTAAACATGCCCTTAAATTGATTTTCTAATTATAAAAAAACATTTGTAAAAAGCTAAAAGCCCCTTAACCTTAGACTCAATTGTGTTTTTTTTTATTTTAAGAGTATTTTTATCATTTTATTATGTATTTTAATTGCTTATTATTTTTTATATTTGTTTAAATACCAAATTGTCTCTCATCTTAAATTATAATAACAAAAAAACCATTATAAAAATAAAAAAAATCCTTTAATGCTATTTTTAAAATTTCTTCTTCTAATGGTATTTTGGTCGTTTCAATGTGAAATCAAGATAAAAAAAAACTTATTGTCCCCACTCAATTTAAAAATGACAAATGAACTATATAAAAAGACTTAAATATCCTTGAAAGCCAATATAAAATGTTTTAGATAAAGAAGCAAAATCAGCATACAAAGGCTCAATTATAACCCATACTCGCAAACATAGAATTCTTGTTGGAGAGATCATCCAAATTTTAGTTGGAATAGTGATGCACAAACTTCACAGCCATCGTTTCAAGAATACCATAATTTTTTAAATTTTCATGGATATACACCCCCTAGAAGAAATTTTGAGGAAACATTACATGCATTCATTAAAAAACGGAGACAATCAACACTCAAAATACTCAAATCATAGCAGATCTAAAAGATACTTTTGTAAAACTCACATATATTCTCAATTTTTAATAGAAAGGTAAGTTTCCATTTCAACCACAGCAAAATCTTAAAAGACAATACAATGCAAATTTTTAGAAGCCAACATATGGATCAAGTTAAATCAATCATTACTCTCTATAGTAGTAATGTTATTGAAAAATCCATTCTTGAACCTTATAGGAAAGATGATGAGTTAATCTCTGAAGGTAAGGAAAGGGTTGAATATGAACATTATAAAGAAAAGACTGATTCGCCGCAAACACTTCCATTTTCTCATATCATGACCAAACAAAGAAAAATCAGTCATAACTCTGAAATTTTTAAAACTTTCAAACAGGTAAGGATCAATATACCTTTGTTGGATGTTATTAAACAAGTACCTTTCTATGCTAAATTTTTGAAAGATCTATGCACTATGAATGTGAAAAAGAAAGTCTTTTTAATCGAACAAGTGCCATTTTTTAAAACAATAATGCTTTGAAATATAAAGACTTTGATTATCCTATAATTTTATTTTTTATTAGAGAACATAAAATTGAAAAAACTTTACTTAATATTGAAACTGGTGTGAATTTACTTTTATATTCAGTTTTTCAGAGTCTAGGTGAGTTAAAACAAACTTTTGTAACTCTTTTACTTGATGATAGATCTGTAAAAGTGCTTAAAGGAATAATTGAAGATGTGTTAGTACAAGTCGATAAATTCATTTATCTTGTGGATTTTATTGTCTTTGATACACAACTTATTGAATCATGTAATTTATTTTCTATTATTTTAGGATGTCCGTTCCTTGCAACTTGTAACGTATTGATTAATTGTAAAAATAGACTGATGAAGCTATCTTTTGGAAACATGGCATCGAAGATGAATATTTTCAATATTTACAAGCAACCTGAAGATGATAATGATTTACAAGAAGTAGATTTTATTGAAAATTTGATTTATGATCAATTTGAATCTATCTTGAGTAAAACTGAGTTTGATGAATCTGAAAAATTATAAATAATTTATTCTAATAAAACAAATCAAGAAAAAAAAAGATATAAAAAAATTTAATACAAATCATTTGTCAAAATTGACAATAGATTCGACATCCAACATCACACTAATCAATGATTACTTTCCTAACAAATCTTTATTTCTCTTAATTCAATACCTTGATTTGTTAAAAATACCAATTTTCTTGCTTTAAGATTTTTGCAAACTCACTAGAGTACCGAAGATAAATGAAAGTTTTTGAACGAAGTGAAGAACTTTTATTAGGATAACTCTTACTTATTCAAATATTGTTATGATCAAATATTTCAAAGATGCATTCCCGACAATGAGGTAAGTACTGTCATTAAATTTTTTATTCTAAGGCAAATAAGGATTATTTCTCATAAAAAAAGACAACTGCAAAAATCTTACAAAATAGATTCTATTGGCCCACCATGTTCAAAGACACATATGTAAGCTTTTGAAAATTATCAAAAGTTAGAATTTATTTCCTAACATAAAAAGTCTTTAGATAATTTTCTATTGACTTTTGGAACATATTCTAGTGGCAATATGCATTGTGCATTTCATGACTTATGATCTCATTTCATAATAAACATGTTTGGCATAGTCTTGGAAATTTGACTATAAAAGACCTTGTTTGTCAGTTTTTAAGAAAATTGAATGAGAAGCCTATCCCCGATCCATAAAATGATGTTTAAGTTGTTATTGGATGTAAAACCAAAGAAAGATATGAGTCATAATCACAACTACCTGTAAATACATATACATTTTTATAAATAAATAAATAAATAGGGAGGGAGAGAGACTCCAGCTAACCTATATATAGGTGGTATGATTGCATTTTTAATTTCTCATCTATAAAATCTTATCTTTCTTCCCTTTATTTCTAATCAGTACATATATTCAACAGATATAGAAGTGTGTAGAAATGGAAGGTTTCTCAAGTCATCACATAAGAAATATTTGTGTTTTTAGTGGATCTAGTCCTAAAAACAAAATAAAGTTTTTAGAATGAGCAAATTATCTTAGTTGGGTACTAGCTGAAAGAAAGATTCATTTAATGCATAGGGGAGGCAGCTTTGGGTTAATAAAAGGTGATTCAATAGCTGTATTTTTAGGAGGTAGTCAAGTTTTTGGGGTCGTCATTAAAACTTTAGTAAAAGAAAACATCATTAAAAAAAATTGAAAAGGAACTACAAGTCTCCATAATGTCTGATCGAATGAATGCAATGTTTAAACATGTTGATGTCTTCATTGCCTTACCAGGTGGTCTAGGCATATTAAAAAAGATCTTTCATATTTTCTTTTGGACCCAATTTCACATTCATCATAAACTTATATGTTTGCTCAATGTTAGTGGTTTTTATGATAAATTGTTATCTTTTCTTGATCGTGCTATGGAATATGATTTTCTAACATCTCCAACATAACAAATCATAATATCTGCTGGTACTACTGAACAATTAATTAACCAACTACAATCTTTCATCCCTATAATTGATCCCTTCATTAGTCGTATAAATTGGTCAACTAAGGAAAGTTGTAAAAGCTTAGATTGGATTTGAGCCTTCGTTTATGAAATTTTATGCCTTTTTGTTTTATTAATAACATGTTATTTTGTTCTTTTTTATATATATATTTGTTTAAGTATGTTTTAAGATTATCAGTATTTGTTGTTTCAGATGATGTCTTTTATACTCTATCTTTCTACCTCAGGACATCAAGAACGATATCTCGAGAAAAATTATGTTTTTGTTATTATTAAAACCATTTGACAAAATTATTATTATTATGGTAGAGTAAGGAGAAATTTTATTAACTTTTGAGATGTATCTTGGTAAATATTTTTCAATGGTTATTTGTAATATACATAACAAGGTCTATTACACATTTTTCATGAAATATTCAGGTTTACAAACTCTCACATTATTATCAAATGATTCTGCTTATATACTCATTTAACAAGTATTCCTAAATCTTTATTTTCACACACACACTTTAACACATGATTGTGGGTTGCATGTTAGATTATTACATTATTTATATTCTTTTGTTAAAGGTAACAACTAAGGAAAAATAAAAATATATAATTTGCAAAATAAAAATGAATGATAATAAATGTAATTAACTAAATAAATAAAAACATAGATAAGTTTGGTTTCGTAGCTTCTCTAACCTAAGCAATTAAATTCAAAAGAGTGTTTTAACACTTAATACCCTAAAGTCAACTGATTTGGGAGTTATTGACTCAAAACTTGTTATATGGGTTAAAGAGAAAAGCTTAAGGAAAGATGCAGTATCTGCAACCCAAGTTGTTAAGCTCGTAAAAGTGTCTCAACATCTAATGTCCTAAAACCAACTAGTCTGGGAGTCATTATATATATATATATATATATATATATATATATATATATATATATAAAGAAAAAAAAGATAATAATCACAACTCAAGGAAGTTAACCTTAGAAAAACATTAGAATATCATATTGTTTTCTTCCAATAAAAGCCATATCATCTATGTTTTCATACATTGAGCACTTATTAATATCTTATTTAAGAAGTATAAAGTAGATATGAAAATTTAATGAGAGTTTGTTTACTTGGATAAATTAGTGGAAGTTGAATGATGAATGTCTTTTGTTGTGGAACTTCCAAATTATTTTTATATTTTAACATTTTGATTACTAGAAACTAGTAATAAGCTCATCTGTGATTAGTACTTAAAAGTATATTTTTATCAAGGTTTTATATCATTATTTTGCATTTAAAGTATCAATAACTTCTTAATTACAACATATTTTATAATAACATATCTAATAAATATAAGATACCATTAATTTATGGTAAATATTCATCTTAAATGTAGGCCTATCACATAAATAAAATAATTGATTGATGAGTTTAACTTCTAAAATTTAAAAGATAGGGAGAGGGCCAAACTTAGAAAAAAGATGTTAGTTTAGTCCAAACTGGAACACTGTTCGGTCATTGGATCATAATCGAAGTTGTAGAACTTGGATTTAAATCTACTCTATATGGATGAAAATTTAAGACATAGGCCTAAAACTTTTATATGGAGTCTAAGATTCAAAAACACCTTTTTTAAGTTCAAATTGTAGCAACAACAAAAATGTCAAAATCTGTCATGATACCCAAACACTATTCAGTTTTCAGCCCATATCTCGATTTCTAGAAGTCCAAGTGACCTCATTTTTTTTGAAAAGCTGAGGCAATTTTCTAGAACTTGCAGAAGGATAGTCTGTTCAAATTTTGATGTTACCAATGACATTTTTTATTAAACAAAAAGATACAAATTATCACCAATTTAATCAACAAATCAATAGTTCTAAATTTTGACCTATAAAAGGAGACATTTGCTATGCAGTTAGACATCTTGGTTTTCAGATCAAGATCATGTTCTCGC
This sequence comes from Populus pruinosa, assembly GCA_026413675.1. Taxonomy (NCBI): domain Eukaryota; kingdom Viridiplantae; phylum Streptophyta; class Magnoliopsida; order Malpighiales; family Salicaceae; genus Populus; species Populus pruinosa. The sequence goes on from JANKMR010000020.1 coordinate 7,161,316, forward strand.
TCTCTTTCTTTATATTTTTGTAATGCTTAAGTTTTGCTTTCATTAATGTTTTATTTATGCCTTTTATTTTCTTTACTATAATTATATAATTATGTTATCTTCTTGTTTATTTATGTTTCTCTCTTTCATTATGTTTAGTTAAGTTTATTATGTCAAGTTGAAAAAGGTACACTAATGGTGTAAGAATAAGTCTAGTATAAACTCAAAATGGACTTTAATGTTTGATATTAATATGTTTTGTATTTGTTATCTTGTTCATTTTTAATACTTTGCTTGTTAAATGATTAATCTAGATTTATGTTATATAACCCTTGATACAACAAATACTCGGTACTTTCATAGTCCAATCATATGGTATAATCGATATTTGTGCAATGAAAGGAACTTGATTTGTTGTTAACATAAGTTATAATCATGAATACCTGATGACACAACTAAACAATTAATGTCTTCTTTCAAGTGTAAAAGTGTTGAAGTAATAAATAATCCAGCAAAATCAAGGTCGAACCACATAGAAGTTAACTATATAATTATAATTATAATAATAATAATGGTGATGGTGAGTTAAAGATGACTTTGAGATATAAGATTAATGTGAAGATTTAAACAAGGATAAAATAATTATCAGGGTTAAAGAATCCACTAATGATATTTCAAACAAGTATAGTATAAGCTCTTTTTATTACTCAATTGAAAACCACACACAAATGAGGTTTCAATCGAATTATAAATTATTAACATGATTACATTAATTATCTTATTCAAATAATGCTAACACTTGTAAATGTTGCTAGGTATTCATGATTATAATTTATGTTAATAACAAATTAAGTTTCCTTAGCATAGGTGTTGGTTATATCATACCATTAGGCTATAAAAGTGCCAAGTATTTGTTGTATCAAATGTTATATAACATAAATCTAGATTAACCATTTAACAAGCAAAATATTAAAACTGAACAAGATAACAAATATAAAATATATTGGTATTAAACATTAAAGTTCATATTGAGTTTATACTACACTTATTCTTACATCATTAATGTAACATTTTCACTTTGACATAATAAACTTAACTAAACATAATTAAAGAAGGAAACATAAATAAACAAGATTAGAATATAAATAAAATATAAGTTAACTAAGTAAAGAAAATGAAATAAAAGGCATAACAAGATATTAATTAAAGCAAAACTTAAGCATTACAGAAGAGAGAGAGAGCAAGAACATGATCTTGATATGAAAACCAAAATGCCTAAATGCATGGCAAATGCCTCTTTTTATAGGCCAAAATTAGAAACTATTAATTTGTTAACTAATTGTTAAATGGGTGGCCATATCTTGACTTGGTAACAATTTGTATCTTCTTATTTGAATAGAACATCATTGCTAACATTAGAATTTGAATAAACTTGATTCATAAAAGTTCTAGAAAATTATCTCAGCTTTCTAATAAACTAAAGTCATTTAAACTTTTAGAACTTGAGACATAGACTGAATACTAATCAGTGTTTGGGCTATAGGACAGATTCTGACTTCTTTATTGTTAGTAAGATTTGGACCTTTAAATAACAGAATTGAGTCTTGTATTCCCATGAATATTTTAGTCATATGTCTTAGTTTTCTAGCATATAAACCAAATTTGAATTCAAGATCTGCAACTCCAGATATGACCTAATGACTGAATAATGTTTTAATTTAGACTAAACCAGCATCTCTTTTCTAAACTTCACCCTCTCTTTATCTTCTCAATTTTAATAGTTAAACTCATCGATCAAACCTTTGATTTATGTAATAAACCTGTATTTAACATAAACATTTACCATAAATTAAATGTATCTTATAATATCAGACTTCTTATTATAAAACATGCTTTAGATATGGAGCTATTGATATTTCAAATGCAAAATACTGGTATAAAACCTTGATAAAAATGCATTTTTAAATATTAATCAACTGAAAATATTTATAAGTATTATCATTATTCAAATAAGATAAATAATGTAATCATGTTAACAAATTATAATCCGTTAGAACCTTCTTTATGTGTGGTTTCCAGTTGAGTAATAAAATGAGTTTATATTATACTTGTTTGAAATACCATTAATAGATCCTCTAACTTTTTACATTTGTTTTTATCATTATTTAATCTTCACATTAATATTACATCTTAAAGTCATCTTTAACTCATCATCACCATCACCATCACCATCACTATCACCATTATTATTATTATTATTATTATTATTATTATAGTTAACCTCTCTATCGTTTGACCTCGGTCTTACCAGCTTATTTATTATTTCGATACTCATATAATTGAGAGAAGATATCAATATTTTGGTCATATCATATATTATGTGATTTCATTTAATTTTTATTTCATTCTTGAACAATCTTTCTTTTTATGTAGCCCTATTATAATCATTTTTTTCTTTTAATCATTTTCTATAATCATTTTTTTTCTTTTAATCATTTTCTTTAATGCGTTGACCAACATTTATTATCATATAATTAAATAAAAAATAATTTTAGAAAAATAAACTTTTTAAAATTGATTAGGTCTATAACTTGGATAGAGGGTGTATAGGTTAACTAACCCATATTGATATGATATGCCATCACCTTGATATTTAAGAAAAATGTGTCATCTTGAAATTTCTTTTAAGTAAATTCATGTTTTTATTAATCTTCTAGGTTACCTTTTAGACTCACTGAAGTTGATTAGATCACATCAAATTAGCTTTCATTGGTTTAATTTGAAGATCAAATTAGGTAATTATTTGGATCTAAGATAAGTTTAGTGATGCTTGCAAAGAGTTTCCTATGACAAGACATGAATGTTGTATTGTTGTTGTTATTGTTGTTATGTTTTTTGATATACTCGTATTAAAATTATTAGGGTGTTATATTTTTTTTTTAATATTGCTTTTAGAATCATAATAGGATGTTCTTTAAGAAAAAAAATGTCTTGGTAAAAATGTTTTTTTATGAAAAATAAGGAGCATGTCACTGATATAATGAGGTTTTAGTTAACAATGTTTTCTTTGTCTTATTTGAAATTGTCGTATTTTTATTTTTTTATGTCTTTTTATTTCTTTTAGTTTTCATTAAAGCTGACAAAGAAAAAATGTTATATTTGTTTTCAAAAAATAAAGATATTAATAAAGAAAAAAATTTATTAGAAAATTATTCTATTCCTATGAAATTTAAATTGTTAATGTTTTTATAAAAATAGTGGTGCCATTTAACAAAAAAAAGGCTTCCCAAAGCATATGATTAAATATCTTTATTTATACATATTTCTCAATTTCATTACTTGGTCTTTAGTTAGTGTTAGGATCTATTTTTATCATTAATTACTATATATAATCCTCAATTTATTTTGTTAAACATATACATTGAATTTGAGTTAATTATTATGATTTTCTTATTGTTGAAAAATACGTTAGCAATGATTGAATATTTTTTTTAAGTTAAAATTTTTCTGACTTAACCCATAAAATAACACAAGTTAGTTATCTAAGTGTATAACTATGCATGCATGCATTATTAAATATTTAAATTTTTTAGATTCTTTTATACTAGCCTCAGTGCCCATGTTTCAACTTGAGGCTTGATAATTTTATTAGCTCAAAAAATAATATTTAGATGTCGCAAGTGTGTTTAAAAAAATAAAAATTAAGATGTGAGCCTCAAGTTCCCAATTGAATCGAATAAGATTGCTATATTTCAATTAAATGGAAAAAAATGATAATGAATGATTAGAATAACATGGGGAAGAAATTTTTTTTTTCAAAATGAAATAAACAATGTATCTTAATTCACAACCTATTAAATACAGAAGAAAAAAATTGGGTAAAAAAACATTAAAAAATGATCTTGCTTAACCTAAATTAGCTTAAACTTGTAACTTTGGTAATCAATGTTGACCAACCCTATATATCTTGGCAAATCCGTGGTCCAGATCATGAAATTAAAATAACTTGATAAAAATATAAATATAATTGTAAAGCCCTTTTTTTAAATAAAAAAACTTGTGTTAAATTTTTAAACTCGTAACCCGGGTCATTAGACTCAAAACACCTAATCTGGAAAAAACCAAAAAGACTAATTTTTAATCAAGCAAATATTGAAAGATGAAATTGAAAAAAAATTGAAAAAAAATAAAAATATTAATTAAAAGAATGAGGATAAATTTTATATTTAATTGAATAATGATATTGAAAAGACAAATCAATTTAGTAAAAGGACCCAAAATAATAATAAAAAATAAAGGTCAAAATTGATATAAGAAATAAAAATAATGCTTTAATTGAAGGGTGAAATTTAAAAAAATAATAACTTTTACAAAAGAACTAAGAAAGAAATTAAAAATCTAAAATATGAGGACCAAATTAAAAAATATGTTACCATCAATTTGAATTGAATGATGATACCAAAAAACAAAACAAAACTTTGACAAAGGAGCTAAGAAAAAAATCAATATAATAAGGATAAAATTATAAAATATAATATTTGATAAATTGATATTGAAAGTTGAAAGTGAAAACAAATAAAACTTTTACAAAAAGACCAAAAACAAAACATAAAAATCAAAAGAATAATGACTGAAGTTGAAATACCACCAATAAAAAAGTCTCAATTATAATGTTTAGGGGAGGAGAAAGAAAAGAAAAAAAAAAAAAAACCCCATCAATGAACTACCAACACCAACACTCATCACTGTACATATAAGAGGACATGATGTTACTTCTAAAATACGGTAGAAAGATATTTTTGGATACTGCAAGCATCACACCTGTTGTTCAAAGTGTTTAGGTACCTCACACATGGTGCATGCTTTACACGCCCAGCAATTTTTTTTTTTATTTTTTTATTTGTTAAAAGTTCTAACTTTCGCTCGGCTTATCATATAATAACCAAGAAAACCTTTATGAAAAAATAAAAAGCCCTTTGTGGCCAATTTTAATTTTTTAGCTTCTAATGATATTTGATTGTTTCACTATGCTTTTTATTTTTATTTTTATATTTTTTCTACACCCAATGAAATCTCATATTGTCTCTTATTAGACATGATAATTACATAAAAATTATCATGTAAACACAAAAGTGTCTGACTCTATTTTTTAAGTATTATAATTATTTTATTGTGTAATTAAAATGAAAAAAAAAACTTATTTGCTATCAATCAATTTAGTAATAACTAAAAAACCTTGTAAAACTATTAAAATACTTCTAATTGCTTGTTTAAAGTTTTTTTGGGTGGAGAGGCACAAATAATTTCTCTCATTGACTATAGTAAAAATATCTCTCTAATTAGCTTTTACTAGGTTGGTGCCCATGTTGCGAGTCTATATTATTTTTTCTGTAAAATATTTAGGTATTGCTAACATATTTTTTTATAAAAAAAATCCTAAAACTCGGGTTATAGTTTTGATTAACTAGATAAGCTGGCTTTATTTGAATCACATAAGGAAAAAAAAACGCAACAATAGCAAACAAGAAAATACACACACACACAATTGATCAATAAGGACCAAATTCAATATAAAAAAACTAATACATTATCAACTTGGATTGAAGGATAAAATTAAAATAATAAAAATTTTATAAAAGAGTTAATGGAAAAAAAATCATAAGAATAAGAATCAAATTGAAAACACCAATACATGATTAAAAAAAAAAACCTTGAACATATAGAATTTTCAGCATGTTTTCATACAAAAACAAATTATAAATATAAATAGAAAAACTTATGTACGCATCCAATTAAATAAATCACAAGGTTTGTAAATAAATGAAAAAAAAAGTACGTAATGATAAATATAACATAATTGAAAAAATAAATAGATTAACATAGATTAAAATATTTAATATCGCAACATGAATATGCAAAATTGTACATATTAAAAATATTATAAAAAATAAATATTTAATTTATATAAAATATCATCAACAACAAACTCAACACTACTATCATTATCAGATTTTTCAAAAACTGCAACATTATCATCATCACTATTATCATTTCATTTATTTTCTGAATCTGATGCACCATATACAATTTTCACATTAAAACCATCACCTGCTAAGTTGTTAATCCAATCATCCTTAGTTTTATTTACAAACTCAAATTCATCCTCTTTAAAATTTACATAGTACTTATCTTCTTCCTCATTATCATCCTTATATATTCACATAATCACACCAATATCAAAACCAGCACCTTTACTATAACATGATTAACACCTACTCCAACACTATTACCATGACTAATACTAACACCATGACTTCTATCCATACCAATATTATAACCAACACATTTACTATAACATGATTAATAGCTACTCCAATGCCACCACAATGACCAACACCAACACCATGATCATTACCCGCACTTACACCAACATCAAAACCTCCAACTTCATTAATTAAACCATAGCATCTTCATATTTAGAATCCAAATAATTTATTTCAAGTAAAAACACAATCTTATTACTTTTTCCAACTTCATCATCAACATAAGTGTCACGTGTGTGTGTGACGTCGCGATGATCATCCATCCTTATGTGTGTGTATCTTACATCTTTTTATTAGTGAAAAAAATAGAATGGGAGTCACCACCTAATATTCTGGTCACTAGGAATCCTAATTGGTGTCAGAGATTGGGTACGGAGACTGGTTGCATAAAGGGAAGATATTAGCACCCCAAATACATCCTGCCTAAGGTAAGTTGTATTGTTTTATTGTCTGATAAAAATTAAGGTCTTGTTGTGTTTTTTTAATTTTTGATCTGTCTATAGTTTAAGACAAGTCTTCCTCAGTAAGGAAGCTCTTATCTTATCGGGTAAAAACATAACTATTCTAACATCAAATAAGAAAACTATCTTTTTAATATCAAGAGTATGTTTTACATATAAATTTATAATCTCGGATATTAAAAAAACAAAATAATTGTTTTAGATTTTTTAAAATATTGATCAAGTTCTCGTGACTTTAATAAACTAGTTATTAAGGTCAAAATGCATGCTAAAATATATTTTTTTGAAGTTTTATTTGTATATGAAAATACAACAAGATTTTTTTTCTTTTAGAGACTTGGCCATATGCATGAAAACAAAAACATTTTTTGAAAACCAAATATTTTAATACTGGATTTATATCTTTACAATATAAAAATATAGACCGATATTAATCAAAATGATGTAGAAAAATACATGGGAAAATCATAAATTTTCTAAAATAATTTTTTAATATATTTTTTTGACTGAGTCAAGCCCATTCATTTTAGGCCGGGCCAGACCCCGACAAAAAAAAAAGAAATTTGGGCCTATTAGCTACAGAGCTAGACTTAGCCCAACCATGTGGGCTGGGCTGATGTTCTAACCTGAAAGAACAAAAGGCTGGTTGCTGGTTACTATGCTAAGCACACTAACCAGTGAATTATAATTAGGTGGTTATTGTGCTTTACACAGTAACCACCTAATTATAAATTCATTTGCTACAAAACATGAATTGCTTATGTTCTGCAAGCAAATGAAGACGAACCAAAAAATAAACAGCAAAAGGGAAGGAAGGTTACCTGGAATGAGGGAGCATGGTTGCTGTCTCTGGTGGCTTATAGTGGCGACAATAGTGATTGGGAACCCCGGTGATTTTTCTTCCAATGTGGTGTCTATATAGTGAGGAGCTGTTATACTGGTAAATGGTTGTTGTTGTTGTTGTTACTTCAACCAATGTTTGTTGTCATGTTCTTCTTTTTTAGTGTAAAGGCACATTCTATCTTTTTTTGTCTCCTTCGAGCTGACCTGCGGTGACTGTTATATGCTTTTTTTTTTAAGTGTAGAGACACCAATCTAGGTGTCTTCTTTCCCCCTTGTCGGTTTACTCCTCTTGTCTTTTTTTCCTTCCTTATGTTTGCATTCTTCTTCTAGTCTTTGTTTTTTTCATTTGTTTCCTACTCTCTCTTTAGTTCCTTTTCTTTCTCCCCCTCTGGTTCTGCTAGCATTGGCAGTGCAAATGGTGGTAGAATGGCAATGCTGCTATGGTTGTGGAAAGGAAGCATAGCGGTGGTGCCCGAGGGGTGAGGAACAGTCCTTTTTCTTCTCTGTGTTAAAACCACCAATCTTTGTTCTTCTCTTCCCCACGTATGCTTTCACTTTCTCTCCTCTGTCTCTCAAAAAATAATCCCACGTTTGGTTTCCATGTCCTCTCTGCTTCTTATTTTCAATCTCTCTTCTCTTTCAAACAATTCTTCCTCCTCTCTCACCTTTTGTTGCTTCTCTTTTCTCTTACAACTCGTTTCCCCCTTTTTTTTCCCTCTCTCTTTTGCTCATTCCTCTATATTTATAGGCAGTTAAGGAGAGGTTCATCATACCCTATTCAAGTGGAGGGCATGGGTCTCTGTCTCATTTTTCTTTCATAATGCTTGTAGGAAATGGTTGTCTTATGTGGGTATGGGTCATGTGGGATTTTTGGCCAGGTGGGGTGGAGAGAGTGAGCGGGAAGAAAACATTTCAAAAATCTTCTTCTTCCTTGTCTCTGCATTCGCAGAGGAGAAGCAGCAGCATAATGCCGTTCAAAACAGCACTGTGCAGTTTTTTTTTTAAAAAATGAATTAGAAGTGACTCAAAAATAAGTTATGACAATAAAAAGCAAAATATTTTGTATGAGTTGGTCTACCATTATTAAGCTTGCCTCAATAACACCAAGGCATTTTCCATTCTAGAGGAGCAGCATTAATATCCTCGTCAACATATAAATTAATTTCTTCTTCACATTCATCATATATACTAATAACCTTAATGCTTAAGGTATCATCCACAATTATATTCCTTTTATTATCTCTTATTTTAAATCCATGTAAGTCACACTTATTTGCAAATAAACAAGATATCAAATATAATATTTTATCTAAACAACAATTTCTTTTAACAAATATTAAATTGCCATGATGAGCAATTGTATTGAGAATTTTCAATCAGTTCTTCCATAACAGAGTAGTAAATCACAATCAATAGAAGGTTAAATATATTGATTTAGTATGTATTTAAGCAAAAAAATCCAAATTTAAATTCTTACAATAATAACCCGTTAAGTTAAGATAAACAGGGTATTTTTAGAATTTATACAAAAACAATTACTAATTATATTCAATAATGGTTTAACATATTTCACACAAGTGTTTATTGAATCATAATCCAAGTTCTTAAAAAGATTATTCAATTGGGTTTTCTAGAACCAGTACAAAATCAAATTAGAGGTTCTTATGAGTGTTTACTTAAACAACAATAAACAAAATACCTATTAGTCAAATTAGATATTTTAAGTTGATTGTCATCGATCAAAGAAAAACAAATCAGATTAAAGGCTTTATAGCCTTTTTCAAGATTGAAGTTGAAAAACAAGAAAATTGGTTTTTTTTTTAATGTAAACAATTGAATAATCACATTTTAACATCATACAAAACACTTTCTCATCAATTTCTAACCTCTAACTAAAAACAAATTTAAATATATTTATTATACAGTAATTTATATAAGGAAGTTGTCCTAGCTTCGACAACTCATGAGATCTTATCACATGATCCAAAAATTATTGTGAATAATCATTATTTTCTTACATTTTTGTTCTTTAATTGGGAGAAAAAAGTTTTAAATTTATTGTTTTCAATTAAAAAAAGAGAAAGTGAGAGAAAAAGAGTGAAGTTATTTGCATTTTTTAATTATACTATATATAAGAGTATTTTAGGCTTTGTATTTTTTTTAATGAAGATTTGTGTTGATTAAAGTTAAAAAGTGTGATTCTTTGAAATTTGACAGGCAACTATAATTTGATCCAAACCATAGGATAACAAGGATAATTTTTTATTATTTTATAGTTAAATAGTGCAAATTTATATACCAGTTTGTTAGGGATTTGTTTAAGAGCGAATCTAGATTTTATAAATTAGAAGAGCCGAAATGAATAATTTTAAGTTTTATGGCTATTTCATAAAATTGCCTTAAAAATTTTGCAAGGACACGAGGGATTTTGAATTTTGTTTAAAACCTTAGGTAAGCCAGGCCACCCTTGTCCATCCTCGAAATTCATCCTTGAATTTGCTATTTTATATATATATATATATATATATATATATATATATATATATATATATATATATCTTTTTTAATAAAAACTTTTAAAACTTGAAATTTATATAGGTTTACACTATATTGTATTATTAATTAAATTTTAATTTAAAGAGAGAATAAAATGATAATATTTAAGTTCATTACTGTTTAATTATTAAAATTTTGATTTTATATTAAAAAACTATTTTAATTTAAAATTTTAAAATATTAAATAAAACTATTAAGATATAATTTATATTATTATATGAAAATAGTAAAAATAAAGACAGGACAAAATTTTTCACAACTTGACGATGATTCCTGTAAAATCAAAATAACTACATGCAGTCAATTCCACTATTTCCATTTGTATATTTCAATATTTATGTGTGAGACAGGTCAGAATGCTAAGGCCAAAGTTCTTTAACCATATGCCCAAAAATTGTTGCAGCTAACGATGGAATTGATTAGCTGAAACTGTGTATTTGAGAAATATCATCGAGTTTAGCCTGCTAAATGCTAATGCAAGAGCTACCCTTTCTCTTTGACTTCCTCGATCTCCATATTATTGCAGATGGATCTGGGCAGATTTTGTAAGGAACTTTTGGTGGAGCAATATGAGGAACCCTGCACGTCAGAGATGGATAGCTAATAAGAATACGGTAAGATCCCATTGTATTATTCTATCTCTCTCTTTTCCAGTTGGTTTTCGGTAATTGTTTTAGCACCAAACTTGTTCCCATCAACGAATTGGTGTTCATTTATTTGCCAGTACCCTTCTTAGCAATGTGTTTCTCAGGGTATGATGACGAGAGGGCATTTTAAGGGATGGATTGGAGGAGTCTTGCATTTGAAAACTATAGAAATGGTCAAGATTCAACTTACTCTAATGGTCTTCCAATCTCGATCTGCGAGAAGTCCATGCTGCTGATTGAAATGTCTGGTGCTCGTGCTGCGCTGGCCCTGGCACCGGTAGACCTCCACAGGGGCAATGGTGGTGGTTTGATGGCCAGTACCCTGCAGCTGAAGCTGTTTGCAATACTGTTGTGGGCCACTGCCAACCTAGCAATAAGGGCAGAAAACATTGCCATGAGTCCTGTGTGCCTCCAAGACTGTATATTTATAGGATATTTACTGTAAAGGAGCTTGCAATGGACCTGTCGGTTCATTTATTGCAGAGAACACACATGCTCATCATCAATTCGCAGAATTGGCTTGCATTCATTTACAAAACTAACAGAATTTTTGAACCAGTACTTGGGTCAAAAGATCAGAAATGTGTCTTTGTATTCAAGTCATCCTAGGTGCCATGAGTTGATGAGAACCTTAATTTCGAACCCAGCATAATCATTTCATGCACAAACTTTCATGAGGCCTTGGCAAATCGCTGATAAGGCCCCTTTCCAGAAATCTAGTATCGGGATTAGAGATATTACGATGATTCAAAATGAGCTCCGTGATTATAAGGTTTTCAAATGTTGACGAGGAACCTTCCAGTGAAAAGTTTATTAGGAGCAATCCAAACAGAGACTCCAGAGTCAGCAGCCACAGGCAAACCGACATCTGCCCCCAAGGTGGATCCCAGAAACTTTTTGGCTTTTTTCACCACCATAGACATGTCACATGCCCCAGCAGTCGTGCTTTATCTCTCTGGCTCAAGCATTCTAATCTTTGGCCACCGTCAACCTCAAAGCTCACACACGTTGACGATTGCTAAAATACTAAAACAAGTCCTCAAGTTTCGATTTTGAATCCTTAAAAAGGATTGAATTGAAACCAACAAGGAAACCACCTTGTGCTAGCTAGGTACCCTTGGATTTGCAAGAAATTACCTAGAGACCCATCATTCATCAACCAGTTGACCAATTCCTGTATCTTCTCAATAAGCTCAGCATTGAATTTACTCATGAGCATCGCTATGATCGTTACAGAAATCATTTCTTTGATAACTATACATTAGTTTCCAAAACAAAAACAAAATGGGAATTTAAAACTGAACTTACTTGTATAGAAAACTCCGATCATGGAGTCCAACAACAAGTGCAGAGGCACCAATTTCTCTCACCATAGCAGCAATCTTTCCACCCTCTTGATCGCCTTCAGTTACAATAATCTCAACGTTTGTCTGTACAATATGAATCTAAAATTATCATCTTATCAATGTTCACAAAACACACACACACAATTGAAGTACTGAAAGGCATTTAATTAAACAAAATATATACAAGACAAGATTTAATTACATTAAAGAAGTTGTTGCATATATCTTTGAATGACAGAGCCAATTGGTAACCTTTCAAGCGAAGTAGCCTTATCTTGTTCTTGCTTCTTGATGAGTTCATAGCAGGAGAGAAAACATGAAGGAGGGTTATCAAATCGCCAAAACGAAGCAAGTTGTGGAGAGCCCATTTAAGGGCTGTTCTTGCTGCGTCTACGTCTTCTACCACCACCACTATTTTCCTCACATCCATTCCCTGCCTCCCCTTCTCTCTCTCTCTTTCTCTCTCTCTCTCTCTCTAGCTATCTACCTTTCTAGACTATAGGCTTTTTGATCGCAGTCACACTTGTCTCTTTCTCTCTTAATTAACATTTCTTCAGAAGAGTTGGGGTTGTTTGTGCCAAGTCGTATGCTACGTACGTTACTTGCCTCATGAGTTGTCTTTGTTATTGTTAATTTCCCTCTTTCTGCCTATGCTTGAATGAGCCGATCACTCGCTAATCTCACAGATACAAGAGAAATGGAGCAGGTAACCACACTTATAATTTTTTAATTAAGGCAAATATAATATACATGATAATCTTCGTCACAACAAGAATGTTCATGAACGAAGAATGGGTAGGCTTTCCTTTTTCTTCTTATCTCAAACAAGTCCTTGAGGCGTTATTGAAGTCTATGGCTAAAATATGGAAATGACAAGGATTGCCATCTTGTGTTAGTTTCCTTTTTTTATTTTTTTAATATATATAGTTATTCGGGTTAATTTATATATATTTTAATTAATCTTATATATTTTAAAATTAAAAATTATATAAATTTTAAAAAAAAATTTACAGGACTTGAAGTAGTAACTTCTAAAAAATAAATTTAATGTCTAACTAGTTAAATTATATTTTTAAATATTAATTATTAATTATTAATTATTAATATTAGGGTGCTTAATATTCTTACCATCATAGAAAAATACCCTTTTAAATTAGAATAAGGGAGGGGGGAAAAAAAGTAATCTCGAAGTAAAGATATTTCAGAATTCCTACTGGTCAATAATTTTCGATCCCTTTTTGTTTACAAAAAATGAAAAGGAAAATGAAAAGGATTGAAATGGCCAGCAAATCTATTGCATTTAAACTCAAGGACTCATGCCGTTGGGTTTTAGGTCAGAAAGACTACGACATCTTTTCAAGTTTTTCCATAAATAACACAAAGAAATTAAAAAAAAAAAGTCAATTTTTTTTTTTTTATCAATTTTGCAACCTTTCAACTCTTTGCCAGCAAATTCAACATATTATATTTCACGTAATTCACAGTCAATTCATCGCAAATCTCATAACATTACCTCATAATTACGCAATATCATTTCATAATTAAATAAATAAATAAATAAATTTATTCCACCAATATAATCCATTCTCATAACATTTATCTAAGCCCATTAATTAACTACATGTAATAAATTATCTTATGGATAGGGCTGCATCACTGGAACCATGGATGGTGCATAAAAAACAACCACATTTAGTGCATCAACTGGGGGGCTACAAAATGCTCTTGCAACCACTTCATGCATGATTCATGTTCATGGTTTTGATGGTCTAGGCCTGTCCACGAGATAATTTGATAGATGTAATTACTTGGATGTCATGAGAATTGATTATATTAATATAATAAATTAATTCAGCTCTTTTAGATTATGAACTGATTTTGTGTAATTATGAATTGACTTGAACTAATATTAAATTGCAGGTTATATGTGATTTATGGTGAATTGTGTTGAGTATGACCTGCTGGGTTTGTTGGGATTTTAGGTGGAGAATTGAAATTTTAGAAAGCTGCTCGTATTATTGTGATTTTGGGGTTGAGTGAGTTGTACCTACGTGTCTGGGTGGGTCATGCATTTACAACCTACACGACCCATCTAGCTATGCTATTTCGAGAATTAAGTTTTCAATTGTGCTATTTTAGGTCATTTTTCCCCTATTGTGAGGTTTTTTTAAAATAAAAAAACCCAAAATATTTTATTCTTTAAAAGGAAAAAACACATCATTATTCTCCATGTATAAATAAAAAATAAATCAAAAGAAACTAAAAATTAGAGAGAGAAAGAAATCACATCATTTGTTTGCTGCGTTACAGTGCTTATTAAAAAAAATATAATGTAATTTGCACCTCAAGTTTTATAGTTGATTTTGTTTTAATTGATGAGAGAAATTAACTTTAAGATCGAATTTGCCAAAAAGTAAAAGCTCAAGGACCATAGGAGAAAGATAAAAAAAAATAAAAAAACGTCAACTTCCATTGCAAATATATGAAAATTTAAATTTAAATGTTTTTCAAACTAAATAGTATAATTAAATTTAATTTATATATAATATGAATAATAACAAAGAATAAGCTGGCATAACTAGTTGTTGTGTAACAGACAGGTCTAAGACGGTATTTATTATTCGTTTTCGGCTTTACTATCTTTATGGTTTTGTTTTTGGTGACGCGAGTCCACTTCTTAACATGACACCCCAGAATGCAAACAACATGTTCGCAACTAGTATTACTAATAAGACCCTGACTTTCAACGCTCATTTTTTATGTAAGATATCATAGGTTGTGTAACGATTATTTTTAAATAAAACAAGTTTAAGTAAAAAAAAAAAACTTTTATGGTGCTCAGAAAGTAATTAGTGGTACCATATTAGTTACTTCTTAATCCCACCTTGAAGAAAAAAAACTAACTCAAAGAGTGATATGATCCTAGCTACAACATAAAAGGATTCATTAGGAGTGTTTATTGAATCTATTATAAGGTCTAAAACAAAGTAGATGCAATAGGAGTTTAATGGGTTAAGTCTTGAGACTTAAGTTAATAAAGTTTAAATTTGTCTGTCCAGATATTTTCTACTTTTTAGGACATAAATAAAGCTACAAAAGAAGTGTGAATGCTATTCTAATTAGGTTAAAAACTAGATATCTTTATTTTTTTTTAACGATATATAGTAGATTCATTGATGCATATGGACAAGAAAGAGAATAACATGTTTAAAATTAAATCTAAAATCTACCAACAACGTACAAAAATATAAAATACATTATTTTTTTAGGAGTTATAGATTCAATTCACTACAAGGAGTTCTTAATTTTATTGGGAATAATGAGTCTTTAATGCTATTGAGAACTTATATAGGAACCTTTGTATTACTTATTTTACAAGGATTTCATATCAATCAAGAATAATTAAAAAGTCGAAAACTAATTCTTATTTTATAAGACATCAGACTTTTGTTCAACAAGGATTTTTTAATAATTATTTATCTTAGGTATTTTTCACTATTATATATAGAAAAGGGTGAAAAATAATTTTAGAATATTGTTTTAGTATTTGCTTTTATTATTTTTAAACCTTATTTTAATTAGTATAGCCTTTATTTAAATTAGATGCATGTCTGACCCATTAGCATTAGAGTTTTTATTTTCAAGAGTATAAATACTTTTTGTAAAGACAAAAATACTAAAACTTGATAATATTACTACTACCAAAATTTATTCAATTTGTATGAGAGAGTTCTCATATTTTTTTATTTTATAGCAAACTAAATTGACTTATCAAAGATTAACCAGTTTCGTGGTGTCTTCCTTATATTATTGTTGCCTTGAGACATGTTATAATTCTATTGCATTTTTTTATCAGACCTATATTGGCATTATGGGATTTATTATCAATCTTATTGTATGTTACATGACTTTTTGATCATGAAGTTCCCATTAAAGAGAAAATAAAATAAAACTTATAACCCATTAAAAGTTATAAGAATATCTTCACCTAAAATTTCTCTTTCCTAGTTATATCTATTTTTAAAAGTGAGTTTATAAAGTAATTAATAAAATATCACTAATTATTTTTTATGCATTATAAAATTTCTCATTTCTGTCTTAGTAATTTTAGTTTATTAGATTATTATATAACAAGGATAAATATTATTAAAAAGAAAACTAATTCTCCTTAATATTTTATCCTGTAAAAAAACTTTAAACATTATTTGTTATAATAGTGTAATTATAAATTTTTCCTTAGCAAAAAAAAAAAAAACATTGAATTAGGCATTCAGGACAAAGTTTTTTTTCAAGATGACACAATTGTTTAGCATATTGCATGGAGTTAGATTATTTTTTTTGTCACAATAAAATTACTGCCTTAGCCTTAGAATAAAAAAAATTTAATGCCTTTCATTTATGAGTGCAATCTTTTTATGACCTTAAAAAAATTATAACTCTTTCATAAGGGTTTCTTGATCATTTTACTTTGATTTTATTATAAAATTAAAGGTTACTTAGGAGTATTATTACAATTTATATATATTAAATATTATTTTAAAAAATATCTTAATAGTCTTTTGCATTGTTTAGGTGGCATGTGGGATCGTTTGGTCACTAAACACAACTTTCTAGAATAGTATTTGAAAGATTTTGATGCCCTTTACATAATAATATGAAGCATGTACTAGAAATGTTTTTAGTTTAACACTGATAACTATTTAATTTTTTTTTTCATTTTTCTTTTCCCTCTCCTCAAATTTTGCATTACCCCTGCAAAATTTTAGACTAGCCCCCTCAATTGCTTTTTCCTTCAATTTTTATCTCTTTTGTACTGATTACTATTTTTTTTAAGAACAAGTTATAACATTACAAATATTTTCTAATTTCATCCTCATTATTTTTTTAATCTATAAATAATCAATCAAATTACAATTTTTTTTAATCTTAACCCCTATGATTTTTTTAATCTATCAAATTTAATTATCATTCTATTAATTGCTATTTTTTTATTTGGAATCATTTTTAATTTTTTTTAATGTCATCTTTCTTGGGTTTTTTTCTATCAAATCTTATCCCCACTCTTTTTGTTATTTTTGTTATAAGTTTTTTTATTAATATTTTTTTCACAATTTCAGCCTTCAAAATTAAATTGAGAATGAATTAAGCTTTTTGATTGAATACGGATCCAAGATTTCATGGGTTACGAGTTATAGAAATTAGATTAGGTTTAGAAGGTTCATTTGAGTTTGTTTGTTTTTTTAGTTGAATTGTTTTTGTTTTTTATAATTATTTTTTGAAATTTTTCTGTGTTTTTTTTTCTATTAGATTAGTCATAAATTCATGATCAAAATCACTTGTTTTAAAGGTTATTGCAAGTTTATTTTTTTTAATAATTTATTTCAATCTCATCATTCAAACCTTTTCAGCTACTTTTTTATTTATAAGATTATCTCTATCTCATGACATGGTCATATAGTTTTTGAGTTCACCCAATTTAATAGGGTTTTTTTGTTTTTTTAATTGTTTTTTTTTTTACAATTTCACCCTATAAAATTGAGTTATTTGATAATTTGGATTTGTTCATGTCTAGTTTTTTATAATTTTTTTTTATTTTTATTTTTTTAGTTGGTTTATTTATTGTTGTTATATTTTTTATATTATTTAAATTATCAATTTAACTAATAACTCGAGATTTAGATTTTTTTTACCTTGATATTTTTTTTTGTCATAAAATGTTTTTGCCCGACCATGAAGGTAATAAATAAATCTAGTATTTACTATGTAGTTCAAGACTTAATAGAACTCTCTTTATGAACTTAATAAATTATACAATCATAACAAAACTACTCCTGTAATTATTTCAATTTTTATAAAAATGGAGGAATTAGTTACATCTTAACTATTTTTGTGTACCTATCTGAATCATAGAGTTTGGAGTGGACAATCCTAGAAACTTTCTATATAGTTAAAGCTCCACAAATTAATATCCGAGGACCATGAATATTTATTAATAAACTGAGATATTATTTAATAGATAAGTTAATAATTTATAAATTTACACATTAATTAATAAAAATACTAATTGATTAAGGTATTCTTTATTTTTATTTTTTTTTGAGACATTGTATTTAGTGCATGTATATCACGATTAAATAAAAATAACCTAATTATTGAAATACCAATTATCATTATTCTATATATCTGTTTAACCAAAACAAGTTCGTGAATGTAATTATTCTTATAAAATAAAAGTCATGTATCTATCCATTTTTGTAGCTAACTAAAATTACATTTAATATACCTAAAAACATTAAATCCAGTAATTACTCAAGCAAAAACATTTATAAAAAGAATATTTGGTAAAACTAAATACAATAGCTTCTCATCTTAAAAGTGTAAATAAATCAACAATGATACATAAAATATATAAAAAAACAGTGTGAGTACAAATAAAAATCCAACTTTTACCCAAAAACAATTACAAGAATAAGTGTTAGAAAAATTTAATTTATAAATGAGCCAAGCATATCAAATATGATGAAAGGGTTATTAGAGTATCTATAAGTCAATATTGAAAAAAAATAATATCATTTATAAAACTATAAAATTCCTAAAGTAAATATTCTATATGAGTGGTTTGTTTAATACCAAGAATGTATAAATATAGTTAGAGAACTACTTACAAAGAAGGTAAATGAGTTTTTGAAAAGATATAATTTATAAATATGTTAACATTTTTTTTTTTAGATTGGCTTAAACACTTCAAATCAAAATATCATATCAAGAAACATCATCATTTCAAAGAAAGCAAATCAATTGATATAAAGCTCATGTATAGAAATTTGTAGTTCATGAAAGAGAAATTAGATTGGTTTTTCATAAAAGATATTTCAACATTTATAAAATAAAATCATTTTATAAACTATAACTAAATCATACTTTTATAACAAAGTAACTTGAATGCAAGAAACTATAATATTTTTTCATGAAAGATGTTTCAATATTTATAAAATAGGACCATTTTATACGCCATGACAAGATCATACTTTTACAACAAAGTAACTTGAATGCAAGAAACTAGACATAAAAAGACTTGTAATTGCTATTTGCTGTAATGATAAAGGTTCCAAGAAAATTCTTTCATGGTTCATTATACTAAACTATGGTGTTTTAAAAATATAACTTAATAGAAAAATTGGTGGTTGAAAAGTTTATTACTTGTTGATAATTTTTTCATTTATCTAAAAATTATTGAAGGTTTGAAAAATATTGAATTGTTTTTGTTATCACCCAACACAATATAAAAAATTCAATTGTGATGCAAGGATCATACAAACTTCCAAGATGCATTATTGTTGTTAATTTTATATAAGTCTTTTGAAGGGTTATAAAATTGAAATTTTAAATCCAGAAAAAATAACTATGAATCTTGCAATCTTAGTGTGGACAATAAATATTCAAGTAACTGTAATTATAAATTATTTTTTATATTATAAAATTAGATTTATGAATAACATAGAATTAGATAATTTGAATCTATACTTGGATGATGGAGGCATTCAATAATTGTGTTTTCTAATCAAAGAGTTGAAGTATTCCTATGTTGAGTATTTTCTAAATTACCAAAGATGAAATGACTGAATTTTAAAATTATTGAGTGATGAGTAAATTATATACATAATTTTATGGAAAATGACAGAAAATAAAAAAATAAAAAAGAAATTTGCCGCACTATTTTACCATGCGAAATAGACATATACGCTGGTTAATAGAATAACCATGAATCAGTCTAAACATTGATATATATATATATATATATATATATATATGAGTGATTCTACAATCTTATGTGACAAATACGTGAGGGAGAGTGATGTAGTTGCTCTATTATAATACTGCTTTTCAGAGAACGAATAGATAAAAAAAAAAAATGCAGTTGCTGTTAATCTCTGACGTGGACGCACCCTAGTGGTCAATCTCTAAGTTCTTATTGTCGTTCATGGTTCCAAGTGTCCCATTTCCCACCCTAGCGGTCAGCTGACAAAGCAGACGGCCCGCGCGTACGGTTAATGACGTTCTGTTTAAAAAATGGAAGTCGCTGTTGTGTCGTTTGAAATATTCAAATTCCCTGCACTCAATGTAGTGGTTGTGTCGTTGGCTATTTTTGCTTGTCGTTTTCTATAACCCTCTTTTGTTTTTTTGTTTTTTTGGGTTTCGAAGGATTCATTCGGTACTTTTGCTTTTTGGGTAAGAGACAAATGCAGTCTCATATCAACGGTGTAGATGGATCAAGTCTATGATCGGTGGGACATTGATGATGTGTGCACTGCAGATTATCAGAGACATGTCCAGCGAATTAAGCACAGAAACTTTATCCTCCTTCCTTCCAATAATATAACTGATTTTAAGAGGGGAATTATGCGTCACGCAGTGATTATTTGATATTTATTTTTAAATATAAAACAAAAAAATATTCAATTTTCAATTTTTTTTTTCATTTTATTAAACTTGTCTTATGAAACTTATAATGATTTATTTTTTATGGGTTAATGTTGTGTCTTTTTATTCTGTTTTTATTTTTATATAGATTTTTTTTATGAATTCTATATATAAAGAAAAATCTTTATTAAAATTTATATCTTTTTATCTATTTTCTTTTTCAGTTAAGAGATCATGTATCCATTATTTATATATTTAACCAAATATAACTGAGTTAATAACATGTTTTCCCTTGTAAAAAAACTTATGTGATTCTATTCAACTAATTCTCCTAAATCCGGTGAGTTTATGAGTATTTATTATTACGGTGTAATTTATTTTTTAAAAATATTTATTTTAAAAATATATTAAAATAATTTTTATATTTTTAATATTAATACATCAAAATAATTGAGAGATATTAAAAAAAAATCAATATAATATTTTTTTAAATAAAATATATATTTCAAACATAACCAAAAGTAGAAGTTATTTGCATTCTCAAATACTCACAAAAGTTGTCAAAACTTTCTACATTGATTAATAAGATCAATACTTGAAAAACGAAATAATATATATATATATATATAGTGGTCAACTTTGGAATATATATTTTTTGAAAAAAGTTATAGAAAGATAAAAAGTAGATAATTTTTTAAAAAAAACTTTAAAATAATATATAAAAACTAGAAAAAAAATAAATATAATTAATAAAACTCCCACCATTTTTATCTTGTCTCTTTAATTGAAAAGATTATAAAACAACAAGAAATTGTGAAATTAAGTGAAATAAATAAAAAAACTCATTTAAATTAATAATAATCCTTGTCACTACCACATTCTTCACCATCACACATCCATCTCCATAAACAAAATGTATGAAAAAAAAAAGAATATAAGAAATTGAATTAAATCTCAAACAACATTTCAGCCAACATAAGCATAGGAGTAACGATCTTAAATTTCCATCCCTATCTTACATTCAAATCTGGTCTTTAATACACACTTAAGAATGAAAATATTTCTTTTTTATTCTGATGGCCTTACTGTGGAATCTCAATCACGTAATTAATTCATGCAATATCCCTCAATTAATTGCCAGACTCATCCAAGTCAATGGTACTCCTCCTTTCCTTGTCTTAATCCCGGCAAAAAACATGTTTTCCCTTCGAACCTGGAGGTCCTCCTTTTCAGTTTTATTTTGTCTTTCTCAGATTTCAATCCATCATTCTTGGAACCCATACGAGGTTCTTGTCATTAATATTCCCCGCTCATGCGACCGACTATGTCTTTTTTATTGAAACTGACTATATTTTATGATATTAATAGTACTTATTCATGTGGCCAACTTACCATCCTGATATCGATAATCCTCATTTATGTGGCTACTTATATCATACCTCGGTGATTGTTTCCACTCGTGTGATTCACTACATTACCCCTTTTTTTTTATAAAGTAATTAAAATAAATTTAAATAAATCAATTCAAAACATAAATAGATCTGATTAGTAACTCTAAAAGGATAATTTAACTAGTCAAATCTATATTTATTTTTAAAAAATTATCAGTTATAATTATTAATTTTAGAGTTTTAAAAAATTAATCTTTATAAATTGATGGGATGCTCATGAATACTGGAAAAAAAAAAATAATGATTAGACGTAGAGCACCAACTTGCTACTCTGTAGATTCCAGCTCCTCCTATTTTGGGTCTAGTTCTTGTTTCCGAAGCCTCCCCTTTAGCAACAAGATTACAAGTCATCACCACTTCATTCATTTAGCTCAGGGACTCACATCCCAGTTCCATATCCCACAAATTCTCCATAAACCTTTAAACAAAACTTTACATTAGTTTACCTTGAATAAAACACATTTATGTCTAGGCATCATCATTCATTCATTCATTCATCCCTTCCAAGACAGGTTACACTATAATCATAGTGTTCTTCATTTATGTGCGCACATCATGCCACAATCAATCCTATTATGGCTACCTTTTTCTTGAATCCTTCTTAAATTCCTACACAATTCTTGAACCTTATCTCCTATAATTAACCAGAATTATATTTTCAGATTCCAAATCAATTGCCTGCATGGTATAGATGCTTAGAACATGTTTATCAATAACCTGACATGAATTCGCCACACATTTACTCAAGATTAACAAAATTTCCTCCCAATAGTTTTTCAATTCCAATTCAAACATAGGCCAGATAACATGGTTAAAAGAATTTATCATGCAAAATCACATGTTCTATACACTTTACCTTCTTAACACCCTTTGGCTGAACTTGAAGGAAATAGAGTTCATAGAATTCTTTTTCAATCTTCATCGTAAATTCATCTCATACGAGTTCTTTCATCATGTAGAACCAAGTCATGCATTGAAACACATTAACCCATCAACACAATTCCAAACCCAAATTCTTCCCATTTGGCTGAATAGCTTAATGCTCCATTCATGTATTCCTTTTCTTTTCTTTTCTTTTTCCCTTTTAGTTTCTTGTTTTTTTCAAGTCAAACCAACATTTTAGGCCTTTGTCGTGACTCAAAAACACGTTAGTTTCTCATTTTCATCCAAGCTCTTCCCATTTTCACCCTTGGCCTAAACACTAAAACAACCAATTTATGGTTTTCCTTCAATTATTCTTATGATTTATACTTAATAAAATCATAAAACATACTTAAATAACATATTTGACCTAGAAAATAACTTATTATCTTTTTTTAAGTTTAGTAAAATAACGAAGAACAAATCTTATAAATTAAAAAGTTTAATGAAAATAAAATTAAAAAAAAATCTCATTTCATAAATTATCTCAAATAAAATAAATAACAATCAAAATAATAGAAATCAAATCTAATAGATAAAAAAGTTAAAAGATGATGAAATTAAAATAATTATAATTATAATTATAATTTCATAAATTATTTCAAATAAAATAAATAACAATCAAAAGAATGGAGACCAAATTTGTTAGATAAAGAATTTCAATTAAAAAATAATAAGAGAAAAGCAAATAACAATCATAAAAATAAAGACCAACATTAATATAAAAATTAAATTTTAAGAGATAAAATTAAAAAAAATCAAAACAAAATATATAGCAATTAAAAGTTTGAGGATCAAATTTGAGATAATCAGCAAATAATATGACATTTCTAAATTTTTATAATTTTTGAAAAGTGTTTTTCGTTCAAAATAATAAAAAAATATGAAAACCAAGCTAAATTTTTATTTAACTAGAAAGTATTTTTTATTAATTAATTTTTCTAATAATAATACAAAAAAATTTAAAAAATAATTTTTTAAAAACATTATTTTTTAAATAAACAAGGTCTTAGCAACAAAACCTATTTTACCATCTCATTCCATCAAAACCCCCCAACATCATGGCTTACCCATTTCAGTAAAAAAACTCAAATCAAATTAAAACTTCAAAGGAACAAGAAAATGAAGTTCATTACCTCTCGTTCACACCAAAACAGTAGGAGTTTTTCAAGATTTTTCAAGCCCTTCATCTTCTTTGATAAGAAAATGGGTGAGAAAACTGGGATATATCTTTTTTATTTATTTTTTAATAAGGAAATGATGATATTATTAATTTTATGTTTTTATTAAAAATTAATTCATTTTCACTTCTAAAATAATTAATTCTAGATGAGGTTAAAGAATGATTAATAAGACTTGTTTTTTATTAAATGTTTTTATACTCCTAAGTTGTTTATCTGTTTCTTATTTTGTACGGCTCTTTTCAAATATAAATGAGCATATTCTAAGGAATATCCTAAAGTTTACTAAGGTGTCAACGATGTCGATGAAGCAATAATATAAGAATTGGGTAAAAAAATTTCAAAGGAACTTATTAAAATAATTGTTGGAGTTTATATTTTACACTATAAAAATCTTAAAATGTTAATTGAAATTTTCACTTGTGCATTTAATAAAATTAATTGATAATCATGTGTGAGCTAAATACTAAAATAAGATATTAATAAAAAAATTAAAATAAAAATATAAAAAATTAATTTAAAAAACATTGACAGTGTGTTATATCATGTTATGCTATTTAATTTTTTTAATTATTTATTAAGAAAAAATTAAAAATAAAAACTAATCAAAACCAAATAATATACCATTATAATTCTTTTTATTATTATTAATTTGATTTGACCTTATAATATAATATGATATAATTTTAAATTATATTATATTAAAAAATATTTTAAAATAACCAATTCAACCTAGCATACTCACCCACGATTGCTTATGCCGTTCAAAACCTCATGTGACGGGAAAAAAAATATATCAAGCCGGCATCGTTTTAGTTTCTCGAAACTTTTTTATTTTGTTTTTGAGACGACTGTGTTTTTAATCCACCCGGGTTATCTAGCTGTCGTTTCATGTGTCTAGGGATGTCAAACGCCACTTCGCCAGCTGGCATTACCTGCGCTTTCGTGTCACCGTTGGATGCCTCAAATGCCTCAATTATTCAGTCAACTGAGCATCATAGAGGTGTGCGACGAGAAGCGAAGCGGCTAAGATGTGGTTTAGAATCTTAGTGGTACATGAATGGAATCATTAGCTGTGACGTTATCTTTCTTCAGTAAAACAATTAAGTATACTTTAGCTTATAATATCCCAAATATATTTTTAATTTATTTATTTATGAATTTTAATTAAAATATTTCAATACCTAGTAAACTATTAAAAAAAAACAAAAAGGAAGAAGACATATTCTAAGATGAAGTCGATTTACCTTCTTTTAGTAAAATAGATTAATATAGTTAATTTATAAACTTTGTGACTTGAATGATGAATTTATTTGAGTTTAATAATTTTTTTATAATTTATATTTTATTTAATAATATAAAACCAAAAAATAAACATTTACAGGAAAAAAAATATTTAAAATAAAAATAAAAAAATATATTTTATTAAAATTAAAAAAAAAAGAGATCAACTACCTGAGTGAGCAACTATGTCTAGTCCATAAAAAGAAAGGTCATCATGCCGGCTTGAACGCCTTGCATTTTTTTTTTCTTTTTTCTATGTATAACGGTGAATGTCATATAGTATAAAAATCTAGTTTCATAAAAGAAAAATCAACTCAAAATACCTATAAATGGATCCTAAAATACAAAGTCAAAACAAAAGTTATTTGTCAATTTCAATTTATTTATTTTTTTAAATAAAAGAGAAAAATTAAACCAAATCAAATTCTTTCATCAAATAAACTTTTTAAAACCAAGAACGACATGTTTTATCTCTAAAAATTGATTAACCAATAACTTCTTCTCTTTTTTGTTATTTTCTTAATGAATCTCGATCTCCTATATAAAATATAAGGATAGTAAAATAGATAAAATAAAAATTTAGATTAAAACAAAAAATCATAAAAAAAATAAAAAGGCCAAAATGAAAGTATAAAAAATTATGAAGGTAAAATCTTTTGAATTGAAACAATTTGAAAAGTGCCAAAAAAACCCTTTTCTAGCCATAATGTTAAATTAGAGAATTCATTTATATTATTAATAGATGAAATTTTAGGTTAATCATTTTTTTTTCACATCACATGTCAATAAAAATATCTCAAAAGTGCACTTTAGAATGGAATGACATGTTTTGAACTTTTGATCAAAGAAATCAAATTATTTAAAGAACTTTTTATAATATAATTTATTACTGTATTTTGATTTTATAGGGAAAATACTTGTATAAATGGAAGTTATTAAAATTTAGCATAATCTTACCTTTATTTGATTAAGTTGGAAGTTTTAGAAATATTGTAGTTATTAAATGCATTTCCTTTAATAATTATGTTTTTTATAATTACATGATGATGGATGATAATTAAATATAATTCAAATAATTCATTTCTATTATATTATATTATTTGATTATGGTGATGTGAATTAAAAGGATATGTGATTGATTATGGTGATATGATATTGCTCCAATCTGGTCAACTGATTTAATTTAATAATTTGTCCAGTTAATCATTTGATAATATAATTATTTAAAATTATTATTATTTCAATCAGTCCATTAAATTGATTGAACAATTTATTAATTAATAAAAAAATTAAAAATTATTGGAGAAATTGGTCAATCAAATTATTAGATTGGTTGATCATTAAACTAACAATGTAATGTCACGACACAAAAAACAATTATCTTATTTTTTATATTATTAAAACAAAAATTATATAGAAATTGCATCTAAAGATGAGATTGCTACAGTGATCATAACATCATAAGCATCTAGGTAAATTTTTTATTCAAGCAAATTTATACCCAAAAAGCATTCAAGTCGATATTTTATTCACATAATTATTTTTTCTTTTTGTGCTCATTAGAGCTCTACAAAATTCGAATCTAGTAAGACTTTAACAAATTTAAACCTAATAAAATTCTCTTTTATTTTGAAGCTAGCAAGGCTTTTGTAATTGTTGTTTTTCTTTTTAAGCCTATCAAGGTTTTTATAGATTTGAATCCGGTAAGATTTAGATGAATTTAAACCCAACAAGGTTTTTTATTTATTTATTTTGAGTGTAGTAAGGTTCTTTTAATTTTCTTCATATGATTTATTCTTAAAGGGTTATTGTAAATATTTTTAGTATCAAAAGACTCCAACAATTTCTTATGTGAATGAGTCTAAGAGAACTAAATCTCTTATTATTTTGTAGTCTTTTACATTTTTTTTATGCTTGTGTTTTAGAGAATTTTAATAACTTCCATTTATACAAGTATTATCCTTATAAAATTCAAAGGGTTCTTATTATTTAGCATAAATATTTCTTTATGTTTTATTTTTAAAGAATTCTTACAAAGTTGAGCTCAACCTTGCCAATATGAAACTTTGACATTAAGTCTTGCAGGACTCTCGTAAAATCACTTTAAGTTTATCAATTTATAAAATAACAAATTGAAAGCATTTCAAGTTTGTTATTCTATAAAATAATTATCTTAAAAATCAATTTCATCATCCTATCAAATTTATTACTCTATAAAATGATAAGTTGAAAATCACTTTAAATTTGTCATTTTATAAAATAACCATTTTAAAAAGCATTTAAATTTTCCACTCTAAAAACTCATAGGTTGAAAAGCATTTTGAGTTTGTCATTATATAAAATGATTATTTTACAAAGTATTTCAAGTTCATCACACTATAAAATGACCTGTTGAAAATAACTTTGAGTTCATCACTTTGGAAAATGATAATTTTCTAAAATTAAAAAGAAAACAAAAATAAATCCAAAATGATTTCTTTCTTGATTTTAAGCCTAAAAGAGTTCTTATAATTTTGTTTTGCTTATGAATCTCTAGAACTCTTGAAAATCTTTTTGCAATTTCAAGCCTTAAAAGGCTCTCGTAAATCTTAGATTTCTTTTTATGTCTTAGATGTCTTTTGCAAACTTAAATCCAAAACATCACTCTTGAGAATTTGAATTCTAGGTGATTCTTTTAAATTCTAATTCTTAAAGCTAGTCACCTCCCAACTTAATTACTATTCAAATTTTTCTAATGTTTATTATTTTTTTTACAAGCTAATTAAACAAAGCTTAAAGAAAAAACTTTTTGTAAACTTTTGTATTGTAAGTGTTGTAAAAAGAGGTAAGTTGTCATCATTTGTTTTTTAAAATGTTGTTTTTTAAATGTAAGAGAATATAAAAATTTCCAAAAAAATGTATTCTAAACTCAATTTAGCCAATTTCAAGTAATTTTGTAGTTTTTGACTTTACTACTTATCATTTTCATATCAATGAATTTTTAAAAATAAAAAATATAAAAAAATCCATACAAAGAAAAGAGAATTAAAGAAAAAATAGAAAAAAAAATAAGTGGAATGATAATCTAGTAAAAAATGGACAAAAAAATAGAATGAAGGGATAAGAAAGAATAATGAATAAAGAATAAGAATATTCTTAACTAGGGTAGTATAAAAGAGTGTGAATGGTAGGGAAAAAATGGGGGAGTGGTGCAAAAACACATACCCTAACCATTTATTAATGGGTGCAAAAAATATTTTAAGACAAAAAATTATAAAAAGAGGAATTTAAAGAAAATTGAAAGAGAAAATTTTGTTTAGAAAGAAAAATATATGAAAAAAAAGATAAAAATCTTAGAAAAAAACTTGCATAACTAGCTCCGTCTATCCTCGCCCCTTTCAATTGTTGTTCTCTCACACCAAGCTCCACCACTCACAACTAGCAGACCAACTCCTCTTTACAACTATAATGAGATTTGACTGAAGCCCAATGTAACAACTTCCTGACACAATTAAAAGCTTGATGTCTTCTTCCAAGTGCAGGAGTGTCGAAGTAATAAATAATCCGGCAAGACTGGGATCGAACTACAAGGAGGTTAATTGTACAAATTATAAATAATAATAATATAACAACAACAACAACAACAACAACAATAATAATAATAATAAAGAAAAAGGAAGGAGAAGAAGAAGAAGAATATGAGAACTTTGAGATGGAATATTAATGAAAGGATTAAACAATGATAATAATAAATGTCAATAGAAGATTATCTAAAGATTATTTGTGTTTTGAAATAAATCCCACCTTTTAATAATTTTCACAGTTTTTACGAAATGCATGTGACTCCTTGAATATGGTGGGCCAGTAAAATCCACTCTGTAAGATTTCTACAATCCTCTTTTTTGACGGAAAATGATCCCCACATGCTTTAGAGTGATAAAATTTAATGAAATTACTTACCTCATTATTGGGAATGCATCTTTGAAATATTTGATCAGGACAATAATTGAATAAGTAAGGGTCATCCCAATAAAAGTTTTGCACGTTGCTCAAAAAATTTCTTTTGTCTTTGGTACTCCAGTGAGTTGGCAAAAATCCTGAAGCAAGAAAATTGATATTTTTAGCAAACCAAGGCATTGAACTAAGAGAAAGTAGAGATTCATCAGGAAAGTAATCATCGATTAGTGTGATATCGGGTGTCGAATCTGTTGTTACTTTTGATAAAAGATCCGCATTAACATTTTTTGTGCTTTTTTCATCCTTGACTTCTTCCTGATTAATCATGGCATGAGAATATGGAAGTGCTGGTGGGGAATCAGTCTTTTCTTTGTGATGTTCAGATTCAACCCCTTCCTTACCCTTAAAGATTGACTCATCATCTTTCTCACAAGGTTCAAGAATTGGTTTTTCAATAACCTTACCACTGCGAAGAGTAGTGACTGATTTGACTTGATTCATGTGTTGGCTTTCAGAACTACTTGTATTTGCATTGTATTGCCCCTTAGGATTTTGCTGTGGTTGAGATGAAAACGTACCTTTCTCTTGAAAACTGAAAGCAAATGTGAATTTTGCAAGAGTATCTTTAAAATCTGTTATGCTTTGAGCAAGTTGAGTGTTGATTGTCTCTTGCTTTTCAATGAATGAATACAAAGTTTCCTTAAAATTTCTTGTAGGAGGTGGAGCATAAGAAGGTGCATATACATGGGAATTGTGGAAATTATGGTGTGCTTGAAACTATGGTGGTGAAGTTTGTGCATTGTCACTCTTCCAACTGAAATTTGGGTGATTTCTCCAACCAAGATTGTATGTTTGCAAATATAGGTTATGATTGGGCCTTTCAAAACTGTTTAAAGCATGGGCTTGTTCATGGAGACATTCCTTAAAAGAAGATAAGGTTGGATAGTTATTAGTTGAGTGTTTATTTGTTTCATATTTTTGACACATAATGTTTTCAATAAATTTTAATTGACCACTCTTTTTCAATTCTAGTGCCTCGACTTTTCTAGCTAAAGATGCAAACTTGGCTTGAAGGTCATGATCTTCCTTAAGGTTGTACATACCTCCACTAGATGTATGAGATTGAGTTTTACTCAGTATCTTATAATTACCCGCGGTGTCCCAATTTTGAGCATTTTCAGCTAACAAGTCTAAGTACTCCATTGCTTCATTAGAGTCTTTATCTTCAAAAGTTTTATTGCACATCAATTCAACTATTTGTCTATCTTTAGGTGTTAACCCTTCATAAAAATATGAAACCAATCTCCATATTTCAAAACCATAATAAGGGCAAGTATTAAGCAAATCTCGATACCTATTTCAACATTGGTAAAATGTTTCTCCTGCTTTTTTAGTGAAAGTAGTGATTTGTCTTTTGAAAGAGTTTATTCTGTGAGATGGGAAAAACTTCTTTAAAAAATGTTGTTGCATTTCATCCCAAGCACGAATGGATCCTGGTCTTAAATTTTATAGCCATGTTTTAGCTTTATCTTTTAATGAAAAAGGAAAAAGCTTTAATCTGATGATGTTCATGCTACAATTTGAATCATTATATGTGTTACAAACCTCCTCAAATTCCCTTAAATGCAAGTATGGATTTTCCAATTTTAAGCCATGAAAAGAAGGTAAAAGTTGAATAATTCCTGGCTTAAAATTAAAATGAGATGCATCGGGAGGAAAAACTATGCATGATGGTGCACTTGTTCTTGTGGGATTCATGTGGTCTCTAACTGTTCTAGCATGATTATTCTCATTATTCTCATTATGAAATGATTGATTATCTTCTTCGGCTATATTTACTGAAAATGATGAGGATACCCTACAAAGTCTATCACTTGATGTACGTGACCACACTCTCATGCACGTGAAGGACTAGAATAAAAGGAAAAAGAAAACAAAAGAAGAAGAAACAAGAGAAAAGAAACAAAGTTATATACAAGAAAAGTGAAAAGAGAAAATAAATATTATAATTTATATAACACTTACCTCCCCGGCAACGGCGCCAAAAACTTGACACGACTAAAAGGTTGATGTCTTCTCCCAAGTGTAGGAGTGTCGAAGTAATAAATAACCCGGCAAAACTGGAATCAAACCACAGGGAGGTTAATTGTACAAATTATAAATAACAATAATACAACAATAAAAATAATAATAATAACAACAACAACAACAACAACAACAAAATTGTAATAACAAGGTTAGAGGATCCACTAATGGTATGTCAAACAAGTATAGTATAAACTCTTATTATTCAATTGGAAACCACACACAAAGGAGGTTCCAATCAGATTATAGATTGTTAACATGATTACATTAGTCATCTTATTCAATACTTGTAAATCTTGTCAAGCATTCATGATTATAACTTATGTTAACAACAAATCAAGTTCCTTTCATAGCTCAGGTGTCGGTTATACCATACATTATGGGCTATGAAAGTGTTAAGCATTTGTTATACCAAGTATTATACAACATAAATCAAGATTAATCATTTAACAAGCAAAGTATTAAATAGTGAATAAGATAACAAATATAAAACATGTTAGTATCAAACATTAAAGTTCATATTAAGTTTACACTATACTTATTCTTACACCATTAGTATAACCTTTTCACTTTGACATAATAAACTTAGCTAAGCATAATGAAAGAAAGAAAAATAAATAAACAAAATAAGAACATAAATAAGATAAAAGTTAACTAAGTAAATGAAAGGAAATGAAAGGCATAAACTTAATATTAATGAAAGCAAAGCATAAACATTACAAAAAATACAAAGAAAGAAAGCAAGAGCATGATCTTGATCTCGAAACCAAGATGTCTAAATGCATGGAAAATAACTTCTTTTATAGGCCAAAATTAGGAACTATTGATTTGATGACTAATTGATGAGTGGGTGACCAACTCTTGACTTGGTGACAATCCTTATCTTCTCTTGTCTACCCAAAACATCATTGATAACGTTAAAATTAGAGCCACTCGAAAACATGAAAGTTGTAGGCAATTGTCTCATTTTTCTTGTGTAAAATATTCAGCTGATTTGGACTTCTAGAACTCCAGATATGGCCAAAATACTGAATAATGTTTGGGCTAGAGGACAAATTCAGGCTTCTTTGTTCTTGCTATAATTTGGACTTGAAAATGGCATTTTTAAATCTTGAGCTCCATATGAAAGTTGTAGCCCTATGTCTTACCTTTCCATCCATATAAAGTAGACCTAAATCTAAGATCTATAGCTCCAGATATGACCCAATTACCGAACAGTATTCCAGTTTAGATTGTACCGACATCTATTTTCTAAGTTTGGTGATCACTTTATCCTTTCAATTTTAGTTCTTAAATTCATCAATCAATCCTTTTATTTATGTGATAGGCCTGCATTTAAAATGAACATTTACCACAAATTAAAGGTATCTTATATTATTAGATATATTATTATAAAACATGTTTTAGTTAAGGAGTTATTGATACTTCAAGTGCAAAATGATGATATAAAACCTTGATAAAAATGCACTTTTAAGTACTAATCACTTCCCCCTTTATTTTTCACTATCTTTCCACACATTTCTCCATCGTGCCCAACCATTATGAACTGTCACACTATAAACTCTCTTCATATCAATCAACCCCATATAATTGTACCACTGAAAGTAAAATATAGTAGTAACAACAATAGTTAATAATAAAGAGAGAGAGGAAGAAAAATAAATAAAGAGAGAAACCAAGAAAAAAAAAACATAAAGCTTTAGATGGCCTAATTTCTCTTTATGAGTGGTGGTGGATGAAACCACCCATATAGGAAGAAAGACCAAGAAGTCATACACCTAATAGAGTGACTTATGCACCTTTTAAACTTATTAATATGAGAAATGATGCATCAATAACATTAGTAGCCTACTCGTGTGTGGCTTGTATACGCTTTTACTTCCTTCTACTATTCTAGTTCCTTCTGATCCACCCTAACTACTTTAAAAGGTTGATTTCAAACCCTAATTTTTTTTAATGATTTTTTTTTGTTTTTATTATTGATATATATTGTGATTATATTTTTAGAATTGAACAAATTTTAATGCATTATTATTGATGTGACTGATGTCTTATTATGAATGATTATGAAATTAAAAATGTTGGGGCGGGTCCATGCTAATGTATAGCAACCCTGGGGTTATTATACTTATATGGAGATGTTTTTAAAGTGGATTAAGACTGGAATTAATACCTTATGATGGGTTGATAATATAGGTTATAACAGATTTATCCAAGGCTTTATGGATTGGTTTTTGTATAAAATTATATGCGTGTTGACGTTGTTGTTGACTTGTTGCTATATATAAATATTTATTTTTGAATTGGATAAAAAATAATATCAACATGTTTTTATCATGTTGTGAATAAAATTAGATTCTAATAATTAGGTCAATATATCTTCTAATTTTAAGGACAAACTTAGATATGTTTTTAAATCTTAAAATGAGTTGAAAAATATATTCATGGTTTTCCTCATGTTTACATCAAGTTGGCAACATTTTGGTTTAAACTTGGTTTTGAAAAGTTAGGTCGATTATTCTTTTACTTTTATGAATCAACATGATTTATTTTACTGAAAATAAAAAATATTAAGTTGTGAAATTTGTGATTTAGATCATAATACTAACTCAAATGAACTTCAAATGAACTTCATTCAATAACAAATGACTTATATATATATATATATATATATATATATATATATATATAAAAGGGTTATTTTATCATTTCATCTAATATAAAATTTTGAATGAATGTAAGATATAAAATGTAATTTATTATCGCTTATATTTAATAAAGCATGTGTTGATTTTATATCCATGGACAGGTCCGGCCGAATATCAAGGCTAATTTTGGGAGTAACAAAATCGAGCTTCAATTAGAATATTCTTATAATAGAATATTCTCATTGTTAACGCGTGCCAAGAGATTGAGTCATTATAGGACAGAAGAACAAGAACCAGTCTGGAAATCCTTGTTAGACGGGACGATCCTAGGATTGGAGAGTGTTATAAAGCTTCGAATTATAGTCCCAAAACAAAATGAAAAAACAAAGAAAGAAAAACAAATAGATTGTAATTTCCCTCCTCTTTGTTTAGATAGTCTGAAACTGAAGAGAAGAAAATGATGCTAAACAATTACAGAGGGAAGGCAAGAGATTTCACTGATAAAACCATGCATTTGCCCTCGTGTCTTTCCAGACCGCAGATTTTTATTTTTTATTTTTAAGAAAACAAAAGGAAGTAAAGGGAACTTGAATCTTGTCATCTTTCTAAAAAGATATGTAATAAAGGTCCTTATTGCAAGGAAATGGCATATATTGTAAAGGGGCAAGGAGAAATGGCATGGAGAAGATTAGAGCAATGACGATAATAATAATGGGGAAAAAAGAAAGATATCCATCTACTTATTATTGACAAATACATCATTTCAACTCAATTTGTTGCTTCTACCCACAAAATAAAAAAGAGTAAAGGCCCTTATTGCAAGGAAATCATACATTCAATATGCTGCTAGAATAGAGTTGGATTGCATCGTGCTTCTAGAATCTCCTCTCCAGGGACTTCATTGGATTCGAAGATGCAGAACTTTTCCCAGGAAAGCTACCCGGTGGCTTCATCATGGAAGACGAACTGTACATGGCAGCAGTAGCTGTGAGTGCTGGGAGTACAAGGTTGCCATATTGAAATGTGCACCACAGTTAACATTACCTGCTATTCCTTTGCAGAGCATTTTTCCTCATGGCGGCAATATTTTGCACCTCGCGACTGCTCAAAAGTCATCAAGGATGAAGACAAATGAAATCATTTCCTGACAAACTCATCTCAAAATAGCAAAATCTTGAGCACAGTTATCCAAGGCCTAGGCAAGAAATTCAATATTTCGTGCAGAAGACTTCAAAATTAAATATCAAGATCCAGCAATAAATGGATGCAACAAGACATTTTAAATTTAACCTGATCCAGAGATATTTGCTGTCTCTTTTGTTTTCACAAGTATGAAGCACTCTGTTCAAATATGTTATTCTTTTGATCAAATATGTTATTCTTTTGATCTAGAATTGGTGTTTCTGTAGCAGTCTCGTTAAACCTTAATGCACAAACCACAATTTTTTTGGGCATGTAAAATGCAGATCAATGGTTGTGGGTGAGGGAACTATTGTAAAAATCAGAAAGAAGAGAAGCTAATGAATTCTTTCAAATGAACATAATTGCACAAAATAATATTACCTCTTCAGAAAATCCATTTTTGCCTTCTTCATCAAATTGCTCTTCCCATTGGAAAGATTGTAGCCAGGTCCACTTCCTAACAAAATATTATATTGAATAAAACGACATGAAAATTTTAAATGCATCATCTTCCCCTTCCCAGCCACTTAAAGGAGGAATTGCAGGAACCCCAACTTCTAATAACAAGTCGCCGAACTACAAAAGAACCAATTACAAGGGAATAAGTATGGCTACCTCCGCAAAAGCTTCTTTTATTGCTTGAAGGTGGAACCTTCGAGCAAAGACGAACTTGTCGACTTTGTTTTCCTACAGAAATGAACCACTCAGTAAGAATTTTATTTGTACAAAAAGTAAAGCATACAATACAAAACATACTGCCTTGGACTTGCAAAAATACAAACTCAGAGAATAGTGCTCAGATTACTTGTTAGACTAGTTAATTTAACAAATCAAACACACCCAGCCACCCCCCTCTCCCACCTTTAAGAAAAAACAAAGAAAAAATAAATGAACTCAGCCATAAAAAGAAAAGAACTCCATTAGATCAGGTCCTACAACAATGCTAGATTTGATGTGACAAAATGAAGGAGAAAAAAAAATCTTCCATAATGGATGGGTTATTTTTAAAAAACTCAGCAGCATAAAACCTTCAAATAGTTTCCATTGATTACAGTGAAAGAACCCCGGTCCAAAAGGGCCTCCTTCAAAATGGCTTTTGTTGAAAATGGTTTGTTTTTGAAAAATGAGAGTGGCCACTTATTATTTC
This sequence comes from Populus pruinosa, assembly GCA_026413675.1. Taxonomy (NCBI): domain Eukaryota; kingdom Viridiplantae; phylum Streptophyta; class Magnoliopsida; order Malpighiales; family Salicaceae; genus Populus; species Populus pruinosa. The sequence goes on from JANKMR010000020.1 coordinate 7,197,727, forward strand.
AAAAGAAAGAAAGAAAAGATAGTGAGAATAAGAAATAACTCCACATTTGTCAAAAAAGGGAAAAAAGAAAAAAACAGCACTAGCTTTTAGGCAAAAAGAAAAGGTAGACTCCGGAATTTGTACCAAAAGGGGAGTTATGCATCCTCTTCATTTTGGTGAAAAATCTTTCATTCCATTACCTCAAAATTAATTCTTACCATAAAAAATCAACCAAATCTAAAGATGTTAATGTGTACAAGCTAGCACAAATGTATCATTTCAGTGCCAAGAAACCAAGTGTGTTGTAGTGCAAGTATGAAAATCAACCTAAAGGTGCATGCTTGTGCTAGTGAAAATCAAACTAGATGTGTCTGCATCAGCTAGTTACTTTAAGAAGAGAACTGGGGATATTGGAAGCTTTCAGATTTGAACATAAGGAAGGTGGTCCTGAGTGTCCTACACATCCAGTGAAGTGAAAGGAATCAAAATAACATAATTTTGTTTGTTTTGGCACTATGAAAAAGATTTGATACAATTCTAACCTTTTTTGCAAAGCCAAGTTTTATTTTTGAAATGGGTAAGATAAAATTTTATCACAAGAGTACATAAAATTATTAAGGATTTTATTTTACACTTGGCATTCTAGCAAAAGCCTTGTGAGAAAGATGAAACGAAATGATAGGACAATAGGAACAAGCTCAAATCACAATATGCCCTATAACAGCCCGGCCCAACCTGCTATATATTGCCTGCTTTGAACCTTCCGCCCTTATGGTTTTATTCCTATTGTACGCGATTTGGAGCGTCGCGTTGCTAGGAACAAAACCGTGACGCGAAAGGCCCAAAACGAACAATATACAGCAGGTTAGGCTAGGTTGTTACATTTGGTATCAAAGCCGACCTCACTAGCTGTTTGATGGGGCTGACAGGGTCGTCGAGTTCCTTAAAGAGGGTGAATGTAAATTCCCACATCAGCAAGTAAAGAGTTGGTTGCTGACTTTATTAGTAGTGCTGGTCGCTGACTTGTTGTACGTATTTTGAGGCGTCAGGTCTAATGATGGGCTAGCATCACCAGGAACAAAACCGTGAGGGCGAAAGGCCCAAAGCAAACAATATACAGCAGGTTGGGCTAGGCTGTTACATGCTCAATCAAGTAAACGGGTACCTTGTTCACTCAGGAAGTAACTTTTACAAAACCTAGCTCCAAACCCTAAAAATTTCACTCTAGATAAGAAAATTCCATATTAAGAATTTCTAATTCAATGAAAAACTTCATTACATTTTAGAATTATCCATTTTTAAGCTTCTAACACAAACTCAATCATTCAAGAAACTACATGTGATTTTTCTGGTAATAGTCTTTAGCACATTAAGCTTTTAAAAGGTCACCAACATTAAAGGCTGCAAATATATGAGGGGAGAGGGAGAGAAAAAAAGTTTCATCAAATATATTTCTTGACTTCAGTAACAAAAAATAGTGACAGCATCTCCTAAAACCACCATCTAAATTATTCCTCTTTCCAAACACATACATTTGCTTAAAACTGTGCACAGAGATATGAGAGATCTCAATAAAAGAACAAAGATGTTCTCAGGGAACAAAAAGAAGTTTGTTTTGTTATATATTAAGCTTGATTTGAATACAAACATATAAACTAATAGGATGTTTGACCAAACCTTATCATCCCAGCGTTCAACACCTTGATACAATAGAGTAAATTCAACATCAAGAAAGGGAAAAAAACAAAGTTGAAAGCAAAATAAGCATATGCTGCTCAGAACTAAAGACCAACAATTGGTTTTTAGTCTGGGTAAAGTACAGCCTTATATGAGTGATTAAGATGCATTTCTAAGCTTCAGTGTTACCTGCATGAGACTGCTCTCAGAACTCACACCCACAGTTTAGTAAAAGTGGCCTTTAAGTGATCCTAAATGCAAAATGCATACAGCAAAATACACCATAGCACGAAACAGCATGAAGTACAAACAACTCACTGCTACACCATATGATATACAACTAATAAACACAAATCCCTTATAGAAAACAAAATAAAAAATCAACAAGTTAAGCTTTTTTATGTACTTTGAAAATAAATAAAAAACATACTGTCATCTTCTTTTTTGTATAGTTGCCTGATTCGAGAACCTAATTTGTTCTCTGCCTCCGCAATTTCCTTCAGCTTTGCCTAGAAAGAAGTCATTCCACAAAGTTTTATAGGGGAAAGAAGTTTCTTATGAGGAATTTTAATTTTCCAGATGGAAAGTACCTCGTATAATTGTAACCATCGAAATGAAACTTTCTTCTGCCTCATCCTCTGAATCACAAGATCAGTACTCCTCTCACCGAACTGTTTCTCATAAAATGTTTTCCACAGCTTATCAGTTACTGAACTAAGATCGCGTCCCTGAATGAATGAAACAAAACAATAAAAAAAAAAAGAGAAGGGAAAACTTGGATTAAAGTTAAAGAAGTTAGGAGAAATAAAGATGGTAGTAAATTCTTACAACAGTACTCTTCTCGATGTGCATCAGCTGATCCACTGTACAATGAGGTAAGATGCGGTCAAGAAGATGTAAATCAGTTTCTCCAACATCTCCTAGGTACTTGACATTCTCTACTGCTAAACTAACACAAAGATCCACCAATGAAGGCACTTTCCTCTTAGTCCTTAGCATACCTTTTTCTTTCTCAGATAAACACTGTCTACCTGTTGCAAAACAGCACAGTTTATTTATTATTCAATCATAATCAACACCCCCCCCACCCCCCCCAAAAAAAGAAAAGAAACAAAAGGCCAATTCACCTTATAATCTATGATTTTTTTTTTTAATTTAAGAACAATCAAAATTTATCTGAAACTGACTACAAGATTCTAACAAACACAGCAATCCATCGAATCTGATCTGATCTGATTACCTCAAAAAAAAAATTGGGAGATCAAAAGGAAAACAACATATCAAAAACAAATATGCTTGCTTGTTTACCAATTAATTAATCGCAGGCGACAATCTTTCGATTGAGGCTTCTCTGATCACGCATGCGCAGGCAGGTATTTCATTGGAGCCTCTGCCCGGTGTGTGCGCGGGTAGGGCAAGGTCGGGCCGAATAATTTTTTGAAGATTGACCAATAATTTTCCTTCTAGGAATGGACGAACTGGAAACCAAACAAAATTTCAGTAGCTACCAAGGCAATCCATCCGTTTCTGCCGAGTGCCAACACAAGGAGAACGGCTCAGATACGAAAGGCCAAAAAAAAGAGATAAAAGAAAAACAGAAAACGGCACCGTTTGCATGATACGGCTCATAATTACCATGACGCATGCGAGCCTGGTTAACCGATTGAAAAATTCCGACCCGCCAGATGTCTGCAGACAATAGCAACTAGTTTAATAACATGGAAATATATTTGGTATTATGATAGATTTTATGATTATAATTTAAAAAATTATTATATAAAAAATATTTTTGTTGAGGTTAATTTGTTATTTATATATATTTTATTAAAATTATAATTGAAATTGAAATTAAATAAAATATAATTAAATATATTTGGTTAAAATGTTTTAAAAGTTGAGGTTATAAAATATATATATATATATAATTTTTAATTTAAATATTTTAAACTTAACTATTGTTATTATATCATGAAATAAATAATACTACCTATAAAATATTTTTTATTGTTTCATTAAATCATCTATAATTCCAACACGTACGAAATTCATCTAACAAGAACTATAGTTTCTATAGTTTTTTGAGTATGCAATAAAATCAGGTAAAATATTATCAGAAAAAAAATTGAGATTACAATCAAATTTTACAAATGTTATGTCATCATGTGATCTCCTTTTAATTTATGTAGTATCATTGAATAATATTAAACACTAGTTTTTCAAATAAAAAATTAGATTTTTTTACTTGATCGAACCCGATCTAATATATTTAAGTTTGGGAATATTTAAGTTTGGGTCGGACCTGGTTCGACTATGAACAGTGAAAATTGAATTAATTTACTCTCCACAAACAGCATAAAAAGAGAAGCAGCTTGAAGCTGCTTTCTATTAACCTGAGTTTTAAATGCAAATTATATCGGGTTCTACAAACAATAAATTATATTTTATAATTTACCAAATATTTTTTTTCTATGATTTACTTTAATAGTAGAAGCAACCATAGAAACAACCACCCTCATTCAGCTTGTATGAAAAGAAAAAAAAATGATTTAGCTTTTAAAGAAATTTCAAGGTAATATAACTATTTTCTTAACATTGAGATAACAACTTATTAGATTGACCCGGGTTTCGTGACTTTTCTCATTTAACCTATAACCTAGATCATGAAATCTATTTGATATTTTATTTTTCTAAATCTATTTTTCACTTAATTACACGATAACAAAACATATACCATTATAAAATCGAATATATATCAAATGTTATGATATTTGTTTGAAACTTTGATAACATTATAGAAGATAAAAGAAAATAAATTATAAAGATCAATTCAAAATTAATTAAATATTAAAGAATTAAATTGAGAAAAAAAAACTAATACAAAACTAAGATTGAAGGATTAAATTAAAAAATCACAAAAAAAAAACAAAAAAGTAATGAAATTAGAGGAGAAATTAAAAGGATAAAAGAAGATTAAAAAAAATAAACAAATTATGGAGCTTTCAAACAATGAAGCACGATAAACTTTTATAATTGTCTTACAAGAGAGTATAATAATTACATCAATTTTAAAATAAAATATTTTGTTTATTATTAGTATTATTATATCACACAAAAATAGATGGGGTCTTTTTATGTAGGATTTTATTTTCTGTTTTATACACACATAAAAAATAATGAAATGAAACTGAGTTGGGTTAGATAAACAAATTAAATATTTTGGATTAGATGCTTCCGCTTGGTGGTGGGTTTGCTTTGCTTGAAGTTACTTACTTTTATTTGTCACTAGATTTATGTTATGTTTTTGGCTATACTAATTTTTTTAAAAATTAGGTATTATTAATTTCTAGTAAATAAATAAAAAAGTAATACAAGGATTAACTTGATATGACAAAATAATAAGATGTGTATTTAAGATCGCGATAATTTTATAAAAAATAAAAAAAAATCATGAGAACCAATTAAAAATAAAGCAAATATCGAATGGGGAATTTGAAAAAGAAATTCAAAAGAAAAACTTAACACTAGAGTATAAAATTGAGAAAAATAAAAGAAAAAACAACCAAATTACATTAAAAAAAAATTGGCCTAGATGTGGCATGCTTGGGACCTTAAAAAAAAAAAAACAAACATATGCACATGGGTCTCCAAGTTCAAGTGCCTAGCTTTTATTATTATTATTATTATTATTATTACTATTACTATTTTTAAGTTCATCTGTGCTAGCTTTTTTCTGGAAAAAAAAACAATAAGTTGTCGCTTGTTGTGCCTAAATTCTAACAATCAAATGGTCGGTAAAAACTCAGAGAAATGGTGTTTTACACCTAAATCTTCATTTTTCAACCATTGTTTTTACCAAAAAAATACCTAAAACAACAACTTAGAGATCCAAGTAAAATCATTTATGCCTTCAAATAAATCAAAATACATTCAGAAATAAAAAAAATCAATCCGAAACTCAAAACTTTTTGCAGAAAAATCTATTATTTCATACAACTTGAAGCCAAAAGAAACACCTAATGGAACCCCTCTCATCAAATAAAACTTGTTAACACTAATATCAATTATTTTAGTGGTTGGAATCAGTCTCAACTAACAATTTTCTTTTTTATCATTTAAATCTGATGATTTTCTCACTTTTACCTCAAAACAAGGATAAAAAATAAGAGAAATCAAGTTGGACATAAAAGAAATTTTAAAAGAACTAAAATGATAAAAAAAAAAATAGGTAAATTACAAACTAAGAGCATCAAAGTAAACCTTTTACATTAATTTTAATACAACCACCTAGTGTCTTTATGTTTTTTTTTTAGTTTGGTCTCATGTATTTTAATTTTAACATTTCTTAATAAATTACAAAGCAATAAAAGTTCATTGCATACACTTGATCTTCAAAGGTTTTGAACCCCTAATGCCTTTATATTAAGGATGTCAAATCCTCCATAATTTTTCTAACAACTAAGATACCAACACACATACATGTATGTATAGAGGGTGTTTGTTAAAAATAAACACAATAAAATAATTAAATGAAATTTGAATAAATTAGTAATTGATAATAAATATATATTCAAAATGATATACTAATTAAATTATCTAAAGAATTTAAAATGAGATTTTATAATCAATTTTAACTTTGAAAACAATATTTAACAGTTTCAAGATAAACATCAAGTTATAAAATTGTAAATTAACTTTTTAAATTAGTTTTACATGTATTGATTAAATACTTGGATAAAAAATTATTATATATTAAACTGCAATGTACATTTACCTTTTTGTGTTGATTTTTTCAATTTATTTTTATCAATCGAGTGCATGTAAGCTTCTTTTTAGACCCTTAGCCTTCTTTGGCTAATATGTATTTATTATCAAAAGCATATATATATATCAACTAGAAATCTTATTCTTGATGAAGTCCTCAATTTTACCGGAATAAATAATTAGCTATGATTAATGACATTTTAATTGGATGACCAGGATGAGTAAATGACTATCTTCGATCAATAACATTTTAAATGAATGACTAAGATGAATAAACGATTGGTTTCAGCTAATAACATCCTAAAAGGATAGTTGAATTTGAGTGTTATGAGTTAGTTTAAGAGCTAATGTGTTCATATGTACTACATTTTATACATGTTAAGTGAAGTGTGTTTGAAAGTGTGGTTGCGGTTGTTTTTTAAAATATTTTTTACTTGAAAATGCATCAAAATAATATTTTTTTTTATTTTCTACAAATTATTTTTGATATCATCACATCAAAATAATCTGAAAACACTAAAAAAAATAATATTAATTTGAAGTAAAAAAGAAAATAAAAAAATTTTAAATTTTTTCAAAAACACTTTTAAAACACAAAAAAAAAACAAACAAATAATAACAATACACATCAATCCCATACAATTATAAACATTTATATTAAATAAACACAATTCCTTTGTCACTCCTAACTCCCCATGGGCTCTCAAAACACCAAGTTTCCTTCATCAATTCTTTGAGATTTTATACCCTTCCTAACTTATTTCATTCCGATGGATTCAATTAATATTAATTTTATTATTTTTTTAAATTTTTATCCAAGAATTTTAAATCAAAATTTGAGTGTTTTTTAGCCAAATTCATTTAATTTCATTAAAACTTGGATAAAAGGATGTAGAACACTTTATCAATTGATTTTGTATACTCTCTGCATGCTTCCCTACCATATTTTTCTTCTTCATCCTTATAAGAAGAAATAGATGGAGTTTTCAGCTTATTTACAATTTTCCTACTCCTTTTTGCCTTTCCAATATTTTTAGGTATTTCTCTTAGTTACTAATATAATTTAATACTAAAATTTATTTAATTCATTCATGATTAACTTTTAAGAAACTTCTCAATTTCTTATATTATTTATTTATTTATTTCATCCAAATTTCTACTATAATTGAAAATGCACACTTAATTATTTTATTTTTTACTATTAGTGTCCACTTCTATTTTAAACAATCAATTACTTATTTAAATTCATTTAAAATATACTTTACTTCAATATTTTCTTAAAATTTTAACCTGGGATTTACATTATTTGGTTCATGTGCTCCTTGTTGTTACCTATATTTGAGATTCAACATAAACAAAAAAAAATAAAAAAAATAAAAAAATAATTGAGGATAACATATCAATAAAAAAAGTATACTATAAAGCTTATAAAATTTTCAAAAACTAGTTAAAAAAAATTAAATATACAAGATAAAAAATAATTTCACAGTGTATTTTAAAAATGAAGTTCTCATTCAAAACAAAAATCAATTTAAAAAAAATTAAAATTAAATATTTAAAAACTCAATTAATTTTTTTAAAAAATTTATTTGAATTTATTGAGAGTTTAATGATAAGAAAAATTGATTTTTAAAAATTAAGTTAGGTTTTAATGGAAAAAAATTAAAATTTAGAAGTGAATTTTAATATTTAAAAATTAATTTAATCAAATAAAAAAATTAAATTACATAAATATTAAAATTTAATATCCACGTAAAGAGATTGAAAAAATCTAAAATTCAAAACCACGCATCTCACGACTAAAGTTAATTAATTACAGGAAAAATAAAATCAACTTCTTCCTCCTGTTACGGAACGCATTAATAAATATTCCTTTCAAATCTGTGACACCGCAGCAAATCCGTGAAAAAGGAAATCCTTCACGCACAATTCTCTCTCATCGAACCCCAGAGTCCGGACCCAAATCCAAACCGTACCCGATGGGACTCACCAACACAGAACCCGACACTGAATCCTCTCTCCTCCTCCCCACCACCACCACCACCACCACCACCACCACCACCACAAACAGCACCATCTCCCAACAAAAAATCCCAAAAGACACATTCCAGCTAGCCTACATAATCTACTTCACTCTAGGCCTCGGCTTTCTCCTTCCATGGAACGCATTCATCACAGCCGTGGATTACTTCTCTTACATCTACCCAGATGTCTCAGTTGATCGCATCTTCTCCGTTGCTTACATGCTTGTGGGCCTGGCGTGTCTTGTAGTGATCATCCTTTTTTATGCACATAAATCTGATGCGTATTTGAGAATTAATCTGGGTTTGGGTCTTTTTATTGTGGCTCTTTTGGTTGTTCCTGTTATGGATGCTGTTTATATTAAGGGTCGGGTCGGGTTGTATGATGGATTTTATGTTACTGTTGGGGCTTTGGCACTTTCGGGTATGGCGGATGCTTTAGTCCAAGGTGGACTTATTGGTGCTGCTGGTGAATTGCCTGAGAGGTATATGCAAGCCGTTGTTGCTGGCACTGCTGCCTCTGGTACTATTTCTTGAATTGTTTTCTAAATCTTTCTTCGTTTATTGTAGATATAGTTTATAAGGATCATAATAATTAATTGCTGGGTTTCGTTTTTGCATTACTGCCGAATTAAATAATTGATAAAGGTATGAACTTGGAATTTTGTTTTTGTTTCTATTAAGATTGTAGTTAAATTTAGTGTGATGATTTACCATGTAATGGTAGTTGCCTGTGCAAATTGTGAGCTGAAATGTTGTATGTTATGATGCTATTAAAATTTAATAGGCAGTTCCTTTAAGCAAACACTAATGCAAACCTTAGGATGTAATCATTTTTCAATGGACTTGTGACCTTAAATAGCAAGAAAATTGGATGGTTTGGTTGCCCAACCAATCTACCCTATGATAAGCGTTAGCAGCAAACAAAAAGGGCCTTTTCAACTCGATCATCTCTCCTTTGAAGAAACTTGGAATTATGTTCGGAAAGTTTGTCTCATGCTGGAACAGATTAGAGCATGTTTTTAATTAAGAGTTACCTAGTATCTACTGCAATCATTAGTGTGTTTCCTATATATGCTAGATCTTAATCATGTGCTACTAGGATAGGATGTAATTATTATCTATGTGTTGTTGACTAATCATGCAATGAATCTCCAATTTTTCAAAGTACACTTTTAACTGTGTAAGTGTTAAATGCAGGGGTCCTTGTTTCAATTCTAAGAATTTTAACCAAAGCTGTATATACACAAGATTCCCATGGATTGCGAAAAAGTGCGAACCTCTACTTTGCTGTTGGAATTGTAGTTATGGCCATCTGCCTTGTCTTTTACAACATCGCACATAGACTGCCAATTATGAAGTACTATGCTGACATGAAAATTCAGGCAGTGAATGAGGACAAAGAGGAGAAAGGTTCCTTGACTGGAGCTCGCTGGCGGTCAACCTTGTGGGAGATTGTTTGTAGTGTCCAATGGTATGGGATTGGAATTGTCATCATCTATGTTGTAACTTTATCGATATTCCCAGGATATATAACGGAGGATGTGCACTCTGAGATTCTCAAGGACTGGTACTCAATCATCCTCATTGCTGGCTACAATGTGTTTGACTTGGTTGGCAAGTCTTTGACCGCTGTCTACCTCTTAAAGAATGCGAAGATTGCCATTGGTGGTTGTTTTGTAAGATTGCTGTTTTATCCTCTCTTCTATGGTTGCTTGCACGGTCCTAAATTCTTTCGAACAGAGATCCCAGTAACAATACTCACGTGTCTTTTAGGGCTTACAAATGGCTATTTGACTAGTGTTCTGATGATTCTTGCTCCCAAGGTTGTCCCCTTACGGCAGGCAGAGACTGCCGGAATTGTGATAGTGCTGTACCTTGTGGTTGGCCTTGCTGCTGGATCAATTGTAGCTTGGTTTTGGGTCATCTGATATCGAGGCATATTATTTGTATTTTCATCTCTTAACAACCGCTGTCATTCCTCTTTGTCAAGCTTCATGTTAAATCTAGGATGGGCTGTCAGTTTCCATTCTGTAAAGATTATTTGTAATGTAAACTTGTTGAGAGTAAATTCTTTATGGTAAATCCCCAAGTTATGTATTGAAAGTCCTTTTCCTGCATGGATTCAGTGAACCCACGTTTTTCTTTTCACTTTGTTTGCTACGAAGTTTCTTTTTTTAAAGTATTATCAATTCCATCTCCAGTAAGGGAAGCATTTTATCTGTTTTCTTATCAACATCGGTCCCAGCATTAGCTTTAAAATCTGCACTTGATCCTTTTATAAAACAAAAACTTTTTTCACTTGGATTTTACTACTTTGTAGAAGCCAAATGTCTGAAGCATCCATCACCAGAAAATATAATTTAATGTTGAGAAATCACCTCTCAAAAATTAAGAAAATTGTTTCATGTCCTGAAATTTCATAACATTGTTCCACCGAAAAAGTATATTCGTGTTGTATATAGAGAAAAATAACAAAATAAAAACTGTATTCAAATTATATAACTGTTTTAATTATATGATATTCTTGATATACACAAATATTTTTTTCCACCCAATTAAATTAAATGAAATACAGGAATAAACACAACATCAATAGAATATTTTCACTATTAGAGTCCATTAATAACGAAGTTTGATATTGAACATAGAAATACAATAATATCCTTAAAGATTATTATAATCATTCCATAAATAACGCTGTCTTAATCAAACTTGTTATTGCTGAGACATTTACAATGTTCTAATTGTGCTTATATTATTTTTTTGCAGAAAGATGTGAAATGCATAAGCTTTTATTAAGCAAATCAGAGAGAGAATTTTAAAAACCACTACTCTTATGAGTTAAAATATGAGAGAAACTTGAAACTAATAGGCAGATTTTTATGTATATTGAACTAACTCATAAAAAATTTTATATAAAAAGATTATATATGTGTATAAAAATTTTCATAATAATTGTATAAGTAATTACTTAGATTTAAAATCACAATATTATCTTATATAAGAAATATTGTGCTTTAATCATTATCATACATTGTTCTAATCAAGAATAATAAATAAAAAGATATTGAGTATAGTATAAACTATATAAATATATTTTATTAATCAAAAGAGAATTTATTATTCTAAGTGAATTAAAAAAAAATATTTTATTTATTTTTAAATAGAAATAATAAGGACATGTACAACGATGTTATATTAAGAACTCATAATGATACAACTCATAAAAAGGTGTTATGTTAGGATTAATAATAAAACAACCCACACACGATAATATTTGTGATGGAGAATGGTTTCTTAGTGAGTTCTATACTTGAGAACAAGTTTTTATAAAATTAGAAAGACTAATATAAGAGTTTTTTTTAAAATAAATTAATATTTTTTTTAGTTTATGTAATTTAATTTAATTTAAATCTTTTTTTTCCTTGTATTTTTAAGCTTGTTATTTTTTTTTCTATTTGAAGGGAATGATTTTTCTAATTTATTTTTTTTCTATTCAACATTACTAGGGTTTTCTAGATTTTTTTTTGTATAAAAAGTTACAATAACTTTTTAATAAATGAGACAAGAGGGAGTAAAAGTTAAATATTTTTCTAAATTATAATGTTTTATATTTTTAAAGTTTTGAATTATAACAATTCTCGTTGTATTTTGTTCTTGATTGCATCACAAGATCATAAAACTCCCCTACTCTATTCTAAGAGGGAGATTTTTATCTTTCCTTTGCATGATCTCTCTTCTTTTGATAATGAGTGAGTAGAGCGGCCTCATTCATCTAGTGAATTTAACATGAAATCAGAATAAATATCTTTAGAAATCCCTTTAAGATTTTCTTAAAAAGAAAAAAAACCTAAGCTGTAAACAACGAACATAAGAAAATAAATTACCCCATTTGGGTGTGTGAGGTAATTCCTTTGTTATGGTCACTGTGTAAAGTATCTTCGTAAAGATGGATGGAGCATGAGGAGTAATAAGGACACAAAAACAATTATTTTTACTTTTTAAAAATTATTTTTAACATCATCATATTAAAACTATTTAAATAAATAAAAATACACATTTAATTTATGGTTGATGAATGAAAAAAAAAAAAAAAAAAAAACCTACAAGCCAGTCTAGTTAGGCTTAGCCTAAATGGTCTACATTCTGGTTTAAACACTTGCTTGAAATTGGAACTCGTTCAACCACCTAAGAACTTAATAATCTTGTGAAAATTCCTGAAAAGCTCAACGAACAGCACACACCACAAGTTAGGTATGACGCTTTACTCTCTTATTCTTGCATATTAATTGTTAGTTTAATACCTACTGTTTTTCATCCATAACTATTTTTCATTCACTTGTCTTCATAATAAGCGTTTATCTTTTTGCAGAATAACCACATGTCTCACCAATTATACATTATGACATAACAATTAATAACTTATTTTCTTAACAATACAAGAAAACTATTATTGTCTATCATTATATGGAAGTAAACTCATATAATCGATTGTATAAATACATTAGATCACTGGCTATACAAAGAATTTATTTTCTAAAATTTTCAGTATCTTTTTTAAAAAATTCAAAATTCAAAAATTTATTTCCTATGTGTTCAACTATTAATACACACAATTCAAAATTATTGATTAATTCTTCTCTATTAATTAATATTAATTTTTTATTTTTTAAAAAAATTACAATACACAAAATAAAAAAAGAAAAGAGACTAATGTAATTTGATTTTCTTGGTCACTAAGCAATTAAAAGGAAACAAAAAAGAAAAGAAAAGAAAAGAAAAAGATATGCTACCTATAAAATGGTGATCGAATCTCACACAAGAGGGGAGGCCAAAGAAAAAAAATCTTCCCCTTATTCTCTCCCTCCACATACAAAAACCTTAACCTAGCCACTACCTACACTGCCATTAACCATCACCCGCTACCCTTCAGCCCCTATCCTCACCACGGTTAGCCACCGTGACCCCATATCTCTAGCCACCATCACATTCAAAATGATACAAACACATAAAATATTAATTTTAAATAATTTGTTTTTCAAAATTAAAAAAACAGTGTTTGAAACGCAGTTACATGAATAACTTGCAAAGTACCAGGTGCTGTTCCGAGGAGGCATAACCCAAATCTTAAATAAGAGCTTGTTGCAAATGACCAGAACCCTAGCCACATGAGCCACACCATCATACCATGAAACTGCTTGCAGTTCACATCAATTGCCAGGTAAAAATAAAAAATTGTTGATTCCCAGACCTCCCATGCTACCGTCACGCATTGTTATAGAAATTTCACATTTGTTCTACCTCTATTAATCTTGAAATAAACTGAGAAAATAACTACAAATTTGCAAGCCAGTGTTGTGTTAATACTTGAGCAGTTCTAGCTACGCTTCTAGTAATAGCCAAGACCTTTCAACTCTGATGAACTGGCTTGCTGATCATTGGCACCTTTTGCCAAAAAGACAAGCCGACCTGCAAAGTCCAAAAATAAAGTCAATCTCACAGATTCTAATCTGGTCGAAAGAGGTTGACTACAGAGAGAATACCTCTTTAAATCCAACAAGAATAAAGGAAACCAGTCAGTCTTTTTTTTAGAAAAAAAAAAACCTCACCAGAACTGTACTCGACCAAAAAAGGCAATGTATAGTAATTACCAGTGCTTCAAAAGATAAAAGAATTATTAACTGCGTTGTAGGTTTATTTTTATAATTCATCATCAATCCAAGAAATCAATAGAAGAGTATAAGAAAGATGCCTCGACAAGAATTTGCCTTCTGATGCAGCAGATCCCATTAAATTATCAGACAGCAGTTTTGCTGTCATGGACGTTTTTATCGGGAGGAGTCTGTATGTATAGACATGCATATTGATGGAAAGTAGCATATCCATCTTAATGATTAACAAATCTCCATCTTTGTAAAAGAAATTCATCAATTGCATCCTAATCCCAAACACAGAATTGGGAAAGAATAGAAATAACAACAGCAACAACAACAAGAAGATCACAGTGTCTCCTCATTTTTAGTCAGGGGACTACAGATCACAGTGTCTCCTCATTTTTAATCAAGGGACTACAGATGTGAACGTACCATTTTGACGAACTGCAATTTCTCTTATACGACGTACAAGACCAGTTATTGGATCAGTGAAGACTTTCGTCTCCAGATTGCCCTCCACATATAGAATTGAACTACAATAAACAGGAGTAAAAAAAAAAAAACAATAATAATAAAAAAAACTAGTCAGATAGCAACAAAGATGTCCATAGCAAAAGTTAGCAGTAAACGAAAGTTAAAGTCAAATGTCAAGAAAATTCAAGAAGCAAGGTACAAAAGATGATTTCACAACATAAGAAAATCCAGAGACATGTATGACCTGAAGAGAAGGCTGGACCTTTATGTTGAAAAAGGCCTACCTCAAGAAGTAAATAACAAAATGATACCCATCTAGAGTTAATAAGCTAAAGACAGTAGATAGGGAAGAGATTCATCACTAACTGATCCCTAACAGGCACCTAAACAGTTCATACATCGGTCAACCACTGCAACAAGAGGTCCCCAGAACAGAACAAAAGCTAGGGCTTCTGCATTTTCACCAATTCAAGTAGCTAATAGCAATACCCAATTGGGAAGGTTTTTACAAAGCACAGAAACTGTTCTCATTTTCTGCATTTTCACCTAGTAAAATTAGGAGATCAAACTCTTGCTATAGATCACATATTGACTGTTGATGGCATAAAGAGTACTGAATAGGGCTTCACTACATTTTAGAAATTCTATATGCAGAGTTCTTAAAACATCAAGTTAACATCTCTTTTTTTTTCCTTAACATTTCAAGCAAGCAAATTCACAGCTACTATCTATAGTTATCTTAAAAAGCTAGTAGAATTTACTCATAATTTTTAAATTAAAATAACTCCAGCATTCTTCACAGCCATCCAGACCTCCTGATTAGACAGCTATTGCTTTACAGCTAAATAACATACATCCACCAGTTCAAAGAAAACGTATCCATATATAACGAAAATAGATTTCCTTATGTATGAGCCAAATTATTAAAGCATCATCACAGCCTAAATGCTAGAATATTAAACCCATGGAAATAAGATATACAAACTCCTCATTTGAAATGATTTTGTTGCTATAAAGACAAATGAACATAGTTTCTTCTTGCTTAGAGAAACTAGTGGGGACACCAGATTTAAGACATGGTTTAATATATAACGAAATTAGATTTACTTATGTATGAGCCAAATGATTAAAACATTGTCACAGCCTAAATGCTAGAATATTAAACCCATGAAAATAAGATATACAAACTCCTCATTTAAAATGATTTTGTTGCTATAAAGACAAATGAACATTGTTTCTTCTTGCTTTGAGAAACTAGCGGGGACACCGGTCACGTATCGTCATAGATGATGAAGGGTAGCTCAACCCATTGTTCTTTGAATGGGAGATTGGGCTTTAGCCTATGTTATTGGGTTTAATTTATTTGGACTTTTATTTGAGTTTTATTATTAGATATGATGTTATTCTATTTTAGGCTTCAGGCCTTTAGTGTAATTGTTGATTGTTATAGGGTTTTACTCTTTAAATGTAATTTTTAACATAGTAGTTAGTTGATGATGAATAGATAAAAAAGTTACCAACTTTTAGTTTTCCTCCCCTAATTTTCCTCCCTTCTTCAGCTCATTTCTTTCTCTTCCTCAGCTCCTTTTCTTCTCTTCTTGGCTTTATCTTTCTCCCCTCTCACTTCATTTCAATTTTCTATTTGTCCTGCATCAGAAACATCATCTCTTAATGATGCTATGCATACAACCACATAAAATTCACACCCTCAAGAAATATGCACCACTGAACCTCAAACCACAAAGGTGAGAATATGATTCCATTCCAATTCATACAGCTTCCAAGGTTCAAAATTACCATCCCAAGATGAATTGTACCCATCCTCCCTCCCAACACCTTAACTTCCAAGATCATCTCATGTTTTGTTGCTAGAAACTAAACTCCAATGTAAAGTACAAGACACCTTCATTAATGTAAAATGCTAAAAGGTAACAAACTCAAAATACAACCATAACTAAATTGTTTGGCAATTGAAATTGTGATGGTATACCATGGTATGGATGGTTTCAAAATTCTACTGAAGTTGCACTGGCATAAAAGATACTACCACTCACCGGCCACTATGATAAACTTCCAGTAATAGGATCATCACTTGAAGCCAAATCCCAACATTCAAATAACTGAAACTAGCCATGTTTGTAAGTGTGTATCATTGAATCAAAATTCAACTGTTGAATCGGAAAGCCCATTTTGGGATTCTTTTATCAAACTGAATAGTGAATTGTTAGATTTGGCAACAAACAAAATATGCATTACAAAAGATAAATAGCAATGCTACATGTTTATAATTCAAAAAACCTTGAGGCATTTTTGGTGCTTGATCATCCAAGTGACTTAATTAGCTTATAGTATATATAGTAATATCTAAAAGGCATCTTCTAATCTCCATCAAACTACCAGATCTCTGAGTCTTAATATGAAGTATTAATCCTCCACAATAATGATATCACCATCACCATCTTTGTTGCCTTTGTTCGTATCTACTGGTCTCTTTTCATCCCTTAGCAGAAATTTAATTTACAGAGTTTCAAATCAAAATATTTATCAAAGAAAAGGGTTCACATACATTGCCATTCATGATATCTGGACTTATAGGATTCTTATTTTTAGTTCTTACCATCTATTTCAAAAATAGGCATTTGACCTTTATGCTACTTGAGTCAAATCATATGATTAAAGTGCATCATACTGAACCAAATTCAACCATGACTGATTAGCATAATTCATGTCTATCTGTGATTCACCACATGACTCAGCATCATTTGCAAGCGAATCGAGTCAAATTATAAGATTCTAACAACCAATTCATAACTATTGTAGCATTAAAACAAATATACTTTGCTTAAACCTTACCCAGGCACAACATTCTGCATTACAACACGACCTAATCTCTCTGGGTAGACTGAAACTCGATGCCACTGAACAGCGCACCTATTTGCATACTCCCTAGGATCCTCATTCTGCAATGGCCTTCGATTATTGCGGATCCCACCAGTCCCCATTGAGAAAATCGTTATCTCCCTCCCACTCCTCAACTTCTTCTGCAATGGATGCTGCCCCACCTGCCCCACCAATATCGCCTACAGACCGAAAAGAAATCTTTATAAAGCTTCAATCTTAGCTCATTTGACACGAAAAAAAAAATCAAAGTCAGGAGACATTTCTCATTTCTCTGCGATTCCTAAAAGAAAAGCAGCCAAAATCCAAATAAAATAAAAAATAAAAACAAAGACCCAGCAATTGAAACACTAAATATTAGAAAACAAAAAACAGCGAATAAGTAAACATTTTTAAGTATAATGTAGCGTTTACCTTGTAAACGCCAACATCAAGGCCATTTTCAAGGGGACGATCCTGGACCATTCGTGACCCGCTCGATCCTTCAGATGTTGTTGTTGATGATGATGGTGAACTTGAGGTGGTTGAGTTGGGGACTGAGTGAGTGTCTGAGCCGTCCAATTCAGACTCTTCTTCACGAAAGGAGAGGTTGTTGGTGGTGGTGGTGGAGGAGGTGCAAAAGGGCATTGAAAGCTGTGAAATTTTTGGGTTTGACGAGAGAAGGGAAAGGTAAAGTCTGCGTGAGAGAACAGCCATTGAATTTGCCATTTTGTGTGTGAGTGTTTTTTTGGAAAAAGGGGGCCTTGCTTAAACCCTAGGGGGATGGCGTTAGTGATTCATTGATCTCTTGGGATTCTTCTAAAACCCTGCAGGAGATCTTGTGCTACAGCTAGTCACTAATACATTTCTGCAAATTATAGTAATCTCCCTAATATTTCATTTAATTAAGCTTTTCTCCCTCTTGGCTTTTGCTTTCTTCTTTTTTAGAAGCTCATCTTTACACAGGTCAGCATTATGTTTGTTGTTTCCACAGATATGTGTAGATATTAAATAATAATAATAATAATAATAATAATTAGTAATTTTTTTTAAAAAAAAATTACATCCTATCGTTTGCTTATATAGTTGATTTTATTTTACATATTGAGCTGAAAATCTTTAAACTCAATCAACACAAAAAAGTTTAAAATATTATAGGTTCACAATTCTAATTGTTTTAATGCATAAATTACCTTACATTTTTTGTATTTTCTTCCTTTTCCTACCATCATTTTTCCAAATCAAAATCTAGGTCGTTTTATTTCTTTTTTTATTTTTTATTTTTTTACTTCTAAGTCTTTTTTATTTTAAAATTCATAAAAAAAACTAAGCAAATGCTCTGTTCTGACATTGGAAAAACAGAGAATTACATATATGACAAGGAAGCATTAAGGAAGGGAACAAATGCAAATGAGCTCATTGCTTCATGCATATACTACTATTGTGGGATCTTTTGCTGCTATGGGTTTGTTCTTGTAGAAAAAAAGCTATTGTAATCATGTTATTGTCATAATGCTAGACTGCAAATGATAAGATAACATATGATGGTTGTAATATATGACGAAAAATTAAAGTGATGTAAGGAAAAAGAAACTTATGCCTACAATTTTACTTACATGTTGTTTAGGGAAGAAGACGATGACATTAAATTATATGGAATGTATTGTTCAGTTAGATAATTTATTGATAAATTTTGTTATATATTTTTTATTTATCCCTTCTAGTAAGGAGAAATTATAAAAAGAACTATATCTGAAATGAAGATAAATAGTAGTTAAATTTTTTAAATATTAAAATTTTAAACCTAAGATAGAATAAATTAAATTAAATTAAGGATATAGAATTGAATGATAAGGAATAAAATTAAAAGAAATAAAAGAGAATATAGTACTAATTATTAGAAAAGAAAAAAAGATATAGACAAAATGATATTGGATTATAAATACCTTTTTTTTTCCTCTCTAAAGCCAACTACAATAGAGAAGAGAGGGGGGTATTTTCAAGCTTATTTACAAAACATTTGAGAGGAAATCCTACAGAGAGTTTGAGTAAGATCTAGATTCAGGTAAAAATTTCATGCTTGTTCTATTTCTATTAATCTTGAAAAAATAATCAGAACCCTAGTTATACGAGGCACACCATCATACCATGAAACTGCTAGCAGTTCACATCAATTGCCAAATAAAAATAAAAAATTATTAATTCCCAGATCTCTTATGTTACCGTCACGCAATGTTATAAAAATTTCACAAGCTGTTTTCCCAACTAATACAATTTGTATAGATAACCTAAATTAGATATTCATTCTAATATTATATTAATGATTTCTATAAGTAATAATAATAAATACTCATTATTTATAATTTGATTATATTGAGTATTATATAAATTTTTAGGTACCTTGCAGCATTAGATCGAGTAATAAATCTTGTATTAGTAATTTTTGTATGATTATATGCATGTTTTGCTATGTAATGTAATTTCATATCCAAAAAAGTATATAAATCTAAGTTAAGTACAAATGATGTATTTAAATTAGTTTTCTTTTGAAAACACATAACCGACTCATTTTTAGATTTATTTGCTTTAAAATAAATTTGTGTCTTAAATTATGTCATAATTAAATTAATTATCTCATTATTTGTAATATTTATTAAATAATATAAAATTGATTCATTTGAGTAAATATTGAAAAAAAAAAAGTTCTTATGTTGGGTTTAATACAAATAAAGAAGTTCTAAATGATGAAAAAAACATTAAAATTTTTATTTACAGGTTATGATAATTAGTTGAGTCAATAATTTGGTATTAAGAAATTAGAGAGGTTATGATAATTAGTTGAGTCAATAATTTGGTATTAAAAAATTAGAGGAAACTTTGTTGAATTTTCAGTAGAAATTAAAAAAGAAGAAGAAAACACTCTTGTACTTTCAATGATAATACAATATGTATATATGAAATATTGTGTAAATAAATTAGGTTTATTACAAATAGCCTTGTAAATCAAATGAAATATAGGAAACTATACTTGATTTTAACATATTCAAAAAAAGGAACATAAGGCTCAATTAAAAGGAAAAATATAAAAAGCAAAATAAAAAAGATAAAGTTGTAAAGATTGTAAACAAAAGCTAAGAAATATAAATAAAAGATAGTTAAAAAAATAAATAATAGAAAAAAAGTTAATTGCATATAAAAATATGTGTATATGAGGTTGGCTATCATTTTTAATATATGTATGAACTTGCAAATCAAAAGAAATATAGAGAAACCAATTTAATTTTAATAGATTCAAAAGGAAGAACACAAGGATAAACTAAATTAGAAAAATATAAGAAAACAATATAAAATAGATAAACTATAAATATTCATAAAGAAAAGCAAGGAAATATAAATAAAGAATAACTTAAAAAGATAAATTATAAAAGAAAGGTAAATTATATAAAAACAAATATATGTATATAGGGTTGATCATCATTTCCAATAATTGGATGACCTTTTTATATTGTTACATAGATAGAATTCTACGAGAACACAATTCTTAATTTTATACAAACGACTCATAGCAAATTAAAAGCTCAAAAACTTGAATCTTAATACAATTCATATCATTATCAGTATGTCTCCTTCATAGTAGTAAGATGATTCCTAACTAACTTGTAACTTTTACTATTGTATTTGTTATAAACTATTATTCAAAGTAGGACTTGATTTTTTGGCCATTCACATGTATATTTGTCTATATGATCGATTGCTCTTTCCAGGTACATCATAACTTCTAACTCTTTTGGACAATTATGACTTTTAATTCTCTTGGTTGATTGCTTCCTAAAAATGATCACAACTTCTAATTTTCTTGGTTAATCACTTTTTAATTTTTTTTGATTGATTCAAACTCTTCCTAGACCTATTCAATTTCACTATTAATGATTAATTTTATCTTTTATTTCAATATTCAACAAAGAATAAGTACTGCTCTTACTTACTTGATACGTGGAAGTTTGTCATTAGCATAAACAATATCTCTTGTATTCTTTTATTTCAGAGCTAATTAATGAATAACTATTGTTGTTTAAATGCTAAAATGATGTTGAAGGAATTGACCATAAATGATGTGAAAAATAAGTTCTATTACCCAAAAACATCAACCATACCTTTTTGTCTAACATGTCAGCCAATTAAACCATTTCAAATGAGCATGGTTTAGCTATTTATGTGCAACACTTAGGTTTTCAGAGACTAAAAAGTTTATATTACAATTATTACTTACCTTATCATTTCTTTCATAAAATCTCAAACTACAATATTTATATTGCAATTATTACCTAACTTATCATCTATTTCATAAAATTCCTAACTCTATTTCATACAAAAATCATAAAGTTTTAGAAAAGAATGTAGCCACAAACCTTAAGCTTTCATTCTCTTTTCAAAACTAGTAAATGACATCTTTAAGTTATGCTTTACATTTGTAATCTATTTTCAAAATCACATTGATTGTTTCCTTATCAAAACTTATGTGATATCAATAGTACATCATTAAATATGACTAAGAAATTTCTTAATCCTCTCTAAGAATAAATTCCTAAGGAAAAACAATTATTGAAAAAAAAAGATCTCCCTTTCAAAACTATTACATAAATCTCAACAATAAAAAAATGATGTTCTTATATGGCTCATCATTGCTACTGGAAACTATATTAGATGGTTCAACAAAATACAAAAACATTATAATGAGGAATGAAGATTTCATAAGATTTTTTTTTAGATTTAATTGCCTATAATTCTTACTAAACTAAATAAAGGATTACTAACTATCAGGAGACTACTAACTATTATTTCTCTATTTCATAGTTTGGTATAAGGAATTGACATTTTTTTAGTTTTTCTTTAATAAAAAGACAATGAAGTTAACATGCATTTAAATATTTAGGAGAACTATTCATCTTTCATTTTATAGTTACCAACAATAAAATCTATTGTAAAGATCTCTCCTCAATTAAAACTTCTTAATTTCCTTGATCTCATTAAATTTAAATTCTAGTAAATGATAGGAACATGTAATGTAATATCAAACCAAAACATATGCAAAATAGATGATATAAAAACTGGATAGAGAAACTTATAAGTGATTTTTAGAAAGAAAATTTCTCTAAACTCTTTTATTATTGTAACAATTTTTTTTCTTTTTACTTTTGATAGTTTCATAAATACATTATAAATTTTATAATATTGTGCTTGTAATGAAATTTATCTATATTCATTACTTGTATATGAACTTTTTAAAGAAAAAAATGCCTTCAACTTCTATTCTATAATTTATGAACAAAATTGTTCATTAATAATATTTTTCATTGTTAATTTTATATATCTTAGTTAGGGGTTTGCGGTTATTTTTTGTTGTTGGTCAATAATAGTCCTTGAGGTAAAGATTATTGACATTACATTACTAAAGGACAACCTGATATTGCCGAAGCACATGTTAACTTATTTGTAAGTGAGGCTGTTAAGCCATATAATTAGTTTGAGGGTACCTTTATACATATGGAAGGGGTGATATTTTGTGTGTAATCATGCTCTATTATTATTAGGGTTTTGATTGTATTTGCTACATAGACATATAATATCTAGAATGTGGTTGAAAACTGATATGCATCCATTTTGAAGTGTTCATTGTTGGAAAATGCCTCGACACTTGCCCTCTTATTATGTATGAGAAACTGATTTTATCTCTACTCACTCTGAATCTAAATGAGTTGATCGACCATGACCTATATGGTTTTATTGATTATCATAATATTATTATAATAAATTATATTGTTGGTGTTTTTCATCTCCAACTAGATAACTTTTAAATCATTATTAGATAGATTCATTTGTTGATAAAATAAAGATCCTGTAGGAGGAGCCATTAATGGCTAATTGGAATTTAACACAATGATTATAAATATCTAACTGAACCATCCATCCTTAAAAGTAGATATATACTCTATTGTGTTAAGGATGTAGAAATACAATCATGTCCTTTAGAGGTTGGTGGAAACGATAATGTTAAGAAATGCAGCAAAGATGTAAATTGTATAGAAGCATGACTCTATCTATATACAACCCTTTATTGATCAAAAGAGTTAGATGATAAAAGACCATCATTTGGTACATCTAATTAAGGCTACTCAATTAACTCCTGACTTGGTGATTGATTATCAAATTCTTTATGGCCATATAATTGGCTTTTATCAATTATTTTATTGATTGTTCATAAATTATTGTTATGATTTTTTATCAATTTATTTTTTAGCTGGTATGATGATATATTTGTTGTTATATTAACAAATAAGTAGTACCAATATGTTAGCTTTTGATAGTATAATTTGTTAAAATAAGATATCCCACTAAACACTTTATTATATTAATTGGTTAAATAGTTTTTGGATCAATTGTACTATCTTTTTTTTCAATAATGAAAAAATAAAATTTAAAAATTAATCCTAAAAGAAGACAAATAGCTTCCTCACAAATCAAATGGAATATAGGAGCCCTACTTTATTTTCATAAATCTAAAAGAAAGAATATTAACTAAACTAGAAAAAAATATAAAAAAGTAATAAAAACAAAATAAAGATGGTAAAGAAAAAAATTATATAAATAAAAAGCAACTTACAAAAAATATATTGCATATAGAAGCTAAATTGAATATAAAAAAAAAATATTTATGAGTTTGACCATTATTCCACTAACTAGATAACCATTTTATATTGTTATAGAAATGGAATCGTATGAGAACTACAATTCCTAACCCTTTACACACTACTCATGACATATCAAGAGCTTATAACATGAATTCTACTACAATTCATATCCTTATTTGTACATCCCTTTCTTGATATTTATATGACTTTTAATTAACTTATAACTTATATTAATATAATTTGTTACATATTTTTATTCAAAATAAAACTTGGTTTTCTAATTAATCATGTGAACCTTCATTTGTGTGATTGGTTGTTTTTTTTCTAGTCGATCATATATTTTAGTTTTCATAGATAATTATGACTTCTAATTTTATCATTTACTGACTTTCCTAGTTCATTTCGACTCCTTTTAAACCTAGTTGATTTCATTATTAATGTTCAAGTTTAATCTTTCTTTTCAATATTCAATAGTGAACAACTACCATTCTCATTTAATCAGCATATGAGTATTTATTTATTATGTAAATACTCTAAAAATCAATTAAATATTCTTTCCCTTTTTATTCAATTTTGATTTATGAATTTTTATATGGTAAACAAAATAATTTATATTGTGGGTTATTGAAGATGGTAATGTTGGTGATTTAAGGTTTCTAGTTTTTACGTCTAAGATTTTAAGGATTTTCTTGGTTTATATATTTGGGGATTTTTTTTTTATAATTTGGTATAAAAAATTGTTTATATTGAATTTTGATTGAGGTGGCTATGTTATGTTTTGTGATAGTTAGCTTGTTTATAGTGGTTAGAGTTAGAGGAAAAGAGTTAAGTTGAAGAAAAACAAGAGAAGAATAATGTTTTTAAAATTTGATGTAATATATATAAAATTACACTAACATTAATTTTGTATTTAATGTGCTTTTATCAAAGTATAGAAAAAAAATTACCCCTTTCAAAAAACAAGATGCTTTTAGTAATTTTTTTAAAAATATTTTTTGATAATTATGTGTTAATCAAAAGTAAATCTTTTTTAAAGAAAATCTTAAAAACACTCTATATCTATTAGTTTTATTTTTAAAAATTTAATACATTTTCAAGGAACTAATCTAATGTCTAAAGAAATATGCTGTATGTTTTTAACTTTACAAGATAAAATTATTAATTTACTTTTTAAGGATTTTGAAAGACTAATTGCCTTCCTATATATATATATATATATATATATATATATATATATAAGTTAAACCATTTTGGAATATAATTACTTTTACTAAGATTTTTCAAAATATTAAAGGCTAAATTTATTTACACACACACAAAAAAAAAAAAGAGGCTAATTGAAACCAAACCTTTGAGATGTCATAGATTTTACAACACGGGATAGGAAGCGATGAGACCAAAGATATTACCGGTCCAACGGAGCAAGTTGATAAAGTACTGTTAGCTTTATTATTTTTTTTATTTAAAAAATATTTTTGAAAAAAATTAAAATTTTAATTTATTTTGAAAATTAATTTTCTATATTTTAAAATTATGTTAATATTAAAAATAAATTTTTAAAAATAAAAAAATATTTTAATATATTTTTAAATAAAAATTAAAAATAAAGAGAAGTAATATGATACGCGATAGATTTTTTTATTAATTCATAATTTAATTAACCTAATCAAAACATGTTAATTATTATTTTTATAATAAAATAAAAAACGAAATTAATTTTGTTTTTTTTTAATAAATAGAATTAATCTGCCCTAAACATGGTCTAAGCCTTGTCCTCGGTGAGGTTTAATAATCATGAATGGGACTCGAAAGATGGGCACCCCGTAGAAATGACAGGATTTCCCCTTTCCTTCCCTTTTGAATTGAATTTTGCTCTCTACAACTGGAGGATGTCCCACAGAGTCTTGTTTCAGATAAATCGGGTGCGTTCCATGCCATAAAAACCATCAATTTTTATTCCTGTAATCCTGTGGATGGCTTGTGCTTCCTTCTTCCTTATCCTAAAAAAAGCAACAACATAGTAGAAGAAACAGAGACTTCCTTGACACCAGCAAACATTCTTGAACAAGTTAAAGCACCAAACCCGGGGGAGAAGCAGTGAAGAACACAAAACCAAAAGAGCCTCTTCAAAGGGAAATGTTGCGGAACCCAGAAGTATTTCAGCCCTCCATTAAACTCCATCTTCCAATACCACCAACACACCCTTCACAGATCCAAAACATACCCAGTTCTCCATCATCTACCGTGATCAAGCAATGCTGCAAACTATCGCGACGAAAGCTTGCCATCTTTGGCAACTCTTCATTGCTTCTTCTTCTAAGCTCTCAAACCTTAGAGCCACTCAATATGTCCAAAGCAAAAGCCGAAGAAGCTTTGCCAGATGCCAACGAAAATGATCCACAAGAAGAAAATAATACAAGCACTAGACCAGAGTGCAGCAATAAAACTACAACAACTCGAGCATTTCTTGATGTATCAATTGATGGAGAACCTGTTGGCCGCATTGTTGTTGGACTATATGGAGGGGATGTCCCAGCTGGAGCTGCTAGGTTTAGCGATCTTGTAAGAGGAGCTGCTGGTGTTAGTTACAGAAGAAAAGAATTCATCAAAATCACGCCAAACTATGTGCAGCATGGTGGGGTAAGGTCATATGGTGTGGATGCTGAGCTTGCGCAGAGAACGGGAAGCAACTTGGCAGCGGAAAGTCTAGTAGATGAATGGGAGAGGGAGTATGAAACCTGTCCAGGTATCAAGAATCTGGCTGGAACTGTAAGCATCATTGTAAGGGATCCTTCTAAACCGCCTCCAAAGTTGAAGTTGGTCGCAAGGAAAGGAAAGCTTGAGATCGATCAAGAGGAAGTTGGGACTGACCCCAACGGTACGGAGTTTGTGATAGCCACTAAGGATTCACCAGAGCTGGATGCCTCGTCTCTGGTAGTTGGAAGAGTATTGGAAGGGTTGGAGGTTGTAGCGAAGATTGGACAGGTGAAGACCGTGCAGGAGAATACCAGTTCTCCTTATTTCAGGTGAGTTAACGAATCTGCAGGAGAAAGCAAATAGTATATACCTCAATCTAAGCTGATGATATCGTAGCATTGCATCAATCATTGACAGTAATATTTATTTTGTTTGGTGAGCAGAGTTGCAAAGCTGATAGGGGACAAGAGAGCTGTGGTTGCAGAAAGAGGCTTTAACCGACCGTATTCTAAAGTTGTGGTCACTAATTGCGGCTTGGAGTAACACCAAATGTTAGTTGCATCCCTTTTTCAGTTGATTTATTTTTTAAATGATGGGATCACAAATTTTGTGAGAAAAAAAATTCTATTGCTATTCCTCACAACAATCTCATTATATCTCTGAAAGCACTTCCACACCCTGCAAAACTGATCAGCTGAACCTGCTGCTTCAGCTTGATCCACTAGTAGGCTTCGTTCTTTTTATAGGAGACATGAAAAGCTTTCCTACTGAAGCAAAGGGATCATCCACCTATTAAATCACAAATTTTGAGCAATCATCCATCAAAGATAAAAATTACAGAACAAGGCTGTTCAACCAAAATAAACCCCAGCTATTAGTGTCATTGATTCTGGCAACATCTACAAGATGGAGGGACCGAGACAGAATCATCACTTCCCTCCATATGTAGTCTTCATTACAAACATCAATATTCCTCAAGTATTTACCAGTATCTCACACACCACTCTAGTTGATTTCAGTTGTCTAAAACCTGACATTGGCTTTATGATGATGTCAATTTTAATTAAAAAGATATCACTGATTTGGTGGATGCACAAAAGTTTGTAAAAGGACCCTGAAAGGTCACCAAACGTAGTTAGCACAACAGTGCTTCACCAAAAGGGATGTAGGGTTTCTCATTACCTTCATCAGGGAGGAAGATGGAGGAGAATTTGCAGCAGGAGGAGAAAACTCTTTCTGACGCTGTAAAGCAGATAGTGTTTGTTGCCAACCAGGTGCCCTGCTGCTTGTTGATACAATCCAGGTGCAAAAATGTCTACGCTGTCTGATTGGATTAAATCCCAATGTTTTGTCTAATGCCAGTTGCTTAGGATCCTTTCCTGGAACATGAAGGCATCATGGTTAATTAACATCTTTCATGATTAAATGAAAATTAGAAAATAATAGCACTTGAATGTTGACTGCAACCTCTGCAGATGCATAGTGGGAAAACGTATTCTTCAAATGACAAGCTACATATCAAAAACTTAAATAAAAGATCTGGACAGAATTTTATATGCCAATATTCCATTCATTTGGAAAATGCTTCTATAGATCCAAGGTGTGATGAATGTTCAATCAACTTCATATTAGAGTCAAAGAACAAGAAGGCTACCTGTACTGTAGGCCACAACTTCACTGTTCACTCGAACTTGCACTCCACCTGTGGTGCCTTCGCCTTTTTCTTGAGCATCTCTAGTGTTTTGGATATCAGAACAAGTTTGACTTTTCCTCATATCTATCTGACAGGCAACATTTTTACTGCCTGAGACATCTGCTCCTGGAATTTGTTGTCCATCATGATTGATATATGGAATGATCATCTCTGAGGAGTTACTTTCACTTCTCTTTCCATTTCCAACAGGGACAATAGCATCTGACCAAGAAACTTGCGATGTGCTAACTTGATTACCTCGTAAAGCCCCCACTACCGAACCAAGCAATTCAATATTGTTTTCATTTTAAGGAAGCTGATCAGTTGTATCATAACCATGCACTGTGTTTCTTGGACTCTGTGTCGAACATTGCACAGAGAAGTTGGTTCTCTAGTGGTATCTGTCCTTTCTAAAGAAATCTGGGAGTTGCTCTCTTTTCTAAATGCAACACCTTCGCTACTTTCAAAGTTCAAACAAGAAGATTGGTTGCCTCTTGCATAAGTACACTGCCCCTGCCCTGCCCTGATCATGATTATTGCTCTTCAACAGACCCACAGCTTCATGCTGACTTCACCAAAATTCTGTTCTGCAGATTTCCTTTCTTCTGAAGTTAGATTATTGTTTTCAGATCCAGATCGAGTAATTTCTTGGTTATCACATATACGATCCCTAAAATCAGAATCATAAGAAAGCCTGGCCCTTAAATTCGGGCCAATAACAGGCAATGAGATTGTTGCTTTGAAGTTCTGTTTTGTGGGGAGTGGACCCCGAACAATCGTCACACTTGAATCTGATGGTCTATGCATGGAAGACAAAGCACCATTTGAGGCAGAGTCTCCAATGACTCCCCTGCTGCCCGCATGATTTTCGTTAGCTGAATCTTGTCCTGAATTACTGTCACTATGACTTCAGTATATCCGACCAATCTAAACAACTCTAATGGCTGTGGAACCATAGAAAAAGTCCGTAACCCCACACTTGCCCCACAGAGCTTGCAATCTAAAACAACAGCATTAGGATCAGCATGTCGCCCACTACAAGAGCCAGATTCTTCATTTGCCTCCACACTTTGCTCAGAAGCAACATAATGGAATCGGATACTTGGATTCTGCCCATTAATGACCATATGGTATGAATCCCTGACATCCGAATCCTTAACAAGCTGTGTAGATCTGTCCTTGCAGTCAACAACGTAAGGCAGTGCACGTGGTTCCCAGCCACATAAACTGACGAGTTTTTGTGCCTGCAAATGCTTGAGATTGTCATTACTCTTACCAAAACTCCAGAACAGGGAAAACTACCATCAACATATTGATCATGAACACATGGCAAAGTAAATTATCTCTTGTACTGGTCATTGTTTGGCACACATTGCATATTCTTGTGAGCATAGAACCTACAAACACTGTGCAATTAATATACTGAAAAGAAAAGATAGTATTAACAAAAAGTCTTATGGCCCTGCATATGCTTAAAGCTAAAATTATTCTTACACTTCACCAACAAATCTAGCACGAGGAAAACAGCCATTGACATATTGTGTGAATGTATAGAAACTATTTCATGCATCTAATCATTGTTTAGCTTTAAGCATATATGAAAAAAAGATTATGCAAATATGAAAACCACACCCGCACACACACACAATATATATATATATATATATATATATATATAGAGAGAGAGAGAGAGAGAGAGGTGATGCAGGAATACTATATTAATGTAAGCGCAGAGGCAGTGCCATAAATTTATAAAAACAAGCGAAAGCAGTGCACAGCAAAAGAGGTACATACAAATTCAGTAATATATAAGAAGAAAAAAGTCCCTCACAGTAAATCAGAAGCATAAGGTTTCCTAGTTCAGGATGATGTTAAGGGCTTCTACTATCAGAGCTAGCTTTCATTATGTTTCAAGATGGTATAACAGGCTTGTACGTGAAGATTTTACTTGGCCTCACGTTAGCGAATTACCATCTACAGAACTGAGTGAGGGAGGAATATAAAATACACCGAAGAGGAAGCCCCATCGTTCAACAAAAAGTTGCTTTGGAGATTGGATTCCACGTATTGAATGGTTAAATCATCTGGAGATGAAAACATTCCTCAAAAAACCCATCCATACGTATGCACAAAGTCAGCTGCAAGAAGAGAAAATGAAAGTAAACGAACCTTGGGCTTCGCGAACCAAGTCATTGACTTAAAAGTGGCAAGCCTCCTCATAAGATCTCCTCTGTCCCAGGGCCTGAGGTTCAGGTGAAGAAACATGCCCAACACTCACTCTTGTTTTACCAGTTGGTTCCACTAGTGATAAAGCAGACTCAGGAGGATGGCTTCGTTTTATTCCTCTTGATATTTGTAAAGCTCCAGATGAACTATCAAATCAATTCATAATAATAATAATAATAATAATAATAATAATAATAAACACTCTTGAAAACTTGGTGCAAAGGGAAAAAGCAAACTGTTTTCTCCTTGTTAATTTATTCATTTTGAACTATAATCTGTAATTTATTTGAGAGTTGTGAAATAAAATCTGGAGGACATCGATTTTAAGAAAGTACAGGAATGATCAATAAGATTGAGGGACGAAATGGCCTTCTGGCCCCATGATGTTGTTGTCATCACAAGCCTTGTAAAATCCCCTAAGTAAAGGCCAAATTAGGTCTCCCAACCTCCATAATTTGAGATCTATGATGCACATTGAAATTCCTCTTTGAAGATCACTGAAAAAATTAATCTAGCATTGTTTCATAGAACATATCTAATTTGCTAGCCTGTTTTGGTTTCTTGGTTAGAGTTATTTGGATTTTATCTTATTTTATTTTTCAAATAGATGTTCAAAGGATAATAATGCATAATTAAAATATATAATATATCAATTTTAATGAAATCCAATTTGTGGTTTTGTTTTTATAAGGAAAAAAATAATATGAAACTTTTTGTTTCTTTTTAAATCTCTTTTATTTATGATAATTCTCTTTCTCTCTCTCATTAAATATGAGAACAATGATTACTTTTCAAGTCCATTAAATAAAATAATTTATTATATATAAGATATTACTACTATAATATTTATTGAATTCTTGAACATGGTTGATTGAACTTTTATCTTGTTGTGTACAAATAATAATTAATTAGCTTGTGAAAGGTATACTTAACTTTTGTATCGAACATGGTTAATTTAAATCTTTAATTGGATTTGATTTACTTAGTTTGTGGAAGGTTTTGTTTATATCATTACTTTATAAATTGTTTCTACTAAATCATTTTGACTATATTATATAAGTTTTTTATATTTTAAACTAGCTATTATAAACACATCATGATGCGAGTAGAATTTCAAGTTAATTTCAAATATAAGAGAAGAAGACAATGATACTATGAATTTGTTTTTTGATAGTATGAAAGTTGTTAGCTTAGACATATAAAAATGATATTCATACTTAATATCATAAATCGAAAGAAAAAAGTTAATTAAATATGAAAGTGAGAAGATAATTTTTTTCAACAAGAAATAAAAGATACATACAAATATAAATATTTTACCTTGGTTTTCCTTTTTATTTTGTACATTCTCTTTTATTTATCTTGGAGATTTACTATGGTTACTAGGTATATATGATTTTTATTCTAATAAATGTATAATGCAAATAAAATTGTTCTATCTTAAATTTAATAAGAAAAAAAAGAAGTAAAGATTAATTAAGAGGTATTATGAAACTATAAAAAAATAAAAAATAAAGATTTATTACTATTTAAAAATAGTTAAAATAAACAAATTAAAATAAATAAAAGATAAGATATTAATTAAAAATCAAATTAAAAAAATAAAACTAATAAAAAATTTAAAAAAAAAAGAGAGAAGAAGTTAAGAGTTGCTAGTCTTAGAAGGTCAAACCTACAAGTCTAATTCAAAAGAAAAAAAAGTCTAAATACTTCTGAATCTTTTTTATTATTTTAAAAGAAGTATGTAGATCACAAGTCATCTGTCTATTCTTTCTAAAATAATTGATCAAATAACTTGTCGTCCTTTTAGGTAAATAATGTGTCATCAGCTATTATGTTTTCTAGGCACCTTTTAATAATTAGAAAAATAGGATTCAAATCTTCAAACGTGAGAAACCTAACTCTTAACTTGTTTTTCATTTGGAAAAATCCTAAAAACAATCTAAGAACCTCAATAAACTTATTTCCAACCTCAAAACACTATCTAATCACTCTAAAAAAATCCAACCAAATAAAAAATAATTATAGGGGCTCCAATCTATTTTTTACAAACATGTTTAAAGAGCAACACAACCTCAACTAAACTCTATTCATAAAGAAGAATTCATTGTGAAGATTACTTTTTTTAATGGTTGGAATATGATTAAACAAACCATTTCTCTCCTTTTATTTTATTTTGATGACTTTCTCCCTTATTCAATAATGATTAAGAATTGAAGGGTAAACAAAATCAAGTTTAAGACTAAAACATGATTTTTTTTAAGAAAAAAAAGGACCATATTTACAAAATAAAAAAATGAAATTAAAAGATCAAACTTGACATGTAAGTGTTCTTTAATGGTCCTGTTGATGTTGGATTACTTGAGTTCGGGTTGGCAATGCAAATGAAAAAATTTCTTGATGTTGTTTGCTATTAATGATTAGTATTTAAAAGTATATTTTTTTATCAAGGTTTTATATCATCATTTTGCACTTGAAGTATCAATAACTCCTTAATTAAAACATGTTTTATAATAACATATCTAATAATATAAGATACCTTTAATTTATGATAAATATTTATTTTAAATTCAGGCCTATCACATAAATAAAATGATTGATTGATGAATTTAAGAATTGAAATTAAAAGGACAAAAAGATGGCCAAACTTAGAAAAGAGATGTCGGTGTAGTCCAAATCAGAATACTACTCAATAATTGGGTCATATCTGGAGCTGTAGATCTCGGATTTAGAACTACTTTATATGGATGGAAAGGCAAGACAGAGGCTTACAACTTTTATATGGAGCCTAAGATTTAAAAAGGTCATTTTCAAGTCCAAATTGGAGCAACAACAAAGAAGTTCGAATCTATCCTCCAGCCCGAGCACTGTTCAGTGTTTGACCCATATCTGGAGTTCTAGAAGTTTAAATGACCTTAATTTTTTACACAAAAAAGCTGAGATAATTTTCTATAACTTTGATGTTTTCAAGTGGTTCCAATTTTGATGTTATCAATGACGTTTTGGGCAGACAAGAGAAGATAAGGATTATCACCAAATCAAAAGTTGGTCACCTACTTATCAATTAGTCATCAAATCAATTGTTTTCAATTTTAGCCTATAAAAAGAGGCATTTGTCATGCATTTAAGCATCTTGGTTTTCAGATCAAGATCATGCTCTTGCTTTCTCTCTTTGTATTTTTTATAATGTTTATGCTTTCCTTTCATTAATATCAAGTTTATGCCTTTCATTTCCTTTCGTTTACTTAATTAAATTTTATCTTATTTATGTTCTTATTTTGTTTATTTATTTTTCTTTTTTTCATTATGTTTAGCTAAGTTTATTATGTCAAGGTGAAAAGGTTATACTAATGATGTAAAAATAAGTATAGTGTAAACTTAATATGGACTTTAATGTTTGTACTAACATGTTTTGTATTTGTTATCTTGTTCACTCTTTAATACTTTGCTTGTTAAATGACTAATCTAGATTTATGTTGAATAACACTTGGTATAACAAATACTTGGCACTCTCATAGCCCATACTGTATGGTATAACCGATACCTAAGCTATGAAAGGAACTTGATTTGTTGTTAACATAAGTTATAATCATGAATGCTTAAAGAGATTTACAAGTATTAGCATTAATCGAATAAGATAACTAATGTGATCATGTTAATAATTTATAATCTGATTGGAACCTCCTTTGTGTGTGATTTCTAATTGAATAATAAGAGTTTATACTATACTTGTTTGACATACCATTAGTGGAACCTCTAACCTTGACATTTGTTATTATTATTGTTTAATCCTTACATTAATATTCCATCTCAAAGTTCTTATCATCTTCTTCTTCTTCTCTTTCTTTTTCTTTACTACTACTACTAATAGTACTATTATTATTATTATCATTATTATTATTGTTGTTATTATTATTTTATTGTTATCTATAATTTATACAATTAACCTCCTTATGGTTCGACCTCAGTCTTACCAGGTTATTTATTACTTCCACACTCCTGCACTTGGGAGAAGATATCAATCTTTTAGTGGTGTCAATCAACTCATGTGCCAACTTTAAGCCTAAATTTACATGGAAAAATAAACTAATCCTGTTTATTTTTTAAGTTTAAAACATGATTTTTTCTAATTATCCAACCATGTATACATTAAAGTTATGTACAAAAAGTTATGGCTATTTTAGTTTTCAAGCTTCCTTTGCATCTATTTGTGTTTCTAATACGTAAAAAAAACAAGTGTTAATTATTATTTGTTTAGTTTTTTTTTATCAAATTCATTTATTTTGATCTTAATTCTATTATTCTAGTTTTTTCCTAGACTTAAAAGGTTGTTTGAAGTATATAATGATCATTCAAACCATGTATTAGAATCTTTTATGAAAATTTAAATGAAAAGTTTTTCACTTGACCTTTTAGCACCCTATTCAGATTTGCATCTCTTCGTAGAGATAAATTTTTATCCATTAACTTTGTATATGTAACCTTTTCTTTATTTTCTAAACCTTAATGTTAACCTTCCCGAATAATCTATTAAAGAGCCAAAGGTACAAATTGAAAGGTTGAATGTCATAATAAGTTTTTTAAAAAAGATAAAGAAAGTAAATCCATGTGGCCTATCCCAACTAATTTACATTAGCATTTTATCGAACACCATATGGTCATTCAAAGTAGTAAGCAAAAAGATTTTCTTTTTTGAGAAAAATATTAGTACTCAATTTATAAGAAGCTATTAATTCAAACTTTATACAAGAAAGAATGACACCTACAAATTTTAAGTTGATTTAATATAATATTGTAAATATAAGATAAAATAGCAAGTAAAGGGACACAAGACATTATACATGTGTTTTTGGAAGGTTCCTTGTCATTGAGAACTTTTCTTTGAAGTTGTCAACATATAGAAAGTGTTGGCATAAATTAAGAAATCTGAGGAAATCAAGAAATAGCAAAAAAAATAATGATATTTTTCATTTCATTCCATAATTAAAATCATTATGACATTGTATGGCCAAATGTTTATTGCTTAGCCATCTCAAATTTGGTTATGGCAATCCATCCTTATTGAATGCATAATTTAGGTCTTTAATCATGATAGGCATTAGATTGCAGTGAGTAAAATCAGGCAAGCTATTTATACGAAACTTGAACTCATCATACTCACATTTTACTATTTAGAAATCCTTGACAGAAATCTAACTTGACTTTGTTCTTACGAGGATCCCTTTTTGTTGGCTAGGTTTTAGTGAAAAAGAATATATAAGGGTAATTTAGTTGTTTTGTTAGATTTAAAAAATTTTCTAACTATAGTGGGTAATCGTAATTTATACCAAACTAAAAGATGCTAAATATATAATTTTTGAAATATTACAATAACACCATTACAAATTATCAACAGTTAAGCTTATAGTAGTAAATTGTTTATATGGTCTTCTTGTATTTTCATCAAGTGATGAGCAAACCTAACAATATAGGTGCCAATTTTAGAGTACTATATGCTGCATAAACTTGCTATTTGGCCAGCCATGAAAAAAAAAAGAGTAAAAGTTGAATAATGTCTGGCTTAAAATTAAAATGAGATGCAACAGGAGGGAAAACTATGCATTATAGTACACTTGTTCTTGTGGGATTTATATGAACTTATGTGATCTAACTCAATTATTCTCACTATTCTCATTATAAAATGATTGATTATCTTTTTCAGTTATATTTTCTGAAAATAAAAGGAATGCCTTACAAAGTCTACCACTTAATATACATGACCAAACTCTCATGCACGTGTAGAAAGAGAATAAAAGAAAGAAGAAATCAAAAGAAAAGAAAACAAAGTTAGATATAAGAAAAGTGAAAAAATAAATAAATATGATAATTTACAAGAATTTACCTCCCCGACAACGGTGCCAAAAACTTGACATGACTAAAAGATTGATGTCTTCTCTCAAGTATAGAAGTGTCAAAGTAATAAATAACCTGGCAAGACTAGGATTAAACCACAAAGAGGTTAACTATATAAATTATAAATAATAATAATAATGATGATGATGATGATAATGATGGTGATGATGGTTTAAAGAGGATTTTGAGATGTAAGATTAAACAATGATGAAAACAATTATCAAGGTTAGAGGATTTACTAATAGTATTTCAAATAAGTATAGTATCAATTTTTTTTATTACTCAACTGAAAGTCACACACAAAGGAGGTTCTAATCGGATGATTTATCTTTAATAGTTCATTGCAAATTTTTAACATGATCATATTAATTATCTTATTTAGATAACACCAAATTTTTAAATATTGTTAGAAATTTATGATTCTGACTTGTGTTAACAACAAATCAAGTTCCTTCCATACCAATAGTGTAGGTTATACCATATGAATGGTTATGAAAGTGTCAAATATTTGTTATACCAAGTATTATATAAAACAAATCTAGATTAACCATTTAATAAGTAAGGTATTAAAAATTAATAAGATAAAAAGATACGACATGTTACCAACAAACTTTCTTGGATATAAATATTGAAGTCCATGTTGAGTTTATATTATACATATTCTAACACCATTAGTGAAACTTTTTCACCTTGACATAATAAACTTAGCTAAACATAATAAAGAAGAAAAATATAAATAAACAAGATAAGAACATAATTATATAAGTATAGTAAAGGAGATAAAAGACATAAATAAGAGATTAATGAAAGTAAAACTTAAGCATTAAAAAAATATAAAGAAAGAGAGCAAGAATATAATCTTGATCTAAAAATCAAGATGCCTATATCCATGGCAAATGCCTCCTTTTATAGATCAAAATTTAAAACTATTGATTTGATGATTAATTATTGAGTGAGTGACTAACTCTTGACTTAGTGACAATCTTTATCTTCTTGTCCAAACAAAACATCATTACTAATATTAGAATTTGAACAAACTTGATTCATGAAATTCTAGAAAATTATCTCAGCTTTCCAATAAAAAAAAATTAAGGTTATTTGGACTTTTAGAACTCGAGATATGGCTGAATACTAAATAGTGTCTAGGCTACAGGAAAGATTCTGACTTCTCTGTTGTTACTATAATTTGAACTTAAAAATGATCTTTTTGAATCTTGCATTCCCATAAAAGTTTTAGACCCATGTCTAAGCTTTTCATCCATATAGAGCAGACTCAAATCTAAGTTCTATAGCTCCAGATATGACCGAATAACTTAACAGTGTTCTAGTTTGGACTAAACTAGCATATATTTTCTAAGTTTAGCCCTCTCTTTTGTCTTCTCAATTTCAGTAGTTAAACTCATTAATCAATCCTTTTATTTATGTGATAGGCTTGCATTTAAGATAAACATTTATCATAAATTAAAGTTATCTTACATTATCAGACATGTTAATATAAAGCGTGCTCTAATTAAGGAGTTATTGATACTTCAAATATAAAATAATGATATAAAACCTTGATAAAAATACACTTTTAAGTACTAATCAGTGGTTAAGTTGTTGCACTATATTGAACTTGAAGATATGTTTCATATGGCTACCAAAATAAAAAGGCAGTTTAATAGAAAAGATAGTACACTTCAATGAGATAACTTGGATTAGATTTTTTTCCAACTTAGAGGTTGAGTTATAAAAAAGAAAAGGCTACAACATCAAAGTCGAATATTATGGGCAACAAAGCTGAATCATCTAAGGCTTGGAGGAAAGATTTGGCCACTAAAACAAAAGGTAAAGCCAAGTTCTCATCTAATTGTAATTGTGATATTAAGTGTTTCAAGTGTCTGGGGAGTGAACATATAGCTTCATAATGTCTAAAAAAAAGATTATAGTTATAAAAGAGCATGGAGGTATTAAATCCAAAGTGATAAATTCGAGGATGAGATGCCACCACTTGAGGACTGTGACAATATTTAGTATCTAGTTGATAAAGAGGCTTTGATGATTTGAAGAACACTTAATGTTGAGATTAAGGAGGATGATGTAAAGTAACAAAAAGAGAATATGTTATATGTTAGATGTCATGTAAATAATGAGATATGTAATGTAATTATTGATAATAAGAGTTGTGTTAATTTTGCTAGTATTATATAATGATGCATGAGATTTTTTTTTTTTATAATACAAAGCATTAAGTCAATAGGCATAATTTTTAATTCAATTATTAGATTAAACTGAAATTTTACTGGAAGATTCTAGAAGTTTTATTTCCTTTCGGGTTATAATTTCATACCTATAAGAATTTAGGAAGGCCTAAAGTTATTGTTCAATATTTGTTATATTTTTAAAGTTAATTTAGGATTTTTTTTTCTATTTGAATTTATAACTCTTTTATTACTTTTTAGGAGTATTGTTCATAGCACTAAACGTTTTTTAGCCTCTAAATTTGATATTAAAAATATGGGTGAAGCTAGTGTAATATTGGATATTAAAATTATAAGAAAGGACAATGATATAATGTTAACACAAGAACATTATGTAGAGAAATTTTTCAAAAAGTTCAATTATTTTGATGTAACATTTTGTGAGTACTTTTGATGATGCTAACACTCAATTAAAAAAAAATAAAGGTGAAGTTGTTACTTAGCTTGAGTATACTCAGATTATTAGGAGTTTGATGCATCTGATATACTTCACTCGACCTAATATAACATGCATCTGATATACACAAAATCTCAATCATGACCAGTGGGTGGCAACAGTCCAACTAATGAAATATTTGAGAGTTACCATAGACTATGATATTCTATATAGTGGATTTCCCGTTGTATTATAAGAATACAACAATGATAATTGAATTTCATATTGAGTTGAGATTAAATCCACTAGTGACTATATCTTTACTTTTGTTGGTGGTGTAGTGCCTTGAAATTCATCCAAACAAAGTTTAATCGCTCGATCCACCATAAAGTCAAAATTCATAGCCTTGTAATTAATAGGAAATAAAGCTGATTGGTTGAGGAATTTTTGAACTAAAATTCCATTAGAAATAAAATCAACACCTTTTATATCCATGCATTGTGATTGCTAGGTGACAATAACCATTGCTATGAATAAATCTTTAATGATAAAAATCAACATATTTGATTAAAACATGATGTTATAAAAGTAGATGCTAAAAAATAAAATTATTTCAATTGACTATGTAAAGTTTGAAATGAATTTAGGCGATCCTCTAACTAAACCACTTGATAGAAAGATGATATTAGAAATATCGAGGGGAATGAGACTAATGTTTAAGTGAGAAATCAAAATAATAATAACCCGTGACTGTTAGAAAATTAATTTTAAAAAAAGGCATGATATTTTACCATGCCTCCAATACTTTTAATTTAGGAGATTATCTTGGGTCCAATACAGCATAAAACACCATAATCTTTAAATTCAAGTGTTTTGGGCCTAACATCATTTCCAGACCCATGTTTGTCTTGTATTAGGTTGATTGTCAAACCCAAGTATTTTGAATGTAGCATATTCGCCAAACCCATATTTCTTTGGGTCTGGTGTGATTGCCAAACCTAAGGGTTTTGTGTATATCGAGGTCACCAGACCTATATCAAAGTTCAATATATAAATCTTAAATAAAAACCTTTTGAAATAGTCTTCATTATTTATAACAATTCCCCGTATATTTCAAAAGAGTTTTGAAATAAAAAATACATACTTACCGGACTTCTATATATAGAATGTAATGCATCTAACTAGGTGTATTTTGGACTAAAAGACAGATCATATAAAAAATATGATTTAACTTCCAGAATTATTGGTGAAATTTTTAATTTTTATGAATAAAAAATTCTTATTGTAAGTTAGGTATCTCACCAATCATATTATACCCTTATAATCTCTTTCTGTTTGACTCGGTTTTGCACATAAGAGAACATATACATGCCAGATTGTTCATGAGTGCTCTAAAGATTTTGCTAATATCTCATAAGAGCGGCCTCACTCCACACTCAATCCATCAAATGTTCACTGCAATTTAAACACTATTTATAAGGAATATGAAACTCATTAAAAACTTTGTAGTTCTTTTTTAATTGTAGATTAGTACTATACTCACACCATAGAAAACGACTTATTTTATAGTACTATAAAATCATAAATTTTTTTTTATTATCTATGAACCTAATTCATAGAATTGTGTTTTTTTTAAATTGAATATTTTTTTAATTTCTTGTAAAAATTCAATGATTTTTAAGTTACATCATTATAATTGCTACCCCTATCTTATATGTATTCTCCTTAGATTTTAATGTACATTCTATAGTAGCGGCTTACACTAAAAATTAAAAAAAATTAGAATTTTTTACTTTTATATATCTTATATATACATATTTTTTTTCATATCCTTTTATCCTTGTTTTTTTATAAAATATCTCTCACATCATAAAAAAAAAATAGTAGTTCAAAAACATTAAAGAAAAATAACACAACGAGCACATTGACTTTATACTTGTAGTCTATAAAGTATATAAACTTAAAAAAAAACTCACAAACATAAAATGAAAAATATTAAAAAATATAAAAATTGAAAAATCTAGAAAAACAACTTTGGTGAATCCAAAAAATGAAAAACCCATGTCCATCAAGTAAAAAGTAATTCAAATATAATCTTAATAGTTTTCTTATATATATAAGAATAAATATACATTAAAACCATCAAAAGAAAAATCAATTTTCAAAATTAAAAAAAAAAAGAATGAAAAGTTAATTTCAACAAAACATGAGAACCCAAATAACATAAAAAATAAAGAATTAAAAAGCCTAGAATAAGAACTTAAAAATAAAAATAAAAACCATGTCCACGAAGCATTACAAATAAAAATATATCTTAGCAATAAAATAATATTCATAGAATATGGGATTTTCTAGATTTTCATTAATTACCAACGTTTTTACTTTTATGTGTTTTTCAATTTTTTTTCATTTTTACAAGTTTTTGGGTTTTTCCACGTTAAGATTTTGAAAATAATTTACCTTTTTATATGTTTTAAGAATTAAAATTTCTTTCAATTCAAGGGATTTTTTTATGTAATAATAATAAGTAAAAAAAAAGAATGACAAAATGATGTTTAACTGAGAATAAAAATAAACTTAAAAAAATATTTTGAAAAATAAAAATAGCTATCGTTTATTAAAAAATAAAAATAACTATCATTTCTTATGTTTAACTGAGAATAAAAAAGATTTTGCTTTTAATATTCCCAGATGGACCCCACATCTTCGAATAGCTAACCGTTTGGGCTGACAATATTTTGACCGTTACAATCAATCGTTTTTTAAATCTTCATTTCAAAAATCTAACCCTAACACTCCCCCAGTTATAACTCTTTCCACTCCATTTCCTCCTCCTATGGAGGGCACTACTGTGGATTCCAGCGGAGTGCAAGAAGCAAAAAGAGGGCTGACACTGGCACTAAACTTTGAAAGTCATCTTCCCCGCTTTACTAGAAACCGTCCGATCTAAATCCAAATCAATGGCTCGTATTTGCCACCAAATCAGTCAAACTTGTGATATTGATCTTCCCTCTCTTCCCATTTCTATTCTTTAGCTTCCATTCTCTTGTCCAAACCCTTCTTGCCATCCATTTTTCATCAAGATCCAAACTTTCTTGCATTTTGATAAGTTTCACCAACTGGGTCACTGAAAAACCCATCAGGGCATGTTTGGATAGAGAGAGAATTTACAATGCCAGTGTCAACAAGGTCTAAAGCCATCAGCCAAGAACAAAATGGCCCAAACCCAAATCTAAAAACAAGACCACCCAGCTACTCAAATCAAGAAGACAGTAACATGGATGTTCTGTTGAGAAATCCACATCATGGCTTGAAAGAAAAGATGAAAGCTTTAACCCTCTTGTATGAGCAGCAGAAGAAATCTTCTTCAACTTTAAGGAACCTGTCTCCGAAACCTGAAGAGAAGCGATTCTCAACACATCCGAGTGTGGATCTTCTGAATGGTTGCAAGAGAGAAGAGAAAGATTCAAAAGAAACAAAAGATCCAAAACAAAACAATATAATGAGAGACAATGCATTGCCTACAATGCCAACATTGCCCAGTGCAAAGTCTATTTCTACAGTGACAAGAACCTTTGTGTTACCAGAACCACCTGTTGATGATGCCAAGGAGAATCTTGTGATGGGTCCGGATCGGGTTATCAGGTTTTTAACATGTCCAAGAAAGACTAAAGACTCAAGTACGGTGGCGAGGAAGCTTTCAATGGAGAGCTCACAGACAGAGCCGAAAGGGTTTATTGGGCCTAAGAAAGTGCAAGAAAATGAAAGATTGGAGACTGTTTCCGGTAAAAATGATGCAAGTGGAAGCCGGATTTTGGTGTTTGTGAGGCTTAGGCCAATGGCCAAGAAGGAGAGAGAGGCTGGTTTGAGGTGTTGTGTGAGGATTGTGAATAGGAGAGATGTTTATCTGAGTGAGTTTGCTAACGAGAATGATTATCTTAGGCTAAAGAGGCTCCGTGGACGGCATTTTGCATTTGACGCTGCATTTCCAGATTCAACATCTCAAAAGGAAGTTTACTCCACCACGTGAGTGCTTAAAAAAACAAAAACAGCTTTAATTAGTTTTACATGGATTTGTTTCTTTTTGGTTCTGCAACATTTTTATGCTTCTTTGGTATTGTGCTTTTGAATTATTCATTATATTGGTGTTTGTTTTGGTGATTACTAGAGTTGGCTCATTTCCGGCACTAGTTTTTCGGTTGCTAGAGACAAAAATTGAGTTCTGAATTTTATGGTTCCTGTGCACAGTTTGAATTCACCATAATTATAATATTTGATTTGGTAATTTGGTAGTTAGCCCATTTTTTGAAATAAGTTTCGGATACTAGAAACACAATTTTGAGAGCTGAATTTTATGGTTCTCGCTGCAATCTCTCTGTTAATGTTGTCTAAGACATGTCATGGTATTTGTACTCGAATATGGGATCTCTCTGCTAAATATTTGAAGAATGATAAAGTTAATGAATCTAATGATTCAATGGAGTCGCTGTATAGCGAATCACATTATGAACAACTTAGTGTTGTTGTTAGTTTCCTACCTCGAATTTTCTGAGCAACCAAACAGAATATAAGGTTTTCCTGTCGGAGAAACTGCAGCTCAATTATTTGTCCCAGCGTTTCATTTTCACAATATGAAACGTCAGGGGACCGTATGTGTGTATGTGATAGATTGCTTAACCGACAAGATGGGTATCCATTTGAATTGCATTTTCAGGACTGCAGATCTTGTAGAACAAGTATTGCAAGGAAGGAATGGATCAGTGTTCTGCTATGGTGCCACAGGAGCTGGTAAAACATATACAATGCTGGGGACAGTAGAGAATCCAGGAGTGATGGTTTTGGCAATTAAGGATCTTTTTACCAAAATTAGGCAAAGAAGCTGTGATGGAAACCATGTGGTTCACCTCTCATATCTTGAAGTTTATAATGAAACTGTCAGAGATTTGCTCTCTCCAGGAAGGCCTCTGGTGCTTCGAGAAGATAAACAGGTCTGCCCTCTATTTTTCTGAGTAGAAAACAACTAAATTTTCTGTTACTCTAGTTGGAATGACCCTGTGCCACTTAGGGTGTTTTATAGAGAGAGTTCCTCTTTTCCTTGAAAGACCTGCTTGGTCTATCTTTTTTCCCTGTTATATTCCCCTAACGTAGGCCATAACATAAACGCTCCCTCTTTTTCATTCTTTTCCAGGAAGAATTCACATATTCACTATGTTTAATCTTCTGGTATAGGCATAA
Organism: Populus pruinosa; assembly: GCA_026413675.1. Lineage (NCBI taxonomy): Eukaryota > Viridiplantae > Streptophyta > Magnoliopsida > Malpighiales > Salicaceae > Populus > Populus pruinosa. Next base: position 7,242,221 of record JANKMR010000020.1, read on the forward strand.
CATAATTTTGATGCAAGTAAATGTTAAAGGAGATTATATCATGATCTTCCTCTAGTCCAGCTCATCAGGATTGGATCCCAGCAATGAAACATGATAATTATTCAACTTACATCTTTCATTTTAGATTTGATATGCTGTTGACGATACTCGTTTCAATGTAACAGGGAATAGTAGCAGCAGGTCTCACTCAGTACAGAGCTTATTCCACTGATGAAGTAATTTCCTAATTCCATAAATTTGAACAGTTAAGATATGATAAAGTTCAAACTCTTCATAAGCGAGTATATTGGAACGTCTTACTATTTTGCCCTGTATTGTGGCAGGTGATGGCATTGCTTCAGCAAGGAAACCAAAACCGAACCACTGAACCAACTCGTGCCAACGAAACCTCTTCACGATCCCATGCTATACTGCAGGTAATATCTGTTTCTTTACGTTCGTATATATTGCTCTAGCATGCACAAACACGCACATGGTCCTTTTTTTCTTGTATTTTTGATGTTTTAAAGTTTGGCTGTGCTCTTTTCAGGTGGTTGTTGAATACCGAGTTAGAGATGCTTCCATGAATGTTGTCCAAAAAGTGGGAAAGCTGTCACTCATTGACCTTGCTGGCTCAGAGAGAGCCCTTGCAACTGATCAGAGAACACTTAGATCACTTGAGGGTGCCAATATAAATAGGTCACTTCTTGCACTAAGCAGCTGCATCAATGCCCTTGTAGAGGGTAAGAAACATATCCCATACCGAAATTCAAAGCTCACTCAACTTCTCAAGGATTCGTTAGGAGGAGTTTGTAACACTGCAATGATTGCAAATATAAGTCCAAGTAATCTCTCGTTTGGGGAAACTCAAAACACCTTGCATTGGGCTGATCGAGCTAAGGAGATCCGAACCAAGGTCATCCTTTTAGCTGATCATATGTTCATGTTCATTATATTCCATACTAATTGCAATTTTGACTATTATTCCATTAGGAATAGCTCATATCTGTTTTCCTAATGAGGATTCATAATGGTTTTTCTGCACTATCCACGATAAAGTTTACTGCCTAGAGATTCTGCAATAATAAAACTATAATTTGGGGGATAAATGCTTTCTTACCTCTCATTTTAATTGCAGGCATGCGAGACTCTAGAAGAAATACAGTTACCAGAATGTGAAACTGACCAGGCCAAGCTGTTGCTTGAAGTGCAAAAAGAAAATCGCGAATTGCGAGTGCAATTAGTACACCAACAACAAAAGCTACTTTCACTCCAGGCACAATTGTTGGCTGCAAATACCTCTCCAACTCCTCCTTCAATTACCTTTACTCAGACTCCTCCATCTACTGCCAGACCAATTGAAAAAAGGAAAGCTAGACCCTCTTTCTTAGGTGGGAACTGTTTCACACCAGAATCAAGAAAAAGGGGCGCAGAGGAAGCAGTCAGAGAGCTTCGGCAGACTGTCAAGGCATTAGAGGCAGAAATTGAGAAATTAAAGAAAGATCATGCTACACAGCTAAAGGAGAAGGATGATCGTATACATGAGCTTTCTCGAAAGAGTGAAAAGCCATCAGCAGCAGGAACAATGCAAGGAGCAAAGAGGGTAGTGACAAGAGCTAGTTTGCGGCCAAAGGAAAAAAACAATGGTGAATTGAAGAGTCCAAGCCACCGGTTCAAGTCCCCAATTCCAACAGCAAAGAAAAGAAGCTTTTGGGACATAACAACAGCTAACAGCCCATCAGTTGCTACACTAAACGGAAGAAAAACTAGAAGTCATGTCATTCCTGATAACACTGCTGCAGCTCCATCCATGCTTCTTCAGGTATCATGACCTTATAATCTCTCTTTTAGTTCATGTCATAGGCTCAAAGGATTCTTGCAAAACATTCTAATATATAGAAACAAGGGTGGTCCAGTTATTGTCTAGATGTGTCTTTTATGGATATGAGTTTCTTTTTCTATAACTGATGCAGCTTGCATATCCATGTTTCTGGTTTGTGTTCATGTTTGGACCACACATCGTCAATTATATCATTCAGCCAGGTTTTGCTCGTCAACGACCATGACCATTTGAAGCAGACGCATAAACAAGAAAACGAGCGCGCAGCAAATTGCAAATTAAAGAGATTAAAAGAAGAGGAGGCGGCTATTTCATTGCTCCAGTTAGTGTGACCAAAGAAATTCAAGATTATTTGTAATGTGATCAAAGAAATTCAAGATTATTTGTATTTCTTCTAATCATGTTTTTTTCTTAATTATTCTTTAGTATTTAACCGTGTCCATTTCTATATTGAATTCAATCTTACATTGTAGACCAGGCTTCATTTGTTGTCAAAGTTTGTGCTTATTTTGGTTTGCCGATGACTTAAATAACATTCATACTTGGTAAACCACGTACTTGGATATGTGATTGAGTTTTCATATCTCAAATCCCTTCCCTGGATTTGACAAGAAAAAAATTTCTATTTGCCTCCCCACCATAATGTTGTATTCCTTTTCATATCGTTTTTTCTGCTCTCAAGGTATATTTTTATACGATTTTAATTTCCCATGAAGGCATATCTTATTATTATATAATTTTCCTGCCTTGAAGGTACAATTTAATCGATAGTCTTCGATATCATTTTCCCACCATGAATAATCAATATCATTTGAAATTTATAAAAACAACTTAAATTTTATCATCTACAACAGTAACTTCACAATTAAAGAAATAAGAGCAAATTCTTACCTGTATGATGCGAATTAGCGAGTATTATTAAAAAAATCATTAGAGATACCAATTGAATATATTAAAAGTTTGAAACTAAGTGGATCCTATAATAATTGATTAGTTGATTCTAAATATTTAGCCTATTAAATTGTAAATTTATCAATCTAGATTGTTGTCTACTATTTATATCACATCTAAAGCTATAAATAATATTTTATTATGATTCTAATTGGATTGAAAACTACACATCTAAATATTTTCATCAACATATAGTATGGCTAGTAATTTATTAAAATAAAAGAGAAACGTGTTTAAAATAATATCAAAAGTTTCTATATGAGTTTTGCTATTTGTTTTTTTATAATTTATGAATTTATTATTTAATAAGGATTCATTTTGTACGAGGAAAACATAGGTAGTAGCAATTGGAATTATTTTAGCAAGGGTTTCAATTAGCAACTTGTTTTTTTTCTTTGATGGGTTTCTCATTGGCAAGTTTTTTATCATTCAAGTATATTAGATATGGTTTTTGAACTTATTTTTTCTAATACATATTTTTACATTAACCAGCATAGTTTATATTTAACCATTGAATCAGGCTAAAATTTTACCAGAAATTTCTAAAGGTCATGTTTTATATATGATTAAAATTTTATAGCAATCAAATATTAAAAACGCCTTATGATATGGTTCAGAATCTAATGTACAAGAATTGTTTTATTTTTCTAGTTGATTTATGACTTTATTTTATTTTATTTAGAAACCTTTTATTATTTTGCTAGACATGTTTAAGACTTTTTATTTATTATAAATAGAGTTATTTAGCTTATATTTAGTTTTTTTTTTAGAATTTAATTTTAGGATAATCTATTATGTGATTGTGAAAGGATTCTTTTAATTTTGTTCTTCTTTGAACCACTCTAGCTTATCAAAAAATTAAACAAACTTTATGGTTTCTTTTACATTTGTGTTTCTTTATAGGTGTTGGGTGGGAGTTTAATTTATATAGTCTTGGAGCCTCAATATAAGTTATCATTATGTCAAGCTTATTCGCAAGCTTAAATTTTACTTTCTTAGAAAGAATCAATTTGACTATGAATTTTTGGATCATTATTACCATGGCGTTCGCATAAGTTGGAAATAGAGTAAAGCTCTAAAATCATGTTATATTCCTTTATCTTATAGTTTTCATGTTATTTCATCATTGTCATTATCTAAAACCTAGTTATTATCTAAAACCTAGTTGTGTCAAAGTTACAAAAGAAAGATTATTTGTGATGTGGTTATCTACTATTGAAAACAAAGAAGAAATGTCAAAGAAATAGCATAACAGGAAAAGGTAGGGCTTAGGCTTTAAATTTAAGTTTTTCATCAAATCTTGGATTCAACAACTCAAATATGAGAATTCTTGATTCTTGAAATGTCTTAGTGTCAAATCTTGATTTTGAGATTATTTAAACATACTTTAATGGGTTATTTCTAAGAATTACAAAAAAAATAATATTTTATAATTAGCAGCTTTGTGCCAAAAAAAACTCTTTTGTTGTTGATTTTGAGTTAACTGCACATAATTTAGTCTAAAAAAACATATTTGCTTAGTTTAGGTTATTTGAGTCTTATTTCATTAGTTTTCTTATTCTCGCTAATTTTTTTGTCTTCGTATTGTTCATATTTCACATGAATTCACTTTATATTCACAATTTTATATTCATAGGTTTTGTATTGATATGTTTTTTTTATTTCTTCTTAAGTCTATATATTATTTTAGATTGTGCCGCTAAGTTAATTTTTTTGATTTGTTATGAATTAATTTCTTAAAAAAATAAAGTTTTGAAATTAAGTAGTAAAAGGCAAAAAATGAGCTTATTATAGTGAAAAGCCGAAATAGTGTGTGTGTGTGTGTGTGTGTGTGTGTGTGTCTCACAAGAGAAGTGACATCTATAGAGTGTGAGGATATATTTTCTTGATATTAACATGATTTTTAGATCCTGATAATGTCAACCAAATATGGATAACCACCATCAAAGGATAAGAATGGATTTATTTTTCCATACAACAATAATTGGTGATGATGAACATGAGATTCAAAGAGTTTATGAACAAGATGGTTGGATTGAGAACCACTTTAGCTAGCTATTAAGACGGGTTAGTTTGTAAGGATCTTAAGTGTGGAAGGCCTATAAGACGAGCTATTTCACCTTCCAAGGAGTTTATAGCCCAAAAAATGAATGAAAAATATGGTCTATAATAGAATCTAATTCAGGTTTTATGAAATTTGTTTTGGAATTGAGTATTTTGTATTAAATTTATGATAGTGGCATGAGATGGGTAATAGCTAGAGTGAAAATATAGAAAAATTGAAAGTAAATTAAAAGGGGAATTACTCATATATAGGATGATCTCGAGGAGAAGATTGAATTTTTTTTTTGAATATTATAATATTGCAAGTTGATTTAATGAATAGATATGAGAAATTGTGTTTAGAACTGAAATTATGATTGTTTATGTCGATTTCATATTATATTATATGTAGGGAAAATGTAAAGATGGAACCTTGGAAACCTTAAATGTGTATATATTAAATTGAAGTGGAATTATGGGTTAAATGTATTGACACGACTAAAAAATTGATGTCTTCTCCCAAGTGCAGGAGTGTCGAAGTAATAAATAACCCGGCAAGACCGGAGTCGAACCACAGGGAGGTTAATTGTACAAATTATAAACAACAATTATAAACAACAACAATAGTAACAATAACAACAACAATAATAATAGTAGCAATAATAATACTAATAATACTACTAGTAGTAGTAGTAGTAATAGAAATAATAATATCAACAATAATAAAGAAAAAGAAGAAGAAGAGTTGATGAGAACTTTGAGATGAAAAATTAACGTAAGGATTAAATAATGATAACAAACAATGTCAAGGTTAGAGGATCCACTAGTGGTATGTCAAACAAGTATAGTATAAACTCTTATTATTCAATTGGAAACCACACACAAAAGAGGTTCCAATCAGATTATAGATTGTTAACATGATTACATTAGTCATCTTATTCAATTAATGCTAATATTTGTAAATTTCATCAAGCATTTATCCTTTCAATTTCAGTTCTTAAATTCATCAATCAATTCTTTCATTTATGTGATAGGCCTGTATTTAAAATGAATATTTACCACAAATTAAAGGTATCTTATATTATTAGATATATTATTATAAAACATGCTTTAGTTAAGGAGTTATTGATACTTCAAGTGCAAAATGATGATATAAAACCTTGATAAAAATATATTTTTAAGTACTAATCATGTATAATGCATGAAAAGTAAGAATTATGAAAACATTAAAAGTAAGCATGATTGCTATATTATGGAAGTGAAAAACTATCCTAATTGTATATACAATTATTAGAATTTTATATGTATAGTGTTTTGATATTAAAGGAAAGATGTATGGATTACAAATTGTGGATATTATGATAAAATTATGAATGTTGTTAACAATTGGTCAAAATATTAGTTTAGTAAATTTTGAAAAATTTGGAAAGTGAACTTAATGGTTTGGTTAAATTTATTGACTTTTAGGTCACATATTAATATTTATATATTTTAATGGTTACAATTAAATAAAAAATAAACTAATGATATGGCTAGTTGAGATTAAGTTTAAACATGTTTATACGAAGAATATCAACAAACATGAAGAATTAAATGAAAAAAAAAAATAAACAAGTCCAAGATACAAAGAAAATAAAGACTTAGTTCTTGAGGATTTACTTTAATGCTAATTATGTAAATCTTTATATTTTACTTGATAACACAAGTTAAAATGAATTCATACACTTTGCATTGCATGCATTATAGGATTGATATGTATTTAGTCGATTCAAAATTTATCAGGTTTAAAATAATCATATCTGCGTTTTAAGTTGAACCGGTCGACCGTTTGTTCATCAAGAATAAACACCTAAGAATCTATAGGAGCATGCCAGCTGATTATCTTGACCAATATGAGCCGGTCAACCATTTTATCAAGGTTATAAAATGACTAATTTTTGCTACAAACATATATATAGCTTATCTAATTGAAGAATTAGATGTAAAATTTTATAAATCATATACAAGTTATTGTAAGAGCAAAAACAACTTTAGATTATCAATCATAAATCATACTCATATTTGTGCATTAAAACCTTCATATTCTTGCATAAGAGTATAAATTCTCACATTCAATATACTTAAATACCTTCATACATTCTAAGTGTTATTTTGTGAGTTATAAAGATATAAACTTTAATTTTATTGTCTAACTTTGAGAGAGTGTTACTGCATTTCAAATAATTGTAATCCTTTAAAAGTTTAAGTGAAAAACTCTGTTATTGGTGAGATATATCACTAAGATAAAAAAAAAATCTTAAAGAAAGTATTTTCTCAAGTGAGGAAAAAGGGCTTAGTGAAGATTTATTAAGGATATTATAATTTTTGGATTGGATTAATAAATAATACAATACTTAAGACTGGTTTGGGCTTGAGGTATGGATGTAAGCTTACTGAATCATGTTAAAAACCGAGTTTGCAATTTCTATTCCTATATTATTTACTTTAAGTATTTTAATTATATTGTAAGTTAATTGTGTTTATTGTGTTTAATTGAGTTAATTGCAATGTTGGTTATTATTAGTGAAACACAGAATGATTGTTGTCTTAATTCTATAACAACAAAATTATGTTATGTCAATGTTATATATGCGAGGTGGTGAATGTGAATAAGATTAGATGGAATTACTATGGAAAAAAAATATAAAAAGTTTAAGTATACAAATTTAGAAAAATTTACTTTTCAAGTTTAATTAATTTTATGTTAAGCTAAGTTGTTAATCTAGTTAGATTTGAAATGGTTCTATTTGAGATTTAAATTAAAAAGGATAGTATATAAGTAAGTTAATATGTTTTATGAAACTAGTGATATGAAATATTAGTATTTATAAGGGGTGTATGAAATAGATTGAAATGTGTTAATATAGCATATACGGGGAGATTGTGTATGTATGGATGAGAATTGGTTATGGTAAGGTGTAATGACATCTTGAAACTAAGAATTTTTATGTTTAAACGTAAATGGATGACAAAAAATAACTAGATTGATATATATTGATGTGAACATGTGAAATTAGATATATTCAAGCGTAATTTGGTGACTTGAGAATATGAAAAGTTATATGTTCAGAAATTAAAGACATATCATGAAATTTAAATTATAAGTATAAAAATTTGATGAACATGCCTCAGTTAAGTTATTAAAAATTAGGATTTATTGTATAATTGGATAATTATGGCAATGTTTTTGGAAAATATAGGAATTTGAAATCATAAGTTTAATAAGGTTAAGATTTTTATTAACTAAAGATTTGATTAATATATGTTGTTGCAATGTTTTACATATTTGAATTTGAATATAAATAGAATATGGTTGATTATTTATGTGTGTGGAGACTAAGAGAAATAGAAAATTTATTCATGTAAGTATGGGAATTTGTGTGATTGAATATAATTAGGAAGTATGGAGATTCATATGGTTGAGTTTTAATTAGTGATGTGAATATTAACGGTTACTATTTGGCAATTGTATTCAATGTGGGATCTAACTTTTCAAGAGCTTGTGTAGCAGAAACTCAAGATAAAGGTTGCCTCTTTATCTCTTTAATTGTTTAAATTTCTTTTAAAATGTTAGAATGTAACAAAAATTATATATATGTTGTATAGTTGTGTATCATGAAAAAAAATATGTCTTCTAGGTAAGAAAAAAATTATGCCTTTAGAGCGGAAAAATGATATTAGAAAGAAATTATGCCTTCAAGGTAGAAAAAAATAATATCATATGAATTACGTTTTTAAGGCAAAAAAATGATACTAGATAAATTATGCCTACAAGGCAGGAAATAAATTTTGCGTGAATTACTTCTACAGGACAATAAATAATTGTTATGTATATTATGCCTACAAGAGATGAAATTAATGTTATATAAATTATGCTTATAGGACAGAAAAATAATATAATGTAAATTATGTTTTTAGAGTATTAGATTGATATTATATCAATTATGCTTTTGAGGCATAGTAATGACATTAAGTGAAAACATATGTACGAGGAGAGGAAAAATAATATGAAAAGAAAGTAATTTCATAGTAAGAAATTAATATTTTGTGAATTAAATGGACCACAATAGCATAACTTAATATGTGCAATTAGAATTAACCTCAATGATCTGATTTAATTAATTGCATAACAACAATGAGATTTAATTAAATGTACCGCCAAGGTAGAATTTAATACATAAAATTAAAATGAATTATAATTGTGAGATTTAATTAAATGGACCACGATAATATAATGCAAATGGTATTAATAACAATTGTGAGATTTAATTAATTAGATCACAATAATGAAATTTAATTAAATGGATCGCAAAGGTAAAATTTAATATCTAAAATTGAAATTAACAAAGTGGCGAGATTTAATTAAATGGGTCACAACAATAAAATTTTCCATGTTTAAATTAACTTGACTATAGTGACAAAATTTTAGATTGTGAAAATCAAATTGATCACAACAACAATATTTGATATGTGAGAATTAAATGGACCAGAATGGCGGGATTTAATACCTAGAATTGCAACTAACTATAACAATGAATTTAATTAAATGTATTGCAATGGAGGAATATAAAATAAAAAATAAATAAATTGACCACAATGATGGAATATAAAATTAAAAAAAAAACTTAAATTAACCACAATGGTAGAATAAATATAAGATTAAACAAAAAACTTAAATTGACCACAATAGTAAAATTTATTACGTGATCTTTGAATTCACCATAACAACAGATTTAATATGTAAAATTAAAACTGGTTACTATAATGAGTTTAAATTTAATAAAATAAATAGTTGAAGGTTCAATAAATGGGTACAAGGAGCATTTAAGATGAAAAAATAAAATTTATGAGCCAAAAATAAGTATAAAACATATTGAGAATGAAAGAAATATATGGATAAGTCATAGTTAGACCAAAAATATATTAAGCTTGAAAAAAAAATTATAGATAAGCTATAATAAGCATGGAAGATGTTAAGATTGAAAATTGATATTAATGACTCAAAAATGATATAATAGGTATTAAAATGAATTAACAAAATAGTTGACCATAAATAACATATTAATTGTTTTGAAAGGACTAAATGTGGTTGATAAACTAAAAGTAATATTCATAAATATTGAAGGTATTAAATGGATTGATTATAGACTATGAGTTTAAAGTATTTTTGATGACTTCATAAAAGTGGTTAGGTTATAATATGAACAAAGATAACTATAATATTGTTATGAATTTGATCAATTCAAAAACATAAACACAAGTGATGATTATAACAATATGGGCTAAGAAATAGATTAGAAATGAGAGAATCACTATGATTATGATAATAATAGCACACTAATATAAGAAAGAGAAATTTGAGAAGATACAAATAAACTTCCATGCATGGAAGTAGTGGATAAATATGATGATTGTTATTTGTAAAATAAAAAAAAATAATTAAGTAAATTATCTTCATTTAAATATAGGAATTGAAATAAATCCTGTAATATTATTAACATATTTATTCTACAATTAGTTAGTGACATACATGTATTTTTTGCCAATCATCTCAACCTTAATTGTTTACTTTATAATTTCTTTTTATAACATTATTTAGGTATAACTCTGAAATAAGTTCTAACATGTATATTCTAATTACGTAACCTTAAGTTAAGATAATACAATAATGTATGGAAATAAATGGTTATCTTGATTTGTAGATAATTTAAGTATCAATTATATAAAATCTTTTATTAGAAATATTTGATGTGTGACTGTATTTGATTGAAATGATAGAGAATGGTAGAAAGGCATTCTTATGTGAGCATAAGATGACATAAGCTAAATATAGGTTGTAGTATTGTTTATATTGCAGGTATTAATATAGGATTAAAATTTAGGTACAGTTTTTATATAGTAAAAATTCTGCTGAAATTTTATTAAATGGAATGAATTTGTTATTTAAATGGAAAATCTTACAATATTAAAATGATATATAATCCATCCCATTTCACATATATATTAGTTGATAATAATATTATTTTTAATAAATTTCAAGTCATTACACTAATTAACAAAATTTGCATATACAGAATTTATTATTATTTTATCATTGTCTTTATTTTCCTTTCTTAAAATGTGTTGGAAATTCCAAATCATACAGATATATTCAACCAAATCTTTATTAAACATCATTCTTTCAACTATATACATTAACTCACATACCATTCATAAAAATTAAAACCAATTACACTACTTCCCTGTAGGCCACCCTAGACTCTTTTTGGTTATCATGACTTCTTTAATTCTTCATAATTTATATATATATATATATATATATATATATATATATATATATATATATATATATAATTCACCATATTTTAATAATAATATTATTTTCAAGAAATCTAAAGTCATTACTAATTAACGAAATTTTCATATACAAAATTTATTATTATTTTATCATTGTCTTAATTTTTTTTTTCTTCAAATGTGTTGAAAATTCCAAATTATATAAACATATTCAACCAAATCTTTCCTAGACATCATCCTTCCAACTATACATATTAATTCACATACCATTCATAAGAATTAAAATCAATTAAACCACTTTCAAAAAACTACACTAATGGTCAACCCAGGACGCTTTTTGTTACCATGACTTCTTTAATTTTTTATAATTTCACATTAATCATTGATTATTCCACTCATTTATTATTTCACACCTATTCTATTAAGTTATAACAAACTATACATTTCCCTCGTAGTAAACCTTGAGTGAGAAATTTAGGAATTTCTCCCCCTACCCACACCATCACTAAATTAATAATAATTTAATAGTTTATGATATTTTACCAGTCAACTTTCAAACCAATTTGTCATTTTTTTTTATAAAATTTTCTTTTCAATTTTCTTTCCTCACCTAAAATTTATATTTCTCTCACTATTCCTAACTTTCTCTCTCCTAGAATCCTTTAAAATCACATGTTAAAGTTTTTATCCTCTACTAATCACCCTTATTATACCTCAAACTCTTATTTTAAAAAAGATTTGAATAGAAAAGAGAGAGAAAAAAGAGAAAGAGAGCTTCATTTCTTCTTTCATAGCAACTAACCACAATATATATAGAGAGGGAGACTGGAAATTTGTGCTTATTTATAGTTTTTCCATTAGAAAAGACTTTCTTAACATTTTAAATAAGCTTTTCAGCTATTGGTACAACTTACTTTGTAAACACACTAATTAATTATATTTTACATTATCTTTTTAATAATAACTTCTTATCTAAAGGTTTTAAATAATCTACAACATTCTTATGGATCCAATGCCTATTTAAATCTATTATAATATTTTAAGCACATTCTCAAAATTTCTAACCCATGATTTATATTTGTAAACCTCCACTTAAAAAATTGGTAAACTAGTGTTCTTAGGGAAATCCTCAATTTAAAAATAGTAAATTAAGTAGAAAAATTATTGTGATTTTAGATTAACATTTTCAGTAAATTAACCTAAACTTAACTTTGGATGAGATAAAGTAATAAATTAATATGTGAAATGCCAATTCAAAAATAAATCATGTAAATTTCTCAATCGAGTGAAATAATTATTTAAATAAATTTTTTTTTTATAAATTGGGGTCAAAATAGTTAGAAAATAATAATAATAATAATAATAATAAAGTGAAATTCTAAATAAAATAATGTATGTTTTTATACGTGATTAACGTTAACCGCCGGTGGAAAAAACTTTAAGGAATATTTTACTGTGACTATGAATGGAGTCCCAGTGAATTAAATTAAAAATCTCATTGAATTAAGTAATAAAACAGTGTACAAAAATATCAATGGCCGGATAAAACACTAGAAAAGAACATTATAGAAATAAGAAGTGATAGACCTATAATTTTAACCAAAATTCCTCTCCTTCTAGAAATATATGGCTGACAACCATGAACAAAAGAGAAAGTTTCATTCTCTTCCTGCTTTCTTCAAACATTCGTATTATTCTCTCTAAATGACGAGATTTGGAGAGTGTGGGTGTGATTTTTAATGGAAAGAAACTAATAAAAAGGGGATTTAGGAGAGAAAACAAGTTGGTAGTTTAGAGTTCTAGAGAGAGAGACAAGAAATTTGAAGAAGGAAGAAGAATTACAGAGAGAATTTGCAAAGGAACCATACTTGTAGATAATGAATATCTAATTTGTAGCCAACTGTAACAATGGATACCCACCAATAAATTATAAATGATTGCAATGTCATGTTTGAATTTGAATCAGACTCTAACAATGAATTTTATAAACATACATGGTATGGGGATTATAGGCTTAGTTGGCTTAGTCGGCTCTTGTTATGCTAGTTGGTCGAAGATGAAAACTAAAAAAATTGTTGATTTTATAATTAATCTTTGAATGAGGACTAAGATTATGAAATTGACTACTTAGCCATTCATGTAAACAAGATCAAGGTTATGTAATTGTTACTTAGTCGATATGTAAACGAGATTAAAGTTATGAAATATATTACTTACTTGACCATGTGGATGGTGACTAAAGGCATGAAGATGGAGAAATGATATGAAAAGAAATATGATTTTTGTGGGAGGAATTTAATATGAGAATGTAACATGTATAGATGGGCCACGATAAATAATTTAAATAAATATTTGTGAATGTAAAATTTTACTGATCGATAGACTGACAAAAAAAAATTCATTGATAATAATATTTTGTTAGCCTATTTGTCCATGTTTAAATCAACTATAAATTTACCAACAGAGCACTATCCAGCAACACAATTCCTTTAGTATATCTATTGGTGATATTTTTACCGACGGAAACAAAGCTTACACACAGACAAAATATTTACTGCCGCGTTTTGGGATTCAGGATAGCAAATCATAAAAGTCATTACTTCGAAGAAACCTTTGGAAACTAATTGAATCTGTCCCCATTGAAGATCAGATCAGTACTTTGCTAGGTGCTTCTTCATGGATGGTAGTAACTTCTTTTTGGACCTCGGTGCTTGAGTAAAGAGGTAACAGAAAAATGGCAATCAGTGACCACCTTTCACTTGCTTCTGCATGAAAATGTGAGTCACCAGCATCTATGGACCAAATAATCTGCATTTTTTTGTCTCGGAAATTGAAGGAAAGTAACTGCCTTTAACAACATTATGGTGCTGTTTGAAAACATTTGAGTTTTTGCAGATAACGCACATCTCTTAGCTCACTTTATGCAACTTACCTGTACTGACATTCTGAAATATCCTACATGTATGTATTCAAGTACATTCATGCTTTCGATCTTAGTAAAGATCAGAGCAGGCACACTTGTTGAATTTTTATTTATTTATTAATTTATCTTGTCAATCTGGATAATGAAGATCATGCGGGCTCCTATTTCTAGTTCTTGGCTGGGAATAAACCAAGGATATGCAGTTTCAGTTTTAGGTTGCGCAGATCAAACTTGCTGATGCTAGGAAGTCTTTCAGTGCTCGCCATAATACCAAACATACACCTCTCTAGTTGCCATTTATTTTAGTGCAGATTCCCTTTTATTTCAGGCCATTGTCTAGCTATTAAGTAGTAAATACGGCGAAGTAGCCATGCTATAATAAGCCCGCAAAAACTAGACGTGGCCTACAAGTAGCCCGAGCTCTTGCTATGGACAATTTTTATAGCATAATTAATAGTATCATACCATATCTAAATATTCAGAAAACGCATTAATGATGTTATAGCATTATTGCATACAATAATGCATTAATCAGAACCATCAATTTCCTCCCCTCCTTTTATCCTACTTATAGGGACAGTCTAGAAATACAAAATAATAAACCCAGTGCAGCCACTCCAAATGGTGGGCTTCGAGCAACTTACGAGCCACCTTTAAACCAAAGTTTTGCAATTCAGTGGAGTTATAATGGCATAAAGCAGCGGTGGCCTTGCTTTTGTGCTTAGCAAACAACTTTTGAATCTTTTGAAGAATGATGAGTAGATGATGCGAAACAAACTTCGATATTCGTGTAAGGTAATCTTAACGGATTGTTTTTGTCCCAGCTGTAACCCACAGCCTCTGCCATGCCCCCCATGGCCCTTCCTTCTCTTTTACTTCTTTCTTTTCTTTTCTTTTCTTTTTTTTTTTAGCAGAGAGAAGGATGTTACAAAGCCTTGAAACTTGCAGAGAGGGCCGTGGGAGACACTGGAACAGTGTCGCAGACTACAAACTAACCTTTTCATGGTGACCGTATTTTCCCTCAGGTTAAACAGGCAAAATAATGCAGGATGTAACAGTGAAGCTTTAAATCCTGTATCAGAGCATCTTGCAGAAGCCATATGGAAGAGCAAAATGGTTGATATAGCTTCTTGAAAACTGAAAACATGGCGTCTTCTTTTTTCTTATACACATTCCAATAGAAGAAATCATTTTAACAATTTATTTGTATTTTAATATATTTAATATCAATATTTTTTTGAGAAAAACTATTGAAAAAAGTTGAATTGATGTTTAAATAATTTATTTTAATGTTTTGGTTTCTTTTGATAGATATTTATGAATGATTTCTCTGCATGTACTTTAAAAAAAAAAAAAAGAATTATTTTAGCTGCTCTTCCAGGGAAGAAAAGTTGATGAATTTTTTTATTTATTTTTAAATTTTTTTAATCTCTCCCATTAGATATGCCTAAGCAAAGGTATCAAATCGGCAAGGTGAATAAAGCAGTCAACAAATGACAAAGGCCTAATCATACTGTCAGGGATTGGATTTTTTTTTTTTCTTGTTATATTTTGCTTTTGATGACTTCTATGATTAGGCTTTAATAAAATCTCTTGGAATCAATCCACACAGAATGTAAGCGCTAAAAACAAATGATTGGAATAATGAATTTTAAAAAAAAATATTATTAGCATAGTTTTAAAATAAATTTGGCAAATTAGATATCACAGTTGCTGTGATTTTTTTTAATATATAGTTTTTAATTGTGGTTTTTTAATAGCTGTAATATTTATAAAAAAATAAAAACAATGGTCTGTGATAGAATTGCGAAATTGTTTATGAAATTATGCTAGCACTCTGAAAAATGCTTATAATTGAAGTACTCTAATCTCCTTCTCAGAGAGAGAAAACATACAGTTCTTCAGTGAAATGCCTTCTCTGCCATGAAGGGAGAAGGAAAAACAGCAGTCATGTTATCTGCAAAGGTTATATAGTAGCTTAGCATGCAAGCAAATGAAATAATGTATATGTAGACTTGCTGGTTTCTTGTTTGAGAATCAAATTCCAAATTAAACTCACACCAGAAATGCATTTTTCAAAGAAAGAAAGATTATCCAGATGTATTCTGCAGCTCGTCCCTTGAGCTTAAGATTGTCTAATGTAGAGTAGAAAAGGTAAATTACTTGTGATTTGTATATAAAACATATCGATTCAAAGGTGGAAAGGGAACGCATACGAGCAGTGTAGCAGAAGGTTGATGCCAGCATGAAATTTCACACATAAGGAGACGCGTTGAAAAATCCTAGGTACTGCTGTTCTTTGACACTCGCTTTTTTGATAGCGTTCCTTCCTTCGAAATTCCACATCAATACGAGCATGGGATGGAAATAATTGATGAGAGAAATTAAACAAAATGAGAAGACTGCCATGGTAGCTGCGTTAGCCCCTTGTCTCATCACTTGCTAAAAAAGAGAGAAGAAAAACTACACATATACACCATCATTACCCCACCTATCCATATCCATCATGTTATAATGTATTGCCCCTCCACCTAAAACTATCAAAATACAGGTAAAGCTCACTTTCCCATTTTCTCCCAAGGAGAAAAAACGAACAGAAAAAGGAAAAAAAACAAAAAAACAAAAGTTTGAGAGAGCTAGACCTCCATTTTCTTGCCCAGGAAACCTTAAAAAAAAGGGAAGAAAAAATACAAAGAAATATAAATAACCCGAGTTTTAGACTCTAAGGAGGTAGATGCTGAGCTCAGGAGCTCCATTGCTATCAGGGTTCATCATGTAGAAAGCCTCAGAGTCTCTAGACCCCACAATTCTTTCAAACTTAGCTCTCATGTACATGAGTTCACCATCAGCTCCAGCCTCTCCTGCACACCCTGGCAAAACACCTGCACCCATTGAGATTGGCTCTACAGCTTTCAGTACCTTCCATTCTTTATGCCCACATTCCTTCCTCGTGGCAAAACCACATCTCTTTCCATTGCAATAAGTCCTCCACATTGGCTCTTCCAGCAATTTCACAGCTTTCTTTTGATCTTCCTTCTCTTTGTCACATTCCAATGCAATTCTGACTAACCCAGATGCCATCTCTCTAACCAATCCACTTATTGGTGTAGCCAGCTCAATAAGGAAAGTAGGAGGTGAATTGGGATCCCTTTGAAATGCGAAATGGACATGACCCCGGCGATATCCGAAAAGGGTACCAACCACTCGGGATCCAAGACCCATTGGAAGGCTTGACCGGTTCTTACCAAGGGCTGCAAGAACCGATCGGAGCCTAGCAACTGCTACTGCTGGTAGTCTTTTCTTCGGGGTTGGCATTGCAACATGGCTCTTAACATTTTCATTTTTGTCTTCTTCGTTGGGATTTGAGGAGGACTTGATGCTAGGAGCTTCAACATCCTCGTTTCCAACCTTTTTGGTCCAGTGGAAGTGTCTCTTGGAGGAGGAATCTTCAGAGGTTCTAGCCATATAAGTTGTTGATGACTTCAATATGTGAAAGCAGAATCAAGGGGAAGCTTAGTCCTTATAGATGGTGAGGCAGAGGTAGTTGAGGCGAGAGAGAGAGGGGGGGTAGGGGGAGTGGGGGGGGGAGGAGGATGACTCTTTCTGGGTTTTGTAGCTTTTATTATTTGTGGGGGCTTCCATTGAATTCCTTGTTTCTAGCCCATAATTGTAGTGCAAGAGAATCCTGACGAAAGAAACACAGGCTGCCCCCACCAAACTGATCTAGGAATGAGAAAGAGATTTTGAAAATAAAAAAAGAGAGGAATCTGAGGGAACAATGGGGGTGTTATTTCACTTTCTTGTGGGGGCAGGGATTTGGCTTGACTGACTCTTTTGACTTGGAATCCAAAAGCAGCAAATAGGGTGAGACGACGCGAGAACTAACAAATAAAAAAAACAACCACAGTAAACCGAAGCCGAAGCCAAAGCCAAAGCCATCGTGCTATTCAATCATAGACATGATCTGCGCCAATGTTTTCTAGTGTAAACTCGCTCCAGGGAGATGTTGGATTCTGAAGAGTAACTCAGCTGAAGTGTCCACGTTTTACCTACCTAGGAACTGACACATCATTGTTTGTGGGACCTCTAGAATACCCCTTCCATTTGTCTGGTTTCGTCTGGCGCAGTGGGATGATTTCAGGTTAATATAAAGCAGCTTGATTTTTATTGTTTAAAACTCTCTTAAATATGGTAAAAATTTAGCTTGAAGGAAATTACAGCATACATTCACACGAAAACCAACATGATTGATTGAAACACGAATGAATAGCGCACCCAAAATGTCCACATGGCGCATCCCCACGGCTGGGATTGAAATTTCAGCTGCCTTCGATCATCAGAGCAGCATGAGGGGCTGACCCTCTTCACAAGTTGTAAAGGTAAATGACCAACATGATTGATTGATTGAAACACAAATGAAGAGTGCAAACAAATAAGTTTGATTGTAACTAAATATGATAACCACCGTCGCTAGTACTGAGAAAGGGGGGGATTTGGACGAACTTGCACTAATTACATTTAAGTTATAATCATGATCCATAAGATAAACAAAGAGTACAAATCGAAGAGGCATATCCACAGAGGTCACTTCTTGCACTTTGCCAATGACTTTGTACACTGTATATGATAAGACTTGTCGTGCAAAGGGGAGAACTGATGCTTGCCTACGGTTCAAGAAATTAAAGTCCCTAAGGCTAGCTAGCTCTCTAAACTTTCGTCAGTCTCTGGTTGCTTGGGGGCACTGACCACACCATTCATTCTTGCACGCGCTTCATCAAACATCCTTTGCTGCGCCGCCGCCGCTTCCTCCTCAGTCATCGCCGCTCCAGTGCTCCATTTACCACCACCTTTTAAAGAGTCATGCTGGAAGAAAAAAAAAATTATTAAACTATAATAACGTTGTGCTTTATAAGCCCGACTGTAATAAAATATCATTTTGTGCTTTCAAAGCTCAATTATATTGTGGCTAAATCCAGTGAATCTACACAATTCACAAAAAAAGATGGAAAGAAGGCTCGATAAAGCTCATAACACCAATCGATTGTGGCAAAAATAAATAAAAGAAAGCAGAAGTTGAGCCGGCCGGACCATCTCGATCAGATGCATTGCTTTGTCATGTGGAGAGATCTAATTTAAAATAATCTTGTGAACTGGCTCCAATATCTTAATTTGTTAAATGGCTTTGACACGCGGAGAGATCTGATTTAAGATAATCTTCTTACAGAAAATGAAAGTGCAGAGGGGGGGATGTAAATTACCATAGTCTCCAGCTTGTGTTGCTCATATGCTGTATAAACATCCTCAATGTACTCTCCAAACCCAAGAACCTGTACATCAGAACATACATCAGAACATACATCAGATTGTACTTGCAAATAACAATTGTAAAACCTTAAACCCAATCATTCTTAGTATCAAAATTGCAGAATGACAACCAGAATATCTTGAAAAGACACATGGATTTCAAATGCTGATTGTTAATCAATTCCATTATAAAATACATTTCCTTCAACCAAAAAACAAAAACAGAGAGAGAGAGAGAGACTGGTGTTGAAGGCATTCACAGCAAAACAGCTTCTCCGAGTTAAAACTCAAGGATTATCACATGGTTTAAAGGTCTATGAAACTTCTCAGTATGTAAATTGATAGCGGGAAAATAAGTTTCACCATTCAATCTGAAAACAACATGAGAGATGAAAGCATAAAGTACAAACGAGTATCAGTATTGGAAGAAAAAAAACCTAGGTTAAATTGGCATGCACAAAAAATCTTGCTTCCAGTGAATGTTAAGATAGAAGAGAGAAAACTATATGTTGATATGCATAAGGTCCTATAAAATATTATGGAGGACACGAGAAATTATGCACGTCAAAAACACACTAGAGAGAGATTGGATTAGTCAAAGACCTGTAAAGCCTTGAGTACATGCTCAGGTGCAATTGTTCGCTTATCCTCCCTGCTGCATACTTCATTGGACTCTGATGATACAAGGTTTATAAATTCTGCAAAGAAACTCATTTGTCAGTAATTGTTAAAAACTCCAATCACAAAACCATATTAAAAAGTAGACTATTTAGCAATTAGAGAGAAGAAAAAACAGTGATGCCAAAAGAAATCGCTGAAGTATGGAAAACATTTGACATTTATGTGGATGGAATGACTTGGTTTTAAATGCTATATCAGCAACCATTGGAAATAGTATTGAACAAAGCCAAACTTTTAACCAAATAAACATTAGGAACTTGCATGTGATACCATGTTGGTACATCTAAAATATTCTAATTTTGACATCCTGTATCAAATATTAAGTTCAAAAATCTCAGACCACAAGTTGGATTAAGGAAATTAAAGAGTACGGCTTAACACATCATATAGGAAAACAGTTTTTTTTTTCTCTTGGACATGCTATCATCAAAAGAAATGGTGCCACAGGCGACCTTCTAAATGATATTGCAACTTAAGTATTTAAGTAGGCCAGTCTTGGCAACAGTTTCCTGAGAGGTTATCCTATAAAAAGTAAGGGCAAGATACAAAGATGTTCAACATTATAACTTAATTTATATCTTTCTGCTATTATTAAGGATCATACCTTACGGCCTAGTAAGGGGAAGTTGTTTTCATCTTTGAAAGGGAGGTTCCCAAAAGTCGGAAACTTACACATATTAACAGTCATTTCCAAAATAAACAACAGCCTCTCAATATTCCAACCAATGTCAATCCAGTAAGCATTTCGATTAATGGAAGCTTAAAAGAAACTTTTATAGGGTTTCTTAGAGAGATTTCCAATACCATCTAGTAAACCACATCTTGGAATAAAAAATTCTAGCCATGAAATGGTTTTTGAAGGCATGTTGTAGCTGCAATCATGCATATGAAAGATAAATTATTTTAGAAGAAAACAAAAAAAATCCCCCAAATGAGAACTTTTTTAATTTTTTGGAATGGATCACTAAGCTTTTGTTAAGGTATTTGCTTTGTTGCAACAGCTCCAAACAATCAATTGATATAGGTACGTCTTTGGAAAATGTCATGTGGAAATGACAGTAGTAAAATCAAAAGGCCAAAATTGAAACTTAAAAATATTACTATTTAGTGTTTCATCTTAGGCTAAAAATAAGTAATTCATAAGTGAAGCTTGCTTCAGAATTCTCATTGGCTTTGGATCTTTAGCCCCATAGGTCCTGCCTCTCTTTCTATTCATGTTCCCTTTTCTTTTCTTTCCTTTTCCTTTTCTTCCTTCCTTTTGTTTCTGTCCTTTTTAATAAGGTTGTGTGTGTGAAGTGAACAATGACATGGTCTGACGCGGTTGGCCATTTAGATTTCATCTGATCAAACTGACACAAGTCTCATAAAACAAAGGACCAGAAATGATTTAAAGGACCACACTCATTCGCTCTTCAAATACATGAATTTTTTTTTCAAGTGAAATGTTTTTCCTAGAGGTGTATTAATGGGAAAGAAATGATAATCTTATCAATGCCAATAATATGAAAAAAAAATAAAAATCAAGTTAGACAAAAGCCACAAAATTACATTAGTCTCACCTACACAACACTCAATTAAAAGATCTTGAGCATCTCTGGCAACACGAACATCTGGGGGTAACATCTCTTTAATAATTTTGGTCATGGTTGCTGGAAAAAATATCCATAACGAGCATCAGAAAAACAGTCAAATAAAACACAATATGAAGTAATTTTCAGCTACATAGTTTAAGCATCAGAGCCAACTCAAAATCAAGTATAACTCCAAACTCTCACACAGGTGTGCACACCAACATCCATGATTATGTGTAGTGTTTCTACTATTTGTCCAGTTTAATTGAACAATGATTCAGAACAAGTCAACGTGGACCTCATTAGTTCCAGCTTGATCATAACTGCATCATATTGATCAAACCCCACAAACCTAACCTCACAAGAACAAACCATTTATTGACCATTCATCACCTTTTCTAGGACTACATAGTCTCAAGCCCTCAAGCCAAAGCGTTTAGAAGTTAAAAAGACAACACCAAACAGATAATCACACAGAGAAACGCCTAAATAACTACAAGACACAGCAACACTAGGTCATTGCCATTCCTACATGTCCCAAAACCCTTGAATATGCATCGCTATTGCAATTTGCTGCGAATATAGTCACAGATGACAAAACCCTAACTCATAACTATAATTCTAAAACTCTTAACTCGTAAATTCGATAATCTCTCAGAAGAAACCTAAGATCAGCCCTTAAAAATTCAATCTAAAAATAAAGAAACAAAACGAAATCAAACTTGCAACATCACAAAATTAATAAAATAACAAACCAAGAGAAGAAAAAATATAACATAAATAAAACTGACCAAACAACTTAAAATTAAATCTTCTATTTACCATTTTTTTATTACCTTTAGGAAGCGAAGCATCCTCCTTGGATTTACCAACTATATCCATCGGTTCCATCGTCAAATCCTTCAAACCCTAAACAAAAAGCCTAACAGATATATAAACACACAGATCTACAACCATATTAATCAATCAATGAATCGAAAGAGTTAACTCACAGAGTCAAAACACGGAGATGAAATAGCGTGAATCTACCAGCGGAGAAACCGAGTCAGCCGATTCAGAACCGTATTTGCAAGTGCGTGTTATTGCTGTATTGGTTGAATGAGAGATCAAGAGGAGGAAAGGAGGCATGGCTGCTGCTGCTGCTGCTGCTGTTGATATATGATGGATTTATCAACTAAGGTCATGATTTGATTTTGGTGTTAGTTTCTCTCTTCTTCACGATAAGACTTCCAGGTCCTGCTCGCACACGATTTGCTCAACCCGAAAACTACTGTTCCTCTCTCTTTAAACGCTCGTTTTGATTTAACGCGAGCCTGGCGAGTCGATCAAATAAAAAAAAGGGGCTTGGGTCAAGGCAGCCTCAACAAAACGTGCCCAGTACTTACGTGGTCTTTATTTCTTTTTCGGTTTCTATTTCTATTTTTTTTTATGATATGTTGACCATGATATATAATTCTATGTTTCATTTTTTTCATCCAATAAACTATAAATAGAAATTAAATCCTACTTAAAAATAGATAGTTGCCTCGGAGTTTGGAAATTCCTAACCTTGAACATTACAAAAGTTCAGGTTTCTTGAGGAAAATAAAGTGTTTAAAAAAGAAATAAAATAAAAGTGTTAACTAGCAATTCCTTTAATATTTTTTTTAAATACAGAAGTATTAAAATAATAAATAATTTAATAAAATTAAAATTGAATTATAGTAAAATTAACTATATAAACTATAAATAACAATAACAATAATAATAAGTTAAAGAGTACTTTGAAATATAAGATTAATATAAGGATTAAACAATAATAAAAGCAAATATTAAGATTAGAAGATTCACTAATGATATTTTAAATAAGTATAGTATAAACTCTTTTTATTACTCAACTGAAAACCACATATAAAGAAGGTTTGTATTGGATAATTTATCATTAATAGCTTATTATAAATTATTAATATGATCATATTAATTATCTTATTTAAGTATTATCAAATTTTTAAATATTATCAGGAATTCATGATACTAACTTATGTTAATTGACATGACCAAAAGATTAATATCTTCTCCCAAGCACAAGAGTCTCGAAGTAATAAATAACTAGTAAGATCGGGGTCGAATCACAGATAGGTTAATTGTATAAATTATAAATAACAACAACAACAACAATAATAATACTAATAGTAATAGCAATAGCAAAAGAAGAAGAACAAGAAGAAGTTGATGAGAACTTTGAAATAGGTTTATCATAGCAATAAATGTTAAGGTTAGAGAATTCACTAATAGTATTTCAAACAAGTACAGCGTAAACTTTTATTATTCAACTAGAAATCACATACAAAGTAGGTTCCAATCGGATTATAAATGATTAACATGATGACATTAGTAATCTTATTTGAATAATGCAAATACTTGTAAATATTGTCAGGTATTCATAATTATAACTTATATTAACAACAAATCAAGTTTCTTTCATAGCACAAGTATCAGTTATAGCATACGGTTGGGCTAAGAAAGTGTCAAGTATTTATTGTGTCAAGTGTTATACAACACAAATCTAAAATAATCATTTAACAAGCAAAGTATTAAAAGTGAACAAGATAACAAATACAAAAACATGTTAATATTAAACTTTAAAGTTTATATTGAGTTTACACTATACTTATTCTTACATAATTAGTGTAACATTTTTACCTTTACACAATAAATTTAACTAAACATAATAAAATAGAGAAACATAAATAAACAAGATAAGAACATAAATAAGATAAAAGTTAACTAAGTAAAGGAAAGGAAATGAGAAGTATAAATAAGAGATTAATATAAGTAAAACTTAACATTACAATAAAGAGAGAGTAAAAGTATGATCTTGATCTGAAGATCAAGATGCCTAAATGTATGGAAAATGTCTTCTTTTATAGGCCAAAATTAGAAACTATTGATTTATTGACTAATTGTTGAGTGGGTGACTAGCTCTTGAATTGGTAACAATTTTTATCTTCTTGTCTGAATAAATCATCATTAATAACGTTAGAATTTGAATCAACCTTACTCATAAAAGTTCTAAGAAATTATCTCAGCTTTATAGAAAAAAATTAAGGTCATTTGGATGTCTAGAACTCGAGATATGGGCTTAACACTAAATAGTGTCTGGGCTGTAAGAGAGATTCGAACTTCTACGTTGTTGCTAAGATTTGGACTTCTAAACAACACAATTGAGTCTTGCCTCCATGAAATTTTTAGCTCTATGTCTTAGATTTCCATCCATATAAAGTGTCGCTACACGACGTCGGGCGATGACTCCACTCTTTTTTGTTTGTTTTAACAAAAAAGAATAATTTAGTTTTTTTTCTTGATTGGGAAATAAAGGTTTTATTGGAGTCACCATCTAGTAATTTGAGGGAACTAGAAATCCAAGATTAGACACTGGTCCTAGAGATTCGGGAACTAGTTAGTTATGATTAAGGGAAGGTAAACACCACCCTTAAAATATCCTTTCAGAGAAAGGTTACCCTTACTTGTGTGTTTTTTTATTTGATTCAAATGTTATTATATTTTGAGCTTATTTACAATTTTTTTAAGATTAATTAACGTCGGTCCCTAAAAATAGGAGACGTTAAAAATGACATCAGTCCCTAAAATTATGAGATTTTGTCTAAAATGTCGACGTTTGTCCCTAAAAAGGAGAGTTACGTCTGATTTACCAAAAGAAATAATAATGGACATAATCCATATTGGTATTTAAATTTTTGACATCGGTTCTTTTTTTGTAAATAAAAGAGACATGATGACAGTAAAAGAGACGCATTGACAAATAATATTTATTTTATAAAAACAAAATTATTTTGATATTGTTGAGAAATGGGTATATCTATATTTGAGAATCAGGTTTTGACCCGTGAACAGTAATATGATAAAATGGGTGTTGGACCCATGCCGTTATTTATTTTAGATTTATTTTTGTGTTTTTGTTTTTTTTACATGCAAAAATTTACAAGTATTTATATATAAAAATGTCAAAAATACCATAAAAATTACCTTAGTGCCCCTATATAGGTAAAAGACTGAAATACCCTTGGATTTATCAAAAATTTATGAAAATGCCACTAGCAGCGCGTGTGGCTCCCGTATGGCTACTGTTAACGGTGGCAAAATTTTCCGGTGAGATTCTAGCCACAAAATGGTTGATTCTGGTAGATCTGAGGACGAGGATTCTGATGGTGGTGGTCTCGATGGGCGTTGATGGTGGATGAGGGAGAATCGATGACTTGAAGGTCAGTTGGCCGATGACTGTCGTGACCTTTTTCTGACCAAAATCGCTGGTGAAAAAGTGTAAAACAGCCGGGGTTTTGCTTCAAAAGAGGCGATGCACCTTTTTGTGGTAGTTTCACGGCTTGAAATAGCCGAAAATGGGAGATCAGAGGAGAGAGAGAGAATCGTCGGTGATAGGAGAGAGAGGCTCTAAGTTTTGATACAGTGTAGACGAGTGTATGGTGCACCGGTGCGTCTGAAGCTTGTGAACCGTTGGATCATGGATGAACAGATCGTGCGGCTGTGATTGGTTTGATCTGCAAGTTAATCAGACGGTCAGGATGGACTGGGCTATGATCTGGTGTGTCATGATGTACCGAGTGTTTGGTACACCTGATGACGTGGCGCAATAGGATCAAAGGGCAAATTATTTTAAAGGTTGAGATAGATTTAGGTTTTAATTCGGTGTGGTAAAGCCTATTGTATCCTAAGAAATCAAAGACTGAGATTTAAATACTATTAGATTTAACGGTTGGGATATTTTTGGTATTTTTCAAACTGTTTTTTTTTAAATCAATATCTTACTAGGGTGAAGAAAAAGTAAAACAAACATGATCAAACAACAACATAATTAGTAACACTCTCGAATTCAGAAATTAGAATTCATTTTCTGTTATGTCCTCCTTGGCTTGGTTTCATTGGCTATTTATAGCCAATGAATGGGGACAACGAATAACAGATTGTGCAGGTAATCATGGGATTGTGCAAAACTTTAAATGAACAGCTGCACCACCTATCATCAACAGAAATCCTCCGCCTACTGTGATAAAATTGAATTATTTTTTTTGTTTTATTATATATAATAATAATATTTATTTATAGGGATAAAATTAAAAATTCAAATCAGTATTATAAAAAGCTTTTCATCCGCTAAAAATCAAATTTAATTACAAATTTGTTTTTATACGGGTATCAACTCGGTGGACCAGTTTTTTGACCAAAAATATCAGTTTTGACAAAAAATAGTCTGAAACTCATTTTTCATCCCGGTTGAAATGGTGGGACCCGTATTGACCCGGTGGACTCGGTTTTGACCGAAAATGATGGTTTTGACCCGAAACGGCCCGAAACTCATTTTTCATCGCGGTCGACATGGTGGGACCCGTATTGACCAAGTGGACTCGGTTTTGACCCGAAACTCATTTTCATAGTGGTCAATATGGTGGGACCCATATTGACGCGGTGGACTCGATTTTGACCGAAAATGATGGTTTTAACCCGAAACGGCCTGAAACTTATTTTTTATTACGGTCAACATCGTTTAACCTGTATTGACCTGATGCACTCGATTTTGATCAAAAGATGCGGTTGACTCGAGAAAATATATTTTAAACTCTTTTTTTTATTATATTTTTTTTTGTTATGAATAATAAAATAAAATAACATTCGAGAAAATTTTAGTGAATCCAAAATTGGGTTACAATAGGTGCCCCCTCTTTACAATGCTTACGATTCAAAGGCATTGAAAAATTCATTTTCTTTTGACTTTGCATAGGAAGTTTTGTAAAGAAAAATGATGGAGGTGTTAAGAAACACATATTTTTTAGTTGGTCTAATTGTCATGGACAACCTACCCAAGTGAAAAACATGAAAGTGTTTTCAATCTTGATTTTGTGAAATACTTGAAAGTGATTTCATTATTGATATTGTGAAATACATGAAAGTGATTTCAACAATGGTTTCTTGAAATACATGAAAGTGATTTCAGATTGATTTTGTAAAATACATGAAAGTGATTTCAACGATGGTTTTGTGAAATACATGAAAGTGATTTCACTAAGATTTTCAAGGTTAATGAAAACTTTTAAAGGAAAATACTTTTTCAATTTTTCTAGATTAGTGTCCATTTTCAAATGAGAATTGGAAGAGAGATTCAATGAATTGCACAAATATATACATAAATATTAGTTATTGTAGGAAACTGAAAAAACTGACTTAAGTCACAAAGTACCGTTGTCCGCCATTTGACCAGGGTGAGAGAAACTAGCAAAAATCACTCAAAAAGAAACACAAAAACAATGTGAGAAAAATAAAATAATCAACCTTTATCTACAAGATCATTCAAACTAGTTGATTCATTTTCACTAGGAAAATTATCAAAGTAAGCTTTCAAACGATGTCCATTTTCCTTAAAATCATTGTCATTCATTGAATTCTCAATATCACAAGCCCCATAAGGATTGCTCCATCTTAATCTTAGCTCTTTAGGGAATGCATAAAGTTAGGAATTACAAAACAAAACTTTTTGACCAATATCAACTTTTTGATAATTTTCTCAAGTTTTGCAGAATGCATGCATGTCCTTGAACATGGTGGGCCAATAAAATCCATTTTGAAAGATTTTTGCAGCTGTCTTTTTTAACAAGAAATAACTTCCACATGCTTCAAAATGACAAAGTTTAATGACACTATTTACCTCATTGTCGGGAATGAATCTTTGAAATGTTTGATCAGGACAATATTTGAATAAGTTAAGGTCGTCACAATAAAAGCTCTTCACTTCGTTCAAAAACTTTTCTTTATCTTGGGTACTCCAATCAGCTGGCAAATCTCCTAAAGCAAGAAAATTGATATTTTTGTTATACCAAAGCATTGGACTAAGAGAAAGTAAGGATTCGTTAGGAAAGTAATCATCGATTGGTGTGATTTCAGATGTCGAATCTGTTATCACTGTTGATAAAAGATTCGCATCAACATTTTCGGTGCTTGTTTCATCCGTGATTTCTTCCTCAAAATAAATCATTTGCAAATCTTCAGTTTCATTTAATTCATTTTTACTTAAAGTAGATTCAAGTTGATTATAAACTAATTTGTTAATATGATCTACTTCTTGTAAATCATTATCATCTCTAGGTTACTTGCAAATATTAAAAATATTCATCTCCAATGTCATGTTTCCAAATGATAGCTTCATCAGTCCATTCCTACAATTAATCAATACGTTAGAGGTTGCAAGAAACGGACGTCCTAAAATAACAGGAAATGAATTACATGCTTCAACAGGTTTTGTGTCCAAGACAATAAAATTCACAAGATAAATGAATTTATCGACTTGTACTAACACATCTTCAAGTATTCCTCTAGGCACTTTTACAAATCTATTGGCAAGTAAAAGAGATATAGAAGTTGGTTTTAACTCACTTAGATTGAAACTCTAAAAAACTGAATATAAAAGTAAATTCACACTAGCACCAAGATCAAGTAAGGCTCTTTCAATTTTTTGTTCTCCAATAAAACAAGAAATTATAGGACAACCAGGGTCTTTATATTTCAAAGCATTATTGTTCTGAAGAATGACACTTACTTGTTCGGCTAGAAAGACTTTCTTTTTCATATTCAGTTTCCTCTTCACAGTGCATAGATCTTTCAAAAATTTAGCATAGGAAGGAACCTGTTTAATAGCATCCAGCAAAGGTATATTGATCCTTACCTGTTTGAAAATTTCAAAAATTTTAGAGTTGTGATTGACTTTCCTTTGTTTGGTCATAATATGAGGAAATGGAAGTGCTGGTGGTGAATCAATCATTTCTTTGTAATTTTCAGATTCAACCCCTTCTTTACCCTCAGAGATTGACTCATCATCTTTCTCATAAGGTTCAAGAGAGGGTTTTTTAATAACCTTACCACTGCGGAGAGTAGCGACTGATTTGACTTGATCCATGTGTTGGCTTCTGGAACTACTTGTATTTGCATTGTATTGCCCTTTGGGATTTTGTTGTGGTTGAGATGGAAACTTATCTTTCTCTTGGAAACTGAGAGTAGATGTTAATTTTACAAGAGTATCTTTAAAATCTATCATGTTTTGAGCAAGTTGAGTATTGATTGTCTCTTGCTTTTCAATGAATGCATGCAATGTTTCCTCAAAATTTCTTATAGGAGGTGGAGCATAAGGAGGTACATATCCATGAGAATTTTGAAAATTATGGTGTGCTTGAAATGGTGGTTGTGAAGTTTGTACATTGTTATTATCACTCTTCCAATTAAAATTTGGGTGATTTCTCCAACGAGAGTTGTATGTTTATGAGTATAGGTTGTGGTTGGGCCTTTCGAAACTGTTTAAAGCATGAGCTTGTTCATGGAAACATTCCTTAAAAGAAGGCAAGGTTGGACAATCGTTGGTTGAGTGTTTATTTGTTTCACATATTTGACACACAATGTTTTCAATAGATTTTAATTAACCACTCTTTTTCAATTTTAGTGCCTCGATTTTTCTAGCTAAAGATGCAAACTTGGCTTGAAGGTCATGATCTTCCCTAAGGTTTTACATACCTCCACTAGATGTATGACGTTGAGTTTTACTCGGTGCCTCATAAGTACCTGCGGTGTCTCAATTTTGAGCATTTTCAGCTAACAAGTCTTAGTACTCCATTGCTTCATCAGGGTCTTTATCTTCAAAAGTTCCATTGCATATCAATTCAACCTTTTGCCTATCTCTAGGTGTTAACCCTTCATAGAAATGTGAAACCAATCTCCATGTTTCAAAACCATGATGAGGGCAAGTACTAAGCAAGTCTCGATACCTATCCCAACATTGATAAAATGTTTCTCCTGGTTTTTTAGTGAAAGTGGTGATTTGTCTTTTTGAGTGAAAGTACTCCATTGTCTTTTGAGTGAAAGTTTGTTCTATGAGATGGGAAAACTTTTTCAAAAACTGTTGTTGCATTTCATCCCAAGCATGAATGGATCCTGATCTCAAATTTTGTAGTCATGTTTTAGCTTTATCTTTTAATGAAAAAGGAAAAAGCTTTTATCTGATGGTGTTCATGCTACAATTTAAATTATTATATGTATTGCAGACCTCCTCAAATTCCTTTAAATCCAAATATGGATTTTCCAATTCTAAGCCATGAAAAGAAGGTAAAAGTTGAATAATACCTAGTTTAAAATTAAAATGAGATGCATCAGGAGGAAAAACTATGCATGATGGTGCACTTGTTCTTGTGGGATTCATGTGGTCTCTAAGTGTTCTAGCACGGTTATTCTCATTATGAAGTGATTGATTATCTTCTTCGGCCATATTTTCTGAAAATGATGAGGATACCCTACAAAGTCTACCATTTGATGTACGTGACCATACTCTCATGCACGTGTAGGAATAGAATAAAAGGAAAAAGAAAACAAAAGAAAAGAAACAAAGTTATATCCAAGAAAAGTGAAAAGAGAAAATAAAATAAATATTATAATTTATACAAGGACTTACCTCTCCAGCAACAACGCCAAAAACTTGACACGACTAAAAGATTGATGTCTGCTCCCAAGTGCAGGAGTGTCGAAGTAATAATAACCCGGCAAGACCGGGGTTGAACCACAGGGAGGTTAATTGTACAAATTATAAATAACAATAATACAACAACAATAACAATAACAACAACAACAATAATAATAGTAATAACAGCAATAATAATAATAAGAACAACAACAACAACAACAACAACAATAATAATACTAATAATAATAAAGAAAAAGAAAAAGAAAAAGAAAAAGAAGAATAAGATGAGAACTTTGAGATGGAATATTAACTTAAAGATTTAACAACAATAACAAACAATGTCAAGGTTAGAGGATCCATTAATGGTATGTCAAACAAGTATAGTATAAACTCTTATTATTCAATTGGAAACCACACATAAAGGAGGTTCCAATTAGATTATAGATTGTTAATATGATTATATTAGTCATCTTATTCAATTAATGCTAATACTTGTAAATTTCGTCAAGCATTCATGATTATAACTTATGTTAATAACAAATCAAGTTCCTTTCATAGCTCAGGTGTCGGTTATATCATACAATATGAACTATAAAAGTGTCAAGCATTTGTTGTACCAAGTGTTATACAACATAAATCAAGATTAGTCATTTAACAAGTAAAGTATTAAAGAGTGAACAAGATAACAACTATAAAACATGTTAGTATCAAATATTAAAGTCCATAACAAGCAAAATATTAAAGAGTGAACAAGATAACAATATCAGATTTTCATAACTGAGGATGTATCAATTATCATATTGTCTAACTGTTTATATTATGAGAGGCAACAATCTCATTTTATAGAAACTGCATAATCATGTTATTTCAATCCCATACTAGAAGAAGTTTATAGTTTTATCATGTGTATCTCCCACTAGGGAAGAAAATTTCTTTGTGCCATTAGAAATCTGGTGACTGCTTCTCTGCCTCTGAAATATTTCTGGTGATTGCTTCTCTACCCCTAGAAGAAGTAACTATCTCTTTTCATTTCCTCCTTTGCTCTTGTTGTTATTAGAATCTCTGATTTTATAACATTGCCTCTTGGTGTGTCATATATCTGTCTTCTTCACACAAAATCATTTTTTTCAAAAATAATTTTTTAAAAGATCACTTTTGTTTTTGAAAATTGAAACTCTCAATGTCTATCTATAACAATGTTTATTAATCCAGGTTGTTTTTTTTATTAGAAAGGACTTTAAAGGCACGTAATGTATTTATGACTTAAGGTTGTAAAAGAAGGAGGATTTCATAAGCTCAAAAAAGAGTGTTTAAAGGTTTAAAAACTATAGATCACTGTTATCTTATCTTCATCTTTTCTTTTAAAATCTTGACAACAAAATGATACTAAATATTCCAAATTAGGGATTTTTTTCTATTTGTTAGGAATTCTCTCAATTATTTGGAATTTTTTGTTGAATTCCTTGTTGTCAGACTTCATAAGCTCATATGTCTTCAAGATAATTTCCATGATCATTTCTTTCTTTTTGCCCCTAGTATAGGGTGTGATCTTAATTAAGGTTCTTATAAAAGAAAAAGCTTTAAATAGACTCGGCTCAAATTGGCACTGCAAAAGATAATTTTAAAGAAAGTGAAAGGAATATCAAAGATGGTCTTTCTTCATTTTAAGTAAGATCAGTTAAAACCAATAAACTTCATCCACATCTAGCGTAATGCTTTGGATTTATAAGATACGATGTTTCGCAAGTCCTTGACAAGCTAATATACTACCAACCATTATTCATGCTGATAAAATATAAGTCCAAGATAAAATTTGAGTGATAGTTGTTCCAATTGCATGTTTTTGACTTGTATGGTCATCTCTTTTAAAGGAATTGCTTTGAATATTATCTTAAACAAATCATTGATTTATTTCATTGAAATCATAAACAAAATCAATTCTTTCAAAACCTCATTTAAAAAGAATGAGTTCTTTTGTAAAAACATTTGAAAGATCAAATTCTTGAGCCATTGAGATCATGCATGGGTTTTTTGGTGAGGTATATGCAAAGAGAATTTCCTGGCCAAAACTTCATTTAATTGATTTTGATTGGATGAAACACATCTTACATAATACTTTTTTATAGAATCAGAGTTCACAGGCCTAGGTAAATCATCTTCATCCATCCTAGTTAACAACAGAGCCCTTCTAGAGAATGTTTTCTTCACTACATATGACCCTTCATAGTTTGGTGCCCACTTGCTTCGGTCTTCACTTGGTAGTGGTAAGATTTTTTTGAGTATAAGATCCCTTTCTTTGAATTCTCTTGGTCAGACTTTCCGGTCATATGCTTTGGCCATCCTTTTTTGGTATAGCTGGTGATGAAAAATTGCAGCCAACCTCTTCTCACTTATCATGTTTAGCTGCTCATATCTCACTTTAGCCCATTCAGCTTCTTCTAGTTCAGATTCTATTAGTACTTCTAAAGGCATCATTGCCTCCATCCCAAATACTAGTGAGTAAGGTGTAGCTCCAATAGATGTTCTTACTGATATGCGAGATGCATGTAGAGTAAAGGAAAGCATCTCATGCCAATCCTTGTAAGTGACTACCATCTTCTGGATAATCTTCTTAATATTCTTGTTTGCAGCTTTGACAACACCATTCATCTTTGGTCTGTAGGGAGATGAGTTTAAATGTTTAATTGTAATGCTACCTTAGCTTCGATTTCATCTAGACATCATAGTAAAATCCTATTGAATGACCTTTTGTATAGAATTTCTCCATGTAGGTAAAATTCTAGAGCTAACCTTCTCAAGGTCTTCATATCTGCTTTAGATGCCCCCAAGGGATACTCTTGATATTGGATAAACTGCTTGATGTCATAAAACCATGGGTTTCCATCTATTTCTCCTTCAATTGAACAACAGTGAGTTGAAAAATTTCTAATCTCAATGCAGATTGGTTATACCCTGATTCCGTAATCGGTTTTGGTCATAGAAGCTAAGGTTGCCAAAGCATCAGCAAATTGGTTTTTGTCTCTTTCTATATGGGTAAAATCTATCTCATCAAAGCCTTCAATGAGTTTCGAGAGATATTGTTGATATGGTATCAGCTTTTCTTCCTTGGTCTGTCATTCGCCTTTCACTTGATAGATTATTAACATTGAATCCCCATAGACATCAAGCTTCTTTATTTTCATCTCCAAAGTAGCTTCTAATCCAAGGATACAAGCCTCATATTCAACAGTATTATTAGTGCATTCAAATTATAGTTTGACTGAGACTGGATATTGCTTCTTGTTAGGGGAGATTATCACAGCGCCTACTCCATTACCAGAAACATTCATTGCCCCATCAAGGGTATTTAATAACTTCTAGAAAACCGGCATCTCACTGCTTCTCTATCTTTGCCTTGACCTTGAGCACAATATCTGGGCGAGTTCTTTTTAATTTCTGCTTAACAAGTTTACATCCTTATATCAAAGGCAATCTGTGTACTACAATATCAATGTCTAAACCAGGCATATTTGCATAAGACCAGGCAAACACATCGATATACTCTTGTAGTAATGAGGTTAAACTACATTTTCTTCTGTGGTAATTAAAGTTCCAATCTTTAGCTCTCTTTTATCTTGTTCAGTGCCTACATTTATCACCTCTAATTCTTCCTTTACAGGTTTCCAAGCATGCTCTGACTATTCTACCTGTCTAGCAAACTCTTCATCCCATTCCTCTTCATCCATTGCAATCTCATCCTTATCAAAGTTTGGTCATTCATTTTCGATGCAATATGTTTGTGGATTTATGGAGGATTCACTTTCAGAATTCCTAAAAGCGGAAGGTGTTTTTAGCGTGAATGCATATCTTGTAGCTGAACAAAACAAAAGGAAGATAACAAATGCTGATGAAAATACTTGATCTCAATAATATTTTAAAAGTTGGCTCAATAATT
The DNA here is from genome assembly GCA_026413675.1 of Populus pruinosa. Classification (NCBI taxonomy): domain Eukaryota; kingdom Viridiplantae; phylum Streptophyta; class Magnoliopsida; order Malpighiales; family Salicaceae; genus Populus; species Populus pruinosa. Next base: position 7,277,291 of record JANKMR010000020.1, read on the forward strand.
ATAAGAAGACCTTATGTTGTCATCTTGACCCAAGATTTCCAACTATGTATAAAAACACACAGCAAACTACAATGCAAAACACACAAAGCACATAAAAGCAAATATAAGTATACGCTTAATCATTACTTCTTGAAAACAACTAGGGCTTCTTCAATCTCCCAATTCTCAAATACTTCTTCAACTGAAAGCTTTTGCACAAAGGCGCTGATTGGAGCCTCTTCTAGAGAATAGACAATTAACTTAGGTAACAATTCATCTTCTTTTGTTGTTTTTTGTTCATCATCATAGTTCCAGCCTTTCCCTTCACCTTCCTCTACATTGTTGATATCCATGACAACAAGTTTTTCTCCTAAGATTTCCATCATGTTTTCAGGTTTCATCACATATGCTAACTTTGGAAAAGAAACATGGATAGGTGGGATTACAATGTCTTCTTCCTCTAGCTTCCTTCCTTCTATTCTGGCCAACCTTCTTTCTCGCTTTATCCTAGTAGCTCTCTTATGATCATCTTTTTTAGGCTTAAAGCCAAGCCCAAACCTCTGATCAGCGGCCTTAATTTTCATCATGTTGACTCTTTTAAGATTTTCATCAATTGGATCATTCTGGAATGATAACCCATGTTTCAAAAAACATTTAGCTATCATTATGGCAGTATCAGAAATAATTGGTGTTCTCAACACCGTATTCTCCGGTACCCATTCAGTGTTCATGATTAGTACTTAAAAGTGCTTTTTTATCAAGGTTTTATATCATTATTTTGCACTTGAAGTATCAATAACTCCTTAACTAAAGCATGTTTTATAATAATATATCTAATAATATAAGATACCTTTAATTTATGGTAAATATTTATTTGAAATACAGGCATATCACATAAATGAAAGGATTGATTGATGACTTTAAGAACTTAAATTGCAAGGGGAAAGAGATGACCAAACTTAGAAAAGACTTATCGGTGCAATCCAAATCGGAACACTGTTCGGTAATTGGGTCATATATAGAGCTATAGATCTCAGATTTAGGTATACTTTATATAGATGGAAAGGTAAGACATAGGCCTAATACTTTCATATGGAGCCCGAGATCTAAAAAGGCTATTTTCAAGTCCAAATTGTAGCAACAACAAAGAAGCCTGAATCTGTCCTCCAGTTTGAGCACTGTTCAGTATTTTGGCCATATCTGGAGTTCTAGAAGTCGAAATGAGTTGAAGTTTTTACATAAAAAAGCTGAGACAATTGCCTACAACTTTCATGTTCAAGTGGCTCTAATTTTGACATTATCAATGAGATTTTGAGCAGACAAGAGAAGATAAGGATTGTCACCAAGTCAAGAGTTAGCCACCCACTCATCAATTAGTCATCAAATCAATAATTCCCAATTTTGGCGTATAAAAAGAGGCATTTGCCATGCATTTACGCATCTTGGTTTTCAGATCAAGATCATGTTCTTGCTTTCTCTCTTTGTAGTTTTTGTAATGTTTATGTTTTGCTTTCATTAATATCAAGTTTATGCGTTTCATTTCCTTTCATTTACGCAGTTAACTTTTATCTTATTTATGTTCTTATTTTGTTTATTTTTTTTTCTTTCATAATGTTTAGCTAAGTTTATTATGTCAAGGTGAAAAGGTTACACTAATAGTGTAAGAATAAGTATAGTGTAAACTTAATAAGAACTTTAATTTTTGATACTAACATGTTTTGTATTTGTTATCTTGTTCACTCTTTAATACTTTGCTTGTTAAATGACTAATCTTGATTTATGTTGTATAACACTTGGTACAACAAATACTTGGCACTTTCATAGCCCATACTGTATGGTATAACCGACACATGAGCTATAAAAGGAACTTGATTTGTTGTTAACATAAGTTATAATCATGAATGCTTGATGAAATTTACAAGTATTAGCATTAATTGAATAAGACGACTAATGTAATCATGTTAACAATCTATAATCTAATTGGAACCTCCTTTGTGTGTGGTTTCCAGTTGAACAATAAGAGTTTAAGCTATACTTGTTTGACATACTATTAGCGGAACCTCTAACCTTGACATTTGTTATTATCATTGTTTAATCCTTACATTAATATTCTATCTCAAAGTTATCATCGTCTTCTTTTTCTTCTCCTTCTTTTTCTTTATTATTATTATTATTATTATTATTATTATTATTAGTGTTATTACTACTACTACTACTATTATTGTTATTGTTATTACTATTGTTGTTGTTTATAATTTGTACAATTAACCTCCCTATGGTTCGACCCTAGTCTTGTCGGGTTATTTATTACTTCAACACTCCTGCACTTGGGAGAAGACATCAATCTTTTAGTCATGTCAGTTTACAATCTCGAAGGCATGGAGATTTCCATCTTTGTAATCTTTTGCTTTAATATAAGGGACCGCCATATTCTTTATCATGGACAAGGTTTCTTCTGCCTTAACTTTCACTAGAGTACCATTGATAATGTATTTTAGACATTGGTGTAGAGATGATGTCACAACTCTAGAGGCGTATATCCATGGCCTTCCTAATAACATCACTTGTAGGGTTATCAAAAACATCTGAAGCCCTACAAACAATTCAATGTCAATGGTCTCTATCACCTGTCTAAAGGAACCATCATATGCTCTAGCTGTCATAGTATTTGGCCTTATATGAGTAGTATCAATTGGCATCTCATCTAGCATATGCCTTAGTAGCACATTCAAAGCTAAATCATTATCCACAAGCACTTTACCGATCAGACAATCCTTATAGTTCACAGTGATATACAAGGGCTTATGATGCCCAGTCTCTTCTGGGTCTAGCTCATCTTCAGTGAAGTATAAGTAATTGGAGGCTTGAATTCTTCCCACCAAATGTTCCATTGTATCCTGAGTAATATCCTGTGGTATATATGCTTCATTCAACACCTTTTGCAACGCTTTACAGTGTAACTCAAAACTCAAGATAAGTGACATTAACTTATAGGTTTGTTCACTTCCATATCTTTAAAAACATCAACTGTTTCTTTTCCTTTAGGTTTCCTCTGCCTCTCTAATTCTTCTGGTGTAAAACACCGACCACTTCGAGTTAAACCACCGATTTCATTATGGAAGATAGGAGTAGGATTTTTAATGTTGAAAGCATACCCAGAATTATAAGGCATTGTGCCATAACTTCCATTATTAGTGATACAGGCTTGGTTAAGATTAGTTTTAGTGGACTATCCACAGTTGGTTAGAGTCTACAAACCTCCCTTTTTTTCTCCTGATGGTCTATCATCGCAACTTCACTGCTTTCTTTCTCACTTTCTATCCATATCATGCTGAAAATCAGCATCCTTTTCACTTCTTGGTGAAATTCTTCGCAATCATTAATGTGATGTCCCACCTTACCATGAAACTTACAGTAATTATTTCCATTCATTACTGGTTCAAACTCGAATAAATATCCAGACTGTACCATCATTTCATATAGTTTTTCCATGGAAACCTTCAAAGTTCTTTCCTTCTTACCCTTTATTCCTACAGCATTCACCCCTCCACTGCTTATAGCATGATTGGGTAAAGGGTTGGAATTCACATGCGGTGCATCATCAAAATTTATCTATCAAGCTTTTATCAATTGTAGAAGGTTGTTTTTAAATGCGTTACAGCTTTCAATGTTATGCCCAACAATGCCAACATGATACGCACATGTCATATCAGGCTTATACCAATTTGGGTATGGAGGTTGTAGTAGGGTTAAGGGAATATGGTCCATTTGCCCAATACTCAACAACTTTGAATACATTTCTCCCAAAGAAAGTGGTAATGGTGGCAACCGTTCTTGGGTTCTTTGAAAATTCCTTCTTTGAGGATTAACAATCTGGTTACTTTGTTGGTCATTTGGTTGATTTTGTTGGTTGGTAGGGAAAGGTTTAATGAAGTTTACATTTGCAACTTGTTGGGTAGGTATTTGGAAGTTATAATGATGGTAATTTTTCTTCTTATCTTTGTACCCTCCTTCGACATTATTCACCTCAAACTCTTTTTTTTTTCAGTAAAGCCTTTATTCTCAATAGGCTCTAACATTCTCCCCATTCTTATTGCTTGTTCTATCCTCTCAGCAATAGTTACAGCATCATAGAAATGTTGAGCTGAACTACCCACTAGGTGTTCAAAGTAAAGAGATTTAAAAGTGTTGGAAAACAGAGTGATCATTTCTTTTTCTAACAAAGAAGGTTGCACATGGGATGCTTTTTCACGCCATCTCAAAGCGTATTCTCTTACAGTCTCTTTATTGCCCTTCTTTATGACTAACAAGCTTAACCTGTCCGAGGCTAACCCAATTTTCAAGAATTGATATATCTATTTGTGAATGATATCAACATAATTTTTATTTTATAATATAAATATTATTTGTCGACACGTCTCTTTTATTTATAGAAAAGGACCGATGTCAAAAATTTAAATACCAAATATGGATTATGTCCATTATTATTTATTTTGATAAATCAGACGTAACTCTCGTTTTTAGGGATAAACGTCGACATTTTAGACAAAGTCTCCTAATTTTAGGGACTGATGTCATTTTTAACGTGTCTCCTATTTTTAGGGACTGACGTTAACCATTTTAAAAAATTTACAAATAAGCTCAAAATATAATAGCATTTCAATCAAAATAAGAAAAACACACAAGTAAAGGTAACCTTTTTCCGAAAGGATGTTTTAAGGGTGGTGTCTACCTTCCCTTAATCATAACTAACCTAGTACCCGAATCTCTGGGACCAGTGTCTAATTTTGGATTTCTAATTCCCTCAAATTACTAGATGGCAACTCCAATAAAATCTTTATTTCCCCCAATCAAATAAAAACTAAATTATTCTTTTTTTGTTTTAAAAAAACAAACAAAAAAAAGAGTGGAGTCGTCGCCCCACGTCGTGTAGCGACACCAGGGTCTGCTCGAGTAGACTTGTAAGTTGTGCGATATCATTTTTCATGCTCTCCAACTCCCTTTGATAGTGAGCCTCTAGATGTGCTCTTTCTTCGTTCTCCATTATCTTTTTTCGTAGTCAAGTGTAATCAATTTTATGGTTTTTGGGGGGACCTATATCTCAACCTGAATGAATGCAAGTAAAAGTGAATGAAATGCACAAATAGATGCAAAATTTCATATGGATGATACATTCTTGTTATTTGTTTCAGGTTTTCCTTTAACTTATAATGAGGAACAAACCAGATCAGATTCTCTTAAGAAAGTTCTCACTGAGGACTACAAACCTACAACAACTTGAACCAATTTAGGAAAGAAATTTGATGCCATAAATCCATATCAAAATAAACATTTCTTATAATGAAAAGATGATGAAATTGTCTTTTATTAGTTTACAATATTAGAATTACAACAAGTCAATCTTTCCAAAGCCATGGACCGTCTTATGCTGCGATCTTATTAATTTTATCTCTGATTAACCTAAAAAATTGATGGAATTCATTTCTAGTCATTGGCTCACCATCTGTTATTTGTTGGGCTATGCTTCTTAATCCTAAAGCATAATTCTTGGCATCATCTGTTTGTACATGATAGCGCATAGCTTCAGAAGCCCAACATTCTGCTTCTTTTTCTGCATTTTCTTTTTTTTGATGATAAGGTTTGCTCAATGGAAAGCAAATGGTCCACCTGCTCATCTAAATTGGCAATTACTGCATCTTGATTTTGACATTGTTCCTAAAGTGATTTATTTGCCTCTTCCAACTTTAATGTCATTTCCTCAGATTTTGATGCTCTTTTAACCCATCTCTTCAAGTTGACATCTTGTTTCCTCTTATCTTCTGACAGAAATGCATATTTTTCTTGTAATTGCTGGAACTCAAGTTGTTAATGGTGTAGCTGAGTTGACAAGTCATCTTTTTCCTGTTTTGTGATAGCCAATGCTTTTTCTCGAATGGCTAGATTAGATGCTAACTTTCTTTTTTTAGCCACTAACTCTTCCACTTTACAATTTAAATTTAGGTTATAAGATTCTTGTTGAGCACGAACTTCTTCGTGTATGTCTTCAGCAGACTGAATCAAAGACTTGGATGACCCTTCAAATGGAGGAACTTTGTATCCTTTCCCTCTCTTCTTTTGCCATATTAGATATCCTTTAGTTGTTTTTCCTTCCATTCTCTTAGCAAAAGTAACTTTACCAGGATGTTTTCGTGCCTTTTTCACTGACTCTAATAATTTCTTCGAGGTCTTGAAATTTTCATAGAATGTTTCCAGCTTGGTAGTCCTTAGAATAAACTGCTCAAACCCAAACTGTCGTAAAACCATGTTAGGACAATAACTAATACAGTAGCGGGATCCTATCAACGGGACCCATAGATACTCACCATAGTATGCCAGATAAGATTTGAAGTAAGAATATCGACTCCTCCAATGAAATTGAGATTTACTCAGACTTAGAAACATTGATTCCCATGTAGTTCTTCCTACTTCATGCAAATGTTTTTCAGCAAAATTCTCCAGCTTAGAATAAAGATGTCATGGGGTACCAACCAAACCTGAAATCCTACCGAGGGAATGATCGATTTTGAGGCTGTTAATGTATTTAAAAATGTGGTGACCTTTAAAATTAATCCTGCTACAACAATATTGGCAGAAACTCTCTCATCCTTAAATTATTGTAGAAAAGCCGGAAAGGGTCATTTAAGATGTTGCTTGCAACTGTTGTTTCTCTGGACTGTGAGTCACATGATTGAGGGGAAGATTTCAGGTTTTGGCCTTGGAAATTTTAAAGGTCACCACATTTTTAAATACATTAATAGCCTCAAAATCGATCATTCCCTTAGCAGATGGGAAAAGAACCAAACCAACCCTGGTTATTCCCTACTTTATACAAATATTTTTCATTGTTTTCATCATATAATCTCCTCTTGAATATGGCTTCTAGCTCATTCCAAAACCAACCCTGGTTATTTCCTCATTTAGTATTGGTTTTTTCCATCTCACACTTCCTATAAGGATCGGTGGAGATATAATGAGAATATGGAATGTATATAAAAATGTATGTTAATGCATTGACATTTATTTGTGTCTTAAAAGGTACATCCTACTTAATAGGATTTAACTCATAAGGTTTGGCTCAGTTTATTCTATCCTTAAAGAAATTATTGGTTTTTAGATTGCCTGAATTACTCGTGAAATAATCGACCTCTTAACCTTATACAAAATGAGTATGGGAAAAAATTCCACAATACCCGTTGCATAGGGTGAGTTACAATCCAAGTGAAAGTTCAAATGAGCATCAGTGGACATAAGTCACACTTGCCACTTGAATCTTTCTTTTCTAATCTTAAAAAGAATGAGCTCGGGTCTAGAGCTTATATGGGTTCACCGTGAAGTGCGTGAATACACAAATAACTATTATGCATGCATCTGAAAATATGAAAAATTGAAACGAATTACAGTAATAAATAATGTAAATAAAATAAATGCAAAAAATAAATAGAAATAAGAAAAAAATATGAAAAGTAAACACAAGTACTTGGTTCAACCCTAAGTCCCTAGTGGAGTCGTCATTTTGTCGCTACACGACGTCGGGCGACGGCTCCACTCTTTTTTGTTTGTTTTAACAAAAAGAATAATTTAGTTTTTTTCTCTTGGGAAATAAAGGTTTTATTGGAGTTGTCATCTAGTAATTTGAGGGAACTAGAAATCCAAGATTAGACATTAGTCCTAAAGATTCAGGTACTGGGTTAGTTATGATTAAAGGAACGTAGACACCACCCTTAAAACATCCTTTCAGAGAAAGGTTACCCTTACTTGTATGATTTTTATTTGATTCAAATGCTATTATATTTTGAGCTTATTTACAATTTTTTTAAGATGATTAACGTCGGTCCTTAAAAATAGGAAACACGTTAAAAATGACATTAGTCCCTAAAATTAGGAGACTTTGTCTAAAATATCGACGTTTGTCCCTAAAAAAGAGAGTTACGTCTGATTTACCAAAAGAAATAATAGTGGACATAATCTATATTTTGTAAATAAAACAGACGTGTCAACAAATAATATTTATTTTATAAAAACAAAATTATTTTGATATTGTTGAGAAATGGATATATCCATATTTGAGAATCAGGTTTTGACCCATGAACAGTAATATGATAAAATGGGTGTTGGACCCGCGTTGTTAATTATTTTAGATTTCTTTTTGTGTTTTTGGTTTTTTTTACATGTAAAAATTTACAGGTATTTATATATAAAAATGTCAAAAATACCATAAAAAATCATAAAAAATTACATGAGTGCCCCTGTATAGGTAAAAGACTGAAATACCCTCGGATTTATCGAAAATTTATCAAAATGCCACTAGCAGCGCGTGTAGCTCCCGCGCGGCTACTGTTGACGATTGAGATTCCAGCCAAAAGATGGTTGATTCTGGTAGATCTGAGGATGAGGATTCTGATGGTGGTGGTCTCGATGGCTGTTGATGGCGGATGAGGGAGAATCGATGACTTGAAGGTCGGTTGGCCGATGACTGTCGTGGTCTTTTTCAGACCAAAATCGCCTGTGAAAAAGTGTAAAACGACCGGGGTTTTGCTTTAGAGGAGGTGATACACCTTTCTGTGGTGGTTTCACGGCTTGAAACGATTGGAAATAGGAGATTGAAGGAGAGAGAGAGAATCACCAGAGAGAGGAGAGAGAGGCTCTGAGTTTTGATACGGTGTAGACGAGTGTATGGTGCACCGGTGCGTCTGAAGCTTGTGAACCGTTGGATAATGGATGAACAGATCGTGCGGCTGTGATTGGTTTGATCTGTAAGTTGATCAGACGGTCATGATGGACTGGGCTATGATCTAGTGTGTCGCGGTGTACCGAGTGTTGGGTACACCTGATGACATGGCGCAACAGAATTAAAGGACAAATTATTTTAAAGGCTGAGATGGATTTGAGTTTTAATTCGGTGTGGTAAAGCCTATTGTATCCTAAGAAATCAAAGGCTCAGATTTAAATACTATTAGATCTAACAGTTGGGATATTTTTGGTATTTTTCAAACTGTTTTTTTTTAAATCAATATCTTACTAGGGTGAAGAAAAAGTAAAACAAAAATGATCAAACAATAACACAATTAGTAACACTCTCGAATTCAGAATTCAGAATTCGTTTTCTGTTCTGTCCTCCTTGGCTTGGTTTCATTGGCTATTTATAGCCAATGAAAGGGGACAACGAATCATAAATTGTGCAGGTAATCACGGGATTGTATAAAATTTTCAATGTACAGTTGCACCGCCTACCATCGGCAGAAATCCTCCGTCTATTGTGATAAAATTGAATTATTTTTTTTGTTTTATTATATATAATAATAATATTTATTTATAGAGGTAAAATTAAAAATTCAAATCAGTATTATAAAAAGCTTTTTATCCGCTAAAACTCAAATTTAATTACAAAATTTTTTTTATACGGGTATCAACTCGGTGGACCAGATTTTTTGACCAAAAATAGTCTAAAACTTATTTTTTCATCGGGGTCGACATGGTGGGACCTGTATTGACCTGGTGAACTCAGTTTTGACCGAAAATGATGGTTTTGACCTGAAACAGCCTGAAACTCATTTTTCATCTCAGTCGATATGGTGGGACCCATATTGATCCGGTGGACTCGGTTTTGACCAAAAATGATGGTTTTGACCCAAAACTCATTTTTCATCGCGGTCGACATGGTGGGACCCGTATTGACCTGGTGGACTCGGTTTTGACCGAAAATGACGGTTTTGACCCGAAACGGCCCGAAACTCATTTTTTATCCCAGTCGACATCGTTTAACCCGTATTGACCTGGTGGACTCGATTTTGATCAAAAGATGTGGTTGACTCGAGAAAATATATTTTAAACTCTTTTTTTTCTTTTTATTTATTATATTTTTTTTATTATATTTTAAACTATTAACATTTAACAAACTTATGGGTTTATAGTGAATGTTCAGCTAGACTTACAAGGAAATATGAAAAATCTCTTCCAATATGCTCAGACCACCTAGTAAGGCAATTAAGACATCAACATAGTTAAACATTACATTCATTCGTTCATATATTTTTAGAGACTTGTAATTACTCTCCAATTGTTTTTCCAATAATGTCCCTTTTTGCTAAAGTTTTGGAGACGAACCCTAAAACTTGACTACCTTTTAAAAAGACAGCTATTGATACATCCCCTATTAATCTAAGACCGTCTCTCCCTTATACTAAATAAATATTTATCTCGGCTAGTACCTGACCAAGATGATTTGCTGATTTGAAAACTCCTTTTTTTTCCAAGATTGAATCCAAAAAAAAATACAAATATTTTTTATGTGATGACTTGAGGAACCTGCCATTTCTACACAATTATATATTTGTTAAATATATGAGTTGAGTAGAAATTAAAGGAAAGAAAAGAATATTTTATAGATGAGAAATTAAAAATGCAATCATACAACCTATATATAGGCCAACTACATTCTCTCTCTCTCTTTATTTATTTATTTATTTATTTTTTAAAAAACATGTGTATGTACAAGTAGTAATGATGGTGGCTCACATCTTCTCTTGGTTTTAAGTCCAAGAACAGCTTAAACGCCCTTTATAGGTCGAGGATAGGCTTCCAATCTAATTTCCTTAAAAACAGGAAAACTAGGTCTTTTCTAGTCAAATTTCTAAGACTATATCGAGCATGTTTTTTATGAGAATAGGTTATAGGTTATGAAATACACAACACACGTTGTTGTAAGGATTTATCCTAAAATTAATAAAAGATTATCAAAAAACTTTTTATGTTTTGAAATAAATCCTAACTTTTGATAATTTTCACAAGTTTTGTGGAACACATGTACATCTTTGAACATGGTGGTCCAATAGAATCCATATTTACAATCATCATTTTTTACGAGAAATGATCCTCACATGCCTCAAAATGACAAAATTTAATGACATTACTTACCTCATTATTGGGAATGCATTTTCCAAATATTTGATTAGAATAATATTTGAATAAGTAAAGGTTACCCCAATAAAATTTCTTTACTTTGTTTAGAAACTTACTTTTGTCTTCAGTACTCTAGTGAACTGGTAAAAATTTTGAAGCAAGAAAATTGATATTTTTAGCAAACCAAGACATTGAACTAAAAGAAAATAAGGATTTGTCAGAAAAGTAATCATCGATTGATGAGATATCAGATGTTGAATCTATTATCAATTTTGACAAATGATTTGCAACAAAATTATCGGTGCCTTTCTTGTCCTTGATATCTTTCTGAGAATAAATCATTTGCAATTCTTCAGATTCATCAAACTTAGTTTTACTTAAGGTAGATTCAAATTGATCATGAGCTAATTCTTCAATAATATTTACTTCCTCTAAATTATTATCATCTTTAGGTTGCTTGCAAATGTTGAAAATATTCATCTCCACTATTATATTTCCAAATGATAGCTTAATTAGTCCATTCCTAAAATTAATTAATGCATTAAAAGTTGCAAGAAAGAGACATCCTAAAATAACAGGAAATGAATTACATGTTTCAATAGGTTAAGTGTCCAAGACAATAAAATTCATATGATAAATGAATTATTGACTTGTACTAACACATCTTTAATTATTCTTCTAGTGACAAAATTAAAAGATTGATGTCTTCTCCCAAGTGTAGGAGTGTCGAAGTAATAAATAACTAGGCAAAACCGGGGTCGAACCATAAGAAGGTTAAATGTATAAATTATAAATAACAATAATATAACAACAACAATAGTAACAATAATAACACTAAATACTAATAATAATAGTAATAGTAATAATATAATAGTAGTAGTAGTAGTAGGAGGAGTAGTAGTAGTAATAATATTAACAATAAAGAAGAAGAAGTTGATGAGAACTTTGAGATGGAAGATTAACGTATGAATTAAATAATGATAATAACAAATGTCAAGGTTAGAGGATCCACTAATAGTATGTCAAACAATTATATTATAAACTCTTATTATTCAATTAGAAACCACACACAAAGAAAGTTCCAATTAGATTATAAAATGTTATCATGATTACATTAGTTATCTTATTCGATTAGTGCTAATACTTGTAAATATTTTCAGACATTCATGATTATAACTTATGTTAACAACAAATTAAGTTCTTTTTATAGCTAAGGTGTCGGTTATACCATACAGTATAGGCTATAAGAGTACTAAGTATTTATTGTACCAAGTGTTATATAACATAAATCAAGATTAGTCATTTAACAAGCAAAGTATTAAAGAGTGAACAAGATAACAAATACAAAACACGTTGGTATTAAACATTAAAGTCCATGTCAAGTTTACACTATAGTTATTTTTAAACCATTAATGTAACATTTTCACCTTGATATAATAAACGTAGCTAAACATAATGAAAGAAAGAAAAATAAATAAACAAAATATGAACATAAATAAGATAAAAGTTAACTAAGTAAAGAAAAGGAATTGAAAGACATAAACTTGATATTAATAAAAACAAAACTTAAGCATTACAAAAATATAAAAATAGAAAGCGAGAATATGATCTCGATCTAGAAACCAAGATGCCAAAATGCATGGCAAATGCCTCCTTTTATAGACCAAAATTGGGAACTATTGATTTGATAACTAATTAATGAATGGGTGACCAACTCTTGACTTGGTAACAATTATTATCTTTTTTTGTCAGCCCAAAACGTCATTGATAACGTCAGAATAGGAACCACTTAAAAACATGAAAGTTGTAGGAAATTGTGTTAGGTTTTCAGAAAAAAAATAGAGGTCATATGGATTTTTAGAACTCCAGATATAGGTAAAAAACTGAACAGTGCACTGGCTGTAGGACAGATTCAGACTTCTTTGTTGTTACTATAATTTGGACTTGAAAGTGTCCTTTTTAAATCTTGGACTCCATATGAAAGTTGTAAGTTTATATCTTACCTTTCCCTCCATATAAAGTAGACCTAAATCCAAGATCTACAACTCCAAATATGACCCAATTACAAAACAGTATTCCGGTTTAGACTGCACCAACATCTCTTTTCTAAGTTTAGCCATCTATTTGTCCTTTCAATTTTAGTTCTTAAATTCATCAATCAATTCTTTTATTTATGTGATAGACCTGTATTTAAAATGAATATTTACTACAAATTAAAGTATCTTATATTATTAGATATGTTATTATAAAACATGTTTTAGTTAAGGAGTTATTGATACTTTAAGTGCAAAATAATAATATAAAACCTTAATAAAAATAAACTTTTAAGTATTAATCAACTAATTTATTATTAGATTGAAAAACTTATTAAGTTATAATTTACAAAGTTATTTTATTATCTTTCTATTTTTTTCAAAACTTATTGATTAAATTATGATGGTTGAATAGTAACAAGTAATAGTATTTTGTTAAACAATTCCCTTTTGAGTTTTTATAACTAATTATTATCAATTTACCTTTGAGTTCTTATCATTAAGTAATTATTATCAATTTATGCTTAAACGATTAGCTTTTTTTAGCTTTCGGGACTCTATTTGTACATTTTCTTTTGATGGTAATATGTGATTTTTGGTATTTTGATTTTAGTTTCACTTTTCCTTTTTATTTTTAGAAATTAATGTCATAAATACTATATCTCATTTAGTTCTTTGTCATTCAAGCAGGAAAAGAACTCATTTTCTTTTACTTATTTTGTTTGTTCAAACTACTTGAGTGAGTGTTTTTATTAAATAAATATTTTTGCTAAATGAAAATGATACATTGAATGATCGTATTTTGTTAATTGTATTAAATTTATAATGTTGATACTAAATAGTGTATTGTATTATTAAATATATGAAGTTTGTAAACAAATCTAATATTATTTACAACGTTATGTGTATGTGTTTGATGAATATATTCAAATGTTTTGGATCTAAATACTTTTAGATTAATTTGTTATGTAAGATGAAGGATTAGCATTATAATGTCTGAAAGCTGTGAAAATTAATTCAATACTATTATATTTCAAAGTATTTGATTTTGAATATTCTTGCACCTCATAAATTTTGGACTGACTTGTATTTCAAAAGTTTTATATTTTAATAACTAAATTCTAGACAACTTGTTACAAAACTAGAAGAATGAGTAGCCTAATGAAATTTCATGAGATTATATTGAGCTCTCTTTTTTCTTTTTCATTTTGCAATTATTAGAACAAGAAAGAATTGAGAATCTCTTGAACCTTCATCTTTTTTTGAACCTTCATCTTTTTTATTTCTACTCGTTAGAGAAGTTAGAGTTGCACTCATTTATTACATAGGTACGTGACTTTGTAGAATATAGGAAACAATGTGAATAATGATTGTATTATTTTATATTATGTAAACATTATAACATTAACCAAAGTTAATCACTTGTTTCTTGGATTTTATTATGTATAAAATTTAATATATGAATATCATTTATAATCAAAATTAGTCAAATATATTTAACTCATTTAAATCTAAAAATATTTAAAAAATTAACTATAAAATTTATAAAAAATCAAGAGATAAGTTAAATATACTTATTTATTAAAACTCCACCAAATATATCTTTAAATATTTTTATAAATAAAAGCTCAATAAGATCAAAAATCATAAATCAAACATAATGATTTTACAAGTAGATTATATTATTTTTAAATTTATCTAAAATATTAATTTGGAATCTGGATGATCTTGCAACCAAACTAAATATTTAAAAAAATTAAAAAAATTAAAATTTTTACTAAATTGATGATCTAGTTGATTTATTAAAACCAGATTAAAAATTTAATTGTAACTTATTAATTATACTTATTAATTTTTTTATTAAAATAATATTATTTTTATTTATTGAAAAAATTGAAATTAATCTATCATCTAGGTGTAGAGCGGTCGCTCACCAGACCAGGTTTTAAAACACCGGTAGAACGACATGTAGCGTGTAGGAAACGAGTTGACGTTTGAGCGAACAGTCCAGTAGTCGTGTGCCGGTGCTATTTCCTCTCTCTCCCGACAAATCCCAGGAAAATTCACTCTCAAAAAACCTAACCTCAACATAAGCATGGATATAGACGAAGATGATTTCGTCTTCTACGGTACACCGATAGAGCGTGAGGAAGAGCTCAACAGTCGCAAGAAAAAAGCCGTAGCTGAAGCTTCCGGTCACCTCCGTACGCTTCCTTCTTGGAAGCAAGAGGTCATTTCGTTTGCTTATTTTTAAATATTTTTTTAAGATATGAATTTATTAATTTTAAAATTTAATTTAATATAGGTTAGAGATGAAGAAGGAAGGAGAAGATTTCATGGAGCATTTACTGGTGGATTCTCAGCTGGTTATTACAATACAGCTGGTTCAAAAGAAGGTGAATCAGTGTTTTCTTGCTTTTTTATTTTTTTTAAAACATAATTTTATTTATAATTTGTGTAGGATGGACTCCTCAGTCGTTCACGTCTTCTCGGAAAAATAGAGCTGAATTTAAACAGCAGAGCATGCTCAACTTCCTAGACGAAGATGAGAAAGAGGTAAGCCTGCACGCGTTTGTGTGCTATTTATAATTTATTTCCTTAATTGACTTTTTTTTTATAATGATTATGAAAGCATAATTATTGTTTGCATTTTAGGAATTGGAAGGTCGATCTTTGGGGACGGCGTCCCAGTTTGATACGTTTGGGTTTACAGCTGCTGAAATTGCTCGCAAACAAGCTGAGAAGGAACAGCAGCAGAGGTTTCCTAAGTGCTTGTGATAGTTTTTATTTTTATTTTTTTGTTGGTGATTGTTTGTTGAAATAGATATTCAGTTTGTTTATGCTATTAGTGCATATTGTGAATTCTGAGCACACATATTTTAGTCTCTTTTCATCCTAATAACTTCATCAAATGAATAGCATTTCAAGGAATTTTTTTCCAAGCTTTGTGAATAGAACTACAATCTAATTTTGTGAAATTTGGAAAGTTTCCAACAGGTGGATTCATAGATTTCTTTTTCTACTTCTTCTGCAAATAGAATTTGGTAGGTTTATTTAGTGAATGTTTGTTCCATTTTGTTGTTTTCATGTGTATTGTTGTAGTTACCTTATCTATGATTTAACTTACGGGCGTGCACATACATGTGGACATTTCAACCATTTGCTACTTTTTTCTTCATTTTCAATTTCATGTGGACGGCATTGTGAAATTCTCTTTCTGGATTGCCAAAAACAGACCTTCTGCTGTTCCTGGACCTGCTCCTGATGAAATAGTTCTTCCAGCCACAGAGTCTATTGGTTAGTTTTAGCTCATCTTCAATCCTGTTTTCAGTAGAATTACTTCTGATTGCAAATCGAGTAATCCTGAATCCACCTTGCTGTTCTTGGGTAGGTGTGAAATTGCTTCTGAAGATGGGATGGAGACATGGTCACTCAATCAAGGATTCACACACAAATTCACTTTACAGTATGCTCTCTGCACATCTTATTCCCTGTGTGACCTTGTCACTTAACAACTATGGGATGCCTTTAGTGAATTTGGCATCATTAATCATTAATGCTCAGTACGGTAATGTCTAATGTTTTGTATTTTTGCAACCTCTATATTTTACTTAGAGGCTCGTAGAGAAGCAAGAAAAGCTTTCCTAGCATTTTCAACTGATGATGCAAAATCACAGCCTGAAGACTCTGAGCCTGGTGAGGAAGACCACAAAAGCAGTTTAGACCACCAGCCTATTGATGATGGTTTCCCCTCTTCTCAAAGCACACCTGTGAGGATTTCTCCTGTATTATCCTGTATTTTATTTTGGTTTTATTTTTTCTTTAGATCCTTACAAATTGTTTCTTTGTTATTCCTTTAAGTTTGTGGACTATGCTCTAAGGTTAAATCCTGAAAGGTGGTCAGTTGAGTGAAGGCTTTTAGCTTGTGAAATATATCAAAGAATAAAATGAACTTACTTGTACTTTATCCTCCCTTTTCTCTTCTGTTACAATAAACTGCAAGTACCATCTCCCTTTCTAGGTGAAATTTTCACAGGAACCCCCCCCCCCCCGGATTGCTTGTAGTGTTGCCGTCTAAGAACCCTCATCTCATTGATAGCAGAAGAAATGAAAAAGAAATAAGAACCTGATTTTCTATTTTCTAAGAGTGATCCTGGATTTATGTACCATAAGATAATTTGTTTATCTAAGCTGTTGTTAGAGTAGTCTTTCAAAGTTTTATAAAATGGCGTGTCTCATCTTGTAGGTGTATATACTAAACCCAAAGGAGGACACACATGGTTTAGGGTATGATCCTTACAAGCATGCTCCTGAGTTCAGAGGTATCTAAGCTGAACTAGACTAGTTTATATTTAGTGATTTGATTTCTATGAATCCGGTTGTATTATAGCAGGGGTTTTCTTTTCTTTTTTTGTTTCTTTATTATTTACAGAAAAGAAAAGAACACGTGTATCTGGAAAAAGAGGGTCTGGGAATAAACAAGCTTTATCTATCAAAGATAGTCTTTTTGGCTTGAAGTGTAAGAAATTTTTTTTGATGAACCACTTTTCATGTCCTTATTTGTAATTCTATTCCTTGCTTTGTGCCTCTGTTTTAACTATTTATTTTAGGTTTCCTTGCTCTGCTTATTTTGAAGGTTGATTTAAATAGTTACTTTTGGTCCATCAGCAGGAAGGGCTGCGCCTGGTTTTGGCATTGGAGCACTTGAAGATTATGATGCCGAAGATGAAGATGTATATGCCTCTGGTTAGTATACATTATTTGATTCGAGTAATAGGATCACCTTTGCTGTGTGCCTGTCATGTTAGTTGCTATGAGGATTAAACTACCTATTGGTGGATTAGGGACTGATCTGCACCTTCAGTCTCTGGTTATTCATGTTTTGCTTTACTGTTTCTACCTCATCTTTTACAGTGCACTGATAAGAAGTTTAGACTTTTTTGCTTTGTGAGAATTTCATTTTATTTTTTTATTTTTTTTATGTTTGAAATATATCGGGGTCTATTTTTTCTATTTCACCTTATTTGCTGATCAATTTAGCATTGGGGTATACATATAATACAGTGCGATTCTGGTATTGTTTTATTTCCTACTAACTCCATAAATAGAAAGTTTGGAAGTTCCTTTTTCATTCATTCTTACAAGTTCACTTTTCCAATTATGCTTACCTGCATTCATGAGAGATTGGCTCTATTATCGTGCATAAATTCACTATTTCTTTATTCACTTGTTATTCATCTCATCAGATGTAAATTTCTGTTTTAATGTTTTTTGGTACAAAGGTTAGTTTTATTCACCCTACTTCTTGATCAGCTTATGACATTGAAGATACATATATCCAAGAAGATGAAGAGCCCTTGAGATCCAACACTGAAAATAATCCAAAATTGGTTTGGAAAGAGCAGGGTGTTCTACCTGGCTTTAAAGTTGCATCGAATTCTGACTACCAGTTGGAGAGGTAATTGGGAAATCATAGGTTTGTAAGGCATACAAATTTGTACATCTATTTCATATTATTTAGTGATTTTGAGGATAAGGAAAATCTGAATTTGAGTTAACTTTTGTTATCATAACCACCATCAAGTTAATTATCCTTACTGTGTTGTAATAGTATTACTGGAGAAAACAATGGGCGTCTCATGCACTGACTTTTCTATTTGGGTGTTCCCTTTTCTGTGTTTCAAAATTGAAATTTTCTTCAGATTTGATCCTCCAGTAATTCCAAAGGATTTTTTGCCGCACCATAAATTTTCCGGCCCTCTTGAGTTTGACAAGAAGCCTGCCACTCCCTCTTCCCCTCCCCCGGAGGTTCCTCCTCCAGAGGATGATAATTTGAAAGTCTTAATTGATGGGGTTGCAACTTTAGTTGCTCGATGTGGTAAATTATTTGAAGATCTTTCTAGAGAGAAGAATCAATCAAATCCTTTATTTAGTTTTCTTTTTGGAGGAAATGGTCATGACTATTATTCAAGAAAGTTGTGGGAGGAGCAACAGAAACGTAATGGTCAAAAGAAGATCGCTTTGGATGGGAAATTATCTTCAAGTGTGGACAAGATGACTGTAGAGAGCCGTGGCAAAATTTTAGGGGAAATGCCTTTGGAAAGAAGCTCAAGAGATTTAAGCTCATCCATTGCATCTGTAAATGTCAATCTCCCGTTCAATCTTTCAGATACATTTACAAAGCCTGAATCTTTTGTAAGTGGTTTAATTTCTTCTGCATTCACATTCCTTTTTTCAAATTCACACACTTTTTACAGTAATAAAGTTTCTTGCAAGCATAAATTGGTGGACCCTTATTTCTTTGGATCAATACTTTGCTCGATGAAGTGGCTATTTCTACAATTGAGTAGAGATTTTTTTTTCCTTTTTTTTTTTGTTTTTCTGTTTCTTAATTACTGTCCTTTTTAAGAGTGAGTTCCCAGAAGTAGCAAAACCATTCCAAGATGATCCTGGGAAGCAAGAAAGATTTGAGCAGTTTCTCAAGGAAAAATACCAAGGAGGGATTCGCTTGACAGCTTCTGCTGTAGCTAGCAATATGTCGGAAGCAGCTCGTGCACGCGAGAGATTAGATTTTGAGGCTGCAGCTGAGGCAATCGAAAAAGGGAAACTCAACAAGGAAAACAAACTCCATAGTCAGCAGCTCATGGGGTTTCCTGCCAGTGGAGGGATGCAATTCACTTTTGGTGGACTACAGGTGTATTTTAAGTGCAATAATTTTAGTATTTGAGGTAACTGCTTTGGACAATTTGTCTAAACTAGAAGTTTCTGGAACAGCAAGGTAAAGATACTCAGGATGAAGATTTAGCAGCAAAGAAAATTTACCCCAGAAGGGAAGAATTTCAATGGCGTCCTTCATCTGTCCTGTGCAAGCGCTTTGATCTAATTGACCCTTTTATGGGGAAGGTAATCTTACATGCTGGCTTTCTTGTGGGCAATTCATGTATTTAATCCTTAAATGTTAAAATGCAAATGGAAATTTGGATCTTCAATTTCATTGACTCAAATTAGAAATATCGTTAACATGCTTGTTTGTGTAGCACAATAAAGCAGGCCTCTTTGGATAACAGTCTTATGTTACCATTACATTTTCAACCATTTTCTTGTCTGGATAAGTGCCTTGTTTAGTTCAATGATTAAAGGGTTGGGCTTGCAGCTAAGAATGTTGCAAGCGTGAAAGAAGTCACTTTTTGTGAAAATGCCGAAGTGGACTGTTTGATTCCCCTTTTGATGACCCTACTTTGATAGCATTTTAACTGAGTAATGAGATTTTTTTTCTTCTTGTTTTAGATATTATGATTTGTTTTAAGGGCTAGGAACATGATATAAACAACTAATATGCTGAAGTGGATTGTTCGATTTCCCTTTCCATGACACCCTACTTTGATGGCATTGTAATTGAGTAATGAGCAATTTTTTTCCTTGTTTTAGATATTATGATTCATTTGAAGGGCTAGGAACATGATATAAACAACTAATTTTTTTTTGAAGTTCTCTTGTTCTTTGTTTATTGATTATCTTTTTTTTTGGGCTGGAAATTTGCCCTTTTTTGGTGGGTTGGCATAGTGTAATTTGGTTGGTGAGAGCAATTTTAGCCGTCCATTCACTAGGTGCAAATCATTTTCCCTTCTCTGCCTTGGCATTGGATCCTATTTATTAGCAAGTTTTTTTTTTCATGGTAGATCCATATTTAGTCCAAAATGCATGGTTTGGTTATTGAAGCTGTCAGACTGGGGAATTTTTTTTTTTTAATTTTCACAACTGTGCATTAACTGAGGAGGTATTGTATTTCTATTTACAGCCACCGCCACCTCCACGGATGAGAAGCAAGATGGATTCTTTAATAGTTACATCAGATTTAAAAGCAATGAAAATGGAGGAAGCTTTTAGTGCAGATAGAAATCAACCTTTGGCTCAATTTTCACCTCAAGAAGTAAGCGAAGATGTAGTTGATAGGGAAACTGAACCCGAGGTTCAAGTTGAAAATGTGGAGAGGCCAGTTGACCTCTACAAGGTATAGTTTTTCTGCTGAATTATACTTATGTCTGTTGACGTGTTCAAGGTTTTGCATCAGGAATGGATACGTGCATGGCAGTCTTTTTTAGCTGTGTGGAGCACTTGTCACTGGCACTTGAAAATAGAATACACTTGCAATCCAAATTACTATTCACTGAACACTCTACAGCATGCATTTCTCTTCTCTGCTTAACTAGCAACTTTGACCTAAATATTTCAAATGTGCTAAAAATTATCATTTCATTTCTCTCTTCCCCAAGCATCTGCATCCAAGTGTATGGGAGTCGTTTTCCTTATCTTCATAGGGCCTTCATTATGTTCTAGTTCCTTGCTTGTGCGCAAAGCATCTTATATAGCTCTTAATATTGTGTTCAATTTAAGCTCTGTATATTGATATTGTGTTCAATTTGCCCATCTCAACTTTGCTCTATACATGCTGTATCTGGAGGCCTGTTTTTCATCCTTGGATGTTCATCGAGCTAATAAGAAAGCAGGATAAAAGCCTTCACTTTACCCCGTAACCCATAATTATTGACTGATTCTCATAAATGAGTAACCAAGATAAGGGGAAAAAAAGAGTGTTTGAGCACTTTTCATAGTATTATGTTGATACTGTGAGCATAATATGCTGACAATCAGGCAAATGTGCCCCCATCATGTAGAGGTAATGTTAAAGATTTTAGTTCTTTCGTCAAAATAAACTTCTGGTCTTTTTTTCCTGCTCTTTGTTGAGTATATGCTTTCACAGAATACTTGAAGTGGCATACATTGAACTTGCCAATTATTGTGGTTCAGACCTGCATGTGTGGATACTTGTATTAACGTGCTTGCTCGTGTTTTCCTGACAATCTTACACCAGCAGCCAATTCAGATTTTCTTTTATTGATGAGCATGCTAAAGAGGATGTGCTGCACTTTTTTCTGGCAATAACATTCATTTTTGGTGCAGGCTATTTTCTCTGATGATTCTGATGATGAGATTGAAGCCTCAAATTTCAACGCAAAGGAGGATCCAGAAAAGAAGATTGAGGTGGCTCACTCAACATTAAATCGCTTGATGGCCGGTGACTTTCTAGAATCACTGGGGAAAGAACTGGGATTAGAGGTCCCTCCTAATCCACCTTACTCAACAAATATTGCCAGGTCTTCTCATAAAAAAGAATCTGCAATTGCCAATGCTGGTAATGATAATATCCTGTCAGTTGAAGAAAAATCATTTTCCATTCCTATTGCCCACGGTGTTTCCCAAGAAGGAAGGGTGGCTAATGATGAAAAGACTGCTAAAAAGGGTGAGTCCCGAAAGGATGAACAGCCTAGGCCGTCTGAAGACAAATCTGACAGGGTTTATTCAGGAAAGATAGCCCAAGAAGATAAGAAGAAAGCTAAATTGCCTCGTAGTGTCCATAGAAAAAGGAGCAGTGCATCATCAGAAGATGAAAGGAGTAGGAAACGGTCTAGGCGACATCGGTACAGTAGTAGTGGCTCGTATAGTGATTCATCTAATGACCATCGAGACCGATACCGTTCTAGGTCAAAAGGAAGAAAGAAAAGGTCCTCTCGAGAAAAGAAAAGCAGCAAAAAATATTCTAAACAACGTAAGCATGGAAGCAGGGACTCTCAGTAGATCTTGCTATGGTACTGAAAAAGAACGTTCGGAAGCCAAGAGAGAAAGGAAATTTGAGGGATTGAACAGTAAACTTCTTTTTCAGTACAATCGAATTAGAACAACCTGCTGGAAAATCTGTGGTTTGATGGTTTTGTAAAAGAATCACCTCCTAATAGGAAGTTCATATGTCGTAGCCTTTTTGGGGCATCCCTCCCGAAGTACGTCGGATGGGCTACCTCAGATGTGCCTCCATGCTTGTTCTGAGGCTCCATATAAAAAAACAGATCTTTTCGCTGGGAGGTATGATATGGAAGTTAATTTATTGCAAATTGCAATATTGAAGCTAAAATCCAATCAGACATTTTCTTATGCTCACATCGTGCTTAACAGCTTGTCAATTGATAGTCTTTGCTGCATTTGGGAATGCGGCCGACCGCATGGTAGGCCGCAACGAAAGCATTAAAAGCAACAAAATGATTCTTTGGGTGCGGCCGACAGCATTCCCACACGTAAGCGTCACAGTCAATTAAAGGACATGTTAATTATGCTTTTTTCAACTGCTTTGTGCATTGTCACCGAGATATTGTGTGGGTGTGTTTTTTTTGGATAAATATTGAAGGGAAGAATTGTACAGATAACGAGTGGCACAACTTAAGAAGCACAAAAGTTTGTTATGCTGATTCATCCTATCAGAACTAGCACAAAGATGCAAAAATTAAGCAACAGTTTTTTTTTTTAAAATGAAAAAAAATACGAGGCAAACTTTAAAGACAATGGTTGATTGGTTTCTAATTTTTTTTTAATTGGCTGATTACACATGAACATGTTATAACTAAAATCTCAAAATCAATAAGAGTATTTGATTTTTGAAAGCATTAAATAAATCTAAAAGAAATGTGAAGAATCTAAAAGTAGCTGAGATGTATAAAGTCTTAATCGCTGTACCCAGTCAATAACGAACCTCTCTGGTTAGTGAGAAGAAGGTATATATTCTATGTGTTGATTTAGGCACTCACCTAGGAGATGCCCTAACATAGAATATTTGTAAGCTTGAATCCTTTCTGGAATTGATTAGCAGGTTTTCATCTAATTATGCTGTCTTATCCCTTCTTCTTCTCTCCATTACATTTGTAAAGGCAGAAGCCAAGCAATTTTTCATCTAACATGAAGTGTTCATTCATAGATGATTCAAAGATAGATTCTCTTAAAGCAAAAGGCATAACATAACAAGGGTCTTAAGAATCTTTATAGTAAAGATGGTTAAGTGACACAACTAAAAAATTGATGTCTTCTCTCGAGTGTAAGAGTGTCGAAGTAATAAATAACTCAGCAAGACTAAAGTCGAATCACAGAAAAGTTTAATTATATAATGATGATGATAATGACAGCAACTTTGAGATGCAAGATTAATATAAGATTAAACAATGATAGAACAATTATCTAGGTTAGAGGATCCGCTAATAGTATTTTAAATAAGTATAATATAAACTCTTTTTATTACTTAAATGAAAACCATACACAAAGGAGGTTCTAGTTGGATTATAAATGGTCAACATGATTATATTAGTTATCTTATTCGAATAATGTTAATACTTGTAAATGTTGTAAGGTATTTATCATTAGTTACCAACAAATCAAGTTTCTTTTATAGCACAAGTGTTGGTTATGTCATACAGTTGAGTTATGAAAGTGTAAAATATTTATTGTACTAAGAGTTATACAACATAAATCTACATTAACCATTTAAAAAATAAAATATTAAAAGTAAACAAGATAATAAATATAAAATATGTCAGTATCAAACACTAAAGTCCATGTTGAGTTTATACTATATTTATTTTTATACCATTAGTGTAACCTTTTCATTTTAACATAATAAACTTAGTTAAACATTATGGAGAAGACAAACATAAATAAACTAGTTAAGAACATAGTTATGATGAAAAACATAAACAATAAATTAATAAAAACAAAACTTAAGCATTACAAAAATGTAAACAAAAAGAGTAAGAACATGATCTTGATTTGAAAACCAAGATACCTAAATGCATTACAAATGCCTTCTTTATAGGCCAAAATTTGTAACTATTGATTTGTTAACTAATTGTTGAGTGGGTGACCACATCTTGACTTGGTGACAATCCTTATTTTCTTATCTAAACAAAAGGTCATTGTTAACATCAGAATTTGAATATATTATCTGCATGAAAGTTTTATAAAATTATATTAACTTTCCAATAAAAAAAATGAGGTTATTTGGACTTGTAAAACTCGAAATATGAACTAAATACTGAACAATATATGGGTTATAAGACAGATTTTGACTTTTTCATTGTTGCTATAATTTAAATTTGAAAATGACCTTTTTGAATCCAAACTCCCGTGAAAGTCTTAGACCTATGTTTTAATTTTTCATCTATATAAAGCAAACCTAAATTCATGTTTTATAACCCAGATATGATCTAATAACTGAACAATATTCTAGTTTGGAGTAAATCAGCATCTTTTTTATAATATTAACCCTTCTCTTTATGTTTTTAGTTTGAAAAATTAATCATATCAATAAATCACTTGAATTGTGAGATATACCAGTTTTTAAAATAAATATTTATCATAAATTAATTTTTTTTTATTATCAAACTTTTTATTATAAATCATGTTTAAATTAATAAATTTAATAATATTTTAAATATAATATAATAATATAAAAGTTATGTAAAGATATACTTTTTAAGTATTCAGTTAAAGCTCCTGCACATGAAGAAGCCTCGTCCAAAAAGTTTGAACACGTTGATTCTACACCGGCCATCGGGGGGGTGGATGGGATCTTATCCATTTGGTGACAGCCTCGCTCGCAGGTCAAGAAAGCAACAAATTGCAGGTCTCCTCTACGAGCAAAATATCTTGAAATTTAGAAAATTAAACGATGGGTTACATTCCACAGAGTGGCCATGCAACAACCTCATGGGTGCTTTTCAATCTGCGTTATAAAGTGGGCATGACTTTGTAAGTAGTTGTCACGTGAGGTCCATAGCCGATTAGGACACTAGACCCCAGAATTGAAATACAAGTAGCAACCTATCAAAATAACGTGTCCAGTGGTAGCTGGGCAATTGAAACTGACATCTTGTCTTGGCCTGGCTTGGCTTGGTCGATACCAAATTCTTATGGTTGGTGTTTCGTGTCATGTATACCTCGAGTGTTAATGAATCCACCGGAGCCTGCCGATTCCAAATGCCGTGAACAGGCAGAATGTTTTTGGCTTTCAGAAATCTCTTTACATAAAGAAAAGGTTGTGAATTTGCGAAGTGCCCGTGATCCTTCGGGGAAGAAGAAGAAGAAGAAAAGGGTTTTTTTTTTTTTTTTTGACAGTGGGACCGATTCTTAAAGGGGATCGATGCGGTCCGAGGAGGGAATAATTTTGAGTTTCATTTTCAATTATGCGGTCGCCGGCGTCTGGCGCGGTGCACACAAAAAGACTGAACTTTAAACCAATGCTACGAGATGAATCTATTAATTAAAGTATTGAATCTGTGACTTGGAAAATTGGAAATTATTAGGAAGCTAAGCACATGAAACGATAAATAATCTCTGTTTCTTTATGCTGGTTCGGAGGTTTTGCAATTCTATTTTATTGTAATATTCAAACAATTGTTTGAGATGTATATCCATTCAGAAAAACGTAACTGTATTTAATGCATATCTCAAATGTATTCGAACCGCTTACTCGAGACTTTAATATGGTATTTTTGCATCTACAATTGCTAATATAAGGTTACCAGGTTATTTCTCGTGTTAGATTGTGGTTTAAATTATTATTATTTTTAAATAAAAAATAATGATTTGATTATAAAAAATTACCTAATATCATCATTAAATTAAGTCTAATAGATCAAATTTAAAAAAAAATTAATTTTATCTATTCTTTTTTATTTATTTAATTATATATTAACCAAACACATAGTATATTAAATCACTTTGGTTTGATTTGATTGCCAGACTCATAATATTTGAGTCTACCATATTTTATTATTTGTCTATATTTTAGTTGTTAGAAAACAAAAACAAGTATAAACAATCAATCACAAATAATAATCTAATCATTATATATTTATACATATTATACTATATAAAAGAGAGTATAATTACATATAAAATTAGACGATGAATAACTAGATTTAACTATAAAAAAATATTATACACATCTCTTTAATGAAACAACTATATTTATAACTTATTTGAACATGAGAAATATGTTTTCGTAATTTTTTAATTAAAAAATAATAAATACATTATAAAAATATTAAAATATTTTATAATCCTTTTAATTATATAAAATATAAACATAAAAATACCCTCGAAAATAAAAATACTTTGAAAACACTAAAAGTGCAATTCGTCTATACTTAAAAATTGAAAAAACCCCGGTATTCCTGTAAAAAAATTAAAGAAACATTTATCCAATCGAGCAAAAACTCTCAAACACCATTTAACTTTTGGTATAAACATCCACAGAAATATCGTCACCCTGGCAGCCGGTGCCACTGGGTACTTCGGCATAATGGACTTAATAAAACAAGGATAGCTGATATTACGGGACGGGGGAGTTGATGGGTTGACGTATCTGTGTCCAGATTTGATGATGAACAAGTGACTTTTTATCCTCCCATCCCTAGAAAGTCATGTCCCATGCCATTTCCGATTATTCTACATCAGACCGTCAAGAAACACAGCTGCGTGAAGAGGTCTTACTGGTAAGAATTCAAGGGCTTTCTTTTGCGTCCACAAATGTATATATTATAATCTAAGTTACCCTCTCCCGTCCAAGAAATAATACGTTTTCATTTAAAAACACCACTCGTACACTAATTTGGCTTTTTTTTTTTTAAAAAAAAAAAACAATTAATTTTGCAAAAGATTCTCGAACATCACCTTTTCATTTGAATTCTGAACGAAGACGAGGAAAATTTATTCAAGCAAAAATCATAACCACAAGTCCCTCTCGAAAATCATAACTACAAGTCCCTCTCGAAAATGGACTCACCAAAGCTTCCTCCCTCGAGCTAAAGGGGTGGCCCCGATTCTCGGCTGGATATTTGCCAAAACTCGAGTGCCAGATATTAACAAAAACATCGAAAGATAGATGCTGTTTATATTAACATCTCGGATCCTCTTATTTTCATTCATATCCTTCTTCTTTTATGTTCTTGATTATTAGGCCATTCCTTTTTTACTTCCATTTCTTTTTTACCGAGTCATTTTGCTTCTTATTATTTAATAATTATATATATAGTTTGATTTTGTAAAATTAACGCTGTGAGAAACATGAAATGATGTTTAAGTTATCAATAGTGAACCACCACAACTTTTTTTTTAATTCATTCACGTCATTTTTTTTGTTAAATTATTTGTTTTTTCTATTTGTATGCACGGCAGCGGAAACAAAAAATTTTAAATGAGGAGGTAAATTATAAATATTTGATATTATATATTATATAAACATGTATTATATATAGAGAAATCAATTTAAATGTATGTATTAACTCATGTCAAGTAAAATTAATTTAAAAATAAAAAATTTACATTATAATTTTTTTTTTTAGTTTTTATATTTTAAAATTGCTTAATAATAACTTCATTATTAATTTTATTAAAGATATTCTTTCTCAATATATACAATGAAACTTTCATTTATTTATTTCTAAATCTTCTAGAGGCTAGTGAAATTATTAGTAACAATTCTTTGTTAATTTATTATTTTACACAAGTGGGTTAAATATAAATATAAATATATATTTTTTAATTTTTTTTATTATATCCCTAATTTTTTTAGTTATTCAATATTTTATTTTTAATTACTAGTATATTGATTACCATCATTTTTCATATGAAATTCATAATAAAATATATATTAATTCATCAAAACTTATTTCAATTATGTATATAATATTATACATATACATATTAATTTAACAAATCCATAAATTATCATATTATTAAGGAATAAAATTAAAATTAAATAATGAAATAAATAGAAAAAATAAAGGAAACTTACCTAAAACATTAAATATAAAGAATAAAAGGTTAATTAATTAATTAATAGTTTAGAATAAAAAAACTTCCAGAAGAAAAAGAAGGTATGAACAATAATTAAAAAAAAAAGCTTGTTAAATTATTATATTAAAATTTTAATATAAAAAATATATAAAAAAAATAATTAAGGGGGCAATTACCCCCTTAATTTTCATTGTGGCTCCGCCACTGTGCATGCATCCTTTTGTTTTAATAATTGTAGTTTAGCTTCCTAAAATTAAGGATTGAAAAATCATGAAATGATATTTAGAATTATTAGAACACGAGGCAATAAGAGATTAAATAAATATTAAAAAATTGAAATGCAACATAGCAAAAGAAACAAAATTCATTATGGGTCTGCAATAGTTACCCGCATATGTTTTTTTCCTTCTCTTTTATCTTTGTCACTTGATTTTTCCTATGTTCTATTTAATCGTTTTACATTAAGTGAAGTTAACTTAGGATTGAGTTTGATTTTTTATTTTGGCTAATTTTATATATAGTTAAAAATAAGTTTTAACCTTGAATTAATGCTTAATATAAAATAAAATTTAATTTTATTGATTCAAACCAATTATCTAATTTCAAACTAAAATAACTATTTAACATTATTTTTTTTTAAAAAAATAACATCTTTATCTCAACTTTTCAATTCAATTTTTGATTAGAATCAACAAATTTATTATTATTTATTAAAATATATAATTCTTGATTTATATTATTTAATGCACATATGAATTTTTTGAGCTCGTAGTTAAAAAATTATCTTGATGATTAAAAATCATTAACAACATACATTGTAAACCCTTGACCCAAAGTTTTAAACCAATGCTAAATAAAATAGCTTCCAACTAAAAAATAATAAAATTAAAAGAATTTTTTTTAGTAATTAACAATGAAAATTCTTAATAAATTGATATAAAACATTGAATGAATTAAAAATATAAATTTACATATGAAAGTATCAATAATTAGGAACTCGTGCTTAACAACAAAATTTATAACTGAAAAATAATAAAAATTTAGATAGATTTTATTATGAACAATGGCAAAGATTCTCAAGTGAGTTAGAATAGATATATTTAAATGAATTTAGGTGAAATATATAGCTATGATAATATTTTGAGAGTTATATTTATTATTTTCTTAATCATAACCAACTCTTTACTTAGATACATAGTAAAATTAATGTATATTTTAAAATTTTTAACAATATCATGAAAGAACTTAGGTGTCAACTCAAATTTTATAATTTTTTTAATTGCAAAGATTCCATTTATATTGATCACAACAAACTAACAACTTTAATTGCTAAGATTCCATTTATATTGAAAAAAAAATCCGTCCACATCCATGTTATATATTCTTTGAAAATGGAAGTTTAATGCATCATTATTTATGGTTTTTATTTTTAAATGATAGTATAAAAAATATATACACTCACCAACCAAAAATGAAGGCTTCAACGCTAGTGAAACGATCAGATGTTAATATGACCAAGTAATGGTAAAAAGGAGTCCTGGTCAAATTTCGCATGCATTGATGATCTGCGCGTTAAGATCCCAACTAGGTCATATCCTTGCTGCAGCTAAATCTGGGGCAACGACCTGTGAACCCGGAGCATCTACCATGGAAGTCAAAGAGATTATTATATGGGGAAAACAACATGAAGATGCTCTCATTCACTTGAACATTTCCAAGGAAATTTCATGGGATTTCGCCTAAGTTTTGGTCAGCTAGGAAGGTGAGGTTCTCTGTCAGTACCTAAGAACTTTGGAGACGTAGGGAGAGAGGTAAGTTTTGGCTCCACGAGAACACAAATTGTTAATTGAGTTTGACATTGTCAATGTCAGTGAGCAAGTGCCCAACTTAGACGCCGAAGTGGTCACACGCCTGCTGGATTAAGACGAAGCTGCTGCTCGAGAGAATCCATGAAGATGAGCCATGCCACACCATACCATTTTTATCTCTTCTTAAATTTGTGTATTTGTATATATGTGGTCTATTTATTGACGAGGTAGATGGAATCACGAGCAGAAGACAACAAGGGAGAAAGATTGACTTAAGAAAAGAAATATCGATTCATAATTTATTATTTAAAATTTCTTTTTAAATAATTTATATTTGTAAGAGGAATATAATTCTTTAAATAAACCTAAAATCCAATTCAATAAGAATCACTCCTCTCGCAATTCACTAGGCTTCTAACCTCCACCAGCTAACAATTTAATTTATTATTATGTTTTTGCATGTTTTCTATCACATGTTCTTGAAGATTTCCTTTTATTTATATAATTTGTCTTTTAATTATATAATTTATCTATGTATGTCTTATAACATCATCTTTTGAACATTTCTCTCTTGATGGCAACCTGCTCATCCCTCTTACCTAAACGTATTATTCTTTGCGATTGTTGAACACAATAATATATGGGATTGCTGAAATACAACAAGCAATAAAATATAAACAAGAAGGCGATAAACTGAAAAGATGGAATTGAAGTCAAATATTAGGGTTGTCCCACATACACCTAATTCGTAATTGTATTATTAAATATTTCTCTTTAAGTAGTTTATTTCTTTAAAAAAATTTACAACTCATTAAATAAACCTAAAACCTTACCTAAACCAATAAGAAAACATAAAACAACAAAAAATTAATAAAAATAAAAAACTAAAAAAAATACATCTTAAATAAAGTTGGAAAGATAACAAGAGTTCTAATCCATGTATAAAAAATAATCTCAAATCAAAAAGGAAATATAACAAATATTAAGAAGCAACTTATAAACTTGATTTAAAAACCTTTCCAAACTTTGATGTGCATGAAATTTTAACTTTAAAGAAAATAAACACTCTAAAATCTTCAATTAAAACACAATCCAACAAACCATAGGAAAAGTATATTCATTAATATAAAACTAAGTATTAAGAAAAAAAATCCCATGCATCACCTACCCTTTAAAATATTTTAGTTAACTTATTGTATCTTTCTTAATTAAACAACCTTTAATTTTAATTCATACTGCCTTACCAATAATTTTTAAATGTAACTTTTTATTTTTTTTAATTAATATAAATATTCAAAATAATTTATATACACTTCAATTAATCTTATAGATTTTAAAATTACTAGCCATGCAAATCTCTAGTAGTTATTATATTAATAACCATAAAATTTAAATCTAAAATTATAAGTAAAATAAATTTTTTGATCCTAAATTTTTATTACTAGATCATTTATTATATTTTTTATTAGTATTTTTAATGCTGAACGGTAGAATTCATAAATACTGAAATTATATCGAAATTACAACAGCAACAATGAAAAGTTAATAAATTATTATACGGTCCTTTTAACTTAATTTACCGTTAATAAGAGATCCTAGCAGCAAACGGAAAACTTGAACATAAACGTGTTGTTTCTGTTTGGTCTTTGTTAGCTGCCGAAATAAAGTCAATCTTTTGTTCCGGTGCCAGCCAGCCAGCCTATTAGTTTTTTATATTCCTATTTTATATTCGCACGTAAAAAATAATAATAATAAAAGGTATGGAAATAAAATGGAGTCATGTGGGGGCAACCAGCAGTCAAATCCATACATATAAAACTCAGGAATTTAGATCCAAAAACAAAAACCAAATTATTCTATACGTACGCAAATCACAGAAGGTAGAAAAACCAATAATAATAATAATAATAATAAAATCACAGAAGGTAGAAAAATCAATAATAATAATAAAATCAGAGAGGGTAGAATCCAAATCTGAATTATGAAATGCAATCTAATAATTGTTGTATGTACCATCCTTATCCTTTCATCTTCTACATGTAGTTATCTGATACTGGTGTGGATAAAAAAAATTAGGTTTTAAGTTAAGTTAATTTAAAAAAATCATTTTTTTTGAAATTTTAATATTTTATAAGAAAAAATTAAGAAATAATACATTTTATAAATAATAGTATTTAAAAGATTTTTAAATTTTTTTTTATCTTTTATTAAAAAATATTAGAAATAATTAAATAAATTTTTTTATCCCATATTAAAAAAATAACTTTTTTCTTTGTTAAAACACATATATATTAAAATATTTTAAATTTTATATTAAAAAAATAAAATATTTATCTAATATTTATATAATAAACTTTAAAAATAATTAATAACTAATAAAAAAATATTTTAAAAAAATATTTCTGCTTGAAAGATAAAATATATTAAAAAAAGATCTTAATCAGTTTTTTTTTAAATCAATCAAATTTTATTGAGTTTTTGTTCATCTTAGTTTTTTATCTTATTGGAACTGGTTACTCACCAAACCAATTCAATCAAATACTAAATTATTTAACTGGACGGG
The DNA here is from genome assembly GCA_026413675.1 of Populus pruinosa. NCBI lineage: Eukaryota > Viridiplantae > Streptophyta > Magnoliopsida > Malpighiales > Salicaceae > Populus > Populus pruinosa. The sequence goes on from JANKMR010000020.1 coordinate 7,310,287, forward strand.
CTAAATTTAATAACCATGCTTCCACCGATAATGTGGTTAAATATTTTTTTTTTATTATTTTAAGAAAGACCATTCTTCAAGACTGCATCTTCGATTTGTTCATATATCCAGCGAAAGCAGTTTGAAACTCACTTTCAAATGATGTTAATATTTTAAACAGAAAAATCCCATGTAAAAAATGAAAAAAAAATAAATTGAACATCACGCCATATAATACATTAAAATAAATGCAAGAAAAATAAAAATAGAAGAAAGACTAATAAAGGCAAGGACCATGTAAAGGGTCGTGGTTTGACCCTTCAAACAAGCAGCCTGATCCTCAGCACCACTGCCTAAATTCTATTAGATTAATAGCAGAAAACAGGAATCCTCTCTCTCAACTGTCCTTTTTATTTTATTTTATATGTATATAATTAGTCTCTAATTGTACTTGGCTTGTGTCCTCTCTCCCGTATTCTTATATCTCCGTGTCTGTCTGCCAGTTCATAAATCATTTAAATGATAAATGTGTTCACTGTACATGTTCTTTTTATTATGAGTATAATTCGAATACACTCGGTTTGTAAATCTTGAAGCTTTTACTGCACCACCTATATAATTAATCTCTCTACGGCAGCAGCTCTGTTGAGTTAAGTTTCTCAGAAAAAAAATTGTCATATTAATTCCAACAAGCAACAAGGTTTCTGGTGGTGACCCAGAAAACCAATCATACTGACTATTCTGTAAGCTTTACCGTTCATTCTTTATTTATTAATTTTTTTTGGCATATATCCATCTTTTCAGCCTTTTATTTTTTATGTTGACCTGCGGGAAGACTTTGCGTGGCAGTCCTTGGAAATTTGTCTTGACTAATTGGGATGTTTATAAACCTTAATAACTTGGTAATTAACAGCTGTGTAAGTTTCTAATTCTCTCGTATGTGCTGGTTTAAGCTTAGATTTGAAGGAGGTTAATGGGTTTAAGCTTCTGTCTTTAATGATATCTGTCTTCTGTACAGTTCACATAGTTAAAAACAAGAAGTTGGGTTCTGATGGGAAACCCCAATGTGCACGTCTATGGCTTGCTGTTCCCTTCTAGGCTCTAGCGACAAGTCAAAGTAGGACATGGCTGGCTTCTTTCTTGGACCGCCAGCTTCTTGAACACTAGAAAGAAATATAAATAATCTGAAAATTGTCAAATACAAACTCCTTCCTTTTTTCTTGTTTTTCTCATGTTTAATATTCTCTAGTCAATACATCGCCAAGAAACTTTCTAGGTTTTTATTAGTAACTTCCTCTCTTCTTTTTTTTGGTTCTTTAATTATTTAATTCTGGGCTTCCATATTTAAGAATTCTATGTTTAGCTGAAATCTGCAGTTGTATTTTCCATATCTAGATTTTGTTATTTTATACCACTTTTTTGGTTTTCAGTGAGCTTTTGTACCAGACCTCCTTTTGTTTTTTTAGTATTTGTTTTGATCTTGTGTTGTCAAAATTTCTTTGGTGATTTGCAGCTATTTGGGACTTGGTTTCTACCCAGCTGCTGCTATTTTGGAATCTGGCTCTTTAAATTATTTGTTGATAGACCGAGCTTCTAAATCTTCTCCCTTGAGAAGCAAATCTGTGACAGTTTGAAGGTTTTATGTGTTTGACCGATTTGGGAATAGAGCTGTGGTTTGCATAGAATGGCTGGTGGTAGAAGAAAGAAGCAGCGTTTTAGTAGAATCCATGCCTTCCCATGCGGAAGAGCATCATTCAGAAGTGAGCATTCACTTATCGGAGGACCTGGCTTCTCTAGGATAGTTTATTGCAATGAACCTGAATGCTTTGAGGCTGGTCTGCAAAATTATGCTAGCAACTATGTCAGAACTACCAAGTACACACTCGCAACATTTCTCCCAAAGTCACTATTCGAGCAGTTCCGGCGGGTTGCCAACGTTTATTTCCTCCTCTGTGCAATATTGTCGTTCACTCCACTTTCTCCTTACTCAGCCGTCAGCAATGTTGTTCCTCTAGTTGTTGTTATTGGTGCTACAATGGGGAAAGAGGTGATTGAAGATTGGAGGAGAAAAAAGCAGGTATGCTTCATGTTGCCACTTACCAGTGGGAAATTTAATACACCTTGCTGGTATTTATTTTCACTCCTCTGATGTACAGCGTTTAAATTTATGTTAAGATGCAAACTAGATCAGGATTTAGTGGCATGATTCATTAAGGGATGTTAGCAAAAGAGAGATCCGTGAAATTCGTTTTTCATGATTTGCAGAAATAAAGAGTAGACTGTTGAAAACTGTGTAATTTTCTGTTTTGCTGAAAATGATTTTGAAAGAAGATTTATATTTACCTTTTTACTGTTTAAACGCTTTCAATTGGATACTGTTATTGGTTTTCTAGGTTGAAAAGGAAAAGGGAGGGGAGAGGGGAGGGGATGGAGTAACTTAATCTATTGTGATTAATTTGCTTATTTGCATGTGGTTACCAAGTTTCTCATCTCCAATCAGAATAAAATCCAAACTAACACCTTCGATCTTATCATTGATAACATCTTCTCTGTTCTGGTGAAAATTTAGAGATGGCATTAGACCTACACTTCATTTCTTGTTTTCAACTGCAATATCTATATGTTTGATCTTAGTCATTAACTGATTAAACTTATCTCTCTGGGGTCATAATGTATTCCATAATCTGCTGTCAGGATATTGAAATGAACAATCGAAAAGTGAAAGTGCATTATGGTGAAGGTGTTTTTGATCATGCTAAATGGATGGATTTGAAAGTTGGGGACATAGTGAGGGTGGAGAAGGATGAATATTTTCCTGCTGATCTCATATTGCTGTCTTCAAGTTATGATGAAGCAATTTGCTATGTTGAGACCACAAACCTTGACGGAGAAACCAATTTGAAACTGAAACAAGCACCAGATGTAACTTCAAACTTGCATGAGGACTCTGACTTTCAAGATTTTAAGGCTATAATTAGATGTGAAGATCCCAACGCAAATCTGTATTCTTTTGTAGGCAGTTTGGATCTTGGAGAGGACCAGCATGCTCTTATGCCTCAGCAGCTTCTACTTAGGGACTCTAAGCTGCGAAATACTGATTACATTTACGGAGTGGTTATCTTCACAGGTCATGATACAAAGGTTATGCAAAATTCAACAGCACCCCCTTCTAAGAGAAGCAAAATTGAGAAGAGGATGGATAAGGTTATCTACCTCTTATTCTTCATTTTGGTTTTAATTTCGTTTATTGGGTCAATTTTCTTTGGAATTTCAACTAAGGAAGACCTTGAGGATGGAAGGATGAAAAGATGGTATCTCAGACCTGATAAGACGACAATTTATTATAACCCAGAAAAAGCACCAGCTGCAGCAATTTTGCATTTTTTTACAGCTCTTATGCTGTATGGTTATTTGATTCCCATTTCCTTGTATGTATCAATCGAAATTGTCAAAGTTCTTCAGAGCATTTTCATCAACCAGGATCTGCATATGTATCATGAGGAAACTGATAAGCCAGCACGGGCACGCACCTCAAATTTGAATGAAGAACTTGGCCAAGTTGACACTATACTTTCTGATAAAACAGGAACATTGACTTGCAACTCGATGGAATTTGTCAAGTGTTCTGTGGCTGGCACATCATATGGTCGTGGAATAACAGAAGTTGAGAGGGCTATGGCTAGAAGAAAGGGGTCACCTTTGCCTCAAGAGGAGACAGAGGAAGAAGCCATTGTGGAGGGAGTGGCTGAAGGAAAGCCATCGGTAAAAGGATTCAATTTTATAGATGAAAGGATCACAAATGGTCATTGGGTAAATGAACCTCACACAGATGTAGTCCAAAAGTTCTTAAGATTACTCGCTATCTGCCATACTGCAATACCTGAAATTGATGAAGAAACTGGAAGAATATCATATGAAGCTGAATCACCAGATGAGGCAGCATTTGTCATTGCAGCAAGGGAGCTTGGCTTTGAATTCTATGAAAGAACACAAACAAGCATCTTACTGCATGAGTTGGATCTGGTCTCCGGCACAAAAGTTAAAAGGTCAGTTTCTTTTTGTTAGGTATTCTTTGAGAACATATAGTTACTGTGATTGATTGGCCTTAGCACAAATATTTGTTGTTGTATATTTTCTGTCACTTGCCTCAAAAGTCGAAACATAAGATTAAACAGCTCATACATTCTATTGTTCATAGAAAAACCTTTTTTGTTTCTTCTTAGCTCTTTAACATTTGTGTTCTGAACTTTTTGTTTTTTTAGAAACTCTTTCAGCTTCTAGTGGGAGGATGGTAATTTAATTTTCTTTTCTTACTTTCCCCTCCTGATGGCAGCTTAATTGAATTCCCATTTTCTGCAGATCCTATCAACTTTTGAACATCATCGAGTTCAGTAGCTCTAGAAAGAGGATGTCTGTTATTGTGAGGAATGAGGAGGGAAAACTGCTTCTACTTTGTAAAGGGGCTGACAGGTTGGTATTTTGAAATAACATTTGAAGTTTCTAGAATACTGGGAATAATTCAGTGATCTTATGGACTTGATTTTGAAGATAAGGAATGGTGACTTCAATCCATGCATGCATACAGGGAATCGCTCACAGAATTGTTTCTTGCTATGCTTGTTTTGCTTATTGTACATATTTCTTGAGCAGAAAAACTTGCAGGAAATATGAATTAATTTCTGATTCATGAATAAATTGCATAGGTTGTAAACTGCTGTTTCTGAAAAAGACAACTAGATATCTCACATCTCTCCCCAGAAAATGGAATGCCTTTCCCATAGTAATTACTGGAAGCCCATGATGGAACATCTATTTATCATATTTAAATAAATATAGTTGTAATACTGCGTGGTTAATTTTATGCTACTTCATGATTTCAATTTTTTTTAGTTATTTACTTTCATTAATATCTTTATTTGCATTCTTTTGTAAACAGTGTCATGTTTGAAAGACTTGCAAGGGATGGAAGAGAGTTTGAAGAGTCCACCAGGGAGCACATTGGCGAGTATGCTGATGCTGGCTTGAGAACTTTGGTTCTTGCATATCGTGAACTTGATGGGGAAGAATATGATAAGTTCAATCATAAATTTACTGAGGCAAAAAACTCATTAAGTGCAGATCGTGAGGAAATGATTGAGGCAGTAGCTGAAAAGATTGAGAGGGATTTGATTCTTCTTGGTGCTACAGCTGTTGAGGACAAACTTCAGAATGGGGTGGGTCTAAAAAAAATTCTAGGAATGTTGATTTTTAGTATAGCTGCTAAGAAATCATTTGGCTTGCTATTCCATAGCTCAAGTTGTTTGGAGTGTCATCATTCAAAGAGCTCTATTCTTCATCTAAACTAATAAACGTTCATCAGAATTATTTCTCTTTTGAATCCTAAAGAAATTGTTTTGTTCTATTCTGAACTAAAAATGGTAATGTATATTTAGTTACTTTCAAAATTAGCTGAAGTGTTTGAAATTGAATGTTCTTTTTCTGAACAGGTTCCTGAGTGTATTGACAAGCTTGCACAAGCGGGAATAAAAATATGGGTTTTAACAGGAGATAAGATGGAGACAGCCATCAATATTGGGTATGTTTGAGTGGATGTCATTTTCTGTCTAACAGATGTTTAATCCTGTATACTAATACTTCATAATTGATGTTGAATGTTGCAGCTTTGCCTGTAGTTTACTCAGACAAGGGATGAATCAAATAATAATCAGTTCAGACACTCCAGAAAACAAAGCTCTAGGGAAAATGGAGGACAAAGCTGCTGCTGCTACAGTAATTTCTGATTTCATCTACTGTTCTCTTTCAGTGACTCTTTAGATCAATAGAAAGTTCAGTTAATGATGCATAGAAGCAATGTAGTGATATATGTTTGATAATGGTAGGAAGAGGAAATCTTTCTAACTCTTCGCAGCTAGTGCTGCAATCTCAGATGCAAATAACAGAACCACAGTAAGGGACCAAGTCTTAGAATGTGAATGGAGTACATTCTAAAGAGTTTTAGGAAATCCCTTACTGTACTAACAATTTTCATCACATAGATGTTCCAGAAATCTTGATCTCCTCTGTGCAAAATACAAAATAAAAAAAATTGACTTTTCCAGTCTAGTAATTTCAGAAAAGCTCCAATGTGTCGCCAGACACTGAGACTGTTTATTGTTTGGTATGGTAGTCTTCCCACCACTTATCCAATGTCTACGTCTAAGTTACTTATTTCAATTCCTTTTTTTCCTTTAGCTACATCTGGTCCAACTCTAGCTGTTGGTCAATATAAATTTCCCCTTAGTCTAACTGAACATGTCCTAAACCTTGAAATCACATATATTCTCACGTCATGTTGGTCTAACAGTTTGCAGGAGAAAGTTCCAAATGTGATTTCTCTGAGATCTCTATGTATGATCCCCCTCCCTTCCAAGCTGAGAAATATCCTTCTCGTTTTGTTAGCTGAAATGAATCAAGAATAATGATATGACATTAATAAGAGAATTTTATAGAGTTATAATTATCATGTGGAGAAGATTGGATTAGCTTGTTTCTATCGTGTCAGTAAAGCAGTTTCCAGTTGCTGTGATGACATCAATGTAATTTGTCTACAGGATGTGTTCTAAAAGAAATAGTATGACAGAGATTTCATTGCTGGTCAGAATAACTCTTATTTTGAAATTCATTGGACCTTGCCAACTATGCAGGCTCTCAAGGCAAGCGTCCTCCATCAGATGAATGAAGGGAAGGCGCTACTTACTGCATCAAGTGAAACTTCTGAGGCACTGGCTTTGATAATTGATGGCAAATCACTCACTTATGCTATCGAAGATGATGTCAAGAACCTGTTTCTGGAGCTTGCTATTGGATGTGCATCTGTCATTTGCTGCAGATCATCTCCTAAACAGAAAGCTCTTGTAAGTAATTGTGTTCTTTCAACCTATGTTTTTCATTCTCTATAACAGAAAGGACGTAGTATGTAAGTGGTGCATAGAACTTTCTTCTATCAGAAGTGCTCTACTGGTGTCACATTTTCGTATAAAAGTTTTGGCCAGACCTGTTATTAATCAAAATTACATACTACCAATTCTCTTTAATCATAATTTCATTTCCTTCATTGGCTAAAAAGTAAATGATTAGCCCTCGATTGTTTATTATAATTAATTTTCCTCATATTTATCCAATACTGGTGATTGAAAAGAGGTCCTTTCCCATAGAAGCCCACAGGAATTGTTAAGCATACAAGTATTTGTGTTTTCTTTTAAATTTTTTTCTCTTTAATTATTCAGCAAACATGGTGAAAGAAGAAGCCTTATGGTATTTCAGGGGAAAAAAGAAGTCCTAGAGCTAGCCTTCATGAAAATATTTGATTCTTTGAATAATTGTAGCATTATTTAAAGAGTGGGTGAGAGAGAGAAATGAATTTGGACATTGACTTATCTGAACCAACTTCGCAGAAAAATTAAACTAACTGTTGTCATATTAATAAATGCAGGTTACAAGACTGGTTAAAAGTAAGACAGGTAAAACAACATTAGCAATTGGTGATGGGGCAAATGATGTTGGGATGCTTCAAGAAGCAGATATTGGTGTTGGTATCAGTGGGGTTGAAGGAATGCAGGTAAGTTCTAACTTATAAGCAAAAGCTTCATCAATGGATCAAGTTTGCTGGTCACTTTCCCATAATGGATTCTCAATTCTCCTTTTTGTTGACTTCCCAAAATCTCAGGCAGTCATGTCAAGCGATATTGCAATTGCACAATTCCGATTTTTGGAGCGCTTGCTGCTTGTTCATGGACATTGGTGCTACAGAAGGATCTCATCAATGGTACTATTGAGTCTTACTATATCATATCACAAGCTTTTTTTGAAGCCTCTTCCTTTAATTTACCTTGAACTGTGGAAATTGTTTTCTCATGCTTGACGATGCTCAAGACTATTGCTATATCTGCCAAGCTGATTAAAATTTTGGAAAAGTCTCGAGAAGAAAATCACATGCTGCTTCTGTTTAAATTCATATGCTGTTTCTTGAAAATTAACAGTGATTTATCAGCGAATGAAATTGAGATGGTTGACATAATTCTCTTGCTGTTCCGCAGATATGCTACTTCTTTTACAAGAACATTGCATTTGGGTTCACTCTCTTCTTCTACGAGGCATATGCATCATTCTCAGGCCAACCAGCTTATAATGATTGGTTTCTATCTCTTTATAACGTCTTCTTCACATCACTTCCTGTGATTGCACTTGGAGTGTTTGACCAGGATGTATCTGCCCGATTTTGCCTCAAGGTAGGTTTAATGTTTCGATGCATTTTCTTGTCTAACATGTGATACGGAATGGCTTAAATCTAGAAAAATTAGTTATGGAGGTTTATCTCATAGAAATCTAACAGTAGATGTTTTGTGGCGATGCTTTGTTCTTTCTGTATCACAGTTCCCTCTACTGTACCAAGAAGGTGTACAAAATGTCTTATTTAGCTGGATCGGAATCTTTGGCTGGGCATTTAATGGTGTATCGAGTGCTGTCTTAATCTTCTTCTTCTGCATCCGTGCAATGGAGCATCAAGCCTTTCGCAAAGGTGGAGAAGTTGTTGGCTTGGAGATCCTTGGTGCCACCATGTATACATGCGTTGTGTGGGTGGTTAACTGCCAGATGGCACTATCTATCAACTATTTCACTTATATACAGCATCTCTTCATCTGGGGTGGAATTGTATTCTGGTACATTTTCCTCATGGTATATGGAGCAATGGATCCATACCTATCAACAACTGCCTATAAAGTTTTCGTCGAAGCCTGTGCACCAGCCCCGTCTTACTGGCTCATCACACTCCTGGTGTTGTTATCCTCGCTCATCCCATATTTTATCTACTCGGCCATACAAATGCGTTTCTTTCCCTTGTATCATCAGATGATACACTGGTTGAGAAATGATGGGCAAACGGAGGACCCTGAGTACTGTCAAATGGTACGGCAAAGGTCATTGCGGCCAACAACGGTAGGTTATACAGCCCGCTATGTAGCGAAATCAAAACGTTTAAAAGAGAAGAAGCACCAGGATAGTTGATGGATATATCTCTGTAGATTGTTGTCGAAATTGTAGATTTTCTTGCAAAAGGTACGTTGTTTTGTATGTAAATATGCAACGCAGAGACAGTTTATTCGGTGGCACCACGTGGGAAAAGTGATCCTCTGGTAGACGACATTATCAAGTGACCTGATGAGAAGCAGCCATTACCCCCAAAAAATCTGTAGAAAATTGTTTCATAAGCTCCAAAACTGTAATTCGGATGTTTTGGCGGCTTTGAGGTCAGATCAAATGGTTTAGTTGGAGTTGGATTTTGTATAATAATACAACAATCAAATCTAGATATCCTTGTGCTTTGTAGAAATATCAGTAGCACTGCTGCTGCCCTTTCTCGTCCAATCCATCAGGTTGGTTAACGAGATCATAAGTACATGTTATAAGAGAAGATCAAATCACGTTAGCTTTACTTATCTTAGATGTTTCCATTGCTTGTTTGAAATTTTGATGGCCAAATTTCCATATCAATCCATGCATACCGACCGCTCAAATATACATATTTACACTGCCAACAATGTGCAAGGAACATGATTGCTAATTGCATCGTCTCTCTTCTGGAGGTGAAAAATAACCTTGAATTCGGGACTGCTACTTATAATCTTACATGGTCAGTCTCACCTTATAGATTTCATTTTAGCATCCATCCCCCTGGAACTTTGTTGGTCTATGCACTTATTGGTGCAAATCTTGTGATTACGCTGTAATTCACAACGAAGATAAAAACTTCTCTAATCAAATTTCATTAAACATTGACCCAAAATTAAACTTTAAACTAAGAAAAGGTATTTGATGATTGTAAATAATGCTAGAAGGTTAATTATACCTTGATAAATTAAATTTATTTTTTATTTTAATAAAAAAAATATTTGTTCAAGCAAAATTGAATTTCATTAATGTTTAAAGGTTACCTAAACTTGTAGTAAAATAAAATATAATATAGTTATAAGATAATAACCCTAATGATTCTATACCGCAAACTAATAGATATTAACTAAAAACTCAACTAAGTACAAACTTAATGTCTAAAACAAGTCTAAACATTGATTTTGGGTCAAAACAAACCCAACAAAAAAAGCTCTAAAATTAAAATTTAATTATCCCAAATAGTAATTAAAATAATAAATAAACCTTAAAAAATATTCAAATTAATACAAGTTATCAAAATAACTCTAAAATTATATCTTTTTTGCATTGGATCTCATATAGATGAATATGAAACTTGTAGAAGAGTGTCCTTTTATGTTGTTTATTAATCATTTTTCCTTGCTTAAAAGGTGTTGTCTTAAATGTTGAAGTTTCTTCCCTTTTCCAACTATTATAAAAAATAGAAAGAAAAGTAGTTGAAATATCTCCTTTAAATAGTCTCTCATAATCTTTTTTTTTTAATAAGAAAATCTTGTAAAATAAGAGAAAAACAATAAAAAAATCACAAGCCTCATTGCTATCACATACATTATATAATGAATATGAAATCCTTGCAAACTATGAATATTAGTTGTTGTCATAAATGTTACATTGTTTGACAAAGAATCTAGAATAAGTAAGCTAATACTGTTGTGCATGCTTCCAAAAGGATTTAGGAATCCCTGTATAAACTAGAATCCATAACACACAACAAAACAATATTTCATTAATTTTTGCACATTCTTTATAGACTTTAATTTTGATTTCAAACACATCATTCTTCCTTGTCCATATGAATTAATAGGACTACCATATATCACTAAAAATATATAAGTGTCTACTTTCCAAAACAATTGGAATCTTATCAAAATTTCTTATGTGGCTCCAGTTATATTCCGAGTAGTAAACAAAGATTTAGAGAGATAGATTTGACTCGATTCATTTAGTAACTTTAATTCTCTGAAATAATTCCTTACCAACTTTGATTTACCTGACATTTTAAATTAATATACAAAAGCTATCCAGAAACTCATGTAAAACTTTCAGCCCGATCTAATGGTCTAATTGAAAGTTATAATCGATAGTGTAAAACTTGACAATGAAAAATTTTACACAAAAAATTGAATATAACCTTATTTGGATTGTATCATCTTGTTAAAATAAAGCTCATGGGAACTTTAGCTAGAACAAGGATAACATATTCTTCTCAATGTCTTTCCTTCAAACTAATTGTTATCTTGTACATAATTATACATAAATGTTAATCCCAACTAGAAGACTATTCATCGATAGTCGTGAACTCTCAAGAAAAACTCCATAAATAATGGTTTTATCTTGCCACATATCACATATCATACATGTCTAAACAAGGGAAGGATGCCGCCACTAACTTCTATATAATAAGAATACTTATTGCAATTCCTAGATTTAAAGAGGCATATATCATGAGTTCTCATTATGCTCTGAATTAAAAGCACTTAAGCCTTGAAATTCTGCATTATCTTCAGTATCATATCTACAATATCAACCATTCTTTTTGCCTTATAGATATAAAATTGATCTTGATTGTAGCTAAAATACCTTGCATTGCAAACAAATATTGTGAACAATATCAATCATATTTTAGATTAAGGGTAGCCAGCGTATTTTCATGGTGTTTTTTTTTTTTTTGTGAAATGCCACATACTACATCAAACATGCATTGTTAAGATTAAAAATGTATAAGTTTGATATTTATCTGATACTCATATCTTAAAACTATTTTTGGAGCAAAAAAGAATGTAAATTTAGTAAAATTATCAGTTTTTGATGTGGAACAATAAAAAATTAAGGAAAAGAAAGGAAGGGAAAAAAAAACAAGCTAGAGAAGAATCTAGGAAGGAAAAATGGAAAGGCTAGGGGAAAAAATTGTTTGCAGGTTTCTTATTAATTCAACCAAAAAATTGTTTATATATAAATAATCCTAATAAAACCCTAATAATTATACTTATAGTTCATTTGTAAGATGTCCAAAATAACATGAAAATAAACCTAATAATAAAATTAGATAAAATTTTATTAAGTAGATTTAAATAAAGTAATGGGTTAGCTTATTTTCTATTGTTTATGTCTATATATGTATAATTTATAACAAGGTAGGGTCCCAACAACTCTTCTAGGGTTGGAGTAACTCAACCTCATCAAGTATTATTTCAAATGGCTCCTATAGTACTTCTAAATATTAAGATCAAATATAACTTCGATGATCCAAGCATAATTTGAATTAGGTCATCTTATCTAATGAATAAAGAATTGTTGAATCTCAGAATCCCTAACAAAAACAACTTGTTCATTCAATATAGCATCAATTGTTTTTTATGTCAATAACAAGGAAAATAAAGTAGAGTCTTAAAAGAGTCAACAAGAATGGAACTAGGTAGAGTCTTATAAGGGCTTTATAGGATAGGTTGATGCCTTTTATATACAACTAGATTCTCGATATTAAAAGTAGATTACCAAAGTTAGGTGGTTGGTTACTAATAGCATAAACATTTGATCCAACCCTTAATAACACTTTAATGGTCTAACATTACATATATACAATTCTTGTATGACTATAAAAGGATGTCATTTAGGCCTAACTTTAACATTAAATTTATTATGATATCTATGTAAAGTAGCTTGAAATTTATATTATGCTTTAATTGCTTTAATTCATTTAATAATCTCAATATGAAAATTTCAAACTCCGGATGTAAATGTCTCAACTAACTCAAACACTCTAGGGTAAAAAGACATGGGAAAATGATTTTTCTAGTTTTTATAACTATGAACAATTTTAAATGGATATATGAAAATCATTATATTAGCTATTATAGGTAAATTAGATTATTGTAAGAACCAAGTCTCAAGTTATATTTTGATCACACACTAAACATTTTTAAAGGTTTTCTAAGCTTCAATTTAGCACCTCAGTTTGATCATCTATTTAAGAGTGGTAAGCACTAGAAGATTTTAACTTAGCACTAACCACATGCCAAAGTACCTTCTAAAAATAACTCATAAATCACATATTTGTATTTAAGACTATAATTTTAGAGATGTCACGTAACTTAAAAATCTCATCAAAATAGAGTTTAACAACTCTAAAGATATTTGTCATCTTGATACAAGGAATGAAATGGACAATCTTGTAAACATGGTCACCACTATAAATATAGAATCATACTTCTTTAGATACATAAAAGTTCAAACATAAAATTCATACTTCTATTTTGCCGAGTATAATTAGTACACAAAAAGGGGTGTAATGACTAATATTTGTTTTCTATACTTGTTTAGCTGACATGTTTAACATTAACAAATTAATTTGGTCGTACCTTTTTAAATTGGACAAAAATTTTTTAGCATTTCATCTCTTTTATAGTTTTATTTCTCCTAAAACATCCTAAAAGATGTCCTATATGAATCTCTTAAATCAAGAAATCATGTAATGATGTTTATGGTATATAAAGCTTGTTATTTCAAAACAAATGCCCTTTTTAAAGGTAACAGTCATTTATAACAGGAAGATGTCCATCTTTAAAAGCTATGTATACCTCCAAACTTTAAACTTGATCCATACTTCTTTTTAAGTTTCTCAAACTTAATACCTTGAACACTCATTATAGATAATAATGTAACTGAGTGACTTGATGCATCCATTATCTTATTCTCAACTCTAGACTTTTGTCTCAAGATAAATGAATATGCTTATAAATATTCAACCCAACATTCTCTATGGTTGAGCTTCTTTTAAGAATTGAGATAACAAAAGGCCTCACAGTCTAAGTAAAGAACAAACTTTTATGTTAATAAATAACGATGCTAGTAGTACAAAGCCTAAACTATCGTATAAAATTCTTCATCATAGGTTGGAAACTTTTATTTGATCTCATTAATTTTTTTACTAAAATAAGTTGTATAATGACATTCCTAACAAAGTACTTTTTTTATCCCAATGTCCGATGCATCACACTCTACTTCAAACATCTCAATAAAATCTAGGGATCATATAATCAAACCTTGCATCATTCTTTTATTGACTTCTTTAAATGTCTTACTTGATATCTTACTTTATCTAAATTCACCATACTTCAAACAATCCATGGTTAAAGACATGATAATACTAATCCTTTAATGAAATAATAATAGAAAATAGTAAACATATGAAAGCTATCGACTTAATAAATATTGTTAGGCTTGTGCCTATTTATAATGTCCTAAACTTTGCAGGAATTAGTAGAGATTTTCTCATAAAATACTATAAACCTTAATAAAATCACTCGGTTAGTGAAGAAGCATATTTTATGTTTATAAATAAACTTTCCTTTCTTAGGATTTTGTAGACTTGAATAAGATAATCCAAGTTTTTGTTTTTGTTTTTGTTTTTTCTATAAATAAGGTTGTTATCAAAATATACCATTAAAGATTTTTCCATAAAAAATCCAAGCACTTGTATCATCACTCTCATATAAGTTGAAAGACATGATCAACAACTCATATAAACTTATTTTTAATTTTAAATATAGTTTTTAAAATTATCCTAAGACGAATCCTCATCTAATAGTATCCACTCTTTAAATCAATATTGGTGAAAAATTGAGTTTCTATTATCATATTAAACATGTCATCCAACCTTTAAATTAGGATATAATACTAGATAATAATCTTATTAATGACTTGATATCTACACATCCTCTAATAATAATCTTTTATAGGGGTTAAAGAAGGTGCTCTATAAAGACTTAAATTTTTTTCCCTTGAAATCTTTTTATAGTATTATTTTGTTAACTTACCTTTATCATATAACACCGTGGATATAAAAACTATAAAATATTGAATGTCAATGTAAAAGTTGAGAAATCATAAAGCTTAGAAGGAAAACTATTATGAAACTATTTGGACATTATACTTACTTTTTCATTTGATTTTTTTTACGAAGTTTTCTAAAACTTTCTTTGCCAATAATGAAAACACAAGGGACTCTTTATTAATATCCTTCTCGAAAACTCATTTAAATTTTTGACATCATGTTTTTTTTATTGTTATTGTTGTTAAGACTAAGTAGTACTTCAACTAACTAGGTCTTTTTATCCTTACAAGTGAAAAAATAAAAATTTCACCGATAAAAAATAGTGATTCAAATCATATATTTGTAATGAGTCCACATGAGATAATATATCTTACATCAATTAAAATCACATCACACCAAATCTCTCATCTTAATAGTTCAAGAATTTAATAAAGAAAACTACATCTTTGTTATGGAATTATTATACTTAACAAGTATAACAACTCATTAATAAAGGAAATAAATATGGATCAAATAGATACACTTTTTACACTTCAAATCATTTGAATTTTTTTCTTTTCGGTTATTGATTTTAACTACTCAGTGTTTTCTATGCAAGCGACAGCATAGCTAAAGATAACAATTACATTTTTCTACAGAATTTAAATTATTTCATTTATGAGGAAAAATCATTTCATTTCCATATAATTAAATTAAAAGTTTTTTAAAAACACCTCATTTCACAAACACACATCAAATAACTGTTTGTATTAGTTTATATAATTTTCATTTTATTTCATTGAACATGTATCAATTTTCTAATTCTCGAGTAAAACTTTTCAAGGTGCAAGAAAACGTGTTCATAATACCTGCACATTCTTACCAAGAAAAACAAAGCTTGGACTAATAATAAAACTTTGACTAGTTAATTTTCTGGAGCTACTCATAATGAGTTAATTCTCAAAAATATAATGGCCGCAGCAAGCCTTACAAGCTAGTGCAAACGAAGGCAATTCATTCAAAAATAAATAAATAAATGAAATGATAAGACGGGTCAAGGATTAAGTGCATTATTCCTTTAATTCCCGATTTTGGTTGGCAAGTAATGCTCATAGGCTGTTCATAAGAAGAAAAAAACAAAACATATAATGCTGTATCAAGCTCAATTAAATTTGACCTCCCTTCTCCAAAACTAATAATAATAATAATAAATAAATAAATAAATCAATCAATCAAAAGCTCCTATCATGACACATTGATACGGGTAAAACTCCATAAGGGCACTCGAAGAAAAACTGTGGGAAGGAATCGTTTCGTCACTGGGTTGACAAAATTGGATGATGCATACTTGTTGTAGGGCAATGAAAAGAGCATGAGAATCCTTATCTACCAGTCAAACAAACGGGATTGACAG
Source organism: Populus pruinosa (assembly GCA_026413675.1). Classification (NCBI taxonomy): domain Eukaryota; kingdom Viridiplantae; phylum Streptophyta; class Magnoliopsida; order Malpighiales; family Salicaceae; genus Populus; species Populus pruinosa. The sequence goes on from JANKMR010000020.1 coordinate 7,326,459, forward strand.
TGAAAGAATTGGAATCTCTTTAATTAAAAAAAAATAGAAAAAATATCTTTCGGATTTTTTTCCCCACTAAAGAAACGTGAGAATAATAAGAGCACTCAGCCAGAGTTTTAGACCAGTAAATCAGAATAAGAAAAAGAAAAAAAAAAAAAAAAAACTACAGAACATCCCCGGCTTGCTTAATCTTCCATCTTCCTGGATTCTCTCCTCTCTCTATTAGCTGATGAGATGCATGATTTCTATTTTGGTTGGTCCACCTTGTCGTCTATAGAATCATTCGTAGCTAGAACTCAGTTCCAATCCCGTTTGGTACAAGGAATTTGATACCAAATTCCACAAGTACACTCAATTTAGCAGATTCTCTCCCACCTTAATGCTCCATGACTGAATTTTTTTTTCCCTTGCTTTCATGCAGCAATGACGATTGCATGTCTTCCCGCTTGGAAACTTATTTCGAATACACTTTTCTACCTTTTACCAAGGAAAGGAACAGGCTATAACTTTTAGATGACCTCCTCGAGAAAACGACACATAATCGGCACCCAAGTAATTCCCATGACTTCTTACATCAGTTGCCATCTCTACAATCTGAAAAACCTAAACACGAAACAGCAAACAAATTTCTGGACAAAACAGCCCGTCACCAACTCTCAAATCAATACTGATTGGTGCTACTGCCTAAGATCTGAGATATGAACACTTTCCACATCTATGCGACAGCAATAAACTGCTGTTTTAGCCATAGATCAGTGTGTTTTACCCTAAAAGCACCCATGGGACCACAGGTCACCCCACGAAAAAGAAAAAAGATAGGGGGAGGGAGCATTACAGACAAGAAATAGTGTGACTAAACTCCCCACGTACTCAACTTTTTATCCCACCGTTTTTTGCTTCCATCGTCCAAACCATTTCATAAAATTTCCCATGCCTCATGAAAATAGAAGTTCCCGAGCAGAGAGTATTTTGTGAAACAACCAGACCATTAACAGAAGGGAACTCAACCGCGAAATAAAAAAGAAAATTAACAATTTCCAGAACTTGAACAAAAATAATGAAAGCTAGAGAGGAAATATCCATGCACATCACTAAGAACTACAGGAGAGAGAGAGAGAGAGAGAGCAGCATCAAGAAAATCCTTGTAGAAACATGACACAGAAAAAGAAGAGATTAAAAAAAAAATAACACCGAATATGGGCGAAAACCCCCCACAAACTAAAATTGACGGCAACATCAACCTCAAAATAAGTAAGCTTTAACCAGCTAGGTCGCTCAATGATCAAGTCCAGAAGAGATGGTTTTCAATCATGGACTTTCATGCGATTTAAAATTAATATCAAGTATATATGTAAACCATCATTATTTCTTCTCAGCTATATAAAGCCAAAAATTAAATTCAAAAAGTAATTATAAGCTAGCTAAGATTTTCTATCAACATAAATTTGTAAAACAGCAAAATCATCAACACGTCATCATTAAAATTACCAGGCACAAAAATTATAGGTAAATATCATAAAAATCACAGTTCGTTCATCTCACATTTGTCAAATTGATTCAACCAAGTATTATTAATTAATATATCATATACTAAAAAAGAGCCGACTTAAATAAAAACAAGGTTACAGTATTTTTCACTAAGGTAAAAAAAAAAAGTACAACAGCAAAGTCTAACATAAGAACCAAATCAAGCAGCAGCGTAAACAAAGATAATTTAAAAAAAAAAAAAAAAGACAACGAAGAAGGGGAATAAAGGAAGCGCTGGATGCAGAGGTTTATCGATCGGTTCATGTTTTTCGTGTTAAACAAAAAATTGGCCAGGAAGAGATCGATGAACCGCTGCCTCCAGTGTCTTCCCAACCACCACAAATTTAGCAATCTCTAAAACCTTTCTCTTTTTCTCCTTTTCTTCATCCTATTCTCCTTTTCTTTTCCACACAACTGCTACCACAGATCTATAAATTAAATTCAAAATTCATGTATGTTCTTGTTTTTTATATAGATTGGGAGGAGAGAAATCTCAATTAAAAAAATAATATATTTGCGCGAGAGAGAGAGGAGGGAGCTTCCCTTTGATCGAAGCAGGAATCTGGAAGGAAAAGTCACCATTGCCGTACGTTATTTTCTCTCTCTGCTTCTGTTTTTTTATGATTCGTTCGTTCATGAACCAGTCACAGACACGCAGCAAGCCACTTTCGTGTTTATAATAAATATCGCGTGTGATTTGTTAAGTTACTTTCTTACCCTTACTTTTTCTAACAATCGTAGGCTGACACGTTCCGCCTAGTTAATGATTTCTTGCCAGGTGGCTTTGTCTTGTACCCGTGTTTGTGGCCCGGCTAATAATGCAGCGTGCCTACGTACTTATGTAGCTTCCAAGTGGCATGGGCTTATTATATTCTAAATAATAAGAGAAGGGGATTTTACTCACAGCACTATCTGAATAATAATTTGTTTCTTTTCTTTTCTTTTCTTTTTTGGTTTTTTCCTCTTTTTTTTTTCAATTAAAATTTTTATTTTATTTTTTAATATTACATTTATTTTTTATTAAATTATTGATTATAAGTGTGACAAATTAAGTTAGTTTGATTTATTAACCTTATTAATTTAAGTTTTTACTTTTTAATTATTTTTTTATCAATTTTATTTTTTAATATTGAATTGATTGAAAATTAGACTTCATAAGTTTTCTTATTTATTTTTTATTATGTTATTTCAATTCCATGACTTGAAAAAAATACTTAATGAATTAAATGTTAAGCACCAAAAATTACCCTAAGAGGGTGTTTGATGTTTTTTCACCCATGCCTTCTTATCTAGGTTGTTCCACTCTTCGTTAAAAATTAGCCAGAAAGGTTTCATGTTGAACCACAAGAAATTATTGAAAACTTCTCTTAATATATCTAAATGACTGATTATCTGTATAAATGATAAATCATTTAAAAGTTATTAGTTTATTATTCCAATATGTTTAGCAAGTCATACTTCTTCATATGAATTGTTTTCTATTTTACCATTCTATTCATAAGTCTTATTATCATGGGACTAATTGTTTTATGTTTTTAACAATTCCTTTTAATCTAAGTATGTAAATCATGCGTTGTTATTTGATTCCTTCATCTCTTTGTAAAAGGCTATGTAAGCATGTTGTTCTATGATGAATATATAAGCAACTACTTAATCAAGATCATTTGTTATAGTTTCTTCTGAGTGTTTTTCAATAATTGATATCAAGTCTCATTACAGGAGGACTGAGTGTGAGTGTGAGTGTATGTGGAAAGAAACTGTAGTTTCTTTTTTAGAATTAGGAAATCAAACATAGTGGTAGAAAGTAATAGCAATTGTTTTGTGAAGTCAACCATTTCCAATTTTGATGGACATTACGATTATTAGGAGATGTTGACGAAGAACTTTCTTCACTTCAAAGAATATTAGGATCTCATAAAGAATTGGATTTTGATAGTGGGAACAAAAGGATAGTTCAAATTAATCGAGGACTAGGCAAAAGCACAACTTAAATTGATTGAAGGCCAGAATTATCTCTTTCAAACTATAAATCAGAATCCCATAGAGACTATACTCAATAGAGACATATCAAAGAGTATTTGGGACTTCATAAGACAAAAGTATCAAGGCTCTACCTAGGTAAAAAGGGAACAGTTACAAGCATTTTGTAGGGACTTCGAGTCTCTCTACATTAAGAAGGGTGAAATTATTGATAATTTGTTATCTCGCACTCTTACTATAGCTAATAAAATGAAGACTCATCATGAGGCACCATCATCAATGAAATTTTTTTGAGGCCTATGATGTTAAAATTTGATTATTTGGTTTGCTCCATTAAAGAATCCAATTATTTAAAAACACTGGCCATTGACGAGCTGTGGAGCAGTTTACTAGTCCATGAACAAACAATGAATGTCCATCAAGAAGAAGAGCAAACTCTCAAGATTACTCATGAAGATAAAACTAGTAAAGGAAGAGATCAAGGGATGTTTAGAGAAAAAACAAAAAGAGGAAATATGATGTTCGTTGTGCTCGCAGCAATGATGCCTAAAGTTACTACTTGTTTTCAAGTTACAAGAGACGATGAGAGTTATTTATAGCACTACAGATTTGGACATTTAAGCTTTAAAGGGTTGAAAAGCCTTCAATATAAAAGGATAGTCAGTCGTTTGCCTTCTGGTTTACCTTCACTTACAACTTCTACAAAGTTATATATAACATATTTGGTTGGAAAGAAGCATAAATAATCCATTCAAAAAAAAAAAGTCTATGGAAGACTGACACGACTAAAAAATTAATGTCTTCTCCCAAGTGCAGGAGTGTCGAAGTAATAAATAACCCGGCAAGACCGAGATCGAACCATAGGAAGGTTAATTGTACAAATTATAAATAACAATTATAAACAACAACAACAATAATAATATTAATAGTAGTAGTAGTAGTAGTAGTAGTAGTAGTAGTAAAGAAAGAGAAGGAGAAGAAAAAGAAAAAAAAGATGATGAGAACTTTGAGATGGAATATTAATGTAAGGATTAAACAATAATAATAACAAATGTTAAGGTTAGAGATTCCACTAATGGTATATCAAACAAGTATAGTATAAACTCTTATTATTCAATTAGAAACCACATACAAATGAGGTTCCAATCAGATTATATATTGTTAACATGATTACATTAGTCATTTTATTCGATTAATGCTAATACTTGTAAATCTCGTCAAGCATTCATGATTATAACTTATGTTAACAACAAATCAAGTTCCTTTCATAGTTCAGGTGTCGATTATACCATACAGTATGAGCTATGAAAGTGCCAAGCATTTGTTGTACCAAGTGTTATACAACATAAATCAAGATTAGTTATTTGACAAGCAAAGTATTAAAGAGTGAACAAGATAACAAATACAAAACATGTTAGTATCAAACATGTAAGTCCATATTAAGTTTACACTATACTTATTCTTACACCATTAGTGTAACCTTTTCACCTAAATATAATAAACTTAGCTAAACATAATGAATGAAAGAAAAATAAATAAATAAAATAAGAACATAAATAAGATAAAAGTTAACTAAGTAAAGGAAAGGAAATGAAATGCATAAACTTGATATTAATGAAAGCAAACATAAACATTACAAAAAAAAATACAAAGAGAGAAAGAAAAAGCATGATCTTGATCTGGAAATCAAGATGCTTAAATGCATGGCAAATGCCTCTTTTTATAGGCCAAAATTGGGAACTATTGATTTGATGACTAATTGATGAGCGGGTGACCAACTCTTAACTTGGTGACAATCCTTATCTTCTCTTGTCTACCCAAAACGTCATTGATAACGTCAAAATTAGAGCCATTTGAAAACATGAAAGTTGTAGAAAATTGTCTCAGCTTTCTTTTGTAAACATTTCAGCTCATTTGGACTTCTAGAACTCAAGATATGGCCAAACTACTGAACAGTGCTCGAGCTGGAGCACAGATTCAGACTTATTTGTTGTTGCTACAATTTGGACTTGAAAATGATCTTTTTAGATCTTATGCTCTATGAAAATTATAGGCTTATGTCTTACCTTTCCATCCATATAAAGTAGACCTAAATCTGAGATCTATAACTCCAGATATGACCCAATTACTGAATAGTGTTCCGGTTTGGATTTCACCGACATCTCTTTTCTAAGTTTGGTCATCTCTTTATCCTTTTAATTTTAGTTCTTAAATTCATCAATCAATCTTTTCATTTATATGATAGGTCTGCATTTAAAATGAACATTTACCATAAATTAAAGGTATCTTATATTATTAGATATATTATTATAAAACATGCTTTAGTTAAGGAGTTTTGATACTTTAAGTGCAAAATGACGATATAAAACTTTGATAAAAATGCACTTTTAAGTACTAATCAAAGGCATCACAAAAACTGGAGCTAGTATATATCGATATACATGGCCTTATAAAGTCTACATCAAACAGCAACAAGAGGTATGCTTTTAGTTTTATTGATAATTTTAGTCATAATACTTGGATTTACTTCTTGCATGGAAAATCAAAGGCTTTTACCATGGTAAAAAGATATAAGGCCTGTATTGAAAAGAAAATAAATGTATTTCTTAAATGTCTAAGGACTGACAAAAGTGGTGAGTTCACCTCAAAATGAGTTTAGGGAGTTTTGTAAGGCAAATGACATAACTAGGCAACTAACCACAACTTGTACTCCTTATCAAAATAGAGTTGCTCAGAGGAAGAATATGATTGTAATGAATTTAATATGTTGTATGCTCACAAAAAAACAAGTTCCAAAGGCTTTTTGACTAAAAGTTATGAGATGGTGTGCACATGTTCTCAACATAAGCCTTACTCTAGCTGTCCAAAATAAAACTTCAAGGAAAACATGGAGTGGTATGAAACCTATAGTAGACTATTTAAAAGTTTTTAAGTACCTGGCTCATGTGTATATACCAGACCATAAAATAATTAAGTTGAATTATAAAAGCATATAGTGTGTTTTACTAGGAATGAGTGATGAGTTGAAAGCTTATAAATTGTTTGATCTGGTCTCTTAAAAGATAATTGTTACTAGGGACGTTGTTTTTAGGAGAACGAAGGTTAGAAGTAGGATATGAGTAGGGAAGAAATGACTTTAAATATGTTAAAATTGGTTGATACTAGAAAAGAAAATGATGAAGAAGAGAATGAAGGAAAACCTAAAGCATACATTAAGAACTTGGAATAAAGGCTAATGAGAATAAAAAGGTTGATGGAACCAGTATTAGCTCACATTCTAGTGTGTCCATGATGAGAATTCCTTGGGTCTAGTTGAAGGGAAGGCAAGACAAGTTCCACTTTGGATGCAGGATTATGAAATATGAGAGAGTTTTTCAAAAAAGAAAGATTCGAATGCCATGATTATTCTTACAAAAGCTGATCCCTTTACTTTTACGGAAGGTGTGATGAGTAAGAAATGAAGAGATGCCATGAATGTAGGGATTAAAGCTATTAAACGTAATAAAACATGGGTTTTGATTATCTTATTTGAAGGAGTAAAGAGTATTGGAGTTAAACATGTCTTTAAAACAAAACTCAATGAAAATGGTAAAATAGACAAATGCAAGGCTAGACTTATAGCAAAGGGATATGCATAATAATATAGGGTTGATTACACTGAGGTTTATAATCCAGTGGCGAGATTAGATACCATACATTTAATAATTGTTGATGCAACCATATTATTTAATAGTTTTACCCACATTTACCTAGTGTTTTGCCTATGTTTTATACATAAAATACCTTGATATTCTTTGTTTTATATTTTAAAGGCACTTTTGGATGAAAAGTTCAAAAAAAAGTAAATTGGAGATAATTGATAGATTTGACCTCTAGTCAATATTTTGTGTAAAGCTTAAGCTTTAGGTGTCAAAATAAAGTGATTCCAGTGGTATTTGAAAGCTAACATCTATAAATTTCTACATATATAGGCAAGAAAAAAAAAGCTTAGAAATCACAGCTTTTAAAGTCAAATCTCATATTCTGTCAATGGTGACCTTTGACCATTCCTCCTTGAATATATTAAGCTACAAAAGTTTATTTGATGTAAACTCAATTTTTTTGGATTCATGACTCGAATACCTATCATCCTACCATATGTTAGCAGAAAAAAGAGATCATATAAGAGAGATATAATTTTTCTAAGATGATATATGAATGCTACCAACAGACAGGTTTCGTGAAGAAACAAGTTCAAATTACATCTCAAAACATCCAATCTGGCATCCAAATCTTTATTTTAGCAATTTAGCTTATGTAAATAAAAAGTCAAAGCTTAAGGATTTTATGCAAAGCTATTTTTTTTTTTTAGAAAAATATTATTGAAAGGCTTAAATATAAATTGTCTACTTAGAAAAGAATTATTTTGTAGAAAATAAATTAGGGTTTCTTAGGATATAAAAAGAAAAGGAGAAAGGAAAAGAAAGGATGGCCAACTAAGAGAGAAAAACACCCCTTCTCCTCCACAAACCTAAAATCAAGTTTTCTTATGTCTTTTTGATTAGTTGTTCAACAAACATGCAAGGCTAAACTCTCTTCTTCTTTTTTCTACAAGTAAACATTCACTACAGAAAGTAGAACTGATCATGGAAATGAAATGTCAATTTATACTTTGAATATTTATCTTTTCTTATATTGATTAGTTAACAAATCCATTGTATACTAATTCTAACCATCAAGCAACAACAATATCTGCACTAGTAATTTAATTAAATGACAACTTTAAGAACTAGATGAGTTGATTAATCTAGACAACATAAATGTTCATAGTCCATGTTTGATTTGATCAAACAAATGTTCTCCCTAAGGTTAATAATTAAACTTAGTTGCTTTATAAGTTCATATATCATAACTCTGGTTTTGATAACAAACTTAGCAATAGATTATTTACAATAATAACTTAGAGTCTGCTCTAGTAATTAAAATAAATAATCCTAAGAAATAAGCATAGGAGAACAAACATATTCATTCATCATATAAACTGAAAAAAAAAAAAAAGATAAAATAAATCTCACAGTTCTTGAAATCCAAAGGTTTCCATGTCCTCATGACAAAAACAAAAGTTTAGCTTTGCATATTTGTTGAACAACTAATCAAAAAGAAAGAAGAAAATGTGATTTCAGGTTTATGGAAGAGAAGGGATGTTTTTTTTCTCTTGGTTTTTTAACAAAATAGTCCTTTTCTAAGTAGACAATTTACATTTAAGTCTTTCAACAACTATTTTTCTAAAATAAAGAAAAATAGCTTTGCATAAAATTTTCAAGTTTTAACTTTTGACTTAGAGGAGCTAAATTACTAAAATAAAAAATTGAATGTCAGTTTGGATGCTTTGGGACATAATTTGAACTTATTTCTTCACAAAACCTATTTATTGGTAGCATTTATACGTCATTTTAAAAAATCATATCTCTCTCATATGAGCTCTTTTTTTATTAAAATTTGGTAGGCTGATAGGTCTTTGAGTCAAGATCCAACAAAATTGATTTTGTATTAAATGAACTTCTGTAGCTCAAGAAGGATGGTGTATTTTTATCTTGATGTAAAAAGTGTATTTTTACATGGTGAACTTAATAAGGAAGTTTTTGTCCAACAACTTTAGGGATATATGAAAAAAGGCAAAGAATAGAAGGTTGATAAGTTAATTAAGGCATTGTATAGTCTCAAATAAGCTCCACGAGCTTAGTACAACAAGATTAAGGCCTATTTTTCTAAAGAAGACTTTGAAAAATATCATTGTGAACATACCCTATTTATAAAATTGAAGGAAGAAGGTAAGATTTTAATTGTTAGTCTTTATGCTGATGATTTAATTTTTACTAGGAATGATAATAATATGTGAGAAGAGTTTAAGAAGTTAATGCTATTGAAATTTAACATGTTTAACTTGGGGAAAATGAGATTTTTTTGGGGATTGAAGTGTTATAAAATTCAGATGGGATTTATATGTGTCAAAGAAACTATACTAATGAAATATTAGAAAGATTTAGCATAGACAAAAGCAACTTGGTGAAGAACCCTATAGTTCCAAGTTGTCAATTATCAAAGAATAAGAAGAGACCCAACGTTGATGCATGTTTAAGCAGGTGGTTGGTAGTTGACATGACAAAAAGATTAATGTCTTCTTCCAAGTGCAAGAGTGTCGAAGTAATAAATAACCCGGCAAGACCGGGGTCGAACTACAGGGAAGTTAATTGTACAAATTATAAATAACAACAACAACAACAACAATAACAACAACAACAACAACAACAATAATAATAATAATAAAGAAAAAGAAGAAGAAGAAGATGAGAATTTTGAGATGGAATATTAACGTAAAGATTTAACAATGATAACAAACAATGTCAAGGTTAGAGGATCCACTAATGGTATATCAAACAAGTATAGTATAAACTCTTATTATTCAATTGGAAACCACACATAAAGGAGGTTCCAATCAGATTATAAATTATTAACATGATTACATTAGTCATCTTATTCCATTAATGTTAATACTTGTAAATCTCATCAAGCATTCATGATTATAACTTATGTTAACAACAAATCAAGTTCCTTTCATAGCTCAGGTGTCGTTATACCATACAGTATGGACTATGAAAGTGCCAAGCATTTGTTGTACCAAGTGTTATACAACATAAATCAAGATTAGTCATTTAACAAGCAAGGTATTAAAGAGTGAATAAGATAACAAATACAAAATATGTTAGTATCAAACATTAAAGTCCATATTAAGTTTACACTATACTTATTCTAACACTATTAGTGTACCCTTTTCACCTTGACATAATAAACTTAGCTAGACATAATGAAAGAAAGAAAAATAAATAAACAAAATAAAAACATAAATAAGATAAAAGTTAACTAAGTAAATGAAAAAAAAAATGAAAGACATAAACTTGATATTAATAAAAGCAAAGCATAAACATTATAAAAAATACAAAGAGAGAAAGCAAGAGAATGATCTTGATCTGGAAACCAAGATGCCTAAATATACGGCAAATGTCTCCTTTTATAGGCCAAAATTGAGAACTATTGATTTGATGACTAATTGATGAGTGGGTGGCCACTCTTGACTTGGTGACAATCCTTATCTTCTCTTGTCTGCCCAAAATGTCATTGATAATGTCAAAAATGGAGCCACTTGAAAACGTGAAAGTTGTAGGTAATTATCTCAGCTTTCTTATCTAAAAACTTCATCTCATTTGAACTTCTAGAACTCCAGATATGGCCAAAATACTGAACAGTGCTCGGGCTAAGGGATAGATTCAGGCTTCTTTGTTGTTGCTACAATTTGGACTTGAAAATGGTCTTTTTAGATCTTGGGCTCCATATGAAAGTTGTAGGCCAATGTCTTACCTTTCCATCCATATAAAGTAGACTTAAATCTGAGATCTATAGCTCTAGATATGACCCAATTACTGAATAGTGTTCCGGTTTGGATTTCACCGACATCTCTTTTCTAAGTTTGGTCATCTCTTTATCCTTTTAATTTTAGTTCTTAAATTCATCAATCAATCTTTTCATTTATATGATAGGTCTGCATTTAAAATGAACATTTACCATAAATTAAAGGTATCTTATATTATTAGATATATTATTATAAAACATGCTTTAGTTAAGGAGTTATTGATACTTCAAATGTAAAATGATGATATAAAATCATAATAAAAATGCACTTTTAAATACTAATCAGTAGTCTCATGTATTTGACTGTAATTAAACCTGATTTGATATATGTTGTAAGTCTTATTAATAGGTTTATGTCATGTCCTACAAAGTAACATTGGTTGGTAGCGAAAAAATTACTTAGATATCTGAATAACGATAAATATGAGGGTTTTGTATAAGAAAGGAGGTTGTAAACAACTCATAACTTATTCAAATAGTAATTTTACTAGAGATGTAGATGATCACAAGAGTACTACGAGGTGTGTATTCATACTTAGTCTTAGAGCGATATCATAATCATGCAAAAAGAAGCCTATGGTTAGCTTCATCACCGAAACTAAGTATATCATCACTGCCTTATGTGTTTGTTAGTGTTTAGCTAAGAAGAGTTTTAGAAAAGCTTTGTTGTGTGTAGGAGAAATGCACTACATTCTGTATGATAACACTTCAAGTATAAAACTCTCTAAAAATCATGTTCTTTATGACAGAAGTAAACACAATGATATTAGGTTTTATTTTCTTCATGAATTGGTCAGAGATAGTGATTAGTACTTAAAAATACATTTTTATCAAGGTTTTATATCATCATTTTGCACTTGAAGTATCAATAACTCCTTAACTAAAGCATGTTTTATAATAACATATCTAATAATATAAAATACTTTTAATTTATAGTAAATATTCATTTTAAATGCAGGCCTATCACATAAATAAAAGGATTGATTGATGAGTTTAAGAACTAAAATTGAAAGGATAAACAGATGTCTAAACTTAGAAAAGAAAAATTGGTGTAGTCCAAACTGGAACACTATTTAGTAATTGGGTCATATATAGAGCTGTAGCTCTTGGATTTAGGTCTACTTTATATGGATGGAGAGGTAAGACATAAACCTAAAAATATGAAGCTTAAGATTTAAAAAGGTCATTTTCAAGTCCAAATTATAGTAACAACAAAGAAGTCTGAATCTGTCCTATAGCCCGAATACTATTTAGTGTTTAGCCCATATATGGAGTTCTTAAAGTCCAAATGACTCCATTTGCTTTTCCTGGAAAACTGAGATAATTTTTTATAACTTTTATGTTATCAAGTGGTTCCAATTCTGACGTTATCAATGAGGTTTTAGTCAAACAAGAGAAGATAAGGATTGTCATCAAGTTAATAGTTGACTACCCACTCATCAATTAGTCATCAAATCAATAGTTTCTAATTTTGGCCTATAAAAGGAGGCATTTACCAAGCATTGAGGCATTTTGATTTCTAGATCAAGATCATGCTTTTGCTTTCTCTCTTTGTATTGCTTAAGTTTTGCTATCATTAATATCAAGTTTATACCTTTCATTTCCTTTTCTTTACTTAGTTAACTTTTATCTTATCTATATTCTTATTTTGTTTATTTATTTTTCTTTCATTCATTATATTTAGTTAAGTTTATTATATCAAGGTGAAAAGATTATACTAATGGTGTAAGAATAACTATAGACTAGACTTAATGTCGCACGTCAAAAAAATCCATGTGGCGTCGGCTCTGGTGATTTTTCTCTCTGTTATGTTTGATTTGATCTTGTTGAATTCGTTGGAAGTCACCACCAAGTATTTAATTGAGGGTTACTAGGAAACTCGGTTATACTGGTCTTGTCAGAGATTCGCGGGTAAGGGACTAGTTGTGGTTAGGGAAGGTATTAACACCCTTAACACATCCTACTTGAGGTAAGCTGCTTCATGGACTTGATGTGTTAAAGAAGTTTTAAAATTTTTATCTTTTCATCAGATTTTAGAAATAAAACTTTCGTACAAGTTTGTATTTCTACACCGTGATCCAATCAAAATATTAAATCCTTTTTTATTCTTTGCAGTTTTATCATGAACAGAAAACAAACACTCATAAAACAAATACAAACACACACACACACTTTCCCTATATTTTTGTTTCTTTTCCTTTTCTTTTTTTTTGTTTTTTTTTATCTACACTTCAAAAATATAAATATTAAAAAATTAAATAAAAATTACATTACATAATTCTTAAATTATAAAATAGTCCTTAAAACCCTAGAAATCACAAAGAAGGCCTCTTGGACAGTGTGAACAGGGCATGTGAACAGTGGCGACGCGTTGCACAACGCGCCGCCGCCGATGAAGATGACAAAATCCAGTGCATCGGGAACCTTTTCGTCTTCTATGTCCGTTCTTAACGGCGGTGACCTCCACCACTTCTCAAGAAAAGAGATGTGGCTACCTTAATGTTCGTCCTTCTTTTCCCTTCCAATCTTTTTCATCAATAGAGATTCATGGTCACCTGAAATAGAAAACAAAAACAACACAACAACGATTGATTTTAATTTTGTGCTTTGTTCCTTAATCTGCTTTGGTTTTTTTTTCTTTTTAGCAGATCTGGTTTCTACTTCTCTTCTTCACGGATCTACTTCGTTTCTCTGCTAATGGTGACCTGTAAATCCAACCAAAACACAACACAAGCAGTTGATTTTAGTTGTTTTTCTTTGTTTTTTTTCTAGATCTGTTCTTGGGTCCCCTTTTTTTAGTTATGGTTTGTTGTCCTTCCCTTCTTCTAGTGACAGTTCTGGCGGCAAGGAGGAGTGCTGAAGGCTAGTGACCGGAGATGGGTTTCTGTTTAGTAGCGACAGGAGCAGCTGGAAAAGCAGAGGAGGAAAGACTGTTGTTGGCCAGTGTCCACGGCACTCGAGGAAGGAAAGACCTGCTAGCTGAAGAAGGAGACCGTGGGTCTGAGGAGATGGAAACAACTCTGTCGTCCTCTGGTCGGTGGAGATGAGGTCTTGGCTGAAGGAGTTGTGGCCAAGAGAGGCTGATATGGGTGTGGCCGGTAAAGGCAGATCGGAGTTTGCTTTGGGGAGGCTACAACAAGAGAGGAACTGCAAGGGAAGATCGGTTGTAGGAGATGAAAATGAGGGGGGAGGCGTGAGCTGATGGGTAGGTGGTGGCTTCGATTTGTTGCTAGAAAAGGAGAAGAAAATGGCGTGGAGGCTGGTTTCAAAGAGAGGGGGAACGACATGGAGAAGAGAAAAATCAAAGTCAGGTGGCTGGCGGGTGTTTGGGAGAAAAATTGAAAACGGGTAGGGGGCGACGACTCCAAATAAGAGAGAAGGAAATTTAGGTTTAGGTCTTTCTTTCTTTTTTTGTCAAAATTGTCCCTCCTTTTTGTGTGTTGAAGGCTACTATTTATAGGCAATCTATTTTTTGGGTCTCAAAATTGGTCCCTCAACTTTTTGTAAATTTTAATTTTTCTTATTTTTTGTATTTTTTAAAACAAGTAATATCAACATCGGCTTAATGAGGAAAATCAATGATTTTAAAAATAACGCGTTAAAAGTTGAACGCGTTCCAAATATCTTTGAAAATTTAAATTCTTTTGAGATCATGTTGAAAATGCTAAAAATGATGCAAATATATTTTAAAATGTTTTTTTTTTTATTTTTTTCTATATTTTTTTGGATTTTCTAAAAATTTATCAAAACATGGGTCAAAAATTAGGGAATAATCCAGAATTGGGTTATGACACTTAATATGGATTTTAATGTTTGATACTAACATATCTTATATTTATTATCTTAATCACTTTTTAATACTCTGCTTGTTAAATGACTAATTTAGATTTATATTATATAACATTTGGTACAACAAATGCTTAACACTTTCATAGCTTATACTGTATGGTATAACAGACACTTGAGCTATGAAAGGAACTTTATTTGTTGTTAACATAACTTATAATCATGAATGTCTAATGAGATTTACAAGTATTAGCATTAATCGAATAAGATAACTAATGTAATCATGTTAATAATTTATAATCTGATTGGAACCTTCTTTGTGTGTGGTTTCCAATTGAATAATAAGAATTTATATTATATTTGTTTGACATACCATTAGTGGATCCTCTGACCTTGATATTTGTTGTTATCATTGTTTAATCCTTACGTTAATCTTCCATCTTAAAGTTCTCATCAACTTCTTTATTATTATTATTATTACTACTACTACTGTTGTTGTTGTTGTTACTATTGTTATTATTATTGTTGTTGTATTATTGTTATTTATAATTTATACAATTAACCTCCCGGTGGTTCGACCCCGATCTTGTCGAGTTATTTATTATTTCGAAACTCCTGCACTTGGAAAAAGACATCAATGTTTTAGTCATGTTAGATAGTGTGGTTAATTTGAGTCACTATAATACTCAAGATCAAGTTGCTGACATCTTAAAAAAGTTGTTCAGGTTAGAAGTGTTCTTAAAGCTTCGGAGTTTATCGAGTGTATGCGAAGTTCCTAATATAAACTGAATATATTCTACATACAATTTAAGGAAGGGAATGATAGACTATTTAAAGGTTAACAATTTATTATTCCAATCTCTTTAACAAGTCTTGCTTTTCTGGATGAGTTGTTTTCTATTTTACCATTCTGTTAATAAGTCATAGTATTATGAGATTGGTTGTTTTTTTGTTTTTAACAATTCCTCTTAGTTTGTTACCATGTTTAGGGTATGTAAATCATGGGTTGTTATTTGATTCCTACATTTCTTTATAAAAGGCTATATAAATATGTTGTTATCTAATGAATATACAAGGGACTACTTATTTAAGATTGTTTGTTATAATTTCTTATAAGTGTTTTTCAACAATAAATAGTAAAGGAACACAACACTGCATCGCATCTTTTCTATGCAGTCTATAATGGTTTAGGGATAAGAGAGTTTTGGGCAAAATAGCTTGGACGAGGTTATTCTTTGTTCGTTCATCCTCAACGAAGACATTGACAGCTTTAATACTGATGATCCTAACAACTTCTACATGAAACAAAACTAACTTGAAGATGGTAAAAACAACCACTTTGTATTTATCTGCCTTAAGTTTATTCTCAATCAACTTCCACTTAAATCCTTCATTAAACATCTTGTACTAATCACCTTGGTTTAGAAATAATAATTTTGTGACCTTGGTAACTATGTTCTTAATTCTATATTTAAAATATACTTTGTAAGGGTCATTTGAGAATTTTAAAATCTAGGTATAGTCTTTAATGATGGGGTCATATTAATATCCTTAAAGGTGAAATATCTATAACCTAAATTCCAGAAATGCATCAAAGCCTTGACTGCAGAAATCTGAACTGGGATCCTTATTAGGTGGACAATTCTCTTGTACTTTCTCTCAAACAGAGTCTCATTCACATACTCTAAAACTGACACAAGTTTCTTTATATTATCCATGAAGTAATGTACTTTAGTTAGATGCAATAGTTCCCTGATCTCAGTCCTTCAACAATCCCCTGCAACTAATTGCATCATCTCAAATATTTCCTCGTACTTAGAAAAAATAATGAAAGTCATGGTCTTAACTCAAAAAACCAACAAAGTTCAGAATAATCAAGTTTGCCCTAATGCAAAATGAATTATTAAAGAGTCTATACCCTAAAAGTAAGTTCTAGGTTATTAGATAAGGGTTAGGTTCACTACATGGTCTCAAAAGGGTCAATGATATATCCAGTGACCACCTTTCATGAAATCGTTATAAGTGTTTGTAAGAAATGACTAGGGCATAATATAACCATCATTACTAAGTAAAAGCTCTACTTATAGTTGAATGTTTTATAAATATGAACCCCGACTAAAAATTATAAGATAAACCACTACTCCACACCTAATTTAGAAATAAATTTATATAAAAATTAAAATGCATGAAAGCATTAATCTATACCTAATGTACTTTTGCAAAAAAAATATATAAAAAATACATGTTAAAGCAGAAAAAATGCTAAATTTAAATTAAATAGATCAACAAAAGAAATAGGCAAACCATCGAACAAACAAAGCTCAATCTGGCCGGACAATTCCCCAATGGAGTTGTCATCCTATCAAATGATGAACTTACCTCCTAAACTAAAAATGGTTTTGGATTTAATCATAAATTTATGATTATAGAGTTCAAGAGTCGTCATCTAGTGTTATGATCATTAGAAAATCTAATGGTCTATGAAAGTCTAGATAAGAGAACTAGTTGTGCAAGGAAAAGATGCATCACCTTCTAGTATACCCTACCTATGACAAGCTACATTATTGATTGATTATTTTTTTAGGTTATGTTTCCATCTGTTAGTCTCATTTAAGATAGATCTTCCTTCATGAGAAAGTCTTTCCCTTATTGGATTAAATCCAATTGTTCTAAGGCCTAGATTTAGAATCACGTTTATTTCTTATTTTTTGTATCTTCAATACTTGAGATCGTACTTTACAATGTCATTTTATACTCACCCCACCAAATATTAAACCCTACAACTAAATCCTAACACTTTGAATAACAAACTAATTGTTATGGGATATTTGGTA
The DNA here is from genome assembly GCA_026413675.1 of Populus pruinosa. Classification (NCBI taxonomy): domain Eukaryota; kingdom Viridiplantae; phylum Streptophyta; class Magnoliopsida; order Malpighiales; family Salicaceae; genus Populus; species Populus pruinosa. Next base: position 7,344,023 of record JANKMR010000020.1, read on the forward strand.
TTTTGATCAAACTTTAATGGATAATTATAAACTAGTTATGATATTCATTTTATATTTTTAAAACATGATAAAATTATGATTTTATCCTTTATAGAAAATATGCGTTAAAAGCCTTTAGGACTTAGTTGTATGCATGAAAACAAATCTTCCTTTGGTTTTTAAAATGAGGGATTTTTTTTAAACTTCAGAGATAAATTAGATATTTTTAATATCAAGTATGTATCTTACAGTGTAAGTATACAACTCAATATTTGGCAAATAATTTCAAAATGGTCTTTGAAATTTTTTAGATTTTTTGTATTTTTATTAGGCTTGTTTGGCTAAATATTATAACAAAAAAAATTAAAATCTAAGAGAAAATCATAAGAGTATGTAAGGCAAATACACCTTTAGTCTAAGAAATGAGCTAGTTGAGTTTAGGTCCAAGCCTAATTTGGTTGGGTTGGGGTAACTAAAGGCCTAACAATTTCCTTTTATTGAAAGAAAACATATAGGGCTAGACCCTGCCCAACAGTATCAAACCCCCCTCTTCCTTTTTAAGAGAAAACTAGTTGTTGTGTGGCATGAATTAATTCACATCCTACATGTAACAAAACTTAGTTAAAGAAAGAAAGAGAAGAGAAGGTTACCTCGATAAAAGGAGTAGAGTGTTGTCGTGATGATAAGTTGTTATCATTGTTGATAGAGGAGTTGGCAGTTAGCAAAGTTGTTGCTCACGTTGTTGAGAGTAAGAGCTGCTCAAGTTATTAGAACTAATGTTACTGCTATTCACAGATAAAGTGAAGGAAAGGAGCTGACTATCTTGAATAGTTTGGTCAAAGGAGGAGGCTATTGGTGAGGTCTTTGTTATGGACAGTGGCTGGAGCTGGTTAAAGCTACGATGAAGAGTGAGAATAGACTACTATCTTTAATACTATGAAAGCTGATGATGACCCAAGAAAAAAAAACCATGAAAAGGAGGGGTTGTTATCCATAGTGATGGCTTGATAGGCTATCATGTTAAGGCTAGGTGATGAGGCAAGGAGGAGGTGGAAAAGGAAACAAGGCTGGTAATGTAGTTAAAAAATGATACATAAAGGCTTGTTTTTTGGCTCACTTTCCACCCTTTTTTTTCTCCTTGCTTAATGCATAAAATTCATTATTATTTATAGGGATGAAAGATGCATATATGGTTTTTATTAGGAATATATCTTGGCACTTAATTCAAACAGAAAGGATCGCAACCATTGGCCAAAAGTCATCATCATAAGTTGTGAAATTTAGTTGCAAAAAGCTTATTGGGTTAAAGGTGACCAGCCGATAATAATTACATTAAGGTGTAGTAAAGTGTTGGCCCATTAAAATGGTGTCTTGTTTGGAGAAATAAGGTATTAAATGTCATTGAAAAGTAGCTACACAAGCAGCCTTTTGTGTACAAAAGGTTAAAGATGACAAACAATGATCAAACGATAAGTCATCTGACACTTTTTTTTTATGTTGGTCAAAATAGTGTTGTTTTGGTTGAAACACATCATTTTATTTAAATGAAATGGCACTATTTTGATACCTTTAGAATTTTAATTAGGGATTTAACTAAAACTCAATTTAGTCACTCATCTTTTGATTGTTTGTAATTACATCCCTAATTGACTTCAAACTTTTAATTTTATATGATTTTATTGAATTTATACATATCGATCCTCAATTAGTCATTTAACTTTTAATTTGCTTCAATTTCACTCATGTTATTGATCAAATTTAGTCCTCGAAGTTTAACAATTTTTTAAAATAGGTAATTAATTATGAATCTCTTCAAGTTAATCCATAATTGACTCTAAATTTTGATTTTCTTATAATTTTATCTCTGATTTCAATCAATCAACTTTGTAAAAAAAATTAGATCCTCTAAAATTTTAATCTTCTTAATTAAACCCAAATCAAGTTTTCAAACTTAATATTTCACCAATTAAGTTCCTAATAAAATTAATTTGACTCATTAAAAATATAATTAAGTTCTTGCACCTAATTAAATCATTTGATTTGATCCAAATTAATTTTTAAACATAATTAAAATGTTAATTTGGCTCATGATTAAATCAAATTGGCCTGTTAAAAGTCTAATTATGTCCCCAAACTTAATTTTTATGTAGATGTTTCCAATAACCAATTAATTTGACCTTTAATTTATAATGTCTTTTTAGTTTTGAGTATAATGAGTTATGATTAGGCTTTAAATTTTTTCTAAGACTCTAGCTTGATTTTTATATATATTTGAAACCCTTCTTAGTCTGTTTTCTCCAAGTTTTTATTTTTGTTGTTGTTGTTGTTGTTATTTTATTTTATTTATTTTTAAAAGGAAAAGGATAAATTTCAGGAAAAAATCCAAAATTGAGTTATGAAATCCTCTAAGAAATTACAAAATCACTTGGCTTCTTCTCTAGTGTTGTTAAGAGTAATAAACTTTGATTTCATTATAGATCTTATGATACATGTTTGTTTAGAGAATATCCATGAGACATCTATTCCACCAAGTGTGAAGATATATCAACTAATAAATTTTAAATTCTTAGTGTGGAATATCCAACTAATATCATTATACCTTTCTAGTACTATTGAGTAACTAGTATAAAGTACCCCGTAATCTAAGGTATACATCAAAATATTTGAGTATCCTTTTTATTGTGTTTCAATGATCCATACTTAAATTATTGGTAAATCTATAAGGTTTTCTAATTGAGTATGTAATATCAGGTTTTATGTAATTTATAACATACATTAAGCTCTTAATTATTTAGAAATATTTTAATTGATTTATTCATTTATCTTTATTTTTGGACATGTAAACACTTATATCCTTTAGTGTTTTTACAATGTTATTGTCACCTTTTTAAAATTTATCAGGAATTCTCTCAATATAATCAGATTGAGACAATGTCAATTCATGAAATGTCCTAAAGATTTTTATTTTTAGTATGACATTTACATCAGCTAAAATTTTTGTGCCAAGTTTATTAGCTAACATATTTTTAACATACTTAATCATGTAATTATTAATGTCTAAAATATACATGTCATTAACATGAAGAAAACAATAATATACATTTATTTGTGTTTTTTATATAAATATATTTATCAACCTTGTTGATTTTGAACTCATTTAGCAATATAACCTAGTCAAATTTTTCATGTCATTTGTTTAAGTGCTTGTTTCAAGCCATATAATAATTTAACAAACTTACATACTTTCTTTTATTGTCCATTAATAATAAACATATTGGGTTATTTTATGTAAACCTCTTCATCAAGGTTACTATTTAAAAAAGATGTTTTTATATCCATCCATACCTTTTTTATAGATGACTTTAAAAACCAAATAACTGATAAAATTCCTCCACCATCATCTTTTATTACCCTAAACCCTAAATAGAAATTAAACTTGAATGCTATTTTAATTTAAATCATATGACTCTTAATGTGTAAAAACAATTCAGGTTGTGAAAAAACTAATCAAATATTTACCTTAAAGTGCTAGACAAAATAGTGAGCTGGGTTAGAAAAAATGATTTTTCATACACCAAACTGAATCCTAAATTTAAGTGGGAAAAATGTTTTGTAATCCAAAAAATTATTTTATAATAAAACCAAGTTCAAGTCCAACTTAAGTCAAGCGTGCACAAATTTAAATCTAAAGTCCATTTTACTTAAGTCATCTTTCTTCTAAAAATATGTATGCTATTTGCATCCAATTTTAGCTTTTCTCATTCCTAATAAATAAATAATTATGAATTTTTTTTTTATTTTTTATGAGATAGAAGCTTTTAGAGATTTTTGGGTTTTTATAAAATATACCAATTAAAAATTCTTTAAAATTAATTTTTTATTTCACCCATAATTTATTTAAATTATTTTAATGTGTCTTGTTAAAAGACTTGTTGTAATATCCTATATCGATGGGTGAGGATTTGGAAAAGGATCTTACATGAGCATGCTCAACTATACTAGAAAGACGTGTTTTGAAGTTATATGTGGCTATTAAGAACAAATTCATGAGGCATGTGAGTTAAAGTGGACAATATCTTACTAATGGGGTTGGGTGTTATATTTGATATCAGAGTTCGGTTCACTAGTTGTCCGATAGTACTAATGAGATTGTTAGTCTTAGAGAGGTGGATTGTAATATCTCACATCAATAGGTAAAAACTTAAGGAAAGATCTTATATGAGCATGCTTACCTTAACTAGAAATATACGTTTTAAAGCCATACATATTTGTTAAGAATAAATATGTTGAGCGTGTGTGTCAAAATGAAGAATATCTTACTAATAAGATAGGGTGTTACATTTATTTTAAAGATTATATTCATGCAGAGTTTTAACCCAAAAAAATAAATAATTTTACTTTAAATTTTCCTATTAACTATAATTCTAAATAAAATCCAAACAAAACCGAATGCGAATATCTTTGATATTCTTACTTAGCAAATTGATTATGTGAAACCTTTCAGTCCTAAACCTATATATATTTATTAAACTTATAATTTCAAATTTAAAAAAAAATCTTAATCAAGTATTTTTGCTAAAGAGCATCAATACTTTTGTCAAATTTCCTTCGAATTGATAGTGTATAAATATGCATATTAGAAAAAAAATGTTAAATATTTATTATTTTTTCCATCAAATTGTTAGTGCATACAGCATGAACAATGGACTAGCAGGTACCAAATTGAAAAAAAATGTAGGAAATACTGGAGACCTAATTGGTAAGACTTATAAGTTTGGGATGTAATTGAGAGTGATAATGTAGGTATAGTACCAAATTGAGGTCACAAACAAAAATTAGAAATAAAAATAGAAAAAAGCAAAATCATGATAGAAAATAGCCGACCTTCCTTTGCCCTTTGCCTCTTACCCCAGAGCCAGAGCCAGAGCCAGAGCCAGAGCCAAAGAACAAGCCTGGGAGGCTTCGCAGACTGAGGGGGAGAGAGATAATCGTTAAAAAACAGAGAGAGAGAGAGAGAGAGAGAGAGAGAGAGAGAGAATGGTTTGTTCTTTGTTTCTCTCAAATTCTAGTACTGCTACAACCATCTCATCTCCTTTAGTCCTTTCCCATAAACTGTAAGTCTCTTATTCATACAGTCTCTCCCTCTCCCTCTCTCGATATATTCATGTATATATATTTTTTTAATTTGGGTATTTCGGTTATATTTTCGAATATTTGTTTATTTTCTTATCAGAAGATGTACACAAGAACACACAAAACAAGGGATATATTTCTACACCCCAATTTCAAGAAGCCCTAGAATTGGCCTTGCCAGTATTAAATGTGCTGTGGATGCACCTTATGAAGGTAATAAATTTTTCATTTTCATTTTCATTTTCATTTTCATTTTCATTATTATTATTATTATTATTTGTTAGACGCTTGAATTGTTTTGTTTTGATACTTGTGTTGATATATATTTGGATGCAAATTATGGATTAAATTTTTTTTCTTTCTATTTTATCCAAAAAAGAGAGACAAAATGGGTAGAGGGTCAGGTGAACAAGTGTGCTTCTGATATTATTATGATAAAATATGTGCATCTCTTTCAATCAGTGTGCAGTGTGGGTACTTGTCCTGCTTCCAAGTATCCATGTCGACGATGCGTAGGAGATTTTCTTTGAATTATTGTAGTGACCATGAATGCTCAGGTAAAATGCCCTGCCTATTTAATGAACACACAGAGAACTTTGAAAGAATAATAATGATATTTTGAGTTTGCCTATTTGATTTTTGTACTATAGGTGATCTTCTTAAACCCTTTTGTTTTCTCCCTTTTCACATTCTGTATGAGTAAGAACTGAACTTTGATTTTACCAAGACTATAAAATTGATAGCGAGTGATGCTTAGTGCATACTTCGTCTATTGTTAGCAGATTGCTGCTTATGGTTTATGCTTACGAAGTCTGGGTTCCTAGTGGCTCACGTATACAGTTTGTGATCCCTTAATTTTGTCTTACTATTAGTTTGTTCAAATATTTTCTCATGTGCATTTACTTTTTCTGTAGGTAACATCCCAAAATTTCCTCGGACGAATGTTTGGGATCCTTATAAGCGTCTAGGTATCAGTCCCTATGCATCTGAAGAGGAAATTTGGAGTTCCCGCAATTTTCTCCTGCAACAATATGCTGGACATGAAACAAGTGAAGAATCAATAGAAGCTGCCTTTGAGAAACTGTTGATGACTAGCTTTAGAGAGAGGAAAAAAACAAAAATTAATTTGAAAACCAGGCTAAAGAAGAAGGTGGAGGAGTCTCCTCCTTGGGTGAAGAATTTACTCGATTTTGTGGAACTTCCTCCAGTGGAAGTCATTTTTAGGAGATTGTTCCTCTTTGCATTTATGGGTGGCTGGAGCATCATGAATTCTGCAGAAGGGGGTCCTGCTTTCCAGGTAGGTTTGGAATTTTCTCTTAGTTGATGATTTTCTCTTGAACTCTTAGATGAAAATCAATGTTTAGAATTATGATAATAGCCTAGGTGGGCAATATTGCCTTTGAGTTGCTGGCATTGTGTTGAAGCTTCTCCTTTTCAATTCTATCGTGTTGAGGTGCTATTGCTAGTTGTGGTGTTGAAAATGATGGGGGTCAAGCATTTAGGAGAATGATGGAGGATACCTGCTTCTCCTAAATACGAAATGTTTTTCAAAAGATTGCATCCCCTGCCCCCCTTTCTCATTGTATTGAATGCTACACTTTCAGAAATCCCTAGGAGGGTGGATGACAAGGATTTTGGTCCTTGAACTTAGTGAAATGTCCATGTGTGTTTGGCTTTGAGGTGGAGGCTGTCCTATCAAATATATTTTTTTAATTGTTTGTGTAATCAGGAATAAGCTGCTGTTAAGAGTGCCTTTGTAGTCATCTAATTAGAGCATTGATATGGATCGTAAAACAACTTTTTCCTTGGGCCTTTTTTTTGAAGCCCTGTTCAATGACTATAGCTCTGAATTAGCAATGTTATCAATCAAAATGTCTTGCAATGGTTCTTTATCAATCAAAATGTCGTTTTGGCTGGAAAATGATGTCCACAGTAAGTTTCTCGGTTGGGGACCAAGTGTTGTGTCTTGGGTGATCCTGTAGGCAGGGCAGCACAGTTGTAATTTCTGCAGGAAACTGCATATTTTTGCAAAACAAGGATATTTTGGTAATTTTGAATTTGGCTAAATGTCTAGTCTTATTTAGGAATTTGGTGTCATTTTTTTTAATAAATATTGCTATTTAGTTTCTTTCCTTGTCAATTTGTTTTTTATGCTGAAGTTGTAGTGCACATTGATCCTGTGTCCTGAAGTTGCGCTCTTTCATGTTTAATTTTATTTACTTGTCAAATAAGATTGGCTGCATTCAAGTATGTCTGATGTTTAGTTGCTGATTTTCCATGAATTTTAGAATCAGATACACAATGTCTGACCTAACCATATAATTATGTATGTGAAATTAATCCTAATCAAATATAATTAACCAGGATTGTGTAAATCTTAATCATGCATGATTATCTGGGACTGTGTATTGGAAGTCCAGATTTGGATAATGAATTGCGATCTTGTCTATGTCTGTTCACAAGATGCATCATAGTGTTATATTTTATAATGATTTATTTTTAATGAAATCTGCAATAACTGGCATGTGAGATGCGAATATGAGTGGAAAAGGAGGTTCCAGAATCGACTAATGAATTATGATCCTGTCTATGTTTCCTTCACGAGATGCATCATAGTGTTATATTGTATAATGATTTTTTTTAAATGAAATTTGCAATGATTGGCATGTGAGAAGTGGATAAGAGTGGAAAAGGAGGTTGGATTCTCATGTCTGACATGAAGCATGGTGGAAATCAACATTTCATCAGAAGCATTTCATATGTGATCCTTGGTTCTTTTCCCAAGTATAAATGGAGTAGTTTATGTGTTTTTAATTATGCGTGGATATCAATAACATTTATTCTTTGCTCTCTCGTTGAGAGATCAAAGGTTCAGTTCTCTATGAAAGAAGCTTCAATGCATGTAGACTGCAAGACTTTATTTAACATACTTTTCAGGAGATGCCCATCTCCTTTATTTTCCCCTAAAGCATAAGACTCTCATATCCAGGTGTCTATTTCTACATGTAGGCTTTTACCATACCTGATTTTCGCATTTTGTGTTGGACTGCGACCTTTGGGAAGCAGAATAGATTGCAGTCACCTCTTTTTTCTCTGCATCAAGTACTTTAGTCTTGTGCAGGTTGCAGTCTCTTTGGCAGCTTGCATATATTTCCTCAATGAGAAGACGAAGAGCTTGGGCAGAGCTTTCATTCTTGGGTGAGTCAGATAATGAAAGATTGGAAATTACTTTTCTTTTTAATCTTTTCATTCTTTTTCTTAGTCATGGGGGCACGCCCCTTTAAAGGGTGGTGATTTGTGGTTTGGATTGTTGCACTTTCTAAGAGTTCTTTTTGGTCACGCTTGGGACATCTACTTCCCTTGTTGGCATTTCCCCTGATGCTGTTTTTTTGCTTTGTCATGTTAATGGTCTAGTTCGCCTGTATTTGAAACTATCCAAGGCGAGATATATTGACACCCGCTTTACAAAAATCTCAAGTACAAGTGACATTTGTATCAGATAATGGATTCAACGAGCATGCCATCTCACTTTAGTATAAAATGGTGGTGCTAGAGCGAGTTCCAACGATGAAACATGTCAATCAAGTGTTTGCATCGAAGAGAAAAAAGAAGGGAAAGAGGAAAACGAGAACCTGTCAATTACCCTCACGCCTATTTATCTCCCAATTTTCAATAAAAAAAACCCATCTATTTTTAATTTTTGTTCAGTTAATTTATTATTTTTGTTTTTTTTATGATCATTGCAGGCTTGGAGCTCTTGCTGCTGGGTGGGTATGTGGTTCTGTATGTGTCCCCATGATTCCAACAGTTATAATACCCCCAACCTGGACGCTCGAACTAATGACATCTTTGGTATCGTATGTTTTCTTGTTTCTCGGATGTACTTTTCTCAAGTGAGATCTCAGTTGGACAATGTGCTTGTAGACATGATTTTCACGCTTGAAATTAAACGTGCATGTGTACAATTATTTAATTTTATTAAATATGTGAGTTGGAACCATTTTTATTTAAAATATTTTTACAAAAAAAAAAAAGATAATTATTTGATTCTTTCATTAGATTTGATATATGTAATCTTGATTTATTTGTGAAACAAGTCAGTCATGCTTTGCAATAACAAGAATTATTATCATAAAAATAAAAATAAAAATTATTATTATAGTTTTAAAATCTGATTTAATAAAAAAATAAAAATATTTATTATTATAATTTTAAAACTTTACTTGAAACAATCAAGTTAATTATTGGCTCGAATTAATATAAAGATAAAAAAGAATTATTATTATAATTTTAAAACTTAATTAAAAGATAGATTTAAGATAAGATCTAGGTTATTTGAAGAGATGGTTAGCTTAGGTTGATTTAAAATTATATAAAAATAAAAATAATAATTATTATAATTTTAAAACCTAATTTGAAGACTAACTTGAAATAAAAGTTAAGTCACAACTTGGAATAGTTAACTTAAATTAACTCAAATTATATATATCAAAGCAACCTTTAACTTAGTGTCTAAAGTTTTTAAATTTGTATATTTGGTTTATCTTTTTTTAATATTTTGGCTTCATTTTATTTTTACTGAATTTCAATTCTTAAATATTGAGGTAGGAGAGAAAGTTACTAAAAAAGAGAAAAGAGGAAACAAATTGTTTGGTTGTTCACTTTTCAACCATAAAAAAAAAATTATTTTAATGTCAATAAATATGTTTTTACAAGGAAAGTTCAATAAAGATGGCATTGCTTTTTAATCATGTCAGAAAAAGTAATTGAGGGATTAAAAAAATTTGATTTGATTTGATTTTTATTTTTTAGAGTGATTAAAAAATATTTTACGGTTTAAAATAAATTTATTAAGTTTTAAGGATGCTTTTGAGGGTTTTTTAGATAAAATCAAATTGAAAGTTAGAATTTTATTATCAAAGGTAAAATTATAATAGCAAATGACACATTATTTGCATAAATAGATTACGTGTTATATGCATATTGTTTAAAGAAAAAATATTTGGTATTGTTTATCATTTCATATTTTTTATTTTTTAAGAAAAAAAAAAGAAAAAACTAAATTTATAAGCATGACCTTTCAAACATTGACATACTATGCCTTTTTTCCTTTTAGGCCAAGCATGCTGGCCTAGCCTTTCAAACTCAGAAATTTCTAGTTTTTATCTTTAATTTTGTTTTGTTATTTTAATTTAATTTTGTATTAATATATTTTTTATATATTTTTTAATTGTTTAATTTGAATATCATTTACATATTAATTAGTATTTTCAAAGGTTTTTGTAATTTCATAATACTTCAAAAAGATTATTGTAATTTATTTTTATTTTTTTTCTTTTAAAATTTTAGATAAATTAGTTTTATATGCATTCTGCATATACATGAACTATAATCATTTCCATTAACAACCAAACTAAACCTTTACGATAAATACATGAAAAATATATAAAATAAAAAGTTAATTCAATGGAAAATATTTATATTTTTATAATTCTTAGCTTTTGCTTTGAAAGTCAACTTTTAATTTTAGTTTTTTAATTAAATTTCATAATTTTTTCTTAAATTTATCAATTAATATATTTTTAATTAATTATAATAAACACATATATTATTTTTTTTCTTTCAGATCAACCTCAATCCTCCTCTCATACATTAACTAGTAATCACAAATGATTTTTAGGAGGAAAATAAAAACTCAGCCGGCCCATCCAGGCCCATTTAAGTACTTACCTGCCCATGTAGAAACGAGCCCCCCAAATCAAAACATAGTACAATGGATGGACAGCCCATATCCAAAAGGACAAATAATTCACGCATGATGAGTGGGACCCTGTATTTCTTAATTAGAAAAACAAAAGAAAAAAACGCAGGCACCCACCTAACCTCCTTTTTCATTTTTTTTTTTTTACTGTGGTTGACCTTTTGTTCGTTTTATGCTTTTGGGTGGTATTGAATTTTTTAAAAAATATATTTTTTATTTAAAAATATATTAAAATATTTTTTTAATTATTTTTACTTTTAATGCTAACATATTAAAATTATTTTAAAATGTTAAAATAATAATTTGATCGTTGACACATTTTAAACAAACCACGTCTTGGTCTTGGCCCTGACCTTCCAAGTGAATAAATAGCCAACAACCATTCTAATACATTGTATTTTATTAAAAAGAAATTGAATTATATATAAAAAAATAAATTATTTTTTTAAAATGAATATAAAAAAATAAAAAAATTATTTTAATATACATTTAAAATAAAAAAATATTTTAAGAAATATTTTATATAATAATATGAAGAATGTTCAGCTAAATAATACAATAATAGTTGTTTTTCTACCTGTTTTCTGTTTTTTATATGTTAAAATAATATTTTTTAAATTTTAAAAAAATTATTTTAACATAATATATTAAAATAAAAAAAATTTAAAATTTTTTGTTTTTTGGTTTTTGAGAAATGGCGTTCCCAAAGGAGGGCAAGCTAGTTTGAATCAACGATCCTATACCCGTCACCCCTTTGCTTTCATCGCTCTCTGGCGGACATTTCCACGTCCCATCCTCTCCCTCGCATTATTTATTCAAGCAAAGCCAACAACCCCACTTCCCCTACCAAAAACATACTTCTTCCGAAGCCCAAAAACACCACCACCAAAATGGCCTTGGCTACACAACCAGCCACCAACTTCTTCAACAAAAAGAACCCTTTACTCAATAGCTTCTCTACAAAACAACCCAAAATATCAACACGGTCTTTAGTTATCAGAAACTCCGCGACTGTGGCTCCACCATCAACGGTCAGGATTGCTAAAGAATGCAAGGTGAAGTCAGTGAAGGCGAGGCAGATAATTGATAGCAGAGGGAATCCTACCGTTGAGGTTGATCTCGTCACTGACGATCAGCTTTACCGATCGGCTGTACCAAGTGGGGCTTCTACTGGGATCTATGAGGCTTTGGAACTTAGAGATGGAGATAAAAGTGTTTATGGTGGCAAGGGTGTGCTTAGTGCTGTTCAAAATGTTAATAACTTTTTGGGTCCTAAGCTTCTTGGTGTTGATGTCAGGTAAATTAAATATGTTACTAGTATAAAAGTAGATTTTTTTCAATTTCAGTTACTGTTCTTATATGTTTCTTGGTTTCGTTTTCTTTTGGAAAATGTAAATATTATTGCTGTGTTTATGAGATGTATATAGATATGATTTTTAAGAAAGTGGAATGAATTTCTGAGCTGCATAATCTTTCTTGACATTTGACTAGAAATCAAGCTGATGTGGATGCTATAATGCTGGATATTGATGGAACTCCAAATAAGGCAAAATTGGGTGCTAATGCTATTCTTGGAGTATCCCTGAGTGTGTGCCGGGCTGGTGCAGGGGCCAAGGGAGTTCCATTGTATAAACACATCCAGGAAATATCAGGAACCAAGGAGCTTGTTATGCCTGTTCCAGCTTTTAATGTCATTAATGGAGGCAGTCATGCTGGAAATAATCTGGCCATGCAAGAATTTATGATTCTGCCCGTAGGTGCTACCAATTTCGCCGAAGCTCTCCGAATGGGCAGCGAAGGTTGGCTAATTATTTCTATCTGTTCTAGCCGTACATTTACTGTCTTTTAATTATAAATGTTTGTTGGTTATTTGATATTTTCCTCCACCTAAAACGGGGAGGGAAAAAAAAAGAATTAAACTACAGTTAGTTTAGCATCATGAATCAAAGCTGAAATGGATGTGGATTTAATATTGTTGTCAACCTTATGCAGTAGTTCTACCTGCAGTTTCTAATTATGTGGTTTCTGAAGTTAAGATCTTTTATTATGATTACCATGGATGGAGATGTTCGTTAGTGTTGCCCTTACTTCAAGTCCCCATCTGTTATGACAACGACTGATAACTGTTTTATTTCTTAACGTGACAGTGTATCATACACTGAAGAAAATTATTGAGAAAAAATATGGACAAGATGCTTGCAATGTTGGAGACGAGGGGGGATTTGCTCCCAATGTTCAGGATAACAGGGAAGGACTAGTTTTGCTCATGGATGCGATTGAAAAGGCTGGATACACAGGAAAGGTAGACAGCAGCCAGTTTCTTTTTCTGTTTATTCTGCAGGTAAAATTTTCCTTATACTTAATTTGAACACAAAATAATGACGCAGATCAAGATAGGAATGGACGTTGCTGCTTCAGAGTTTCTCAAAGATGGAAAATATGATTTGAACTTTAAAAACCAACCAAATGATGGAGCTCATGTGCTCTCAGCCCAAAGCCTTGGTGACCTCTACAAGGATTTTGTCAAGGAATTCCCTATTGTGTCTATTGAAGATCCCTTTGACCAGGATGACTGGAATTCATGGGCTTCACTACAATCTTCAGTTGATATCCAGATTGTTGGAGATGACTTGTTGGTCACAAATCCAAAGAGAATCGCTGAAGCAATTCAGAAAAAGGCTTGCAATGGCTTGCTACTGAAGGCGAGCATAAAATCTATCATTTTCTCGTTTTCTTATTCCTTGTACAGAAGTTACAGTCTTTATCTATTTCTGCTCTCAGAAAATGGAATTTGCAAGTAAAATTTTTTCCACACTGATGGTGTAATTAAATTGGTTCATCTTGATCCATTGACTTGCAGGTTAACCAGATAGGTACAGTGACTGAATCCATTAGAGCAGCACTTGACTCTAAAGCTGCAGGTTGGGGTGTGATGGTCAGCCACCGTAGTGGTGAAACTGAGGATAACTTCATAGCTGATCTTTCTGTTGGCTTGGCCAGTGGACAGGTTTATTATCTAAACTCCTTATACTATGCCAGATAAACTGCACCATTCATTTGTTATGGATTTGACTGTACTTGTTGTGTTGTATAGATCAAGACTGGAGCTCCTTGCAGAAGTGAGCGGTTGGCCAAGTATAATCAGGTAAAAACTGTAACCTCTTGTCTGCTCTTTGCCCTTTCAAATATTGCTGCAGATGCAGCTGTGTCTGTCTCTCTTATTCCTATCAACCCCCCCATCGTTTACTTTCAGCATTCTTATTTTCGAGTATGATGCTTTTTCCACCTCTAGGCAACACCTAGACCTCTCTCTCACAAACGGACATGGAGAGGGCTGAAAATGCAGCTAGCAACAATTCTGATATCAGTGCAGTATTGCATGATTGTAGCATCTTCACAATGTGGTAGCTTCCTGTAGGTCTAGTTAGATCAGGTTGATAACAATTAGAGCCCATTTTAGGAGATTTGGCTTAATTGGGTGATCTGATAAACCCATTTTAAAACATTCTCGATGGACCGAGATTTTGATACAACAAAGAGGAATCGGTGTCCTTTCTGCTTATCTCATAAGCTAAAGATTTTATCATCCATCTCCCAAGAATCTTGTGCTTATGTAAAGCCTTTCTTTGTTCAATAATCTTGCCTATGTTGTCTTTAGCTGCAGAAAATGGTTCTGTTTATTTCATTTGTTCAAATCTACGGTCATCACTTTACTGGTGAATTTCAATTTGCTTGCAGCTTCTGCGCATTGAAGAGGAACTTGGAAATGTGCGATATGCTGGTGAAGGTTTCAGATCCCTTTAAGGATATTTTGTGGAAAAGGAATTGGATCAAATTTAGCGTCATGAAATTCCAGAGCTACAAGTTCAGTGGACCTGGAAAGTCTAGTGAGATTTTTGACCTAACCAGTCAGCATGTATGCCTAGAAACAATTTCCTGATCAGCTTGGCATTTTAACTTCTAAGTGTTGATGGGAACAATTGTGCCTCGGAATAAGAAAGTTCAGCTGGTCTGTGCTAGAAAGCTGAACTCGGTTAAATGTGACATTGTGAGTTGGTTCCAGATCTGTACCGCTGCTGTTTCTATGTTGTCTTATATAATAAGTTTCTTTGCTATCTAAACTCATTAAATTTAAATGACTAGATTTTCTCCTTTTCATATCATTCTGCTACATGCTAGGTAGCTGAACTTTTGCACTACTTTTGAAGTTCTCCATCTCTAATCTACGCATTAAGTTTTCATGCTTGAAATAACGACACTACAGTAGCCTCTTTGGTGGTCCAGCATCTCTGGGTCTCTCGAGTGCGCTGTTAGAACTTTTAAGCACAAAGAATGACCTGTGCTAGTCTGTGGAGGTTGACTGAGATCGGAATATCAAACAGCAGGTGCTATATATCCATCTGAAGCTAAGATCCATTGCTGTATGTGCAGTTCTTTCTCATGTTGCTAGCGTGTTTCAAAGAAGAGAAATTTACAAGCTACAACTCAAGCCATGCCATGGATAGAACTAGATTTTATAATTTGGTTTATTCAACTGCATGATAAATAAAAAAGCAATGGTATAAAAAATAAATAAAATAAAAGCAACAGCAGTTAAAAAAAAAAAAAAACCGATGATGATGCATAAGTTCCCAGTAATGACAACTCATCTCTTGAAACTCTTGTGCTCGTCCGTCTCATCTCAGACTGTTTGGTGGAAGCCCATTCCCAACGAATACGTTCCTGTGTCATCTGGAGACAGATGGCGCGACGTTCTCTAGAGTAAGGAAATCAACAGGCAGGTGACATGTTGACCTATAAAAAAAAACTGTTTTCCAATATTCTAAAAAGATAAAAAGATATTGAAAAGATATCTATATAATTTACTCATAATAAAATAAAAATTAAAAAAATTATCAAAACTACATTTCTAATTAATCTAAAGATAAGAAAAAAAAAGGTAAATTAATAAAACATTTAAGATAAAAATAAAAAAATCAAATTCCAAAAAAAATAATTTAAACTCAGTAGAAAAACATAAACTTGGATAAGCTCACTAAATCATCAAGACCTAACCATGCAAATAAGACAACTCAATAAAAGATAAATTAAAAAAATTATAAAATTTAATTTTTAATCCAATTTAATGTTTAAGGATAAAAATATTTAATTAAAAAAAATTAAAAAAAAATCAATCAACTCAAGTTATCTTATTAAATTAGTGATCTAAATTATGAGACCTAGATAATTTTATAAAAAAAATAAAAAAAATCATAAAGTATAATCTCTTGATCAACCTAATATTACATGATAAAATTAAAAAAATTTTAAAAATCAACATTAATCTATCTATTTTTTTAAATTTTTTTAAACTCATGATTCAATTTTTGATATAAAGATTATCTCTTAGTTAAATAAATAAAAAATGATGAAAGTTTAATTTTTAATTTATTGAATATAAAATGATAAAATTATAAAAAATTAATTATAAAAAAACAATAAAAAAAATTAAAAAGTAAATTTGACTTTAAAAATGAACACCTTGCTATCTCGGAGTGTTCAACACGAAAAAAGAAAAAAAGCGAGGAGAAGAAAGAAAATGCCCCTATAGTCGCACCGTGGACGCTGCGTCAAATGAAAAAACTCGCTTCCAAAACTGATGAGAAACCTACACATGCTGCCAGAGAGTGACAACTTCTCTACAACACTGACACATGTTGTAGGTACCAACCACTCTTCCCTTCCCTTCTCTTGCACATCTTCCCTTCCCTTCTCTTGCACATTCAAGTTATGTTTGAAAATGCGTGCAATTCATGCCCTAAAAATATTTTAAGTTTTTGATTTTTTATTTAAAATAAATTTTATTTATATTTTCATATCATTTTAATATAATAATGTTAAAAATAATTTTTTTAAAATAAAAAATTTTATTTTAATATATTTTTAAACCAAAAATATTTTAAATCATTAGCACTATCATAATTTGAAGCTTAACTATCAATGTAGTCCCTCACTTGTTTTAGTTTCAAATGTGGTTATATATGTCTTAAGTTTTTTTAGATGAATTTTATCTTGCCAAACTAAACATTAACTGGGAAAAAGAAATATAATTAAAGAAAAAGAAATCATGATAGATTACTGTTGTAATCTACAGTGATCTTTAGGAGGTCACGGTAACGACTTAGTGTTTTTTTTCTAATTTAATTTAATGCTATGAGTGAGATGTTCATTTCAAAGTGGTTTGTAATACGTTCTGTGTTGTTTATATAATATTTCTCAGTGCGTCCAATAACAGACAATAGATAGAATGTGAACGCAACCAGTAGGATGCTGATAAGCTGACCAATAATCAGCTCAAAAGCGGCAGTTTTCGGCAAAGAAGTCGCGCGCTAGAAAATGCCATCTACCAGCTGATCATATCCATTTCAGGGCTTTCCTTTCATCAATGTTTAGAAGATACTGCTTTACATACCAGCTAGGTTCTACAAGACTCCAATGGATCATTTATCAAACAAAATAATTAACAAAGCAAAACTCTTTCAGCTGCTGAGCAAAATAAGCTGCATTTTGGTTCAAGTTGCAGGTCTGGGGCAAAGTCTCGAGCATAATGATCAAAAGTACCCTATGATACACTGAGTATCAACAAAACTGCAACAATCTGAGACCCCAGCAGTGCGTGGTAACAAAAGAATAAATAACAGGCTTCTATAACCATGCAATTCGCTGGAGGTAGAGATGACTCTTACAGCTTACTGATAACTACAGATTTATGAGGATTTTCTGCATTTCAAGTCATTTTATCCTACTGAAGAAAAAAGAGAGCAAAAAGATATCCTCAGCCATGTAATTAAAGAGAAATCATCCACTGAGTTCAAAATTCAACATTCCAGTTGCAGCTAGAGTTAACAATAACATGATCCTGAGCAAACAAAACTGGGAAGATAATTACAGGTAATGTATTGATCAAACAGATGAGAGTTAAACCTTGACAGTTGGTCCTGTGTATGCTCCTTGGCGCATATAGAGATCAGGTGTTTCTACCTCAGCAAGCCATGCATGATCATCTAGTTTTATATCGCTTAACTCATCTCCATTTCCTATAGCTGCATGGTGATATGTTAAAAAGCTATTCAGCTTTGTTGCATGGCTAAACAAGAATCCAATATGAATTTCACATGCTTCGGCTCGTATATGCAGCAAGAACAGTAGAACAGCAAGGAAAGGGGAAAAAAACGGTGATTGAAATTATAATAATGAAAGGAAATAAAGGTTACTTACAGGACGTGGAATAAGGATAGTCATGGTAATAAGTACATTTTCTGCCTGCATCTTCTCTGTAAGGAGGTGTAAGAATGTCAAGCACAGCACAAGGGGTGACTGCAGTGAAACAATGCAGATTCCCACCACTTTTTGGGAACAATACTGACGTCCCACAGGGAGCTGTCAAGACTTTATCAACTGTTAACTTCGCCAACAATACTGCCAAAGATGGGCATCATTAGCCCGCACCTCTTTATACTTGAAACTCTAACGCATAAGATAGTAACTATAGCCAGTGATACCTATTTTACTCTTTGTAACCCAAACTAAAGTAAAACATGATCCAAACAAACAGCGAACTTACAGACAGATTTTAGTTAATGCACCTACAGGGGACAGAAGTCCACAATGTTAGTTACAAGTCAGTCTCATATTCTGATATCATATCACAAGGTTTTTAATGGCCTGTATTTGGTGGAAGTTCATACCTGTGTATTTGAAACTATAATTCAATAGACCATCTTCAATTCCAAACACTGCTAAATGATGCCAGACAACTTAGCCCATAAAGGGCTGCTTTACAATAGTGTTGTCAAAGGCAAAAGGCACTAAAAATGCCTGAGGTGCTCCCCTGAAAGAACCAAGGCAATATGCTATAAATTAAAATAAATAAATATATATATATAGTATTATATTATATAAATCTAAAATATATATCTTCTCAATTAAGTTTTGCTCATTAGAAAATCAAAAGAAAATATAAAATACCATAACATAGTCATATAAAGTTATATTTTTCACCCTAAAACAAAATAAGATAATTTAAAGTGGTAAGTAAACAAAAAGATTAAAATACAAAAACAAAACAAAACAAAAAGTTAAAAATTTTGGTAGCATAACACCTCTGAAATTGACATGTGAAGAGAGAGAACAAATAGCATGGGGGGGGGGGGGGGGGAGCAGAAGCTTGAAGAATAAAGAAATTAATTGAGAAAAAAACAAAAAGATGACAATAATAAAATATAGAGCCATAAAGAAAAAAAATTAAAGTATTACATGTAGAGATGTGTTGTTCTCCAACTCCCATGGTTGAAAATAGAAAGAGTGGCTAGTGTTTCTCTTCTAAGAGTATGTTTGTCTTCCACTTTGTTGATTTTTTTATCCCTTTTTTTTTTAAATACCCCTAAGTCGTTTCTTGTGTTAAATTAAAAAATGGATAAATAAGTCAAAATATAAATGAGTTAAAAAAATCCAACATAAAAAGAAAAACTTCATGCAGGTGCTAGCTTTAACGCCTTGCACCCACTGACAAGGCACTCGTGTAGGCAATGCTTCATTAAAATCCATTGTCTGTGGCTAATATAGGCGATGAGGCCCCGCTTGGCTTGGCCTGGAGTGCCTCAATGCCCTTTGACAACACTACTTTATAGGGCAAATTAAAGTATTATTGCCAACAGGCTAACTATTTGAAAAGTGACATCTTCAGTCAGTTACTTTAACTAATTAATACCAAGAAATTCTCATTACATACCCATGCACATAGATACATACACTCATTGACTCATGCACACAAAGATGTATACATATTTACTTATCTGAACACATACAAATACACATATAATATGGGATGTCGGGTCTGAACAATATAATGGTTCTGAATAAAAACCATCTCTATTATGGGGCATGGAACAAGTGAAAATTATCTATATTAGGCCAATAATTTCATTACTAGTCTGCTCAGCTTTTGATTAAACAGAAAAATGTTTGCCAGCAACCATCAACATATCTGAGCTTGCTTTGGGTGATGCATCATGGAGCCTTGATTTTATCTACTAAGAAGAAAATGCAGTAAGATATACATTCCTTAGATTGCAGAGACCACTGACAAAAAGCATTTGAATCCATGGATTTTCATTTCAACTTGATCTTGCTTTTGAAAAAAGTGAATCATTGATTAAAGCTGGACCCAAACTAGGAGTGGATAGAAGAGAAATACTCAAATAACTGTAGATGATTTGGAATTACAACCCCAAATGAGCACACAAACTATTCCAATTCTTGATGGTAATAAAAAAAAAAAAAAAGATAGTGAAAGTTCTAAAACTGACAGGTTGAATGTTGAAATGGCTCTCAAAAGGCAAACCTGCTGGAAAACCAGGCCCTTTGCTTTTTTGGTAACGGGAAGGCTCTACCCAATCATAAGCTTTCACATGCAAAGAGCCATATAGAACTTTGCTGAAAACTGTCATACCAGGATGGTCATGAAGTGGAATAACGGAAGAAGTTGGAAAGCAAAATATACACATCTGCATAAAGAGAATCGTCATATCAAACAACTTTAAACATCAATCTGCACTTCCTGCCTACTTCTCAAAATCAGAATATATTATTCAAATAAAAAACTGCTCAAACAATATCAAGGAGAACTTGAGCACAAATATTTTGTTAGTCGAGAAGCACAAACACCAGCAAAGAAGAAAATTTAAGAAGTGAAATGGTACTAAATTAATTCTAACTATCATTACCAAAATCTATATATATAACCGAAATGAAACACAATAGCTATACCCCAACATGAACAAAATCATTTTTCAGAAAGAAGATGGTAAAGCTCACCGTAAAACTATCACATTTATAAATATCTAAGTATGTTATGGATTGATCCCATCGAGCAACCGAGTTTCCTCTATCATCATCTCGATTTTCCTCTCTAAGCCCTACATCAGCAGGGCCAACCGTGTCTGTAAAACAGCAGAGCAGTGCACGGTAATTTGTAGCTTAGAGTACTAGCAAGCTAAATAATGAAGCACGTAACGAAATGTCACTCATTCCATAACTATAAGAGAAATTTGAGAATCAATATATTGATGCAGCAATAATGCGTTGGCTCTTCCAATATTATTGCAAATGTATGTCATTTCATACTTTCATCCTTAAGTTGTATCATGAGAACTCTGCTAAAGTTTTCTAATTCCAACAAAAGCTGAAGGGATAACCAAGACACACACACACACACACACACACACACTGTACAAATTCCAATTATTCTTAAAAGGTTTCACCTTTTCAAGTTCAGCTTCATAACAAAGGAAAACCCACTTGAGAATTGAAGTAAACAACATAAGAAGAAAATTATAAATATAATAAGAGCAAATAAAAAAATGAAATACCTAAAAGATAGCAGAGTTTCTGGATGGCACGAGAGGAAGGAGGTACCCCGGAGGGTGTAAAGGTCTTGCAGAGTTCATATAAAGCTTGAACTTTGGAAGATGAATTCTGCTGCTCTACCATGTTTATGTGGTTTCTAACAGTGAAAAAGGTCAGCAGTTTTTGCGTGCTCTGATTACCAACCTTTCTTGCCTTATAAAGATAGTAAGAGATTGTTTTCCATTGTGTTTGCTAAATAATTTATTATGCTAAAATATATAAATAATTTTTTTTATTTTTAAAAAATTATTTTTGATATTAATATATTAATATGATTTAAAAATATTAAAAATTTTAAAAAAATTTAAAATTTAATTTTTTTAAAAAATATTTTTAAAATATAAAAATAAACAGACGCTAACTATTTGTTATTATTTATTATATTTTTTGCTACTCATAATTGCATTTTAGAATTTTGAGAATATTTTGATTGTGTAAATTATATAAAAAAATTAAAATGCATGGGGAAAGTAGTATAATCTTTTTTTTTAGATTGCTATAGTATTTCTATTTCTTAACATATAATTTCTTTTTATTTTTAAATTTGGTTTTATTTTTTAATATTAAGATGATCAATAATTTAACTTTATAATTTTTTTATTTTATTTTTTTATAAGATTAAATGGTTATGGATTTGTTAAAGTAACTTAGTTTATCCTAATTTATGGATTTAGTGGGTTTTTTTTCTCTGTTAAAAAACTATTTTTAGAAAAAATTATATTATTAAATTTTAAAAAATAACAAAAATTAAAAAAATATAAGGAAATTCATTATTCACCCAACACTCATTACACTATAAATTATAATGGTAATCCACAATGTTTTGCTTTTTTTATTTTTTATTTTTTTATAATTTTATTTAAATATATTTTTATCAATTTTATCTTTTAAAATTGATATTATTAAGAATTTATCTTTTTAATTTACTTCTTTTTATTTTATCTTTATATAAGATTAGTGTGGTTTATGAGCTCACCAAGATAATTCATGTTGCCACAATTTACGAGTTTTGTAGATTTTAACTTTATATCTAAAAAGTACATCTCGGTATTGAGTAGATATTTGATTTTATAATTATCTATTTTTGTTATTATATAGTTAAATAAAAAATAAATTAAAAAAATTATAATAACATTGGAGTCCATAACCTGGTTCAAATGTTTGGTGTACTAGACCAACTTATTTTATTTATATGCTTGACGAATTTACCTACTGATAAAATATGTTTTTTTATTTTTATTTTTTAATTATTTTTAATTTATTTTTTTAATTTTATTATTTAATATTAAATTAATTAAAAAATAAACTATATTATTGATTTTTTTTCCTTTATAGAGATAATTGTTTAAAAAAATATGTTTATTTTTAGGTCGGTGCTCAATTTTGTGAGCATATGTTTTTACCATATAATTATAAAAAAGTTATTAAACTCAATAAAGTTTATAATTCAGGTTAGGTTACGGGGGAGTCAATCTAATATATCATTATCTTAATAATGTTTTTAAAAAAATTATTATCTTAAATTTTATAAAAAAAATTAAGTTATATTTTTATGGATTATCAAAATTACATTTGAATATATAAAATCAATTAATTTAAATTAAATTAAATCTTATATAATTTAATTAAAAAGTTAAGTTAGACAAAAAATTAAATCAAAGATTTTAAAATTAATCAAGTTGATTAAATTTAATAATACTATTAAAAAATCTCTTTGTATATATATATTCAAACCATTACAAAGTGCGGATGAATATACCGATGCCCTACATGCTCGCGTACAATATTTTGGATGCATGGTAAATTCTCAAGTACATGGAACATTTATTGATGGTAACTCACATGTAGCTTTTTGTGTACCTCCTCATTTTTATTTTTATTTTAAACATTCAACCACACACATTAAGTGGTCAGTCTGTGACATGTATAATAATTTTTTTTACCATTCAATTGATTTCGGCAGTAATATCCCATCACGTCACAAGCTTTTAACTGGAAAGGAAATAGTAGAAGTTGTCTTTAAACACGCATTCTGATTCTTTATAGGATAAAACTAGTTAGATGATCCGTATGCTGTGGGTTAATTATTTTATAAAAAATATTAAAAAATATAAAATTTAAAAATATTAGGTTTTTTTTTTAAATTATTCTAAAAAGTTTTGGATTTGACTGCAACACCTGACTTAAAAGTAATATTTATAATATAAATAATAACATTAAACTTACATAACTCAAGTTTAAGTGGGTTTGATTGCAATACAAAACATAATAACTTTGGATATGGGTTTGACGGCAAGGTTGTATCATAAAAATATAATAATTAAATAGATTAATTAAAAAAAATAAAAAAAATCTAACATGAAGAAAATAATTAATGAAGAAAAAGAAAAAATATATGAATTAACTAGGTTAATCTTTCAAATCAGGTTAACTCGTTAAAGCTTATATTCATATCGTGAAAGTTTGGTAACTAAATAGAAAAAAAAATGATGGATTAACCAAGAATTAACTGGGCGAACCTGTCAAACCCGAGATCCGTGTCATAAAAGTTTGATAACTAAATAGAAAAAAAAATTATAATTAAAAAAAATTAATTAAAAAGAAAAACAAAATGCATCAGCCTTTTTACTGTGGACTGCATTGTATAGTTTATAGTCAAAGGCATAAAAAAGGCAAAAAAAAGTTAACTGGTTAAAAAAACTTATAGGAATAAAAAAAACTAATAAAGAAAAAAAATCTAAATTAACCGGGTAACCCATCAAACCTGAGATCCCTGTCATAAAAGTCTGATAACTAAACAGAAAAAAATTAAATATCAACAAACTAAATTAAAAAAATAATAATAATTAAAAAGGGAAAAAAGAAGAATAAAAAACATATACGGAGAAAAAAACTAATGAAAAAAATCTGAATTAACTGGGCTAACCCATCAAACTTGAGATTCGTGTCATGAAAGTTTTATAACTAAATAGAAAAAAAAAAAGTTAACATAAACAAACCAAATTAGAAGGAAAAAGATTAATTAAAAAGGAAAAAGACAAAAACAAACAAAAAACATTAGTCTTTTTACTGTGAACTGCATACAATATTAAAAGATGAAATTAAAAGAAAAAAACTAATGAAAAAAAAGAAAAAAAAATCTTAATCAACTGGGTTAACTCGACAAATTAGATTAACTCGTCAAACCTGGAATTCGTGTCATGAAAATGTAATAAGTAAATAGAAAAAATATTTAATATTAATGAACTAAATTAAAAAAAAAGATTAATTAAAAAGGAAAAAGAAAAAAAGCCACAAGAAGAAGAAAAAACTAATGAAAAAAAATCTGAATTAATTGGGTTAACCCGTCAAATTAGGTTAACCCATTAAATCTCGGATCCGTGTCATGAAAATCTGATAATTAAATAAAAAATTTAATATTAAAAAAGTAAATTAAAAAACAAAAAAACTAAAAAAAACTAAAAGCATCAGCTTTTTCAATTTTCAATGTGTACCACACTGTGCAGTCCACAGTGAAAGGCTTAAAAAGAAAAAAAATAAAAGCGTATGCCACAGGTAATTTTTTTTTCTTGAATAAAAAATATAAAAAAGACTAAGATTTAAAAGTGTTAAGTCTTTCTGTAAAAATATACCCAAAAGCCTTAAATTTAACTGTAACGCTTGACCCAAGATTAATATTTATAATATTAAACTCACATGACTTAAGTTTAAGTGACTTTGGCTATAACACTAGACCTAAGAGCCTTGGATGTCAGTCTGACTGTAAGGTCGTGTCATAAAAGTGTGATAATTAAAAAGAAAAAAACAAAGGAAAACACCAATATGAAAAAAAAAACTAATGAAGAAAAAAAAATCTGAATTAATTGGGTTAACCTTTCAAATCAGGTTAACTCGTCAAACCTGGGATTCATGTCATGAAAGTTTGATAACTAAATAGAAAAAAAAATTGACAGGTTAACCCAAAATTAACTGGGTTAACCCGTCAAATCTGGGATATGTATTATGAAAGTTTGATAACTAAATAGAAAGAAATTTAATATTAACAAATTAAACTAAATAAAAAAATTAATTAAAAAGAAAAAAGTAAAAAAAAAAACTTTGGATTAACTCGTCAAACCAAGTTAACCCATTAAACTTGGGATCCATGTCATGAAAGTACGATAATTAAATAAAAAAAAATTAACATTAACAAACTAAATTACAAAAAATTATTAAAAGAAAAAAAATGAATGGGTTAACCTAAAATTAACTGGGTTAATCCATGAAACCAGGTTAACCCGTCAAACCCAAGATATGTATCATGAAAGTCTGATAACCGAATAGAAAGAAATTTAATATTAACAAACTAAAGTAAACGAAAAAAATTAATTAAAAAGACAAAAAGCTAAAAAATAAAATCCAGGTTAACTCATCAAACCAAGTTAGCCTGTTAAACCCGAGATCCGTGTCATGAAAGTCTGATAACTAAATAAAAATAATAATAATAACAAACTAAATTAAATGAAAAGGATTTATTAAAAAAAACAAAGGAAGAAGAAAAAAAACCCCAAAAGGCATAAAAAAAACAGCTAAAAAACCTAAATAAAAGATAGCTAAAAAAAAAGAAAAAAAAAGACATCTCAACTTAAATAAAACAAAAAGTTCAGCATTTCACCACGAACTATATCAGTTTACAATAAAACACTAAGCAATTTTAATTTATTAAATAATAATAAAATATATATAGGTAAGCAATAAATTTATCACCTTTCAAGTTTTTTTTTTAAATTTTTTACCCAGTTTCTTTCATAATATTCACATGTTTGTGTCTGTTGGATTTTTCCACTATGTTATTTCTTATGGATGATTATTTACTTGTTCCTACCAAAGAATAATTGTTAAAATATATTCACTTTTTTCAGTTATAATTTTTTTTATATTTATTATCTAATTTTATAGTATTATCTATTGGATATACCTTTTTAATACTGAATTATATCAGTGTGTGTCTATCACTCAAGAAAATTAGATATTGCATAAATAAAATATTATAGTAAAGACTAGCCACATCGAAAGGAGGGTCGAAAAGGAGGCTGTGTATTTAATGTACAATGATGGCACACCCCACTAACCAAAGAAGGAAGTGGCTAATCCCAGCCCAACCCTTCAAAAAGCAATCAGTTACACTAGTCACCTTTACTCATGAATAGGAGCCCTCAATGCTCAGTGGCTGGCATGTCCTCACATGAAACTACAACAAACAAAATTGAGTTGAAGCTTCAATTAGGCTGTAAGTGCAGAGAAAAAGGCTAGTAAGAGCATCAAATCATGCGAGAAGAAAGATAAGAATAAGGAGATCATAATGAAAAACACTGCTTGAATCCACAATGGATTCACTCATATGTTATAGTGTTTTTTTGAGCCCTTTTAGTTTTTTTTTTTAAATGTAGTTTTGTTTATTTTTATGTTTTAAAAATTATTTTTAAAAAATTATTTTTTTTTAAATTAATATTTTTTTATAATTTTAAATCATTTTAAGATACTGATATTAAAAATAATTTTTTAAAAATAAAAAATATTATTTTAAATAAAAAATTATTTAAAAAATAAGTGTAACCAAAATAACATGTACGCTTTTCTTGAAGAAAAGACAATCCCAATTGATCACCTGCAATGTTAGAAGGAGGGTTTGGACCCTTTGCAAAATGGGCTCGGAAGAACCACCCACGTGACCTCAATGTCAGAGCAACCATTGATGGTGGCTGTGAATATGAGGCGCATCGCCTCAGGGGTGACTTTATTCTTGGGTCTATAAACATAGGGCATGTGGTGCATCTTTGGGTTTTCCAATATAAAAGTAATAATATATTCCTCACATCAACCCATTCATCAATTAATAACAACAACACTTGTTGTGGTGTGGGACAAGATTAGTCATAAATATTATTATTGTTATTATTATTATTACTTTCATTTTTTAAAAAAAAAAAAACAATGATGGGGGACTCCTTTGTTTTTTTTTTCTTCTTATGGAATTATTAAAAATAAAATAAAAGGATACTTGGTTTTATTTTATAATAAAATAATATTTGATGTTGTGAGAATGATTATTTTTTAAAGTATTTTTTATTTAAAAATATATTAAATTATATTTTTTTTATTTTTTTAAAAAATTATTTTTAATATAAATACATAAAAATAATCCATACACACACACACACACACACACATATATATATATATATATATATATATATATATATATATATTATTATTAGACATGATCATATCTCTAATGACATGCAAGATCCAAAGATAGACTTTCTCAGTACTTTTAGAATTGTTTTGCTAAGGCCTTCTTCCTTAACGGATAACTCATAGGATGAACTTCTTTTCTTTTCTTTTTTATTTTTTTCTCTCCTTTCCTTGATTTATATGTCTGATTCTCTCCCAAAATAACAAATTGGGTTGTTATTTTTTAAAATGTTATACCTAGTTCTTATTTTTTTATTGTTATTTATAGCAACAAGTAAGTTTTGTTTCATAAAATTAACATTCAATAAACCATGTAATAATATTTGAAATCATGAACAAAAGGAGATAATGCAAGGTGAAATAAATATTAAAAAAAATAATGAAAATGCAACATAGAATGAACACACAATCCAATTATGGTTGTGATAATTATTCAAAATATATTTTTTTTTCTTTAGTTCTTTTTTGTCACTTAATTTTTTTTAATTTAATTATTTTATATCGAGTTGATTTAATATTGGTCTTAATAATTTGTTTCGGTTGGCTTAATATAGGTTTCTGGTGATGTCAAGAATAAGTTCTAACATTGAGTTAATATTTAATTTGACAAAATAAATTTTAGTTTTATTGACTCAAAACAATTAAATTTTTAATATTCTTTTTTTAATTGTGCATGGAGCACTTTTTTATTATTTTAATCTCTAATTTTTTTTATCTTTTTTTCTTAAGGTTTTATGTTTTGATTCAAAGCTATATTTGGTTCACATTTCAATCCTAGAGTTTGAGAAAAGAGAAAGAGGGTCATCAAAAAATAAGGAAGGAGGGAAGACGTAACTGATTATAAAAAAAATTGTTGATGAGAATCTCATGATTATATTTTGTCACACAACCTATAATCAAGATTTAAATATGATTTTGAAAAGTTAAAAGAAATTTGATAAAAGTGTAACATAATAGAAACATATTACAAGGCACTTGTATTATTGTAATTAAATCGAATAACACTACAAAACTAGTTAATATTTTATAAATCAATTTAATTTTTTCAAGAACAAAAAAAAACAAGAATCACTCTAATATCTTAGCTGAAAATTTAAAATGATATTATTCAATAACGGCTAAAATTTAAGCTTACAAAGAATTTAAATATTTCTATAAAATAAACCTAATAGATCTACCATTGTGGATTAAATTAACCCACTAACAAAGTTGACCTAAAACATATACTAAGAAGCTTAAAACATTGATTCAAACAAGCTTTGGATCTTAACTAAAACTAAATATTAATCAAGCTTAAACAAGTTCTAGGCTATAACTGTAATAATAAAAATAAAACCTATAAATTAATTTTTTATATTGTCATGATAAGAGAAGAAGAAAAAAACAATACAGATCTAATATAAGAATTATTTATAGCCTATAATGAAAAAAAGAAAAAGAAATCAAGGGAGAAGTTTTCAAACCTTATACTTTATAGGATAAAAAAGGATTTTAATTGTAGCCTTTTATTTATCCTTTGAAAGAAAAATTTAGTGT
Organism: Populus pruinosa; assembly: GCA_026413675.1. Classification (NCBI taxonomy): domain Eukaryota; kingdom Viridiplantae; phylum Streptophyta; class Magnoliopsida; order Malpighiales; family Salicaceae; genus Populus; species Populus pruinosa. Next base: position 7,373,112 of record JANKMR010000020.1, read on the forward strand.
CTTTATTGTTTCTTATTGCCACCAGTTAATTATCCTTTCATCACTAAGAAAAAAAAAATTAAAATTGCTGAAATATTCTCCTTGCAAATCTAGAAAGCTTTGTCTCCATCTTGTTTTCCTTTTAAGCTTGGATTCTTTATTATTATTATTATTATTATTATTTTGTACTCTGCTCACTTGACATAAAAATAAATTAAATATGATAACCTAATATATATAAAAAATGATTAATTTTCTACACATAATAGAAAATCCATAATTAATATAGAATTCATAAAGCACATGGAAACAATACAAAAATAAAATTAACCGAAATTAATGCAAAATTGGTAGCCTTGTTGCTAAAAATTCATGGTCCAAATAAGGTTGGATTAAGCCCTATTGCATAAAAATTAAATGCACCAAAACCTCCTTTTGATGCTTCAAGGTATCTTTAATTTCTACCTTGGATGATATTTTCAAAACTAGTTCGTTTAATACTTGTTTCAATGCTTTCATTTTGAACTTTGTGATTCATATGGAACATATTATTAATGTTCATGAACTGCTAAATATCATTATCTCTCTTCTCAAAATGATCTGATTTAAAATCAAGACCTAGGTTAAATAAAGTAAGCTCAGCAATATTAAATGCAGCATTAACACCATACTTACTTTAGAGATCAACTTTATATACATTGTTATTGATTCTCTTTACAACTTGGAATAGATCATCATAATAAGGTTGTAATTTTGATTTTCTATGGTTATAAAATCTTTCCTTATATATGTACACTCAAGCACAATCGCCTGGTTGGAAAATAACCTGCTTGCGGCCTTTTGATTTGAAGGTATACAATATGTTTATTTTCTCAATTTCTAGTCGAACAATCTTATAAAATTATTTCACTATCTTTATCTTTTTTTCACGTTATAAACTTACCCTCTCTAAACTTATCTTTACTTGCACAAGCTCATTAAACACCTCCTTTTAACTTCTTGGCATTTAATCTTGTGATTAATCCAATGAGAACTTAATGGATCTTAAATTATAATGGGATGATCAGTAACAGTTTCAAAGGAACTCCAATTCGCACTTCTAAGTGGATATTAGGTTATAATAGGCTGATCCGTAACAGTTTCAAGGGAACTCTTCAATACATGATAATAGTGCACACAGGTACTTAATACAATGAGAAGTTTATTATCAGAACCTCCTTTTTGCAAACGAACTGCCCTGCTGGCTTCTGCTTACTTGTTTTGCCTGAGAAAAATCTATCAAGCCTATATACCCATGAATTTCTTTTTGTTGTTTTATAATTGCATCCTGGGAGAAACTCTTTGCTTGTATACCTGAGATGATGATCTTATAAGCCAGATAAACTTGGATGATTTTCTTCATTCCATGCTCTATCATTCCATAAACGAACTTGGACAAAAATGTAGGAGAAACATCCGCCCTTTCATCCAAAATGCCACATCCCACAAATATCAAGCTAGAACCTGTCACCAATTATTATCTCTTCCACAAAAAATTTGAATATTTGTGTGCAAAAGACAATCCAGTTCCATAAATTACCGATTGTACAATTAAACAGGATAACGATACACTAAAATTAAGCCACTGCACAACTTACAGCTACTGCCAAAAAGGAATCATCTCTGTAACACTTCGAACAAGGAGCTGCCGCTGCTTGTTTTCACTGCCATTTTCACTTGAATATTTTAAACATCCACAATCATAGGAGTATTGGAAGTTGCTGAGCTGCACAAGCATCCGCTGCATTCCCAATGTAATATTCTTTATGTTCTACATTATTATCTCAATTTGAAAACTTTGAGATCAGCTTGTCAACATGAATTATAATATCATCGATGCGAGGGCGGACCGCTGCCTGAGGCTGAAGCATCCATATCACGAACTGATGAAGAGCTTCTGGGTATGGAGGTTTGGGTCCCGCTGGCCACTTTATCTGTGCATTTACAATGGCCAATTGAAGGCTTCCTCCAGACTCTCCAAGTGCATATTCAAATGGAGATACTCCATACCTGCAGAAATCAGCTGTCAGAAGTAGAAAAAATGTAGCTGCATTTGAGAGATACATAAGATCTGGCTTCACCTTAAAAGGGCAAGGCAACAGATTTTGAAATTACAAACAATAATTCAGAGGAAAAGCAAACAGTTCAAGGAAGTGAAGCTATCCTTTCTAGTTTCATAAAACATATGATGCTCACATGCTTGCATTGAACACAACAACAAACGCACAAAGCATGCATGCACTTGCGCTCACACAAATAATATCTAATCATATATGCCATATAAACTAATTTCAATACCTTTGAAATAAAAATTGAAAGAAAAAAATTCTAAGCAAAATTCTAAACCTAAAATGAAACAAAATGGTAAGATGGACACTGGGTTCCGCAATAGTGATTTAGAACAAGTATAAAAATAATCAAAAAGTTAACTGCAAAAAGTTAGAAGTACAGAACACAAGTAGCTACAAATGGTTTCTGAGAATTAAATAAAAATGATGACTGAAGAAGATGATCCTCACATTATTGCATATAGTGTGCATCCAAGTGACCAGATATCAGTTCTCTCATCAATGTCTGCATGGCTTGGGCAATCCCACAACTCAGGAGCTCTGAAGGGTGCTGAACAATGCTCGGATGCCCATTCCTACATTAGCCAGCCAGGTCTAGTCATGATATAGTGGCAGATGCTAATCTTACAGAAATCCACAAACTAAACAAACTAAACTAAACAGGGAAAGGCAGTTTCCTTGTGTGGAAATAGATTCATACTCAAATATACTTTAAATACATTTTAAGTTTTTTTATGAAAAATAAATGCAGAAAGAAATTGGACAAAACATTAAATAGAACGAGGCTTTAAAGATTGTACAAGTACATAACTGAAACCCTTAAAATACATATTAGTGACATGGATGTGCTAAGAAGGCTGCTGAAAAGAATATTGGTGAAAAATTAATATAAAAGAGTAAGAAATTATAATCGAAAAAAAAGTGAAAGGAAAAGGAAGAGAATAGAAAATGATTACCTGCAACTGTAGTGCCTCTGAGCGAGCTCGAATTTGCTTCCTTGCAGGTCGAGCACTCCCAAAATCCATCAATATAGCAAGAGGTGATTGTCCTTTCCTATGTGTCAGGAGAACATTACCAGGTTTGACATCATTGTGTGCATATGGAGGATCAAGAATGTGCATATTTTTCAATCCTGCACAAAGCTGCAGCATAATCTTTCTTAAGCGTGCATAGGACACAATACAGTTGATGGATATCAAAGTATAGCGTAATATTTCTTAAGTGTGCATAGGACACAATACAGTAGATGGATATCAAAGTATGATATCTACGCATACAAAAAGACACTATGGATGTAAATAAAAAAGGGACAAAAGTTACAAAACATTCTCTGAATTAATTCTAGGACATTAAAGAGCAAATGCGGGAACACTAAACCCACCTCGAGTTGAAAACTAAATAGTGATTTCCATAAACAAGTAACAGTAAGTTTAAATGATTGCCAAATATCAAAAAGATATCTTACACTGGGGTATTATGTTATGAAGCCGATCCTGCTTTGTGCTAGGAATGTATTGCATAACCGAAAAAGTCAATATAAAAGAAAAATTTATATTATTTCCATTCACCTGCCGAAATATTTGAAGAACATCTGTGGTAGAGAAAAATTCCTTCTTAGATTTCATAGCAGCAGAGTTGTCCAGTAAGGTTCCATCCAAGTGAACTGGAAATAACAAATATGCTTCATTGTTCCAAGATCCTTCTTGAGTAGCCTTTAAAAAAAAAAGGACATAAAAATGCTTGAGTAAAAGGTACAAAAGAAGAGAATTGAAATAAGTTTCCTTGTCACTAATTCTGAAGTACAAATAAAAGTCAACCCCAATCTGATCAAATGACACTAAAGGATCTTGGCCTCGTGTTAGGAAAATGGTTCGTGGCTGGAAGTTCCTATTCATCAAAGCAATATGTGTGCAACCCATGTAACATTTGCACAGAAATTATTTTCAAAACTACAAACTACATAGAAGCTCCTATTTTTCTGTTATACAACGAGTTAATTACTAGCTATGAAGATGAAGGTGATTCTGCAGTGATAGTTTCATGACTAGAGAGTTGTATGCCCTGATTGGATATGGGAAAATGCTGCGTGATAAGAAAACCATGCAGGAGATGCACACACAGATACAAACTCATACACATTAAGAAGTTCCAAACAAGATCCAGAAGGGAAGAAGGGAACATGGGTACAATTTTCTTAAAAATCTGACTTAATACCAAATGAAAGCTCTACCCTCAAAAGCTCTAGAGTTTCCCAACCATGAAGCACAAGGTCAGAGTATGTCTATCCATGAGAATCAGATGCCTTGATAACAAAGGCAACATCAACTTTATGAGAAATCCACCTAAAAAGGAAGAACAGCTTGCAGTTATTACCTTAACGGAAATAATAGCATGATCAAGAAGAGGAAGCAGATTGGAGTGATTGAATAATGAAGAAACGCGAATCTCTTCCCGCACCAATTCCAATTGCTCATTATTCTGAATAAGAACTTTCTTCATAGCATAAGTTCCATCAGCTGCACAGTATTTAAAGTCAGACCAGAAGTGTAATTGAATTCATTATGTTCTCCAAATGCTAAACAAAGTTGCAAGCACACATATTATTCGAATTAAATGGCATATCCAACGCATGACAAATGGCATAGATCGATAACCCAATATCACAGTAATAATCACTCAAACACCATACGATGATCTCCACGTAAATGAAACACCATACTTGAAGATCCATAACCAGATCATCCCCATTTAAAATAACAAAACAAAGAAAGCTCATATTTCAGCAACCAAGATCACAAATTGAAAAGAAAATACAAATGCAATAGCTTAAAACATGTTTCATTAATAAAAAAAAAATAATCTTATTTTTTTTCAATTAAGACTTGAGAATGCAGAAGTATAGGTACCAGAGAGATGGGATTTGTCCTTGACTTTTTTAGAGAGGCCACCGCCGACAGCAGCAGCACCACCACTAGAAGCAGGAGAAGAGACGTTGACCACCTCCTTAACCAAATACACATAGGCAAATCCACCTTCACCTAGCTGCCTCACAATCCTGAATCTGTTCTCGTTGATCCACACATCTCCTCCTCCGTTAACGGCGTCGTATAATGCATTCAGCCCCGAAAAAGAGCACCCCATCTCTTGTGTGTGTGTGTGTGTGAAAGAGCGGAGGAGAGTGGATCTTGGACTCTCTCCTTGTCTCTGGGTTCCCTGGTTCTCTGAATTGAGAAACGAAGTAAATTTTTACTTACTTATTTTATTTTGTTGAGTATTTTCTTTTTCTTTTTATATATTTTCTCGTGGATCTCAGTTACTTGCGAGTTAAGTTTTTATTTATCTTGGATCTCTCAAAAACGGACACAAACCAAACAAAAAAAAAATTATAATAATGCATAACAAAATGAAAGAAAATAGAGCGCAGCAACACATCTTTTATAATAAAAAAACACATATTTTTGTTTTTAAAATTCATTCTTTTATTTATTATAATTTCTTATTAAAAATCATTTACTTTATCATCATCTAAATCCCACTAAAAATACTATTTTATAAGTGTTAAATTTTTTATCACTAATTATTAACTTCATAAATTTTAAAGAAAAAATTATTAAAATAAACATATGATTATTTTATATTCAAATACTTAAAAAAATCATATTTCTCAATATTTAAATTTAAAAATATAATCACTGTAACTATAATGTGAGAGATATTCTTTTAATATTGTTAAAGAAGTGGACTTAATTTTAATTAACATGTAAATTACTTTAAAAACAAGGAAAAAGCTAAATATATCATCTCATTATAATTTATCATAATAACTTCTAAATAACAATCCTTAAAATTTTTTTATAATTCTTTTATGCTAACCATAGTAAACAAATTAAGAAAATATTCTTTATATATCATGTTTTATAAGAAATTTTTAGTTTCTTTAAAAAGAAAAATAAAGCAAAGAGCTTCAATATTCCTTACAATGATCATAAATAATTATTTCAATTAGAAAAAAAATCTTTTTATTTTATTTAAAAGGAGAGTTATTTTTAATTATATGATTAAAATAAACTTCATAAAAAATAAAAGTAAAGATGTGCGTGCTAAGTCTTAATCTAAAATGATTTTTATTTTTCTTTTTATTCTAATTACTTATATTTAGTAATATTTGTAATTCAATACCCTTGAAAAAACTCTAAAGAAATAAAAATGAATAAAATATTGGATCTCATTTACATATATTTATATGAGATTCAATATTATAAATATATAATTAATGGCCTGATAATAAATAATGAAATTAAACTAGCTTTACTTTATAATTAAACTAGCTTCAATGAAAGGAAATGATGAAATTAACTATGATTTTAGGTTAAAGCATGCATCAAATGAAAACACTAATAAATTACATACAAATTAAGCAAAATCCTTCAAATTGAATTGATAAAAGATGTTCATAAAAAACAACATTTATAAAATTAAAAGATTTTCACTCAATTAATAAAATACAAGTTGAAATTTTTCAAGTTAACTTATTATAAATTCATGGTATAGAGCTTGTTTAAAATTTGATCCAATATATACTTTAAAGTCCATGAAGGCTAACTCTAAATTTTTCTATTAGTGTTATTTTATGTAACATTAAAATTTTATAACAATCAAATATTATAAGGCTTTACAATAAAGTTTAAAATTTACTCTATATAAATTGCATTATTTTCTTATTTGGTATTTTTTTTCTATTTGTACTAACACTTTTTTTCCCCAACTCGTTTAGGATATCTTTATCGATTATAAATAAAGTTATTTAACTTGTGTTTGGATTTTATTTACATGCTTTGATATTTTATGTGTGAGTGGTTACTTGTATTGTTAGTTCATTAATGATTTTTTTTTAACTTATCAAAAATCAACTATTTTTGTGATGTTCATCCTTTATATCTTTAGTTCATGATTCCTTATAATCATAGGATTATAGTTTTTTTCATCCAATAACTTTGATGTTTTGTGACACGATTAAAAAATTAATATTTTCTTCCAAGTATACGAGTGTTGAAATAATAAATAATTCGACAAGATTGGGGTTGAACCACATGAGGTGAACTATATAAATTAAAAATAATAATAATAAGTTAAAGAGGATTTTAAGATGTAAGATTAATGTGAGGATTAAATAATAAAAAAAATAAATATCAAGGTTAGAGAATTCACTAATGATATTAAAAATAAATGTAATATATACTTTTTTTATTACTTAACTGGAAATTACACACAGAGAAGGTTCCAATCAGATGATTTATCATTAATAGCTCATTATAAATTATTAAAATGATCATATTAATTATCTTATTTAAGTAACACCAAACTTTTAAATATTGTTAGGAATTCATAATGCTAACTTATGTTAACAACAAATTAAGTTCCTTTCATAGCACATGTATATGTTATATCATACGGTTGGATATAAAGGTATCAAACATTTGTTATACCAAGTATTATACAATACAAATCTAGATTAACCATTTAACAAGTAAGGTATTAATAATTAATAAAATAAAAATGATAAGACATGGTAATAGCAAGTTGTTTAGGATATAATCATTGAAGTTCATATTGAGTTTATATTATACTTATCCTATCACCATTAGTAAAACCTTTTCACCTTGACATAATAAACTTAGTTAAATATAATGAAGAAAAGAAATATAAATAAACAAGAGTAGAACATGATTATATAAGTATAGTAAAGTAAATAAAAGGTATAAATAAGAGATTAATGAAAGCAAAACTTAAACATTATAAAAATATAAAGAAAGAGAGTAGGGATATGATCTTGATATGAAAACCAAGATGTCTAAATGCATGGTAAATGCCTTCTTTTATAGGCCAAAATTCAGAACTATTGATTTGATGACTAATTGTTAAGTGGGTGACTAACTCTTGACTTTGTGACAATCCTTATATTCTTGCCTGAATAAAACGTCATTGATAACATCAGAATTTAAACAAACAGTCCACATAAAAGTTCTAAGAAATTTTTCTTAGCTTTCTAAAAAAACAAATCAGTGTATTTGAACTTTTAAAACTCGAGATATGGGCTGAATACTGAACAACATCTTTTTTTTAAGTAGGTCTTTCATTCCTGACTGAAGAGATTCCAATCTCAAGAGCTAAAACAATGACCATGATAAAGAAGGAAGGTTAAACCACACAACAGGGCAAAGGCAGCATCTTTCTCCTCTATGAAAGTTCTTTAAATGTCTCTTTCTCAAAGGTTTACACTACAAGAGGTTGAAATCTAAGAGAGAAAATATCTATTAAGCAAACATCGTTCAAAGAAGGAATTGACTACTGAAGTTGCCCTCCTAATAAACTAACCAAAACTCTAGCTATAATAAGTTGTTAAGTACTAATCATACCCCTCAACCAGCGTATTACTAATATCTAATAATTAAAGTGTTAAAATAAAAAAATATTTTGCGAGTTTCATAAAGCAAGGCATTAATCTATTTAGATAAACAAACTCTCATTCAATTTACATGTCAACTCAATACCTCTATACTAGGTCTTTAGCACTTAAAAGCGCATTTTTATCAAGGTTTTATATCATCATTTTGCATTTAAAGTATCAATAACTCCTTAAATAGAGTATGTTTTATAATATCATGTCTAATACTATAAGATACCTTTAATTTATGGTAAATGTTCATCTTAAATGCAAGCCTATTATATAAATAAAAGAATTGATTGATGAGTTTAACTTCTGAAACTTAGAAGATAAAGAAAGGGTCAAACTTAGAAAAGAGATGCTAATTTAATCCAAATTAGAACATTGTTCGGTCATTAGATCATAACTGGAGCTGTAGAACTTGGATTTAATTTTGCTCTATATGGATGAAAAGTTAAGATATAAGCTTAAGACTTTTATGGAAGTCCAAGATTCGAAAGGGTCGTTTTCAAGTTCAAATTGTATGAACAACGGAGAAGTCTGAATCTTTTCCATAACCCAGATACTATTCAGTGTTCAACTCATATCTCAAGTTCTAGAAGTTCAAATGATCTTTTTTTTTTTTAATGAAAAGCTAAGATAATTTCTTAAAACTTTTATAAGATAGTCTTTTCAAATTCTGATGCTAGGAATGATGTTTTGTTCAAATAAGAAAATAAGGATTGTTATCAAGTCAAGATGTGACTACTCACTTAACAATTAGTCAACAAATTAATATTTTTAAATTTTGGCCTATAAAAAAAGGCATTTGTCATGCATTTAGGCATCTTGGTTTTCATATCAAGATCATGTTCTTGCTTTCTTTCTTTATATTTTTGTAGTGATTAAATTTTGCTTTCATTAATCTTTTGTTTATATTTTTCATTTCATTTTCTTTACTTAGTTAGCTTATATCTTATTTATGTTCTCCTCTTATTTATTTATGTTTCTCCTATTCATTATGTTTAACTAAGTTTATTATGTTAAGGTGAAAATATTTCACTAATAGTGTTAAGATAAGTATAATATAAACTTAATATGGACTTCAATACTTATATCCTAAACAACTTGCTATTAACATGTCTTATTATTTTGATCTAATTAATTCTTAATACCTTGCTTGTTAAATGGTTAATCTAGATTTGTGTTATATAACATTTAATAAAACAAATTTTTGACACTTTCATAACCAACCATATGCTATAACCTACACTTGTGCTATGAAAGAAACTTAATTTGTTGTTAACATAAGTTAGCATTATGAATTCCTGATAATATTTAAAAGTTTGGTGTTACTTAAATAAAATAATTAATATGATCATGTTAACAATTTATAATGAGTTATTAATAACAAATCATTTGATTAAAACCTCCTTTGTGTGTGGTTTCCAATTGAGTAATAAAAAGAGTTTATATTATACTTATTTTAAATACCATTAGTGGATCCTCTAACATTAATATTTATTTTTATTATTGTTTAATCCTCACATTAATCTCACATTGACATAATCAAAAGATTGATGTCTTTTTCCAAGTACAAAAGTGTCAAAGTAATAAATAACTCAGCAAGACCAGTGTCGAACCACATGGAAGTTAATCATATAAATTAAAATAATAACAACAATAAGAATAAGAATAAGAATAAAAATAAGAATATGAAGAAGAAGAAGAAGAAGAAGAAGAAGAAGAAGAAAAAGAAGACTTTGAGATTGTAAGATTAATATGAGGATTAAATAATGATAAAAATAAATATTAAGGTTGTAAGATCCACTAATGGTATTTCAAACAAATATAGTATAAATTCTTTTTATTACTCAACTAGAAACCACACACAAAGAAGGTTCCAGTCGGATTATAAATTGTTAACATGATTACATTAGTTATCTTATTCGAATAATGCTAATACTTGTAAATTTCGTCAGGCATTCATGATTATAACTTATGTTAACAACAAATCAAGTTCCTTTCATAACTTAGGTGTCGGTTATATCATACAGTATAGGCTATGAAAGTGCCAAGTATTTATTGTACCAAGTGTTATACAATATAAATTTAGATTAGTTATTTAACAAGCAAAATATTAAAAGTGAATAAGATAACAAATAGAAAACATGTTAGTATTAAACATGTTGTTACCCATTTTTAAGCCATACGTGCTACTGGAGATATGCCTTTTAAATCGAAGGTAGAAGTTTAGTTCACGGTTGCTGGGAAATTGACAAAAGCTAAGAAGAAAGAAATGTTTTTTTGAACCCTGTTTCAGCAATCTCCTGCTCTCTTTATCCTTCCCCACTGCTACCAAAATTGTCAGGATTCTTAGGCTAATTAGGATTCTTTATAATGCTAAATTCATTCCTCTTTTACATGGGCTGTAAGGTTGAAATAAATCCCATGAAAGTGGCACTAGAAAACCTAGTTCTACTACTGCCGCAATTTTTTTGTTCCAACTTAGACCCTGATTCTAACTTAGATTCGTGCAATAACTGACAATTCCAACTATATTCTATCACTCATGACATGTTGAAGAATGGACCTACACCTTTATTGGGTCCTAGAGCTCATTGTTCTTATGGCAAGCTCTCAGTCGAGGATGCTTGGCATTGTCAGTTTCCTGAATTTAAATCAAGAAACCCTTTTTGACCAACCAGATTGTGGCCTAATTCTGTCATGTAAAACAATTATATCTCACCTTGACTCCCCTTGAAAGCCATAGTCATGGATGCATAGATGAATTTGGGCTTTCGAATCGATGGATTTCGATATCAGAAGCTCAAGCTCTGCACGTTTAAATATCTGACGTGAAAATAGAGAATTCTGACGCGAGCAGGATTCTGACCCAAGTTTTGCACAGAAAAAAATTATGCTGCCATCATGATTTTTCTGGTTCATTCTTAGGGTACTCCCAGTCATATCAGGATGTTCGGCATTTATCAATTTTTGAATCAAATCAGGAGACCCTTTTTGACTAATGAGATCGCGGCCCGATTCTGTCCTATAAAATGATTATATCTCGCCTTAAATCCCTATCAAAGTTGTAATCCTACATGCATAGATGAATTTTTTTTTTTGAATCACTCGATTTCGATATCAGAAGCTCAAACTCTACACGTTTAAATCTCTGACGTGAAAATAAAGAATTCTGCCACGAGCAGGATTTTGACCCAAGTCTGCACTAAAAAATTTATATTTTTGGTTTATTTTTTGTGACTTTTTTTTCTTAGTTCATACTCTCAGTCATGTCAGGATTCCCGGCATTCGTCAGTTTTTGAGTTAGACCTGGAAATCCCTTTTAACCAACTAGATTACTACCAGTTTCTGTTCTATAAAATAATTTTTCTCACTTTGACTCCCCCATCAAAGTTGTAGTCCTAGACATGTAGATGATTTTGGGCTTTTGAATCGCTTGATTTCGATATCAGAAGCTCAAGATATTCCTGTTTGAATATCTAACATGAAGGTAGAGAATTCTACTGCGAGAAGGGTATTGACCCGAGTCTGCACTAAAAAATTTATATTTTTGGCTTAGTTTTTGTGATTTTTGTTCTTAGTTCATACTTTCAGTCATGTCAAGATTCTCGGCATTCGTCAGTTTTTGAGTTAGACCTGGAAATCCCTTTTGACCAATTAGATTACTGCAAGTTACCACAAGGAGGTTAATTGTACAAATTATAAACAACAATTATAAACAACAATAATAGTAATAACGATAACAATAATAGTAATAACGATAATAATAATAATAATAATAATAATAATAATAATAATAATAATAATACTAGTAGTAGTAGTAGTAGTAGTAGTAGTAGTAGTAGTAGTAGTAATAATAATAATAATAATAATAATAATAATAAAGAAAGAGAAGAAGAAGAAGATGATGATGATGAGAACTTAGAGATGAAATATTAATGTAAGGATTAAACAATAATAATAACAAATGTCAAGGTTAGAGGTTCCACTAATGGTATATCAAACAAGTATAGTATAAACTCTTATTATTGAATTGGAAACCACACACAAAGGAGGTTCCAATCAGATTATATATTGTTAACATGATTACATTAGTCATCTTATTCAATTAATGCTAATACTTGTAAATCTCGTCAAGCATTCATGATTATAACTTATGTTAACAACAAATCAAGTTCCTTTCATAGCTCAGGTGTCGGTTATACCATACATTATGGGCTATGAAAGTGCCAAGCATTTGTTGTACCAAGTGTTATACAACATAAATCAAGATTAGTCATTTAACAAGCAAAGTATTAAAGAGTGAACAAGATAACAAATATAAAACATGTTAGTATCAAACATTAAAGTCCATATTAAGTTTACATTATACTTATTCTTACACCATTAGTGTAACCTTTTCACCTTGACATAATTAACTTAGCTAGACATAATGAAAGAAAGGAAAACAAATAAACAAAATAAGAACATAAAAGTTAACTAAGTAAAGGAAAGGAAATGAAAGGCATAAACTTGATATTAATGAAAGCAAAGCATAAACATTACAAAAAATACAAAGAGAGAAAGGAAGAGCATGATCTTGATCTGAACACCAAGATGCCTAAATGCATGGCAAATGCCTCCTTTTATAGGCCAAAATTGGGAACTATTGATTTGATGACTAATTGATAAGTGGGTGGCCAACTTTTGACTTGGTGACAATCCTTATCTTCTCTTGTCTGCCCAAAATGTCATTGATAACGTCAAAATTTGAGCCAGTTGTAACATGAAAGTTGTAGACAATTGTCTCAGCTTTCTTGTGTAAAAAATTCAGCTCATTTGGACTTCTAGAACTCCAGATATGACCAAAATACCGAACAGTGCTCGGGCTGGAAGACAGATTCGGGCTTCTTTGTTGTTGCTACAATTTGGACTTGATAATGGCCTTTTTAGATCTTGGGCCCATATGAAAGTTGTAGGCCTATGTCTTACCTTTCCATCCATATAAATTGGACCTAAATCTGAGATTTGTAGCTCTAGATATGACCCACTTACCGAACAGTGTTCCGGTTTGGATTGCACCGACATCTCTTTTCTAAGTTTGACCATCTCTTTGCCTTTGCAATTTAAGTTCTTAAAGTCATCAATCAATCCTTTCATTTATGTGATAGGCCTGCATTTAAAATAAACATTTACCACAAATTAAAGGTATCTTATTTTATTATATATTATTATAAAACATGCTTTAGTTAAGGAGTTATTGATACTTCAAATGCAAAATGATGATATAAAACCATGACAAAAATACACTTTTAAGTACTAATCAACTTCTAAACAGCAAAATTGAGTTTTTCATTCTCATGAATGTTTTAGGCCTATGTCTTAGCTTTCCATCCATATAGAGCAAACTCAAATTCAACTTCTACAGCTTCAAATATGACCCAATGACTGAACAATATTTCAATTTAGATTGCACTAGTATCTCTTTTCTAAGCTTCATCATCTATTTGTCTTCTCAATTTTAATAATTGAACTCATCAATTAATCCTTTGATTTATATAATAAGCTTATATTTAATGAATATTTACCATAAATTAAAGATATCTTATAGTATCAGACTTGTTATTATAAAACATAGTTTAGTTAATGAGTTATTAAAACTTCAAGTGCAAAATGCTAATATAAAACCTTGATAAAAATACACTTTTAAGTACTAATCACTTATCTTAAAATTCTCTTTAACTTATTATTATTATAGTTAACATCCCTATGATTCGACTCTAGTCTTGCGGGGTTATTTATTAATTCGACACTTCTACACTTGGAAGAAGACATCAATCTTTTAGTCATGTCATTAGTGTATAATGTTGTACTTATGCTTTTTATTGTAGCTTATATTAATAGTATGATATGATTTATGGTTATAGTTCTTGATTTGAATATTGAATATTATAATTAAATATATGATGTGACATTGAAATGAATTATAATGATGATGATGATTATTATTATGAAATGACGACTCCATAATAGTTGGATGACACAATCAAAGGATTGATGTCTTCTCCCAAGTGCAGGAATATCGAAGTAATAAATAACCCCGCAAGACTGGGGTCAAATCACATAGAGGTTAATTATATAAATTATAGACAATAATATACAACAATAACAACAACAACAATAACAATAGTAGTAGTAGTAGTAGTAGTAGTAGTAGTAGTATTACTATAATAATAATAATAATAATAAAGAAGTTGATGAGAACTTTGAGATGAAAGATTAACGTAAGGATTAAACAATGATAAAAACAAATGTCAAGGTTAGAGGATCCACTAATGGTATTTCAAACAAGTATAGTATAAACTCTTATTATTCAATTGGAAACCACACGCAAAGGAAGTTCCAATCAGATTATAAATTGTTAACATGATTACATTAGTTATCTTATTCGAATAATGTTAATACTTGTAAATCTCATCAGACATTCATGATTATAACTTATGTTAACAACAAATCAAGTTCCTTTCATAACTTAGGTGTCGGTTATACCATACAGTATAGGCTATGAAAGTGCCAAGCATTTGTTGTACCAAGTATTATACAACATAAATCTAGATTAGTCATTTAACAAGCAGAGTATTAAAGAGTGAACAAGATAACAAATAGAAAACATGTTAATATCACACATTAAAGTCCATGTTAAGTTTACACTATACTTATTCTTACACCATTAGTGTAACCTTTTTACCTTAACATAGTAAACTTAACGAAACATAATGAAAGAGAGAAATATAAATAAATAAGATAAGAATATAAATAAGATAAAAGTTAATTAAGTAAAGGAAAGGAAATAAAAGGCATAAACAAGATATTAATGAAAGCCAAACTTAAGCATTACAAAAATACAAAGAGATAAAGCAAGAGCACGATCTTGATTTGGAGACCAAGATGCCTAAATGCATGGCAAATGCCTCCTTTTATAAGCCAAAATTAGGAACTATTGAGTTGATGACTAATTGATGAATGGGTGACCAACTCTTAATTTAGTGATAATCCTAATCATCTTTTGTCTGCCCAAAACATCATTGATAACGTTAGAATTGTAACAACTTGAAAACATGAAAGTTGTAGAAAATTATCTCAACTTTCAAGAAAAAAATGGAGGTCATTTGGACTTCTAGAACTCCAGATATGGGCCAAACACTGAACAGTACGCAGGTTGTAGGACAGATTCTGATTTTTTTTTGTTGCTATAATTTGGACTTGAAAATGACCTTTTTAAATCTTGGACTCCATATAAAAGTTATAGGCTTATGTTTTACCTTACCATCCATATAAAGTAGATCTAAATCCGAGATCTACAGCTCCAGATATGACCTAATTACCGAACAGTGTTCCGGTTTGGATTGCACCAACATCTCTTTTCCAAGTTTGACCATCTCTTTGTTCTTTTAATTTCAGTTCTTAAACTTATCAATTAATCCTTTTATTTATGTGATAGGTCTGCATTTAAAATAAATATTTACCACAAATTAAAGGTATCTTATATTATTAGATATGTTATTATAAAACATGCTTTAGTTAAGAAGTTATTGACACTTCAAGTGTAAAATGATGATATAAAACTTTAATAAAAATATACTTTTAAGTATTAATTATTGGATAATAATTAGGCTTTGTATGATGGATATATTGAAATATTATAGGTATTTGTCGATAATTTGGGATTTCATAGTATATGGAAGATTTTATCAAAATTTCAATAAATTCCTATAAAGCTAAGCCTTTTTATAAAAAATAAACACTCTAAAAATAGTAATTATTTACAGGAAAGGTGTATGATTTTATATATATATATATATATATATATATATATATATATATATATATTACAATATCTTTATGTATCTCTCTCTCCTTTTATTATCAACAAAAAAAACATTATAATAGAAGTAAGGATATAAAAGTAGAATATCATTGGAAATTAAGAATCATAACTAATTATTTATAATAACAATTTTATTTTAAGTGAAGCACATAGTTTAATAACAAATTTCTTTCAAATAGCATTATGTTTCATGTAAAGCCCATGTAATGTGAAGCTCATTAATTCAAAGACTAATTTCTTTTTAATAACCTTTCCATTCTAAGTGAAGGCCAACAATTTGACGATAATAATTTTTTTAAATATCATTCTATTTTAGATTAAGCCCATCAATCTAATGAAGCAATTTCTTTCAAAAAATATTTTTGTTTCATGTGAAGCCCATATATTTAATGACAATTTTTCTTTGAAATAACATTTTATTTCAAGTAAAACCCATCAATTCGATGATAAATTTTCTTTCAAATAGCATTTTATCAATAATATATGTTTTGCGTTTTTTAAGAGCAGTAACCTCTCGATGAGTTTAGTTTTGATTTTTTAATTGTTTTAAGAGTAGTCTCTCGATGAGATTTGCTTTAATTGTTAATTGTTTTGAGAGTAATTGTCTTTCGACGAGACTTGTTTTGATTGTTTTGAGGGTAATTGTCTTTTGATGAGACTTGTTTTAATTTTTTTTATTATTATTTTAAGGGTAATTGCCTCTCGATAAGACTATTTTTCTTTGAAAAAAAAAATTCTTTCTTGTGTTATTTTCTTTTCTTTGTAAGCTTACTATATAAATTCAAATAAAAATGAATTTTGCAATGGCTTACTATATAATCATATATTATTTTTAATCCTTAATTTTTCTATTTTTATGATTTAAATATAAATAATAAAAAAGAAAGAAATAGAGTGGGAGAGTGAAATAAAAAGAAAGAGAGAACAAAGGACTAAGGTGATCAGGGACTAAAAATAATAATAAGAGATTATGCTTACAAGGAAAAGAAAAATAAATAGGATTATATAAATTTGAAAAATAATTAAAAGAAATTTAAGAAGAGAAGAATTACTTAATTATGAATCCACGGTCAAGAAGAAAATAATACAATTACTTACCATTATTTTTTAAGTTTAGTCTTTTATGTTTTGCAGAGGATCTAAAGTAATATAAATAAAAAAAGAAAACACAAAAAGAAAGGGACACATATAAAGATTAAAGGGGGAAGACTCTTGCAAAGAAAAACCAAAGCAAATAACAAAAATAAAAAAAAAACATAAAAAATCTAAAATTTAAAAAACAACTTAGAAATTCTTGTAGCATTGTAGGGACTTGCAAGTGTTTAATCTCTAAGCTCTAGTGGAGGTTACATGTATAGCCGCCATTAACGAGTAGAGGAAGAAGTCTCCAACTCTTTGGTATAAGCCACACGCCTCTTTTATTAACTAGTAAGCTAGAAGAAGCCTCGAAAGAAAACCTATCATTGCGTGCATGAATAATACATGCCAATACTATTATTTTTCAACATTTTATTTTTGAGTTAAAACCTCTTCGATCAAATCCAATCAATTTCAACGACTTAAAAGAATCAATTTTAATCACATGTAATTTATTTGTTATTTGAAAGTTTGTTGTTATTTATTTTTTATGTTAAATTTTAGAGCACAAAAATATGTTAATGTGTATGAATAAATTCACATGTGTTCCTAAAATCTTCGTTTGATTATGCTTGTTAATGTAAATTAAATTAGGTGAAATATATGTGTTTATTTATAATGGATATGCTTGGTAAAATAATTAATTTATAGTTGGTTAATATAAATTGGGAAAGGAACAATTTGAAACTCGAGTCTTCCTTTGTTATTAAATTGAGTAATTTATAGTTGGTTAATATAAAAACTTTTTTTTATTGATGCATTTCTTTTTTTATTCTGATGAAAATATTTTTATTTATAAAAAGCATTGTTTTTTATAAGAAAAAATTATTATAATAATAAAAAAAGTTTCATAACCTAAGAAAATAATCATTTAATTTCCATTCAATATCAATAAGAAAATTATTTTAAGATTTCCACATATCACGCTAATATATAATTATCCATAAACTTCTCTAATCTTATTTAAGAAATGACATAATTTTTTAATAGTAGCATGTTTCTTGAATAAAAGGTAGTCACCATTACAACAAAGATTCATGAAAAATTTCGATCATTTTAAATGAGTAGAAAAAATATATATCTTCCAACTAAATCTCATTTTCTTATTATTGTGTCCCTGTATTTTTTTATTTTTAATAATTATTTTTAATCATAAACACTATTTTCTAAACCAAAACCTAATCAAGATATCAAGAACAAGTTCTAATAAAAAATATTAAAATAATGCCCTAATATTTTGTATACAATTGAAGGCAAAAGAAAATAATAAAAAATAACAAAAAACATTGTATTTTCATGAACAATGTTTTTTTAAAAAAATTTACTTGCATATTAGGTATATAATAATTAAAAAATAAATTTTAACATTCCCATAAAAATATTTAATTTATAGAGAATTTAATTCAAAACCTTAATATATATATATATATATATATATTAAAAAAACTAATAGCATGAGCTACGAGATTGAGCAAGTATACTTGGTTTTAAAAACAAGATTGGGGTGAGTTGGCTTGCAAGGTTAATTTCTTTATGTTTAAACGGTGGATGACATCTCCAATTATTCATTATTTCTTAAAATAAATAACATATTATCTATAATAATATATGTTGTGTTGTCTTCTAGTTCAGTTTTTTTATCAAAATAAAAGTGTCTAGTGATTAGTACTTAAAAGTGCATTTTTATCATGGTTTTATATCATCATTTTGCACTTGAAGTATCAATAACTCCTTAACTAAAATATGTTTTATAATAATGTATCTAATAATATAAGATACCTATAATTTGTGGTAAATGTCTATTTTTAATGCAGGCCTATCACATAAATGAAAGGATTGATTGATGACTTGAAGAACTTAAATTGCAAGGATAAAGAGATGGCCAAACTTAGAAAAGAGATGTCGGTGCAATCCAAACCGGAACACTGTTCGGTAATTGGGTCATATCTAGAGCTATATATCTTAGATTTAGGTCCAATTTATATGGATGGAAAGGTAAGACATAGGCATACAACTTTCATATGGAGCCCAAGATCTAAAAAGGCCATTATCAAGTCCAAATTGTAGCAACAACAAAGAAGCCCGAATCTGTCTTCCAGCCCGAGCACTGTTTGGTATTTTGGCCATATCTGGAGTTCTAGAAGTCCAAATGAGCTGAATTTTTTATACAAGAAAGCTGAGACAATTGCCTACAACTTTCATGTAACTGGCTCCAATTTTGACGTTATCAATGACGTTTTGGGCAGACAAGAGAAGATAAGGATTGTCACCAAGTCAAAAGTTGGCCACCCATTTATCAATTAGTCATCAAATCAATAGTTCTCAATTTTGGCCTATAAAAGGAGGCATTTGCCATGCATTTAGGCATCTTGGTGTTCAGATCAAGATCATGCTCTTCCTTTCTCTCTTTGTATTTTTTGTAATGTTTATGCTTTGCTTTCATTAATATCAAGTTTATGCCTTTCATTTCCTTTCCTTTACTTAGTTAACTTTTATGTTCTTATTTTGTTTATATATTTTTATTTTTTTAATTATGTCTAGCTAAGTTAGTTATGTCAAGGTGAAAAGGTTACACTAATGGTGTAAGAATAAGTATAATGTAAACTTAATATGGACTTTAATGTTTGATACTAACATGTTTTATATTTGTTATCTTGTTCACTTTTTAATACTTTGCTTGTTAAATGATTAATCTTGATTTATGTTGTATAACACTTGGTACAACAAATGCTTGACACTTTCATAGCCCATAATGTATGGTATAACCGACACCTGAGCTATGAAAGGAACTTGATTTGTTATTAACATAAGTTATAATCATGAATGCTTGACGAGATTTACAAGTATTAGTATTAATGGAATAAGATGACTAATGTAATCATGTTAACAATATATAATCTGATTGGAACCTTCTTTGTGTGTGGTTTCCAATTCAATAATAAGAGTTTACTATACTTGTTTGATATACCATTAGTGGAACCTCTAACCTTGACATTTGTTCTTATCATTGTTTAATCTTTACATTAATATTCCATCTTGAAGTTCTCATCATCTTCTTCTTCTCCTTCTTTTTATTTATTATTATTATTATTATTATTATTACTAGTACTACTAATACTACTACTACTACTACTAATATTATTATTATTATTATTATTGCTACTACTATTATTGATATTGTTATTGTTACTATTATTGTTATTTATAGTTGTTGTTTATAATTTGTGCAATTAACCTCCCTGTGGTTCGACCCCGGTCTTGCCGGGTTATTTATTACTTCGACACTCCTGCACTTGGGAGAAGACATCAATCTTTTGGTCGTGTCGCCTAGAAATTTAAGTTAAATATTTTTGAACACAAACATAATTTTTTCTGACCTGTAGACATCTAAAAACTCACAAAGAAGCTTGTAAATCAATTTCTAATCCCAAAAAGGCACCTTAAAAATGTTAAGAAACACAAAATTAATTAATTAAATAAAAATTTTTTTTAACTTCAATTTACTTTTTTTAATACGATGAAAATCTAAAAACACTTTTGATAAGAACTAAATGACATTAAAATTGATTTTTTTGATGGTCAGAATATGATTAATCGAATACTTTTGATTTTTTTGATAGTCAAAATATAATTAATTGATCACATTCTTTTTTTTTTAATTTTTTTAATAATTTTTTTTAAAAAAATTTCAAAGATAAAAATGCAAAATAAATGGAGTTAAGATTAAAACATGAAAAGCGGCTTGCAAGGCTAACCCCTGCATTGAACCCATTTTATTTTATTTTATGTTTAAAGGGTAGGTAACATTTTTCTTTTTTTTAAAAAAAAAAATAAATAACATATCATCTAGAATGATATATATTTTGTTGTTTTTTAGTTTAGTTTTCTATTAAAATAATTTTTTTTAGAAAATAAAGTGAAATTTTTTTGGACAAAAAACATAATTTTTTTGAACAAAAAACATATTTTTTTCCGGTCTATATACACCTATAAACCCACTAAGAAGCTTGTAAACCATTTTCTAATCCTAAAAAGCACCCTAAAAATGTTAAGAAACATAAAATTAATCAAATAAATAAATATTTTTTTAACTTTAATCTAGCTTTTCTAATATGATGAAAATTTAAAAACACCTCAATACCATTTTTCTTTTTAATAAAAACTAAATGATACTATGATTGATTTTTTTAATGGTTAGAATATAATTAATCAAACACTCTATTTTTTTAATGGCTTTTCTTTCTTTTAAATTTCAAGGATTAAAATGCAAAACAAATGGAGTTAAGATTAAAACATGAAAAGCTCAAAAGACATATAAAAAAGATGAAAAAGTGAAAATTCAAGAACCAAAATGTACATGAACAATAAGACATACGTGCCCAGCAATTAAAAAAGAAAGAAAGAAAGATGCCTTTTTATTCCTGTGTTAAAGTTGGCCCTATTTTGTTTTGAAATGGTATTAAAATTCAATTAAGTAAAATTAAGCGTCAATCTTAAAAAAGAAAGACATATTTTGAAACTAAAAATACTAACTAGAACATAAATAAAAAGGAATTATCACGATTTAAATCATGCAAGAATGATGAAATAAAAATAATAATAATTTGAGGACCAAAATGAACAATCAATTAAGGAATTATCACGGTTGCAGTCCATACTCCACAGCGCGCCTGAGTTCCCATCAATGGTGAAATATAATGGATTCTAGAAAGTAAGAAGGTAAAATTATGATAAAGAAGAGTAAAGGGACCAAAATAAGAAAACTTGATAAAATCAGGACCAATTCCACCTTTAGCCCATCTGCAGGCTGCACCATCAAATTTTGCATTAAAGCACCTCCATTATTTATCCTTGCAGCCACTCCCAGATCTACCTCCGGGCACACGCCACCGCGAACACAAAACAATCCATTAAAATGAGATCCCTAAACTACCGAGCTCCAGCGATGGAGCACACAAGCGCGACCTCGAAATACAAGCGTAAGCATCCTTTTCATAAAAAACGACAATACCATCACAGAAAGAAGCAAAAATCAGTCTCCAAAATTGAGAAAACCCTAACCCTTAAACCTCATAACTCAAATCAAAACCCAGTCTCTTTATCAAATAGATTCCAATCAATTCAGCGCAAGAAAAGTCATAATTACGACAGTAATTTTGAATATAACCGCAAGTGGACCTTCTCTTGTCATGATTCCCCAGCTTATGAAGGTATTGATTTTATATATCAGGATTAGACAGATACTTACCTTTTTATTTAATGTTTTTATGTTTTTAATTCTGCAGATAGAGTAGTGTTTGTTTCATACAATATATTAGGTGTTGAAAATGCATCAAAGCATCCGGATTTATATTTCAAAATCCCGTCGGAATTCATGGAATGGGAACGGCGAAAAGAGCTTATATGTAAGGAGATGCATCACTACAATGCAGGGATACTCTGTTTTCAGGCAGGTCGAACTTCACTTGTCTTTTTTTATCTTATTAATTAGCAATGCTTGTTAGTAATTTTGATGATCTAGTTTTCCTGCTGCAGGAAGTCGATCGTTTTGATGATTTAGATGATCGTCTACAGAAGGATGGGTTTAGAGGTGTTTACAAGGTATATATTGAAATAGCCATTCCCAACTTCGTATTGTTTGTTAAGTTCTATTAAAGTGGTTCTATTGATTACCTTTACTTTAGGCTCGAACGGGCGAAGCATGTGATGGGTGTGCTGTATTTTGGAAAGATAAATTGTAAGGGCTTCTAAGGCTGATCATGTTTTAAGTTTGGAATATATATAAGCTTGTTGTTTGAGCTATTAGTTTGCTTTGACAGATTACATTGTCCTTGGTCATTAGCTGAACTTATCTTTCTTTTGTCTAGTGATGAGAATTATGATTTTTTTTGTACATTAAATTTTGTCGTAGTCAATATCCAATGGAAGTGTGGCACAATTTGAATTACTTTAGTTGAGATTATAATTTTGCTCTACCATGAGAACACATGTTTACATTTTCATAAGTTTGAGTTCCTACCACCATGTTGCTTTAGAATGGAGGCTACAAATTTGCTTGTAGTCAAGAAAATGTACCTGTTTGTTTCCTTATTTTTCATGTTTGTTTTGTATATACAACATTTAGCAAGTCTTATTCTCCTTACAGATTCACCCTCTTGCATGAAGAACATATTGAGTTCCAGAGTTTTGGCCTTCGAAATAATGTTGCTCAATTTTGTGTTTTAAAGGTATGCAAAGGGTTGGTTTTTCAACGTGTAACTAGTTTTTTTTTTTTATTTCGATCGCTACAGTAAATGCTTCTTCCTCCTCCTCCTTTGGTTTTAGATGCATTACAGCTTTGGTTTTAGATGCATTTAAGACTTGGGTTTTATCTGTGCTTATGTTGGTAAAAGTTATGGAAGTATGATAACTTGGCTCTTTTTAAGAAAGCTCCTCTTGGTGGTTTGGATTGTCAAAGATTGCAAGGTCTATGATGGTACAACTACAATTGCATGAATTGTGACCTCTGTGCAAGCATCATTTAAAGCATTACAATTTTAAATAAAATTTTGGATGGAATAACTCAATGAAATGCATAGAGAAATAGAAGACATTTTGATGATTTCATTAATATGATCTATGGGTTTATGTCTTGAAGCGGGACAAAAGAGAGATTTAAGAGAAATAAAATAAAAGAAAAAGAAAAGCTTAGAACTAGAAGGAGAGGACTGAAGAAAAGAGGAAAAATAATGGTTGGAAAACCAAAAGTCTATAATGATCTTTATCAATTCATCATAATCTTTGAAACATTTAGAAAAACAATATACAAATAGTAGAACACTAAAACAACCAACAATTAAGCTCATAGCCCACTAAATAAAATTGTTCAACAAAATAACATAAACCTAGCATAATAATAAACCTTGCCTCAAAAATTTAGTTGAAGATTGAAGCAACTCTTGGTTTAAATAAGTGCTCCAAATTTGTTCCAAAAATCAATTCTATTCCAATCCTAGAAAAGATTATCATATGATCTATTTCAAGTCCAAACTTGCTTTATGTTGTGTGCAAACTTCAACTATCAAACACTTAATGTTTCAATGTCAATACTTGCCCAAATAATAGGTATATTTGCATCCTTATATGTTGCTTAAATTCAGCATTCAAACTAGCCCAAGCACAATCCATGATCTTACATATCCATACAACAAATAACATTTGATTTATTTTGGGTAATCCATTGATCTAAGAGGGCAAACACATGGATGGAAAGCTGAAGGGGACATTATTACATTATTTTGGATAAAAAAAAGAAAGAGACAACTCATAAAGAAGGAAGAAAAACATGCTCTAAAGTGTTCTCCAAGCCGGTCTGATTTGATTTTCCAGAATACCTTTTGGTGTTGTGCCCATAACTTTTGACTCAGATGTTCAAATGAGCTATTCTTTAATGATCTGAAAAGCTAACAAAGTGACCTATCAATATGTCTCTAATAACCATCTACAAAAGAGGCTTCTAAAAGGGTCGAATTGCTATCTAAAGTTAGCGTTATATTTGTGTTAGAATTTTTACCGAAATTGTGCTGTGTTCTTCTTTGTAAATTTCAGTTCTTTAGTTTGTAAAATTTATTATTTCAGTTTGATTCAAGTTATTTTATGTTTATTAAAGTGTTTTTATAAATAATTATGGTTGGGTGATCTTTTTTTTGATTCAAATCAAGGATGATGGTGATTGAGGTCAGTTCTTTAAGATATGAATGAATCTTAATTTTTATCTTCTCATTTTCTTCATGAATATTTTATTATTGCAAATAAATTTTAGAAATCATTTAGGTAATGTTATAATCTTGAATTTTTATGCACAATCATTAGTTTTGGTATAGAAATTGATTGATTTAATGTCTTACCTAATATGAAAGCACTCATTTATTCTTAAGTAATAATTTATCTTCATCTTTTTAAACTTCATTTTAATATATTCTAATCTAATATCAACTTAAAAAGATGAAGATTGATTATTGCTTAAAAATAAATAAGTACATTTCCATTCTTAGGATTTTCTACTTCAAAGACATTATGCTCAGAGATGGATTTAATCACAAATGGACCAATCCATTTTGTCCTCAATTTCTCAGGAAAGAGATGTAATCGTAAATTATACAAGAAAACCTTTTGACCAATATGAAATGATTTTCTAAGAATATATTTATCATGCAAAGTTTTCATCTTACGTTTTGAAATTTTTGCATTTTCAAATGCATCATCTTTTTAAGCAATAATCAATCAAACCTATCATGAAAGAGTACTCGTTCATTCTTAAGTAGTAATCAATCTTCATCTGTTTAAGTTGATATTAGGTTGGAAGATATTATAATGAAGTTTAAAAAGATGAAGACTAATTATTGCTTAAGAATGAACGAGTATTTTCATATTAAGTAAGACATTGAATCAAGCAATCTCTATAGCAAAACTAAGGTTTGTGCATAAAAATTCAAGATTGTAACATTACCTAAATGATTTCTAAATTTTTTTTGCAATAATAAAACATTCATGAAGAAAATGAGAAGAGAAACATTAAGATTCATTCATATCTTAAAAAACTCATCTCAATCACCATCATCCTTGATTTGAATAAAAAAGAGAGATTAACCAACCATGATTATATATAAGAACACTTTAATAAACATAAAATAACTTAAATCAAACTGAAATAATAAGTTTTACAAACTAAAAAACTGAAATCTATAAAAAAAAACACAACACATTTTCGTTAAAAATTCTAACACAAATATGATGTTAACTTTGGACAGCAATTCGACCCTCCTAGGTTTGTGCATAAAAATTAAGGTTATAACATTACCTAAATGAATTCTAAAACATTCATGAAGAAAATGAGATAATAAATATTAAGATTTATTCGTATCTTAAAAAACTTACCTTAATCACCATCATTCTTGATTTGGATCCAAAAAAGAGATTAGCCAACCATGATTATATATAAGAACACTCTAATAAAAATGAAATAACTTGAATCAAACTGAAATAATAAGTTTTACAAACTAAAGAACTGAAATCTACATAAAAAACACAACAATTTTGTTAAAAATTCTAACATAAATATGATACTAACTTTGGATACCAATTCAACTGTCTTAGAAGTCTCTTTTGGAGATGGCTATTAGAGACACATTTATAAGCCATTGTGTTAGCTTTCCAGATCATTAAAGAATAACTCATTTGGACATCTGAGTCAAAAGTTAAGGGCACAACACCGAAAGGTGTTCTGGAAAATCAAATTAGGCCGGCTTGGAGAACACTTTGGTGCGTGTTTTTCTTCCTTCTTTATGAGTTGTTTTTTTTTCTTTTTGACCCAAAATAATGTAACAATATCCCCTTTAGCTTTCTATCTATGTGCTTGCCCTCTTAGCTCAATGGATTACCTAAAATAAATCAAATGTTATTTGTGGTGTGGACAAGTAAAATCATGGATTATGCTTGGGCTGATTTGGAGGCTGATTTAAGTATCATATAAGGATACAAGTGTACCTATTATTTGGGCTAATATTGACATTGAAACCTTGAGTATTTGATAGTTGAAGTTTGCACACAACATAAGACAAGTTTGAGCTTGAAATAGATCATATGATAATCTTTTATAGGATTGAAATATAATTGATTTTGAAGCAAATTTGAAGCACTTATTTGAACCAAGATTTACTTCAATCTTCAACTAAATTTCTTTTCAATTCTTTGTTCTGAATTCCGACGTTAAATTTTTTGAAATAATTCATTTAAGCTCCAAAAACCTATCAATACATTAAAAGAAACTTCATTACTAAAAAGCCATCAATTATTATAAAAAACCCAAATAAAAACAATAAATACACATGTAAAATAAGAAAATTAATAATATTTTTGATACACAATCAATAGCCCACTGAATAAAATTGTCCAACAAAATAACATAAACTAAGCCTAATAATAAACCCATATAAAATTTGATGGTAGGTTAATGACATAAAATATTTGATTCAATCATTTGTAACATTTTAGATGGTTTAGCATTGCTTGTCTATAATTTTTTACTAGTTTCAAGAGTATGCACCGTTTAGGTTTATCATGAAAAATCTTTAATATTAAATACATCATGAAACTTATATAAATCAGCTTGAAATTTGTATTGTTCATTAGTTTCTTGAATTTGTTTTATAATCTTGATATGAAAATCATGAAATCTACATACAAAATACTTAGTTGACTTAGATATTCAGATTAAGAAGACATGGGAAGAAAATCTACAGGAGTGTGACCATGAACACTTTATGATTGGGGATGTGGGGAATGGAACAAGCATTTTTTGAATCCTGAGTGAATATAGATTGAACACATCCTAGTGAATTGAGGCCATCCTTGTCTTTCTTATCATGAACAAAAGGTAAGGATTCAGAGAGCTTTGTAAGTTATTCAAAATTTATGATATGTTGGATTTCATGCAAGGCATTAGGGAGCTTAGGAGGTTGCTCAAAATATTTGACATGCTCGAGATTAAGCGTAGAGGGCATGTAATTAGGGAGCTTAGGAGGACAACTATTTGAAACTCTTCCAATGACACAACTACTTCAAGTGGTTTCACTAAAGAGTTTCTTTAAACTTCCTCTATCATTAAGGTAGATACACCATATTCCTTTTAATTTCTTTCTCAAACTCATTCATCAAGTCCTTTTTCCTTCAACTTCTCTCTCTCTCTCTTTTTTTGTTCCTGCCGTTAGGTCTTGATGGTAATCTAATGAGCTAGATCTTGATACCCTTAAAAAGTGAAAGAATATGAATTTGACCAAATCATATAGTCATGACCTACCCAAAATAAAATAAAACAATGTTATGGAATTCAACAATAAATTAAAAAGAGAATTTGGCAGTTCTTTCTCATTCCTCTCTCTTCCATACTGATTTGATGCAGACTAAAAGTCTACCTAGGGAGACTTTGCTGAAGAATGCGCAAATGCAAAGTTCGTTGTCATTAAATCATTCAAGAGTAAAACATCTAGAAGAGCATTAGATATAGTGTGTGGACAAGCTCATTAAATCATTCATGAGTATAACATCCACAAGAGCATTAGATATAGTGTGTGGACAGGCTCATTAAATCATTCATGAGTATAACATCCGCAAGAGCATTAGATATATTGTGTGGACAAGCACACCTAACGAGAATAAGAAGCTGGATGCTGCATATAAAGAGGCCAAAGAGAATGCTAGGGTTGTCCTGTATTGCTGTTATTCTCTTTCAACACCAGTGGATGTTGGAGGGCTGCTAGTGTACTGTTGGTGTGCTGTTGGACTAGTTTGTTGATGATTATCTCCGACGTTTGAAGAGAGCGATTGGGTTTTATGGTGGTCTCTTTGGGATTGTTGTGTTCTACAAGTATTAGGTTCTGTAGTGGTTTGGAGGTCGATTTGGATAAGGGTTTAATAGAATCTTGTGGTGGTAATTCAGTGGTGTTTTGGTGGTTTGTAGTGGTTAAGATTGTCAGCTGGTGATGGGTCACCGTTGGTGTGGTTGTTCGGGCTAGTGGCGGTTGTCTAGGCTGGTGGCAGAGTTGTTTGGTTATTTGGTGTTATGTGAAGGTATGGTTTTTGGGCTAAAGTTGGGAGTGGTTGTGGCCATTATGGTTTGTTTTCTGATGGATGTGGTGGGTGGGTTCAACTATAGGTGGGCAAGGTGGCTAGTGGAGCTGCCGGTGGTGCGTGGGGATCTTTTGTTGATTTCCAATGCAAACAGGAAAATTGTTCTGATTTTTGTTCTCCTGATTGTAAACAAAAAGGCAAAAGAAACACACTTTTCTTTTTTTGACACCTTTTTTTAGATCACTTATGATGAGAGCTTCCTATAAATTTTAGGGTTTAGGAGCTGTGATTGAATTTTTTGGTGATTGTGATGGATCGTTTAGCTACAACTAAAAAAACTGTGCTCTGCTATCAAAGCTGATGTGAGACAAAAGAGATTTAAAAGAAATAAAATAAAAGAAGAAGAAAAAATTAGAAATAGAAGAAAGGGGTTGAAGAAGAAAAAGAATGGAAATGGGGGTCGGAAAAACCAAGTATGCAACTTTTTTTATCAATTCATCATTATCTCTGTAACATATAGAAAAGGAATATATAAATTGTAAAACCGTAAAATAACCAACAATTGAGCTCATAGACCACCAAATAAAATTGTCCAACAAAATAACAAACTAAGCCTAATAATAAACCCAAGTAAAATCCAATAACTTAGGGTTGGGCAATCTTCCATCATCTTCAATTTTGCGCATGTGTGAACTGTCTCGGATCTAGAGTCCCCACCATGTCTCTTTTATGTTATTTCTTCCACTTTGCATCCCTTGATTTTATATATCATGGCTGTAAGAGAAAAATTTTGTTGTTGGGAGGCATATTCAATATTTACAGGCTTCTTGGCAATGGTTAAACTTATTTTGGTTTTGGTTCCAATTCCTGAAATATGCAGATGAATGAAAATCAATCAGAGACTGGCTTGCGTACAGAAGCATCAAAGTAAGTTTCAAATACATTATGCTCCATTGTTTAGTGTGTAAAAACTACTGGGCATATATGAAATGTGAATTAATGAACGGCTCCTATATAACCCAAAAATATGCTGGGATTTCTAAATTGTCACATATAATCTTTATGCTTCTTATAAGGTGTTCAAGAAACAATTTGACATTAACAAACACTTTCTCTACTAGTAATATTCAGGGTTTTCATTTTGCTGGATATACTTGTATTCTTCACTCATTAAAGCTTATGCTCTTTATATTGGAGTGTGTGTTTCTTGTGCTTCCAATTTAATATTTATTGTGGAAACATCATCTTAATGATCTTGCACGTTGGGGTGCTGTTGTTTGCATGAAAGAGGATAAGAATTTGGCTTCCTTTTTAAGTTGGTGGTTCTTATTTAAACTCGTCTTAATCAGTTGTTATTCTTGAAATCATATGACTAAGTTGATCACTTACATGTCACCACATATATAGGATAATATCCCCAAAAAGGCGAAGCTTAGTGGTTGGAAATATACATGTACTCTTCAACCCAAACCGTGGAGATATCAAGCTAGGTCAGGTATTCAATGCTCCTCTCCCCCCTTATGAAGAAACCAAGAGCATCTCACAGTTTGAAGATTATATACCTCTCTGCATGTATTCTCCGTGCACAGGATGGTGTTATCTTTTTTATTTCCCATTGGGACTATTGGAAGCTTGACACATGATATCTTAATATGTATTTACCCCTCCATGATATAGGTTCGAATATTTCTTGAAAAAGCATACAAATTATCACAAGAATGGGGCAACATACCTATTATAATTGGTGGGGATCTAAATAGCTTACCACAGGTGAGGTTGTGCAACCTAATTATTATTTTGACCGTTATCCTATACCATGTAAACCTCAGTGCGAACTTCTAACTTCAGTATTGTTTTTGTCTGATGATCAGAGTGCTATTTATCAGTTTCTCACTGCTTCTGAGGTCAGTTTTGTTATTGTACTGCATCAAGGTCATCGTTTTTTTCTTCATTTGTATTTCAACTTGGATGCCGAAGTACCCCATAGTTGTAACTTCTTTTGCTACGTGCTGCATGAATTTTGGCAGTTGGAAATCCTGCTACATGACCGTAGGAATATTTCTGGGCAGCTTGAATGTCCACCACAGCAGAAAGACTTGAGATCCCGGGATGAAAATGTGGCGAGGTTAAAAATATTTGGAAATTATGCGGTTTTGGATGTCATTTAAACTTGTAGATTCAGATCCCATGGATGCAAATTTGTTTTATCTTTAATTATCATCTTATTTTGAAATATTGATCACTGAAAGAGTAATGGCTCATTTAACTTACTGGTGTATGGTGTCGTGAATATTTCTCAAGGTCATTGATTTATAGATGGAGTGATGAAGAATTAAGACTAGCAACTGGTAATGAAGAACTCACACATCTTCAACACGAATTAAAACTCTATAGTGCATATCTTGGGGTTCCGGTAAGCTTTTAGATCTCTTTTTCCCCCCTTCCTTTTATTCTTGCATTCTTGTTATATACTCATTTGCTACTTTCTCAGGAACATCATTGTTAACTTAGTGTCATTACTTTGCTGTAACCTTATTAAATTCGGGTTTTGGGAGAGAGTTTGGAGGTAGTCCTGCCTTCAGTATTTTCCAATGAAGTGAAGTGGCTGTCTATATTTGAACTTGCTTTCTTGTAGATTGAAGTCCAAAATTTTTACCACTACACCAAACATTGGCCATCTGTAGTAGCTATTTTCTATAAAGAAATAAATATAGGTGAAAAAAAAGTTGTTCTTCTAATATAACTTGGTTACATTCTTTAGGGGAGCCGTGGCTTGAGAGACAACCGAGGAGAACCCTTGGCAACTTCGTACCACTCCAAGTTTATGGGAACTGTTGATTACATCTGGTAATCTGATCACATAATATAAACATGCAGAATACACAGCCTGCATCTGCAATTTTTTGTCCTGATTTCAATTTTTTCACAGGCATACAAAGGGACTTATTCCTGTGAGAGTTCTTGAAACCTTACCAATTAATATTTTGAGAAGAAGTGCAGGGCTTCCAAATGAGGTACTTTTAATTTTCAAATGCAACTTTGATCTGTTGCTTTCTGTTGAAATAAAGCAGCCAATCATTCAGTTAGTCAGACATGATATCTTTGATCCGCTACACAATTATCATTGGTGTCCCTATAGTTATTTTATATGCACTCTATTGGCTTGTTAGTCTCAAATTTATCTTACTGCATTTTGAATCTGTGTCCTTAATTCTCCCTCATCTTGCAGAAATGGGGAAGTGATCATCTTGCTCTTGTATGCGAACTGGCTTTTGCAAATGATGGAACTATTGTCTGATTCTTTTTTTCCAAATTTAAATCCCTAATGAAGGAGTTAAACATCGACCCCTTCAAGCACTCGATATTATGTCAAAACAGCCTGGAGTTCCATATATTTTGTGGGACAAGGTTCATCATCTTCAAGGAAGCAAGGTGAAGAGATTTGAGAGTGCAGTAGTAGTTATTTTATTTGGAATTATATTGATTTTTTTTATTTTTTAAAAATAATTTTTGATATTAACACATTAAAATAGTATATATTAACACATTAAAATAGTATATATATATTAAAAAAAAAGAAAGACGAGTCACTGTGGTGGGTGCCCCCGAACTTCGTTGGTAAAGTTCTAAGACGTTCCAAGAAAAGTAGCCCGCATGGATTGGATCCCAGCAGACTTTTGGGTCTTTTTCAATGTTTTAACTGTCTGGGTCTTGGCCATGCGATCTAATTTTGGCATAAGTTGGCACCAAGTACAGACGTGGACATGCTGATCGGCTGTTGTTTTGCCTGTGGAGTGCGTTATTGGGAGAAGACTAGCGAAGCCCATAACCTATTAACGAGGTTGATTATGATTCTGCATCGACATTTTTAATTAAAGGACAGTAATCAAACAATTAGTAAAAGCATGGAGAAAAAAGTCAATAGATGTTTTGTTTTGTTTGATTTAATGATTCGTATAAGAGGTTGTAAATGCTGTTGTATAATT
The DNA here is from genome assembly GCA_026413675.1 of Populus pruinosa. Taxonomy (NCBI): domain Eukaryota; kingdom Viridiplantae; phylum Streptophyta; class Magnoliopsida; order Malpighiales; family Salicaceae; genus Populus; species Populus pruinosa. Next base: position 7,406,247 of record JANKMR010000020.1, read on the forward strand.
TGTACACTATCCTCACTGAAGTGCCATATTATACACGCGATGGAGGCAGTGGATTTTTTTTTTTTTTATCAACTAAGTTTATTTATTTTGATGAAGTTATTTTGTTGCATAGATGATGGTCAATTGTATTTTATTGGTTAACCGACAGTAAAATTAAAAAGAGGATAGGATGGAAAAGGCACGCAAAAAACAGTGTGGTTTTAATTGTCTTGGAATGCATAATTTAGTCCTTCAATTTCTCAAATGATCACTTTTTGGTCCTTGGGTTTTTTAAGATTCAATTTTAATGAAAAACATTATTTTTCATTATTTTCTACTACCTAGTTTGGCATAGGGAGGAGAGAGACTTATTGGATTGTTGATTGATAATGATTTTAGTAATCTAAATGGTTGATTTTAGTATCAATGAGTTTTATTCGATAAAAAGAGTTTGTATTAGGGGTTTGTTTTGAGATGGTAAATTTAAGCTCAAGAAGTTTTTTCCTTTTGTTTTGGGTTGTTTTTGGGTGTTAAATTGATTTTTTGGCTGTTTGAGGCTATAAATAAATTTATTAAGGTTTTATAGTGCTTTGGATAAAAAATGGATTAAAAATTATAATTTTGAGAAAAAGAAGAAGCTATTGCTCCGATTTTCCAGTAACTTTAGAGGTGAAAATTTTTATTTATTCAGTTTTTGTTAAAAAAACCAACCAAATTTTTTTGAGAGCTTTCTCAACATAATAAGATAGATAATACCTATCCATTATATGTTCTAATATAACATCGTAATACTTAAGTCTTTCATGTCAAACTTGTTTAGTTAATATTTTTTTTATAGACTTGATTATGTGATTATTACTGCTTAAAATAAGCATATCTTTCATATACAATGACATAACCATTATCTTTGTTTTTCACGTAAACATATTTATCAATTTTGTTAATTTTAAATTTATTTGACAACTTAACCTCGTTAAATTTTTCATGTTATTGTTTAGGTGTTTGTTTCAAATGATATAATGATTTTACAAGTTCATAGTTTTGACAATAAACCCTTTGTGTTGTTCTATGTAAACCTCCTTATAAATGTCATTATTTTAAAAAGATTACTTTTACATTCATTTAATGTATTTCAAGTTTATTAATAGCTGCAATGCCTATTAATGTTCGTATAAAAGTTATTCTTGACATAAATGAATACATGCCAAAATCTTTCACACCTTGTTATTTAAAACCTTTAACAACAAGTATAACTTTATATCTATCAATAGTACTATCAACTTTCATCTTTTTTTTTTTTTAAATCCACTTATAGCATAATGATTTATTTCTGAGAGAAAGATTCATTAGTTTCCATGTATGATTATTCATAATTAATTCAATTTCACTAGTAACTGTCTATTCCAACAAGAAGTTTTTGGATAGGACATTACCTTAGAGTAGGTTCGATGTTCATTTTCTAATAAGTATGTTAAAAAATCAGGAAATGTTTTGGTCATTTTTTTCTATTTCTGAGCTTAACATCATCATTTTTTAATTAATGATGATTACTTAAGGTAGCTTCAATTGTTCTATTAAGTGAACAATTTTCTCATGTTTCCTTTCATAAAAACAAATCCTCAAATAATATAGCATTTTTTAATTTCATAATAGTATTAGGATGAATATCCTTCATATTTGACTTATGTACAAAAAATCAACAAGTACTCCTATTGTATGCATATTCAATAAATCCACAATCCATAGTCTTAGGTCTTATTTTGACCTTTTTATGATTAGGTATTGCTACATTAGAAAGACAAAGATTATGGGCTCATGAATCTGATATTTTAAATTTATTATGGGCTCGCGTGCCTAAGTAAATTCTTATAAGGGAATCCATGTAGGTGCTTTGACAGGGTTCATCTATCTTGAAAGGTGAAAGTGTTTCCTACAACTTGTATATCGTAGTGAAAAATATTTATAATTAAAATTTTTAAATATCTAAAAATACTCCACAACACTACTTGCCAAGCATTCTAAATCTCATCTCCATACTTGTAAGCATAAATATAGACCAAATAACAATAAAAAACACTCAAGTAGGCCATACATACTCCATTTTTAGATTAGAAAGTACAACTTCAAGCTCCTAAAATAGCTACTACCCTTTTTGCTTTCTTTGGTCAAGTATTGTTTCCACAAGCTTGATTCCTTTTCAAAGCTTAAGGAATCCTTATTCTAGGATCTTAAATTTTCATACTTAAAGTTTCTTTATCGACATTTTTTCCTCTTTCTCCTTATAATCTGATTTTTCAAGGGGTATTTATAGAGTTTCAAGCTAGGATTTAATAAAAAATTGATCCTCTTTCATCAAAATATGGCCTTCTAATCAAAATGAGAGAGCTTTTTGGTATGCTTTATAGTTGTGAGCTCTGTACTTATGTTAATTTTACAATGATGGTTTTGCAACAAACTTAGCTTTCGAGATTTTGGTTGTTTTTTCAAACTTGGAGACTGAGAAGATTGTTTCTAATCTTTTGATCTTGAAAGAAATGTTGCTACACCTTGATAAGAACTCACAAATAAGGCTCGAAGTGTGAACACATGAAAACAATTAATAGTTTTGAAAAATGGGTATCACGACCATTGATGACTGAGTTATCCATTTTTAAAGTTTTGTCAGAGTAACTTCGATGTAAATATCCTCGGAGACCACTTGATCTTGATAGAGTAGAAACATACCTTTCATTTGGATTCATCCTTGCTCAATTTAGAGGTTTGTAGCTTTATATTTATTCGTTTAAAAGTGCCAACTTGATTACTTTAAAATTTAAAAATACAATGATGGCTTATTAGAGACAAGATTTTGTTAACCTCATTGAAGAAAATAGGATGTAAAATTTTGATGAGAGTAACTAATTTTATAAAATGCTTTTTTTTTTTAATTTAATGGTGATGGTTAAAACCATAAAGGTGGTTAAAAATGCTACATTCATTTGCTTGAAAATGCCTACTCAATTAGTCAACATTGTCGAAAAAAAAGATAAATAGTGGCTGAACGATGTGTCATCTAGGCTAAACCCTATAAATTTGGGTTTTTAATCTGGGATTTGAAAATTTTCGCTTTAACTTCTTTTCTTCCCATTGCTTTTAATTGCACCAGTAATTACTTCCTAAACTCTTAATTTTGTGCAATTTCACCTTGCCAAATTCAATCATTAGCAGTGCCATTTTCATCTTAATCCTTATTTTTTGATTTGTGCATTTGAACCCTTAATTAACTATCAGACTTTCACTTTTCTTCAATTTTAGTCCTTACAATCATAATTTTTTTTTTTAGTTTGGTTTCTAGTTTTGAATTCCTTCAATTAAATTTCTAATTAATACAAACCTCTTGATCATGTGGTCAAGTAAACCATAAAAAAGATGACACAACTCTCAAAATATATAATGCATGTAGACCTTTAAATTTTGATAAGTTTTATTTCATGGATGGTTACTAGTTCAAAGAGAATCGATTTTGTGTTCCTGCTAGTTCTTTGCATGAATTTCTTGTTTGTGAAACATATAAGGATGGTTTAATAGGTCATTTTAGGGTTGCAAAAACTTTAGATATATTGCATGAACATTTCTATTGGCCAAATATGAAAAATGATATGCAACAAATCTATGAACAATGCATTGCTTGTAGAAAGACATAATCTAAAGTACAACTATATGGACTGCATACACCATTTCCTATACCCACTAAACGTTGGGTAGATATCTCTATTGATTTTATTTTAGGTTTACCTAAGTAAAAAAAAGTAGAGGCTTTTGTTATGGTTAATAGATTTTCTAAATGATGCATTTCATTACATTCCATAAAATCGATGATGCATTTCATATCACCAACTTGTTCTTTAGAGAGATTATATGTTTGCATGGTATTCCTAGGAGTATAGTTTTAAATCAAAATGTTAAGTTCCTTAACTACTTTTAAAAGAATTTATAGGAAAAGTTGGAAAATAATCTCTTATTTTTGATAACTTGTCATCCTTAAACAAATAGGTAAACTAAGATAGTGAATAGAACTCTATCCCAACTTTTACATGTCATTATTCAAAAGAATCTGAAAAGTTAGGAAGAATGCTTTTCTTTTGTTGAGTTTACCTATAATAGAATTGTGCATTCGACTACTGACTTTTTTCATTTTAAAATTGTTTATGGGTTTAATCCATTAACACTTATGGACTTAATTTCTTTTACTTGAAAAAAAAAAAGTTTAGATGGTGAAAAAAGGCAAAGATGGTGAGATGACTCCATAAGGGAGTTCAATTGCAAATAGAGAAAATGAAAGGTTGCATGCTTCTAAAGCAAAATGAATAGGTTTTATTCTCTTAATCTAATGGTCTATTTTTCTTCGCTTTGTGTTCAAGTTAGCATATAAATGGTTGTGATTTATTCTTGAAATCTAATGGTTAATCTTGGTTTGTTTTGGCTTCAAGCTAATTTTTTTATATCTATAAATAAGAGGTTAAACATATAATTAAAATAGGGGGGGTTATGGGGAAGACAAAAAAAATTATACAAAAAACCCTACACCTAATTAATCTAGATCAGCTGCCGTCACCCGGGGAAACTATTTTTCTCATTTCATATTCTTTTTCTCATCACTACTTCTACCCTTTTAGACCAAGCAAATTATCATCTTCAACCTTTCCCTTTTCCATCCCAAAAACCCACCACTAGAACTGTCACGTTAGATTATTTTTCAACCCAATGATTGAGTTTGGACACACATGTGTAAGGAATGATTTCCTAAATATAGGAAATCAAAGTTATAGCCTCATGGTGATGGTCAATTCTAAATTTTAGAGAGGATTAATGACAATGCCTACAAAGTTGATTTTCCAAATGAGTATGGTATTATTGCTACCTTTAATATTGTTGATTTTACTTCGTTTGATATGGGTTTTGATTTGAGGTTGAATCTATTTGAGGAGATGGAGGATGATACAGACTAGTGATTAGTACTTAAAAGTGCATTTTTATCAAGGTTTTATTTCATTATTTTGCACTCGAAGTATCAATAACTCCTTAACTAAAGAATGTTTTATAATAACGTATCTAATAATATAAGATACCTTTAATTTATGGTGAATGTTCATTTTAAATGCAGACTTATCACATAAATGAAAGGATTGATTGATGAATTTAAGAACTGAAATTAAAAGGACAAAGAGATGGCCAAACTTAGAAAAGAGATGTCGGTGCAATCCAAACCGGAACACTATTTGGTAATTGGGTTATATCTGGAGTTTTAGATCTCATATTTAGGTATACTTTATATGGATGGAAAGGTAAGACATAGGCTTACAACTTTTATATGGAGCTTAAGATCTAAAAATGCCATTTTCAAGTCCAAATTGTAGCAACAACAAAAAAGTCTGAATCTGTCTTCCAACCCGAGCACTGTTCAGTGTTTGACCCATATCTGAAGTTATAGAAGTCCAAATGACCTAAAGTTTTTACACAAGAAAGATAAGACAATTTACTACAACTTTCATGTTTTCAAGTGGCTCCAAGTTTGACATTATCAATGACGTTTTAGGCAGACAAGAGAAGATAAGGATTGTCACCAAGTCAAGAGTTGGTTAGCCACTCATCAATTAGTCATCAAATCAATAGTTCCTAATTTTGGCCTATAAAAGGAGGCATTTGCCATGCATTTAGGTATCTTGGTTTCCATATCAAGATCATGCTTTTGCTTTCTCTTTTTGTATTTTTTGTAATGTTTATGCTTTGTTTTCCATTAATATCAAGTTTATGCCTTTCATTTCGTTTTATTTACTTAGTTAACTTTTATCTTATTTATGTTCTTATTTTATTTATTTATTTTTCTTTCTTTCATTATGTCTAACTAAGTTTATTATTTCAAGGTGAAAAGGTTACATTAATGGTGTAAGAATAAGTATAATATAAACTTAATATGGACTTTAATGTTTGATACTAACATGTTTTGTATTTGTTATCTTGTTCACTCTTTAATACTTTGCTTGTTAAATGATTAATCTTGATTTATGTTGTATAACACTTGGTACAACAAATGCTTGACACTTTCATAGCCCATATTGTATGGTATAACCGACACCTGAGCTATGAAAGAAACTTGATTTGTTGTTAACATAAGTTATAATCATGAATGCTTGACGAGATTTACAAGTATTAACATTAATTGAATAAGATGACTAATGTAATCATGTTAACAATCTATAATCTGATTAGAACCTCCTTTGTGTGTGGTTTTTAATTGAATAATAAGAGTTTATACTATACTTGTTTGACATACCATTAGTGGAGCCTCTAACCTTGACATTTGTTATTATCATTGTTTAATTCTTACACTAATATTCAATCTCCATGTTCTCATCTTTTTCTTATTATTATTATTATTATTATTATTATTATTATTATTATTATTATTATTATTATTATTATTATTATTAGTAGTAGTAGTACTACTACTACTACTACTAATCTATTATTATTATTCTTGTTGTTGTTGTTGTTGTTATTATTATTATTGCTATTGTTGTTGTTTATAATTGTTATTTATAATTTGTACAATTAACCTCCCTATAATTTGACCCCGGTCTTGTCGGGTTATTTATTACTTCGACACTCCTGCACTTGGAAGAAGACATTAATCTTTTAGTTTTTCAACTAGCTCATGAACACCAATAACCCATTATATGTTCCAAATAAGCCAATCACGAGGTCTAAAGTGAAGGTATTGAATGGATTGGTTCTACAAGTTTTGGCCAATAATGAACTTGGAGATCCTCTAGAGCGTCAAAAGAAGGCTTTAGTACATTTAATCCATGTGTAAGAGAGGCCTAATCCACCCTTATTTAGGCTATGAAGTTTCGACAACAAGGCTGCCAATTTTGTATCAATTTCAACCAACCTAGTTATGTAATGTTTCCATGTGTTTTGTGGAGTCTTAACTAGTATTGAATTTTTTATTATGTGTGAGAACATCGATTATTTTTTTAATATTAGGATTTATTGTTTTTATTTTATTTCCATGTCAGGAGAGGAAAAAACACAATAAAGAAAACAAAAGAATCCAAACTGACTTAGAAAATACATGACCAACACAGTCTTCTTGTTATACAAGGAGAATAATTCATCAACTTAATTATGTTTTATAATATTGGAAGGATACCAAGAGGTGGCAAAGAGGAGCCTTAAAGGCAACATCCTTTTTTCTAAAAACAAAAAGAGGATAAATACAAGGTAGAGATTAAAATCCAATTTTAACTTCTCTAGTAGTTCCTAAGATTATTTGGCAGCATTATAAGCTATCAATAAGTCTTGTATCAGACATACAATGTTTTCTTTTCTTCTTCTCTTCTCATAATAGATAAAGACCAAGGACTTATGAGATTTATTTTTATTTTATTAGCTATAACCCAAGGCTTGTTTAAGCTTAATTAATATTTATTTTCAGCTAGGATCCAAGTCTTATTTGGATTAGGGTTTGAGCTTACTAGTAAAGGTTTTAAGTTAATTTTTGTATGTGTATCAATTTAGCCCATAAGAATAGATCTATTAGGGTTAATTTTTCATAACTATTTAAATATATGGGATTTGTATAAACATTTTGATAGCCATTGATGAATAATACTTTTGAACTATTCAGTTTTAACATGTAAGAGAGCTTCCTGTATTATTTAGTTCTTGAACAAACCAATTCTGACTTATAAGAGATTAAGTGGCTTTGTGGCATTATTCAACTTCATTCCAATAATACTGGTGCTTTGGGGTAGGTTTCTATTATATCACACTTCTATCATTACTTTCTTAACTTTTCCAGATCAAATCTTAATCTTGATTATAACTTGTGTGACCATGTGATCATGAGGTTTGCATCAGTACCTAAAATTATTATTAGTAAGCTCAAACCCTAATCCAATAAGGCTTAGATCATAACTAAAAACAAAGTATGTTAACTAAGCCCAAATATAAAAAAAATAATAATAAAAATTTGACATATAAACTAAAGTTGTTGTACCTAATTAAAAAAAATAGCCTAAGATAAATAATTTTTCTAATGTAAATAATGTCTTGAATAGAACTTTCATCCTAGAAATACTAGGATCTTTGTTGCCACCTTTAAATATCCAAAAAGTTAGGAAATTAATTGCTGAAGTTGCCTCCCTCTTAGTTTCCTTGTTTGTCCAGGATAATTAATTATAGCTTTAAAGAATACTCTTAGAACATAGAAACCTTTATTGCCTTCTTTTAACCTTCCTTGTATAATTAAAAAAACCCTCCACAATAAGCTAACTAATCTGACATTAAATAGCACTAACCATTTTTTCATTGTGTAGCTAGGATAAATAAGAAATCCTTGTAAGAAAATAATTTTAGAACATTAATGAATGCTTACCCACACTTGGAGATTATATTATAGGCTATGAACTAGGAATCCTTCTTTCCTTACCCTTTGTGTGAGATGTGATCATAACCAGATATCTTACAATGAAAAAAAAATACTCCACTTCAGTTTAAATTGGGACTGCAAAGGACATATTTATCTCTAAGAGATATCAAAAATGACTTTTTCTCATTTCAAGCAAGATTGATTAAGATTGATAAATTTTGATCTCATTAATGTAGTTATTTGCATATAATTGTTTTATGAGTTCATGACTTTTGAAAACTTCATTATCTTTGTTTCATGTAGCTTTTACATAATAAATTTGATGGCTAGGTCATCGATTTGGGTTTCCATGTATTTAGCCATTTCCTATGGAGTTGCTAGGTGAATTGTTGCACTTGACATATCATTGAATTTTTTCTTGAAATTGCTACCCAAAGTCAAATCTTGAAAACCTTTGTTTAAGAAAAAATAATTTTTGAAAAAAGTTTTTTATTGATTCTTTTAAGATCATTTGCAAAATACATAAGATGCAATGAAAATGAATAACCAAACTTGATTGATTTAAAGAAGATGAGTATATTATGCATAATATTTCTTTATAGAGTCAGTTCATAGTCTTAGGCAAGTCATCTCCATCCATTCTTGTCAATAGCAGAGCTTCCTTAGAGAATGCTTTCTTCACTATATACAGGCCTTCGTAGTTAGGTACCCATTTACTTTGATCTTTACCAGGTAGAGGTAAGATATTTCTTAGCACTTGATCTCTTTCTTGAAATACCCTAGGTCTAACTTTCTTATTATATGCTTTGGCCATTATTTGTTAATATACATAGTGTTGACAAATTACAAGTAACCTCTTTTCACTAATAAGATTTAATTGCTCGTATCTCATCTTGACCTAATCAGCTTCCTCAAGTTGTAATTCCATTTATACCTTTAAAGATGAGATTTATGCTCTTGGTAGCATTACTACTTGCATGTCGTAAATTAAAGAATAAGATATAGCTCCTATAGATGTTCTTATTGCGGTGCAATATGCATGCAGAGTAAAAGGAAGCATTTCATTCTAGTCCTTATACGTGAATACCATTTTCCACATTATCATGATATTCTTGTTGGTAGCTTTTATAACATTGTTTATCTTTGGCCTATATGAACAGGGGCGGAGTTAAGATTATTTGATAGGGAGGCCGAAACTAATATAAGAATATATAATTGTACATAAATCATAAAAAAAGAAAAACTACATGATTTAGTTTTATTCAGAGAACTTACTACAAACATATGATGATTTTTGTATAAGGTAAGAGGTTTAAAGCAATACCAAACTGAGTCAAAGCTATGAAGTTAATTTCATCTTTATAATATATTCATTACTTTAATTTTGTTAGTCTTTTTACCCATCAAATATAAACATACAAAATATATAAGAAACATTAGCTAAAGTGATGCATTATTTATATTTAATAAAACTTTGAAATAAAGTAAAAAATAATTTTTACATATTTATTTTAAATATGTTTGCTTTTCTTTCATATAATAGAAATCATCGTTGTGAATATTTCAACAATTTATTTTTCTATATAGATAATCAAATAATTTTCAAGAAAATCATCCTTTATCCGATTATGAAATCTTGTTTTAATAATTTCCATCGCTAAAAAAGCTCGATAAGTAATTGCTGTCAAAACAGGAAGAGTAAAAATAAGCCAAATCAACCTGTCAATGAGTGAATAAATTATTGATTTTTTTTGTTTCTACCAATCATTGATATAAATCAGTAATCGATGACATATTCTTTAACTTTGGATGATTGGGTACATCAAGTTCATAATGTTGCAACTAAAATATTAAATGAGTTTTTTCTTGATCAGAAAAGTCTTCAAGATAGAACTTGTCAACAAGTAAGCATATATCTTTAACACTAAATAATTTATAGCTATTTTTGGGATCTAAAGCAATGCTCAACTTAAGAAGCTCGATCGTCTGCTCATTAAATCTATTATTTAGCTCTTACAATTGTTGATTAATGATAGTTATAAATATATCAACTTGATAGTGATGCTCAGCTGTTGTTGAATTTGTTTTACGACGAGATAGTCCCACACTAAAAAACAAGCATCCATATCAGGAACTTTAATGTCTTGATGCTTATAAAATGATATCACTTCTTTTAAAAGAGTTTCCCAACAATCATCTTTTAATTTCTGAATTAAGATCTTTGTGATAGTCACCCAATGCATAATATTTAAAATGTCTTGAGATCTCTGTTGCAAAGCTTGACAAAGTACATCAGTAATTCCCATAACATTCTTCATTATATGTAAGATAAATACAAAATCAAATGACATTAACAACTTAAATGAAAAGACTGCATCACCACGTTGAGAATAAATAGATCCATCTAAGCAATGCTTTCAAAAACCAAGCAAGTTGCCCTATACATTTTTATCTAACTACAAATTGATTTGAAGTGTTAACTCCATCTGCTATCTCTAGGTCGTTACAAACCACCTACTTGATTCACTCTTTGACTTGTTTCAATCTTACTAATATCAATTAAATGTTTAATTATAGTTGCTTAAAAAGCCCGTAATTCATCATTATGCTTGCAAGAAGCACTAACAATGTTCAAAACAAAAATCAAATTTTAAAAGAAAGTGTGAACATAATATATTTCTCTAGCTGTAGCAATAAGAGTCAATTGTAATTGATGAGTTAAGAAGTGTAGATAATATGAATAAGGGTAATCATTAATGAATAAATCTTGTAATCCATTCCACTCTCAATGCATATTACTAGCATCATCATACCTTTGTCCCTTAATATTTTGAACATCAAGATTGTGATGAGATAAAACACAGAAAATCTCTTTTTTAAAAGTTAAAGCAATTGTATCTTTGACATGAATTATATCAAAAAATCGTTCTTGTATAAATTTACTTTTGTCAACAAATCTAATAAAAGGGTAATTTGCTCTCTTTTGAATTTATCTCAAGCTTCATCAATAATTAAACAAAATCTTACATCACCAATCTGATGAATTGAAGACAGAACATTTCTAGCAAAGACATACAAAATTTCTTTTTGAATTTGATATGAGGTGTATTTAGTATTTTGTGGAGCATTATCCAAAACAAAAACATCTACTATTCATTGTATGATGCTAAAAGTTTTGACATTTCAAGAAAATTACCTTGATTTTTTAATTATAGGCATTCATCATGATCTCTAAAAGCACATGCTTGAAATGTAAGCCAATGAAGAATATCTATTGAAGCTTTAATACGCAATCGATTATTTAGAATTTCTTGAGTATTTTGCCTCTTAACTACCTTCTTAATCTGACAGACTGATTTTTTAAATTTTCCAAGCACTTGGTAGTAAATCTATGAGCTAAATTCAGACCTTTATCCATTTGAGTAAAAACAGCACATCATTCCCCATCATTAACTTTCTTCCAACAATTGAATCCTTTAACAGTAAATGTGTTTGATCCTGGCTTTTCAGATGACTTACTTGAAAATAGATAATAAGGGAAACAAAATATAGTATTTTTCTTTAAATATTCAAGCCATGGATAACTTTTAAACGAATGAGATTGAAATCAATGAGGATGTTTTTCACCAGTTAGTGAATATTCAAACATCAAAAGTTGATATGACCTTAAATTAATGTATGCCCTTCGAATTTTATCTTGTTGGTTAACCGGGTATTTCTAAATTTGAGGACGATCTCTTGGATCTCTAATTAAAGGAGCAATGTCGATTCTAGTAGAAGGCTGCACATTAATCAATGAAGGTTCTTTATTCATAGGTTGCGAGTCATTCTTAAAGAAGGAATCAATTTTTTTTTTAATTTTGTTCATGGTTCAATCTAAAATCAAAATATCATAAATTTTTATTGTTTTCTATTTTAAAAATGAATACAAATAACAATGTGTTGAAGCAATAATCAGAACCGAAAATAAATTTTTACATGTAAACTACAGTAACATATAAAAGAAAAATTAACATATTCAAAAAAAGAAATTGATATATAAAAGCAAATCTAACATAAAAAATGGGATTAATGGTTTCTAAATAAAAAAAACTTACACTAAATCAAAGCTAGGTATGTGTTCTTCAAAGAACTCAATTTGACTAGAAAGATTGTATCTAATTGTATATTGGATCTCGTGATAGTAAGGTACACACAAGAAAAAATTGATAATTTGGGTGGCTCTATTAAAAACAAAACATAAAAAATCCAAGCATAATTGAAACAAACCCATAGAATATATCTAATTAATTAAAAAAATAATCACTATAACAACAATTGAAAAAAATAGTAAAACCAGCAAATCTAGAAAAAAAGAAGTAAATATAGCAGAATTATATAAAATAAACCTCATTAAATTCTGTAAAGTGTAGAGTTTTACCTGGTAACTTTGTTAATTCCCTAGTAACTTTGCTTTAGCCTTGCCACGTCGCTTTATATTATTATACTTTTAGATTAGGGTTGTAGAGGGCTACAAAGCCTTTCTTTTCCATTTCCAAGTAAGCAACCAATGCATAAAATTGAGACTTGTAAAGTGGAGAGTTTTAATAGAAAAGAAAATAACAATTTATTATTAGGAGGGCCCATCTCTTAAAAAGATTACACTAGCCATGCATATATATATATAAAAAGTTTTGCAGGGGCCCGGGATTAGACCCCTGCCTATCCTCCTTAATTCCGCCACTGTATATTCAAATCAATTTGAGTACTTGATTTTTCACTTTGCGTAAAGCTCTACTATCATTCTTCCATTAAAGTTCTGAACATCATTAGTCACTATCTTTTTAGATGCTTTATATCTACATATTAATTTTCATTCAATGAACCTCTTCACTACCTTCTATGTTACATGAGCATATGAACTAGCTTTCATCCATTGTGAGGTAGTTAATGGTCACTAGGATAAAATGATGCTAGTTATTGGTTTTTAGATTGACAGACCCAATCATATTGATTCTCTATATTATAAATAGCCATGAAGATGTCAAATTGGATAGAGGAGGTGAAAACATATTTATCTTATCACTATATACTTGACACTTATAGCATTTTGATATATTCTATTGAATCCATTTCCATGTTTATTCCTTAATAACTTGACATCTATATTTGCCTAACCATCATATGTCTACTAGTATGAGTTGCACAAATTTCTTTGTGAACTTCTTAGAGCATCTTTTTAGCTTTTATCCCATCCAAACCTCTCAATAATGTTCCATCAGACAACCTTTTGTATAACACTTCCGCATCAATGTAATAGTCCATGGCTAACTGATTAGTACTTAAAAGTGTATTTTTATCATAGTTTTATATCATCATTTTGCACTTGAAGTATCAATAACTCCTTAACTAAAACATGTTTTATAATAATATATCTAATAATATAAGATACCTTTAATTTATGGTAAATGTTCATTTTAAATGCAGGCCTATCGCATAAATGAAAGGATTGATTGATGACTTTAAGAACTTAAATTGCAAAGGCAAAAAGATGACCAAACTTAGAAAAGAGATGTCGGTGCAATCCAAATCGGAACACTGTTAGGTAATTGGGTCATATCTAGAGCTATAGATCTCAAATTTAGGTCTACTTTATATGGCTGGAAAGATAAGACATAGGTTTACAACTTTCATATGGAGCTCAAGATCTAAAAAGGCCATTTTCAAGTCCAAATTATAGCAACAACAAAGAAGCCCGAATCTGTCCTCCAGCCCGATCACTGTTAAGTATTTTGGCTATATCTGGAGTTCTAAAAGTCCAAATGAGCTGAAGTTTTTACATAAAAAAGCTGAGACAATTGCCTACAACTTTCATGTTTTGAGTGGCTCCAGTTTTGACGTTATCAATGACGTTTTGGGCAGACAAGAAAAGATAAGGATTGTCACCAAGTCAAGAGTTGGCCACCCACTCATCAATTAGTCATCAAATCAATAGTTCTCAATTTTAGCCTATAAAAGGAGGCATTTGACATGCATTTAGGCATCTTGGTGTCTAGATTAAGATCATGATCTTGCTTTCTTTCTTTGTATTTTTTGTAATGTTTATGCTTTGCTTTCATTAATATCAAGTTTATGCCTTTCATTTCCTTGCATTTACTTAGTTAACTTTAATCTTATTCATGTTTTTATTTTGTTTATTTATTTTTCTTTTATTCATTATGTCTAGCTAAGTTTATTATGTCAAGGTGAAAAGGCTACACTAATGGTGTAAGAATAAGTATAGTGTAAACTTAATATGGATGTTAATGTTTGATACTAACATATTTTGTATTTGTTATCTTGTTTACTCTTTAATACTTTGCTTGTTAAATGACTAATCTTGATTTATGTTGTATAACACTTGGTACAACAAAAGCTTGGCACTTTCATAATTCATACTGTATAGTATAATCGACACCTGAGCTATGAAAGGAACTTGATTTGTTGTTAACATAAGTTATAATCATGAATGTTTGACGAGATTTACAAGTATTAGCATTAATCGAATAAGATGACTAATATAATCATGTTAACAATCTATAATTAGATTGGAACGTCCTTTGTGTGTGGTTTCCAATTGAATAATAAGAGTTTATACTATACTTGTTTGACGTACCATTAGTGGAACCTCTAACCTTGACATTTGTTATTATCATTGTTTAATCGTTACGTTAATTTTCCATCTCCAAGTTCTCATCTTCTTCTTCTTCTTCTCTTCCTTTATTATTATTATTATTATTGTTATTGTCATTGTTGTTATTATTGTTATTATTATTATTATTATTATTATTATTATTGTTATTATTATTATTATTGTTGTAGTACTATTCTCGTTTATAATTTGTACAATTAACCTTCCTGTGGTTCAACCCCGGTCTTGCCGGGTTATTTATTACTTCGACACTCCTGCACTTGGGAGAAGACATAAATCTTTTAGTCGTGTCAAGTTTTTGGCGCCGTTGCCGGGGAGGTAAGTTCTTGTATAAATTATAGTAGTTATTTTATTTTCTCTTTTCACTTTTCTTGTATATAACTTTATTTCTTTTCTCTTGTTTCTTCTTTTTTTGTTTTCTTCTTCCTTTTATTTTATTCCTACACGTGTATGAGAGTGTGGTCACGTACATCAAGTGGTAGACTTTGTAGGGTATCCTCATCATTTTCAGAAAATATAGCCGAAGAAGATAATCAATCACTTCATAATGAGAATAATGAGAATAACCGTGCTAGAACACTTAGAGACCACATGAATCCCACAAGAACAAGTGCACCATCATGCATAATTTTTCCTCTCGATGCATCTCATTTTAATTTTAAACCAGGTATTATTCAACTTTTACCTTCTTTTCATGGCTTAGAAATGGAAAATCCATACTTGCATTTAAGGGAATTTGAGGAGGTCTCCAACACATATAATAATTTAAATTGTAGCATGAATACCATCAAATTAAAGCTTTTTTCCTTTTTCATTAAAATATAAAGCTAAAACATGCCTACAAAATTTAAGACCAGGATCCATTCGTGCTTGGGATGAAATGCAACAACAGTTTTTGAAGAAGTTTTTCTCATCTCACAGAACAAACTCTTTCAAAAGACAAATCACTACTTTCACTCAAAAACGAGGAGAAACATTTTACCAATATTGGGATAGGTATCGAGACTTGCTTAGTACTTGCCCTCGTCATGGTTTTGAAACATGGAGATTGGTTTCACATTTCTATAAAGGGTTAGCACCTAAAGATAGGCAAATGGTTGAATTGATGTGCAATGGAACTTTTGAAGATAAAGACCCTGATGAAGCAATGGAGTACTTAGACTTGTTAGCTAAAAATGCTCAAAATTGGGACACCGCGGGTACTTATGAGGCACCGAGTAAAACTCAACCTCATACATCTAGTGGAGGTATGTACAACCTTAAGGAAGATCGTGACCTTCAAGCCAAGTTTGTATTTTTAGCTAGAAAAGTCGAGGCACTAGAATTGAAAAAGAATGGTCAATTAAAATCTGTTGAAAACATTGTGTGTCAAATCTGTGAAACAAATGAACACTCAACCAACGATTGTCCAACCTTGCCTTCTTTTAAGGAATGTATCCATGAACAAGCCCATGCTTTAAACAGTTTCCAAAGGGCCAACCACAACCCATACTCCCAGACATACAATCCTGGTTGGAGAAATCACTCAAATTTTAGTTAGAAGAGTGAGAACAACAATGCATAAACTTCACAACCACCGTTTCAAGCACACTATAATTTCCAAAATTCTCATGGATATGCACCTCCTTATGCTCCACCTTCTAGAAGAAATCTTGAGGAAACATTGCATGCATTCATTGAAAAGCAAGAGACAATCAATACTCAACTTGCCCAAAACATGACAGATTTTAAAGATACTCTTGCAAAATTAACATCTGCTCTCATTTTCCAAGAGAAAGGTAAGTTTTCATCTCAACCACAACAAAATCCCAAGGGGCAATACAATACAAATGCATGTAGTTCCAGAAGCCAACACATGGATCAAGTCAAATCAGTCACTACTTTGCGTAGTGGTAAGGTTATTGAAAAACCCTCTCTTAAACCTTATAAGAAAGATGATGAGTCAATCTCTGAGGGTAAGGAAGGGGTTGAATCTGAAAATTGCAAAGAAAAGACTGATTCTTCACTAGCACTTCCATTTCCTCAAGCCATGACTAAACAAAGGAAAGTCAATCACAACTCTGAAATTTTTGAAATTTTCGAACAGGTAAGGATCAATATACCTTTACTGGATGCTATTAAACATGTTCCTTCCTATGCTAAATTTTTGAAAGATCTATGCACTGTGAAGAGGAAACTGAATGTGAAAAAGAAAGCCTTTCTAGCCGAACAAGTAAATGTTATTCTTCAAAACAATAATGCTTTGAAATATAAAGACCCTGGTTGTCCTACAATTTCTTGCTTTATTGGAGAGCATAAAATTGAAAGAGCCTTACTTGATCTTAGTGCTAGTGTGAATTTACTTCCATATTCAGTTTTTTAAAGTCTCAATCTAGGTGAGTTAAAACCAACTTCTATATCTCTTTTACTTGCCGATAGATCTGTAAAAGTGCCTAGAGGAATAATTGAAGATGTGTTAGTACAAGTCAATAAATTCATTTATCCTGTGGATTTTATTGTCTTAGATACAGAACTTGTTGAAGCATGTAATTCATTTCCTGTTATTTTAGGACGTCCGTTTCTTGCAACCTCTAACACATTGATTAATTGTAGGAATGGACTGATGAAGCTATCATTTGGAAACATGAAATTGGAGATGAATATTTTCAACATTTGCAAGCAACCTTGAGATGATAATGATTTACAAGAAGTAGATCATATTGATGAATTAGTTTATGATCAACTTGAATCTACTTTAAGTAAAAATGAATTGGATGAATCTGAAGATTTGCAAATGATTTATTCTGAGGAAAAAATCACAGATGAAAAACGCACCGAAAATGTTGATGCAATTCTTTTGTCAATATTGACAACAGATTCGACATCTGACATCACACCAATCGATGATTACTTTCCTAACGAATCCTTACTTTCTCTTAGTCCAATACCTTGGTATGATAAAAATATCAATTTTCTTATTTTAGGAGATTTGCCATCTGATTGGAGTACCCAAGACAAAGAAAAGTTTTTGAACGAAGTGCAGAACTTTTATTGTGATGACCCTAACTTATTCGAATATTGTCCTGATCAAATATTTCAAAGATTCATTCCCGACAATGAGGTAAGTAGTGTCATTAAACTTTGTCATTCTAAAGCATGTGGAAGTTATTTCTCATAAAAAAAGACAGCAACAAAAATCTTTCAAAATGGATTTTATTGGCCCATCATGTTCAACGACACACATGTATTCTGCAAAACTTGTGAAAATTGTCAAAAAGTTGATACTGGTCAAAAAGTTTTATTTTGTAATTCTCAACTCTATGCATTTCCTAGAGAGCTAAGACCAAGATGGAGCAATCCTTATGGGGCCTATGATATTGAGAATTTAATGAATGACAATGATTTTAAGGAAAATGGACATCGTTTGAAAGCTTACTTTGATAAGTTTCCTAGTGAAAATAAATCAACTGGTTGGAATGATCTTGTAGATAAAGGTTGATTATTTTGTTTTTCTCACATTGTTTTTGTGTTTCTTTTTGAGTGATTTTTGCTAGTTTCTCTCACCCCGGTTAAATGGCGGATAACGGTACTCCGTGACTTAAGTCGGTTCTTTCAGTTTCCTACAATAACTGATATCTGTGTAAATATTTGTGCAATTCTTTGAATCTCTCTTCCAATTCTTATTTGAAAATGAACACTAATCTTGAAAAATTGAAAAAGTATTTTCCCGCTTTGCCTCAGAATGCGATTACAAAAATTTACCGTGCTAGATGTGCAAGATTGAGATTGTTAATGAATCATGAAATTCCTGAATATATTCGCTGGTTGATTGAAGCAAATGTCCGATTATCAGGTGAGTCCTCTAACTCCTTCATTTCACACATGCCTGGAACAGGTAAAAGCACTTTTGCAAAGAAACGTCGTGCAAAACGACTAGATGTCTGTCATCGATGTGCTAGATGGACTTGTAATACACAATGTCATTCTTTAGGAATGGTATCTATAAACCATGAAGATAAAATACAATTAATTAAGGATGGCCTGAGTAAGGAGTCTTTAGATAATCTTCTATTGACTCTTGAGACGCATCCTAGTGGAGATGTGCATCGTGTAATTCATGATTTATGACCACTATTTTATAAAGAACATGATTGACTTAGTCTTGGGAATCTGACTAAAAAAGACCCTGTTTGCCAGTTTTTAAGAAAACTAGATGGGAAGCCTATCCCCGACCCATAAAGTCGTTCTTGGATGTAAAACCAAGGGAAGATGTGAGCCACAATCACAACTACCTGTACATACACATGCTTTTTCAAAAGTGAATAAATAAATAAATAAAGAGAGAGAAAGAGTGTGTGAGACTCCAGCTGACCTACATATAGGTGTTATGATTGTCTTTCTAATTTCTCATCTATAAAACCCTCTCTTCCTTCCTTTCATTTCTACTCAACCCATACATTCAACAACTACAAAAGTGTGTAGAAATGGCAAGTTCCTCAATTCATCATATAAGAAATATTTATGTTTTTGGTGGATCGAGCACTGTTCAGTATTTTGGCCATATCTGGAGTTCTAGAAGTCCAAATGAGCTGAATTGTTTACACAAGAAAGCTGAGACAATTGCCTACAACTTTCATGTTTCGAGTGGCTCCAGTTTTGACGTTATCAATAACGTTTTGGGTAGACAAGAGAAGATAAGGATTGTCACCAAGTCAAGAGTTGACCACCCACTCATCAATTAGTCATCAAATCAATAGTTCCTAATTTTGGCCTATAAAAGGAGGCATTTGCCATGCATTTAGGCATCTTAGTGTCTAGATCAAGATCATGCTCTTGCTTTCTCTCTTTGTATTTTTTGTAATGTTTATGCTTTGCTTTCATTAATATCAAGTTTATGCCTTTCATTTTCTTGCATTTACTTAGTTAACTTTTATCTTATTCATGTTCTTATTTTGTTTATTTATTTTTCTTTCTTTTATTATGTCTAGCTAAGTTTATTATGTCAAGGTGAAAAGGCTACACTAATGGTGTAAGAATAAGTATAGTGTAAACTTAATATGGACTTTAATGTTTGATACTAACATG
Organism: Populus pruinosa; assembly: GCA_026413675.1. Taxonomy (NCBI): domain Eukaryota; kingdom Viridiplantae; phylum Streptophyta; class Magnoliopsida; order Malpighiales; family Salicaceae; genus Populus; species Populus pruinosa. The sequence continues at coordinate 7,426,373 of JANKMR010000020.1, forward strand.
TTTTGTATTTGTTATCTTGTTCACTCTTTAATACTTTGCTTGTTAAATGACTAATCTTGATTTATGTTGTATAACACTTGGTACAACAAATACTTGGCACTTTCATAGTTCATATTGTATGGTATAACCGATACCTGAGCTATGAAAGGAACTTGATTTGTTGTTAACATAAGTTATAATCATGAATGCTTGACGAGATTTACAAGTATTAGCATTAATCGAATAAGATGACTAATGTAATCATGTTAACAATCTATAATTAGATTGGAACCTCCTTTGTGTGTGGTTTCTAATTGAATAATAAGAGTTTATACTATACTTGTTTGACATACCATTAGTGGAACCTCTAACCTTGACATTTGTTATTATCATTGTTTAATCGTTACGTTAATTTTCCATCTCCAAGTTCTCATCATCTTCTTCTTCTTCTCTTCCTTTATTACTACTACTACTACTACTACTACTACTACTACTACTACTACTATTATTGTTATTGTCATTGTTGTTATTATTGTTATTATTATTATTATTGTTGTTATTATTATTATTGTTGTTGTTATACTATTGTCGTTTATAATTTATACAATTAACCTTCTTGTGGTTCGACCCCGGTCTTGCCGGGTTATTTATTACTTCGACACTCCTGCACTTGGGAGAAGACATCAATCTTTTAGTCGTGTCACTAACCTTCGTAGGGTTTTCATATTTATATTGGATGCCCTTGGGGGATACTTTCGATGTTGGATAAATTATTTGATATCATAACATCATGGATTCCCATTCACTTTTTTTTTTGACTAAGCAATCATAAGTCGAAGAATTTTTGACTTCAATACTTATGGGTTGCACTCTGTTCTAATAATAAATTTTGGCAATGGAAGCTAAAGTGGCCAAAACATTAGCAAATTGGTTTTTATGTTTTCCCATATGAGTAAATTTTATCTCATCAAATTCTTTTGCTAATTTGAACATATATTCTTAATATGATCTCAGCTTCTTATTTTTTATCTACTATTTTCCTTTCACTTGGCATATTATCAATACTGAATATCTATAGTTATCAAGGTTCTTTATCTTCAATTCTAATGTAGCTTTTAATTCGAGGATGCAAGCCTCACACTCAACTGTATTCACACTCAATTATATTATTGGTGCACTTAAACTATAGCTTGATCGAAATAGGATATTACTTTTTGTTAGGAGAAATTATTACTACTCTTGCCCTATTACTATATACATTTACTTCTTCATCAAAATACATTGTCCACTAGTCTGATTCCTTTTCTTTTTCTATCATTAGCATATCTTCATTTGAGAAATCAAAATTTAAAGGCTCATAATCTTCACTTGTATTATCTACCAAGTGATCAGCGATAACACTTCTTTTTATGACTTTTCTTATTATATACATTATGTCATACGTAACCAACAACACCTACCATCTTACTATTCTACTTGATAAATAAGGCTTTTCAAAGATATAATTGAGAGGATCTAGTTTTAAAATTAGCCATATAGTGTAATACAATATATATTGTCAAAGTTGTTTTGTAGTCCATATAAGGGCACAATAAAGCTTCTTTACCATTATATATCTAAACTCATAATCTATAAACTTTTTACTTAGATATTAAATTGCTCTCTCTTTTTTACCAAACTTATCATGTTTCCTGAATACACATCTCATTGTATTTTTTTTTGTTAGATATAAAATCAATGGTTTATCATGCACTAGAGGCACCAACAAAGATGGATTTTACAAATACTACTTGATTTTAATAAAAAATTTATTGGAATTCTTCATTCCATACCTCATGATTTTTCTTTCAAATGAGTCAAAAGATTAACTCACAAGTTACTATTATTTAAGATATAAATTGAGCAATGTAATTCAAATGATCTAAGAACCCCTTTACTTTTTTTTTTTTATGAGCCAACATGATCTAAATTACTTTTACTTTATCAAGTTTAACTTCAATACCTTGGCTACTCACCATAAATTATAGTAGTTGTCTGGATTTTACCCCGAATGAGCATTTTACCCTTTTTAGATTTGGCAATCAAGTCATCCATATACATTTTAACATCTTTATGCATAATGTTATGGAATATAGTTACCATTGCCCTTTGATAAATGGGCCTAGAGTTTTTAGCTCGAATGACATTGCCCTATAGTAAAAGGTTCCCTACAAAGTAATGAAGGTTGTCTTCTCTTTATCTTTATTGGCCATTTTGATTTAGTTATACCCAAAGAAACCATTTATGAAGAAGTATGTTGAGCTTCGCGTTGTATTATCAATCAAGACATTGATGTGTAGTAAATGAAAGTTATCTTTCGGGCCTACTTTATTCAAATTCTTGTAGTTTACAGATACTCTGATTTTATTGCAATTCTTGGGAATTACTACTATATTGGTACTTAACGACCTCTAAAAAACCATCATCCCATTTTCTATTTCAATTTTCACCTTGAGCACCATATATAGATGAGTTAATAGTTTTTTCTTCACATGTATATTTCTTTCATTTAATGACACCTTATATACTACAATGTTAGTTTATAAACTAGATATGTCTATGTAGGACAAAAAAAACATAACGCTATAATCATGTAGTAGTGAGATCAAGTTTTGCCTTTCATTAGCAGTGATTAGAGTCTCTATTTTCAATTCCTTTTCAATTCTTTTTCATCATGCCCTGTACCAACATTAATTTTTCTTAACTTTTTTTTTTGTTGGTTTCCAAGCTTGCTTTGATTGTTCAACTAGCTTAGCTAATTCTTTTACATCATCCTTTTCCCATTCATTTTCTTCCTTGTAATTATGTACTCATCAAAATTTGGCCATTCATTTTTAGTGTAATGTGTTCGTGAATTTATGGATGTTCCTGATTTTAAATTTCCTGAAAACAAAAGGTGTTTCAATGTAAGCATGTATTTTACAATGATAAAGAGACGAAAATTTTTATGTCAATGCATGATCTCATTGATAAAAAGAAGTCTTAACTATAATGAAAATCATATATTGACATCTTGAGCTAAGAATGCCAAGTTGGTATGAAAGCAAAGACAAACACAAAACGCACATTAAAACAACATTGTCATTTACTTTTTGAAGACTATAGAAGCCTTTTGGGTCATCTAATTTTAGAACCTTTCGCCAATTGCTAGTTTTCACACGAAGGTCTTTGCAGACATCTCTTCTATGGTATGGATAATTAGTTCTAGTAGTAACTCTTCTCCTTCTATAACCTTTCTTTTCTTACTACAGCTCTTGACCTTACTATCATCTTGTCAATGTATTAATGCCCATAACAGTCAAGCCTTGGTTATGAACATCTATCATATCTTTAATGTGCATTACATAAACAGCCTTAGGGAATGATACATGGATTAGAAGGATGGTAATCTCCTTTCCTTTTGGTTCCCTTCCTTTCAACCTAGCTAACCTTTTTTTCTTGTTTGATATGAGTAACTTTTTTATAGTTTTTTTTCCGAGCTTAAAGCCGATCCCAAATCTTTGATTTGTAGTTTTGAACTTTATCAGACTTATCCTTTCAAGACTCCTAGAGATAAGATCATACTGGAAAGGAAATCTATATTTTAATAAATATTTAATTGTCATTCTGGCAACTTTAAAAATTATTGATTTTTTCAATACTATGTTTTCTTGCAGCTATTATGTATTAATGATTTCAAAAGCATAGAGATTTTCATTTTTTCACCCTTCAATTTCTATATAAGGAACTACCTCTACACCATTGTCAAGGTCTCTTCAGCCTTAATTGTTACTAATATTACATTCATAATATACTTCAAACACTGATGCAAGGATAATGTCATGTCACCAATGACATATCTCTAAGGCCTTTCTAATGGTATGTTGTATGATGAGAGGATGTCCATCACTTGCAAGGTTACTAAAAACATTTTTAAGCCAATGAACAACTCTATTTTAATAGCCCCCACCGCTTACTATGGGGAATAATCATAGGCCCTAGCTATCATGGTGTTTTACGGCATATGCATATAATCAACTAGCATTTCATCCGGCACTTGTTTTAAGAGTATGTTTAAAGTTAAATTGTTTTCCATCAATACTTTGCTAATGGTGCAATCCTTGCACCTCAAAATAAAGAATGGGAACTGGGTTAATCTATTCTATGGCAAAGCATCCGAAGCATAACTGCACACTCACACAATCTTTGTCGAGAGATAAGAGCATTCAGTGGAATTGATGAACTACACTTGCTTCTGGATAGATGTGTGGGACAGAGGGCTTGTGGTACCTTTATCATCAAGCTTGTCTCTAGTGAAATATAGGTAAATTTTTGCATGGATTCTTCCAACTATATGCTTTATAATTTTTTGGGCTCGTATGTCTCGTTAAAATCTTTTTTTAGTGCATTGTAGTGGGGCTCGAAACTCAAGATAAGAGACATCAAGGATATCTAAACAGGGATTTTCTTCAGCTACTATACTATATGCATTGTGCTTTGTCAGCTTTAGCTTTTCATTGCCTTTCTAGTTCTTCAAGTGTAAAAAACTTGTTACTTAAAGTTAATCCATCATTCTTGTTCCGAAACACAAGAGCAAGACTCTCAATACTGGGGTTTTTTTTTTTTTGGTAATTGTGAGGCAATATATTATAGTTTCCATTGTAGGTAACAAAAAGTCTAGTCAAGATGAGCTTTGGTGGATCCATCAATCTTGTTTTGAAACATAGGAGCATAACACTCAATATTGGAAGAATTTTTGTAATTATGAGGCAATGCGTTATAGTTTTCATGGTAGGAAATGATAGGTCTTATCAGGACGAGCTTCGATGAATTGAGTAATCTTGTTCTGAAATATAGAAGTAGGACACTCAATATTAAAGGAATTTCTATTATTATAAGGCAATGCACATAGTTCCCATTGTAGGTAACGACAAATGTTGTTACGACAAGTTTCAATGGGTTGCTTTTGGTATGTTAAAGCCTACACATCTCTGATTTCTTCCATTAAAAACTCATTATGCCTACAACATTTTCCTCCTTCTCTGTTTGTAATAGACCACAAGTCATTATTTGTATTATTTTTTGGTGAAACTTTTCACATTCATCGATGTTATGTCCCATTACTTCATGGAACCTATAAAAATTATCATTTTTTTTAACTTGATTCATTTCTTTGTTGGCAAACACCAATGTGCACAAATTATCATACAACATATTTCTAATTACCCTTAAAACCTTCTCTTTCTTTTTTTTAAACTCTTCTCCATTACGAGATCTTGTTGGTTTGGGAGAATTGTCCATAAATTTCTCTCATTTTATAAAGAAAGTCAAGAGAAGCCATATATAAATCAGTAATCCACTGTAACATTGTTGGAATCATGCCAAATATAAAAGTGCATATATGAGCTGTTATTTCGATCCAGGAGCTATTATTTTCTTTCTACAATACTTTTAAATAAATAACTATAACATTACGAAGAAAATATCTCTTTGAAATATGATTCTTAAAATGCTTCACCAAAACATACCTTTTTCCAAAAGTCATCCTCGTTAACCCAAGCCATTAGTTAATCGAAGTGAAACCTAGAGAGTCATTGACAACCTTTCACTGTTAAATTTTGAATCATATCAATATTAAAATAAAACCAACCCTTCGGGAGTCATTTCCAAGTCTCCACCAAAACTTGTGCAAGCCAATTCTACTCATAGCCTTACATGGGCTGAGCTAGAACAGTTCTCCTGCTAGGACCTTAACTTCCATGGGTAAGCACACAGTGTGTGGGAAGTTTTTCAAACCCTACGAAAAGAGACCTTCACCACCACTTAGAAGAGAGAATCCGAATCCGAGCACCAGAAGGGACAAATACTAAACCACACGGCCATATACCTAGCCCTCCTCGAAACTCAACAACTCATGCTATATGTCACGATTCATGATCTCATCTACACTGCTCACTAAGCCGTGATCATGTCCAGCCATAAAATAGCAGTACTGTGAAAATCACTTCTTTTTCCTTACAGAATCTCCATCATAACCTGGGCGTTGCAGGCATAGTAGAGACAAAGAACCAGGGTTTTGGAAACCTTATCAAAACCGTTCAGGTGTCCTAATCTAACGATTGGGGTGTAGTTGGTACAAGGTAAGATCTTGGAGATAGATATGCGCGTAGCTAAAGCTTGCCTTTCAGTGTTTGGTGGGTAGTGTGCTTTACCGTCTGTGAATTAGTATCAATCTCTCTCTCTCTCTCTCTCTAATTTGATTTTTTTATATATATAATAATGCTTTGCAATCACAAATATCCAAATAGAAAAAGGAAATGGGAAGGCAAAGATTTTCCGTTTAATTTAAAAAAAGAGAATCCGAACTCATAGATCTGTGAACAAGTCGGAAAGTAAAGCATCACTCTTACCGAACAAGAGTTGATCACCATCATGTGAGTTTTAGGAAGATACAAACCAAAAAGCCAAATTAACATTAATTTGACCAGACAAAAAGGTAAACAACATTTGACCAATTTAATTACAGGTGGGGAGTACTTGCTTGCTAGCCTAATTAACATCAACCAATTGGAACTAGAGGAGAAGGATTCAATTACGGGGAAGATCGAAAATAACATTTTACCAAAATAATTACAACGGGAGAACTAACTCATTTATGATATGTAGTGGCAGATCCATGAGTTATTTCAGTGGAATTCATTCAATAAATCTTTGTTATCGTATCAAAAATAATTTCATTTGAACTTTCACAATAATCTTCTTCTGAAAATTTTAAATACAAAATTAACTCAAAAATAAATTGAAAATATTTGAAATTTGTAATTTCTAATAAATAATTAAGTGATATATTTTTTTTTATTTTTATATCATTTGGAATAAAATTACATGTTAAATTGAATTCAGTTCACTAAAAAATTTAAATTCAATTAATAATATACTATAATTTTTTATGCCATGTAAATAATTAGTTGGTGTTATATTAATTATTAATAAAAAATTAATTTATATTTAATATTCATATAATATTATATTAATAAATATAGAGTAAAGATAAAATCTACAAGACAAAAAAATTTTACAAAAAAATTTATATAATTTTCATAATTATAAAATTCCTATTATATTATATTAAAATACTGTTTCTAAAATTTTTCTAACTAATACTCTCTTAAATGTTAAATATTTATTAGAGTCGTAACTAATATGTACGTGTAGTGAATTTTACTAGCAAAAGTATTCCCTTAATATATATCAAGAAAATTATAATAAAAATAATAATTAAAATAAAGCTAAAAAATATAATATGTTATTTATATTAACAATATTAATATCGTCAATAAAATCTATCAATAAATTTATTAATAAATTATTTATTTTTTTCTAACACTGTTTATTATGTCAATTATAAAAAAAATTATCTATATATTAATTTCTTCAGTATTTTCTAGAAAACTATAAAATTATTCATTTCTCAGTTGCTTTATTCATTATTGTTTTTTAAATAAAATTATTGATAAATTAAAAAATTATTGATGATATTTAATTATTTATAAATTTTTTTATTAAATATTATAGATAAAATCATCAATAAAATAATTAATAAAACACTCTATTAAAAATTTAAAATCTTTAATTTTATAACAGACACGCCTCTCTTCATTAACCGAATTAAATAGTAGAATGAGCATCATTATGCAATTACTTCCTCTATACATTGACTGATTCCATGTTAAAACTAATGGAAACCGAACAACCAAAAAAAAAAAGCAAAAAATATAATGGTAAGCAAAAACAAACCGGCAAACATATTAATTCATCAGCATGATGTAAAGCTAGTCTGTACTATCGAATCAACCAAGGTGCATGTTTGTACTCTCATATGCATTTTGTGCCCAAAAGTATGAAGATTCCATTCCAATCAATCATGTTCTGTTCCAAAGGAACCTGCTGTTTTCTTGTATAAATAGACATGCCTTGCAATATTCTGAAACTAAATTCAGGAAAACGAAAAAGTAAAAAACCTTGTTACTAGCATCTCTCCATCAAGAAAATGAGACATATAGCTAGAGGAGGGGCATGTTCTTACATTATGGAGGGGCTGAGGTACTCCTTTTAGTCCAATACGGAGGGCTGAGAAGCGGCTAGAGCTGCCATCTCATGCATTTAGGCAATGCTTAATATTTTGACGAAGAGGTTAAGCTTGGCCACCTGCATGGTGTGGGAGCAACTCCTTCCGCATGCTTTGCTCGCCCATTGGACTGAAGGGAGCTCCTGGTTTTACCACTTATATGTCAACTGCGTGATCTTTCAGCAGTACTGTACTTCGTTTTTATTGTTTTACATGAGGAAAATGGAACTCTTTAGTCCTGTTATGGCTTCATTAACCAGTTTGCCTAACTCTACGATCCTGCTGTTCACGCATGCAAGTTGTAACTTGAATTTGTTTTTGTGTTTTGCAGGGAAAAATGTGGAGGAGAGGTGATTTCATGAGCGGTACGACGTCCTTCCAGTTGCAATGGTTTTAAGAAGAGGAAGGCTTTAATGTCCAAACATTATGAAAGCATTAAAACTAAACTGCCATTTTCCTGTTGTTTACAGATCTCAAGTATATCAAGTTGGCTGCATATTGCTGAAGCTAACATGTTTTCCCCAACTGTGTCCTTGAAGAGAAAGTGATGCTTGTAATCATGCATGATCTCTTTATATTTTTTCTGATGTACAAGGTAGAACAATGTTCTTTCAAATAATTCTAATAAAATAATGTTACTTTGGCATACATCCAGAACAAGTGATGTGATTAATACTAATTCCGCGTGAAAGTCTCATATAAGACCTCCATTTTTGTCGAACTCACTCAGGATCTCTAAATTGTGGATCAAAGTTTGGCACTGATAAATTACACTAAGTGATTACAAACCACACCAGCATGCAAAGTACAGGCTGAACTGAAACCTTTCTTAATTTTGAAGCTTAAAAACGTATAATGGGTTATTTAATTAGGGTTTGGTTTCATAGTTAATTGGATTTTTGTTTTTAAATTTCTTGGGTTCATATTTTAAAATTAGGATCCATAAAGAGTCTTTAAAAAAAATCAAGCGATGTGAGGATATGTCTTAAAATTATTTTAAAACATAACTTAATTGTAATTAACATATAAACTGATCAGCGATGATAGTTTTCTTATCAAATAATAAGAATATGTGTTTAGCTCAATAATACTCTTTCAAGAGAGGGAGAGGGAGAGGGATCTCGAATTAGAAATCCTTTTATTTTATTAGTATTGTTCAGGCCGACATATTGTTGAGCTTTCGGAGACTTTCATGCCATGTCGACCTATTTGATACTGCCAAGAAAGGTAATTAAAAACAATAAGCAAAGAGAAGGGGAGAGTAAATAAATCATGATAGTTTTATTATTCCGGTAAAGCTTGTCTTTTATCATGCCACAAGTCTTCGAATGAGGGATGTCATTTGATATAATTTTTTGGATTTTGTCTTATAATTGTATTTAATTTAATTTTTAATATTTTATAAATTATTCCTAAATTATAAACCTAATTTCTCATTTAATATATTAAGATGGAGTAATCCTTTTAAGATTTCAACTCAATAATGAGTCAAAAAAGTTGTTATTAATTATAATAAATAATTTAAACTTAATACATTAATTAAATAAATTAAAAAATAATAAAGAATTAAATTTATTATTATAAAATATGTTAAGTTGACCGAATTTTACATATGACCTTTAACATGATAAATAATATATAAATTATTTAACTTTAATAGTTTATGAAGTGTTTATTTAAAATAAAATATACTTTAAAAATCATCCAATTACACTCTCAAATAAGTCATAGTACTAGGTAAGATGATTCAAATATTATATGGTTATAAAATAGACAGGTATGTACATGCATGCATGTGAAGGCACAATATACAAGGACTAGCAAGCACAACATGGCAAAGTATCAATTATGACGCCATACGGACACTGCATGATAAAACACCAATTAGGGCATCGACAAACACTAGAGGACAATAAATACCATGTACGATGTCGGACAAGCACTACAAGGCGAGGCAGCAATAAAAAAAGAAAATAAATAAATAAATAAAGGATGATAAACAAACCATCTAGAAAGAAATATTAATTATGATGATAGACAAATCATTACAAAACAAGAGCCAATTACGGTGGTGGAATCCTTGACGGGCTTTGAACCTGACAATAATGGGGAGATACGAATAACATGTCCCAGAACGCAAATTATGTTATTCAATTTGAACTATGGATCTCTACATGTTTTGATCCACACTTCCTTTTATTTTATTTTGGTTCATGAATTATTGGGTATAAACAGAGAGAAGACCCCATTAGAATCTATGCAAATCATAAAATCTCTCACCTTCTTTTAATTAATTTATGACGGAGCAATAAATCTTTAAAATAAAAAATATAGTGTGAGCACAGCACACGCAAATAATCCAGAGGTTTGGGCATGGTCAACATAGTTAGAAATCATCATGTTTTGTCCTTAAGTGATATTTTGGTATATTTAAGCTTTGAGTTCTTTAATATTTTCCTGTACACGTATGTTTAAGTATTTTTTTAGGTTACATGGAAGTGGAGTTCCTCACATGAACTTTTTATTTATATAATTTTTTATGTATATATTATTTTTAATATATAGAGAATGCATCTTTTTCTATGGGTTGATCAACATTATAAGTACATGAATTATAACAAGTGATGACAAAATAACAAGTGCACCCTTGTTATCTACCATGGTGTTTGAATTTTCCTAAGTCTCTTGCTTCTTTTTCCTTAATTTCTTTGTAGTTTTTTCAATCTCAAGATTATAAAGGAGTAGCTCAAGCTCTTATTGCTTCACATACACCAATCAGCGCCGAAAAATTGAAAATAAAATAAATTAAATTAAATTGAATTTAACAAGCGATGATATTATTAATAATTTTATCTAAAATCCCTAACTACCAACAACACCAAAAACTTGTTGGTTAAGCAAGTACATGAATTGTAATAAGTAATAAAATAAAAAAATAAAATATCATCTAACAAGGATTTGTAAAAATTATTAAGTCCATATCTATACAAGGATTTAATTATAAAAGTTTGCAAAACTTCAAAAAAATGAAACAAACAATAAAATAATTAAATGGTTTGAAACCAAGTTTAATGAATTCCTGACTTTGCCATAATTAATCCTAACGTGAATTTCTTAATTGAATTAATCTTAGCAAGATTTCATTCTTATTATTGATAATCAAGTTTTATTAATTTAATCATTAATCTCTTTTGAGCATCAATGAATTATTTTAAAATACATATGTTTTATGTCTTTGTAAAAATTCTAAACTCGTCAAATTTCATTAGGAACGATAAAACCCTTAATCATTATAGAAGTTTCATAGATATCTCTGCACTATAAAATCCTTATGGTGTTTCAAATAATGGTTAAAATAATTATCATTTCTCACTCCTAAATTGAATCCCAAATCATGCACTTGGTGATTAAACATACACAAATATTAAGTTTGGAATGAAATACTCAACAAATATTGAATTGATTTAATAAAATAAATATTTATATAATCATAGTTAAGTTACATAAAAAAACTCCAGAATAAAGAACTATTCCATATCTAACCTAAAAACAGATAAACTTGATACAATAAAGATCACTCAAGAATATGAAAAATCAAAGAGTTGGATGTCTTAAAGGGCCTGCCATCCTTGGCTTTCTTTATCTTATGGTGTGTTTTGATCGTTTCTACTCCTAAATGTCTTTTTTTTTTTTATGTTGTGGTGTGTTTTGGTTGCTTTTACTCCTAAATATCACTTTCTTTATCTTGTGGTGTGTTTTGAGTATAAAAAATATCCCTTAGCTACTGCTTAAAAGGGTTTTTACAGTCTAGCTTTATCATTTAAAGGAAACAAAATCACTTCCTTCTTTATCATGGATTCTGATTTCATTTTCCTCCATATTATTGCAGACCAATTTTAGGGAAAAAAAATATAAATCGAGACTTTTGTATTTCTAGAGCAATTGTATAAAATCAAAATTTCTTTTCAACAAAATTAATCTTACAGTTTCTAAACATCTAAGACATGAGATATGTGCCATAAATTGAGACAATGTCTTATAGAGTCACCACTTAGTATTATAATCATTAAGAACTCTAACTAATCTTCAGAAATTCTAAGTTAAAGGACTAGTTATTCTAGGAAAAAGATATTATCACCTCTAAAGTGTCATATCTTAGTCAAGTTACATTGCTAGTTTTTTATTAAATTACTATGGATTATTGTGATATGTTATCAATAATTTATCTATAATATTTTTTTACTTTAACATTAGTAAATACTAAGATTGATACTTATCATGAATCCATTTACTTGAATACTTCTTGATTGAGTTTTAAAATGGTCATTGCACCCGCACGAATGATAGAAGTGGGCTTTACACGCTTTCAAAGATATATATATCAAAAACTAATTAAACAATAATTTTATAAAAATACTAGAATTTAAAAAAATATTTTGAGCTTTTTTTTATACTAAGAAATCACAAGTTAATGCAATATATTTTTCGTATTTTTTTTTATTACTTGGTTACGATGCAAATTTTATAAATGGTTAATATAAATTCTTTATGATATTTTTTTTTGTTTTTTATCTTATTATTCTAACACTTGCTAAAAAAATAAAATCATGCATTACACACACCTATTTTTACTAATCTACCCACACTGATTTTTACAATCCTTAAAAATACTCACAACAAATATAAACAATTAATTAGAAAAAATAATCTTAGCTTCTAAAACAACATTTAATAGTGTTGCTAAATAGAATGAGACTGGCAAAATGAAACCATATGTTGTGATAACACTGGGTTTCTAGTGGTGCATGTTTGTCATGCATTGTGACATACAAAAATGCATGGAATGACACTTTAGAGTCCTGGATCGAGCATGGCATAACAAATTAGGTAGCTTTCTCTTTTCTCTGTATGTCTATACGTGCGGTGAGAATCAATATTACCTATAAAAATAAACAAATTTACACAAAAAAATCAATATAATCCCCCTTATCTTGGGAGGAAAAGATGGTGGCATGTGTTCTGGAGTAAAAAGATCTTTTGGTCATGTTACTTAAGATGTTAGTCAAGGGTTGGTGGGACTCATGGTCTTAGTATAGGCAGACTATTTTAGAGACTGGTTCAACTGATTCAATTAAGTGAAGAAAGGTGTTGTTCTAAGAGAAAGATTGTGGGTTTCATATGATAATAGGTTCACTGTAAGTGGTGGTGTTTAAGGGTTGTTGATAGTTGTCTTAGGTTTATGGGTTTGTGAAGTGTGTGTGTGTGTGTGTGTGTCTGAGAGAGAAAGAGAGAGAAGCGTGGGTTTACTATCAATGGAAGCTTCTATTTTGGGAAGAAAGGTGAAGATAGTTGTTGTGAGGTTGGATGACAATTTAAAGGAAAAGTTGAATCTACCATAGGTGTGCAAGAATCAGTGGAGTTGTTGGTATAGTAAATAGTCGGTGATTGGTGATTGTTTTTATATAAAAAATATGGTGATGGAAGAAAGTAAATAAAAGAGAAGGTTTTTTTGGCTAGATGATAAATGAAAGATTTTTGAGTTTTGTATGGGAGTTTTGACATTTTGCTTTGTTTTTTAATTTTATTTCTTAGGTCTACTTTCAAAGTAAATTATTTTTTATCTCCCCTCAATATAAAGATTTTAATATGTCCCCTCCTCTTTTTTCTATACACTAGTATCTATATTTATCATACATGAGTCTTAGAGCATATGAAATTTAACTTGATTAGAGTTTAAAGTCAAATTTAAAAATGATTAACTAAGATACCATGATCGTTTTTTTGAAACAAAAGATTAGGAAAGAAATGAAAAAATACATTATAGTCCCTAATCTTTTTAGAAGTTGACAAATTAGTCTTTAATCTTTTATTTTTAAATTTTAACCTCCTTTAAAAAATTAAATTAAATTAAAAACAAATAGGTCAAAATTAGATTATAAAAAATATATCCACCAATGACAATAATTTGCCGTAAACATTTCTTATTGATGGAAAGCTTAGAACAACAAAAACAATTTTCCACCAACAACTTCACCAATGAAAGCATGAAAGGAGGGTAACTTAACTAGTCAGGCCCCGTATTTGCTCTTCAGAGATTACTAGTTCGAGTGTCACAAACCTCAAGGTCATTAAAGGCTTATATGGTTGTTAACTTCAGGGTCTCATGACATTAGTTGAGGTGCGTGTAAGTTAGCCCGAACACCTATGATTATAAAAAAAAAGATATGGAGCAAAGATTTAATGACCTAATTTTATATGGAAATATTTTTCTCAATGAAATAAATATTTCAGTCACTAGATAAGATAGAATGAGACAGTAGTTCTAGCCAAGGCCATATAAATTATATGATGTAAGACTTGGACTCTATACAAATCTATTAAAGGTTTAGCCATGTAATTTTCTATATTACAATTAACCTCCTAATAATTTTTAGAATCATCATCACCTATTCAATAATTCTATAAACCACCAACAACTCTTAGAAGCACAAACAATTATCTAACAATTTCATAAACCACCAATAACTATTTAACAACTTCAAAATCATAAACAACCACCTAATAATTCCTAGAATAATAAACAACCATTCAATAATTCCTTGAACATATAATTTTTCTTACATTCCTTTTTTATTTTTTTAATTTACTTTAAATTTTTTCTTCCCTTCTGCATTTACTAATTTAAGTATTTGAGTATCTCTTATACCCATAAGAGACTAGTGTTTCATGAACAACCTACATCAAGAAAAAGATTTATATTCAAGTTGATCACTCTATCAACCTATGATGCAACCATAGAAATCATAATTTTTGTTTGAAGTTTTTTCACCACTTTATTAGTGATGCCATGATGAAAATTAGCAAGCATCACCAAAAGAATCATTAGAGTTAACAGTTGAGCTTATTACAAAGTTTAAAACTAGAAGGATACAAGATGAACTAATTGAGCTGATTTTAGATATTTAGGTTAACAAGTTACAAAATTACCACATTAGACCTTTATACACTATTTAGGTCATATTTAAAGATACAAAAGGAATTGTTTTATGATTCTAAATGGGATGAAAATTAGATATCTCAAGCTTTTCATCCATATATAATAGGCCATTTAATTTATTCAAAGAAGAGAGAATGATGTATTTGAAATTTGGCCAGAAGTTATTATACATGTTTTGTTATTTTTCTTCTTATGATTAATTAACTTCTTATTTATTAAAGATTCTTTTTCTATGCGGAAAGCATTGGTGCAAGTAATTTGGATTATTTTGAAAAGGGTTTTCAAATTATCAACTTATGTTTTCTTTTTTTGTTTTGTTGTAGATTTTCTCATTGACAAGTTTTCCTTATCATTCACAAAAATTCGAGGTAGTTTTGGGCTTATTTTTTCTAATGCACATACTTATGCTAACAATCATAACTTTTAATATGATTATTGGATTGGCTATAATTTTACTAGAATATTGTTAAGGCCTTGTTTGATATTGAGTTAAAATTTAAAGCTAATCAAACATATGGAAGCATTTGTGATAAGGTCTATAAGTTATTATATAACAATTGCATTAGTTTTCTACTTGATTTAGAATTCTTTTTTCTATTTTATTTAGAATTTTTTTATATTTTTTTAGTTTTTTAAGACATTTTATCTAGTATATATAGGGTTATTTAGCTTGTATTAAACGTTTTAAAAAAATAAAAGATGAATTTATTATTTAGAAATAAAACTTGTGTACAAGAGTTTGTTTTTACTTTTGGTTCCTCATAGAATTACTTTAATTTATCAAATAATTAACCAAGTTTATGGTATCTTCTATACTTCTTATTTGCATCTTTTTATAGGCATTGCATGGGGGTTCAATTAATTATAGTGTTGATGTCTCGACACAGGTTTTTATTATGTCAAGCTTAATTATAAGCTTGGTATCATCATATCACTTTATCTTTTAGTTTCTATGTTATTTCATTACTATTGCAATTCCATATAAACTTGCAACATAATATAAAAAGCTTTTTTAAAAAAAAAAAGGTGACAAGAGGTAGATTATTTGTGATCTTGCTATTTACAATTTAAAAATAAAATAAAATAAAAAAGATTGAAATTATAATATCAGGTTACTATGTATTTCAAAAACAAGTCAGTATCCAAGCATTGAGAAGAGGGAGAATGATATAAATTAACAAGTATCACCAAATGATCCATTAAAGGTACCAATTATGCTTATTACAAGGTCTAAAACTAAAAGGATTTGGGTGGAAATGACTTGGCTAATCTTGGATTATTGGGTTAATAAATTGCAAATCTATCAAACTAGATTTTTATATACTGTTTAGATCATACATAAAGCTACAAGAGGAATTTTGTTATGATTCTAGTTGGACTGGAAAATAAAGATTTCAGGATTGTCATTCATATATAGTTAGCCTAGTAATTCATCCAAATAAAAGAGAACAATGTTTAAAGTGAGGCTAGAAGTTGTTGTACAAGTTTTGCTATTTGATTTTCTTATAATTTATAGACTTTTTATTTAGCAAGGATTTCATTTTAATTTGTCCATTCGATTGGATTGTAATTTTATCAAAATGTTCAATGACATTTTTTTACATTGGATTAAAATTTAAGGTCAATTAAACATTGGAAAAGACTTGTAATAAGGTTAAAAAGTTATTATACATGAATTGTATTAGTTTCCAACTTGATGTATGATTCTTTTTTCATATTTTATTTGGAGTTCTTTTGTTATTTTTCTGACCTTATTTAGGATCTTTTACCTAGTATAAACAAGTTTATTTAATTTGTATTTAGGGTTTAAAAAAAAATAATATGAGATGAATTGGTTATTCATAAATAAAATTAGTATTATATGAGAGTTTTGACACGACTAAAAGGTTGATGTCTTCTCCCAAGTGCAAGAGTGTCGAAGTAATAAATAACCCAGCAAGACCGGGGTCGAACCACAGGGAGGTTAATTGTACAAATTATAAACAACAATTATAAAACAACAATAATAATAACAACAACAACAACAACAAGAATAATAATAATAATAATAATAATAATAATAGTAGTAGTAGTAGTAATAATAATAATAATAAAGAAAGAGAAGAAGAAGAAGATGATGATAACTTGGAAATGGATAATTAATGTAAGGATTAAACAATAATAATAACAAATGTCAAGGTTAGAGGTTCCACTAATGGTATATCAAACAAGTATAATATAAAGTCTTATTATTCAATTGGAAACCACACATAAAGGAGGTTCCAATCAGATTATATATTGTTAACATGATTACATTAGTCATCTTATTCAATTAATGCTAATACTTGTAAATCTCGTCAAGCATTCATGATTATAACTTATGTTAACAACAAATCAAGTTCCTTTCATAGCTCAGGTGTCGGTTATACCATACATTATGGGCTATGAAAGTGCCAAGCATTTGTTGTACCAAGTGTTATACAACATAAATCAAGATTAGTCATTTAACAAGCAAAGTATTAAAGAGTGAACAAGATAACAAATATAAAACATGTTAGTATCAAACATTAAAGTCCATATTAAGTTTACATTATACTTATTCTCACACCATTAGTGTAACCTTTTCACCTTGACATAATTAACTTAGCTAGACATAATGAAGGAAAAAAAAATAGATAAACAAAATAAGAACATAAAAGCTAACTAAGTAAAGGAAAGGAAATGAAAAGCATAAACTTAATATTAATGAAAGCAAAGCATAAACATTACAAAAAATACAAAGAGAGAGAGGAAGAGCATGATCTTGATCTGGAAACCAAGATGCCTAAATGCATGGAAAATGCCTCCTTTTATAGGCCAAAATTGGGAACTATTGATTTGATGACTAATTGATAAGTGGGTGGCCAACTTTTGACTTGGTGACAATCCTTATCTTCTCTTGTCTGCCCAAAACGTCATTGATAATGTCAAAACTAGAGCCAGGTGCAAACATGAAAGTTGTAGGCAATTGTCTCATCTTTCTTGTGTAAAAAATTCAGCTCATTTGGACTTCTAGAACTCCAGATATGGCCACAATACCGAACAGTGCTCGGGCTGGAAGACAGATTCGGGCTTCTTTGTTGTTGCTACAATTTGGACTTGCAAATGGCCTTTTTAGATCTTGGGCTCCATATGAAAGTTGTAGGCCTATGTCTTACCTTTCCATTCATATAAAGTGAACCTAAATCTGATATCTGTAGCTCCAGATATGACCCAATTACCGAACAGTGTTCTGGTTTGGATTGCACCAACATCTTTTTTCTAAGTTTGACCATCTCTTTGCCTTTGCAATTTAAGTTCTTAAAGTCATCAATCAATATTTTCATTTATGTGATAGGCCTGCATTTAAAATGAACATTTACCATAAATTAAAGGTATCTTATATTATTAGATATATTATTATAAAACATGATTTAGTTAAGGAGTTATTGATACTTCAAGTGCAAAATAATGATATAAAACCATGATAAAAATACACTTTTAAGTACTAATCAAGTTTACTCTTACTTGTCGTTTGTCATGGAACTACTCTAACTTATTAAAGTCTTAACAAGTTCATGACTTCTTTTATACTTCTTGTTTGCATCTTTTTAGAGGCATTGGGTAAAGGTTTGATTATTTAAAGTCTTGGTATCTTAGTATAAGTTATTATTGTGTCAAGCTCAATCACAAGCTTGAATTTAGTTTTTTTTTTTTTGGAATGATCAATTTAACAATGAGTTTCTAAAAGTTTATATTCATGTGATTCACATTAGTTAATATTAGAGTAAGGCTCTAAATTAGGTTATATTCCTTTATATTTTTAGTTTCCATGTTATTTTATCATTGTTATAATTCCACCTAAACTTACATCATGGTATAAAAGTGAAAAAATATAAATTATTTGTGATATGGTTATTCTCCATTTGTAAAAAATATTCTTTAACTATAACCTAATCTTAATGTTAACTTGATGAAATCTTTGAAATTTCTTACCAATCCAAAGATTAAGGGAAAATGATGGAGCACAATGTTTTGTTTTATATATATATATAAAAGTGATGTTTCATGTATGGAAGACATTAGCATTCTAGTTGTTTAAGTGTGGCCCAAACAACTAGAAATTATGGTCGTTTGACTTTAAACAACTAGAATTCAGATATATTGAGGTCTTAAGCTATTTAATATTATCGTTGCACATATTTCTATATTTCGTTTCTCAAAAATTATACACACAAACTTTCCACACATAGAACATTTTTTATGCACACCAGCTTTTCTATATAGAAAAGATACATTTTCTATATAGAAAAGATACATTTTCTATACCATTGAAACTTTCCATCACCCATATTTTTTTTAATGATCATATTACAACAACCAATAACTTACCACTAACATTTCCACCAATAAAAAGCATGGTATAACACTCAATGACTTAATTTTTCATAAAACTATGTTCATTGTCCATGAAGTCAGTTAAATGACTATATGCATAAATTATCTTCAATCACCAAGTAAGATAAGAGAAGATATAAACTCTAGGTAAAGCTATATGAATTTTAGGTTTTAAGTTTTGGACTCCACACACAATTATTAAAAGCCTAGTCATGCAATCTTATTATACATAACCATTAACCTCCTAACTATTCCTGAAACCATTATTGATCATCCAACAACTCTATAAACCACCAATAATCATTCAATAACTTTTAGAACCATAAACAACCATTTAAAAATTCAATGAATTACCACCCATCATTTAAAAACTTATAAAACCATAAACAACCATTCAATAATTTCTAGAACATACAATTTCAATTACATTCCCCTAATATTTTTATTTATTTTATTTTACATTGTTTTCTTTTCTTACATTTACTAACTGAAGTATCAAAGTTTTCTTTGTATTTATAGGGGATTGGTTTTTGAAGAACACCTAAGCCAAGAAAAAGGTCTAAGTTCAAGCCTACCACTCCATCAACTAAGACATGGCTATGAAAAACCCAATTTCTTTTTAAAGCTTTTTACATAGTTGGAAAACTCAATTTCTATCCAAAGTTTTTTTATCTACTTTATCAATTTACACATTGAAATAGTTTAACTTTTGATGTGAACCTCATGGATATAAAGATTTAGAAACCTACAAACAAGATTGACATAATCCTAAAAAATAAAAAATTAGTTTTGAAATAGAACATTAACATAAATATAACCTTGTATTAGAGAATCTAAAGTATTGAAATGGACTTAAACACCCTGATTATAAAGAATCAGGAACTCGAGATATAGGAAGACAAAGTCAATTATACTTTGATAGTTCAATTGTTCTTCATTTAAACAAAGAGAAAAACATGTTTGTTTAAGCAAAACATCAATTTTATTCAATAATCCATGGCTGCTAAAATTTGACATTAATAAATAATTTATATTAACTCAACAAATAACCTTAATAACCCTAATGAACCATAGACAAAAAATCCAAAACAAAACCCAACTAAAATTAAAGCCTAACACATATAATAAACCCTAAACAATGACTAATTAACTCAAAACTTATGAATTTATATAGATCTATTTGCAATTAAACTTAAAATAAATTAAATAAGTCTCAAAACTATTAAAATAATAAAAATAAACAAGTTTGACCCTTATACCAAGTTGTCATACATATAGGAATAAAATAATCTAAAATAGTATAATTCTCTAGCTTAATAAGTTTTATATATGAAATTATATCCTAAAAAGGCTAAGATAATAATTGTTGACTTATGTATATATCTTTGTAAGATCATAGATATTGGTATTGGTGGAAGGTGATGTAAAACAATTTGAAGGGTGGGATGATGGATGGTGCTCTGGTTGGTTAAAATCTTTTAATAATTTTTTCAAATAGATTTTTTGAAAACAAAAATCATCAAATGTTTTGATTGCTTCAAAAATAAATTTTTGATCTTGAATTAAAACGTTGATTTATTTAAAATTTATAAAGATATCTAAAATAGCACTGATAGTTATTATTTCATCAATATATATATATATACTCACACATGCTAAGAGAATTATATATGAAATTATTATTGATACTATTTTATTTCTTTTATAAGTTAAGACAATTTAATTATAGCTTTAAATATTTTTCAAATAATAAAAGTGTTGCTCCTATTAGTCCACTAGGAAACTTTTTAAAATTAGAAAACTTTTTAAAATAAATTGTTAGATATCCTTATAAAATTAGAAAAAAATATCTTTTTTA
Organism: Populus pruinosa; assembly: GCA_026413675.1. Lineage (NCBI taxonomy): Eukaryota > Viridiplantae > Streptophyta > Magnoliopsida > Malpighiales > Salicaceae > Populus > Populus pruinosa. The sequence goes on from JANKMR010000020.1 coordinate 7,447,748, forward strand.
AATAAAAAACAAGTTTAAAAATAACAAATAACAAAATTCATATAACACCTCCTAACTCATATTACAATTTATTTCTAAACTTTAATTAATTTAAAATTTTAATTTAATATAGAAGAATATTTTAGAAAACTTCTAGTAAATTTTTAATCTAATTTAACAATCTATTAAAAATTATACTCTTTAACATAAAATAAAATAGAAAAAATTATTACATCAAAATCTAAATTTCAACTTTAACTTCAAATATTGATTGAAGGATTTCCAATAACTCCCTAAACACAGAGATTAAAGAGAACAAACACACCTAGAAGCACACCAACAGAAAGACTTCAACACTCAATACAAAATCCAAAAATCAAGATGATAAAGTCAGAAATTCAACATAAGAAACAAAAACATCTGTTGCAATCTTGGCCAATGCCATGGGAATCACCTTGCCGCCGCCTATGAATTCTTATCCAGGGATGCTGTGTTCCAGAATAAACTACATTTCAATCCAATATTTGACAAGAATGTGAAAGCTTGGATCTCGAGAGGGCCCTTCCATTTCCCAATGATAGAAATATCCAACGTCATTCTCGTCTATCGTACTCAAAAAGTCATCATCCATCACATAATTAAACAGCAACTTCGCAACAAAAAGTCATAATCCATCACATAATTAAACAAAAGCACGCAATGACAGGAAAATTTATTGCATTATATGAGTTACTTTCATTCACTGATCCTGAATTATCTGCAGTATTTTGATGCTAAAAATTAAAGGAATGGAAGGTGCAAGCCAAAGCCACATTTGACCTCTGCACCTTAAAGGGAAGGTAATTAAAAAAACTCTCGATGACAAAGAGTCAAATAAAGAAAAACAGCCACGCATTAAACCAACATAGAGGCCCGAATTCCCTCCACTTCTGTTATCAACCTGCTCACAAAATCAGTCACCTGCAACAAGGAAAAGAGCTTATTTATCTTACTGTTTACTAGTGAATATATCTTAATTCCGATGCATGGAAACATCATGGATACAAGAATAAAAGAAACTCTGCAAGCATCATGGTAAGCAAGCACCTTCCATATTCAGTACAATGTGTAAGTAGAATTGTATATTAATCGTGAATTTCATTTCTATAACTAAACCAGCAAATTATTGATGAATTTCTCATTTGAGGCAGCTACTTCATCCTAAAATGATAAAGAAATAACAAGAAGAAAGTGACCCTAACAGATAAATAAAGAATAGACAGATTTATCAGTTGAAAATAATATCATGCGGAATCAAATTCCTTGGTGAGAAAACAAAAAACAAAAACAGGAGGAAGTGGCACCAGTAACACTATTAACTGTACTAGTTGACCTCTGATCAGAATTAAGAATCTTTGATTCTTGATTCTTTACATTGCTTTTACATAAAGTCCAAAATAACTAGAATCTCAAGTCCACTTCACATCAACAAGTTCAAATTCAACCTATCTTATATTAAACGTTACACTCAACACAACCCCACCCACCCCATCTACCAGTATATCATACACTATCATTGAGGTTATTCTTTATTTAGTTCAATAATGTTGCAGAAACCCATGATCCCACTGAAACTTGCTACAGCAATTTCTCCTCATAATGAATTTAAAATCCCAATTATCGACTACCCTCAAGCTAGTTCACGCTAAACCAATTGATAAATAAAAACAGAGAGTCCAAGAATACAAATTCTCTGAAAACTCAATTTATTGGATCAATCAATATAACAAGCAGAGCACAACTTTAATGCCTAACTAAATTTTTAGGCACCAAAGGAAAAGGAGAGAAGAGATCCTGGTTGTGAGCAAGAAATTAAACCATAAAAATACCTAACTCCATTATTTATAGTCTTATGGAACCTACTTTAACCACTGAATTGTAAATAATAATAATTAAATTTCTATGACTAATAAAATCTAGAAAAATTATACAAAATAATAACTTCAAGCCAATTAAATATCAATCACCAATACATGTTTTTTTTTTACAACACCTATCACTAACTTTTTTTTCACATCATAAATAAGCAAACAAAGTTGAACACATGAAATTGGGTTCTTGCAGGGTGTCCAGTCAACTAAAATTTCCAAGTGATGAGATTTGGATGCCACAGGTGATGACTCCTATCCTATGGCAATGTGGTCTTTGTCAAACAGTCAACTGATATGCTAGCCCTTATACAATAAAACTCTGCCTCAAATTAGATATGGTTATGCAGAAGTCAATTGTCCTGGCTACAATCTCAGGAGATTGTCTACATCTTCTGTCCATGCATTACTTGAAGATTTGAGCTACACTACTCCTAACCTAAACAAAATATAATTACAGAAGCAATCCGTCGAAAGAGACCATAGGTTAAAAACCAATACTATGAAGCAAGAAAGGCAGTTCAACTAAAATTTTAGTGGTTCTCGTTTTGCACCTCCCCATCCTAACAACCCCAACTCCTTTAGAATAAACGAAAATAAATAAAAGAGAACATATATTAAAGGCCATATGAAGGTTCTATGCACGGGATAAGGAGATGAATACACAAATCTTCCAACTATGATTCTAGCTCTTAACTCAAAAAATGTTAAACAGAATTGTAATTCTAGCACTACATACAGAATAGTAAATAATCAATCAAATTTATAAACTTATGTTGACCAAAGTACCCAGTATATTGATGATGTAAATACTTCATCCTGCTTCTATCCACAAGGTCCAAATATCTATTTTCTTGCCTTGACCAAAGAGGTCACAGCTCCTTGCATTTATTCAGATAAGCTTCCAGCCTAAAAACAATGTAAAAATAAACAGTTGGCTATTCAACCACTAAGCATAAAAACTCTAATTGAGTATCAACTTTCCTCTCTTTTGAATACCATTCCTTTCCCTCTTTTGCTTTAATAAGGCCACTATCAGCTTCCATTTTTTGTACTTTTTCAAAGCCAGAAGCAACTCCTAGTAGATTACCTATAAGAAACTTGAAGTAAAAATAACTCCAGTCCTTGTTAAATTGATTTGGTGACCCACTTTAAAATGTACAAAAGATTTAGCGGCCACAATGTCTTTTTGCAGTGTTTGAAACAGGTAGAAACTCTGCAACAACCACCAAAAATATTAGGCATATTGCCATGGTATAAAGTAGTTATTTGTCAATATCAGCTGCAACAACACTCCTTGGTTTGCACAAGATCCACACCTGTTTCTAGCCAAAATCCAAAAATTCAAACTTCATCTCTTGTCCTAAGAGAATTTTATGATGCAGATGACAAAAGAAGCTAGATTATTGTATATTGTTATGATTTCCATATACCAGGGTATGCCAGTGATTTCCATATTCTGGAAAATCTGGAAAGTTTTCTAGTCCTAGCTTTTATTTCCTATTTAGTATTTTATTAGTGCTAAAGTATTTAGCTTTAATTTTTTTTTTATGGACTACTAGTGTTTTCTTATATAGAAATGCAAGTCCTTCTTAGACTATTAGAAACTCTATATAGAGGTATGTAATGCATTACTTTCAAGAATCAGTTTATGAATAAAATTCAACAACTTTGCTTTTAATTGCTTGAATCTTCTCTTAGGTGTGATTCCTAAGAACCTTAGGTATTAAGCTTAGGCTTTCTATCCCCTAGGTATGACTCCAGACCAGTGTCGCTCTGGTAGTTTTTACAATTACCCCCAGCCCTTACCATCACTACCTTCATACAAATCAATCTTAAAGGCATTAACCATCAAAACACAACCTACTACCCCTTAGAACACTGTTCACGTCAATGTTCACAGCACTAAACAGCCAAAAAGGGTCTCTGGAACTCAGATTAAGAACAGCACCCAAAGCTGTCCAGCATCATTACCAGTGCAAACATTCAAGAAGTCACAAAATCAACAACTCAACCAAGCCACCATCATCTAAAACCAGTGGATATATTATCAAATCCTTATTCATCACAATGGGATCCTTGTTCATCACAATGGGATTAACACATACATTTCAATTATCCTTTTTTAATAGATAATGCATAGATCACTTCCCATTCAAACAAGATCACCTATCCTTTTTTAATATATTTACTTACTCCCATCTTAAAAACATTCCACACTTCCTTTTGAAGCACACCTGTGTGATCTATGTCCACTGCATCCTTGTCAACAAAAATTAAATCTCTGCAAAACCAAACTACTTCACCATAAACATGACACTAATCTGTTAAGCATTGTGAGCAATCAAATCTTATTCGATCAAAATTCATCAAGATCCAAACAACCAGATGAAGTTAGAAATCATGCCACATGCAGTAAAATAAAAACCGCACAAGGTAAAGCCAGAAAAATATAGATGTTTTATCGCTAAGCTCATTACAGATAATAATCTAGTTAAAAATAAACAGTAAGTATGATAAAATATAGAAGTTTTATTGCTAAGCTCATTACAGATAATAATAGTTAAAAACAAACAGTAAGCATGATAAAATTCAGAAAAATATAGATGTTTTATCGCTAAGCTCGTTATAAATAATAATCTAGTTAAAAATAAACAACAAGCCTAAGTATGATATTATGTTAAATTATGGTAAAACTCAAGACAGTAGTTTAGCTTGTCAGATACCCTCAACAATACAATGAATTGCCTCTCCTCTCTGTGAAAACCTAGACAACCGTAACTGATTTTCCCTTCATTTCCAACAAGAGATAACTTTCAGCATATAAATGGCCTGTCCCCCAAAAACTTTAGAGAAGAAGCAATCCATTTTTCTTTCCTAATAAAACACCCTGCCTGTATCTCAGACTTATATTCCGACATTATGTGTCTCTTTGATTTCCCTTCAAAATTCTCCACCAGCCAAAGTTGGGTCTATTCATTGATAATCAATTCCTATCATCAGGATAGCCAAACTACTTCAGAACCAGCTTACCACGACTTAATATCATCAAGGACCTGTGAACCACTATAACAGGGAAAAATATCAAAGAAAAATAGCATTGTATTACCTCATGCTTCATGCCACCTTATATTTGGAAAAGCCGGATAATCACCCCAAAACCTGATTCGATTGATCATTGACCTTTACTACATACCCACATATAAAACGATCCACTTAACAGAAAACACAATAATCTATCAGACCTTGAAGAAATTAATATGAAGGTCAAATAAAAGCGGACAAAATAGGCCCACAATTTTCCAAAAAAATTAGCCCTAATTATGACTTGAAAGTAGAAACCCCACTGTACAAACTGAAACTAATAATCACTTTTCACCAAAAAATCCTCAAAGATAGTACACATTAAAGAGAGAGAGAAAAGAAGAAGTATATTAGACATGCAAGCATACCTTAATATAAAACCAGGCAGGTGAAATACTGAAAAGGATTCATTCAGACTCAGCAGTTGCCTCCACCTTAGGACCTAATTCACGAAACCCATCAATAAATTAAAACCAGAAAACAAAATCACTCATATCCTCCCAAAAAAGATCATTCCAAACTAACAAAACACAAGAAGCAAATAATTCCTAGATAATACCGTGGAGACAAGGAGGGCGTTGGTCCTTGCCCCACCCGATCCCACGAGTGGAGTCAAGATACTGTTGGACAAGATGGCGGCACTTCTGGAGATGATTAACTCCTTCAATGCGATAACACCATCGAAGTCTCTCTCTCAAGATCTTGGCTTTCTCTATATCAATCCATTTCTCTCTAACAATATGCTCTCTCATTTCCAGCATCACCACTGGGTCCTTGTATGGATTCGATGGATCAAAGTCATCTGGAGGCGACTCCTCGAACTCTGCTACTCCCTTCTTCCTCCCCATTTCTTTTCTCCGCTGTCACTGTTCTCTGTGCTCTGTTTTGCACTGGTGAAACGGAATGGCTTGCCTTAACTTACTTTTGAGTTTGGCGTTTGGGCCTTACAGTTGGGCTTGGGTTGCATCCTTGGCCTTGCAAAATGTCCTTTACCAATCTACCCGTCTATGGCTGTGGTTATAACAATAAACTTAATTTTGTATTTTGTATTTTGTATTTTTTTTTTCTTTACAAACAAGAGGTTTCGAAGTTAAACCATGAGGGGATAGTCCTAGTTTACATGGTCTCATTCACAATTTAATTTTACATACATCCTTCAATTCATTTTTTTCCTAAGAGAAAATCTCTTTAAAAGATTTTTTAATTAATATTATTTTTATATATTTTTTCACTATACATTTCCTGGTTTCCTGGAATAATACATTGATTAGATATATCTATAAAGCCAAAACTTTCACATCAAAAAATTAATAAATAGAAAATATATTTTTTCATGTAAATATATATGGGTATTTTTATTGAATGAGCTCTATTGAATGAGCTAATAATTTTGCTTTTTTTTTTTATTAAAGACTACTTTTATATATTCATATTATCTTATATAATTGTTATATTTTTTAGGATACACACATTATTAAATTATTATAATGTTAGATACTCATCTCATTTTATTTAAATAAAAAAAATAAGCTCTAATTATCATTATGTAAACTTATAATGCCACAATGATTGAGAAGGACAAATCATGATATGATCTAAAAAATTAAAGAATGAAATTTGAATTCTAGCGTAATTATATTTATTATTCAGTTTTATGCTATTAAGTATAACTTTCAATTCAATTATCAGATTGAGTTGTAATTTTACCAGGAGTTTTCAAATATATTGTTCTATATTGTGTTAACATTTTAGATCAATTAGAGTTTAAGAAAGTCTTGCGATACAAATCAACAAATACAATATAGATTTTGTTATTTGTCATCTTTTAATTTGTGGACTTCATATTTGAAAATGATTCTTTTTCTTATAATGCAAGGATATTCAACAGCTTATTTTTTAGAGTTGTTTTTTTTTTATAAGGATTTTTAATGGATAATAATATAGCTTTTAAGTGTGGCAAGAATTTCATAATATTCCTAAATTATTTTTTACAAGCATTATTTATTTATCCTATATACATAACAAAAGGAGGGTTGAAGTATTTAATAGCAAGTTACTTTTAAGATGAATTATTTCTTTGTATTAATTTGAATTATTTTAAGGTTTTATTTTATTATTTTATTATTTGAATATTTACATTTAGTTCAGGGATTGTGTGTTTAGTTTGGCTAAAAATCAATGTTTTAGGATTGTTTTAGGCATTAGGTTTGTGTCAATTGATTATTAACTTAGGCATATTGGTGTGAATCCCGATAAGAGTCCATTAAGTTTATTTAGAAGAATTATATATTATTTTATTTGCTGTAAAATTCAACAGCCATATGATATTTTGGATAAACTTGTGTTTTGTATGATGCAAGACTTTTCTCTTCGTTAGGATAAAGATAAACAATTAACGTATCAAGGTATAACTGTTCTTATTATGTCTTCGCATACTTCGAGTTCATGTTTCGCTATCAACAATAAGTTCAAGTTCTTTTTCAATATCTTTAGTTCTTAAATACAAGGTTATCTCTAGGTCTAAGTTTCCATCAAAACTTGAACGTTGGCTTTCTTGGATTATTTTACTTTGTTAAGGGTTGTGGGATTGCTATTCTAAGGGTTCACATCAATTGGTATTAAATTTAGGCTATGAAAAATCAAGTTATACCTTTCTAAATTTTTTTATATATTTCATGTTTAAATTTCTCTTTAATTTCAATCTACTTATTTTGCTTGTAAGATTTACTATTAAAAAAAATGTTCTTATTATTTTAACTACTTTCCCTACATATCAATAACACCAAAAAAACAAAAAAACTAGAAGAAAGATGTTAAAAAGCTAAAGATTCAATTTTGTCCCAAAAACCCTAGTACAAAGAAGAATGAGTCAAACCATGTTGGGACCCCTTCAAAATTTTATTCTGGGTGTTTGGGTACAATAACATCAAATATTAAATTTGGAGTCATATTTGGACTTTGTTTGATTTAGTTTCAAATTAAAGCATTTGATTATGTAAATGAGTCTAATTTGCATAAACTTATAAAATGTGTTTTACTAATATTGAAATTAACCTAATTAGTATACTAAAGTTGTATTTGGGTGTTAATAAATTTATTTTTATTAGTTTTGCATCTGATTTATTTCGTGTCTTAAAAAAATCTATATTTCATACAAATTTGTTTAGTACTCATGAAATTATAATCGTAGTTTCATCTTTATTTATATATATATATATATATATATATATATATATATATATATATATCTTACTTCTTCAGTCATTACACATATTTATATTGCACTATTAAGCTATTATATTTGGTTGTGTTGAATTTCAAAATGAGAAGCCTAAATGAGTGAAACATTAGAGGAAGTGAGTGAAGAAATAATTTGTTTTATCACTAAAATATTTTATAGATTTGAAGATATTGGACAACACCAAGATGAAACCACTAATTAAAATTTAGGCTTTTCAAATCCTAACCTTGGTATAATAGATGGAAAAGATTAACAAAGTAATAGAGAATTTGAACTATAAGATAGAGAGAAGGGAGAGATGTGATGTTGAAATTGATAGTTTGTGAAATAGGATTGATCGAGGTGGAAAGAATGTTAAGAGGTAGGCATATTAATCCCATTATTGATGATAACCTTGATGAGATGGTTGATTAGAATTATAACAGTACATCTTTAGGTTATGGAGATTAGTTTGGGCAACATAAACATCTTCGGTATTGGGGAGCTAGAAGAGATGAGCAATTTGGAGAAGGAGATGATCTGAGTAATTTTAGGTATTGTGATTGCATAATTAGGATATTAGTAGCATATTAAGATGAAAATTCCTTCATTTTAAGGGAAAAGCAATCTTGAGACATATTTATAGTGAGAGAAAAAAATAAAGCTCATATTTGATTGTCATAACTATATGGAAGGTAAAAAGATTAAGCTTTTTGTAATTGAGTTCACGAACCATGCCATTATATGATATGATCAACTTGCGTTGAGTCATATAAGGAATCATGAAAGGCCTATTAAAATTTAGGAGGAGATGAAGTCTATTACGAGGAGATGGTTTATCCCTAGTTATTATAATAAATTGTAGCAAAAGTTGCAATATTTGTGTCAAAGGACAAAGAATGTTGATAAGTACCATAAAGAGATGAAAATCGTGATGGTTTAGGCTAACATAGTGGAGGATAAAAAGGCTATTATGGAGAAGTTCTTGAATAGACTAAATCATAAGATCGTGAATATTAGAGTTATAGGATATGGTATCAAAAACTTCATGTAGAATTAATTTAAACTATTTTCTTTCATAAAGATCATCCACAACTATAATTTAACATATTATAATTTAATTTAAATTGATTCATATATTCTGTCAAATACTTGGTGTTCAATTAATTTAAGTCATTCTTTGGAATACAGTTGCCCAACATTTCAAGAACTTATCAATCATGGTTCCACATGCTAACATTCAATCTATAATGATCATAATCAATACACACACACATTCACATAAATTCTTCATCATAACATACAATTTCTAACTAGCACATAACCACAACAATAACTCAATTAACATTTTTATTTTCAATTAAGATTTGCATAATTAGTTGTCATCCTATAACAATATAAAATCATACCCTAATTAGCATTTTCATCATCAATTTCTAACTATACATTCAACGTAGCATATCCTTTCATTTCCACACTACCAATTCACATTCAAAATCCAAATAGAAAATCTTTTTTTTCTATTCTTTCAAAACCATGTCAGCAAAAACCCAAGCACATAATAACCCAATTTACCATAATCATACTCAATTCAGCAAGAACTCAAGCACATAATAACCCAATTTATCCTAATCATACTCAATTAAACTTATACTCAATTAAAATCATATATAGGAACATATAACACAAATAAACATAATTTATATCTAATTTTTAGAATTTCTTTAAATTTCAACACTAAAAACCAATAACCCATGATTTAAAACCCATGATTAGTCTTAATTTTTTATAATTTGCTTCCTAACCATCTTATTTCTATACAAAATCATTAAGGATTTACTTAAATCACCATTTTCATATTTAAACTATAAATCCTAATAATCCTAAAATCTGGGGATTTTCATTTTCCCACAAAACATTAAGTACAATAATAAAATTAATTGAACATAATTTCTTTACCATTACTATTTAACTCAACGTAATAAGTTTTGGTGGTTATTTTTCTTTAAAAACCCTATGTCTACTCTAATGAATATGTTTTCTCTCCCTAACATCCAAATCGCTAAATTTATTTCTAAAACTCATATGCCAAAGTTAGTTTTATTTTGTGGAAATCATATAAACTCTTATTTACCCATACCATGTAGTTTGAAGAAATTTATGAAATGTGTATATATGTGTGTGGAGTGAAATGAGTAATTAATATAAAATATTCTTAATAGTATAAAATATATGTGGTTGTATATGAGTGAGTAATTGATATAGATATCTTTAAAAATATTATGATATATGTTTTCTTGCATTTATATGATTGTTATAAAGTTTGAAATATACATCTTAATATCATTATATAGGGATGCATTTAATTTATGCATGCAGGACTACAATGGCCATCATATATTTTTGAAATGTTTTACCAATTATATGAACTGATGTTTCTTAGAAATAATATGATGAGTTATGCATTAATATAAAATTTATAATATTATTATCATATGCGTGTTTGGTATTATTATTTTGAGATTTATTTATTTTGATTACTTAATGAGTTATAAAAACTCATTTTTTCTACAATTATTTTAATTTTAGACATATATATTTTAAATTAAAAAGAAAGTCAATTGATGATTAATCAATTATGGATAACAAGACCATCATTTGAAGCTTTATTATTGAAACTTATTTTTTATAAACTTTTGATTATGATTATATATTGAGGAATTATATTTAAATTAAGATATTTGATTGATGGATGTTCATATGTATGGAGTTTTCCTTTTGAGGCATTTCATTAGATTTATGCCTTAACAAAAACAAAAAGCATTATAAAAGGGATTGTTGATATAACAAGAACATAAAGAACAACCCTGAGTCATTAAAACCTCATAGATAGTGTTGTAAACACTTCATATGATGGAGAAGTTTTATATAGTAAAGTAGCAACAATATCTAGAGATAGAATAAGGATCATTAATGTTTAACTAATATATTTAGAAGCAACATGACACATGACTCTTTGTTAAGATTGGTTTCATACATATAAACTCATCTCTAAAGGCTCAATGTTCATGGGAAATGATTATGGCTTAAACATTATTAGCATTTACACCATCAAATTAAAGATATATGATGACTCAATTCATACCATTTCAAAAGTATGATATGTGAAAGGCTTGAAGAAGAATATTTTATCTATAAGACAATTTGATAGTTTAGGTTACAAGATTCATATAAAAAATGACATTATTAAAATTTTCAGAGAGGCACTGGTTGTATTAAAGGCTGGAAAGATAAAAGCATACTTGTTTTTATTAATATAAGAAGCATATTATAGGGCAGGCGTTAATTTTTTTATCCATTTTTATAGAGAAAACAACAATGATATGGCATGAAAAGCTAGGCCACATGCTAGAAGAAGGCTTAAAAATTCTCTTTAATTAGAAGTTACTTCCTAGGCTTACAAAGATTTCTTTAGCTTTTTATGAGTATTATATTACAAATAAATAGCACAAGTTGAAGTTTGGAATTCATCAACTAAGAGTATATGCATCTTAGATTTTATTCATTCTAATGATTGGTAAACACTGGTTATATTCATAAAAAGAGCAAGATACTTTTTATCATTCATAGATGACTTTTCTAAAAGATGTTAGGTATATCCAATCAAAAGTAAGGAAAATATACTCTTAGTCTTTAAAACCTTTAAATGCAAGTAAAACTTGAAGCTAAAAAGAACATTAAGTGTTTGAGGATAATAATGAAGGAGAATACATACTAGTGATGAATTTAATAACATTTGTAAAAAAAAAAGTATAAAAAAAGTTCACAACACTTATACACTATAACAAAATAAAATGGTAGAGCGGATGAACATAACTCTATTAAAGAGAATAAGAAAAATGTTAATGGTTATAGGCTTAGAAAAGCTATATAGGATAAAAGAAATCAAAACAAATTGTTATATGATTAATTGGTCTCCATTAATTGCAATTGATCTGAAGACACCAATAAAAATATGGACTAGAAGCCAATTAATTATTCTTACTTATATATATTTGGAAATCATATGTACATAATGTACAATACACATGAAGTTAGCAAAGTAGATTCAAAATCTAGAAAATATGTATTCTTGAGATATACTAAGGAAGTGAAGAGGTATCATTTATGAGATTTCACTACCCATAAGATAGTTATCAATAGAGATGTTAAATTAATAGGAGATAAAATGCAAATAAAAAAAATCATGACACTTTAAAATATACTATAATAGTTCAGGTAGAAAACACTCAAGATCATACTTTTTCTGAATTTTCTTTAGAAAATAAAGAATAAGAACAAATAGAGTTTGAAACTCTTAAAGTTTGATAGTCATCCTATGAATAAAGACCATCAGTTTGACACTCAAAATATATTACGAAAAGCAACATTGCATATTGTCTTTTTAAAAAAGATAGAAAGCCATAAACTTTTCTTGAAGTTATAAAAAGTAAAGGTGTATCTATATGAATTATAGCAATACAAAAGGAGATTGGAGCTCTATATAAGAACCAAACTTGGGATCTTATTCTTTTACCACAAGAAAAAAAGGTCATCAATAATAAATAGGTTTACAAGATAAAATATGATGGAAATGATTATGTAGAGTGTTATCATGTAAGATTGGTGGTGAAAGAAAATGCATAAAAAAAAATAAACTTAATGAAATTGCAAACCCTTATAAAAAAAAATTAAGTTACATATAATTATTAAAAAAAGTTGACCTAATACCTATCCAGGAAAAACATGAGGGAAACCACCAATATACAAATTAAAAAAACACTTGGATAAGAAAATACAATATCCAAACATGGCATACCCTTATTTAAGATGGAGTATAAATATATTGGGATAGAGAAAAAGTGACTTTTATTCTCCCTCATGATTGACTAAAATAGTTATAATAGCCTCTTCTCTTATAAATTCTGCCAAAGAAATTCCTTGCAAATCACCTATACAAGATACTTGAGTGTGAGAAGATAGATGTAAGGTGAAAAACCAAAAATATTGAAGTAGTAAAAAAAAGAGGAGGCTAGCTGGAATAATAACGAAGGAGGAAGGAAAAACTAAAAATAATGAGAAGAAAAACACTATAACACTCCCTCAAATCATGTTTAATTTCATGTGATAATATGACCTTTACTCTTGTATTTGTTGTTTTGAATTTATTAGATGATATGGGAGGAAAACCCCAAATGAGGTAATTTAGGGTTCTTCAAATCTCATGATTGTGAAAAACCAAATAAAGAGATTATAAAGTTGAGATAAGAAAAATATATTTTTATATTCTATGACTAAACAAATCGATATATGTTAAAGAGAAAACCCTAGCTAGGATCATTCTATTGAACAAGTGAAGAGAGAGTTGAATTGAATGATATAATTTGTTAATTAGTGACCTTGATAAGTACTTTTAATAAAGTACCTAGGTTGAAACTTATTTAATTATAAGCTTAGAGAGTTGATATATGATTATTTTGTGTTAACATAGACATTTTTGGAGTGAAAATAATAATTTACATGAATGAACTTGAAAGAATGAAGACATTATGTTTGACCAATAGAAAAAAATAAAAGAAAACCTCATTTTATGATGAACATCTTTAGAGAAATAAACATAATTGTAAAAATTGAGTTTATACATAATGTGAGAACAATTATTAGCTTGTGTTTAATGATTTGAAATAGAAATGATTGAGAACGATGGAATGAACACCTGGGAAGAATGGCTTATATTTTGGTCACTATAAAGATTTAGGAAAGAAAATCCTTGAAAAGTAAATAGATGATTTAATTGAATATTATTTAGCAACATTGTGATAAATTAAATGAAATTATAGAAGTAAACATAAAAATATGTCTAGTAAAATTACATAAAATAAAATGTGTACAACACATTATGCCATGTTTTAATATATAAGAATGTGATGATATTATATTGAAAAATACAAAAGTATGGTTTGTAGAGAAAGGATACAGGTCTTGGAAGAAAATAGGAAAGAAGGATCGTCATAAATATAAAGGTAATTAATGAATCCTCCTTAACAATATTTGATGATTGGGTGAAATTGTAATAGATTGGAGACATTACATGTTACTTTTAGTTCATATACTCTTAGAAATGAATTGTGATATGGTAATGATATGATCTTTTAAGAAAAGAACTTAGTGTTGGCTTTTATGCATGAACTTGGAAAAAAAATACCTTAAATGGGATTTTCAAGATTAATATCTTGTATGATTCTTAAAGGTCTTTAAAGAGCATCTGAACTTACATTCTCATCAAACAAGATTGATGGTATTGTTGATAACATCTTCAAGAAAGGAGAATCTTTTATTTTTTCATCAGGAATCTTTTCCTTCTCAATCTTGATGATATAACCAGTGTAAAATCCTCTCCGTGTATCTGTAGAATCCTTCTCTAAAGATGGTCTTCTAGTCTATTCTTTCTCTTAGGATGGCCATGTTTTTTAGGATACTTGTAATTACAACAGGTGCAGTAATTTAGACATGGATGATGAACCTTTCAAGCAATAAAGGAAATCTTCAAGCAAGAAATTGAAGGATATATATGATCAAGGCGACAAAACAATTAACACTTTAGGAAAACCCTCCAACAAATCTGACTATCTTGTCAAATATACTCCTTTTTTGGCACCTCTAGAACCAGTCCATATAGTCTCCATGTATCAACCTTCAAGTTATTATGATGATGGCTTTTCTACTTTACAATAACAACTCAAAGATAGGGTATGAACTTTTCTATAAGTTCACAACCCCAAAGGTATATATGTTGATGGCCCTAAACAAGTCACCCAAGCTGAAGTAGTTCTCAATTGGCAAAGCTAAAATGTCATCACCTAAAATTATGTTCTTCACATAATTGAATCCAAGGTTGACTTAGTTCAAACTAATCTGCAAAAGATGATAGTCTCTATTGATTCTAAAATTGTTCATCTAAAATAACTATATGCTGAAATTCAACAAAGAATCTACCATTATATTTAAGTATTTACTCATTCAAGCTTCTAATGGTAGATATATAGACTTTCAGAAGGAATAAGAGATTAAGTCTCTCAAAATACAACTAAAGTCTCTTCAGGTTGAATTAGCCAAATCCAAATCTAAGCCCTTATCATTTCCTAACCTCTATAAAATAGGATGTCATCCTATTATCCAGACCCTTATTGAGCTAAACATTCATTTTTTTTATAATCTACAACCTCCACCTACCATACCTCAGCTATTTGGAAACCTAAAGATAGAAACACTTTTCAAACCTATCTCCAAAAGAGATAGAGGAAAAACCCTAGTACCAACCATTTAAAAAAAACCCAAATCACTAGTCGCTAACATCTCTTCATCCTCTAATTCTTTTGACTCTAAAAAGAATAAACATGATGATTCTTTCCAAGACTCTTAGGATCCTTATCAACTTATAATTCAGTCAAACCAACTTTTTAGCCTTATCAAATCTTTACTCAACATCTATTCCCAACAAACCATTCTGAAAATCCTTACCTATGAACCCCTTAACAATACATCTGAAGAAAAGACTCCTAATGACAGAATTTTTATATCTTCCAAAGAATCTTTTACTGAAGATGATTATTTTGATTCTTCTGACTCTTCTGACACTCATTCTATACCATCACTACTTATAGCAGATCCTCCTCCAACACAAACTCCAAACCCCGAATCATTATGGACTTGGCTAAAGCCTACCCCAATACCCACCTTTACAATAAGAGTTAGTATGGATGAACTAGTTAGTAGTGATGATGAAGTAAATTTCAATCCTCACCATCATCAACCATATATCCATTCTCCAAATACAAACAGTTATTTTACTCTAGATA
The DNA here is from genome assembly GCA_026413675.1 of Populus pruinosa. Lineage (NCBI taxonomy): Eukaryota > Viridiplantae > Streptophyta > Magnoliopsida > Malpighiales > Salicaceae > Populus > Populus pruinosa. The sequence continues at coordinate 7,463,836 of JANKMR010000020.1, forward strand.
ATATACCAATAGTAAAATGGTGAGACAAAATCCTTGAATTTCATTCATAGCTAACTAGCTAGATACTCAAGGATGGCACAACTCTCAATGATGTATTATAAAAATTCTCTGCAAAGTTCTCAAAACACTTATGGGATTGGTTCCATGCCTTAGAAGATTATAGGAAAATGTAATTTATGAATAGTGTATCTCTTTCTAAAGCTTTAGGATGGTTATATTATGAATTTCTTGGTGAAGCTTTAAATGACAAAGAAATAACATGGTTTGAGTATTTCAAAATGAAGTGTTGTTCTTATTTGAGCTATGATCTTGAAAGACATTTCAAAGAAATGTGTCGATGCTACCATATTATCTCTAATCTAGATGATCCAAGCCTCAAACATGCCTTTATGGCATCCATACCAAAAGATCTAGCTGATGAGACTTTCAAATATTCAAAATCAGAAAAGAAATTATTGATAACCAATTTCTTGAAATAATATTTCATCAAGTATTGAAAGCTTTCAACAAAATGTATGATTAACATAAATATTTCACCAAGATATTACAACATGATAAAACTATGCTTCGTGCTTGCAAAAAACTATATTTGTTGATTAAATGTTCTGACAATGTTGATTGCAATTATTCCATCATAAAGAAAAAACATTTTAATAAAACACATAAATCTTTTTCTCCTACCCGCAAAAAGAAATGGAAGTCTTAAGGCGCCATCAAATTAGACGCCTTAAGCATTTCAGTCCCAGCTCCAATAGACATTTCATCTGTAAGCGCAAAGGTCATTTTATAAATACCTATCTATAAAAGAAGGTATAATCACTAAAGTTAATTGATTTTCTGCTATAAAATACAAAGTTTAATCCTGATGATGATGAAGTTGAATTCTTATTATCTTCTATTAATAAGATCACTTCTGATATAAACACGACCAAAAAATTGATGTCTTTTTCTAATTGTAGGAGTGTTAAAATAATAAATAACTAAGCAAAATCGAGGTCAAACTATAGGGAGGTTAACTATATTAATAATAACAACAACAACAACAACAACAAAAATAATAAGTTAACGAGGACTTTGAGATTGTAAGATTAATGTGAATAATAAATAATAAAAACAAATGTTAAGGTTAGAGGATCTATTAATAGTATTTCAAACAAGTATAGTATAAACTTTTTTTATTACTTAACTGAAAACCATACACAAAGAAAGTTCCAATCGGATTATAAATGGTTAACATGATTACATTAGTTATCTTATTTGAATAATATTAATACTTGTAAACATTGTCATATATTCATGATTACAACTTATGTTAACAACAAATCAAGTTCCTTTCATAGCATAAGTGTCGGTTACACCATACGGTCCTATGAAAGTGCCAGGTATTTGTTGTATAACATAAATCTAAATTAACTACTTAATAAGTAAAGTATTAAGAGTGAACAAGATAACAAATATAAAATATGTTAATGTTAAACATTAAAGTCCATGTTAAGTTTACACTATACTTATTCTTACACCATTAATGTAACTTTTTTCACCTTGACATAGTAAACTTAACTAAACATAATGAAAAAGGAGAAATATAAATAAATAAGATAAGAACATAAGTAAGATATAAGTTAACTAAGTAAAGGAAAAGAAATGAAAAGCATAAACAAGATATTAATGAAAACAAAACTTAAACATTACAAAAATATAAAGAGAAAAAGCAAGAACATGATCTTGATTTAAAAACCAAGATGTCTAAATGCATGAAAAATGCCTCCTTTTATAGGAAAAAATTTAGAATCATTGATTTGTTGATTAATTATTAAGTGGGTAGTCACCTTTTGACTTTGTGGCAATCCTTATCTTTTTGTCTGAACAAAACATCATTGCTAACGTCAAAATTCAAACAAGCTTAAATCATGAAAGTTCTAGGAAATTATCTTAGCTTTCTACAAAAAAAAAAATTGATGTCATTTGAACTTTTAAAACTCAAGATATGGGCTAAACACTGAAAAGTATCTTGGCTGCAGGACAGATTCAGACTTCTTCATTATTCTTAAGATTTGGACTTCCAAATATCAGAATTGAGTCTTGTATTTTGCATAAATGTTTTAAGCCCATGTCTTATCTTTCTAGCCATATAAACCAAATTAAAATCCAAGATCTACAGCTCCAGATATGACACAATAACTGAATAGTATTCTAGTTTGGACTGAACCAGCTTCTTTTTTATAAGCTTCACCATCTCTTTGTCTTCTCAATTTCAGTAGTTGAACTCATCAATCAATCTTTTAATTTATGTGATAGGTCTGCATTTAAGATAAACATTTACCATAAATTAAAGGGTATCTTATAGCATCAGACTTGTTATTATAAAACATGCTTTAGTTAAGGAGTTATTGATACTTTAAGTGCAAAATGCTAATATAAAACCGTGATAAAATTGCACTTTTAAGCACTAATCAAATATTATAGTTGTTGTTGCAGATGAAAGTTCTGATGATAAGATCTATGAACTTTATCAAATCCAACCTACCACTACCTCTTCACTTCCAATACCTTTAACCTTTATTACTATCCTTGCCTTCAAATATGCTAAGCTTATTAAAGTTATAGCCTTATTTGATACAAGAGCACATAAAACCATTTTTAACCCTAAAGTTCTTCCACCTCATTGTTGGGTCCAATATAAAAAATAGTTCAGAGTTACAGATAATCAAATATTCTGCACCTGACTCAAAACCAAAAAACCCATTACCATACAAATCTTACCCCAATGTTCCATTAAAACCCATGTCCTTAGTTTTGATTTACTTGGAAAAGATTTAGTTATTGGTTTTGGTATTTAATTCAAATCCAAGTTCAAAATCCTTCCTCATATTATTGTATTCAATATAAAACCCATTTTATCCCATATGCAATTATTCTTTCACTCTATGAAATCCAACCCTATATTACAAAAACCATTGCCCTCATCAAATCCCAAATTATCAAACACTCATGTTCTAATTCTTATTAAGAATTTCTTGTTAAATATTCCTATCCATTATCATAAAACTCTCAGTTTTTTATTAAGCTTCCTTTTAAACTTAATGAAGACATTAATCCTATAAAAGTCAGTCATTCAGGAATGAATCCCGAGTATAATAAGCTCATTTAAGATGAATGTTCCTAGTTATAGGCTCAAGGTCTCATTAAACCTACAACTCATAATGGTCTTGTGAAGCCTTTATGTTAATAAAATGTCTGAACAAAAATGAGGCAAACTCAGGTTGGTAATTAATTATCAGCCTTTGAATCATTTCCTGCAAGATGATAAGTTTTCTTTACCAAACACAAGACACAATGCCATTATTCTCATACCTTCACAATGCAAAAGTTTTTTTCCAAGTTTGATATTAAGGTTGGATTTTGGCAATTTGGCATTTATCCTAAAGACATATAAAATAGATTTTTACATACCAAATCATCATTATTAATAACAAGTCATGCTTTTTTATTTAAAAGTAGTACCTTCATTATTTTAAAAGGCCATGATTAAAGTATTTAAGCCCATGCTCCAATCTGCTTTAATCTACATTGATGATGTATTACTTTTCTCACAAGATGATGAGTCATGTGCTACTTTATTAAAGCAATTTACAAATATTATTTGTCATTATGGTATCATGCTTTCTGAAAGTAAGATGTTTATCTGTCAAAATAAAATAGAATTTTTTGGTATGATCTTTAGAGATGGTACTTATACACCAGCACCTATATAGTTGAAGAACTCTAAAAGATTTCAGATGGCCTCTTCACGAGAAAGCAAGTCCAATAGTTTTTGGAATTGTACAATATCTTAAAAAATTTATACTTGGAGTTGTAAAGATAATAGGGTCACTTCAACTCATGATAAAGAAATATACTACCCTTTAGATAGAAAAGTGGACACAAGTTATCAAATAATTAAAGACGACCATAAAAAATTTACCTGCTTTAGTCATTCCATCCACAGGACAACGCATACTCCAAACTAATGCAAGTGACAAGTATTGGAGTGTAGTACTCCTCGAAGATAAAAATGGTCATTAACACATATTTGACAAAACTAATAGGTCTTTCAGAGAGTTAGAAACCCACTACCACTCTATATTCAATAAAATTCTTGTTGTATAGTATAGCATCCAAAAGTTTGAGTTCCATCCTTATTGTTATATATTGTTCTTTATTTTTAACAATATTACAGTTCAAGTGAAAAATGCTTCCTTATCCATAGCTTTTGCAATTAGTTTAGTGGTTTTTCAAGTACACTTTCACCATCCAGTGTATAAAAAGACAACAAGAACTTGATCCCATATATGTTCACCCAACCACCCAAATCACAAACATTACTCCTTCTCTTAATTCTTATGGCTTCCTCCTTCAATCCTCCTCCATTTAAAATAGAATTCCTAGCAAATGAATTACCTACTCTTACTCAAGATATGGTTCTTAACAACACCCTTGACCTTCAAGCAAAAGACAAACTCTTTGCCTTTAAGACTACCTTATTCTCAACTATGATATGTTTCCAAAATTTAATCATCCATCCTAAATACTCTTTCATTCACCTCTTCACCTTCAAACCTGCTAGATTATTCCCTAAAGAACTCTATGTTTTCTTATGGTATTTCAGTCACCTATCATATTGCTATCGAGTTTTCCACTGATTTCTCTCTTTAGATTTCTTAAACATCTTGGCTAGCAGATTTTTGGAATTATATTTAGAAGTTCCTCACATGGTTCTACAACCCCACATAATGGATCTCTCTTCTCCAACCGGAAAAATCTAAATGGCCTAATGCACAGACATGTTAGATTGATGTACACTACAATGTACTTTGCAACAAAATCTATTAAGCAAGCTTTTCCTATTTGTTTTTTATTTTTCAATTCCACTTGCCCTTCAAAACCTCAACAGATAATTTGGTTATGAGTTTTTCTTAGATTACAATATACAACATGCATCCATACTCTTTGTATGACAACCTTTTAACTAACCTTCAAAATATCATAAAAAATAATATGCCTTAAGAATAACATTATTAACATTATTTCTAATAAAATATGGCTTAAAGGAACATATCCAGATGAAGAAATTGACTATGATCTATGTAACCCTTAACATTCTGCTTATCTTTATAACTTGAAAATGCAGTACCGTAACAAAAAACTCCAACAGATAATTTTAGGCATACCAAAACTTCTGGAAACCCATGCGATGATTTCTGGAACCCCATGAGATGGATATGCTTGTAGGAGATAACTATATGTTGGCCCTATAAGTCCAAACTATTCATGACCAGGATAACCTTTAAGATCAAAATCTCTCTCCAGATCATGAACCTATTATCTGGAGCTATTAATGTGTTGTATTAGCTTCTCGTTTATACTTAGTGTTTGCTACGTCATAAGTCCTTTAAAATAAGTGTCATACGAGCGTGCATTATCGATGTGTTTTAGTTGATGCTTGTTGATATAATGAGTGATCTAAGCAAAAGCCTCAAAGTAGTATATATAGAGGTTGTGTGTAATGTTTTAAGGTAGAATCTTGGGAGGTAGAACCCAAAAAAAAAAGAAGCCTCTCTACTAAAGAGTTTGCTTTCCTAATTCTCTATTCTTTAATTCCATTCTCCCCTTGTATAATAACTTAAAGTGAATTGGAAGCATTTGTTATCATCTGAAAAAACATGACACTCTAGTGAGTAACTGTTAAGTACCTAGAGAGTTGGTCGTGTTAGCACTCTATCAAAGTATATGTCAAAATGTAAAGACATTTGATAACATCTTTTTTTTTTATTTGATAACAGATGAAACATCTTTTTCTTTATGATGGAACAATTGCAATTAACATTTTGGTGAAATATTTGTGTTGATCATATATTTTGTTGAGTGCTTTTAACACCTGATGAAATATTATGCGAAGAGATTGATTGTCAATAATTTCTTTTCAAGCTTTGAATAATATAAAAGGTTTATCATCCAAATCTCTTGGTATGGATGCCAAAAAAGCATGTTTGAGGTACAGATCACCTGGACTAGAGAGAATGTGGTAGTGTTGGCACATTTCTTTAAAATGTTTTTTTAAAATTAGATCTTAAATAGCAACAATACTTTATTTTAAAATAATCATACCATGTGATTTTCTTGTCATTTAAAGCTTTACTAAGGAATTCATAATGTAGCCACCCTAAAGCTTTAAAAAGAGACGCACTGCTCATAAATTATATTTCCCTATAATCTCTTAAGGCATTTAACCAATTGTATAAGATTAATAAGAACTTTGCAGAGAATTTTTATAATGCATCCTTGAGAGTTGCGTCATCCTTGAGCATATAGCTAGGTAGTCATGAATAAAATTCAAAGATTCTATCTCGCCATTTTACTCTTAGTATATCATCTAAAATAAAGTAATGGATATATGGTTGATGATGAGGATTGAGATTTACTTCATCGTCACTCTAACTAATTCATCCACACTAAATCTTGTGGTAGAGATAGGTGTTAGGATAGGTTCTAATCGAGTTCATGATGATTAAGGGTTTGGTGTTTGTACTGAAGGAGGATCCACTATAAGTAGTGGTGGTATAGAACAAGTGTTAGAAAAATCAGAAGAATTATCTTTAGTAAAAGATTATTTCTATCATTAGAAGTCTTTTCTTCACAGGTATTGTCAAGAGGTTCATGGGTAAAGATTTTAGAAATGGTTTATCGAGAGTAGGCATTGAATAAAGATTGGATAAGATTGAAAGGTTAGTTTGACTAGATGATAAGTTGATGACACAACTAAAAGATTAATGTCTTCTCCCAAGTGTAGAAGTGTCGAAGTAATAAATAACTTGACACGACCGGGGTTGAACCACAGGGAAGTTAATTGTACAAATTATAAACAATAATTACAAACAACAAAAACAATAACAACAACAACAACAATACTAGTAGCAATACTAATAATAATAATAATAATAATACTAATAATAATAATAATAATAATAATAATAATAATAATAATAATAATAAAGAAAAAGAAGGAGAAGAAGAAGAAAAAGATGAGAACTTTGAGATGAAATATTAATGTAAGGATTAAACAATGATAACAATAAATGTCAAGGTTAGAGGATCTACTAATGGTATGTCAAACAAGTTCCTTTCATAGCTTAGGTGTCGGTTATACCATACAGTATTGGCTATAAGAGTGCCAAGTATTTGTTATACTAAGCATTATATAACATAAATCTAGATTAGTCATTTAACAAGCAAAATATTATGTTAACAACAAATCAAGTTCCTTTCATAGCTCAGGTGTCGGTTATACCATACAGTATTGGCTATAAGAGTGCCAAGTATTTGTTATACTAAGTATTATACAACATAAATCTAGATTAGTCATTTAACAAGCAAAATATTAAAGAGTGAACAAGATAACAAATACAAAACATGTGAGTATAAAAATTAAAGTCCATATTAAGTTTACACTATACTTATTCTTACATCATTAGTGTACCTTTTTCACATTGACATAATAAACTTAACTAAACATAATGAAAGAAAGAAAAATAAATAAACAAAATAAGAACATAAATAAGATAAAAGTTAACTGAAAGGAAATGAAAGGTATAAACTTGATATTATGATTTTTTATAGTAATATTCAAGTTATAAATATTACTTAATCTTTTTTTTTTAACGATTTAGATATGAAGGATCTTGGTCTAGTTAATGTTATTTTAAGCATTAAATTATTGAAAAAATAGCAATGGTTTTGCTTTAACTCCATCACATTACATTGAAAAAAATATTAAAAAGGTTTAATTATTTTGATTGTTTCTTGTATGTTGTCCTTTTGATCCTTCAACTAAATTGAAAAAATGATGATGAAAGCGTGTCCTAATATAAATATTCACAAATTATTGGGTTTTTATTGCATCTAGTCCATCATCCTAGACCTGAAATAACATATGCAGTTGGTAAATTAGGTAGATATAGATGTAATCCTAATGCTTCACATTGGAGTTCTTTAGAAATAATTGTTAAATATCTCATTTATTATGCACTTCATTATTCTAATTTTCCTATTATGATAACGGAATTTGATGATGCTAATAAAGTATACATACTCTATACTACAATATTCAACTTAGAACTTTCTTGATAAAAGGATAATAATTATAATATAAAACTAGTTACTAAAAGGTTAAGTCAAACAATATATTATTTTCTAAGTATTTAGGGAATCATAACAGGTTGTTAGAAATTGTACTTGATTTTCAAATATAAATAAATTATATTTAAAATTTATCATAAATTAAATTGTTTAATTTATTTAATCATATTTTATTTAAAATTATGATTTATATTTGAATTAATTTATTAGGAATATAATGGATTACACATATAAGAACCATTTATTAAAAATTAAAATGAGATTATTAATCAAGTGACTTGATTATAAATAAATTTTAGAAATTAAAAACCGAGATATAATTAATATAGGAGATTACAATTTTAGACTTGAAAACAAAATCAAGTAGAAACTTGATCAAATAAATTTATAAAATTATTCTAAAATAATATATGTGATATTATTTAGTGAACAAATTGATATTTTATTTTTTATAAAGTTTTTAGGTTTCCTTATAAATAGAATACCATGCATTTTATTTTCTGCACGTGATAGTATAACAATATACACTATATTATATAAACAACTAATACAAAAGACAAGAGTTAGCACTCATATGTATAACAATCTATCTTTTGTAAAAAGGTTTAAGAGATTTCTCATTGGTAGTTTGTGTAGATTACCATTAGAAACCAGACATTTGAACAACTTATGGTTTATGACAACCTAACTTAGAAGCAATTTTTCAATATCTAAAGAAACATTTAACCTTTAGATAATCTTGATATAAACTATGAAAAACACTAGATCTGTCTAACAAGATTCTTGGTAATACGATCCATATAAGAGTTTAACAATCAAGATTTAGATCTTAACATAATTTTACCTATCATTTATGTTTACATTATTGAGTATAACTCTAATTCTCAAATCAATCATTGAATCGAGTTGAAATTTTATGTATTATTCTTCATAAGGTCAAATTTTCCGGTCAATTCAAGCTTAAAACTGGACAATAGGTAACATTATGTTAAAATCTGAATTTTATTGTTCAAACCTTGTATGAATTGTATCACTTAGGACTCCTAAAAGATTTTTATCATTTCTATTATGTGTATGCACTTTAAAAAACCTAATAAATTGATATTTTCTATGTGATTTATTTGTCATTTTGTTTTATTAAGGGTGCAAAATCTTTTTAAAAAAACTAGTAAAATATCTTCACTAACTTTAAAAGAAAAAAAATGATAATTGGCTTTTAGAGACTTTTTTAAAATTTTATTTTTATTGCACACCAGATTTACTAAAATGTCCTTAATTTAAAAAAAAAAACATTTTTGAATGATATTTTTGTATTTTCATATGATTTTTTTTTGTTATAATCAAATGGGATAGAGGGATAAAATGGTCTTTACAATAATTAAAAAATTAAAAATTCATAACACATGTAATTGACTAAATTATCCTTAATTTCATGATTAATTTAGGTTTTTAAGGAATTTTTGTATTTTTATATGGGTTTTATTTTTTAAACTTTGTCCCGAATCTTTTTTTTCCTTTTTTTTTCTTCAATATTTTATGAACTTTTTTTTTTCAATTGCATCATTTAATCAAACATTTGAATATGTTAATTGTTTTTTATAAATTTAATCCTCATTCTCTTTGTGCTTCCTTCTTTAATTCTTTTGTGAAATATATTTTTCTTTTCAATTTAGACATTTAATACAAATTATCCATCCTTCAATTTGTTTATTTTTTCAAATTTAATCCATATTTTTTTAATTGTTATTTTTTCTTTTAAATCTTTTTTATTGATTTCTTTTTGTTTTAAATTTTAACTTTTGATATTTAATTTATTAAAATTTAAATTTCATAGTTTTTCTAGGTTTAGTGTTTCTAATCAAATAACCTGTGTCATAGATTTATTTATTTTTAATTTTTTTTAATCTCATTAATTAATGTTGATTTTTTTATATAAAAAACTAAGTTTTATTTTTATTTTTAATTTTTTCATAGAGTTATTCAATCTCATGACCTGATTCGTGGGTTAATTCAAGTGAGCTTACTTTTTTTTAATTATTTTTTGTATGATTAATTTTTTTTATTTTTTTTAATATTTAATATATTTTAACAAGGTTAACATCATTTTTTTTAATTTTTTAATTTTAATTATTTAACTTTAAATTTTTTTATTAAAATATGTTTATATATACTAAACATAAATTTTTTTTTTTTTAGACTCATATTGGTAGTATGTATCTACGTGAACGATATTTTTTAGAGTTAACTAGAGTAAAACGCCTTTAATTTATTTTTTGAGAAAGGATTTTGGTTCGTACGTTGTAATAATGGATATTTCACAATCAATTTTGTTCCAAGTGACATTGCAAATCAAACCAATCATGTTATCCCTTCACAACCCACTATCAATTCTTGAACCACATGAACCAATCATTAACTACTTGTGTAATGATTTCTCGAACTAATTAACATTACAGCTAACTTTTCTTTCATTGTACACTTTAATGCATCATCCGTGAGCAACCGGGGTTTCAGTATTTACCCCACAAAACTATGGAAACCCCACACAAAAAAAAAAAAAAAACTGTGTCGACCTCTCAAGCCATCGTAGTGTGGAATCGTCGCCTTGAATCCCCTTGTTCTTGATTAATAATGACCCAACGTCAAGTCTAAATCCAAATCACTTCCTTCGGCTGGCTCATCAAGCTTAGCCTCTACAGTCTCCACAGACCCCATACTGTCAGTTTCCTCATTGTCAGACCCCAAACTCGGACGCCAACTCAACACAGAGTCAGGACTCACTGACCGCAATCCATCAAATCCAGTCATGAACTCGAAACATGTGTGCTCAGACTCAGTCCTGCTGAACTTCCGCTTTGAAGTTGATCGATTGAATTGACGCTTGGACTTGACTTTACGGGGCTGATCAGATGCAGTCCAGTCCACCTCTCTTGACACGTGGCGCGTATCAGAGGCGCCTAGTGTAAGCTGATCAGTTGATGCAGTTTGAGTGATCGGCTCGCCTTTCAGAACGGCTTCCACGGCGGCTTGACATTGCTGCCATGACCCGGTGCTTAACAACCCGACTGATCCCGAAACTGGATTCACAATCCGCCCACATGCCTCGTATAATAAGGATTTAAATGTAGCTGTAATAGCATTTACAATCGCTAATTAATTATTGTTCAAAAAAGGGCATCTCCAAGATTCAAAAAAGAAAAGAAAAGAGCGAGATGGAATTGATGGTTACCTGGACGGAGATGCTGAGGGCCAGCATTGATGAGGTTCATGAGTCCAGCACGACCGTAGAATTTAGCAAGGAAGAGGGTGGCATTGGCTTGGGAATCAGGAGTTTCGATCCATTGAAGGCAAGGTTTTATACTACAATCATCACCGCAGCCCTTGCGGAGGATTCTGCAACCATTACAACTCATCCGCATGGTGTACTCAGTTTGGAAAGAAATTGAGAAATGACGAGAGAGTGAAGAAGATGAATTGAGAAATCCGATAAGAAGAAGGATAATTCTATGTGGGAGTAATGGAAAAGAAAGGGATGAAAAGGGCATTTTATAATCATGGGAAGGCGTGTGGTATTTCGTACAGAAGTCGTTGAGGCGCAGCGGTTTCCAAGAAAACAGGCAAAAATCTTATTCATGGTCCTAGAGAGAGATCAGAATCCAGGAAACTTGGTTTTCTTACTTAGAAAAAGCCTCTGACATCGCTCCGGCTCTCTGGGTTTCCTTTTACGATCTTGCCCCTCGTTGCAGTATTCTCTTGTAACACGTTATTGTTCGGGAATCTAGCGTCTCGTAGAAAAACCAGCTTTGGCGGATTGTCCTGCTAGTCAAATACGATCATTTTCTTAAGTTTTTATTCGTTCAATTCAAATTTTAAAATTATTATTCATTATAATTTACCCATTTATATATATATATATATATTACCCGGTACCCTCGCATCCTTTTAAAAATATCATTCCTTGAGCATCGAACTTGTATTCGTATTCTTGTAGGAATATAACAATATTTTAATTGTTAGATTTTAAGACAGAAAATAAATAACATAATAAAGATAAGATAATAAAAAAGTAGCTAAATGAATCCAAAATGAGTTAGGAATTCAAATAGTCAAGTATGAAGAACTGGTTAATAAATTTGTGCAAATAAAAAAATAAAAAAACCAATATGAAAAAGTTAGCTTTCAACTAAGAGCACGATAAATGCTAATAAAAAAAAATTTTAAAAAAGAAAAAGAATAACCTAAATAAAAATAGATGATGAGAAAAAGAAGAATTAGTTAGCCAAAATTGACATGGAAGAAGAGAAAAGGATTCAAGATTAATATATAGCACAATCATAGAAATAAAGGAGTGTTAAGAAAGCTATCAAATTTAACATGAGAGACAATAAGAAAAAACTCGGTTCTTTAAAAGAACAACTCATGGTGTTATGATCCAAGATAGAAATTTAAGAGGAAAACCTGATTGTGCTAAATAACCAGTACTTTAAAATGAAAAAAAAAAACTTTAATAGATCTAAGCAAGAGCATAAAAAGTGTTGAGATTACATCAACATTTTTTTAGGTTTAGATTACTCTAAAACATTTGAACTTGACATTAAAAAGTAAGAGCTGTAAAGAGTAAATGTGAAAATAACCTATCTAGAAAACATAATACAAATACTTGAAATAAAAAATGAAGTTTTAACTTTCAGTAATGGTGTCTTAGTCACTAATAACACTTTATTCAATAACAAGATAAGACAAATAATAAGGTAGGTTAAGCAAGCAGCTCATTAGGCTGAGAGATTGTATCAATATAGATAATAGAGGTAATGCTTTGGATGAGTAGTGATGTATATATGTTTTTCTAGCTTTTCTTAGTTTGATTTATCAAAAAAGTCCAAACTCTTTTTATTATATATAATGAAAGGGTTGCAACTTAGTTTCTCTTATATATAATGTATTTGTAATTCAATTATGATAAGTGCTTGGTGAAATAATCTTTTACAATTATCAACTAGAATTAAAAATCTTGTCCAAAATCAAGAAAATAGAATTCATGAATCAAAATAGCTAATCCATATCCAATATAAGCATACATAATTATTAACATTCAAACATTTTAGAGTTTTACATGTCATGTATATACATGCAAGAGTAAAATATAGGTCTTATTTTTAAGTAAAATTATTATACAAGATCTCAAAAAAGCTAATCAAGAATGAGAAATGTGTATATTTAAAAGCTAAATACTTAATTTTCTTATATAGCAACACTTCTCACTCTTAAGCAATCTAAAAATAAAGCCTAAATAAACATTCAAATGCATTGCATTAAGAGAAATTGGTCAAATCTTGATAAAAATATAATTGGTATGGATAAGGAAGAGTTTATAGAAAAAGATATAACAAAATTCACTAAGATAGTTAAGCAATTTGAGAAGGTCTTAAAACCAGTTGAAGAAAAATTAGAAATTATGGATGTAGGCACTAAGGATGAGAAAAAGGAAATGAAGATTAGAATACAAATTGTTGTTAAAGAGAGGGACGATTTAATAATTATGCTGAAAAAGTTCTCTAATATATTTTCTTAGACATACAACAACATGCCTAGAATGGATACTAATATTATAGTATATAGTTTGTCTTTAATAGATAGGTGTAAACCCGTAAAGTAGTAACTAAGAAGAATAAGACCAAATATCCTTATTAAAGTGAAAAAGGAGATTAAAAAGAAATGGAATGAATGTTTTCTATAAGTAGTCAAATACCCTTAATGGGTATCCAACATAGTGTCAATACCTAAGAAAGGTAATAAGATTCGAGTATGTGTAGATTTTAGAGACCTAAATAAACCTAGCTCAGAAGATGTCTTTCCTTTCCCTTATATTGACATGTTTATACACAATGTAATAAATAAATCTACTTACTCTTTTATAAATGGTTTTTTGAGTTATAATCAGATCAATATAGCCAAAAAAAGATAAGGAAAAAAGTTAACTTGCAAGGAACATTCTGTTACAAGGTAATGCCTTTCAGTTTGAAAAATGTTGGAGTCTCATATCAATAAGCGATAATTACTCTTTTTCATGATATGATGCATAAAGAGATTGAAGTATATATTGATAACATGATCGTTAACACCTAGATAAGAGAAAATCATGTGCAAACTTAGAGGAAACTCTTTCAAATATTAAGAAAGTATCATTTAAAGTTGAATCTTTCAAAATGCATATTCAGAGTTAAATTTGAGAAGTTATTGAAATTTTTGGTAAGAAATAAAGGAATTAAGGAAAACCGAGATAAAGTCAAAGTCATCCAAGAGATGTTGTCATTTAGGACCAAGAAAAAAGCAAGAGGCTTATTAGAAAGATTGAATTACATCACTTGTTTTATCTTTTAATTGACAAGTACATGCGAACCAATCTTTAGATTATTGACAAAAAATGGTTTAGGAGTTTGGAATGAAGATTATTAAGAGGCTTTTGATAAAATTAAATAATATTTTATAAACCCGTCTATTTTAGTACGACCAATCCATGACAGATCTCTGATAATATACTTAACAGTTAATGAAGTAGTCATGAATGGTGTGTTAGGCTAGCATAATGATACATAAAGAAAAGAGCAAGTCATTTATTACATCAGTAATAAGTTTATATATTATGAAACCCACTATAGTTTAATTGAGAAGTTATGTTGTGGATTAACCTAAAGCATTAAGAGATTATACTAATACATGTTATACTACACTACCTAGCTCATCTTTAAAATAGATCTCTTTAACTACATCTTCAAGAAACCATATCTGTGAAGTTGGATTGTAAGATGACAAGTTTTGTTGTTTGAGTATGACTAAAAAAGTCAGCACGTGTCATTACAAATCATTTGGCTGGTAAAATCATCAAAAAATATGAAACTTTAAGCTTTAACTTCCAATGAAGATGTCCTAACAATTGAAAAAAAAATAAAAAGGGAATAATTAATGGCCGATGTATTATAATGGAATTATGAATATATATGGTAATAAAGTAACATCTGTCATAATTTCTCCAAATAATATATGGTACTCCATCTCAATCAAACTACATTTTAACTACATTAATAATATAGCTAAGTATAAGACATGCATTCATGGTCTAAAAGTAGTTGACGAAATGAAAATAAAAAAGTTAAGTGTATATAGAGATTCAATGTTGATAATTTGTCAAGTAAAAGGATAATGATAAATCAAAAATGAAAACTTGAAGACATATCAGGAATACCTTACCAAATTAATAAAGGACTTTTATGAGATAAATTTTACACATTTGGGAAGGGAAAAAAACTAATTTGTTAATGCTTTAAGCAATCGTGGCTTCAATGACTTAAATTGATCATATACCTTATCTTATGTAGGGTGTACTAGGGGTAATATGTTCTTCTTATACACAACTAATCTCCTTTCTATACATAATTAGTCATCTTATCTAGACTCTAAAGACTAGTTAAGGTTCCTAGTGACCAACATAATAAGTAGTGACTCCAAACCTTTTTAACTAATAAATAATAATAATTTATTGTTCTTTTTACCCACACTTGAGAACTCTATTTGAGATAACAATCATTGCGACGCTGCACATATATAACATGTACTATGTCAATATTGAGAGTGTAAGCCTTTAAAATTATTTATAAAAATAGCTTAGTCTCGATTATTGTGTAAATTGACTTGATGATACCCTTTATCATTAAAAAAAAAACACGTACTAGGATGAAGTGATGGATTTCCTCTAAAACTAAAACAGAAATAAAAGTTGTAAAAAATATTTATTATGCATATAATTGTTATTTTCAATGTATAGATATGATGAAATAAGATATATAACAATTTTGAAAGGTAAGAATATATGTTCTAGAAAATTAACTATAAAAAATCATATAAAAAACTCTTGAAAATAAATATAATTGGTGTTGTATAAAATAATATGCATGGATTAATGCTATTTTTATGATATCATTGTATTAAATGTTATTTTTATACATCTCTTTTTTTTAATTAAGTGATATTAAAGATATTTCATGTTTTTTTTTAATTATTGGTGATGTGGAAGTATGTGATATCAATGTATAAATTGTATAATGATATCAAACATGGGAACGAAAATAGAAAATAAAAACCTATAAGATAACAAACTACTATTTTCATTTATGATTCTCGTTTTTATTTTTATTTTCAAAACACTGGAAAAAAAATTATTTGTTTTTAATTTTTGTCTTGTGATTTTTCAAAATATTTGAAATTAAAATAATATGGTTTTTGAAATTATAATAATGACCATGAGAGATCTCAATTACAAAGCGTAATGAGCTAATGAAATATGTTTTCTCTTTGGGTGAGAAAGCACCACAAGTTGAATACAAATTTTTTTTATATCTCTAATGAAATTATTGGCTGCTTAAATAAGCAAGTCTAATCCCAAACAAACAAATAAACTAAATTATAAAGAAAAGCTAATCATAAGCAAATATACTCTACCCACGTGTTATAGAAGTAAAACAGAACACTAAAATAACATAATCTTGTAACGATAAAAGACCATTTCCTGTTGCACATTTGTTTGTTATTTTCCATATCCCAATCCATCATTTTCTTATGTTGCATATACACATGCATATTCCCACATCCACATCTTGTTACTTATATGCATGTTCCCATGTCCATTGCTCATCCCAAATATTTAGGATTTGGCTTAAGGCTTCTTTCAAAACATTGTAGCCTAACATTACCTTTCTTATTAAGTGAACTATTGTATGTAAAGTCCATGAAAGGAAATCATTTCTACAAAGAGTAATAGGGTTCACAAGTAGCATCTTCAACCAAAAGATATTTCCACTATACTAAAGAGTCTACTTCAAATTTATTGCCTCGTTTGACCTAATAAGTATCCATAATCTGATCTAGGACAACCACCTCATTATTTGTAATAGGTGGCAACTCTATTGAAGGCATAACAAAGTCATCTATGTATTTTTTTAAAAGCAAGACATGGAAGACAAGATGAATATGACCATCATCTGGCAGTTGAAGTTTGTATGCTACTGCCCTAATTTTTTATAGCATTAGATATGGACCATTGAAGCGACTGACGAGCTTCTAGTGGGTGTGTTTGAAAATGGTCTGTTGCCTGCATGGATGTAGCCTAAGAAACACTAAATCCCTACTTCGAAAGAAATATCCTAATTTTTATCTACAAGTTGTTTCATGTGATTAATGGAACCCTTCAAATTGCATTTGAGTTGATGTAACAACTCATCACGAGCTTTTAAACTGATGTCGACTTCCTGAACAGAAGAACCTCTATGATGGTATATGAGAATGATAAAAGGTAGGTAGCCATATAGGGCTTGAAAAGGGATCATCCTAGTGGATGCATGATATGTGGTATTGTACTAGAGCTTAACCCAATGAAGGTAGGTGCTCTACCAATATGGTCACTAATAAACCATACTCCTGAGATATTGCTCAACACAGCGATTAACCACTTCTGTTTGTCCATCCATTTATAGATGGTAGGCAGAACTAAATTGTAGTTTAGTGCTAGACATGTGAAAAAAATCATGCTAGGATTTGCTTATAAATATGAGGTCCTGATTGCCGATGATGGTCTTGGGTAAACCATGTAGTTTAATGACACCTTTTACAAACCATTTTGCCACTATTTTAGTAGTACAAGGATGAGTCAAGGAGATAAAATGAGCAGACTTACTTAAACGATCAACAATAACTAAGATGGTGTCATTATCGTGAGACGTTAGAAGGCCTTTGATTAGTACTTAAAAGTGCATTTTTATCATGGTTTTATATCATCATTTTGCACTTGAAGTATCAATAACTCCTTAACTAAAATATGTTTTATAATAATGTATCTAATAATATAAGATACCTATAATTTATGGTAAATGTTTATTTTTAATGCAGGTCTATCACATAAATGAAAGGATTGATTGATGACTTGAAGAACTTAAATTGCATGGATAAAGAGATGGTCAAACTTAGAGAAGAGATGTCGGTGCAATCCAAACCGGAACACTGTTCGGTAATTGGGCCATATATGGAGCTACAGATCTCAGATTTAGGTCCAATTTATATGGATGGAAAGGTAAGACATAGGCCTACAACTTTCATATGGAGCCCAAGATCTAAAAAGGCCATTTGTAAGTCCAAATTGTAGCAACAACAAAGAAGCCCGAATCTGTCTTCCAGCCCAAGCACTGTTCGGTATTTTGGCCATATTTGGAGTTCTAGAAGTCCAAATGAGCTGAATTGTTTACACAAGAAAGCTGAGACAATTGCCTACAACTTTCATGTTTGCATCTGGCTCCAGTTTTGACGTTATCAATGACGTTTTGGGCAGACAAGAGAAGATAAGGATTGTCACCAAGTCAAAAGTTGGCCACCCACTTATCAATTAGTCATCAAATCAATAGTTCCTAATTTTGGCCTATAAAAGGAGGCATTTGCCATGCATTTAGGCATCTTGGTTTCCAGATCAAGATCATGCTCTTCCTTTCTCTCTTTGTATTTTTTGTAATGTTTATGCTTTGCTTTCATTAATATTAAGTTTATGCCTTTCATTTCCTTTCCTTTACTTAGTTAGCTTTTATGTTCTTATTTTGTTTATCTATTTTTCTTTCTTTCATTATGTCTAGCTAAGTTAATTATGTCAAGGTGAAAAGGTTACACTAATGGTGTGAGAATAAGTATAATGTAAACTTAATATGGACTTTAATGTTTGATACTAACATGTTTTATATTTGTTATCTTGTTCACTCTTTAATACTTTGCTTGTTAAATGACTAATCTTGATTTATGTTGTATAACACTTGGTACAACAAATGCTTGGCACTTTCATAGCCCATAATGTATGGTATAACCGACACCTGAGCTATGAAAGGTACTTGATTTGTTGTTAACATAAGTTATAATCATGAATGCTTGACGAGATTTACAAGTATTAGCATTAATTGAATAAGATGACTAATGTAATCATGTTAACAATATATAATCTGATTGGAACCTCCTTTGTGTGTGGTTTCCAATTCAATAATAAGAGTTTATACTATACTTGTTTGATATACCATTAGTGGAACCTCTAACCTTGACATTTGTTATTATTATTGTTTAATCCTTACATTAATATTTCATCTCTAAGTTCTCATCATCATCATCATCTTCTTCTTCTCTTTCTTTATTATTATTATTATTATTATTACTATTATTACTACTACTACTACTACTACTACTACTATTATTATTATTATTATTATTATTATTATTATTATTATTATTATTATTAGTACTACTACTACTACTACTACTACTACTACTATTATTATTATTATTATTATTATTATAGTTATTGTTGTTGTTATTATTGTTGTTGTTGTTATTGCTATTATTGTTGCTTATAATTGTTGTCTATAATTTGTACAATTAACCTCCCTGTGGTACGACCCCGGTCTTGCCGGGTTATTTATTACTTCGACACTCCTACACTTGGGAGAAGACATTAATCTTTTCGTCGTGTCAAGTTTTTGGCGCCGTTGCCGGGGAGGTAAGTTCTTGTATAAATTATAGTATTTATTTTATTTTCTCTTTTCACTTTTCTTGTATATAACTTTGTTTCTTTTCTTTTGTTTCTTTTTATTTTGTTTTCTTCCTCTTTCTTTTGCTTTCTTCTTCTCTTTTATTCTATTCCTATACGTGCATGAGAGTGTGGTCACGTACATCAAGTGGTAGACTTTGTAGGGTATCCTCATCATTTTCAGAAAATATGGCCGAAGAAGATAATCAATCACTTCATAATGAGAATAATGAGAATAATCGTGCTAGAACACTTAGAGACCACATGAATCCCACAAGAACAAGTGCACCATCATGCATAGTTTTTCCTCCTGATGCATCTCATTTTAATTTTAAACCAGGCATTATTCAACTTTTACCATCTTTTCATGGTTTGGAATTGGAAAATCCATACTTGCATTTAAGGGAATTTGAGGAGGTGTGCAACACATATAATAACTTAAATTGTAGCATGAACACCATCAGATTAAAGCTTTTTCCTTTTTCATTAAAAGATAAAGCTAAAACATGGCTACAAAATTTGAGACCAGGATCCATTCGTGCTTGGGATGAAATGCAACAACAGTTTTTAAAGAAGTTTTTCCCATCTCATAGAACAAACTCTTTCAAGAGACAAATCACCACTTTCACTCAAAAACCAGGAGAAACATTTTACAAATGTTGGGATAGGTATCGAGACTTGCTTAGTACTTGCCCTCATCATGGTTTTGAAACATGGAGATTGGTTTCACATTTCTATGAAGGGTTAACACCTAAAGATAGGCAAATGGTTGAATTGATGTGCAATGGAACTTTTGAAGATAAAGACCCTGATGAAGCAATGGAGTACTTAGACTTGTTAGCTGAAAATGCTCAAAATTGGGACACTGCGGGTACATATGAGGCACCGAGTAAAACTCAACTTCATACATCTAGTGGAGGTATGAACAACCTTAGGGAAGATCATGACCTTCAAGCCAAGTTTGCATCTTTAGCTAGAAAAGTCGAGGCACTAGAATTGAAAAAGAGTGGTCAATTAAAATCTGTTGAAAACATTGTGTGTCAAATCTGTGAAACAAATGAACACTCAACCAACGATTGTCCAACCTTGCCTTCTTTTAAAGAATGTCTCCATGAACAAGCTCATGCTTTAAACAGTTTTCAAAGGGCGAACCACAACCCATACTCCCAAACATACAATCCTGGTTGGAGAAATCACCCAAATTTTAGTTGGAAGAGTGAGAACAACAATGCACAAACTTCACAACCACCGTTTCAAGCACACCATAATTTCCAAAATTCTCATGGATATGCACCTCCTTATGCTCCACCTCCTAGAAGAAATCTTGAGGAAACATTGCATGCATTCATTGAAAAGCAAGAGACAATTAATACTCAACTTGTTCAAAACATGACAGATTTTAAAGATACTCTTGCTAAATTAACATCTGCTCTTAGTTTCCAAGAGAAAGGTAAGTTTCCATCTCAAACACAACAAAATCCCAAAGGGCAATACAATGCAAATGCAAGTAGTTCCGGAAGCCAACACATGGATCAAGTCAAATCAGTCACTACTCTGCGCAGTGGTAAGGTTATTGAAAAACCCTCTCTTGAACCTTATGAGAAAGATGATGAGTCAATCTCTGAGGGTAAGGAAGGGGATGAATCTGAAAATTGCAAAGAAACGACTGATTCACCACCAGCACTTCCATTTCCTCAAGCCATGACTAAACAAAGGAAAGTCAATCACAATTCTGAAATTTATGAAATTTTCAAACAGGTAAGGATCAATATACCTTTGCTGGATGCAATTAAACAGGTTCCTTCCTATGCTAAATTTTTGAAAGATCTATGCACTGTGAAGAGGAAACTGAATGTGAAAAAGAAAGCCTTTCTAGCCGAACAAGTAAGTGCTATTCTTCAAAACAATAATGCTTTGAAATATAAAGACCCTGGTTGTCCTACAATTTCCTGCTTTATTGGAGAGCATAAAATTGAAAGAGCCTTACTTGATCTTGGAGCTAGTGTGAATTTACTTCCATATTCAGTTTTTCAAAGTCTCAATCTAGGTGAGTTAAAACCAACTTCTATATCTCTTTTACTTGCCGATAGATCTGTAAAAGTGCCTAGAGGAATAATTGAAGATGTGTTAGTACAAGTCGATAAATTCATTTATCCTGTGGATTTTATTGTCTTGGACACAGAACCTGTTGAAGCATGTAATTCATTTCCTGTTATTTTAGGACGTCCGTTTCTTGCAACGTCTAACGCATTGATTAATTGTAGGAATGGACTGATGAAGCTATCATTTGGAAACATGACATTGGAGATGAATATTTTCAACATTTGCAAGCAACCTGGAGATGATAATGATTTACAAGAAGTAGATCATATTGATGAATTAGTTTATGATCAACTTGAATCTACTTTAAGTAAAAATGAATTGGATGAAACTGAAGATTTGCAAATGGTTTATTCTGAGGAAGAAATCACGGATGAAACAAGCATCGAAAATATTAATGCGAATCTTTTATCAACAGTGACAATAGATTCGACACCCGACATCACACCAATGGATGATTACTTTCCTAACGAATCCTTACTTTCTCTAAGTCCAATGCCTTGGTATAATAAAAATATCAATTTTCTTGCTTTAGGAGATTTGCCAGCTGATTGGAGTACCCAAGACAAAGAAAAGTTTTTGAACGAAGTGAAGAGCTTTTATTGTGATGACCCTACCTTATTCAAATATTGTCCTGATCAAATATTTCAAAGATTCATTCCCGACAATGAGGTAAGTAGTGTCATTAAACTTCGTCATTCTGAAGCATGTGGAAGTTGTTTCTCGTCAAAAAAGACAGCTACAAAAATCTTTCAAAATGGATTTTGTTGGCCCACCATGTTCAAGGACACGCATGCATTCTGCAAAACTTGTGAAAATTGTCAAAAGATTGATACAGGTCAAAAAGTTTTGTTTTATAATTCTCAACTCTATGCATTCCCTAGAGAGCTAAGACCAAGATGGAGCAATCCTTATGGGGCCTGTGATATTGAGAATTCAATGAATGACAATGATTTTAATGAAAATGGACATCGTTTGAAAGCTTACTTTGATAATTTTCCTAGAGAAAATGAATTAACTGGTTGGACTGATCTTGTAGATAAAGGTTAATTTTTTTTTCTCACATTGTTTTTGTGTTTCTTTTTGAGTGATTTTTGTTAGTTTTTCTCACCCCGGTTAAATGGCGGATAACGGTACTCCGTGACTTAAGTCGGTTCTTTCAGTTTCCTACAATTACTGATATCTGTGTATATATCTGTGCAATTCTTTGAATCTCTCTTCCAATTCTCATTTGAAAATGGACACTAATCTTGAAAAATTAAAAAAGTATTTTCCCGCTCTGCCTCAGAATACGATTACAAAAATTTACCATGCTAGATGTGCAAGATTGAGATTATTAATGAATCATGGAATTCCTGAAGATATTCGTTGGTTGATTGAAGCAAAGGTCCGATTATCAGGTGAGTCCTCTAACTTCTTCATTTCACACATGCCTGGAACAGGTAAAAGCACTTTTGCAAAGAAGCGTCGTGCAAAACGACTGGATGTCTGTCATCGATGTGCTAGATGGACTTGTAATACACAATGTCGTTCTTTAGGAATGGTATCTATAAACCGTGAAGATAAAATACAATTCATTAAGGATGGCCTGAGTAAGGAGTCTTTAGATAATCTTCTATTGACTCTTGAGACGCATCCTAGTGGAGATGTGCATCGTGCAATTCATGATTTATGGCCACTATTTCATAAAGAACATGATCGACTTAGTCTTGGGAATCTGACTAAAAAAGACCATGTTTGCCAGTTTTTAAGAAAACTGGATGGGAAGCCTATCCCCGACCCATAGAGGGCGTTTAAGCCGTTCTTGGACGTAAAACCAAGGGAAGATGTGAGCCACAATCACAACTACCTGTACATACACATGTTTTTTTTCAAAAGTAAATAAATAAATAAATAAAAAGAGAGAGAGAGTGTGTGAGACTCTAGCTGGCCTACATATAGATGTTATGATTGCCTTTCTACTTTCTCATCTATAAAACCCTATTTTCCTTCCTTTCATTTCTACTCAACCCATACATTCAACAAATACAGAAGTGTGTAGAAATGGCAAGTTCCTCAAGTCATCAAATAAGAAATATTTGTGTTTTCGGTGGATCTAGTCCTGGGAAAGAAAAAGAGTTTTTAGAATCAGCAAATCATCTTGGTCAGGTGCTAGCTGAGAGAAAGATTCATTTAGTGTATGGGGGAGGCAGTCTTGGGTTAATGGGAGGTGTGTCAATAGCTGCATTTTTAGGAGGTAGTCAAGTTTTAGGAGTCGTCCCTGAAGCTTTGGCACAAAGGGACATCATTGGAAAAACAATTGGAGAGGAACTTCAGGTCTCCACAATGTCGGCTCGAATGAATGCAATGTTTAACCATGCTGATGCTTTTATTGCTTTACCAGGTGGTCTAGGCACATTGGAAGAGATCTTTCATATTTCCTCTTGGGCTCAACTGCACATTCACCATAAACCCATAGGTTTGTTAAATGTTAATGGTTATTATGATAAGTTGTTGTCTTTTCTTGATCATGCTGTGGAACAGGAATTTTTAACATCTTCTGCACGACAAATCATAATCTCTGCTACTACTGCTGAACAATTGATTGACCAACTACAATCTTTCATTCCTGTGATTGATCCTTCCATGAGTCGCATAAATTGGTCATGTACGGGAAGCCGTAAAAAGATTAGATTGGATTTGAGCCTTCATTTGTGAATTCTTTGTGTCTTTTGGTTTTATTATTGTGTTTTGTTATTTCTTATTTTTGTTTTAGTGTGTTTCAGGTTTTGTCAGTTTTCGTTATTTCAGGTGATATCTTTTATACTCTATCTTTCTACCTTAGAACATTGAGGACAATGTCTCGTTTTGGTTGGGGGGAGAGGGTAGTAGTTGATAAAAAAAAAAAATTGTTTTTCATTTCATAAAGCATGTGCATAATTGTTGTTACTAGGATGGCAGAGTAAAGGAGTTCTTTTGTTAAAGTGACTTTTGAGACGCATCTTAGTAACCATTCTTAACAAGGTCTATTATAATATTCAGGTTTACAAACTCTCGTATTGTTACCACTTAATTCTGCTCATATACTTATTTAACATGTATTTTTAAACCTTAATTTACACACACACACTTTAACATATGATTGTGGGTTGCATATTGGATTATTACATTATTTATGTTCTTTTGTTAAAGGTAACAACTAAGGGAAAGAGATTGTATATAATTAAAAAAAAAAGAAAAACATGAAAAAAAAAAGAAAAAAAAAACAAAATGATGATAATAAAAATGTAGATAAGTTTGGTTTCGTAGCCTCCCTAACCTAAGCAATTAAGCCCGAAGGGGTGTTTTAACACCTAATACCCTAAAGTCAACTGACTTGGGAGCTATTGGCCCAACGCTTGTTACATGAGTTGAGGAGAAAAGCTTAATGGAATCAAACATTGCACTATCTACATATCAGTATCTGCGACTCGAGTTACTAAGCTCGTAGGGGTGTCTTAACACCTAATGCCCTAAGACCAACTGGTCTGGGAGTCATTAGCTGAAAGCTCGTTACATGGGTTAAAGATGCATGATGTTTTTAAAGTATATGTATATAGAGTTAAAAAAAAAAAAAGACAAAAATAGTAATCCCAACCCAAGGAAGTTAACCTTAAATATTAGAACAAAAATTTTGTTTTCTTCCAAGAAAAGCCCCATAATTATGTGTTGATATATTGAGCACAAAAGAAAGGTTTATTAATATCTTGTTAAGAGGTATTGAGCAGATATATAAATTTAATGAGAGTTTGTTTATCTGGATAGATTAATGGAAGTTAAATGATGAATACCTTGCTTTGTGAAATTTGCAAATTGTTTTAACGCTTTGATTACTAGGGACTAGTAATAAGCTGGTTGGGGGGTGTGATTAGTACTTAAAAGTGTATTTTTATCATGGTTTTATATCATCATTTTGCACTTGAAGTATCAATAACTCCTTAACTAAAATATGTTTTATAATAATGTATCTAATAATATAAGATACCTATAATTTATGGTAAATGTTTATTTTTAATGCAGGTCTATCACATAAATGAAAGGATTGATTGATGACTTGAAGAACTTAAATTGCATGGATAAAGAGATGGTCAAACTTAGAGAAGAGATGTCGGTGCAATCCAAACCGGAACACTGTTTGGTAATTGGGCCATATATGGAGCTACAGATCTCAGATTTAGGTCCAATTTATATGGATGGAAAGGTAAGACATAGGCCTACAACTTTCATATGGAGCCCAAGATCTAAAAAGGCCATTTGTAAGTCCAAATTGTAGCAACAACAAAGAAGCCCGAATCTGTCTTCCAGCCCAAGCACTGTTCGGTATTTTGGCCATATTTGGAGTTCTAGAAGTCCAAATGAGCTGAATTGTTTACACAAGAAAGCTGAGACAATTGCCTACAACTTTCATGTTTGCATCTGGCTCCAGTTTTGACGTTATCAATGACGTTTTGGGCAGACAAGAGAAGATAAGGATTGTCACCAAGTCAAAAGTTGGCCACCCACTTATCAATTAGTCATCAAATCAATAGTTCCTAATTTTGGCCTATAAAAGGAGGCATTTGCCATGCATTTAGGCATCTTGGTTTCCAGATCAAGATCATGCTCTTCCTTTCTCTCTTTGTATTTTTTGTAATGTTTATGCTTTGCTTTCATTAATATTAAGTTTATGCCTTTCATTTCCTTTCCTTTACTTAGTTAGCTTTTATGTTCTTATTTTGTTTATCTATTTTTCTTTCTTTCATTATGTCTAGCTAAGTTAATTATGTCAAGGTGAAAAGGTTACACTAATGGTGTGAGAATAAGTATAATGTAAACTTAATATGGACTTTAATGTTTGATACTAACATGTTTTATATTTGTTATCTTGTTCACTCTTTAATACTTTGCTTGTTAAATGACTAATCTTGATTTATGTTGTATAACACTTGGTACAACAAATGCTTGGCACTTTCATAGCCCATAATGTATGGTATAACCGACACCTGAGCTATGAAAGGTACTTGATTTGTTGTTAACATAAGTTATAATCATGAATGCTTGACGAGATTTACAAGTATTAGCATTAATTGAATAAGATGACTAATGTAATCATGTTAACAATATATAATCTGATTGGAACCTCCTTTGTGTGTGGTTTCCAATTCAATAATAAGAGTTTATACTATACTTGTTTGATATACCATTAGTGGAACCTCTAACCTTGACATTTGTTATTATTATTGTTTAATCCTTACATTAATATTTCATCTCTAAGTTCTCATCATCATCATCATCTTCTTCTTCTCTTTCTTTATTATTATTATTATTATTATTACTATTACTACTACTACTACTACTACTACTACTATTATTATTATTATTATTATTATTATTATTATTATTATTATTATTATTATTAGTACTACTACTACTACTACTACTATTACTACTACTACTATTATTATTATTATTATTATTATAGTTATTGTTGTTGTTATTATTGTTGTTGTTGTTATTGCTATTATTGTTGCTTATAATTGTTGTCTATAATTTGTACAATTAACCTCCCTGTGGTACGACCCCGGTCTTGCCGGGTTATTTATTACTTCGACACTCCTACACTTGGGAGAAGACATTAATCTTTTCGTCGTGTCAGCCTTCAATGAACTTGACGATGATGTCATCCTAAACTTGACATGGAATTGGTAATGGCTATAGGAGGCTTGCTGGAGATAATGTTTCAAATTTCACCCGTTAATAAGTATCATATTTTTTTACATATTCTTGACCCACTTGATACATCTTAGGCTACTAAATTCTTAAATGTGTGCAAAACCCTAGAATGTTCTCCAATCTTTGTATTATGTATTTCATTAAGTAATTATGATCGCAGTGCTGCTTGAGATGGAACTACTACTCTGCCTTTAAAGAATAACAACCCAGTACACCATGCATACAAACTAGCTTGTTGAGTATTGGTCAGGTCAGTAAGAGATTGAATGTAAGAGTCATCTGCATACGCCTTTTGAATTTCATCCCATATAGTCACTGTTGGCATGTACAAATTATGAAAGAATTGGACTATCAACTCCACGCGAAAGAGTGTTTGCTGCAGAATTTTCTTAGCCTATGCAGTAAACAATCAAATAATCATAACCTAGAAGCTTGATCACCTACTTCTATTATTCAGGTGTAGCTACATGTTACTAGATGAAGTATTTCAAACTGCAGTGGTTAGTGAGTATGAAAAATTTCCTTCCTAGGAGGTAAAGTTGCCATAAAAGTATACCCTTCATAATGGCAAGCATTTTCTTGACATAAATAGACTAGGATTGTTTAGTAACCCCCAAGCATAGACTTATAAATGCTATCGGCTTACCATATTGAGATCAAATGGCTCCAATACTGTCCCTAGATGCATCGGTTTCAATGGTGAAGGAGTCACAAAAATTAGGCATTGCTAATACAGGTGTAGTTTTAATCACCTGTTTAAGAGCTAGAAAGGTTGTGTTGGTATCTTCATTCAAGCTAAACTTTCCCTTCTTAAGTAGATTGGTCAAGGGTCTTGTAATTATATTATATATTTGCATGAATTTTCTGTAATATCCTCTTAAACCTAAAAAACCACATAGCCAGAAATAATGGTGGGAGGTGACCATGTAACCATGGCTACAAGTTTACTATTATCAACCTTCACTCCTCGATGTGTGACAATATGCCCCAAATATTCCAAACATGTATTTGCTAGTTATGGCAAAGAATTGATGTTATCGCAAAGTGTTCAATGTTTGTTTAACATGCAACAGATGTTCATTCCAAGTAAGATTATAGACTAAAATAGCATATAAAGGGCCAAAGTAAACTTGCGAAGGTAAGGTCAAAATATTGAGTTCATGATGGCTTGGAATGTCGAGGGTGCGTTACATATGCCAAAAGGCATTACGAGATATTCATAATCGTCATTATAAGTGCGAAACGTAGTTTTGTTAACATCAAAAGGATTGACTCTTACTTGATGATAGCTGGCTCTCATGTCTAATTTGGTGAAGTAAGCTACGTTATATAATTCTTTCAACATATCATCCATTGTTGGAATAGAAAAACAATCTTTGATAGTAACAACATTGAGTGAATGGTAATCTGTATAAAATCTCCAATTGCTATTTTTCTTCTTTACCAGTCACATCGGCGACAAGAATGGATTAGTGTTAGGACATATAAGTCTCGAATCTAGCATTTCCTGAACTTGTTTCTCAATTTTAGTTTTTTAAAAATGAGCATACCTACATGGATGCATATTAATAAGCTCAGTACCCTTTTTTAGCATAATATAGTGATCCACCTCATATACAGGTGGTAATCTTGAAGGCTCTTGAAACACATCTACAAATTCCTTTAATAAACAGTGCATATACTAGTTGTCATCATTAATTGATAATGCAGGTGGTATGGTTTCCCTAGTTAATTGGAAACACATAGCGAAAAGTGCATGTCCACAATGAAATTCCTTCACCATTTATGTTGGTGAAGTTGCTTGAATGGTTTGCACATCCACCCCTTGCAGCCTATAGTCCTAATTTACCCAAACAAAATCCATAGTCAATTATTTCCAGTTATAGACCATAGATCCCAACATTTCTAGCCACTGAACTCCTAGGACAAGATCAAGACTTGTTAAGGGTAAAGAAAGAAAAGTGAGGTAAAATTCTATTCCTTATAACTCTACTCGCACCTTGTCATAACGCCCTTGAAATGTTAACCCTTCCCCATTTACCACCCGGACATGGAATGATTATGTTGGTATGACTAGCAACCTGAGCGTACTTGTTAAGTGATTGTTGATGAAATTATGTGTCAATCCACTATCAATTAAGTCCATTACTTTATGTGACCCTATTTTTTGTCGATACACGTATTGTTTTTTAGGCTGTCCAGCCTGTTAAAGCATATAATGTTATTTTTGGTTCAAGTTCAGGTTCTTGCACCATGACTGTATCTCCCTTATGACCATCTTTCAACATGTGTTGTTCCATATTATTCTCACACAACATGTTACCTGTGTAGCCTTTTAATAATAACAATTGTGGCTTTTGACATATATGGCTTGCTGTAAATCACTCATTGTAGTTGAAACAAAGGCCTTGTGCTCTTTTCCTCTGCATTTCTTTATAGGACAAACATTTGAAGGGACCCGTAGATTAAGTAGGAGCTACACGAGTGATTTGTGGAGGAGGTGGTCGTATGAACCTCCCTTGTCGTGCAAGTTGGTTGTCTCTCATTTGTGCTAAATTAATGGCCTTTTTTAGTGACTATGGTTTGAACATACTGATGCCATCTGCTATTTCTATCTTCAAACCGCCCATGAATGTTCCAACTAACACCTTTTGAGTCCATCCTTGGACCTTGTCACCCAGCCTTTTGAATTCATGCTAGTAATCATGCAAATTACCTTGTTATTTGACACGTAAAAGAGCCTTGTCAAAATCTTCACACTTTGAGGGTCCAAAACGAGCCTAAAGTTTTTCCTCAAATTTATCCCATGAAAACACGTGTCCTTCATCCCTAAATGTCCTTCAAATCCATTACCACCATTGGTTAGCCTCCCTTTGTAAGTGTTATGTTGCCATGGAAACCTTCTAGGTGTCTCCTATGCCTTGATACTTAAAAAACTAATGCACACGGTTAAACCATTTGGTTGGGTCATCCTTTGCGAATCTTGGAAATTCTAGCTTCGTCGTTCTAGTAGAGATGATCTGTCGACCTCCATCATTACTTGGATGGTTGTCGTGGTTGTTAGTTTCATGATTAGGAATCAACATAGTTAAAAGTCGATTGAGTGTTTCCTCCATTCGCAGCTATCCTTCTTGAACTAAACCAAGTTCAGACTCCAAATGCTCAATTCGTTCTTTGTTTGTTTCCATTGAAAAATCTAGCTCTAATACCAATGATAGATCCCAATTATAGAGGGTGATAAGCTAATGAAAATTATTTTTTCTTCAGGTGAGAAAGTATCACAAGTTGAATATAATTTTTTTTATATCTCTAATGAAAGCATTGGTTGCTTAAATAAGCAAGCCTCATCCCAAACAAACTGAATTACAAAGAAAAGCTAATCATAAACAAAAATACTCCATCTACGTAATAAAGAAGTAAAACAAAACACTAAAATAACATAATCTTGCAATGATGGAAGATCATTTCTTGTTGCACATCTGTTTGTTACTTTCCACGACCTAATCCATCATTTTCCCATCTAGCATGTACACATGCATGTTCCCACATCCACATCCTACTGCACATATTCATGTTCCCATGTCCACTACTTATCCCAAATATTTAGAATTTGGATTAAGGCTTCTTTCAGAACGTTGTGGCCTCACAGATCATTAGCTTTATCATTGTTTTTTTTCTTTTGAAAAAAAATAGAAAGATAAACAAGCTTTTTTAATATGATATACGTTTATTTAGTTTGTCAGTTAGTTTTTTTATCTCGCGCGCTTTTTAATAGATAATGTTGTCAATAAGTTGTAGTGTTATTTACAATATTGGATTCAGAAAATAGTAAAATCTTAATCGAGATAGTAGATTTTATACCCTACATAATAAAATATATAGTTCATTTTTTTGGCAAGAAAAAATTATTAATTGAGTAGTATATAAACATTGAAAGGTGCCTTTACCTTCTCGAACCTTAAGCTTTTAGGTAAAAACATAATATTTGTAGCACTTTAAACTTTATTATTTTGTTTAAGTTTCTTAAACTTTGTAGAAAGTATGCATATTCCTTTTATAAGTTTATATATATATATATATATATATATATATATATATATATATATATTTATTTATTTACAAGTTCTCGTTGTTTATACTATTAAGAATCTATATATCCTTCTTGTATATTTTCTAATACTTCAAATTTTTTTATTAAATTCAAGTAGATAGGAAGGTGTTTACAAAATTATTCAAAAATAAATTTATGACGCCTTGTTATAAAAAAAATTAAAAGACGGCTATTTAGGGCATTTAGATGCATAAAATTAAAAGTACTGTGGAAAGGCTAAATGGTCCACAATCTAAAACAGCTCGAGAGAAACAAAGCGTGGAAACACAGCCTTTTCAGCAGTGCTGGCGAGGCATGTAAGAAAACATCCCACGCGCTAAGTTTCAATCGCCACGATAAACAAGTTACAATTATTGGAAAGAAACGCGCCATCGAAGGCAGCGACAGTGTGGCTGTGGGCCTTATGAAAAGCCAAAGGAAAGCAACCGCCCTTGTTTGATTTGTCAAATGTCAACTCCTGGTTTAGAGGAATCCTTACACTGGATTTATAAGAGGTAGATGGGAAATAGATAACTGTGGGCGCCATCAGTACTCACGGCCTCTGTTTTGATGAAAGTCTATGCCCCCTCAATACTTATTCAAAATCATAATAATAATAACAATAATATCAACAATATTTATTTTTTTCTTTTAATTAACTTGTTAATTAAAATTTTTAAAAAAATTATTTTTTATTTATCATATCAAAATAATTCTAAAAACACAAAAAATTATTAATTTGAAATAAAAAATAAAAAGAATCAATTTTTTTTAATATTTTTAAAATATAAAAACAAACAAGATGGAAACATTTGGTTTTATATTTTTCAATCTTAAGAAAATTATAAATATTTTACAAATTAAAAATTTTAATGTATAAAATTATGATTATAGGGAGTTAGATTGTCATTGGAAATATATGATCTATAAAGTTTGTATAAAAAAATTAGTTGTATAAAGAAAAGATATATCACTTTCATTTTAGAATTTTAATTAAACAAAATAATTTTTTTGATATATTTTTTTTGAAATTTTAGCTAAATCATAATGAATAATAATAAGTTGGTTATAATATTTATTTTTTATTTTTAAAACAAGATAAAAATATTATTTTTATTTTTTTAGAAAAATATGCATTAAAAAACCTTTAGAATTTGACTGTTTGCATGAAAAACAGAAAAAATATTTTGTATTTTTAAAATAAGAAATTTTTTCAATCTTTTTTTAAATTTTAGGAAAAATCTAGGTTTATGTGAAAAATAATTTAGAATAAAGCTCTAAATATAAACAGCTTTTAACACCCTCTAAATAGATTTATGTAGAAAATAGTTTAGAATTAAGCTCTAAATATAAGTAACTTTTAACAACTTCATGTAAAAATGTCCTCTTTTTCACTCTTACAAAACCCCAACTCAATCTTAACAATTTTACATATATTTCATAAAAATATAATATTTAATATTAATATGTTTGCTCTTATTATGCATAACTGGATCCTTTAAAAGTTTGATTGCTAAAACGTTAAATTATTGTTGAATATTGATTAGCAAGAATTTGTAGCATCCTTTTTAGCTAAATAACTTAATAGAAATATGAGGTAGTTGTCACAAACTCACAATAATGGATATTAACACAACTTTCTATTTCTTGAGGATTATAAAATTGCATCCAAACACCAAAAAAAACCTTATTTTTAAAATTCTTTTTATGATTATCAATATCATATACATAATCATTTTTTAGTAAAACTAAGAAAACCTGACTTTTCTTCCATTCTTATGAAGGATCACATAATTAGTAGTGTCTTTTAAGTAACAAAAAATTCTCTTAGTTATTTTTAGAATATGCATCTAATCTTATGAAGGATCACATAATTAATAGTGCCTTTTAAGTAACAAAAAATTCTCTTAGTTATTTTTAGAATATGCATCTAAGTAGAATTCTTTAGATATTGAAATATATATCATGCTCATTGGATGATGCCAAGCTTTATTGAAATTAGATATATCATCTTGCTACTATCTACTTCAAATAAGTGTTGTCAACTCTCCTACCATTAAGATCTTTACTCATTATTAATTCTTTCTTTGATGAAATTCTAATTGCATTATAGTTTTAATTGGATTATAAAATCTGTTTAATATTTCTAAAACATATTTTTTTTATATTAAAAATATCATATTTATTGATTATACTACACTTATGAAAGGCTTTTTTTAATAAAATATGCATGTATATGGCTTTGGAGTGCTTATTTCAGTCCATAAAGTTCTTCTTCTTTTTCTTCTGTTTTTCTTTTAATAAAGAAGTCTTCTTCATCTTGCCTTGTTGTACAAAGCCTAGAAGTTGGTCTATAAACACCTTGCACCTGGTTCAAACAATTTTTTTTTTATAATCAACACCATATTTTTATTTGTATCCCTTTACTATTAAATGTACCTTACACTTTTTTACCTTACTTTTCTCATTATAGTTTAGTTTTAAAAACCCATTTCACACAACTTTTATTTTATTTTGATGGTATAAATAATAGATTTGATTTCATGAAAAAATGAATAAACTTTGTGTTTATAAAAAATTAGTGAAATTGGTGTTGTTTTTCTAATAATTTATATAAATAACATATTATTGTTATAAAATGACATATCTTTACTTTAATTAGTAAAGTTTTGGTTGTTCAAGAATTTCTCTATAAATTAACTGGAAGAAACAACCTATATATTAGATATAGAGATCCATAGAGATAGATCTAAAAGATTGCTTAGATGATCTCAATCCATCTAAATGCTAAAATAACTTAATATGAAGGAATCTATGATTGGATTCTTATCTATTTTACATGGAACACCTCCTTCCAAAGATATTTGTTCTAAGACATAGATTTTAAAAAATAAATATATGATGGAAATGGTATTTTATATTTGACTATAAGATCTATCAATAGAGAAGATAAACTAGAAGTTTAAAAATTAACTTAAACCCATTTAAAAAATCTTATTCGTTTTTTATATGAGATAAATTTTCTAAAAGGTTATGAATTTCTCCAAAATATGTTAAAGAATGATTTGTTAAGATCAATTCTCTATTTATCTATAATTTATTTATATCATATTGATATTTTATATTAAAGAGTTTATGTTAGAGATTTAATTTTAATAAAGTTCTAACTCTAAAAATAATTGTACTTCATTTTTAATATGACCTCAAATATTTCAATTAACAATCATTTTAAACAACATTACAATAATGTGATTACATATGGATGAGACAAATAAATACCAAGATTATGAAGAAAGAAAGAAAGCCATGTGTTTTTAGCTGCATTAATGATCAAGGCATAATATTCTATTTCATTATTCAATTTAAGTAATTGTGGATTGCTTTTTGCAGTTCAATATATTAAACTGAAAAATAAACAAAAATATATATACAATATAAGACAAGTGACCTAATTAGAATAAAAACAAGCATATAAATTAAATTAAAATTCTTTCAACAAATGCATGCCAAAAATCAAATATACCACAAACATATCTAAAAATATGTTTAACAAGTTGCGTACGTACATTCTTTTGTAGGATTGTGTATACTAACAAGTGGACACCTTTTTGTATGTCTTTTATGTGTTGTGTGTGTATGTGTACCTTCATTTTTCATCAAACTTCAAGCGAGATAATTATTTGCAATAACACTAATACAAGCATCGGTCCTTACAATAATGCAAGAGTATATCCTTTATTGTTGAGATCATGTCTCCAATAAATATATAAAATTTTTATATTATATTACAATATGTTAAACAATTGTCATCAAAACAAGTTATAAAAAGAAAACTAACTATATAATCACAAAGATTTTTAAAATATATAAAAAAAAGTATGTGTAAGGGCTTTTGAACACAAATAAAACTACTAAGTAATGTAGTTGTAATTACTTTTTAAAATATTTTTTACTTGGAAAAATATCAAAACAATACTTTTTATTTTTTAAAATTCATGTTAATATCAACATATTAAAACAATATGAAAATACTAAAAAAATTAATTTAAAGCAAAGAAAAAAAAATCTTTCAATTTTTTTTAAAATGCAAAAACAAAAATATCTTTCATTTTTAATTTTTTTTTTAAATACAAAAATAAATAGGCTATTAATGTTGAAGCTTATATAATCAATTGTTCACCAATTAAGAAAAGTAAATAGACATGCGGGAAGAAGAGCAAGTAGTGCTAGGTGAGTGGTCAAAGTACAAAGAATTGAGCTATGCGATTTACATGGTGTGAGAGTATGAGAGTTTTGAGAGAAGTTTTGATTAGCAAAAGATTAGAGACTTAGCAAAATGTTCAAAAATTAAAAGGTCAAAGATGATTAAGATTTATCATATTAAAGGACCTTGTTGAGATGGGCCGGCTTTGAAGATTAAGATTTATTATATTAAAAGAATTTTTATTGTTATTGATTATGATTTCGTACTTAGAGAGAGGCAAACTTAACCCTAATCCTCTCTCTTTTTCTTGAATGTGGACAAGTATTGTAGTAGTAAGGAGTAACAACATCATAATCCCCAACAAGCCAGAATTAATTAGGACAGTTAAAGCCATGGAACGGAAAAGACCACTTTCCACATTTCAATGAACACCACACAGAAAAGAATAGGCAGAGTTACACTCCTCTTTTTACGCATTGTCTGTCTCCTTTGCATTGGGATACGAAACGAATCACAATCATTTGATTAACATAAACAAAACAAAAGGAGATGAAGGGAAAGTTCGATCAAGAAAGAAAAAAGAACAAAGAAAATCTAATGTAATCTACTATTTATTCTTGTACTTTTATTGTCTCGTGACATGACCAAGTTACATGCAAGTCTCCTTAAAGTACAACGTGTGCATTGTTACCTTCACGTCTCTATGTCTCTATCAGGTGGCTTCTTTTCCTTTTTCTTTTTTATTAGTGAATCTATTATTTGGATGTTTGCTTATTTGATGATCGCATTGCATGTCAATTGTTTATTGAACATACCTGCGTTGTGCTGTCAGTTTGTTTTAATTTCGTATAAAAGCATGATCTTTTAGCTCATCCATCTTATATATATGTAGTAATTCAGTTTGTTTCCCCTCTTTCTTCTTTTTTATAGCAATCCTGATTTGTATTTAATGTCTGCTTCAAATTCTTAGCTAAGGTTTTCAATGGGGGGTGATTCTGGCTCATACTGCATGGATTTCATATCTTCCTTTTGTTGTGAATTTCTCGGGTAATCATTTTCCTTGGAGGTCTTAGAGTATAGTTTTAATGAGTAAATTCATAATCTGAAGCCTGTCCTCTTCTTTTAAATTTCCCAATTTTCTCCTAATGCTGAAATGAGTCCTGAATGTGGAAATAATCTCTGCTGTCGTAGAGTATCTGGTGTCTGCATATATTTGTTCTTATAGCTAAAACTCCTATGCAATACTCTGTTTGATTTGATGATATTAAATTGCATTGCAGATTTGCAATTTCTTCTAATGGTTAAAGGGATTTTTCTTCTGACAGTTAAATTTAAGTTCCTGTAAACTAATTTCACATTACTCAGGAAAAATGCCTAGAGTTCTAATGCATTATTGTGTGTTTCTTTATCATTTTAGATAGATCAGTCTCATGGTTGCTGTATTTAACCACTTTTCAGGATTGCTTTGGGAATTTGTGTGGAATTATACATACGCCATGCTTTGATAATCTACTTCAAAGGTAAACGATGAATTCAGCTTCGGATAACCTCATAGCACAATACAGGAGAGTCCATAGCTCAAGGATATCTGGTGGTTCGGAAGTTTTCGACCCAACTGTAATTTATAACAAAGACATTGAAGGTAAGTGAAAATCTTATTTTCCTTTTATCTGCAGTTGTTTTCTTATTCATCTGAAGAATTTCTTATCCCTTTTCCCTTCCCTTTTTGCCGTCTCAAGCCAATCAGCGAGCGATATTGGTGGAGTGGATGAATAGTACTGTTCCTAGTTTAAATTTTCCAGTAAAAGCCTCGTCCGAGCAGTTGAGGACCTGTTTGATTGATGGGACTGTTCTACTGCAGATTTTAAATAGGCTTAGACCTGGCTTTTCGTACAAGGTTGCTTATTTGTTATGGTATTTATGTTTGAGTTACTTATGATTAGGCGTTTGGTTAGTTGATTTGATAGTGCATTTTCTATTTTAGGAAGGTAGTTCTCGCTCAGAAAATGTTAAGAAGTTTCTGGCATGCATGGATGAGCTGGGAATTCTCAAGTTCGAACTGTCGGAACTGGAGACGGTAATCCAATGTTTGTCTGCTTCATTGTTCCACATAAATTAATTTTATGCATAAGAACATTTGATTGCTAAGTTAGAAGCAAGTTTATAATTATGCTTTCCTGCTACCAAAATGTTTATTATTTTATCAGATTGCATGCATCACCAGAATTTTGGTTTACAATGATATTGCTGCCAACTAGAGCCAATCTATGTCACTTGTTGGTCTGCGCACATCAAGTTTTTTATTAATCTTCCAGCTTCTCTCTCTCTCTCTCTCTCTCTCTCTCCATCCACTGTGTTTCAAATCTGTAGGGATCCATGAAGAATGTTATGGATTGCCTTTCAACACTTCGAGCACAATTTGCATATTTGGGAGGTAATCTCTCACCCACAAGTGGGATTACTAGATTTGGCAGTCCTCGAGGGGATGCATCTTCCAATGGTCATTTTTCTCCGACATTTGGGGAAGAAAAGCGGAAGTTTTCCCCAGAGGCAAAATCTCAACAAGCTTTAGGTAAGTCCTGCTATGCCAGGTATGGCTTCCCCTCTCCCTTGATTGAGATATATGCACATAGAATGGCTTATAAAGGCTGGGCATGAAGAGTGTAATGCCGTACCAAAGCAATTTTCAAGCTGATCTTATGTCATATGGAAATAGCACGCTACTGTCCTCTAATGCATGTATGGCTACAATGCTGATAAATTATCGTTCTTTTATGTCTACCAAGTCTTATATGCTGTTATTTAAATTTAAATGGTCCATCTGTACTGTTTTTCTCGTGTCCACAGAGCCGTCCGCTGCATCCATGCACCATGTTGGTCATAAATTCCATGAGGTGTTCCAACTGAAACAAGGCCGCTTTTCAGATCTTTCTGCCGCAAATATTTCTGAAATGATGAAATCAAACAGTTTGGATGTTAGTTTTCATTTGAATAATCTCAATGGACATTCATGTTTTCTTATGCTGGAGTTTTCTCATTGATGTTTTTCTTTCTGAGCCCTTGTTAATGACATTTCAACATCTCGTATGCAGAATTCACCAACTCAGTCGCTTTTGAGTGTTGTGAACGGAATATTGGATGAAAGCATTGAAAGAAAGAGTTACGAAATACCACATGTATGTAATAGGAAGATATATTGGAATAACATCATGCATTGAATATGTTTCTGTATCTATGTATCACTGCAACTGCAATTTGTACGTGCATGCATGCATACATACACTTTTACCATTCCTTTTGTTGCACAGCGTGTGGCCTGTCTGTTGAGAAAAGTTGTGCAAGAGATTGAACGACGTATATCAACTCAAGCAGAGCACTTAAGAACTGTAAGAATCAGTTTAGATTTCTTAATTTTGAATTGTTTCTCCTAGGATTGACCATACCAATGGCAACATCTTTATGCTTCTCTGTCTTAAGCAAAATAATCTATTCAAAGCTCGTGAGGAGAAGTACCAGTCAAGGATCAGAGTTCTTGAAGCCCTTGCTTCTGGGACTGGTGAAGAAAGAGGGGTATGGAAAAAACAACTTTTTCCGGACAATATGAGTGGTATAAAACTCTTCTAAACGTGGGTTTATACCAGTTATTCTGATATTAATACTTTTGCAGGCTGTTAAGGACCAGCTACAACATTTAAAGGTATGTTTCACAGAGAAGAAAAAACAACTCTTAAGCTGTTTTTGTTGGTGGGAGAAACCACTTGTGGTGGTTTTGAAACACTCAGAGGGGATAAAACACACTTTTTTATTTCAAGAACAAAGCTTACAATAACATAAACAAAAGTTTACAACAACCCCTCTCTCTTTCTCTCTTTCTCTCTAGTGTTTCTCTCAATCTCTCCACACATAATTGCATAAGCTTAGCTATCTATTTATACACGAAATCAAAACAAGAAAATTCAACCTTCAAGTGTGAAGGCGGTTGTGGCCGACGGTGTGAAAGCGGCTGGCGGCCGGTGGCTGGCGGCTGGCGGCGGCGGCTGGACAGTTGGGCGGTGACAGCTGGTGGTTGCCTTCCTTGACCTTCTAGATTGAGTTTTATTTCAACAAATCTCCCCCTTAAACTCAATCGAGGGATGTCATTCCAAGCATGAATTTCAATCTGATAAACACTTCTCTTTTCAATGGCTTGGTAAAAATATCTGCAACTTGATCATCTGTCTTGCAGGATATCAGCTCGACTTCTTTGTTCTTTACATGCTCTCGGATAAAGTGATGACGTGTATCAATATGTTTACTTCTTTCATGATACACCGGATTCTTTGCCAATGCAATCGCTGATCGATTATCGATATAAATCTCTGTAGGATTTTCTTGAGGAAATCCCAAAAACTTTAGCAAATTCCTTAACCATATTAAATGGCATACAGTTGAGTTGGCGGCAACATACTCAGCTTCACAGCTTGATAACGTGACAATTGATTGCTTCTTGGATGACCATGTGAAAGATGTATCTCCCACGAAAAATACAAACCCTGTTGTACTTTTTCTTTCATCCAGATCTCTACCCCAATCACTATCCGAGTAGCCAGTGAGATTGAAATTTATACTTGAGGTATAAAACATACCTTCATTTATTGTGCCTTTGATGTAGCGAAGAATTCTCTTGGCTGCATTCAAATGAGACTGGTCTGGCTTCTCCATATATCTACTGATCAGTCCGACTCCGTAGAGTATATCTGGTCTGGTACATGTCAAGTACCTTAAGCTTCCTACCAAGCTTTTAAAGTAAGTTGGATCAACATTTCTAACTTTACTTTTCCTCAATTCCACTCCATTCTCGACTGACGTTGATACCAGATTGCAGCTTTCCATCTTGAACCTTTCAAGAATATCTTTGGCATAACTGCTTTGGGATACAAAAATCCCTTCTTCTTTCTGCACCACTTCTAAGCCAAGAAAATGTGCCATCAGACCAATGTCTGTCATCTCAAACTCTTGTACCATGCTTTTCTTGAAGTCTTCGAACATGGTAGGATTGTTGCCGGTGAATATCAAGTCATCAACATATAGGCACACAAATAATATGTTGCCATCTGCTTCTTTCTTCACATAAATTGCATGTTCATATGGACATTTTTCAAATCCATTATCTTGAAAATACCTGTCAATTCTGGTATTCCAAGCACGCGGAGCTTGCTTCAAACCGTAGAGGGCTTTCTTCAACTTGTATACTTTGCCTTCATTTTCATCATCAATGTATCCAAGTGGTTGTTCAACATAGATCTCTTCTTCTAGGAAGCCATTCAGAAATGCTGATTTCACATCAAGTTGATAGATCTTCCATCTATGTTGTGCTGCTAGTGAGATCATCAATCTGATTGTCTCTAGCCGGGCTACTGGAGCAAACACTTCTCCATAGTCAATGCCTTCTCTCTGTTTGTAGCCTTTGGCCACTAATCTTGCTTTGTATCTTTGCACTTCTCCTTTTGCATTCTTCTTTGTCTTATAGACCCATTTGACACCTATTGCTTTCTTGTTTTCTGGTAGATAAGTCAGCTTCCAGGTATCATTCTTCTCAATGGCATGTATTTCTTCATCCATTGCTTTTATCCACTTCTCTTCTGTGATAGCTTCATTGAAGCTAAGTGGGTCACTATCTGCAAAGAAACAAAATAGAGTTGTATCTTCCATTACTTGAGTGGCGTCATACAGCTCTTCTAGATTTCTCATCTTTCTTGGTCCTTCTGATGAGGATGCTGATGATGATGGTATTGATGATGATTCTGGCGTGTTTCTCCTGTTGAATACAAGAAATCTGTGTACCGGACTTTGTGGCTCATCTTCTGGTACTATTGGACCTTCTGCAAGTATTGTTGGTACTTCTTCATCTTCAAGGATCAAATCAGTGCTGATCCATTTAACTGCTTCTTGGTCATCATTCCATTGCCAAGTTTTATCTTCTTCAAAGATAACATCTCTGCTCATAATTACCTTCTTGGTGATGGGATTATACAGCTTGTATCCCATTCTTCTCTCACCATATCCGACAAAGATGCATTTCTCACTTTTATCATCGAGTTTGGTCCTTCTTGCATCTGGGATCTTTGCATATGCCACACAACTAAAGACTCGAAGATGAGTAACACTTGGTTTGTGACCATTCCATGCTTCTTGTGGAGTGATAGCTTGCAAACTTCTGGTTGGGCAGCGGTTCAGCAAATATACTGCACATGATACAGCTTCAGCCCAGTATTGCTTGGGCAGCTTCTTTGCTTTGAGTAGACTTCTTGCCATATCAAGAATTGTTCGATTCTTCCTCTCAGCTACACCATTCAGCTGTGGTGTATAAGCTGGTGTTGTCTGATGTCTGATGCCTTGTTGTGTACAAAAGGCTTCAAAGTCATTTGCTGTATATTCTCCACCTTGATCAGATCTCACGATTCTGATCTTATAGCCACTTTGCTTCTCAACAATT
This sequence comes from Populus pruinosa, assembly GCA_026413675.1. NCBI lineage: Eukaryota > Viridiplantae > Streptophyta > Magnoliopsida > Malpighiales > Salicaceae > Populus > Populus pruinosa. The sequence goes on from JANKMR010000020.1 coordinate 7,506,215, forward strand.
GCTTTAAAATCTTTAAAATAATTGAACACTTCTGACTTCCTCTTCAAAAAATATACTCATGTCTTTCTGCTAAAATCATCAATAAAAGTGAGGAAGTACCTATTTTGTCCAGTCGACATAGGCTTTATAGGACCACACACATCTGTGTGTATTAACTCTAGTGGCTCGTTTGCTTTCCAGTTGACTTCTTTGGCAAAACTGGATCTGTGATGTTTGCTGAGGACACAACTCTCACAGACTTCTTCTGGATGATCAATGTGGGGCATACCTTTGACCATCTTCTTGCTTGCTAGCATCTTCAGACTTGTGAAATTCAGATGTCCAAGCCTCAGATGCCAAAGCCATTCTTCACTATTGGTGATGGCACTCAAACACTTTGCTGCATCATATTGGATGTTTAAAGGAAACATCCTATTCTTGGACATTTCCACATAGGCAATTAATCTCCCATTGTAGTCTGTAATTGTCAGATGACAATTCTTCATGTAAAGTGTATAACCTTTCTCCAGAAGTTGACCTATACTCACCAAGTTCTGCTTTATATCTGGGACATAATAGACATCGGCGATGTAGCTTTGATCGCCATTCTTCAACTTGATTGGGATGTTGCCTTTACCTTTGAATGGAACTTTTGAGGTATCTCCAAAGGTGACAAAACCTTGTATGGTCTCATCTAGATCACCAAATAAATCTTGTTGGCCACACATATGATTGCTGGCTCCAGAATCAAGATACCAAATATTCTCTTGATTCTTGTCAAGTCCTTGTTGGACAAATAATGCAGCTGCTCCTCTGTTGTTGGCATTCTTCTCTGCATAGTTGACTTGCTCACGTATCTCCAGTGAAGCTTTCTTTTGACATTCAGTGCTATAGTGGCCAAATTGATTGCAATTATAACACTTAATATTCCTCTTATCACGGTTATTGTAACCGCCTCCTCTTCCTCTAGGAGTGAATGCTTGTTGTCCTCGACCTCCTCTGGTGGTGTTTCTACCACCTCTTCCTCTAAAACCTGTATTCCAAGAACCTCTGCCTTGAAATCGTTGAAATCCTCCTCGTGTTTGTTGACTTCTTCCTCGAGTGGTGTATCCACTTGTTGAAGTCTCCCCTTGCTCATATCTGTCTTTGAGAGACAACTTTGCTTGTAAGGCATGCTCAATTGCCTTATCTCCATTTCTTTTTATAATCTTCTGCTCATGAGCTTGTAAAGAACTCATAAGTTCATCCACTGTTAACTTGTCCACCTCTTTGGACTCTTCAATAGCGACAACAACAAAATCAAATTTTGGATCTAGGGATCTCAAAATTTTCTCAGTAATTCGAGCATCTGAAAGGGCTTCTTCGTTTCTTCTCATCTGATTGACTATCACCATAATTCTTGTGTGATAATCAGAAATGGATTCTGAGGACTTCATTTGTAATAATTCAAATTCACCTCGCAAAGATTGGAGACGAATCTTCTTTATTCTGTCAGCACCTTTATATTTTTGTTGGAGAGCCTCCCATATTTCTTTTGCTGTTTCTGCGGAAGCAATGATTTCAAATGTCGCTTCATCAAGACCTTGATAAATGATGGTCTTTGCTTTGTTGTCTTTCTTTCTATTGGCTTTGAGGACTTGCTTCTGTACCTCTGGTAGAGCATCTTCTGATTCTTTGGACTCTGGTTCCTCATAACCATATTGCACAATGTCTATACACTCTTGTGAACCAAGGAATGCCTTCAATCTGATGCACCAACTATCATAGTTGTCTTTGGTTAGCTTCGGAATGAGTGTTTGTGCATTTTCTGTAGTCATTTTGCTCTTTAAATGACTATATCACCTTTTTTGGAGTTGAATTTGGCAAAACCGACAACGTAGATGGATCCGGAATGGTCCAAATAGTAGGGAACCGGTCTGACTTTGTAGAAAACGGGTCAAAAATCAGGTGAACCGGTCCAAAAACCAATTCGGGTGGTTTGCTGGGTTGAATCGGGAATATTCCAAGGAATATTCTTTTTTTGACTTTGACTTTAGAATATGGCTCGGAGCTTGGCTTGGCTTCGGAATATGGCTTGGAGCTCGGCTCGGCTTCGAAATATGGCTTGTGGCGCGGCTCGCGACTCGGCTTGAGGCTTGGCTCGGCGCGGCTCAAATATGGCGCGCGTGTGGCTCACTCGTCTTCTTCCTCGGGGCGCGTGGGCTACAGTGCTGAAATTTCAGACGGAGAGTGTGATCCACCCCGTGCTCCGATTGATCTGATTTTTGCACCGTTGAGTTCGTATTGATGAGCTCTACACTTTGCAATGATCAAAACTTGTTTTTGACAACTTTGAAAATTCGGATATTTCCCAAAAATACCTCTGTTTTCTGACGAACGGGGCTCTGATACCAATTGTTGGTGGGAGAAACCACTTGTGGTGGTTTTGAAACACTCAGAGGGGATAAAACACACTCTTTTATTTCAAGAACAAAGCTTACAATAACATAAACAAAAGTTTACAACAACCCTCTCTCTTTCTCTCTTTCTCTCTAGTGTTTCTCTCAATCTCTCCACACATAATTGCATAAGCTTCGCTATCTATTTATACACGAAATCAAAACAAGAAAATTCAACCTTCAAGTGTGAAGGCGGTTGTGGCCGACGGTGTGAAAGCGGCTGGCGGCCGGTGGCTGGCGGCTGACGGCGGTGGCTGGATAGTTGGGCGGTGACAGCTGGTGGTTGCCTTCCTTGACCTTCTAGATTGAGTTTTATTTCAACAGTTTTCACCTAAAAATGCTCACTGAAATCTTGTATTTTGGACTCATTTTGGAACTATTTTTGTGCTATCTTCTCAATCGCTTTTGTGGTAGCTCTCTTTTTGTTTACTACTTTATGCCGTTAGACGGAGTACATAAAAGATATGCTATTTGTGGTTTGTTTCGGTTTTTCTTGCATTTTTGTTGGCTAGTTTAGGAATTTTTAGGATGAGAGAATCTCACTATCTAAATAAGAAAATAAAAAGAAATCGTTTCCTTGTACCTGTTGTGTGGATGTTCTTCATAATATTCATATAACGGGATTTTGTTTTCTGATGACAGATTGAGAAGTCCAAAATGGAAGGAGAGAAGAGACTTGAAGAGGAGCATGTAGCTAAGTTGATCATAGAGAGGGAGCAAAGAGACCTTGATCTTTCAACCTTGAAACAAGAATTAGAATTAGTGAAAGAGACGCATGAACTTCGTCACTTGCAAATGGAAGCAGAAGTCAAGGGTGCTAAAGCAGGCCTTGAGGAGAGATTAAAAGAGCTTGAACTCCTCTTGGAAGATTCCAGGAACCAAGTGAAAGTGCTTTCGGCATATTCAGAGTCAAAATCTAAGACGTTCAACGAGAAAGAGGACATTTTTAAGGGCTTTGTTGAGTTTCAATTTGGTGCACTGCAGGTATAATATCACCACGTAGAGACTTTTAGCCTAGCATCATTCTACTACGAATCTGACGAAAGTTGTAAAAATGTTCAGGGAATGAGGTTTTCCTGCAAGTCCATCAAGCAAGAAATTTTAGAAGTACATAAAAGCTACACAGAGGAATTTAATGGCTTAGGTTGGCAGGTTTGCAGTATTGTTTATCAATTTATGCAATCAGTGATAGTTTTTTAATATTTAATTTTCATCTTGCTCAGAAGTGAAGTTAAAAGCATTAATCGATGCAACCGGGGACTATCACTTTGTCGTTGCTGAAAATAGGAGGATGTTCAATGAGCTTCAGGAATTAAAAGGTGCCACTGCTAGCATTTTCTGTACAAGGTTTACACGTGTGCAATCCTTGAATATGTAACTCTTCCATTTTGTTTCACAGGAAACATCAGAGTTTATTGCCGTATAAGGCCATTTCTTCCAGGGCAGGTTGCAAAACAAACAGCGGTAGAATATATAGGTGAAAATGGAGAGGTGACTGTTGTGAATCCCTCCAAACAAGGGAAAGACAGACGTCGCAATTTTAAGTTCAATAAGGTCTTTGGTCCAGATTCTACTCAAGGTTTTCGGCTCTACATCCTTTTCATTTGGATAGGGCTTACTTGAGCATGCTGTATTGTTTTTGTGCTTGTGCATTCTGCTGGCATGGCTGTGGATGCAAATTCTTGTCATCCCTAACATGCTATCTGCCCTGGATATTGACAGCGGAGGTATATTCAGACACTCAACCATTGATACGCTCTGTACTGGATGGATTTAGCGTGTGTATATTTGCTTATGGACAAACTGGTTCAGGAAAAACTTACACAATGGTATATCTTTGTGTTTAGTTTCATTTTCATGCAGTGATGCTCTCTTGCAATGCTGATTAAACCTGACCTTCTATTCCAGACTGGTCCAAATGGAGCATCTGAGGAGGATTGGGGGGTCAATTATCGGGCTCTAAATGACCTTTTCAGAATTTCTCAGAGTAGAAGAGTCTCCTTTAACTATGAGATTCAGGTTCAGATGGTTGAAATATATAACGAACAAGTGCACGACCTACTGTTGATCGATGGTTCTCAGAAAAAATATCCTTTTATATATATTAGGTGAGAGTGTTCTTATCAACATATCACCCAGATCGTTACCATTTAGTTTGGTTTTTATCTCTTTTATAAAATACATGAGGCACTCTCTCTCTGTCGTTTTTCTGTTTCCCTTGATTTGCACACCCTTGGGATTAAGTCTTCTGTCCAAACCAATGGTTTGGCAGTACCAGATGCTAGCATGCATCCTGTTACATCAACTTCAGACGTTTTGGAATTAATGGATATTGGACTAAGAAACAGAGCTGTTGGGGCTACTTCCATGAATGAAAGAAGCAGCCGCTCTCACAGGTACTTACAGTAAATATTTCATCCTATTCTTGCCTCCACGTTACGTTTATCTTAAATCTAGCTGTGATTGTGATTTGTTTCTGTAACACAGTGTTGTCAGTATCCATGTTCGTGGAAAGGATTTGCATTCTGGGGCTGCTTTACATGGTAATCTTCATTTGGTGGATCTAGCAGGCAGCGAAAGGGTAGATCGCTCTGAGGCAACTGGAGATAGACTTAGAGAAGCACAACATATAAACAGATCATTATCTGCCCTTGGGGATGTTATATTCGCTCTGGCACAAAAGAATTCTCACGTACCATACAGAAACAGCAAGCTCACTCAACTACTGCAAAGCTCTTTAGGTAGTTCTTTCTCATGTTCCCTTCTTGTCAAAAACTGGCTTTGAGTTATTTTCTAGTTCAATATGCTGGTAACCTTTCTCGAAAAGTTGGGGCAAACCAAACTATCTTTAGAGTTGATGTAAATGTATATTTTCTTCCTTTTCCACGTTACAGGAGGTCAAGCAAAGACGCTTATGTTTGTACAGCTCAATCCTGATGTCATTTCATATTCAGAAACAATAAGCACTCTGAAGTTCGCAGAGAGGGTCTCTGGAGTTGAGCTAGGTGCAGCACGAAGCAGTAAGGAGGGCAGAGATGCTAGGGAATTAATGGACCAGGTTAGTTTCACAGATGTTATATAGAATATAATAGATTTTTTTGGTTGTCCGTGCAATGCCGTTGAGTTGAATGGATTAATTTTCTCTAACATAAAAATAATTTAAATAATAATAATTTTAGTAAATTTAAATTAACTCGTTAAATTTATAATTTCAAGAAAAAAAAAATTTAAGAACTAAAAAAGCTAATTTTATGGATAAAACTAAGAAAACAAATTAATAAAACAAAAAATAAAAACTTGAGTTCACTCTACTAATTTATGACATAAAATTAAAAGAATTTTTTTTTAAATGACATAAAAGAAGGATCGAAGCTAAATAAATAAATAAAATATTAAAAAAAACTTGAGTTACGTTGGGTTAACCTAATAAATCTGCAACCTGAGATAATTTAATAAAAAGAAAAATAATAGAAAATAAGAAATCTCAAAACCTAATAGCTTAATATCAAAGAATAAAATAAAAAAAATAATAACATTGAAAAACAAATCTAAACCAACTTGTGTTCACTTGACTAACCAGCGACTTTGGATAACCCTAGAGAAAAAAAAAACAAAATAGAAAGTTCAAGACTCAATAATTTAATATCAAAGAATAAAATTAAAAAAATAATTAAATTTAAAATGGGTTAAACTTCAAAACTAACAACTATAATTATGAGACCAAGATGACCCTACAAAAAATAAAAATAAAATCTTAAATAATTTTTTAACCATAAAAAATAAACTAATAAGAATCAAAACAATAAGAATCAAATCTAGTATAAAAAATAATGAAAAAATAATAAGAAATTTAATCAGAAAATAAAATAAAAAATAAATTGATAGAAAAAGAGAAAGGATCAAAATTGGATAAAAAATAAATGAAATAAAATGTCGAGGAAAAAAATTAAAAGGAAAAATAAATTAAGAAAATGATAAAAAAATAATTAAAATAATAAGAAAAAAATTGGATAAAAAACAAAAGAAATAAAATGTCAAAAACTAATTAAAAAAAATAAAAAAAAAGTGATTAACTAAATGAAGAGTCAATTTAGAAATAAAATTAAAATAAAATATTAAAGGATAAAATTAAAAAATATTAAGAAAAAAATTTAAAAAAATAATAAAAAGAATAAGTATTATATTTGATATAAAATAAAATAAAATAAAATAAAAATATAAAAAATATAAAAAAACTCAAAATAAAAAAGTACCAATCAAATAAAAAAAATCATAATCGCAAGACAAATAAATGGGAGGATGACCTTGATTTTTTTATGATTTGACACAAATTTCAAGCAGTGGAAAGAAAAAATAGTGGGAGGAGAAAATAAGTTAACCACTGCTAAGCCGTCTGGGCAGTACACGTAACCCCATAAGCTTTGTCTTCATTTGATGCTTTGATCGGATGACATGCCAATTATGAAATTTTGGTCAATAAATAATGCTGCCACACCTCCTGAATGGTGCGTTGCAAGTGACATTCACTTGCTAGTTGCTAGAGCATGTACTCATATATATATATATATATATATATATATATATATATATATATATATATATATCAATAATTTTTTTATTTTTTTTATTTCTAAATATATTAATTTGCTACAAAACCAAATAATATATAATAAAAAATTAAAAAAATATTAAAATATTTTTTACTCATCTTCAAAAACAATGAAGTAAGTATATAATAACACCGAGAATTTTAGCCTGATGGTGGAAAAGGTTTGTCTCCTTCCACTGCACTTGGTTCGAGTTCTTGTGTGCATGCTTGTCATTCTCGTGGTGTCTTAAATATCTACTGGATTTACAGAGTATTCAGTGAGCTGTAGGATTAGTCGTGATGCGCGCAAATTGATTCAAACATCCATGTAAATAAATAAATAAAAAATTAAGTGTACAACATGTTAAAAACAAATTATGCAAAAACCTTGTTAGTTTTTTATTTATTTTTTTTTTGTTTTTTAAGAGCATTTATATCATTTAACTATATATTGAAATATAAACTATAAAATTGTTCCCAATTAATCTGTGAATAAACTCTAGATCCCATGAAAAATATCATTCTACCCCAAGAAACAAGGCTAAAACTTTGTATAGAAAATAATAAAAGAGTAATTACACTGTAAAAGTCTACAATGAATTGTCTCATTATCTGCCTTATATGACTGGGCTACTTTAGGTTTATTTAAGATTCCTTCACTGGATCAAGTTTCTGGATGGAAGTTAGGAACTCAATTCATTCAGTTATCATCCTTCATTTTATTTGTATTTTGATGGGAAGGCATGAGCTTACAGGCAAAATCAGTTTTCATCCATTCTTGGCAATAGATAGGGTGTCTGACGAAGAAGAAAATTGAGGCATAGAGAAAGAAAAGAGAAGGGGAAACCAAGAACAGCAATAAAAATGAAATATATGAAGTAATAATCAATTATAACTGTCTCTCTAATGAATTCCTAAAATAAAATTAAACATAAAGTTTTTATTACTTCTGGGATTTTGTAAGGAACGATCTGGAACGAGTTTGGTTCTTCAGACGAGTGATTTTTTTCATTCTACACTATATTATATAAAAAAATATCAATATTATGAAATAATACGCTGATTAACTGGTGAGAAACTTGGTTTAAATAGATTTCATGATTTCTTGGGTCACTTATCTTAAAAGGTGCCCAAAGAACATTGAACTCCCGGGAAGAACATTCAGAAGTAATATTGTTCTCGAGATACAACATATAAATGTTTAGAAATTAATGGTTGAATGAATTTTGTACCACAATAGCCTTATACTTCATTCAGGTTTTTAGTTTCTACGAGATTTGACTAGCATGCTCATTCCATTTAACAAGACTGTATATGTAGGTGGCATCTCTCAAAGACACAATAGCCAAAAAAGATGATGAAATTGAGCAGTTGGAATTACTTAAAGATGTCAAAAACGAATATCCTGGCTCACTGAGGTATGGGAATTCCTCTGCAAGCGAAGATTTTTCAGGTGTTAATCCTCATAGAACCCAAAAACCATCGATCAGGAGAAGCATGGGAAATGAGACAGCTTCTTATCAGGAAAGCAATCCAGAGCACAGTGACAGGCATTCTGAAGCCGGTTCCCAGCAATCAAAACTTTCTGAAAGGGACACAGGTCAGGAAAATGTCATTTGCAGATTCTGAGATATTTCGATTTGGAGATGGAGACTGTGGAGATAGATTAAGTGACATTTCTGATGGTGCTCTTTCAGTGGGAGAAGAACCTGATGGCGAAACTGTTGGGAAACCACACACAACAGAAACAGATCAAGGCACAAAGCCATCAAAGAAGTGAGTAGCGTGCTTCTTGTGCTTTCTGTTCTTCCTTTGGAACATTTCGAAAAAAGGAGGATGGATGTTCTGGCATTTATCTGTAGGCTTTCCACAATCATCAGTAAACTGTAAAGATCGAAAAGCATCACACGTTCAGTTCAGTTACGTACATACATGTGGAAACAAGGGATTTTATGAACTTGGTTTTATGCAGGAGTACTAGCATGGCATCAACTTCTCGACTCTTACAAATCCAAGCACAGGCCACATCAAAGGCAGCGACTGTGTCAACGGACACCCCAAAAGGGTCAACAAGTAAGTAAAAATCAGTTAGTTATATAATAAAATGTGCTGAAATTTCTTGCATAGTGATTATACTCCATTTTTCTCCCTTAAATTTATCATAAATGGTTCTTTCAGGTATTAAGAAAACTGGCAATTCCAACTTAGTCAAGTCTTCAAAGCGATGGCAGTAAATTGAAAGTATTCATTGAGCCTTCAAGGATTATTTTCTTATACGTTGATTTCTTCATATCGGTTACTTCATTTTTATTTTTTATTCACTGACTTGCAGTGGTAGGTAGTGTTCATAATCATAGATACATGGAGGCTTCTATCCCCTCTACAAGTTATATTTTGTGCCTCCCATTTCTGATTCTTACAACGAAACAGTTTTGTACTTACCTCCAACCGAAATTCTCTGAAATTTAAGTTCCTGCAACGAGACATGCATATTTGACGTGTCCGACTGTTCTATCATGAGCAAGCTATTGTGCTGAATATACGATGCTGAAGGAAAATGGTGCAAGCAAAATTCATAAGCATGATTGCTTGAGGATCATGTTTTGAAGTTTGTCTAGCTGAAGGTTAGGTCAGGTGTCTCAGGGATGGTCATCTTGGCACCAAACTGCCAGAAATGAATCTGGGGTTTCATTTCCAAATGGTTATGATGATGATCATGACTACCTTGCATAAAAATTCAAAGGAAACTGTTGAATACTTAAAAGTTACACTTCTTATGTTCTCCCTTGTAATTCTTGTCCAAAGGATGAGTAATTAAACTTATTTTCAGGTTAAATAAATAACTGACCGCTTATTCTAGATTGAACTATTTCTCAACAGCTTTTGGAGAAATGCATTGTTGTGGTTTCCAATGTTTAAGTCGGCTTGGGCCCATCAAGGAGGTAGAATATAATAGCAACCTGTTGTGTAATTTGTGATGTAAATGGGGCGGCAGAATGTGGATCACAAGTTCAACGCGTCTTAACCTTTCTCTCCCTCTCTATTTCCCTTCTTCCTTCGCAAGACCACATGTTTTCATGCTGAACCAAATGCCTTCCAACCTTGTGTGGACCCAGGACTAGGCCAGTTAGCCTGGCACCCCTTGAGCCTAGGCGTCATGGCCTAGGCCTAGTTTTGGGCATTTCTGGCCTCCCACACCAGGCACACATTAGGTTGAGGTGCCACGAACCTTGGTCTAGTCTTGGGCATTGTTTGGGCCTAGGCTGGTGGCCTGACCTAACACCTGATCCCGTGAGATTATTTCATAAAATCTAGGCTTTTTAGTCTAAATAAAAAATGTTAAGAAACTCCAGGCATCCTACCGTGGAAATTGGGTATTCCTTACATTTAATATAAGAAACTTGCCAAGCATGTCTATACTCCACCTACACTTTTAGATATACAAGAGTTTCACATGGCTTATCTCTTCTTCATCTCATTAACATGTGTGTCAATTATATTTATTTTTTATTAATATTTGAATAAGAAATATTTATTATTTATTAATATATATAAGAAATATTTATCACTTATTAATATTATCGAAATGGAATAACTATTCATTTCCTCTCATTCAAGCAAGAGAATAATATTGAGAAATATACATATCTCATGAACCATTTAAATAAAGAATTCATAATTTTTCCATTCTTAACATGTATACGTAGCACCACTTTCTTGTATAATATTTATTTTTTATTAAAACAAGAACAAATAATCTTGTTTTTAGGATTTAATAGTTTTTTCCATATTTATTACACTTTCTCTCTATAAAAATACTGACTTAAGTATTTGAGAGTTTCTAAATTCATAAAATAAAAAATTAGTTATTTTACATATATTAAGATTTATATATTAAGATTTCTACATCAGGCTATCTCCTTTCTTAGCTATAAACAACAGATTAAATAAAAAGAATACTTTATTAAGTCCATTATCTAACTACATAAAAATTTTATTTCTAAATATCTTGAATTTTAAAATATCATCAAATAATATCATTTTTATATTATGTTTTTTTAGCAATCTTCATTAAAAATAAAAATATTAAAACACTATAAGCCAATTAAAATATAAGGTTATATACATTAGTAAAGAACAAGTAGGTTTACTGCATTACTTGAGTATTAACAATCTAAAACATGAGAGACAAAAATAGAGTCAACAACATCTTATTGTAACAATCTAGAGTTTAGTAATAAACTTTTATTGTTATTTTTTTTTTTTGCTTGAAAAACCTTTTTTTAGTAAACTTCAAAAACTTCTATCCTTAGTAATGTTGTTACTATTGCAATGAGAATGTTTGATATTATTGTAGTTCTCAACAACTCTTCTCCTTAAAGGCATTATTATTACTACAATAAAAAGAATTGTTTTGTTTTTTCTCTTGTTTTTTTCTCTTCCCTTCTCTCAACCTACTCCCTTATTTTTATACAATACTTGGAGTGATATGTTATGGAAGGCTTTTGTCTAGTAGTTAAGGTCATGTAGATGTGATTTGTGTATGTTAATTGATAGTTTTATTTTTATTTTTTTGAATCCTTATGTAGAGAAATTAGAGGTTGAGTGATAACTTGACATCAAAATATATGAGTTTTAAGAATTGCTATACCCAACATTTTTAGACTTAATGAAGTGTTGAGATAAAATATATATGGGTATGGTGAGTTGCCAAGTTTAGTGTCCATGGACTTAGCTAAACACTAAGCCCATATGCATATAGAGATGTTATTCATGTGATAAAGTTAGAGATATTTTCTTTCTAATAGAATTAAATATATTTTTCATCTAATAAAATCAAAGATATTATCCCTCTGATAGATTTGGAGATAATTTTCTAAGTGATATTCAGAGTAACAACCTCACAATCTTTCATGGAAGGATGTGATGGACTTATTTTTTCTATTGTTTTTATCTTAAAACTTCTTGATGATATATTTTACCTAACTTTAATTTCAAATTAAATTATGTAGAATTCTCTCGGTATAACTAAGTCATCTTTATAAGTTAAAAACAATCAATATTAACTCAACAATTCTTGACTTGGGTCATTCATTTTATTAAATTTAATAATTTTATTTTTTTAATATTATTTAATTATATAATAAAAAAATGATGCTTACTAAATCGATAACCAACTCAATACTAGAATATTTTTATAAAATCATCATAACCTTATAAAAAATAAATTGAAATAAATGAAGAAATCTAATTCTCAATAATTATGTTTTTTCTAGAATTATTTTTTATTTAATAATATGATAAAAAAAATAAATGTTCAACAAATCAAGCATAAACCCAATGCGAATATATTTTTCTATAATTACCATAATCTTATAAAAAACAAATTATAATAAATCACAAAGCTAAATTCATAATAATTATATTTTTTTTAATTCTTATTTAACAACATAATAAGTTTTTCATTTAATAATATCATACAAAAAGTAAATAATTATAAAACTGAATATTAATTCAATGCTGAGATATTTTTTAAAACAATAATAATCTTACAATAAAAAAATATTGAGATAAATAATAGAGTTTAATTCTTAATAAATTTAATAGTAAATTATAAAAATAAAATTAAAACTAAAAAAATATTATTTTAATAAATAATAATATACAAGTAAGAATGATTTTTTTTTTAATGATAATTGTTACAAAAAAAATATATTTATCACTTCGAAGATGATATTTTTACATTGAAGATAAGGCTAAAGAAACCACTAAATTCTAATTTTCTTAATGATTATTTATTTTTTCTTTTTGGTACCTTTACTTTGAGGTTAATTTTTTTTTTTGTGGGAAAATGACAAAAATACACCTAACCCATGATTACCTCCTTAACTATGTTACCTTTTTGTCAATTTGAACAATCAAATTTTGCTCTTCCTACTCAACAAGTCATTTCTCTATTGCTTTGTTATGATAGACCCGTCCACGCGTATCTGTTTTATAGCATCTTCGATCAAACGACGAAGGAAAAGGAAAGAAGGAAAAGATGTCTGGAATTGCTAACTTAATTCACAAGATATATCAGTTCTCTCACGTCAAAGCATTGAGATGATTATCCTACATTATGTATACACTAAACTTAAATAAAGAAGAAAAGAGTCAATAAATACACTTGTAGATACAAATCCAATCAAAGGAAGGGCGATGAAATTAAAGCAGCAGCTGTAGGAGTAGCCAAAGAGCTCAGCAGCAACCTGCTGCTGCTGTCACCCTCACTGTAAAGCCCCCACAGATGAAAGGTCATGCTCAACGTCCTCCCTACCCCTGTCACCCTCCAAGACCTTTCAGCCACCAACCGAACCATCCAATGCCAGCCCTTTACCTCCTGTTCTCTTCTCTCCAACTTAGAAAATATAATAGAGCCATTATTGATAAATTAGCTAGTATACGACCTGAACCTGTTGCCATTTTTGCCGACCTTTCTCCCTCTTCACTTCAGGATCCCATCTTTTCAAGAACACAAAAAACCAATTAAATCCCAACACTCAAATCTCCATGTAGACCCCGGTGTCCCCTGTTTTCCTTTCGTCCTTTCGTTTTGCTTTTCAATTTGTTTGGACATTGCTTAAGTCTTTGTTTATAACCTGGAATACAAACTTATAGAGAACAACGGATTCCAAAGCACCAAATCCTCATTTACTCCTGGGGATGATACAATTAGAAACAAGGATTACATAAGAGTGACAGACACCATGTTACAATGGAAACCTTACAAAGCCTCTCTCCCTCTTATCAATAAACAAAAGCTACACAGAGACACAGTTGCATCTCCCTCTTTTATTCCTTCAAAAATTCAAACATTTTTGTCTCGTCAACTTCATTACAATGTACATATCCATGAGAGTGAAAAACAATGACAACCTCAAAATAGAACACCCATTAACCTTGTATATACACTGACCAAAAAACACCAGCAGTACAACTACACCACTACCATTAGCTCTCTCCCCCTCTCATATAGTAAAAAAATTGCTGCAGTTGTTACAATTAATGGTTTCATTAATTCAATGTTCAAGCCACAGCAGAGATGCGACAGTTTCTCTGATCTCTGCTGCGACAATCAAACCCTTCAATTCTCACCGCAGCTGGCATGTCCCCAAATTTCATTCGGACACAACTTACTCCTTTACGTGCTGATGATGACGATGGAGATGGTGATGGTGGTGCAGGAGATGGAGGGGTTATTTTTTCATTACCAAATTGCACATCTTGGATTACAGGGTTTGATGCCCTGCTTGGTGGCGAACCACAGTAAAATGGTGGCGATGATGCCACTTGGAAACCAGGTTTGTCCCCACCATTACCTCCCTGCAATAATTCAGATCTATAAGTTTCCTCCAATCAGAAAATGCAAAGCAATTATAAATTCTCTTGGGACAGAAAACAATAAAAGATTCAAACAAATTCATTCCCCACATTATTTAGTAGAGAAAATTATGAGGACTTGATTATTTGCTTCAAGAAAGCGTAGACAGTAGGAAGCTCACAAATCTAACCCATGAACACAAAGAAATTCAAACAGGAACTGTGACGAAAAACAGATTCTCAGCACCATCTTGGCATATGAGAAACTTGAACCACGATGAGACCAAAAAAAGGCAAACTTCTTTGATACTTGAGTAAAAGTACACACTAACCTCAATCAAAAACAAGTAAAAACAAAAGTTGAATTTAAAAAAATAGTAAGTTCAGAAATTTGTAACCACCAATTATATCCAAAATACAGCAGCGCAGAACAAAAAAAAATATTCAGAAATTGTTTAAATATTTAGAGACGTGGATCTCTACAAGGAGGTTGACCCTATTCACTGCCAACCTTTTAGGTTTAGCAACCAGCACAACAAGCAAAAAGTCACAAATAAAACTTTAAAAGAAAATCAGCCAGTAAAATTGCTGAAAGAAAAAGTGATGTACCTTAGTAAGAATTATGTCAAGCAGCTCCGCCCGAGCTTTAGAATCTGCCATCTCCGTATGGTGACTGCATAAAAGAATAAAAGACCAGATAAGACCAAAACTTTTCACAGTAAGGGAAAAAAATATACATACTCCTAAGAAAAGGGTACAATTATGGGATCAAATAGGAAAACATACTTGACAGACAATCTTAGAGGTCTGATTTGTTCACAAAGAGAAGGATTTAAAAGTAGTAATTTCCTTGGCTTTGGGCAAACCAAAGACTCCGTCATCATCCTCCTCCTCTCCCTCTCCTCACATCCTCCTGCCATGGCGCTCTTTTCACTTATCAACAAATCACCAAAGCAAACCCCTGCACGCAAACATATAGAAAAAAAAAAATTAAGATCTTGTAACTTCACAAGAAACCCAAAAAAAAAAATTGTTACAAAGCTTCAAAATTTAGGCCATAACATCATCTGGCTCTCCAATAAAATCATCAGATTATCATAAAGATATTTTTTATCCAAAAACTTATCTGGGTCACTAACAAAAACATTAAAAATTCAAAATTACATGATACAATTCCACAAAACAAAAGGAAAAAAAAAACCCTTATCAAGAGAGAGAAAGAAAAAGGAGCAAGAGAACGACCTCAGCTGCCACAAAGGCCAGGAGAGATCCAAGGAGGAGGAACAGAAAGAGAAAGAGAGGGACAGAGAGAGAGAGAATGGATCAAAGTTTAGATTTTCAAGGAGAGAAAAACGAGAGAGAATGCAAGAGAGAGAATCAGGTTGGATTGAGTATATATATACAGAGATAGATATGACTGAGAAGCGTGTGGGAAGACAAGATGGGAATGGGATCTTAGGTTTGTGTGTGGTCATGAGGTAGAGTTTGTTTTGCAAGTGAAGCTGTTAGTCGTTGCTTTTTCGGTTTTGTTTTTTCGCTTATCTCTTTGCGTAGGAGATTCTTGGGAGACAATTTGCTTTATTCTCGATTTCTGATCAAAGATGGTGAATATCTAATCCACACACGATCATGTACGCATGTTTTCTTTTATTTTATTGTTCCATTTCTTTTCCTTTCGTGGTTGCAACACTTTGCCAGGCTCTAGACTCAAATCAGGCCTGTTCCTGATAATTTAGCATATAGTGTTTTTTTTAAGAATATCCTATGGTTAAAATAATATCTTTTTAAGATTCGTTTTATTTTTAATATCATCTATTAGAATTATTAAAAAAAATATTAATATAATATCTTTTCATATTAAAATTAGTTTAAAAAGTATAATAAACTATACAAACAAATACTCTCTTCATCTTAGATTAGATTAGATTGACAATCATCAATTTAATTTTTTATTTTAAAAAATTAAAATAATATTATTTTGATAAAAATAAATAAATTTTTACAATAATTTAGGTCTTAGGTGTTGTATGGCTGCACTTCCACAAATAAAATAAGTCTTTGAATTTTTTTTTTTGAAAAATTAAATATGCAATGGTAAATTATAATTTATAAATAAATATATAAAAGGATAAAGAAATATAAGCATACATAAAAAAATTAAATAATCAAGAATCCAATATTAAAAAAAAAACACAGCAAACTCTTTTAATAATAATCATTTATGATATGCTATCATGAGCATATTGCATCCTTTAGCCTAGTTGAATATCATCTTAAATTATAAACTTTAACTAACTGAGAATCATCTACCTAATATGTTAATTATTAAAATTTATCTAGAAAAAACAAGAGTATAAATAAAATGAAGAGAGAAAAAATCCTTTTATCATTAAAAAAAATACCTACACCCATTTCTTAACCGCCCTAAAGTTTACGTAGTCCTCTCAAATCATCCTATCAGATTGACATAAATTGTTGTATTATAATGTCGCTAGGATTCCCAAAAATTAAGGAAAAAGAATTGAAAAATAGGATTCATCATCTAATAATTAGAAAAAACTATGAATCTTAAAGATTAACATTAATTGCAAAGATTTAGGTAATGGGTTAATTATGTCTAAGTAAAGAGCGTGTCACCTTACTACATTATTTCTTACAAAATATTATTTACTATATATTTTTCTCATAAATTTATCTTTTTGATTGTCTTTAATTATCCTAATTATTTTTAACTTATTTTCAATTTATATTTTGATTTAATTTTTAATTGTTTTGTGAAAAATTTAGCATCGATCTTTAAAAATAATAGACTCATTGATTAGACCATTTGTGAGTGTTCTGTTGTCCCTTAAATAGAATATTTGCCTTTCACATAAATTTTGATATCAGCCTTTTAGAGAAGAAAACTTGGTAAATAAATCCATTCATGAAAAACTCTATATTGGTCCCTTAAAAAAAGATATAGTAGACCTAACCCATATTGGATCCTTGAAAAAGAAACTTAAAAAAAAAAGGTCATTGAAAGATCTAAACTTTGAAATTCTAGGTTAAAAACTTCAAATTTTATTTATACCAATTATTTAAAAAAAAACATATATGAATAATTTTACAACAGAAAAGGTTATCTAGCAAATTAAAAACGTAGTAAACCAAAAGTTACATGACTTAAAAAAGAAGAAGATATTTTAGTTTGGTTGTAACGCTCTAGAATTCTCTATGTAACTTTAACACTTCTAGTCAACTTGCATGTGTAAATTGAGGTGTTTTTTTTTTTGAAGAACTTTTAAACATTTTAAATCAATTCCAATATCAAATATAATGTACATTACATATTCATAATTTTTCATCTCATAAAAGTTTTCTTTTCTTTCATTTTGTTTTCTTAACAAAATTTTGACAAAGTTTTTCTTAAGCATGAACTTTACTAAAATTTGCATTTCACCTTGTAATATCTCCGATGGCAACACTAATGACTTAGACATCACAATTTACCATCTCAAATTGACAAGTAACTTTTAGAATGTCATATAAGTCATTATGCCTAATAATTTATTTAGGATTTTGAAATTTCTACAATATTCAACTAATTTCATATCTTATTAGTACTTAAAAGTATATTTTTATCAAGGTTTTATATCATCATTTTACACTTGAAGTATCAATAACTCCTTAACTAAAGCATGTTTTATAGTAACATATCTAATGATATAAGATGCCTTTAATTTGTGGTAAATATTCATTTTAAATACATGCCTATCACATAAATAAAAGGATTGATTGATGAATTTAAGAATTGAAATTGAAAGGACAAATAGATGGCCAAACTTAGAAAAGAGATGTTGGTGCAATCCAAACCAGAACACTATTTGGTAATTGAGTCATATCTAGAGTTGTAGATCTCGGATTTAGGTCTACTTTATATGTATGGAAAGGTAAGATATAGGCCTATAACTTTCATATGAGCCCAAGATTTGAAAATATAATTTTCAAGTCCAAATTATAGCAACAACAAAGAAGTCTGAACCTGTCATACAACCCGCGCATTGTTCAGTATTTGACCCATATCTAGAGTTCAAGAAGTCCAAATGACCTCTATTTTTTTATTATGAAAAGATACGATAATTTTCTACAACTTTCATGTTTCTAATTAGTTCCAATTCTGATATTATCAATGACATTTTAAACAGATAAAAGAAGACAAGGATTGTTACTAAGTCAAAATTTGGCCACCCACTCATCAATTAATCATTAAATCAATAGTTCCTAAGTTTGGCCTATAAAAGAAGATATTTGCCATGCATTTAAGCATTTTAGTTTCTAGATCAAGATCATACTCTTGTTTTCTCTCTTTGTATTTTTTTTAATGTTTATGTTTTGCTTTCATTAATATCTTATTTATGCTTTTCATTTCTTTTCCTTTACTTAATTAACTTATATCTTACTTATGTTCTTATCTTATTCATTTATGTTTCTCTTTTTTCATTATGTTTAGTTAAGTTTATTATGTCAAGGTGAAAAGGTTACACTAATGGTGTAAGAATAAGTATAATGTAAACTCAATATGGACTTTAATATTTGATACTAACGTGTTTTGTATTTGTTATCTTGTTCACTCTTTAATACTTTGCTTGTTAAATGACTAATCTAGATTTATATTGTATAACACTTGGCACAACAAATGCTTAGCACTTTTATAGCTCATGCTGTATGGTATAACAGACACTTGAGCTATGAAAGGAACTTGATTTGTTGTTAACGTAAGTTATAATCATGAATGCCTGATGAGATTTACAAGAATTAGCATTAATTGAATAAGATGACTATCATGTTAACAATTTATAATCTGATTGGAACCTTTTTTGTGTGTGGTTTCCAATTAAATAATAAGAGTTTATATTATACTTGTTTGACATACCATTAGTGAATCCTCTAACCTTGATATTTGTTATTATCATTGTTTAATCCTTACGTTAATCTTCCATCTCAAAGTTCTCATCAACTTCTTCTTCTTCTTCTTTTTCTTTATTGTTGTTACTACTACTACTACTACTACTATTGTTATTAGTATTACTACTACTACTACTACTACTATTGTTATTATTATCGTTGTATTATTGTTATCTATAATTTATACAATTAACTTCCCTATGATTCGACCCCAGTCTTGTCGGGTTATTTATTACTTCGACACTCCTGCACTTAGGAAAAGACATTGATCTTTTAGTCGTGTCAATATCCTTACATAAATTATTCTTTTTTATTATATAAAATCCATAACTCATTTGGTGTAATTACATACATTAAATTTACTTATAAAATTATATACTAAATTTATTAATTTATACCCAAGTATGATAAAAGAAAATAGGATTCATGAATTTTGGAAGTGCGACGTTGAACATGTAATACTTGCAAACAAGGTTATTAAAATTACGATTTTGACATGGCATGGAAAATGAAAAACAATCTCGGATCGTAAAAACAGAACGTAAAATTATAAGGAATTTTAAAATACATTAAAAAAAATTCATGCTTCAAATAAAAATTCATAGCACTTTAAAATACATGCTTCAAATAAAAATTTATACATAATTCAAGTACCTTAAAATACATGCTTCAAATAAAAATCCATACATAGTTCAAGCGCCTTAAAATACATGGTTTAAATAAAAATTTATACATAATTTAAATAAATTTTCATTAGTTAATAATTAACAAACTTAAAATAAATAACCTGTTGGTGTGTTATGTGAACTAAAATCAGCTTCATTGCCTTCATCTTCCTCATTATTCCTTAGACATTCATCAATATTATTAGCATCAAGAGGATTATTAATGTCACTACTAGTACCAACACCAATATTATGAGCATAAATGTTACTATTAGTACCAACATCAAAATCATCAATTTGAATCTTTAAATCATCTTTAGTACCATGACTCTTCATTTCAGCATCATTAGGAATTTCTTCTTCATCACTTTCATCTTCATTACTATTTTTTCTTCGTGTTGCACTGTTAATAACACCAAGCAAATCAATGATTTGACACGACAAAAAGATTGATGCCTTCTCTCAAGTGCAGGAGTGTCGAAGTAATAGATAACCTAGCAAGACCGAGGTCGAACCATAAGGAGGTTAATTGTATAAATTATAGATAACAATAACACAATAACAACAATAATAGTAATAATACTAATACTAATAATAATAATAATAATAATAATAATAATAATAATAATAATAATAATAATAATAATAATACTAGTAGTAGTAGTACTAGTAGTAGTAGAAATAGTAGTAGTAAAGAAGAAAAAGAAAAAGAAGAAGGAAAAAAAATAAAAATAAAAAAAATAAGAAGAAGTTAATGAGAACTTTGAGATGGAAGATCAACATAAGGATTAAACGATGATAACAACAAATATTAAGGTTAGAGGATCCACTAATGGTATGTCAAACAAGTATAGTATAAACTATTATTATTCAATTGAAAACCACATACAAAGAAGGTTCCAATTAGATTACAAATTGTTAACATGATTACATTAGTTATCTTATTTGATTAATTCTAATACTTATAAATCTCGTCAAGCATTCATGATTATAACTTACATTAACAACAAATCAAGCTCTTTTCATAGCTCAGGTATCGGTTATACCATACAGTATGGGTTATGAAAGTGCCAATCATTTGTTGTACCAAGTGTTATACAATATAAATCTAAATTAATCATTTAACAAAAAATATATTAAAGAGTGAACAAGATAACAAATACAAAACATGTTAGTATCAAACATTAAGGTCCATGTTGAGTTTACACTATACTTATTCTTATACCATTAGTGTAGCCTTTTCACCTTGATATAATAAACTTAGTTAAACATAATGAAAGAAAAAAAAATAAATAAACAAAATAAGAACATCAATAAGATAAAAGTTAACTAAGTAAAAGAAAGGAAATGAAAGGCATAAACTTGATATTAATGAAAACAAAACCTAAACATTACAAAAATACAAAGAAAGAAAGCAAAAGCATGATCTTTATATGGAGACCAAGATGCCTAAATGCATAGTAAATGCCTCCTTTTATAGGTCAAAATTAAGAACTATTGATTTGATGATTAATTGATGAGTGGGTGGCCAACTCTTGACTTAGTGACAATTCTTATCTTCTCTTGTTTGCCCAAAACGTCATTGATAACGTTAAAATTAGAACCACTTCAAAACATGAAAGTTGTAGGAAATTTTCTCAGCTTTCTAGAAAAAGATATAGGCTAAACACTGAATAGTGCGCGGGCTGTAGGACAAATTCAGACTTCTTTGTTGTTGCTTCAATTTTGACTTAAAAATAGTCTTTATAAATCCTGGGCTCCATATAAAAGTTGTAGGCCTATGTCTTACCTTTACATCCATATAAAGTAAACCTAAATTCAAGACCTACAGCTCTAGATATGACCCAATTACTGAACAGTATTCCAATTGGGACTGCACCAATATCTCTTTTCTAAGTTTGACCATCTCTTTGTCCTTTCAATTTCAGTTCTTAAATTCATCAATCAATCCTTTCATATTATATGATAGGCTTGTATTTAAAATGAACATTTACCATAAATTAAAGGTATCTTATATTATTAGATACGTTATTATAAAACATGCTTTAGTTAAGGAGTTATTAATACTTCAAGTGCAAAATGATGATATAAAACCTTGATAAAAATTGAACTTTTAAGTACTAATCACCCCCCCAACCAGCTTATTACTAGTCCCTAGTAATCAAAGCGTTTAAATAGAAAAATAATTTACAAATTCCACAAAACAAGATACTCATTATTTAACTTCCATTAATCTATCCAAATAAACAAACTCTCATTAAATTTATATATCTGCTCAATACCTCTTAAAGAAGATATTAATAAACCTTCCTTTTGTGCTCAATATATCAACACATAGTTATGGGGCTTTACTTGGAAGAAAACAAAATTCTTATTCTAATGTTTAAGGTTAACTTTCTTGGGTTGAGATTTCTTTTTCTTTTTCTTTTTTTTTCTTTTTTTAATATATATACATGTAACTTAAAACATAATATATCTTTAACTCATGTAGCGAGCTTTCAACTAATAACTCCCAAACCAGTTAGTCTTAAGGCATTAGGAGTTGAGACACCCCTGCAAGCTTAATAACTCGGGTTGCCGATACTGATATGTAGATAGTGCAATGTTTGATTTCCTTAAGCTTTTCTCCTCAACCCATGTAACAAGCGTTAGGCCAATAGCTCCCAAATCAGTTTACTTTAGAGAATTGGGTGTTAAAACACCTCTTCAGGCTTAATTGCTTCAGTTAGGGATGCTATGAAACCAAATTTATCTATATTTTTATTATCGTCATTTTTTTGCTCTTTTTTTGTTTTTTTTTCAAATTATATACTATCCCTTTCCTTTAGTTGTTACCTTTAACAAAAGAACATAAATAATATAATAATCCAATGTGTAACCCATGATCATATGTTAAAGTGTGTGTGTGAAAATTAAGGTTTAAGAATACATGTTAAATGAGCATATGAGCAGAATGAAGTGATAATAACACGAGAGTCATGTAAACCTGAATATTTCAAGAAGTATTATAGTAGACCTTGTTAAGAATGATTTCTAAGATGTATCTCAATAGTCACTTTAAAAAAAGAGCTTATTTACTCTGTCATCCTAGTAACAACAATTTTGCACATACTTTATGAAATAGAAAATATAATTAGTTAAATTTTTTTTAATATCATCTACTGCCCTCTCCCCACAACTAAAATGAGACATTGTCCTCAATGTTCTAAGGTAGAAAGATAGAGTATCAAAGACATCACCTGAAATACCAAACACTGACAAACCTGAAATATACTTAAACAAATATAAGAAACAACAAAAGATAAATGATCCTTAAAAGCTAGCAAAAGACACAAGTTTTTACAAACTAAAACTCAAATCGCAATTGTGATTGTGGCTCACATCTTCCCTTGGTTTTACGTCCAAGAACGACTTAAACGCCCTCTATGTGTCAAGGATTGGCTTCCCATCCAGTTTTCTTAAAAACTAGCAAATAAAGTCTTTTTTAGTCAAATTCCCAAGACTAAGTCAATCATGTTCTTTATAAAAATGAGTTCATAAGTCATGAATTGTATGATGCTTATCTCCACTATAATGAGACTTAAGAGTCAATAGAAGATTATCTAAAGACTCTTTGTGTTTTGAAATAAATTTCAAGTTTTGTGGAATGCATGTGAGTCCTTAAAAATGGTGGGCTAGTAAAATCTACTTTCTAAGATTTCTACAATCCTCTTTTTTTATGATAAATGATCCTTATATGCCTTAGAGTGACAAAATTTAATTACACTACTTACCTCATTTTACAATCCTTTTTTTTTTTTACGATAAATGATCTTTATATGCCTTAGAGTGACAAAATTTAATGACACTTCTTACCTTATTGTTAGGAATGCAACTTTGAAATATTTGATTATCACAATATTTGAATAAGTAAGGGTTATCCTAACAAAATTTTTGCACATCGCTAAAAAATTTTCTTTTGTCTTTGATACTCTAGTGAGCTAGCAAAAATTCTAAAGCAGAAAGATTGATATTTTTAGCAAACCAGGGCATTGAACTAAGAGAAAGTAAAGATTTATTAGGAAAGTAATCATCAATTGGTGTGATGTTGAATGTCGAATCTATTGTCACTCTTGATAAAAAATCTGCATCAATATTTTCGGTACCTTTTTTATCCTCGATTTCTTCTTGTTTGGTCATAGAATGAGGAAATGAAATTGCTGGTGGGAAATTAGTCTTTTCTTTACAATGTTCAGATTTAACCCCTTCCTTACCCTTATAGATTAACTCGTCATCTTTCTCATAAGGTTCAAGAATTGGTTTTTGAAGAACCTTACCACTACGAAAAGTGATGACTAATTTGACTTGATCCATGTGTTGACTTCTAGAACTACTTGCATTTGCATTGTATTGCCCCTTAGGATTTTACTATAGTTGAGATGCAAACTTACCTTTTTCTTGAAAACCAAGAGCAGATGTGAATTTTGCAAAAGTATCTTTAAAATCTGTTATGCTTTGAACAAGTTGAGTGTTAATTGTCTCTTGCTTTTCAATGAATGCATACAAAGTCTCCTCAAAATTTCTTCTAGGAGGTGAAGCATAAGGAGATACATATCCATGAGAATTTTGGAAATTATGGTATGTTTGAAACTGTGGTTGTGAAGTTTGTGTATTGTCACTCTTCCAACTAAAATTTGGGTGACTTCTCTAACCAAGGTTGTATATTTGCGAGTATGGGTTATGATTGGGTATTTGAAAACTGTTTAAAGTATGAGCTTATTTATGAAGACATTCCTCAAAAGAAGACAAGGTTAGACAATCATTGGTTGAGTGTTCATTTATTTCACAGATTTGATAAACAATGTCTTAAATAGATTTTAATTTACCACTCTTTTTTAATTCTATTGCCTCAACTTTTCTAACTAAAGATGCAAACTTGGCTTGGAGGTCATGATCTTCCCTAAGGTTGTACATATCTCCACTAAATGTATGAGATTGAGTTTTACTCGGTACCTCATATGTGTCTGTAGTGTCCTAATTTTAAGCATTTTCAACTAGCAAGTCTAGGTACTCCATTGCTTCATTAGGGTCTTTATCTTTAAAGGTTTCATTACATATTAATTCAACCATTTGCCTATCTTTAGGTGTTAAGCCTTCATAAAAATATAAAACCAATCTCCGTATTTTAAAACCATGATGAAGACAAGTATTAAGCAAGTCTCGATACCTATCCCAACGTTGATAAAATGTTTCTCCTGGTTTTTGAGTGAAAATGGTGATCTTTCTTTTGAAAAATTTTATTTTATGAGATGGGAAAAACTTCTTTAAAAATTATTGTTGTATTTCATCCCAAGCACGAATGGATCTAGGTCTCAAGTTTTGTAGCCATATTTTAGCTTTATCTTTTAATGAAAAAGAAAAAAACTTTAATCTGATGGTGTTCATGCTATAATTTGAATTATTATATGTGTTACAGACCTCCTTAAATTCTCTTAAATATAAGTATGGATTTTCCAAATCGAAGCCATGAAAAGAAGGTAAAAGTTGAATAATGCCTAGCTTAAAATTGAAATGAGATGCATCAGGAGGGAAACACTATGCATGATGATGCACTTGTTCTTGTGGGATTCATGTGGTCTCTAAGTGTTCTAACACGGTTATTCTCATTATTCTCATTATAAAGTGATTGATTATCTTCTTCGGCTATATTTTCTGAAAATGATGAGGATACCCTATAAAGTCTACCATTTAATGTACGTGACCACACTCTCTTGCACATGTAGACATAGAATAAAAAGAAGAAGAAAACAAAAGAAGGAGAAACAAAACAAAAGAAACAAAGTTATATACAAGAAAAGTGAAAAAAAAAATAAATACTATAATTTGTACAAGAACTTACCTCCCCAGCAACAGCGCCAAAAACTTGACACGATAAAAAGATTGATGTCTTCTCCCAAATACAGAAGTGTCGAAGTAATAAATAACCCGGTAAGACCGGGGTCGAACCACAAGAAAGTTAGTTGTATAAATTATAGATAACAATAACACAATAACAATAGTAATAATAATAATAATAATAATAATAATAATAATAATAATAATAATAATAATAATAATAATAATAGTAATAAAGAATAAGAAAAAGAAGAAAAAGAGAAAGTTGATGAGAACTTTGAGGTGGAAGATTAACATAGGGATTAAATGATGATAACAACAAATGTCAAGGTTAGAGGATCCACTAATAGTATGTCAAATAAGTACAGTATAAACTATTATTATTCAATTGAAAACCACACAAAAAAAGAGGTTCCAATCATATTATAAATTGTTAACATGATTACATTAGTTATCTTATTTGATTAATGCTAATACTTGTAAATCTTATCAGACGTTTATGATTATAACTTATGTTAACAACAAATCAAGTTCCTTTTATAGCTCAGGTGTTGGTTATACCATACAATATAGGCTATAAAAGTGCCAATCATTTGTTGTACCAAGTGTTATACAACATAAATCTAGATTAGTCATTTAACAAACAAAGTATTAAAGAGTGAACAAGATAACAAATACAAAACATGTTAGTATCAAACATTAAGATCCATGTTGAGTTTATATTATATTTATTCTTACACCATTAGTGTAACCTTTCACCTTGACATAATAAATTTAGCTAAATATAATGAAAGAAAGAAAAATAAATAAATAAAATAAGAACATAAATAAGATAAAAAGTTAACTACGTAAAAGAAAGAAAATGAAAGGCATAAACTTGATATTAATGAAAACAAAATCTAAACATTACAAAAATACAAAGAGAGAAAGAAAAAACATGATCTTTATCTGGAGACCAAGATGCCTAAATGCATGGTAAATGCCTCGTTTTATAGGCCAAAATTAGGAACTATTGATTTGATGACTAATTAATGAGTGGGTAACCAACTTTTGACTTGGTTACAATCCGTATATTCTCTTGTCTACCCAAAGTGTCATTGATAACATTAAAATTAAAACCACTTGAAAACATAAAAGTTGTAGGAAATTATCTCAGCTTTCCAGGAAAAAAAATAGAGTTCATTTGGACTTTTAGAACTCTAGATATGGGCCTAACACTGAATAGTGCACTGGTTGTAGGACAGATTCAGACTTCTTTGTTGTTGCTACAATTTGGGACACTACATGCACGTATAAGATACCGAGTAAAACTCAACCTCATACATCTAGTAGAGGTATGTATAACTTTAGGGAAGATCATGACCTCCAAGCCAAAGTTTGTATCTTTACCTAGAAAAGTCAAGGCACTATAATTAAAAAAGACCTAGAAAAGTCAAGGCACTATAATTAAAAAAGTGTGGTCAATTAAAATCTATTTAAGACATTGCATGTCAAATCTGTGAAACAAATAAACACTCAACCAATGATTGTCCAACCTTGCCTTTTTTTAATGAAATCCTCCATGAACAAGCTCATACTTTAAACAGTTTTCAAAGGCCCAATCATAACCCATACTAGCAAACATATAAATCTTGTTGGAGAAATCACCCAAATTTCAGTTGGAAAAGTGAAATATAAACTTCATAGCCATCATTTCAAGCACATCATAATTTTTAAAATTCTAATGGCTTATGATCCAACTCCTAGAGGAAATCTTGAGGAAATTTTGTATGTATTTAGTGAAAGACAGGAGACAATCAACACTGAACTTACTCAAAGCATAACGCATTTTAAAGATATTCTTGCAAAATTGACATCTGCTCTTAGTTTTCAAGACAAATATAAGTTTCCAGGACAAATATAAGTTTCCAGATCAACCATAACAAAATCTCATGGCACAATTCAATGCAAACGTAAATAGTTCTAGAAGTTGACACATAGATCAAATCAAATCAGTCATCACTTTTTGTAGTGGTAAGGATATTAAGAAACATACTTTTAAACTTTGTGAGATAGATGATGGGTCAATCTCTAAGGGTAAGGAAGGGGTTGAATCTGATCATTATAAAGAAAAAACTAATTCCCAGCTAGCACTTCCATTTCCTTATACCATGACCAAATAGGAAGAAATCGAGGATGAAAAAGGCACCAAACATTCGATATCAAACCAATCAAAAGATTGATTGATGATTTGAAATTGAGAAGACAAAGAAGGTGAAGTTTAGAAAATAAATGCTGGTTCAATCCAAATTGGAACACTGTTCAGCCATTAAGTCATATCTGCAGCTGTAAAACTTGAATTTGAGTTTGTTTTATATGGATGGAAAGCTAAGATATAATCCTAAAACATTTATGGGAATGCAAACCTCAATTCTGATGTTTGGAAGTCAAAATCTTAGCAACAACAGAGAAGTCCGAATACGTCATGCAGCCTAGACATTGTTGAGTGTTCAACCCATATCTTGAGTTTTAGAAGTCCAAATAACCTTTTTTTTTTGTTGGAAAGTTGAGACAATTTCTTAAAACTTTCATGCGAAAATCTATTCGGATTCAGACAAGAAGATAAAGATTATCACCAAGTCATGATATGACCACTCACTCAACAATTAGTCAACAAATCAATAGTTTCTAATTTTGGCCTATAAAAGGAGGCATTTGTCATGCATTTAGGCATCTTGGTTTTTAGATCAAGATCATGTTCTTGCTTTCTCTCTTTATATTTTTGTAATGTTTAAGTTTTGCTTTCATTAATCTCTTGTTTATACTTTTCATTTCCTTTCCTTTACTTAGTTAACTTATATCTTATTTATGTTATTATCTTATTTATTTATGTTTGTCTTCTTTCATTATGTTTAATTAAGTTTATTATGTCAATATGAAAAGATTACGCTAATGGTGTAAGAATAAGTATAGTGTAAACTCAACATAGACTTTAATGTTTGATACTAACATGTTTCGTATTTGTTATCTTGTTCACTCTTAATACTTTGCTTGTTAAATGATTAGTCTAGATTTATGTCGTATAACACTTGGTATAACAAATACTGGGTACTTTCATAGCCAACCATATGGTATAATCTACACCTATGCCATGAAAGGAACTTCATTTGTTGTTGATGTAAGTTATAATCATGAATACCTGACAACATTTACAAGTATTATCATTATTCAAATAAGATAATTAATGTAATCATTTTAAGAATTTATAATCCGATTGGAACCTCCTTTGTTTGTGGTTTCCAGTTAAGTAATAAAAAGAGTTTATATTATATTTGTTTGAAATACTATTAGTGGATTCTTTAATCTTGATATTTATTTTTATCATTGTTTGATCCTCACATTAATCTTTCATTTTAAAATTCTCATCAATTTTTTTTTTATTATTGTTGTTATTGTTGTTTATAACTTATACAATTAAACTCCATAAAACATCAATACTCTTGCACTTGGAAGAAAACATCAATCTACATAGAAAATGAATTTTTCATGAAGTAAGATCATAAGACAAGATAAGTGGGCTTGATATGGGCCTTATGTCTAGGCTTACTTATTATTGGGTTTGATCGGTGATTTAATTACTCATTATTGGGTTTGATCGGTAATTTGATTGGTGACTTAAAGTTTGCCTAAAAAATAAGTTCCTTATGGAACGAGTGATTCTTTAATGCTTAAATTTGTAGATATATAAGATAAAAACCAAATATATACAAGAAAATTGAGAGAAAATATAAGTTTAAAGAAGTGTTAAGTTTGAGAAAAATCTAACCTATTCTATTTACTTTGTAATCCAAGGTATTTATAAAACTTGGTTATATCAGCTCACATCAGAAGTTGCATAAACAATTATTAGTAAAAATATTAGTACCCATTATTGGATGTAGTGTCTAGCATGTCATTGATGAAGTAGTTTATGATTGTTAATGACAAGTTGGCTAGAAACAATCATTAATCAAGAAAAGAGGTGTCTGATTGCATTGAATGTGATGCATGTTTGCAACATTCAACCATTAACTTAGAAAGATGCACTTATAAAGAATATATCAATAAATCATGAAAAAAAATTACATATATGGGTGGTGCATGGCACCACATTCTGACTTCTCAGAACTTGAGAAAAGTATATATATAGATGTGTGCTAGGAGCTGAGAGTTTTTCATGGTATTGAGTCAGAACTCAAAGCACTTTTCAGGCTAACACTTGGAAAGAAAAAGGAGAGACAATCCTTGTTCAGTTTGGTAGCCCAAATAAGATGACTATAAGGTAGTCAATTTAGATTGTGGTTCTCTCTCTTTCTTTGATTTTTTTTACAAGTATTTTTTTTGAATTTGTTTTTTTATATCATTAATATATATTTAGAAAATGGGTTGCTAAACATTATCCATGTTTATCCTTTGTCCATATACGTTACATTATATAGTTTTATTAATTTGATTGTTAGTTTATTAAAAAACATAAATAATTGCTTCAATTATTATTTTTTATTTACAATGACTTATTAAAAAGCACAATAAGGTAAAATAAAGAAAATGGTGAAAATAAAAACAATAGAATAATTGTGGAAAAGGAAAGAAAAATTTAAAAAAATATAAAAGAAAACTATAACATGATCAATATTAATGTTTGGCTTTAATGATATTTATTTATTCTACGTTGTAGAAGATTCATTTGAAGCTAACTTGGTTGTAATCTGTTTGTATATAATTTGTATTTATGAATTTGTTCTTCTATTTAGCATAAGCCAATATTTTCTACTATTATTTTTACCTAAATAAAAATTTAATTACGATTTCTTAGTTAAAAATTTTATTTTTTCAATCTATTGTTTATTTACCGTAATATCTACAACTTGTTATATCTCCTTCTTTTTTTTACTTTTCTTAGAATAATTATTATTTTGATATTAGTTTCTACTTAGCTTTTATTTATTAAAATCCATTTTTATTGCTTGAAACCCCATATGTTAACTTTTTGGTTTCAATAATATAGTTAGAATCTATATCCTATTTGATTATAAGATATTTATTCTTTCCTTAACAAGTTAAATTCCAAGTATTATCTTTAATTATTTAATGGAATAATTTATTGACAAAACTACTATGTTTTAAATGTCCCTTCTCACCTTCTTAATGAAGTTTATCACTAAATTTAAGTTAATGATACATCTAAGAAGGAGTTGTATACTCGTCAATTTTTTTAATCTAATAAAAGGTTAATACCTTCTATATGAAAAACTCTTTGCAATAAATTTTCATTTCTTCTTTTTATTTTGTTTAGCACTTAAACATGACATATTTGAGTAGAAATCTCAACTTATGAGGTTGGAAAAAACCTACAACATCCTTAATTAAAAAAAACTTGAAAACAAGAAAAATCCCTTAAAATAAAAAAAAAATCTCCCAGTACTTGAATTTACTTGCATGAGAAGGAAAAAAGTCAAGGTTATACATATATAAATTTAAATCTATATGCTTAGTATATATTCATAAACATAAATTTTTTTAATCAACTTGTTATCAGTCATTTTGGATTACTCGAAGAAAAAAGACTAGGAGAACCAATAGTCTCCTATAAAAATTTGATGTTGATGGTATGAGCTTTACTAGTTGTAAGAAGTAACCTAGACCTAGTTTTGAGAGCATTGAGTGTCTAGGACACATACTATTTAATCAAATATTTTTAAATTTATGGTTAGAAAAAAAAAACTGGTTTATGTAATAATTGATTAGCTCACAAAAGAAAAGTGAAAAATAAGTAAAATCAAAATCAAAATCAAAATAGAAGAAAAATAAACAAAGAGCTAATGTTCAAAATAAAAAAAGGGATCAAAATAAAATTAAATTACTTGGGAACCAAGAAACTAAAAAGAAGATAAAATTTATAGGCTATAAATCATAAGTGAATAGTAGAGAAAGGCCTATCACACAAAAAAAACTATTCATCATATTTTCTACTAAAACTTTAACTACCACCATAAATAGAGAGAGAATATACTAAAAAAAAAAGAGGAAAAAAAAAGAAAGAGAAAATAGGGGACTATTCATCATCTTCCCCCTTACAATTTATCAAAACTTTAACCAAAAAACCCTAAAACCTAAGCCACCAAGCATGAGAGCCACCATAATTTATTTTTTTGGAGAGAATATCAGCTAAATGATGGAGAAATAAACCCTACAAAAATACTATTCATCTTCAACTATCTTTTTACCACAAAAAAAACATAGCCTATCTTTCTCTTTTTTAAACCAAAACTTCCTCCTTAATCTCTCTCACATCTTACCTTCATATATTACAAAACTATTATTATTATTTTGATCTCAAAACCCTCTATAAAACCCCTTAATCAATTGAAATTGATGACCCCTACATCGTCATAGATTGAGGAGATGAAGAAAACAACCACCAAAACTTATTTATTTTATTTCTCTCATCAGACCTCCAAACAAGAAAAGATCACTGTCATTTTTCTCCTCTTAATGAGTAATACACAACTATATAAACCCTATAATTCAATGATCTTTGTATGAGTAACTAGAAAGATAAAAAAAAAAAAGACAACAGTGAAATAACTATAACCATCTGACCTTCAAAGGTCAGGTCTCCCTTACTTGTCATTAGTGACTTACACGCCCTTTCACACACCAATCAAATATGGATGATGTATGGAATGACACACCAAACATGACAACCTCTATTAACACATGACTGCCATATGTTAACACTGTTTCTTTCGATCCAACATTGTTTTGCAACTATTCAGTCTTTTTTTATTCTCCTCAACCACCCATAAAAAGTCTATTTTTGAATCTAGGTTTGATTTTTATTTAGGGGTTGATTCCTAGAAAAGATATTTGTTAGAGAAATACATAAAAAAAAATTTTACTGATAGGATTTGCCTTAGGAGTTTGGCAAAACCTTCTTATCTCTTAGTGCTTGAACTAGACCCAAAAGTGACTCCAATTAGGTTTTCTTAACCAGTAAAATGTTTTGGACACCTATAAAAAGATTTGTCTTTGGACATTTAATAAGTATTCAGACATCTAAGATTTGTCTTCCTTATAAAAAATGCCTCTATATGCTATTAAATTAAATTTCATGCTTACCAATAAAATTCTGATAACTTTGATGTTCATCGCAAAGTGCTGGAATTATTGAATATCTTTTAAATAATTATCTTATTTATTTTTGGTTTGATGTGTTTTGTGATGAGATTTTGAGATTGAACAATGTTTATTGGATTGATACTTATTATTGAATGTATTTGATTGAACCTCTTAATTTTGCATTTTGTTTTCTTTCATGTCCCAAAGAAGTAGTATATAGTTCCCACATAATACCTTAATATATTTAAACAAAATATCAAATTAACTTGAATTTCAAAAAAAAAATAAGTAAAATTGATAATCAACCATCAATAAATATGAAATTCAATAGAAACATGTTTTTACAATCAAGGAAAAATTATATTGTTTCCTAAAAAATAGGGATCAAATTGTAATTGTACAATAATCAGGGACTAAATTAGAAATATCATAAATCAATAGCTGAATTGGAATTCTTCATCTTTAACACAATAATAAGTTTTTTCTAGAATCCTAAAATATGTTTCAAGGGTAAAATTATAAATTTTCTAAGGTTTAGAAACTAAACTGTAATTTTTTCAAATCGAGGATTTGAGTATAATTTTTATCATTGTCAAAAATTAGATTTTCTAGAATTCAATACTATTTTTTATTAAGATTTCTTATCCCTAATACATCAATTAAACCAAATGAATCTCAAATTAATATTCCTAACAAAACTATACAAAATCAATCAGTCAATCAATTTATTACTCATAACAATTAATTCATTAAACTTAAACTTAAAAACATAAACTTCAACTCTTCATCAATATAAACATTTAAAAATTATAATTAACAAAAACAATCATGTATATCAAAATATGATTTTATCTTTAAAACATAATTCCACCATCACCCATCATCCATCTATTTCATTTCTTTTCCTTTTCTTTTTTCTCTCTTTATCGTTGTCTTTTGATTCATCTCTTCTTAGTTTTTAAATTCTTCTTCTTATCTTTTTACTCATATTTATATATTTATCAAATCACGTTATTTTTCTAATTTTCCTTACAATCAATTAACAATAATATTTATATATAAAAGAGCAAAACTATCTTCCTTTATCCTAACAAAGATAAAGAATACAAACAAAACATGAAGATTTTTAAAAGTTAAGCAAACAAATATCCTGAACACTAACTGGAAGTAGATAACCACTAGTTCATTGGCCTGCGCCTCGTAGTGAGTTAATATGAATTTTTTTTTAGGAAAAATATTAAGAGTATGTAAAATATTTTAATAGTGTTATTAAATTTAATCAAGTGAATTAATTTTTAAACCTCTAATCAACTCTTTGTTAGACTCAAGTGCTTTGAGTCTACCAACTACACTAAACCTATGTGTTTTTTGTTTTCAAAAAATAAAAATTCACTTATAGTTGTTCTAAAAACATATTTATTTTGTATTTTATCTTTGTTTTTTTAACCTAATATATTTTTATCTTTTCTATAGTTTTTTCCTTCTATTTTGGATATCAACCACATGTATCCCTAAAATTCACTCAATTGTTTTTACTAATATCTAATTTTAGTGAAAAAATCATCTATAAAAGTACACAAATTAAAATAGTTAAAAGGACAATAAATCTTTTACATATACAATATTTTCTTTTCCTACAACATATTGTATGAATTCAAAATTTTTCTATTATGATCATATATTTTAAATTTTCGTATATAGTAATTGTTATAACATAGAATAAACTATACTTGTAACAAACTTTGATAATTAGATCATGCAATAACATCTCAATTTAAAAAAAGCATGAATCCTTTAAAAAACTATCCAACAATTGGATGGAATTATAAAATTAATATTTTCATCCACAATACATGTAAAAAAAAAAGTT
Organism: Populus pruinosa; assembly: GCA_026413675.1. NCBI lineage: Eukaryota > Viridiplantae > Streptophyta > Magnoliopsida > Malpighiales > Salicaceae > Populus > Populus pruinosa. The sequence continues at coordinate 7,541,078 of JANKMR010000020.1, forward strand.
TGTTTTTGAAGACTTGAAATAAATCATTTAGAACTTAACATTGTTTTTCATTCTTTCACCTTCAAATATAACAAATTTATAAAACATGTTGTACAAACAAAAAAGAGTTTGCAAATAAGTTTTACTACATATGAATAAAAAATCATGATTGAATAAGATAATGTTTGTTTTTACAATCCAATCATGCTTTGAAAAAATTTTAAATTTTTTGACCCAAATGTTTGGGTCTGATTGTCATGCTTGATTTGACAAACAACAAATAAAGAGGAGAAGCGTACACTTTAGTTGTCAGGAGAGAGAAAAGAAAGGAAAAACACAAACAAACAATCATTAGTGCAATCTAACTATTAAATATCTACATGTGTTATATTATGTGGAAGGGGGTACGTTTACGCATCTAATTAAATAGCGAATAACCATATTTGACCACTAGGAAGTGTTATACCTGCCTTCTTAATAGCGTGGGCGCTGCCCACTTGTTAGAACGTGAGGAATACACATCCACATCTTTTTGATTAAAAAATAACAAATATAAAGAGAAAATACTAAAACACTCCTCATGATCTTCTTAATTACACAAAATACTCATATAAAATACCAAAATAATCTCAAAATCAAAGTTTTTTTTTATCTTTTCTAAGGCTAACTCGTTATTTTCCTGTACTTGAAAATTAAAAAAAACTAAATACCCTTGTAGAAGAAAACCTAAGAAATATTTATCCACTCATGAAAAGATAAGAAATTAAAAGTAAAATTATTATTTAAAAAATCTCTTGAAATATAATGATTTTTTTATATTATTTAACTTTTATTATAATATAAATAAGAGGACTTCACCATAAAAAAAATAGTGATAAATTTTTTTTTTACTTGTCAGTCAGTCATCTTGTGTACCTCAAGCATGTATGAAACCAGCATAAGTATCCCAAGCAAGAGGAAACGTGCATGGCCTGATATTGTCGAGGACCAATTTGTACCTAATCCTAAATTAGTCGACTTAGACGGTACAAGGTAATTATTTTTGAATATAAATGTTATTTATTTATGTTTTTTTTTAAATTAGCGTGGTTGTATGAATTAATTTGTATATATTTTAAATTTTAAAGTTAACAATTATATAAAATTTTAATAATTTTTAAAAAATCCAAACTCATAATTATTTAAAATCAAACCTAAAACTTGACAGTTAAGCTAACTCTGTAGTTAAAGGATGTTATTACTCTGTAGATATGCAATTTGGACGACTAATTAATACAAAGGAAGAGGTAAAGTTGCCAATGGCAAAGCAGATTGTGTTGAGCTGACCAATCAGATCTTCTAAATGCATATCACATATCAGAATAATAATTTATTGTATAATATCTTCCGAGTCAATACTCTCTTAGAAGTCACCCACAAGTTGATCTAATAACATACAGCCCAATTACAACGCTTATTTTTCATTCTGCAACAAGAACTGTGGACAATTCTTTGAGGGCACCATGTGCTGCTTTTTATTATTCCTTCACTCCATGCATGTGTAAAAGCTCCTCTCTTCTCTTCTTTTGAATCAGCTCAAATCCCTTGTAGATAAATCCTAATGAAAAAGCTAAAGTGACTAAAGCTAAACTTGTCTCTATCTTCGTGTTCCTTGCTTTGCCTCTGGTCTTTCACTTTTAAAGCTTACAAATTCTGCAGACACGTCTCTGTACTTTCTATCTTGGATTCCAAAATCCATGTCACTCACATGTAATCACTTTGATTTGGAGGCGGCCCTTCCATGTACGTTATTTTACAGTATTTACAAAAGGGTGCCTACGATGATCATTTTTCTTATCTTTTTTTTTTTTTTTTTGCAGTGACGACACATTCATGATCTAGTCATCAAGCAGCACTAGTGTGGGTCAATGCGCAGGGAAAAAAAGTGGCGAGGAATCTCTTTGAAGTTTCCCATCCAATACTCTCACTTTGCTCATTTTTTCTTCGCACCAATGAAGTTGTTCTTCACTCATTTCAGACATTCTCAATACTCTAGAGACGAGTTTTAAGTCTATGAGTCCCATCAAAATCTCCATCTCTTCCTCCACTGTTAATTTTCTTTTCCTTATGCAAGTGCGACCGCGGCGAAGATCTTTAAGCTTAATCCTTTTCTGCACAGATACAGTATGTCAAAGCATTCATGGATTAGTTTCAGAATAATACTCTCATAATTAATAGTATACCATGACATGAGAGCGAGAAGCAGAGTTTTATAAGCTTACTTTTTTATTAACTTTCTTTATTAATTGAAGAAGAACCGGATCCACTGAATCCCTTCTATTTCGCCTAAAGAATGCCATAATTATCTGGCAGGTTTTCTCCTTATCAGCCTTGAGAAAATTCATGAATGTTCGGATTCCATCTTCCATTATCATTAGAAATGCAGCTGATGAAATTCTTGAGCCAAAGTTAACATCATCCTTCTGATCATCTTCAGAATCTTGAAATAAAAAAATAAAAGAAATTAAGAAATCTAGGCATACAGAAAGGAAAAGTAAGCTGACTGAACCCATGCTAAAAACCCTACATCTAGAATTTCAGATTAACAAAGAGAAGCGATAGGGAATTAAAAAGACTGAAAATTGCATGTTAATGGCTTGAACATGTAAATTTTGACTGTGAATCTTGAATTCAGATCTCGTTATAATTTAGGTTGTGGAAATTTCATGGGATGAAAGAAGGTTATTCTTCCTGTATAATCTAAGGTCTAGTAAGCCTTCCAATGTGCTTTGGGAAAGATATGAACCCAAATTCTAATCGTTTTGAAGGATATAAGAAATTGACCTATTCTAATGGCAAATATTCTTTGTTCTTCTTTTCTTCTGTTTCCTGAGATGATGAGATGTATACAGAGGATCAGGCTTTCGTTTAATGCATACCTCGATATTCTGGCACCAGGAGCAACTTTGGTGCTAAAAGCCTCATTCTAGCATAAACCTCAGGTCTCCGGCCTTGCTCATAAGGCTCATTTTCGACATATCTCTGCAAAAGGACTTGGAATTGCTGAAACTGTTGCGCAATATGTGCAGGACAACCAGGATCGAAGTCGCGTTGCGAAGCTCTTTTACGTTCAAAGTTCTTGTAGTTCCAATTAAGTGCTTCCCATGTCAAGCAAATTTGAGCTACATAGGCACCTTCCAATTCATGGTACGGGTTTTGGCGGATGTCTGAAGGCTTCTTTTTTATAGTCGAAAACTTATGAACAATCCTATCTGAAATTGATCTTGGATTCACTTGGATGGACCTAAGAGAATCTGAAAGCAGGAATCTCATTTGAAATTAATGAGTTTTCTGAAAGAATTATGACAAAATCTGTAACGCAGGAACATTGACATTTCAAAGTACTAAAATAAAATTACCTGTTTCATGAAGCTTTTGAGCACTAATTCTATCTAGGAACGTCATCTCTTCGTCATATTTTTGGAATACTGTGTAGGATTCCCACCTGGGGCAACTTCTTCGCGATGAAGAAGAGAATGGATCCTCAGTTCCTGAATCCTTGATTGAGCTCCTCCATTCAGAGGAACTCTTAGAAGTTGAACCCACGGTGCACGAGTCACCAAATATTTCTTCCTCGTCCTTTTCTTGAACTTGAAGTTTCCTTGATTCCAACCGGGTTGGCGCAAAAACCAGAAATTTTTCATCAACGGAGAAATTTGTATCTGTCTTTTTATTTTCAATTTCTTGATTAATGCAGTCTTCTGCAAGAAAAACATCCCAAGAATATGAGGACTAATGGAAGTATTGCAAGTATAACATGTAACAAACTTTTCTTAGAGAAGAATATGCGATGCAAATAGCCACATACCGCCACGGATTTCGTCACTGTCCATGAAACCACCTTTGTGCAAGTCTTTGGTGAACGGAGCGGTGGGTCCGTGTAGATTCGGGACAGAATCATGAAACGAATCTGTGTCACTTGTCGGCATCTCTTCTTCGACAATATCCGCACCATCAAGTTCTGATTCTGAACCTGCTGGGACAAGAACAGAAAGCATATCTTCACTAGCAAAACTACCATCTTGGCCTTCAAGTAAGGGTTCCTCTGGCGAGCTTATGAAATCTTCAACATTTGTATGGGTGCTGTTGTTGGGCGGCATAAACTGAAGTGCTGATTCACGTTCACCACCATGAACTATGCCGCCTGCAAGGTTTTCTTTTTCCATGGACTGAACGTAGTACCTACTATACGTTTCATTTTCTTCTTCCTCATCTTCATCAGAGAAATTGTATTCATATCCATTTCGGTTTCTGCAAAACAAGAAAAAAGAAAGTTGAACATATTTTGTTGTTAAGAGGGAGGGGGGGAGAGAGGGGGGCTGGCGCCATGATACCTTTGGATTATAGGATAGCTGCCAATGAAGTTGATGAGCTTAAGAAGCAAGTTGGAGGAGAAGTAGAGGAGGAGAAGGAGAAGGAAGGAGGAGCTGGAGACATTGTTGAACAAGCTAACAAGAGTTTCTCCTGAACATGTCATTTCGTTGCTGATGTTGTTGCTTGTTCCAAAAACGAGTCCCTAAAAACTTTGGAAGACCAAAGTGCGCTCCTAGAAAAAAAGTTGTGTTCTTTGGTTAGCTTTCATAATGTCTGCCTCCAGCTTCTAGTTCAAATTTGGTCATTCTTTGCTTCAAAATGTCCAATACGTCCTACACTGATAAGTGCTTTTTCTTAAAGCGCTTTACCTTGATAATGACCAAATCACAATTTATTATACATGGCTTTTGATTTGGAGATTACCATGTAACAGTGACTACAGCACAAAATTAAGCACGGCTCTCTTAAATCTTGGTGTTATCAAAGGATTTCATGCATTATGGAAATTTTAATAAATTTGGTATCCTGTGCATGTTAAAGGGTTATTTATGTATTAAATAAACTGAAATTTTCTCATGTTACTTACTTTTTTTATTTTTTTTAATAACACAACTAATTCTTGGATCCATTAAATACGCTACAAGCTTAATAGATAAGTAAGTTATCGCCAAAAATAACAAACATATATATAAAAATTCAAATCTAAAATATAGAGGTAAAGAATTCTCTGGTATAACCGTTAGACAACAAATCTGAATGTTTATTTTTTATTTTTGTTTATATTTATTGAATTTAAAGCAACATATTTAAATTAAATATTCATGAATTAGTCCAAACTATAAAAAAAAAAGAGAGAGAAGCTTGCGATGTTTTTTGTTCAAGTATTCTCTGATTATTGAATTCAAAATGAATGATAAAAGTTAAATCTAATAGATGGTCATGTTTTTTCGGAAATATGTGAGGATCCTGACCGTAGCTAAATCCATCAATTTCATTTGAGAAAAATAAAATAAAATAAAATAAACAAACTGAGATTACAAAGATTGCATCAACAATCAGCTTCAAATTGATCCGTATAAGATACGATTTGATTCTATTACACACACACACGTGTGTGTGTGTGTGTGTGTCGGGTGGGGTGGGGTGGTGGGGAAAAAGAAAATGATATTCATGTTTACCTTTAGAAAATAACTTGTCAGTTGTTGGCATGCTGACGTAAAGAACTTCTGGATATATAGCTTGGTTTTTTTAACAAGAAAAAGTTAAAAACCATGTAGCTTTAATGTTTTTTTTTTAATATATATAAAAAATAAAATAATAAACTCATAACCTAGATTGACTCAGCTAGGACTATTAAGGTGGAATGTAGATAATTCTGGAAATAGCAAGCCATGATCTTCAAAAATTGACGGAGGTTTAAGAGATCATGAATGGAAGTTTTCTATATGCTTTTTATTGTTCTATGTGTATAAGAAATTAGATGTGGTATAGGTTTCGCAATTCAAAAGGCTCTTCAAATGAGTATTGCTTGCTTCTATGCACCTTACAAAAGCTTGATTGTGGGGTTTGGTTTATTTAGGGTTTGTTTAAGATTGTAATAATAGTAATAATTTAAAGTATTTTTTTGTTAAAAAATAAATTATTTTAATTTTAAAAAAAATTATTTTTAATATCAGCATATTAAAATAATTTAAAAATATTATTTTAAATAAACATAAAATTTTAAAATTTTAAAAAAATATTATTTTAAATAATTTAAAGTATTTTTTGTTAAAAAATAAATTATTTTAATTTTTAAAAAATTATTTTTAATATCAGCACATTAAAATAATTTAAATTATTAAAAAAATATTATTTTAAATAAACATAAAATTTAAAATTTTTAAAAACACAGTACACCAAACACTCCCTTAATTGCTATTAACTGAATTAAGAGTTATAACATTACGAGATTATGATATTTATAAGATGATTTTAATAACATTTTTAAATGCTTTTAATATCTTTTTTTTCTGTGGACTTTACATATCAAATCAAGTTTCGGATCATTTAGCCAAGCAGAGAGTCACTAAGATTTAGTTGCATGGGTTTATTTTTTTAATTTTTTAATTTTGTTTATGTTTTGGTTCGTGGGTTAAAAAGGCTTTTCTTTAAAAAAAAATTGGTTTATTCATAAAATATCTGATACTATTTTTATTGTTCCTCTTTCCCATTCTATTTAGCCATTTTCTTAATGGTAGTAACATATAGTAATGAAGTTTTCATGTTTGAAAAATAAAAATAATCAAATCAGTTTAACCAACCTAATTTATTATATAAATCATGACCCTAACTGTATTAAATAACCTTGCTTTATTAAATTAATTTTTTTATTTAATTAAACAATAATAAGAAATTTGCTTGAAAGACAACAAACAAAATTATTAAAATATTTTTCTTCAATCTAAACTCTATTTCCTTATTAATTTATTTCTTTATTTTTTTAACCAAATTATGTTTTTTTAATTGTAATCATTGTTTTTCAAAAAAAAAATCTATCATGATCTCAATTTTTTTTTAATATCAAAATAATATTTAAATATCTTGTATATGGTTCAAGGAAAAAAAATTAATAAATATTATAAAATCATGTCATAAGTCCTACAAAATTTGAAGAACAGAAACTTTATTTTCATTGAATATTCATGAGTTTTTTTGGCATATCATATGCATAATGATACTGATTAGTACTTAAAAGTGCATTTTTATCATGGTTTTATATCATCATTTTGCACTTGAAATATCAATAACTCCTTAACTAAAGCATGTTTTATAATAATATATCTAATAATATAAGATACCTTTAATTTGTGGTAAATGTTTATTTTAAATGCAGGCCTATCACATAAATGAAAGGATTGATTGATGACTTTAATAACTTAAATTGCAAGGATAAAGAGATGACCAAACTTAGAAAAGAGATGTCGGTGCAATCCAAACCGGAACACTGTTCGGTAATTGGGTCATATCTGGAGCTATATATCTCAGATTTAGATCCAATTTATATGGATGGAAAGGTAAGACATAGGCCTACAACTTTCATAGGAGTCCAAAATCTAAAAAGGTCATTATCAAGTCCAAATTATAGCAACAACAAATAAGCCTGAATCTGTCTTCCAACCTGAGCACTGTTCGGTATTTTGACCATATCTGGAGTTCTAGACGTCCAAATGAGCTGAATGTTTTACACAAGAAAGCTGAGACAATTGCCTAAAACTTTCATGTTTTCAGCTGACTCCAATTTTGACGTTATCAATGACGTTTTGGGCAGACAAGAGAAGATAAGGATGGTCACCAAGTCAAAAGTTAGCCACCCACTTATCAATTAGTCATCAAATCAATAGTTCCCAATTTTGACCTATAAAAGGAGATATTTGCCATGCATTTAGGCATCTTGGTTTCCAGATCAAGATCATGCTCTTCCTTTCTCTCTTTGTATTTTTTGTAATGTTTATGTTTTGCTTTCATTAATATTAAGTCTATGCTTTTCATTTCCTTTCCTTTACTTAGTTAGCTTTTATGTTCTTATTTTGTTTATCTATTTTTCTTTCTTTCATTATATCTAGCTAAGTTAATTATGTCAAGGTGAAAAGGTTACACTAATGGTGTAAGAATAAGTGTAATGTAAACTTAATATGGACTTTAATGTTTGATACTAACATGTTTTATATTTGTTATCTTATTTACTCTTTAATACTTTGCTTGTTAAATGACTAATCTTGATTTATGTTGTATAACACTTGGTACAACAAATGCTTGGTACTTTCATAGCCCATATTGTATGGTATAACCGACACCTGAGCTATGAAAGGAACTTGATTTGTTGTTAATATAAGTTATAATCATGAATGCTTGATGAGATTTACAAGTATTAGCATTAATTGAATAAGATGACTAATGTAATCATGTTAACAATCTATAATCCAATTGGAACCTTCTTTATGTGTGGTTTCCAATTGAATAATAAGAGTTTATATTATACTTGTTTGACATGCCATTAGTGGAATCTCTAACCTTGACAATTTGTATTATCATTGTTTAATCGTTACATTAATATTCCTTCTCCAAGTTCTCATCATCATCTTCTTCTTCTCTTTCTTTATTATTATTATTATTACTATTATTATTATTATTAGTACTACTACTACTACTACTACTACTACTACTACTACTACTACTACTATTATAGTTATTGTTGATATTGCTATTATTATTGTTTATAATTGTTATTTATAATTTGTACAATTAACCTCCCTGTGGTTCGACCCTGGTCTTGCCGAGTTATTTATTACTTCGACACTCCTGCACTTGGGAGAAGACATCAACCTTTTAGTCGTGTCAAGTTTTTGGCGCCGTTGCCGGGGAGGTAAGTTCTTGTATAAATTATAGTAGTTATTTTATTTTCACTTTTCACTTTTCTTGTATATAACTTTGTTTCTTTTATTTTGTTTCTTTTTATTTTATTTTCTTTCTCCTTTTGCTTTATTCTTCTTTGTTATTTTATTGCAACACGTGCATGAGAGTGTGGTCACGTACATCAAGTGGTAGACTTTGTAGGGTATCCTCATCATTTTCAGAAAATATGGCCGAAGAAGATAATCAATCACTTCATAATGAGAATAATGAGAATAGCCGTGCTAGAACACTTAGAGACCACATGAATCCCACAAGAACAAACGCACCATCATGCATAGTTTTTCCTCCCGATGCATCTTATTTTAATTTTAAATCAGGTATTATTTAAATTTTACCTTCTTTTCATGGTTTGGAATTGGAAAATCCATACTTGCATTTAAGGGAATTTGAGGAGGTTTGCAACACATATAATAATTTAAATTATAGCATGAACACCATCAGATTAAAGTTTTTTCTTTTTCATTAAAAGATAAAACTAAAACATGGCTATAAAATTTGAGACCAGGATCCATTCGTGCTTGGGATGAAATGCAACAACAGTTTTTAAAGAAGTTTTTCCCATCTCATAGAACAAACTCTTTCAAGAGACAAATCACCACTTTCACTCAAAACCAGGAGAAACATTTTACAAATGTTGGGATAGGTATCGAGACTTGCTTAGTACTTGCCCTCATCATGGTTTTGAAACATGGAGATTGGTTTCACATTTCTATAAAGGGTTAACACCTAAAGATAGGCAAATGGTTGAATTGATGTGCAATGGAACTTTTGAAGATAAAGACCCTGATGAAGTAATGGAGTACTTAGACTTGTTAGCTGAAAATGCTCAAAATTGGGACACCGCGGGTACATATGAGGCACCGAGTAAAACTCAACCTCATACATCTAGTGGAGGTATGTACAACCTTAGGGAAGATCATGACCTTCAAGCCAAGTTTGCATCTTTAGCTAGAAAAGTCGAGGCACTAGAATTGAAAAAGAGTGGTCAATTAAAATCTGTTGAAAACATTGTGTGTCAAATCTGTGAAACAAATGAATACTCAACCAATGATTGTCCAACCTTGCCTTCTTTTAAGGAATGTCTCCATGAACAAGCCCATGCTTTAAACAGTTTCCAAAGACTCAACCATAAACCATACTCCCAAACATACAACCCTGGTTGGAGAAATCACCCAAATTTCAATTGGAAGAATGAGAACAACAATGCACAAACTTCACAACCACCATTTCAAGCACCCCACAATTTCCAAAATTCTCATGGATATGCACCTCCTTATGCTCCACCTCCTAAAAGAAATCTTGAGGAAACATTGTATGCATTCATTGAAAAGCAAGAGACAATCAATACTCAACTTGCTCAAAACATGACAGATTTTAAAGATACTCTTGCTAAATTAACATCTGCTCTCAGTTTCCAAGAGAAAGGTAAGTTTCCATCTTAACCACAACAAAATCCCAAGGGGCAATACAATACAAATGCAAGTAGTTCCGAAAGCCAACATATGAATCAAGTCAAATCAGTCACTACTCTGCGCAGTGGTAAGGTTTTTGAAAAACCCTCTCTTGAACCTTATGAGAAAGATGATGAGACAATCTCTGAGGGTAAGGAAGGGATTGAATCTGAAAATTGCAAAGAAACGACTGATTCACCGCCAGCACTTCCATTTCCTCATGCCATGACTAAACAAAGGAAAGTCAATCACAATTCTGAAATCTTTGAAACTTTCAAACAGGTAAGAATCAATATACCTTTGCTGGATGCTATTAAACAGGTTCCTTCCTATGCTAAATTTTTAAAAGATCTATGCACTGTGAAGAGGAAACTGAATGTGAAAAAGAAAGCCTTTCTAGCTAAACAAGTAAGTATCATTCTTCAAAATAATAATGCTTTGAAATATAAAGACCCTGGTTGTCCTACAATTTCTTGCTTTATTGGAGAACATAAAATTGAAAAAGCCTTACTTGATCTTGGTGCTAGTGTGAATTTAGTTTCATATTCAGTTTTTTAGAGTCTTAATCTAGATGAGTTAAAACCAACTTCTATAACTCTTTTACTTGCCGATAGATCTATAAAAGTGCATAGAGGAATAATTGAAGATGTGTTAGTACAAGTCGATAAATTCATTTATCCTGTGGATTTTATTGTCTTGGACATATAACCTATTGAAGTATGTAATTCATTTCCTGTTATTTTAGGACGTCCCTTTCTTGCAACCTCTAACGCATTGATTAATTGTAGGAATGGACTGATGAAGCTATCATTTGGAAACATGACATTGAAGATGAATATTTTCAACATTTGCAAGCAACCTAGAGATGATAATGATTTACAAGAAGTAGATCATATTGAGGAATTAGTTTATGATCAACTTGAATCTACTTTAAGTGAAAATGAATTAGATGAAACTGAAAAGTTGCAAATGATTTATTCTGAGGAAGAAATCACGGATGAAACAAGCACAAAAAATGTTGATGCGAATCTTTTATCAACAGTGATAACAGATTTGACATTTAACATCACACCAATGGATGATTACTTTCCTAATGAATCCTTACTTTCTCTTAGTCCAATGCCTTGGTATGATAAAAATATCAATTTTCTTACTTTAGGAGATTTGCCAGCTGATTGGAACACCGAAGACAAAGAAAAGTTTTTAAACGAAGTGAAGAGCTTTTACTGTGATGACCCTAACTTATTCAAATATTGTCTTGATCAAATATTTCAAAGATTCATTCCCGACAATGAGGTAAGTAGTGTCATTAAACTTTGTCATTCTGAAGCATGTGGAAGTTATTTCTCGTCAAAAAAGACAGCTACAAAAATCTTTCAAAATGGATTTTATTGGCCCACCATGTTCAAGGACACGCATGCATTCTGCAAAACTTGTGAAAATTATCAAAAGATTGATACTGGTTAAAAAGTTTTGTTTTATAATTCTCAACTTTATGCATTCCCTAGAGAGCTAAGACCAAGATGGAGCAATCCTTATGAGGCCTGTGATATTGAGAATTCAATTAATGACAATGATTTTAAGGAAAATGGACATCGTTTGAAAACTTGCTTTGATAATTTTCCTAGTGAAAATGAATCAACTGGTTTGAATGATCTTGTAGATAAAGGTTGATTATTTTGTTTTTCTCACATTGTTTTTGTGTTTCTTTTTGAGTGATTTTTGATAGTTTCTCTCACCCCGGTCAAATGGCAAACAACGGTACTCCGTGACTTAAGTCGGTTCTTTTAGTTTCCCATAATAACTGATATCTGTGTATATATCTGTGCAATTCTTTGAATCTCTCTTTCAATTCTCATTTGAAAATGGACACTAATCTTGAAAAATTGAAAAATTATTTTCCCAGTCTGCCTCAGAATGCGATTACAAAAATTTACCGTGCTAGATGTGCAAGATTGAGATTGTTAATGAATCATGGAATTCCTGAAGATATTCGCTGGTTGATTGAAGCAAAGGTCCGATTATCAGGTGAGTCCTCTAATTTCTTTATTTCACACATGCCTGGAACAGGTAAAAGCACTTTTGCAAAGAAGCGTCATGCAAAACGACTAGAAGTCTGTCATCGATGTGCTAGATGGACTTGTAATACACAATGTCATTCTTTAGGAATGGTATCTATAAACCGTGAAGATAAAATACAATTCATTAAGGATGGCCTGAGTAAGGAGTCTTTAGATAATCTTCTATTGACTCTTGAGACGCATCCTAGTGGAGATGTGCATCATGCAATTCATGATTTATGGCCACTATTTCATAAAAAACATGATCGACTTAGTCTTGGGAATCTGACTAAAAAAGACCCTGTTTGCCAGTTTTTAAGAAAACTGGATGGGAAGCCTATCCCCGACCCATAGAGAGCGTTTAAGCCATTCTTGGACGTAAAACCAAGGGAAGATGTGAGCCACTGCGATTTGAGTCTTAGCTTGTAAAAATTTGTGTCTTTTGATTTTATAAATAGTATAATATTAGTTTTTTGTTGTTTCTTATATTTGTTTAAGTGTGTTTCAGTTTTATCAGTGTTCGTTATTTCAGGTGATATCTTCTATACTCTATCTTTCTACCTTAGAACATTGAGGACACTGTCTCATTTTGGTTGGGGGGAGAGGGTAGTAGTTGATAAAAAAAAATATTTTTCATTTCATAAAGCATGTGCATAATTGTTGTTACTAGGATGGCAGAGTAAAGGAGTTCTTTTGTTAAAGTGACTCTTGAGACGCGTCTTAGTAACCATTCTTAACAAGGTCTATTATAATACTTCCTGAAATATTCAGGTTTACAAACTCTCGTATTATTATTACCACTTAATTCTGCTCATATACTTATTTAACATGTATTTTTAAACCTTAATTTACACACACACACTTTAACATATGATTGTGGGTTGTATATTGGATTATTACATTATTTATGTTCTTTTGTTAAAGGTAACAACTAAGGGAAAGGGATTGTATATAATTAAGAAAAAAAAACATGAAAAAAAATGAAAAAAAGAAAAGAAAAAAAATGAAAAAAAATGATGATAATAAAAATATAGATAAGTTTGGTTTTGTAGCCTCCCTAACCTAAGCAATTAAGCCCGAAGGGGTGTTTTAACACCTAATACCATAAAGTCAACTGACTTGGGAGCTATTGGCCCAACGCTTGTTACATGGGTTGAGGAGAAAAGCTTAAGGGAATCAAACATTGCACTATCTATATATCAGTATCTGCGACCCGAGTTACTAAGCTCGTAGGGGTGTCTTAACACCTAATGCCCTAAGACCAACTGGTCTGGGAGTCATTAGCTGAAAGCTCGTTACATGGGTTAAAGATGCATGATGTTTTTAAATTATATGTATATAGAGTTAAAAAAAAAAAGACAAAAATAATAATCTCAACCCAAGGAAGTTAACCTTAAACATTAGAACAAAAATTTTGTTTTCTTCCAAGAAAAGCCCCATAATTATGTGTTGATACATTAAGCACAAAAAAAAAGGTTTATTAATATCTTGTTAAGAGGTATTGAGTAGATATATAAATTTAATGAGAGTTTGTTTATCTGGATAGATTAATAAAAGTTAAATGATGAATACCTTGCTTTGTGGAATTTGCAAATTTGTTTTTCTATTTTAACGCTTTGATTACTAGGGACTAGTAATAAGCTGGTTGGGGGGTGTGATTAGTACTTAAAAGTGTATTTTTATCATGGTTTTATATCATCATTTTGCACTTGAAATATCAATAACTCCTTAACTAAAGCATATTTTATAATAATATATCTAATAATATAAGATACCTTTAATTTGTGGTAAATGTTTATTTTAAATACAGGCCTATCACATAAATGAAAGGATTGATTGATGACTTTAATAACTTAAATTGCAAGGATAAAGAGATGGCCAAACTTAGAAAAGAGATGTCGGTGCAATCCAAACCGGAATACTGTTCGGTAATTGGGTCATATCTGGAGCTATATATCTCAGATTTAGATTCAATTTATATGGATGGAAAGGTAAGACATAGGCCTACAACTTTCATAGGAGCCCAAAATTTAAAAAGGCCATTATCAAGTCCAAATTGTAGCAACAACAAAGAAGCCCGAATCTGTCTTCCAGCCCGAGCACTGTTTGGTATTTTAGCCATATCTGGAGTTCTAGACATCCAAATGAGCTGAATGTTTTACACAAGAAAGCTGAGACAATTGCCTACAACTTTCATGTTGCAACTGGCTCCAATTTTGACGTTATCAATGACGTTTTAGGCAGACAAGAGAAGATAAGGATTGTCACTAAGTCAAAAGTTGGCCAACCACTTATCAATTAGTCATCAAATCAATAGTTCTCAATTTTGGCCTATAAGAGGCATTTGCCATGCATTTAGGCATCTTGGTTTCCAAATCAAGATCATGCTCTTCGTTTCTCTCTTTGTATTTTTTGTAATGTTTATATTTTGCTTTCATTAATATTAAGTCTATGCTTTTCATTTCCTTTCCTTTACTTAGTTAGCTTTTATGTTCTTATTTTGTTTATCTATTTTTTTTTCTTTCATTATGTCTAGCTAAGTTAATTATGTCAAGGTGAAAAGGTTGCACTAATGGTGTAAGAATAAGTGTAATGTAAACTTAATATGGACTTTAATGTTTGATACTAACATGTTTTATATTTGTTATCTTATTTACTCTTTAATACTTTGCTTGTTAAATGACTAATCTTGATTTATGTTGTATAACACTTGGTACAACAAATGCTTGGCACTTTCATAGCCCATATTGTATGGTATAACCGACACCTGAGCTATGAAAGGAACTTGATTTGTTGTTAGCATAAGTTATAATCATGAATGCTTGACGAGATTTACAAGTATTAGCATTAATTAAATAAGATGACTAATGTAATCATGTTAACAATCTATAATCCAATTGGAACCTTCTTTATGTGTGGTTTCCAATTGAATAATAAGAGTTTATATTATACTTGTTTGACATGCCATTAGTGGAATCTCTAACCTTGACAATTTTTATTATTATTGTTTAATCGTTACATTAATATTCTTTCTCCAAGTTCTCATCATCATCTTCTTCTTCTCTTTCTTTATTATTATTATTATTATTATTACTACTACTACTACTACTACTACTACTACTACTACTACTACTATTATAGTTATTGTTGATATTGCTATTATTGTTGTTTATAATTGTTATTTATAATTTGTACAATTAACCTCCTTGTGGTTCGACCCCGGTCTTGCCGGGTTATTTATTACTTCGACACTCCTGCACTTGGGAGAAGACATCAACCTTTTAGTCGTGTCAGATACTATCAAAAATTGATGTTGGAGTTTTTTTTTAACCAAAATGTTCATTATATAATATATTTTCACATAAAAACTTCAAATAAACCTCATTAGAATCACAATAAACAAATTGATTTAACAATTTAAGAAACCACTAAACTAATTCAAAAATATAAAACAGAGTAAAATAATATTTTCTATCAAAAAATGATGTTGGAGTTTTTTGACCAAAATATTCATATTATAATATATTTTAACATAAAAACTTCAAATAAACCTCACTAAAATCTAATAAACTAATTGATATACCAATTTAAGAAACCACTAAACTAAATTAAGTAAAAAAATAATCTTTTCCAATCTTGATCAACTTTTTTCAACAATATGGAAGTAAAAAAAAACTTCAATAGCACTCCTCTCATCAAAAGAAATACATTGATATCAAATTTGTGTTTTTGTTCATAGAATCTCACCAATTAATTTTTTTTTGTTGATTCTAGTAAATATCTCTCTCTATTTTTAAATTCAGATAGTAAAATAAGAACCAAATAAAATTTGAGACTAAAATGTTATATTGTCAAACTTAAAGGAAAACAAATTCAATTGAAAAACAATTAGGAAAATATTTTTCTAAAAGATATTTTTTAAAACTATAAACGAAAAAAAAACTTTCATTTTATTTTCTTCTTATCAAATTTAATCCTTAAATATTTTTTCACAAGCAACAAAATTATTATTTTTACAAAATTAACCATCAATTCAATATCAAGATATTATATTAATATTGAAATAGCCTCATTAAAAATTAATTAAGATAAATCATAAAATCCAATTTAAAACCAATATAATATAAAAAGATGAATTTGATGGGAAAAAATAGTTAAGTTATCATCATAGAAAAATCATAAAGTGACCATAAAAACTATAAATCCACTGTGCATCTTCTCATAGTCCATAATATTTTACATGATGACAATTAGTTTTTTTTTTTTAATTTTTAGTTTTGATTCTTTTTGTTTATTTTAAAAATGTTTTTCCATGAAAGAAAGAACATATTTATTAAATATAAAATTTTCAAAATAAAAATCAATGAATTTGTTAGGCTTATGTTGAAAACAATAAAAGAAATTAATGTAAAAAGATAGATGAATCAAATGGGATCCTCTTTTTTATATTAGTGAAGAATTTGAAGCTTAAACTTTTAGATGATACTAGTTAGATGACCCGCGTGATGCCGCAAGTCAATTTTTTTGTATAAAAAATATCAAAAAAGCTAAGATTTAAAAGTATTAAGTCTTTCTACAAAGCCATATTCAAGAGTCTTAGGTTTGGCTACAACGCCTGACTTAAGAGTAATATTTATAATATTAATAATAATATTAAACCTGCATGATTCAAGTTTAAGTGGGTTTGACTGCAATATCAAACCCAATAATCTTGGATGTGGGTCTAGCTGCAACGTCATATTATAAAAGTGTAATAATTAAATAGATTAGGTAAAAACAAAACATAGGAAAAAAAATCAACATGAAGAAAATAACTAATGAAGAAAAAGAAAAAAAGATATGAATTAACTGAATTAACCTTTCAAACCAGGTTAACCTGTCAAACATTAGATTCATGTCATGAAAGTTTGATAACTAAATAAAACAAAAATTGACGTGTTAGCTCAGAATTAATTGGGCTAACCTGTTAAACTCGGGATCCGTGTCATGAAAATTTGATAACTAAATATATAAAAAAAAATTAATATTAACAAACTAAAATAAACTGAAATAATTAATTAAAAATGAAAACAAAAAAATGAAAGGCATCGATTTTCATTATGGACTGTAAATGGCATAAAAAAGGCAATAAAGTAAAAATAAAAAAAACTAACTGGATTAAAAGAAAAAAATTCTATAGGAAGAAAAAAACTAATGAAGAAAAATAAAAAAAATCTAAATTAACTGGGTAACCCGTCAAACCTGAAATCTGTGTTATGAAAATCTGATAATTAAATAGAAAAAATTTTAATATCAACAAAGTAAATTTAAAAAATTTAGTTAAAAAGGGAAAAACAAAGAAGAAAAAACTAATGAAAAAAAAATCTGAATTAACTAGGCTAACCTGTTAAATATTAGATCCATGTCTTGAAAGTCTTATAACAAAATAGAAAAAAAAATTAACATAAACAAACCAAAATTATTTTAAAAATTAAAAAGTAAAAAAAAAAACGCATTAACCTTTTTATTGTAGACTGCACTGTACAGTCCAGAGTCAAAGACATAAAAATGAAAAAAAAACATTAAAGGCATCAATTGATAACTAAATAGAAAAAAATTAATATTAATGAACTAAATTAAACAAAAAATATTAATTAAAAATAAAAAAAAAGTTATAAAAGGAAAAAACTAATAAAAAAAGAAAAAAAATCTAAATTAACTGGTTTAACCCTTCAAATCAGGTTAACCCATCAAACCTAAAATTCACGTCATGAAAGTTTGATAATTAAATAGAAAAACAATAAACTGGTTAACTTAGAATTAACTTGGCTAACCTGTCAAACTCAGAATATGTGTTATGAAAGTCTAATAGTTAAATAGAAAAAAATTTAACATTAACAAACTAAACTAAATGAAAAAAGTTAATTAAAAAAAGCAAAAAAAAAACTTCGGGTTACCTTATCAAACTAAGTTAACTCGTTTACCAAGGATTCATTTTATGAAAGTCTCATAACTAAATAAAAAAAATTTAGTATTAACAAAAGAAAAAAAGAAAAAAAATGGATGGGTTAACCCATAATTAATAAGGTTAACATGTAAAATCAGGTTAATTCATAAAATTTGAGATATGTATCATGAAAGTCTGATAACTAAATATAAAAAAATTTAATATTAACAAACTAAACTAAACAAAGAAAATTAATTAAAAAGAAAAAAAACATAAAAAACCTTTGGGTTAACTTATCAAACCAGGTTAACCCGTTAAACTCGAGATTCGTGTCATGAAAATCTGATAATTAAATAAAAAAATTAACATTAACAAAAGAAAACAATGAACGGGTTAACCCGTGAAACCTGAGATATGTGTCATGAAAGTCTGATAACTAAATAAAAAAAATTAACATTAACAAATTAAAAAAAATAAATAAATAAATTAAAAAAAATCTGAGTTAACTTGTTAAATCAAGTTAACCTTTTAAACTCGGGATTAGTGTCATGAAAGTTTGATAACTAAATAAAAAAATTAACATTAACAAACTAAACTAAAAAAATATTAAAACAAAAAAACAAAAAAAAACAAACTGAAAGGCATAAAAAACAAAAAAAAAACAGTTTTTTTTTAAAAAAATAGCTAAAAAAAAATAGCTTAGTCTTTCACTATAAATTATTACTGAAAAACTGAGCAGTTTTTTTTTTTTTTTAATTCATTCATGAAAGAATTTCTTCTTCTCTATTCTAGATGCTGAGGATGACCATACTTCTATGAGATCCATTCAATTGTATATCCCTTTTCATATTCAAAAGTTCCGATTTTGAAGAAAATATATAATCTATGATTTTTTACTAAAAATAAACAATTAAAATGTAAAATAAAATTATAAAAATATTTTTAAAATAAAAAAATATAAGTATGGGATTAAGGGGTGTTTTTATTTTTTTCATAATAATTTTTTATAATTTTAAAATTAGCTTGAGAATAATTATGTATTTGATTAAATAAAAAAATAAAAAGACATGCATAATATTTAAGAGCACACAGGAAGAGCCTGTGCCTTTCAAGTAGTGTATAAAGTGTCTCTCAATATTTAAAAATACCCTCATGTCATGTGCCTTTCAAATAGTGTATAAAGCGTCTCCCAACATTTAAAAATACTCTCATGTCATGTTGTTAGAAGTGTCGTTTAATCATTTTTCTTTTAATGTTGCATGTGTTACTATTGGTGGTCCAATTTAGCTCCATTGTATCTTTTGTTTTTCTATTTTCTTCTTTTCCTTTTCAAAAAATTGCATCTTAGCCCTTTTATTTGTTAATAACTTTAGTTTTTATTCTTTTAATTTTTTGTATTATAGTCTTTTTGTATAAGTTTTATTTGTTTTTAATTTTATTTTTTAATTGTAATTTATCAAATATGATATTTTTCATTGTGGTCTTCATTCTTTAGATTCCTAATTTTTTTCTTTGGTCCTTTTGTAATTTTTTTTGTTGTTTTTAATTTTATTATTCAATTTAAATTGATGGTATTATTTTTTTAATTTGGTCCTCATTATTTTTATTTCTAATTTTTTTAACCTTTCGTATAAGTTATTAGTCTTTTAAATTTCATCATTTAATTATAATATTTTTTATCAATTTTGATCCTCATTCTTTTTATTTTTTTGTCCTTTTACTATTTTTTTAATTTCACCCTTCAATTGAATATATATATTTTTTGTATTTTAGTTTTGATTAAATATTTTTTTTAATTTTATCATTTAATATTTAATTAATTAAAAATTAAACTTTATAGTTTTTTCAAATTAGGTGCTTTGGATCTAATGACTCGAATTATAAGTTTTAAAAGTTAATATAATTTTTTTTAAAGAGCTTTATAATCCTCTTTATTATTTTACTGAGTTAATTGAATTTCATAATCCAAACAGGAGGTTTAGCAGGATATTTTGGCATGATTATCAGGTTATCTTTATCTATTTTTATATTATTTTTTTAATTTATTTTATTTCTTAAAATTATTTTTTATAAAAAAATAATAATATGCACCCGGAGAAGCATGGGCACCAAACTAGTTTCATAAGTATATGCTCTGAGGTAATAACCTCTTGAAATAAAAAACAATGACATGTAATAATTTGTCTGATTTATATTTGTCTTGATTAAAAATGTTGGGTGCCCTTGTTAAACTAAATTCTAGCGATGATAAGCAAAGTGTCAAAATAAATATTTTTGAAAAAAAAAAAACTGCGAGCACTTGCTTTGAAGAAACAAATAAAAGAAAAACATAAAATAATCCAAGAACAGCAACCATAAAAATTATTATAAATTTCAATGTAGCTGAGGCAGATGGAACGTTTACGCGTTGCGATTTCTTTAAATTGAGTGCCTGCCCAGCTAGCAGTCCATGTATATTGACGGCTTCAAAACGCAATATTCGCATTCACAAAAATGCTATATATCAATTGTGAGTAAACAAAGTAGAAAAATCTTACTCTACAAGAAAAGGACCCAATCTGGAAAATTATATGCTAATGAGACCAAAACCTGGTGGCACGCATCTTAAAAAACATGTAATAGTTTCTGCTTTTTAAAAGAAATATTATACAAAAACCATATATATATATAAAAAGGAGGTGTATTAACCAAAACCAAAAAAAAGTATAAGGTCAGCCATTACTCATATAAACAGTATATGAACAGTTAACCTCCTGTCCAATTTATTTTTTAAGTTTTTTTATTTTTTTTCCCTTTCAATTGTATTCTTTTACCCTCTACTTATATCAAATTAAGCTTTAAATTAAAACACAAAAACAAATATATGGCTTACCTTAAATTCATTATCATTTTTATTTTGAATCAAAATTTTATTTTATTTATTCTGTAGTCCCTTGGATAAATAAATAAAAGAAAAAATTATCCAAAAATTGTGAAAGAAAAAGAAAATAATAGTGTTGTCGGGTTTTATTTAATGAGAAAAATCCCATGATGATAATTTTTTTAAGAACTTGATTCGTTGGGCCACTCAGACTTGTATGCTTAGCCTAACTTATTTTTACAAAAAAAAAGTCCTTAAGCATTGATTTTTTGATGAATTTTGTTTTTTAATTTTATCTTTTAATATTATATTGCTTTTGAATTGGTCTTTATTTTTTATTATATAATTAAACTAAAAAAATATTATTAAACTCATGGCAATCAACAACACAAATTACGAGTTTGACAAATTAACCTGAGTTAACCAGAATCAATTTAATATATTATTTTTTTAATTTTTTCTTAAAAAAGATTCAAACTTCAATGTTTTTTTAAAGGTCAAACCTCTTTTTAACAATACCTAACCATTTGGTTTTTGTTTTAATATTATTTTTTTATTATTTGATCTTTTTTGTTTTGAGATTTATAAAATCGATTACATTATATTAAAATAACTATTATATGATTTAATTGAAAACTTGAATATGATAAAGAATTGATTTGAGATTTTTAAATTTGATTTATTAAATTAGATTTAATAATAATATCAAAAAAAATTATAACTTAAACATATTTTGTTGTTAAAAATATTTAAGTTTAACCCTCAATAGAAAGTAAAATAGACGAAATAGTGTTATATATATATATATTCTTTGCCTCTAAGGAGGTAAAGAAAGAGCCTTTTAAAAAAGTTGAGTGGTGGATGGGGCTCTCACTCGCGGCTTTCTTCCTAATTTTATATAAAGATATCTCCATTGTTGCTTTTTGTTCCTAACTTGACCACTAAGTTTATGTACTCATAATTATTAGCATGTTACTCGAGGACACGAAATCTTGTGTCGGTAGAGTACTGGATAGAAATGCTAGCTCTGGACAAAGAGCATTCTTCATATACAGGATTGCCTTCTGTGAATTAAAAATCAAACAAATATGAAAATACATGTTCTTTTTAAATCAACTCATTTAAGAACTACTATTAAACACTGATCTTGTTTTCTTTTTTCTTGCTAGATATATCTTTTATGATATTTTTTTAATATTTAATCTTTTATGACTATTTACACCCAAAAAATACTATCCATTTAATTATAAATAATAAGGTCAAATTGCAAATTTTTATTTTTTAGACACATTGTCATAAAATTTTTAAATATAAACAAAAATACTGATAAAAAAATATTATCAATAAATTACAAATATAAAGAAACATGAAACCATTGTTCCCATCAATATTCATAAATAAAGACATTTCTCTTAATGAATAGTGAGGGAATTACAAACGAAAATTAATGAATGAAAAAAATTGTACATGTATTCCCTAGGTTTTTTTTGTCAGAAATGTCAATATTATAAATAGAATTAAGAAAAAAAAAGTAATGTCCTTAACATTCATCAATAAATCTATTAAACACTCAGTCTGTTAATATCCTCATTCTATCTAAGTTATAATCTATCAAACAATGTCTCCCTAGTTTCTTATTCTTCTTCCTTTTTTTCCTACATAAAATAATACTTTTTTATTTTATTACAAATCAAAATCTCATTATCATAAATTTGGTCATCTCAACACTCAATCTGTTAATATCCTTATTCTAGTTTTTTTTTTTTTTTAAGATTTGCTACATCAAGTAAGCAAATCTATCTATTTTATGTTGTATATCATTTTTTATGCTAATGTTTTAGCATTTTTATATAGTATATGTAGTTTGTTTATGTATTTATTTGTTTTATAGCTTTTTTTCTATAGAAATTTTTTGTATGAATGTATGATTTGTATATGTTAGTGTTTGTTTGTCATTTGATGAAATTAAGTTTGATTTTGTAACTTAAATATTTTATAATAAAATAAATAATGGGTTTTTTAATAGGTACGTTTCACATGGAAAATTTAAATAAATTTGGAAGAATTTGAATTTTTGAAGAAAATTGATAATCATTAAAAGCTAATATTAAAATATATTGAATAATTTTGAATTCAACCAATAATAGTTAATTAGTTGGATATCGATAATTTTTTTAGTTTATATTATTAATTAGTACATGTTGTCATCAATATTTTATAGTATTAAGACAATGTTATCATGTTTTAAATCGATTGGTATGATAATGAAATGTTTTTAATTTGGATAGCAATAACAAGCAATGATTGTAAAATATATTAGGATACTAAGATGTTAATTGAACTTCATGGGTTCTTGTTTATTTTAGTAATTTAAATATTAAGGTTATGGAAAAAAAACATTTTGATTTGCAATTTGCAATTCTCTATATAGATTTCAAAATAAATAAATTAAATATTAATCATAAATAAAATTAACTAGTTTGTAGTTTTATTTATTGATATGTATTTCAGGTAATAAAATTTTAAATAGTTTCTCGTATAGGGGAGATGTTGCTAATTTTTTTTTAAAATTAGGTGTAATGATAATGTTATTACTTTATATATATATATATATATATATATATATATATATATATATATATAATTTGTTTAGATGACAAAGAGAAAGTAATTATAGAGTAGTACAAATAAGAGTGTTATTGGTTCTTCTAGCAAAGCTTCTAATGGCCATGAGCAGTTATGTGTCAACCATGACCGGACACTTCAGTCATAAATACGTTCTCTCAATGTAGGCTTGTTGATTATAAGGGTGATTCATAAAAAAAAATGAAGGTGTCCATTCTAAGTAGAATGTATATGATTAGTACTTAAAAGTGCATTTTTATCATGGTTTTATATTATCATTTTGCACTTGAAGTATCAATAACTCCTTAACTAAAATATGTTTTATAATAATGTATCTAATAATATAAGATACCTATAATTTGTGGTAAATGTCTATTTTTAATGCAGGCCTATCACATAAATGAAAGGATTGATTGATGATTTGAAGAACTTAAATTGCAAGGATAAAGAGATGGCCAAACTTAGAAAAGAGATGTCGGTGCAATCCAAACCGGAACACTATTCGGTAATTGGGTCATATCTAGAGCTATATATCTCAGATTTAGGTCCAATTTATATGGATGGAAAGGTAACACATAGGCCTACAACTTTTATATGGAGCCCAAGATCTAAAAAGGCCATTATCAAGTCCAAATTGTAGCAACAACAAAGAAGCCCGAATCTGTCTTCCAGCCCGAGCATTGTTCGGTATTTTGGCCATATCTGGAGTTCTAGAAGTCCAAATGAGCTGAATTGTTTACACAACAAAGCTGAGACAATTGCCTACAACTTTCATGTTTGCAACTGACTCCAATTTTGATGTTATCAATGACGTTTTTGGTAGACAAGTGAAGATAAGGATTGTCACCAAGTCAAAAGTTGGCCACCCACTTATCAATTAGTCATCAAATCAATAGTTCCCAATTTTGGCCTATAAAAGGAGGCATTTGCCATGCATTTAGGCATCTTGGTTTCCAGATCAAGATCATGCTCTTCCTTTCTCTCTTTGTATTTTTTGTAATGTTTATGCTTTACTTTCATTAATATCAAGTTTATGCCTTTCATTTCCTTTCCTTTACTTAGTTAACTTTTATGTTCTTATTTTGTTTATTTTGTTTATGCCTTTCAAGAGTTTATACTAATCACACCCCCCAACCAGCTTATTACTAGTCCCTAGTAATCAAAGTGTTAAAATAGAAAACAAATTTGCAAATTTCACAAAGCAAGGTATTCATCATTTAACTTCCTTTAATCCATCCAGATAAACAAACTCTCATTAAATTTATATATCTGCTCAATACCTCTTAACAAGATATTAATAAACCTTTTTTTTGTGTGGTTAATGTATCAACATATAATTATGGGGCTTTTCTTGGAAGAAAACAAAATTTTTGTTCTAATGTTTAAGGTTAACTTCCTTGGGTTGGGATTATTATTTTTGTCTTTTTTTTTTTGCTTTTTTTTAACTCTATGTACATATAATTTAAAAACATCATGCATCTTTAACCCATGTAACGAGCTTTCAGCTAATGACTCCCAAACCAGTTGGTCTTAGGGCATTAGGTGTTAAGACACCCCTACGAGCTTAGTAACTCGGGTCGCAGATACTGATATGTAGATAGTGCAATGTTTGATTCCCTTAAACTTTTCTCCTCAACCCATGTAACAAGCGTTGGGCCAATAGCTCCCAAGTCAGTTGACTTAAGGGTATTAGGTGTTAAAACACCCCTTCGGGCTTAATTGCTTAGGTTAGGGAGGCTACGAAACCAAACTTATCTACATTTTTATTATCATCATTTTTTTTTCTTTTTTTTCTTTTTGTTTTCATTTTTTTCATGTTTTTTTTTCTTAATTATATACAATCCCTTTCCCTTAGTTGTTACCTTTAACAAAAGAACATAAATAATGTAATAATCCAATATGCAACCCACAATCATATGTTAAAGTGTGTGTGTGTAAATTAAGGTTTAAGAATACATGTTAAATAAGTATATGAGTAGAATTAAGTGGTAACAATACGAGAGTTTGTAAACCTGAATATTTCAGGAAGTATTATAATAGAACTTGTTAAGAATGGTTACTAAGATGCGTCTCAAGAGTCACTTTAACAAAAGAGCTCCTTTACTCTGCCATCCTAGTAACAACAATTATGCACATGCTTTATGAAATGAAAAACAATTTTTTTTTTATCAACTACTACCCTCTCCCCCCAACCAAAACGAGACATTGTCCTCAATGTTCTAAGGTAGAAAGATAGAGTATAGAAGATAGCACCTGAAATAACGAACACTGACAAAACCTGAAACACACTGAAACAAAAATAAGAAATAACAAAACACAATAATAAAACCAAAAGACACAAAAATTCACAAATGAAGGCTCAAATCCAATCTAAGCTTTTTACGGCTTCCCGTAGATGACCAATTTATGCGACTCATGGAAGGATCAATCACAGGAATGAAAGATTGTAGTTGGTCAATCAATTGTTCAGCAGTAGTAGCAGAGATTATGATTTGTCGTGTAAAAGATGTTAAAAATTCCTGTTCCACAGCATGATCAAGAAAAGACAACAACTTATCATAATAACCATTAACATTTAACAAACCTATGGGTTTATGGTGAATGTGCAATTGAGCCCAAGAGGAGATATGAAAGATCTCTTCCAATGTGCCTAGACCACCTGGTAAAGCAATGAAGGCATCAGCATGGTTAAACATTGCATTCATTCGAGCCGACATTGTGGAGACCTGAAGTTCCTCTCCAATTGTTTTTCCAATGATGTCCCCTTGTGCCAAAGCTTCAGGGACGACCCCCAAAACTTGACTACCTCCTAAAAATGCAGTTATTGACACACCTCCCATTAACCCAAGACTGCCTCCCCCATACACTAAATGAATCTTTCTCTCAGTTAGGACCTGACCAAGATGATTTGCTGATTCTAAAAACTCCTTTTCTTTCCCAGGACTAGATCCACCAAAAACACAAATATTTCTTATTTGATGACTTGAGGAACTTGTCATTTCTACACACTTCTGTATTTGTTGAATGTATGGGTTGAGTAGAAATGAAAGGAAGGAAAATAGGGTTTTATAGATGAGAAATTAGAAAGCCAATCATAACATCTATATGTAGGCCAGCTGGAGTCTCACACTCTCTCTCTCTCTTTTTATTTATTTATTTATTTACTTTTGAAAAAAAAAACATGTGTATGTACAGGTAGTTGTGATTGTGGCTCACATCTTCCCTTGGTTTTACGTCCAAGAACGGCTTAAACGCCCTCTATGGATCGGGGATAGGCTTCCCATCCAGTTTTCTTAAAAACTGGCAAACAGGGTCTTTTTTAGTCAGATTCCCAAGACTAAGTCGATCATGTTCTTTATGAAATAGTGGCCATAAATCATGAATTGCACGATGCACATCTCCACTAGGATGCGTCTCAAGAGTCAATAGAAGATTATCTAAAGACTCCTTACTCAGGCCATCCTTAATGAATTGTATTTTATCTTCACGGTTTATAGATACCATTCCTAAAGAATGACATTGTGTATTACAAGTCCATCTAGCACATCGATGACAGACATCCAGTCGTTTTGCACGACGCTTCTTTGCAAAAGTGCTTTTACCTGTTCCAGGCATGTGTGAAATGAAGGAGTTAGAGGACTCACCTGATAATCGGACCTTTGCTTCAATCAACCAGCGAATATCTTCAGGAATTCCATGATTCATTAACAATCTCAATCTTGCACATCTAGCACGGTAAATTTTTGTAATCGCATTCTGAGGCAGAGCGGGAAAATACTTTTTCAATTTTTCAAGATTAGTGTCCATTTTCAAATGAGAATTGGAAGAGAGATTCAAAGAATTGCACAGATATATACACAGATATCAGTAATTATGGGAAACTGAAAGAACCGACTTAAGTCACGGAGTACCGTTATCCGCCATTTGACCGGGGTGAGAAAAACTAGCAAAAATCACTCAAAAAGAAACACAAAAACAATGTGAGAAAAAATTAACCTTTATCTACAAGATCAGTCCAACCAGTTGATTCATTTTCACTAGGAAAATTATCAAAGTAAGCTTTCAAACAATGTCCATTTTCATTAAAATCATTGTCATTCATTGAATTCTCAATATCACAAGCCCCATAAGGATTGCTCCATCTTGGTCTTAGCTCTCTAGGGAATGCATAAAGTTGAGAATTATAAAACAAAACTTTTTGACCAGTATCAATCTTTTGACAATTTTCACAAGTTTTGCAGAATGCATGCGTGTCCTTGAACATGGTGGGCCAATAAAATCCATTTTGAAAGATTTTTGCAGCTGTCTTTTTTTACGAGAAATAACTTCCGCATGCTTCAAAATGACAAAGTTTAATGACACTACTTACCTCATTTTCGGGAATGAATCTTTGAAATATTTAATCAGGACAATATTTGAATAAGTTAGGGTCATCACAATAAAAGCTCTTCACTTCGTTCAAAAACTTTTCTTTGTCTTGAGTACTCCAATCAGCTGGCAAATCTCCTAAAGCAAAAAAATTGATATTTTTATCATACCAAGGCATTGGATTAAGAGAAAGTAAGGATTCGTTAGGAAAGTAATCATCCTTTGGTGTGATGTCAGATGTAAAATCTGTTGTCACTGTTTCATCTGTGATTTCTTCCTCAGAATAAACCATTTGCAAATCTTCAGTTTCATCCAATTCATTTTTACTTAAAGTAGATTCAAGTTGATCATAAACTAATTCCTCAATATGATCTACTTCTTGTAAATCATTATCATCTCCAGGTTGCTTGCAAATGTTGAAAATATTCATCTCCAATGTCATGTTTCCAAATGATAGCTTCATCAATCCATTCCTACAATTAATCAATGCATTAGAGGTTGCAAGAAATGGACGTCCTAAAATAACAGGAAATGAATTACATGCTTCAACAGGTTCTGTGTCTAAGACAATAAAATCCACAGGATAAATGAATTTATCAACTTGTACTAACACATCTTCAATTATTCCTCTAGGCACTTTTACAGATCTATCGGCAAGTAAAAGAGATATAGAAGTTGGTTTTAACTCACCTAGATTGAGACTCTGAAAAACTGAATATGGAAGTAAATTCACACTAGCACCAAGATCAAGTAAGGCTTTTTCAATTTTATGCTCTCCAATAAAGCAAGAAATTGTAGGACAACCAGGGTCTTTATATTTCAAAGCATTATTGTTTTGAAGAATAGCACTTACTTGTTCGACTAGAAATGCTTTCTTTTTCACATTCAGTTTCCTCTTCACAGTGCATAGATCTTTCAAAAATTTAGCATAGGAAGGAACCTGTTTAATAGCATCCAGCAAAGGTATATTGATCCTTACCTGTTTGAAAATTTCATAAATTTCAGAGTTGTGATTGACTTTCCTTTGTTTGGTCATGGCTTGAGGAAATGGAAGTGCTGGAGGTGAATCAGTCGTTTCTTTGTAATTTTCAGATTCATCCCCTTCCTTACCCTCAGAGATTGACTCATCATCTTTCTCATAAGGTTCAAGAGAGGGTTTTTCAATAACCTTACCACTACGCAGAGTCGTGACTGATTTGACTTGATCCACGTGTTGGCTTCCGGAACTACTTGCATTTGCATTGTATTGCCCTTTGGAATTTTGTTGCGGTTGAGATGGAAACTTACCTTTCTCTTGGAAACTGAGAGCAGATGTTAATTTAGCAAGAGTATCTTTAAAATCTGTCATGTTTTGAGCAAGTTGAGTATTGATTGTCTCTTGCTTTTCAATGAATGCATGCAATGTTTCCTCAAGATTTCTTCTAGGAGGTGGAGCATAAGAAGGTGCATATCCATGAGAATTTTGGAAATTATGGTGTGCTTGAAACGGTGCTTGTGAAGTTTGTGCATTGTTGTTCTCACTCTTCCAACTGAAATTTGGGTGATTCCTCCAACCAGGGTTGTATGTTTGGGAGTATGGGTTGTGGTTGGGCCTTTGAAAACTGTTTAAAGCATGGGCTTGTTCATGGAGACATTCCTTAAAAGAAGGCAAGGTTGGACAATCATTGGTTGAGTGTTCATTTGTTTCACAAATTTGACACACATTGTTTTCAACAGATTTTAATTGACCACTCTTTTTCAATTCTAGTGCCTCGACTTTTCTAGCTAAAGATGCAAACTTGGCTTGAAGGTCATGATCTTCTCTAAGGTTGTACATACCTCCACTAGATGTATGAGGTTCAGTTTTACTCGGTGCCTCATATGTACCCGCAGTGTCCCAATTTTGAGCATTTTCAGCTAACAAGTCTAAGTACTCCATTGCTTCATCAGGGTCTTTATCTTCAAAAGTTCCATTGCACATCAATTCAACCATTTGCCTATCTTTAGGTGTTAACCCTTCATAGAAATGTGAAACCAATCTCCATGTTTCAAAACCATGATGAGGACAAGTACTAAGTAAGTCTCGATACCTATCCCAACATTTGTAAAATGTTTCTCCTGGTTTTTGAGTGAAAGTGGTGATTTGTCTTTTGAAAGAGTTTGTTCTATGAGATGGGAAAAACTTCTTTAAAAACTGTTGTTGCATTTCATCCCAAGCACGAATGGATCCTGGTCTCAAATTTTATAGCCATGCTTTAGCTTTATCTTTTAATGAAAAAGGAAAAAGCTTTAATCTGATGGTGTTCATGCTACAATTTAAATTATTATATGTGTTGCAGACCTCCTCAAATTCCTTTAAATGCAAGTATGGATTTTCCAATTCCAAACCATGAAAATAAGGTAAAAGTTAAATAATGCCTGGTTTAAAATTAAAATGAGATGCATCGCAAGGAAAAACTATGCATGATGGTGCACTTGTTCTTGTGGGATTCATGTGGTCTCTAAGTGTTCTAACACAGTTATTCTCATTATTTTCATTATAAAGTGATTGATTATCTTCTTCGGCCATATTTTCTGAAAATGATGAGGATATCCTACAAAGTCTACCACTTGATGTACGTGACTACACTCTCATGCACGTGTTGGAATATAATAAAATGAAGAAGAAAACAAAAGAAGAAGGAAGAAAACAAAATAAGGAGAAACAAAATAAAAGAGACAAAGTTATATACAAGAAAAGTGAAAAGAGAAAATAAAATAAAAACTATAATTTATACAAGAACTTACCTCCCCGGCAACGGCGTCAAAAACTTGACACGACTGAAAGATTGATGTCTTCTCCCAAGTGCAGGAGTGTCGAAGTAATAAATAACCCGGCAAGACCGGGGTCGAACCACAGGGAGGTTAATTGTACAAATTATAAACAACAATTATAAAACAACAATAACAACAACAACAATAGTAATAATAATAATAATAATAATAATAATAATAATAATAATAATAATAATAATAATAGTAGTAGTAGTAGTAGTAGTAGTAGTAGTAGTAGTAGTAGTAGTAGTACTAATAATAATAATAATAATAATAATAATAATAAAGAAAGAGAAGAAGAAGATGATGATGATGATGAGAACTTAGAGATGAAATATTAATGTAAGGATTAAACAATAATAATAACAAATGTCAAGGTTAGAGGTTCCACTAATGGTATATCAAACAAGTATAGTATAAACTCTTATTATTGAATTGGAAACCACACACAAAGGAGGTTCCAATCAGATTATATATTGTTAACATGATTACATTAGTCATCTTATTCAATTAATGCTAATACTTGTAAATCTCGTCAAGCATTCATGATTATAACTTATGTTAACAACAAATCAAGTTCCTTTCATAGCTCAGGTGTCGGTTAGACCATACATTATGGGCTATGAAAGTGCCAAGCATTTGTTGTACCAATTGTTATACAACATAAATCAAGATTAGTCATTTAACAAGCAAAGTATTAAAGAGTGAACAAGATAACAAATATAAAACATGTTAGTATCAAACATTAAAGTCCATATTAAGTTTACATTATACTTATTCTCACACCATTAGTGTAACCTTTTCACCTTGACATAACTAACTTAGCTAGACATAATGAAAGAAAGGAAAACAAATAAACAAAATAAGAACATAAAAGTTAACTAAGTAAAGGAAAGGAAATGAAAGGCATAAACTTGATATTAATGAAAGTAAAGCATAAACATTACAAAAAATACAAAGAGAGAAAGGAAGAGCATGATCTTGATCTGGAAACCAAGATGCCTAAATGTATGGCAAATGCCTCCTTTTATAGGCCAAAATTGGGAACTATTGATTTGATGACTAATTGATAAGTGGGTGGCCAACTTTTGACTTGGTGACAATCCTTATCTTCACTTGTCTGCCGAAAACGTCATTGCTAACGTCAAAATTGGAGCCAGTTGCAAACATGAAAGTTGTAGGCAATTGTCTCAGCTTTGTTGTGTAAACAATTCAGCTCATTTGGACTTCTAGAACTCCCGATATGGCCAAAATACCGAACAGTGCTCGGGCTGGAAGACATATTCGGGCTTCTTTGTTGTTGCTACAATTTGGACTTGATAATGGCATTTTTAGATCTTGGGCTCCATATAAAAGTTGTAGGCCTATGTCTTACCTTTCCATCCATATAAATTGGACCTAAATCTGAGATATATAGCTCTAGATATGACCCAATTACCGAACAGTGTTCCGGTTTGGATTGCACCGACATCTCTTTTCTAAGTTTGGCCATCTCTTTATCCTTGCAATATAAGTTCTTCAAATCATCAATCAATCCTTTCAATTATGTGATAGGCCTGCATTAAAAATAGACATTTACCACAAATTATAGGTATCTTATATTATTAGATACATTATTATAAAACATATTTTAGTTAAGGAGTTATTGATACTTCAAGTGCAAAATGATAATATAAAACCATGATAAAAATGCACTTTTAAGTACTAATCAGTATACACTTGAAGTACATTTCTCAGTTGAAGACTGGCCAGAGCATGAATAATTTTTTGAATAATTACTTTCAATTGATGAATAGAATTTCATGTTTACCAATATGAAGGTTGCTCGCACAATGAAGTGAGTGATGAAAATCATCAACAAAAGTGAATTTGTTTGAGTGGAGTCAGTTTTTCAAAAATCTTGAATAGAAGTCTATCATTAATGTTTGGTTTGAAAAGCTCAAAGTAAGTATGTACATAAACAATTATTTCTTTTAATATTTAATTTGGTTAGTTTTTTTAATTTTTATAAACTAATTATTTTATAAAATTGACTTGTAAAGAAATTTTTTATTAGAAGTAGGTTGACAACGTCGTTACTAAGAGAGACTAAGAGAATTACAATGCTATTAACTAAGATTGAATTCAAATTGTGATAAATGTTTTAAATATTAAAATTTTATTTTTCATAATCTTAACCACTAATTGTTTTTCTCTAAATCAAGTTGCATGATTTTTTGCATGAAGCTCATTAAAAAAATCAAAGAAATATGAAAAAGATAAAGGTCTTTTAAGCTAGGAAGAAGTGGTCGTATGGAGGGATTTCAGACCTCCACCTTGAAGGGTATCTGGGATGCTTATATTCAACATATGATATTTAAGCGTTTTTTAAGACGATCACAATCCGGTGTAAAGAACAGAACCAAGAAGATTTATGATTCCATTATCGAGCATGCTGACAAATTCATTTCGTTTGTTTATCTTGCAAAAAGAAAGGAAAGATTCTATTTTATAAGATATTTTTTTTTAAATTATTGTATTATATAAAAATATTTAATTAACAATAGGTTTCTTTTGCAAGCTACAATGCTTTGACACAATCCAAGACCGATAGATCTTTTTATTGAAACCCACACATGAAATAAGAACCATAAAAAATGGGAGAAACAACTTATAAATAATTAAACTTAGAAGTTCATGACAAGTTGAATTTTAATAATTTTTTTAAGTTATTATTATTTGATTTGTTAACATTTTTTTTCTTTTCAGGAAACATATAAGACTTGATTGTTTGAAAGATAGGAGGATAATCCTTGACCCATTCAGAACTCAATTTGAATTTTTAGTTAGAGGCTGGATCTATCAGTGGACCTAATAGAAATCAGGTTTATAAGTTCTCCAACACTATATTCGAGGATAAGTGGGGGCTAGTGTATCAATTGTTGTTTCCTTACAATCAGGATCGAGCTAGTAATCTCCAACCATCCAAGCAATTGTACAAAAACAAGTTCAAGCTCAGATGACTTCGCTTAGTGCAGAGACAGCCCAATATAGGTTTCACATGGTTGAACTAAAGTGAATGTCCTCGAGCAACTATTGGCAACCTTTACTGGTACTTGTGGTTAATCTCATCGCCTTCTTGGTTCTAGTGAAAATTCGTCTCACCTCCATTTTTTGTCCACTAGACAAATTTTATTTAATAATATTTCTTAAATTAATAAAAAATTATTTTTAATTTTTTTGTATTATTTATTTTAATTTTTTAAAAATATTAAATACAATACTGACAAAATTAATAATGAAATTTCAATCGCCGATGGACTAAGTCCCTTGAAGAGTTCTAAAAAGTTAGAAAACAATTATAAAACTTGCCACTAATAGATGTAATTATTTGATAACGTAAGGTTTTTGG
This sequence comes from Populus pruinosa, assembly GCA_026413675.1. Lineage (NCBI taxonomy): Eukaryota > Viridiplantae > Streptophyta > Magnoliopsida > Malpighiales > Salicaceae > Populus > Populus pruinosa. The sequence goes on from JANKMR010000020.1 coordinate 7,575,339, forward strand.
TAATATGTATATAAGCACCGATAGACTTACTAACATTTTATTCTATCAATAATATGTTATAATTATCAATGAATTTATTGATAAAATTAATAATAATATTTTTTTTGTTTGGCGTGCTATTTCTATCTATAAATCTATTGAAGATTATATTATGGATGGATTGATTGACATTATAGAAATTAATAGTAATATATTTTTGAAAAATATTTTTTATTCATAATTTTGTTAATAAATTTATTTTTAATTGAATCAATGTTTAAACACCGATATAATATTCTATTAGTTACACGTAATATTTTATCACTAACCAAGCACTAAAAGGAGCATGAAGGATTAATGCATAAAAAGTCAAGAAAAATTAAGCATATTTGGAGGAAACTGCTGTAGAGGATGCAGATTATGGAAGTTCGGCAATAATTAATTTAATTTCAGTTGTTCTTTATTAGTTAGCAAATTCTATTTTATGTTCCTAATTTGTCGAAATTCTTCTTCAAGTATATTTGACCATTAAATTTAATATTCTTTATAGATATAGAAATACTCTCATTATCATATTTTTACCAACCCTTGAGGGTTTTTATTGAGGATGACAATTTAATTCAATAGATACAAATCCAAATTGATTCGGAGTGAGTTTGTTTTTTATCTGATTTTTTTGAATAATTATCTATTCAAATAATTATTTTATTTATTGGATAATAAATAGGATTTGAATATTATTAAACTCAATTGAATCTTAACCTGAAATTTATTCATTTGTGTGCGTGTATTATATTTTTATATTGAATAATAAATAGTAGTAGGATGATGAGTACTCATATAAAAACTCAAAATCTGATGGAGAAGATATAGATATTTAAATTTTTATTCTTCTGTTGGGTAATGGGTAGGATGAATATAGTAAAAATCTGGTCTATAAATATTAATTATCATTCCTAATCCTTATGTCAAAATAAAAAAGAGAAAAAAAGTAACGCCCACTTGCTAAACGCAAGCCCATTGTAGTTCCACTTCGGCAGATCTTACGTGTACATAAATGGACTTCTTGCTTTGTTCTCTAAATCAGGCTTTTCTGCAGCCCACTCACAAATGTATACGACGAGCACACAAATGCAGAAGTAACCTTTTATTTAGCACAATTAAAAAAAAAAAAACCTTTTATTAAGAAAATAGCTCTTAAAAAATTAAATAGGTTCTCAATTTACAAATTGAGACTGGAAATGGAATTCTTGTGAAAAAAAATTTAATAATAAAATTTACAGGTTCACAGCAAAGAGATATTTTATTTTAAGTGAAAAAAATAAAAAAAGCTACCTTCATCTAATTGCTGGGCTGGAATTATTGTAACTTGTAACAAGACAAGATTTGGAACTTATCTTTAATTACTTTCTTTCCTAATCATCTAAATTTATACTTTAAAATAAATATTCTGAGAATTTATTTCTTTAAATATACCTGATAGGATGTATTATTAAAATTGTCTAATAAGATTTCATTTGGTTATCAAAATGAAAGATCCAAAATCGGAATGGGAATGGTGGAAGTAAAATGACATTTTAATTCTCATATTGTTTTTAGACTAGTAACAAAGAATCGAAATAAAAATTAAATTTTTAATGCTTTATTTCCTAAATAAATAATGATAATAAAACAATTTCATTAATAAAAATGATAATAAAAGTAATAAAGGTGATTGCAGTGGTAAAGAATGAGGGGAGGAGTAGATGTAGATGGTGGAGGAAGTAATAATATTATAGTAATAACAATAATATATTTAAAAAAAAAGTTAATGCTGCTATAAGGGAAACAGATTGTAGAAAAAGGAGAGAAGAGGATGGTGAAAAACAGTGATAAAAATAAAAATAATAGTTTAATATAGAAAAATTATTGTCGTTATTGTTGATAGTTATAGTGATAATAATAAAAATATTATTTTTATTTTAATTATAATAAATATAAATAAAATATTATTAAAAAAAATTATTTTCATCACTTATTTTTATTCTCATATCCTCCCTAAAAAAAGGAAGCTAAGTTTAATTTTCATTTTTATTCACACCTTTTATTCTCATTCCCATTTCATATTTATCAACCAAACACCTACAATATGAATAAAACCTTCATTCTTACGCTCATGATTTAGTTTTTGTCGATTTACATACTAGTTGGATATATCCTTCACTTCAAGTTAGAAAAAAAAACTTTCAAATAAAATTTTATATTTTAATTTTATTTAAAATTGGATGTCTTCGTGATTCTGGGAGAGTCTATAAAAAAAGCAATTTGTTACCTGATGTTCTTCTATTCTTTATTAATGATAATTCCCTGAATGAACATATACTAAAAAAATCTAGAAAGTATTTCTTACTTGATATTCTTTTATTATTTATTGATGATAATTCCCAATTAACATTTATTAAAAATTATTGCATTTATGATTGAAATGCCATATTAAGAGTTATTGGCATTTTATTGTAGTAATGAAAAATAAAGTGTCAAAGTTTTTTTTCACTTAAATCTTTAAAATTTATAAGGATTTTTTTCTACTTCATCCTTGAACACTCACTTTATTAGATATTGAAGTTCATAATTTATTTTGATTTATTTTCTATATAGTTATTCTAGTCTAATTATCTGAGTCGTAAGTTTTGTGGATTAGTTGTTTTGCCTAACATCTTCTTTTTTGTCATTCTTTAAATAATTTTTTTTCTTAACTTTATATTTTAATATTTGGTTGATTGAGAATTGAGCTTTATAATTATTATTTTTCTTTTTTCTATTGGGTTATAATAATCTTATAACTTGGATTGTGAGTTTTTTAAGTTAGCCTTGTTGACTTGAGTTTTTTTTTTATTTTTTAATTGAATTTATTGTTTTTTCAATTTGATATTTTAACATTAGATTGATTGGGAATTTGATTTATAATTTTTTTATTTGTTTTTATAGAGTTATCCTAGTCTTGTGACTTGGGTTTGGTAGGTTGACTCGGGTCATTATTTTATCTTTTTATTTTATTTTATTTTATTTTATTTCATCTTTCAATATTTAGTTGATTGGACATTAGGTTTCATAATTTATTTTGATTTGTATTTGATGAGGTTATCCAAGTCTCATGACCTTGGTCACAAATTTAGTTGGTTGACTTATATGTTTTTTATGTCTTTTATTTAATTGATTTTTTATTTCATAATTTAATATTAAGTTGATTAAGATTTGAATTTCATAATTTTTTTAATTTACTTTATATGAAGGAAGTTATCTTTGTATTATGATTTAGGTTTGGAAAGTTAACCTAGGTTAGTTCTTAAATTTTATTTTTAATTTTTTCTTCAACATTGAATTAATTAAAAATTAGATTTAATAATTTTTTTATTTGTTTTCTATAGTGTTATCAGGATCTCATGACTTGGGTAGAAAAGTTAGTAGGTTAACTCAAGTTGATCCAAGTCAATTTAATATATTATCGTTTTAATACTTAAAAAAAAAGAGGATGTAAGCTTGAATTTTTTTTAGTTAAACTATATTTTTATTGCTCATCCGAAATATCATCGAATTTGTCAAGTCGACTAGGTCATATAAGGTCAATCCTTAAATAGACTATTTTTTTTATAAAAAAAAACAATTCTACTATACAATATATTAACAACACTTAAATATAATTTTTTACATCCAATTTAATCCGACCCACCACGTAGCATGAGAAATGATCTATCAAGCTCGCGATGGAAATGATCTAATGAGATACTAAACTATGATTATATATATTGGAACTAAACTAATTATGTTATATGAAAAATATTTTTATTTTCTAAAGCAATTGGCTATCATTATCCAATTTTAGCCTTTTATTTTCAATATATTTTTTAAAAATATAAAAAATATTTTTCAAGTAAATTTGCAATCATTTCATAATCTTTTGGCATTTTATTTTATTTTATTGCTTGATGAGTTTCTTTTAATAAAATGAACAAATATAAAATAATAAAAATAAAAATGATGAAAGGATTTGGAAGTGAAAATGATGAGTAAAAATAATGGGGAACCAAAATTATAGAGAGTCAAATAATATGATAAAAAAAAAACCTAGTTGAGCTTAATGAAAATATTTGAAGTATCTACATTCTTTGGTAAAAAAAAATAATAAACCAAACACAATAATAAACTCTAGGAAAAACATAAACAAACAATAATGTCATAATAAGCCTTATAATTATAAGATTTTGATAGTTTATAATTTCTTTGAGGTTATAGCTTAATATGAAAAATTTCTTTGACATGACTTACTAACCAACCATTTTGTATAGTACTTTAATTTTTAATTTTTTAAATTTTTTCTTCTCAAAATGTATTGCGTTTAACTATTTTCACTTTTTTTTTCTAGTTAATCTTATTGATATTTATCAATATCCTGTGAATACATATTAGATAACATCTCAATTGTTCAAACTAATCAAGTGACCTTTTTCAAAATGATATAATAAAAATGCTAACTATAAGAATTATACAGGAGTTATAGATAATTTACATTTTCAAACCAAGCTATGAAAGGAGTCATATGCTAGAATTTTGTTATTTTAACAAGTTCAAAATCCCTGAATTGATTAAGTACACATGAGCATAATATCTATAGACCCATCTTAAAATGTATTATGGTAAAATAAAATTATTTATTATAAGAAAATGTTGATTCATTATTTTCATGAAAACTTGAATGAACCTATTTTTAACCGGTATATAGGGTTGGATGGCTTAAAATAAAAAAAATAAAAAACTTGACTAATGCTTTTTTAAAATAATTTGAACTCAACTTGGAGTTGACTCTAAGCAAGTATGATCTTCAAAGAGTGAAGAGAAAAAATAATAATTTAATTAAAAAATATGTTATAAAATTATATAAAATGCCAGTATAAACATACCTTCCTTTATTCAAGAAAGAGCTCATTTATATTTTCATTAATATCTTAAATGATCCATACAAAATAAAATGAATATGATAACCACAATAAAATAAATGAGCAAGTTTTGAAATCAGGAAGGATTAGGAATCCAATAATGAGATTTGGTGCATGTCAAAAGATATACTATACTAGAAAAGAGTATAATTATTAAATCCGGTTTGGAAATTGACCCAGCCAAGGTGCTAGGTTTTAGGTTTTATAGATCAACTCCAAAAAATTAAAAAAATAAATTAAAATTTTAATATTTTATATAAAAAAATTAAAAAAATATATGGTTATATATATTATAAATAATAAAATTTAAAAGAATATTTTAAAAACTCTAAAAAATTTAGTTTTAGTTTATTTACAAGCTAGTTAGATATATCCTTAACTTCAACTTCAAGTCAAAAAGAAGAAAACTTTGAAATAAAATTTTATATTTTAATTTTATTTAAAATTAAATGTCTTTGTGACTCTTGAGAGAGTCTGCATAAAAGAATTAATTTGTTACCCGATGTTCTTCTATTCTTTATTGATGATAATTCCCTGGAATTAACATATACAAAAAGTTCCAGGAAGTAATTTGTTACCCGGTGTTCTTCTATTATTTATTGATGATAATTCTCAATTAACATTTATTAAAAGTTATTGCCATCTTAGCGTAGTATTGATTGAAATGCCATATTAAAAGTTCTTGGTATAAATTTCTTGGTATTTCATTGTAGTAATGAAAAGTGAAGTGCCAAAGTTTTTTTTCACTTGTTTTTAAAATTTATAAGGAATTTTCTTTTATATTTCATCTCTTAACACTGACTTGTTAGATATTAAACTTCATGATTTATTTTAATTTGGTTTTTACAAAGTTATTCTGGTCTAATCACATGATCATAAGTTTTGTAGGTTATTTATGTTGCCCAATATATTTTTTTTGTCATTCTTCAATTATTTTTTTTCTTAACTTTATATTTTAATTTTGGTTGATTGAGAATTCAGTTTTATAATTATTTTTTTATTTGCTTTCTATTAGGTTATTGATATGACCAAAAAAATTGATGTCTTCTCCTAAGTGCAGGAGTGTCGAAGTAATAAATAAACTGACAAGACCAGGGTCGAATTACAGGGAGATTAATTGTATAAATTGTATATAACAACAACAACAATAATGGTGGTAGTAGTAATAATAGTAATAATAATAGTAATAGTAGTAGTAGTATTAGTAATAACAATAACAATAACAATAATAATAGAAGAAGAAAAAGAAGAAGAAGTTGATGAGAATTTTGAGATGGAAGATTAACATAAGAATTAAAATATCGACGAAAAAAACCATCGGCAATTTCGTTTGTATTTGTTGAATTTCTAGTACTATTCATACAATTTGGATTCAAAATTTGTTTTCTAAATTCATTTTGGTAATAAACAATCCTTACGAATTTAGGATAAACATTCTTGTTTCAACATGTATTGTTTAAATTAAATAAAAACTAAAACAACACTATTTTATAAAAAAAACAACTTAAATAGAAAACTTTTATTACATTTAAAACATTTAAAAAAAATAATTAGAAAACATAATCAAACTATTATAGTTACAAAAGAGGCAAGTAGTATTCTACTTGCTAAACATTCTAAACCTTATTTCTATACTGTGAACATAAATATAAACAAGAAAAAAACTCTAAACAGGCCATGTGGCCTCTATTTTTAGATTAGAAAATATACCTAGAATATTTACTCTGTCTTAACTTTTTTTTGGAAAGTTTTTGCTTCTAACAACTTGCTATCCTTTCAAAACCTAAGAAATCTTTGTGTTTGGCTCATGAACCTTACACTTAATTTTTTAATCAAGATTTTTCCACCATCATTTATTTTTTGTCCTTTCCCCCTCTTTTGCTTTTGATTTTCCCAGGTATTTAAGTGTAAGGTTTTGCTAGGTTTTTTTTTTTTATGGATTCAATCAATGATTAATTAATGTTTGGCTCTTTGATAAAAATGGGAGAGTTTTGAACAAATTTCAATAGCTGAAAGCTTTGTCCTTGACTAGTTTTGTAATAAACTCAAAGATGGTTTTTACAAAACTTGGAGGCCAAAATGAGGTCTTTTTAGCCTTATGATCTTAAGAAGAAGATTTCAAGCCCTTAATAAGAACCCTTTTAGATGCTTTCAAGTGTAAACACATAAGAAATGATGGTTTTTATATAATGAGTATCACAATCACAGCTAATTAAGTTGACTAATTTCAAAGCCTTGTTAGAGTAACTATAACATCATCATCATTGATTATCACCTGAAATTGATAGAGAGAACACATTTCTTTTGGATCCAATTTTGCTCAATTTGAATGTCTACAGCTTTACATTCATTCATTTGAATATGCCAACTCAACCAAGCAAAACTATCATAAAAGAAGATAAATAATGGTTGAACAACATATCTTTCGATCCCTTCATTAAATATGAGTGATGTGTTATCTAGGTTAAATTTTAAAAATAGAGTTTTTAATTTGGGTTGTGATAATTTTTACTTAAATCATTGTTCTTCTAATTTCTTTTAATTGCACATGTGATTGCCTCTCAATTTTAATCTTATGCAATTTCACCCATGTCAAACTCAATTATCAGCCTCAAAGTTCAGCACCTTTTTCAATTAGGTCATTGGTTATTGATTTATGAAAAATGACCATCAATTAACTATCAAACTTTTAATTGTCTTCAATTTGGCCATTGATTTTACCAATTTAAGTACCTGAAGTCTTGCACTTTTTATAGTTTGATCATTAGTTTTGAATTTATTCAATCAAGTTTCTAATTATCTATCAAACTTCAATATTTATGTAACTAAGCCCCTAATTTGACCAAATTAGCTTTTCAACATTACAATTCAACCCCTAGACTTTAATTATTTTCAATTAAAGACTGAATTGAATCTAAAAACCATTTTTCCTTATAATTAAGCCTTTAATAAATTCAATTAAACTCAGAAAAATTTCAATTGAGTTATTAAACATCTAATTTTGAATTTTTTTTCTTAATAGGGCCTTCATCAACCAAAATTGAACTTTTAATTTTTCAACTCTCCATACTTTGGTCCTCCTCATCCATTCTTTGAAAATTTTCTTGATGTTTTTCATATTCTTCCTATTGATGTATATTTTTATTTTATTTTTCTAGTTTATTATTTATTGATTTTGTATCTTGTATATTTATATAGGGTCTCCAAATAAATAACAGAAAAACTAATTAGGATTTATAATTATAGTAAAACTAGATGCTAATTTTTTTTTCTATATTTCCACCCTTTAACTGGCGGAGATATTCCCTGCAACAGTGGCGTTCAGTTTGATTATTTGATATACCAAGGTCTTCTTATGTACGTTTATGTTTATAGCTAGGAGCACTTAGACTGTTTCCTCTCCACAGAAATCAATTCCCGCAGATGCCGACGTGCCAGGCTGCATAAAAAAATGGAAAATTTTCTTCGTGGGGAAATTTAATCAAAGTTTAGAAGTTATTCTAGAAGCCCAAATGCAAAACAAACACCGAGAGACGAAGTTAGTGCATTGAAGTTCTTGTTAGGATTGAAATTGATGGGGTTTCGATGACAAATGGGAAGAATGAAAGAAAGATCCAACATAAATTCTTACCAAAGATACAGTCGCCTGGTTTGGTGACCATTTTAACCACCCTTTGTAACGTTCGTCCACATATATTTAAATAACTACAATAGCATGCATCAAGATTTGAAGCAGTCATGCAAGATCTTAATGTAGTCTCATCAACGAAATTATATATATATATATATATATATATATATATATATATATATATAAATTGCTATAACTAAACCATCAACCTAACATTGTAGTATGTACGTACTTCTTAGGTTTAAAAGATGTGGGATACCAATACTCTTTTTGGACATCACAGCCAATCTTTCACATAGTCAAATTAATTGTAATGATTTACATAAACTATTGAATCAACAAGAATCCTTGCTAAAAGGAATAGGTTCTATGCTTGATAGCATACAAGTATTATGAAATGTGTTATATTATAAGAAATTACTACACCATTAAATAGTTTTACCGACGAATTAATTTCATTAGCGTAAGACATATAATTTGTCGGAAATTTTTTTTATCAACAACATCACCTATGAAATCTGTCTGTTGGAATATTGATTGTTGGTAATTTTCATTTCTATCGCTGTTTTTATTGAAAAAAAACACTCACGATTTTCTAGATGAACAAAGCGTGCAAAAAAAAAAAAAATTGCACTAGAACTTTATCGATGGACTTATTTTATCTGTATTTCCACTAGTAAATCATTGATAGCCAGTCCGTCGGTGAATATGGCATAGACAATAAATATTTGAAAACTCTCTGTAAAATATCAACAGATACAGTTCGTCAATATTATCGACGGTAAATCACCGACGAAATAAAGTAATCGATGATTGTGGCATGGGCAGTAAATTGTTTTCAACTCTCTATCTAATACTGATGGACCTGTTCTGTCTGTAAGGCCATTGATATTTATTTAAAAATATTTTTAAAAAATAATTTAGAATAAATGATTTTTTAAAAAAAGTAAAAAAAAACTAATTAACCAAATAAAATTATATTAAACATTAAAAATAATGTTGAATAATATTTATCTAAATATTCATTACAAATTTAATGTGTTTCAAAAACAAAATTAAATTATAATAACGATGGAGTTGAAGGAGGAGGCTGGTTGTTTCCGGGACCATGCGGCTAAAAAGGGGTTGCACATTTATCATCATCCTTCCTTGATCTATTGCCCACCACCATTTGTTTATAACTCATAATGAGTCGTTCATATTGGTGTTTCAAGGCCATGAACTCTTCATACTAGGTGTTTGATACTAATGGAGAGCTCCGAATAGTTGAGACATTACAGGCTGTCTGCAAGTTTTTGATCGTAGTGTTAGAGAGCCTATAAACCTGATTTTTATCGGGTCCACTAGACAATCCTACCTTCATCCACAATTCGGATGGGTTGAAAGATCGTTCCCATATCTCTCCCCTAACAGGCTGTTATAAGTCTCCTGAATTTTTTTTTAAATCATCATATTCAGTTCAAGAAAAAAATAACTTACAAAATAAAATCATTGAATGAACATACCATGAAGTGTTGAGCACGGTTGTCCACGAACTGTTGCACCCCTTTTTAGTGGTCTTCACCCCGCATGTGCGTCTTGACAAATAGCTTTATTAGGCTTGACTCACATCCAAAAAACATAGCTTGTAAGAAAAAAAATGTTGCAAGTTAAATATATTTATAAGCAACAACAAATTAATTAAAAATATATTTTATTTTAATTAATCTTATCATCCGCTTCACATGTGCACTGAATAGAACGAGCCTGTTGGTGTGCGTGATCACCAAACCATGAATTTATCTATTTTGGTTGTTCACACCAGATTGTGAGTGTCATGTGAACTGCTCAGATGTCATGTTCTCAATATATTGTGTCCATATATCCCCTAAGATGAATGGTGGTTTGAATTCTCCCCAGACCGCCACCTCATTTCAACCTTCTAGATTGTTATCTCTCGCATATCTTTTTGCTTTTTTTTTTGTATGCCATACCAAAAATCACGCAACTTACTTTCATAGTAACAAATTAGAATTTAGAACATAAAATTATATTATTTTTTATGTTACCTAATTGCCACGTGATTCTCCCACATCCACGTCACAACATTGTTGTTCACGCTATCTCACTCCATTGAAATAATAAAATCTCCATCAGTGATTTAAACACTACTGTTATTGTCCTAGTAGTTTGTGAACTTGAAATTAAATAAAATTAATAAAATATTAATTAGTTCATAAATTATGTTATAAGTGTGTGTGTATGTGTGTGTGTGTGTAAACTAAAACCTAAACAAAATAACATTAAAAGGTTATCCTTTCAATGTGCTTGGTATTTGCGGGTGAATTAACCCCGCTATAAAGACACACAGCCTCTGCACTATGAAACCGCATTAGAAGAGGCAACATCACAAGTTGGTACAAGTGCCTCTTCTTGATCTGCACCTAAGGATAAGTTATCCTCATTGCTAGAAGAACCTGCTGCAATTGCCTATTGACGATGAGTTGTTGATTTTATTATATGCATATACACAAATTTATATGAATAATTATATAATTAAATTTGATTATTTAAAATTTTTTTGACAACTCCTCCTCTATACTGGTGCTAAGCACAGTTTTCAAACCTATAAATATTTATAATAACCACAAACTAATTGACTCCATTAGAAAATCTTATATACAATCTAACATCAATATATTTTCAACTGACATCTATACAAATTAATAAATAACTATTAAAATTAATTGAAATAATAAAAAAATTAAGATAAAATAATTAAATTTAATTATATATTTCAATTAATATTTTTATGGTAAATTCAACAATAACAATTCAAATTTAACTAATTTTTCAATTTTATAGCAATACAAACAATAAAATAAATTGAACAAATAAAAAGAAAAAACTCAGGACTTTAGGAAAGAAAAATGCTACTTAATAGTGTGTTAATTTTAAGATTTTATCTACGAACAATATACAAAATAAAAAACACAACAAAAATAATCATAACTAAAATAAAAAATGTAAAAAAATACAAAGATAAAGAAAGGAGAATACATACCTTTTAATATGTTGAAAACTAAAATCAAAACAATAAAAATTCGCACCAATTCTTATAAAAGCAAAACACAAACAAAGAGGAGAAAAGAAGATGAAATTAGGAACGGAAAAAACAAATGAACCATATAGGGGGGCTGCGTTTTATACTATAATTTTACCAACGACTTTATTGGCGAACATTAGAATAATATTTTTATGGCAATCACATTAAATTTTCTTTGGTAAATTCTTTCGGTATATTTTGAATTTCACACTAAAATTTTAAAAATCCCTTTAGAATTTTAGAAGTTTGTCGGCACGTCCATCGGTATAGAGGTGTTAGAGCATGCACATTAGAATTTGTATCATCCGTTGGTGATTCTGTCAGTATCCATACCGACTGACCTAACACTTTGATAGTCACATGCATCTCTATAATGATATACCAATGGTCTATCTGTTAAAAATAGCGTCGGTGATTGTGGCATAGATAGTAAATATTTTACAACTCTTTGTAAAATACCAACGGCTATATGCCATCAATATGGTTGTCGGTAATTGTTGTAAATGTAAAAAATATTTTGCAACTCTCGATAAAATGCTGATGGACGATTTCCGTTAGTATGGACATCTGTATTTGTGGCAAATGCAATAAAGTTTTTGCAACTCTTAGTAAAATATCGATGGACGATTTTTGTCAATATATACTTCAATATTTGTGTCATACTTTTATATATTTTTTTTGTATTTCCTATTTATCCTCCTGCGCAAATGCTTAAGTTGCAAACTTATTGCACAACATAATAACAACAACAAAGAATTATAAAATAAATATTTCATGTTCCAAAATATCATCCATAATATTACATTATATATAAAAAAAGCTTTACACTTTCATGTTCTAATCATATTTAGTCAGAATTTTTATCTTCGTCGTTAATTGAATTGTTATTAGTTACATCACACTCCTTAATGTGGTTATCATCATCTTCATCCACATTTACTAGTCCACTAGAGCTTAAAACAACATTCAATTCTTCTGTGTCAACATCAACAAAACTGTTATTGAAAATATAAAAATTTAAATTTTCTTCTCAGTTGATTAAAGGAGCAACTCGATGTGGTTCAACTAACTCACTAACTTGAAAGACTTCATCTATCACACTTGTGTCTTCGTTCTCATCCTGAACAACCTTCACACGACCCCTAGCTTTTGTTCTTAAAACGAATAACCAATCAACTCTTGATCGGTCCTTTCTAAAGAAAGTGGTGTATATGTAATAAACTTATTGGCATTGCTTTCTGAAAACAAGACCATAATGAGGATTTACTCTGATTCCTCTGTTAGTTATGTCATGTCAATAACATTTGAATAAAAACACTTTATTCTACTCACTATTATATTATAATTCGACAATCTATTCTAATTTTCCATAGTAGTCAACTTCAATCTCACTACAGGTTGATCTATTATTATATGTCTTTCTTCTATGCCCGTATTTTTTAGTATGAAACACATATTCATTGACAAAATATCCGTTATAGATCTTAACTTTTCTTTTAGGGCCCAGACTTAGTAAAGATTATAAAATAGCAGCACTACCTCTCATTTTATAAACCTTATATATCAAATACAATAATAGTCAATAAACAAACATTCTATAATATTGACGTACATTTACCTTGCAATAGATAATTAGTTTATGATCTGACTTACATGTATTCTAAACCACATGATAAATTGTTTATCTTGTAATTGAAAGATTTGAAATTCTGTTAGTTGTGGGTTATTGGATAGTAAATATCATCAATGTTGCCTATAAGGTTGTTCCAAACTATATGAGTTTATGATATCACAATATAGAAATAGTACACTCTTAACAAAGTTTAAGTAGTATATCTACTTACTTAATAAAAGGTCTTAGCTCATCATAATTAAATAGAACATAATTGTGTGCTTATCTGAACTCTATTTTAAAGAAATATCTTCCGTTTATGCCATTTATAGGTGTGGGTCGTTGAGGATTGAAGAATATTGACAAGTTTACACTTGAAGGCACTTCATTACCATCATCATGTCATGGAACACGATAGATTCTCGTTCTCAAATAAGGTTCAAAATAGTACGAGATAAATATTGAGATCTTCTCAACAATATAGACCTTACATATTAAAACCTCAACATGTGCCTTGTTCTTAACATTTTTCTTAAGATTGAATAAGTACCTGTATATATAGAATTAAATAAAAATTATCAATTAGAAAAAAAATAATGAAAAAACTTTTAATTATGAATTATATTGCAACTGTAATATCTAACCTCTCAAATAGATATATCCATTTATAATAGACCGATCCTCTAAATTTTACCTTATAAGGTAATTGTACAAGTTTATGCTTCAATGAGTCAAAAAATAATGGATGGAATATCATCTTAAGTTTACATATTATCTCAATGATATTTGTTTCAAGTCTTTCAATATAATCAACATTCAACTTACTATGGCATATATCTCTAAAGAAATGACTGATCTCCATGAGTGCATCCCACATTTCTTTTGGCAATAAATCATGAAAAGTTAATGGAATGAGTGTTTGTATAAATACGTGGCAATCATGACTCTTCATTTCATATAATCTGCATTCCTCTATATTAACCAGCCTTAATATGTTTGAGGCATGTCCATTAGAAAAATGCAGACTCTTAAACCATTTGTAGACTGACTAGTAGTTGTGCGTTTTTCTTTAACACGAAACTTGCTCTGGGTTTTGCGAACCATGACACATCAAAAAACAACTGTGAATTATTTTGTCAGTATATACCAATTGAATTGCTAACAGAAGTTAAGTTGTTAGTAATTATTACCAATAGCAAAGGACTATCGATATAGATCAATAAAATTAGAAATGAAATTATATTCATCAGTAAAAATTACTGAAAAAATAATTTTGTTAGTAATTCCATTGGTTTTCGTCAATTTTCTGGTAATGAATATTTTAATTTTCCTGTATAGATTTATATATCATGTGTAGTATTTTCCACATTATCATATATATGTTATCCTACTTATATATATATATATATATATATAAAAGGTGGTTACCATAATATGCAAGTCTCCTGATTTACACAAACACTACTTCATTATCTTTTCAATTTAGTAACAGAACTTGTCTATTTTAACCAATTTATTTTGTCTCCCTCTACTACCTAATCCTCTTCATCTACTATTGAACCTGATGCTAACTTGTCTCTTATTCCTCTGTTATAAACCCTGCTAGATCTCCTTTATCTATGGATCCCTTCATTACTGTTGATATCAGTATCAATGTTAACTCCTTTTGTCTTACTTTATCTTTCCTAGTAGTATTGCTTCCTATGCTCTTCTATGTATTTGATACAATAACAGTAGTTGGTTCCTTGACAACCATTATTCTCATCTCTAACATGTAACAAGTAATTAATCTCATGCTCACCAACATGAACTATTTATATTGGCAAATGTAGATAAAACTACATCTAATTGGTCAATGTGTTTTCTTATTTGTTAATGGCTTGTTTCCATGTCCTTCTCCCCTCATCTTGATGAGTGATGCTTCTACCATCGTCAATTATGGTAGTAATCAAGCTTTTATGACATGGAAACAATAAGATTAGCTCATTTTTAATGCTTTCCTATTCTCTCCTCTCTTTTTATGGATGCTCTCTATCTTGTGGTTGATTGTCTGACTTCCGCTAATATTTAGAGCATACTAGAACATGCCCTTACTTCACCATCCAACTCTCATATTATATAATTACATGGTTCTCTTCAAGATTCTTATCAAGGTGACGATAATGTCATCATTTATTTGTAGAAAGCTAAAGGATTATTTAATGAGTTAGCAATAACAGGAAAACTTATCTCCCTTATTAATTTCAATTTATATGTTTTTGGGTTATTATTCATAATGAATTTTATGATTTGGTTACAAGTTTGTTGACTAAAGTTGAGCCTCTTCCCTATTCTAAGCTGTATAATTATCTATTTACTTATGATTTTTTACATATAAGCTCTCTTCAATCCATTTTTATTATTGCATCATTATTATCTACCCCTACACATCCTCCCTCGACTTTTGTTGATCAGCATAGCTTTTCTGTTCTTAATGATAGTGATTCCTCTCATAATCGAGGTAAAGGAAGACATGATGGCTAGAGGAATACTTACAACTCCTTTAACCAATTTGGTGGTTAGAATTACTATGGCAATAATGATGGTTCTTGGCAGCAAAATCATGGTTATGGGGATAATTAGCAGTAACCATCTAACTAAAACTCTTCACCCAATCGATGGACTTGTATATGATAGGTTTAGTGTTAATTATGTAATTTTTTTGTCACTTAATGCAATAATGTTCATAGTTAGTGACTCATAGAAATCAAGCCTCGACCAACTTCTCTTTTAGTGATGCTTCAGCATCGAACTTTATCTCTTGTTTTCTTAACACAGGTGCAAATTAGCCAGACATTGCCAAGTTTGACAAATGCATAACCTTATCTTGGTAATGATCAATTACATGCCGGTGATGGTAAGGAACTTGTCATATTTGATACAACTTATACTACCTTACATTCTCTAAAATAAACCTTTACTTTGTCTAATATCCTATATGTTCTATAAATTAAAAAAAAAATCTCCTATCAATTCAATAATTTTATCATGAAAACTATGTCTTTTTTTTTAATTTAACTTCTCTATTTTTAATGGCAAGGATCTTATAATTAAGAATGTTTTTTTTTTCTAATAAGAGTAAAGATGGCCTCTATGTTCTCTAAGAGTCTTTTTACACATTTATACCTCAATCCTTTTTGGTTTACTAACTTGTCTACTTCTATTAATGTCTAGGATCATCAACTTGGTCACTTAAGTTCACGTGTTTTGAGTCATTTAATGCCAAACAAAAAGGTTGTTTATACTTCTCGTCATTTAAATTTTCAATATCATACATGTCCGTTAGGAAAATCATCATATATGCCATTAGGGTCTACAGGTCACAAAACATCTACTCCTCTCGAGCTAATTTTTAGTAATGTTTGGGGTCCTACCCCTATTTTATCTTCTGATGGTTTTTGATTTTGTGTCATTTTAATGGATGTGCATATGAGATTTATTTGGTTTTATCCTATTATCGTTAGACCTGATGTATTCAATATGTTTTACCAATTTTAAGTTTTTATTGAATGATAATTTTCTCACAAAATTAAATCTATTCAAACTAATTAAGGTGATAAATATCATAAATTAAATTCTCTTTTTAAAACTATTGGTATTTATTATTGCTTAATATGTCCACATATACATGAACAAAATAACATTCTTAAGTGTCATCATCGTTATACTATCGAAAATGGTTTTACTCTTCTTGGTCATTATAAGACCTCTAAAATTTTGGAGTTATGCTTTTGAAACTTCTATGTATCTCATTAATCATATGCCAACACTTGCTTACGTAATAAATCTCCTTTGAATGTTTATTTCATCAACCACTTGATTATACCTTTTTGTCTATTTTTGGGTGTCTTTGTTTTCCTTTCCTTCCTCCTTATAATCCTTATAAGTTAGACTATCATTCTATTCTATATTTGTTTTTAGGTTATAGTTCATCTCATATAGGATATCATTGTCTTAACTTGTCCTCTAATTGTATTTACATCTCTTGTCATATTCATATTTATGAATAATATTTTCCTTTTCTTGAGTCTAATTGAATCTCTACCTCTGTTCACTTTATGTCTACACCTGCACTTACTTCCAACCTTTCTTTCCTTACTATTTTTCCAATACCAAAAACTTTTCAGACCCATAGACCTCCTCTACTTTCCCTTTAGTTCCTTTATCACCATTTATATCTATATTTCTTGATCATTTTATAGGTTCAAGTTCTTTCATCCTAGCCTTATCTTTGTCTTGTTGTTGCATCTCCAACCTTTCCGTCGAGTCCTTCTTCTCCACTTAGTACCTTTGATCAATCTTTGTCAAGTTTGGACCTCTATGTTGATCTTTCCATAGCAAACCCAACTTATCACGTTTGTTATCCCTTCAACACCATAACAACATAAGTTTATAAATATGAGTTTGGTTTTCACAACTTCATTTTCTTTAGAATAACGGGTGACATCTTCTACTGACCTTGAACCTCTATATTTTAAAGAAGCTGATAGATTTTTATGCTGACATAATACAATGAAGTTTGAAATTGTCTTTTTACATAACAATGGTATTTGGTCTTTAGTACCATTTAAGCCTTTTATAAATATGGTTAGATGTCGATGAATGTATTAAATCAAGCATCGAGCTAATAGTGGTACTGACTGCTACAAAGTTAACTTAGTTGCACAAGGATTCACTCAATAAGAAGGAATTGATTACTCATTAAAAACCTTTAGTCTGTGGTTTACTATTCATTTAATTAGTTCACTATTATCATATCTAAAGGCTAGTAGATTCAGCAACTTGATGTTTATAATGCATTCCTTATTAGGTCACTTAGAGAGGTTGTTTATATAGAACAACCTACTGGTTTTGTAGATCCTACTCTACCTACTCATGTCTATTGCCTTCACAAGTCTTTTTATAGCTTAAAAGAAGCCCCACGAGCTTGGTAGACACGGCTGATCAATTTTCTTCTTTCTATTAGTTTTTAGGCTTTCCAGGTTGATATCTCCTTATATATTTTGTCTGTGGATTATGATATTTATTTTCTTATCTATATTGATGACATTTTACTCATTAATATTAACTTTGCTATGGTTCAATGTTTTATTACTATGTTAAGCTCGAAGTTTAAACTTCATGATTTAGTAATGCTCATTATTTTTTAGGAATGGAAGTCACTTTTACCAATATGGATCTCATGCTTAGTCAATACAAATATGTTCTTGATATCCTTTGTCATACTAATATATTGCCATACAAACCTGTTGATACTTTAACCTCTACTTCTAAGATTAAATTACAGTTTAATGAGTTATTTTCAGACCCCGCTCACTTTTGATAAATTATTGTTGCTTTTTAGTATCTCATCTTTACTATACCGAATATATGTTATGCTATAAATAAGGACTGTTAATTTATGCATGCTCCTACTAAGAGTCATTGGGCTGCTGTTAAACATATATTATGATATTTGAAAGGTAGGACTTCTTTTAGTCTGCACCTTACTCATTGTTCTTTATTATCTTTTCATGGTTTTACTAATGGTAATTAGGCTAATAGTATTGATGATTGTAAGTCTATTAGAGCTCACATGGTATTTTCTGGCACCACTTTTATTTTATAGAAATCTATCAAGCAACACACTGTTACTCACTCCTCTATTGAAACTAAGTATAAAGCTTTAGCTGATGACATTGTTGAGGTTATTTGATTTCGCTATCTTTTGTCAGATTTATGTTTCTCCCCTAGTTCTATCATCACTTTTTGGTGTGATAATTTGGGTGTTACTTATTTGTTTGTTAACCTAATTTTTCATACTTGTATAAAACATGTTGAGATTGATAATCACTTTATTTATAATCTAGGAGCTAAAAAAGAAATTCAAATTCATTTCATGTCCTTCAAGGACCAATCAACTGATGTTCTTACTAAGCCACTACCTCACTTTGCCTTTTGCTTATTTATGGTATAAGTTTCATGTGGACAACCACCTTCAGTTTAAGGGGATGCATTGTGAAATGTGTTATATTATAGGAAATATTATAATTTTACTATATGGATTTATCTTGTGTAATATCCCCCAACACACGTGTATATAAAGTGTGTATATAAAGTGTTGTTGCTACAACATGTAAGCCTCTTGATTTACACAAAATGCTACTTCATTATCTTTTCAATTACAAAAATTGTGCAAGGATAAGACTTGGAACCAACTCTTCATATGTTGTCTAAATTTTACCTCTTGGGTTGTACTTGTAGGTTAACATTTTACTACATTATCCTGAATAATCATTAATTTCTCTAGCCCCACTATTTATTTAAAATGGAAATTACAATGAGTCAAGAGTGTTAAAGGTAATATTATTCTAAAAACTAATTTAAGAAAAAACATAATATGATGGATAATAAACATTTTTCATTCTACTTTATATAGCTTACTAATATATACAATCTCAATCCTCAAACTGGACTAGATCACCTCATTATTTAAAAAAGTTGTGGTTCCCTGTATTTATATTTATTACGTGAAAAGAGATGACAAATCTTGCTTCCAATTAATAACAAATTGTCATCATTTTTTTCTTAACAACAATTATCATGGATATTTATGTTTGATGTGGCCATGATTAATATTGAATTTCTTAAGCGATAATTTACTAAAAAAAAACCCTAAATATTGCCATTTCACATGAACATGCAGAGATATGATGCAAGGACAGGCAAGTGTAGAAAATATATTAATTGGTGTAGTAGTGAAGACCTTATGTTCCCATTGATTGGACAAGAGCTGGGCGGGTAGAAATGGGTGAAGGTGGTTGGACAAGAAACGTATAAACAAATCTGGTGTAACCAAGGCTCAACCCTCGTGCACAAATTTTCGCCACAGAACTAAGTCAATACATGCAAGTTCTTCGTGTCTTCATCATGGTCAATACCAGAAATGCTAGGTTTTCTTGTAATATTGTTACAACCCTAGTGACAGTTTGGCAAACCATTTTTCTAGCCGACGCACAATGATAGCATTTTGGAGAATTAGTCAGCATAAGAAAATGAAGATTTCCGTGCACCATCTTTGTCAAAGTGTTAGCTGTAATTATCAGGATAAGAAAATGGACTGCCAAGTCCTGCTTCTTCTTGAAGGAAGATTTATATATGAAAGGACAAGCTCCCTTTGCTTGCCCTTCTTGTTGATGTTATAAGGCTTTGTTTGCAAGCATCATCCGATCCGTATTCTGTCTGGGGTTTCCATTTTTACTTGTTTGCTCTTAGCTAGCTAGTGCTTGAAATTAATGGAGGAAAATCTTCCTCCTGGATTCAGGTTCCATCCAACAGATGAAGAGCTCATTACATGTTATCTAACACGCAAGGTATCAGACACCAGTTTCACCTCCAAAGCCATGGTAGATGTTGATCTCAATAAGTGTGAACCTTGGGATCTCCCAGGTAATCATCATTATTATTATGCATGTTTCAAAGTTTTTCCTCGTCTATATCTTCTTAAAATAAATATACATCTACTTCTCTTCCTACTTTTGCCTGCAGTTCTCCATTTATGCTTCTATTGTTTGGATTCTGGAGCATCAAATAAGTTGTCCATGAATTAAATCACTATGAGAAATTTCTTGGGTAACTGCCCTTGTATACTTAATTCTAAGCAAGGCGGTGATTAATTCTATCGGGAAACCATTCTTTCAAAAACGAGGAATGGGAAAGGAAAAGGTCGGCCGATGAAAATTCCAAAAAGCGATAAAATAATCCCTTTTTTTACGGTACTGGACACGTTATCTACCTCTACCTCTTCCGTTTCTCAACTAATTACCTGCCAATTCTGTAGTCGAGAAAGTTGACGTAAAAGCACCATTGTCTCTAAGTTAGTAAACTTCTCCTAAAGGGTGTTTATACGTATATATAGAAGATGGGTACTAAACCTCGTACGATCACTACCATGTTGAGAAGCCTGGACTATCCCCTTAAAAACTGGAAGTTGGGACAACATTGTATATGGTTTTTTTCTCTTTTAGTTCCCATTGATTATGGTATTTTGTGTAAGTTTTTGTATTTCTCATTTAGATTGGATTAATTCAGTTCACAAAAACATGTTTTTTTTTTTTAGATTTTTTATGAGAGCCAAACACCAGATAATAACACAGAATACAAATCGAATCATATATGTTTTACTATTTTGAAGAACTTGACGAATATAAAAATATATTACCATAAAAGAAAATCAAAATAAGATAAATTTACAGTTCTCAAGAGTTCAAAATATTCACAACACCACTTTTGTCATTAAATTTGAAATTCCACTAATTATTTTTTGTCTTTTTAACAGTAATTCTCCCATAAAGTTTGATATATTTGCCTCTCGACTATTCTAAACTCAATTCTCACTTCATTGTTTTATTCATTATTCTTCTTAAACAAGTATACCCATTTGAATGCAAACATAAAACTTCATTAAATAGAGGAGACATGCCACTACTTAAATAAACCATAAACTATTCCTAATATCTTTTTTTCTTTTTTCCTTCTGTTAACAAGATCCTTATTTTCGAATCAAATGCTCAACAAAAAAAAAAGAGAGGATATTTCAATGATTTCCATGATTTCTTCGCTAACATTGGTGGTACATGTATGCAGTCGAAATTTGGTTTTTTTCATTATCAATTAAGCATTGATTTTCCTATTTCATCGTATTTGTAGCCATTGTTGATTCTTCTACCATGGAAGAAATCAAATGAGACCGAAAGAAAAGCCAAAAGGAGTGATTCTAAATTAACATGCATATTGTACAGGCAAAGCGTCCATGGGAGAGAAAGAATGGTACTTCTTTAGCTTGAGAGACAGAAAATACCCAACTGGACTCCGAACAAACAGAGCCACAGAAGCAGGCTACTGGAAAACCACAGGGAAAGACAAGGAAATCTTTCGTGCTGGAGTGCTGGTAGGAATGAAGAAAACCCTAGTGTTCTACAGGGGTAGAGCCCCAAGGGGTGAGAAAAGTAACTGGGTTATGCATGAGTACAGGCTAGAAGACAAGCATCCTTTCAAGTCCACAAAGGTAAGGAATATGTACTAGACATTTCAATCCTTACAAGTTTATTATCATTCCATTTTCCATGTGGTCGGGGTTCATAAGACAAGCTAATTTCTTGACTTTTTGATCCTCACAGGAGGAATGGGTAGTTTGTAGGGTTTTTCAGAAGAGCACAGAAGTCAAAAAACCACAGCAGGAACCATCCTCTCAGCAATCTCTAGGGTCTCCATGTGATACAAACTCAATTGTCAATGATAAGTTCGGAGATATTGACTTACTAAACTTAAATAATGTTGCCAATTCATCCAGTGGTTTCAATAACATTTTAGCACACAGTTACAACAACGAAAACAATGTAAATATGGACACGCACATGAATTGGGCTGCAGCAAGAGAAGCAGCAACTCTCCCTTCACTCGCATGGCCTTCAGGATTGCTAAGCACAAACCTTACAATGAATTCCTTGCTGCTCAAAGCATTGCAACTCAGGAGTTATCAACAAAGAGAAGCTACAACTACAAATTACTCGTTTCTGACAAATGGAATCCCTCATGAGTTTGGCGCTGATTTAGGTTCAAATTTCCAAGCTTCTTCTTCTAAGGCTTTAGACCCAGCGCCACAGCCACAGCGGGAGCAACCATTCAGTTTGGACTCCATTAATTGGTAAAACTCTGATTAAAGTTGAAACTAACACACACTTTTCTGTTAATCTTCAAGAGTGGTATTCAAATTGTGACTCAGAAGACAAAGCTCATACCAAGAATAATGCTGTTATCATTGTTAAATGTTGTAGTTAGATATTGTACAGGTTGGGAACCTTTCGTGTATGTTTGTGAAGTAGGGGAAAGGTCTCCAAACGTTCAAGTATCAAGTTGGTGTAGTACTTGTAATTCAATGTCGAAGTGAAGGAAAATCCCTGGATCTTCGTTCCTGTTATGTTCATGTTCCGCTTCACAACTCTTCCACCTGTTAGTTCGATAAAAATCAAGGATTGCACAAATCTTTTCTTCTAAAGGCCAACCTTGTTACTCGGTACATTATTTTGTTGATCAAATTCGGATCCCTCTTTTACATGCATGGCTTATGTAACTATGCCATTTTTTGACAATGATAACAAGTTTAAGAGGATAATGCATGCGCCGGTGCAAGTTTTACAGTCTAGGACATTTCGAATTCCTAACTATGAAGCCCTTTGTACTTGATGGATTCCGTTAGAGAAATTAAGTTCAGAATAAAAAATAAAAAACAATATATTGAAATTGGCTTTTAGAGCAGTGAGAATTTTACTTTTAGTATACACTCATGTACTTAGACTGTTCTAAGAATCTGAAGAAAAGACAGGAAGTTCTATAGGATTGATGTGGTGTTTTAAGGATGTAATATGCACCTTCCTTTGACTTCCGTATTCAAATCATAAGACTAACACATGAAGGAATTTATCTCTCTAATTGCATCAAAATAACCTCGAAGAGCACTTTCAATATCGTCAAAAAAAAAAAAATGAGTTCCAAATGACATGTAAATTAACCTAACTATACCCTGTTATCATTGAAAAAAAAATCGAAGGAGAATTAGTTGGCTTAGCGTAATAAAAAAATTATTTATATATAGAAACTAAAATAAATAATAAATAAGTGTTTTGTTTTTAAATAAATTGAATAACTTTCAAAAATAAATTTAATTATTATTTTCAACTTTTTAATTTCAAATGCCAATCTGGCACATACACATATATACACACGTGCACATATGAAGCTCACAAAATAGGTTCTATCAACTTAGGATACTCAGTATAAGTTATTATAGTACTATATAGAAGTTCGTTTTTATAAAAACTTCAGAGGGGAGAGTTTATTTTTTATGTGGGATATGTTTACATATATTCATTACAAACTATTCTATAATCTTAAATTATATTTTAATATATATTTTTTTACTTGATAATATTATACTTACAATTGAAGATATTTCTCAATTTAAGCATTTAAATTCTACTAATATTCCCAAATTAAACCATAATTTTTTCATATAATATAATATTATACACTTAAAGACTATATCAAAATTGTTAATATGGAATCTTGAGAGGTGCAGCTCAATTCATCAAAGCCTAAACTTACTTTTTAGAAGTCATTAGTTCGAATCTTGAAAACCTCAGAGTCACTAGAGACTTGCATAGTTATTAATTTTAGGATTCGTGAAATTAGTTGAGATGTGCGCAAACTGACTCAGACACCCACATTAATAAAAAAAAACTATTAATATGGTTTATAACTACTTAGCACATATGTTAATCTTGTCTTCATGAATTATAATAAAAATTCAAACTCTTGTTAATAGTAATGCCACTTTTATGTTCATAAAAAATAGAGTTTTTATCATATTCTGCTACTTTAGAAAATCATATAATAAATTCTATCAAGAACATTTTCTCAACCAACTTGCTAATGGGTTTCCTAAATAACTTTCATGCAACAAAAATAATTAATAAATACAACATTATCATTTTAAAAAAAACTTGCATATAAATTCTAAAGAAGTATCAAGATGTGTTTACATAGACGTGTGAAGAGATGACAAGCCTAGAACCCAAGGTGAGAACTCATCATCTAGTGGTAAGGGAAAAGGCGAAGCCCATCAAGTAAGATAAATTTTGCTTTCACCCTCAATTTATTTAAATGGGTTTTATTTCAGAGATTAAGTATTTTATACAGACCTTAAATAAAGTTTAGATGAAGAAGAATGGTTAAATTCATGTTTTAATAGACTTTAGAGATCTCAAAATACTTGTCCTTAACTATTTCACTCTCATTGCTTATTAAATGGTTAGTCTAAATTTATGTTGTATAACACTTGATACAATAAATACTTTGCATTTTCATAGCTCAAATGTATGGTATAACCGCCACTTTAAATTGACAGTTAGAATCCTTTTTAATCGAATCAAGAGCCAAGATTTGACACTAGTAAAGACAAAAAGTCCCTTTTCCACCCCCCCTTTATAAATAGGGGTGGATTTTATGGCCTAAAAGAGGAGAAATCAGAAGCCAAATTAAAAAAATATACATTCTTCTACCTAGTTTTTCTTCCCCCCCCTCCCGACCACTACTTTGGTCAGTTTCTTCATCACGCCTTAGCTGTCGTTGGTGTCATTAACCACTCATTGATCTTTCTTGTAACACTAGGAACCCCTCTAGCCTTTCTCCTTTTTCTAGACAAGCGAGTTTCTCCCTTTTTTCTCCATCAAACCCCCCTAACTAATGTATTCTATGTGTAGTAGCCATAATAAACGCAGCTCTAAACTGGATCTAACCTATAAGGCTGGCCTAGGTCCATCTTAGTACAAAATAAAAAAAGAGGACCAAGTTTGTTAGGCCACTAATTGACCCAACCAGACTCAACTCGGTTTAGCCCTATTGGTTAGGTTAGGCCCAACCAATAATAATAATAATAATATAATATCATATAATTAAAAAAAATCCAAGGGCTATTTCAAAAAATTAATTTCCATTTTTTTTTAAAAAAGCAAAAAATAATATATTTTTTTCATGCATAAGGTCAAATCCTAAAAGTTTTTCAAACATTTTTTATAAAAAAAATTGCATCCTTCTAATTATAACTAGTTTTTTATTATTCGTTATTAGTCAAAATATTAAAAATCCTTCACTAGTCATTTTGTTCAATCATTTTGTTTATTTTATATTGAAGTTTAGATATAGACTTTAATATGTGGTAGTGTAAAACTATATAATAAAGTACACTCTCATGTATTAAAGATACATGATATAAAATAAATATGATGTTAAAATTTAAACTTTAAAACGGTTAGGATTTCACTTAACGAGATCTACCATAGACATTAGAAAAAGACCAACAAATAGAAACTCAACTTGAAAAAATAATCACACAACGATGTAGCTTACTTTAGATAGGTGACATGACGAAAAGATTGATGTCTTCTCCCAAGTGCATGAGTGTCAAAGTAATAAATAACTCGATAAAATCGGTGTCGAACCATAAGGAGATTAATTGTATAAATTATAAACAAAAACAATAGTAACAACAACAGTAGTAGTGGTAGTAGTAGTGGTAGTAGTAGTAGTAGTAGTAGTAGTAGTAGTAGTATTAAAGAAGAAGAAAAAAAGAAAAAGAAAGAGTTGATGAGAACTTTGAGATGGAATATCAATGTAAGAATTAAATAATGATAACAACAAATATCAAGGTCAAATGATCCACTAATGTTATGTCAAACAAGTATAGTATAAACTTTTATTACTCAATTAAGAACAACACATAAAAAAGGTTCCAATGAGATTATAAATTATTAACATAATTACGTTAGTTATCTTATTCAAATAATGTTAATATTTGTAAATGTTGTTAGACATTCATGATTATAACTTATGTTAACAACAAATCAATTTCCTTTCATGTCTCAAGTATGGGTTATACCATATAGTATGGGCTATGAAAGTGTCAAGCATTTGTTGTACCAAGTATTATACAATATAAATCTAGATTAGTCATTTAACAAATAAAGTATTAAAGCGTGAACAAGATAACAAATACAAAACATGTTAGTATCAAATATTAAGGTCCATGTTAAGTTTACACTATACTTATTTTTACACTATTAATGTAACATTTTCACCTTAACATAATAAACTTAACTAAATATAATAAAAGAAAGAAAAATAGATAAACAAAATAAGAATATAAAAGTTAACTAAGTAAAGAAAAGGAAATGAAATGCATAAACTTGATATTAATGAAAGCAAAACATAAACATTACATAAATTACAAAAAGAGAATGCAGGAGCATGATCTTGATCTGGAAACCAAGATGCCTAAATGCATGGCAAATGCCTTCTTTTATAGGCCAAAATTGGAAACTATTGATTTGATGATTAATTGATGAGTGGGTGGTCAACTCTTGAATTGATGACAATCCTTATCTTCTCTTGTCTGCCCAAAACGTCATTGATAACATCAGAATTAGAACCACTTGAAAACATAAAAGTTGTAAGAAATTATCTCAGCTTTTCATAAAGAAAGAAATTATCTGTAGCCTGCTACAGAATAAATTCAGACTTCTTCGTTGTTACTACAATTTGGACATGAAAATGACCTTTTTAAATCTTGAGCTCCATGAAAGTTGTAGGCTTATATCTTACCTTTACAGTCATATATAGTAGACCTAAATACGAGATTTACAACTCCAAATATGATCTAGTTACCGAACAGTGTTATAGTTTGGATTGCACCAGCATCTCTTTTCTAAGTTTGGCTATCTTTTTGTCTTTTCAATTTCAGTTCTTAAACTCATCAATCAATCCTTTTATTTATGTGATAGGCTTGCATTTAAAATGAATATTTATCACAAATTAAAGGTATCTTATATTATTAGATATATTATTAAATATATTATTATAAAACATGTTGTAGTTAAGGAGTTATTGATACTTCAAGTGCAAAATAATAATATAAAATCTTAATAAAAATACACTTTTAAGTACTAATCAGTAGAATGCATTGGAGGTGATGTGTCTTTCTCTTGCAAAACCAATCTTTTTCACAAACTCTCGCAAACAATTAGGTTTTCTAGTAACCGTAATCATAATTTTATGATTAAACCCAAAACTCTTTTCTTCCTAACACCACCTCTCAAGAGGCTCTTCAAATATGTCATTTTGACATCACCTTGCAATATGTCTATATATGTGTGTGTGTGTGTGTAACATGTGGGGTTTTAACTGTACACTTTCTTATAAATCATTATGAATTGGAATAGTTGATTTTTATAAAAATCTTAATTTGATCCTCAAACTTGTTTTTTGTACAATTGAGACATTTTGAGCCCAAATTTGCACCTAATTGCATATTGTTTTTAGGGGGAGGGGCAATGATTAAATTGAAAGTTAGAGCATCAAAATGAAAATGACATTAACATAGGTGGTTGCTTAGAATTTCATAGAAAAAGTTTACTTTATTCCCCTATCTTTTTTGGTTTATAGGTGATTAGTCTCTTTAGTTTTTTGAAATTCAATTTCGATATCAAAATTTATTTCTCTCATTCTTTGATCCTTTTCTATTAGAGGAGACAAATAAGCAAATCTAATTTCAATTTAGAGAGAAAAAGTCATTATTTATATCTATTCCGACCACTAAAATGGTTGAAATTAGTGTCGATAGGTTATATTCGGTGAATAGAGTTTTATAGTGACTGTTTTAATACTTAATTTTTCCTAATAAATGAATCTAAATCAAGGAAAAGAAAATTTATTTGGTTTTATTTGTTATTTGTGCTATTTTTTAGGTTTATTAGGTTGCTAAATTAGTTTCTACATGTTCTAGGACTAGTTTTTTAGTATTTTGGCTTTGAACGAGTTGAAAAATAGGTTTGGAGGGTTAAAAATTCATGGCCTTGATTTTCGCCACCATAGTGATGGTTGAAATCTAGGCTGGGAGATGATGTTTTGTCTGCCCCATCATCTGTCCTTTTAAATGAGAAGAAAAATGACAATCTCAAGCTTGCAAGCATAGGTTGTTTTTTCTAGATGCCCTGTGCACTAGGCTTTAGGCTAATGTTGCTAGGCTTTTTTTAGCCTTTTATTTAGATACAGGTTTTTTTTTATCTAGTTAGTTCCATAACTTGAATCTCATATTTGATAAATTAAGTAACAATATTATGATAATTGATTTTTTTTTTTGGTGTAATAAACTTTAATACCTCATTTTTTAAAAAACAAAAAATCTAATTTCACATTATTATTGATAATTTATTTTTTAATTAACTTAAAATTAAAAAAAATATTGTTTCACTTTTATTATCAATGATTTTCTTTTATTATCTCAGTCTCATGTGTTTGTCATGTTTTTTTCTTTTTTAAAAATATTTCATTAGAAAATATCACATTCGCTTTATTTGTTATGTAAATCTATTCAATGAAAAATAATCTATGAAATCAAAAAAATTATTGAATCTGATGGCGTGCATGACTTGCATCAAAAGTTTGGTTGGTTGACTTATGTTCATTTAGGTTTTTTTTATTTAAAAAAAAACTAGATGTTGTTTTTTGTTAATTATATGCTTTAATTTAAAATTAATTTGAGATTGAGATTTCCAGTTTGCTTCTTTCAAGATTATACCCACAACTTTCATATGTCAACCTAGAATAACCTAAATTGATCAAATATGTTTTATTTTTAATGTTAGATAAAAATAGTGTCTAATATACAGATGATTTTAAAATTATGGATAAGTTATTTCATTTCTTTAATAGATATATTATAATATCTAGATTCTTTTTTGTTTGGTCATGTTTTTTTTTTTGTTGTTGCACAAGACAACGAGCTATCATAGATGTCATTTTGATGTGAAAGGATTTCATTTCACAAGGATAGTTTGATCTATGTGTATTTTGTTTTTCTTCGTTTTACTTTAGAAAGTAGATCTAATCGTAAGAATCATTTTAACTTTAGATTTATTTTGGTTTTTATGAATTGTTTTTTATATTTTTAGTGGTTATGGATAAATTTATCAAGGTATTTATAGTGTTTTTTTAGAAAATTTAGGTCAAGAACGAGCTTTAAATTAAAAAAACAAAACCTCTAATTTTTCAAAAAAATACAGAAAATAAACAGCTCATTATATGTTAATCTTTAAAAAAAAAATGATTCACCCCTTTAAGAAAATAAATAAAAATAAGATAGGTCCAAGTATGCTACCTAGATTGAATAGCCCATACTCATGAGCTTTTTTTTTAATACCTAGGCTCATGTAACTAGGCTCCTTTGTTTTCTATTTAATATTTGGTTTTTTAAAAAATAATAAAACAAATCATTAATTTTAATTGAGTCCATTATTAGAGAAGTAATTTGATAGGTTAATATGTGGCATCCGAGGTATTATTTATTTTTCTTTTTATTTATGTTTAATACTTGTTGTGTCCCTCAATTTAATTTTTTTTGTTTATAAATTTACTTTATGTTATCAATA
Source organism: Populus pruinosa (assembly GCA_026413675.1). Taxonomy (NCBI): domain Eukaryota; kingdom Viridiplantae; phylum Streptophyta; class Magnoliopsida; order Malpighiales; family Salicaceae; genus Populus; species Populus pruinosa. The sequence goes on from JANKMR010000020.1 coordinate 7,605,679, forward strand.
ATTTTTTATTTATTTAAACCAAATATAAAAGAATATAATTTTATATTTTGTTGTCGATGATAAGTTGAATTAAGTTAATTAATTTCATTGACTCAAGTTCACTCTATTATATTAATTAAATATTATTTTTTATTAATTTTATCTTTTAACATTGAGTTATTTTAAAAATAAAATTTTTAGATTTATTTTTTTAAAATTATCCCCATAAATTTTTCAGGTCAGTCTAGCTAACTAAGGTGGATCAAATGTTTTTTCAACTTAGTAATAAATTGGAATATCATTCAATTTATTGTTAATTTTTTTTTAAATAAAAAAACATATTACTAATATCTAGATTCTTTTTTACTTAAAAATTTTTTATTATGACTCGCGGCATAACACTGGATAATGAGCTAATATATATATAAATTTAATAAGTTTTAAAATAGGTATTAACTCAAATTTGATCTATTAAAAACTTATTTGATTTTGTTGTAATGTTTTCAAAGTATATTTATCTATAAATATGTTAAAATAATATTATTTTAAAAAAATATTTAATATTAGAATATTAAAATAATTTTAAAAAAACTAAATTTCTACATAAACACTTGACCACTGTAAAATCCGATCCGGGTATGATAAGTAATAACCCTGCCAAAGACAACATATCAGCCCAGCCTCGGTTGTATCCCATCAAACCGCCCGACCCGAATTTGTAAAACCCCAACTCCGAGGCCTCGCCACAGTGCCCTGCTCTCTCTGCCCTCCTCTCTCTCGTACAGTTAGGATACAGAAAAAGAAACGAGACAATGACGGGAAAGCCAATCACCGGTGAAGGTTTACCAGCGAACCTGGCCGGAATGACAAAGAACCAGCTCTACGACATCATGTTTCAAATGAAGGTATTCAGCGCACCTCTTCTTTTCCGATTTCAAAGAACCCACAAATTCATCCTCATTAACCAATTTCACTACATATATGTTTTTGGTTACTCGTTTTGTTTTGTGTCTTTTTTATTTATTTAATTTTAATGTAGACATTAATAGAGCAGAACAAACAGCAAGCCAAAGAGATATTAATCCAGAACCCTCTCTTGACCAAGGCCCTTTTCCAGGTTCTCTCTCTCTCTCTTTATTACTTTGAACTACTGTCATGGCTTCTGCAGTATATTCATGATCTTGGGTTCTTCTTTTCTTTTTTTTTTTTCCTGAGAGCCGTATGTTTTGTGAAATTTGAATTCTTTTTGTGTTTATTATGATGGGATGAAATTAGGGTTTTTTTTTTTTTGGGGGGGGGGGTGTTCGCGGAGGGGGATGGGGATCGTTGCAAGTGTTTTTTATTTTCTTAATCCAGTTTGGATTATTCTTTTTGTCTCTCTGGGCAGTAGAAATCTCCCTATGGTAACACAATAAACAATTGGATGTACCTTAAAAGAACAACATTAGGGTTCAGTTTTTCTGAATTTTAGTTGCTTAATATGTTGGACCAGGCACAGATTATGCTAGGAATGGTGCAGCCTCCTCAAGTGGTATGTTTTTAATCTTTATGAAATTTGACTCCCTGGGTTTATACAAGTTAATATCGGAATATCTTTAATTTGGCATGCCTTTTAGATTCCGAATATCCAGCCAGCAGCATCTCAGCAACCTCAGCTATCAGCACAACCATCTCGGCAATCCAACATTCAAGCTGCACAGACACTGCCTGGACAAGGTGCTTTGCAGGATCAAACAAGTGTCTCTCAATCCCAACCACCAATGAGGAAACAACACCAGAGTCAACCTGCGATGTCGATATCTGCTCCTCCTGGTCCTCCAGTGAATCTTCAGTCTCAGCCATTGACTTCACATCCGTTACATATGCCACAGCAGCCTAAGGGGCATGTGAATCCTCAAGTGACCCCAATGTCTGTTACTCAATCCTCTCAACTTCCAATCCTGCCTCCAGCCTCTAGTCATTCTGTTTCACAGCCACTACCAATTCATCAAACCCAAATGTCTTCCGTCTCCAGCCAGTTGCTGCTGCCATTACAGAAAACTGGAATTCCTCATCTGCCATTACAACAACCATTTCCATCTCAACCTCGAACAGCTTCTGTTCCAAGCTTTCATCATCAGTATGGGCAACAAATGGGTCCCAGTATGGGTTACCAACATGCTGGAGCTCCTCATCATCCTTCACAGCCCATGTTTCATGTAAGCTGAAGATTATGGTTCCTAAGTCATTATTTATTGTACCATAACCAACTCTGAATGACTTATTTCTTTTCAATTATTCAGTCAAGCAACAAACCTCAGTCTAGCATGGGACCTTCATTTCCACAAGGACAGCCACCTCAATCATATCAGGTTTGCATGTGCTTTTACATTATAGGAAGTTAGAAACTCATTAAACAATTGGCTGTCGTTGAATGGACTGGTCAGGCTTTATGCATGCAGAACATGTTAATTCTACTAGGCTTTTTGATGGACATGTTTACATTTTCTTGCCAAAGGGGATTGACCAAAATTTTCTTCTTAATGTCAGTCTGTCTGTTGATATATGATTTGCGTGTATGTTTGTGCCTGTTGAATAATCTAGATTCAAGTGTTGATTATCAGCTCCAAATATATTTTTCAATATTTAACTTCTGTTAATGAAAGCTAGAGACAGATGTGCTTTCTAGGTCCAAGTCTAGTATAGGTTATTGTGTTCCATAGGAAACATCAGATGGTGACAGAACTACTACTGTTTGTGGATTATATGAGGAAACCTAAATCTTGCTTGGTTTTTGAAATTAAAACAGGAAATTGTGAGAGTTGCTATGATGTCATGAGTAATAATTTAAGCATGATACTGTTTGTATCTTTTCACCTGTTAAAAAAAAAAACTCTCTGCTACATAAAAGTTACAAGTGATAGTACAGAAGCTTTGCATCAAACTGGATGTTTTGGTTTAGAAGTCTGCAGGCGATGTTCTTCACTTTGAAAATCATTCTCATTGTTTTCAAGTTTTAAAACTGTGTTGATAATCCTCAGTAGAATGGTCTTAATGGCTAGCTGGTATTCATTGATATCTTCGAATTGCAGTTTAACAATGAGATGATGAGGCTCGTATGTATGCATTAGCCTCATCTCTCCCAAGTGACATGAGTTTTTTTTTCTTAAATAAAATCCTTTTGACTTTGGGTTTCTAGTTATTTGAATAAATAACATTAGCTTCAAGGTCTTTTTGGATGAGATAACATATGCTTCAAGTTCTATGCGTTATATTCCTTCTTTGATCAACTTAATGGCCTACGGTACCGTTCAATTTTCTAATCTCGGTGCTTGTCATTTTAAGGCGGGAGGTTCACATCTAGGGGCAGAGTACATCAGTCAAGTTCCAACTTCAATGCAAGTTGATAGAGGATCTTCTTGGATGTCTGGGCCACCAGATAGTTCAACAATGACACAGCTTGCAGGACCCCCGCAATTCAATTCTGGTCAGATGGCCCAGGGCAATCAGCCTTCTCGCACAGCACCTGTACTATTTCTCAACTCTTATGTTTTTTTTTTTTTTAAAGCCAGTGCCTTTTGTATTTTTTAGAGTTTCCACACTAACTCTAAACTTCGGTTCTGCCTTGCTTGTGGTGAAGATGTCTTCTGAGATGGAGAAGGCACTACTCCAGCAGGTCATGAGCCTCACGCCAGAACAGATTAATCTTCTGCCTCCAGAGCAAAGAAATCAAGTGCTTCAGCTGCAACAGATGCTACGACAGTAAACTAAGTTTGTCAGTTGTTCTTAAAGTGGACATATTTAAGTTACAAGCAGGTGTCAGAAATTGCAACAGCATTTATGATCGTCGCGGTTCATCGCGGTTCATCGATGTTGATTGGTTGTGAGCTAGCACAGAAGCTGATGCAGGATATACTTTCGAGACAAACTTGAAGCATAATATTGAAGTAGTTTGTTTCCCCGCTGCAATACTTTTGGCAGTTTGCATTTTGTGAGTGCAGCTATGAGATTCTCATGATGGGGCACTCTGTATTTTTTTTCTTAGTCTTGGGGCGACACATTGGGACTCCAGTTTATTTTCTTACGTCTTGATAATCAAGTGCTGTGGTCCTCTAATGTAAACAATGATCCTTGTATGTGCTTTCAGTTCTTTACAAGCTTCATGGAAAAAATTTCATCATCTCTCTCACACACTCGATAATGTTATACGTAAATTGTTCTCGAAGTTGGTTACCTGGGCAATTCCAGGAAAAAAACTCCTCTTCAAAACATGTCTCCAGATTTATCCCTTGCCTGTGCGTTTTAAGAGAAGCACGGAAACAGATGAGTGTTGCTTCATGTGTGCCCGTTTCATTTAGGTTTAGATGATGTGTGTTGTGTGTTCTTGTTTTGTTTGAAAGTATATTAAAATAATATTTTTTTATTTTATTTCTTATATTAGCTCATTAAAATAATATGAAAAGATAAAAAAAATAATTTATTATGTAATAATTATTTGTAAACCACAATAAAATTCAAACAAAACAACTCAACAATAATGCTTGAATGTCAGGAGGTCAGCAAAACTTAAATGAAATGCACACACATATGAAGCAACACTCACCTGTTTCAATGTTACAACAACTTTATATAGATTAAAAATATGTGTGTGAATATGGTAATGGTTATAATTAAAAGTGTTTTTTATTTAAAAATATATTAAATTAATATTTTTACTTTTAAAAAAATTATTTTTATATTAGTACATCAAAACAATTTAAAAACATTAAAAAATATATTTTAAATAAAAAAATTTAAATTTTAAAAAACATGGTTTCACGTTCTTAAATACGCTATAAATTCAAATAATATCCCTTTAAATTCTCCTATCCTGGGATCTCTTTATTTACATATAGGACATCGAACAAGATCAAACATGCATCGTTACTTTATTACATTCACATTTGCAACCAGGGGCGGAGCTAGATTCATTCTTTAGGGGAGGCCAAACTAATATAATAATATATATATTATTAAAAAATTTATTTATTTAAATTAAAAATATTAAATAAAAAAAAATTTAAAATATTTTGTAGGGACCCGGTCCTACTTGCCACCCCTAGTTCCGTCCCTATTTGCAACCACAATAAACCAACAAGGATGGTTTATTATAAATAAATTTCACAAAAATGGCACCCTCAAAATGTTAAAAAATAAATAAATTTCCTTCCTGTTCCACTAAAAAACATTAACTTCGCCCTTTGTTATTTCACAATCCATTATTAGTTTATTTTTAAGTTCAAGTACACCATAAGATATTAGTTCTGTTGCAAACTAATAACATGAGCAGCCAATTATTCTAAAATACTCAAACAGGTAAGAAAAAAAAGAGAAAGAAATAAAAAAATGTTACCCATTCGAGGACAATTTCACTTTAAAAAATTATAGTAACTTTACAGTAATTACTTCTTAACTCATAGCTTGTAAGCCTAAATCTATTGACACTCCATACATGGCAAATCACGAAAACACAAAATCAACACGGCTGTAAGAAAATATAGCTGTGGTTATTTTTAAAATATTTTTTAAAAATATATTAAAATAATATTTAAAAAAAATTATTTTTAATATTAGCATATTAAAATAATTCAAAACACAAAAAAATTATTTTTTAATAAAAAAAATAAATTTTCAGGAATATAATTTACATCATGTTACTAAACATATTACATACTCTAAGTGTATGCATTATATTTCTATTCAATTCTAGGTTAGATTAAATTAAATTATATAAAAAAAATATTGCCATACATTTCTTGAAACGTTTTGCAGAGATTGTAATTTTAAATCTTGATTTGATAGTGAATTGATCATATCTGAATATTATAGTAAAAAATAAAAAGATATAAAATTGAAAAAGTTATAAATGTATGTAGAGATATCATAGTTGTGAAATCATGTATGAAAATAATACAAGCAGATCAGAGACGCTAGTGATGTAGATGAAAAGAGTAGAGAGACCAAATATTTTACAAGGTGAAAGCATAAAAGTTTTGGAGACAAAAGTAGCAAACTCAGTCCAAGTTGTAGTCGGCTATGTTTTAAGACAGTGATTAATTATTTTCATGGGAATAAAAATGATAAAATCAAAAATATATTTGATTGAAGAGAAAAAAATAAATAAATATATATATATATATAAAATATTTTTAGAAGAATCTTGAAGTGAAATTCTATACTTTCAAAACAGAAAAATTTTGAAAGTATATGTGGAATGTTTTTAAAGATAATATTTTTTATTTTTAATTCTTACAGTATTATTATAAAAAACTTTAATTTTAAAATTATTCAACTAAAATATATAATAAAAAAAAAATTATTGTCACAATTTTAAAAGTTAATTTACAAGTTGATTTAGGGCAAGACTCAATTTATAGGTTAGAAAGGTCAATTCAAGTTGACTTAAGTAAACATAAAATTAAAAGTGATTATTATCATAGTTTTAAAACTTAACTTGAGAGTCGACCTCAGACAAGGTTCAAATCACGAGTTAGATTGATCGTTAACCTAGATCAACGTAAAAATAAAAGTGTTTATTATTAAAGTTTTAAAAACTTAATTCAGGAAGTTAATCCGGGAAAAGTCCCAGGTGTACTATTTGATTTGACTTAAGTCAACGTAACAATAAAGTGGCTTTTATTATTATTTTAAAACTTGATTGGAGTGAACCTAGGATAAGGCCTAGAAATGTCAGCCTGACTTGATCGGGATCAATATAAAAATAAAAATAATTATTATTATAGTGTTAAAACTCGAATTAGGATTTGATTTGGGGTAAAAGCAAGGGTCATGGATTGGAGGTCAACCTGGGTTGAACTGAGCCAACATATAGATAAAAATTATTATTATCATGATTTTAAAACTTGACTTGAGAGTCAACTTGATGCAAGGTCTAAGTCAAGAGTTAGGAAGTCAACTCGAGGTAACCCAAAAACATTTTAAAAAATTAATTAAAGCAACCTTATTTTGACCAAATAAAATTTCAAAAAAAAAAAAGAAGAGACAATGGGGGTTTTTACTGGTATGTTATATTGAATCATGAGTTGACTCCTCTTTACCAATTTAAATGGATTCAATACTTACTCTGTTTTTTTTTTTAACTTAAATTAGTTCAGACTCTGGATTAATTGAGTCTTGGATACCCGATAGGTCAATCTAGGTTTCATACCTAAGGTTATTATAATACTATTAATTTTAACACTTGATATAAACTAAAGTAAAAGTAATAATTTTTTAAAATATATAAATTTAATAGTAGAATATATTAATAGTAAAATAAACTTTTTTATATTTTATTTTGTCTTGTCACGATAAGTAAATAAAATACAAAAATAATTCATCTATTTTGTATACCATTATCAAATATAATTTTATTTTTATTTTTATTTTTCTATTTTATCTCCTTGGTCCCATCATTTTCATCTCTTATATTCCAAGAAAATAGCTAAATACCATCTAAAAGCTCTCTACTTCACGAGACAAAGAAGACATGTATGAAAGAAAGAAAATTGTTAGGTTTTTGAAGAAATTATAAAAAAAAAATAAAAAAAATTTAAAGAAGATAAAAGGCAATTCTTGGAACAATAGACAAAAAAAAAGTATGAAAATAAATAAAAAAGTAAATTAATTAGAAAAAACCTTTAGTAATTCTGACATAAAAATAAGAAAAAAAAGAGAGGCAGTATTAAAGATGCCATGCATAATTATTTTATTTGAAGTGAATTTTATTTTAATATATATATATATATATATATATATATATATATATATATATATATATATATATATATATATATAAGGCCAAGAGCATGAAGTCCACGTGCATAGGCTTGTATACGTTTCAACTACTAATGACCCGAACATTAAGGTTTTGGATTTTTTATTTATGAAACTCCTTTTCATTTAAAAAACACCTCTTAAAAACCTTATAAACTTTTTTTTTTCAATCCCAAAACACTCTAATTAGCTTAAAAACTCAAAATTCAAAACACGACACCATGATTTTTGTTGCCAAAACATGACCTGAAACTTTGCTTTCCTTCTCTCGCGCCTCTCTCAACTTTCAGGGACCAGATATGATAGAAAATCAAATTTGTTGACCGAATTGTGAAGTTTGAAAAACTACAGGGACCCAAGAGCCAAGAAAGTCTACTAGTGAAATATAAGAAGGTTAAACTGTAAATTGTTAATACTCACGTGAACGTGAGAGTTTCCATGGTGTCTGTCTCTCAAGGAAAACATGGTCTTTCTTGACTGGACACACTATCAGAAAAACATCAACGACCTATCTGCCAGTGTGTGAATTGGATGTTGGTCAGGGGTCACCGGTAACGGTCACTTCTCGTAAACTGGTGTGAGAACTGGAGGGAACTTTGCGAAACAAAAATAAAATCCCAGAAAAAGGTGTTTCAGCAGCAATGCCTTGGCTATTCAGCAAAAAGACATCGTAAAGAACTAGATTTAACAGACTGCTAAAGGATGCAAGAAATTACTCTCACGAGATGATAATTCTGATTCTGTTTTTGGAGAGTACAAGCAATGTATGTTACTGTGGAAAGTCTGGAGCTTGCACGGTCTCACAAGCCAGGGATAATGCCAGCATGTTATAGGTCTTGCTGGGAAATACACACCACTGGACTAGCAAAAAAGAGCACAAGGATTTCGATTGATGCTTCGTAATTACGGGAGTTCAAAACTATTCACAGACTTCATTTTCATCCATTCAGAGAAAGAAAACTCTGAGACCTCTCCAGGGAAAAGGGAATGCTGATGCCAGTCTAGCTACTCGGTAGGATAGAATGACAGCTAGTTTATCACATGGGATAAAATGACGTAAAGGATTAATTCTTAAGGCTGACCAGCTCAACTAGAAAGGTAACAGGAGACATACAAAGGTAATTGTTTTACACTTTATTTCCACAAAAACGCTTTACAATATATATAAAGCTTTTACACATACAATCATTGAAGATAAATCAGTCTGAAGGAGTGCATTATCACTGGTTGGTTACAGGTAACTTCACCTGGGAAAATTTGACCTTACAACACCGACTGATGCAACATGTCATCACCAAAGTTCAGTCTGAACAGAAATCATCGGTGATGAATGCCAATTGCAGTTGAACTAGAACCTCAAGTTTGCAATCAGGCATGAATCAATTAACTGCCAGTGAACAAGCGTTTTTGTTGAATTGCAACAATATGGAGGCAAACCTAAGCAAATCATTCATTGTGTTAATTCCAACAGCAATATGCCCTTCCAGCCTCAAAGTGTACAAGAATCATCCACTGCAATTGCAAATGATCCTATCATGGAACCTCCTGGAATGAATTTGAAAAACATGGTTAGATCAGAATGCATTAGATTTTTTAATATCATATTATGCATCTGACCTCAAAAGATTACTTTAGACACAGAACTGACAAGGACTGCAACATTGCACATCTGCAAAAACTATTAGCCAACTACTAAAATTACACCACACAAGAATCACTAACCAGTGGCTTTTATGGGAAGATAAATCGGAAAACACCACTGTGTTCAACTCCTATAACATAACACCGATAAGGCTTTACAAGTCTTTAAGATTGATATAAAAAAAAGAATTTTACAAGTCTTTTCAGGAATAGTTCAAAAGAAGTCCATAGCTGCAAATACAAATTAAATTACAAATAAGATGGTAAAGATTATATCAAATTCAAGAAAATACCAGAAAAATGATCAAACAGGATAAACCATGATGCTTACCTGCATTAAAGTCTTGGAACACAAAAATTCAATCCAGTTACTTCAATAACTCAGGTAAAACTTGTGAATTATTTGTGTTCCACGGTGATAATGACTTTTGAAGCTTGAATATTCAAAAATCCTTGGCAGCTTCACAATTAATGCCCTCGTTATAATCATCCTCGCTATCAGACTCGGTGAAAAAAGCTTTATCCTCACTCTGAACATTCATACAAAAACAAAATATTCTAATTACAAGACAATAACTCTCTCAGAAACAACTAAAATCAGCAATTGAAGCAGCAGGAAAATTGAACCTTAAGCTAGACTCACCCAAGCCCTCAACAAGGGACAGAATTCAAACTTTTAGGTGAAGATTAAAAGACAAATAGCAAAGAGAACAAAGTACAATACTAACTTGGGTTAATTTTGAGACATTATTTAAGGGGGCATGTTCCTCTGAGCTCCAATTATTCTCATTCTCTTCTTCTTTAGGAAGCCCCTGTCAATAAAAAACACAAAGTTCTCTGGTTCAACTAATCTTTTTCACAGGAGGCACAAAAGCAATTAAATAAAACAAAAAATAGAAAGCAACAAGGATGACAGAGGCTGCAACACATGATACTAAAATACAATTTATAAATAACAACAGAAGAATATTAAACATCTTTCTTGAAGCATTCTGCATATTTAACTGCCCCCTAATAGACCATTTTGTGGCAGGCAAGATTAGAATGAGCACAACAAGGGTAAGAATGCAAAGGGAAAATAAATAATTAAACACATCGAAGCTTTCCTGAAGTGGTGATCATCTGTTAAAGATCTTAAACTCTCTGAAATTGCACACAATAAGAGGCCAAAACCACAATTCTGTTCCCCAAGCAACTGCTTTGATGAAGGAGTCTTTAAATATTCTTGAGTTCCCCTCAATCATATTGCACACAGTAATACTTACCCTAAAAACTAGCACGCTCCTCAATATGTCCTCTACTCTTACCAGAATTTAGTCACTGTTCACCACCATGGGCCAAAAGCATTCCAAATTTTCCACACCATAAACAAAATGCCAAAAACAAAAGAGATGAAATGTGTCTTCCCATTATTGCAATACATTGGGTCTGTTTGCCAGGCATGATTTGGGCAGGATGGATGATGGTGGATAGATGAGGTCTTTCTTTTGTTAAGCAAGAGGGCTAATGACCCAAGAAAGGATTGCAAAGATCCTTACTATCATTCATTCCTTGCTCATAGTTTTCAATCCTTCCAATTTGGACAAGTTGACTTCTATCCTTCTCCTCCCTCGCTAGCCAAACAACTTCATGGACAGATAGCATCCATCCTTTTTCCTCTTCATCTTCTCACTTTATCCAATCCGTCCTTGTTTACAAACTAACCCTTAAGGTTCATCTACAACAATGATCTTAATCTTATCAAGGACCGCTATTCAAGTATGAACCTGTAGCATCATCTAAATGAAGAAGGGTTGACATTGCAGTTCTGCAACCAAGCCAATTCATGGTTCCACTAGTGGAGATTGCCAAGTCCAAAGAAAATCAATTTAATACCAAGAATTCATCATACTACCATAAATGCGCCAATTTAATACAAAGGAAGCCAACCAAGATAAGAAAAAAGAAAGAAGTGATAATAGATAATATTGGATTTAATTCTCAAACTCAATCCTAAGATCCTTATACACTCTCTCTCATAAAGGGGGGATCATACCCTCACAACTTGAACCATAAGCTAATAAAAAAAGAAAACAAACAACAAACCAATGCATTATTCCTCATCAACCTATTTATAATGATCAAGTCCTATTTTGAGAGGAAACAATTCTCCAATTACACAATAAATAGTATGAAGTTGGCGGAAGTTGGCGAGCATGCACATGCAGAAGAAATATCCAGTAATTCTATTTCAATAGATGTAAACTAGAAAACAGATTCGTACCATTTCTTTCACCATTTCTTCAATGTTCTTTTCCAATTCAAATATGTGCTGACTAAGGGCCTGCATGACCCCATACAGGGATACAAAGGACGTCAATCACATTTATAGATGACCATGGTTATAAATATAATGGAAAAATCAAAGATTGAGACAGTGGGAAATGGAAACCTCATGTCTTTGCATGGCCACTGAACGCTTCAATGCTTTTGCCTTTGTTAGAAGGTTTCTTGGCCTTATGCTGATTGGTCGACGGTAATTCTTCCCGCGATAATAAATAAGAGCAAACCCTTTGGGAACTCTTTCTATTGCCACTAGTACCCCACCACTCTCATATTCCAACAATTTTGCTGTATCTTCCACAAATGCAAGAGTCTTTTGTTTGGATATTAGCTTCACAAGTTCTCTATGCTTCCAATGCAAATGCATATTCTCAATGACACCATCAAAAACACCACGAATACCTACACGTTAGCATAGACAGGCCATCAGATTTTCAGCTCTGACTTCAAAGTTCAGTCGATGAACTGAAGAATACAAACCTAGTGGCAAGTAAGCCTTCATTCTTAAACCAACTCTGCGAAACATAACCCTTTCCTCCTCACTGATTGTTTCTTGATCAAAATCAGGACCAGAAGGAACCATTGTAGTTTCTATCTTGGATAACAGACGCTCAGCTCTAAGCTTCTTGGCCTGGGCCTGACAGGAATTCAAATATTCATCTAAGTTATACATATTTATAATAGATAAGATGATGAGATTACAGTCCATCACAGATAAAAACAATAAATTAGGATTTGATGCTATGAGATAACCATCTACTTGAACAAAAACCACCATGGTCCATCAAGCATGGAGGCTGATGTTGATTTTGAGTATATAAAGAACAGAGCAGTAAATAAAAACAGCTGAAACCCATACTTAACTGGAAGATTGGCTTAGACTTCAGAATTTTTATGAGCTATACTCTAGAGTCTCACACCAGCAACCTTTTTGGTTGCAAACTTAAATTTTTATAAATAAATCTTAAAAAAGGGCTTCCAAGTAAGTATATGAACTATGCATTACATATCTCAAACAGAGGACATCAAATGTTTAATTAATCTGATATGAAAATGAAAAATAACTAGAAGAGCTCATCAAAGGAATTTCAGGGAGTTCAACATCATAAAACCCATACATTTAAAAATGGTTAGAATGAAAATTCTCTTGGATCAAACAAGGTGAGCACACAGGCAGAAAACAAGCCTCTGACTTATGATGCTTCAGCAAGGTCTTTTAGAAATCAGAATGTGTGAAATAAGAAATCATACTTACAATAGCTAATTTATGTTCAGTTCGTTTGACAAGCCTTGCAGTTTTAGCTTTGGAAGCTTCTTCAATCATCTTTTCACGCTCTTCAGTGGATATATCTCTTCCCCACCGTGCTTGAGCCTCATAAAACTCTGCCAATGTGCCTGCAAGTGCCTTTCCTTCATCTTCACCTGATGGTGCTGCCTCCACTGAATTGCTTCGCACTCTCTCTTCAACATCTTGAATCTGCTTTGTCTCTTCCTGTCTCTCTGCTAAAGCAGCAGCTACACTCTGTGGCAGAAAATCCTTTCCTCGGAATATTACAATGTAATACTTGTTTCTGAGCAATAACACACCACCAGTTAACATCTGCAAAAATTAATGAAAATTTAACACCATCCAACTTTAATACTTTGCTTGTATACGTAATGCATTCTTCTGTCTCTTCTACCAAGCAAAGCATGTCATCTATGAAGGAGAGTGAAAAACCACAAGGGGGAAGTGAAATAACATGAATCAGAAAGAAAAAATGGTAAGTTAAATGACCCTGGAACTTTGCTAGTAAAAAGCAGCTGGGACTACAAACTATTGATGTCAAAAAACCTGCAATGAGCAAACAAATTCAATACTACATATTTTGTTGACCGGTTAGATGCATGTAACAACCTTTAGTTCATCTGCCATCAATTTGTTATTTGTATTCTGGATACCCCGTTTTACAGCAATCTTTGCAACTAAGCTTTTCTCCCAAAGCTTGAGTATAGCGACAGCCAGCCCTTGATGGTTTCTGTTTCTCCCTACATAAGATAAGTTTATGACAAAATATAATGTAAAAAATATTGGAACTTTAAAGTGAAGATTTTGTAGAAGGTGAGTAATACCAAGGGCAAAATGACAAGGAAGTGCTTTAGCAAGCTTTCGCATATTAGTCATTTCCGCATTAGTAAGCCGTGCCCGCATTCCAACAGGAAGAAGCCTGAAAGGAGTTTTGTAACCAGGAACTTTTGGAGGAAGCAAATCAGCATCAACTGGAAGTAATCCTGTACCCCACCACTCCTCAAAACGGGGTCCCAAACCATCCAGCAGGCTGTTAAGTTCAGCTTCCTCTTCTGTCATGTTCTCAGTAGGATCTGTTATCCTCATTACTAATTTACTCTTTTCAGAAGATGAAGTTGCAATGTTGCTGCTTCTCATTATGACACTGTCAGTAGAAGAAACATCTGGGACAAAGAGAGCATCCCCTTCTCTATCAGCAGGTTGCAACTTAGATGGAGGCCCTTGATAGTTAGTTCCACGAAACACCACCATGACACTCCCTGCTCTCCATATAACTAATCCTCCTGTTCGACGCTGATCATGACACCAACCAGTTAGTTGCATTTGCCAAATTCTTATCACTTATGCTAGACATGCCTACCAGAAAATATATCATGCTAAACATGTGAAGTAACTTAGACATAACACACTCAAGCATAATTCTTACAACCATAAGCATGTGATGCAGTCAAAGAAAAATAAGTTTTTTAATTCTGCATATTCTAGTGTTTCTTGTAAATGAGATTATGTTGGAATTTATTTTTCTTAGGCATATTAATGCTATTGAGGAATCTTAGCATATTTTAGATAAGTATTAATTTGGAATTTTTCATTAAGTGTTATACTTTCCAAACTTAAATTTCTATTTCTTGTTTAATTTAAAGACTACTATGGTTTTGGTGCCCGTAAAAGGAGCACCTATTCCATGAAATTGTACAAGTTTGAATAAAGGAATTATGAATGTTTGATTTAGTTGACAGGCTGCAGCTTTGTGTTTGTTTCTGCCTCCTCTAAGCATGCTTCTTCTGCTTACTTTCCCTGTCATTCTTATAGCTACATTAAACTTGGTTACTATTCAGTGCTACTCATAGTTGTCAAATCAAGATTTGAATCATGAATCAGAAAGCCTATTTTTGGGATTGTGAATCTCAACATTCAATAACAATTAAAAATGATATCATAAAAGATACCTAACATACTAAATGTTTCTAAAATAAAGAAAAAATGAGCATTTACAAAACAAAATGTGTGTCAATAACTTGATGCAAAATTGTTCATTAAAGGACCTCAAAGTCTCAAAATTCAACATATTGTTCATTGGTACTTGATCATTCTAAAGACTCGATAAATTGAATATCTAAAAGCTACCTTCTAACTACTTAACCTAGTTTTAATAAAGAATAATTAGCAACCTTATTCTTCCTCAATTTTGAAATAACCTTTGTCATTCTGGCTGACTTAGAAGCTCTTGCTTTATTTCACCCTTTTCTTTCTTTGTGAAAATTTAATTTACAATTTGTTTCAGTTTCAAGTAGAAGTATTTTTCAAAGAAAATTGTTTATGTGTTGTTGTCATCCATGACCTGTAAACTTAGCATTCCTAGCTTAGCATCTCTTTAAAAATTATGCATTTACTTTCATTTTCTATTAGTGTTGACCCGTAAACTCTATTGAATCAAATCAAATCCATGATTGAATTGTAAGATCCTTTTACATCTAGGATTCACCCCATGAATCCAGTCATTTTGTATATGAATTGTGACGAGTTGTAAGATTTGAATCTTGAAACATAAGATTCTAAAAACTATGACAATAGCAACCCCCAAATCATCCTAACACATCCTTAATCCATCCCAATTCCAAATACATCAAACCCTAACCCTAATTCCTACCAAGAATCCCTAATTCTACAACCCTAGCTCTCAACAAATCCTTTTTAGGACACTAAACCAAATCTCTACTACATCAGCATGGCACTCCAACAATCAAAGTACCATCATTCGCCACAATAGACAAAAAAAAATCATAGAGCAGTGATAAAAGGAACAAATTTATTAAAACTGAACACTTAGCAACACATAAACAAGAAGGTTCCTTCAATCAAAGTATCATAACATCTTCCACAAGACAAAGGGAAACAACATATAATAATGGTATTACTAAATCAACACATCAATCATTAAATCACAAGCCTATCACGTCATTTTACAAGATCAATAACACAACCTATATCAGGTTTCCATTTGATAGTTTAATAACTTTACCAACAGCGTCTCTAGCATCATTCAACAACATAATTCAGCATGACTATAATAACAAATGCATTTGATGCCTAACACCATAATTGATCATAAATATAGCATGATTGCACCATGATTTGAATAAAAATCAAATAACATAGCAAACAATTAATCAGGCTAGAAATTAACCTCAACAATCTCGTGAGCAGTCTTCATATCATGAGCAAGAACCTCATGAAACTTAAGTCTAACCAACTCTTCTTTCCTCCACCTATCATGAATGTTCTCCAAAACCGCATTAGTAATCCCAGCTTTCGGAATGCTAATCCTCTCCCTAATAAACATCCCCATTCTCCTCAGCCTCCTCAATTCCTCATCTTCTATTGTCAATTCTGCCAAAGTCGGCGCCTTTACTCTCCTTTTCCTCCCACTCTCTATCCCTCCTTCCATTTCCACTGCCCCACTTTCTTCCCTCTCCCATGGCAACACAGATTCATCACTGTCACTACCCTCATCGTTACTGAAAACCACTGTATCCGGCCGGACCCACTCTCTTTTTAATAAGTCTCCAAGTCTTTCTTCTCCCGTTAAACCACCACCATTGATTTCACTCCCCTCCAATCCTTCTAATTCATCTTCATCGTCTGATCCTAACCCTAAATTTCTTAACCGTAGTACGATTCTTTCAATGGCATTTTGGCCCTTGTCATTGGAGAAATAATGAGGCTTTTCTTGACTGACTTTTGATGGAGGGTTTTTGATCGATTGGTTTTGAGAAGGCTTCCATTTGGAGATCCAATTAGGGTTTTTTTGTTGGATTTTAGGGGTTTTGTTGGTTCTAAGTGAAGATGAAGTCGCAGTGGAGAAGGGTTTTTTGAGGGATTGAAATGCGGCGATTTTAGATAAGAGGGAGTGGGATCTGAGGGGCAGTGTGGAGGTGGTTCTCAGCGGCAATTCTGTTAATTTTGCAGTTGTGAAGGTCATTATATGACAGCTTATGATGTTGCTTCTGTGGTTTGGTGTTTCATATGTTGTCTGAAGAAGTTTTTGTTTGGAGGGCGAGAAAGTTTTAGGTTGAAGAGACTTTGTCAGAGTGTTTCAGTGGGAATTATAGCGTTGGAGTTGGAGGTGATGATGGAATGGCAGGATAAGATTTTTATTTTCTTTATAACTCAGAAATTGGTGGATATTTTCTTCATTTTGGGTGACATGGCATCGGCCTTCGAGCTTGGTACATTTTGGACACCACCAGTTGGGATTTCTTGGGCTTCAATCACGTGACCCCTCGTTTGATATTATAGCATGGTAATAAAACTAAAAACTCGAATCAAGGAGCACGTTATTTCAATAGTTTAACTTGATTAAAAATAGAAATTATTGAAATCTTGTCGACAAGATGATAAAAATTAGAGAGACTAGAATCGACATCATTGTTACACTATGAATAGACAGCAAAGCTACAACCATTGTTGGAAAAATCACTAACCATGAGAGCCAAATCATGGTCGCTCTCTTGGCTGCTCACTAACTCCTTGTTGTCTTCATCGCACACATTATTGATAAAAAAAAAAAAATAAATAAAGTTGCTTTCCTTATTTTTCTCTTTTCTGTTTTGCTAAAATTAAAACTTCAAAAAAAAAAGGCCAGATACATTGAGGAGTAAAAGAGAGTACAAAAATGTGAAAAAAAGAGATGAGAATGAAATTTTATAGGATAATAATAATTTTGGATCAATCCGAGTTGATTTTCTTTACTTGAAACTTCGGGTCTAATCCATGTTAATTCTTAAGTCAATTTTAGAATTATGTATGATAATTTAATTTATTATATTATTTTTATATTATTTTAAATAGAGATTTTGTTTTTCCTTTCTAATAAGAAAAAACTACTAGTAGGAAATTAATCATATAACAGCCTCACAAATAAAAGAGTGTGAGTTTTCTAATATATTAATCTTTAAAAAAGATATATTATTCTAGTATATGTCAAGTGAAAAAAAACAAAAAATTTAAAGAAAAGAAAACAAACTAGAATGTAAAGGAAAGTTATAAAAAAAACAGTAAATAAAAAAAAAGATATAAATTGCAAGAAAGCTATAAATTACATTAAAAAATATTTACATGGAACTAGTCCTTTATTGCAGATGCCTTATATATATTAGTTCAATATTAGAGTTTCATATAAATATCTAGATATAATTCTATATAAATTGTTTATATAAAATAAGGAGATTACATGATAAATCCTTAATCAAACTAAATTTTAACTTATTTTCTGTCTCTTTTTTTAGTAATTACATAAATCCTAACTTAATCTAAAAATATCATTTTTTTTTCATCTAGAACTAGTGATTTGAATATGAATTATTCTTCTAGTGAACTTTTATTGCTAAGGTCAATTATTTTATATCTTATATAGTTGATATGAACGATTTTTAGATATGATCAATTTTATTATTGTTGATCAATTTTAGCTTCCTTTTTCATATTTGGTATTGAAGAACCGGTATTATTACATCATTAACTCATAGATATTTATTTTTTTTATAAACCACCTCTTGTATTCCTATAATTTTAGACTGAATAAAGAAATATTTTTTTTTATTATGTTAATAATAAAATTGATTAAGCAAATCAATTATTCATGATATAAACAATAAGCATTATTTATCTAAAAGTATAGACTATGATATTAGTGCATGCATTGCATGCTATCCAATAAAATTATTATAACACAAATGTACCTTATCAATGTTAGGTGCGATGCTTAAGTTTTATAAAAAATTTCTATTAAATCAAATTCTTCATCTTTCAAGTAAGAACATACATTTTTTTTTCAATAAACCTAGAGGTTTTAGAGAGAGAGAGAAAATTAAGAACTTGGAACTTATTAATCTTCTCTAAACACCAAAATAACATTCTGAAGTTGTATTCCATAAAAAATTATACTCGTTATCCATTTTCAAAAATTACACTAATATGCATTAAAGTTGCCCTTACAAATTATATCAGGTGATTGGGAAAGATGCAACAATATTTTTGACCAGTAATAAAAATATTAAAAGGTATTTAACATTATCTAATTATCTAGAATTACTATTAAGTCAAATAACAAACTACTAATTGTTATTTTTCTTTTCTAGTCTAAATCCAACAACATCTTTCCTTTTAAGTGTAGGATGCAGACCATTACTTTATATGACTTGGCCTTAATAAAAAGCATATATTTTGCTAATGATGAGCTTTGTATCTTTATAAAAATTTTAATAAGTTTATTTTAAGACTTCTTGCTTGGTATGTTTTTGGTATACTATTAAAAAGATGGAAAAATGATACACATCTATCTCATAAATAAAACATATGACTTTAATCTTATACTAAATATATATATTTGATGTACTATAAATATAAAAACCTAACCAATGGATATTTATAGATGGAAATGGCTCTGGTTAAAGGTAGAACAATTAATTTAGGAATTTTTGTATTGAAAAATAATAGGCAAGAAGAGAAAATTACCCTTTTATGATAAAGGGAAACACTCTTTTCAATAAACTTAGAGATTTTTAGGAGAAAAAAAATTAAGAACCTAAAACTTATTAATTTTCTCTAAACACCAAAATAATATCCTGAAGCTCTACTCCACCAGTAATTACACTTTTCACTCTCTTTTAGAATTATAAAAATTATGTTCATTATGTTAGGTGCATAGCTAGACTTGCCTTCAAAGACAACCATATAAATCTTAATATATAAAAAAAGTTCAAGCTAATATGGCTTTGACCTATTTCATATAAATATTAATCAATAAAAAAATAATCAATTTGCCTTTGATATTGGAAGAAAAAGACTTGCCCTCAAAGACAACCATGTAAATCTTAATGCATGAAAAAAGCTTAAGCTAATACGGCTTAAAGTCTTCCTTGTAAATTATAATGGATGTAACAATATTTTCATAAGTAATGGAAATGTTAGAAGGTTCTTAAAAAGATTATAAGACTTAATTTATAAGTACGATAAGATAATGGGTTAAAAAAATAATTATTCATATACCAAATTCAAATCTAATATTATGTTGCTAAAAAAACCTTTTTGTAACCTAAAATTTTATTTTATAGTAAAACCAAATTTAGGTTCTAGTTGAGCCATACATGCATGTATGGAAGAATTTAAGCTTAAAGTTTAGTATGTTTAGGTTCTTTTTCCTTGGAGCTTGAATACTTTTTAGGTTTGATTTTAACTTTTTATATTTTCATTAAATAAACTAATTTTTTTATTTTAAAACTTTTTTTATTTTAAAATTACTTCTCAGTTCATCAATAATTATTTAAATCATGTTTATTTTTTTTATTTATATTAAAGAGCTTTTGTTATAAATTAAATTCCAACAAAATTTTAATTTAAAAAATAAATAAACTTCGTTTTTAATTTAAACTAATTTTACTATTAACCATGTTTTAAACAAAAAAATTTCCAACATTAAGAAGTTAGTTAAGATGAAAAATAGGTTGGAGACCTAATCGAGACTACCCTCAAATGTTGCGGACTTATGTAAGGTTTTCCCGACAATTTTCTTCTGTGAATTGGGAAACAAACAATTCAAAAGAAGAACATGATGCTGATTATAATAAAAAGTAAAGCACATTTCATCAATAAAGCTTTTTTTAGCTTCACAAACTTTTCATCTCATAAACTTGTTGAATTGCAGTTAATATTGTTGCAAATATAGTTGATGAAAAAAATGTTAATTAATATCAATTCTTATTTGGTAATGCTATGGGCAAGATCAGGAAGCAGGCACGAAGTAAGAAGGCCGGTAGAGTATCATGAAACATTAATGCCAATTTCTTTAGCTGCTGCAAGCAGGCACGAAGTAAGAAGGCCGGTAGAGTATCATGAAACATTAATGCCAATTTCTTTAGCTGCTGCCGGTGATCTGAGCTTATAAGCATCACTTATACAATTATTGAGTTGGAGATCCCTATATACTGTTACTAAATGTAATTATGTGTAGCGAGAAAATTGAAGGCAATGATAATCATGTATTGAAGTGGGGCATGGTTCAAAATCCAGAAGATCTTCTGCTCAAGGAAGACGATGAACTCATAATTTCTTGACCAAGCTCCTTTATCTTGTTAAGTAGAAGCATTTGCTCAGTCTCAATCTGTACCATGTACTCTTCTTGCATGTCCTCTAGGCTTTGCATCTCGCTCAAAGCTGTCGAGAGCCCCTCTAGGTTGCCATCCTCAAGCAGAGATTGAAACTTGATGATCAATTGTTTCATCTGGTATAGAAGCAACTTCACACTTGTAAGTATATGTTAATTCATGTAAAACATAATGAGTATAAGATTTCATGATGAATCCAATAAAAAGTGTAAAAATGTATGTATGTGTATGAACACAGAAACAGTGATTTTACAATGAAGAGTGAGGATGACAAATTGGTATGGCATAGATAAAAAAAGCTCAGAGGTGGGGGTAAAGAATTTTTACAAGCTTTTAATCAAATTGGGATTTGCATGTGCTTTGAGTCTCTTGAGCTTGAATTTTTCTAATCATGTTGATTATTTGAGAGCAATAAAGATGCTTACTCTTTGGTCCACACAGAATTTTGTACCATATAAAAGATTATGAGAAGTGTAACAAAGTTGACCGACCCTAAAATTTGTGAGAAAAAGTATATCATATGCTTCACAAAAGTCCTGATAATTTCCAAATCTGAAGCAAACTAAGAGTTTCATTTCAATGCTTAAAGCAATATATCACCTCAAGTGAAAAGAAAGGAAATTAAATGATAATGAGTAACACATTCACACCTGGTTAGAAATTTGGTGTGATTTGATTAAAGATGTGTCAGACTCCAAACTGTTCCTTGCTTGTAGTTCTGGAACTTTCCTAGTTATCTGAACGTGGATCTCTCCCCTTGTTACTCCTTGGAGAGGAATCCACTTGTCAGACATCTGGTTTGGAGGCAATCCCTGATACTCTACAACACAATCACCAATACTGTAGGTGGGCAGCAAGGCATTATGGTCTTTCACATGCAACTCTAAGGGACTACCATCATCAGGAAACTCGAGGGTTTGATTCCAATGAGGATTCAGAGTTTTGTACATAACCTGAAGGACAAGACAAGGAACGTTAGGTGAGTGATTGAAGTGTTATAACATCCAACAGAAGCAACAGCAAGGCATAAACCAGACCACATACCTTTGTTCTCTTCTTCAAGCTTCCATATTGCACCCTCACATATGGATCACTTGTCCCTCTAAGATCAGCAGCAATAAGATCCTTCGCTTCAACAAGAACAATTTCAATCCAACCATTGAATGAACCTGACATAGAACCCTAAGCATATTCAAGGAAGATGAAAAAAACATCATTAGCTATCAGAAGTTCTGAACATATGATAGCTGACAAGAAGCTGTTCAAAATGGCTTGGTAATATCGCAGCTTGTTTGCACTCTATAAAACAAGCTGGATATGAATAAATCTAAACTTCAAGTCTGATTTTATATCAGCGCAGCAAGCAGGCCAGCCTAATATGTTTTACATTTCAACACACTGCGCATGTCCATGGGAAATTTGTTTGAAACTACCGAACATTATTTATGTTGAGGTAACTACCTAAATTTTTAATGCCATGACAACGAATTTTTTATTCAAAATGCATTTTAGAAAACTACAGGAAAGAATATATAGTTAAACTTAAAATATATTAAAATCATACCCGTGATCCTTCAGAGTCATTGACTTGCACTGCTTCTATTTGAAGCCTTAATTCTCCTGTATTCACTTTTTCAAGGGGAACCCATATGTCCCTGATAGATCCCTCCATCAAACCTTCCAAATTTACTCGTGCACTACCAATGCTCTCATCTCCAAAGATTTCTTCACTGTAGCATTTAATCTTAAGGCATCTATCATCTACTATCTCATCAAATTCAAACTTCTGATTCCAGAGAGGATTAGAGCTATGTGCAGTCCGTGTTTTCTGCAGGACCTGAAAAGATAGGTATGCATCATGATCAGAATCAAACGTAAATAGTCACAGGAAGCAGTCAAGTAGTTTCACATGCATAGTATCTTAATAACTTCTGATTTTCAAACTCAGGTTCATACACATCATATGTAAAGGAACTAGAAAACTACCTTCCCATACTGCAGTTTAACATATGGGTCACACTTTCCAGATCTTTCTTTTGAAATAAGACCTTTTCCCTCCATGACAGCCACGTTAATCTTCCTTCCTGTTCTTGAAAGAATATTTGATGATCCATATATTGACTTCTGAGAGCTAACGTTGTTCAAGCTATGGGAACCATCAGAGAACAGCCATTCTTTCACCACAAGCTTTACTGTCAACTGCCACATGTACATAAACAAGAAAAATGGCTTAGTTATCATCATTGGATCCTCTAGTGAAAAAAATTAGATGATTTACTTCACATCAATTGCATATAAAACAAAATGAAATTTGACAAATAACTGAATGTTATCAAATACTCAAAATTTGAAACCAAAACCTGATAAGCTTGTGTGGGTGAAAATTTGTATCACAGCTTAGTCTAGAACTCCATCAAAAGGAAATAAAATCAACCACATTTCATTTATCTGGGATTCAAACTAGTAACTACAGCAAAAAATGGTGAAATTTTACAGCTGATGCCACAAAAGATGACCTAATGCTGATCCAGGCTTCAATATTCCATCATAACTATCTTCTGTTATGCACTACAGGAGAAATATATCGATATAATGAAGCAATTCAGAAACAACTATCTAATCACAACGAAATTTGGCATGTCTTACCTCCCCTGAAGTAACTCCCTCAAATGGAACAACCATTTCAACCTCGTTTCCGCAAATCTCAGCATGTTTGGCTATCACACCAGAGTCAGGTCCTATTGCCCAAAACGTTGTTGAATCATCAGCAACATACTTCATCTGCTTGAACAGACCAAAACATATGATGAATATTGATACACCAATAAATTTTTCAGGAGGAAAAAAAAAAAAACCTGGGATGTCTATATGAACAAATTGTAACCAATACAAGTTAAGAGAATGCATTCTTGTTGAATACATGATTTCAGAGGAATATTTATTTCTGAAATTTAGCTCTGCTTGCTTCTACATTTTTTAGATATAGATAATGCTAAAAAATATGAAACCATAAGTTTGCTTGCTCTGATATTTTGGATATGAAATAGACACCTGGCTATCATGGAAACATTTTAAAATCCCAGTCTTTTAACTTCGTGCATTACAATTTACATTGCATGAATAATGTAGTTAGAAAATTACATAGTATGCGTAATAAAAATAACTCAATGACAGATCAAGTCAATTAATTAAAGTTTAAAGTTAATTTAATAAAATACTAATAATTTATGGTTCTTATTAGCTCCTAAGTATTGGAGCATTGAAATTATTCCAAAAAGAAAAGAAAAAAAGTCACAGAAAAATTTATTATGAGATAATAAATAGGATGCTTGTGATGGTTTCAATAAAGGAATTAAAAACCTCCCCTCATTTGAAGCTCTCAATCTCCTATAACAATAGACAAAAATAATTACATGCCCTACCCCCAGCTTTTGGCTAATGTGTGAAACAATGTGACAAGAATTAACTCACACAGTAAGCAAAACCCAATGGAAGTGTCCTAGTGCTCTAAAATTTTACACAAAACAAGAATCAGTATGTACCTTGATCTCACAACTTGCTAGATAATCATACTTCACACTGTTGGGTGGGCAGTTGTAAAGATGTAATCGAAGAGTTCCAGTTTCTTCATGTAAGAACATGTTAAATGTGGAATCCCATCTAGGGTTTGAGCCTGGTCTTACATCTGTTCTCCTTGTCAAATGTCCAAGCTCGACCTCCACAAATGTTTGCAGATATTTATCATCAAAATGCTCTATGAAACTACCATTTACCCTTCTTGGCGGACTTCCTCTCAGGTTACTTCTACAAAGTTTGCTAGCTGAGATGACAGACACGTATACAATTCCACCAACAGCCTTTTTCCTTAAATCTACTGCTGGTAAGCTGAAACAACGACGACGAGGCTCAATCATTGTCTTGACTAAGGTGTCAGTGAAAACCTTAACCTGAAATTTTAAAGAAAAAGAACAGACACTTGTATAAGACCAACAGTACTGGAGGAACTAGAAATTTAAAGAAGTACACCAAGATAAATTATTATGAACTACTAAAAAACATACATGTCATAATTTAGCTAAAAACAAGAAACATGATAAATTCTACCTAACTATTTCAAGAGGCTAGAGTAGAGGCAGGAGAATTACAAATAATTATAACAATAATAAAAACAGAAACATTCTAAATTTACTACTTATTCATGTAAATATAATTAGTTAAACACACACCAGCCAAGAAGAAACGCCTGGCAGCTCGGTGGCAGGTAATGACTGGCTTCCTCCACTTCCAAAGGCAACTCCTATTCTTACTTCAGGAATTGACACAAATGAGTACAAAACTGCTCTCCCATCCAGAACTGGCATCAAGAGAAGCTGATAAAAAATAGATGAGCGATTACACATCAACCACAGAGGGCAAAATCTGATGGAGATGAAAGCCAAACCAAATTCGAAATTTAGGACTATTCACCCAAGAAACAAGAAATTAAATGTAAAACATAAATTGGCAGTCAGTCCCAAGTAGAATTACCACGAAAATAAAAATATTTTATTAGAAAGAAGTGTTCCATGCTTGCAGATCTCCCAAGTACAGAACCGAACCTACATCCTTTTTCCTTGAGGAGCCTCACATTTAAAACAGTATAGACAAAGCATTTCCAAATGTTCATTTCCCTCAGAAATGAATTTTCAGACTTTGGCAGAATTTTGCAAACAAAACCCAAGTAAGAAGCAAGGAATGGATGATCTCAAAGCTATAAATGGTTGGGAAGAATTATTTTTTACATTAACTTAAAAGCACTTTCAAAACTACTTAGAGCTTTGAATTTTGAGGTGGCTGGAGAGAGGGAGAGGGAGAGGGCAGCAAAAGAGAGGAAGAGAGTGAGAAAGAACTGAGACTCTAACTTACTAATTGTTCCCCAGGAAAGAGATCATGGAATGCTGGTAGTGATATATAAGGGAGCTATAAGCTAACCTAAGAAATGATGCAATAAAAAATCATAAAAAAAATGTCCATCAACCTGATAGTCATCAGTCAACCTACTGTATCCATAGATGAATCATAGGGCTGAGAGAATGTGACTGTTATTAACAACTTATAAACTTACTTTTGGATGTTAATATTGAAATACAACTGATCCTACCAAATAAATGAAGTTAGTTTGTGTAAAAGATACCAGATGGTTCTCTTACATTCACTTTCTAGTGTCAATATCAACGAGGAACATATAGAACCAATCCATTAGCCATATACAGTTTGATCAATCAGCCAGTGCCAAGACAATATTATACAGAGTGCAAGAAACAAGGCATTTTACATACCTCACCCTTGATGTGGAGGCTGTTTATAACAATCCGAGCAGTTCCCATTAATGGTTTTGCCAGCTTAGCCAGCAACAAAATGCTCATGTCTCTGGAGTCCCAATCAAATCCCAAATGCATAATTCTCTGTCAGAAAGCATAAAAACTGCTGCATGAAAATCTGAGACAAATTTACCATTTGAAGGGGAAAAAAACACATCACGCAACAAAAATTAATGAAACAATTTGTTATATATTGTATTAATGTGTATTATCCATGTAGTGGCTTCGACTGCTCCATTTCTTTATTCATTAAAAAACGCACATTTCAACAGAACATGCTCACATTCTTCCAAGTCAATGAATTAGATTTTTAAGGTTGGTGGGTGGCATATCAACCACCTCAGTTACATCAAGCTAAGTCACCGCAGGCACTGGTTCTCACTTCTCATCATTCAGTGCCTAGCTTAACCACTAACTCACACTGCCACGACAACATGGAACAAAAACCAGATCAAAATGTTATCCCCGTTGAATCATGGGCTCTCAATGGGATAACTTTTGGTCATCTCTTCAGAGAAACTGCCATGACTATACTTGCATCAGTGAGTACTGAAACAGAGACAATTGCATGTTCTTTACAAATTCATACCAATATGGGTTCTGGATGTCATCAGTTTAGCAAACCCCACCTTTGGTTTCTCTTTGTTGTTGAAGAATCCTTTCAACTCATGAAAGCCTCAATATCAAAATAAATTAAGATAAGTGAGATAGACCTCCATGCAGTTTCATCAAGGATTAAACTTTTGTAAAATGTTGTGATACTTGGTCATATTTTGTTGTGAACATGAAATAGTTCTTAATAGGACTTCCTTTTTGTTCCACATGTTTAGGAAAGTCCATGACAAAATACATGATTTTAATTTCGAAAACATATATGATAGTCGATCATCACCATCATTAATGTAATTATCTCAACTTGAGCCCTTGCATGCTACAACTATCTTTTACACTAAATGAATAACAGGATCCACCAAACAGATCAACAAATTTCATAAGGCACAGAAAGATAAGTTTGTAGTTTGCATGTAAGACAACAAACAGGAAAAACAGTGGTAGAACTTGTTGATTAACATTTAATTGTATAAGAAAGCATTAGTTTATTTATATGTAGATTCCTTGCAACCTGTACTGAGGGATAAATTCACAAACAAAACTCAGAAAGTGAAAAGGGATCAAACCTGATCACCAGAAGTTGACCAGCGAGTCCCCTGAAGCCCAAGGGATGGTGGGCATGAACCAAGTGAAAATTCCTGCAACTCGAGTTTTTCCTACAAGAAGGGTAATATTTTCTCAGGAAACATGTACGATAATGCTAATCCTGACTTGAATATTCATGCCAATTGATACACGATGAAATAAGCATATCACATACCATGAGCTTCAACCTTTGTTGTTTCAATCGTTTCTGCAAAGACAAATGTTTAACTTTTTAGTTTGGTCTCACAAACAATCCAAATTACACAGAAGTTGTGCATGAGAACACTGTAATACATGCAAAAGAAAGTTCATTTAGATCAAATAAAGGCAAAAATCATCAAAAGTTAGGAGCAAGGCCAAGTTCTTGAGCCCCTTTCTGGCAGCAAAGAAATGGAAGTGTGATAGCAAATCAATCAACCACTATTGTTTAAAGGATTATATTATGTTTATGATGGATTTCCAAAGAAAAAGAATGACAAAGTGGGAATGATTCCGAGTTCTAGACCACCTTTGTAGTGGTTAGGAACCAAGAGTATAACCACTTTTATTGCAGCTTCATTTTCCTAGAAGATTTTCTGTGATATAAGAAATCTACTGTGGCCCACCACAAAAGCCCCACAAGTAGCAGACATCTGGAATGTGCCTTTTCATTTAGCTCTTAAAGGAGAGAAATTCATAAAGAAATTTTGACTGCAACTTGAACTGAGATAAACTCAATATATCTTCTATCAATCTGTCAGAAGAAACTGAAAGACAACTAAATTTGGTATGTGATCGGTTCTCTTACAAGCCTA
Organism: Populus pruinosa; assembly: GCA_026413675.1. Lineage (NCBI taxonomy): Eukaryota > Viridiplantae > Streptophyta > Magnoliopsida > Malpighiales > Salicaceae > Populus > Populus pruinosa. The sequence goes on from JANKMR010000020.1 coordinate 7,634,219, forward strand.
TCTCATTGTAAAATTCTAAAATATACTATAAACTGCTAAATAAGTCAACAGATGCAAAAATTTCTATTCATTTCAGCAAAATGTTCAGAGTTCGCAAACCAACAAACAAATAAACCTAGGCAGAGGGTAGAGAAAATATCCATTAATGAATCATATGATGTAAACCAATCAAAATCTTGACCTCGACAATAGATGAGAATCTTATTGCAAGCTTTGGGCTCATATAGTTCATCCAAATTTCCATCAACAGCTTGTTCAGCCACTCACAGTGTTCCAATGGTGTTATTGGCTGTGCAAATATGTGAAGAGAAAAGATTAATGAACTTATAAATAAAAACCACAAAAGAAAACAAAGAAAAGAAGAAATACCGAGGTGTTCAATACAACTCGCTTCCACTTTTTGTTTAGGTCTTCCACAAGAACTTTCTGTTGATGACTGCAATACTAAAGTGGGAAAAAAATTCTCATTATTTCACAAGCACAATTAAAAGAATTGGAACCTAATTAACTGTGTAATAGCAACCCGTATATATTCATATAAAATCTGGCATAAGTAATTTTTGTTAATTAATGAAGAAGGAACCACTACTCTAACTGTACCATAATCAAAGTATAAACCGAGAAAAGGAAAGGGTGCTCAAGAATAAACATTTGTGGCAAAGGACACAAAACACAGGAAAGATGAAAATGGACATGTTAAAGGAAATCAAGCTCAGTTACTTTTTTCTTTATTTGTAAATAATTAGGCTTGATCAACATGGTTCTATGCTTGTACCACAACCCTTGGTTAAAGATAATTTTAGCACATGGAGACAATCCATGACTATGGCTTTGACAGCCAAAAACAAATTCAGACTCATAGATGGTTCAATCAAGGAGCCTGATAAGAAGAATACAGAAGAATGTCAACGATGGAATCACTGTAATGATTTGGCCAAAACTTGGCTGCTAGGATCAATGTCTAAGGAAATCGCTAGCAGCGTCATCATCTCCAAGGATGCCAGACAGATGTGGCTTGATTTGCAAGAGCAATTTTCACATGTGAACATGGTTCAATTATTCCATGTTGAGAACGAGATTCATGATTATGTGCAAGGTAACAATCTATTCGGTCTTATTTCACAAAACTGAAAGGTTTATGGGATGGGCGTGATGTATTTTGCACCTTTCCAATCAGCACTTGTGGATCAATTAAAGAAGCGACTACATATTTAGAAACACAGAAAACCATGAAGTTCTTTATGGGCCTTAATGAGTCATATGTAGGTGTTCGCAGCAACACCTTGCTACAAGATCCGTTAACTACAGTGAACAAAGCATACTCGCTGGTCTTTCATAATGACAAACAGTTGAAGGTGACAGCAGGGAAAAGCCATACTTGAACAAAGCACACTTGTTGGTCTTTTCGCATTAAACAGTTGGAGGTGACAGCAGGGAAAAGCCATACTCAACCAGATGCTGCTGTTTTTTCTTGAAGAACTCGAGCCATGAGTCTGAAGGTGAGCTAAAATGCTCTAAATGTAATAGAACAAACCACGGCACCAAAAATTGTCGTGAACATCTCAAATCCTTTTTCCACTGGAAAGCCATACTCAATGTTTATGGGAAAAAAGGATATCAGGTCTTTGGAATTGTTCATTAAAAGGTTGTGGTCTCAAGAGATGTTACTTTTTTTGAAACCGTATTTCCTTTTTCTGCATGACATGATAATTTTGATACACCTAAACCTTGGTTTTCAAATAATGACCCATTTCTAAATTCTGATATGGATTCTCTTCCAAGCAAATCATTATTTTCCATCTCTAAATGGGCCTCCTTCCTTCACCAGCTCAAATGAACAAGTAATTCCCACCAGCCCAAATGAACAACAAGTTCTCACCACATCAACAACAAAACCTGCTTCTCCCATTTGTTCTCTACTGCACATAGCAGATACTACACCATCATCACCATCCCTCATCCAAACAATTAGCACTTCATCCCAGTCCCAAATTGTGTCCATTCAATCACTTTGACGCAGCAGCCGATCCACCAAAACTCCTTTATATTTGCAGGACTTTCATCTCGAGATGACCCTCCCTTCAAGGACCGAACCGACATCGTCCACAAATCTGGTCAAAACTTCAGGTACTGCCCACCCTCTTTCTCGATTCTTGTCTTATGACAAACTTTTTCATGTTCACAAAGCGTATACCACTCAACTCACCCTCCTTAAAGAAGCCACCAGTTTCTTCCAGGACTGTTCAAAACCCAAAATGACGTGAAGCTATGCAACATGAGATAACTGTTTTACAGGCCAAATGGAATTGAAGTTTGGTGCCATTACCACCCCATAAGCGACCAATCAGTTACAAGTGAGTGTACAAAATCAAGTTAAAGGCTGATAGGACAGTAGAATGCTATAAGGCCCGGTTGGTGGTCAAGAGTTATAGTCAAGTCAAAGGAGTTTACTACAAGGAGACTAGGGCCCCAGTTACCAAGATGGTAACAGTTCACATGTTACTTAGTGTGGCTGCTTTGCGTGGTTGGCATCTACATCAATTAGATGTTAACAACACATTCTTGAATGGTGATCTTACTGAAGAAGTATACATGCCCTTGCCTCTTGGTTTCAGGTGAAAAGGGGAGAACCGTGTTTGCTAGCTTCACAAATTGCCATATGAATTGAAACAAGCGTCTAGACAATGGTTTATCAAGTTGTTCGGAGCACTTAAAGCTGCAGGATTCCATCAATATCTGTCTGACTATTATTTATTCATCCGAAGTCATCAAAGGTAGTTTCTTGGCATTACTTATATATGTTGATGATGTGATATTAGTTGAGAATGATTTGCAGGACATAGAGAACACTAAGATTTTCTTGTCCAAGCAATTCAAACTTAAAGACTTAGAGCAACTAAAATATTTTCTTGGCATAGAGGTTGCAAGATCACCACATGGAATCAGTTTGTCACAATGAAAATATGCCTTAGAAATTCTGGATGATACTGGGTTCTAGGGTGCCAAACCTTTTCAGTTTCCTATAGAACTGAACATGTCACCGATCTAATGGAAAGCTTTTAGAGGATGCATCAACATACGGAAGGTTAGTTGGGAGGTTAATATAACTGACAATAACTGGGTCGGATCTGACTTATGTTGTGCATGTGCTGAGTCGATTTATGGACAAACCTGAGCAACCAAATCTGGAAGCAACTCATAAGGTGCTCAGTTATATCAAACAAATAGTTGGGCAAGGTATTTTATTGTCATCCACAAATTCACTTCAATTAACAGCATTTTGTGATGCTAGTTGGGTTGTTGCAAGGATACAAGAAGATCAATTACAGGGTTTTGTATGTTACTTGGTCAGGCACCAGTTCCTTGGAAGACCAAGAAACAAACAACTATATCTCGTTCAAGCATAGAGGCAGAGTATCACTCTATGGCCACTACATGCTGCAAGATTATATGGCTGAAAAGCATTTTGAAAGATTTGATGATAAATCACACACAGCCAATGACTTTATTTTGTGATAATGAGGCATTCATGCACATAGCATCAAATTCAGTTTTTCATGAATGAACTAAGCACATAAAAATAGACTATCATTTGGTACATGAGAAAATTCATGAAGGAATGATTCGGACGGCCTATATTCAAACCAAAAATCAGCCAGCAGATTTGTTTACTAAGCCATTAAGCTCCACATAGTTCAAAACCTTGCATGACAAGTTGGGTGTCATTAACATACACTCCAACTTGAGGAGGAGTGTTAAAGGATATCAAGCTCAGAATAAGCTGCCAACGTTGATTGAAATTGTAAATTGATCTTTAGTTATTTGTTTCCTTATTTGTAAATAATTAGGGTTGATCATAGGCAATAGAATAAGATCTTGATGTATTGCCACCAATATAAAATTGTATCCTCTGTTTGCTTCTTGAATCAATGAAATTAAGTCATTCACATAATAATTTCTTCAGGACAGACCCCCATATGTCAACCATGAATTTTTTACATTGGCGAAAAAAGAGACAGGCTTGCATATTTTAGAAATTTTTTAACTCTGCTTGCATTTAATAAGGTTTTCGACTACATAAAAATATCCTGCTCCAAATGAGGTACCTTTTTGAAATAACAAATTCATACCACCTAAAGAGTTCAACATTTCGAACAAAACTTGACTATGCAGTTAACCTGTAAGATCCCATAATTAAAAAAAAAAAATTCAAGTCCAACAACTGATGACAAATGACAATAAAATTTGAACTAAACAAAATCATAAATAGACAACAACTGCATCACCATCCAAAACAGATGACTGAGGATAAAAAGATTAAGTTAAAAGAAGGAAAAGTGAAAGACTTGCCTGAAAAGTAGCCCAGATAGCAACGACAAGAGGAACCCAATTGGAGAAAGAGAAAACCCATTTCTCAATACCCCAACAAACCAAAATCAAAGGGATTAAGAAAGCAATAGAAGGCTTTTCCCGCAACAGATGATTAAAGAACTCCAAAACATCTTCAACTTTGAAACCAGCTTTACCCTTTCTTCTTCTTCCCATTTTTCCTAACAAGTCAACTCCCCCAGCAAGTAAACAGAAAACCTACAGCTTCACCTTCCTTACATATATATATACCATGTACAGTACCCCATGAAACAAATTTCCAGGGAAAAGACTTTCCTGGAACGTGTGAGAGAATCGTTTTCTTAAAAGGAAAGTTCAACGATTAAAAATGGAAACTTGAAGAGACCGGCGCCTGCGTTCCCAGGTTGGTGAGAGACAAGAATTAAGTCGGCCAGAAAAAAAGAATAACGAGATTTGGCATGCTGTTAGAATTAGTTACATAGTGGCATCCTTGTAATTTTATTTTATTAGAAATATATATGCATGTATTTAAATTAATATTTTTTATATTTAGTTATTTTTATTTTATTCATAAGTTTTTAATTGATGTGGACCGAGACCCATATGCAATTATTATTATTATTATGGTGGTCAAGACTGAAGCTTCTATAGTTTATGGTCAAAATTTTATGGGTGATAGCCTGCCAGAGACTTTTATTAATATTATTGCAAAATAAAATAAAATAAGAACCTTGTTGACTTTTGATCATGATAAGGATAAGATCTAATGGTCCAGATTTGGTGTAATGATGAACATGTAGGACCGTTTTCTTGGAAGCGGAACACGTTGTAGGAATGCGGCCTCATAGAATTTAGTTCCTAGTACATGACATTGGCTGCTTATCCATCTTCTTTTTTATATGTGGCCGTACACTATAAAAACTTGGATTGAGGTCAATGTCTGGAGTTTTGGTAGCACAATTTTGATTTTTGTTCGAGGTGTTGGAGAGTTGTGCATCCATGATGATTGCTTCATTGGTGTATCAATTACCTATTATTAACAAAAATAAATAAACTAAGCTATTTCAACTGTTCACCATTATAGATTAGATATTTTTTTTCTCATAAAAAAATTATGTGTGGAGGTTTCTTGGACATGTTTTTATAAATATAAACAAAAATTATAAGAGTAAATTAAAAAATTCATGAATATATATAATTAAATAAATTAAGAATTATATGTGTTTATAAAAAAAATAAAATTATTAAAAATAATTAAAAATAAAATTAAAAAAATTAAGAAGCAGATAAAGATTCACATTTTTTATTATATTTATTGAATTTATCTATTAAAATTAATTTTCTTATTCAATCAAACAATAATAGAAAAAGATACACATATTAAATTGATTGAATATAATAAAAAAAATAAGTATTATATAAAAATGCATATATTAGAAATATTATATAAAAGTAAATATTTTTTTATTTTCAAAAATAAATTTCATCCATACAAAATACAAAAGATAAAAAAAAAAATTATAGGTAAATTATAATAATCTTTTTAAAAATTAAATACCTACAATACCATTAAAAAAATCATATAGGAGGGATATTAATTAAAACATATATTAAAAAAACACATATTAAAAAATATTAAAAAAATATAACTCGAATATTATGGATTAACTCATCGAATTTGTGATGTTAGACATGGACTTAATCAAGATCAATAATTTTTTTCTTTTAAATTTCAATTTAACCTAAATATATATGAAAAAAAAACCTAAAAAAAAAGCTCAACACAAATGAGCTACTGCAATAAAGAGCCCCAGTGTCTAGGTGGGCCTTTAAGCTTAGACTTACGAGTTTAGACTTGATTTTATTTAAAAAAAAATAAAAGAACGAATAACTCTATTTTTTTAGAAAAAAAAAAGTTAGATAATATATTGTTCACTAAAATAGATGACCTATCATTTACAAGTCTAAATTTTATCATTATTATGGTGACTAAAAAATCAGGATAGTGCTTTTTTTGCCTAGAAAACCCAATTTAAAGTCATTTCAACCCAAAAAATCTCACCCCCTTAGAACTTCCACAAACCAATTCATCAACTCAAGATATCTAAATACATATTAAAAAATTATGAAATTAAATTGGATTAATTTTGGCTTTCTTTGTTTAGATTCATTTTTTTAGGTAATATTGAAATTTTAAACAACTATTATCAAGTCTCTTTCATCTTATAGAACTTATGAACACCATTTAAAATCAATTAATAGTTGGAAATGACATGAATGATGACTTTCTCTCTTATCACAAGAATAGTAACCTTTTTATCTCTCTTTTTTTCAATCAAAAACTGAAAAATAATATAGATAAACTTTTATAAATGAACCTAAATTGCATAAATTGTGTTATTTTTAAAGATTGAGAACCTAAGCATATTTTTTCTTGAAATTTTTGGCATGCCATCCATGTTTGACATCTTTTTTTCATTTTACTCCCTTTTCTTGCAATTTCATCATTGCCTAAGAAATCAAAAGTAATTGGCCTTCAATTAGGATCAAATCGCTTAAAATAAAACTTTAAGGATCAAAATAAAATATTTAAAAATGCACAATAAGTCCTTAGTATTTTGTGAATATGCAATAAGTGCCCATTGAAAACTCATACTTTTAGTATTTTCTATAATGTTAATTTCATATTTCTCATTATTTTTGTTATTTTTTAGGGTTAATATTGAAGTTTTTGAAATTATTTTTATTTTATCATTAAAAAAAATCTTTAACAATAAACTAGTTTTGTATGTCCTCATATTATGAATAATAAAATTTTACTTATTCACTTATTTATATTTAATTATTTTTTTATTAACTTAATTATATTATCATAATCTTCTTCATAATCGTTATAATTATAATTATGTGTATTTAAAGAAAAATATTAATATATCACATAACCATAAATTAAAAAAAAACTAAATTTTGTATAGTTTTTATAATGTTTTACTTATTTTTCAACTTGATATCAATTTTTAAGTTTTTTTTTAATAATTAAAGTTGAATACTGAAAGTTTTTATCGAAAACTAAGATGAAAAGGTAATAATTATTTTCTAAAAACTATATAATATACTTTATTTTCTCAATCCATATAAAATTTGAATTTTTAGTTATTCTTGATTATTTAAAGAGATAGTATTTTATTATTTAATTTCATAATTTTATTAGAAACAAGAGTTAATGAAATAATAATTATAAATCAAATAATATATAAAACAAACTCTTATATAATCATGCACTTTTAAACAACATAAAAGAACTTCATATGAGTTGATCTAGCATGAGAGATTGATTTCTTGATTTTTATTCTTCCACATCTTACAAAAATATAACTTGACATAAAAAAAAATGGATGAGAAATGATGTGATATCCATTTTTGGTATATTTAGAGAGAATGCTATAGTTTTATTTCTATAAAAGCAAATTTATAATTTAAAAGTTTTTTATTTTTAAATCAAGTATTTAGAATAAAATAATTCTACAATTTGAGCTATTGAATTACTAGATAGATAAAGAAGTTGAAGTGCTAAATTTAAGTTATCATAAAACTCTTAAGATCACTTGTTAATTAGTAGACAAATTTAAACACTCTTTTAAATTTTCTAAATTTTTTCATTGTTATTGTACATTTATAAAACATATTAAAAGCACTATATATTTCACTATAACAACTCATAATTATATTTTTTTTCTAATTTCATTCTCAAAGTTCTTTTTCTTTTTTTTTCTAATTAAAACCTTTTATAACTAATTTAATGGCTAATTTGTTAAAATTTGTTCAAGAAAGATAAAATTCAACAAAAGTTGACCAAAGTGTAAAATCAAAAGAAAACTCAAGGTCAATCTCAAACTTACATGATAAAGTATCTTTTGGTCCACCAACTTTCTCTTGTATTCTTTTATAGTCCCTATAGTTTTTGAAATATTTATATTAGTCCAAAGTTCTTTTTACTTTTTTTTTAGTTTCTAGATTTGAGAAATGACAGAGAAACTCACCAAATAACAATGAAAGAGAGATAAATTCTTTGATTATCCATAATTTTTTAAAAAAATATTGATTTTAGTAACAATGAGTTCCATTCAAAAAGAGGAGTTCTATGAAAAACCTTTATGAAACCTGCAAATGCAAATCAGGATTGAGAAAAAAAAAATTCAAATTCATTTGGTGTCTTTAGATGAATTAAAAGATATTTTAAGTTGAGAGATTGATATGTTGAGGTGCTAAGGATACTTATTAAGTGTTTTTGATTCAAAGTATATTAATAATATATTTTTTTAGGCTCAAAAACTCTAATCCCAATTTTATAGCTATTTTTATGGTGGTCAGAATTTAAGTGAGCAGAGAAGGCATTCCTTATTTTTTTTTTCAAAAAAGAAGAAGATATCTACCCTTATAAAAGAAAAATAAAAAGGGTTAGGTGCATGGACCTAGCCTCATAAGCACATGTATATCTAGCTCTATATATGTTATGTTAGATGCCAGCTCTTAGCCTTTTTATATATATATATATATATATTCAGATTTAATGTAGTATAAAAAAACAATTAACATTATATTTCAATCATTATTAAATTTCTTTATGTTTCTCAAATAATATTATAAATATTTATAGGAATATTAACATTTTTTTCACCAAATTATTATATGTCGAGTATGAAAAAACTTATAAATATTCAATTAACATAAGATTTATGTTTGTTTTAATATATTTATTATATAATTTTATCAAATTTATAATTTTTTTTGTCTTCAATCTTATATAAAAATACTTAAATGTTGTTTTAATGTTTTATTTTAAATTTTTTTTTAAGATTATAATGGATTTTTGTTAAGAAAATTGTGTCTGTAGTTTACACAACATCTCGATATTAAGTTGGTCATCAATTGTGAGTGCCTATTACTTGTAGTATTATTAAATAAAATACAATTTGAAAGAACAAAACATTATTAAACCTAGTTGAGTTCATCTTCGGGTTGTAGGTTTGATGAATTAATCAAATTTATTAAACCCGATAGAGTTTATGACTTGAGTTATTGGTTTGGAGGGATAAACCATGTTATTTTTTACTAAAGTATGTTGATTTTTATCCTTCAATATTAAATTGACTAGGAATTGAACTTTACAATTTGGTTTGTTTTACTTTTTATTAGGTTACTGTAGTTTCAAATAAACATCTTGGTATTGAGTTAGTGCTCAATTTTGCAAGCATTTATTTTTTTATCATATAATTAAATAAAATTAGTTTCACAAAAAAATTATTAAACCTAGTAAAGTATATATTGTGTTGCAGATTTAGTAAGGTTGACTCATATGTCATCATCTTAATATTGTTTTTAATAAAAAGTCATCTTGAATTTTTTTAAAGCTAAACTATATTTTTATTGATCATTCAGGCTGTTTTTAGACCATGCAAGTCAATTAGTTCATGTTATGACAACTCTCACATGATTTAATTTGAAGCATGAGCTAACAAAAGAATTGGGTTATGAGGTTTCAAGATTGACCCATCGGGTTAGTTTTAATGATATTGTCAAAGAATTCCTAAAAACCTGAATATGTTTTTTTTTATATTTAAAAAATATTTGGTCTGAACTGCAATATATCACTAGTTGTTATTTAGTTGAATCCTAAAACTTGAATATGTTTTTTTATATTTAAAAAATATTTGGTCTGGACTGTAAAATATCATTAGTTGTTATTTAGTTGAATCCTATTCCACCCTAATGATAATAATATATCTATAGCATATTTTATAATAACATATCTAATAATATAAGATACCTTTAATTTATGGTAAATATTCATTTTAAATGCAGATTTATCACATAAAATAAGAGATTGATTGATGAGTTTAACTACTGAAATTAAGAAGACAAAGAGAGGGTTAAGATTAGAAAAGAGATGTTGGTTTAGTCCAAACTGGAACACCATTCGATCATTGGATTATAATTAGAGTTGTAGAAATTGGATTTAGGTCTGCTATATCTGAATGAAAAGTTAAGACACAAGTCTAAAATTTTTATAAGAGTCCAAGATTCAAAAAGGTCATTTTCAAGTTCAAATTATAGCAACAATAAAGAAGTCTAAATCTGTCATACTGCTCAGACACTGTTCAGTGTTCAACCCATATCTCGAGTTCTAAAGTTCAAATGCACTAATATTTTTTTGTTAGAAAGCCGAGACAATTTTCTAGAACTTTTATGAAGACAATCAGTTTAAATTATGATGTTGGCATTAACGTTTTATTCAGATAAGAAGATAAGGATTGTCACAAAGTCAAGATGTGGCCATCTACTTAACAATTAATCAACAAATTAATAGTTTCAAATTTTAGCCTATAAAATAAGGTATTTGCCACACATTTAAGTATCTTAGTTTCAAATTAAGATTATGTTCTTACTCTCTTTCTTTATATTTTTATAATACTTAAGTTTTGCTTTTATTAATCTCTTATTTATGCCTTTCATTTTCTTTACTTAGTTAACTTATATATTAGTTATGCTCTTATCTTATTTATTTATGTTTGTCTTATTCATTATATTTAGCTAAGTTTATTATATCAATGTGAAAAGGTTTCACTAATGATGTTAAGATAAATATAATATAAACTCAATATGGACTTTAATATTTATATCCTAAACAACTTGATTTAACATGTTTTATCATTTTTATCTTATCAATTCTTAATACCTTGCTTGTTGAATGCTTAATCTAGATTTGTGTTGTATAACACTTGGTAAAATAAATGCTTGACACTTTCATAGCCAAGCATATGATATAACCTACACTTGTGTTATAAAAAAAATTTGATTTGTTGTTAATATAAGTTAACATTTTCAATTCATGACAATATTTAAAAGTTTGATATTACTTAAATAAAATAATTAATATGATCTTGTTAATAATTTATAATGAATAATTAATAACAAATTATCCGATTGGAACCTTGTTTGTGTGTAGTTTCCAGTTGAGTAATAAAAAGAGTTTATACTATACTTATTTGAAATATCATTAGTGGATCATTTAACCTTGACATTTGTTTTTATCATTATTTAATCCTCACATTAATCTTACATCTCAAGTCATCTTTAACTTATTATTATTATTATTATTATTATTATTATTATTATTATTATTATTATATAGTTAACCTCCCTATGATTCAACTCCGGCTTGCCAGGTTATTTATTACTTTGACACTTCTACACTTGAAAGAAGATATCAACTCTTTGGTTGTGTCACTCTTTAAAATAGAAATACTTTATTCTCTTGAACTTCCAATTTGCTTAACAATGAATGAAAAATGGATATCCACTTTTTTGAATGATGGTATAACTATAATCATAACCATATCTAAATAGGAGGAAAAAAAACAATAACCATAAACTAATAATTAAATAATGTATAAAGATTTTGGATAAATATAGTCAAACCATTGGCTTCAGTAGCTACTAGATCATTAACTCACGCTATGTTGTGGGTTGGGCTAATTTTTTTTAACATAAAAAAGAGTAAGATATTGCTAATGTTTTTTTCTAGAGGAAAAATTTCTTTTAACTATGTGAGGGTTAGCATAATGTGATTAAGTTGACTTTGTGAATCCAAAAGCAACCAAAACAACCCGTAAAAGCATAACTTGATCAAAAAAATTCAAGATGATATATTTTTTAAATATTAAGTTAACAACATATTGTATTAACTTTGGTCAACTCGGGTTCACATGTCAAATATATGACATGTGTTATAAGACTATGATAACCTCTTAGAAAGCGAATCAAAACAAATTATAAAATCTTATTTTCAATCAATCCAATGTTGAAGAATTAAATTGAAAAACAATTAAAAAAAGAACCTAAAAAACAATTCGAAATAACTTATCAAACCCGTAGCCTAGATCATAAAACCGAGATAACTCTATAAAAAATAAATCAAAACAAACTAGAAAAATCCCAATATCACACTTTGAAATTCGATATGGGGGTATTGAATGTCATTGTTGGAATCAAATTATGCCTAACATCATATAAGGGTTTGATAAAATGTGTTGTTACGTTAAATATTACACTTTATTGTTTATAATTTTATAGTGTTTCCCCTAATCAGCAACCATGTATATTGATTAGTGAAAACTCATTAATGCAAAATCAATGTTAGTGGACAAAAAGCTCTAATCCTAGGTGATTAGTAAGTAATGTTATTTTAAAGGGATGAAAATTTACAAAGCAAAGGAGGTGAAGAGATAGCCCCACCATTATATTATCATCATAACATATCATCATCTTTTTATTACAAATGTGTTTTTCATTCTATTATTTATTAAAAATTTTCTATATAAATTATTTATGGAAAAACATTTTACATGTAAAATATTTTGTATTTATATTTTTTTAAAAGAAAACAAAATTTTCAAATGGTTTATATAACAAAATATAAAATATAAGGATAAGACTAATGTCTTTTTTTAAAAAGGAAATCAACAAAACTACATATATGAATGACTTCAAGTTGATTTACTCATAAAACTATCGTATCTTCATAAATAAAGTAGCCCAATTCTTCTTTCTTAAAGAATTTTCACAATAATTATTGTCTAAGTTTCTTAATTTTTTAAAATTCTTTCAAGAGTATATAAATTTTTAAAATGATAGCCTAAAATTTTAAAATTAATCCATTTTAAACATACACTCCATTTATCAAGAAGGATTAAGGGAATGATTGATATGTGTGTAAGGATTAGGAAAAAGATAATAAGAAAGATTCCTTTAAAATTTCAAACTTAAACTCCAAAAAAAGAAACAAAATCCTATTCTTAGAAATTCTAGGGTTTATGTAAATGTTATGGTAATGTTATGTTGATGACTTATTAGTTTAGTGGTATGCTAATGATGAGAATAACAACCAAAATTAAAGGAAAATATTGGATGAAAATCATAATTATTTTGGCCCTTGTGGCTAGCCATAATTGTCTTTATTAGGGCTAGAAAATTATAAAATATATGTTGTAAAGATGATTTGAATGTATATTTATGTACATAATCATTTTAGAATTTAATTATGATGTGTGGAATCAATATTAGGTGTCGTTTGGTAATGTGGCAGGAACTGAGGTGCAGCCAAAATGAAAAAATTATATGTTTGGTTAAGTTTAAAACGTGGGTTCAAAATGGTAGAACCCACCCCCTAATGGCTGAACCTGTGGTTGGAAAAAAGTGGCCAGCAACAACCTCAAGCAACCCACCGACATTGTAAAAAAAGAAAGTCGTTGGATAATACACACCCCTGCTCTCCTATCAAAACTCCTCTGCAAATCAATTTAAACGGCTCCTCAAATATTCTCCTCCCCACTCATCCACTGTCAAAAAATGCAAGGAATCCTATCTTGCCATTCACCAGTTCCATAGCGTCAATGAGATTGTATACTTCGTTCACTGTTCACCATCCTTTCTTCCCACCTAGCAGATCCCTCCTCTATTTTTATCCTTTCTTGTCAAGCTCCGAAGCTTGTGAGGTTGTTGTAAAATTATAGTTGTTGCCACTATGTGTCCCTCCTCCCTGTCATTTAGAAACCGGGTGAGCTCACAAACACACACACAACAAATAAATTATCTTATCTACTGTAAAAAATAATTGCCCATTTTGTTTTTCTACCCAAAACAGCTTGCCATGAGCCTAATGTTGTAGATCCGCTCAATATAAAGGTATATTGCCATTTGTTTAATTTTGAAGTTCATCTGCAACATGTTAAAATAATTTTTCTATTTGTATTTCTTCTCACAATGTGTTTGGGATTGTTGTTATGCTTGCAGAGCCAATTTTTATGAGAGGCAAAAGAACAAGGGGATGAGAAATTACTTGGACAAAAAGGAGACGGTTCTGTAATACATAGTATGTTTTTTATTAAAATTTTACACCTCCCTAAAGATAATTATAAATATGTATATATGTTTAGGTGTTGTGTATTGTTCTGAGTTATAATATTTATGAATATATTATGCTGTAAGGATTGTGAATTAAGCACAACATTTTGCTTGCATAGATGCTGATATGGAAAAAAAAAATTTAGTTTTGTGATAATAGGTCAATTGACCATCTGTGTGTTTTAAACTTTTTTGTAGAATATGTTTTGATAATTGTGTTTAATTCAGATAATGTTGTTGCCATTTGAGTCAAATATGTGCGACTTCATATCTTTTATAGTGTTTATGCCTTGATCTTATAGGATTTGTGAATACTTATTTCTTTTGTGATTTGAGAACTAGGAGATGATGGTTACAGAAAAAAGATTGTTTAGAATCTGGTTGATATGTTTATGCTTTCAGCTGGAAACTGAGCTGACTGCTAATGAATTTCAATTACCTTGATGATGTATGAAGATGTGTAGTATTGATATGTGTTGTTTGTAGGACATATGCATATTATATAGAATGGCTAGAATTGTTATAGAATGGTAATCACTTGTAGGTGAATGGAGTATACTTTACACAGTATAATAAGTTCAAAAATAGCTAAAGACAAATAGCTTTGAATGTAATTGTTCTTTACAGTACTGGTTGTAGTACCCCATTGCATGTCATATACATTTCCTTTCAATATTACGTAAATGATTAGCATGTTATAAAAATTCATGATGTTTGCTTGCAAATATGTTATCCAAATAGGAATGGATAATCCAGAAACAATTGATAAAGCTGCATGGAATAAAGAAATGTTGCATGTCTTTTATGACCTTTTCATCAAGGCCATTGACATGGGAATGAGTCTGAATACTCATTTTGACAAGGTTGGTTGGAAATATTTGCAAACATCTTTCAAAGAAATAATTGATCAAGCATTGACAAAGACATAATTGAAGAATAAATAGGATGGCTGTAAAAAGGATTGGAGGATATGGACGAAGCTCATTTCAGAAACTGGTGTAGGTTGGAGTGCAGAATTAGGGACAATTTCTGCAAGTGATGAATGGTGGAAAATAAAAATTTAGGTTATTTTACTGCTTCTTAATTTTTAATTTAGTTAAATCTCAGTTCAATAATTACCAAAATATTTAGGCAAGCTGCATTAAATAATTCTATTTGTTTTGTGTAGGAAATAAAAGGCGTAAAAAAAATTTAAACAAGCTAGTATCGAATCGTCTTTACGATTGAAGTTCGACAGACTGTTCACCAATATTGTTGCTACTGGACAGTATGCATGGGTACCATTGGCTAGAATCCATCATGGTGATAATGTTGGTGTTACTGAAGATCCAAATGCCAATGACGAACAACCTGATTTTGAAGAGGGAACGATGCTTTAAAAAAGGATGGAATTCTAAATTTCACCGATGATGTGTGCAACATGGTTAGAGGGATTAACATGTCAAGCAGTAGTAACACACGCAGGAGTGGAAAGAGAAAAGAAAAACAATGTCTTAACGTTCAATTACGGAAAAAAAAAAAGTTCTGGAATTGGGATACAACTACTGTCACAGTTTGATAACATGGTTGATAGTATGTCAAACAATAGTTATTCTACATCTATATGTAGAGATAAGAAAGGTTGTAGTATTCTTGAGGTTATGACTAAGTTGCACTCAATAAAAGGAGTTCATATTGGTGATGGTTTTCATGCGTATGCTATTGAGTTCTTGGGTATGAGAAGGAATAAAAAAATGTGGTTCAGTATGGGTAGTCTTGAAAACAAGATGAAATGGTTGCAAAAAATGCTTACACAACATAAGTCACCATAGACAGGGAGGTATATATTGATCCCGTATGCATGCCTTTATAAATTTATTGATAATATTGTTATTTAACATGTTTTAAAATATCATGACAATTATGTATTTTTTTAGAGATCTGAAGATGATAATCGACCAGAATTGTTCGAGACTCCTCTAATTTTAAGAATTCTCATCTGACATGGAGAGGCTATGTGCAAGTTTTATTTTTCGGTTAAAAGGCATTAATGTTTGTTATTTTCATGCAAACAAACTGTATATTAAAGTATTGAAAAGTTGTAGTGTTATTCGATACTTGCTACGTATTATGAATTGCAATCCTGAAAGTTTCTATGTATTTGTAATGTAATATAATATGGACAATGCTTTTATAGTTTACAAAATATGCATTCAAGCATGCATATTATATTACATTACAAATACATAGAAACTGAATGCAACTGGTAGAAAATGCAAACAAATGATTGTTAAATTATCGACATTAAAATTGCTTAACTGTAAATTATACTGCTCGGAAAAGCCAATTCTACATCCATTTTAAAAGATAAATCAGCCTTTTCTTGGTTTTAGTTTGGGTTAGAAATATAAATTGTCGTCTAGAAGCTTGTTAACCTATTAATTTGTATTTGTAAATACACGTGATGTGCATTAACAATAAAGGGAAAAAAATATACAAAATGTAAAACGTATTAAAAGATTTGAAATAAAAAAATACAAGGATTCAAAACACAATTCACATGTAAATATTAGCCAACTAGTACATTGTGATAGAACTACTCCTACCTTACACGCACTTTGGTTACAGAAGATAAAATGTGAAGAAACAAAAAAAAATACAAGGATTCAAAATACAATTCACATGCAAAAACGAGTTAAGTGGTAAATTACGATAAACTGTTTCTGACCTTTCACTTTGGTTATAGAAGGAAAAAAATAAAAATACAAAAAAATACAAGATTCAAAATATAATTCACATGTAAAAACAAGTTATAGTATGCTGCGATAAATTACTCCTCACCTTGCACTTCGGTTACAGAAGAGAAAAGGTAATTAACACGGGTTGTTGAATATAGAGCCTGTGTGATAATGCTGGAACAAAACAATTTGGGAAAAGAAGAAGCAACCTCATAGAAATGCAGATAGATAAATGCTTCATTAAAAGAAGAGAAAACAAAGGGCAACCAACAGATACAAAAATACAGGGGAACAAACTTAGCGGATAGAAAAGACAACTACGGGATAAATAGAGGGCAACCACCACCAACATTCCTCATCGCCATCACAACAACTATTTGCCCTCATCGTCGCCAATAACAGCACCACCAATAGTGGGGAGAAGCGAGTAAAGTAGGGAAAAAACGCAGCAGAGGTAGTGAGAAGGAAGCAAAGCAGATTTAGAAAAAAAAAATAGGGCCACCACAACCAACTTGCCTCGCCGTTGTTGTGCAACCATCTGCCCTTATCATTTTCACCATCATAACCACCAACAGCGGGGATAGAAGCGACTTCTGCATGGGAAAAACATTATAGAGGGAGTAAGAAGGAAGGAGAACAGCTTCAGCCAAAAAACACAAGGCCATCATGGGATAAAAACCACACCACCATTGCAAACCTTTATCATCATCTCCATCATAGCAACCATCTGGCGTCAGTGGCGTCAACTGCATCAGCACCATCATCAGGAGAGAAGCAAGTAAAATATACTAGAGAGTGAAAAGAGCAGGAATAGAGGAACACCATCACTGAAGTTCACCACCGTTTCTTGTCGTTCCCACAGCCGAACACACCTCGCACTGGCAAAGGTAACCTCCTTTGTCCTTCGCCTTCTCCTTCATTTGTCTGTTAATCACCATTATTGGTCTCCATTGTTCACGTTAAATATGAACAGTGGACAATGTATATATAATTTTCATGCAACAATTTGTTTCAATATTTTTGTTTAGTGTGAAGTAGTATAATATAATAGTTATATGGTGTAAAATTAATCGTTCAGGTATTACATCAGACATTGTGTTTTATTTGAGAAAAAAATTATTTAACATGATTCAACTGTTTATTTATCTAGGATTATACATATGGAAGAAACACATTTAAATGTGCTATTCAATGAAGCTCTTGATGTTGATTATGATAACTTAATGGATTGTGTTGTTGATCACGTTAATTATCATGGTGATGATGTCAACAGTGGCTTAGGAGGGGATAGTGATAATGGCGCAAATGATGACGACAACACTAACGACGACAATAATGATGACAATGATGATAGTGATGATGATGAAAAATCATTTTGGAAGCAAGAATTTGATAAGAAAAAGTTAGTTGTGCGCACAGCTGAGGCACTAAACATGTATTATGTTAATCATATACATAAAGAACCATAATCATATACATAAAGAACCATGAATGGTTTCGTACAATACAGGCATGTATTGGTTAACTGAAGTTTTACAAGGACATTGGCAACAATGTGTCAACATGTTTAGAATGGACACATCAACTTTGTTGAGTCTGTGCAGTGATTTAGAAACAACATATGGGTTGAAGCCTTCAAGAAGGATGAGTGTGATTGAAAAACTTGCAATATTTCTATATACAATAGCACTAGGAGCTTCAAATAGCTCCGCAAGAGCGATTTTAACATTCAGGGGAAACTATTAGTAGATGCATTAAAGAAGTCCTTACAATTGTATGTTTGTTTGCAATAAATGTCATAAAACCAGATGACTCGAGTTTTACAAACACTCTATGAGAAATTGCAATGAATCCTAAATATATGCTACAATTTAAGGTATGAAAAATATTTGTGTTTTTATTGTCAGTATTCAATTCAAAAATTGATTTATACATGTTAGTAAGTAACAACATCATATTGTTAATGGTTTTTTTTTTGTCAGAATTTTATTGATGCAATTGATGGAACACATGTGCGGGCTTGTATATCAACCGAAAATCAAATTCAATTTATCGAAAGAAAAGGTGTTCTAACTCAAAACATAATGGCGACTTGTAATTTTGACATGCGATTCACATTTATGTGGACAGGATGGGAAAAAGTGCCCACGATACAAGTATTTTTCATGAGGCTATTGAGAATATAAATATAAAATTCCCTACGCCACCAGAAGGTAGGTATACAACATAACTTGTTATGTTCTTAGGTATAAAATTTGTTTTTTATTTACTAATTACATGACAAATTTTGATGTTGTTTTTAATTACAGGTAAATACTATTTGATTGATGTTAGATATCTAAATGAGTATGGTTATTTAGGTCCGTATAAAGGTGAAAGATATCACTTACAAGATTTTAGACGTCTTGGACAACCTAGAAATCAATAAGAAGTTTTTAATCGTGCACATTTATCGCTACACAATGTCATAGAACGATCTTTTGGAGTATAGAAACAAAGGTGGAGGATTTTACAAAATATGCTTGTTTATCCATACAAAATGCAAGTTGAATTTGTAGTTGCATCAATGACATTATATAATTAGATTAGAAGAAGATCGCATGATGATGTTGCATTTGCGGAATTTAATCGCAATCCCAATTATGTACCTAATGATATTTTACCAGAGGTTGTGGCATGCTCTAAAAACATTGGGAATAGTAGGCAAAGTAGGATGAATTTTGTACGTGATGGGATTGCAGATAGTTTGATGGAATAATAAAGCGTAATTTATATAACATCTTGTTTGATTAATGATGTAATAGCAATACTTAATGCTTCTATGGGATTATAGAGCTTTTCATTAAAGAAGCAGTAATATAATATTTTTTCACGTTGTAAAAAATTATTGTTGTGACCAGCATACGAAAATAATTTGAACACGTAGAAAAATCAAATTAAAAAATTTTATTCTGAAAAAACATTTCAATATTTTTTGGAAACACAATTTGCACCGTATAAACGGTTACCAAACACTTTAAACTGTTTTTTGTTCAACCTCAATTTTAACCATAGTTTTAACCAAATATATATTTTTCCAAACTAACCTCAACTAAAAGTGCTTTTTTTGAAATAGTTTTTTTAAAACCACAACCACAACAACAATCTCAATACCAAACACACCCTAAGTATGTTTTGAAATGTTAGGTAAGTGAAAAAAGGGTTTGAAATTGAGTATTTAAATGTTGTGAAGATGAATTGAATGTGTAGTTGTGTGTAGAATCATGATAGAGTTATGGAACTAATATGGGTGTGTTTTGAAAGTGGGAGTAAGTGAATATAATGCTGGAATTTGTGTTGATTAGATGTTTAGATGATGAATTAATTGGAAAATTGTGATTAGTATTCTTGTAAATTGAGGTTTGATGTGTGAAATCATTGTGGGAAAATTATAAATTTATTATGATAAGTAAAACATAGTAGATATGTTTTGAAAAAAATCATAAATACATGTCTTTATGTAAGGGATGATTTAGTTTAAATGCACATAAAGTGTTTGATAAATGGTGTGAAAAAAATAAGTTTAGAAAATATAAGCTTGTTAATATTGGTGACAATTGTTAAAATGTCTTAAAGAGGACATAAAGTATTAACTACAAAATTTTCAATGATAGATCGAGAAGAAATGATGTGAAATATTGAATTACATAATGCATAAATAATAATAAAAAAAGAGTGATAAGCAATTAAATTGTATTACAAAAATGAATTATAATATGTTTAAAAGATTAATTGGATAACGAGAATGAATGATGAAATAGTAGATGTTTAATTCAATTTGAAATGTTAAGATTGGGTAGGTTAAGTATTAGAAATTTTATTCACTAAATATCACTGGAATCTTATATTTGTAAAAAATGATAGAATTAAAAAACTTGGGTTGATGATGCAATTATTGTGTAAATTGATAAATTATAAGTTTAGTTTAGCAAGATTAGGGTGAAACTAGAATTAGTATGCAATTGAAAAATTATGGCTATGACTTTGGAATATAAAGGAATGTGAAATCTGAAGTTTTTTTTTATGATTGAGATGTATATTGATGAGGGACTTGATTATTTGGTATTGATGTTATGTTAGAATTGTTTTATGTATGCTGTGATGATGATTTACTTGTTTAGGTTGCATATGTGGTGTTTATAGTAGTTAATTCGAATGTTTAAATACAAGTATATGATAGTTAAAATCCAATGCCATCATGTGTATGGTTAGATGTTGGACATAGAAATTCATAGATGAAAAAAAAAGTATTTTGGACATTAAAATTCATTTATGAAAAATTAAGTTATTTAAATATTTAGTTTTTTTAACGTAATGTTAAGATATTTTGACATTGACATAATGTATGGACATCAAGATGAATTATAAAAATGAATAATAAAATGTTTAAACATTAAGTGTTATATGGTAAAAGCATGAGATGATTTAAATAAATACATGTAAGCATTGATTGATATAACTATGTGTTGTTAAACGAATAATTGAATGTGAATCTAATTAAACAGACTTTAATTTTTATTGTTTGGTTGTTATAGAAGAGCATCATGACCCGGACTCGACTTCTCAGGAATGTGATTAATAGAAGTTCAAGGTAAGGGTCATCCTTTTACTTCTTTAATTTCTCTAAAAAAATTTGCAATGCTAGAATGGAATATAAATTATATGTATTTTGTTCAATTATGTATCATGAGAGAATAAGCATGAGAAATATTATATGTTGATTGATTAGTAATTAAAAGTACATTTTTTATAAAGGTTTTATGTCATCATTTTGCACTTAAAGTATCAATAACTCCTTAACTAAAGCATGTTTTATAATAATATATTTAATAATATAAGATACCTTTAATTTGTGGTAAATGTTCATTTTAAATGCACGTCTATCACTTAAATAAAAGTAATTGAGTTATATCTGGAGCTATAAATTTTAGATTTAGGTCTACTTTATATGGATGGAAAGGTAAGACATAGGCCTACAACTTTCATATGGAACTCAAGACTTAAAAAGACTATTTTCAAGTCCAAATTGTAGGAACAACAAATCAGTTTGAATATGTCTTCCAGCCAGAGCACTGTTCAGTGTTTGGCTTATATCCAAATGACCTGAATTGTTTACACAAGAAAGCTGAGACAATTTCCTACAACTTTTATGTTTCAAGTGACTCCAATTTTGACGTTATCAATGGCGTTTTAGGCAGATAAAAGAAGATAATAATTGTTACCAAGTCAAGAGTTGGTAACCCACTTATCAATTAGTCATCAAATCAATAGTTCCTAATTTTGGCCTATAAAAGGAGTTATTTGTCATGCATTTAGGCATCTTGATTTTCAGATTAAGATCATGATCTTCCTTTCTCTCTTTGTATTTTTTGTAATATTTATGCTTTGCTTTCATTAATATCAAGTTTATGCCTTTCATTTACTTAGTTAACTCTTATCTTATTTACGTTCTTATTTTGCTTATTTATTTTTCTTTCTTTCATTATGTCTAGCTAAGTTTATTATGTCAAGGTGAAAAGATTACACTAATGATGTAAGAATAAGTATAATGTAAACTTAATATGGACTTTAATATTTGATAGTAACATGTTTTGTATTTGTTATATTGTTCACTCTTTAATACTTTGCTTGTTAAATGACTAATCTTGATTTATATTGTATAACACGTGGTACAACAAATGCTTAACACTTTCATAGCCCATACTGTATGGTATAACCAACACCTAAGCTATGAAAGGAACTTGATTTGTTGTTAACATAAGTTATAATCATGAATTATTGACGAGATTTACAAGTATTAGCATTAATTGAATAAGATGACTAATGTAATCATGTTAACAATCTATAATCAAATTGGAACCTGCTTTGCATGTGATTTCTAATTGAATAATAAAAGTTTATACTATACTTGTTTGACATATCATTAATGGATCTTCTAACCTTGACATTTGTTATTATCATTGTTTAATCCTTACATTAATATTTCATCTCAAAGTTCTCTTCTTTTTCTTTTTCTTTCTTCTTCTTATTATTATTATTGTTCTTGTTGTTGTTGTTATTGTTGTTGTTATTGTTACTATTATTATTGTTGTTGTATTATTGTTATTTATAATTTGTATAATTAACCTCCCTGTAGTTCGACCTCGGTCTTGCTGGGTTATTTATTATTTCGACACTCCTACACTTGGGAGAAGACATTAATCTTTTCATCATGTCATTGATATTATTTATAGGAAGGAGAAATATTATTATTAGGTGAATGTTGCCTACGGGCAGGAAAAAATATTGTTATATGAATATTATATATGGGTAGAAGAAATATTATTAGTATGTGAATGTTGCTTATGAATAGGAAAAATATTGTTATGTGAATATGTTTACAGGGCTAGAAACTAGTTTTTTTTCCCCTCTTTATGTGTGTGTATATGTGTAATTGTGAATGACCATAACAATAATGATTAATATATCAATTGTAATTGACCATATCGATGGATCCTAAAGGTAGTAAATAAATTCAATCAGCTGCAATATCAAAGACTAATAATTTAACTGATACTTAGTTAATGGGGATAAGGTTATGGAATTGTTACTTAAACAGCCGTATTGATAAGGCTAAAGTTATAAAATTGATACTTAATTGATCATGTTGACAAGAGTAAGGTTATGAAAATGATATTTAGTCAACTAGATGGAAGGTGACTAAATTTGTTGATATGATACTTAATTAACTAGATAGACAATAACTAAGGTGAACGATATGTTCTTAGATGGTCATTTAGATAGAAATCATATTAACAACATTAATATGTAAGTTAGTCAATGGTTAAGGATAAATGTAAAGGTTAAGGTGTAATTTACCTTGTAATTGTGGAAGTAAATATAAGAATATTATCTAAGTTAGTCGTTGGTTAAGGATAAATATAATGATTGGTGTAATTTACCTTGTAGTTGTGGTAGTGTATATAAGGATATTATCTAAGTTAGTTGTTATTTAAAGATAAATATAATGGTTGATATAGAACTTACTTTGTAATTATGGAAGTAAATGTAATGATATTATATTTTTATATAAGATCATTTAAGCAAAAGGTTATTAACATGGATGAGAAAAGACATGTGTTAATTCATTATTAATGAAATGTGTATGTGAATGCTAAGTAATTTCATGAATGTTATGTGCATTGTAGATTTATCTCAATCTCTTAGATAACACTGTTATTGTGTTGTATTCACTAGTTTTGAGTTGACACAAACCTCAGCTATGAGACATCTTAAAAACTCTACTTGTGCATGTGTATAAGTTTAATGTAACAACGCTTAAAACCATTTTAGCATACGTTAAGTAACTTATAATATGTAATATGTCATGTGTGAAACTAGAAATAGCATGGTGAGTTTATAATATAATTATTATGAAATTATGAAAAAGATCATGAGATTATGACGAGTAATAAACAATTAAAGAAATGTTAAAAGTGATTAACGGTATACTTGAAATCACTTGTGTGATGATGTTATTGGAATTTTGTGATGTGTTTTACACATCAAAATAAAGGACAAAATTTGAATATAATTTTTATATAAAACAACCTAGCTAAAATTTTATTAAATTAGAAAATTTTTCATTTAAAAAATAATAAGTCGATGTAAAATGTATGCCTTAAATCTTTTAGAAAAAAGTTTAAAAAAATAATGCAAATTATAATAACATAAGTTATATAAAAGTAAATGAAACAATGATTCATCCTGACAAACATAACGGAATATGAGAGATTGAACTAAAAAAATAATTACAAGAAAAGCCTAAATGAAAAAATATGTGTGCTAAAGGAAATTAGTTGCATGAATGAAATGAAAATATATGAAAATGTTGAAACAAAAAAATATGTATTAAAAGAAAATAAATGCTTATATGAAATGATTAATAGGTGGAAAAACCGGAATGATACAAAATAAATAAGAATAACTTGAGTGTATGGTTAGAATAAAATAAAAGTTAGGAACTAAAAAGGAATAAGAATATTTTTGTGAAATGAAATACACCATAAATTAAATGTATTGTGAAATGAAACAATAATACAAATCAGAGGTGATTGTGTAATAAAATATACTATGGACCAAAGGTGTTGGTGAGATATATACAATCATACAAATTATGGGTGTTTGAGGAAATAGATTGTAATATAAATCAAAGGTGTTGTGAACAAGAGTTACTATAATATGACTATGATAGTTTAATGTGTACAAAAATAAATAGACATTTCATCAAAAGATAATAAAATGTATTAAAATGGAATATAACACAGATTGATGAACTTACAAAAGTTGTAAAAATTGGTTTTGCATATAAATATTTATTATGAGTTTCATTATACAAGTATTTTCCTTAGAAAATCATAACTCCTCATGCAATGTTATCAAGCTACTTAGTTTTTTATATTGAAAAATTATACTATTGTCCTACATATGTTTTGTAAATAAATATAATATGAATAAATTGAAAAATATTGTATCCACTCAAACATGTAAATATTTATTAATGAAATGGTTAGATGATGAGTTTTAAGGTAGTTCTCATGGTTTATATATATATATAAAAACAAATTATCTCTAAAATTTACTTAAACAACAATTGAAAAGATAATAGATGCATTAAAAGTATGTGGTGTTATAAATGATCTGCAAAAAAAGAACATTTACCATAAGAGAAAAATTATAAATTAAATTATAAAATAACTCAATTTTAAAGGATGAAATGAAAAAAATAAAAAAAAATAAAAAAATAAAATGTCTTAAGTCAACTTGAATTAACATAACAAACTCGTAACTCGGGTCGTGAGGCATAACCAAACTCATTAAAAGCAAATTAAAAAAATATTAATGATGGCCTATTCCCAACAATCCAAATATAAAAAGATGTCATAAAAAAATCAATCAATAAAAAGAACTCATAAAAGTAAAACAATTACAAACTCAAGTAAGCCATCAAATCTCATAAACTAAATCATGCGAAATGGGATAACCCAATAGAAGGTAAAATAAAAAAAAATGACAGTTGATTTTAAATTTTGAAAGGTAAAACCAAAAAAATATATAAAAAATGAAAAAAAAAACTTAGGTTAACCAACTAGCTTTATTTTTTAAGTCATGAGATCATGATAATTTGATAGAAAAAAAATCACAAAACCCTTTTTTTTAAAACAAAGTTGAATAATAAAATTAAAAAAAATAAATGCAATAAAATGATGTCAATCTTTGTTAATTTTTTAAACTTGTGACTTGAGTTATTGGATTTGAAGCATCCCATCTAAAAATCACGAAACCCAATTCCTAACCATACAAAAATCAATTCCTAACTAATAAAATGTTCAAGAATAATTTTTTTTAAAATCAATTATACAAAAAGATTCAAAATATAAAAATAATAATCTAAAGAATGAGAACCAAATTTCAATTAAAAAAATTAATGAAAAGAAAAATTATAATTTTGAAATAAAGTGGAAAATTAGAAAGAAAATCAAATTCACAAAAGGATCTAAAACAAAAAATAATAATAAAAAGAATGAAGATCAAATTTGAAAAAAATAATAAAAAATCGTAATTATAAATTTAATGATAAAATTGAAAACAAATAGAAAAAATGACCAAGAAGAAAATTAAAATAACAAAAAATAAAAACCAAAGTTGAAATATTAATAAATAAAAGAACAATTCTAAAATCTTGAAAGACTATTGTGAATTTCAAAGTAAAAAGAAATATAAAAGAAAAGAAGCGGTTATTGGTGACAAACCATCATATAAACAATAACAAGTGTTGCTCCACACAAAAGGAGACATCTTTATGCTTCCAACATCGTAGTGCAAGTTGGTGTTTAGATGTTGTGAGACTCCATTCTTGTCTCTAAAAGATGGTATACATATTTTATTTGCTGACATGTATATTATACTCGTTA
The DNA here is from genome assembly GCA_026413675.1 of Populus pruinosa. NCBI lineage: Eukaryota > Viridiplantae > Streptophyta > Magnoliopsida > Malpighiales > Salicaceae > Populus > Populus pruinosa. The sequence goes on from JANKMR010000020.1 coordinate 7,661,241, forward strand.
ATTAACTTTCTCAAATGTTTATCCTAACCCTTCATATTTATCGAACTTTTAATTTTGATCTTTTAATACTTAATTATTTTAAATTAATTAAATTTTATTTTATTTTATAAAATCAAACATCAATTGAGCTCCGAGAACTTCACTCAATTTTGCAAGATCTTTGTATTAAAACAACAAAAATAAACTACTAAGACAAATAACAAATAAAGTCAATTTGAAAGAATCAAAATATAAAAGAGAATTTGATGGACTAAAAAAATTTATGTTGAACATGCAATTCAGTCCCTGATTTTAGTAAAAACAATATACTGAAAATTTCTTTAAACTTCAAATTCAATCTCTAAAACTCTATTATTGTAAATCAATTTATTTGAATCTTTTTTTTTTTAAATCAAAAATTAACCAAGCAACATTTCCTCGACACCTTGAAATCTTCATAAGCACACATTAAAATAAATTATTAAAATTAATCATAAATAAAATTAATTTTTAAGGATTAAATTTTTAAGAATTAAATTAAAAGATGAAGAAATTGGGAGACCAAAAAATAAAAAATTCCAGGAAACAAAAAAGAGAAGAAGAATCACTGTATGAATCCACAGTGATTCTTCTCCGAGTGTACAATGAAACACCAAGGGGTATTAGTTTTTCATTTCTAATATATAACCTATCGAATCGAATTCTTTAAGCTCTATTTACTGTAAATAACCGATACAAAATTGCTAGAGCTTTTTATATCATCTCATTAAATTGTTTATTTAATACGTAAATATCTGCACTATAGGTTTAATTAGGCTTACCGAAGTTCTTAATCTACGATACTGCTGTAAAAAATTATTAATTTATGATACATATGAAAAAAAAAAAGAAGAAGAAGAAGAAGAAGGGGAAGAATTCCATTGATCTGCTGAATGCAGAAGCAGGTCTTAACAAACTGATCTCAGTTTCCCGCCAACTGACAGACCGAGATATCCCGTGGTGGGACACGTGTTAATCACCCACAAGCTATTTTCCTACAGCAGCTGGCTTTTTGACAGCTCGGCAATCGCATTTTAACAGCCACCTTACCTGGCAACTCCTTCGACATGCCTGCTCGGGCATTGCCTAAATAATTTCTAATTTTGCTGTATAAATTAAAGGCTTGGGCAGTCTGTCTCTTTTGACCACAAATTCAGGTCAAAATTTATTATTATTTATGTTTTTTGGTCATCGTTTCAAGCTGTTTATTTAATTAACCAGAGGTAGCTGGCTGGAAGTGAAATCTTCAAAAGAAGGCAAAATGAGCCCAACGAATCATCAAGCGAAGACCAGCAATATGTACCCACCACCACCCTTGAAAGTCAACAAGGACTCTCACATGATCAAGAAATCTTCGCCGCCGTCGTCTTCGTCGTCGTCATCTTCATCCTCCGCATCTTCTTCGCTCGGCATTGTAGGTCCTGTCAAACCCCCGCAACGCCATCCAGTGATCATTTATACTCACTCGCCCAAGATCATCCACACAAATCCTAAAGATTTTATGGCACTGGTGCAGAAACTAACTGGTTTATCGCGGTCCGAGGATGATACCGCCCCTCAAGTAAAGCGAGAAAATGGTGGTCGTAGGGAGGAAAATAAGAGGAAGGTGAAGATTAATGATGGTGATGAAGGAGGCTTATGGGATGGAAAAGTTCAATATTCTTGTTTTATGCAACCTCTTTTCCAGCCACCAAATCTTAGTTACATTCCAGTTTTTTCATCCAATTCAGCTGGATTTCTATGCGCAAACCAGCCAGTTTATAACCACACCGATCCTTTGTATTTCCCTTCTCCAAATAGGAGGAATTCCATCGCCACAAAGTCCACCTTGGAGGTGAAGAATGAGTTCTGTGGGTATTAAATTTTTTTTGATTGTTTCTTCTGATTTTGGTGAGGAATGGTGTTTTCTTGCTTTGTTCCTTAATTAGATGAGATTTGTTACTGTTGATGATATTTAATCGGTTACTTTACATGCATCAAAAAGGAAAAGTGCTGTTTGTAAGGTAATCAAACTCTATTTATTTGTGTTCATATATCCATGCAAAAGCGTGAAGAAAACGATATCTCCATATTTGATCAATCGCCAAAAAAAAGTGGTTAAGGACCGCTAAGATAATGATATGATGATAATGACAACTCCATTAGGATAAGCAACTGGGATTCCATAAATTTTAAAGCATGCCATTTCAAATTACAGTTGCAGAACAGCTGTTTTGTCCCCGTTTCAAAACCCGATTTTGAAGCCAGATGTTTTGTTCTGCTCCTTTCAAATTCAGATTTTAAGCTTGGAGATTACTTTCTAAATTTTTTTATTTAAAAATATGTTAAAATCTAAAAAAAAATAAGTCCAAAAAATATTAAAAATTTACAAAAATAATTTTTTGATAGAAAACAAACACGACGTGACATTTTCTTTCAGAGTTCTAGTCAGCTAAGCTTAAAGTGTCCCTTTACACCAACCCAGCCCAATTTCGAAACTCTTACTTTACAACCAACTGGATCATTAGGCTATCATCTTGGAACCCTAATGGAGGAAAATTGTTTGTTAATACTTTTACAGTATCAAGAATTCCCAGTTATTAAATATTTTGCTAATAACCCAGTTCCGGGTATAGATAGCTCTTTCACGGAATTGAAAGACCTTTTTTTTTTGTTCTTTCCTGATTAAAATTGCTCTTCCTAGGTTGAGATTTACACCCGTACAGATGTTCTGTGGAAACATAAATGTATATGTACATATATATACTGGTACGTGTATAAAGACGACACATTTACTTCTTCTTCTTGTCCTCCTCCTCTCTTTCAAGAACTACAGGAGCCGCCGGTATGCTGAGCCACCACTCTCTTAATCTCCTTGTCCATCTTTCTGTGCTTGCTGTCCTTGGAGGAGAATATCTTGTAAATGTCTCTAAGAAGGTCAACAGAATAATGTACTTGCTAGGCATGAAAGCCAGGATCAAAGCAACGCCAAGGAGAGTGAACGCAAACTTCTCGCTTGCCTGTTAATTACGGAAACACCCAAAAGCAGCATGCACTTGAGTGATTTTAAGTCTAATTTGGATAGAACATGAAGAAATGAAGGGTAATTTGTACTCATGATTCACTTGTGTGATTTATGATATACAACGAGGATAAAAATAAGAAAAGCGAAGACATGCTATCCAGCTAGGAGAATGACATAGGGAAACCTGTGGGTAAATGGACAACAGCAGGCCACGAAACTTGAGGAGGACGATGTTTCCATCTTGGATAAACTGTTCAGCTTGAGAAATAGCGTCCTGGACAGCTAAAAGCTGCTCCACTGTGTTCATTGGTGGAGGTGCTGTTACCTTGATCTCATCAACAGGCCTTCCTTGGTTACAAAATCGTGTGAGCACCATAAAGATAGCAAGAAAGATGATCATTAATCCAAAGGTATAGCCCAGCCATCCCCTAAAATGCAGATCCAGTAAGTCCTTGTTAAAGAAAAAGCTGTCTTTCTAATACAGTACAGAAATCTACCTAAGATGAGAGGCTTTTTTTTTTTTTTTTTGACATTGAAGAGAGAATGTGCTCTCTTATAAGGTTATACAGACTAGCACATACTCGCCATATATAGTACATTGATACTACAAGATATACAGTCATATGCACAAAGTTCAGGTAAACTAAACTTGTTTGGGGGACCAGACTGATTGACTGACTAGTATCCTAAAATAGGTGATAAGTCATCCAAGCATCCTCTTTTACAGCTAACTGAGAGGATTCAAAACAATAGAAAAGAAGGGTTATACCATGCATACAATCATCAATGATCCCAATCTAATAGAACCATTTTTTGTTGGAAAAGGTTACTCAAACATAAAAAGCAAATGAAAAAACCATAATTGGGTTTGAAGTGCATAGGGGAGACAAACATGGGACTGGCTACATTACTTGATTCTAGGTAATCCTGCAAGGAATTCAACCACATACAGCATCTTGCTCTGATACCTTTGATCATCTAAAGAGAGCTTTTCCTTGAAATTAATATCTCAAATGCACCATTCATAACAGCTACATACAACCAGCAGTTTCCATTCATGTTTAATCCTTTAGCCATTTACATAAACTACCACAAAAGTGTTGACAAACAAAACCCCACTATTAATAGGATAACTTAATGATTTGTGTGATTATAGTATCTAAATATTCATACATTTTTGCTCAAGTTCAACAGTAATCAATAATGTAACAAGTGTCTTACCTCCAAATGACATAAGTAAGAACCAAACAGAACACCAAAGACTTCATGGGGTCATCCCAGTGTATCAAGCAAATAAGCCACCTCCCAACTTCCATAACAGGGAGAAGTAACTCCTGCAAACACCAGATGTTTGTTTACAAGGAATATAAGAAGGATTATTGAAGGTACAACCTGAAAGAGATTAAGAAAATGGCCAGTTGTCAGCTATAAAACTCACTATCTCATAAGGAACTCTATTTCAAATAATGTGAACAGCATAAATAATTAAGACACAAAAATGACATTGCTAATTCGACTAAGACAGACAGTGATCATTTAAAATTATTAGCCTTGTCAGCAAACAGATACTCCCCATTTCCAGTCATTCTAATATTTTAATGATGGAAAAGAAAAAAGGCAGATAGAAACTAGAGGACAAAGTGTGCTTGGTAAAACTGAAACTCATAGTGACATATTAGTATCACCTTCATTACTGCCAAATTGGTGTCAATACCATCTACTTTAACTCCATCAACTGTTTCTTGTGCCAGCACTGCTTTTTTGAAGCTGCTTTGCGATTCCTTAACCACCTTCTCCAGTGAACTCATCTCTCCCACAGCTGTCTCACCAACAAGAAGCCCAGCCTCATTCAGATCAGTTGAACTTGTTCCTAGCATGAACCCTAAATTGGAAACCATCGCCCTTGCAGAGATTGAATGCATCCCACCTCCAGTCTTGTCACTGTTAGTTCGATCTAATTTTCTTAAGGATGATATGTTTGCCAGGGTTTCCAGTATCAAATCGCCACCAGGAAGTTGATCACAAAGATTAAACATGAGAAGTGTGTCACAGTGAACAGAGTTTACAGAAATAATTTCTTGAATTGCTTGAAGTCGCAGAATTCCAAGCACAGCTAATGAAAGTGCTTTATCCCTTTCAACTCCAGAGATCTTGAACTTTTTTATAAATCTGTGAACAAATAAAATTTCCCGGATAACTGCCAACCAGTAATCACGACGAGTATGGCCTTTAAGCTCCGGAAACTCTATCACAGCTGGCTCTGATCTGTGAGAGAAATGCTAAGAGGTTAATGCTAATAAAGGTCTCAAAGCAGCTAATGTGACAAGTGCCACATTCTAGCATATATAACTCTGGAACATATATTTGATAAATGGAAAGAAAACAACTACAAATCGTGCCTTACAAGGAAATAGATTTATACAAGACTGCCTTGTCAAAAAGCCGTGTACCCCATGGTCCAGTCAACTCAGGATTAACAATCTGTTTTAGGTCATCTGCCAAATCATATGTTTTTGGCTTGTCATAGGATACAACACGGAGAGCTTCATAGTACAGTGCATGATCTGTGAGAGTTACCCGACCTGTATGCACATGATAGTAGCAGAAATTAGAAAAATATTGCACAGCATATAGTGATCAAAAGTGAAGGGAAATTTCACCATCTACTTATATCAAAACATCTTTAGAATGCATGTATGCACTTGCCTTTTCCTTTTCCAGAGAGAAGGGAACAAATAAGATGAATTTATCAAAATACTTATCCAATGAATCTACCTGGCCATGTTGATATTCCAACATGTTCAAGAACTGGTTGGGTCGTCACTGTTCCATCTACTTCCAGAATCTTCTCCCTTCTTGACAATCGCACTGTAGAAAGGAGTGATGAATCTGATTGGGTCTTCATCTTTTTTATTGCCCTGTACAGAAGATGAACCCAAAATATAAACACTGGATGTATCTGCCTACACAGCATAACATACAGATGTAAAAAACTATAGTTCTGCTGACTATAAATTGCCACAGGAAGTTACATAATCTTCATACAACATATTATATCATTTACAATCAGGTAAGTTTTAAAGATAACATCATGTGGGTTGTCAAAATGAAAGCAAAACCCAAACTGTACAGCAATTTCTCAATAAAGCATCCTCCTAGGTCAAAAGTTTCAGTCAGCTTTCATGGTGACAACTAACATGTTCCAAGCTGATATAGCCTAGAGATTAATAGGGTTAGGAGGATAAAAAAAACTAAGGAAAGGAAAGAAAAACCAGTGACTTGAAACAAGTCTGACACTAATAAAAGCTCGATCTAAATGGACCCAATAATAATATTTGCTAGCCAATCTAGCTTTGTGTTTCACCTTGTGGAAATGGATGGGTGAGACCTTCCATAAGTTTTATAGATAGGATTGTTGAGTTAGATTGTGTGCTTTCTTGATAGTCAACATCATCGCTTTGTGATGTATTTTGATGAATTGTCTCTTCCTGTGTGTGTGGACGTGTGTGTTACAGCAGAAGTGGAGCACTTCAATAGTAATGTACAATAGGAAAAAGCAGAAATTTGGAGCAGCACTCAAAGGTTTGGCTTAACAAAATGACTTAAGAATATAACAAATAATAAGCACATGAAAAAACTAAGTTCCAGGGGAGAAAGCAGACATAAAATAGTAAGAAAGCAAAAAAAAAGCATATCTAGGCAAGCCTAAAAGGTACAGATCTTAATAAAAATAGAGAGAAAAAAGTGTTGCAGCGTTTGCTGGTTGGGCAACTAGGCCCTAAAATGAAAGTGAATCATACTGCATGACAAACTAAAAGCAATCAATAGATATTGTTGGAAGCGGTGTACTGCACAGCCTATCAGTTAAGTAACAGAAGAGTTGTTACCTTTCTAGTCCACTAAGGTACTTTTCATAGATGGAGAATTGAAGCCGACCATCAGTTCCCACAGTAAGCACTTCAAAAAGATTTTCACTGATAATCACATTGGCAATAATTGGAACTGCTGGAGCTATTCGAGAGAAGGCCTCTAGACCAACTGTTAAGTCCTCATCTACCTGAAAGGAAAAGACATCCATAGATGCCCACATCAACAGTAAGGCACATATAATTACTAAGGGCACTGTAATTTCAAAACTTTTCTACATAAAATTGTTCTGTATTACCCAGAAAATTAAGGACAGTAACAAATGCATATATTAGCCAAACACCCATGGACAAACACAGACCTACATGCATATGCATGAGCTGAGAGAGAGGGAAGAGGGAGGGAGAGTGAGAAAGATAACGTGATTATTTACATAATTATGAAAGTAACCTTCCAAATAGTTTGGAATACTACATATGACAGTTCTGAAAGAAATCAAGAAGTAAGAAGACTTGCCAATACTAATCAATGGGCTCAATAATGTGGGAAACTAGAAGAACTTTTAATTTAAGATGATTTAGTAGTTTATGTAGCATATTGTCTGCCTTCAATAACAGTGTCACTCCCACACACACAAAGACTAAGATTATGGGCCACCACTCTACGATTTTATTGTCATGGCTATATTCAAGTGTATGTTTGAACTTCAGCATCAGATTCCTCTAATCCTTCTACAAAATCTGTACATGAAGGTTGCAAGCGTGAATCTTCATGGCAAACTCACAAGAAACAGCTTCATTATTTTATTTTTTTTAAAAAAAGCTTGCTGTTCTTGTAGACAACAAGATACATGCTTAAAATGAATAAGGTCAATGTAATTAAGTATAAAATCATACATGGAGCAATGGTTGGCTAGCAACTCCTGGAGTCTCCCATGCTAGCATCATATCATATGTTAACCGCTGGAACTTTTTATCAGCTAGATGACCGGTTACTTGAGTAGATAAAGCCAGTGCTCTGAAGCAACAGTATTCCAAGAAGTTTCTCGCATAACAGGAATGATGCTTTAATGAATCAGAAGCCTCTGCATTGAAGATTTCTTGAAGTTCACTTGCAGAAACGCCAAGGATTCTGCATCATATTATTGCCCTTGTCCATAAGGAGATAACAATTGGAGTAGAAAGTAATTGCAAATACTCAGACTTAGTAATCAGACTAAGTGAAAAGGGAACACTAGCCTAAAAGATAGTCCATACAGAAAGTTCTAATATTAACTGAATCATAATTTGCACAGAAATTACAGCAAGTGGAAAGAAGAAGCATGGAACACAAAAAGAGCAGCGCAACGTACTTTGAGCATCTACGAACAATCAGATTAGCAAGGGGGGAGAGCTCAGCTATCCAATTCCTGCCAGCTGATGGAGATCTTTCCATCTCCTCGAGTTCTTCATTAAAAGAACTTCTCTTGCCAAGTAGCCATTTAAATGATCCTTCTCTTACTAAACCCTCAAGCATACTTCTCGTTTTGCTTACACTAGGTGTAGCCATCTCCAATTTTCACCTCACTATATGATCAAAGTGAAAACTTAGCCAGTGTCCGGTTGCCCATCAAAATCAATTCATCCAATTCAGCACATATACCTATTGAAGATAAAAAGCCTCGGCAAAACTACGTCATACGTATTCAACTCTATCCAAATCCAGTTTCCGAAACACAAATTCACTAGCTGCGCAATTATAGTCTGAAAACCTTGTCAAAAACCCAACACAGACTATTATCTCCAAAACCCAGGCACCAAATTCACCAACAACCGAAACCAAAAATCCTTCTCCACATAATCACCAGACGACAGATCATACTAAGAACTAAACTCAAAATCTCATCTTTAACAAGAGATTCTATCAATTCTCATAACACTTGTACCAAGAAGGAACTACCACAATCTTTATCTCAATAAAATCAAGAACAACAATACAAAGCCAAAAGTGTACCTTGAAAACCAAAATTCTCTGAATATCGGCAAGAGTTCCCGAACCCCACCTCAGATTAAGCTCAAAGAACCATTCTACAAGAACCCATTTAGCCAAAAAATGCAAACTTTTCCCAGAATTAAATTCAACAAAAAAAAAAAAGCAAAGAAGATCGCACCTCCTAGTTCTACACAAAGAGGTTCATTGCTAGAGATGATTCCATCTTAATTTTTTTTTAAAAAAAAAAAAAGCAAAAAGGACAAAATGCTCTTTAAATGAGACTGGGAACTGTGATGAGAAGAGCCGCGATCAAGACACTTAAGATAGATTAGATACTTAAGATACGATACTTGGATAAGATACTTAACACAATAGTATATATTCCATGTGTTTCTATTGTTTATTTAAGGTGCAGGGAACTTTTACAATAGATCTCCAATTAAATCCAAGAGTTCACATGTGATTTGCTAGTGTACATAATAAAGAAATCTTGTTTTTTTTTTTTAATATATATACAAGGGGGTGAAACTATTAATAAAGATGTGAAACGATTTAAATGAGTATTATGTTTTATAATTATTATAGATTTAAGTTTGAATATCGAGTTTGGATTTTTTTGATAAATAATGGATTATAGTTATAGTTATAATTATAATTAGAAAAAAAAATTAAATATCCTCTTGATTTTCTTGAATTCACACATTCACCTGTTTTATGAATTCACATTAACCTGTTTTATTTGACTTTGTTAATTTTTATTTTATTTTTTAATATTTTTTTTATTTATTTCAATTTTGATTTGCATAAAACTATCATGGTCTTAAAAAAGAAAAAGCCTTGGCTTTGGATAAATGTTTAATTTTATAAGAATTTATTTGATTTTGTTGGTTGCACAAAATTTAAAATTAGGGATCAAAATTAAAAAATAAATAAGCAACTTGTTATAAAAATATTAATTTTTTCCTAGGAAATTTTTCTAAGTTTCTTTTTGTCCTAGAATAAATATTTTTTTGTCGAAAACTTTATTTTGTTAACATTTTAGTTCCTAGTTGACACAATTAAAAGATTGATGTTTTCTTTCAAGTGCAGTAGTGTCAAAGTAATAAATAACCCGGCAAGACTGAGATAAAATTATAAAGAGGTTAATTATATAAATTATAGATAATAATAATACAATAACAATAACAATAATAACAATAACACAATAATAGTAGTCGTAGTAGTAGTAGTAGTAATAACAACAATAACAACAACAATAATAATAAAGAGGAAGAAGTTGATGAGAACTTTGAAATGGAAGATTAACATAAGGATTAAACAATGATAATAATAAATATCAAGGTTAGAAGATCCATTAATAGTATTTCAAATAAGTATAGTATATTTTTATTATTCAATTAGAAACCACACAAAAAAGAGGTTCCAATTAGATTACAAATTGTTAATATGATTACATTAGCTATTTTATTTGAATAATGTTAATACTTGTAAATATTGTCAGACATTCATCATTATAACTTATGTTAACAACAAATCAAGTTCTTTTCATAGTACAAGTGTAGGTTATACCATACGGTTGAGTTATAAAAGTGCCAAGCATTTATTGTGACAAGTGTTATATAACATAAATCTAGATTAGTCATTTAACAAGCAAAATATTAAAGAGTGAACAAGATAACAAATACAAAATATGTTAATATCAAACATTAAAGTCCATATTGAGTTTACACTGTACTTATTCTTACACCATTAGTGTAATCTTTTCACATTGACATAATAAAATTAGCTAAACCTAATGAATGAAAGAAAAATAAATAAACAAAATAAGAACATAAATAAGATAAAAGTTAACTAAGTAAAGAAAAGGAAATGAAAGGCATAAACTTGATATTAATGAAAACAAAACTTAAACATTACAAAAATACAAATAGAGAAAGCAAGAACATGATCTTAATCTAAAAACCAAGATGCCTAAATGCATGGCAAATGCCTCCTTTTATAGGCCAGAATTTGAAACTATTGATTTGATGACTAATTGATGAGTGGGTGGCCAACTCTTGACTTGGTGACAGTCTTTATCTTCTCTTGTATGCCCAAAACATCATTGATAACATCAGAATTGAAACCACTTGAAAAATAAAAATTGTAAGAAATTATCTTAGCTTTCTAGTAAAAAAAATTGAGATCATTTGAGTTTCTAGAACTTTAGATATGGGTCAAACACTGAACAATGTTTGAGTTGCTGGACAGATTCGAACTTCTTCATTGTTGTTATAATTTGGACTTGAAAATGACCTTTTTAAATCTTAGGTCTATATCTTACCTTTCCATCCATATAAAGTAGACTTAAACCCGAGATCTACAGCTTTAAATATGACCTAGTTACCGAACAATATTTTAGTTTGGATTGCACCAACATCTCTTTTCTAAGTTTAACTATCTTTTTGTCCTTTCAATTTCAGTTCTTAAACTCAACAATCAATCCTTTCGTATATGTGATAGGCTTACATTTAAAATGAATATTTACCATAAATTAAAGATATCTTATACTATTTAAATATGTTGTTATAAAACATGTTTTAGTTAAGGAGTTATTGATACTTCAAGTGCAAAATAATAATATAAAACCTTGATAAAAATATACTTTTAAGTATTAATCACTAGTTTTAGGGGAAGTTATTGATTGGTTCCATTTTTGTAACAGTTCCAATTTCTAGGAAAACACACAATAGGTAAATGAAAATTTCAAAAAAAAAAATTATACAATTTCCACTAAAAATTTTACCAAAATTTCAATGGGGTCTCTTCTATACTAAAAGGTTGTAAATTATCAACAAAATCATATTACACTTTTAATTTGAATTCACAATCCAATCTAATCATCTTGAATCTCAACCCAATTCATCTTTATCAACACACAACGCACCTTATTCAATAATATTATATAATTCAAGTCCACAAAATAACAATGCACAATTTAATTGTTCCATAATATAACTACATAAACTATATCTTGCATAATAATATCATATAATGTAATTTAAGTAAAGGATTCACTTTTAACTATAAATATACATGCTTAACAGGTACTTAGAATTACATACATTACATTAAAGCCATACATCCAAATTTACGGGTTAATATTGCATTTCAAGTTTTAAAAAATAAATCTTTTAATTTACAAAATAATTACATGTCCAAAAGAAAAAGAAGACTAAACTAATATCACTCTTAATGTGACCCTGATGGTCCTAAAAACAAAAATTAACAAGTACATTTAAATAAAAAATAGTAACAAATAATAACAACGACATATAATAATTTTCATGATATTTTTTTATACATAAAATTAGGCATAAATCACTTATTCAATATATGTTTTCCATCTATATTACCAATATCAGTCTAATATTCTAACCTATTTACCAAGAATAATTTCATCTTGGAAATCTCAACTCAACTCAATAGTTTTGAACACCATCTTTTCATATATCAATTCTCACTTGATATTGAGATATTCCTTTCTTGGTATCATTATCTTATCAAATTCTTTAAATGAGAGTGGGAACTGTGATGAGAAGAGCTCCGATTAAGACACTCAGTTGTTGAGTTCATTTAACTAAACCAAGTTTCATAAGATAGATTATATATTTAAAATACGATACTTAACACAATAGTATATATTCCATGTATTCAGTCTCTAGTGTTATGTTTCTATTGCTTACTTTTAAGGTGCAGGGAACTTTTACAATAGATCTCCAATCAAATCAAGAGTTCACATATTATGATTTGCTAGTGTATATAATAAAGAATTCTTATTTTTTTTAATATATATACAAGGGGGTGAAACTTTGAATATTGATGTGAATTGATTTAAATGAGTATGATATTTTGTGATTAGTATAGATTTGTGTTTGAATATTGAGTTTGGGTTTTTGGATAGATAATGGATTACATTTACAATTACAATTAAAAAAAGATATAAATCCCTTTCGATGTCTTTGGATTCACATATTAAGCTGCTTTATTTGACTCTATCAATTTTTATTTTATTTTGTTTTATTTTTAATTTAATTTTTTGACATTGTGTTATTTATTTCAATTTTGATTTATATAAAACTATTTTGGTCTAAAAAAGCCTTGGCTTTGGATAAGTGCTTAATTTTATAGGAATTTATTTGATTTTGTTATTTGTATGAAATTCAAAGTTATGACTAGAATGAAGGAGAAAAAATAGCAACTTGTTATAAAAATGCTAATTCTTGCCTTTGGGATTTTTTCTAAGTTTCTTTTTTGTCTTTTTAGTTTGGAGAATAAACATTTTTTTGTCCAAGACTTTATTTTGTTAATGTTTTGGTTTCTAGTTTTGGGGGAAGTTATTGGTTGTTTCTATTTTTGTAATAGTTTCAATTTTTAGAAAAACACATAATAGGTAAATAAAAATTTCAGAAAAAAAAATTATACAAGTTCCACCAAAATATCTACCAAAATTTTAGCAAAGGATCTTCTATACCAGGAGGTTGCAAATTATTGACAAAATCATATTACAATTTTAATTTTATTTCACAACCTGATCTAATCATCCTGAATTTCAAACCAATTCATGCTTATTAATACAACGCATCTTATTCAATCATCATACAATCCAATTCCATAAAATAACAATGCATATTTAATTGTTACATAATATCATTACATAACTATATCTTGTATAATAACACCATATAATGTAATTAAATTGAAGGATTCTATTTTAACTATAAACTTGCATGGTTAAAAAGGTATTTAGAATTACATACATTAAAGTCATATGTCCAAATTTATGAGTTAATATTGTATTTCAAGTTTTAGAAGATAAATCTTTTAATTTACAAAATAATTACATATTAAAAAAAAAGACTAAACTGATATCACTCCTAACGTGACTCAATTTTTTAAATCTAAGCTATGAAAAGAAGGTAAAAGTTCAATAATGTCTGTTTTAAAATTAAAATAAGATGCATCAGGAGGGAAAACTATACATAATGGTACATGTATTCTTGTGGGATTCATATGGTCTCTAAGTATTCTAACTCAATTATTCTCATTATTCTTATTATGAAGTGACTGGTTATCTTCTTTAGCTATATTTTCTAAAAATAATGAGAATACCCTACAAAGTCTACCATTTAATGTACGTGACCAAACTCTTATGCAAGTGAAGGAAGAGAATAAAAGGAAGAAAAAAACTAAAGAAAAAGAAACCAAAAGAAAAGAAACAAAGTTAGATACAAGAATAGTGAAAAGAGAAAATAAAATAAATATTATACTTTATACAAGAATTTAGCTTCCCGAACAACGGCGCCAAAAACTTGACACAACTAAAAGATTGATATTTTTTCCCAAGTGTAGGACTGTCCAAGTAATAAATAACTCGGCAAGACTGACTTTAAACTAGAAGGAGGTTAACTGTATAAGTTATAAAGAGTAATAATAAGAATAAAAATAATAATAACAACAACAACAATAATAAGTTAAAGAGGACTTTGAGATGTAAGATTAATGTAAGGATTAAATAATGATAAAAACAAACGTCAAGGTTAGAGGATTCACTAATAGTATTTCAAACAAATATAGTATAAACTCTTTTTATTACTCAACTGGAACAAATGTCAAGGTTAGAGGATCCACTAATGGTATTTCAAACAAGTATAGTATAAACTCTTTTTATTACTCAACTAAAAAGCACACACAAAGAAGGTTCTAATTGGATGATTTGTCATTAATAGCTTATTATAAATTGTTAACATGATCATATTAATTATCTTATTTAAGTAACACTAAACTTTTAAATATTGTGAAAAATTTATGATGCTAACTTATGTTAACAACAAATCAAGGTCCTTTCATAGCACATGTGTAGGTTATATCATACGGTTGGGCTATGAAAGTGTCAAGCACTTGTTGTACCAAGTGTTATACAATGCAAATCTAGAATAACCATTTAATAAGTAAGGTATTAAGAATTAATATGATAAAAATGATAAGATATGTTAATAACAAGTTGTTTAGGATATAAGCATTTAAGTCCATATTGAGTTTATATTATACTTATTCTTACACCATTAGTGTAACCTTTTCACATTGAGATAGTAAACTTAACTAAAGATAATAAAAAAGAGAAACATAAATAAATAAGATAAAAACATAAATAATATATAAGTTAGCTAAGTAAAGGAAATGAAATGAAATGAAAAGCATAAACAAGATATTAATGAAAGCAAATTTAAGTATTACAAAAATATAAAGAAAGAGAGCAAGAACATAATCTTGATATAAAAACCAAGATACCTAAATGCATGGTAAATGCCTCCTTTTATAGGCTAAAATTTGAAAGTATTGATTTTGTTTACTAATTGTTGAGTGAGGGGCCGCATCTTGACTTGTGACAATTCTTATTTTCTTGTCTGAACAAAATGTCATGTTAATATCAAAATTTGAACAAACTTTCTCATGAAAATTCTATGAAATTGTCTCAGCTCTTCCAAAAAAAAAAATTTAGGTCATTTGAACTTCTAGAAATCGAGAAATGGACTAAATACTAAATAGTATCTAGGTTGTAGAACATATTTAAACTTCTCTTTTAATGCTAAAATTTGGACTTCTAAAAGGTAGAATTAAGTTTTAGATAATTATGAATATTTTAGACCTATGTCTTAACTTTCTAGCCATATAAACCAAACTAAAATTCAAGATCTTTAGCTCTAGATATAATCGAATGACTGCATTTTAGTTTGGATTGAACCACATCTCTTTTCTAAACATAACTCTTTCTTTGTTTTCTGAAGTTCAGTAGTTAAACTTATCAATTAATTCTTTCATTTATGTGACAAGGTTGTATTTAAGATGAACATTTATCATAAATTAAAGGTATATTATATTTATTAGATATGTTATTATAAAACATGCTCTAGTTAAGGAGTTATTGTTATTTTAAGTGAAAAATAATATAAAACATTGGTAAACACTTTTAAGTACTAATCAATCGATGTGAATGGTAGATTTAGATGACATTGATTAACTATTTGGGTTTGGATAGTTAGTGGTATTAATGAGATTCTATTGGTCAGTATTTCAAATGATATTGATTAGCTATCCAGGTTCGAATAGCTAATGGTATTAATAAGGTTTTATTGGTGCCAACATTCCTTAAATTGAGTAGTCAATCCCGGGTAATTAGATGACTAATGATCTTAATAAAGATTTCTAACATTGGTATGATTATTCCTAGTTAAAGGAAAAGGATAGGTTGATTAACTATTTCAAGTTAAAAATAGTTATTGATACCAATACATCATATTAGTATAACCATTTCTGATGTGATTAGCCCAATCTATAAAGGATATTTAAGCTATTCTTGGATGTAAAACCAAGAAAAGATATAAGCCACAATCATAACTACATGTACATATACATGCTTTTAAAAAAAATAAAAAAATAAAAAAATAAAAGAGAGAGAGAGAGAGAGAAAGAGAAAGTGAAATCCTAGCTAGCCTACTTATAGGTGATATGATTGTATTTTTAATTTCTTATCTATAAAATCTTATATTCCTTCCCTTTATTTGTACTTAACTCACACATTCAATAAGTATAAAAGTATATAGAAATAGTAGGTTTCTCAAGTCATCACATAAAAAATATTTGTGTTTTTGGTGTATCTAGTCTTGAGAGGAAAATAAAGTTTTTAGAATCAACAAATCATCGTGGTTAGGTACTAGTTGAGAGAAAGATTTATTTAGTATATGGGGGAAACAACCTTGGGTTAATAGGGGATGTCAGTATTTTTATGAGGTAGTTAAGTTTTGAGGGTTGTCCCCAAAACTTTAGCAAAATAAGACATCATTGGAAAAACAATTAGAAAGGAACTATAGATCTCCACAATGTCTAATTAAATTATTGCAATGTTTAAATATGTTGATGCCTTCATTGTCTTACTAGGTGGTCTAGGCATATTAGAAGAGATCTTTCATATTTCCTCTTGGGTCCAACTTCACATGCACTATAAACCTATAAGTTTGCTTAATGTTAGTGGTTTTTATGATAAATTATTGTCTTTTCTTGATCATGTTGTGTGATTAGTACTTAAAAGTGTATTTTTATCAATGTTTTATATCATTATTTTGCACTTGAAGTATCAATAACTCCTTAACTAAAACATGTTTTATAATAACATATCTAATAATATAAGACACCTTTAATTTGTGGTAAATGTTCATTTTAAATATAGGCCTATCACACAAATAAAAGGATTGATTGATGAGTTTAAAAACTGAAATTGAAAAGACAAAGAGATGGTCAAACTTAGAAAAGAGATGCTGGTGCAGTCCAAACCAAAATACTGTTTGGTAATTGAGTCATACTAGAGTTGTAAATCTCAGATTTATGTTTATTTTATATAGATAGAAAGGTAAGACATAGGCCTACAACTTTCATAAGCCCAAGATTTAAAACATGCCATTTTCAAGTCCAAATTATAACACCAACAAAGAAGTCTGAATCTATCCTACAACCTAAATACTATTTAGTGTTTGACCCATATCTAGAGTTCTAGAAGTTCAAATGACCTTAATTTTTTTACAAGAAAGCTGAGATAATTGCCTATAACTTTTATGTTTTCAAGTGATTCTAATTTTGACATTATCAATGATGGTTTAGGTAAACTAGAGAAGATAAGGATTGTCACCAAATCAAGATTTTGGCCACCCACTCATCAATTTGTCATCAAATCAAGAGTTTCAAATTTTGGCTTATAAAAGGAGGCATTTTCCATGTATTTAGGCATCTTGATTTCTAAATCAAGATCATGCTCTTATTTTTTCTTTTAGTATTGCTTATGTTTTGCTTTTAGTAATATCAAGTTTATGCCTTTTAATTCCTTTCATTTACTTAGTTAACTTTTATCTTATTTATGTTCTTATTTTATTTATTTATTTTTCTTTCATTTATTATGTTTAGCTAAGTTTATTATGTCAAGGTGAAAAGGTTACATTAATGGTGTAATAATAAGTATAATGTAAACTCAAGATGGACTTTAATGTTTGATACTAACAAATTTTGTATTTGTTATCTTATTTACTCTTTAATACTTTACTTGTTAAATGACTAATCTAGATTTATGTTGTATAATACTTGGTACAACAAATGCTAGACACTTTTATAGCCAATACTGTATGGTATAACCGACACGTGAGTTATGAAAGGAACTTGATTTGTTGTTAACATAAGTTATAATTATGAATGCCTGACAAGATTCACAAGTATTAGTATTAATCGAATAAGATGACTAATGTAATCATGTTAATAATTTATAATTTGATTGAAACCTTCTTTGTGTGTGGTTTCCAATTGAGTAATAAGAGTTTATACTATACTTGTTTGACATGCCATTAGTGGATCCTCTAACCTTGACATTTATTGTTATCATTGTTTAATCCTTATGTTAATCTTTCATCTCAAAGTTCTCATCAACTTTTTCTTTTTCTTTTTCTTATTTATAATAATAATTATTGTTATTACTACTACTATTACTACTACTATTATTATTTTTATTAATATTGTTACTATTATTATTGTTATTGTTGTTATTATATTATTGTTATCTATAATTTATATAATTAATCTCTATGGTTTAACCCCGGTCTTGCCAGGTTATTTATTTTTTCGACACTCCTACACTTGGGAGAAAACATTAATCTTTTGGTCGTGTCACTTGTTAAATGACTAATCTAGATTTATGTTGTATGACACTTGGTACAACAAATACTTGACACTTTCATAGTCCATACTATATAGTATAATCGACACTTGAGTTATGAAAGAAACTTCATTTGTTATTAAATAAGTTATAATCATGAATGCTTAACAATATTGACAAGTATTAACATTATTCGAATAGAATAACTAATGTAATCATGTTAACAATTTATAATCTGATTGGAACTTTTTTTGTTTATGGTTTTCAATTGAATAAAAAGAGTTTATACTATACTTGTTTGACTTATCATTAATGGATCCTCTAATCTTGACATGTGTTATTATCATTGTTTGATCCTTACATTAATCTTCCCTTTCAAAGTTCTCATCAACTTCTTCTTCTTATTATTATTATTATTATTATTATTATTATTATTATTATTATTATTATTATTAATACTACTACTACTACTACTACTACTACTACTATTACTACTGACACGACTAAAAGGTTGATGTCTTCTCCCAAGTGCAGGAGTGTCGAAGTAATAAATAACCCGGCAAAACCGGGGTCGAACCACAGGGAGGTTAATTGTACAAATTATAAATAATAATAATACAACAACAATAACGATAACAATAACAACAACAACAACATTACTGAAAGTAAAGCATAAACATTACAAAAAATACAAAGAGAGAAAGAAAGAGCATGATCTTGATCTGAACACCAAGATGCCTAAATGCATGGCAAATGCCTCCTTTTATAGGCCAAAATTAGGAACTATTGATTTGATGACTAATTGATAAGTGGGTGGCCAACTTTTGACTTGGTGACAATCCTTATCTTCTCTTGTCCGCCCAAAACGTCATTGATAACGTCAAAACTGGAGCCAGGTGCAAACATAAAAGTTGTAGGCAATTGTGTCAGCTTTCTTGTGTAAAAAATTCAGCTCATTTGGACTTCTAGAACTCCAGATATGGCCAAAATACCGAACAGTGCTCGGGCTGGAAGACAGATTCGGGCTTCTTTGTTGTTGCTACAATTTGGACTTGATAATGACCTTTTTAGATCTTGGGCTCCATATGAAAGTTGTAGGCCTATGTCTTACCTTTCCATCCATATAAATTGGACCTAAATCTGAGATCTGTAGCTCCAGATATGGCCCAATTACCGAACAGTGTTCCGGTTTGGATTGCACCAACATCTCTTCTCTAAGTTTGACCATCTCTTTATCCATGCAATTTAAGTTCTTCAAGTCATCAATCAATCCTTTCATTTATGTGATAGACCTGCATTAAAAATAGACATTTACCACAAATTATAGGTATCTTATATTATTAGATACATTATTATAAAACATATTTTAGTTAAGGAGTTATTGATACTTCAAGTGCAAAATGATGATATAAAACCATGATAAAAATGCACTTTTAAGTACTAATCACACCCCTCAACCAGCTTATTACTAGTCCCTAGTAATTAAAGCGTTAAAACAATTTGCAAATTTCACAAAAGCAAGGTATTCATCATTTAACTTCCATTAATCTATCCAGATAAACAAACTCTTATTAAATTTATATATCTGCTCAATACCACTTAACAAGATATTAATAAACCTTTCTTTTGTGCTCAATGTATCAACACATAATTATGGGGCTTTTCTTGGAAGAAAACAAAATTTTTGTTCTAATGTTTAAGGTTAACTTCCTTGGGTTGGGATTACTATTTTTGTCTTTTTTTTTTTTAACTCTATATACATATACTTTAAAAACATCATGCATCTTTAACCCATGTAACGAGCTTTCAGCTAATGACTCCCAGACCAGTTGGTCTTAGGGTATTAGGTGTTAAGACACCCCTACGAGCTTAGTAACTCGGGTCGCAGATACTGATATGTAGATAGTGCAATGTTTGATTCCCTTAAGCTTTTCTCCTCAACCCATGTAACAAGCGTTGGGCCAATAGCTCCCAAGTCAGTTGACTTTAGGGTATTAGGTGTTAAAACACCCCTTCGGGCTTAATTGCTTAGGTTAGGGAGGCTACGAAACCAAACTTATCTACATTTTTATTATCATCATTTTGTTTTTTGTTTTTTTTCATGTTTTTTTTTTTAATTATATACAATCCCTTTCCCTTAGTTGTTACCTTTAACAAAAGAACATAAATAATGTAATAATCCAATATGCAACCCACAATCATATGTTAAAGTGTGTGTGTGTAAATTAAGGTTTAAAAATACATGTTAAATAAGTATATGAGCAGAATTAAGTGGTAACAATACGAGAGTTTGTAAACCTGAATATTTCAGGAAGTATTATAATAGAACTTGTTAAGAATGGTTACTAAGATGCGTCTCAAGAGTCACTTTAACAAAAGAACTCCTTTACTCTGCCATCCTAGTAACAACAATTATGCACATGCTTTATGAAATGAAAAACAATTTTTTTTTTTATCAACTACTACCCTCTCCCCCCAACCAAAACGAGACATTGTCCTCAATGTTCTAAGGTAGAAAGATAGAGTATAAAAGATATCACCTGAAATAACGAACACTGACAAAACCTGAAACACACTAAAACAAAAATAAGAAATAACAAAACACAATAATAAAACCAAAAGACATAAAAAATTCACAAATGAAGGCTCAAATCCAATCTAATCTTTTTTCGGCTTCCCGTAGATGACCAATTTATGCGACTCATGGAAGGATCAATCACAAGAATGAAAGATTGTAGTTGGTCAATCAATTGTTCAACAGTAGTAGCAGAGATTATGATTTGTCGTGCAGAAGATGTTAGAAATTCTTGTTCCACAGCATGATCAAGAAAAGACAACAACTTATCATAATAACCATTAACATTTAACAAACCTATGGGTTTATGGTGAATGTGCAGTTGAGCCCAAGAGGAAATATGAAAGATCTCTTCCAATGTGCCTAGACCACCTGGTAAAGCAATAAAAGCATCAGCATGGTTAAACATTGCATTCATTCGAGCCGACATTGTGGAGACATGAAGTTCCTCTCCAATTGTTTTTCCAATGATGTCCCCTTGTGCCAAAGCTTCAGGGACGACTCCTAAAACTTGACTACCTCCTAAAAATGCAGCTATTGACATACCTCCCATTAACCCAAGACTGCCTCCCCCATACACTAAATTAATCTTTCTCTCAGCTAGCACCTGACCAAGATGATTTGCTGATTCTAAAAACTCTTTTTCTTTCCCAGGACTAGATCCACCGAAAACACAAATATTTCTTATTTGATGACTTGAGGAACTTGCCATTTCTACACACTTCTGTATTTGTTGAATGTATGGGTTGAGTAGAAATGAAAGGAAGGAAAATAGGGTTTTATAGATGAGAAAGTAGAAAGGCAATCATAACATCTATATGTAGGCCAGCTAGAGTCTCACACACTCTCTCTCTCTTTTTATTTATTTATTTATTTACTTTAAAAAAAACATGTGTATGTACAGGTAGTTGTGATTGTGGCTCACATCTTCCCTTGGTTTTACGTCCAAGAACGGCTTAAACGCCCTCTATGGGTCGGGGATAGGCTTCCCATCCAGTTTTCTTAAAAACTGGCAAACAGGGTCTTTTTTAGTCAGATTCCCAAGACTAAGTCGATCATGTTCTTTATGAAATAGTGGCCATAAATCATGAATTGCACGATGCACATCTCCACTAGGATGCGTCTCAAGAGTCAATAGAAGATTATCTAAAGACTCCTTACTCAGGCCATCCTTAATGAATTGTATTTTATCTTCACGGTTTATAGATACCATTCCTAAAGAACGACATTGTGTATTACAAGTCTATCTAGCACATCGATGACAGACATCCAGTTGTTTTGCACGACGCTTCTTTGCAAAAGTGCTTTTACCTGTTCCAGGCATGTGTGAAATAAAGAAATTAGAGGACTCACCTGATAATTGGACCTTTGCTTCAATCAACCAGCGAATATCTTTAGGAATTCCATGATTCATTAATAATCTCAATCTTGCACATCTAGCACGGTAAATTTTTGTAATCGCATTCTGAGGCAGAGTGGGAAAATACTTTTTCAATTTTTCAAGATTAGTGTCCATTTTCAAATGAGAATTGGAAGAGAGCTTCAAAGAATTGCACAAATATATACACAAATATCAGTTATTGTGGGAAACTGAAAGAACCGACTTAAGTCACGGAGTACCGTTATCCGCCATTTGACCGGGGTGAGAGAAACTAGCAAAACTCACTCAAAAAGAAACATAAAAAAGAAAATGTGAGAAAAATAAAATAATCAACCTTTATCTACAAGATCATTCAAACCAGTTGATTCATTTTCACTAAGAAAATTATCAAAGTAAGCTTTCAAACGATGTCCATTTTCCTTAAAATCATTGTCATTCATTGAATTCTCAATATCATAGGCCCTATAAGGATTGTTCCATCTTGATCTTATCTCTCTAGGGACTGCATAGAGTTGAGAATCATAAAACAAAACTTTTTGACCAGTATCAATCTTTTGACAATTTTCACAAGTTTTGCAGAATGCATGCGTGTCCTTGAACATGGTAGGCCAATAAAATCCATTTTGAAAGATTTTTGCAATTGTCTTTTTTGACGAGAAATAACTTCCACATGCTTTAGAATGACAAAGTTTAATGACACTACTTACCTCATTGTCGGGAATGAATCTTTGAAATATTTGATCAGGACAATATTTGAATAAGGTAGGGTCATCACAATAAAAATTCTTCACTTCGTTCAAAAACTGTTCTTTGTCTTGGGTACTCCAATCAGCTGGCAAATCTCCTAAAGCATGAAAATTGATATTTTTATCATACCAAGGCATTGGACTAAGAGAAAGTAAGGATTCGTTAGGAAAGTAATCATCCATTGGTGTGATGTCAGATGTCAAATCTGTTGTCACTATTGACAAAAGATTCGCATCAACATTTTCTGTGTGTTTGTTATCCGTGATTTCTTCCTCAGAATAAATCATTTGCAAATCTTCAGATTCATCCAACTCATTTTTACTTAAAGTAGATGCAAGTTGATCATAAACTAGTTCGTCAATATGATCTACTTCTTGTAAATCATTATCATCTCCAGGTTGCTTGCAAATGTTGAAAATATTCATCTCCAATGTCATGTTTCCAAATGATAGCTTCATCAGTCCATTCCTACAATTAATCAATGCGTTAGATGTTGCAAGAAATGGACGTCCTAAAATAACAGGAAATGAATTACATGCTTCAACAGGTTCTGTGTCCAAGACAATAAAATCCACAGGATAAATGAATTTATCGACTTGTACTAACACATCTTCAATTATTCCTCTAGGCACTTTTACAGATCTATCGGCAAGTAAAAGAGATATAGAAGTTGGTTTTAACTCACCTAGATTGAGACTCTGAAAAACTGAATATGGAAGTAAATTCACACTAGCACCAAGATCAAGTAAAGCTCTTTCAATTTTATGCTCTCCAATAAAGCAGGAAATTGTAGGACAACCAGGGTCTTTATATTTCAAAGCATTATTGTTTTGAAGAATAGCACTTACTTGTTCGGCTAGAAAGGCTTTCTTTTTCACATTCAGTTTCCTCTTCACAGTGCATAGATCTTTCAAAAATTTAGCATAGGAAGGAACCTGTTTAATTGCATCCAGCAAAGGTATATTGATCCTTACCTGTTTGAAAATTTCATAAATTTCAGAATTGTGATTGACTTTCCTTTGTTTGGTCATGGCTTGAGGAAATGGAAGTGCTGGCGGTGAATCACTCGTTTCTTTGCAATTTTCAGATTCATCCCCTTCCTTACCCTCAGAGATTGATTCATCATCTTTCTCATAAGGTTCAAGAGAGGGTTTTTCAATAACCTTACCACTGCGCAGAGTAGTGACTGATTTGACTTGATCCATGTGTTGGCTTCCGGAACTACTTGCATTTGCATTGTATTGCCCTTTGGGATTTTATTGTGTTTGAGATGGAAACTTACCTTTCTCTTGGAAACTGAGAGCAGATGTTAATTTAGCAAGAGTATCTTTAAAATCTGTCATGTTTTGAGCAAGTTGAGTATTGATTGTCTCTTGCTTTTCAATGAATGCATGCAATGTTTCCTCAAGATTTCTTCTAGAAGGTGGAGCATAAGAAGGTGCATATCCATGAGAATTTTGGAAATTATGGTGTGCTTGAAACGGTGGTTGTGAAGTTTGTGCATTGTTGTTCTCACTCTTCCAACTGAAATTTGGGTGATTCCTCCAACCAGGGTTGTATGTTTGGGAGTATGGGTTGTGGTTGGCCCTTTGAAAACTGTTTAAAGCATGAGCTTGTTCATGGAGACATTCTTTAAAAGAAGGCAAGGTTGGACAATCGTTGGTTGAGTGTTCATTTGTTTCACAGATTTGACACACAATGTTTTCAACAGATTTTAATTTACCACTCTTTTTCAATTCTAGTGCCTCAACTTTTCTAGCTAAAGATGCAAATTTGGCTTGGAGGTCATGATCTTCCCTAAGGTTGTACATACCTCCACTAGATATATGAAGTTGAGTTTTACTCGGTGCCTCATAAGTACCCGCAGTGTCCCAATTTTGAGCATTTTCAGCTAACAAGTCTAAGTACTCCATTGCTTCATCAGGGTCTTTATCTTCAAAAGTTCCATTGCACATCAATTCAACCATTTGTCTATCTTTAGGTGTTAACCCTTCATAGAAATGTGAAACCAATCTCCATGTTTCAAAACCATGATGAGGGCAAGTACTAAGCAAGTCTCGATACCTATCCCAACATTTGTAAAATGTTTCTCCGGGTTTTTGAGTGAAAGTGGTGATTTGTCTCTTAAAAGAGTTTGTTCTATGAGATGAGAAAAACTTCTTTAAAAATTGTTGTTGCATTTCATCCCAAGCACGAATTGATCCTGGTCTTAAATTTTGTAGCCATGTTTTAGCTTTATCTTTTAATGAAAAAGGAAAAAGCTTTAATCTGATGGTGTTCATGCTACAATTTAAATTATTATATGTGTTGCAGACCTCCTCAAATTCTCTTAAATGCAAGTATGGATTTTCCAATTCCAAGCCATGAAATGAAGGTAAAAGTTGAATAATACCTGGCTTAAAATTAAAATGAGATGCATCAGGAGGAAAAACTATGCATGATGGTGCACTTGTTCTTGTGGGATTCATGTGGTCTCTAAGTGTTCTAGCACGGTTATTCTCATTATTCTCATTTTGAAGTGATTGATTATCTTCTTCGGCCATATTTTCTGAAAATGATGAGGATACCCTACAAAGTCTACCACTTGATGTATGTGACCACACTCTCATGCACGTGTAGGAATAAAATAAAAGGAAGAAGAAAATAAAAGAAGAAGAAACAAGCGAAAGGAAACAAAGTTATATACAAGAAAAGTGAAAAGAGAAAATAAAATAAATATTATAATTTATACAAAAACTTGACACGACTAAAAGGTTGATGTCTTCTCCCAAGTGCAGGAGTGTCGAAGTAATAAATAACTTGGCAAGACCGGGGTCGAACCACAAGGAGGTTAATTGTACAAATTATAAATAATAATAATACAACAACAATAACAATAACAATAACAATAACAACAACAACAACAACAACAACAACAACAACAACAACAACAATAATAATAACAATAACAATAATAATAATAATAATAATAATAATAATAATAATAAAGAGAGAGAAGAAGAAGAAGATGATGAGAACTTGGAGATGAAAAATTAATATAAGGATTAAACAATAATAATAACAAATGTCAAGGTTAGAGGTTCCACTAATGGTATATCAAACAAGTATAGTATAAACTCTTATTATTGAATTGGAAACCACACACAAAGGAGGTTCCAATCAGATTATATATTGTTAACATGATTACATTAGTTATCTTATTCAATTAATGCTAATACTTGTAAATCTCGTCAAGCATTCATGATTATAACTTATGTTAACAACAAATCAAGTTCCTTTCATAGCTCAGGTGTCGGTTATACCATACATTATGGGTTATGAAAGTGCCAAGCATTTGTTGTACCAAGTGTTATACAACATAAATCAAGATTAGTCATTTAACAAGCAAAGTATTAAAGAGTGAACAAGATAACAAATATAAAACATGTTAGTATCAAACATTAAGGTCCATATTAAGTTTACACTATACTTATTCTTCCACCATTAGTGTAACCTTTTCACCTTGACATAATTAACTTAGCTAGACATAATGAAAGAAAGGAAAACAAATAAACAAAATAAGAACATAAAAGTTAACTAAGGAAAGGAAAGGAAATGAAAGGCATAAACTTGATATTAATGAAAGTAAAGCATAAACATTACAAAAAATACAAAGAGAGAAAGAAAGAGCATGATCTTGATCTGAACACCAAGATGCCTAAATGCATGGCAAATGCCTCCTTTTATAGGCCAAAATTAGGAACTATTGATTTGATGACTAATTGATAAGTGGGTGGCCAACTTTTGACTTGGTGACAATCCTTATCTTCTCTTGTCTGCCCAAAACGTCATTGATAACGTCAAAACTGGAGCCAGGTGCAAACATGAAAGTTGTAGGCAATTGTCTCAGCTTTCTTGTGTAAAAAATTCAGCTCATTTGGACTTCTAGAACTCCAGATATGGCTAAAATACCGAACAGTGCTCGGGCTAGAAGACATATTCGGGCTTCTTTGTTGTTGCTACAATTTGGACTTGATAATGACCTTTTTAGATCTTAGGCTCCATATGAAAGTTGTAGGCCTATGTCTTACCTTTCCATCCATATAAATTGGACCTAAATCTGAGATCTGTAGCTCCAGATATGGCCCAATTACCGAACAGTGTTCCGGTTTGGATTGCACCGACATTTCTTCTCTAAGTTTGACCATCTCTTTATCCATGCAATTTAAGTTCTTCAAGTCATCAATCAATCCTTTCATTTATGTGATATACCTGCATTAAAAATAGACATTTACCACAAATTATAGGTATCTTATATTATTAGATACATTATTATAAAACATATTTTAGTTAAGGAGTTATTGATACT
This sequence comes from Populus pruinosa, assembly GCA_026413675.1. Classification (NCBI taxonomy): domain Eukaryota; kingdom Viridiplantae; phylum Streptophyta; class Magnoliopsida; order Malpighiales; family Salicaceae; genus Populus; species Populus pruinosa. The sequence continues at coordinate 7,688,885 of JANKMR010000020.1, forward strand.
TCAAGTGCAAAATGATGATATAAAACCATGATAAAAATGCACTTTTAAGTACTAATCAACTACTAATACTCATTTATTCAAATATTATCCTGATCAAATATTTTAAAAATACATTCCCGATAATAAGGTAAATAATATTATTAAATTTTATCATTCTGAGGCATGTGGGGGCCATTTCTCATCAAGAAAGACAACTGCAAAAATCTTACAAAGTGAATTTTATTGGTCTATCATGTTCAAAGACTCATATACATTCTACAAGTCTTATAAAAACAATCAAAAGTTAGGATCTATTTTTAAACATCATATAATTCCTTTAAATTTTATTCTTGTCATTGATATTTTTTACTATTGGGGTATAGATTTCATGGGTCCATTTCCTCTATCATTTGGTTTCTTGTACATATTAGTCGCAGTAGATTATGTTTTAAAATGGATAGAGGCAATTCTAAGTCAAAATAATGATCACAAAACAGCGATAAGTTTTTGAAAGAAAATATTTTAAGTCAATTTAGAATCCTTAGAGCCATAATAAGTGATGGTGGAACATATTTCTACAACAAACCTGATTAGTACTTAAAAATGTATTTTTTATAAAGGTTTTATATGATCATTTTGCACTTGAAGTATCAATAACTCCTTAATTAAAGCATGTTTTATAATAACATATCTAATAATATAAGATACATTTAATTTATGGTAATTATTTATTTAAAATGTAGGTTTATCACATAAATGAAAGGACTGATTGATGAATTTAACAACTGAAATTGAAATGACAAAGAGATGGCCAAACTTAAAAAAAAGATGTCGGTGCAGTCCAAACCAAAACATTGTTGGGTAATTGGGTCATATCTAGAGTTGTAGATCCCAGATTTAGGTCTTTATATGGATAAAAAGGTAAGACATAGGCCTACAATGTTTATATGGATCCCAAGATTTAAAAAGGCCATTTTCAAGTCCAAATTAGAGCAACAACAAAGAAGTCCGAATCTATCCTCTAGCCCGAGCACTATTTAGTGTTTGGCTCATATCTAGAGTTTTAGAAGTTCAAATGACCTCTTTTTTTTACACAAGAAAGCTGAGATAATTCTCTCCAACTTTAATATTTTTAAGTGGTTCCAATTTTGACGTTATCATTGACATTTTAGGTAGACAAAAGAAGGTAAGGATTGTCATTAAGCCAAGAGTTGGTGTCACACTCATCAATTAGTCATCAAATCAATAGTTTCTAATTTTGGCGTATAAAAAGAGGCACTTGCCATGCATTTAGGCATCTTGGTTTCTAGATTATGATCATGCTCTTACTTTCTCTCTTTGTATTTTTTGTAATGTTTATGCTTTGCTTTCACTAATATCAAGTTTATGCCTTTCATCTCCTTTATTTACTTAGTTAACTTTTATCTTATTTATATTCTTATTTTGTTTATTTATTTTTCTTTCTTTCATTATGTTTAGTTAATTTTATTATGTCAAGGTGAAAATGTTACATTAATGGTGTAAGAATAAGTATAGTGTAAACTTCATATGGACTTTAATGTTTGATACTAACATGTTTTGTATTTGTTATCTTGTTCACTCTTTAATACTTTGCTTGTTAAATGATTAATCTAGATTTATGTTGTATAACACTTGGTACAAGAAATACTTGGCACTTTCATAACTCATACTGCATGGTATAATCAACACTTGAGCTATGAAAGAAACTTGATTTGTTGTTAACATAAGTTATAATCATGAATGTCTCACGAGATTTACAAGTATTAATGTTAATCGAATAAGATAACTAATATGATCATGTTAACAATTTATAATCTGATTGAAACCTCATTTGTGTGTGATTTCTAATTAAATAATAAGAGTTTATACTATACTTGTTTGACATACCATTAGTGGAACCTCTAACCTTGACACTTCTTATTATCATTGTTTAATTCTTACATTAATATACCATCTCAAGGTTCTCATCTTTTTCTTCTTGTACTCCTTCTTTTTCTTTATTATTATTGTTGTTTTTGTTATTGTTGTTATCGTTGTTGTTGTTGTTGTTATTGTTATTGTTGTTATTGTTATTGTTGTTGTTGTTTTTATTGTTATTATTATAGTTATTATTTTTGTTATTGTTATTATCATTGTATTATTATCATTTATAATTTATACAATTACCCTTCATGTGGCTCGACCCGGCCTTTTTGAGTTATTTATTATTTCGACACTCCTACACTTGGGAGAAGACATCAATCTTTTAGTCATGTCAAGTTTTTTAGAGCCGTTACCGAGGAGGTAAGTTCTTGTACAAATTATAGTATTCATTTTATTTTCTCTTTTCACTTTTTTTTTGTATATAACTTTGTTTTTTCTTTTTTCTTTTTTATTCTTCCTTTTATTCTATTTCTACACGTGCATAAGAGTGTGGTCACGTACATTAAGTGATAGACTTTGTAGAGTATCTTCATCATTTTCAAAAAATATGGTCGAAGAAGATAATCAATCACTTCATAATAAGAATAATGAGAATAACCGTGTTAGAACACTTAGAGACCACATAAATCCCACAAGAACAAGTGCACCATCATATATAGTTTTTCCTCCTAATGCATCTCATTTTAATGTTAAGCCAGACATTATTCAACTTTTATCTTCTTTTCATAGCTTTGATTTAAAAAATCTATACTTGCATTTAAGGGAATTTAAGAAGGTCTGCAACACATATAATGAGTCAAATTGTAGTATGAATACCATCAGATTAAAACTCTTTCTTTTTTCATTAAAAGATAAAGCTAAAACATGGTTATAAAATTTGATACCAGGATCCATTCGTGCTTGGGATGAAATGCAATAACAGTCTTTAAAGAAGTTTTTCCCATCTCACAAGACAAACTCTTTCAAAAGACAAATCACCACTTTCACTTAAAAACTAGGAGAAACATTTTACCAATGTTAGGATAGGTATCGAGACTTACTTAATACTTGCCCTCATCATGGTTTTAAAACATGGAGATTGATTTTATATTTTTATAAAGGGTTAACACCTAGAGATATGCAAATGGTTGAATTGATGTGTAATGAAACTTTTGAAGATAAAGACCCTAATGAAGCAATATAGAACTTAGACTTGTTAGCTGAAAATACTCAAAATTGGGACACTGTGGGTACTTATAAGGCACCGGGTAAAAATCAACCTCATACATCTAGTAGAGGTATGTACAACCTTAAAAAAGATTATGACCTCTAAGCTAAGTTTGCATTTTTAGCTAGGAAAGTCAAGGCACTGGAATTGAAAAAAAGTGGTCAATTAAAATATATTCAAAACATTGTGTGTCAAATATGTGAAACAAATGAACACACAACCAATGGTTGTCTGACACGACTAAAAGGTTGATGTCTTCTCCCAAGTGCAGGAGTGTCGAAGTAATAAATAACCTGGCAAGACCGGGGTCGAACCACAGGGAGGTTAATTGTACAAATTATAAACAACAATTATAAAACAACAACAACAACAACAACAACAACAACAATAACAATAATAATAATAATAATAATAATAATAATAATAATAATAATAATAAAGAAAGAAAGAGAAGAAGAAGAAGATGATGATGATGAGAACTTAGAGATGAAATATTAATGTAAGGATTAAACAATAATAATAACAAATGTCAAGGTTAGAGGTGCCACTAATGGTATATCAAACAAGTATAGTATAAACTCTTATTATTGAATTGGAAACCACATACAAAGGAGGTTCCAATCAGATTATATATTGTTAACATGATTACATTAGTCATCTTATTCAATTAATGCTAATACTTGTAAATCTCGTCAAGCATTCATGATTATAACTTATGTTAACAACAAATCAAGTTCCTTTCATAGCTCAGGTGTCGGTTATACCATACATTATGGGCTATGAAAGTGCCAAGCATTTGTTGTACCAAGTGTTATACAACATAAATCAAGATTAGTCATTTAACAAGCAAAGTATTAAAGAGTGAATAAGATAACAAATATAAAACATGTTAGTATCAAATATTAAAGTCCATATTAAGTTTACATTATACTTATTCTTACACCATTAGTGTAACCTTTTCACCTTGACATAATTAACTTAGCTAGACATAATGAAAGAAAGAAAAATAGATAAACAAAATAAGAACATAAAAGTTAACTAAGTAAAGGAAAGGAAATGAAAGGCATAAACTTGCTATTAATGAAAGCAAAGCATAAATATTATAAAAAATACAAAAAGAGAAAGGAAGAGCATGATCTTGATTTGGAAAACCAAGATGCCTAAATGCATGGCAAATGCCTCCTTTTATAGGCCAAAATTGGGAACTATTGATTTGATGACTAATTGATAAGTGGGTGGCCAACTTTTAACTTGGTGACAATCCTTATCTTCTCTTGTCTGCCCAAAATGTCATTGATAACATCAAAATTGGAGCCAGTTGTAACATGAAAGTTGTAGGCAATTGTCTCATCTTTCTTGTGTAAAACATTAAGCTCATTTGGACTTCTAGAACTCCAGATATAGCCAAAATACCGAACAGTGCTCGGGTTGGAGGACAGATTCGGGTTTCTTTGTTGTTGCTACAATTTGGACTTGATAATGACCTTTTTAGATCTTGGGCTCCATATGAAAGTTGTAGGCCTATGTCTTACCTTTCCATCCATATAAATTGGACCTAAATCTGAGATATATAGCTCCAGATATGACCCAATTACCGAACAGTGTTCCGGTTTGGATTGCACCGACATCTCTTTTCTAAGTTTGACCATCTCTTTATCCTTGCAATTTAAGTTCTTAAAGTCATCAATCAATCTTTTCATTTATGTGATAGGCCTGCATTTAAAATGAATATTTACCACAAATTAAAGGTATCTTATATTATTAGATATATTATTATAAAACATGCTTTAGTTAATGAGTTATTGATACTTCAAGTGCAAAATGATGATATAAAATCATGATAAAAATGCACTTTTAAGTACTAATCACACCCCCCAACCAGCTTATTACTAGTCCCTAGTAATCCAAGCGTTAAAACAATTTGCAAATTTCACAAAGCAAGGTATTCATCATTTAACTTCCATTAATCTATCCAGATAAACAAACTCTCATGAAATTTATATATCTGCTCAATACCTCTTAACAAGATATTAATAAACCTTTTTTTTGCGCTCAATGTATCAACACATAATTATGGGGCTTTTCTTGGAAGAAAACAAAATTTTTATTCTAATGTTTAAGGTTAACTTCCTTGGGTTGGAATTACTATTTTTGTCTCTCTTTTTTTTTGTTTTTTCTTCTTTTTTTTAAAAATCTATATACATATAATTTAAAAACATCATGCATCTTTAACCCATGTAACGAGCTTTCAGCTAATGACTCCCAGACCAGTTGGTCTTAGGGCATTAGGTGTTAAGACACCCCTACGAGCTTAGTAACTCGGGTCGCAGATACTGATATGTAGATAGTGCAATGTTTGATTCCCTTAAGCTTTTCTCCTCAACCCATGTAACAAGCGTTGGGCCAGTTGACTTTAGGGTATTAGGTGTTAAAACACCCCTTCGGGCTTAATTGCTTAGGTTAGGGAGGCTACGAAACCAAACTTATCTACATTTTTATTATCATCATTTTTTTTCTTTTTTTTTTAATTATATACAATCCCTTTTCCTTAGTTGTTACCTTTAACAAAAGAACATAAATAATGTAATAATCCAATATGCAACCCACAATCATATGTTAAAGTGTGTGTGTGTAAATTAAGGTTTAATAATACATGTTAAATAAGTATATGAGCAGAATTAAGCGGTAACAATACGAGAGTTTGTAAACCTGAATATTTCAGGAAGTATTATAATAGACCTTGTTAAGAATGGTTACTAAGATGTGTCTCAAGAGTCACTTTAACAAAAGAACTCCTTTACTCTGCCATCCTAGTAATAACAATTATGCACATGCTTTATGAAATGAAAAACAATTTTTTTTTTATCAACTACTACCCTCTCCCCCCAACCAAAACGAGACATTGTCCTCAATGTTCTAAGGTAGAAAGATAGAGTATAGAAGATAACACCTGAAATAACGAACACTGACAAAACCTGAAACACACTGAAACAAAAATAAGAAATAACAAAACACAATAATAAAACCAAAATACACAAAAATTCACAAATGAAGGCTCAAATCCAATCTAAGCTTTTTACGGCTTTCTGTAGATGACCAATTTATGCGACTCATGGAAGGATCAATCACAGGAATGAAAGATTGTAGTTGGTCAATCAATTGTTCAGCAGTAGTAGCAGAGATTATGATTTGTTGTGCAGAAGATGTTAGAAATTCTTGTTCCACAGCATGATCAAGAAAAGACAACAACTTATCATAATAACCATTAACATTTAACAAACCTATGGGTTTATGGTGAATGTGTAATTGAGCCCAAGAGGAAATATGAAAGATCTCTTCCAATGTGCCTAGACCACCTGGTAAAGCAATGAAAGCATCAACATGGTTAAACATTGCATTCATTCGAGCCGACATTGTGGAGACCTGAAGTTCCTCTCCAATTGTTTTTCCAATGATGTCCCCTTGTGCCAAAGCTTCAGGGACGATTCCTAAAACTTGACTACCTCCTAAAAATGCAGCTATTGACACACCTCCCATTAACCCAAGACTGCCTCCCCCATACACTAAATGAATCTTTCTCTCAACTAGCACCTGACCAAGATGGTTTGCTGATTCTAAAAACTCCTTTTCTTTCCCAGGACTAGATCCACTGAAAACACAAATATTTCTTATTTGATGACTTGAGGAACTTGCCATTTCTACACACTTCTATATTTGTTGAATGTATGGGTTGAGTAGAAATGAAAGGAAGGACAAGAGGGTTTTATAGATGAGAAAGTAGAAAGGCAATCATAACATCTATATGTAGGCCAGCTAGAGTCTCACACACTCTCTCTCTCTTTTTATTTATTTATTTATTTACTTTTGAAAAAAACATATGTATGTACAAGTAATTGTGATTGTGGCTCACATTTTCCCTTGGTTTTACGTCCAAGAACGGCTTAAATGCCCTCTATGGGTCGGGGATAGGCTTCCCATCCAGTTTTCTTAAAAACTGGCAAACAGGGTCTTTTTTAGTCAGATTCCCAAGACTAAGTCGATCATGTTCTTTATGAAATAGTGGCCATAAATCATGAATTGCACGATGCACATCTCCACTAGGATGCGTCTCAAGAGTCAATAGAAGATTATCTAAAGACTCCTTACTCAGGCCATCCTTAATGAATTGTATTTTATCTTCACGGTTTATAGATACCATTCCTAAAGAAGGACATTGTGTATTACAAGTCCATCTAGCACATCGGTGACAGACATCCAGTCGTTTTGCACGACGCTTCTTTGCAAAAGTGCTTTTACCTGTTCCAGGCATGTGTGAAATGAAGTTAGAGGACTCACCTGATAATTGGATCTTTGCTTCAATCAACCAGCGAATATCTTCAGGAATTCCATGATTCATTAACAATCTCAATCTTGCACATCTAGCACGGTAAATTTTTGTAATCGCATTCTGAGGCAGAGTGGGAAAATACTTTTTTAATTTTTCAAGATTAGTGTCCATTTTCAAATAAGAATTGGAAGAGAGCTTCAAAGAATTGCACAGATATATACACAAATATCAGTAATTGTGGGAAACTGAAAGAACCGACTTAAGTCACGGAGTACCGTTATCCGCCATTTGACCGGGGTGAGAGAAACTAGCAAAAATCACTAAAAAAGAAACACAAAAACAATGTGAGAAAAAAAATTAACCTTTATCTACAAGATCAGTCCAACCAGTTGATTCATTTTCACTAGGAAAATTATCAAAGTAAGCTTTCAAACGATGTCCATTTTCCTTAAATCATTGTCATTCATTGAATTCTCAATATCACAGGCCCCATAAGGATTGCTCCATCTTGGTCTTAGCTCTCTAGGGAATGCATAGAGTTGAGAATTATAAAACAAAACTTTTTAACCAGTATCAATCTTTTGACAATTTTCACAAGTTTTGCAGAATGCATGCGTGTCCTTGAACATGGTGGGCCAATAAAATCCATTTTGAAAGATTTTTGTAGCTGTCTTTTTTGACGAGAAATAACTTCCGCACGCTTCAGAATGACAAAGTTTAATGACACTACTTACCTCATTGTCGGGAATGAATCTTTGAAATATTTGATTAGGACAATATTTGAATAAGTTAGGGTCATCACAATAAAAATTCTTCACTTCGTTCAAAAACTTTTCTTTATCTTGGGTACTCCAATCAGCTGGCAAATCTCGTAAAGAAAGAGAATTGATATTTTTATCATACCAAGGCATTGGACTAAGAGAAAGTAAGGATTCGTTAGGAAAGTAATCATCGATTGGTGTGATGCCAGATGTCGAATCTGTTGTCACTGTTGACAAAAGATTCGCATCAACATTTTCTGTGCGTTTGATATCCGTGATTTCTTCCTCAGAATAAATCATTTGCAAATCTTCAGATTCATCCAACTTATTTTTACTTAAAGTAGATGCAAGTTGATCATAAACTAGTTCGTCAATATGATCTACTTCTTGTAAATCATTATCATCTCCAGGTTGCTTGCAAATGTTGAAAATATTCATCTCCAATGTCATGTTTCCAAATGATAGCTTCATTAATCAATTCCTACAATTAATCAATGCGTTAGAAGTTGCAAGAAATGGACGTCCTAAAATAACAGGAAATGAATTACATGTTTCAACAGGTTCTGTATCCAAGACAATAAAATCCACAGGATAAATGAATTTATCGACTTGTACTAACACATCTTCAATTATTCCTCTAGGCACTTTTATAGATCTATCGGCAAGTAAAAGAGATATAGAAGTTGGTTTTAACTCACCTAGATTGAGACTCTGAAAAACTGAATATGGAAGTAAATTCACACTAGCACCAAGATCAAGTAAGGCTCTTTCAATTTTATGCTCTCCAATAAAGCAAGAAATTGTAGGACAACCAGGGTCTTTATATTTCAAAACATTATTGTTTTGAAGAATAGCACTTACTTGTTCGGCTAGAAAGGCTTTCTTTTTCACATTCAGTTTCCTCTTCACAGTGCATAGATCTTTCAAAAATTTAGCATAGGAAGGAACCTGTTTAATAGCATCCAACAATGGTATATTGATCCTTACCTGTTTGAAAATTTCAAAAATTTCAGAGTTGTGATTAACTTTTCTTTGTTTGGTCATGGCTTGAGGAAATGGAAGTGCTGGCGGTGAATCAGTCGTTTCTTTGCAATTTTCAGATTCAACCCCTTCCTTACACTCAGAGATTGACTCATCATCTTTTTCATAAGGTTTAAGAGAGGGTTTTTCAATAACCTTACCACTGCGTAGAGTAGTGACTGATTTGACTTGATCCATGTGTTGGCTTTCGGAACTACTTGCATTTGCATTGTATTGCCCCTTGGGATTTTGTTGTGGTTGAGATAGAAACTTACCTTTCTCTTGAAAACTGAGAGCAGATGTTAATTTTGCAAGAGTATCTTTAAAATCTGTCATGTTTTGAGCAAGTTGAGTATTGATTGTCTCTTACTTTTCAATGAATGCATGCAATGTTTCCTCAAGATTTCTTCTAGGAGGTGGAGCATAAGGAGGTGCATATCCATAAGAATTTTGGAAATTATGGTGTGCTTGAAACTGTGGTGGTGAAGTTTGTGCATTGTCACTCTTCTAACTAAAATTTAGGTGATTTCTCCAACCAGGGTTGTATGTTTGCAAATATGGGTTATGATTGGGCCTTTCGAAACCGTTTAAAGCATGAGCTTGTTCATGGAGACATTCCTTAAAACAAGGCATGGCTGGACAGTTACTAGTTGAGTGTTCATTTGTTTCACATATTTGACATACAATGTTTTCAATAGATTTAAATTGACCACTCTTTTTCAATTCTAGTGCCTCGACTTTTCTAGCTAAAGATGCAAACTTGGCTTGAAGGTCATGATCTTCCCTAAGGTTGTACATACCTCCACTAGATGTATGAGGTTGAGTTTTACTCGGTGCCTCATAAGTACCCGCGGTGTCCCAATTTTGAGCATTTTCAGCTAACAAGTCTAAGTACTCCATTGCTTCCTCACGGTCTTTATCTTCAAAAGTTCCATTGCACATCAATTCAACCATTTGCCTATCTTTAGGTGTTAACCCTTCATAGAAATGTGAAACCAATCTCCATGTTTCAAAACCATGATGGGGGCAAGTACTAAGCAAATCTCGATACCTATCCCAACATTTGTAAAATGTTTCTCCTGGTTTTTGAGTGAAAGTGGTAATTTGTCTTTTGAAAGAGTTTGTTCTATGAGATGGGAAAAACTTCTTTAAAAACTATTGTTGCATTTCATCCCAAGCACGAATGGATCCTGGTCTCAAATTTTGTAGCCATGTTTTAGCTTTATCTTTTAATGAAAAAGGAAAAAGCTTTAATCTGATGGTGTTCATGCTACAATTTAAGTTATTATATGTGTTGCACACCTCCTCAAATTCCCTTAAATGCAAGTATGGATTTTCCAATTCTAAACCACGAAAAGAAGGTAAAAGTTGAATAATACCTGGTTTAAAATTAAAATGAGATGCATCAGGAGGAAAAACTATACATGATGGTGCACTTGTTCTTGTGGGATTCATGTGGTCTCTAAGTGTTCTGACATGATTATTCTCATTATTCTCATTTTGAAGTGATTGATTATCTTCTTCGGCCATATTTTCTGAAAATAATGAGGATATCCTACAAAGTCTACCACTTGATGTACGTGACCACACTCTCATGCACGTATAGGAATAAAATAAAAGGAAGAAGAAAACAAAAAAAGAAGAAACAAGATAAAAGAATCAAAGTTATATATAAGAAAAGTAAAAAGAGAAAATAAAATAAATATTATAATTTATACAAAACTTACCTCCCCGGCAACGGCGCCAAAAACTTGACACGACTAAAAGGTTGATGTCTTCTCCCAAGTGCAGGAGTGTCGAAGTAATAAATAACCCGGCAAGACCGGGGTCGAACCACAAGGAGGTTAATTGTACAAATTATAAACAACAATTATAAAACAACAACAACAACAACAATAATAGTAATAATAATAATAATAATAATAAAGAAAGAGAAGAAGAAGAAGATGATGATGATGAGAACTTAGAGATGAAATATTAATATAAGGATTAAACAATAATAATAACAAATGTCAAGGTTAGAGGTTCCACTAATGGTATATCAAACAAGTATAGTATAAACTCTTATTATTGAATTGGAAACCACACACAAAGGAGGTTCCAATCAGATTATATATTGTTAACATGATTACATTAGTCATCTTATTCAATTAATGCTAATACTTGTAAATCTCGTCAAGCATTCATGATTATAACTTATGTTAACAACAAATCAAGTTCCTTTCATAGCTCAGGTGTCGGTTATACCACATTATGGGCTATGAAAGTGCCAAGCATTTGTTGTACCAAGTGTTATACAACATAAATCAAGATTAGTCATTTAACAAGCAAAGTATTAAAGAGTGAATAAGATAACAAATATAAAACATGTTAGTATCAAATATTAAAGTCCATATTAAGTTTACATTATACTTATTCTTACACCATTAGTGTAACCTTTTCACCTTGACATAATTAACTTAGCTAGACATAATGAAAGAAAGAAAAATAGATAAACAAAATAAGAACATAAAAGTTAACTAAGTAAAGGAAAGGAAATGAAAGGCATAAACTTGTTATTAATGAAAGCAAAGCATAAATATTACAAAAAATACAAAAAGAGAAAGGAAGAGCATGATCTTGATCTGGAAAACCAAGATGCCTAAATGCATGGCAAATGCCTCCTTTTATAGGCCAAAATTGGGAACTATTGATTTGATGACTAATTGATAAGTGGGTGGCCAACTTTTGACTTGGTGACAATCCTTATCTTCTCTTGTCTGCCCAAAACGTCATTGATAACGCCAAAATTGGAGCCAGTTGTAAACATGAAAGTTGTAGGCAATTGTCTCAGCTTTCTTGTGTAAAACATTCAGCTCATTTGGACTTCTAGAACTCCAGATATAGCCAAAATACCGAACAGTGCTCGGGCTGGAGGACAGATTCGGGTTTCTTTGTTGTTGCTACAATTTGGACTTGATAATGGTCTTTTTAGATCTTGGGCTCCATATAAAAGTTGTAGGCCTATGTCTTACCTTTCCATCCATATAAATTGGACCTAAATCTGAAATATATAGCTCCAGATATAACCCAATTACCGAACAGTGTTCCGGTTTGGATTGCACCGACATCTCTTTTCTAAGTTTGACCATCTCTTTATCCTTGCAATTTAAGTTCTTAAAGTCATCAATCAATCTTTTCATTTATGTGATAGGCCTGCATTTAAAATGAACATTTACCACAAATTAAAGGTATCTTACATTATTAGATATATTATTATAAAACATGCTTTAGTTAAGGAGTTATTGATACTTCAAGTGCAAAATGATGATATAAAACCATGATAAAAATGCACTTTTAAGTACTAATCATTGTCCAACCTTGTCTTTTTTTAAGGAATGTCTCTATGAACAAACCCATGTTTTAAACAGTTTTTAAATTCCTAACCATAATCCATACTCGCAAATATACAACCCTAGTTAGAAAAATCACTCAAATTTCAGTTAGAAGAGTAAGAACAATAATGCATAAACTTCACAACCCCCATTTCAAGAACATTATAATTTTTAAAATTCTCATGGATATGCACCTTCTTATAGTCCCCCTCCTAGAAAAAATCTTGAAAAAACATTGAAGGTATTCATTGAAAAGCAAGAGGCAATCTACACTCAATTTACTCAAAGTATTACAAATTTTAAAGATACTCTTGCAAAGTTCATATCTGCTCTAAGTTTCTAAGAGAAAGGTAAGTTTCCATCTCAATCACAATAAAATCTCAATGGGCAATACAATCAAATACTAGTAGTTCTGAAAGTCAACACATAGATCAAGTCAAATTAGTCACTACTCATCGTAGTGGTAAAGTTATTGAAAAACCCACTCTTGAACCTTGTGAGAAAGATGATGAGTTAATCTCTAAGGGTTAGGAAGGGGTTGAATTTGAAATTTGCAAAGAAAAGACTGATTCCCCAACAACGCTTTTATTTCCTCATGCCATGACCAAACAAAGAAAAGTTAATCACAACTCTGAATTTTTTAAAACTTTCAAAGAGGTAATAATCAATATACCTTTGTTGGATGCTATTAAACCTTCTTATGCTAAATTTTTGAAAGATCTATGCACGGTGAAAAGGAAACTCAATGTGAAAAAAGAAAGCCTTTTTAGCTGAACAAGTAAGTGTCATTTTTCAGAACAATAATGCTTTGAAATATAAAAACTCTAGTTGTCCTACAATTTCTTGCTTTATTGGAGAACATAAAATTGAAAGAGTTTTACTTAATCTTGGAGCCAGTGTGAATTTACTTCCATATTCAGTATTTCAAAGTCTCAATCTACGTGAGTGAAAACCAACTTCTGTAACTCTCTTATTTGCCAATATATCTATAAAAGTGCCTAGAGGAATAGTTGAAAATGTGTTAGTACAAGTCGATAAATTCATTTATCCTGTAGATTTTGTTATCTTGGATACAGAAGCTATTGAAGCATGTAATTTATTTTTTATTATTTTAGGATGTCCATTTCTTGTAGCTTCTAACGCATTGATTAATTGTAGAAATGGACTAATAAAGCTATCATTTGGAAACATGGCATTGAAGATGAATATTTTCAACATTTGCAAGCAATCTAGAGATGATAATGATTTATAAGAAGTAGATCATATTGACGAATTAGTTTATGATCAATTTGAATCTACTTTAAGTAAAAATAAGTTAGATGAATTTGAAGATTTGCAAATGATTTATTTTGAGGAAGAAATCAGGGATAAAAACGCACTAAAAATGTTAATGCAGATCTTTTGTTAAAAGTGACAACAAATTCGACATCTGACATCACACCAATTGATGATTACTTTCCTAACGAATCCTTACTTTCTCTTAGTCTAGTGACTTGGTATGATAAAAATATCAATTTTCTTGCTTCAGGAGATTTGACGGCTGATTGGAGTACCCAAGACAAAGAAAAGTTTTTGAATGAAGTGAAGAACTTTTATTAGGATGACCCTAACTTATTCAAATATTGTCCTGATCAAATATTTCAAAGATGCATTCCTGACAATGAGGTAATTAGTGTCATTAAACTTTGTCATTCTTAATCATGTGAGAGTCATTTCTCGTTAAAAACAACAACTATGAAAATCTTTCAAAATAGAGTTTATTGGTCCACCATATTCAAGGACATGCATGCATTCTGTAAAACTTGTAAAAATTATAAAAAAGTTGATACTGGTAAAACAATTTTACTTTATAATTCTCAACTCCATTTATTCTTTAGAGAGCTAAGATCAAGATGGAGCAATCCATTTATTGAGAAACATATGTATCCTTATGGGGTCTTTGATATTGAGAATCCAAAGAATGACAATGTTTTTAAGGTAAATGGACATCATTTGAAAGCTTACTTTGATAATTTTTCTAGTGAAAATGAATCCATTGGTTTGAATAATCCTATAAATAAAGGTTGATTATTTTATTTCTCTCACATTGTTTTTGTGACTCTTAGTTTGCTAGTCTCTCTCACCTTGGTTAAATGACGGATAACGGTACTCCGTGACTCTTAAATTGGTTCTTTCAGTTTCCCATGATAACTGATATTTGTGTATATATTTGTTCAATTTCTTATTCCTTCTTTTTTCTTTACATCTCTTTTTCACCTCTCATCTTAAAAAATGGACACCATTATTGAAGAATTGAAAAAATATTTTCCCACTTTACCTTAAAATTCGATTATAAAAATTTATCGAGCTAGGTGTGCAAGATTGAGGTTGTTAATGAACCATGGAATTCCTAAAGAAATTCATTGGCTAATTGAAGCAAAGGTCTGATTATCAGGTGAGTCTTCTAATTCTTTTATTCCATACATGCATGGGACAGGTAAAAGCACTTTTACAAAGAAATGTTGTGCAAAACGACTGAAAGTTTGTCACAGATGTGCTAGATGGACTGTAATATAACATGTGGTGTTTTATGAATGGTATCTGTAAATCAAGAAGATAAAATACAATTCATTAAGGATGACCTGAGTAAAGGGTCTTTAGATAATCTTCTATTGACTCTTGAGATACATCAGTAGAGATATGCATCATGCGATTCATGATTTATGACCCCATTTTCATAAAGAATATGATTAACTTAGTCTTGGGAATCTAACTAAAAAAGACCTTATTTGTCAACTTTTAAAAAACTGGATGAGAAGCTTATCCTCGATCTATAGAGGGCATTCAAACCGTTCTTAGATGTAAAACTAAGGGTAGGTATGAGCCACAATTACAACTACAATTTTAGTCTTAGTTTGTAAAAATTTATGTCCTTTAGTTTTATTAATATAGCATAATATTTGTGTTTTGTTGTTTTTTATATTTGTTTAAGTGTGTTTTAGGTTTGTTAGTGTTTGGTATTTCAAGTGATATCTTTTATACTTTATCTTTCTACGTTAAAACATTAAGGATAATGTCTCATTTTGGTTGGGAGGAAATTGTAGTAATTGATATAAAAGAAATTAACTAACTGTATTTTTTTATTTCATAAAGCATGTGTAAAATTATTGTTACTAGGATAACAGAGTAAATGAGCTCTTTTGTTAAAGTGACTCTTGAGACGCATCTTAGTAACTATTCTTAACAAGGTTTATCATAATACTTCTTGAAATATTCAGGTTTACAAACTCTCGTATTGTTATCACTTAATTCTGTTTATATACTCATTTAAGATATATTCTTAAACCTTAATTTTCACACACACACACACTTTAACATATGATTGTAGGTTGCACATTGGATTATTATATTATTTATATTTTTTTTATTAAAGGTAATGATACGACTAAAAGATTGATGTCTTCTTCCAAGTGCAAGAGTGTCGAAGTAATAAATAACCCGGCAAGACTAGGGTCGAACCACAGGGAGGTTAATTGTACAAATTATAAACAACAATTATAAACAATAACAATAGTAACAATAACAACAACAATAATAATAGTAGCAATAATAATACTAATAATACTATTACTACTACTACTAGTAGTAGTAGTAGTAGTAGTAGTAGTAGTAGTAGTAGTAATAATAATAATAAAGAAAAAAAAGAAGAAGAATAAGAAAAGTTGATGAGAACTTTGAGATGAAAAATTAATGTAAGGATTAGAAAATGATAACAAATAATGTCAAGGTTAGAGAATCCACTAATGGTATGTCAAATAAGTATAGTATAAACTCTTATTATTCAATTGAAAACCACACACAAAGGAGGTTCCAATCAGATTATAAATTGTTAACATGATTACATTAGTCATCTTATTCAATTAATGTTAATACTTGTAAAATTTATCAAGTATTCATGATTATAACTTATGTTAACAACAAATCAAGTTCTTTTCATAGCTCAGGTGTCGGTTATACCATACAGTATGGGTTATGAAAGTGCCAAGCATTTGTTGTACCAAGCGTTATATAACAGAAATCAAGATTAGTCATTTAATAAGCAAAGTATTAAAGAGTGAATAAGATAACAAATATAAAATATGTTAGTATCAAACATTAAAGTCCATATTAAGTTTATACTATACTTATTCTTACAACATTAGTGTAACCTTTCACCTTGACATAATAAACTTAGCTAGACATAATGAAAGAAAGAAAAATAGATAAACAAAATAAGAACATAAATAAGATAAAAGTTAACTAATAAAGTAAAGGAAATGAAAGGCATAAACTTGATATTAATGAAAACAAAGCATAAACATTACAAAAAATACAAAGAGAGAAAGCAAGAGCATGATCTTGATCTAGACACCAAGATGCCTAAATATATGGCAATAGGTCAAAATTGGGAACTATTGATTTGATGACTAATTTATGAGTGAGTGACCAACTCTTGACTTGGTGACAATCCTTATCTTCTCTTGTCTATCCAAAACATCATTGATAACGTCAAATTAGAACCACTTGATATAAAAGTTGTAGGAAATTATCTTAGCTTTTTTGTGTAAACAATTCAGCTTATTTGGACTTCTAGAACTCCAAATATGGGCCAAATACTGAACAGTGCTCGAGCTGGAGAATAGATTCATACTTCTTTGTTGTTGCTATAATTTGGACTTGAAAATGACCTTTTTAGATCTTGGGCTCCATATAAAAGTTGTAGGCCTATGTCTTACCTTTCCATCCATATAACATAGATCTCAATCTGAGATTTACAACTCCAGATATGACCCAATTACCAAACATTGTTCTGGTTTGGATTGCACCAACATCTCTTTTATAAGTTTGACCATCTCTTTGTCCTTCCAATTTCAGTTCTTAAATTCATCAATCAATCCTTTCATTTATGTGATAGACCTGCATTTAAAATGAACATTTACCATAAATTAAAGTTATGTTATATTATTAGATATATTATTATAAAACATGCTTTAGTTAAGGAGTTATTGATACTTCAAGTGCAAAATGATGATATAAAACCTTGATAAAAATACACTTTTAAGTATCTATCAGGTAACAACTAAAAGAAAGAGATAGTATATAATTTGAAAAAAAATAAAAAAAGCAAAAATAAATAATGATAATGAAAAAGATAGTATAGATAAGTTTGGTTTCGTAGCCTCTCTAAACTAAGCAATTAAGCCTAAAGAGGTGTTTTAACACCAGATTCCCTAAATTCAACTAACTTAAAAGCTATTGGCCCAACGTTTATTACATAGGTTGGGGAGAAAAGCTCAAGGGAATCAAACATTGTGCTATTTATGTATTAGTATATGCAACCCGAGTTACTAAGCTCATGGGGTGTCTTAACACCTAATACCTAAGATCAATTGGTCTGGGATTAATTAGCAGGAAGATTGTTATATGGGCTAAAGATGCATTGTGTTTTAAGTTATTAATATCTTGTTTAAGAGGTATTGAGCAGATATATAAATTTAATAAGAGTTTATTTATCTAGATAGATTAATAAAAGTTGAATGATGAATACCTTACTTTGTGGAATTTACAAATTATTTTTCTATTTTAATGTTTTGATTATTAGGGACTAGTAATAAGCTGGTTGAAGGGGTGATTAGTACTTAAAAATGCATTTTTATCAAGGTTTTATATCGTCATTTTGCACTTGAAGTATCAATAACTCCTTAACTAAAGCATGTTTTATAATAACATATCTAATAATATAAGATACATTTAATTTATGGTAAATGTTCATTTTAAATGCAGGTTTGTCACATAAATAAAAGGATTGATTGATAAGTTTAAAAACTAAAATTGAAAGGATAAACAGATGTCCAAACTTAAAAAAGAGGTGCTAGTGTAGTCCAAACCAAAACACTGTTCGGTAATTGGGTCATATCTGGAAAGATAAGATATAGGCCTACAACTTTCATGTGTAATTTTGGCTTTAATAAGGTCGTTTTCAAGTTCAAATTGTAGCAATAATGAAGAAGTCTGAATTTGTCCTACAGCTTGGATACTATTTAGTGTTCAGCCCATATCTAGAGTTCTATAAGTGCAATGACCTCCATTGTTTTTTCTAGAAAGCTGAGATAATTTCCTACAACTTTTATATATAGGTCTGGTTTCAATTCTGATGTTATCAATAAAGTTTTTGCCAAACAAGATAAAATAAGGATTGTCACCAAATCAAGAGTTGGCTACTTACTCATCAATTAGTCATCAAATTAATAGTTCCTGATTTTGGCTTATAAAATGAGGCATTTACCATGCATTTAAACATCTTGATTTCTAGATCAAGATCATGCTCTTGCTTTCTCTCTTTGTATTTTTATAATACTTAATTTTTTTCTTTCATTAATATCTTGTTTATGCCATTCATTTTCTTTTCTTTACTTATTAACTTTTATCTTATTTATGTTCTTATCTTGTTTATTTATATTTTTCTCTTTCATTATATTTAGTTAAGTTTATTATGTCAAGGTGAAAATATTACACTAATGGTGTAAGAATAAGTATAGTGTAAACTCAATATAGACTTTAATGTTTGATACTAATATGTTTTCTATTTGTTATCTTGTTCACTCTTTAATACCTTATTTGTTAAATGACTAATCTAGAATTATGTTGTATAACACTTGTTACAACAAATACTTGGCACTTTCATAACCCATATTGTAAGGTATAATCGATACTTGAGCCATGAAAGGAAATTGATTTATTGTTAATATAAGTTATATTCATGAATGCTTGACAACATTAACAAGTATTAGCATTATTCAAATAAGATAATTAATGTAATCATGTTAACAATTTATAATCTAATTAGAACCTTCTTTGTGTGTGGTTTCCAATTGAAAAATAAGAGTTTATACTATACTTGTTTGATATACCATTAATGGATCTTCTAACCTTGATATTTGTTATTGTTATTGTTTAATCCTTACATTAATTTTTCATATTAAAGCTCTCATCTTCCTTTTCTTCTTCTTCTTTATTATTATTATTATTATTATTATTATTATTATTATGAATTTTTTGTTGTTGTGTTATTGTTATTAACTTTTCTATGGTTGACTTCGATCTTGTCAAATTATTTATTACTCCTCCACTTGGAAGAAGACATCAATCTTTTGGTCGTATCAATTAGTACTTAAAAGTGTATTTTTATCAAGGTTTTATATTATCATTTTGCACTTAAAATATCAATAACTTCTTAAATAGAGCATGTTTTATAATAACATATCTAATAAATATAAGATACTTTTTAATTTATAGTAAATGTTTATCTTAAATGCAAGTCAATCATATAAATAAAAGAATTAATTGATGAGTTTAATTACTAAAATTGAAAAGATAAAGAAATAGCTAATTTTAGAAAAGAAATGAAGGTTCAGTCCAAACTGTAACATTGTTTAGTCATTAAGTCATATCTAGAGTTGTAGAGCTTAGATTTCAGTTTGGTTTATATGGATAGAAAGTTAAAACATAGGCTTAAAACATTTATGATTATCCAAAACTCAATTCTGCTGTTTGGAAATCTAAATCTTAGCATTAAAAGAGAAGTATGAATCTGTCTTGTAACCTAAATACTATTTAGTGTTCAGTCCATATCTTGAGTTCTAGAAGTTCACATGACCTCAATGTTTTTTTGGTTGGAAAGCTGAGATATTTTTCTAAAATTTTCATGAAAAAAGTTTGTTTAAATTTAGATGTTAGCAATGACATTTTATTTAGATAAGAAGATAAGGATTGCACCAAGTTAAGATGTGGCTACCTACTCAATAATTAGTCAACAAATCAATTGTTTTAAATTTTGGCATATAAAAGGAGGTATTTCCCATTCATTTATGTATCTTAGGTTTTAGATCAAGATCATGTTCTTGCTCTCTTTCTTTATATTTTGTAATGCTTACGTTTTGCTTTTATTAATCTCTTATTTATGTTTTTCATTTCCTTTTATTTACTTAGCTACCTTATATCTTATTTTTGTTTTTCATTTCCTTTTCTTTAATTAGATACCTTATATCTTATTTATGTTCTTATCTTGTTTATTTATGTTTCTCTTCTTCATTATGTTTAGTTAAGTTTATTATGTCAAGGTGAAAAGGTTACACTAATGATGCAAGAATAAGTGTAATATAAACTTAATATGGACTTCAATGCTTATATCCTAAACAACTTGCTAGTAACATATCTTATTATTTTTATCTTATTAATTCTTAATACCTTACTTGTTAAATGGTTAGTCTAGATTTGTGTTGTATAACACTTGGTACAATAAATGCTTGACACTTTCATAACTTAACCGTATAGTATAACTTACATTTGTGCTATGAAGGGAGCTTAATTTATTGTTAAATAAGTTAGCATCATGAATTCCTGATAATATTTAAAAGTTTGGTGTTACTTAAATAAGATAATTAATATGACCGTATTAACAATTTATAATAAGTTATTAATGACAAATCATCCGATTGAAACCTCTTTTATGTGTAATTTTCAGTTAAGTAATAAAAAGAGTTTATATTATATTTGTTTAAAATATCATTAGTGAATCTTTTAATATTGATATTTATTTTTATCATTGTTTAATCCTTACATTAATATTACATTTCAAAGTCATTTTTAACTTCTTCTTGTTATTGTTGTTGTTGTTATTTATAATTTATACAATTAACATTTCTATAATTTGATCCCGATCTTGTCGGATTATTTATTTTTCAACACTCCTACACTTGGGAGAAGACATCAATCTTTTGGTCATGTCATTGATTCCATTTTATTTATTTTTTTCTTATATATATATAAACTACTAAGTTCAAAGCACTAACATGTCAAACAATTTTAAACAGTAAGAAATAAATAGCAAGTGTTGGGCACCTATCTGCTGTAAAAGCTTGACTGGTAGTCTTGAGCTGTTATCTAGGTCTTGTGGCTCCCTTTGCATCAGCATGTATACCACGTCATTACCCATTAGTGTTTATTCATTCTAAATCCAAAATCTATACAAATTTCTCTTTAATCATCTCATTCATTATTATCTTTTTTTTTTGTTTTAATTTACATCTCATGTTCGCATTGAATCCTTTTCCTTAGGTTATTAAATAAGAATGCAAACCAACATTATAATAGGTGTAATTCCATTTTCAAACATTGTTTTATGTTTCATTCATAATAAAATTATATAGTTCAGTTTAAGGCATGACTTAGTCCCTAAAAAATCTAAGACACAAGGCTATAAGTCTAATGAAAGGAGAAAAACCTTCTTTGACTCTAAAGTCCTCAAAACTACTTGTTATCAAGAAGATGACTAATTGTCTAGTAAGATTTATCTTGACCCCCTCTCAATTATTAGCCCATAGCTGGAGTCATCAAACTCAGAATTAAGCAATGTCAACCTTCTTGGATATCTAACATCCAAGGCTACAATGTTTATGAAAGATCTAGTCTAAATTCCCTCATTTTCATGCTCAAATTCCCTCTGGAAGACTAAAAAACAAAACTGTCACTTTCATTGACAAATTTCATAACATTCACATAATACTAATGTAACTTATCCTTATTTAAAATCAATTTCTTGCCATCTTATATGCACTATAATATTGCTAAAAACACCTTCTAAGAACTATTTTATCCATATTTATCATTATTTTACAACTTATCACATTTGTAGACAATCCTTATAATTTCATTAGAATAGTCATTGTCTCTTTAGTTTTACATAAAATGATGTACAATTAGACTTTCAGTTCTATCTAAAATTATAGCTTGGTTTTTTCTACATTTAAAATCCTCCTAACTTGTTTTTTCCAAAATACTAGTTTTCTAGCTATTATTATTTTTTTGATTTTTTTTATTTGAGAAAGAAAAAAAATAAATTTAAAGAGTAATCCAAAAATAAGTTATGACAACTATGATTATTGTCATATGAGTTAAGGTATTAATGAACTTGAGTTGAATGTATTAAAAAATGATGTTAAATGCTTTAATAGACATAATGATTCATTTTCCTCGTGAAACATTATGGGTATAAATTTTTTTTTTATGACTAATAACTTTCATAATGCTATATATATTACAGGTCTACTTCATAAAATGGGCCTACACTAATTGTATTGTTTTATTGTTTATAATTTTATTAAATATTTACTTTATGCATTATAAATATTTATAATTGTATTAAAACTTTATCTGAAAATGTACTAAATGTTATTAATGTACTTCCAACATTTTATAATTAAGTCTGTTTTTGTTATATATATATATATATATATATATATATTCCACAATTTGAGTGGTTCAAATGCTCAAACTTTTCTTCTCCTTCCTCATTTGTATATAATATTTTATTTTATATAGATTTTATTTTGATATTGATTATTTGAAAGATGCAGTATATTCAACTTGTAAAATCTTGGTGGAGGTGGTTATGCTAATAATTTTATCTTATTCAATCCTTATATAATATAATTGAATTACAAAATATCTTAGGTAATATTTAGGTACGTGTTCGTGTTTTTTTAAAAATTTAAATTTAAATTTATTTAAAGTTAATTTTTTAATATTTTTAAATCGTTTTGATGTATTAAAATTAAAAATATTTTTTTAAATAAAAATATTATTTAATATATTTTCAAATAAAAAAATATTTTAAATAGAAACCATTATTATATTCTTATACACCCCCTTTAACTGTGTAGCTTAGTTCTCTCTTTTTAGGC
Organism: Populus pruinosa; assembly: GCA_026413675.1. Classification (NCBI taxonomy): domain Eukaryota; kingdom Viridiplantae; phylum Streptophyta; class Magnoliopsida; order Malpighiales; family Salicaceae; genus Populus; species Populus pruinosa. The sequence continues at coordinate 7,712,257 of JANKMR010000020.1, forward strand.
ATTTGGCATATATATCTACAGAAAAAGATTGCAAATCTCATTTATTTTGATAAAAAGCCTAATATAGGTAAAATAAAATCCATAAAGAGAAAACAAATTAAAAAGATAACCAGGCCAAATCAAATTTACAAGCCTTAAGACCCATAAAGCCAAGCAAGCTCCTATACAAATTTTCATTATTATGCTACCTATTGTTCACATTTATGTCATCTTCCACATCCCACACTATCTCTTACCTCATTATAGATCTTCTCCTATCTGGCATCCACCAGTTTCACATGCCAACCAGCAAGAGTTTCTCAAAGCAAATAGTGGAAATGAGAGGGAGAAAAAAAAAATGCTCTCTCATTCATGCCTAGTTTCAATTTCCTTGTCTTTAGTAGTAAAATAGGAAGAATCTCAAAAAAAATATTATTTTTATGCGTATTTACTTTTATGGAATTCCGAGACAATTTCAAGTTTTTTTATATTATTTTCTTATAGTTTTTATAATTCAAAAATTAAAAGAAAAGAAGAATATATATATATATATATATGTTATTTTATTTATTGTCAGAAAAGCTGAAGACATTTTTATATCGCATGCATATATAAACGAATGAAGGGATCATGTGTTATCATAAATTGAGCATGGGGTTTGACATGCCCAAAGTTATAATTTAAAACTTAAAATGAACAAAGCCGAAGACACCAGGGACCACATATGTAATTTGCCAGAAAAAGAAAGTCTTGACCATAATTATTAAACTTGGGCCGGCTTATGAGTTGACCGGTGATTGAATCGAATCAGGATGAACAAAAATCCTGCTAATAGCCAAATTAATTGAGATTTGATTTTTTTTAAATATATATTTTACCTATCAAAAAAATTCATAATTATTTTTTATATTTTTCAATTAGTTATTTAAATATTTTTAAAATTTACTATATAAATACTAGAAGAAGGTTTTATGTTTTCAATATGAAATTTTAAATTTTTTAGTATATATACTCTATATTTATAAGAAAAAATATTTTTTTAATGTAAAATTTAAAATAATTTAGTATATATATTTTATATTCACAAGAAAGAATTTATATTTTTTAAATATAGGATAAAAAAATATTTTAAAATAATTTTTTAAACTTCATTATTTATAACATGTCTAATCTATATTTACATATATTTTTTTAATTTATCTCATATAAAATATTAAAATTTAAAATATATTTTTAAAATATTTTTTGAATTTATTTAGATTCATATGAATTAACCTATATAATTTAAAACTTGATTTTTTAACCGAATTAACCCAGAATTAGATTTAAGTGAAGGAACTAAAACCATGTCATCAGAAAGATGGCAAGGTCGCAGCCCATAAAACCCCAAGCGTGATGCCCATGGGCGATTTGTCTCGATGCTTTACAACCCACTTAATCTTTGCTAAAGCCTGGATTTTCAAAAAAGCAAAATAAAAAATAAAAAATTAATTTGAGAACTCTCTTCTCATCACTCCCTTGACTATCTTTGTCCTTAGCATCTTTTGTTTTGTTTTGTTTTATTTTTATTTGTAAATAAAAAGGTGAAGTTATTAGAGTTAAATATTAATCAGTGATCATAGCATTATTCAGTTTTACATTTTCAAAATTGTTTGGATTTAATTTCAAAACAAAAAACAGTAGGAGTGAAAAATTTGAGTGATGCTCCATCCGATTTTTCAAGGTACTGCTTTCATATGTCCTTTATTTTATATTTTAAATATTTCTCTAAATCTTTATTCTTAATTTCAATATATATGTTATATTTTTTTCATTAGGCTATTGAACTAGTTTTTGCTTTAAGTATTATTTTAATAAAGTTTTTATTTGCTATAATATCATATATTATCGGTTTAGCAGTCAAGTGATCACTTCAGTCTTTTGTTTCTGTCCTTTTATTTTTTTTTATGCATTTTATTATTTTAAAATAAAGAAAATAAATTAAAAATAAAAAAATAAAGAAAATTCCAATAATAGATACATCATATGCTTGTTACATGAATAAAAATTTTATTTTTTAAATGGATATACCCATTTAATTTACCAAATTTACAATCAAAATTATTAAAATATTTGACTAATTTTGATCAAGATACCCAAGAATTTAATTAAAAAAAATCATTTTAGAAATAAATATTGTTTAATATAAAAAATAAGGACCAAAAAATCATTTAATAGAGAAAAGCCCCCATCTTTAGATTTTCTATTACAAGGAAGCAGCGGCAGTAGAGGTGCTAGCTGCTATCCTGATGACATGAGCATGCTTACTTCTATTGTATATTCTTTTTTTTTTTTCTTTTTTCTTTTCCTGTTCCTCCTAGTTATGCTCTAACTTCTAATCAAACATTGAGTGTGCTTAGTGCATAAGCTTAAGGATTCGTAAAATGCATGAATGTCTACATGATCTTGCAAAAGCAGTGACTGGTGACTCATGGTGATATTACAGAAATTGATCCCTGACTTGCTAACAACCTCTTCCACTTCGGAAGCCTCGAGGATGAGCCCACTGTGTTTGGATCCCTGAACTTGCCCATATTAGCTGCTGCTTCTCTCTCCAACTTCACCTAATTTATGACCCTCGACCTAGATTGCGAGTACATGGCACTATCCATTTGGTCATCAAGGGACCCATCTGAGTTCCCTACCGACCCCTTGTTCATGCACGCTCCAGGAGACAAGCAAAAAGCTTGGTCAAAAGGGGGTCAAAGAAAGAGAGAGAGATATATATATATATAGATAGATAGATAGATATATGATTGTTAACTTTAAGATTTTAAGATTTTATAGTAAATTACATTTTAATTAATACTATATTTTAAATTTTATAACTATATAAATTTTTAATAATTTAAAAATTTATAATACGTGAGTGAATTAGTAATTTGAGAAGTAAATTTAAAAATCAATCAAGCTATACTTTAGAATAAAAAAGTAGAGATATCTAAGTGTAGGGCAAAAGTGGCTTTAAGGATTCATATTCCATGAGAGCTCTTATCATATTGAGATGGTGAAGAACCCACGTTGCCTATCCTCTTTTGGGCATACCATGTCCCATTTAAGCTGTCTTCCGTTGTCGTTTATTTTTGCTGAGTGCAATGCATCTATCTGCCTTCTCCTCCCTCCCAATATGTCATGAACTGTTAAGAACAAAAAATACAAAAAAAAGCTTCTCCTCTCCAATCATTCACTTAATGAATCAGCACCATCGATGAGATTTCAAGTAACTGTTTAATTTTGTGGGATCCCTTTGTTTTTTTTTCCTTTTGATTCATCATATAGATTCAACAAATCATGACATGCCAATAACAAAATTTGTCCCCGATTGGTTTTACGCGTATTTGCACCAAGGATCTTGGGTCTCTTGTGACATGGAACTCTAATTAATTTGTATCAAAATTGAACAGCAAACATATGGTTTTACAGACAGATAGAATTTTCCTACAAGTTGATTCCAATAATTGATGTGTTACTAACCCGACACAACATGGGCTCCAATTTTATAGAAATTTGTCTTTACGAGCACCTTATTGTACAGCTAGAACTATTGTACATGAGGCTGTGTTCCAATAAAGAGGAAAAGGTTTCTCTATCCACATGGTTCAGGCTACCTTCCTAATTTTTCTGCATGATCTAGATCCTGCTAGGGAGGTTAATAATCCCTTTTTTTTTATATATAAATATATACATAATAAAAAAATATTTTATTGAATTTACTTAGATCTTAAGGCATGTTTTGAATAATAATACTTTATATTTAGAAATATATCAAAATAATATATTTTTTATTTTTTTTAAAGTTTTTTTTGAGATTAGTATATTAAAATAATTTAAAAACATAAAAAAAATAATTTTTAACAATTTCTTTTAAAATTTAAGAAAACATGGTTTCAACCATGTTCCAAAATGTCTCTAAATCTTTTCTTCGCTCTACAGGAAAAAGAAGAAGCGCATGTTGTGCTATGACAGAGTGCAAAATTCTACATTGCATCATTGGAGAGAAAGCATGGCCTATAGACATATATAGTTAGCAAAAACTAAAGAACCATTAAAACAGTGCTTGGGGGTCCAGAAATCATGAACTAAAGACTGCAATAACCCCTAACTCGTGTCTAAGGCATGTCTACTGGAACTTAGCATCTCGTACAGAGATGCAATTCCTTGAGCATAATCTAAAATTTTAATTCAATGTCTTCTCATCTTCATTCACATACCGGGATTTAAGAAATCAATTTATCTTCATCCTGATTTTTTATTAGATAAAAGTAATTATATTGAAAGGAAAAAACTGTGTAGTCTATGAGAAATATACCTCAAGAAACACAAAAATGCTTGTTATTCTATCGAAAACAGCGTACATGAATCAAGCATTTCGTCTCTGCAGTGTAGAAAGGATACTTGGTAGGCACCTGGTCAACAGAGGACAGTGTGTGCTCCTGTGAATCGATGTCTTGTGGTTCAATAAAAATCCCAGTTGGAATCATGCTCCTTCTACTAAAGAAACTGAAATAAATAAATACATTTGAAAGAATTCACTATGTCCGAGTAAAAAGTCCACATTCCGTACCACGACTACTTAACGCCTCGTTTATTTGTAAGAAAGTTTTTTTTACAAGAAATTTTTTTTTTAAAAATAAATTTTAGAGAAAATAAATTCTAGAAAATTGAATTTCAGAGAAAATAAATTCTTTAAAAATAAAGTATTTTTCGATGTTTAGCAGTGTTATAAAAAATGAACTGGAAAACACTTTTCAATGTTTGATTATATTATGGAAAATGAACTGGAAAATAATTTATTAATATTTTATTTTTCTCAAGTTTATTAAAATAATAAGGAATAAATCTTACAAATTAAAAAGTTGAATAATAATGAAATTGGAAAAAATTAATTTCATAAATTATCTCAAATAAAATAAATAATAATCAAAACAATAAAGATCAAATCTTAAAAAAAAAGATGAAAAAATTAAAATAATAATAATTAACATTTCATAAAGTATTTCAAATAAAATAAATAACAATCAAAAGAATAAGGACCAAATTTGATAGAAAAAAATTTCAATAAAAAAATAATAGGAGAAAAGCAAATAACAATTATAAAAATGAGAACCAAAGTAAATATAAAAATTAAATTTTAAGAAATGAAATTGAAAAATAAATATTCAAAACAAAATACATATAGCAATCAAAAGTTTGAGGATCAAATTTAATATAATCAGCAAATAATGACATTTCTAAACTTTTCACAATTTCCGGAAAGTGTTTTCCTCCTAAATTTTTCAGGAAAACACTTTCTTGAAAATCAAGCTAAATTTTCCTTTAACTGGAAAGTATTTTTCGTTTACCAACTTTCCTAACAGCAAACAAATACAAGAAAGTTTGGAAAGTGATTTTCCAGAAACCACTTTCTGAAAAACAAACAGAAGAAAGTTTGGAAAGTGTTTTCCTGGAAACCACTTTCCAGAAAACAAACACAGCTAAAAAGGAAAATACTTTCCTGAAAACCAAGCCAAATTTTTTTTGACTAAAAAATATTTCCGTTGACCAGAAAGTGTTTTCCGTTGATCAGAAAGTGTTTTCCATTGACCGGAAAGTGTTTTTCATTGACTGGAAAGTGTTTTTTGTTGACCGGAAAGTGTTTTCCGTTGACCAACTTTTCTAATGACAAATAAACACAGGAAAGTTTGGAAAGTGGTTTCTTGGAAACTGTTTTCCAGAAAATAAACATGGCCTAAAATAAAAAATAAAACAATTATCGGAAAAACATATATCATATTATCCAAATATACTAAAAAAACCTAAAAAACTAAATGGATCTTTATTTCATATATATAATCAATTTTTTAAGCCCCTCCCTCCCTCCCTCCCTTTTTTTTCTATTGTTTTTTCCCTCAATTTTACCCTTACATTGTTTTAACAGTTATATAGGTTATTTTTGCATCGAACAAGCTAATTAAATTATGTGAGACAATACCAACATAATTTAATTTTAAATTGGAATTAAATAATAATTTAAATTAGAAAATTTCAAGATTAAATAGTCATGATGTATTTAATAAACATAATAAATAATTCTCTAGAATTTTTAATTTTTAATAAGATTAACTATATTAAAAAAAAAGACTATAAAGACAAATAATAAATGAGCTGGTCAATTAATTTTTAAAAATTTCTTAACTAGCCGATTGGCTAATTACATATGAAAATTGTGCTAAATAGAATCTCAAAATCTCCAACATCATGATATCTCATGACTACTGGAGATGCTAAATAGACCTAAAAATAGTTTGGACATGAAACCTTGGTTCAAGCTCTACCGAACTAGACAAACTAAATAAAAAATATCTTCACAAAAATTTATACATTATGTTATTGACCATCAAGCACAATAAATTAAATTAGCTTTACCATGACTAGAAATTATGAATTAATTGCTTTCAATGCCAACTCCAATAAATAATTATTATATTGCCTAAAAATTCTAAATAAAAAATGACTAGATTGAAGGGATTTTGTGGTAATGACATTTGCTTATCACACCAATTTAGGTTTAATCAAGTATGTTTATGTTCAATAACATTTAGTTTTGATGAATGAGTGGAAGTACCTGATATGTGGCCTTAGTTTTTATTTTTTAAGACTCAATCAAAACATGCTTTGATGATAGGAAGATGGTTATTTGATGATAGAAAAATGGTTATGTAATGCCTTAATCTCATTTTAGATAAGAATAAAAAAGATATAAGAATAAAAAAGATCTTGTATGTATAAAAACTTGAGATGAGCACCATTAACAATTATAGGATTAATGTTTTGTTTTGTCAATGAGATGATGAGGCTAAATTAATTAGGTTATATTAGTTAGTGACTATTTATCATTAACTCTACATGGATATAGGGATGATTGTGGTCTATATGTCATTAATGTTTTAAGTTGAAATGTATGATAATGAGAGAGATCTTGTTCATTTAATGACTTGGGTAGAGCACTATCAACAACTTAAAGCTTAAATGTTTTTACATGAGAGTGTGAAGCTCAATCCAAGAGGTTATGTTTAAAGAATATTTTCTTAGTTTCTCTTGGACTTCATCTAATTTGGTGAAGCTTTATTTGTAGACCATGTATATTTCAATAAAATAGTATCCATTTTGTAAATGTCATTTTATTATTTTAGATTAGTGAAGATCTTTTTATGATTGTTAAAAAGATAATTTAGCTAAGAGAGAAGTTTATCAAGATTAGTTAGCATTATCTTCTTTATAATTATCTAATTAGTTTAGAATAATTAAAAGATAAGTTTAAATAAAGCAAAAATAATTATCTAAAAATAACTTTATTAGTGTTTTTGTAAAACATGTTAATAGTCTATTATCAACATGACAAACTAGAAAACTTGATGATTATCCTTATCCTTATCCTTATCACATAATACATGTATATAAGGCAAGTTAAACCTAAAGAAAGGAGAGCGTTATGTGCTTTAAGGGAGGGTTTCATAATGTAAAAGTATCAATTACATTGAAGCAATACGCCAACCAGTTAAAGAGTTTACATAAGTTTTGTAGTATAAACTCTTGACACACAAGGAGCATGTAGGAAATTATTAATGAGAATTGAATCCTAAAGAGTTAGAGAGGTTGTAAACTCCTAGGAGGAGTTTTTATATGGACTATTAGCAATTAGAGGTTCTAGTTAGAATGATAACAATTTGAAGATCGTTAGATGTACTACAAAGCTAATGCGGTAGGAAATATAGCATAGTTCACTATCTTATTAGGTAAGGTAGTATAGACATAAAGGGTTGTGTTTAGAGATACTCCTTTTGTAATTATTCAAACTAGAGAAACAATTATCTATCCTGGATTTGGTTACTTCGTAGGGTAATAATTTTTTTAATCTTTTGATGAGTTCTTTAAAAGATTTTCTCTTCACAACCAAATACCTTGTGCATTTAAGTTTTTTGTATTATTTGTTTATTTGGTTACTTAACAATGTTTACAAAGTGTTATCAAATCATCTGTTAACAACTGATAAACAAAAAAACAAACTTTTAATTGTTATTAGAGCAAGTTCACTTTATAGGAGTGAGATCTATTTTTCCTGATTAAAGATGTTAACACTAAATTCACCGCCATAATTTAATGGTGAGAACCATGCCTGTAGGAAGGTTAGAATAAAATCCTTTATCAAATCACTATATAAGAAAGTATAACACTCAATAGAGCAAAGGTAGATCAATCCTAAAACTCTTTTTGAAAAATAAAAGAAAGATGTTGCTGCTAATTATAATTGAAATAACAAAGGCCTGAATGCTATATTTATGGTGATTTCTCCTAATGAGTGTTAAAAAAATATCTATGTGTAAACTAATTAAGAAAGCCTAAGATATTCTTAAAGTTACTTATAAGGGAACTAAATTAGTGAAAAAATCCAAATTACAAATTTTAACTTTAAAGTTTGAGGAAATTAAAATGTTGGAAGATAAATCTTTTGATTAGTTTTATGATAAACTTAATAATATTGTGGATTCCAGGTTGGATCTAAGAGATAAAGTTGAGGACACATGGATTGTAAGGGAGATTCTAAGATCCTTACTTGAAAGATTTTGGCCCAAGGTAATAGCCATCGAAGAAAGTAAGGATCTTAATACTATACGTGTTGAAGAACTACAAATATATGAATTTACATTGTCTCATCAAAGGAAAAGTAAGTTTATTGCACTTAAATCTTCTAAGAAAAACATCATTACTTTTTTTTTTATGGTGATCTTAATAATTAAGATATAGCTCTTATAACTAAGAAATTTATAAAATTCATGGTTAATAAGAAGAAAATTGATAAAGTCAAAAAGATAAATGATTTTATCAGAAGAAAGGAATTGGAAAATAAAAGTACAATTAAAACTAAATTTAGGGAAATAGTTAAGTGTTTGAATGTTTAGGATATGGTCATTTGAGAAGTGAATTTAGTTTGGTAGGTTACTTATAAAAAGCACAACAGAAGGTTGTTTTTACGTTGGTGGAAATTTAGCTGTATGGATAAGCAAGAAACAAAATTTAATTTCTTTGTCTACTACTGAAGTCGAATGCATTGTTGCTGGAAGTTGTTACACATAACTTTTTTAGATAAAAAAGATTTTACAGGATTATAGCTTTACTTAAGATGCTATAACTATTTATTTGTAATAATTCTAGTGCCATTAGTATCTCTTAGAATCCTATATAGCATTCACGACTCAATCAAAACATCATTTCATTCAAGACTTAGTTGAATAAAGAATTAAGACATTAGAAGATGTTAAGATCGAAGATCAATTAGTTAACCTTTTCTTAAATCCTTTGGATGGTCCTAGGTTTGAGTTTTTTATCAAATCTATTGGTGCAAACAACATGCCTTGATTTTTATAGATACTGTCCTTGTATATATTTTAAAAAAATTATTTTTCTTTCTTTAAGTTTTTTTCCTTGTCTCATAGTTAATAAGTTGCTGACACTAAAATAAATAAAGAAACTTGTAAGTATACCTAACATATTTCTTTGAACTTCATAAATGTTATTTTGATAGGATCGAGGTGACTTTTATTTGAAAGGTCTTCATTTTTGAAATTATATTCATTTGGAAGACCATGTAAATTGTATCTTATTATGTACTATAAGATGTCATTATTCTAACTATTAGCAAAGAACAATTTTGTTTTTAAATGCAAATATGCTAACAATAAAAGGGAGTATGTGTATTGGATTGACTAAAGTTAGTTGAACCTAGTATAAATTGTTAAGATAAATTTCCTTTCAATAGATCCCTAAAGAAAAAGTTAATTGCTCATGTCATCATGGAAATAGATGAGCAATCTCATAATAAGTGATTTCTTTTCCTATTCAATTCTTTAAAGAAAAAATTTATTGCTCATATCATTATGGAAATAAATAAGCAATCTCATAATAATTTCTTTTCTCTCTTTAACTTCTTGAAGAAATGCTCACTTTATTATGAAAATAGACAAGCAATTTCATAATCATGTTGTTGAATGAAATAAAGTTTACATTAGGAATAATAAATGTTCACATATCTAAGCCCTAGTATAAAGTTTGACTTACATGGTATGTTATTAACAACCCTGTTAAGCATATTTTATTAATGTATAAAGATGATCAAATTAAAAAAAAAAAGTAGAATGGTATGCTTATCTTATTCATACACTGATGTATCTATTTGGTTAAATAAAGATACATGCTTTCATGAACAAAGATTGACCATTAAGGTGAATAACTCTTTTTAAAATTATCAATTATAAGTGTTTTTAGGCTAAAAATTATATTGTCTTATTAAGCTCTATATCTTTGAATGACGTAACTATTTTTTTTTTGTAAATGATTAGTGGTTCAAAGAAGATTTTTGGGTCCAAAGAAGGTCTTTAAACAACCAAATAACATGTTTTAATAAGGAGACGCTAGTTGGCCTTATCAATAATAAAAAAAATAGCGCCTTTATCTAATATTGCATTATTATATCTATTTTCACCATAAGCTTCAATCAAATTATTTTTTTGTGTCATCTTGACTTAAAGTCTTTGTGTTGCCTATTTTCAAGGCAAAACCTTTTATCTCTTTTCTCTTTTGATATTCCTGGTAATCTCTTTAACACTTATTTAAAATCTTCTCTTTAATCTTGTATTCTACATCATTCAAAAGAAATGGTGAAAAGATTATATCTTGATCTAATAAGAGAACATGTTGGATTTTATGTGAGGTAGAAAAGCTTGAATCGTGAAATTTCTTGAAAATATTATTGGTGATTGTTATGTGAATTTATATAAGGTCGGTATAAGATGAAAGCACAAAAGAAACCTGCACTACCTTTTTCAAGTTGCTTAGATGAATAAAAGCATGAGACCTTATCTCATGAGAAAACCCATGTTTAGCCTTCTAAGATTTAAAAGACTGATGAGAAAGGCAAAGGCATGGTCAGTTCATCAAAACTTGAACCACATTCTACTATGATGAAGCGTTTCACCTCACTAGAGCCATAAAAGGTATACATGATCAACTTCTTAAGAAATAACATGTTAAGAGAATGTGCGATATCTATAAGTGATTTATCTGATATTGCCTTTGATTTTATTAAAAAGCTCCTTAGAAAAAAATGAGAAAAGTTGACTAAAAAGGTATATGCTTTTTATGTGGAAATTATGAAGGAATTTTATGCTAACTGTGACCCGTTTGACTTAGTTGAAAAGTCAGTCACTTCCAAATAAGAGGTCAAACCCTCACCCTGTCCCTCTTTATTATTATAAACTTGTATGGCATGCCTAAGATTAGTAATCTAGATTTTTCTTTCAAAGGAATCGGGACACCATCCAAAAACCAGATAAATGATCTATTTATAGGACCTAATAGACCTAAATGGACTGCCAATTCTCAAAGGTTACATGTGAAGTCAATGGTGGCACCCTATAGACTGTTAGCAAAAATTCTTAGACATATAAAACTTACTAAAAAGGCACAATTTATTTATGCCATTACAACTAATGTGCCTATTGATCTTGCTTCATATTTTATAGATGTGATTCAAAAAGCTCTTTTTAACAAGGAATTAAGTTTGTTATTTAGGGATCTAATCACTAGAGTAACTATTTATGTTAAGATTCCCTTGAGAGATGTTCAACCTATAATGAAAATATTTGGTAAAATTTTTGCTATAACTATTGTGAAATATGAAGTTGTGGTTAGCAAGAAAAGACCTTTTTTTATTGATAAGTCCACCTTGTCTCAATCAATGTCATCTTCAACCAACTCATTAGTTCCACTTATCATATAGCACTTATAATTTTTAACCAATAAATTTGATAGTTTTATAGGAAAGTGAGACAAAAAAACTAGAGAAATTGACTAGTTGCTCTTTAATATTCAACAAGATATGGTATAAGTTAATGACAGGCTTGCACAATTAAGGTTGGATGTTTAACAACTTCATCATATGATTGTGGGAGATAACAATGACGAGAACCTTAATTAGTGCCAAATCAAGAGGGAGATGCATAGATTATAACATTGCTGATATTTACTGCTCCTTTTATTATTCTATTCCTCCTATTTTTAAATTTTGAATTGATTTTAATGGTTTGTAATATTTCGGATAAGTATAGGAACTTCTATGCTATAATTGCATGTAATACTTTAAATATGAATTTCATGCATATGCATTTTTATCTGAATAACTATTTAAAAGTCTTGTATGAAAGAACTTTTTGAGCATCTTACATGCTAACCAATTATGTTTGCAAGAATTTCTATTTGATTTGAACTCAATGTTTATTATACCATTTTTGTATGTTTTGTCACAAATCAGGCAAAAAAGAGAGAATGCAAATGTCATTTTGTTGGCTTAGATTAGTGAAGATATTTTTATGGTTTGTAAAAAAATAATTTGGCTAAGATAGAAGTTTATTAAGATTAATTAACATTATCTTCTCTATAATTATCTAATTAGTTTACATTATTTAAGAGATAAGTTCAAATAAAGTATAAAAAGTTATCTAAAGATAAATTTATCAATGTTTCTGCAAAATATATTATAGTTTGTTACCAATGTAACAGACTAGAAAACATATTATAGTTTGTTACCAATGTAACAGATGAAAACTTGAAGATTATCTTTATCTTTATCATATATATATATATATATATATATATATATATAAGAAAAGTCTGAAGAAAAGAGAGTGTTGTGTGATTTAGAGAAGAATTTCAAAACATTAAAGCATTAACTACATTAAAATGAGTGTCAAATAGCTAAGGAGTTTATATAAAGTTTTGCAATACAAACTCTTGACACACGAGAAGCGTGTAGAAAATTCTCAAGGAGAATTAGTCCTTGAAGAGATGAAGAGCTTGTAGATTTCTAAGAGAAGTTTCTATATGAACTGTTAGTAACTAGAGAAGCGTATAGAAAATTCTCGAGGAGAATTAGTCCTTGAAGAGTTGAAGAGCCTGTAGATTTCTAAGAGGAGTTCCTATGTGAACTGTTAGTAACTAGAGATTCTAGTTAGGATGATAATAATTTCAAGGTCATTATTTGTACTTGCAAGCTGCACTGCGATAAGAAATATAACATGATTTATTATCTCATCAAATAAGATAATATAGATACAAAAAGATTGTGTTCAAAGATACTCTTTTTATAATAGTTCAAACTAAATAAAAAAATTATCTATTTTAGGTTTGGTTATCCTAAAGAATTTTTTTTTAAATTTTTTGAAGAGTTTTTTAAAAGGTTTTCCCTTAGTAACTAACTGATTACCTAGTGCATTTAAGTTTTTTGTATTTTTTATTTATTTAGTTATTAATTAATTTTTGTTAAATATTATCAAATCATCCGGTGTAAACATGTGGTAAAAATAACTTTCACATTCCGTAGGCATTTGCAAAATAACAAAGAAAATCCAAGGACATACAAAGAGAAGAAATGAGTCTAGAAGGCTCTCGTAAATAAATTTGTATTCCAGACCAAGTTTGACGTCCTGAACAATTATGCCACTTGTGCTTGCTATATTGCATGAAGTGGGATCTAATCTTGAGATATTGGAAGTTAAAAAAAATATAATAATAATAATAGTAGTAATAATAATAGGAACAGCAGTTAAGAAATATAGAGAATCTTCATGTGTTGTTTGGAAAGGAGGAGTAACATCCAAAAATTAAAGTCAGGGGGACCATGTTGAGTGGATGTGAGCTAGCCCTCCGGATCCTTCTCTCATAGCTCTTTGCAGCTCTTTTGCCTCCTGTGCTTTTGCCTTCTGAAGCATATACAACATTCAACATGAATTATGAAAAAGGAAAACATAATACGTATTTTATAAGCCTAAGAAGGCCGTAATAGTTTTTATTTCTTAATTTTTTCTATGCACCTGCATTGTTTCAATAGCATCTGTTTCTGCGTTGAAGTCATAGAATGTGCTTGCTGCAGTGAGCTTCATGGATAGAAACTGAGTTCAAAAACCAAGAGGAAAAGAGGAAAAAGATGTCAGTGTCAGGACACTAAAGGCACCTTTTGCTGTTAGCATATGCTTTGCAGAACTTGGGAAGCATCAACTCACCTCAACTTGATTTTGCAAGGACTGGACATAATTAATTATCTCATCCAACATTACTGCCATGCCCATCGTCTATAAATAACCAACGAACTAGTTGCAATTAGCAAGAAAAATTACTTTTCAACAAGAGAAAATTGTTTTAACAATAGATTGACGTTGGCCATTGTTTTTCTTCAAACCTTGTAGCAGCCAGGCACTATATCTTGCAAGCATCTTAATCTTTCATTGATTTTTCCTCTTCTAACCTGGGGTACATCAAACAAATCTATCAATCTCTATGTCATTTAAGACATACTGTAAGACCAATAGATATGTATTGGCTGATCAATATAAACGAATTGATGATCAATACAGACACTTGTGTATAATTATCCTATTTGAATTCCATCTTGGGCTTTCGAAAAGTTACCCTTTCTGCTAAACTGTGGCTATCAGTGGCTTGACCTCTCCTAGCTCTAACATGAACAACGTCTTTTGGTTTCCCATCCTCATTGCTTTTCACTTCCTTTCCCCTTCTTGAGCTCTGTAATCATAAAGCACAGAATCAGCTCATCAGGTTCTATTACCCAACAAATGAACAAAAATCGAACTTCAAAACAAGCAAACAGTAACAAGAAAGGTAGAATTTGACAGTTGATTTAATACATTTACATTTCTCCTCTTATTCCCACTCTCAGAAACTTGAGGAGATGAGTTCATAGAACTGCTTGCAGACACATCCATAACTTTTCTCTTCTTGCTTTCTTGGATTTCGCTTTCATTTCCAGGTGTGGTAAGGGGCTGAGAAACTGGCATAACATTCTGGTCGTTTTGATGGAAAATACCAGCAAAACCTTCCGCTAAGTTTCCAGGGAATTCTGGTGCTTGATGGCTAAAGAAGTTGTCACTAGTAAAAGGCATGAAGCTATGAATATTATTCACGCTTGGATTATCTAGGATGGCTTGACTGACTTCTGTGAATTGGCTTAATGCCACCATGCTTGGATCAATATCTAAGAAAGGAAATGGTGGCCTAAAGCTTTGCAAATCTGCTGTGAAATCAGCCATGAATTTGTCTTTATATTATTATGAAGCTTAGTCGTAGAGCCAAATGGTTGTTTTTGGATAATGAGAGTCGGGCTTGTATTTATAGAGTGATCCTAGACTCCAGAGACTGCCATTTTTTCTATAGACAAATCACTATTATTTAGTATGGGTCACATAAAATTATGTGTACAAGTATATCTCCATCATGGCCCATATTGATGTTTTCAGCTAGCTTATCTTTTTTTTTTCTTTCTTTCCTTCTTTTCCAATAGCAAATTGATAGTTCTCACCACCACCACCACCACACAACATTTTCATATGCCACCTCTGATATAGATTACTAGTAAGTGCATTTGGACATCTAATGGGCATATCAAACCATTGATGTATACTGTGTAAGAGCATATCTCTCTAAGTGGTTCCGTGCAGTTATGGCACCTCAAACCAATCTGCTCAAGTATCGTACAATTTTTCATTTCAAAGTGACAAACTTCCACTAGAGATTTTTCCCCCATTTTCCATTGTCCAACGAACCACAACTATTTGTTCGAGTCGGCATGATGATTTATGGATACTATCAAAGGAATTACACAGAATTTCTCATATAAAACTTCAGTTGTTCTGGCCTACAGCTTGCTAGCTAGGCTTTGATGATTAGGATTCAAGAGGAAGAAAAGAGTGGAATTAATTAATTTTGCGTCATCATCACATGTGGGATGTGAGTTTGGCATGTGTACATGCAGTTAATTGTGTGCTCTAAATGGTTAGATTCCTAGGGCTACCAAAAATCCATCAAAATATATTGTTAATCGAGTGGGATTTCCTTTCCCAGCATGGATTATGTTTGACATTTTCGCAGCTCTTAAAAAGGACTTTCCAATTCTAGTGTGATGGTTGATTGCTTTGCCCAATTTATATGCTTTCATTTGCAGATTTCAAGCCTTTAAAAGGCCACAGTTTGACAATTGAGTAAGAGCTAACTCATTCAAAACCTAACTCATTCAATGACCAATGCTGGAGTTATTTTTGGTCAAGCCATCGAAAAGTATGAATCTATCTTTTCTGATATGGATTTCAGTGTACCGCAGTTGCTAATGGCATGTACATCTTAACCCAAAAAAAAAAAAAAAAAAACCCAACCTTGGTTTAACTTTGGGGTAATTGAAAGAGACTGCTTTCGAAATTATTAAAGTTCATGGGTCCCTTCCCCCCCCCCCCCCCCCCCATCCAATGACTGTATTACAGCTCAACTAAATACGATCTCTTCTTCCCCCTCTTTCTTACCTTTTCTACGATGCAATATTTTCTATAATGCAATATTAATTCCAGGCATTATGATTACAACGTCGTTTACGAAATGTTCTCTAGTGATGGCTTAGAATAATTCTCTAATTTGGCCATGAATGATGCTGGAGGCCTATCAAAATTCCTAGTTCAAAAACGTAAAACCAACTTCTTTACCAAAAAAAAAAATATGAAAACAATTTTCAAAGTCAGTATAAAATTTTTCCAACATGTTGTTGCAAATACCTGGTTCTATAGAGACCAGTTACTAAAACCAACCAACGAAGATTGTTTTTATACCTAAATTGGATCTAGAAGGAGTTCATCAAAAAAGTTTTCTCTGGATTTTTTCTTCATCATTTTATTTTGTTTTATTTAATTTAAAAATCATAATACTAGTTGGATTTTATTAATCATGTAACTTTCAATAAGTATTCTTTTTCTATAAGGATTTAGGTACGTTACTAGAATAAATATGAATACCTAGTTTATTTTCAGAAGAAATTATATATATTTATTATTCAAAACTTTTAAGTTTAGAATTTTCCTTACCATTTAGGGGCTATAATTTCAAAGTTTGATGAGTCCTAGAATTTTTTCTGCAATTTATAATAAATTATAAATTTTAAAAAACCTTAATTTTCTTTTTTTTAATCTTTTATGCATCAAGTTGTATAATAATAAATATGCTTATTTGATGAATAAAGATGTTTACAATATCATCCCATATTATGATGAAAGAATTGAGGCCAACAAGAAGGCATTTTAGAATTGTAAAATAAAGGTTTAATCAATTAGATCAACGGCTAAAGAGACATGCAAACAATGATCGTGATGAGGAGAGAGATGTCACTAGATCTATTTCTATAAACTCCTAAATGCAACATAACCATATAGGGAGTAACATTTATGACAGATGATGCATTAAAGACTTATCTTACAATCAATATTTTTATTAATGCAGGAATTTTTTAAAATAAATTATTATATGGTTAGTGGAGTTAAAATAATACTTTCAACTAAAAAAAAAGTTATTAGAAGGTAGGATTAGCAAGACACAAAATTATCTATGATGTTATATAAAATAGAGCTTATATTGGCAAGCCTACAATTCTACCATAGTAAAATATGAGAAAATGATTAATTTTAGATTTCTATATAAAAAAATTATAAAGAGATTTATATTCAATAATTAAATAATAGATTTATGAGATTATGGTGAAATTAATGGAATAACTTGAATTCATTAAACATGCTAAAAAAGTAAAAGATGAAGAAGAAGTAAAATATAAAGGACACCTTAAAGTTATTGAACATGTTGAGATTAAACCAATTTTTAAAAATTCAGAAGAATAAGTTGTTGGAGTTAATAATAAAGGTCGATATCAAAGAGGATAAAAAAATTTTCTTTTTATAAAATCATAAGAAAGACAGGTCCAGAGGATAAAGTGTAAACCCTGGATAAAATCCATAATATTAGTAAAGGAAATATTATTTTAAATGAGTAAAGTGAATATTTAAATTATGGGAATGATGATAGATTTGTGAATTTGAAATAAAATTTTTATGTGCTAACATTAAAAATAAAATAAAAATATGAAAATGGATGGAAAATAAAAAAAATACATAAAAATGAATAAAAACTAATTGGAAGTGATGTATGAGGAAATAAAATTATCAACATATGATTTAATGAAATCCAAAATAGTTCAAGTTAAATTTAGTATAAATAGGTGGTGGAATCTATATAATATTACTTAACAAATATAAAAGGTACAATGTGAACTCGTAACTTAAAAATTGATAAACTAATGCTATGGAGCATTTTTATAAATTTCATAGTGAAAATATTTAGAAAACTACTTTAGAATTTTTCAAATAAATTAATGTGTTGTTTTACATGTAAATGAATTTGACAGCTAATATAAGTCTTGTGTACAATTACAATGTTTTTAACTCAAAAGAGGATGAAATCTGAAGCGAATTTGTATTATAAATAATGATGAAAGTTTCTTTGTATTATTAGTTATATTATACAAAACATGAGAGATTGTTTAAGTTAAATTAAAATCTCTAAGGAGTTATGTGATAATCAATAATAGTTAAATTGAAATATATGTTGGAAATATTTGTACATATGCACTTATAGTTGTATGAATATGATGTATATGCTAAAGTATGTTTAGAAGTGAAAAATATACATGGATTTTAATTGGAAGAACTAATACATTGTATGTTAAAAGAATTTGAAATCAATAAGCAATTTTTATAAAAAAAAATATCAAACCAACTTCTTTACAAAAAAAAGTGAAAATAATTTTTAATCTCAGTATAATTTTTTTCCAACAAGTTGTAGAGATCTAGTTCTATAAAGACTGGTTGCCAATAACCAACCAACCAAGGTTGTTTTTTACCTAAATTGAATCTAGAAGGAGTTCTTCAAGATTTTTTTATGTGGATTTTTTCTTCATCATTTTATTTTGTTTTATTTAGTTTAAAAATCTTAATGCTAGTTGGATTTTATTAATCATGCAACTTTCAATAAGTAGTCTTTTTCTATAATGATTTAGGTATAATACTGTATAAAATATCTAGTTTATTTTTAAAAGAAGATATACATATTGATTATTCAAAACTTTTAAGTTTAGAATTTTCTTTACAGTTTAGGGGCTATAATTTCAAGGTTTGATAGTCCTAGTATCATTAACTGCAATTTATAGTAAGTTATAGATTTTAAAAAACCTTATTTTTATTTTATTTTTTATGCATCAAGTAGTATCAGAATAAATATGCTTATTTGATGAACAAAGATGTTTGCTATATCATCCCACATCATGATGAAAGAACTGAGGCCAACTAGAGCATTGTGAAGGTATCTTGGAACTTTAAAATAGAGGTTTAATTAGTTATATCAACTACCTAAGAGATGCAAGCAAGAATCGTGATGAGGTGAGAGATATCACTAGATCTATTCCTGTAAACTCCTATACACATCATAACTATATAGAGTAGTGTTTATGATAGATGATGTATTAAAAACTTATCATATAATTAATATTTTTGTTAACGTGTCTTTAATTTTGATGGGGAGTTTTTTAAAAAGACTTATTATATGATTAGTAGAGTTAAAATAATATTTTCTTTGGAAAAAAAAGTTATTAGAAAGTAGGATTAGCAAGACACAAAATTATCTATAATGTTTTACAATATAATTCTATTATAGCAAACAATGAGAAAATGATTAATTTTAGATTTTTATTAAAAAAAGATTGTCAAGAGATTTTATATCTAGCAAATAAACAATTAGATTGTTATTATTTCTTGTCTTTTCAACTTTATCAAAAAGCAAGGAGGTAAAATTAAAAAAAAAAGTAACTTAAGGAGACAATTGAGAATAAAATATTTGATGATGCTCTTAATGTTGATGTTCCAAAGAATAATATATAAGAGTTGGAAAAAGATTCTATTCTCATCTTAACACACAATGTTTTAGTTCTAGTATTTAGTATTATTAATGGTGAATCAGATGCTCTAGTTATAGAGTTTTTCTTGGAGAAATTACTAATGAAAAAACCAAAGATGATCGTTATTCAAGTATCAATACAAAAATTCATTTAGAAACTTCATGATTCATCACTAGTTATTTTATTAAAAATCAAAATAACTAGTGATGACTCATGAAGTTTCTAAATGAATTTTTGTATTGATACTTGAATAACGATTCATCTTTTACTTTTTTAGCATGTTTAATGAATTCAAGTTATTCCATTGATTTCATGTTAATCTCAAAAATCTATTATTCTTGTTTTTCAACTCCTAAAATTCTTGAATCTCTAATGTCTTTTGCCTTAGAAAACAACTTTAGAATTTTTTAAATAAATTAATGTGTTGTTTTACATGTAAATGACATTAAATGCTGATATAAGCCTTGTGTACAATCACAGAATTTTTAACTTGAAAAAAGATGAAATTGAAAAATATACATGGATTTTAATTGAAAGAACTAATACATTGTATGTTAAAAGAATTTAATGTTAGTAAGTGATTAGTACTTAAAAGTGTCTTCTTATTAAGGTTTTATATTATCATTTTGCACTTGAAGTATCAATAACTCCTTAACTAAAGCATGTTTTATAATAACATATCTAATAATATAAGATACCTTTAATTTATGGTAAATGTTTATTTTAAATACAGACTTATCACATAAATAAAAGGAAAGATTGATGAGTTTAAGAACTGAAATTGAAACGATAACAAGATGGCCAAACTTAGAAAAGAGATGCTGGTGTAGTCCAAATTAGAATACAGTTTGGTAATTAGGTCATCTCTAGAGTTGTAGATCTTAGATTTAGGTCTACTTTATAAGGATAAAATTATAAGACATAAGTTTACAACTTTCATAGGAGCCTAAGATTTAAAAAAGTTATTTTTAAGTCCAAATTATAGCAACAATGAAGAAGTCTGAATCTGTCCTATAACCCGAATATTGTTCAGTGTTTGACCCATATCTAGAGTTATAGAAGTCCAAATGACCTCCTTTTTTTTCTGGAAAGATGAGATAATTTCCTACAACTTTCATGTTTTTAAGTGATTCCAATTCTGACGTTATTAATGATGTTTTGGGCAGAAAAGAAAAGATAAGGATTGTCACCAAGTCAAGAGTTGGTCACCCACTCATCAATTAGTCATCAAATCAATAGTTTTCAATTTTGCCTTATAAAAGGAGGCATTTGGCATACATTAAGGCATCTTGGTTTCCAGATCAAGATCTTATTTTTGCTTTCTCTCTTTTTATTTTTATAATGCTTAAGTTTTGTTTTCATTAATATCTTGTTTATGTCTTTCATTTGTTTTTCTTTACTTAGTTAACTTTTATCTTATTTATGTTCTTATCTTATTTATTTATGTTTCTCTCTTTCATTATGTTTAGCTAAATTTATTATGTCTAGATGAAAAATTTACACTAATGGTGTAAAAATAAGTATAGTGTAAATATAACATGGGCCTTAATATTTAATACTAATATGTTTTGTATTTGTTATCTTGTTCACTCTTTAATACTTTGCTTGTTAAATGACTAATTTAGATTTATGTTATATAACACTTAGTACAACAAATACTTGACATTTTCATAGCCCATACTATATGGTATAACCGACACCTGAGCTATGAGAGGAACTTGATTTATTATTAATATAAATTATAATCATGAATGTCTGACAATATTTACAAGTATTAGCATTAATCGAATAAGATAACTAATGTAATCATGTTAACAATTTATAATTTGAGTGGAACCTCCTTTATGTGTGGTTTCCAATTGAATACTAAGAGTTTATACTATACTTGTCCGACATACCATTAGTGGATCCTCTAACCTTAATATTTGTTGTTATCATTATTTAAATCCTTATGTTAATCTTCCATTTCAAAGTTCTCATTAATTTTTTCTTCTTTTTCTTCTTTATTACTACTACTACTACTATTACTGCTATTGCTACTGTTATTATTATTATTGTTATTGTTGTTGTTGTTGTTGTATTATTATTATTATCTATAATTTATATAATTAACCTCCTTGTGGTTCGAACCTAGTCTTGATGGATTATTTATTACTTTGACACTCCTACACTTAGGAGAAGACATCAATCTTTTAGTTGTGTCAATAAGTGAAGTGTATATTAATTGGGCTTGAAAAAATATTCATGTTTGTACCTCTTTTTTGGGATTAGGAAGGGCACCTGAAGGTGGATCATCTGCGGTTTGAGGAGCTTAACCTACTAGAGAAATAGTAGGTGCTTAACACTTATTCCTAGTAATTTATTATATTGGTGGAATTTCTAGAATTTTTAAATTGTCCATGATCTATCTTGACATAAAAAGAAATATAATAAGTGGAATAAGAATAAGAAAATTTGATTTGATTAGTCACTACGAGAATGGAGCCTAACAATATCAATGGTTATTTGGCATAAGCATTTATTGATTAATTTATCATGGATAACAAAAAAGACTAATGATGTTACTACAACGATATTGACATCGACATTAATGATTGATCTTTTCTAGATAATAAAGAAGACTATGATGTCACTACAAGGTTATTAATATCAAGAATAGTCATTAGTCATTCTCAAATAATAGAAAAGACTAATGATATCATTACAAGGGTATTGATATTGTTTTTAGTGATTAGTCATTCTTGGATAATAAGGAAGACTAATGATGTCATTATGAGGGTATTAATATTGATGTGAGTGATTAGTAATTTTTGAAAGAATAGGAAAAGCTAATAATGTTAACATGAGCATGTTGGCAACAATATTTATTGATTAGTTTACCAATAAATTAGTGGTCAATGATACTAGATGACTTGATATTGACATATATTTTTATTAACCATATTAATGGGAGATGATTAATGATATCATTTTGATAATTGATATCAGTATAGAGTTGTTGATATAAAAATTATCAAGTATGGAAGTGAATATATTGCTTTAATTCCTTCTTGTTGGAATTATTTTATTTATTTGATTTGTTTATATTATTTATTGTTTTATTTTTAGGCTCCTCTTATTAGCTTTAGGACTTATTTTTAGGCTCCTATTTGTATTTTATTCATGTAACATAATAAATAATATTAGGTTTGTTTTGAACTTAGAAGACATATGTGTGAATATTTTATAATAAGAATATAAATAGTAATGCTAAAGTCTTATTGTCAAGGTATGTGAATTAAGTATTTAATACATCAACTTTCTTTTATCATAAATATAGAATTATAATAAAATAATACATTCTTATGAACATATCATGACATAACTAGTTTGCTGGAAATGATCCAGGATATAATGGATAAAGAAAATGATAACATTGGTTTAAGAATATTGCTTGTGAAACAAGAAATTATTGATAACTTGAAACCTTTTTTTCTAGAGGAAACTCTACTAAAATTGTGATAAAAAAAATTAGGTTTCTATTTAGTAATGAAATCGATTAAAAAATGTGTTTCACAATTAGGATGTGATGAAATGAATTGTTATTATGTAGGAAAATAGGAAATAAAGATGTGGAAATGATGGAAAATTAAAAGAAACTTTGTTGAAATTTTATTGAAATAAGAAATCAATAAATTAATAAAATAAATTCTGGTACAAATAAATATGTTACAAATTGAAGAAATAGAATGAATTAAATATGCTAGTAAGATAAAATGGTATGGAAACATTATAATTGGAAAGTATTATTGATGAATTATGGATAATCTCAAAAGATCCAAAATAAACTAAAAATAAATTAATGAAATTGAAGGGTGGAAATTATGGTAAGAATACTTGCAATGAATGATTATGCAAATCAATATACATGTTATTATAGGTAAAATGATAATAAAGAAATAATGTTTCAAGTATTAATAGAAAAAAATTGTAAAATATTATGGACGTAAACATATTGTAAATGAGTCATAAGTAAGTGATTATTCCTATAGTTTATTAAGGTTTTATAGTTATGACTACAAGCAAGAATCAATGGTTACTTTGTGTTAATTTCTTAGAGATAATAGAGGCTTAAAGGATATGCATACATGAAAACAAATAACTTACAAGTTACTTTAATTATATGTTATGGACATATCTACAAATGATCTTATCCTGATGATCACTTCAAGAATCATTTTATAGAAATTCCATAGAACTGAGTGTGTTGTATTTTAGTAAATTATGCATATTTATTAAGTAATATAATAAGATAACAAATGAGAAGTGCAATATCAAACTTTAGACAAGTAAGGAAATAAATTGTAAGTTAAGGAATTTTATAAGGAGTGAGATGATGGTGATTAATAATAAGTATCAACAAAGAAAGGGATTTCATTAGTAGTGGATGAAAAAAAAATTATGTTGAAGTCTTTCATGGAATTTGTACAAGCAAGTTAATAATGTTGAATTGCTAATATAGATTGATAAATACTAATCATTTTGTCTATTTAAATGCCAATTAAATTTTATAATCTTACATGTATTTTAGGAAATTATCTTGGAAAGTATCAGCTCTCCTCGAAGAAATAACAAGTTATTTGATCTCTTTTATAGATAAATCCTAGTAATGGAGAAAAATAAATTTGTAATGATGATATCCGCATGAAATATCAAAAGTGTCAAAAAACTTACTGATGTTTAAAAATAAATGGTATATCCTTTTACATTATGTAAAAAAAAATACCTGAACTATTTCATACAAGATCTTTGAAACTAAGTATAAATGCATTAAAAAGTGTGGGATGTTATATAAAGGAATTGGTTTGGTTGAAGTGTCTGCAACAAAACTTTATATAAGACAGAAAAACACTTAAAACGTTTTATGAAAACAGTGTCGGCTTCTCGAGGGTTGCACCGTTAGGTTGGGAATTGACAAAAGGATTGCCAGACTCAAATAAATTTTGAACTCGGAGACTGAGTGCCCTTCTCGTCTTCCCTTCTGGCTAGATGCCTATAGCTCAGCAAACATTCGTATATGCACACCCATCCTTTGTCTAAAGTCAAATCACTTGCCATTTACATGTGGAGGAGCAAAGAGGTAAAGGATTCCACGCCACCACCGACGATGGTTAGGAAACATCTTATTAATTTCGATATTGTAGCACAGCTAAGCTAGGGTTATCGTACCAAAAGCCAGTGGAGCTTTCACGAAAATCTTCTTTCCTTGTTAATATGTGTTTTTTTTGTTTATTTATTCTGCCTATTCTGTAGTTTATTATGGAGCACAGAAACCACGTAAAGTTGGAAGATGAAAAGTATCCTTGAATTCCTAAATCATCTGCTTCATCAATGAAATTTTCAAAAAAATCTCAAGCTATTTCAAAAGATAGAAAAATATCATTCATCTTCACAATAATTTAATTTAAAATAATATGAAACTCTTCATCTTTGCCATCACGTCGCTTAGAGCTAAGTCATGTTGTTGCTGGTTACACAAAAGCAGCCCAAGTAACATTTAAACCCAGAGAAAGCAACTTTATCAATCTATCAATGGGATTTTCTATGAATGGAAATATCATTCCTCTTCACAATAATTTAATTTAAAATAATAATATTGCGGATGAAATGATACATAACATTAATGTGCTTTATTCTCTTATAAAATATGTAATCCATAGTAAGTTGTATTAGAATTCATTTCACATCTTTAACTAGCTCTACCTTGGCTTGAACTTTTTAATGTTCGAAATTCTTCACCTTCGCCATCGTATG
This sequence comes from Populus pruinosa, assembly GCA_026413675.1. Taxonomy (NCBI): domain Eukaryota; kingdom Viridiplantae; phylum Streptophyta; class Magnoliopsida; order Malpighiales; family Salicaceae; genus Populus; species Populus pruinosa. The sequence continues at coordinate 7,737,932 of JANKMR010000020.1, forward strand.
CTCCATGGAGCTAAGTTATATTGCTAAAATGTCTTATTGATACCCCTTTAGTATATTTTTTGTTAGTCAACTAAGAACATGCTCTAAATTTTTCTTGTTTGATATCCATATTGATAATCCTTCATTACTCCAAAATATTTTATATCAAACTCATTGCTAAGTTGTATTTTTAACTTGTGCATTTTTTACTGTCTTTTGCAGCAATAAACATATTATCTACATATATAGTCAATACACATAGAAACCATCATGTAATTTATTGAAATAAACACATTGATCATACTTTCTTTATTGTATATTCAAATGTAAAATTCTTATCACTTATAAATCACGTAACTGATTGTAGCTGGTAGGTAATCTCTTTCAAATGATAGATCATACTTAATGTAGGATAAACTTGACTCGATTATAGTATAAGAATAAAATGAAGAAATACCTTATTATATAATTACAAATTTAGCCATTAATCCTAAGATCATATGCACAAATTCAAACAAGATCATTAAGGAAAGAAGTAAATTTTAAAAACAATTATTGAATTCTTAGATATAGATCAACTTTTTTTTCTTATTTATAATCACAGAACAAATCTAAGAAAAAAAAATAAACCTCTTAAATCAATCACAATTGACCTACATAGTAACTTTAACAATTTATTTTAACGATCAAGATTATATATAAGACTCTTATAAGATTATATATAGAGGTGAACAAAAAAATCAAAAAACCGATTAAACCGAGAAAACCGGTAAAACAATAACCGAAAAAACCAAACCGAAAGAAAAAACCGATTAAACCGATTAAAATTTTGAAAAAACCAACCGGTTCGGTTCGGTTCAGTTTTATAACTGAACCGAACCGAAATTGAAAAAAACCGAGCCAAAACCGAAAAAACCCAGCCAAAACCGAGCTAAACTAGAAAAACCGAGCCAAACTAGTTTGAAACGGTTTTTTCCTTAAAAAACTGAACCGAACCGAACTGAAACCAGTCGGTTTGACCTGGTTTTGGTTCAGTTTCAGGTTTTTTTTTTTAATTTTTTTTTCAGTTTGATTATTTTTTTTTATAATAAGAGTTGTCTTGATGTAACTCAGTCAACTTGATATGTCTAAAGATAATCTCGATGATGGTAAAAAAATCATGGTTTGGCTTTAACAATGTATCAAAATAACATCTTATTTTTTTTAATACTAGGATGAAAATATATTAAATCAACTCAGGCTGCACAGTTTAACACGTCAAATATGTGACATGTATTATGTATTGTATTAGATTTAACAACTTTTTTAAAAACTATTTTTTACTTAATGATATGATAACAAAAATAGATACTCATAAAATTAAGTATCAATTAAATATCGGAATATTTGTTTGAGACTGTGATAATCTCATAAAAAATAAACCAAAATAAATTATGAATATCAATTTAAAACTAACTAAATATTAAAGGATAAAATTGTTGAAAAAAAAACACTAAAGAATTCAACTGAAAGAAAAAAAAATGAAAGATTATTTTTTAATCATGGACTTTCCTAGATTGTAAAAAAAAATTAGAATTATTTTTTATTTGATAATATGATAAAAAAAATTGATGTTTGAAAAAATTGAGTACTAAACAAGTATCAGGATGTTTGCTTTAAGACTATGATAATATTATAAAAAGTAAATTAAAATAAATTATGATGACCAATTCAAAATTTATAAAATATTAAAAAATGAATTTGAAAGAAAATAATTGGGAATATATAATTTACAGAAAAAAAGGAAAAAAAAAAGAACTTCACTATTTCACCATAAAGATTTTCAATTATTTTAATAGAGTAGCTATAATGATAATTGAAGTTATATTTCTAAGTTTATATTTTTAAAATAAGAGATACCAATTTAATACAAAAATTGTCAAACCTTAAATAAATTTAATCAGATTTAAAACATTAAATATTTTAATTTAATAACTATTCAATTTTTTATATATAATTTAAAATAATTTATTAGTGATTAAAAAAATTATATTAAATATATGTTTTAAAGCATGTGTCAAGAAAACTAAATACATAGAAAGAGGAAACAATAAAATCTCCTTCCATGTGGGTTTTACAAAAGGCCAAAAGCTAGTGGAAATTTAACTCTATATCAAACGATTTTATAATGTTCAGAATCCAAAAATATAAAAATACTCTTTTAACATGACAACACCATATACTTCATGAACATCTATGATATCTTAACTCTAATTAAAAAATTATATTCAAAATAATACTTCATTAAAATAAAATATATCAAATCATAAATTAATTAAACCCAATATAAATCCCTCATCAAATAGCCTAATTTCAAAGTAAAAAAAATAAATTCAAATGCAATATACCACTAAAATTATAAATTGATATAATTATTGAAATATAAAATTTTAAAAATCAATTAGAAACTTTTAAAGCAATTGGCTGACATTGGAAACTTCTTCCAAACCTTTTGAAAAGAAAATAAAGGGTGAGTGTCACACTTAATAAATAATAATTCGTCTACTTAATTAGACTAACCATGTCAAAACTTATTAATACATATAGATTAAAATTAATTCATTTGTTAAACCAAAATATTAGTATTTTTAAATATTCAAAATTCCAAAAGCATATTTATAAATTATTCATAAAGTTAAATAATTCAAATCAATCATTTTAAACACAAAATCTTGTTTACACACTTATATTCAAAGTCAAATTCAAATTCAAAGGACTAAGATTTCTCTAATCATAATAACAATGGGTTATATTTTACCATATGAATTGGCATCAAATTCTAAATAGACTTGTCTATAAATGCTAATATTTAACCTCTAAAGGTTGAATTTAAAGTGATATGATTAAAAAATTGATATCTTCTCTCAAATGTAGAAAAGTCGAACTAATAAATAACCTAATAAGACAGGGGTTAAACTATAAAGAGGTTAACTATATAAATTATAAATAACAACAACAATAATAATAAGTTAAAAAGAACTTTGAGATGTAAAATTAATATGAGGATTAAACAACAATAAAAATAAATATTAAGGTTAGAGGATCTATTAAAAGTTTTTCAAATAAATATAATATAAACTCTTTTTATTACTTAATTGGAAACCACATACAAAGAAAGTTTCAATCGAATTATAAATTATTAATATAATTATATTAGTTATTTTATTCAAATAATGTTAATACTTGTAAATGTTGTCAGGTATTCATAATTATAACTTATGTTAATAACAAATCAAGTTTCTTTCATAGCACAGATGTTCCAGTTTGGATTGTACCAGCATCTCTTTTCTAAATTTATGTCTTTTTTTGTTTTCTCAATTTTAGTAGTTAAACTCATCAATCAATTATTTTATTTATATGATAGGTCTATATTTAATATGAATATTTATTATAAATTAAATGTATTTTATAATATTAAACATGATATTATAAAACATACTTTAGTTAAGGAGTTATCTATACTTTAAGTGCAAAATAATGATATAAAATCTTGATAAAAATATACTTTTAAATATTAATCATAAAGCATAGCTAATTAAATTCATATTCACATTCAATCAATGAATAGGTTCAAAAAAACAAAATACTTTTTCAATCATAAACATATTTTCACAAAACATTTAATATTATTTACAAATCATTTATCATGTTTGATCTATTTAGTTTACAAAACAATAAATATTTTAATAAGAAAAACTCATTTAATACATAAAATATATACTTTTTAACTCAAAATAGCTAATTAAAGAGATGAACAATTACATACATGTTACATAAATCAAATCATAGAAAAAGGTTAGAAACATTTATACTTCAAGTAAAAAAGTATTCTAATAATAATTAAAGTAAAGGTTTCAAAAATTATTAATTGCAACTATTTTTAAAAAATAATTCATTAAACACCTTCAAAGTATTCAATTTCTAGGTAAAAATCAATTAATTTAAGTATATTAAAACTTTTAAAATAAACTATAAAAGTTGTTCATTCTCCAAAATAAATTTTAGTTATTAACTATTAAGTTTCACTAATTAAAAATTATTTTTTCTTAAACTCATAAAAATTCCAAAAACAATAAAAAACACAATATTTTTTTTAGTAATACATGAAACAAAAAAAATCATAAAATATTCTAGGTGAGTTGTACTCTCCAACTAATTGAGAGTGGGCTATAAGAAAAATTATGTTATTATAAATTAATAAATTACAAATTCAAGTGATCATTCCAACGTGAGAACTCACAACATACTATAATTAGGTATCAAGTTTTAACCATAACACTCACCTCAAGACCATATTCTTGTATTCTAAAGTTACCAACTCATCATTGTTTTTTCAAATCCTTAATTTCACTATTATTCTAAATTAATCTACCAGAAACATAAAAATCACATCCATTTGTAACACTTACTTCTTAAAAAAAAATAGTTAAATGTCAAATATTATAGAAACATTAATTCCTGTACCTTTTCTCAATAATGCTAATATACCTGTAAAAAATCAATTAAAATATATAGATAAAAAAACAGGCACCTCAAGTTATTAAAAAAATAAAAAAGTTTCGCTCTAAATCAAATTATCTCCATAATCTTCTTCTCTCTTTTTTTTTTATTCACGTAGGTTTTAATTGACTGGCAAGATGGAGAGTAAGTGGCTATAAAGTTAATTTTTTTATTCTCCGATTAATTATTCTGTAATTGTTAATATACCCACAGATACTTATAACACCCTTAATTAATAAAAATGGCTTAATAGAAAACCTAGTTAATTACTTTTTTTTTGTTTTTTTTTCTCTTTCACAGATATATCATCAAAAATGCCAATACGAGCATGGTTTAGTGATTATATATTTCATTTTGTAAAATAGCTCCGCAACTCATTTATTTCATTTTTTGTAATATTTTTTTCAATTGTACTTTAAATTGCAATGGGGAAGGTGTGTGTATATATATTTGTTAGATCTCACGACAATCATCCTCGAAAATAAAAGGAAGGAAAGAAAGTGAAATTTGCTGGTACTAATTTATTTGTGGAATTAAAGTTGTTAAAAATTTATTTTTGATATGACATAAAAAATATAATATAAACTTAAATTATAAAAAAAAATCAAATCATTATTTTTTTTTCTAAATGCCATGAATTTAATAATTTAAAAATCAATTTAAATCACTCATCAATAAACCTTGTATGTTTGTGTATGGCTAAAAAGCTTCAACTTGCACTTTTAATTAGTAGATTTTGAATATGTTCATCGTACAATTTAGTTAGTAAGTTAGATATAAAGCTTGAAATGTTAAGAGTTTATTTGGCAATATAGTTATAGTTATTTTTTAAATAATTTTTCACGTTAAAATACATGTAAATAATATTTTTTTATTTTTAAAAAAAATATTTTTGACCTCATCATATCAAAATAATTTTAAAAATATTAAAAATATATTAATTTGAAGTTAATAAAAAAATTTAAATTTTTTTAAAAATACTTTTAAAACACAAAAAAATAAATGAATTGGTAACTATGAATATATAGTCACACATACATTATATTACTATTATTTTATATCAATTTATAAACAAATCAAAGAGCAAAGTATTATAAAATACATAATTTTAGTTCACTTACGTCAGCTGTTGACCGAGTTAACTATATGTTAAATAAAGATGTTTTTTAAAAGATATTTAAGAGAGTTATTTAAAATAATTTTTATTTAAAAATATATTAAAAATATTTATTTTATTTTTAAAAAATTATTTTTAATATTAATATAATAAATTTAAAAATATTTAAAAATAATTTAATTTTTTAAAATTTTATAAGATAATAATTACACAGCCTTGCAAAACTCACCTTAAAACTAACAAGCAAGCAACAACTACAAGTTTGCAATTATCTTTAAGTGTACTCTAAAAATTATTAACATTATTTTCAAAATTTTGCTTTGGATGCCACCTAGATTAAGATACATCCTCAGTATCCATCCAAATCTAAATATTTAATATACAATATCATAAAAATGTATATTTTTGTAAAAATTATAAAAATAATTTCAAACTTGTGATTTCACCTAATTTTATTGATTTTACCTAGTTTTAACCTAATTTTATTTATTTTCAAAATTTTAAAATAATTTTATATATTAAATATAATTTTACAAGTCAAATATAAAATCATAAAATTATAAAGAAATTTGGCAAACATCACGCGAAAGAACATCCAAACTTTGAGGGGTTAGTCAAATATAAAATCATAAAACATCACGCCCTTAAATATGAATGGCCTTCGGCTTAAACAGTGATAAAAAGTTAGGGGTTAGGATAATGTGGTTTGGGACTGGGCTGGGAACTAATGAATCTGGGTCTATCATCCGTATCTAAACTTTCAAACGGGCTTCAATATTGTTGCTGTTATAAGCTAGCAAAGTGTCTAGCCATAATATGCTACAGTTTCTTTCTTCTTCTTCTTTTTTTTTTTTAAAAAAAAACACATAAACAAAACAAAATTAAGAGTTTTTGTCTTTGAATAATATTTATTTTCTATTAAATCCAACCGTTTGATTGGATTTAAATAAAACGTTAGCTATAGTAAGAGTATTTTTCAGCATGCTAGGCATATTTTCGATGCATATATTGTCTCTAGTCTAAGCTACCATCGAATTTAAAGTCATTGAAATTGAATGCTTATTTGTTTTCCTTAAACTGTGTTTGTATGTTTTCTTGAAAATTAATTATTGGCTTCATGCAACCACAAGTGATCAAGGACTGTTTCTGTTACTTTTTTGTGTTTTGATTTGGGATTGAATTACCTTAAAATTTTAATGTTGATAAAATGGGGGGAGGGGGCGGGGTGTATTTTATTTAGCAAGCTTTTATGTAAAATCAAGAAATTTCTTAATATATGGCATCATTAATTGCTATCGTGTGAGTGTGTATTTGATCACGAGGTATAGAGATTTTTTTTAAAATGTTTTGTAATTAAAAAAAATTAAATTGATATTTTTTTATATTTTATTTATAATTTTTTACATAAACACATTAAATTAATCAAAAACCATATAAAAAACCATCAATTTAATGTTTTTTTAAAGTAAACAAACTTTAAAAAACAAGTTCAACCACAAAAACAAACACTAATTGAAACTCTTATGATCAAAACGCTTTATAAATTCTTTTATCCATGTATGTATACAAGATTTTCTTGTTTAGTTTTTTTAAAAGATTTTATTTTTTATTTTTTAATTGATTTGATATGAATATTAGAAATTGTTGTCATAACCCAATTCTGGGTTATTTGAAAAAAATCATTTTTTTTCAAAATAATAATAATAATGACTGGCAATGTGAAGAAAGCAAACTAGGAAATCAAGCTACAATTTTGAGGAAATTCAATGCCTAATTATACTTCACTATATCTAAAAATGAAGAAAAAAAATACAAATTCAAGGTCTTAAATGATTATTGGATAAATTTGTATAAAAATTAAGTTCAGGGACATAATTAAATTTTTAATAAGCCAATTTGATTTAATCATAGGCCAAATTAAATTTTAATTATGTTTAAGAATTAATTTGGGTCCAATTGAAGGATTTAATTAAGTGCAAGGACTTCATTATACTTTAAAATAGGTCAAATTAATTTTATTTGGGGCTTAATTGGTGAAAAATTAAGTTTGAGAACCTAATTTGGGCTTAATTAAGAATATTATGAATTTAAGAGACCAAATTTACTTTTTATCATGTTAATTGATTGAAATTAGAGGCTAAATTGCAAGAAAATTGAAGTTTTAGGGTCAATTAAGGGCGAAATTGGATAAATTCAAAACCAATGACCAATCTACAAAATCCGTCATAATTTAGGGGCTTAATTGGTAAAAACTGAGGGCCAAATTAAAAAAATTAAAAGCTTAATGGTTAATTAAGGGTTCAATTGATAAAATCTGATACCAAGGATTGAAAATGCAAGTTCAGGCCGAGTAAATGAAAAATATTATGATCCTCCAACTATACTTCGATACAAATATGGATCATGAAATAGAACATCATTATATTTTATCAAGGTTAACAAGGTTGACATTGAAGTAACACATGGTTTTGCTTTGTTCATTCTGCTACGCATTAAGAGATCTAGAATATAATATTTTTATAATAGGTAGAGATTATGACCAGCTCAAATAGCTTTAATATTTAGAAAGAAACTGAGTTCATCCTATATCTTTGATTGCAAAATCAGCCTACAGTAAGTTTATCACTTTGTTTATAAAATTAATGTCACTTCAAGTTAAGATTATATCATCAACATAAATCAAAAAATAGATAAGATTGGACCTTTGATGATAAATAAAGTAGTGATTGACTTGACTTCCAATAAAGCCAAAGGCTTTGAAGTTATCATTCAAGTGTGAAAAACCATACTCTTGGTGCTTGATGAAGACTATAGAAAGGCTTTTCAAGTTTGCAAACATGGTTTGGGAATTAAGAATGAACAAAACCCAAAGGCTGAGCCATATAAACATTTTTGTGCAAATAACCATGTAGAAAAGCATTTTGGACATCAATTTATCTAAAATGTCAACTATGAGAAATAACTAGTGATAAAACTAACCTTAATGTTATAGGTTTCACTAAAGGACTGAACATTTCACAGAAATCAACTCCTTCTTGTTAATGGAATCCTTTAGCTACAAGTCTTGCTTTAAATATTTTAATGTCACCATCATATTTCATTTTGATTTGATATACCCCACTCGTATCCAACTAGATTAGCATTAGTTGGTTTGGGAATTAAATTCCAAGTTCTATTTTTTAAGAAGACATCAAATTCTTTGTTCATTGTAGCTCTCGAGTTTGAATTTTTAATAAATTTTATATAGCAAGTTGGTTCTTGTTCTAGTGTTTGGAATGTGACCAAAAAGGCTTTAAGAATGGGATATCTAACATGTAAATCAAATGTTAATTAGGGCTTATGGATGTTGTTTTTGCTTCTTGTGGTCATCGGGTGCAAATTGTGTTTTTATGAAGCAGGTGGAGAAGGTAAATGAGCTTGTGATGGACTATATTCATTTTGAGGTTGAGTGATATCCCTTGCAGGAGAGCCCAAGGCAACATAATGATCATGAATAAGACTAGATGATAAGACCATATTTAAATTGTTTGGTATAGCAGATGTTAAAGTTTCACCTGCAAAAAAAAAAAAAAAAACTAGTAGAAGACAAATTAAGATTAGATGGTAAAGTAATAGGATTAACTTTTGATGAAGGATTGATGGATTTTGTTTTGTTATATGGATAGAGATTTTCATCAAATATAACATGGTGAGACACAAAGATTTTTCCTATAAAGACATCTAGACATTTGTAACCTCGATGATCAATATTATACCCAATAAAAATGCAGTTTTTGGATTGAAAATGATGCTTATGGCAATTATAAGGATGTAAATAGGGTTAGCATGCACATCTAAAGGCACGTAAAAAATTATAATCTGGTTTTTAATAATGAACTATTTCATATGGTGATTTCTGGTTTAAGATTGGAGTTAGTAATCTATTAATAATAAAAACTACAGTTAAGAACGTATCTTCTCAAAATAATTTAGGAAAATTGGAGTAAGCAAGTTATATCAGTCTAACTTCAACAATTTGCTTATGATGTCGCTCAATGGCACCAGCTTATTTAAGTGTATAGAGACATGTTATTTGATGCTTAATTCTTTGATTTCATAGATATGTATTTAAGCTACAATAATAACCCCTCCAAATCAATTTGAAAAGCTTTAATTATTCTATCAAAGTGACATTGTACAATAGCTTGGAAACATAAAAAGGTTTGATATGCTTTAAATTTTAGTTTTATAGGAAAAGCCATAAGAATTTAGTAACATCATCTAAAAATCTGATGTAATATCACACATTAGTAGTGGATAATATAGAAGATAGCCCTCAAACATCCAAATTTATTAATTCTAAGGTTTCAACACTTTATACATATTTATAAAGTGCATAAAATTAATCTTGGCTAGTTGATAATTAGAACAAATGGAGCTATTTTTATTTTGAATAGATAAAGAAGTAGCCTTATTGATAACTAGAAATGAAACATGTTTAAGACAACGATGCCATATTTAGGAAGACACAAATGCTAGAGAAAGTTTATAGATAAAGATGAGTTAATGAAGCTGCAGGTTGTAAACACCACTACTGAGTAAGCCGTGGTGTAGGATATTCCTCGAGTAGTCCTTCACAGTGAAGAAAAAGGCATGAAACTTAAAGAAAACATTATTAGCTAAATAAAAATGCTAAATAGATAATAAATTTCTTTAAATATCAAGAACAAGCAGAATTTGATTAAGAACAAATGATTTAAAGGGAGACGATATAATAAAAGTACCACTTTGCATAATTTTCAGACCTGCACTATTAGCCACCTCAATATGATCTTGTATATCATAGCCTTCATGTTGAACATAAATATTATTCATGTCATTTATGAGATGATGGGTGGCTCCTATGTCGGGATGTCATTATTTGTTAGCATAGTTATTAAATTCGACTCGGGGGTTGACCCAACTAAGGGGTCGGGTCTCGAGTTTCACGGGTCAACTCGAGTCAACCCGAAAAAAATAAAAAACATTAAAGTTTTAAGTTATATATATTTTAAACAATGAAATTTAAAAGAATATTTAAAATATTTTTTTATCTCATATTAAAATAATACTATGTTATGCTTTTAAGTTGAAGTATTTAAACAAAAAAAAAATTATCCCATATTGAAAAAACATAACTTTGTTCTTAGAAACATAACATATATATACTAATAGGTTTCAAATATCATATTAAAAAAACATAACTTATTTCATGGGAGCATAAAGTATATATACGAAAGGATTTCAAATCTCATATTGAAAAGATATTATGTTATCCTTTCAAGTTGAAGTATTTCATCCAAAAGGTTTTTTATTCCATATTAAAAAAACATGATTTTTTTCTTGAGAATGTAAAGTATATATACTAATGAGTTTTAAATCCCACATTGAAAAAACATTACTTTTTTCATGGGAATATAAAGTATATATACGAAAGGGCTTTAAATCCCATATTGAAAAGATATTATGTTATCATTTTAAGTTGAAATATTTAAACCAAAAGGTTTTTTTTATCCCACGTTGAAAAAACATGATTTTTTCTTGGGAAGATAGAGTATATATACGAAAGGGCTTTAAATCCAACATTGAAAAGATATTATATTATCTTTTTAAGTTGAAATATTTAAACCAAAAGGTTTTTTATCCACATTGAAAAAATATGATTTTTTTCATGGAAACATAAAGTATATATACTAATAGGTTTCAAATCCCACATTTGAAAAAAAAACTGGGTCTCGTACGGGTTCACCCGAGTCATGGGTCGACCCGCCGAGTTACCCTGGTTTGGTCAGGTTGTTGCCACAGCCGGTGTTTTATTAAACCCAGATCGGTCTAGTTATCAGGCCGAGCCAGGTTTAATAACACTATTTTTTAGTTTACAGATAGTAGGAAGTAAGTGGTGCTTGTGGTTGGTTCTTTGAATTGTGTTGATCTTGATAAGATAAATCAAAGTAATGATAGCATTTGTGAGGACTATATCTTGGTTTGAAGCATACTTCACAAATAAAAGAGTTTGATTGGCTAGAATAATAAGATTAAGAATGTCCTTCATGTTCTCAACCACAATAGCTACCACAATTTTAATTAAAGTATTAAAAAGTTTCATATTAGCGGTTTTGCTGTTGAGGTTGTGTTGTGACCATATTTATAGAAGTAGCAATTTGAAGGGGCTAATTATTATGATTTATCCATGATTCATAGATGAGAAGAAGGGAGTAGAGTTCCTCCAAGCTGATAGGATCGAGTCTTGAGGTAGTTATGGAGGCCAAGGAATCATAATCTTAGCCAAGTCTTGCAAGAACATAAATTATTATATCATCACTGATAAGAGGTTGTCCAGCAAGGGCAAGCTCGTCGGTCATTCTTTTAATAGAGAGGAAATATGCATTTGTTGTTAATGCATCTTTTTTAGCATTAGCCAATTAGGTTTGAATTTGGATTGCTTTAGCACAAGGAAGAGAAGAGAAGTTACACTCAAGTGAAAACCATACCTCATGAAATATGGTTAGGACATGACTTGAGTGAGGACATCCTCTGTAAGTAAGGAGTTGATGGTGAAAGATAAGCTCATTCTCAAACAAAGTCGTATAGTCACTCATCGTATTAGGATAACTTGCATCTATTAGTAGTAAGCTTTTCCACTTACCTACCTGAATGAAGGCATCGACTTTCTCTAGCACTAGTGATCTATGGCTTTTGGGCCCCCATCCCAAGCGGGTATTCCATACATGACTAAATAAGAGCTTTTCACTTTAGAAGTTTCATATGCTCATTAATCATAATTGTACTTACTAGCGAACAAGAGTGTAAAAAGAATCAACAACTGGATCTTTTTGGTTTAGCTCCATCTATGAGTTTTTTAAATCAAATAGGTGAATAATAGTAAGAGTAGTTACAAATTTCTCTCTTAGGGTCGGGGTGTGGATTAGGGAAAGACTTACTAGGATTAAGAAATCCTAATAAAGCCACTAATTATATTAAGGATTTGGAATTTTTTGAATGAAACCTGTGTTGGAGTTAGAAAAATATATTTCTTTGGGTGGGATGGAGATTATGCTATCAATATAGCCAAAAAGGTCATGACCTTGGAAGTATGGTCAAGCTTGAGCTTTTCACATAAGATAGTTAGAGGAGTGTAGTTTGACATTTATAGTAAATGGAAGATTGAAGAGGGTTGGGATAGTAGCAGGAGCTATGGAGTTTGAGGAGGATGAGAAGGCCATTTAGGATTAGAGAGGAGAAGACGTGTATCTTTTAGTGATTGAGGTATCAAGATATAATTTTTATTATTCTTTAAGACAATCTCTCAAGTGAAAGTCTTTTAAGCTTAAAACTTGCACAAGCCTACATTATTTTATACTTAATTTTTATCAAATAAATAGTGATGGTGAGATTTGAACTCGTGATGACTTGGTCATCAAGGCTCTAACACCATATAACAATTTCAACTTGTAAAGAAGAACACAAAAATATTGTGATGTCTGTATTATTCATATATGCATTTATAAAGAGTTTAAATAAAAAATAATTATAATTATTATCCTATTTGCATATACTTCTCATGAGTTTAAAATTTAAATAGATATAAACTTGTTGATTTCAAAATTTGAATATTAGATAGCTACACTCTTGCAGATATGGAATTTGTTGAAAGATGGATATGTTTAGAATTCTCTTTGACCTCTTCTTTTATAGTAAGCATTAGGAATGTTTCATGAAATGAGTATTCTTGTTTTCTTTATGACTTGTATTGTGCATGTTATGATGAGGATAAATGTATTTGTATATGGTATTGTCCATTAAGCATGGAAAAAATTAAAGAGAAGCATCTCATTTTGCAAAGCAATTAGTTAATTAGAAATGTTTAGTATATTGTTGACTTAAATATATAATATAGAAATCACGTGGAATTATCAAATTTGATGGTTAACTTGACTTTAACCAAAGCTATATTTCCTATTAAATCATAACTTATCAGGGTTTTAATGGTTATATATTATAAAGCATGAAGTGTTAAGACCAATGCATGCTTTATACATTTGTATATGTAAGTATTGATTTTAAGAAATATATAGATGTTTTTCTATAAATATGTAAAGCAAAAATTTTGATTCTATAGATATTTAGAAGTATGTATATTCTTTCTGTTTATTGTCTCTACCTATGCAATTAACATAAGAAGCCATCTTTTTTTTTTTGCATTTGAGATTAAAAAAATTATATTTTATAACATGTTTAATTTCTTACTTGTGCTTATTTTTTCCTTTTAAGTATCATGTATATAAAATGAAACAAGTCCAAGTCCGATAAAAACGTTACTTCTTCATCAAGTAGTAGTGTTGGTGATCATGTCATGAATATAGATTATAATTATAAAGAGATAATTAATATAGAAGTTATCAACCAAGGCTTAATCAATGAGGACAATACAACATGTATCTCTTATCTAATAAAACCTATTTCATGCAAAATTATAGCTGAATAAAAAAGCAAGTTATCTATATATTTATGATGAAGAGGTCATTCAAAAAGTCATTATCTTAATAGAGTTAATAGAGTCAACTTCATGATCATCTTAAATGGATGTATATAGTAGATACTTGATGAGAAAAGTTTAAGGTTATATAATAATTTTTAATTTGAGTTACTAGTTTTTAAAAAATTTAAAACTAATTGGTGTATAAAATCAATTAAGAAATTTTTTTAATACAATGAGAGCAATGAGGTGGTTGTCAAGAGAGTATGGAAAAACCACAGTGCAATTAGGTAATTTTAAATAAGTTAATGTTCTATTATTGTAAACTTGTATACCTTTCCTTACCTAATTGTTTTTAAATAAATTTTTATATTAGGTTACATGATTTTTAATACAATATCAATAAACATGCAATTAGAAAAATCAACTCGAATTACATAGAGAAGTAGAAAAGCTATAAACTAAGGCATGTCATATAAAGTAATGGGCATTGTATAAAAAATTTATGGTTTCAAAATTTTATACAAAACGCTCACCATCCAGTACATAAAATATAAATAAATAAAAAAACTCATGATTCAATAAACAAGTGCACCAGATAAGCGATTTTATTTATCAACCACATAAAACACTTAGTAAAAGCCTGTTTATATATTTTATTATTTACGTTGAAGTTTTAATCATGTGTTTTTTTAAGACTTTTAACAAAATATTTAATTTGTAGAAAAAACAGTTGGGACAAGAACCGACTCCAATGAGGTTATATGATAAAACTCATATAAGGAAAAGGGGATAGAGAAAAAATAAGAAAACATTTGTTGATACAAAAGCATAAGTGTTTTTTGTAAATATTTTGATAGTTATTATTTATTTAAGATGGTTTATTTGTATTAATAACATGCAATGTAATTGAATTTAAGAATTGTTTTTGTTATATAGAAGACATATAATGTCAACATGCTTGTGCAATTTAGTGAAGACACTTTCACTCATCTTCTTTGTAATTCTCAAGTGTGGTTAGAAACAATTGTAGGTAATAAACTCGATAAAAATCAGGTTTATAATTTGTTTATGGCTTCGGTCCAATAACTAAAGGCGGACCACACTATTTCAACTATATACATATTATAATTTTTTTCAAGCTATACATCGCATGAATTTAATGAGATTGTCAACATAAAGATTAAAGAACAATTATATATTGAGATACAAAATATAAGAGCATTAACTCAAATAGGATGTTTTGGGATCAAATAAATATAGTTACAGATATACATTTTTCTTTTTTTTTCTGGACCTTTTAATTCAAGATCCTTTTCTTCCCTTTCCCCTCACCTTGTTCAACACGTTCGATGTCATATATCAAGTGCACGAGTGTGTGTATTATGTTGTTGATTTTATTTTATTTTAATTGAAATTTTAATTTTTAAAATGTAGGAATTTTAATGTATTATTCATATCTATAGCTTTTTAAAAACTATTTGTATATAGAATTCTATTTGTTTATCTAATTGACTTGAACTATTTATATGAATTGTGAAATTTGCATAAGTAAATTCTTGGAAATAAGTTATGACTGTGATTGTTGGTTTATTGTGAGCAAACAATTATTGACTTAGGCATCATAACAAACAAACCAAAAAAAAATACAATTTCTAATAGAATCACCAATAGAAGTGTAATTCTATCGGTCAAGATTTCTATTGAGAAATTCCACACCTATTATGGATTTTTCCGTAAAACTTATAGAATATGTAACAACTACCAATAAGAAATTCTACACACGACGAGATACTTTCCAATAATGGATTTTCATTGACGATTCCATTGGCATTGAAAAATGATGATGAAATCTTCACTACACACGAATGGAGTCTTCTGTCAACATTTGCCAGCTTTATGATAATGTCGTCTCCACATTGGTTGAGTTCTAAGTAAAATCCTTCATCCGTATGTTTTTTTTTTTAAATATATTAATAATTGTTAGATAAAAAGAAAATTGCTCCTGGCTCCACTATTGCGTAAGTGGCATATGAGTGCTGGAAAAGAGAAAAACCCAAACAAATAAAGAAAGAATAATGAAGCAATATTCAGAAATCTACAAGTTATATCTCAATATTATTTTAAGTACTCGTAAGTGTGGAAGGAACACGGACTATGGATCAAACTGTTTTAATATTGGCTATCTAATTATTGGGGATATTTATTTGACAATGGTTTACGAGTAGAAGACAAAATGATTGCTTGATTGAAGTTGTTTAATCTTCTTTAAATTTGGCCAGTAGAATTCACTCGCTTGAGATTGAGGTAAGGCTTTAAGTTCAAACTATATATCCTGCTGGAAGAAAATTACATACAAAGAGTGGAAATAATTGTGTTTGGTTGCTTCAGCATTCAACTTAGTAGAGGCAAGTCAACAACTACACCGATCGACGACAACGGGTGCTAAATCAGGCTAACTGGTAATTATAAAGTTGCCCGGAGTGATACCAACAGGTCCATAGACGAATGCGTTCAGATCAGGGATACAAGGACTCTTATGGGAGGGGAAAAACCACAAGGTTACCTTCCCGTCCTATCGCAGAGATCCATGGCAAATTATATATATATATATATATATATATATATATATATATATATAAACGAGAATATAATGCTTTTCTTGTATAATAAATTTGAAAAATATTACTGTCTGATTTTGTCTCCCAAACTCCACTGTATAATTGAGACGAATCATCAACATCAATAAACTCTATCTAAATACATTATAATATAAAAATCTAATATAATTGGATGAAATACAAGGTAATATTCAAGATAAACCCCTTGCCCCCAATTGAATCTTTATTATGAATAACTCAAGGTCAAATTATAGACTGAAGTGTATAGGAATATTTTATTTTTTTAGATTTTTTTTGTTATGACTAGTGATATTTTTTTTACATAAATAATTATTAAATTATATGACTGTATAGATTTTTCAATTTAAACTTCAAATTTTTCATGTAAAAAAATATATTAAAACAACCTGGATATCTGATTTTTTTTTTTAAAAAGAGAATTTATAACCCACGGCGGCCAGAGATGTTCTAATCTATGTTCCAGCCCCCAAAGTACCGTAATCAATGATGTAATTAATGAGGATATTTTTATATTCCATGCGTTTTTCAGTTGCGTTAATCACGCTTGAACCATCACTTTCAACATTGTTATGCCCTTGTGATTCCCACGTTGTTATCGCCGTAACCCTTCACGTATCCATCGTCTTCGTCTTCTCTGTAATCATAATCCTGATCTTCTGCTCTGCAATAGGGGTTTGTGCGCGTGTTATTTTTTTCTTGATGTTTTTCTTTGACATGAACGAATTCCATTCCTAAGTTCATGTCAACAAGTCATCGTAATCACAGTTAATCATGGACTTTGGAGTAATATGAATGAAGACTCAATCTTTATATCCAATCATCAACATTAGAGAATAAAATAAATATATATTAAAAATTTACTTAACATTTTAAGTTTTGAAGGGAGATTAATCTTTAATAAGATATTAAAGTCTTAATAATTAAATAATTACATCTTTAAATTTTATTATTTTTATTTATTTGATAAAAATTAAGTATAAGATAGTATAAATATGTAAAAGTTTTAAATTTAAAATAACTTTTATTTGATAAATTATATTATAAAATAACATAAATTATATTATAAAATTTTATGTAATGATTTAAACTATTAAATTAAATAAATTTTTTAACATACAGATGAACAACAGTTAGAACCGTCTTTTCAGAATTCCCGAAATATATTTTCTCAACAGTTTAAGATGGGCGCTTCTAGGGCTTTTTTTCCAGATAGGGCAGGAAGGTTGATTGTGATGTGCATGCTGTTTTCAATCCTTCATTGATTTATTTTCCTGTTAAAGGAAAAAACACTTTAATTTGATTGGAAATAGGATTGAATGACGAAAGTACTCAGTATATTTTATATATAAAATTGGGAAGGAGTTTTGTCGGAAATTGGACTTTGTCCTTGTGAACTAGCAAACACAATTTCCAGTCTGGTCTCATATGCTCAACACTAATTTAACTTGTCCTGAAAATACAAGGATACTAGGGATTATCCGCAAGGGTTCTGGTCGCTAGTTCTTAACTAGCTATCTTAGGAGTAGCTTGGATAGGAGATGTGGTCGGTTTTTTGTTATAAAATTTATATAAAAAACATGTATATTTTGTTTTTGTTAGATATATTTAGTATTTTAAAAGAGTTATCCTTAAAAATATTTATTACACCCCCAAACCAAATACATGTTTAATTGTCATGTATTTACGGTGATGAAAGAATTAGTTCTAATTGCCCATTGATATCCCGATCCAAAACCTCGCCCAAACCCTAACCACGTATATATTGGACAAGGTTTGGATGAGATTTTGAATTGGGATATCAATGGGCAATTAGAACTAATTCTCTCGTCACCGTAAATACATGACAATTAACTTTGTATGTGGTTTGGGGGTGTAATGAATTTTTTTAAGGAGATAATTCTTTCAAAACACAAACTAATATAACTGATTAGCTTTTATATATAATATTAGATAGCTAATGTAACTGCCAAAAAAAAAAACTATTTTATTTATAAAATTATCAAAGCTGTCACTTTTTGAAAACCCTGGAACCATGCAATAAAAGGATTCCTAGTATTGGTCCACTAGTAAAACTAATTAGCTTATAAAGGAAATGGTTTAAAAAGTCACATGCTAATCACATGTCCTTTGATTAATTAATTAATCCTAGTATCATAAATATTCTATATAAAAGCTCATGCATCATTCTTCATGGATGGATCAAAAGAAACTCATTTTTTTGAGTTAAAACTGTTTTTGTCTTGATATTAATTTTATTATGTATGTCCAATTAAAATGCTCAAATTATTTTTCTTTGTTTGTTTTAGATGTGTACCAATTAGATGTTAACTTTAGTTCCTTTTAAAAAATTTTATATTTTAAAACATCAATTCACCACTTATTTCTCTTCTATTGACTTTTAAAGTAATGAATTATAAATCTCAATTTTTTTTCATCTTATATTATCATTGAAAAAAAATACTTTTATGATAATAATAAACTTTTAATAAAAAAAATATCAACATAGAATAAATCAACAATTTTATTTTATTATTTATTTTTCATGTTCTCTTTGCACTTAATCTTTAGCTAATCAATAAGAATACCATTGATAAAATCATTGTTGTCATTATTATTATTGTTAATTTCATTAATAACATCACAATCACCATCAAAATACATATTATATATATTGGTGGAGAATCTCAATCAACTTCTATCTTATCATAAAATGGTAACTAAAATTTACACATTTGTTTCTCAATAAATAGCACTTGCTTCTTTTCAAATCTCTTCCTCCATTTATTTGTAGTGTTTTTACACTCTTTCAATCTATCTCACACCATATCATATGGTTTATGGCTTCACCATCATGAAAATAGTTTGTATTCTTATCACTACCTTTCATATATCTAAGAAGTTATAGTTATTTTTCAAAATATGCTTTAAAGCTTCCAATTTAATTTTAATTAGGAATAATACCTCTCACTTAAGTTGGTTTAACATCATTCACAACTCTAACATCTCTTTATTTTAGTTAAACCTTGGAATTCTCACTCATTTTGCTATCATCACCAAAATCAAGATCAATTTTGTATCAATTGATTTAGAAAGAAAAAAGTTAGCTAAAATAATTAACACAACCAAAGATTAGTTGTCTAGGCCAAACAACCAGAAAAAGAGAAAAAAACTCTTTATTTATTAAAATATCAAAGTTGTTGCTTATTTCAATAGTAATAATCTTTAAATACTAGTTCAAGCCTTAGATCCTTGCATGAAAAGATTTAGTCTTGCTCCACAAGTGAAACTACCTAGCTTATAAAGACAATATTTTAACAAGTCATATGCTAATTAATCATATGTTTCTAAATTAATAATTAATCATAATATAACAAAATATTCAACAAGAATTCTTGTATCAATACCTCAACTTTTTACTTAATGGTAATAAACTATGAATACAATAAAAAATTGATGCATGAAAATTCATTTTCATCCCTAGATCTAAGGCGCCACCATTAAGGTTTTGATCCAATAACATATAGGTTCAAATCTCACCTTAAAAAAAATGTTTTGTTTTTTTAAAATATATGGATATCACCAATCCAATTCCTTTCAAATTATTATTTTCAAAATTACATATTATTATCAATTTAAGAAACTCGAAAATATATCCATAGCATACGAGATTGTTGCTTAACTTGCCAATAGTCATTGAGAAATAAGGTATATAAATACAATAAGTTTACTTCTATAAAAAATATTTATGTTTTTATATATCTTTAATATTAACGAGGATAGAAAATATTCTTAGTAGAAAGATTAGGAGCGCTTTTAAGCCTGTTTGGAAGTGTGGTTGCTATTGCTTTTCAAATAGATTTTCATGTCAAAATACATGCCAATGATTTTTTTTATTTTTTAAAAATTATTTTTGACATCAGCCCATCAAAATAATTTAAAAAAACTAAAAACATATTAATTTAAAGTTAATAAAAAAATAAAATAAAATTCAAATTTTAAATTTTAAATTTTTTCAAAAGCACTTTTGAAACGCAGAAACAAACATGCCCGAATAGGTTGATAAAACTGAATCTAAAGAACTTGATGAGTGATTAGTACTTAAAAGTGTATTTTTATCATGGTTTTATATCATAATTTTGCACTTGAAGTATCAATAACTCCTTAACTAAAGCATATTTTATAATAATATATCTAATAATATAAGATACCTTTAATTTATGGTAAATGTTCATTTTAAATGCAGGCCTATCACATAAATGAAAGGATTGATTGATGACTTTAAGAACTTAAATTGTAAGGATAAAGAGATGGCCAAACTTAGAAAAGAGATGTCGGTGCAATCCAAATCGGAACACTGTTTGATAATTGGGTCATATCTGGAGCTATATATCTCAGATTTAGGTCCAATTTATATGGATGGAAAGGTAAGACATAGGCTTACAACTTTCATATGGATCCCAAGATCTAAAAAGGTCATTTTCAAGTCCACATTGTAGCAACAACAAAGAAGCCCTAATCTGTCTTCCAGTCCGAGCACTATTTGGTATTTTGGTCATATCTAGAGTTATAGAAGTCCAAATGAGCTGAATGTTTTACACAAGAAATCTGAGACAATTGCCTACAACTTTCATGTTTTTGACTGGCTTCAATTTTGACGTTATCAATGAAGTTTTGGGCAGACAAGAGAAGATAAAGATTGTCACCAAGTCAAGAGTTGGTCACCCACTTAACAATTAGTCATCAAATCAATAGTTCTTAATTTTGGCCTATAAAAGGAGGCATTTGACATGCATTTAGGCATCTTGGTGTTCAGATCAAGATCATGCTCTTCCTTTCTCTCTTTGTTTTTTATAATATTTATGCTTTACTTTCATTAATATCAAGTTTATGCCTTTCATTTCCTTTCTTTTACTTAGTTAACTTTTATGTTCTTATTTTGTTTATCTATTTTTCTTTCTTTCATTATGTCTAGCTAAGTTAATTATGTCAAGGTGAAAAGGTTACACTAATGGTGTAAGAATAACTATAATGTAAACTTAATATGGACTTTAATGTTTGATACTAACATGTTTTATATTTGTTATCTTATCCACTCTTTAATACTTTTCTTGTTAAATAACTAATCTTGATTTATGTTGTATAACAGTTGGTACAACAAATGCTTGGCACTTTTATAGTTCATATTATATGGTATAACCGACACCTGAGCTATGAAAGGAACTTAATTTGTTGTTAACATAAGTTATAATCATGAATGCTTGACGAGATTTACAAGTATTAGCATTAATCAAATAACATGACTAATGTAATCATGTTAACAATCTATAATCATATTGGAACCTCATTTGGTGTGGTTTCCAACTGTTTATACTATACTTGTTTGACATACCATTAGTGGAACCTCTAACCTTGGCATTTGTTCTTATTATTGTTTAATCTTTACATTAATATTCCATCTCGAAGTTCTCATCATCTTCTTCTTCTTCTTTATTATTATTATTACTACTACTACTACTAGTACTACTACTACTACTACTACTACTAGTATTATTATTATTATTATTATTATTATTATTATTATTATTATTATTATTATTATTATTATTATTATTGCTACTATTATTATTATTGTTGTTATTATTGTTACTATTGTTGTTATTTATAGTTGTTGTTTATAATTTGTGCAATTAACCTCCCTGTGGTTCGACCCCGGTCTTGCCGGGTTATTTATTACTTCGACACTCCTGCACTTGGGAGAAGACATCAACCTTTTCGTCGTGTCAATGAGTTCAACAACATCTACAAGAGAAACACTCTAATAATTAAGTTGGTATTAATGGTTGTACAGGTGAAAAGAAGAGTGAGTTATATTTTGTAGGTTTAAATGTTTCTTAAGCCTTATTTAAGTCTTTGTATTGGACTTATATTGTATTAGACTTGTGTTAAGTTTTGTGTTTGTTTAAAGACATGTAGTCTAAACAAATGAGGTCTTAACATTTGAGCTTTATTTACATAGATTTTTTTAAAATAAATATTTTGATAAATATCTAAGTTTTAATATATTTTATATGAATATCTCATAAATATCTTAGATATTTATGGAGATATGTACACATTGTTTATTCGGGATGAACTGGTCAATCTAGGGTTGTTAAATGAATCGATCAATCATTTCCTGTATAGTTTTTCTACGTATCTAGAACTCCAAGTCTTGCAAACAAATATGTCACCATTTTAGGGAAGAAAATACTAACAATGGGTAATGTCAACTTTTTGGTGTACAAGCTACCATAAAAGTTGTTTGTAGGTGCAACCATGAACATAGCCATGAAACGTAACCATGGATTTAATCATAACCATTGATGTAGTCATGTGCATTATGATTGGTGTGACCATTAAAATAGTCATGTGGGGCGTAGTCGCGAGTATACCTTCTAGCATAGTCACGTGGGGTATAGCCATGGGCATAACCACTAACTTAGGCACTAACATCACTTGTCATTGATGAATTTATAGACATGACCACTATCATAGCTACCACTATATTAAGGTTTCATCAACCATGAAAAGAGCTTTAGAGAAACAAAAATGAATTGTTTTTTTTTTCTTTCAATTCTAATAAAAGAAAGATTGAGAGCGTTTTTCATGGACTGATAAAACTAAATCTGAAAGATTTAATTGATTAAATATATTGTAAATATCTATATAAATATTTATATTAAAAAAAATTATATAACAAAACTTCATCTTTCTAGACTAGAGACTATAACTCATTACTCTATAGCTCATCTCTTTATACTTCTGATTTGTAGACAATATAAGACTCAACATAAGTCTATTATAGTACAAGTTTAATACAAGACTTAAACAAAATTTAAAGAACATTTAAGCTTAAAAAACATTTATTCTTCTTATCACTCATGCAAACACCTTATTGACTTTAAAATTAAAGTGTTTTTCTTATAGATATTGCTGGATACACCAAATTTTCTAGATCTAGTTTATCATCTCATGAAAAGCATCCCCGATCTTTCTCTTGGTGATATATTCTAGTCTCATAAAAAATTAATTTTAAAATTAATCATAGGGTATGAAAAATATTGATTTACCCATATTCATGAGTAGGGTACATTTTCCTATATATAAGGCATAGTTTGAAACTCGACCTGATAATCAACTGATCTAATGATTGGGTCACGGGTTAGATAGGTTCACTCGGGTCAACCTCAAAAACATTAACTTGGTAGATGCTTAAAAAAAAATTAGCTTAGCAAAATGACACTACCAAAAGATTGATATTTTCTTCTAAGTGTAGGAGTGTCGAAGTAATAAATAACCCGGTAAGACTAGAGTCAAACCATAGAGAGGTTAATTATATAAATTATAGATGACAATAATACAATAACAACAATAACAACAACAATAATAGTAATAGTAATAGAAAAAGAAGAAGAAGAAGAAGAAGAAGAAGAAGAAGAAGAAGAAGAAGAAGTTGATGAGAACTTTGATATGGAAGATTAACATAAGGATTAAACAATGATAACAATAAATTTCAAGGTTAGAGGATTCACTAATGGTATATCAAACAAGTATAGTATAAAATCTTATTACTCAAATGGAAACCACACACAAAGGAGGTTTCAATTACATTATAAATTGTTAACATGATTACATTAGTTATCTTATTCGAATAATGCAAATACTTGTAAATATTGTCAGGCATTCATGCTTATAACTTATGTTAAAAACAAATCAAGTTCCTTTTATAGCTCAGGTGTTGATTATACCATACAGTATGAGCTATGAAAATGCCAAACATTTGTTGTACCAAATGTTATACAATATAAATCTAGATTAGATATTTAACAAGCAAAGTATTAAAGAGTGAACAAGATAACAAATATAAAATATGTTAGTATCAAACATTAAAGTTCATGTTAAGTTTACACTATACTTATTCTAACACCATTAATATAACTTTTTAACCTTGACATAATAAACTTAACTAAACATAATGAAAGAAAGAAAAATAAATAAATAAAATAAGAACATAAATAAGATAAAAGTTAACTAAGTAAAGAAAAGAAAATGAAAGGCATAAACTTGATATTAATGAAAGAAAAACATAAGCAATACAAAAAAAAAAAAAAAAGTAAAAGCATGATCTTGATCTGGAAACCAAGATGCCTAAATATATAGAAAATGCCTCCTTTTATAAGCCAAAATTAGAAACTATTGATATAATAACTAATTGATGAGTGGGTGGTCAACTCTTAACTTGGTGATAATCCTTATCTTTTCTTATCTGCCCAAAACATCATTGATAACATCAGAATTAGAACCACTTAAAAACATGAAAGTTGTAGGAAATTATCTTAGCTTTTTAGAAAAAAAATTAAGGTCATTTGAACTTCTAAAACTTTAGATATGGGCCAAACACTAAATAGTGCACAGGCTATAAGATAGATTTCAACTTCTTTGCTGTTGTTACAATATGAACTTGAAAATGACCTTTTTAAATCTTGGGCTATGTATAAAAGTTGTAAGCCTATATCTTACCTTTCCATCCATATAAAGTATACCTAAATTCGAAATCTACAGCTCCAGATATGACCCAATTATCAAACAATGTTCCGGTTTGGACTGCACCAACATCTCTTTTTTAAGTTTGACCATCTCTTTGTCCTTTTAATTTTCATTTTTAAATTCATCAATCAATCCTTTCATTTATATGATAGGCCTGTATTTAAAATGAATATTTACTACAAATTAAAGGTATCTTATATTATTAGATATGTTACTATAAAACATATTTTAGTTAAGAAGTTATTGATACTTTAATTGCAAAATGATGATATAAAATCTTAATAAAAATACACTTTTAAGTACTAATCATACCCCCCAACCAGCTTATTACTAGTCCCTAGTAATCAAAGCATTAAAATAGAAAAATAATTTGCAAATTCCATAAAGTAAGGTATTCATCATTCAACTTCCATTAATCTATCCAGATAAACAAACTCTCATTAAATTTATATATCTGCTCAATACCTCTTAAATAAGATAATAATAAACCTTTCTTTTATGCTCAATATATCAACACATAGTTATAGGGCTTTACTTGGAAGAAAACAAAATTCTTGTTCTAATGTTTAAGGTTAACATCCTTGGGTTGAGATTTTTTTTTTCTTCTTTTTTTTTAATATATGTAACTTAAAACACAATGCATATTTAATCCATGTAATGAGCTTTCGGCTAATGACTCCCAAACCAGTTGGTCTTAAGGCATTAGGTGTTGAGACACCCCTACGAGCTTAGTAACTCGGGTTGCCAATACTGATACATAGATAGTGCAATATTTGATTTCTTTAGGCTTTTCTCCTCAACCCATATAACAAGTGTTGGGCTAATAGCTTCCAAGTTAGTTGACTTTAAGTTATTAAGTGTTAAAACACCCTTCGAGCTTAATTGCTTGGGTTAGGGAGGCTATGAAACCAAACTTATCAATATTTTTATTATCATCACTGTTTTTGCTCTTTTTTTTGTTTTTTTTTCAAATTATATACTATCCATTTTCCTTAATTGTTACCTTTAACAAAAGAACATAAATAATATAATAATCTAATATGCAACCCATAATTATATATTAAAATGTGTGTGTGAAAATTAAGATTGAAGAATACATGTTAAATGAGTATATGAGCAGAATTGAGTGATAATAATACGAGAGTTTGTAAACTTGAATATTTCAAGAAGTATTACAATAAACCTTGTTAAGAATGGTTACTAAGATGTGTTTCAAGAGACACTTTAAGAAAAGAGCTCCTTTACTCTGTCATCCTAGCAACAACAATTTTGCATATGCTTTATGAAATAGAAAACACAGTTAGTTAATTTTTTTATCAATTACTACCCTCTCCCCCTAACCAAAATGAGACATTGTCCTCAATGTCCTAAAGTAAAAAGATAGAGTATAGAAGATATCACCTAAAATAACGAACACTAACAAACCTAAAATACACTTAAACAAATATAAGAAACAATAAAACATAATAATAAAAGCAAAAGACATAAAGATTCATAAATGAAGACTCAAATCTAATCTAAGCTTTTTATGGCTTTCCTGAGATGACTAATTTATACGACTTAAGGAGGGATCAATTACAGGAATGAAAGATTGTAGTTGGTCAATCAGTTATTTAGTAGTAGCAGCAAAGATTATGATTTGTCGTGCAGAAGATGTTAGAAATTCTTGTTCTACAACATGATCAAGAAATGATAACAACTTATCATAATAATCATTAATATTTAACAGACCTATGAGTTTATAATGAATGTGCAATTGGGCCCAGAAGAAGATATGAAAGATCTCTTTCGGGGTGCTTAGACCACCTAGTAAAGCAATGAAGACATCAGCATAGTTAAACATTGCATTCATTCGAGCAGACATTGTGGAGACTTGTAGTTTCTCTCCAATTATTTTTCCAATGATGTCCCCTTGTGCTAAAGCTTTGAGGACAACCCCCAAAACTTGACTACCTCCTAAAAATGGAATTATTGACACACTTCCCATTAACCCAAAGCTACCTCCCTTATACACAAAATGAATATTTCTCTTAGCTAACACCTGACCAAGATGATTTGTTGATTCTAAAAACTCATTTTCTTTCCTAGGACTAGATCCACCAAAAACATAAATAGTTTTTATATGATGACCTGAGTAACTTGCCATTTCTACACACTTATATATTTGTTGAATGTATGGATTGAGTAAAAATGAAAGAAAGGAAGAGAGGATTTTATAGATGAGAAATTAAAAACACAATCATACCACCTATATATAGGCCAACTGGAGTCTCTCTCACACACACAACACTCTCTTTCTCTCTTCCTCTCTTTATTATTAAAAAAAAAACATGTATATGTATAAGTGGTTATGATTGTGGCTCACATCTTCCTATAATTTTACATCGAAGAATAACTTAAACGTCCTCTATGGGTTGAGGATAGGCTTCCCATCCAATTTCCTTAAAAACTGGCAAACAAGGTCTTTTTTAGTTAGATTTCCAAGACTATACCAAGCATGTTCTTTATAAAAATGGGTTCATTAGTCATGAATTGTACAATGCTTATCTGGATTATGATGAGATTTAAAAGTTAATAGGAGATTATTAAAAGACTCTTTGTGTTTTGAAATAAATCCCACCTTTTAATAATTTTCACAGGTTTTACGAAATGCATGTGATTCCTTGAATATGGTGAGCCGGTAAAATCTACTCTATAAGATTTTTACAGTCCTCTTTTTTTACGAGAAATGATCCTCACGTGCCTTAAATTGATAAAATTTAATGACATAACTTACCTCATTGTCGGAAATGTATTTTTAAAATATTTGATCAGGACAATAATTGAATAAGTAAGGGTCATCCCAATAAAAATTTTACACATTTCTCAAAAATTTTCTTTTTTTTCGGTACTCCAATGAGCTGGCAAAAATCCTGAAGGAAGAAAATTGATATTTTTAGCAAACCAAAGCATTGAATTAAGAGAAAGTAGAAATTCATCAGGAAAGTAATCATCGATTGGTGTGATTTCGGGTGTTAAATCTATTATCACTTTTGATGAAAGATCCGCATCAATATTTTCGGTGCCTTTTTCATCCTCGATTCCTTTTTGATTGGTCATAGTATAAGAAAATGAAAGTGCTGGTGGGGAATCAATATTTCTTTGCAATGTTCAGATTCAACCCCTTCCTTACCCTTAGAGATTGACTCATCATCTTTCTCATAAGGTTTAAGAATTGATTTTTGAATAACCTTTCCACTACGAAGAGTGATGACTTATTTGATTTAATTCATATGTTGACTTCTAGAACTACTTGCATTTGCATTGTATTACCCCTTGAGATTTTACTGTGATTGAGATGAAAACTTACCTTTCTCTTGAAAAGTAAGAGCAAATGTGAATTTTGCAAGAGTATCTTTAAAATCTGTTATGCTTTGAGAAAGTTGAGTATTGATTATCTCTTTCTTTTCAATGAATACATACAAAGTTTCCTCAAATTTTCTTCTAAGAGGTGGAGCATAAGAAGGTGCATATCCATGAGAATTTTGGAAATTATAGTGTGCTTGAAACTATGATGGTGAAGTTTATGCATTGTCACTTTTCCAACTGAAATTTTGGTGATTTCTCCAACTAGAGTTGTATGTTTGCAAGTATGGGTTATAATTGGACCTTTGGAAACTGTTTAAAGCATATACTTGTTCATGGAAATATTCTTTAACAAAAGGCAAGGTTGGACAATCATTGGTTGAGTGTTCATTGGTTTTACAGATTTGACACACAATGTCTTGAATAGATTTTAATTGACTTCTCTTTTTTTAATTCTAGTACCTCGACTTTTTTAGCTAAAGATGTAAACTTGTCATGGAGGTCATGATCTTCCCTAAGGTTGTACATACCTCTACTAGATGTATGAGGTTGAGTTTTACTCGGCATCTCATACATGCCTATATTGTCCCAATTTTGAGCATTTTCAGCTAGCAAGTCTAGGTACTCCATTGCTTCATTAGAGTCTTTATTTTCAAAGGTTTCATTGCATATTAATTCAACCATTTGCCTATCTTTAGGTGTTGAGCCTTCATAAAAATGTGAAACCAATCTCCATATCTCAAAACTATGATGAGGGCAAGTATTAAGCAAGTCTTGATATCTATCCCAACATTGATAAAATGTTTCTCTTGGTTTTTAAGTGAAAGTGGTAATTTATGTTTTGAAAGAGTTTGTTTTATAAGATGGGAAAAACTTCTTTAAAAATTGTTGTTACATTTCATCCCAAGCACAAATGGATCCAGATCTCAAATTTTATAGCCATATTTTAGCTTTATCTTTTAATGAAAAAGGAAAAATCTTTAAGCTGATGGTATTCATGCTATAATTTGAATCATTATATGTGTTGCAAACCTCTTTAAATTCCCTTAAATGCAAGTATAAATTTTTCAAATCTAAGCCATGAAAAGAAGATAAAAGTTAAACAATGTCTAACTTAAAATTGAAATGAGATGCATTAGGAGGGAAAACAATGCATGATGGTACACTTGTTCTTGTGAGATTTATGTGGTCTCTAAGTGTTATAACACGGTTATTCTCATTATGAAGTGATTGATTATCTTCTTTAGACATATTTTCTGAAAATAATGAGGATACCCTATAAAGTCTATCACTTAATATAGACCTAAATCCAATATCTACAACTCTAAATATGACCCAATTATCGAACAGTGTTCCGGTTTGGGCTGCACCAACATCTTTTTTCTAAGTTTGGTCATTTCTTTGTCCTTTCAATTTCAGTTCTTAAATTCATCAATCAATCCTTTCATTTATGTGATAAACCTGCATTTAAAATGAACATTTACTACAAATTAAAGATATCTTATATTATTATATATGTTATTATAAAATATGCTTTAGTTAAAGAGTTATTGATACTTCAAGTGCAAAATGATGATATAAAATCGTGATAAAAATGCACTTTTAAGTACTAATCACAAAACTCCCTTAATTACCAATCAAATCAAAATTATCCATCTTCTTCTCTTCAATTTTGAAGATCACATGTTGGTTCAAACAATAATGAATTTCCTGTTTTTTACCCTAAAAGATCAAATCTTTCACTAACAAAATAGGAAAAAAAGGACAACTTTTTCCAAACAACTTCATTTATTAACAAGAAAAGCAAAACCATACATGGATCAACATCGATAGTCAAAACAATTTCATTTTAACAAGAGAAAACAAACCTTTATAGAAATAATATGACAAAGATGGAGCCCATCCATTTGGGTCAGTCCATTAGTCTCTACACTCCTTAAAAAAACTATCTATTTGAGTCTACTTTAATCTCTTTCAAATTTCTAACCACAACAGTTGATTTTGTGGCACAGAAATCTCCACACTCATTAGTGCTGGCAATTCAAAAAACGACCAGAAATAAATAAAAAAAAAAAGAGTGAAAGAAGGAGATTCAAATTTTTTTTCATAGAGAAACAACAGTGATCTAAAGTCAAGATGTCTTCTGCTCCTCAACTTTTATTTTATTAATTCAAATTGAGTTCTTTTTTTGTTAATTAGGTTTTGATCTGTCCCCAATTCTGCTTCGTTTTTCTTTAGTATTTTGGTCTTTTAAAAGGTCAAAACAACGTTGTTTAATGTTTGCTAATATATATATAACAAAAGATTGGGTCGCAGCTAGGTTTGATTAGGTGGACTGGATCCTGGATCAATAGGGTTTAACTGAGCCAACTTCCAAGTAGGTTTTAACCTCCACCTGAACCAATATCAAACCTGGGTCAGCCAGGTCTAGGGTTGACCTGCCAGATTAGTCCAAGTTTTAAAATTATAATATAGGGTACACTTTACTCCAAAGATATGAAATCAAAACCATAAATGCATTATATGTATAATAAATAAAATTATCATATGGTTAAAATTCAATTAATAAATAAATAATTATAAAACATATTTCTTATTTTAATACTTATCATATATTCTAATTATTATTACCTAAAACAAAACATTAAATTATTTCCATGAAATACTTCACAATATAGCATACATATACTAAAACAATACCTATTTTTTAGTGGAAATAATAAAATTATAAATTTTGCTAATTTTTTTATTGTAGTGGTGGAAAAATTGTGATTGTCTAATTTTTTTAGAAAACAAGTGTTTTTTCTCAATATATTTTTATCATTTTACACTTGGCTTATTTATCATCATTTTTTTTTCTTATCTTCATTTTTTCTAATATTTTTTTAGTTTTTCCTTTTTTTCCTTACACTTATTTTTGGAATAAAAATATTTTTTTTTATTTTTTATACTTTTTATCTATTTATACCATTTTTTATCTTTATTTTTTTATAATTTTTTATACAAATATTAATAAAAAAATATTTGATTATAACAGTTATAATATTATTCTATTCTTCTACTACTTTCAAAATTATCTTGAGATTTTATTATTTTTATTATTATATATAATATTTATTATATTTTATTATGTAAAACTATTGTTTTATTTCTGATGAGATTTATTATTTAAAGTAAAAAATGTGTTAACAATACTAACATAATAATTCTTTTATTATAAAACAATTAGTCAAACAAAACGAGTTGAAGAGATACTTTAATATTTTATTTTTTATTTTTTATTTATTAATATAATATTTTTTAATATATTCAATTAAATACATATATAGATTTTTTGATTTATAACTAGAATTAATTTTTAAAAATAAATTTAAAACGTACATATCTTTATTTTTTTAAAAATAAATTATTTCACCGCGGGTTGAATAACTGGTTGCTATCTGTATACAGAGTAATTTCTCAAATCAAAGAGAAAATGACTAGAAAGTCGCAGTTACCACAAGAGTCAAATATAGCTGCAAAATAGACAGGTTTTGGAAGACTTTTCTGCTGCCGCTGTCGCTGTCTTCGTTTTGAACTCTGATGGGCTTTGGAGCAACAGGAACCACATAGGCAACAGCACTGTTCCATTGCAGCACAGAGCGCAGACACCCACGTCATCACTTGTGTCTCAGGGGATCAAGGAAAAGAAAAACTCCGTGTCCTGGGATTCCAAGCAGAGGCTTAAAATGCCGCCTCCTTCGGCGGACTCACCCTTGCACTGTGTTTAAAAGTATTTTTAAAAAGTTTTTAAATTTTTTATTTTAAATTAATATATATTTTTTGATATACTAAATTTAAAAATAATTTTTTAAAAAATAAAAAAATTATTATTTATATTTTTAAAAAATAAAAAAATACTTTATAAAATAACCATAACTTCACCAAAAAAACATACTTTTTAATGTTATTTTTTTATAATAAAAATATTTTGTTTAGTCAAGCACGTTTCGTGTCCCATTAGCATATATATATTATATTATATTATATCACCTCGAACCACAAAACCATGGTCAGTTCGACGACCCATTACCCTAGCAAATTCCAAATACTTCGTTTTCTAGAATTTAATTCACTGTTTTAGTTTCCACTCTTACTTTTGTTTGTTCGTCCATTGTAGGGTCCATTAATAAAGGAGATCCTTTGAGTAATTATGTTGAATTCTTTAAGTTTATTTTTTCGGTCTTAATCTTTATCTCTGACCATCCATTGACGTTAAGTTAATCTACTATTCATACACAGTATTTACTATTTTATTGCCCCCATGTTACGTGGATTGGATATAAAAAATTTAGATGCGACAAAAATATCTATGTCATTAGTAATTATTTAATATTGTTATTAAATTTAATATAGTATGTTAATTTTTTATTTAATGTTTTATTTAATTTAAATTTAATATTAATTCTTATGATGATTGCCTAGAAATAACCCAATATATATAATTTTTCTAAAAAAGTATAATGTTGAGATTGAAGTGAAAAAAAAAGTTAATAAGAAAAAAAATCTAGACTAAATTTTTTATCTAATTAAAATTTAAAATTAAATTATATAAGAGATGTTTTGATATATCTTAGTATATATGAATGATTAAAAAATAACCTAATTGATCAATAAAATAACTTTGGGATGTAATTAAAAAAATAAAAGTTAAAGTTGATAGAAAAAAAATATTAAAGTTATATAAAGAATCCCTTTGTTTTTGGTATATAAAGTAATTATTAATGTGGACTGTATATAAATTATAGTTTATCAACTATAACTCAGATAACACTAATATATAATCTCTTTAAAAAATTGCTATTTTAAATCTCTTTTCTATATATATTTGAATGATTTATGAGTATTATCATAAATAATGTAATTTGTGGAGATACTTGATAGTTATAATGTTAGTGGTTGTAGCTATTTGCACTGGTGCCTCTACGGGCACTCCTCTGATAGGCTAATGGCACTATCGTTAATTGTTTTTTTATTTTATGAATTGTCCAAGTTGTCCCTCCTTTTTCACCTAAAATGTCAGCATTATCCTTTATAAAGAATCTTAAATACTTCACGCTAATCGCTAGAGTCAAACCTTTAGCCTTTAAAAAATAACAACACCAGCTACTCTACCAATAAACCGCAAATTATTTGCTAATTTTAATGCTCTATTTATTTGTTTAATATAATGTCTATGATCCACAAGACATTTTTTCAAATTAATACTCTATTTATTTATTTATTTAATTTACAGATCTAGTATATATTGTGTAATAAATAATGTGCTTCAAACTTGAAAAAATATATAATAATCTTAAAACAATGATCTTTGACTATTAATTAAGAAAACAATATTTATATTCTTAGCATAATTACCATTTTGAATTTTTTTTTTCTATTGATGTAAACAAATAAAGCATTGCTATATTATTTGTATAAAAAATTTAGATTTATCTCTCAGTTAGATTATAAACATAAAATACACATTTTAGTTTTCTCAATGATTCATTCACAGGCATGAAATAGAGAAATTATATTTTTAATTACTGTTTGAAAAGCACTTTTTCAATATATAATGTGTTATTTTGTATATTTTATTGGATATAAACCATGATATTTATTATAAAATATACCTTGGATATTACATTAAATAAATAAACAAAGCATTTAAATTAGCAAATAGTTTGCCATCTAGTAATGGAGTACTTGATGTTGTTATTAAAGGTTAAGTGATGAGTACCAAATATAATTAGCATAATTTATTTATTGGATAATTCATAAGGAGCAATACCGCATTTAAGATGAAGGGAGGAAAACACCTTTGTCAATTTGCAATTTAAAGAAATTAATAGAAGTGCCATTAGCAACACCTCCGTTTGCACAACATTGTTTCGCCAAAATGACAGATATATCCCTTTTGTAAATTCAGAAAAATCAAATTTACATATTTGCCAGAGCTGGCTTTCTCGTAAACTAGACACTATCAATTTTTTATTTTAATATTCATTGCAGCTTTCATTACCCTTTTTTTTTTTAATTACACTCAATTCAAGCATGATTAAGGGTGTTGTTGCAGTTTAAAAAGGTTATTTTTTATTTTAAAATTTTAAAATCATTCAAAAATATATATAAAAAATAATTTTAAGTAAAAAAAATTGAATTCTAGCAAATTATTGTTTGTGCTGAACTCCCATTAGGAGCTTCCATGGAAACTTTTTCTTTGGCCTCTTTTATCTTTGAATCCTAACTCCACCATTGATAGTTGAACCGTGTGTCAAAATAGCCCATAAAAATTAGGAAAAAGCAGCGTGGTTTCATCACATTTCACACGTAATTATTTGCTAAAGAAAAACTAAATCTCTTTGAAAGTCAGATTTATTTTAGTATTCTAGTGCATAGCTACCTAAAAATGAATAATTGAGAGAATATCAAGTCTTTTTCTTTAATTATTTATTGATAATATTTCAAAAAATAAAACTCACGGGTTACATCATTGGTTAATCAATTAATTCTAATAATCACATCTACTCTACTAGCTAAATTGGTTGATAGCTTGTATTTTATATTTAGTATACTAAAGTAGTTTATGGTTAGTACTTAAAAAAATTTCTTTTGATAGATATGAAAACTTTCTAATACTTAAATAAGTATATTTTTAAAGAGAGAAAATACAATAATATTTTAGAGAAAGATGCTCTAAAAACATTGATTAGTACTTAAAAGTGTATTTTTATCAAGGTTTTATATCATTATTTTACACTTGAAGTATCAATAACTCTTTAACTAGAACATGTTTTATAATAACATATCTAATATATATAAGATACCTTCAATTTATAGTAAATATTCATCTTAAATGCAGGTCTATTGTATAAATAAAAGGATTAATTGATGAGTTTAACTACTAAAATAGAGAAAAAAAAAAGAGCTAAGCTTTGAAAAAAGATGTTGGTTCAGTCCAAATTGAAACACTATTCAGTTATTGAGTTATATCTACAGCTGTAGATCTTAAATTTCAATTTGGTTTATATAGATAGAAAGTCAAGACATGATCCTAAAACATTCATGGAAATACAAGACTCAATTCTATTATTTAGAAGTTCAAATCTTAGCAGCAATAAAGAAGTCCGAATATGTTTTACAGCCTAAATATTATTTAGTGTTTATCTCATATCTTGAGTTCTAGAAGTCCAATGATTTTAGTTTTTTTATTGGAAAGCTGAGACAATTTCTTAGAACTTTCATGATTCAAGTCTGTTCGAATTTTGATGTTAGCAATGATGTTTTGTTCAGATAAAAAGATAAGAATTGTCACCATGTCAAGAGTTGACCACCCATTCAACTATTAGTTATTAAATCAATAGTTTTAAATTTTGGCCTATAAAA
The DNA here is from genome assembly GCA_026413675.1 of Populus pruinosa. Classification (NCBI taxonomy): domain Eukaryota; kingdom Viridiplantae; phylum Streptophyta; class Magnoliopsida; order Malpighiales; family Salicaceae; genus Populus; species Populus pruinosa. The sequence goes on from JANKMR010000020.1 coordinate 7,774,041, forward strand.
GAGGTATTTGCCTTGTATTTAGGTATCTTGATTTTTAAATCAAGATCATGTTCTTTCTCTTTCTCTTTATATTTTTATAATATTAATTTTTTTCATTAATCTCTTATTTATACTTTCATTTCATTTCCTTTACTTAGTTAACTTATATTTTATTTATGTTCTTATCTTATTTATTTATGTTTTTTTATATTTAGTTAAGTTTATTATATTAAGGTGAAAAAGTTACACTAATGATATAAGAATAAGTATAGTGTAAACTCAACATGAACTTTAATGTTTGATACTAATATGTTATGTATTTGTATTTGTATTTGTTAAATGGTTAATCTAGATTTATGTTGTATAACACTTGGAACAACAAATACTTGACATTTTGATAACCCAATCGTATGATATAACCAACACTTGCTATGAAAGAAACTTAATTTGTTGTTAACATAAGTTATAATCATGAATACTTAACAACATTTACAAGTATTAACATTATTCGATTAAGATAACTAATATAATTATGCTAACTATTTATAATCCATTTGAACCTTTTTTGTATGTGGTTTTTAGTTGAGTAATAAAAAGAGTTTATATTATACTTGTTTAAAATACTATTAGTGAATCCTCTAACCCTGATATTTTTTTTATTATTTAATCTTCACATTAATCTTATATCTCAAAGTCTTCTTTAACTTATTATTATTATTATATAGTCAACCTACCTGTGATTCGACCCTAGTCTTGCCAGTTTATTTATTACTTCAACACTTCTACACTTGGGAGAAGATATTAATCTTTTGTTCATGTCAAACATGTATGCAATAGAGAATAAAGATTGTGAACATTTGTTTTGAAGGTCTCATGGTGTATTTATAGCTTATGAGTCCTTTTTTTGTGAAGATGAAGGTTTGAAATGTAATTTACCCTATAGCATTTATCTCTTTCATTTATATTAATATTTGATAGAAATATGGTGGATCCCTAAAGGATTTTTATACACCTAAAAGGTGTAGAAAGATTAAGGTCCAAAACATCAAATGTAGCTAAGCTCGTGGAGGCTGAGCTCTTTCTCTAGGTTAAGCCCAAAAAAGATGAGTTCTTTTCTTGATGAACCTAAAGGAGGCTAATTCTATCCATTGAGCATATCGAAAGAAAGATGGTCATCCTCTTGAGCATGCTTAAAGAGGATGCTTTGGTCATTTCCCCGAGCATGCCCATAGAAGATGATCTAGTCATGCTCTTGGGCATGTCCAAAAAGGATGATCTGATCATTTTTTTGAGTGTGTCCTAAGAAGGATGCTTATTTAATTGGTCATGCCTAGGGAAGACACTTATTTTATTGGATGTGCCTAAGGCTTAGCATATTACCAAACCCAACATGCTCGAGGCTCGGTACACTGTCACGCCCAATCATAGCTAGGTCTTGCTAGCACCAACCCAACACTCTTTTACAAATAAAAACTTGGTTCATCAATTATTAAAGTCTTGAAATGAGGAACTTTGAATCTATACCCTTTCATTTTCATCTTGAAAAACCTAGCGATAAAAAAGTACATGAGTTTTGTAGGATTATTTTTGGTTTTTTACTTTATTTAAAAAAAAAAAGCGATAACAAGATATGCAAAAAAACATTTTATTTTCAATAAAATAAAAATTAGCAACAAAGATTAAAATCTTTTGAAAATTACAAAAAATAATTTAATTTGTTTATGATACTATTAACCCATGATTTAGGAGTTGTGTTGGTTTATAGACTTCATAAAATATAATGGATCATGTTTGAGTTAAGACTCAAAATGAATAAGAATGATATAATCTCGAGGTTTAGTTTGGCATGACCAATTAATTGGAATAAAAAAGCTCAAAGGTTATATTAGGACTATAATAGGGCATCATAGTTATATGCTAGGATCGAATTTAAGATACACAAGAATTGTATTAAGCTAAAAGGTCAAGCTAAGACCAAATTTGTTGAGCCAAAATTTGTTGAGCTAGGAGGTTGAGTCAAGACTTGATTTGAAACTTCATAAATCATGTTTAGAACTCAAAAACTTGATGGTTGGGCTAAAGACTGAAAAGCCCAAGGATTATGCCGAAACCAAGTATAGAATGCTTAAGGCCAGGCTCATACTCAATCACCCTAGAGTCAAATTAGGATAAGGGAGGTTACCCTTACGACCAAAGAGTTTGAATTTTAAATTAGTTTAGTTTTGATTATTTTTTTAATTTAAATAAAGTTTATGTTTAAGGCTATCAGGAAAATATTGTATTTAAAGTCTAAAACATTAAAACTGAGTAAATATCAAATTTAAAATATTTTAGATTAAAGTTAATATAATTAAAAATTAGTTAAAACTAGATAAGAGATTAGATGAAACCTTCTAGTTTCTAATAATTTAGGTATTAATTCTAGTCATTCAAGTATATGATTGACCATGTACCCTTTTTATTTTTCAAACAAATAATTTTTTTTTTGTAAAGTTGGAAATAAAAAATAAAACAAAAATAGAAAACAGAAATGACACGACAAAGGGTGAGGACTTTTAGAACATGGAGTGTTGAACCGAAATTGCATGACACTTGACGGATGGAAAAAGCGAGGCGATAGTTTATTTAATGGCTAAAGGAAGGCCCGTTGTACGTTTTTCCAAATATAATGTCTGAGGAGCCCGACGCTTAACTAGCCATGCTAATCTTACCTATAGATCCTACTGTATGTACATTACACTTGCACCTTGAGGAGACGAACTTTGTTTCTCTCTCTTTTCTCCCGTCAAAGAAACGGTTAGCTCCTAGTCTTCTTTGAACAGTTTAATTTTACTCTTACTTGAATAAACACAAGAGTTTGTATTCTTGTGGTTGATTTTCATTTTAAAAAATTTATTAAATTGATGTTCATTTAAATATTCTTTTAAATGGTTTTAATATATTAATATTAAAAAAACTTAAAATAAATATCATTTTAATTTTAGAAAACAAATTAAATTCAAAGAAATAAAAACATTGTCAAAAAAATCCACTACGGTAGGCATCCCATAAAAAAGGTGCCCATCACAAGCTAATAAAATATTCATGGTAAAAAGGGACATGCTCTGTTTTAATTAACTGACTGGTAAAGATGAGGAGAATGTTGTGGTAAATTGAACTATATAATATGGTGGCAGCTTTTTTTTTTTTTTTTTTCTTGCAGCACGAAATTATCAAACAGTAGAAGAATATGATTTTCCAAAGTTTTCAATTTCTTATTTGAAAACATGGACTTAGAGGAAGTTCAATGGAAACTCCAATAGTGACTTTACTTGTGCAAGCTACTTCTTTTGAAAAGTTGTTACTAAAGAACAGTATTCTAGGTGAAGGCCTTTGAACCTAGTGTGGGCTATATATATAAAGAATAATTAGCAACTGGTTTGTGACTCGCTTCACTTTAGCTTCAAGACCCCGATGCCTTATCTCTAATTTGTACTTGCAATAATTTGCTTCTGTGAGCTTCTCTTAGTACTGCATGAGAGTGAATATCATGTCGTCTTCAAAAAAGACCACGAGTTCCAAAGAAGATGATGCTGAGCTCAGGAGGGGGCCATGGACTCTTGAAGAAGACACTCTCCTTGTTCATTACATTGCTCGTCATGGAGAAGGCCGATGGAATTTGCTTGCTAAACGTGCAGGTATAATCAATCCCTTGTGATCGTACATCATGTATGCAGCAAAAGCACTGAATTTATGGCATTTACTTTTGTTGTCTTCACCATGTTCATCATATCCTCTCTCTCTCTCTCTCTCTTTTGGTTCTGATTTGTTTTTTCCTGTTGATCTGTAGGGTTGAGGAGAACCGGAAAGAGTTGCAGATTGAGATGGCTAAACTATCTAAAACCAGATGTAAAGCGAGGAAACCTTACTCCACAAGAACAACTCTTGATTCTTGACCTCCATTCCAAGTGGGGCAATAGGTGTGTGTTTTGATTGTCCAACCTTGGAGTTATATGTCTTATGCCATACTTCTGTTCATGTCGGGGCTATCAACTTGCCATTAGAGTAATCCTTTTTTTTTTTGGGATATAGATAGACATCACAAAGTAGGGCCAATTAGTCATAACTAGACTGATCACTACCATATGCTATCTTTCAATATTTAATTGAGCAGAAGAGTATATATGCTGAATAAGCATACACTGACATCACGGGATTCTAATCCTTACTTCTGGCATTATTTCTTTCCCGCCGTTTGCAATGCTCTGAAAGTTTGTGCTTTTCAGTTGGCCTCGACTTCTAATTAATTGTTGAGCTCATAAAAAATGGCATGTTTGGGTTGTGTTCGATTTGGACACTCATTCTGTTAGTTTCTTGAAAGCTAATGTCATGTTGTAACTTGTCTATCCTTTTCTTGGCATAAAGATGGTCCAAAATTGCACAACATTTGCCGGGAAGAACTGATAATGAAATCAAGAACTATTGGAGAACTAGGGTGCAGAAACAAGCAAGGCACCTTAGGATAGATGCCAACAGCACAGCCTTTCAGGATATAATTAGGCGTTCTTGGATGCCAAGATTGCTTCAAAAGATAGGAGGATCATCAACTTTTTCATCAGCCATGACATGTCAAAGCCCAGCTGTTTCTCAGCTCATCCCCAATTATGCTCCTCAGCTTTCAGCATTCCCAACAGCACTACCTCCACCACAACAACAAGAAGCTCCTCTTGATATGAGTGTGGTGATGCACTGTATGGAGCATCGTGAGCAAACCTCAGACTCAGAGCATGGGACAAGCTCATGCATTTCTTCTGCAGAATCAATGAATGTCTCACAAATGTCTCATTTATCAGAATACCCTAAAAGTCCCTATCAGGCCATGGGAAAAAATGGCGACTACAGCACCTTGGTGAAGGATTGCTATTATGTGGACAGCAATTTCTATGACATGGAAGCCATCAACTTTGCAACCATGTCGGTGCCTGGAGAACTTGGAATCTCAGCTGTCGATCGCCACATGGGAGATGGTGATTGGGCTGAATACGATTTTGGAGACACCGTGTGGAACATGGATGAGTTATGGCAATTTAGGAACTTGCAAGGAAAGGAAAATTAAGGTCTTGTTTTTGGAATAACCCACAATACATACATAGTCAAGAATGCGACAAAATTACCTGTATTAGCTGTGTAATTGTGTGAAAAGCAATTGTTAATTTTTGTACCTCATATGTCAAAAGTAGCTTTGGATCTTGGTCTTGTGCAAACATTTATCAATGTCAAAACATTACCGTAAAACCTTCCGAGTTCTGCCCCACAATCCTTCACCAAGACTAAAACCAATGTTTGTTTAAGCGCTTTGTTTCCACAACTTTGTGCGATCTAGTAAAGTCAGAGCCCAAGTGGGATGGCGGGGAAGTTCAGAAATCACTCGCGTATTCAACATTCTTCTCATACATACATCTCGGAAGATCAGATGTCGAGTCAACTTACTTGAGCTGCTAGCCATTGCTGCCCTTCAATTTTCAAATACAATTACCACTTGATGATTCTAATAATTGGAGTTCTGATTTTTTAAATCCAAGTCCATGGTAGTGGTTTCTACCAACTGAAAATCAGGCAATTCTATGAAGCAAGATTTCTCATGTTTATGCCAATTGTGGTGTGAAAGGAAAGCCACCAACCTGGGAAACTAATCAAAACAAAGGATGACTCAGTTTGCGATTGATGGATGCGAAATACTTTGTCATCATCTCTCCGAGTGATTTAACATAACTCCTTGTGTTGAAAATGCTAGCCCATTCATTTAGCCACCTGTAATTAATCTTGAATGAGCTTGCATGCACAAACTACTCCTCGATGATATATCCTACCATCGATCAACTCAGCCGATTGATCAAAGCATCTATCTGGATGATCAATATTGAAGCCATGATCCAGTCAAGATGGTCTTTGAGATGGCTTCAAGCTTATCATCACATGTTTATTTCTTTCACTATCAGCAAGGAATTTAGTCGGTTAACTAATATTGACTAGAAGATGAAAGAAGATGCCATATGGAGCCACCTATAATGAATTGACAAATTCAGGCTCTGATGAATGAATACATCGCAAGAATCCAGAATTACACAGAGCCTTTTATGATATTTGGAAAAAGATGGCCAAGACCTTGATCATGACCATCATGAAAGATTCTATTTAGAACTTGTTGACTGGTCAGGTCTCTCCCCATCGTAGATTAGTAAAATCCCACCATGCTAGTAAATGTTAAAATAATAAAATCTCAAGGAATTTGAATAGTCTACTTACTAACGTATTTGAAATTCTTGGAGATTATGGATGCGTGATGACTTCACTGGTGTGAGCTCACACAGTGGGTTATGTACTATAATATTGAAACCAATACGGTGGTGGATTCATTTAAAGAAAACTCCTAATGAAGCATTTTAAAAGTCTTCTTGATCCTAGAACCCGCGAGTCCATAAAATTTGATAATTATAAAGTGTGAATTATATATAAAGTCGAGTGGATTTCTTTATCTACTGGTAGAATAAAGTTATATCCAAGAAGACGCAAGTTAATTTGTGATAGACGAACATTATGAAAAGAAAAGCTAATAACTTTTTATCTAACTACAGATTAGGTTTAGATTTTTTATATATGATTCCACTCGTTCAATTTTATAGAGAATCGGTTGATTATAACAGGCCCTAAAAGACCATCAAATTAGACAAGGAAAAAAATTATTTGAGCCAATCATGTTATTTTCCTTTCATTTTTTCCTGGATTTTTAGCTTAATGTTTTATTTTAAGTTTTCTTTTTAATTTTATTTAGAATTTTATTTTTTCTACTCTGTAAAGGTCAGTTTTTGACATATTTAAAGAGTTATAAACTCTCTAAAAAACATATCATAATTAAAAAAAATATTTAGCAAACAAAATATGTAATTAAGTCGATAATGTATTTTTTTTTTTTGTCATTGTTGTTTCTTTTATTACTTTGAAGAGAATGCAAAATGTTATATTTATATCCTTTAATGTTTAATATTTTATACTTATTTGATATCTAGGTGCACTCATTATTTTTGTATTTTGATTTAGGATGCAAATGAATACATTAAAAGCAAAATAAAGCTAATTAGATAATTTAAATATTATTATGTACTTTGGCTATAACACTTTCATCCAAGCTCCAATTAAAATGATTCATAATGTCATCCAGCCCTAAGAAAAATCTCTATAGCTATACTGCCTTTATAATGCTATGCCTATTTTAATTTTTAAGAGTTATTGACTTCATTAAGGTCATAATTAGGCATAAAGTTGCTGCATCTGTACTACTAATATACTAGAATATTTTTTACCTTGCAAATCTAATATGATGTGGTTTATTTTTAGAAGTTTTTAGATTTGGTGTATGAATTTCAGCTAAAAACATTACTTTCCTAATTATATTATGACTTTATTTTATTATTCAATAATTTCATTAATTACTCATATTTGGTGTTTATTATTGGAAGATAATATTGAGAGTATTTTTAAGAGATTTTAAAGCTTATAAGGAAGAAATTAATGTGTAAAAAAGAGGGGGGGTGATGATATGAGACACCTCTATAATGATATGGGACACCTCTCTCTTCTCTCATCTTTATTTTTCTTTTCCTACTTTGAGTATTTATTATGGTTTAATGTAGCTAACTTTTTAATTAGTCAAAAGAAATAAAAGCTTTATAATTAATAAACCTATAAGATCTAATTTGTATTTATTATTTTAATTTATATTTTGTGTATTAAATGTTCTTTGATGTCTATTTTCATGTTTGCCTCATTTAATTAGTAGAATGCCTACTAGTTTATTATTTGTTGTAATATGATGCTAAATTAGAATTTAATCTATAATTATTTGATTTATCTATTTTGTGAAGCAACTAAGGTTTAATGATTTGATACATTAGAAATTATTAGATCTTAGAAAGAATGGTCAACTAAATTAAATGCAACCGCTTGTATTGTTTAGCTTCATCAATTTCTTTAATTCTTAAGGCTGCTTCTAGAATAACCTTTTAGCGTTTGTCTTGAATTGTTTAGTAGTTATGGTTAATTAGTTTGCTTGTATTTTAATTAATAACATCTAAGAAGAGATAAGAATATAGTTCCAATGGTTAAATATTCAAAGTGTGAATTGATATATATTTGCATTGATGATTAGTTGTAAAAAACCCGATGGTGAATGTTGACTTACATCAATGTTTGTTCTTTTGATTGATTTTAATAATTTAATTGGAGTTATTTCTTAGTTGTTTTTCTTAAAATTGTTTTCGTTGTACTCAAACCCCTCAATCTTTATTTACGTATCAAAAAACTAGGCTAAATACTCTTTGTGAGAATATATTTTACTTGCACTACTATAAATATTTTAAAGAGTCTAGGTTTTATATTTAGTTGTTTGCGACAACATACGAAATTTTTGTGTTGTTGCTGAGGAGTGATTTTAGTTGTTTTTTGTTTTTTGCTTCTAGTGATCCTTATTTTGTTCTTGAAATTCTTGAAAACAAAGTTTGTTTTCAATAGTTATGGTTTTGGCAGAATTCTTATTTCAATAAAACAAGACCTTCACATTATAGTAGTTTAGTTTTCTTACTAGCAAACACATTCTAACAAGACTAGTTTATCCTTAAGATTATTATCCTTACTCTCTCAAGACCAAATATGACTGTCAATTCTCAACAATCTAACACTAAACTTGAACCTCCATCTAAAATAATAAGGTAAATATTTCCTCCATTGACCAAAACATTACGAGTCTAATTTTTCTTGTTTTTCAAATGGATGAAGGTAAGATGCAAACATTGAATGCTTATGGTATTTGTTTGGTAAAAGGGCATCTAACCTATATGTACGCAACTCTTCAAGAAAAGTCCATTAAACAAGTGAATGCAACAACTGGATTTACTAGACAACTATAAAGAAAATATTATCCTTATTCAAGTACATATAACATGGGATGAAGGGATTACCTTAATCTTGTGAAAATCCAGAAGTAGTATAAGCGACTTAAAACTGCCCAAGTTACCAGTAATATAAGTAGCCATACCCTTATAAACAACAATTGACCCCAACATCTAATTATGATATGTCTTTATAAGATGTTGTTAAGTATTTTTCCACTAATACTTTGTAATTTTAACAAGAAATGAAACAATTTCAACAAGAGGTGAGGGCCAATATTCAAAGTTTAGGTAATTAGATAGGCTAAAGACACAAAGTTCAGAGGTAACTCTCTCAAACAGAAGTAAATTCAAAAGAAAATGCAAGTGCAATTATTTTGAGAAGTGGTAAAGAGGTTAATCTTCCAGTAAAGACAACACTTACATCATCAACCTAAAAAGAAAAGAAAAACATTTCTAGCAATGATGACATATATAAGAGTAAGGTTTTGTCTCTTTCTAATTATAAACGAGTACCCTGTTTTTCTCAGGCTTTAGTAGAATCTAGAAAAGATGAGTAAAATAAAGATTTATACAAGACCTTTTATAGATACAATGTAAACATTCTATTTTTAGATGTTATTAAGCAAGTACCTCATTATGCTAAATTTCTAAAAGAATTGTGTAAAATTAAAAGGAACTAGAAACTTAAAGGATGTAAAAAGGGTGAGGAGGGGATAATATTTTGTAATTATTCAAAGAATATTCCCTGTAAAGTGCAAAGATCCATGTATGTTTACCATCTCTTGTACAATTAGTAACACTAGATTTAAAAAAGATCATGATAGATTTAGAAGCTACTATAAATGTCATGTTATATTATATATGCTTATTTAAAACTTGGACTTTTGAATAAAATTGAAGTTGTGATTTAATTGGCTAATAGATCTATTGCTTATCCTAAAGGCATAGTGAAGGATGTTTTTATACATGTTAATAATTTTGTTTTTCCTATTAATTTCTATATGTTTTTTATATAGAGCATGATGATCAAAGTGCTCTAATTGTTTTAGATAGACTATTATTAAAAACATCCAAGACTAAGATAAATGTTTAGTGGCATATTTACCATGAAAGTTAAAGGTAAAATTATTAAGTTTAATATTTATGATGACATCATATTTCTTGTTGATTATAATTCTATTTATTATATTGATGTAATTGATTTTTTAGCACAAGAAGTTTTTGAACTTGATGGATTAGAAGTTGCCATCAATGAGCATTTTGAAATAGAGCATAAGGATTTAACCTTAAGTATTAATCTATATGAAATTGTTGTAGCGTTGAATGATTTTCCCAAGTTACAGTAGTCAGGTAACATTAATTATATTACATTGCTAGTTTCTAATGAGAGACTTATACCTCTTTTTTTTTTCATGGGCTCCCATTCCAAATTTGAAGCCTCTTATCAGTCACCTTAAATACATGTTCCTTGGAGATAGAGGAACGCTACTAGTAATCATCTCAAATGAACTTAGTGCACTGCAATAAAAAAAAATTATATAGGTCTATAAAGAGCATAAGATGACTATTGGTTGGATAATTGTAGTTATTTAAGGATTCGGTTTATCCATATACCTGCACTGTATCTTACTTGAAAAGGAAAGAAAACATTCTTGTCAACCATAAAAAAGATTGAGCCTATCTATAATAGATGTGGTGAAGAAGGAAATCCTCAAACTTCTTGATATTGGAGTGATTTAACCCATTTTAGATAGCAATTAGGTTAGTACAATTCAAGTATCTCAAAAAAAGACTAGAATAATTGCTGTGAAAACTTAGAATGATGAGTTAGTTCCTACTCATGTTCAGAATGCGTGGCAGGTTTATATAGATTATACAAAATTAAATATTGTAACTTAAAAGGATCATTTTCCTTTACCTTTAATTAATGAGAATATTGAAAGGTTGGATGAATTTTTTTACTATTATTTCCTTGTTGGTTTTTCAAGTTATTTTCATATTGCAATTGTTCTAGAGGATAAAGAAAAGATGACTTTTATATATTTATTCAGGAATTTTGCTTATCTTTGTATGCCCTTTAGCTTGTCAAATGTCCTTGCCACTTTCTAAAGGTGTATGGTTAGCATATTTTCATATTATATTGAGCATTTTATATAAGTCTTTATGGATGATTTCACAATTCTTTGAGAGTTATTTAATAATTGTTTGCATAACTTTACACTTGTTCTTCAAAAATGCATAAAAACTAATCTTGTGTTGAATTCTAAATAATGTCATTTTATAGTTGAATAAGGTATAATTTTGGGTCATGTTGTTTCATCTAAGAGAAATTTGGGTAGATAAAGCTAAAGTTAATATTATTCAATCTTTTTTTCCTATTAATGTGCAAGAAGTTTGTTTTTTTCTTGGGTACGTAAGTTTTTATCAAAAATTCATTAAGAACTTTTCCAAATTAGCATTACTTTTTTGGAAGTTACTATAAAAGGATGTAAATTTTATGCTTGATGAGGCACATAAAAAGATGTTTGATAAGATGATATAATTGTTGACTTCTACCCAGTTGTCTAGTCTCTCGACTGGAAAGTTCCTTTCGAGATAATATGTGACATAAATGATTATGCAGTAAGTGATATTTTGGATAATGGAATTAGAAAAGTGTGTCATACCATTTATTATGATTTAAGGACTTTGAATGATGCATAAAGAAATTACTCTATGACTAAAAAAAAACTTTTAATTGTTATTTTTACTTTGGAAACATTTTGATCTTATCTACTTCATACTAAAGTCATTATTTATTTTAATCATTCAACTCTTTGCTATTTAATGATGAAGAAAAAGGCAAAACCAAGATTAATAAGATAAATACTTCTCTTGAGTGAATGTGACTTGGAGATCAAAGTCAAAAGACGGACATAAAATTATATTGTAGATCATTTGAGTCGTTTAGTTCATTTAGACGATGAACTGTGTCTGTGAAAAAATGTTTCTTAACGAATAATTATTCTCTGTGAGCATGATATTATATTGATATGTGAATATTGTAAATTATTTGGTTACTAATATATTACCTCCTAGTATATCTAAGGCTCAAAGAGATAAGATTAAAAATAATGCCAAATACTGCATGGAATACTCAAATTTATAGAAGCATTATGCAAATCAAGTGATAAGAAATTTTATTTTTGAAAATAAAATTATTTTTATTCTTATTTTTTTTTGTTATTTCTATGCTTATGGAGGTCACTTTAGAGCAAAAGGAACAACAAGAAAAGTGTTAAAATATGGTTTCTACTAACCAGTTTTATTTTGCAATTCATATTTTTTTGTAAGTCATTCACCATTGTTAAAGGATAGGTAATATAGGAAAATGAGAAGATGTAAACATATTATTTTATGAAATTTTTTATATTTAAGAAATTTTAAAAGCTCTAATAAATAATTGAAACACTCACTTTTGTAATTGAACTTTGGAGACTTTGATGAAAAAGTACCATGTAACCTACAAGGTTTAAACTGTTTATTATTCACAAACTAATAAATAATTAGAAGTGTTGAATCAAGAGATCAAGTCTATAATTAAAAATATGGTTAATATAATAGAAAAGATTAAAGTTAATGCTTGAATGATTTTTTTAGGCATGCAGGATTGCATATACATATAAATATATAAAAATATATTGAAGTGTGGAATAAATTACTGGAGGAAAGTTATAAATATTATGAGATTTTAGGAACATTATGAAATATTTTGAAAATTTGGATAGGGTATAGTAAATATAAATACGGGTTGGATCAATTTATTTTTTAATATAAAAAAAATGTATAGATGTTGCTAATGTATTTTCTAATAAAATTAAAATTAACTGTGTGAAAGTTCATCAAATATGATCCAGTTGACTTGATGGTCCATAAATAACATGTAAAATAAATAAAAAACTAGTTTGATTAAAAAAAGTTCAAGATGATATTTTTTTATTAAAAAAATCACAATTTGAGTTAATAATATATTGGATCAACCTAGTCACTTAGATCAACTCGAGTTAATCTGCTAAATCTGTAAACTAAGTTATGAGACTATAATAACCTTATAACAAAACTAAAACAAATTATGATGTTTAATTCTCAATTAACTCAATGTTAAAAGATAAAAGAAAATTATGTCAACTCAAGTTAATGTTTGAAATCCACAAACCAAATCTTGAAATCAAGATAACCTATGAAAAATAAATCAAAATAAATTATGAAGCCTAATTCATACACTACCAAAAAATCAGCAAAAACTAACAAAATTACCGATGGTATTTTTTGGCCTGTAATTTTTACCGGTGGATATAATTCTGTCACTAATTTTGTTGGTCTATACCAATAGACATTTGTTGTCAGAAATAATTATCGATAGAATATTTGCAATTTTGAAAAAGAGAAATAATGTGATGATGTGGAATTTTTTAGATGATTTTATCAATGGAATAACCGAGAGATTCAAACCGGGATTTTCATATAATGACGTGACCCACTCACCATTAGAATTACAGACAGGTATACAGGACGTGTTCGTTGGTGATTCCATCGGTAAAAGCTAATATATATATACTCTGCCAACTTTTTGCTGCTTTATTTCTCCTTCTTCATCTCCATCTCAAATTGCAACCAACCACCCATCCCAACTATCCTTCTCTTCTCAACACAAGCACTCAAGTTTCTTATACTTTTGTACGTGGTCATGACATTCATTCTTTGATTAATTTATTATGGATTTTATAATTTTTTTTATAAGTAAATCTATCCTTATTAGTTTTAACATGCAAATGTCAATTTTATTATTTTTTTTAGTATATGTATTATGCTAATGTATATAATTATTTTATTTTTATTTGTCAAAGAAACTTGTTGTATAAATGTATAATTTTATAGTTGTTATAATTTGTTTTAGATTTTATCAAATTACATTTATTTGTAAATTTTTGAAACTTTATTTGAATTACACTAAGTTAGATGTGTTATGATGAAATAAATAATAGTTTGTTTAACGGGTCTGTTTTAATTTTTATTAATTTTATTGTGGAGTTGTGATTTCTATAAATTTATATATATATATATATATATATATATATATATATATATATAAATTTGTATGGACATTGATAATTGATAATTAATAATAAATATTTAACATAAGTATTCTTTAGTTTGTTGGATAATGTCGCAGTAAACCAATATTTTTGTAAATTTATTTATATAACATAGTTAATTAATACATGTTATCATTATAATTTTATAGAGGTTCAATAAAAGTTATGGAAGTATTGAGACTCACCCCAAAGATTGCGAATGATGAATTATTGTAATGAGATTTAGGGTTTCATTAATTTTGTAACATTTATTTCGATGAATTTTACTGATGGTGATATTAGGTGTCCATGCATAAAATGGAAAAATAAAACATTTCTGCATCAAAATATTGTAGCGATGATCTTTTAACCAAAGGATTCATGAAGGATTACCTGTGTTGGTTTGCATACGGAAAACTATTTGTTTCTAATGAAAGCATGGTAGAAAGGGTGGTTGGGTCAACTTCTAATACTAGTAATGTACATGAAGTTGGAAATGACAACAATAATCCTTATAGGAATATGGTTATGGATGCAATGAGAATGAAAAAAAGGAAATGTCAGTCAATGTTCAATCATAAAAAAAAAACCTAATACAAATGCAACAAGGTTTTTTGATTTGTTGAAAGATTCTAATGAACCATTATGAGATGGTTACACAAACTATAATAAATTATCGGTTGTAGCACAGGTGTTCACCATTAAGTCAAATCACGAGTTGAATGAGGTTGGTTATGATAAAATTATAGAATGGGTGACAAGCATTTTACTTGAAGGGAATAGGCTGAAAGATAACTTCTATGTCGTAAAGTTCATAATGAAACCGCTCAATTTAGAATAATGAAAATTGACATGTGCCCTAACTTACGCATGTTATACTTTCTTAAAAATGCTGAGCTGACTAAGTGCATGACATGTAGGCATTCCTGTTACAATCACAGAACTAACAGGGAAAGACTCTCGTGGTATATAAAAGACTTAGAAACTTCCTAATCACACTTAGATTGTAAAGGTTATTCATGTCACTAAGGACTGTTCAACATATGACATGACACCAATCACATAATACAATTGATGGAGTGATGGTGCATCCTTTTGATGGTGAAGCATGGAAACACTTTAACAGTGTGCATCCTCACTTTTCAGTTGTATCAAGGAATATGTTTTAGGTTGTGTATAGATGGATTTAACCCATTCGGATTATTTGTTGCTCCTGATTCTTGTTGGTTGATCATACTGACAGTTTAAAACTTGCCACTAGGGATAAGTATGAGGCTGGAGTTCATGTTCTTATATATGGTCATACCAGGTTTGAGTTGTTCGGGCTAGAATATTGATGTTTGTCTTCAACTATTGATTGATGAGTTGACCTAGATGTGGTCCTATAGAGCTTTGACTTATGATATCTCGAGGAAATAAAATTTTATTATAAGAACAGCTTTGATGTGGACTATCAATAATTTCCAAGTTTATCAAATGGTTTATGGTTATAGCACACATGGAAAACTAGCATGTCCATACTTTATGGAAAACAATAAGGCATTTACACTAATAAAAGAAGGTAAAGCTTTTTTTTTCTTTACTGTCACCATTGTTTCATGCCACCAAATCACATGTATAAAAAAGATTTCTTTGTTGATAGATTTGAAAAGGATGTTGCATCACCATGTCTTTCTAGTGAAGAAATGCATGATGTTGTATCAGAGTACGGTGACATTATGTTTGATCTCCAATCAAGTAAGTAGAAGTTTTCTAATTTTGGTTTAACTTGTAATTAGGTAAAGCGAAGTATCTTTTGAGAGCTTCCTTATTAGAAGACCAATCTTCTCTATCATAACCTTGATATCATGCACATTGAAAATAACGTGTTCAAGAACATTTTCAACACTATCATAGATATGAAGGGAAAGACAAAGGACAACATCAAAGTTAGATTAGATTTAGCGTTGTTTTGTAACCGTAAAAATATGAAATTGGTTTGGAATGGGTTACAGTTCGCAAAACCAAGAGTAAGCTTTGTATTAGAGAAAAACACATAACTATTAGTTTACAAATGGCTTAAGAGTCTATGTTTTCTTGATGGACATACCTTGAATATATCATGGCTGGTTAATATGAAGAAATTCAAATTATATAGAAAGAAGAGTCATGACTGCCACATATTTATGCAAACACTCATTCTAGTAGCTTTTCGTGATTTGTTGCCAAAAAGGATATGGGATGCACTCATAAAGGTCAGTCATTTCTTTAAAAATATATGCTCTAATAAGTTGAATGTTGTTCACATTGGAAGGCTTGAAACGAATATCATCAAGACAATATGCAAACTTGAGATGATATTCCCTCTATCATTTTTTGACTCAATGAAGCATCTACCTATACATTTACCATATGAGGTAAAAGTTGAAGGACCTGTCCAGTATGGATGGATATATCCATTCAAAAGGTTAGATATTATAATTGCAATATAATTCACAATTAGAAGTTTTTTCATTGTTTTTTAATTGATAATTTTTGTTTAATTCTATATATGCAGGTACTTATTCAATCTAAAAAAAATAAAATAAGAACAAGATGCATATTAAGGCTTCAATATGTGAGGCCTATATTGTTAAGGAGATCTTAATATTTATCTCTTACTATTTCGAACCTCATTTGAGAAAAAGAATCAACCGTGTTCCACAACATGATGATGGTGGTAAAGTGCCTTCAAGTGAGAACTTGTTAATATTCTCCAATTCTAGATGACCCACACCTAAAAATATTGTAAGGGAAAGATATTTTTCTAAAATAGAGTTCAGACAAGCATATAATTATATTTTATTTAACTGTGATGAGATGAGACCTTTTATTAAGTAAGTAAATGTACTACTTAAACTTTGTCAAGAATATACTATTTATATGTTATGATATCATCAAGTCATATAATTTGGAACAACCTTGCAGGAAACATTAATGATATTTATTATCCAATAACTTATAGTTGACCGAATCCCAAATCTTTTAATTACAAGATGAATAATTTGTCACGTGGTTTAGAACACATGTAAGTCCTGTCATAAACTCATTATTTATTGCAAAGTAATTGTATGTCAATATTACAAAATATTTGTTTATTGTTGTATTTAATATACAAAGTTTATCAAATGGAAGGTAGTGCTGTTATTTCACTATCTTTACTAAGCCTGGGCCCTAAAAGAAAAGTCAAATACTATAACAGGTATTTTATCAATTGATATGTGTTTAATACTGAAGAATATGAGCATGAAAGAAAGGCATATAACAATTATGTTTGTATTAAGGGATCGACCTCTAGTGAGTTTGAAGTTGACTATTATGAAAAATTAGAATAGGTTGTCGAATTGTAATATCATATAAAGCAAAATACAATGTTTTTATTTAAATGTTATTGGTAGAACACAACTAACAGAGAAATCAGAGTAGATCCTCAATATAGTCTCATTGAAATCAACTCAAAAGCTAGACTTCGCAACGTAAACGACATCTTTATTTTTCGCAAAGTAATGCCAACAAGTTTATTACACATACACCCCTTTCTGTAGAAAGGACCGATCAAGAGTTGATTGGTTATCCATTTTAAAAACAAAACTCAAGGGTCGTGTCAAGGTTTTTTAGGATGAGAACAAAGACACAAGTATGATAGATGAAGTCTATCAAGCTAATGAGGTGGTTAAACCATATTGAGTTGCTTACTCGATTAACTTAGTAGAAAATTCAAATTTTCATGTTTTTTATGATAGTCTTGTTAATGTTGACGCATAGAAGTTGAATATTATTTTGAGCTCTTGTGGACTAGAAAATGTTGATGAAGAAGATGATAACCACATTGAAGAGTACGATGAAGCTTATAACAATTCAATTGGGGACAAAGACGAAAATTATGACTAAATATGATAAGAACATGAAAGTGTAAAACCTTTTTTTATAATATAATATTTTGGATGATATTTTAGAACATGAAATATTTATTTTATAATTGTCTGCACTTGTTATTGTATTGTGCATGTGTTAAGTTTGCAATTTAAGCGTTTGTTTAAGGGGTAAATAGGTAATATAAACAAAACATGTAAAAGTATGACAAACATATCGATAAAGATATCGACAAAACTCGTCTGATGGTATTTCATAGAGAGTTGCAAAATATTTACTGCATTTGCTACAATCTCCAACGACTATATCGACAGTTTATGGCCGTTAGTATTTTACTAAGAGTTGTAAAAACATTACTGTCCATGCCACAATCACCAACACTTTTTCCGACGGACTCACTGATGAAAGGTGCAAATTTGAATGCATACGACTATCAGAGTGCTAGGTCGGTCAACACATTTACCAACGAAAGCTATAAATCCAATGCGCATGTGCTCTGACACTTATTTATTGACGGACGTTGAAAATTCTAGAGGGATTTTAAAACAAAATATGTGAAATTCAAAAAATATCAATGGAAATTAATGCCACCATCGAAGAAAATATTATTCTAATATTCATTGGTAATATTACAGTATTAAACCCAACCCCCCCTCTGTGGTTCATTTTTTCTCCGTTCCTCCTCATTCATCATCTCTTCTCCTCTACATTTTTCATTTCATTTTTATTATTTTGATTGTGGCTTTCAACATATTAAAAAGTATGATTATCTTTTCTTTATCTTTGTAATTGTTTACTTTTTTATTTTAATTATGATTATTTTCATTGTGTGTTGTTTGTAGATAAAATCTTGAAATCTACACACTATTAAGATAAACATTTTTCATTCCTGAAGTTTTTAGTTTTTTCTTTTTATTTGTTCAATTTATTTTATTGTTTGTATTGCCATAATAATTGAAAATTTTGTTAAATTTTAATTATTTTTTTGTTGAATTTACCTTTAAAATGTTAATTGAAATATAGAATTAAATTTAATTATTTTATCTTAATTTTATTATATTATTGCTTGTTATGTTTTGTTGAATATCTTATTTTTCTTATCTAAATATAAAATTTTGTTTGTATTGTAATAATTATTTGAAAAATTTGTTGAATTTTAATTGTTATTGTTGAATTTACCATAGAAATGAAGATTTAAATTTAATTATTTTATCTCAATTTTATTCTATTATTGCTTGTTATGTTTTTTTTTATTATTTTCATTAATTTTAATTGTCATTAATGTATATCTATTGAGTTGAAAATATATAGATGTTAAATTTATATAGATGTTAGGTTGTATTTAATATTTTTCAATGGAGTCAATTGGTAAGTGATTCTTGTAAATATTTGCAGGTTTGAAAATTATGGTAATCTCTAGTATAGTGGAGGTGCTACTGATTTTTTTTTTTTAATAATCAAAGTTAATTGTGTAATTGTTCATATAAATTCGTATAGAAGCATAAAATAAAATCAACAGCATGTTGTCAGTAGACAATTGCAGCTAGTTGTTTAGCAGTAAGGATGACTTATCCTTTGGTGTAGATCACAATGAAGCACTTGCGTCGCCTTGTGATGTTGTCTCTTTTAGCATGGTTTTATAGTGTAAAGGCGGTATGACTTCACAACGGGGTCAATTCACCCGCAAGTATCATGCACAATAGAAGGATGGCCTTTCAATGTCAATTTGTTTGGGTTTTAGTTTTTTTTATAATTATAACATAATTTATGAACAACTAATTAATATTTTATTCATTTAATTTTGGATTCACAAACATTGAAGCTGCCTGACAATAACATCGATGTTCAAATCATCAATGGAAATTCTATTATTTCAATGGAGTCAAGTTTCTAGACATCTTATATGGAAACTTAATATCGATGCATGATTTTGATGATTTTAAGTAAGTGTTAACTTCTAATTTTCAAATTATTTTTATAATTCTATATCTTGTTCCATTTTTATTTTAAATGAATTATTTATACACAATACAAATTTGAGTGTGATAGCATGGACAAAAATGTTATGAGGAGGGTATAGGAGAATCTAGGTAACATAAAAAATAATATAGTTTTTTATTCTAAATTCTAATTTGTTACTATGAAAATAGGTTGTGTGATTTTTAGTATGACACAAAAAAAAAAGCAAAAAGATATGCGAGAGATAACGGTCTAGAAGGCTTCAATGAGGTAGTGGTTTGGTAGGAATTTAAACTGCCATTCATCTTGGGGCATATATGGATGTAATTTATTAAGCACATAACGTCTAAGTTATTCGCATGATGCTTACAATCAGGTGCCAACAACTAGAAACTGACAAATTTATGGTTCGATGACCACGCATACTTCGTGGTATGTTCTCTCAATCATTTTATTTCATAAGTTATTATTTTTTAAAATTGAATATGATGTTTTTTTTGTAAAAACAAATTAGGAGACCTATAATAATTGATTGAGGGAGGGATATGGGGATGATCTTTCAACCCATCCGGATTTGTGGATGGAGTTAGGATTGTCTAGTAGACTCGATAAAAAATGGATCTACGGGCTCTCAAACACTGCGGTCAAAGACTTGTAGGCGGCTTGTAGTGTCTTAACTGTTAAGAGCTCTCCATCAGTACTATGATGTTTTTTTTATAAAAAAAAAAATTAGGAGACCTATAATAATTGATTGAGGGAGGGATATAGGGATGATCTTTCAACCCATCCGGATTTGTGGATGGAGTTAGGATTGTCTAGTAGACCCGATAAAAAATGGATCTACGGGCTCTCAAACACTGCGGTCAAAGACTTGTAGGTGGCCTGTAGTGTCTTAACTGTTAAGAGCTCTCCATCAATATTAAGCACTTAGTCTGAGGAGTTTATGACCTTGAAACAACAATATTGACGACTCTCGATGGATTATGATCAGCTCCGTCAAAATGGTCATGGACATTAAGATCAAGGATGAGTGATAATACATGTGCAACTCCTTTTTGGTTGTACGATTGTAGAAACAACCAGCCTCCTTCTCCTCCAGCTTCGCTGTTATTCTAGTTTAATTTTATTTTTGAAACACATTAACTTTGTAATAAATATTTGGATGAATATTATTTAACATTATTTTTATTTTTTAATGCTTAATACAATTTTATTTGGTTAATTAATTTTTTTTACTATTAATCAATATAATATATGAAAAAAATTATTTATTATAAATTATTTTTAAATAATACCGACGATTTTACAAATAGAACAAATACATCAGTATTTTACCAAGAGTTGAAAAAATTACTACCCATGTCACAATCATCGACGATGTCCTTCTGTCGATTTGTATCGTTGACATTGCTGATGGATAGCTTCCGTTGGTATGTTACAGAGAGTTCTAAAATATTTATTGTCCATGCCATAATCATTGACAAACTAGTTATTAGTGATTTACCATTAGAAATACAAACAGAATCAGTCCGTCAGTAAAGTTCTTGCAAGAATTTATTTTTTTGCGTACTTCTCTCATTTGTAAGATCGTTAGTGTTTGGTTTATTTTTTCGACAAAAGCAGCAACGAAAAGAGGAATTGCTGAAGATCAATATTTTGATAGATGGATTCCATCAATGAAGCTGATTAGTACCTAAAAGTGCATTTTTATCAAGGTTTTATATTAGTATTTTGCACCTGAAGTATCAATAACTCCTTAACTAGAGCATGCTTTATAATAACAAGTCTGATACTATAAGATACCTTTAATTTATAGTAAATATTTATCTTAAATGCAGGCCCATTACATAAATCAAAGGATAGATTGATGAGTTTAACTAATGAAATTGAGAAAATAAAGAGAGAGTGAAGTTTAGAAAATAGATGTTGATTAGTACCTAAAATTGCATTTTTATCAAGGTTTTATATTAGTATTTTACACCTGAAGTATCAATAACTCCTTAACTAGAGCATGCTTTATAATAACAAGTCTGATACTATAAGATATCTTTAATTTATAGTAAATATTTATCTTAAATGCAGGCCCATTATATAAATCAAAGGATAGATTGATGAGTTCAACTAATGAAATTGAGAAGATAAAGAGAGATTGAAGTTTAGAAAATAGATGCTGGTTTAGTTCAAATTGGAACACTATTCTATCATTGGGTCATATCTAGAGATGTAGATCTTGGATTTCAATTTGGTTTATATGTCTAGAAAGCTAATACATAGGTCTAAAACATTTATGAGAATGTAAGGCTCAATTATGTTGTTTGGAAGTTCAAATCTTAGCAATAATGGATAAGTCATAATCTATCTTGCAGCCTATATACTGTTTAGTGTTCAGCTCATATCTTGAGTTCTAGAAGTTCAAATAACCTTAGTTTATTTTTTATTTGAAAGTTGAGATAATTTTCTAGAACTTTCATGAATCAAGTCTGTTTAAATTCTAATGTTAGTAATAATGTTTTGTTCAGACAAGAAGAAAAAGATTGTAACCAAGTCAAGATGTGGCTACCAACTTAATAATTAGTCAACAAAACAATAGTTCTAAATTTTGACCTATAAAAGGAGGCATTTGTCATACATTTAGGTATTTTGGTTTTCAGATCAAGATCATGTTCTTACTCTTTCTTTTATTGTAATGCTTAAGTTTTGATTATATTAATCTTTTGTTTATGCTTCTTATTTCCTTTCCTTTACTTGGTTAACTTTTATCTTATTTATGTTCTTATCTTATTTATTTATGTTTATCTCTTTTATTATATTTAGTTAAGCTTATTATGTCAAGGTGAAAAGGTTACACTAATAGTGTAAAAATAATTATAGTATAAACTCAACATGAATCTTAATATTTGATACTAACATGTTTTATATTTGTTATTTTATTCAGTTTTAATACTTTACTTGTTAAATGATTAATCTAGATTTGTGTTGTATAACACTTAATACAACAAATACTTGATACTTTCATAGCTCAACCGTAGGTATAACCGACACTTGTGCTATAAAAGAAACTTGATTTGTTGTTAATATAATTTATAATCATAAATACCTAATAACATTTACAAGTATTAGCATTATTCAAATAAGATAACTAATGTAATCATGTTAACAATTTATAATCCGATTAGAACCTCCTTTATATGTGGTTTTCAATTGAGTAATAAAAAGAGTTTATACTATACTTATTTAAAATATCATTAGTGGAACCTCTAACTTTAACAATTATTTTATCCTTATTTAGTCTTTACATTAATCTAACATCTTAAAGTCCTCTTCAATTCATCATCATCATCATCATCATTATTATTATTATTTATAATTTATATCGTTAACCTCTATGTGGTTCGATTCAGTTTTGTTGGGTTATTTATTACTTCAACTTTCCTGCACTTGGAAGAAGATTTCAATCTTTTGGTTATGTCAGAAGCCGTCAGTAAAAATATTACAGATGAATTGTGTGTTTTACACCGATAGAATGAATCTATCAGTAAAACTGTTTAATGTTGTAATGATAATCAACTCAATATTAAATGATGAAATTTAAAAAAAATTAAAAAAGAAAAAACAACCCAAGTTAATTCGCCAAACCCGCTACTAGGTTGTGGGATTGAAATAGCCTAATAGAAAATAAATTATAAAAGTTAATTCTCAATCAACCCAATATTGAAGGATTGCATTGAAAAAAAATCAATTAAAACAAACGAGTTAACTCACTAAATTCATTACTTAAGTTATAAAACGAGAATAACCTAAAAAAAACAAGTAAAAACAAATTATAAAGTTTAATCTCTCATCAACTCAATATAAAAAAAATAAAATTGAAAATAAAAACAACTAAATTCAAACAAAAAAAACATTCTTCAGTGAATAATGCTTGTCCAGCTCCTCATCTTTTAGTTTTTATTAATTTAAGGGGCCATGATGATAGAATGCATAAACTTTAGGGACTTTAGTGATCTTTCAAAATTTGGGGGCTCCATCCCTCCCAACCCTATCTGTCTGGCATCTGAATCGAGACCAAAGATCAAGATGCATTCATAAATAAAGTTAACTGAATGTAAATACCCACCTTCAAAACAAGCTACTGGCATCATACCTAGAAATTCAATCCGAAAGACTTCTTTTCCTTACCATGCAAACCAGGCCATTGGATGCAAAGTCCTACAGTCAAGGACAATATATATATATATATATATATATATATATATATATATATAAAAGTCCCCTGAAGGTAATCTCACCTAGATGAACATGATAGGAACAGTTGGTTTTTCGGTGCGTCGCAATCTTAGACAGCTCAAAACTCACGCCTAAGCGTGCATCTGATGCATGTAGGTTCACCTCATTAACCCTTGAAAGTTACGTAAATGTAAGAACACTCGAAAAGGTTCAGCAGCTTCGGCAAATTATCATATCATTAGTCATTGTCATATTGATGCGTGAAGGGACTGGACTCTCTTCTACTTTACCTCTCTCCGAACCTGTCTCTTACTTACCTTCACACACGTTTGCCTATGATGCTTTTCCATGTGGGGTTGCTCATAAAATTAACCTCCTGTGCGAGTGCGAATCAATCACTTTGCGACTCAATGAAGTGAGCACACCTTGTTTTTTCTTGGCTAAATTCTTGTACTAAATTCCATGCATAACTTTAAGATTAAGGCAATAATTCCGGTTATTTTCAAGGTATGCCTGGATTGGAAATATTGCAATTCATTTGTTTTCCAAGTGCTGGTTTTCACATGCTAATATCATATTTATGTGATCCATATGCATCAGCAGAGATGATTTTGGCTTTTGCTGGAGAGAAATTTTCTTGAATTTTCTCATTTTTTTGGCGTTGACGGACTAGGACAGAAAATTTTAGCCACTATTCCATTTTAGATTATTTGTTTTTGTGTGTTAAAAATATTTTTTAAAAATTAATTTTTTATTTTTTATTTATTTTAAATTAATATATTTTAAGTGTTTTCAAATCATTTTAATATATTAATATTAAAAATAATTTTTAAAAAATAAAAAAATTAAATTTTTTAAACAATATCCTAACACTTCCATGGTAGAGGTCGTAGAGGACCGCTTTTTCTTTTTACTAAATCATTTGATGTCGTTATCATTGTACCAAAATTACACGTTTATGCATTAAACATTAGGAGAATCCAAATGAATGGATAAAAAAAAAACCCCTATTTTAAGCCTATCTATCTATTTATTACATTACGTCACATTATAAAAACAAAAAACAAACTAATCTCTACAGTAAAACAAAAAACAAACTAATCTCTACAGTAAAGTTACTATATCCCAAGACACACTTACTATTAATAACAATAATATAATTACTATATTACTTCTTCATCATTTAATTTTTTAACTTGGATTTAAAAGTAGAGTGTTTTTTTTATCATGACATAAATATATGATATAAATATTTTTTAAGAGTTATATAACATTATATTAGTAATTATGTTTTTGAATGTACAGTAAAAACACTCATTTAATCATTGAATAAAATAATCCAATATCTAGTATTCAAGGGTATTTTTATATTTTTATAGAAATAATATTATTATTTTGATATTCTTAAAGATAAAACTAATTAAAAATTCAATAACAACTCTTTAATTTGTTGTTTCTTTAGATTTAGTCTCTTTTCTTTTTATTATAATTTTTTTATCTTGAATAATCCATAAAATTGGTGTGCCTTTTCAAATTCACCCCTCAATTGTTTTTTTTATCTTTCAAATTTGGTTCTCGTTTTTTTATTGCTATTTTATTTTGTTTTGATTTATTTTTAAAATTGATATTATTTAGTGATTTCATTCTTTGGTTTTTCTCCTATCAAATTCAATCCATGTTATTTTGATTGCTATTTTTTTTCCTTAACAAATTTTATTATTTTGAAAAAAAAAATTGGTTTTGTTTTATGATTTGACCCTTTTGTGTTTTTTCCCACTTAATTTAATCCATGTTCTTTTGATTGCTGATTTTTTTTTTTTGCATTTACAAGATTTTAAAATTGATATTTTAAAATTGACTCACAATAAACCTCTTGATTGAACTCAAATCTAGGATTTAACAGGCTACAAGTTTTTAAGATTTGATTAAGTTTAAGAAGATTTTTCGAGTTCATTTGGTTTTTACATATTGTTTTTCAATTTCATCCCCTTTAATTTTTTAAGTATTTAAATTCTAGTCTTTATTATCTTAATTGCTTTATATTTTATTTGGGATTTTTTGAATTAAATTGTATCCTCCTTGATTTTTTTTCTATCAAATATTATATTTATTCTTTTTATTGTTTTTATCAAGTTTTTTTATTAATATATTTTGCCAATATTATCCTTTGAAATTAAATTTATATAGAAGTAGGCTTTTTTATTAAATCTGAATCAAATATTTCACGGCATATAAATTTTAGAGGTTAGAATAGATTTTAGAGTTTTGTTGAGTTTA
This sequence comes from Populus pruinosa, assembly GCA_026413675.1. Lineage (NCBI taxonomy): Eukaryota > Viridiplantae > Streptophyta > Magnoliopsida > Malpighiales > Salicaceae > Populus > Populus pruinosa. Next base: position 7,800,415 of record JANKMR010000020.1, read on the forward strand.
CTTGTTTTTTTTCTCTTTTTTTAAATTGATATTTTTTTATTTTTAATTTTTTTTAACTTTTTTTCTACTATTTGTTTGGTTTGATTCTATTAGTTAGCTCCTTATAATATTTTTCTATTTCATCCCTATAATGTTTTTAATCTTTTGAGTTTAGTTCCGATTTTTTTAGCATTTGTTTTTCAAGTTTCATCCTAATTTTATTTTTAGCTTTTTTTTTTTCAAGTTTCATCCTCATTGAGTTTTTTCTTGTCAAATTTTATCCTTATTTTTTTCGCTTCTTTTTTCTTTTGCAAAGTTTTATCCTCCTTGTTTGGTTTGATTCTATTAGTTAGCTCTTTATAATATTTTTCTATTTCACCCCTATAATGTTTTTAATCTTTTAAGTTTAGTTCTGATTTGTTTAGCATTTTTTTTTCAAGTTTCATACTCATTGAGTTTTTTCCTTGTCAAATTTTATCCTCATTTTTTTTTTCGCTTCTTTTTTTTTGCAAAGTTTTTTATTAATGTTTTTTCATTAATTTCATCCTACAAAATTAAATTTATTTAGAATTAAGTCTCATAATTAAATTCAAGTGTAAAATATCATAAGTTATAGATCTTAAAGATTAGATCAGATTTAAGAGATTCATTCATGTTTGCTTGATTTTTCTTTTTCCTTTTAGCTTATGTTTTGGGTTGGTTCTATTGGGTCTATGAGTTTTGTTTTTAATTTCAACCCTATCATTTTTTGATTTATAAATAATCTATCAAATTATAAATATTTTGCAATTTCATCCCTTTTGATATTTTAGTCTTTCAAATTTTATCCTTATTCTTTTAATTGCTATTTATTTTGTTTGGAATTATTTTTAATTTTTTTAATTTCATTCTCATTTTTTGTTTTCTCCCAAATTTTATCTCTATTTTCTATTTTTTTTTTACTTTTACAAGTTTTTTTCTTATTAATATTTTTCAATGAATTGTAATAACCAGGTTTAGAATGTTCACTAGAATTTAAAAAAAAAGGTTTGTTTTTTTTTTTTTGTTATTTTTTATGGCTTATCTTCTATGTAGTTAATATTAGGTTGTTTGATAATTTAAAAAGATATAAATCTATTTTTTTTTTGTTTTTTAACAGTTTATTTATTTATTTATTTAGTATTATTATATATATTTTTTAAATGACTACTTAAACTAATAACTCAGCACTTGGATTCTTTTTACCCGACAAGCGCAGGTAACAAATAAACTGACTTTTCATGGGCTTCTGCATCGCCCATGAGAACCTTACACATGCACTCGAATAGCTGCGTCGATCAACTCGTCAGTATCAAAATATTCCAGTCTAAGCTAGCATTGAAAATTAAAAATTCACTCGCCTGCATAACTACACACGAATGGAACTCTAATTAAGAAATTAGAGTTCGGTGAGCTCCAATTTCTTAATTTCGAGATTTTTCATAAAACAATAATCAAATAACAGTTTTTCCGGTCTCCAAAATTAACTATTTTCGGGAGTCTAAAATTTATGGACGGAACATAAAAAAATCTAGTGAAATCTAATTGTTTAGGGTTAGGGTTATTGTACCTTCAAAGATTTTCAATTTCAATTTTAAAGTACTTATTTTTTTTATTAAATTGAGGAAACAAAACATATACTCTACTGATTTAATAAAAACAAAACTCACAAACACATTTCAAAATATTAATTAAAAAATAATTAGATTTACTTTTTGTTATTGAATTCTAGATGAGAAAATGATACAAACATTAAAATGCTAGAAAAGAAGGTGATATAGAAAGTGAATTTGTGTTTGATTTTATCTTAAATAATAGATTAGTGTTTGGATTTTTCTTCTTGATTTTTATTGATAGAGAGAGATAAAACAGATTTTTATTGATAGAGAGAGATAAAACAGGAGAGAAGGTTAGCACAAAGGAGAGAATAAGGTTGCATGGTAATAATTATCTTCCATGCTTTAGTATACATAAGGATGATATTTTTTTTTTAAATTTATTTTAATGAAGCTTGCAGAATATGATATTCAAAAACTTGGTTGTAAAGTGAAAACATGACCAAACTATAAAATACTTAAAGTGATTTACTCATTTTCTTTTTCTCATTTTATCTTTTTTCCTTTTTTTTCATAAAAAACATCTTTACATCAGTTTTATCAGTTTTAACATTTATCTTTTAGTGTAAAGATTAAAGGATAAAAAAAAGCATTTTTTTTGTTATTATTGCCATAATTACTTTTTTTAATTATTATATTTTTCTAGGTTTTGAGGAGTTTCAAACAAATTCAATGAGTTATTTGGTTAAAATAAATATAACATTTAATTTTATTTTTGAATTAAATTAAAATTTTACTAGATCTTTTAAAGGCCTAATTATATAAAAGCAGCTACAATGTTAGTCATTTTTGTTTTTAGGTCCAAGTTTCCGTTTCTATGGCTTCAAAAGTCTTTTATTTTCTTTATTTTTATTTTAAATTTACATTAGAATCTTCAATTTGATTAGGATTTTACTAATTAAAGACTTTTTCTTGTATTTAAATAGCCTTATAAGCTATTTTTTTAAAAGAGAATTTGTGAAACAAGGACTTTTCTAAACATATCTAAGTTTTTTCTATTATTAAATGTTATAACTTTAGGCTTCCGAACTCTAGTTTTCTTCTATACACTTTAAGGTTGTAAACCTTAGGGATTGAGGAACCCTATTCATGCTATATGTTGTATATTGCATAAATTGGTATCATAACATGTTGGTGTATTTGATTAATGGAGGTAAATGACAATAAATTCTTGTTTCATAATATAGGAGTGAAGATCATATTAGATGTTATAAGGGCTCAAGAAACGACACAAAAAACTCAATATTGGATATTAGATCGAGTGAAGCATTGATTAACAAAGAGTTAAAGGTCACAGAATGCTTAAACCATCTAACGTTACTAGGAAGAGGTGCAAATAGAAACCATGATAAGGAGAAAGGTGTGTTTGAAGACTTACCTTAAAGCAGACTAAATCTTGCAAACCAATATATGTATCATGTTTATATGGAAAGTGATATATATGACAAGATGCATTAAAAACCCATGTCTAACACTACTAAAGGGAGGCACAAATAAAAAGCATGATAAGAAGAGGAATGTGCATAAAAACTTATTCTATGGCAAACCAAATTCTAGATCTAATCCTACAAGCCCATATGGAGGATACCATGTATGACAAGAGATACACTGAAAACTCAATTAACAATCAACCTTTTTGTTGACATGTTCCTAAATTCGAAGAAGATTTTTATAAGTATTGTCATAACCCTAAACTTTACCTCAATTGTCATTCAACTTAAAAAAAATAAAAAAATCTCAAAAAAATCCTTTCAATTTTAATAATTGTTTAGTTACTTGTGTATATTTAATTTTGTGCATGAAGAAATATCCATAAATAATAATAAAAGTAAAAAATAAAGGACAAGGGTAAAAACACAATTGGGAACAAATAATTGAATTAACAAGCCAAAAACTAAGTAGAAATGGGTAAAACAAAATAATTAGGGATATAATTGAAGCGAAAATGGGTTATTAGGCTAAAATTAAAATGATTGGAGGATATAAGATGAATATGTAACAAGTGGCCAAATCCAAGGGTCCAAATGATTCAATTATGGATGAAATTGAAGAGGAAAAATGAGATTTAGGGCAAAATTGACCCAAATGCATATTTTGGGAACCAAAGACTAAATTGGAATAAGCACACAAATTTAGAGATTTAATCAATTCATTTAGGGATTAAGAAGAAGAAAAAATCCAAATATTAAAACCCTACCAAACAAAAATTGAAAAATAAAAAAGCCAGGGACTTCAATGCTAAGATAGAAAAACTACAAGACCTAATTGGATTATAAGCCTTTCCCAACATACATCGTTGTTTTTATAAACTGAAACCAATAAAAAAAGGAAGAAGACGAACAACGTCATTTTATTCAAAATGAAACAACAGTTTTACATAATAGAAGCAGGTGTTATGATATGCATCATGGGAATGATAATCCATCTCATAAAGATAAATCTAATATGCAAGAGGATTCAGATGGTCCAATGACAAGAGCGAGAGCGAAACAAATACAAAGGACCTTGACGAGTCAAATTGGAATGATTAAAGTTGCATTGGAGTTAAAATTTAGCAATTAGTTTCAAATTGGTTCAAGGGTGCTTATTTGCCTACAATTGGAACTTAAAGATGGAAAGAGCCCTTAATGGTTATTTTAATGCTGAGCTACTTAAATTTGAGTTGATAATGCAAATAAGTTAAAGAATTGGTGTTGTTTACGTCAGAATAATAGATGAATTTGAACCCGAATTTGAAATCATCCATTGCATGTGAAAACAAGATTAATCTAGTTGGATTTCAAGTTCAGAACGTGATCTTTCCAGATTGTCCAACCATGATTGCATTGTACTTTTGTGCAAGAAGTTATAGCCATTTTAAATTCGGTCTGTTTATGTTTCAATTAAAGTTAGAAAATATGTGCTAGTTTAATTTGTCTGGTTACTTTGTCAAAGTCCAATTTTTGTGCTTGATTTCTGTCATGTTGAATTTTCCTAACTATGGAGGGATGTTCCAATTATAAATATGGCATCAGAATGTGTAATAAATAATTTTTTGCCAAGATTTGAACTTAATTAAGAGAATTAAGAGTTGTTCTTTCAAAATTAATTTGTGAAGAACTCTACCTAATTTATCACTCCTTAATCACAGAAAGTGTGGCATCAAAATCCTAGAATGATCTTTGTGGCATCTAGATCGACTTATCAAAGTATCACTCTAATCTATCCTCCTTTTTATTTACCTTAAAATCACTATAATCCAGCCTAAACACCAAAAGAAAGACAACATAACCAGATGCATTGTTCATCCATTTTCGTCAGATTTATTGTTGTCGATTTTTGAATCATTCACGGCACATCACGTTCATAATCAACTTCAGTTTTAATTCTTCAATAAGAATCTCTCTAGCAATCACACCTGCAAATCTTCAGCCCTTCGAAACTGTGCAACAAGAATCACGTTTACATGATCTTAACTGCAATATAAAAGCCTTCCATATATAGCACTCCAAGCATTGTATAAAAAGAGGGGAGATGAGAGTAGAAGAGGAATAAATTGTTTTGAAAGAAAAAACATATTTGATGAGTATTGAAATCCAAGAAGCTTAGCAATAATACTGATGATTTAGATAATTGATTAATTTTTTAATTCAAACAATTTGATTTATTTTCTATAATTAATGTGTTTACTAATTTGATATGAAAAGTTTAAAAAATTAATAATTAATAATTAGTGATGTCTAATAAGCTATGATAACTGATAATTATAGTAATAATAGATGGTACTTAGTAAGTTAGGTGGCCTGTTATTGTGGTACTTGCTAAAGATTCTCTTTGAAAGACAAGAGGATTCTTCGATGGTAAAGTTAGTAACTTTATTGAGAAAAAAAGTTCTAGAAAGATAAGGTCTTAAAATATATATGCAAAGAATAAAAATTGTAAACCTTTAACTTGAAGGATTCATATTGTATTTATAGCCCATGAAACTTGTTTTTATAAAGATGAGGGGCTGAAGTGTAATTTTATTTTTCTGATATTTTGAGTTGTATTCTACTTAAAATAATAGATATTGAATCAATATAAAATATTAAGAAACTCACGTGGCATCCCGGAAAAATCTCTAAAAAGTTGAACTTAGACATGTTGAGTTTGGAATGTACTCTTAAGCCCAAAAATATTAAGCTTCAAGTGCTCACTTGAGCCCAAGAGAGGGCTAAGGTGCCCATCATGGAGTGCATGCCCATCCCCAATACATGTTTGAGCTCATGCACCTATGCTCAATATGGGCTTCAATTACCATGTTTGGGCCTATACTAGTTAAGCTAGGCTTGGGCTTGATAGCTCCAGCCCAATAAATGCTTTAGTTTTAGGTTTATTTTAAGAGGTATTTTACATCCATTTTATTTGAACATTGAGTCTTTATTATATTGAATTCAAGAGATTTTTTATTCACACGGAAGAGGGGTAGAGGCACAGGAGGGGGAGAACAGAAAAAGAAGTCAGGGGGAGGGGAAGTATATAGTCCTTGATATCTATAAGAAGGTTTCCAAAATAAAGTGCAAATAGTATTTCTGGTAGCAGCAGCAATATAACCATCTAGTTTTGGGAACGAGATGGTTTAGAGGCACTCTACAAGGCAAATCTAGGCACTACTATTCTTTCGATTCAATAAATGGATATGGGGCTTGATTTTACATGAAATATGGATGCAATTAACATGTTAGTTCCTGGCATAAAAGGCTACTGGATTTTGTGGAGGAGCTCATTTCTCATGTTTCCGTTTTGCTATTATTATTATTATGTAATGGAGAGCATTACTTGGTTAATCGTTCATAGTTCTAAAGGGAACAGTCATCATGTAGTTAGTTAAAGATCTCTCACGGAAAATTAATCAATACTCGTAGGAAGCTCTTCAAAGAGAAAAAATAACGTACCAAAGAATCTTTTTAGGAAAAATAAATATAGTATATAACAGAATAAAACTTCATAATATATGAACAGGTTCATTATAAATATATCCATACCAGCTAAAGGGATCGTTTCAACAAATGATCCAAGAGAAACCCAGGAGGGTCTGTATGTATATAAACATAGTGTTGGATGCTAAACCCACACCAAAACTTGCCAGATAGATAGATAGTCTGCACTGTACACGTTAAACTTCTACTGTAAGCAGAATTTACTTGATCGGGTATTTTTAATGTCTAGAAATAGATTTAGATACATGAACGCAGGAAAGCTAGAAATGTGCTCAGAAGAAAAGAACATAGTAAAAGGAAAAGGAAATTTATATGCATACCTCTTAGCTCTTGCTCAAGGCTCACCGTATTATTTGTTGTCTATAACCCTTAACCTCTCCTGATTAGAGGAGGGAAAGGGAGGCGGTACCAATGCAATGGAGTTGGACATCTCATATTACCCTTTTCTTTAGGGACAATAGGGAAATGAAAAGGAAAAACGAGCACTCTGTAGAATCATTGTTTATAACAAGCAATTAACTATGAAGGTTAAAACCCAGATTGTTGCTGTTCTATCACACTAAGAAAAATATAACTGCCCTAAAGAATGGGACACTGCACCACATTGCTTTCTACCAAACCTGGTAAGTTCGTGAAATGTTTACATGGCAAAAATGAAATACATTACATGAACAGACGCTACAAAGAATCAATGCTTTACACGATATTAAAAAGCTAATTAGCCTTCACATTATATATAGTGGTTTATCTACCTTCTTCAATTGAAGAAACAGACATAGAATTTCTAGAATACTCATCAATAAAACTATTACCTCCAGAAACCCTGGTGGCACCAGTGTTTGTAGTACTAGCATTAGTAGCTGTAGCACTGTTAGTGAGAGCAGAAGTAGTGGTCGTTGTCCAACGACCCCCACGACCTTGAATTCCAGGTTTGCCAGGTTTGGGTAAAGTAAACGAGTCACTTGAAAGCATGAGATGAACTGAGTTCATGTCAGGCCTATCTGCAATGTTCTGTTGGCAGCATAGCAACCCCAGTTGAATGCACATGGCTGCCTCATCCCGATTGCACCTGGCAAGGCTTGGATCAACTAACTCCAATGTCTTACCTCCTTGGTAAAGCATCCACGTCTGCAAGAGTGAGCGAGCGAGGGGGCGGGAAGAAAATCAAGAAGACCAAGTTACTGACTGTTTCCTAGTATGAAGAAAAAAACTGGAAGCAATAGTTATCTGAAAACCAGCGCTCTGCTCGCAAAATACTTTAAAATGAAGCTTGGTATTTATATACCATAATTAAGATATTTGGAAACTTATTGCTACATTAAAAAGCAGAATCAAGTGTCAACTTTGGTATGTCTAATCCCTCTTATCTTGTCTGGCAACTAAACCAGTATCTCCACTCACTCTGCAGTCCACTGTTTCATTTCTCCTGAAACTTAGTCATTGTACAGTTCCCAAACTGCTCTGACAGTGGCTTAAACATGTAATTTACCCATTTGAGCACTGTTGTCAAACAATATTGTCTGTTTTATAGCAATCTACTGCAGAAGTCTAGATTTTAGTTAAATGGCAAAGCATTTACCTTGTTTGTATTAGAAATTATCTGCGATGGAGGTGATCTCACCACTCTTGGTAGGCAATGCATGTATATAGATTGTCAAATACTAGGTATGTGCATGAAAGTTGACAAGATTATCTTCCTTTTTTTTTCTTCTTCTTCATCTTTTTTTTTTTTTTTGCTGCAGCTTTGTAGAACTTAGTAGTCACATTGAACTTTATATTGAATACTGGCTTCATTTATAGTATTATATCACTTAACAGCATTTCTTTCAAAAAAAAAATTAACTATAATTAAAAGGCATCAACTTTTCATTATGCAAATTCACATTGAAAGATTGATTTCACCCTTGATGGGTAATATTAGCTTTAAAGGTATATAGATCTTTTACGCTAGACTTATCAATAATTACCATTACCTTAAAGAAGAATGTTCATTAGTAATTTCATGTTTTCTCTATATTGTTACCCTTAAAAAATAATTCCCTTTGGTTCAAGAACTTTTTGGTTCTTTTTATTTTATTTTTTTGTCCATGTCATTTACTTAAATGTCCCTAAAAAATAAACTCCTTCTATTATGGATACAAGGTATTTTAGGTTTTTTGTTATATATATATATTTTTTTGTAATTTTCATATGAGGTGGAGGGTTATTTAGTATTTTAATATAAATAAATTAATTTTAAATTCAAAAAGTCTCATGTGCTTTGGGTGGCACGTACAACTCCCACGCAACACGAATACCGCCATCCAAGGCGGAATTAGATGCGCTTCACCACCCATCACAGTAGGGAGGTGTGTTCACCAACAATTTATAGATGGGTGCCAGCTAGAAGTTTTTCCCTTCCTCCTCCTTTTTTCTCTCTCCACCTGGAAAAATATGTTGGCTATTGCCAAAAAAACAAAACAAAACAAAAAAATCTAGGTATTTGTTTGTTAAGTTAAATTAAGTTTTCATTCTTTTGATAGCAATGTATTTAGTCTTGAATCAATTATTGAGTTAATTTGTTTTTTCAATTTCATCCCTTAATATTCTATTTTTATATTAGATTTGGTTCTCATTCTTTTAATTACAATGTATTTGGTCTTGCATCATTTAAAAAATTAATTATTTTTTCAATTGCATCTATATATACTTTGTTTTTATATTAAATTTGATCCTCATTCTTTTAACTATGATGTTTTTGGTCTTGAATCCATTATTGAATTAATTTGTCTTTGGATTTCATCCTTTGACATTTTATTTTTATATCAAATATGTTCCTCATTATTTTGATTGTTATTTTTAGTTGTTCTTATCCTTTTATTTAATTGAAATTGTTTTTTAATTTCATCCCTTATGATTTTTTTTTCTTTTTGTATCAAATTTGATTCCTTTTCTTTTCAAATTTGTATTTTAAAAAAAAAAAATTTAATTTGTTTTTTCATGTTTATCCCAAATTATTTTGGTTGGTTTAAAATTTTACGTTGTTATTTTCTTTTTGTTTGCTTTTTAGAATGTGATTTGGCCTCATGATTTGTGTCACAAATTTTAAAGATTGGATCGAGTTCACTTCAGTCATTTTTAATTATTTTAAAAAATTTCATCAATCATCAAGTTCGTTAAAAATTAATTTCTTTATTTTTTTTTTATGTTTAGGATTCTTTTGTAAATATGATTTTTCTTTTCAATGTTATCATTCAATTCAATATTATTTAATATTTAAGGTTTGGCATGATACTACTCACGGATTTTGACGACTTTAATAGGTTTTGCTTGTGTTTTGTTTTTCAATACTTTTTTTTTCATGAATTATTTTTTTTTTTATTTCATCATCCTACAATTTGATTCATGGAATTTAACAATCATTATTTTTTTTAGTTCTCTTTCTATTGTGTCAAGTCGTCAATTTTTTTTTGCTCTTTAGAATACAATGATGGTGCTTAAGCATTGTTTTTTTCGGCTGCAAAGAAATTGACCTCGCCCATGGCGAAGCGCAGGCCATCAATCTAGTTATACAATATACTAACAAGGGATCAATACCCCTGTTATTGTTTACCTAGATACAAAGCATTGTAGATTAAAGCAATGTAATGACAGAGTTGCCCTTGCCACAAAGAGTTGAAAAAACTGCAAAGAGAGGGTGGGATTGTCTTTTCATTGGGAAGCATTTGGTGTTGAAGGGATAGATGCGGAGAAAATAGTTAGTTCTGATTTTGGTGGAGCTGCAGAGACTTGGCACGAGGGCTGTCATTATAGGCATGCTTGACTACAGACCCAGGCAAGCAAGTCTACAACCCGTGCCTAGAGGCATTGCTTTCTCTGTTAAAAGCTACTAGTTCAGACACAAAACACATCCAAAAGGTGTAATAACGTTAGGTATAGCTGGCCAACCAAATCCAAAAGGTGTAATACAGTTAGGTGTAGTTGGCTTGCCAAATCCAAAACACTTCAGAAAGGTGTTGAGTCTAGCTACGCAGCCATACCCAAGGATATTGGATCTGGGATTTTTTACTCTTTTCTTTGATTTAAATTTATTTTTCATACAATAAAGACCAAATAAATTAATGGGACTTCTTTTATATTCTACAAAAATTAGGTGATGATATTTATTTTTTATACAATAAAGAAGAAATAAATTGATGGGACTTCTTTTATATTCTACAAAAATTAGGTGATGATATTTTTATTTTTTTCATTTAAAGTTGAGTTGAATTTTCTTATTAAAGCATGTTTGTTTTTGCGTTTCAAGAATGCTTTAAAAAAAATTCAATTTTTTTTTTATTGTTTTCTTTATTTCACATTAAAATTTTTAATATTTTTGTATTTAATTTTTTTAATATATTGAGATTGGGTCTGGCCGTGCAACTAAACCCAAAGAAAATATATTAAGTTCAGCTCGAGTTGGATACCGCTCCAGAAGGCCCCAAAATAGCTTTAGGTCTAGCTATAACTGGACCCAACAGTCTTGGGTCCTGTTGGGGTTGGACCCATTAGCCTTGGCTTCTACTGTAAGACCTAATTCTTGCTTGGTCCTGTGTTAAGATTTAATTCTCTTGAGTCCTGTGTCAAGACCCAAGACCATTAGGTCCTAATTCAGGATCCAATTTGAATCCTGTGTTAGGAGCCAAGGATAATGAGTCATGCACCAGGACCCAAAGTTAATGGGTCTTGTGTCAGAACCCATTTCGTTTCGGTCCTGCAAACCCAATTCATCATGACCCAATTCTCTTGAGTCAAGTGTTAGGACCCAAGGTGATGGGTTATGCAGTCTATGGATCTTGCATCGAGACTCATTTCACGTGAGTCCTATCTCCGAATCCAATTCTCTTGGGTCCAACATCAAGACTCAAGATTCTTGGATCTTAAGCTTCTAAATTTTGTTATTTTTATTATAATTAAAAGTATTAATATAAAAACAATATTATTTTTTATTATAATTAATATTATTTATAAAATAATGAATAAATTTGAAAAAAAAATTATTATCAATTTTGAAAAACAACCTTAGACTTTATTTGAAGGGTAAAATAAAAAATTGTTGTTGTTGTTGTTGTTATTAATAAATTTTAAAAAATAATATTATTACCATAGAAGAAAAACCAATTTTTTTAAAAGATTAAAAATATAAGAATTTGGACAGACAAGTCAAATATTATTATTTATATTATAAACATTATTGTTAGATCTAGTGTTGAAGCTAGAGTCAAAGCTCTTGAGTCCTGCGTTGCAGCCAGACCCCACAGTTTTGGTCTTATATTTTTGCCACCTAACTAGTATGAACTAAACAAGCTCGCATTCAAGAATAGGTAACAAAAAAATTAGATGTTAGCTGCATGTATTACAGTTCATTCCTAATTGGGAATTGGATAGGTGCTGTTTCCACTGCTGGAACAAAAGTTGACAGCAATAATGTATTTCTAAGAGTCCAAACTTCCAAGTTGTCCACAATGTGCCTTGATGGACCATCAGTTTCCAATAAAGTTTTGTGAAAACAGATATAAGAACAATAACAGTAGGCAGGAAAGCAGTTCATTTGCGAAGGTGCATGTATTGTTAAATCATGATTATCCACGTATCAGCCTTAAAATTTGACCAAATCCTAGATCAGACAGCTTAGTTCACATTTGTAAGCACCATCCTTTCAATTAGAAATCAAGCTCATGTTTGTTTCAATATTTAAGGTTAATCACAATAATTGGGTTCAGGCTATTATAGTACATTAATGCGAAAATCCATACTTACATAGTTCAAGAGATCTGCCTTCTCTGCACCAAGTTGACGATCATGATTCTTTCTCCCACTTACAATCTCGAGCACCAGAACTCCATAGCTAAAAACATCTGTCTTAACAGACAAATATCCATGCATTGCATATTCAGGGGCCATATAACCACTGCATATAACCAAAAAAAAATGGAACTAACTTGATTTTGTAGTTCCCAATTCCGAGAAAACATTGATTGAAAAAACTATTCGTGACAAATATATATATATATATATATATATATATATATATATAATGAAAGTAGAATGGAGCATCAAGGAAATTACTCACTAAGTACCAGAAATTCTAAATGTATTCACATGGGTGTCATCCCCAGGAAAGAGCCTTGCCAAGCCAAAATCTGATATCTTTGGATTCAAATTTTCATCCAGCAAAATATTACTGGCTTTGATGTCTCTGTGAATGATCCTTTCAGGGGCTTCTTCGTGCAAGTAGAGGAGACCTCTTGCCACACCTGTAACTATTTGGAACCGCGTTGTCCAATCCAGGCATGTAGATTTCACTTTGTCTGAAAATCATACCACCTCAACTATTAGCAGTAATTTTTTAAAAGACCTTGCATAAAAATACCAAAAATACCAAGATGGAGCTTTTACCAAACAGAAAGTAATCGAGACTTCTATTTGGAAGATATTCGTAAACAAGCATCATCTCTGGTCCTTGAGCACAACAACCCAACAAACTTACCAAATTCTTGTGCTGAATTTTTAGCAGCAGTTTCACCTCATTCGTAAATTCTCTGATTCCCTGTCTCGAAGTTAATGAAAGCTTCTTCACTGCAACTTCTTGCCCATTGGGTATCAATCCCTGTTAGTTAACAATAAGCCAATACTGAAGAACAGATATAATAATCCTATGAACATTTTACATTTCTTTAAAACGTGACTTCTAGTTCCGATAAGAAATCCCATCAAGGAATTTGATAATTTACCAGAGGCATACCTTGTAAACGGGACCGAATCCTCCATGACCCAGTTGATTCAACTCGGAGAAGAAATTAGTAGCTAATTCAAGAGTACGGAGCTCAAAGAACAAGTCATTCGTCTCAACGACGTCATCGGGGGCGCCTTCGGCAGCGTTGTGTCTACGAATTCTGAGTTTAGTCTGCAAGCAAGCGCATAGATTGGAGAAAAGGCCCATCAAGACATGGACCATACAACCACCACTAGCGCCGCTGCAGCCTTGGCCTTGGCCTTAGATTGGATCAGAAGAGGGAGGAGGGAGTAAAGTATTGTTGGTCCAGTTGGTGCCTGGCAGGTAGTCGATATTGAAATGGTAAATCTCTAATTTTGGATCAATTAGGCGGTGGTGGTGGACTGGCAGTTGACGACAGCTTAAACAAGTTTAGTTCGGTGATTGAACGCAAAGAAATTGAAGGGAAGGGACGGCGAGCCTTTTACTTTCTTCCAGGGCTTCCGGGGCCTCCTTTTGATTGCTGTGAGACAGTAACACAAATAAAATCAAACACTAGAGAGGGGTAGGTTGAGTACGCGTGTTCTTAAATGTGTTTTTTTTTTTTTCGGCTGAATTACTATTGCCGTAATATATTGAATTACATCAAAAAAATTGTAATATATTACATTAATTGGTTGAGCGCGCGAGTTCTTAAAGTTCTCAAAAATAACAACAAACAAATAAATACTGATTAGTTTCTAAATCTAATAAATAACGATAAATAAAAAAACCAAATTATATTTTAAATTAGTGAAAAATCTTATAAATAAATAAATATATAAAAATAACAAAACTCAACTTCTAATTAAATAAATATTAAAACAATAAAAATTAAAAAACATGAGTCTAAAGAAAAAAAAACTAAGTAAGCTCGTTTGCATCTCTCAAACCTTATTAATCTCTAAAAAAAAATGATCCTTAAAATCTTAGATCAAGTTCTGTCACGGAGTTTAATTTTTAATAAATTTAATGTTAAATAATAAAATTATAAATAAAAAATAACAATAAATATTTTTTAAAATAAAAAAATATATATTAATAAAAATAACAGAGGTTAAATTTAACAAGAAAACAAAGCTTAAGAAGGATAAACTGTAAAATAAAAATTAATCTCAAATAAAATAAATAGCAATCAAAAGAATTAGGCTAAATTAAAAAAAATTAAAAAATTAAAAGAAGATGAAATAGAAAAATAATTCTAATCTTATAAATGTTTTAAAAAAATCATTTTAAATATTAAATGATAGGTTTAAAAAATAAAATTAAAGAATTAGTTAAAATAACACAATAACGAACAATATATAAAAAGACTCAAGATAATCAAGGTTATTTTCAAGACCAACAAAAAAACTCTACAAAAAGCAAGTAAAAAAAAACCTAGTTTCTAATTGAATAAATATTGAAAGATAAAATAAAATAAAAATAATTTAAACAAAGATAAAAAAAAAAGAAGCAAATCTAAGCAAACTTCATAATCATAGTCGAATATTTTAAACTTACTTCTTTTGAAATCCAGGATGCGAATTTAATCAAAAAGCTTCATTCCTAATCAATTTAAAAATTTTGCTTACGCAAAAAAAAAAATTAGCAATCAAAAAAATAAAAATCAAATTTGATAAAAAAAAATAAAAGAATTATGACATTATATATATATATATATATATATATATATATATAATTCCAAACAAAACAAAAGGCAAATAAAAAATGATGACCAAACTTGAAAGATTAAAAAAATAGAAAAGAATAAAATTAAAAAAAAAATTATAACTCTATAGATTATTCAAAATAAAAAAAAATGTTAATCAAAAGGACAAGGACCAAATGTCAAGGAAAAAATACTAAAGGGGTTGGTCTAAAATATTGAAATGGCTGGCATAAAATTTAAGAAGAGAGAGTAAATAAAAAATAAATGGTCATCAACATCAAATCAGAGGAGTGTTTGGAACACACACTTCCCTATCATGTAGGGGGTTCGAGACTTTTAAAATGTCATTGTAGAAAGTGATGTTTGGTTACAGAACAATTCTTCACATAATGCCCATCTTTTTGGCACGTACATGACATACACCAACAAGATTTTTTTTAATATTTAAAATTATAAAAATACAAATATACCTTTAAGTTAAGTTGAAATTAACAAAAAAAAGCATAATGAAATGATAAAAAAAAAAAACTTGGATGATTGTTTTGTTAATTTTGCATCAAAGGACAATTAAGGAATTTAACTTTAACAAAAAAAAATTAAAAACATCTAAATCCCTTTACATAAGGCACCCTTTAAGTATTTTAATTGTTTTAAAAAATAAAAAAAATCAATCTGCCCCCAAGTCCTACTAGTTTAATTGTTTTATGCTACAAGGAAAAATTTATCATAACATTATTTTCTGAGTTTAGGGATACAATAACTTACCTTCCTCAAAGATAATTAAACATATTTTTTATACCATAATACAAATGATCAAAATACATGTTTATATAAATTTCTTCTCACTTATTGGTTATTTAGATAGAGATCCTTATTCTTCTTTTTTTTGTTGGATTAACTTAATGTACTATATTAAACTATTAATAAATCTCTTACTCTCTCTCTCTTAATTTGGATTAACACCACTCATATTTACTAATCTAATTAAAAAAATAAAGAGTCTATTAATAATTTAAAATAGTAATGAAAGTGATGACGTTTCAAAATTTAGCATGTATAAGAATGAGTTTTTTTGGTGTTTGAACAATGGATAATAATCATATGTTCTCATTAATATTTGATTCTCTAGAGCTTATGAAGTGGATGATTAGTGGTAGAACATCTAACACCTGTATAATAGTTTTTTTATAGGATTTAGGGACTCTCGTATGATAAAAGCAGTAATTTTCAAAAAACAAAATTGCAATAAATGAGAGAATAAACATTAAATTCTAAAAATAAGGGTATTTGTTCTTGTTTTGATATAATAAATGTTCTAGGATTTAAAAGTATTAGTGTCTAGAGAATATAAATTGTTAACATTTTACTTGAGTGGTTCAAAAGGTATTTATAGCCCCTGAACTTTGCTAATTTGATGGAGTGGAGGGGTTATAAAGTTATTTTTTTCTGATAGTATTAATGAGAGATAAATATCTCTTATACAACATTAATGAGGAATCCTTTGCACATTATTAATGAGATAGAAATATGGTAGACTATTAGGATTTTTTTATACACCTATAGATATAGGAAGAAAAATATCCTTGATAATAATATTTTATATTAAAAGTCATAAGATTAAAAAAAAATGGAGCCTTATGGCCAACATGGGCCCTATAATGATCTCCAAACCTTTAACCATTTGTGTTTGATACACTGTCAAACCCACGGTCAATGGGTATGGTAACGAGGCAGGCTCATACTTACTTGAACTTGGTACATAGCTGAACCTAAGGATATCAAGTCAAGCAAGACATCAGACCCATGCCCAATTAGGCTTAACTCACATCCAAGCTCAAGGTTGATAGGTTGACATGATTGATAGGCCCGTGTCCAAATAAGTTTGGCGCACAATCAAGTTTAAGAGCGAAAAGCTTGGCAGTTCACTAGACCCATGCTTAATTAGGTTAGGTACGCAGCCAAGCTCAAAGGCTCTAGGTTTGATAGTCTGCTAGATTTATGTTTATTTAAGCTTAACACATGGTTAAACTTAAAAATATTGGGTCTAACAACTTGTTAGACCCATGTTCACTTGGACTCAGCATGTGGATGAACCTAAGAATATTAGGTCTAGTAATTTGCTAAACCCATGTTCGTTTAGGCTCGGTATATAAATGAACCTAAAGGTGTTAGGTATGACAGCTTGCTAGACCCATGTTTTTTTTCTTTTGCTGAACACATAGATAAACACAAGGATGTTGGGTATAACATTTCTCTAAACTCATGTCTATTTAGGCTCAACATGTTACTAAACCCAAAGACATTGTGTCTGGCGACTTGTTAGACTCATATCCACTTAGGCTTAGTATGTAGGTGAACCCAATGATATTGGATTTGGTAGCTTGTCAGACCTATATCTGCTTGGGCTCAATATGTAGCTGAACCTAAATATATTGGGTCTAACATCTTACTAGACTCCCATCTTAATGAGCTTAGCACATAGCTGAAACCAAAGATATTGGGTCTAACAGCTTACTAGACCCATGCCTTAATGTGTTTGGCATGCAACCAAGGCCAAGAGCATTGGACTTAAAAGTAAGCTAGACCCATGTCATTTAGATTTGACACTTTACCAAGCTTAAGGATGTATAATATAGATATAAGCCACACCCATGTCATCTAGATTTAACACTTTACCAAGCTTAAGGATGTTGAATATAGATGTAAGCCACACCCATGTATTATTGAGTTATCACCCTGCCTTTGGACTTTCTAAATAGGGACTAAAGCTTTTTCATAAAGCCCTATAAATATTGATTCATCAGTGACCCCCTAAGTCTTTATGTATTCAATAGGTAAAGATTTAAAGAGTTATCATTTCTTAATAAGAGACTTTTTACCTTTCTCACGTGAAAGGCTATTCCCAAGCAAAATTGTTGGGTTAGAATTCTTATAGCTAAATCCTTTGTCCTAATTAAAAGATAGTCTTTTGGGAAGAAAAAACAATAGTGTACTTTTAATGCAATAATTGAGTAGTTTTTTTTGGAGATTTTTGGTGACATCAAAGGATTTTCATCTAATAATGAGGATGGAAAGTTATTTCTTTTATAACCCTAATCATTCTCATTTTCATTCTTTTATTTTTTTTACTTTCACTTTTAAAAATACTCTGCCAAAAAAATTAATTGCTAAAAAAAATTTGGGTGAGATTTGTTATTGTGATGCTATGGTCACACAAATTAATTACCCGAACTTGAGCAAATATGATAGTATAGAGTAAACATAGAGTTAATCCCATGAGAAAGATTTAGTTAAGATCTTTATGCTAACTGATTCAAAGTTGGGGGAGTTGAGATTATCTAAGTTATGTGATTGATACTTAAAAGTGTATTTTTATCAAGGTTTTATGTCATCATTTTGCACTTGAAGTATCAATAACTCCTTAACTAAAGCATGTTTTATAATAATATATCTAATAATATAAGATACCTTTAATTTATGATAAATGTTCATTTTAAATGCAGACCTATCAGATAAATTAAAGGATTGATTGATGAATATAAGAAATGAAATTGAAAGGACAAAGAGATGGCCAAACTTAAAAAAGAGATGTCGGTGCAATCCAAACTGGAACACTGTTTGATAATTAGGTCATATATAAAGCTATAGATCTCAGATTTAGGCCTATTTTATATGGATAGAAAGGTAAGACATAGGCCTACAACTTTCATATGGAGTCTAAAATCTAAAAAGTCCATTTTCAAGTCCAAATTGTAGCAATAACAAAGAAGTTTGAATCTGTCTTCCAATCTGAGCACTATTCAGTATTTGGCACATATATGGAGTTTTAGAAGTCCAAATGAACTGAATTTGTTATATAATAAAGCTGAGATAATTTCCTACAACTTTCATGTTTTCAAATGGGTCCAATTTTGACGTTATCAATGACGTTTTGGGCAAACAAGAGAAGATAAGGATTGTCACCAAGTCAAGAATTGGTCACCCACTCATCAATTAGTCATCAAATCAATAGTTCCCAATTTTGGCCTATAAAAGAAGGCATTTTCCATGCATTTAGGCATCTTGGTTTTCAGATCAAGATCATGTTCTTGCTTTATCTCTTTGTATGTTTTGTAATGTTTATGCTTTGTTTTCATTAATATCAAGTTTATGCCTTTCATTTCCTTTCATTTACTTAGTTAATTTTATCTTATTCATGTTCTTATTTTGTTTCTTTATTTTTCTTTCATTCATTATGTCTAGCTAAGTTTATTATGTCAAGGTGAAAAGGTTATACTAATGGTGTAAGAATAAGTATAGTGTAAACTTAATATGGAATTTAATGTTTGATACTAGCATGTTTTGTATTTGTTATCTTGTTCACTCTTTAATACTTTACTTGTTAAATGACTAATCTTGATTTATATTGTATAACATTTGGTACAACAAATGTTTGGCACTTTCATAACCCATACTGTATGGTATAACCAACATCTGAACTATGAAAGAAACTTGATTTGTTGTTAACATAAGTTATAATCATGAATGCTTAACGAGATTTACAAGTATTAGCATTAATCGAATAAGATGACTAATGTAATCATGTTAACAATTCATAATCTGATTGGAACCTCCTTTGTGTGTGGTTTCCAATAGAATAATAAGAGTTTATACTATACTTGTTTGACATATTATTAGTGGAACGTCTAACCTTGACATTTATTATTATCATTGTTTAATCCTTACATTAGTATTCCATCTCGAAGTTCTCATCTTCTTCTTCTTCTCCTCCTTCTTTTTTTTTATTATTATTATTGAATTATTGTTATTATTATTGTTGTTGTTATTATTTTTATTATTATCATCTATAATTTATACAATTAACCTCCCTATGGTTCGATCCCGGTCTTGCCGGGTTATTTATTACTTCGACACTCCTGCACTTGGAAGAAGACATCAATCTTTTAGTAGTGTCACTATGCTAGGGTAAATAAAATAAAGTAATCAAACTAAAATAAATAAATCAATACTTATTAAGATAAAAACTTTGATCTCAAGTAAATATCTACCGACAAAAATCAAAACTGATCATTAAAACGATACATCAATTTATATTCTGAATATTTCTCTTTTCTTAGTATTAGTTAGTTAATCGATCTGTAATATAACTAACTCTAAATATTAAACAAACATAACATGGACATTAGTAATTTAATTCAATGACAGCTTTAAGAACTTGATAAATCTAAATAACATAATTGTTTGCAGTCTATATTTGATTTAATTAAATGTTTTCCCTAACGATATATATCTACCATTATTTTTAAATTTGGTTGACTCACTTAAATATCACAACTCCAATTTTAATAGACTTAGTAATAATTAGTTAGAATAATAACTTAGAGTCCGCTTTAATAATCAAACTAAACAATTATAAGAAATAAACATAGAAAAACATTCATATTTATCATATAAATTGAAAAGAAAAGATAAAATATATCTTACATTTTTTTGAAATCTAGAGGCTTCTGTATCTTTCAACCAAGAAAAATAACTTACTTTTGCATGACTACCAAAACACTAAGGAAGAGAAAAAAATGAAGATATAATTTTGAGTGTAAAAAAAGGTGAGAGTTTCATTTTTCTTTCTGACCGCCTCCCTTTTCTTTCTATCTCTCTTTCCTTTTATCTGATGGAAAACCCTAATCCTCACATTCCTACTTGTTTATTTGTATCCTCTAAAAAATTAGAAGTTCTTTTCAAAGTAGACAATCTATATTTAAATAGTTCTTTTATCTGATGGAAAACCCTAATCCTCACATTCCTACTTGTTTATTTGTATCCTCTAAAAAATTAGAAGTTCTTTTCAAAGTAGACAATCTATATTTAAATAGTTCAATAACTATTTCTTATAAAGAAGGAAACATAGTCTTATAGAAAATCTTTAAGCTTTAACTTTGAACTTAGTGAAGTTAATTTACCCAAATAAAAACCTTTTTTATATGAATAAATAATTGACATATTGGTTTGGATGTTTGGGAAGCAAGTTAGATTTCTTCACAAAACATGTCTGCTAACAAAATTTATAGGTTGTCTTAGAAAAATTATATATCTTATATGAGCTCCTTTTCTACTGAATTTTGGTAGGATGATAGGTCTTTGAGTCAGGAATTCAAAAACAAAAAAGAGTTTACATCAAATGGACTTCTCTAACTTAAGATATTCAAGTCAAAATGGTCGAAAGTCAAAACTAACAGAATGTGAGACTTGTCTTTGATGACTGATATTTCCATGTTTTTTTTTGTTTTTTTAGAGGTCTAAATGAAGTGATTTGAGTGGAATTAGAAAGAGTGTATCCATACTTTCCTATATATATATATATATATATATATATATATATATATATATATATATATATATAGGAAAGTATGGATACACTCTTTCTAATTCCACTCAAATCACTTCATTTAGACCTCTACAGCTTAAGTTCTGCGTAAAACATCAATCAAAAATCAAATATATCAATATTCAACGTGAGTTGGAGCATGATCTAAAATTTATCTCCAGATTACTTCTTTTAAGAATATTACATCTAGAAATACTTTTAAAATATATAAAAAAAGAAAATCAAGTCATTATATATATAAAACATGAGCAAAATACTAGGTAAATATTGGTAAAACTATAAAATAATATGGTTGCATCATTTGTTCTCAATTGTCAGAAGAAAATTTGCTACTATATTTTAGGTAATCCCTACCTTTAAACTACTTTTTTTTTTTTTTTGTTGTAAGTCATAGACAAAACATAGACTATAAAAAAGTTAGGTCTGACCCTATGAGAAGAGATATTACTTCTTCTGGTGGTAAATTTAGTTTCCAATAAAAAAACTAGAGGAAATAGTAGAGCACAAGGGTTCATGAGACTATACCTAGGACTATAAATTATAGAAATCCATAATCCACCACTAAAAGGGGGGAAGGTATTTTCCAACCTCCAAGAAATCCCTTCGTCACTACCCTAGGGAAACTATGAGGGAGAGATAAGTTATCTCAAACCATTAAAAAAATTAAGGTCAACACATCGACCATAAAATAAGTGGCCTATGTAAATAGTTGATAATCAGGAAAATATATGGTTAAACTACCTAGAACAACTAAAATGATTAGCTAACTGACTATGGTAACCTCTTGGAAGAAATGTGAAATAACTACCCTTTTATGTATGTACAAGCTTGGGTACCTTTCCTCTCTTCAAGAGTTCATGAAGGATGTTTTTTGCTATTATAAGTTGGGTCTAGGCTATATACATCTCACTAGATATATTATCTTATTCTCTTTTAAAAAATTCCTTAGGCTTATCAGACTTGAGCCTATTATGAACTTTTTTAATGCATGCTATAATTTGATTAGTAGCACTAATAACGACAACAATGTCCACTAGTTTTTCACCTTATCTAATAGACCTAAAAAACCCATGAAAGGGACTTTATATGGTAAGCTTTTCCATGTTAAAAGTCGAGGGTTATGGCCACTACTAGAAACTACCCCCTAAGATAAGAAGTGAACCTTTAAGATAAGTAGTGGACCCCTTTTAAGCTCAACTAAGGAAAAAAATATGTTCTATACTAGCATAGGTCATAACTGAGTGCGAGATCAATGAGATGTCCAAAAGGCATTATGAGGCATTATTTCAAAATATGCAACTTCTTTAACTTTTATTTATATGCATTTAAATATTCATCTGTATCCCTCAACTTATGTAAAGTTAGGATTAAAATAGAGATGGAAAATGACTCTATCAATGTAGATAAGCTTCTTCTCCCTCTTAAAAAGTTAGAGGTTAGAACTAGTGGGGGAAGTTATTTTTTTTAATTGGGTGTTAAATAGAGTTAACATTTTTTAAAGTGACTGTAAGTGTTGTTACCCACTTTAAGAGATGAAAGGTCTCAACCCTTATAGATTTTGGCATTATAGTCTTAACTTCTATGATAATCTCATTGTCAATGCCATCACCCTTGTTTTCAATTACAAAGACCTCTTCAACTATCAGGACTTCTACGTAGGGTGGTATGCTAAGAGCTAGATAGCCTTGGCTTGAGAATGTTTTTCCTAACCTTGTTCTTGGTCAAACCTATGCACTTTCTCTATTTTGATCAAAAAAGAAAAATAAACTATGAAAGCTATCATTAAAGGGAACTCTAGCCTTAGTGTTCAAGGCCTAGAAGTTGTAAAGAGCTTGATAAGGCTTTTAACCATTCCTTTAAACATTCAATTGATGTCTGATGAGAGCTATAATTGTTATTTGACCATTACTAAACAAATGATCCTTCAAGAAAGAAATTGACTCTTTTTTATATTATTATTATTTTGTTTTCTTTAAGAAATATATTATTTTTACTAGATTTGTCTAGTATGGATGGTTCAACATCTCTTGTTAATGAAATTTCTATAATAGGTAAAATGCCCAAACTAAAGAAATGTTTTAATAGTAACTCTTTGAGGTAGTCTATATAGCTTGCTTATACTTAAAAAAAAAATTGACAAGATTTAAACTTTAGCTATCCTTAGTAGGTGGTTTAAATTTTGATAAGATTTGAACTTTAATTATCCTTAGTAGGTGGAACTCACCCTCTATGTAGAATAAAGAGGAAATTTAGGTTGCAGGCATACTTAATTATTATGGTTATAATTTAAGGATTAATGTTACTTTAATCTAGCTAAGACAATATGTTATTTTATGACTAAATTAGGGAATGCGGGATCTGAAATCAACCCTTAATGAATTAGTGAGAGGTCCTTAAATATCACTTGGAGAATATGTGAGTCCAACACTATACTAAAGAGTAAGAGATTTAAGATCAACTTCTAGCGAATTAGTGAAACGCTTTTAGAGAATGTGTTAGTTTAAAACTATACTAAAAAATGAAAGATCCAAGATCAACTTATAGTGAATTAGTGAGAGGTTTTTAGGCATCACTTGAAGAATATATTACTTTAAAACTATTATAGAAAATAAAGATATGAGATAAACCCCTAACAAATAGGTAAGAAGCCCTAAGGCATCACGTAAAGAGAATGAAAACATATTTTGTAATATTTAATAAGTCAAACATATATTATGAACTTACATTCTTATGCTAATTAACATGTTTTCAAACAATGAGAGTGTCACGTGTGAGGGAGACATATCTGAATTTCTAAAAGAAAAATCAGACTTATAGGTGAAAAGGAAATATGTCAATAATTTCTATTGATTTTATTCCAAAGTGGATCCTATCTTAGTGACATCACCCTTCTCTTCCCTTATACATACTTTTTTTAACTACTATATTGCCTTGGTTATAATCTTTATCATTTCCTTCAAAAACCCTTGTTGGTCAAAAACTAAAAACTTCTTACCTTTCAAACATGTAGAGTTGTAATGCTTAGAGGCCCCTTAATTTCCTTTCATAATAGTCACCTCCTTCAAAGTAGGGAATTTTAAGATCAAATATCGAGTGTTAATGACTACATTGATCATATGTAAGATAGGCTTTCCTATTATATATTATAGGCCAGATTCATATCTATCATTATGAAGTATTATTGAAGAGTAAAAATAATTAAGATAAACACTGATTGCGACTAAGATCTTTAAGGCACCTTCACTAGCATTACTGACCCTTCAATCCCAATTAAAAGAGTCTTCATAAGAGTTGTTCTTAAAGAATTTATCCTTACTTAGGATATCATATCCCTAGAAAGAATGTTAACTAAGCTTCCATCATTACCTTATGAACCTCATGATTAGCTAGAACCTTCAAGATTACTAGCACATCTTCATAGGGGTAAGTTACCCTCTCTTCATCTTCTGAAGTGAAAGTGATAAGATCGTGCCATGAATTTTATTAATGAGCCATCATTAAAACATGTTTTTCATACTTTCTCTTTTTACAGGAAGCATCTCCCCTAACCGAGATGTCCTCTAAAATCATATTGATCTATGATAAGGTTTGAATAAGTTGGCTAGATAGATATTCCCTTTTACAAATTGCTTCAGATAACATTTAGTAATCATCCACTCAATCTTTTTTTAAGGTGAAGCAGTCCTCAACATCATGTCCTTTGTCTTTATAAAACAAACAAAACTTTTTAGATGAGCTTGTGTGTAGAGGTGTTTTTATAGCGGATGCATATTAAACAAAATCTTTCCTTTTAATGACTATAAAAAATTATATGAGTGTAGGTTTCAACTAAGTTATATATCTCTTAAGGTATGTCATGTGCTTTATAACTAACCTTTTCTGATTTTTTTTAGAACTAATATCTTTATTATGAAAGTGATTTCATTTGAAAGGTTTCTTATCCTAAACCTTCTAGTAAAAATAAAGAGGTTCGTGCCTTAATATACTAGCTACTTCTACTTGTATATGATTCTCTAAAACTTCTTTCACCTTTATTAGGTTTATATCTGGTAAGGCATATAAGTCCTTCCATAAAAAAATCCACTCACTCTAGTAATCAAAGCCCTTGAGTCTATTAGCCTAATCAGTTCCTTTACCATGAGCATTTTTTCATTAAACCTTTTAAAATATGGTTTGATGGATTCCTTTTTTGATTCAATAATCCTAAAGAGTTCGATGAAACTCATATTGACTTATATACTAGTGCTAAAATATGATACAAGTTTAGCACTAAGGTCACTAATACAAGTGATAAAGCTTGACTCCATGTTTTTATACTAAGCTTATACTGATACGTTGAAACTTTTAGGGAGGATTTTGCATATAAAATCACTATCTTGGATGACTAATTCAAGGTTGCTACATACATTTTGAACATGCTCTCATGGATTTGCTAGACCATTATAATTGTCCAAAATCATCTTCGTGGAGATATACTTTTTAGTGATGAGAATGTGCAAGACTCGTTTGAATAAAGGTGAACCCTTTATCTTATAAGGATTGTAAACCATTTTCTGGTTTTATTAACTAATTAAATCTTTCCCAAACTTTTATCTACTAAGCTTTAGGGATATAAAGAATTATGGCATGGAATGGCAAGGTTGGTTGCTAACTTTTATCCCATAGTGGCTAGATGGAGAGGTTCATGTTAGTGATAACAACCTTCAAAAGGATTACGAGATTGTTGGGGTTAAGAAATCTTAGTGTTATTTTTCTCATCCTCTTTTAGATAATGTAATTATCTCTTTGTTAAGAGGGCAACTTGTGGTTGAGAAGTTGGGACTGAGGGAGTTACCTTATATACCAAGACTTATTAGAGTTATCAAGCCTGATTTTGACCTTGAATGGTCATCATTACCTTATCATATAGTCAAACCTAATTAAAAAGTTATTAAAACTCTGATACAGTAGAAGCGCTAGCAGGAGCTTTATGATACATCACTTCCCAGGTTTGTCTTGATTGTTGGTCATGGACTAGTTTAAAAAAGTAAATAACCAAATCTAGAAAAGAATTCATAGCTTTATATATTTATATATATATATATATATATATATATATATATATATAAAGAGAGAGAGAGAGAGAGAGAGAGAGAGGTTCCCTCTTAAAGTGCCAAATGATGATATTTCAAAATCTAATGTCGTTACATGACGTCGGGCGGCGACTCCACTCCTTTTTTGTTTGTTTTTTAAACAAAAAAAGAATAATTTATTTTTTCTTTGATTTGGGGGAAATAAAGATTTTATTGGAGTCGCCATCTAGTAATTTAAGGGAACTAGAAATCCAAAATTAGACACTGGTCCTAGAGATTCGGGTACTTGGTTGGTTATGATTAAGGGAAGGTAGACAACACCCTTAAAACATCCTTTCAGATAAAGGTTACCTTTACTTGTGTGTTTTTCTTATTTGATTCAAATGCTATTATATTTTGAGCTTATTTGTAAATTTTTAACATGGTTAACGTCGGTTCCTAAAAATAGGAGACACGTTAAAAATGACATCAGTCCCTAAAATTAGGAGACTTTGTCTAAAATATCGATGTTTATCCCTAAAAAGAAGAGTTACGTCTGATTTACCAAAATAAATAATAATGGACATAATCCATATTTGGTATTTAAATTTTTGACATCGGTCCTTTTCTGTAAATAAAAGAGACGTGTCGACAAATAATATTTATTTTATAAAATAAAAATTATTTTGATATCATTCATAAATAGATATATCAATTCTTGAAAATGGGGTTTTTGATCCATGAACAGTGATATGATAAAATGGGTGTTGAACCCGCGTCGTTATTTATTTTTGGTTTATTTTTTATTTTTTTCACGTGCAAAAATTTACAAGTATTTATATATAAAATATCAAAAAATACCATAAAATATCATAGAAAATTACCTGAGTACCCCCATATAGGCAAAAGACTGAAATACCCTCGGATTTATCGAAAATTTATGAAAATGCCACTAGCGGCGCGTGTGGCTCACGCGCGATTACTGTTGACGACGACAAATTTTTTCGGTGAGCTTCCGGCCAAACGATACTTGATTCTGGTAGATCTGAGGACGAGGATTCTGATGGTGGTGGTCTCATTGGCCGTTGATGGCTGAGGAGGGAGAATCGACGACTTGAAGGTCGAATGACCGATGACGGTCGCGGTCTTTTTCCGGCCAGAATCACCGGCGAAAAAGTGTACAACGGCCAGGGTTTTGCTTCAGAGGAGGCGATTCACATTTCTGTGGTGGATTCGCGGCTTAAAACGGCCAGAAATAGGAGATCGGCGGAGAGAGAGAGAATCACTGGCGAGAGGAGAGAGAAGCTTTGGGTGTTACTACGGTGTGAACGAGTGTATGGTGCACTCATGCGTCTGAAGCCTAGGCACCGTTGGATTTTGGATGAACAGATCGTGCGGTTGTGATTGGTTTGATCTTCAAGTTGATCGGATGATCAGGATTGAATGGGCTGCGATCTGGTGTGTCGTAGTGTACCGAGTTCTTGGTACACCTGCTGACGTGGCGCAACAGGATCGAAAGGTAGATTATTTTAAAGACTGAGATTGATTTGGGTTTTAATCTGGTGTGGTAAAGCCTATTGTATCCTAAGAAATCAAAGGCTCAGATCTAAATACTATTAGATCTAACGGTTGGGATATTTTTGGTATTTTTCAATTTGTTAAAAAAAAATTAATATCCTACTATGGTGTAAAAAAAGTATAAGAAAAATAAATAGTACCCAAATAGTAACACAAATAGTAATGCAATCCGCTCAAATTCAGAATTCACAATTTTTTTCTCTTGTGTCTTAATTTCATTGCCTATTTATAGCCAATGAAAGCAAACAACAAATCACATGATTATGAAAATAATCACGGAATTGCTAAAATTTTCAACGTGCACCGATTACCATCTGTTTTATTATATATAATAATACTAAATAATAATAATAATATTTATTTATAGAAGTAAAAATTAAAAATTCAAATCAGTATTATAAAAAGTTTTTCATCCGCTAAAAATCAATTTTAAATTACAAAAAAAATCTTTATACGGGTATCAACTCTGTAGACCGTGTTTTTTGACCAAAAATACCAGTTTTGACCAAAAATAGTCTGAAACTCATTTTTTTATCGCGGTCGACATGGTGGGAGCCGTATTAACCCGGTAGACTCGGTTTTGACCGAAAATGACAGTTTTGACCTGAAATAGCCCGAAACTCATTTTTCATCCTGGTCGACATGGTGGGACTCGTATTGACCCGGTGGACTCGGTTTTGATCGAAAACAACGGTTTTTACCCGAAATAGCCCGAAACTCATTTTTCATCGCGGTCGACATGGTGGGACCCGTATTCACCCGGTGGACTCGGTTTTGATCGAAAATGACGGTTTTGACCCGAAACTCATTTTTCATCGCGGTCGACATGGTGGGACCCGTATTAACCCGGTGGACTCGGTTTGGACAGAAAATGACGGTTTTGACCCAAAACGGCCCGAAAACTCATTTTTCATCCTGGTCGACATCGTTTAACCCGTATTGACCTGGTGGACTCGATTTTGGTAGAAAGATGCTGTTGACTTGAGAAAATATATTTTAAACTCTTTTTTTTTCTCTTTTTTTTCTCTTTTTTTTATATTTATTATATTTTTTGTCATGAATAATAAGATAAAATAACATTCAAAAATTTTTAGTGAATCCAAAATTGGGTTACAACATCTAGTATGCTTGAAAATGAGATTTTTTTGGTGTTTGGACAATGGGTAATCATGTGTTTACATCAATATTCCATTCTTTAGAGCTTATTAAGTGGATGATTAGTGGTAGAAGACCTATCATCTACAAAACAATTCCTTATGATAGGGTTTAAGGACTTTTAGTTAATAAAGTTAAAAACTTTCAAGAAAAAAGATTGTAATAAATGAGAGAATAAAAATTAAAGTCCAAGAACAAGACTATTTGTTCTTGTTTTTATATGATAAATTCTCTAGTATTTAAAAGTGTTGGTGTCTAGAGAATAAAAATTATGAATCTTTTACCTAGTTGGTTTAGAAGGTATTTAGAGCTCAAAATATTTTGTTAGAGTGGATGACTTGAGAGTGATTCATCTTAATAATATTAATGAGGGATAAATATCCATTACATAATGTTAATTAGGGATAAATATTATGAGATGAATATATAGTAGACCTTTGAGAGATTTTTTATATGCTTATAAGTGTAGAGAGATAAATATCATTAATACTAATGTTTTATGTTAAAAGTTATAATAATAAATAAATAAAGCCTAATAGCCCAATATGGGGTTTATAACAATCTCTACACATGTAACACTTTGTGCTTAACACACTACCAAACTCACAGTCAATAGGTATGGAAATGAGTTAGATTCACGCCTTTGGGCTTGACACGTAACCAAACTTAAGAACATTTGATCAAGCAACACACTAGACCTATGCCTAATAACGTTTGGCATGTAACCAACCCAAGGTTGATAGGTTAAGAAGGTTACAGACTCTTACCCAAATAGGTTTGGTGCGCAACTAAGGTTAAAGACAAAGGGCCTAACAGTTTACTAGACCCATGCCTATTTAGGTTCAGCAAGTATCCAAGCCTAAGGGTGTTGGGTTAGGTAACATGCCAAACTCATATCTACTTAGGCTCACTATAGTGCCATACCTATAAGCAATAGGTCTAGCAACTCTTTAGACCTATATTCACTTGGACTTAACATGTGGTTGAACCTAAATATATCAGGTATGGTAGCTCGTGAAAGCCATATCTATTTTGGCTTAACACGTAGTTAGTCTTAAAGATGTTGGGTATGACAGCTCACCAAACTCATGTTTGTTTAGGCTTAACACTTGGCTGAACCGAAGAACATTAGGTTTCTCAGTTTGTTAGATCCATATTCATTTGGGGTTGATATATGGATGAGTCTAGAAAAGTTAAGTTTAACAACTCACTAAACATATACTTTATTAGTCTCATACATAATAAAAACTAAAGGTGTTGAGCCAAGAAACAAGTTAGACCCATTTCATCTAGGCCTGTAGGAATGTTGGGTATGGAACCAAGTCCCACCCATATATCATTGGTTATTACCTTATCTTTAGATCTTTTAAATAGAGATATAGGCTTTTTCATAAAGCATAAAAAATATTGATTCATCATAAAGTGTCAATTTAAACAAAATAAGAATAAAAAATATTCATCTAATAATCAATAATTTAAATGGTGCTCCTTATAGATAATAAAAAAATAAAATAAAAAGAAATTATGTAATATGTAAACTAATTAGTACTTAAAAGTACATTTTTATCAAAGTTTTATATCAGCATTTTGCATTTGAAGTATCAATAACTTCGTAACTAAAGCATGTTTTATAATAACAAGTCTGATACTATAAAATATCTTTAATTTATGGTAAATGTTCATCTTAAAGGTAGGCCTATCACATAAATCAAAAGATTAATTGATAAGTTCAATTATTAAAATTGAGAAGATAAAGAGAGGGTAAAGCTTTAAAAACTGATGCTGGTTCTATCCAAACTGAAACACTGTTTAGTTATTGGGTCATATCTAAAGCTTTAGATCTTGGATTTTAATTTGGTTTATATGGCTAGAAAGCTAAGACATAGGCCTAAAATATTTATGGGATTGCAAGACTCAATTCTGTTGTTTGGAAGTCAAAGTCTTAGTAACAACAAAAAAAGTTTAAATCTATCCTCCAGCCTAGATATTGTTTAGTGCTCAGCCTATATCTTGAGTTCTAAAAGTTCAAATGACCTTAATTGTTTTTTTTTTTTGAAATCTAAGACAATTTCCTAGAGCTTTCATAATTCAAGTTTGTTTGAATTCTGACATTAACAATGACGTTTTGTTTAGATAAGAAGATAAAAATTATCACCAAATCAAGAGTTAGCCACCCACTCAACAATTAGTCATCAAATCAATAGTTTCACATTTTAGCCTATAAAAGGAGAAATTTTTCATGCATTTAGGCATTGATTTTCAGATTAAAATCATATTTTTGCTCTCTCTTTATTGTAATGCTTAAGTTTTGCTTATATTAATCTCTTGTTTATACTTCTCATTTCTTTTCCTATACTTTGTTAACTTGTATCTTATTTATATTCTCATCTTATTTCTTTATGTTTCTCGTTTTTATTATGTTTAGCTTAGTTTATTATGTTAAGGTGAAAAGGTTACACTAATGGTGTAAGAATAAGTATAATGTAAACTCAACATAGATTTTAATGTTTGATACTAACATGTTTTGTATTTGTTATCTTGTTCACTCTTAATACTTTGTTTATTAAATGGTTAATCTAGATTTATATTGTATAGCACTTGGTACAACAAATATTTGGCACTTTCATAGCCTAACGGTATGGTATAACTTACACCTGTACTATGAAAGAAACTTGATTTGTTGTTAACATAAGTTATAATCATGAATACCTGATAACATTTACAAGTATTAGCATTACTCAAATAAGATAACTAATGTAATCATGTTAACAACTTATAATCTGATTAAAACCTTCTTTGTGTGTGGTTTCCAATTGGATAATAAAAATAGTTTATATTATACTTGTTTAAAATACCATTAGTGTATCCTCTAACCTTCACATTTGTTATTATCATTATTTATTCCTCACATTGATTGTCCATCATAAAGTTCTTCTTCTTCTTCTTTTATTACTATTACTATTACTATTACTATTATTGTTGTTGTTGTTGTGTTATTGTTATTTATAATTTATACAATTAACCTCCTTATGATTCGAACCTCGTCTTACTAGGTTATTTATTACTTTGACACTTCTGCACTTGGGAGAAGACATTAATCTTTTAGTCATGTCACATAGTTTTCCCTCCTGATGCATCTCATTTTAATTTTAAATCAGACACTATTCAACTTTTACCTTTTTTCCATGGCTTAGATCTATAAAATCCATACTTGATTTTGAGAGAATTAGAAGAAGTTTGTAATACCTATAATGACTTAAATTGTATCATGAACATAATCAGTTAAAGCTTTTTTTTTTATTAAAAGATAAAACTAAAACATGGCTACAATATTTAAGACTAGGATTCATTTGTGCTTGGGATGAAATTCAATAGCAATTTTTAAAGAAGCTTTTCCATCTCATAGAACAATCTCTTTTAAAAGATAAATCATCATTTTTACTAAAAAACCAGGAGAAAAATTTTACCAATGTTGGGATAGGTATTGATACTTGCTTAATACTTGCCCTTATTATGATTTTGAAACATAGAGATTGGTTTTATATTTTTATAAAGGGTTAACACCTAAAGATAGGCAAATGGTGTAATTGATGTGTAATGAAACTTTTAAAGATAAGGACTCTAATAAAGCAATGGAGTACCTAGATTTGTAGCTGGAAATGCTTAAAATTACAACACTACAGACATTTATGAGGCACTGGGTAAAACTCAACATTACACATCTAATAGAGGTATGTACAACCTTAGGGAAGATCATGACCTCCAAGCCAAGTTTATATCTTTAACTAAAAAAGTCGAGGCACTAGAATTAAAAAAGAATAGTTAATTAAAATCTATTTAAAACATTATGTGCCAAATCTGTGAAACCAATGAACACTCAACCAATGACTATCCAACTTTGTCATCTTTCAAAGAATGCCTCCATGAATAAACACATGCTTTAAATAATTTTTAAACATCCAGTCATAACCCATACTAGTAAACATACAACCTTGGTTGGAAAAACAACTTAAATTTTAGTTGGAAGAATGATAATAATAATGCATAAACTTCAAAGCCATCATTTCAAGCACACCATAATTTCTAAAATTCTCATAGATATACACCTCCTTATACTCCACCTCTTAGAAAAAATCTTAAGGAAACATTCCATGTATTTATTGAAAAGCAAGAGACAATCAATATTCAACTTGCTCAAAGCATAACAGATTTTAAAGATACTTTTGAGAAATTGACATCACTTTTCGTAGTGGTAAGGTTATTTAAAAACCTACTCTTAAACCTCGTGAGAAAGATGATGACTCAATATTTGAGGGTAAGGAAGGGATTGAATTTCAACATTATAAAGAAAAGACTAATTCCCCACCAGCACTTCTATTTCCTCATACCATGACCAAATATGAAGAAATTAGAGATGAAAAAGGCATTGAAAATGTTGTTACGAATCATTTGTTAAAATTGACAATAAATCTGACATCCAACATCACACCAATCAATGATTACTTTCTTGTTGAATCTTTACTTTCTTTTGGTTCAATACCTTGGTTTGCTAAAAAAACTCAATTTTCTTACTTCAGGATTTTTACCAATTCATTTAGATAAACAAGAAAAAAGAAATTTTTTAAGCGACATGCAAAATTTTTATTGGAATGACTCTTACTTATTCAAATATTATTCTGATTATATATTTCAAAGATGTATTCCCGACAATGAGACAAGTAGTGTCATTAAATTTTATTACTCTAAGATATGTAAGGATCATTTATCGTCAAAAAGAATGACTGCAAAAATCTTACAAGGTAGACTTTACTGGCCCACCATGTTCAAAGACTCATATATATTCTATAAAACTTGTGAAAATTATTAAAAGTTGGGATCCATTTTAAAACATCATATGATGCCTTTAAATCCTATTCTTGTCATTGAGATATTTGATTGTTGGGGTATAGATTTCATGAGTCTATTTCCTTCATCATTTAGTTTTCTATACATATTAGTCATAGTAGATTATTTTTCACAATAGATAAAGGCAATTCCAAGTCAAAACAATGATCACAAAATAGTGATAAAGTTTTTAAAAGAAAATATTTTGAGTCGATTTGGAATCCCTCAAGCCATGATAAGTGATGGTGGAACACATTTCTACAACAAGTCATTTGAGTCTTTAATGAAAAAAATATGAAATCACACATAAAATTTCCACCCCTTATCACCTTTAAATAAATGGATAAGTAGAGCTTGCTAATAGGAAGATCAAACAGATCTTGGAGAAAATAGTGAATCTTAATAGGAAAGACCTGTTTTTAAGACTTAATGATGCACTTTTGGCTTATTGAACTGCTTATAAAATATCATTAGGTATGTCACTTTATAGACTAGTCTATGGAAAACTTTGTCATGTGCCTATGGAACTTGAACATAAAGCTTATTGGGCTATAAAAGCTTTCAATTGAAACCTTGATGATGCTAGTCAACTATGAAAATTACAAATAAATGAACTTGAGAAAATAAGAAATGATGCATGTGAAAATTCAAGACTTCATACAATAAGAATAAAAAAGTGTTATGATAAGAAAAGATTGAGAAAAATATTTAATGTTGGTAAAAAAATCTTGCTTTATAATTCTTGACTCCATTTATTTCCTGAAAAACCAAGATTAAGATGGAGTGGTTCTTTTATTGTGAAACATATGTATTCATATAAAGCCTGTGACATCAAGAATTCAAAGAATGATAATGTTTTCTAGGTAAATAGACATCGATTGAAAGTTTACTTTGATAATTTTTCAGTCGAAAATGACTCTATTGAATTGAGTAATCCTGTATATAAATATTGGTTTTTATTTTTCTCATATTTTTTTGTGTTTTGTTTTGGTGTAACTTTTGTTTTGCTAGTCTCTCTCAACCTAGTCAATTAACGAATAACGGTACTTTGTGACTTAAGTCGATTACTTTAGTTTCCCATAATAACTGATATTTGTGTATATATTTGTGTAATTCTGTGCTCTTTCTCACTTTTTTAAATCTTTTCTCTAATTCTCATTTGAAAATGGATACCACTCTTGAAAAATTAAAAAAGAATTTTCTCACTCTACCTCAGAATGCGATTACAAAACTTTACCGTGTTAGATATGCAATATTGAGGTTGTTAATAGATCATGAAATTCTTGAAGATATTCGCTGGCTGATTGAAGCAAAGGTCTGATTATTAGATGAGTCCTTTGACTCTTTCATTTAACACATGCTTGGAACAAGTGAAAATACTGTTGTAAAAAAACACCATGCAAAATGACTGAAAATCTGTCACAAATATGCTAGATAGACTTATAATGCAACATGTCGTTCTTTAGGAATGATATTTATAAACCGTGAACATAAAATACAATTCATTAAGGATGACCTATGACATAATCAAAAGATTAATGTCTTCTCGCAGGTGTAGGAGTGTCGAAAAAATAAATAACCCGGTAAGACCGAGGTTAAACCATAGTGAGGTTAACTATATAAATTATAAATAATGATGATGATGAGTTGAAGAGGACTGTGAGATGTAAGATTAATATAAGGATTAAATAAGGATAAAATAATTGTCAAGGTTAGAGAATCCACTAATGGCATTTTAAACAAGCATAGTATATACTCTTTTAATTATTTGACTGGAAACCACACACAAAGAAGGTTCCGGTCGGATTATAAATTGCTAAGATGATTACATTAGTTATTTTATTCTAATAATGCTAATACTAGTAAATGTTATCAGGTATTCATGATCTTATGTTAATAACAAATCAAGTTTCTTCCATAACACAAGTGTTGGTTCTACCATATGTGCCAAGTCTTTGTTATACCAAGTGTTATACAACACAAATCTAGATTAACCATTTAACAAGCAACGTATTAAAAGTGAACAAGATAACAAATACAAAACATGTTAGCATTAAACATTAAGATCCATGTTAAGTTTATACTATACTTATTCTTACACCATTAGTGTAACCTTTTCACTTTGACATAATAAGCTTAATTAAAATAATAAAAGAGAGAAACATAAATAAATAAGATAAGAATATAAATAAGATAAAAGTTAACTAAGTAAAAGAAAGAAAATAAGAAGCATAAACAAGATATTAATATAAGTAAAACTTAAGTATTATAATAAAGAAAGAGCAAGAACATGAACTTGATTTAAAAACTAATATGCCTAAAATGCATGAAAAATATTTTTTTTATAGGCCAAAATTAGAAACTATTAATTTATTGACTAATTGTTAAGTGGGTGGCTACATCTTGACATGTAAACAATCTTTATCTTCTTATCTGAATAAAATGTCATTGTTAACATTAAAATTTGAACAGACTTGATTTATGAAAGATTTAGAAAATTTCTTAGCTTTCCAACAAAAAAAATATCATTTAGATTTATAGAACTCAAGATATAGGAATACTGAACAATATATAGGTTGTAAGATAGATTCAGACTTCTCTGTTGTTGCTAAGATTTGAATTTTCAAACAGTAGAATTAAGTCTTGCATTCCTCATGAATGTTTTAAGCCTATATCTTAACTTTCTAATCATATAAATTAAATTGAAATTCAATATCTACAACTCTAGATATGATCCAATGACTAAACAATATTTTAGTTTGGACTAAACCAGCATATCTTTTATAAGCTTCACTCTCTTTTTATCTTTTCAATTTCAGTAGTTAAACTCATCAATCAATCCATTGATTTATGTGATAGACTTACATTTAAGATAAATATTATCATAAATTAAATGTATCTTATAGTATCATACTTGTTATTATAAAACATGATTTAGTGAAAAAGTTATAATGATATAAAACCTTGATAAAAATACACTTTTAAATACTAATAAGTTATTGTAATTTTATAAATCATAAATTTAAAAAGTTAATTTAGATAAATTTAATATATTGTTATTTTAATATTTAAAAATAAATCACTTCTAATATATTTTGATATTAATATTTAAAACAAATTGTTCAATATGCATTATATTTTAAATTTATAATTAATTTTTTTATTAAAAAATATGTTAGCAATGCTTTCATAAAAAAAAATTATTGAAGCAGTAGCTCAGTGCACTCCAATAATAATCTAATTGAGATAACAATCACGTTATAACAATATCGTTTTTGAGTTTACAATAAAAAAATTAAAAAAAAAAACTTTTCGTTGCTGTTGAAAACAAAGATCCAGAGTATAACAATATCGTCAACTTCACATTAAATAATTGCCCTCAAATATCTGAATTCCAACCTAACTATTTATGATTGACATAGTCCTACGAAGCATCCTGCCTTGACCAAACTTTTGAAGCCCAAGAAAGTGATTGACTGTGATGTTTAATAATAAAATAATTCATTTTAAATAATATATAACTTGGCATGTTATGGTATTAATATTTTTAAAAAATATCATTTAATATATATTATATTTTAATTTTATAATTAATTTTTTATTAGAAAATAAATTACATAAAAAATATAAATAATAGTTGGGTGCACGCCAATAATAATCTACCTGAGATGAAAATCACGTTATCGATCCACGAACACTCGTTTTTGAGTTTTTTTTTTTTTAAATTAACTTTTCATTGCTATCTTCAATTTCATATTAATTAATTCCCGTCAAACATCTGAATTCCAACCATACCATTTATGATTGACATATTCCCACGAAGCATCCTGCCTCGACCGAACTTTTCAAGCCCAAGAAAAATAAGGAAAGTGATTGATTGAACAACAAAATAATTCATGGGTGTTTGCCGTTGGGATGTTAAAAAAGGTTGAAAAATTGTGAAAAATCTTCGAACATAAATTACAGTGTAAACTAAAAGACCTTGTAGTATGCAAAATCACTGTTCATTTTATTATGATATATTTTATAAAATAATGTTAATTACTACGGTATTTTTATTCAAAAAAATTAATTTAATTTTGTTGATTATAAGTTAAATTAAACTTTATTTTTCTTGCATTTCATATTTCAATAGTAAAACAAAATCACTTAAAAAGACATAAGAAAGAGAAATTGTTTGACTAACTATATTTTGACAAAAAAAAAAGTTTAATCTTATCATCAATTTGTTTGTCTTTAAGAAAAAAGTTTGATGGTTTGTTTTGACCTATGATAATGTCATGACTATAATGAAACCTATAAAATTTATTTAGAATTGATTTATAATCACCCTAATTTTCTTGCTATTAGGTTAGAATTAGTTGCATTGGTTGACATGTCATTTATTTTAGTAGGAGATATGTTGTCTATTTATTTTTTTAAAAGCCTAGACAAACATTATCCATTTGAGTTAAAAATTAAAAAAAGCTTAGGTGTGCAGAGCTAACCTTTAAGGGAAAACAAATGGGGTTTAGCCATCCAAGTTTACAAGCTCCTATCTTTTTATAAGATGCACGGGTTATTTGATTTTTTTGCCTTTTTTTTACCCTTTATTTTTTTATATATATTTTATAATGAATTTTTTTCTTAAATAAAATTATTAAAAATATATTTGAAAAATTATCCACTTTTACCCTAATTTTCAATTAAGATTATAGCTTTTTATTGTAATATTAACAATGATTTGATGAAAAAATAGACATTAACAAAATATGTTGGATGTTTTCAATTCTTATGAATATTTAAGGAGAATGAAAAGTTTTTTCTTTTAAAATTTAAATTATTTTTTATTGCAAACATTTATTTTAATTACTATAAAATTAAAAAAAATCTTGTAGTAGTTAGAGGGAAAACTAGCTTATTGACACAATGAAAAAGTTGATATCTTATTCCAAGCGTAGAAGTGTTAAAATAATAAATAACCTAATAAGACCAAAATCGAATTATAGGGAGATTAACTATATAATAATAGTAATAGTAATAGTGATAGTAATAGTAATAACAACAATGATGATGATGATGAGTTAAAGAGTATTTTGAAATGTAAGATTAATATGAAGTTTATACAATAATAAAAATAAATGTCAAGGTTAGAGAATCTACTAATATTATTAGAGACACATAAAGTATAAACTCTTTATAAATTATCGACATGATCATATTAATCATCTTATTTACGTAACATCATACTTATAAATTTTATCAGACATTCAAGATACCAATCATCTTATTTACGTAATACCATACTAATAAATTTTATCAGATATTCATGATGCTAACTTATATTGATAATAAATCAAGTTCCTCTCATAATAACGATGTTGGCCAAAGATTATGAATGATCAAGTATTTGATGTATCAAGTGTACTACACAAATCTAGATTAACCATTTAACACACAAGATATTAAGAATTAATAAGATAAAAATGATAAGACATGTTCATAGCAAGTTGTTTAGGATATAACCATTGAAGTCCATATTGAGTTTATACTATAGTTATCCTAACACCATTAATGAAAAATTTTCACTTTGATATAATTCACTTAGCTAGACTTTATGAAGAAGAAAAACATA
Organism: Populus pruinosa; assembly: GCA_026413675.1. Classification (NCBI taxonomy): domain Eukaryota; kingdom Viridiplantae; phylum Streptophyta; class Magnoliopsida; order Malpighiales; family Salicaceae; genus Populus; species Populus pruinosa. Next base: position 7,840,076 of record JANKMR010000020.1, read on the forward strand.
AATAAATAATATTAGAACATAAGCATGATATAAGTTAACTAAGTATAGTAAAGGAAACGAAAAGCATGACAAGAGATTAATGAAAGCAAAATTTAAGCATTATAAGAATAAAAAGAAAGAGAGCAAGAATATGATCTTGATATGAAAAACAAGATACCTAAATGAGTGACAAATGCCTCCTTTTATAGGCTAAAATTCAAAACTATCCATTCAATAATTGATTGTTAATGTAGTGGTTAACTATTGATTTAGTGCACTTGGTGGACAATAGCACTCAAGCATTATGACTATATGAAATGACATTGATGCAATTAAACTTTGACAAAGTGTTTTTCATGAAAGTTGTTGGAAATTATTTTTTCCTTCCGCCCACCAAATTTCAAATCATGTGGATCACTATAGCTCAAGATATATCTAAAATATTGAGTGTTCCTGGTGGATAGCTCTCAAACTCTAGTCTGAATGAAATATCATTTCTAAAATCAGAATTTAAGCAGGTCTTCCTCATGAAATTTGTTGGAAATTGGCTTTTCCTTCCACCCATCAAATTTCACATTATTTTGCCTTTTAGAACTCCAACTATAAGTAAAATTCTGAGCTATATTTGGGTTAAATTGTAGGAAAAATTTTGACTTCTCTTTTGTGGCCAAACTTTGGATTTGAAAATGGCAGATTTGGTCTTTTCTTATTCATGAAAGTTGTAGACCTATTTCTTATTTTTTCAGCATATAAACCAAACTGAAATCTAAGATCTTTAGCTCCAGCTATGATCTAATGACTGAATAATGTTCGAATTTGAATTGAATTGGCATCTCCTTTCTAAACTTAGCCTTTTCTTTGTCCTTTCAATTTCAATAGTTAATCACAACAATCAATCCTTTGAATTGTGAGATATGTCTGTATTTAAAATGAGCATTTACTATAAATTAAAAGTATCTTATATTATCAGACTTGTTATTATAAAACATGCTCTTGTTAAGAAGTTAATGATATTTCAAATGCAAAATGATGATATACAACCTTAATAAAAATATACTTTAAATACTAATCACTTATTAAAAATAAAAAAAAAAGAATAAAATTAAAAAGAAAGAAAGAAACTATTGAAAAGAAAAGGAAAAAAAGAAGTAGAATTGAAACTCTAGGTTTCAAACACCTGCATCTTGAAATGGAGAGACTACAGTCAAATCCACATTAAATGTCAAAATCGTCTATATTAACCATCGTGAAACCAGTGATGCTAATATTGAATGAGAGGGTTATATGTGTCTTCATGGTTTAACGGTTGATATCAATAGATTTTCTTATTATTATTATGCATGTCCGGGTTAACTTATATATATCTCGACTAATCTCTCGAGACCTTAAAGTTAATGACCAGATAAGTCTTTACTAACCCTGAGATTTGTAGCACTCAAACTGGTAACTTTTGGGAAACAAACTCAGAGCTTCACTAGTTAAACTATACCCCTTAAAGTTATGTCAACAAATTTTAACATTATCATAATGTTTGATATGTTTAATTACTATCTCAACATAAAAAAATAAAAATATTTATAAATTTAATTGTATAGACAAAGATAATTTTTAAACCAATTTATATCTTATTAACAAAAAGTACATAAAAGACCTGTTTTGAAGACACTAAATTATTATTTTTTTAAAATCTAAAAATGACTCTAAAAACATTTTTTATTTTTCTATTTACACTTTTCACCCTTCTTGCTCATCTCATCTCTCTCCTCTCATGGCCAAGTATGTGTATTTTGTACATGGAAAGATTACCTTTCTTTTTGTTTATTTTCTAATCAATAAAAATCCTCCTCTAAAATAAATAAATAAAAAGATCATAAAGGAAATTTCATACCAAAATATTACTATTAGGATCCATTCACTTATGAACTTAAGTACAGGTTTCCAATTAACTCTCTCCATTAAGAGAAAACAAAACCATTAAAAAATTACTAATCATTACTCGTTGTAATCCTTAGAAAAATTATCATTTATAGTAATTAATACATGGTTTCTTAGTTGTTTAGCCTTAGATAGTTTGGAGGCCAATTACAATGTGATATGGAATTTGAAGTTGATTTAGGCATTAATCCATTATTTATGATTTGCAATATGAGATTCATGAAAAAACCTTACTTGATTATCATTTGCCATACCAACTCCTACAAGAGATGCAACAAAAGAATGTACGCTTGAAATAAAAAGATTCATTCTAGTGAATGATTAGTACTTCAAAGTGTATTTTTTATTAAGGTTTTATATCATCGTTTTACACTTGAAGTATCAATAACTCCTTAATTAAAGTATGTTTTATAATAATATATCTAATAATATAAGATACCTTTAATTTATGGTAAATATTCATTTTAAATGCAGACTTATCATATAAATAAAAGGATTGATTGATGAATTTAAGAACTGAAATTGAAAGGACAAAGAGATGGTCAAACTTAGAAAAGAGATGCGGTGTAGTCCAAACCAGAATACTATTTGGTAATTAGGTCATATATGGAGTTGTAAATCTCAGATTTAAGTCTACTTTATATGGATAGAAAGGTAAGACATAGACCTACAACTTTCATATAGAGCCCAAGATTTAAAAAGGTCATTTTCAAGTCCAAATTGGAGCAACAACAAAAAAGTTTGAATCTATCCTCCAGCCCGAGCATTGTTAAATGTTTGACCCATATCTAAAGTTCTAAAAGTCCAAATGATTTCAATTTTTTATATAAGAAAGCTGAGATAATTTTCTACAACTTTCATATTTCAAGTGGCTCTAATTTTGATGTTATCAATGATGTTTGGGCCAGACAAGAGAAGATAAGGATTGTTATCAAGTCAAGAGTTAGTCACTTACTCATCAATTAGTCATCAAATCAATAGTTTTCAATTTTGGCCTATAAAAAGAGGCATTTGCCATGCATTTAGACATCTTGGTTTCCAAATCAAGATCATGCTCTTGCTTTCTCTCTTTGTATTTTTTGTAATGTTTATGCTTTGCTTTCATTAATTTTAAGTTTATGCCTTTCATTTCCTTTCATTTACTTAGTTAACTTTAATCTTATTTATGTTCTTATTTTGTTTATTTATTTTTCTTTCTTTCATTATGTCTAGCTAAGTTAATTATATCAAGGTGAAAAGGTTACACTAATGGTGTAAGAATAAGTATAATGTAAACTTAATATGGACTTTAATGTTTGATATTAATATGTTTTCTATTTGTTATCTTGTTCACTCTTTAATACTTTGCTTGTTAAATAACTAACCTTGATTTATGTTGTATAACACTTGGTACAACAAATGCTTGACACTTTCATAGCCCATACTGTATGGTATATCCGACACCTGAGTTATGAAAGGAACTTGATTTGTTGTTAACATAAGTTATAATCATGAATGCTTGACGAGATTTACAAGTATTAGCATTAATCGAAAAGATGACTAATGTAATCATGTTAACATTCTATAATCTGACTAGAACCTCCTTTGTATATGGTTTTCAATTGAATGATAAGAGTTTATACTATACTTGTTTGACATACCATTAGTGAAATTTCTAACTTTGACATTTGTTATTATCATTATTTAATCTTTACATTAATATTCCATCTCAAAGTTCTCATCTTTTTCTTCTTCTTCTCCTGTTTTTTCTTTACTACTACTACTACTACTACTACTACTACTACTACTATTACTACTACTATTGTTAAAGTTGTTGTTGTATTATTGTCATCTATAATTTATACAATTAACCTCCTTGTGGTTCGACCTCGGTCTTACCGGGTTATTTTATTACTTCGACACTCCTGCACTTGAGAGAAGACATTAATCTTTTAGTCGTGTCAAGTTTTTGGCACAATTGTCAGGGAAGTAAGTTCTTGTACAAATTATAGTATTTATTTTATTTTCTCTTTTTGCTTTTCTTGTATATAACTCTGTTTCTTTGTTCTTGTTTCTTCTTCTTTTATCTTTTTCTTCTTCCTTTTATTCTATTTCTACACATGCATCAGAGTGTGGCCATGTACATTAAGTGTAGACTTTGTAGGGTGTCCTCATCATTTTCAGAAAATATGACCGAAGAAGATAGTCAATCACTTCATAATGAGAATAACTATGCTAGAATACTTAGAGACCACATGAATCCTACAAGAACAAGTACACCACCATGCATAGTTTTTCCTCTCGATACATCTCATTTTAATTTTAAGCTAGATAATATTCAACTTTTACCTTCTTTTCATGGTTTAGATTTAAAAAATCTATACTTGCATTTAAGGGAATTTAAGGAGGTCTGCAACACATATAATGATTCAAATTGTAGCATGAACACCATCAAATTAAAGCTTTTTCCTTTTTCATTAAAAGATAAAGCTAAAATATGGCTACAAAATTTGAGACCAGGATCCATTCGTGCTTGGGATGAAATGCAACAACAGTTTTTAAAGAATTTTATTTCATTATTGGACTCATGATAGTTGATTCCTAGTTTAGGCCCATTAGCTTACAACCCAAAAAGGATTTATTAGGGTAATTTAGAGGAGAATGTATTACATTTTTAAAAATGAAAATTTGGCAACTTGATGATAATAAATGTGATTTTCTTTCTTTTAATTATTTATAGAAAAACATCTTGTCTTTATAGGGAAAAATATCATGCATCTAATTTATCAAAGATTAACTATCTTCATGGCATTATTTGCATACTTTAAGTTGTTAGGTACATGATTATCTTTAGGTCCAAGTTTATTCAAATTCCATTAGTTCATAGGTACAAGGTTAACTCTAGATCAAGGTTCTATCAAACATGGTTTTTGACTTTTCAAGTTGTATTTTAATTTTATTGAAATTTTCTTGATCATGTTATCAAGAGGTTCGCATCAGTAGGCATTAGAGCTGGGCTCTACAATCAGGATTCATCCCTTTGTTTTTCTTTTTTTTTTTCAGTTCTTTTTAGAATTTGATTCTTTATTTATGTTATCGATTTTCTTCACATCTAGCACTAAGGTTTGTATTAATTAGGGATTCTTGATAAAGAAAATACCTACTATCCAAAATAATTTTGTTGTTTTGTTGGGATAAAAAAATTCAAATTGGTTCGAGTCAAAAGTGGTTTAATTGATTCGGTTGAAATAAATTTAGGTAGCTTCAAGTTTTCCTACTTATTTCTAGTTTCAATTAAATTGTTTCTATAGTTTAAAGATAATTTTTGTGTTAATTTTAGTTTTCTATATCATTAATTAATTTTAGTGTGTCTTCATCTTATTGTAAAGTATATTATGAATTGTTACGGATCCTTAAGTGAAATACAAGAGGAGTGTAACCATGTGAGGAAGTGGGTAAGGGATATATATTAATTGTTAACTAACTAATTTTTTAGATTCAAATATGTTTGAGTTAAGCAATAACATGGCGCTACAAAGAGAAAAAAAATAAAACTATAACTTAGTTATGGATTATGAATTAGGTGATGAATTAGATGGCCAATAAATTTGAATATAAGTTGGATAGGTTAGAGGGAAAATGTGCTAATGATCATAGTGGGGTTCAAAATAGGCATGAACACAAAGAATTTAATGTTATAATGGCTATTAGGTGAGTTCACATCAATATGGATGGGTTTGTGGTTGATAATATAGATATGAGTGATGTTGATTTTGATAATATGTTTGCAAGCATGGAGAATGGTTTGGATAGTAACAAAATTACCAGGAGAGAGGGGATAAATATGATGATAATTTCTGTTAAGGGGTAATTACAAGTATTGTGACCATAATGCTAAATTTGATTGAGATTTAAGTACAATTAAGTTGAAAATACTAGCTTTTAATAGGAAAAATGATCCAGCAGCTTATTTAAAGTGAAAGAAGAATATTAAGTGAATTTTTAAGCGTGATAATTATTTGAAGCTCAAGAAAATCAAGCTTGCTATGATTGTTTTTACTAATTGTGTTATTGTGTGGTGGGATTGATTATTAACCAACCATATAAAGAATTTTGTTAGGCAAGTTGATACTTAGGATTAAGATGAGATGAAATCCTTTATAAGAAGGAGACTTGTGTCTAACCACTACTATAAGAGTTGTATCAAAGGTTGCAGAGTTTAAGTCAAGGTATAAAAAGTATTAATAAGTATTTTAAAGAGATGAAACTTATTATGATTCGAGCTAATATTAAGAATGATAGTGAGGCTACTATAATTGGATTCATGAATGCCTTTAATCATGATATAATTCATATTATGAAGTTGCATTATCATATGAAGTTGGAGGAGATGATGCATATAGTCATGAAAGTGAAGAGACAACTTAAATCGAAAGGTACCATTAAGCCCTTCAATACTTGGAAACCTAATTGGAAGGCTAATAGTAGGGTTGGTCTATTACACTTAAATAAAGAGGGTATGACCAAATACCATGAAGATAAGAAAGACATCTTAATTGTTAGTAAAGATAATAATGTTACTCCTACTTCTTGAAACTATGATATTAAAAGCTTTCATTTTTTTTTTAAGTTTTGATCATGTTACTTCATAGTATAAAAAAAAAAGTTATGGTAATGAAAGCTAATATTGAAGTTGAGATTGATAAAAATGATGAAAAGAAAAGGATATCATAATTAAAGGATGTTAATGGTATTTATACTGAGTATTATGTTGAGAAAGAAACATTTATGGTGAGGAGAGCACTGAATATATATTTTAATACGGGTGCTCAAGATAATTAAAAAGAGAACATATTCCATAATAGAGGTTATATTCAAAATAAGATATGTAGCTTAATTACTGATGGTGATAGTTGCAATAATACAAGGTAAAGGTGAATAGTTTTAATTGCTTTTTCTAGTGGTAAATATATGATGAGGTGTTATCAGATATTATGTCAATTGAAGCTAGTTATTTATTGATTAGTAGACCATGATAATATAATATAACAATTATGCATGATGGATTAACAAATATGTATTCTTTTGAGATGGATGAAAAGTCTATAATTTCTATATGTTTGACACCTAAACAAATATATAATAAGCAACTTAATTGAAAAAGGAAAATGTTGTTACCCATTTTTTACCACATATGAAAAAAAAATATACATGAAAAAAGCCTAGAAGATTGTCTAATGTTGATGATAGAGGACCAAAATGACAAATAAAAAAGCTGAAGGGTTAAGGCTTTGTTAGTGGAAGTATTTTTATTTGGAGTAAAGAAATATAATTTTGGAGGTTAAAGACTTAATAGGAATTTTAGAAGGTTTAATTAATTTTATTGAGAACTTAATTGCAAGGAAAATTATTTTTTTGAGTCAATTTAAGACTTAATTGGAAGAAATTTAAGTTTGGAGATTAAATTTAAACTTTGGAAGGTTTAATTAGTTAAATCAAGACTTAATTGTATAAACAATTAAAGTTTGAAGACCATTGAAGGACTTAATTGTAAATTTTCAAGACAAGAACTAACCTGTAAGTGGCTTGTAATTTTAGGGGTAGAAATCGATGAAATTAAGAGTCAAATGGAAAGAAATTAAAATTTTAGTGATCCATTAAGGATGAAATTAAAAACTAAAAATTTATTTGTATAAGGCACTAAATTTGAAGTTGATATTTGAATTTGATAGGGATGTGATTATATATGATTAAAACTTAAGAGATAATTACGATTGTAATTAAAATAAATTGAAAGAGTAGTAATCAAATTAAAATTAGCTGAATCCCAAATTAGAAAACCTTAATTCCTAAGATTTAATCTAAACAACATGTTGTTCACCCATTATTTATGTCATTCCTTGGCAATTTTGGTTTAATCTTTAAGTAAATGAATATGGTATTTTCGACCACCTCAGGGATTGTAATCATTATCATTCAATTGAGAAACATCTCCTTTACAACCTCATGTCCATAAAATTAAAAGTTTGCACCCCAATTATTTTATTGAAGTCTTCAACATTTTGTTCTTGATCAATTTTCTTTATATTTTTAAATTTTAGGTTTATCGAGTTAGTACTTTTAAATAAGTGAATGTAAAGCTATAAATCTTCAAAATATGCTCCTTAAAACTCTAAATGTTACATATAATTTTTATAGATTTATTATTTTTTATTTGCTTATACAAGTGTGTAAAAATAGTTGATTGATGGTTTTTTTTTTAAATTATAACTTACAGTCATGACCTTAATAAGTTTTTATTAACAATGTTTTTGATTAAAAAAAATTAAGAGAATACCTTTTTAACATGTTTTTTTTTCAAAACAAGAAATAAATAAATAAAATATGTTATTTTAACTAAAAAGATACCTTTTCATCTCTTTAATTCAAATCATTAGAATTTTTATAGATTTTTTTTTTCATATTTTCATTAGTTTTTATTCAATAAATCATGCTACAAATAAAAAATACATGTTATTGCCTAGAAAAATTACATGAATAAGAAAATTTAATTTTAACTAAAAATTACATTTTTTCTTTAGAATTCTATTCATTTTTCTTTGTATGAATATCTATTTTAATTGCTATAAAATTAAATAATAATAGATTTTGAAAATCACTCCACGAACAGCACTCAAACATTATATCTAATTAACTAACAACTAATTTTCCTAGGTGATTTATTGTTTTTTCCACGTGGACTTAGCACTTAGTTTTCTTGTTCACCCTTTGAGTTTTTTTTCCCTTTCCATTTAGTGTTTTTTATTATTATTAAAGTTTGGTTTTTCGTTATTGATGGGATTGTTTAAGAATGAAATTTATTTATTTATTTTTAATTCAAGTTGACACTCGGTTTTGTTAAAAATATCTTTTTTACATTGAATTGAAAATGAAGGGACCAGATTAAAAATAAGGAAAAAATGAAGGGCTTCCCTTCACAAAAAAGAATAACAACACACGAACAAGAGAAAAATAGAGAAAAAAATAAAAGAAAAGGAAGAAAACATGGCCACTAGAGCCAAGCCAAACCTCTATAGTCAACACACGCCACCTTGATAGAATATCACATGCATAACGAATCCATATGCACCAACGAAGGACGATTTTGGAGGGTGCAAGTGCCACTTATGACATGGTAGCACCACCTACATGCTGATGTGGAAGAAAACATGCGTATAGCTTTTCTCTCTTTGTTCAATTAAGGCCTTGAATTTATAATTTTATTTCATTTGAGCCTCACATTGTATCCCATATAATCAAAACCTTTTTTTTTTTTTTTATGTAGTTCCTTCATTTTAATCCCCAGTGTCATCCCACCCAAGATCAAAGAAGACCTGAATGAGGAGAAAATAAAAGAAAAAGGCAAGAACCAACTTAATAATCGAGTTTGCAAATTGTGGCCATCCTCATTATCCTCATTATTCATGTTACAAATTTTATTGTTCATTAAAATTGATTAGTGTTGCCTTGATTTGTTATCGTTGCAACATTAAAAAAATATTAAATTAATTTTTAAATTTGTTTTATTAAATTTTATTTTTTATTAGATTTTCAAGGTACTTTTTATCTCTAAAATCAACTAAATCATAATTCATAACATGATAAATCCTACATGTTTTAATTTAATATTAAACTTAGGATAGAAAACGAGACAAGAAGTTTGAATATTAATTCTCTTATCTAGGTTTATTAACACTATCAAATCTTTACTCACAATCTATTTTATTTTGTATTTAATAAAATAATCCTTGTTATTAAAAAAAAAATGTTACAGTCAATGGCAATACAAGTTATTACTTTCTTCTTCTTTCTGTATTTTTTTTTTTAAAAAAATTGTTTTGTCCCCACTGGAGTGCGGGGCTATCTATGTTATTATCTTAGTATGGTTTCTAAATTTAAATTAATTTACTTATAATTAGGTAGATAGGGATTTCTGGGGTGGTTAATAATAATTTCATAGGGAACATTGAATAATGACTTGTCACATTTTGAATGGATGTATAACGTCAGTCCTTTGAAGGTCAAATCAAATGGATTTACATTTAAAGCTACCCAAAAATGAGACTTTTTATTTGACCACCAGCTGGCAATGGTCTGTGGATTAATGGTGCAAAGTCAAAGCAATACAAGAACGATTATTGAAGTTTCTGCAATGAATTTGAGTTTGACAAGAAACTTTTCATAGAATTGAAATTGATTTAACACCGAATGCCAATTAAAAAAATAAAAAATAAATAGAAATTCAAGCCTTTTCCTAAGAATCCCATCAGTGAGTAGTGAATAATGCTCTTTTTTTCTTGACAAAATATGCTATATTTAATTCTCAGGGCTCCACATTGATAGCTTGCTTCCCTTTACTTTATTGGTGTGGCAACTGTTTTTATAGTACGTTACAAAAATAAATAAATAAATATATATATATAATAGGTAAGCTAAAAATAAATACTCTAATTTCTATTGTGTTGCATATGGCACCTCGAATAAATAATTGATTTTTTTTTTCCAAGTGTGACTTTGTTGAAAGAAAAACATTACCCATCTCTCGTTCCTTTTCTCTTCTAATAATCTGCTAAAGTTCTCATATTTAGTCTAAAAAGAATTCATTTTCAAATCAATTAAATTATTTTTTTCCTTTATTTTTCAAGGCATCTCTCTTCCTTCTTTAAAAGGAGTATCTTTATAGCAGAAATAAAGAGGAAAAAAAAACTTTACTTTTTTAAAAGTGGTCATGTTTCTTCTCTTGACCTAAAAAAAATCTATAATTATTAGTTTTTGTATAAATATATCTACAGGGATTGAATTTTAAGAGAGTGTGTGCATGGATGAATTTTGGGTGAAAGTGAGCTGATGAGCAATAAAAAACAATAATAAATAAGAAAAGGGGTAGTATTTCATCTATTTTCATTGATAAATTCTCACTAGTAACTTATCAATTCTAAATTGTTTTTTATTTTTTATTTTATCAATTTAACTTCTATTTTTATATGCTGAGCACGAATTATTATTTGATGATCAATAACAAATGACCAGCTACGAGCTACATAATTAAAATGCTAAAGCCATATGTCTCATATGAAAATTATGCACAACATTATGCAGTCAGTTATGTGAAGAAGAAGAGTGAAATTAAAGATAATTTTTGCAAACAAAGCCTTTAATGAAAATTTTAGATTATAAGTTTGTTTTTAATTATTTTTATTTTGATAGGAAGAATAACATATATCTATAACAAAAACAAAGAGTTAATTGGATATACCTTTCAATTTTTTTTATATAAAAAAATCCTCATCAAATTAACACTGAACTATTTTATATATTAATATAGAAATCACTAATGATTTGTTTTAACTTCACAAGTCAAAATTTTTTTTCACTCTTCATGGATCTTTTAATTTCAATATTGATAGAGGCTTTTTATGCAAGGATATATCTCATCTTATCTTGAATGCTTTCATCTATTGTACTATTTAGAAAACAAATGTTCTTTTAGTTTTTAATTATCATTAATGAGAGAATTAACTTTCTTTATAAAATAAGGATAGTGAAGATATTTTCTTTGTCTAACAAGATAAATTCTTTAAATATTATGTCAAATTATCTAGCAATTTGACTTTTCATGTTCTTTTTTTTTCATCTAATTTAGATTTGACCTAATCATGGATGTTCAAATGTAAAATAGACCAAAAAAATCTAACATGTCCCACTTGCATGTGGTTAAGATGAATTTTCACAACTTACACCCACATCGCTTTATTATCATTATTGTTCATATAAATAAATAAAAAATTCAACCTTTGAATCTTGTATAATTTTAGGACCTCTACACTAGTAATTGATAGAGCTAGCATAAAAACATCAGCTTCAACTTGAAAAATATAGTGACTTATAGTGTCCTAGATGTTTTTTAAATTATATTAGTCATTTAACTCCTACCCCTTAAACCTCATATGCATGTTATTGATATTAAATCATAATTATATTGCAAACCAAGTAATAGTAAAATTTATCGATAATTAGTTCAATGCACTTATATCATTAGATTAAGGATAAATTGCTTTCCTAACAATGTCCTACAAGGTAGAATCAATCATGACTATAGACAACATCTCAAGTAGTAAACATTGATTCTTAACCTTTATGATATAGCTAAAAATAGATAAAAGCTCTAGTTGAGAACAAATTCAAAAAAATATTGTTCTCAAAAGTCACATGCTAAGAAAATTGAGATCCATTCACTCACTTTTTTTTTGTCACGTTAGCACATGTTGCATGGCATATAGAAATTTAACAAAAATAAGCATATATAGTTTTTTAAATATCAAACAGGTTCTGATTTAGTTATTTCTAAAATATCCAATTTGAGTTCTTTAAATGCTTACCATATATAGCACAAAATAATTGAAATTGTACTTTGCTTTAATTTAGGTTAATATGGATTACAGGACTATCCAAATATGTTCATAAAATAATGATCTCAATTTGATCGATGTTTTCCTGTTTCATTTTACTCATTTACTCAAATGCTAAAGTGATTCTTCTTATAAATGAACCAACATATCTATTTATATACATTACATATTATATAATATATATGTGTGTGTGTGTGAATATCATTTTTTTAAAATATAGTGGAAATAAATGCTTTATAAAAATAATGATTATTGAAGTAAAAAAAATATAAAATTTAGCATGATTACAAATATAAAGATCAAAATCTACACATGAACCTTAAATATATCTTTTGGTATAGGTTTAGTTAAGGGGTCTCCCACCATATGACTCGTAGACAAGTATTGTAATGTCTACCATAATACACAAGTTTTTTAGCGAAGGTCAATGTTGTCATGCTATTACAGTGTAGCAATATTGAGTTGGTCACATCACCTATAACTCTAAGATCATGGAGAAACCTTCTCAATCAAATTGTTTTTATTAGAAAATAATATGAATTATATATTGGAGTATCACATAATAGCTTAAGTTATTAGATTAAAATGATTCTTCGACATGGTATCAAAGCCTTGATGACCAAGTAGTTACGAGTTCAAATCTCATCATCCTTATTTATTTGATAAAAATTAAATACAAGATAATATAGGCTATATAAGTTTCAAATCTAAAAAGTTTTTACTTGAAAGAGTGTATTAAAAAATAATATAAATCATATCTTGAAGTTTCACTTAACAACTTAAATTATTGGGTTGAGATTGTTCTTTAATTACTTTTTATGTTGCAACCAAAAATGCTATGAAATTTGTTATTATAATAGAAAAAGCTATGTATGTTTGGTTTCTACTACCCCAAGATATAGCACGATGGTTGAATTAGAAAAATATATCCAAATGTTAATTTACAATTATTAATATCACCTTCTCAGTTAGCATTATTATAAGTTTTTGTATAAAGATTGTATATATATGACACAAAATATTATCAAGGTTAAATTAAATTTACAAATTATAACATCAAGGGGGATGAAAACAAGAAGAGAAAGATAAGAAGGAGGGTTCCATAGAAAAGTATTTTACCTTTTGCTATAAATTTTTGTATTGGATTCAATGTGTTTCTAATATGTATATATATATGCTAATTCTAATATAAATAGGAAAAATACAGAACAAAAAATGTATTTCTCAAACAATAATAAAAAGAAGAAGTATGACTCATCGTATGGTCATGAAATCTCATTAGCCTCCTCATCAGTATAAACGTCTAATACACCACCATAAGTTGATTGTGGATAACTTGGATCAAACAATTAAAAATTATGCTTAAAATTATAGATTGGAAGTACACAAAAGAATTCCAGTTTAGTGTTATCCCTATTACACCCATACATACATGGAGACAGATATTACATGATGCGGAAAAAAATTAGTATAAATCTGTTTGTTTGTGAATGGAAATTAAGTTTGCGAATTCTAATGCATCTGAACTAAGATGTAAGTTGATCTAGAATCATATATGGATTCATCAGCTTGCTTCATTTGTTTTGCTTCTTCTTGAAGATCTTTAAACTTCCCACGGCCAAATGAGGATACTCTCTCCAGGCATTCTAAATTGGGCCCAAATGGGCTTCATGGGCCGTGGCAACCAACAAGGGCTAATGAAGGGTTATGTGCTATATATACCTTTACGTTTTGGTTTTCCATATGCAGTTCTTGCATTGACATATCTCATGCAAATACAGGTCAAACACCCAAGCATTGTTGACTTAACACCAGTTCAAAATCCCAAGGTTAGATTCTTATTTAGGCTTTTTTCGGATTTAATTTGTCCCATGCTCTGTGAATTTACAAGATTGTATGCTTTGATTATGCTACCTGAAGTGGTTGCCATTGTCATGGCACGAAGAGATTCATCGAGGTAAGTGTCATTATCACTATGAATTGTCATTTTTTTGGTGATGTATGTCAAACTTCGAAGTTCAATCACATCCTTACGCGGAACCCATGGCATCTTTAGATTGACAACTCAGGGCGGAATGTCGGTTATAAGACAGCGCCAGCAATCCCCCACGATCCACCGCCAGATGGTTGTCCCATTTACAAAGCCTGTACAGTTGTTTATACGAACCCTAACCTAAAATTCGATGATCTTAATTGTGCCATTAATCTTGCCAATGCAATTGTTCGTACAAGAAGAACTATTGATTTCACTATTGGGCTTCAAGATGTAAGAGCGGTTTATAAATTAAACAAGTAAGATAGAAAGAGGGAGGTTGCTGGTGCGCGAATCCAATTCTTTAAGAGTTACAAATCCTTCTCAAGGTGCCATCTCTTCATTTTGTGTGACAATAGAATTATCAAGACAAAGGGACTAGGAAGCTGTTTGGTAATATGATTAAAGGTGAAATTTATTCCAGCTATATATTTAAATATTTGATAAATTAAATAAAATTAATTTTATTTGATAAGCCCTATATTAATTTTGCTGTCTAGCTGCAGCTGCAGGATTGAAGAAGCAATATTTTATTATTTTTCTTGGGTATTTTTAAGAACAGTGGAGTCATGTTTTACTGTTATAATGTTTAATTTTTTTTTTGAAAAATCAATGAATAAAGTTTTTTTCTTGAAAAACCAGTGTAATGTGAACAATATTTTTTTTAAATAGTTTAAGATAAATTAAATTTACTCTTATTATAATTTTAATTTTATTTCTGATAATATTTTACCTAATTTTATTTCACACTCAAAAAATCATGAAAACTATAGTTCTTATCGAATAATTTTTGTATGAAATTATAAGTTTTTTTTTAAATTATGTTTTACTAAATAAAAAAAAATAGTATTTAATAACATTACATAAATTAAAAAGATATTGCATGATGATGTAGTATTTGTGAAATTTCATCATTATATAAATTAAAAAGGTATTGCATAATGATATAGTATTTGTGAAATTTCATCGCAATTCTAATAATAAAGATACCACAATCTTTAATATTTAATAACATTATATAAATTAATTTGAAAAATATTTTTTTAACTAAATATATTAAATTAATTTTTATTCAATCTCAATTTTAAGCAAAATTTTAACTAAATATATATTTTTTCAAATAAATTTTAACTAAAAATATTTTTTATAAAATATGTATTTTAAAACCACAATCATAACAATAATTATAATACTAAAGACACTATAAAGAAAGATGAAAATAGTGGTACAGTTAAGTAAAATGAAAGCATAATAAAAAAGTGAAGAAATCATAAGGATACTTAGAGTGAGATCAAATCAATCTCGTATGCCATAGAGCAAAAGGAAAGGAAGGTGAGGAGCGATCTCCACAGAATCCGTCCAGGGTCAACTTCGGCTGATGCTTTTGAAAAACGAGGTAGTGTTTTTTTTTTTTAATTTTAACTATACTATCCGGACTAGTTTATATATATATTTTAATTAATTTTTTAAAATTTTAAAATTAATAATTATATAAATCTTTAATAATTTTAAAATTTATAGCATTCAAACCGGTTAGATATGATAAGCAAATCCAAAACTTAATAAGATGTGCTACGCCTCCTTAAAATTAATATTTCTTTTTTATGGGCCTCCTTTTGGTTTCCATGGGCGGTCCAAGAAAGTTGTTTTGGTCCAATCTCTATTTAATTTAAGGTAACTTGCAGGGTACTTTATATCGTGTTTGTGTACACCTAGCAGCAGTTGTCAAGAAAACTCTTTCCACCCATCGTATTTATTCCCTTTACTGCTTTAGATCAGCAATGTATGCTTCAATGCTTAAACAGTGGGGCAAGCATCTTAAAGCTAGCGTGCACCACCACCCATGAAAGAGAATCATCACACATGAATGGGTCTCCTTGTGTTGTTATTCATGATGACAGTGATGGTATTTGTCATCAATGGAACAAGCTATGGGAAAAAAAGACCCATCTGAATCACTGCACTGGTTGCAGATCAGGCAAGGATCAGTTAGAACTGCAGTGAGTGGTGATGAGACAAGTGTCCGTTATTCTGGTTGCATCCTTGGTCTTGAGACCGTGTAGAGCTGTGGCGAGCCACAGACGGATGAAAAAGGGCACTTGCCCCTTTAATTTTTTTAATAATTTTTATATTAAAATATTAATATAATAGTTTAGCGAATGGTTAATAGACGGCAGAAAAGTTATTTTTATTAACTTAAATTTTAATATAATATATAATATGTATGTCCAGCTCATTACTCTAAATTTTTTCCCTTTTTATTATTTTTCTTCCCTTAACTAACAAAGAGTCTTTTTTTTTCTTTTTAAGTTGTTTTTCCTGCTTCTCTTGGAGTACAATTAACTAATTAATCTTTTTTATTTTTTGTTTTATGCTTTAAGTAAATCTTCTTTGATGAGAGAATTATATATTAAGTAGGCTCAAGTGAATGGAATACAATGAGAATAAAAAACAAAAACAAAAAACCAAAATGATAAGGGTCTAATTAGTTAGTCCAATTCATAATACATTCAGGATTTATAAAAAGATTTAAGTCTATGTAGCTGAAATTTCTAATTGAGGACTTTAACCTAAAGACTAAATAGTAAAAGGTAAGATCAAAAATCATATCCCAATCCGAAGCTTTGGATTCGAAAAATAGGCAGTTACGTGCTATCCAAATTGACCAGTACAGACTCTTTACAAAAGAGGGTAATAATACATTGCTAAAAATTTTCATTGATCAAGTCGGACCATTCCTGTAGATTTTGATTTTGGTCTTTATGCAGACAAACTGAGCACCCGAACTAGTTCAAGAAAAGACCCTAGAGAGACCATGTTATAAGACACTAATGGAAAAAATGATAAATGGTCTTAGTTTCCTTACAGCAAAATAGACAGCGAGATTCCTCATAATTAATTATTCTCCTCGCAACTAACAAGCTTCTTGTGCTCAGACTACCATAAAGAGGAAGTCAAATGAGCAAATCCACTTTTGGAGGGCCATAACCATTCCATACTAGAACAGGGGAGTGATTATTTTTAGCGGCCGAGAGACTATCAAAGAAGAGGTAACCTAATTGAACTGAGTATATGCCAGAGCTTTGGAATTTCCATAACTTGTGGTCTGCACCATCTTAAAAAACAAGACCACGTTGTACCTCTACGATCAAGCTCTCCCTTATACAACTCTCATAGGGTCGAAGGGGCCTTCTTCGGGATAGGTTGGGAGATGTATCTGTCAAATTATATATCTCTGCAAGGTTCATTTTTTGCTATAAGTAAAGGTTATAAAGCCTGGGAAATAAGAGTTGGATAGTGGCTGTAGAGCCTAGCTAAGATTTGGTCCAAAATTGGATGTTCCTCCTGTCACCCACCATCATTTACATGTAAAAGATTTGCTATTTTTTGTGTTGAAGATATCGCTGAACCCATGTCATGCCAAGTTGGAGATAAAGAACCTGTAAAAACAGGGATACCATTTATAAAGTAAGGTTGGTATTTTAGAAGAATGTGTTCTTGCCAACCTCTTGCCACTCCATTATCTAAATTTCATAGCCATTTAAAGAGCAGAGCCAAATTTTTGCTATGGATAGATCACAACTTGAGATCACCAGAAGATTTACTCTTTATTACCTTGTGCCAAGCCACCTTAAAAATGCCATGAGATGTTGAGGTTCCTTTCCAGAGAAAAGACCGGGTTATAGAAGAAATGGCTTTAATAATACCCTTTGGTATAACAAAAACAAATATGTAAAACAAAGGAAGAGAGCTCAAAACTAATTGAATTAGACATAACCTTCCTGCCATGCTAAAAAAATTCACTTTCTATATGCTTAGCTTTGTTCTGATTATGGTTTCTAAGTAAAGAGTCTGCTGGGATTGGCTCTAAAAGGTAGTCTAAGGTACCTGACCAGAAAAGTATCACTACAACAGAAAACTAAGTTCATCAGGCTAAAGGCTTAGTCATTGTCCAAGTTGATACCTGTTAGTGAGCTTTTATAGAAATTAACTTTCTGTCCAGAAATGATCTCAAACCAGTGAAGAATCTTTTTAACATATAGAAGAGAGGAAAAATCATTTAGTAGAAAAATGAGAGTCATCGATATATTGCAAATGAGCTATGTAATGTCCTAGAGCAGTGTGTAAGCCTTTAAAGCAACCTAAAACTAATGTCCAATTGAATAAAATTATCAACACCTGAACTGTGATGTCAAATAGGAAAGAAAAGGAAGGGTCCCCTTGCTTGAGACCCCTCTCCAGACTAAACCCTCTACTAAGGGAACCGTTTATCAAGAGAGCTAATTTGAAAATGGATAAGCATTCAATGATCAACTTTCTCTAGTGTGATTCAAAACCCGTGTATCCCATATTAGTGTCACTACGTTCCTACAAAATTGGGTTAAAAGCTTTATGAAAATCTACCTTTAGTAAAAGGCCATGCTCTTTCTTATTATAGACACTATGGACAACCTCATTTGCTATCATGAACCCATCTAAAATTTGACACCCAGCAATGAATGCAAACATCTATCAGAGCACATCAAAGCCTAGTGGACAGTAGTTTTACCATTATTTTATATAACTCATGAATCAAGCTTATCAAATGAAAATTGGAGAATTTGCTCGGCCCCTTTGTTTTTGGAATCAAAGTAACAAAGGAAAAGCTGATACCCTTTAGTAGTTTACTAGTTATAAATTTTTTTTAGCTAGCATAAAAACCTTTAAATTGATGATATTCCATATCTTTTTATAGAAAGAGAAGGTGAAACCATTGGGGCTAGGGGCTTTGGAACCATCACAGTCCCACACAACTTGCTTCACTTCTTTTATTGAAAGTGGTTTTTCTAGCCAAATTGACTTAGCTTCTAAAATTTTAAAGAACCCCAAACATTCCATTTCAATTTTTTTACATGTTAGTTTGAAAATAAGGAGAAGAAGAAGTTGATAACGCCTTCTTGGATATCATTTGAGGAGACTAGGTGACTATTATTATGTTCAATCTACTAATATAGTTGTAGCCTTTCCTTAGACTTGTAGATATGTAAAAAAACGAGTGCTTTTATTGATTAATACTTAAAATTGTATTTTTATTAAGGTTTTATATCATCATTTTACACTTAAAGTATCAATAACTCCTTAACTAAAGCATGTTTTATAATAATATATCTAATAATATAAGATACCTTTAAATTGTGGTAAATGTTCATTTTAAATGTAGGCCTATCACATAAATAAAAGGATTGATTGATGACTTTAAGAACTTAAATTGCAAAGGCAAAGAGATGATCAAAATTAGAAAAGAGATGTTGGTGCAATCCAAACTGGAACACTGTTCGGTAATTGGGTCATATCTAGAGCTATAGATCTCAGATTTAGGTATACTTTATGAATGGAAAGGTAAGATATAGTCCTACAACTTTCATATGGAGCCCAAGATCTAAAAATGTCATTTTCAAGTTTAAATTGTAGCAACAACAAAGAAGCCCAAATCTGTCCTCCAGCCTGAGCACTGTTCAGTATTTTGGCTATATCTAGAGTTCTAGAAGTCCAAATAAGCTAAATTGTTTACATAAGAAAGCTGAGACAATTGCCTACAACGTTCATGTTTTCGAGTGGCTCCAATTTTGACGTTATCAATGACGTTTTGAGTAGACAAGAGAAGATAAGGATTGTCACCAAGTCAAGAGTTGGTCACCCACTCATCAATTAGTCATCAAATCAATAGTTCCCAATTTTGACCTATAAAAGGAGGCATTTGCCATGCATTTAGGCATCATGCTCTTGCTTTCTCTCTTTGTATTTTTTGTAATGTTTATGCTTTGTTTTCATTAATATTAAGTTTATGCCTTTCATTTCCTTTCCTTTACTTAGTTAACTTTTATCTTATTTATGTTTTATATTTTTTATTTTGTTCACTCTTTAATACTTTGTTTGTTAAATGACTAATCTTGATTTATGTTGTATAACACTTGGTACAACAAATGCTTGACACTTTCATAGTCCATATTGTATGGTATAACCGATACCTGAGCTATGAAAGGAACTTGATTTGTTATTAACATAAGTTATAATCATGAATGCTTGACGAAATTTACAAGTATTAGCATTAATTGAATAAGATGACTAATGTAATCATGTTAACAATCTATAATCTGGTGGAACCTCCTTTGTGTGTGGTTTCCAATTGAATAATAAGAGTTTATACTATACTTGTTTGACATACCATTAGTGGATCCTCTAACCTTGACATTGTTTGAAATCATTGTTTAATCGTTACATTAATATTCCATCTCAAAGTTCTCATCTTCTTCTCCTTCTTTTTTGTTATTATTATTATTATTATTATTATTATTATTATTATTATTACTATTATTAGTATTACTACTACTACTACTACTAATACTAATACTATTATTATTATTATTACTATTATTACTACTAGTACTACTAGTACTACTACTACTACTAATACTAATACTATTGTTATTGTTATTGTGTTATTGTTATTTATAATTTCTACAATTAACCTCCTTGTGGTTCGACCCCAGTCTTGCTAGGTTATTTATTACTTCGACACTCCTGCACTTGGGAGAAGAAATCAATCTTTCAGTCGTGTCACTTATCTCCCATTTTACACCAATTTTGATAGGATTTTTACCTCAAGATATCTTCAACCTTTCTGTTAACCTCCCATCGTTCAGAGTTCAACCCTTGGAGCTTTGTTTTTTAAGTCTCAAATAAGGGACACATTTTGCTTAAGTTTTTAAGTGTTGTAATGGAGTTTTAAATGTTTGCAAATTTTAGATTTTGATCCCTGAAAGTGGATTTATTCCACTATCTTAGTTTTTTTCCCATGATCCCTAGCTTCTTAATCAGTCTAAAATCACCTGGAAATTTCTTGTAGCTATTAGACTAGAGGGCCTCAAAATCTGTTAAAAATGAAGGGTGTGACAGCTAGCAGTTTATGAAATGAAAAGGCTTCCACCACCAGTGTACCTCAAGGCTTTGGAGGAGCAGCTGATAATGATCATACATCCCTTTAGCATAATGGCAAAGATATAGAGACAGGAACTACAGCTAAAAATCCAGGGAAGCAAAAGCATTGTCAATTCAGCTCATAGGGCCAGCCCCAAACCAAGTGAACTGGTGCCTTTATAGATTGAATTCAACCAGTTCACAGTCGGATATGAATATGGGGAATGAAGTTGAATCTAAGAGATTGAGGTAACCACTACTTCTTCAATAAACGTGTAAAGTTTCATTGAAATTGCCTAACACCATCATTGGTAGTTTGAAATAAAACTTAAAAGTGATGATTTCTTCCCACAAATCAACACGTTTTTGCATAGAAGATACATCGTAGACACTAACTATCATACAATTAAAAAAAGATGGAATATGTGTGTCGTATAGATTGATCCACTACCCCTTAAATTCTACAGAGTTAACTTTAATCCCACATTGTTGTAATCCCTCCTAATTTCCCTACAGATTCTAGAAAAGCACATTTGATAGTTGTAATATTCCACAGATTTCTAATGACGGAGTCACAACCATTATTTTTCTTTGTTTCTAAAAGAAAACATATACCAATATTACTGTTTATAAGTGTATTCTGGATAGAATTTTCTTTATGTGACATACCTAAACCATAGTTGTTCCAAGCAAAGATATTCATAAAGAGATCAAAAAACAACGTACACTAGACTTAGCGAGTTAGAAAACTTACAACTAATTAACTGATGTCCACTATTTATACACTTTTAGTTCATGAGGGTTCCCCAGACCTAGAGCCACTGCATTTTATATCATTTCTTGAGTCTTATTTTCATTATTAAACCCATTGTTTTAATGCTTTATACAAGTAATCTAAAACCAAACATTTTCTTGTTAAATTCCTAAGTTTAAGGAATCTGAAGAATCAAAATCCTCCATAATGTTAGCAACACTACCACTGGCTTGTAACAACTTCAGTTTTTTTATTTGCTTATATTTCTATTTGTGTTTTCATTGGTCGCTTCTGAAGAGGTTTGTTGGCTACTTTGAAGATTCAATAAGGATGGTAGATGAAGATGTATGCCACTGGTTTCATCATCTATAGAGGTATAGTTATGGTTCTTATCTTCTTTTCCAATACCAAATAACTTGATAATAGGGGATGATGTGGTGTCTTTTAGAGGTGTGTTATTTTGAGTGTTGGTTATCTTCATTGTAAAAAGATTGGGTGGTCCATCTGATATAGTAATATGAGCTATAAATGATCTAATTTTCATCACATTCTTTCTTTTGCTGAATGAAATTTTAGGTGCAAGTCTTTTAGTTCTTCTAAGCTTTTTTTATCTTTTATTTTTTCTTCTAACTCCATTTCCTTTACTTTATATGGTTTTGCTAGGTCATTTATAAAGGTAAAGAAACATTGTTGTTATGTATTTTGGCTCTGGTTTTGGGTTAGTATCATAGGTCTCGTTAGTTTTGGGTTAGGCCTTGTAACTTGGGCTGAAAAGGCTTTAGTTTGAGTTTTTTTCCCCCACTCTTGTAGAGGATACTGTTATGTCATCTAGGTTGTTATGACTAGTTTTTCCATTTGTTTTTTTTCCTTAAAAGTGTCATAACATGGCTCTACAAAGGACGATTGGTGAAAGGTGGTATGCAGTTGCTGGTTTTGTATCTGTAGCTTGTGTGTTTTCTTAGTTTTAGGGAAAAGGTAGAAGGTTGTATATGTTATGTCAAATTAGTCTAGGTTATTGGGTGATTCAATTTACCTTATGCAAAGAATAATAGAGGGGTTATTTTGCATATCCTTATCCTATTGCTTTGTTAAGGTTTATTCAACATCTAGTTTATTTATACTAATTGGGAAAAACTCTTCTAGAGGTGTAAATTTACTACATGTCTCTTCATCTGATTCTTTAGTACCTGATATATCCATTGAGTATTTAATTCTGGTAAATAGGGGCTAAAACATGGCTTCATTTCCATGACAGATATATCAAATTCCTCTCTATCTAGAATTAGCAAAAGCTGTTTGTTTAAAGTCATGAAAGAGGTTGTGCTCAATGGCACCTTGACTCCTATAAATGAACATTGGCTCACACTTGTAATGTTGTAACCAATCATCTTGCCTGTGTTTTCTACTATGGATTTAATATATCTGCGATTCCATCCAATTAAAAAAGTCCTAGAATAGACACCTAGACAAATTTGTCTACAACTTTTACTTCCCTTTTATATGGTTTAATACTAGAGAAGTAGTTTTCCATGGCAGATCAACTATTTATTCTTTCTCTATGGTCTTGTTGTTTGTAAAGGTGACAATTGCTTGGCTTGTTCCTAGTAAATGAAAGCCAATTACCTTTGTGTATAGTCCACTTATGTGGCTATAAAACCGACTAAACTTCTTAATAGCCATTGACACGATGAAAAGATTGATGTCTTCTCCCAAGTGCAGGAGTGTCGAAGTAATAAATAACCCGACAAGACCAGGGTCGAACCACAGGGAGGTTAATTGTACAAATTATAGACAACAATTATAAGCAACAATAATAGCAATAATAACAACAAGAATAACAACAACAACAACAACAACTATAATAATAATAATAGTAGTAGTAGTAGTAGTAGTAGTAATAATAATAATAATAATAATAATAATAATAATAATAATAATAATAATAATAATAAAGAAAGAGAAGAAGAAGAAGATGATGAGAACTTGGAGATGGAAAATTAATGTAAGGATTAAATAATTATAATAACAAATGTCAAGGTTAGAGGTTCCACTAATGGTATATCAAACAAATATAGTATAAACTCTTATTATTGAATTGGAAACCACACACAAAGGAGGTTCCAATCAGATTATATATTGTTAACACGATTACATTAGTCATCTTATTCAATTAATGCTAATACTTGTAAATCTCGTCAAGCATTCATGATTATAACTTATGTTAACAACAAATCAAGTTCCTTTCATAGCTCAGGTGTCGGTTATACCATACATTATGGGCTATGAAAGTGCCAAGCATTTGTTGTACCAAGTGTTATACAACATAAATCAAGATTAATCATTTAACAAGCAAAGTATTAAAGAGTGAACAAGATAACAAATATAAAACATGTTAGTATCAAACATTAAAGTCCATATTAAGTTTACATTATACTTATTCTCACACCATTAGTGTAGCCTTTTCACCTTGACATAATTAACTTAACTAGACATAATGAAAGAAAGAAAAATAGATAAACAAAATAAGAACATAAAAGCTAACTAAGTAAAGGAAAGGAAATGAAAAGCATAAACTTAATATTAATGAAAGCAAAGCATAAACATTACAAAAAATACAAAGAGAGAAAGGAAGAGCATGATCTTGATCTGAACACCAAGATGCCTAAATGCATGGCAAATGCCTCCTTTTATAGGCCAAAATTGGGAACTATTGATTTGATGACTAATTGATAAGTGAGTGGCCAACTTTTAACTTGGTGACAATCCTTATCTTCTCTTGTCTGCCCAAAACGTCATTGATAACGTCAAAATTGAAGCCAGTTGTAACATGAAAGTTGTAGGAAATTGTCTCAGCTTTCTTGTGTAAAAATTTCAGCTCATTTGGACTTCTAGAACTCCAGATATGGCCAAAATACCGAACAGTGCTCGAGCTGGAAGACAGATTCGGGCTTCTTTGTTGTTGCTACAATTTGGACTTGCAAATGGCCTTTTTAGATCTTGGGATCCATATGAAAGTTGTAGGCCTATGTCTTACCTTTCCATCCATATAAATTGGACCTAAATCTGAGATCTGTAGCTCCAGATATGACCCAATTATCGAACAGTGTTCCAGTTTGGATTGCACCGACATCTCTTCTCTAAGTTTGACCATCTCTTTATCCTTGCAATTTAAGTTCTTCAAGTCATCAATCAATCCTTTCATTTATTTGATAGGTCTGCATTAAAAATAGACATTTACCACAAATTATAGGTATCTTATATTATTAGATACATTATTATAAAACATATTTTAGTTAAGGAGTTATTGATACTTCAAGTGCAAAATGTTGATATAAAACCATGATAAAAATGCACTTTTAAGTACTAATCAGCCATTCCTTGTCATCATGTGTAAACTTATACACCATAATCTTCTTTGATGGGTTTTTAACCAAAAAAGCTTCAACAAAGGTCCTATTGTCTCTAAAGGCTAGTTTGGATGAGATTTTGATTTTTGGCTTTATGGTAAGAGCTGTTTTTTCCCTCAAATTTGTAAGTGCTTAAAATCTTGCTAGGTTTGCATGAATTTTAAAAGAGTCGAACCATATAAGGTTTAATTTGTCAGAAAGGTTTGTTTATTCTAAATAGGAGAAGAAAGATACAAAACCAAACCGTCTTCCTTGTTTTGTTTTTTTTTTCTAAGAAACAAAGAGGTTGGTGGCAAGAATAATATTTGAAAAAGTCTTTTTGAGATCTTGGTAATCTAGCCAAGATGAGAAATGTTTAAAATAAAACTTAGTAGAGACAGAGGGAGTGGGAGTTGCGTTAGGTAAGTGCTTATTATTTTGGTTTTTGTTTGTGTAAATTCAAAGTTGCAAAAGGTTCAGGGTAAAGAGGGGGGTGTTATGTATGTTTAAGAGGGACATTTGTATGTGTTTGTGAGGTTGGATTATAAAAGGGAGGTTTTAAGGAGGTTTCTAAGACTTGGATTGCAAGGGAGGGAGGATAGACAAAAGGGGAAGTTTTTTAGTTGGGAGCATCATTGCAAGTTTCTTCATCTTTCCTATTTGTTTCCTTGTTTAATTTTAGTTTTATTCTTTTATAATTAGTTATTAAAAATAATATGGTTTATGATAATTTAAGGGTTATGATAAAATAAATGTTTGAATCTGCTAATTTAATCAATTAAATGTTTCTTCTCTTATTATAATGAAATAAATTAATATTCATGCAAAACCACTATTCTTGGCATCTCTTGCATTAGAAGAATAGTTTATTAAAATTTAATGCTTTCACATGATTTATTTATAAGTAAGATGTCAAATAAAAAGCATGTTTTTCAAGCATTATTTCTCTTACGTAGACACTAAGCATTGTTCCTCAAATAAATATCTATAAATGATTTAAATATAATTTAATCAAGATATTTATTATATACATATAGATATGAATTGAAATGGATTTTGATTTTGATAAATTGATGTGTATTTTGTTATGAATTTTGATTAGTACTCAAGAGTGCATTTTTATCAAGGTTTTATATCATCATTTTACACTTGAAGTATAAATAACTCCTTAACTAGAGCATGTTTTGTAATAATATATATAATAATATAAGATAACTTTAATTTATGGTAAATGTTCATCTTAAATGCAGGTCTATCACATAAATCAAGGGATTAATTGATGAATTTAACTACTGAAATTAAAAAGATAAAGAGAGGGATAAAATTAAAAAAGGGATGTTGGTTCAGTTGAAACTGGTATACCATTTGGTTATTGGATCATAATTAGAGCTGTAGAACTTAGATTTAGGTCTACTCTATATGGATAGAAAGTTAAGATATTGGCTTAAAACTTTTATGAAAAGTCCAATATTCAAAAAGGTCATTTTCAAGTTTAAATTATAGCAATAACGAAGAGGTTTAAATTTGTCATGTAGCCTAGACACTATTCAATACTGAGCCCATATCTCAAGTTTTAGAAGTTCAAATGATCTCTTTCTTGTTTTGTTGCAAATCTGAGATAATTTTCTAAAACTTTCATGAAGATAATATATTCAAATTTTGATGTTAACAATGATGTTTTTAGCATATAAGAAGATAAGGATTATCACCAAATCAAGATGTGGCCACCCACTTAAGAATTAGTAAATAAATTAATAGTTCCAAAATTTAGCCTATAAAAAAAGGCAATCATATAGTATAACCTACACTTGTGTTATGAAAGGAACTTGATTTGTTATTAACATAAGTTAGCATCATAAATTAATGATAATATTTAAAAATTTGGTATTACTTAAATAAGATAATTAATATGATCATGTTAATACTTTATAATAAACTATTAATCACAAATCATCCAATTAGAACCTCTTCTGTGTGTGATTTCCAGTTGAGTAATAAAAAGAGTTTATATTATACTTCTTTGAAATACTATTAGTAGATCCTCTAACATTGACAACTGTTTTTATTATTGTTTAATCATTACATTAATCTTGCATCTCAAAAGTTCTCTTCAACTTCTTTTTAATTATTGTTTATAATTTTTTATAGTTAACATTCTTGTGGTTCGACTTTGGTCTTGTTGGTTTATTTATTACTTCGACACTCTTACATTTAGGAGAAGACATTAATCTTTTGATTGTGTCAAATTTCATATGGAAGATTTAGAATTATTATGTAACTCAATTGACTTTATTTAACAATGAATTATTATGTAGTTGTGTTAATTATTATGTAGACATTAATGATAATAAAAAAAAATCCAGCAGGTTCATATTAAATTAACATGTTATTAGACAAGTATTTTAAGCGTAAAACCTTTAAAGATGAAGAGTCATTCAAAGCTTCAAGTCATGTATCTCAATCAAGTTTAAAGAAAAGTCATATTGAAATCAACCCTATCTCTCTTTATTGACCCTAGCTTAAAAAGACCAATTTATGAATACCATGTAAATGATAGGGATGCAATTCGAAGAGCTTATCTATAAAACGGTTGGGAATATATCAACATTATGACATTTTAATTCGGTTTGGTTTGGTGCATACTTAACATGGATAGAGTATATCATAGTCAAAGATGCTGCATTTTACTTGTATTGTTACCTTTTTAAGTCAAATGGGGGTGTTGATTTGTTTGTGGGTAATGGGTTTTCAAATTAAAAAAAAGAAGGAAAGATTTGATCTTTATATTGGAAAGTCTAATAGTAGTCACAATGTAGCTCGGATAAAATATGAGAATTTGATGAATGAAAAACAAAGTATTATGACTTTGTTATCCAAATTGACAGTAAAGAGTCAAAGTGATTATCAAACTTGATTGAATGCTTCAATAGAGTGTGCTCGTTTTTTGTTGCACTAAGGACTTTCATTTCGTGGTCATGATGAATGTTAATCTTCAAACAACTAAGAAAATTATCTAGAGCTTTTGCATTTCCTTTCTAAAAATAATGAAGCTGTTAAAATAGTTTCTTTCAATGAAGCTCCTAGATATAACAAATTGACATCTCCAGATATTTAATAAGACATTACTCAAGTTGTTACAGAGGAGATTACAAATATGATTATCAAATATTTAGGTGACTCATTATTTTCAATTTTAATTAATGAGTCACTTGACATATTAAATAAGGAAAAAATATTAGTTTTTCTACGATATGTAGACAACAATGGACATAATTGGAAGTTTTATTGAAATTCAACACGTGTTAGATACAACTGCTAGTTCACTCAAGGCAGTTATTGAAATTTTGTTTTCTAAACATGGGCTAAGCATATCAAGATTGCGTGGTCAGGGATATGATGGAACTAGTAACATGTGAGGTGAATTCAATGGCTTGAAAGTTTTTATTCTAAATAATAATCCAAATACATATTATGTATATTGCTTTGCTCACAGACTTCAATTGACTCATATGGCTATTATAAAGAAACATAATGAATGCCACACTTCACAGTACCATTATTTACCATAAGAAGCCAAGTGGAAAGGACACAATAAGTGATGTGTAAGGATCCCATGGTGAAACAAAGACTTAGTTGTGCTAGCAAGGATTTCGTTTGGAATCTTGATGAAGACTCTCTGATATGGATCCTATACAAAGAGATGTTTTATAATTATATTTGAATGGTTTGCAACTTAATCTAACAATAATGTTTTGAATAATTAAAGTGATATAGAATAATCATATTATATCTATAAAAAAATGCGAATGAATAATATAAAATCACAATGAAATTGATTAATTATTCAAAAAACAAGTTTAATCTAAAACTTAACATGAGAATTAATCAATCACATAAAAGATAACATGGACGTCAATTTCATTATAAAAAATAGTCTAATCTTAAAAAATCTTTACAAAAAAATATTTATACTAGAAATAATCATAAATCTAGATATTCCTAATGGATATCAATAAACCTAATAATAATAATAATAATAATTCAATGAACCCAAATTTAAATAAAAGTCCTGACATCTCTAAAAGATAAATAAAATAATAGTCCAACTAATTTAAATAAGACTAAAGTCGTCTTTATAATCTACTGATAGAATTGAAGATTAACTTCAAATGCATATTTCTCTCTCATAATAATTAATTAGAAAGCATGTCATATATAATTGGAAAGATATGGATGCTTACTTTCCAATATGAATAAAATTACATTAAAATTCTTTATATGGATCCAGTTTGACAGAACAATAGATAAAGATCAAAACTGGTAGAAATGAATCTGCTTATTCCAATCCTTTTGTAATGTCTGAATGTCCACCAATAAGCCTTTCTTGAACATGAATTAAATTAATCAAGGCTTGTTCTTCATTATTTAATATATTCTTAAAGTCTACCTTAATTTATATGTCTTGAAGAAATCCATTAAAAATGTATCTAAACCTCTTAACCTTAAGTCTTGTCATTAGACCAATTAGAACGTCTAATAGATCTCTTGATGTTTCTTGGATCACATCATTTCTTCTCTTCTCAAAATAATTCATCCTCAAATCATCACCTGTATCAAATAAAAAGAGATTAAAATCTTAAATGTAGACGGATCTCTTAATGTTGCTTGGATCATATCATTTCCTCTCTCCTCAAAAAGGTTTATCCTCGAATCATCACCTACAACAAATAAAGAAAGATTCAATATATTGAATGTAATACTAACACCATACTTTTTGGGTATATCTATTTTGTAGGCATTATCATTAATTATCTCTATTATCTGAGAATGAGCATCTCCTTCAGGCATCAATTTTGATTTCATTTGTTTAGGAACATTTTCTTTCTTATATACACCCAAACCCATCTCCTTATTTAAACCTTACTAATTTATGTCCTTTATTATTCTTGAATGTATATTGCTCATTCTTTTTATCTATTTGTTGTCATATCTTCACATGTAAGTTTTTTACCACTTGTGTTTTTTTATTACCATCAAGACTAACCCTTTCATTAATAGGTAAAGAATCAAGTCTAATGTGTTAAAGCATTAAAACCATAAACAATCTTGAATAGTGAATAATGAGTGGCAGAAAACACATTATAATTATATGCAAATTCAATAAATGACATACAATCTTCTTAATTTTTAAGATTTTTTTGAATGATAACTTTTAATAATTGAATTATAGTCTTCTATACTATTTTTGTTTGACCATTTGTTCATGAATGACAAGTAGTAGAAAATGAAAGTTTAAAAACATAACATCTTGATAAAATATAATGCTTATTAGAATACTACATATATAAACTACCTCCCTAAAAAATAGATTTATTATATTCATTGCATAATCATTTTTATAGTAAGATATGAAATGTATCATTTTAGAATATTTATTTACAACCACAAATATGGAGTCTTTTCTTATCCTTGACCTAGGTAAACCATAAATAAAGTCTATAAAAATACCAACCCAAGATTCTTTGGGAACAAGGTATATATAAACCATGAGGCATCATTTTAGACTTGGTTTATTTATATGTTATACATCTCTCATAAAATTATTGCACATCACTTTTTATTTTAGACGAATAAAAATATTCATATAAAACTTCTCGAGTCTTAGTAATCTCAAAATGTCCTATAAAAATATTCATGCATTGAACAATTAGACACATATAATCTTTTCTCTTTAAATAAAAACCCATCATGCCTAAAAATCCATTAGTTATCATAAGTTCACATTGAAAATAAATTCATTAAAATCAATATCATTAGGATATAATTCTTTCATATATTCAAATCCTAAAAGTCAATTATTCAAAGTATTAAGAAGAACATATCATCACGATAATGCATTTATCACTATATTTTCCTTACCTTGCTTGTATTTGATGACATATGAGAATGTCTCAATAAATTCCACTCAATTTAGCATGTTTATGATTCAACTTACCTTGACTTTTTAAATGTCTCAAAGATTGGTTCCTTAGGCTGAAGGTAATGTTGATAAGTCTTCAAAGTCTTCACTAATGCACATAACTCTTTCTCATATGCTGAATAGTTTAGAGTTGCACCATTAAGCTTTTGATTAAAATAGACTAGAGGCCTTTTATCCTACATTAAAATAGCTTGAATACATATACCTGAAGCATCAGATTTAGCCTCAAAAGTTTTTGTAAAGTTAGACAAAGCAAGTAGTAGGGTCAAAATAAGCTTTTCTTTTAAGAAATTAAAAACTTTCTCTTGTTTAATTTTCAATTTAAAACCTATTATCTTCTTTATAATTTTACTTAATGAAGCAACTATTATATTGAAATCTTTCACAAATTTTATATAGACTTTTGCACTAACAACATATGCAAGAAAAAAAATATGTTCCATGCAAAAGTCACACTTCTTTAGATTAGCATATAAACTTTCCTTTTTAAGCATATCAAATACCTGTATTAAATGACGTATATGATCATCCAATCCTTTACTATAAATAAATATATTATCAAAATAAATCACTACAAACCTAACAATAAATGCATGTAATATAAGGTTCATCAATCTCATAATAATCTTAGGTGTATTAGTAAGTCTAAATACATTACTAACAATTCATATAAACTATATTTAGTCTTAAAAGCAATTTTCTATTCATCACCTTCTTTTTATTCTAATAAGATGAAATCCACTTATAAGATCAATTTTAGAAAACAAATAAAATTCATGTCATTCATCAAGCATATCATCTAATCTAAGAATAGATGATTATACTTTATCATTATATAATCGATTGCTCAACAATCAATATATATTCTCCCAACACCATCTTTGTTAGGTACTAAAAGTAGGGAACAACACATGGGCTTATACTCTCTCAAATATACCCCTTTGACATTAACTCCACTTACCTTTGAAGCTCATTGTTTTCTCAAAATTATATTTTTTAGGTTAGTCTATTAAGCTAGACTTGATACTAGGTCAATTTGATGTTTTATTCATCTTATAGGTTGTAATCCACTTGAAATTTTATTAGGAAATACATCTTTAAATTCATGTAACAAAGAATCACAAACACTATCAAGACATAAATCAAGTTTGTTATTATTAAAGTATGTTATACAAGAATAAAATCATAGGTATATCATAAAAATAAACTTGTGTAAGATCACCTTGTTTTGCATAAAAATTAAGGTGTTTCTCCACTTTTTCTACAAACTCTTTTATCTCACATTTTCTTCCTTCTCACTTCTCATTTTCTCTCCATATCCGACCGTCCTCTTATTATTATTTTTTTGAATGAAGCTTCTCAACTACTTTTTAATCTAGAGGAGAAAATGCTTGTTTAGTAGATCTTTTAACCTTTTATTCCTTGCAACTAGGAGCATCATATCTAATAATTATCTCAGTACTCAATTTATCTATCTTTCCCATCAAGTACTCTATCATTACCTCTAACCTATCTTGTCTTTCTACAAGGCCTTTCACCTTTGACTGTGTTATACTTTTTGATGACATTATGAATGCCTACAACAAAGGTTAGTAATAAAGAAACATTTCGTCACACAGTCCTTTATGTGTTTACACTAGATTTAACCTCATTATTTTCTTACTAAGGTTCTTAAAGGTGACTTAACAACTTATTAAATAACCAATCAAAACATCATAATAATTTTATAATAATAAAGACTCAAGAATCAAGAAATATATGAAACTATTCAAAACAAAACTTGTAGAAATATTTATGAATAATAATGTAAATTAATGCGAAATATAATGACAAAAGAAAGACATGTAATAAAAGTAATGAAGTTTATGTTATAGATTCAAAGAAAACTAATTAATTTAAGAAGTCAAAATTTAACTTCAAGAATTTTAAGACAACAATTAAAATAAAGCATAAAAGATGTATAAAACCCAAATTTAAATGAAACAAGGTAAGATAATCCAAGAAAAATAAGAATTAAATTATGTAATATCAAGATTCGGTATGTACCTATTTGGAAAAATAAAAAACAAATTAAGAAATTTTCTGCCAACCTTAAAATTCACAGGCTTATATTTGGTTATGCTCTAACTTGTTATTTCAATCAATTCTTGTGATGTTTCTTCAACTTTTTCTTTTTTTTTAATTATCCACACAATTCAAAAAGAATAAGATTTCTTTTCCTTTGTTTTTTTCTTTTTGTACTTTAGGCCAAAATCAAGAATAGAGAAGATTAATAACAACAACATAATTTTTATTTGATGTGTTCAGCAAAATCAAGAAACTAAGCAAGATATTTTTATATATAGGGTTAAACACACATTTTAAATAATAAAAGAAGAATTGACTTATTTTAAAAAATAAAAACAAGACCATAGCCAAAACTAGGAAGAAAGAAAATCAAGAAATGATACAAACTAAAGATTAAAGATATAGAATGTAACAGTAGCACAAGATTTTATACCATTTGGTAAAGACACCTTCCAAGACACACTAAAATCATATTTGAATGGTTTGTAACTTGATCCAATAAGAACTTACCTTATATAACCAAAGTTATACACAATCACCACCCTCACCTTATGTTTATAATAAAATATGAATGAATAATATAAAATCACACCAAAATTGATCAATTCTTAGAAGAGTTTGTAAGCTTAATTAATAACATAGTATGAAAATCACTTAACCACATAAAAGATAGCAAGAATACTAATTTATTTACTAAAAATAATCTAACCCAAAAAAATATTTATAAAAGAGTATTATGCTATAAAGAATTATAAGTCTAATAGGATATTCCTAATAGACATTGATAAAACTAATAAATAATAATCATAATTAACATCATTATCATCATCCAATGAACTAAATTTAAATAAAGTTTCTAATAACTCTAAAGAGCATAATATTATCTAAAAAAATAAAATAATAGTCTACCTAATTTAAATAAGACTAAAGTTGTTTTTGTAATTTGTTGGCAAAATCAAAACCTAACATCAAACACATGGTCTTTTTTATCTTAATTAATTAAATAAATGGCATGACATGTATCACTAGAAAACTATGGATGTCTACTTTTCAACACAACTAGAATCACATTAAAATTCCTTCTGTAGCTTCGATTATAACCAAAATAATAAAGAAAAGTTGAAACAAGCATATTTGAATCTTCTTATTTCAACCTTTTTGTAATGTTTGAATGCCCACCATTAAACCCTTCTTAAACATGAGTTTTAAACAATGCTTATTCTTCATTATTTAATATTTTATTAAAGTCTACCTTGGCCTATGTGTCTTGAAAAACTCTATAGAAAGCTTCTTTGAACCTTTTAGCCCTAAATCTTATTATTGGATCAACTAAAGCCTTTAATTGATCTCTTAATGTTTCTTAGATTACATCACAAGGATAAATCAAAGAAAGATCAATGGGTTAAAGTTAATCTTGAAAACCAAACCTAACTTTTATCCTTGCCATATAGGTTTCTTATTGATCTGCAACAAAATAGTTGCTTTAGATTCAAGTTTGTTACCATGTAAAAAGGTTATAAAATTCATGTACTTGGCTATTCAAAATAGGGAAGGGGTTATTTAATAGTCTTTAGCATATGCATTATGAGGATAAAAGATTCTTTGTCTATAAAGAATTTTTTTTTTCTAAACAACCCATATCTAATAAAAAAAAATAATAACCACCATAAGATAAATTATATTATTATATGTGTCTCTTTGTATATATGTGTTCCATCATTCTTATTACAATATTTAACCTTTTTTTATGTAAGATTCATTTCTTTGAAGTAGGAGTTGTTATTCAACAATTAACATTTTGAAGGAATTAATAATAATCTAACATTTTAATGGAATTGACATTTTGAAGGCTTTTTTCAACATACCCAATGTTATAGTCAAACATCATGGTGACATATTAAAAATTAATACTCGATTGGAAAAAAGAATAGATATCTAGCATCTTGTTCGTTTATAGGAAAAGATCTTATTTAAGGAGTTGCCACATAGTACTACGGTAACTAGAAACCTTAACTGGTCAATATAAATTTTATAGTACTAGATTGGTTACACGAAAGAGAAGATACTATCACCTCTTAAGCATCTTACCTGAGGTAAGCTGTATTGTTGGTTTTGTCTTAAATTGCTAAAGGTTTGTTTGTGATATGTTCATATGGTTATCCTATAATATTCTCGACTCTAGCGTTAGTAAATATTCACCCATTAATATTTCCAACTCTGACATTGGTAAATTTTGCGTAACCCATAAAGTATTGTATTCCTGACTCTGACATCAGTGAACAAATCCATAAAATTTATATTACAAGAAAAAAAATGATTTTTTTTTATTTGGCGCAAAAACAAGGCGATGATGAAGAACTCTCATTGCTGAATAGAGTTTATAGGGTGCTGTTATTGCAAAAAAGAGCTTCTAAATGTTGTTTCAATAGAGGCTGGGAGAGTGTGCAGTTGTTGTGCTGGTATTACTCACAATGTTGTCACTAATTAGAGTTGTTGTCACGAGGGGAGTAGAGAGATGAAGCATGATTGGCTGATAAATAGGGAAATTGGTTATAGTGGAGAGGAACCTCTCATAACTGGGCTAAGGGTGTGCCATTTGTTGGGATGCACTGTTGCAATGGAGTAATCATATTGCCCAAAGATGATGCTGCTACTATGGCTAGTGCATACTCCCTATTATTGAGGCTTTAGTTAACGGGGAGGGAAGGAAGTGAGGTTAAAGATAATGGTGAAGAGAAAACAGAGAACGAACTGAAGGGGAGGCCAAGTTCTAGAAAGAGAGACTAGAGGGTTGTCTTTTAAAAGTAGGGGTGAGGGAGCGATTCTTGTGAGGGTTCCTAAGGCCAGGGAGAAGAAAAAACTGAGTGGGGCATTTAATAGCTGGTTTGAGACTAGAGAAGAAGAGAGGAAAAAGTTGGGAAGAGGGGGCAACGACTTCTACTCTAGGATTTGGCCACGCCCCCCCTTTTTTGTTTTTGTAAATGTTTTTTTTATTTATTTTTTTATAGGGTTTCTGGTAATGGCCTTCTCATGATATTTCTTCTAATCATTCCTCCCTCTTTTTGTATATACACTAAGATCTGTATTTATAGTGTCAAAGTCCCTTCGTTTGTGAGAAACAAAGTTTCAATCAAACTCATTCTCTTTTTTGAATTTTGAATTTGCTTAAGAATCAAATTTAAAAGTGGATAACTATCATTATCTTGAAGACAGGGATTATCTTGAAGATAGGGATTATCTTGAGATAAGGATGGAATGTCAAACACAAATTGTAATCTCTAGTTTTCATGCATGTTGACAAATCACACTTTTCATCGAAATAAATATCTAATATTTTAATTTTATATTTTAAACTTTATAAAATTAAATTAAAAAGTCAATGAGCTAAAACTGGGTTACAACACCCAAAACTGCATCTCTATTAGGAAAATTAAGTGTTTAAAGTTAACACATCTCAATAGCTACGATGTATAAACTATAGAGTAACAGTATTGTACAAAATATAAATCTAAATAGTTAATGAATAATAACATCAAATTAAGAAGATGTGTGCATCATATTTGTGAAGAAAAGTTCTATTAATAATGTTTTCCAACTAATCTAATTAAATTTTCTATTTATAATTAATATATAATATTACAATTAATATTTTCAAATTAGTTTATATATTAATTAAATTTTTTTAAGATCTTAAAAATTCATCTTTCATACAATCAAATGAATTAAAAATAATTTAATAAATTATCATAGATAATCATCTTAATGTTTAAACTCAAAAAGTCAAGAAATGAAATATAATTAAATCATACTTATTGATAATAACTCCTTAAGATTTATATTGATAATAATTAAATCATCTTAGAGTTGTACAAAATATAAATAATTTTGTGATTAATACACTTAATTGGATTAATGTTAAGGGAATCTATATCTTTATTCCATTTAGTGTTTGTATAGTCTGTATTTTCTTAAGAGTTGATTAGCATGTAATCAAATTGTTTGTATTAGTAAGCATATTTATTATATAAATGTTTATGGTGGCCAAGAGTTTAAAAGAATCTAACTTATTAAAATTGAAATAGAGTATAAAGATAGACAAAAACCATAAATTAATAATTCCATGATTAACAAATTTCAATTCATATTAGCATAATCATGTAAGATGAAACATTGCACTTCTTTACAAAATAAAACCTTAATATTAAAATGGGTTGGTTAAAGAGTTATTTTTTCCAATGCAACCTAAGTCATCCATTATTTAGTTAACATTTGATTATTATATTGAAACAAAAAAACAAAGACACTTGAAATAGAGAAGACATGTTTCTTATGTCCTTTATATTTTGAAAAGATAGAAATTCACTTTAAAATTATCATAAAAACTAATTTATTTTTATATTTATATCTCTATCTTTCTAACCAAATTACCTCCCCTCTATATGTTTTAGGATAAATGAAAGTTAATAATTGATAATATAATTAAAAAAAATGTTGAAGCACAGTTGAGCCACGACCCATCCAAGTTACCTTCCCTCATCCTCTTTCTCTATCTCTCTCATCCCTTAGCTTAGTATAGTGTCAAGCTCGATCATATTATTAATAGTCGTTCATACCTAGCTCCACCCCCTCTCTTTATCATCCTTTTCTCTTTCATCTCTTAACCCAATATATACTTATTTATTATTCATAAATAGTATTTTCTATGCAAAACTTGTTCAAAATGAGTCCCGAGTCCCTAGACTCACTTAGATTGAGCTTTATCCCACCTTCCTCTCTCTTACATGATTAGTACTTAAAAATGCATTTTTATCATGGTTTTATATCATCATTTTGCACTTGAAGTATCAATAACTCCTTAACTAAAATATATTTTATAATAATGTATCTAATAATATAAGATACCTATAATTTGTGGTAAATGTCTATTTTTAATGCAGGCCTATCACATAAATGAAAGGATTGATTGATGACTTGAAGAACTTAAATTGCAAGGATAAAGAGATGGTCAAACTTAGAGAAGAGATGTCGGTGCAATCCAAACCGGAACACTGTTCGGTAATTGGGTCATATCGGGAGCTACAGATCTCAGATTTAGGTCCAATTTATATGGATGGAAAGGTAAGACATAGGTCTACAACTTTCATACGGAGCCCAAGATCTAAAAAGGCCATTATCAAGTCCAAATTGTAGCAACAACAAAGAAGCCCGAATCTGTCTTCCAGCTCGAGCACTGTTCGGTATTTTGGCCATATCTGGAGTTCTAGAAGTCCAAATGAGCTGAATTGTTTACACAAGAAAGCTGAGACAATTGCCTACAACTTTCATGTTTACAACTGGCTCCAATTTTGACGTTATCAATGACGTTTTGAGCAGACAAGAGAAGATAAGGATTGTCACCAAGTCAAAAGTTGGCCACCCACTTATCAATTAGTCATTAAATCAATAGTTCCCAATTTTGGCCTATAAAAGGAGGCATTTGCCATGCATTTAGGCATCTTGGTGTTCAGATCAAGATCATGCTCTTCCTTTCTCTCTTTGTATTTTTTGTAATTTTTATGCTTTGCTTTCATTAATATTAAGTTTATGCCTTTCATTTCCTTTCCTTTACTTAGTTAACTTTTATGTTTTTATTTTGTTTATCTATTTTGCTTTCTTTCATTATGTCTAGCTAAGTTAATTATGTCAAGGTGAAAAGGTTACACTAATGGTGTAAGAATAAGTATAGTGTAAACTTAATATGGACTTTAATGTTTGATACTAACATGTTTTATATTTATTATCTTGTTCACTCTTTAATACTTTGCTTGTTCAATGACTAATCTTGATTTATGTTATATAACACTTGGTACAACAAATGCTTGGCACTTTCATAGCCCATAATGTATGGTATAACCGACACCTGAGCTATGAAAGGAACTTGATTTGTTGTTAACATAAGTTATAATCATGAATGCTTGACGAGATTTACAAGTATTAGCATTAATCGAATAAGATGACTAATGTAATCATGTTAACAATCTATAATCTGATTGGAACCTCCTTTATGTGTGGTTTCCAATTGAATAATAAGAGTTTATACTATACTTGTTTGACATACCATTAGTGGAACCTCTAACCTTGACATTTGTTATTATCATTGTTTAATCGTTACATTAATATTCCATCTCAAACTTCTCATCATCATCTTCTTCTTCTTCTCCTTCTTTTTCTTTATTATTATTATTATTATTATTATTATTATTATTATTATTATTATTATTATTGTTATTACTATTATTGTTGTTATTATTGTTGTTGTTGTTGTTATTATTATTGTTGTTGTTGTATTATTGTTATTTATAATTTGTACAATTAACCTCCCTGTGGTTCGACCCCGGTCTTGCCGGGTTATTTATTACTTCGACACTCCTGCACTTGGGAGAAGACATCAACCTTTTAGTCGTGTAAAGTTTTTGGCGCCGTTACCGGGGAGGTAAGTTCTTGTATAAATTATAGTATTTATTTTATTTTCTCTTTTCACTTTTCTTGTATATAACTTTGTTTCTTTTCTGTTGTTTCTTTTTATTTTGTTTTCTCCCTCCTTCTTTTGCTTTCTTCCTCTTCCTTTTATTTTATTCCTACACGTGCATGAGAGTGTGGTCACGTAAATCAAGTGGTAGACTTTGTAGGATATCCTCATCATTTTCAGAAAATATGGCCGAAGAATGCATCTCACAAGAACAAGTGCACCATCATGCATAGTTTTTCCTCCCGATGCATCTCATTTTAATTTTAAACCAGGTATTATTCAACTTTTACCTTCTTTTCATGGTTTGGAATTGGAAAATCCATACTTGCATTTAAGGGAATTAGAAGAGGTGTGCAACACATATAATAACTTAAATTGTAGCATGAACACCATCAGATTAAAGCTTTTTCCTTTTTCATTAAAAGATAAAGCTAAAACATGGCTACAAAATTTGAGACCAGGATCCATTCGTGCTTGGGATGAAATGCAACAACAGTTTTTAAAGAAGTTTTTCCCATCTCATAGAACAAACTCTTTCAAAAGACAAATCACCACTTTCACTCAAAAACCAGGAGAAACATTTTACAAATGTTGGGATAGGTATCGAGACTTGCTTAGTACTTGCCCTCATCATGGTTTTGAAACATGGAGATTGGTTTCACATTTCTATGAAGGGTTAACACCTAAAGATAGGCAAATGGTTGAATTGATGTGCAATGGAACTTTTGAAGATAAAGACCCTGATGAAGCAATGGAGTACTTAGACTTGTTACCTAAAAATGCTCAAAATTGGGACACTGCGGGTACATATGAGGCACCGAGTAAAACTCAACCTCATACATCTAGTGGAGGTATGTACAACCTTGCAACTTCTAACGCATTGATTAATTATAGGAATGGACTGATGAAGCTGTCATTTGGAAACATGACATTGGAGATGAATATTTTCAACATTTGCAAGCAACCTGGAGATGATAATGATTTACAAGAAGTAGATCATATTGATGAATTAGTTTATGATCAACTAAAATGAATTGGATGAAACTGAAGATTTGCAAATGGTTTATTCTAAGGAAGAAATCACGGATGAAACAAGCACCGAAAATGTTGATGTGAATTTTTTGTCAATAGTGACAACAAATTCGATACCTGACATCACACCAATGGATGATTACTTTCCTAACGAATCCTTACTTTCTCTTAGTCCAATGCCTTGGTATAATAAAAATATCAATTTTCTTTCTTTAGGAGATTTGCCAGCTGATTGGAGTACCCAAGACAAAGAAAAGTTTTTGAACGAAGTGAAGAATTTTTATTGTGATGACCCTACCTTATTCAAATATTGTCCTGATCAAATATTTCAAAGATTCATTTCCGATAATGAGGTAAGTAGTGTCATTAAACTTTGTCATTCTGAAGCATGTGGAAGTTATTTCTCGTCAAAAAAGACAATTGCAAAAATCTTTCAAAATGGATTTTATTGGCCTACCATGTTCAAGGACACGCATGCATTCTACAAAACTTGTGAAAATTGTCAAAAGATTGATACTGGTCAAAAAGTTTTGTTTTATGATTCTCAACTCTATACAATCCCTAGAGAGCTAAAACCAAGATGGAGCAATCCTTATGGGGCCTGTGATATTGAGAATTCAATGAATGATAATGATTTTAAGGAAAATGGACATCATTTGAAAGCTCACTTTGATAATTTTCTTAATGAAAATGAATCAACTGGTTTGAATGATTTTGTAGATAAAGGTTGATTATTTTTTTTTCTCACATTATTTCTGTGTTTCTTTTTGAGTGGTTTTTGTTAGTTTCCCTCACCCCGGTCAAATGGCGGATAACGGTACTCCGTGACTTAAGTCGGTTCTTTCAGTTTCCCACAATTACTGATATCTGTGTATATATCTATGCAATTCTTTGAATCTCTCTTCCAATTCTCATTTGAAAATGGACACTAATCTTGAAAAATTGAAAAAGTATTTTCCCGCTCTGCCTCAGAATGCGATTACAAAAATTTACCGTGCCAGATGTGCAAGATTGAGATTGTTAATGAATCATGAAATTCCTGAAGATATTCGCTGGTTGATTGAAGCAAAGGTCCGATTATCAGGTGAGTCCTCTAATTTCTTTATTTCACACATGTCTGGAATAGGTAAAAGCACTTTTGTAAAGAAGCGTCGTGCAAAACGACTAGAAGTCTGTCATCGATGTGCTAGATGGACTTGTAATACACAATATCGTTCTTTAGGAATGGTATCTATAAACCGTGAAGATAAAATACAATTCATTAAGGATGGCCTGAGTAAGGAGTCTTTAGATAATCTTCTATTGACTCTTTAGACGCATCCTAGTGGAGATGTGCATCGTGCAATTCATGATTTATGGCCACTATTTCATAAAAAACATGATCGACTTAGTCTTGGGAATCTGACTAAAAAAGACCCTGTTTTCCAGTTTTTAAGAAAACTGGATGGGAAGCCTATCCCCAACCCATAGAGGGCGTTTAAGCCGTTCTTGGACGTAAAACCAAGGGAAGATGTGAGCCACAATCACAACTACTTGTACATACACATGTTTTTTTTCAAAAGTAAATAAATAAATAAATAAAAAGAGAGAGAGAGAGTGTGAGACTCCAGCTGGCCTACATATAGATGTTATGATTGCCTTTCTAATTTCTCATCTATAAAACCCTCTTTTCCTTCCTTTCATTTCTACTCAACCCATACATTCAACAAATACAAAAGTGTGTAGAAATGGCAAGTTCCTCAGGTCATCAAATAAGAAATATTTGTGTTTTTGGTGGATCTAGTCTTGGGAAAGAAAAGGAGTTTTTAGAATCAGCAAATCATCTTGGTCAGGTGCTAGCTGAGAGAAAGATTCATTTAGTGTATGGGGGAGGCAGTCTTGGGTTAATGGGAGGTGTGTCAATAGCTGTATTTTTAGGAGGTAGTCAAGTTTTAGGGGTTGTCCCTAAAGCTTTGGCACAAGAGGACATCATTGGAAAAACAATCAGAGAGGAACTTCAGGTCTCCACAATGTCGGCTCGAATGAATGCGATGTTTAACCATGCTGATGCTTTCATTGCTTTACCAGGTGGTCTAGGCATATTGGAAGAGATCTTTCATATTTCCTCATGGGCTCAATTGCACATTCACCATAAACCCATAGGTTTGTTAAATGTTAATGGTTATTATGATACGTTGTTGTCTTTTCTTGATCATGCTGTGGAACAGGAATTTCTAACATCTTCTGCACGACAAATCATAATCTCTGCTACTACTGCTGAACAATTAATTGACCAACTACAATCTTTCATTCCTGTGATTGATCCTTCCACGAGTCGCATAAATTGGTCATCTACGGGAAGCCGTAAAAAGCTTAGATTGGATTTGAGCCTTCATTTGTGAATTTTTATGTCTTTTGGTTTTATTATTGTGTTTTGTTATTTCTAATTTTTGTTTCAGTGTGTTTCAGGTTTTGTTAGTGTTCGTTATTTCAGGTGATATCTTCTATACTCTATCTTTCTACCTTAGAACATTGAGGACAATGTCTCGTTTTGGTTGGGGGGAGAGGATAGTAGTTGATAAAAAAAAATTGTTTTTCATTTCATAAAGCATGTGCATAATTGTTGTTACTAGGATGGTAGAGTAAAGGAGTTCTTTTGTTAAAGTGACTCTTGAGACGCATCTTAGTAACCATTCTTAACAAGGTCTATTATAATACTTCCTGAAATATTCAGGTTTACAAACTCTCATCTTGTTACCACTTAATTCTGCTCATATACTTATTTAACATGTATTCTTAAACCTTTATTTACACACACCCTTTAACATATGATTGTGGGTTGCATATTGGATTATTACATTATTTATGTTCTTTTGTTAAAGGTAACAACTAAGGGAAAGGGATTGTATATAATTAAAAAAAAAAAAGAAAAACATGAAAAAAAAAAGAAAAAAAAATGATGATAATAAAAATATAGATAAGTTTGGTTTCGTAGCCTCCCTAACCTAAGCAATTAAGCCCGAAAGGGTGTTTTAACACCTAATACCCTAAATTCAACTGACTTGGGAGCTATTGGTCCAACGCTTGTTACATGGGTTGAGGAGAAAAGCTTAAGGGAATCAAACATTGCACTATCTACATATCAGTATCTGCGACCCGAGTTACTAAGCTCGTTGGGGTGTCTTAACACCTAATGCCCTAAGACCAACTGGTCTGGGAGTCATTAGCTGAAAGCTCGTTACATGGGTTAAAGATGCATGACGTTTTTAAATTATATGTATATAGAGTTAAAAAAAAGAAAAAACAAAAAACAAAAAAAAAAGACAAAAATAGTAATCCCAACCCAAGGAAGTTAACCTTAAACATTAGAACAAAAATTTTATTTTCTTCCAAGAAAAGCCCCATAATTATGTGTTGATACATTGAGCACAAAAGAAAGGTTTATTAATATCTTGTTAAGTGGTATTGAGCAGATATATAAATTTAATGAGAGTTTGTTTATCTGGATAGATTAATGGAAGTTAAATGATGAATACCTTGCTTTGTGAAATTTGCAAATTGTTGTAACGCTTTGATTACTAGGGACTAGTAATAAGCTGGTTGAGGGGTGTGAGTAGTACTTAAAAGTGCATTTTTATCATGGTTTTATATCATCATTTTGCACTTGAAGTATCAATAACTCCTTAACTAAAATATATTTTATAATAATGTATCTAATAATATAAGATACCTATAATTTGTGGTAAATGTCTATTTTTAATGCAGGCCTATCACATAAATGCAAGGATTGATTGATGACT
Source organism: Populus pruinosa (assembly GCA_026413675.1). Classification (NCBI taxonomy): domain Eukaryota; kingdom Viridiplantae; phylum Streptophyta; class Magnoliopsida; order Malpighiales; family Salicaceae; genus Populus; species Populus pruinosa. The sequence continues at coordinate 7,884,912 of JANKMR010000020.1, forward strand.
TGAAGAACTTAAATTGCAAGGATAAAGAGATGGTCAAACTTAGAGAAGAGATGTCGGTGCAATCCAAACCGGAACACTGTTCGGTAATTGGGTCATATCGGGAGCTACAGATCTCAGATTTAGGTCCAATTTATATGGATGGAAAGGTAAGACATAGGTCTACAACTTTTATATGGAGCCCAAGATCTAAAAAGGCCATTATCAAGTCCAAATTGTAGCAACAACAAAGAAGCCCGAATCTGTCTTCCAGCTCGAGCACTGTTCGGTATTTTGGCCATATCTGGAGTTCTAGAAGTCCAAATGATCTGAATTGTTTACACAAGAAAGCTGAGACAATTGCCTACAACTTTCATGTTTACAACTGGCTCCAATTTTGACGTTATCAATGACGTTTTGAGCAGATAAGAGAAGATAAGGATTGTCACCAAGTCAAAAGTTGGCCACCCACTTATCAATTAGTCATTAAATCAATAGTTCCCAATTTTGGCCTATAAAAGGAGGCATTTGCCATGCATTTAGGCATCTTGGTGTTCAGATCAAGATCATGCTCTTCCTTTCTCTCTTTGTATTTTTTGTAATTTTTATGCTTTGCTTTCATTAATATTAAGTTTATGCCTTTCATTTCCTTTCCTTTACTTAGTTAACTTTTATGTTCTTATTTTGTTTATCTATTTTTCTTTCTTTCATTATGTCTAGCTAAGTTAATTATGTCAAGGTGAAAAGGTTACACTAATGGTGTAAGAATAAGTATAGTGTAAACTTAATATGGACTTTAATGTTTGATACTAACATGTTTTATATTTATTATCTTGTTCACTCTTTAATACTTTGCTTGTTAAATGATTAATCTTGATTTATGTTATATAACACTTGGTACAACAAATGCTTGGCACTTTCATAGCCCATAATGTATGGTATAACCGACACCTGAGTGACACGACTAAAAGATTGATGTCTTCTCCCAAGTGCAGGAGTGTCGAAGTAATAAATAACCCGGCAAGACCGGGGTCGAACCACAGGGAGGTTAATTGTACAAATTATAAATAACAATAATACAACAACAATAACAATAACAATAACAACAACAATAATAGTAATAATAATAATAATAATAATAGTAGTAGTAGTAGTAGTAGTAGTACTAATAATAATAATAATAATAATAATAATAAAGAAAGAGAAGAAGAAGATGATGATGATGATGAGAACTTGGAGATCAAATATTAATGTAAGGATTAAGCAATAATAATAACAAATGTCAAGGTTAGAGATTCCACTAATGGTATATCAAACAAGTATAGTATAAACTCTTATTATTGAATTGGAAACCACACACAAAGGAGGTTCCAATCAGATTATATATTGTTAACATGATTACATTAGTCATCTTATTCAATTAATGCTAATACTTATAAATCTCGTCAAGCATTCATGATTATAACTTATGTTAACAACAAATCAAGTTCCTTTCATAGCTCAGGTGTCGGTTATACCATACATTATGGGCTATGAAAGTGCCAAGCATTTGTTGTACCAAGTGTTATACAACATAAATCAAGATTAGTCATTTAACAAGCAAAGTATTAAAGAGTGAACAAGATAACAAATATAAAACATGTTAGTATCAAACATTAAAGTCCATATTAAGTTTACATTATACTTATTCTTACACCATTAGTGTAACCTTTTCACCTTGACATAATTAACTTAGCTAGACATAATGAAAGAAAGGAAAACAAATAAACTAAATAAGAACATAAAAGTTAACTAAGTAAAGGAAAGGAAATGAAAAGCATAAACTTGATATTAATGAAAGTAAAGCATAAATATTACAAAAAATACAAAGAGAGAAAGGAAGAGCATGATCTTGATCTGAACACCAAGATGCCTAAATGCATGGCAAATGCCTCCTTTTATAGGCCAAAATTGGGAACTATTGATTTGATGACTAATTGATAAGTGGGTGGCCAACTTTTGACTTGGTGACAATCCTTATCTTCTCTTGTCTGCCCAAAACGTCATTGATAACGTCAAAACTGGAGCCAGGTGCAAACATGAAAGTTGTAGGCAATTGTCTCAGCTTTCTTGTGTAAAAAATTCAGCTCATTTGGACTTCTAGAACTCCAGATATGTCCAAAATACCTAACAGTGCTCGGGCTGGAAGACAGATTCGGGCTTCTTTATTGTTGCTACAATTTGGACTTGATAATGGCCTTTTTAGATCTTGGGCTCCATATGAAAGTTGTAGGCCTATGTCTTACCTTTCCATCCATATAAATTAGACCTAAATCTGAGATCTGTAGCTCCAGATATGGCCCAATTACCGAACAGTGTTCCGATTTGGATTGCACCGACATCTCTTCTCTACGTTTGACCATCTCTTTATCCATGCAATTTAAGTTCTTCAAGTCATCAATCAATCCTTTCATTTATGTGATAGACCTGCATTAAAAATAGACATTTACCATAAATTATAGGTATCTTATATTATTAGATACATTATTATAAAACATATTTTAGTTAAGGAGTTATTGATACTTCAAGTGCAAAATGATGATATAAAACCATGATAAAAATGCACTTTTAAGTACTAATCACACCCCTCAACCAGCTTATTACTAGTCCCTAGTAATTAAAGCGTTAAAACAATTTGCAAATTTCACAAAGCAAGGTATTCATCATTTAACTTCCATTAATTTATCCAGATAAACAAACTCTCATTAAATTTATATATCTGCTCAATACCTCTTAACAAGATATTAATAAACCTTTCTTTTGTGCTCAATGTATCAACACATAATTATGGGGCTTTTCTTGGAAGAAAACAAAATTTTTGTTCTAATGTTTAAGGTTAACTTCCTTGGGCTGGGATTATTATTTTTGTCTTTTTTTTTCTTCTTTCTTCTTTTTTTTTTTAAATATATATACATATAATTTAAAAATATCATGCATCTTTAACCCATGTAACGAGCTTTCAGCTAATGACTCCCAGACCAGTTGGTCTTAGGGCATTAGGTGTTAAGACACCCCTACGAGCTTAGTAACTCGGGTCGCAGATACTGATATGTAGATAGTGCAATGTTTGATTTCCTTAAGCTTTTCTCCTCAACCCATGTAACAAGCGTTGGGCCAATAGCTCCCAAGTCAGTTGACTTTAGGGTATTAGGTGTTAAAACACCCCTTCGGGCTTAATTGCTTAGGTTAGGGAGGCTACGAAATCAAACTTATCTACACTTTTATTATCATTATTTTTTATTTTTTATTTTTATTTTTTTTTTTTCATGTTTTTTTTTAATTATATACAATCTCTTTCCCTTAGTTGTTACCTTTAACAAAAGAACATAAATAATGTAATAATCCAATATGCAACCCATAATCATATGTTAAAGTGTGTGTGTGTAAATTAAGGTTTAAGAATACATGTTAAATAAGTATATGAGCAGAATTAAGTGGTAACAATACGAGAGTTTGTAAACCTGAATATTTCAGGAAGTATTATAATAGACCTTGTTAAGAATGGTTACTAAGATGCGTCTCAAGAGTCACTTTAACAAAAGAACTCCTTTACTCTGCCATCCTAGTAACAATAATTATGCACATGCTTTATGAAATGAAAAACAATTTTTTTTTTTTTATCAACTACTACCCTCTCCCCCCAACCAAAACGAGACATTGTCCTCAATGTTCTAAGGTAGAAAGATAGAGTATAGAAGATATCACCTGAAATAACGAACACTGACAAAACCTGAAACACACTGAAACAAAAATAAGAAATAACAAAACACAATAATAAAACCAAAAGACACAAAAATTCATAAATGAAGGCTCAAATCCAATCTAAGCTTTTTACGGCTTCCCGTAGATGACCAATTTATGCGACTCATGGAAGGATCAATCACAGGAGTGAAAGATTGTAGTTGGTCAATCAATTGTTCAGCAGTAGTAGCAGAGATTATGATTTGGCGTGCAGATGATGTTAGAAATTCCTGTTCCACAGCATGATCAAGAAAAGACAACAACTTATCATAATAACCATTAACATTTAACAAACCTATGGGTTTATGGTGAATGTGCAATTGAGCCCAAGAGGAAATATGAAAGATCTCTTCCAATGTGCCTAGACCACCTGGTAAAGCAATGAAAGCATCAGCATGGTTAAACATTGCATTCATTCGAGCCGACATTGTGGAGACTTGAAGTTCCTCTCCAATTGTTTTTCCAATGATGTCCCCTTGTGCCAAAGCTTCAGGGACGACTCCTAAAACTTGACTACCTCCTAAAAATGCAGCTATTGACACACCTCCCATTAACCCAAGACTGCCTCCCCCATACACTAAATGAATCTTTCTCTCAGCTAGCACCTGACCAAGATGATTTGCTGATTCTAAAAACTCCTTTTCTTTCCCAGGACTAGATCCACCAAAAACACCAATATTTCTTATTTGATGACTTGAGGAACTTGCCATTTCTACACACTTCTGTATTTGTTGAATGTATGGGTTGAGTAGAAATGAATGGAAGGAAAAGAGGGTTTTATAGATGAGAAATTAGAAAGGCAATCATAACATCTACATGTAGGCCAGCTGGAGTCTCACACTCTCTCTCTCTCTCTCTTTATTTATTTATTTATTTACTTTTGAAAAAAAAACATGTGTATGTACAGGTAGTTGTGATTGTGGCTCACATCTTCCCTTGGTTTTACGTCCAAGAACGGCTTAAACGCCCTCTATGGGTCGGGGATAGGCTTCCCATCCAGTTTTCTTAAAAACTGGCAAACAGGGTCTTTTTTAGTCAGATTCCCAAGACTAAGTCGATCATGTTCTTTATGAAATAGTGGCCATAAATCATAAATTGCACGATGCACATCTCCACTAGGATGCGTCTCAAGCGTCAATAGAAGATTATCTAAAGACTCCTTACTCAGGCCATCCTTAATGAATTGTATTTTATCTTCACGGTTTATAGATACCATTCCTAAAGAACGACATTGTGTATTACAAGTCCATCTAGCACATCGATGACAGACATCCAGTCGTTTTGCACGACGCTTCTTTGCAAAAGTGCTTTTACCTGTTCCAGGCATGTGTGAAATGAAGTTAGAGGACTCACCTGATAATCGGACCTTTGCTTCAATCAACCAACGAATATCTTCAGGAATTCCATGATTCATTAATAATCTCAATCTTGCACATCTAGCACGATAAATTTTTGTAATCGCATTCTGAGGCAGAGCGGGAAAATACTTTTTCAATTTTTCAAGATTAGTGTCCATTTTCAAATGAGAATTGGAAGAGAGATTCAAAGAATTGCACAGATATATACACAGATATCAGTAATTGTGGGAAACTGAAAGAACCGACTTAAGTCACGGAGTACCGTTATCCGTCATTTGACCGGGTGAGAGAAACTAGCAAAAATCACTCAAAAAGAAACATAAAAAAGAAAATGTGAGAAAAACAAAATAATCAACCTTTATCTACAAGATCATTCAAACCAGCTGATTCATTTTCACTAGGAAAATTATCAAAGTAAGCTTTCAAACGATGTCCATTTTCCTTAAAATCATTGCCATTCATTGAATTCTCAATATCACAAGCCCCATAAGGATTGCTCCATCTTGGTCTTAGCTCTCTAGGAAATGCATAGATTTGAGAATTATAAAACAAAACTTTTTGACCAGTATCAATCTTTTGACAATTTTCACAAGTTTTGCAGAATGCATGCGTGTCCTTGAACATGGTGGGCCAATAAAATCCATTTTGAAAGATTTTTGTAGCTGTCTTTTTTGATGAGAAATAACTTCCACATGCTTCAGAATGACAAAGTTTAATGACACTACTTACCTCATTGTCGGGAATTAATCTTTGAAATATTTGATCAGGACAATATTTGAATAAGTTAGGATCATCACAGTAAAAGCTCTTCACTTCGTTCAAAAACTTTTCTTTGTCTTGCGTACTCCAATCAGCTGGCAAATCTTCTAAGGCAAGAAAATTGATATTTTTATTATACCAAGGCATTGGACTAAGAGAAAGTAAGGATTCGTTAGGAAAGTAATCATTGATTGGTGTGATGTCAGATGTCGAATCTGTTGTCAATGTTGACAAAAGATTTGCATCAACATTTTCGGTGATTGTTTCATCCGTGATTTCTTCCTCAGAATAAATCATTTGCAAATCTTCAGTTTCATCCAATTCATTTTTACTTAAAGTAGATTCAAGTTGATCATAAACTAATTCGTCAATATGATCTACTTCTTGTAAATCATTATCATCTCCAGGTTGCTTGCAAATGTTGAAAATATTCATCTCCAATGTCATGTTTCCAAATGATAGCTTCATCAGTCCATTCCTACAATTAATCAATGCATTAGAAGTTGCAAGAAATGGACGTCCTAAAATAACAGGAAATGAATTACATGCTTCAACAGGTTCTGTGTCCAAGACAATAAAATCCACAGGATAAATGAATTTATCGACTTGTACTAACACATCTTCAATTATTCCTCTAGGCACTTTTACAGATCTATCGGCAAGTAAAAGAGATATAGAAGTTGGTTTTAACTCACCTAGATTGAGACTTTGAAAAACTGAATATGGAAGTAGATTCACACTAGCACCAAGATCAAGTAAGGCTTTTTCAATTTTATGTTCTCCAATAAAGCAAGAAATTGTAGGACAACCAGGGTCTTTATATTTCAAAGCATTATTGTTCTGAAGAATAGCACTTACTTGTTCGGCTAGAAAGGCTTTCTTTTTCACATTCAGTTTCCTCTTCACAGTGCATAGATCTTTCAAAAATTTAGCATAGGAAGGAACCTGTTTAATTGCATCCAGTAAAGGTATATTGATCCTTACCTGTTTGAAAATTTCATAAATTTCAGAATTGTGATTGACTTTCCTTTGTTTGGTCATGGCTTGAGGAAATGGAAGTGCTGGCGGTGAATCAGTCGTTTCTTTGCAATTTTCAGATTCATCCCCTTCCTTACCCTCAGAGATTGACTCATCATCTTTCTCATAAGGTTCAAGAGAGGGTTTTTCAATAACCTTACCACTGCGCAGAGTAGTGACTGATTTGACTTGATCCATGTGTTGGCTTCCGGAACTACTTGCATTTGCATTGTATTGCCCTTTGGGATTTTGTTGTGTTTGAGATGGAAACTTACCTTTCTCTTGAAAACTAAGAGCAGATGTTAATTTAGCAAGAGTATCTTTAAAATCTATCATGTTTTGAGCAAGTTGAGTATTAATTGTCTCTTGCTTTTCAATGAATGCATGCAATGTTTCCTCAAGATTTCTTCTAGGAGGTGGAGCATAAGGAGGTGCATATCCATGAGAATTTTGGAAATTGTGGTGTGCTTGAAATGGTGGTTGTGAAGTTTCTGCATTGTTGTTCTCACTCTTCCAATTGAAATTTGGGTGATTTCTCCAACCAGGGTTGTATGTTTGGGAGTATGGGTTCTGGTTGGGCCTTTGGAAACTGTTTAAAGCATGGGCTTGTTCATGGAGACATTTCTTAAAAGAAGGCAAGGTTGGACAATCGTTGGTTGAGTGTTCATTTGTTTCACAGATTTGACACACAATGTTTTCAATAGATTTTAATTGACCACTCTTTTTCAATTCTAGTGCCTCGACTTTTCTAGCTAAAGATGCAAACTTGGCTTGAAGGTCATGATCTTCCCTAAGGTTGTACATACCTCCACTAGATGTATGAGGTTGAGTTTTACTCGGTGCCTCATAAGTACCTGCAGTGTCCCAATTTTGAGCATTTTCAGCTAACAAGTCTAAGTACTCCATTGCTTCATCAGGGTCTTTATCTTCAAAAGTTCCATTGCACATCAATTCAACCATTTGCCTATCTTTAGGTGTTAACCCTTCATAGAAATGTGAAACCAATCTCCATGTTTCAAAACCATGATGAGGGCAAGTACTAAGCAAGTCTCGATACCTATCCCAACATTTGTAAAATGTTTCTCCTGGTTTTTGAGTGAAAGTGGTGATTTGTCTCTTGAAAGAGTTTGTTCTATGAGATGGGAAAAACTTCTTTAAAAATTGTTGTTGCATTTCATCCCAAGCACGAATGGATCCTGGTCTTAAATTTTGTAGCCATGTTTTAGCTTTATCTTTTAATGAAAAAGGGAAAAGCTTTAATCTGATGGTGTTCATGCTACAATTTAAGTTATTATATGTGTTGCAAACCTCCTCAAATTCCCTTAAATGCAAGTATGGATTTTCCAATTCTAAACCATGAAAAGAAGGTAAAAGTTGAATAATGCCTGGTTTAAAATTAAAATGAGATGCATCGGGAGGAAAAACTATGCATGATGGTGCACTTGTTCTTGTGGGATTCATGTGGTCTCTAAGTGTTCTAGCACGGTTATTCTCATTATTTTCATTATGAAGTGATTGATTATCTTCTTCGGCTATATTTTCTGAAAATGATGAGGATATCCTACAAAGTCTACCACTTGATGTACGTGACCACACTCTCATGCACGTATAAGAATAAAATAAAAAAGAAGAAGAAAGCAAAAGAAGGAGGAAGAAAACAAAATAAAAAGAAACAAAAGAAAAGAAACAAAGTTATATACAAGAAAAGTGAAAAGAGAAAATAAAATAAATACTATAATTTATACAAGAACTTACCTCCCCGGCAACGGCGCCAAAAACTTGACACGACTAAAAGATTGATGTCTTCTCCCAAGTGCAGGAGTGTCGAAGTAATAAATAACCCGGCAAGACCGGGGTCGAACCACAGGGAGGTTAATTGTACAAATTATAAATAACAATAATACAACAACAATAACAATAACAATAACAACAACAATAATAGTAATAATAATAATAATAATAATAATAATAGTAGTAGTAGTAGTAGTACTAATAATAATAATAATAATAATAATAATAATAATAATAATAATAATAAAGAAAGAGAAGAAGAAGAAGATGATGATGATGAGAACTTGGAGATCAAATATTAATGTAAGGATTAAGCAATAATAATAACAAATGTCAAGGTTAGAGATTCCACTAATGGTATATCAAACAAGTATAGTATAAACTCTTATTATTGAATTGGAAACCACACACAAAGGAGGTTCCAATCAGATTATATATTGTTAACATGATTACATTAGTCATCTTATTCAATTAATGCTAATACTTATAAATCTCGTCAAGCATTCATGATTATAACTTATGTTAACAACAAATCAAGTTCCTTTCATAGCTCAGGTGTCGGTTATACCATACATTATGGGCTATGAAAGTGCCAAGCATTTGTTGTACCAAGTGTTATACAACATAAATCAAGATTAGTCATTTAACAAGCAAAGTATTAAAGAGTGAACAAGATAACAAATATAAAACATGTTAGTATCAAACATTAAAGTCCATATTAAGTTTACATTATACTTATTCTTACACCATTAGTGTAACCTTTTCACCTTGACATAATTAACTTAGCTAGACATAATGAAAGAAAGGAAAACAAATAAACTAAATAAGAACATAAAAGTTAACTAAGTAAAGGAAAGGAAATGAAAAGCATAAACTTGATATTAATGAAAGTAAAGCATAAATATTACAAAAAATACAAAGAGAGAAAGGAAGAGCATGATCTTGATCTGAACACCAAGATGCCTAAATGCATGGCAAATGCCTCCTTTTATAGGCCAAAATTGGGAACTATTGATTTGATGACTAATTGATAAGTGGGTGGCCAACTTTTGACTTGGTGACAATCCTTATCTTCTCTTGTCTGCCCAAAACGTCATTGATAACGTCAAAACTGGAGCCAGGTGCAAACATGAAAGTTGTAGGCAATTGTCTCAGCTTTCTTGTGTAAAAACTTCAGCTCATTTGGACTTCTAGAACTCCAGATATGTCCAAAATACCTAACAGTGCTCGGGCTGGAAGACAGATTCGGGCTTCTTTATTGTTGCTACAATTTGGACTTGATAATGGCCTTTTTAGATCTTGGGCTCCATATAAAAGTTGTAGGCCTATGTCTTACCTTTCCATCCATATAAATTAGACCTAAATCTGAGATCTGTAGCTCCAGATATGGCCCAATTACCGAACAGTGTTCCGATTTGGATTGCACCGACATCTCTTCTCTACGTTTGACCATCTCTTTATCCATGCAATTTAAGTTCTTCAAGTCATCAATCAATCCTTTCATTTATGTGATAGACCTGCATTAAAAATAGACATTTACCATAAATTATAGGTATCTTATATTATTAGATACATTATTATAAAACATATTTTAGTTAAGGAGTTATTGATACTTCAAGTGCAAAATGATGATATAAAACCATGATAAAAATGCACTTTTAAGTACTAATCACTGAGCTATGAAAGGAACTTGATTTGTTGTTAACATAAGTTATAATCATGAATGCTTGACGAGATTTACAAGTATTAGCATTAATCGAATAAGATGACTAATGTAATCATGTTAATAATCTATAATCTGATTGGAACCTCCTTTATGTGTGGTTTCCAATTGAATAATAAGAGTTTATACTATACTTGTTTGACATACCATTAGTGGAACCTCTAACCTTGACATTTGTTATTATCATTGTTTAATCGTTACATTAATATTCCATCTCAAACTTCTCATCATCATCTTCTTCTTCTTCTCCTTCTTTTTCTTTATTATTATTATTATTAGTATTACTACTATTATTATTATTATTATTATTATTATTATTATTATTATTATTATTATTATTATTATTATTGTTATTACTATTATTGTTGTTATTATTGTTGTTGTTGTTGTTATTATTATTGTTGTTGTTGTATTATTGTTATTTATAATTTGTACAATTAACCTCCCTGTGGTTCGACCCCGGTCTTGCCGGGTTATTTATTACTTCGACACTCCTGCACTTGGGAGAAGACATCAACCTTTTAGTCGTGTCATTACACATCTCTTTTTAGTACGAAAGAGAAAAGATGGTAAGGTTATTGACATGACTAAAAGGTTGATATCTTCTCCCAAGTACAGGAGTGTCAAAGTAATAAATAACTTGGCAAGACCGGGGTCGAATCACAGGGAGGTTAATTGTACAAATTATAAACAACAACAACAACAACAATAACAATAATAACACTAATACTACTAGTAGTAGTAGTAGTAGTAGTAATAATAAATCAAGAGAAGAAGAAGAAGAAGATGAGAACTTGGAGATGGAATATTAATGTAAGGATTAAACGATGATAATAACAAATGTCAAGGTTAGAGGATCCACTAATGGTATATCAAACAAGTATAGTATAAACTCTTATTATTCAATTAAAAACCACACACAAAGGAGGTTCCAATCAAATTATAGATTGTTAACATTATTACATTAGTCATCTTATTCGATTAATGCTAATACTTGTAAAGCTCGTCAAGCATTCATGCTTATAACTTATGTTAACAACAAATCAAGTTCCTTTCATAGCTCAGGTGTCTGTTATACCATACAGTATGGGCTATGAAGGTGCCAAGTATTTGTTGTACCAAGTGTTATACAACATAAATCAAGATTAGTCATTTAACAACCAAAGTATTAAAGTGTGAACAAGATAACAAATACAAAACATGTTAGTATCAAACATTAAAGTCCATATTAAGTTTACATTATACTTATTCTCACACCATTAGTGTAACCTTTTCACCTTGACATAATAAACTTAGCTAGACATAATGAAAGAAAGCAAAATAGATAAACAAAATAAGAACATAAAAGTTAACTAAGTAAAGGAAAGAAAATGAAAGGCATAAACTTGATATTAATGAAAGTAAAATATAAACATTACAATACAAAGAGAGAAAGGAAGAGCATGATCTTGATCTGGAAACCAAGATGCCTAAATGCATGGCAAATGCCTCCTTTTATAGGCCAAAATTGGGAACTATTGATTTGATGACTAATTGATAAGTGGGTGGCCAACTTTTGACTTGGTGACAATCTTTATCTTCTCTTGTCTGCCCAAAACGTCATTGATAACGTCAAAATTGAAGCCAGTTGCAAACATGAAAGTTGTAGGCAATTGTCTCATCTCTCTTGTATAAAAAATGCAGCTCATTTGGACTTCTAGAACTCCATATATGGCCAAAATACCGAACAGTGCTCGGGCTAGAAGACAGATTCGGGCTTCTTTGTTGTTTCTACAATTTAGACTTGTAAATGGCCTGTTTAGATCTTGGGCTCCATATGAAAGTTGTAGGCCTATGTCTTACCTTTCCATCCATATAAATTGGACCTAAATCTGAGATCTGTACCTCAGATATGACCCAATTACAGAACAGTGTTCCGGTTTGGATTGCACCAACATCTCTTTTCTAAGTTTGACCATCTCTTTGCCTTTGCAATTTAAGTTCTTAAAGTCATCAATCAATATTTTCATTTATGTGATAGACCTGCATTTAAAATAAACATTTACCATAAATTAAAGCTATCTTATATTATTAGATATATTATTATAAAACATGCTTTAGTTAAGGAGTTATTGATACTTCAAGTGCAAAATGATGATATAAAACCATGATAAAAATACACTTTTAAGTACTAATCACTAAACTTAGCCTTCTGTATATCCTTTCACTTTCAATAGTAAACTCATCAATCAATCCCTTGATTTATGTGATAGGTCTGCATTTAAGATAAATATTTATCATAAATTAAAGGTATCTTATATTTTTAAATATGTTATTATAAAACATGCTCTAGCTAAGAAGTTATTGATACTTCAAGTACAAAATGATAATATAAAACTTTGATGAAAACACACTTTTAAGTACTAATCAATATCTCTAAAGATTCAATAAGAAAATACAAAGCATGGAGGATCTGCTTGAACCCATTATTGTAAAAGCCTTGAGTAGTGAAGTCTACAACTAATTTTTAGGAGAAATGTTATACACACTCCCTAATAAAAATCTCTTTGGCATTAAACATGTGATGGAAAATCATATCAAGGTAGAAAAAGCTAGTATGACTAGATAAGGTTACCCACAACTCCACATATAAGAACAATATTCACCACGCCATCAATCTTCAATGTAAACATCTAAAAAAAGAACCAAAAAGAACATTTATAATTGTCTGACATTCTTTAAACTTGTGACCACACCTCTCATAATGACATATGTTGATGTGTTGGCTACCATAAAGAAAAAAGACTTCCTATAATATCCAACTTCAATGAGAAGTAGCTCAAACACAATGAAACCTAAAAAAGTTCTATCTCTTTCACCATTATAAAAAATGTGCCATACACTCATAAAAAAGATAGAAAAGTTGATCTCTAAAGGACATCTTTAAGAATTTTTAAAAGAGAAGATATAAAATGAACAAATAGAAAATCACCCTCATTATGTATTAACCTAGATAAAATAAATCTCAAAAATTATATCGTCATCATCATCTATATATATATATATTTCATATCCATGTCTCTAAACATAAAAAGTCTCCATAAAATTCCCAAACAGACATCTCTATTATATCACCAAATCCTTGCCACTATTTTCTTCAAGTCACATTGACCATTTGTCTCTAAATCTTAGTGACCATTGTCTCCAAATCCCTTTGACCACTTGTCTCCAGGTCCTAGTGATCATTGTCTTCAAGTACCCATAACCAACTTTCTTCAAGTCACTGTGAATATTATCTCTAAAAGATCATGAATCTTTCTCCACAAAACATGGACAAGATCTCTCATGAATTTAAAAAAGTAGTAAAACATTCAAAAGCATGCTTATAATAACATTTTAATGCAAACATGCATTTTATGTATTTTCTCCCAATCTTTAGCTCATTAAAATCTTCAAACATGTGTTTTTACAAGATTTCAGGGGAGAAATGATAGTACAATAAAAACAGGAAGTTAAAACTCAGTAGGAATGACCCAACTAAGCCGCCCTCCCCTCTCTCTCTCTCTCATCCTTTAGCTTAATATAGTCTTATTTTCTATTCATGAATGGCATTTAATATTCATCAATAGTTTTTACTATACAAAGTTAACTGAGAACAAATTTAAGGCTTAGTCATCCTTTTTATGGTTATTCAGACCAAGCTCTACCTCTTTTTCTTTCTCTCTCATCCATTGGCTTGAGATAGTTTTGTTTACTATTCATGAATAATGTTTACTATACAAAGTTTGTTCAAAATGAGGCTTGAATCCCTAAACTTGATCAAATTAAGCTTCACCACCAACTCTATTTATCCTTCCTCTCTTTTCCTCATCTCTCTTTAAAGGAGAGAAAAAAAAGTTGGGAAGGCTATTCATTACAAATGAATTGTACACATTTAACCCATTCAAGCTATAGGGTAACTCCCTCTACTATGTCTTTCTCTTTATTCTCTCTGTTCTCTAGGTTTGGTTTGATCGATCAAATTTGTCTTATATCATTTTACTATTCATGAACAATACTATTTGCATGGTAAAATTCATCATTATTCATACTATTCATGAACAGGGTCATAACCCAATTCTGGGTTATTCCCCAATTTTGACCCATATTTTGATAAATTTTTAGAAAAAATAGAGAAAAATAGAGAAAAAAATAAAAATCCAAAAAAATTTATTTTTAGCATTTTCAGGATCATATCATCATTTTCAGCATCATCTTAAAAGAATTTAAATTTTCAAAGATATTTGAAACACGTTCAACTTTTAATGCGTTATTTTTAAAATCATTGATTTTTCTCATTGAGTCGATGTTAATATAACTCGTTTTTACAAAAATACAAAAAAAATCAAAATTTACAAAAAAAATAAAATTGAGGGACCAATTTTGAAATCCAATCAATATTTTGCCTATAAATAGCAACCTTTAACATAAAGAAAAGGGGGGGATTTTAACAAAAACAAAGGAAGACCTAAACCTAAATTTTCTTCTCCCTTATCTAGGGTCGCCACCTACCCATCAGCTCATGCCTCCCCCCTCATTTTCATCTCCTACAACCGACCTTCCCCTGCAGTTCCTCTCTTGTTGCAGCCCCCATCTAGCTTGTCAGCGTCGCCAGATGATTTCTCACTCTTCTACCATTGGATCAACGTGAAATTTGGGTATGTTATGCATCCCTATATTTCCTACATCTTGACCGGAGCGATCATTCATATTTGAAACCACAAGAGAAATATTACCATTTGAATATTTCTAGACAAACCACTCTCGGAACAGTTAGAGTCGCCGGCCTATTTCTCCATTATTCACCGTTGGATCAATCTGAGTTTTGGATATGTGATGCGTATGGTTGTATTGTACATTCTGAACTGTGGAGATGACATGAAACCTATCCAAAAAAGTGTTATGCGTGTTCAACAATGGCTCGCCAATCTAGGGAGATCCAACCGTTAACTCGAGCTGATATTTGGATATATGCTGCATAAGATGTTTGTTTACCATTGTACCGTTGGGATTTGTTATTGTTTGAATGGTTGATAAGTAGTTGTTGTTCGAAGCTTTGCCCAGAATCTGTCATGGCTTTCAATTTGAAAACCCAAATCAGAACAACCAACGCAGGTGTAGGAAGACAGAGAAGAGGAAAACGACCCCGATCTACCGGTTCTGCCACCTTTGGTAGTGGCGGCACGTGGAGCAAACGCGCCGCCACTGCTCCTGCCACTGTTCACGAGCATTGTTCACACTACCCTATAAAGGACTTCAATGCAATTTCTGGAGTTTTAGGGACTGTTTTGTAAATTTTAAATTATTTAATGTAATTTTTATTTAGTTTTGGATTTTTATAATTTGTAATGTGGATGTAAAAAAAAGAAAAAGAAAAAGAAAAAGAAAAAGGAAATAAAAAATACATGTGTGTGTTTGTATTTGTCTTATGAATGTTTCTTTTTATTTATGATAAAATTACAGAGAATAAAGAAGAATTTAATATTTTGATTGGATCACGGTGTAGAAGTACAAACTTGTACGGAAGCTGTATTTCTAAAATTCGATGAAAAGATAAAATTTTTAAATTTCTTTAACACATTAAGTCCATGAAGCAGCTTACCTCAGGTAGGGTGCGTTAGGGGTGTTAATACCTTCCCTAACCACAACTCAGCCCCTTACACGCAAATCTCTGACAAGATTAGTACAACCAGGTTTCCTAGTAACCCTCAATTAAATACTAGGTGGCGACTCTCAATGAATCCAACAAGATTAAATCAAACATAATAGAGAAAAAAGCGTCAGCCGACGCCGCGTGGATTTTTTGATGCGCGATAAAATGGTGACTCCACTGGGGAGGTACTGTTTCTCACAATGTTAGGCTAAGCTTTGTGTATTTAATGTGTTTAATTTTTGCTATTTTTGTCTTGTTTTATTTTATCCATGCATTTTTAGAATTTTTCCATGCATCACTGGTATCTATTTTTAAAAGCACACAAACTTCTAAGTTAGGTGGGGAGTAGCGGTCTGCCTCATGACTTTAAGTCGGGGTTCAGATTTGTGAAACATCCAACTATAAGCTGAGTGTTTACTCGGTAATGGCGATCACACGGTGCCCTAACCATTCCTTCTAAACCCCTATATTGCCTTCACATAACGTGGTCACTGGGCAGTTCATAGACCCTTTTGAGACCAGGTAGAAAACCTACCCATGTTCATATAATGAATAGTACCTATCTTTAGGTTGTATGTGCTATCATTTATTTGCATCGAGGCGAACCCTTCTTGAAGCATCTTGAACTCAAGACTTATACGTGATAGAATGACCGTTACTCTGAAAATTTTCATTGTAGAGTTTGGGAAAGAATCAAGATTCTTGTTTCATCATACAAGAGTTACAATCATATGTCACCTCTCAAAGGGCGAGTTCATCATATAAATCTCATGTTCATACATTTGTCATGCATGCACCAAAATAATAGTGGGTCCCCTACGAGTCTACAACACCTAATTTTGAGCAAACAAAAACAATGAAGATGAAGAGCGTGCTCGCTGTAGCATCCATTTTCAAGAAGAGTTGGAGTCTTTGAATAAAAGCTTGACTCACCTCTAGCTTATTCAAGCAAATATTGAAAAACATCTCTAAGGAAGTTCATTCCAACTGGCCTATCATCTTTGTTCGAACCCCAACCGGAAGAAATTGAGGGGCAAACATGGTCAAAAGCCTCAATACAATCCAAAGGGGAATTGCACCACCATTGTAGAATGGAGCCTGTTCTTGTTCTGCCAAAAAATAAATACCTCTGCTCGATCATGCCTGCAAAACTTCCTGATTTTTTTCACCCTATTCTAGTTTTATCGATAATTTAGCTCAAAATTCCCCAAGACTTTCCCTGTCCACTAAGCCTTACTTGTTAATAACATCATGTGTTTTCCTGAATTCATGACGTGCCTTCATTTTTGCTAATTCATGCCAATAACATGTTGAACATAACCTCTGAATATGAGACTATTGCACCAAGAATCTTTAGGCGTGTTTCCCATTTTTTCCAAAATCATGCATGTTTTCACAAGGATTTTTGGAAAATCGAAGTTTAGTAAAAAAACAGAAATCATATTGGTGTTTGTCCGAAACAAACCAGTTTTGGAAATTCAAGAGATTCCTTAGAGAGGTAACCATACACCAAAAAAAAAATGAAAAAACAAAAAATACACAATGAAGTGACTCCAAAAGCAGAGTTTTATTTGCATGAATAATGAGAAATCACTTTACATACTTGTATGAAAGCAAGGCTTATCGATCCTAAATGCATGCATTTGAGATGAAGAAAGGCCATCTTTGATAATCCTTTTCACAAGGCTAAAATATATCCTTTACAGTCCCTTTTTGAGCCTAATAGATTTTCCTTAAAAAATAACCTTGACTAGGATCACACCCTACACTGGGGGCAAATGCAAAAAAAATCCTTAATGGTTAAAAGTGCCCAAACAATACTGAGGGGCATAAAAGAAAATTCTCAATCATCGAAGGTGCCCATACAAAGCTGGGGGGTATAAAGAAAAATCCAAAGGATCAAAAAAATTCTAAGCATAAAAAAAAAAAAAACCAATGCAATGATGCTCAAAACCAAATGAAGAAAACAAAAATAAAGAGAAAGAGCCCAAGCCCTACACTAGGGGGCACCGTAGACCATTTTACAAATCAATTCCAAGGTCCAGAAATGTATGAACAGAAAGTTTGGGATATAAGCACTAGTGACCCGTAGACTTAAAGTCCCTTAAACACCTTTTGAGCTTACAAATATCTTTTTTTTCATAATCAATAGTCTAAGCCTACATTACGTGCCTAATCAAGCCCTTTCTAATCAAAGGCAAGCAATCTAGATTGGTAGGCAATGCTTTCTCATGCGAACCAAATCATTATTCATGCAAATAAAATGAATGCTTTAAACCACCATTCTCAATAACCATTAAATTGAAATTTAAACTTTGTGTGACCAACCAGATATCACTTTGTGTTCTTCATATTTTCACCAAAAGCAAAACTAAAAGTTTTCATCACTTCTGAAAACCTCCCCATAGGAATCACTTGAATTTCTTTAGAATGAGTTTGCTTTGAATTGATGTCAAAATGATTTCTGTGTTTGGAATAGCTTTGAAATTTCAAAAATTCTGCATGAAAACAACTCCTTATTAAAGACCAAACCTCCACATAACCTCATCCCCAAACCCAAATTAAACACTTGGAGGCATGATCAAGCTGAGGGGCGATCAAAAACGCCTGGTAGGGCTCGCTCTATGATTCCCTTTTCTAAGAAGAATGCTAAGCAAAATTGGCAACCATTGAGATAAAGGGTGGAGAACAAAGAAGCATAATGACACCAAGTCCTTCCTAGAGGTCAAAATCAAGATTTGACTTGAGTAAGCAAGAGTGAAAAGAGTCATTAAAGCTTACTACTAATACTCCAACTTTTGAGAAAAGAAAGACACCATGAAGAAATGAGAGCCTATATTTCTCAGGTAAGTATACATGCATATTGATCATAATGCATTGCTTTCAACATTATCAGATTGGTTTTACCATCCCTTAGGTAGTGTGTTTTCCAACCCTACCTCCCTTTTTAGTGCTCCTTTGAGCCCTCACCTGTTAGGTAGTGTGTTTTCCAACCCTGCCTCCCTTTTTTAGTACGCCTTCGAGCCCTCACCTCTTAGGTAATGTGTTTTCCAACACTACCTCCCTTTTTAGTGCACCTTCGAGCCCTCGCCTTTTGGGTAGTGTGTTTTCTAACCTTACCTCCTTTTGAGTGTGCCTTAGTGCACTCGACCACCTTAGGTAGTGGGTTTTCCAACCTTGCCTCCCTTTTTTTTAGTGCGCCTTCAAGTCCTCACCTCTTATGTAGTGTGTTTTCTAAACCTGTCTCCTTTTTGTGTGCATCTTAGAGCCCTCGACCATCTTAGTTAGTGTGTTTTCTAACCCTACCTCCCTTTTTTAGTGCGCCTTTGAGCCCTCACCTCTTAAGTAGTGTGTTTTCTAACCCTACCTGCTTTTTAGTGCGCCTTCGAGCCCTCACCTCTTAGGTAGTGTGCCTTCGAGCCCTCACCTCTTAGGTAGTGTGTCTTCCAACCCTACCTTCCTTTTTAGTGTGCCTTCGAGCCCTCACCTCTTAGGTAGTGTGTTTTTCTAACCATAGCTCCCTTTTGAGTGCGCCTTAGAGCACTCGACCACCTTAGGTAATGGGTTTTCCAACCCTACCTCTCTTTTAAGCGCATCTTAAAGCACTCAATCACCTCTTAGATAGTGTGTTTTCCAACCCTATCTCCCTTTTAAGTGCGCTTTAGAGCACTCGACCATCTTAGGTAGTGTGTTTTCTAACCCTGCCTCTTTTTTTAGCGCACCTTAGAGCCTTCGACCATCTTAGGTAGTGTGTTTTCTAACCCTACCTCCTTTTTTAGTGCGCCTTAAAGCCCTCAACCACTTTGTGTAATGCATTTTCTAACCCTGCCTCCTTTTTTTTAGGGCGCCTTAAAGCCCTCAACTACCTTGTGTAGTGCGTTTTCCAACCCTGCCTCATTTTGAGTGCGCCTTAGAGCTCTCGATCACTTGGGGTAGTGTGTTTTCTAACCTTGTCTCATTTTGAGTGCGTTTTAGAGCCCTCAACCATTTTAGGTAGTGTGTTTTCTAACCCTGCCTCCTTTTTTAGTGCGTCTTAGAGCCTTCGACCATCTTAGGTAGTGTGTTTTCTAACCCTACCTCCTTTTTTAGTGCGCCTTAGAGCCCTTAACCATATTGTGTAGTGCATTTTCCAACCCTGCCTCATTTTAAATGTGCCTTAGAGCTTTTGACCATCTTAGGTAGTGTGTTTTCTAACCCTACCTCTCTTTGAATGCACCTTAGAGCCCTCGACCATCTTAGGTAGTGTGTTTTTTAACCCTACCTCCTTTTTGTGCGCCTTCGAGCCCTCACCTCTTAGGTATTGTGTTTTCTAACCCTACCTCCTTTTTGTATGCGCCTTCGAGCCCTTACCTCTTAGGTTGTGCATTTTCTAACCTTACCTCCTTTCAAGTGCGCTTTATAGCATTCGTTCCTTTTTTAGTCCTATTTCTTTTCAAATACTCTATCAAGCTTTCATTGCTTAAATAGTGCATTTTTAAGTCCCATCATGTTGTCTCTTCAAGACATTTCATTGTTTTAACTTGGGCAGGTTACCCATCACAAACAAACCTCTTCCAAAACCCTTTTCATCTTCTATTTGATGAAACCATCTTTTAAGAAATCTTTGCATTTCTCATAACCCTTTTCACCTTTTATTCGATGAAACCATCTTTTGAGAAATCTTTGCATTTCTCACAACCCTTTTCATCTTCTATTTGATGAAACCATCTTTTGAGAAATCTTTGCATTTATCACCATCCTTTTCATCTTCTATTCGGGTCGGCTGCCCATTAAAATAAAACTACCTTTTGAGAAATCCTTACATTTCTCACCACTTGTAAAATCTTCCATCTGGATTGGTTACCCCTTACAATAAAATCATTTTGAAAAATCTCTGTATTTTTCACCTTTTTGAAAAATCTTTTTATTTTTCACCACTTCTAGAAATCTTCGCATTTCTCACCACTTTTAAAAATCTTTGTATTTTTCACCATTTTGAGAAATCTTCACATTTCTCACCACTTTGAAAAATCTTCGTGTTTTTCACCCGGGCAGGTTACCCATTACAACAAGACCACTTTTGAAAAATCTTTGTATTTTTCACCACTTTGAAAAAATCTTTGCATTTTTCACCATTTTAAGAAATCTTCGCATTTCTTACCACTTTGAAAGTATCTTTGTATTTTTCAAAACGTTTCACTTGGGTAGGTCACCCAATACAATAAGACCACTCCAAAAAACTTTTTAAATTTTCTCTAGGTAGGTCACCTATAACAATTCAACCATTTCAAAATCTTGGAATTTTCAGAAGAAAAATCCTTACTTTGAGTGCGCTTTCTAGCCCTCAAAAGAATTCATCATTTCTACGATGAGTCTGTCATCCCATTTTCTTTCTTTACAATGCTTACTATCTTAAGTTTCTTATGAGACTTTCAATCATAAGCATTGTAAAGAGGGGGGCAACTGTCATAACCCAATTCTGGGTTATTCCTCAATTTTGACCTATATTTTAATAAATTTTTAGAAAAAATCCAAGAAATAGAGAAAAACAATGAAAATCCAAAAAAATACATTTTTAGCATTTTCAGCATCGTTTTAAAAGAATTTAAATTTTCAAAGATATTTGGAACGCGTTCAACTTTTAACGTGTTATTTTTAAAATCATTGATTTTTTTCATTGAGTCGATGTTGATATTGCTCATTTTTAAAAACAATACAAAAAAAATCAAAATATTCAAAAAAAAATTAAAGGACCAATTTTGAAATCCAATCAATATTTTGCCTATAAATAACAACCTTTAACACAAAGAAAAGAGGGGGCAATTTTGACAAAAAAAAAAAAAAAGACCTAAACCTAAATTTTCTTCTCCCTTATCCAGGGTCGCCGCTTACCCATCAGCTCACGCCTCCCCCCTCATTTTCATCTCCTACAGCTGACCTTCCCCTGCAGTTCCTCTCTTGTTGCAACCCCCCTCAAACCTGTCAGCGTCACCGGATGATTTCTCACTCTTTTACTTTGAATCAACATGAATTTTGGATATGTTGTGCGTCCCTATATTTCCTACATCCTGATCGAAGCGATCATTCATATTTCAAACCACGAGAGAAATATTACCATTTAAATATTTCTGGACAAACCACTCTCAGAACAGTTAGAGCCGTCAGCCTATATCTTCATTATTCACGTTGGATCAATATGCGTTTTGGATATACGATGCGTATGGTTTTATTATACATTTTGAACGGTGGAAATGAGATGAAACCCATCCAAAAACGTGTTATGCATGTTCAATAGTGGCACGCCAATCTTAGGTTAGTTTCGGTCTAACTCCGATCCAGAGAGATCCAACCGTTAACTCGAGCTAATATTTGGATATATGCTGTATAAGATGGCTATTTACCATTGTACCATTGGGATTTGTTATTGTTTGAATGGTTGATAAGTAGTTGCTGTTGGAAACTTTGCCTAAAATCTGTCATGGCTTCCAATTTGAAAACACAAATCAGAACAGCCACTGCAGGCGTAGAAAGAGAGAGAAGAGGAAGATGACCCCGATCTACCAATTCTGCCACCTTCGACAGCAGAGGTACATGGAGCAAACACGCCGCCACTGCTCATGCCACTATTCACGGGCATTGTTCACACTGCCTTATAAAGGACTTCAATGCAATTTCTAGAGTTTTAAGGACTGTTTTGTAAATTTTAAATTATTTAATGTAATTTTTATTTAGTTTTGGATTTTTATAATTTGTAATATGGATGTAAAAAAAGAAAAGAAAAAAGAAAAAGAAATTAAAAAATACATGTGTGTGTTTGTATTTGTCTTATGAATATTTCTTTTTATTTATGATAAAATTACAAAGAATAAAGAAGAATTTAATATTTTAATTGGATCACGATGTAGAAGTACAAACTTATACGGAAGTTGTATTTCTAAAATCCGATGAAAATATAAAAATTTTAAACTTCTTTAACACATCAAGTCCATGAAGCAACTTACCTCAAGTAGGGTACGTTAGAGGTGCTAATACCTTCCCTAACCACAACCAGCCCCTTACACGTGAATCTCTGACAAGACCAGTACAATCGGGTTTCCTAGTAACCCTCAATTAAATACTAGGTGGAGACTCCCAATGAATCCAACAAGATCAAATAAAACATAATAGAGAAAAAAGCATTAGCCGACGCCACGTGGATTTTTTGATGTTTGACAAATAGTATATTTTCTCAGATATTTCTATAGATAATTTTCATATATTTTTCAAGCTATATATTCTTACATTTTGAGAGAAAAGGGGATCTAAACATTTATTTTTATATTTCTTCAGTACACAAAGAACACATATCTTTTCTTTACACACAAAAAACATCATTTTCATCTTCTAAATTTTTATTTGTTTGTCACTTGAGAAAAACTTAAATATTGACTTAAGCTTTGAAATGTCCTTCTTTCTATGAAGGATTTGTTTTGCAAGTACGACTCAAGCCCATAACTCATCATCTAAGAAAAGTCAACATTTTTATGTGAGATTTTTCCATGATTTCATCAATAACCTATTAGACAATTGGCTTCTTGCACTATACTAAATGCGTTGGGCCAAAACTATTTTTAAGTATAAAAAAAAATGTTTAGGAATTACCATTGTATTTTAGAAAGTAAATCAAAATAAATTATGAAGTTAAATTTACAATCAATACAAGGTTAAAGGATAAAAATGAAAAGAAAAATTCAATGAAAAAAAGTAAAAATTAAAAAACCTAAAAAAACACTTACAAATGATAAAATCAAATTCTTGTTCCACAAATTCAAGCATCAACTCAATGTTAGGATGATTTTTTGGATCATAATGATCTCATAGAAAGCAAATTAAAATAAACTATGAAGATTAATTTCCAAACAATATAATGTTAAAGATAAAAATTAAAACAAATTAAAAAATCAAAGGACCTAAAGAAACAAAACATCTATAAAAAATAAAAGCAAACCTTTTTTTTTTTTTACAAAATCAAGCACCAACCCAAGTTTAGGATTATTTTTGAGACCATGATAACCTAAAAAAATAAATTATGAAGCTCAATTCTATATTGATTTGTTTTTACAAAATTAAGCATCAATGCACTGTTGAAATCTTTTTTGATACCATGATAACTCCATTGAAAACAAACTAAAATAAACCATGAAACACAATTCCTATATTAAATTATGTGAGGGTTGACCTATATGACCCGATTAACTTGGTGTATCCAAAAACGACCTAGCAACTAGTAAAAACATAGTTTAACTTAAAAAATAAAATTACAAACATATTTTTTTCTTAATATTAATATGTTAACATATTGGACCAAAAAAATTTAATATCGAGATATCAACATACTATATCAACCTAAGTCAATATAGGTCAAGCTACAAAATCTGCAACTTGGATTAAAAGACCGAGATAATTTAAATTAAAAAAAAATATCAAGAAGACAGCATATTGGATCGAATTGGGTTATCTTCAGTTAACTTGTCATATCTACAACTTTAGTTATAAGACTAGAATTACTTAATAGAAAGCAATAAAAAAAATGATAAAATCTTGTTTTAAATATCTTAATGTTGAAAGATTAAATTAAAAAAAATTTAAGAAAATGACCAAAAAAATAATTTAAATTATCTTGGGCTAATCTAATAAACTTATAATTTGAATCTTAAGACCGATATAATATATAGATAAAAAAATTATAAAATGTTAATATCAATAATCTTAATATTAAAAATAAAATTAAAAAAATTATGAAGAGGTGAACGTTTTATTAACTTTTCAGTTTATGTTAACGTTAATGTTAATGTTAATAGTAATAATAATAATATCACCTGAGTTTCATGTTGGATCAAATCAGATTTGCAATGAAAAAAAAAATGGAAGGAGATAGCCCATCAAGCAAGTTGAACAGGTTTTGCAATTTCATGCAAAAAAGGAAAAGAAAACTTATTTATAAACAAACTAACCAACTAACTTAACACTACTGGAATTTTTTAAAAAAATAAATTGATGTGTTAACCAATAAATGGTAAAAATATGGGTTTCATGAATAATAAATTATTTATCTTCCGTTAAAAAAAACTACCACATGTAAATGTATGGCAATTTTTAAGATTTGTTTGTTCGTGTAACAAAACCAATATACACTCACGAAAACAGCAAAATCAGCCTGGTATCAGTAAATTTCCCAAAGGAGACGTGATTTAACTATAATACCAAACACACCCACAGATTCTTATTAGATCATCGTTTCCAAGAGAATTAAGCCTTGCACAAAAGTCATATATATATATATAGACACACATGCAAAGAGAGAGGGCGAGAGAGTCAATGCACGAAAACATTATGACCCACCAAATGGTGATGAGAAGAGCATTATTGTTTCTTCACCATTTGGTAAAGAAAGGGTGGAAAGCAACAGGAAAGTGGAGGGAGGAGCAGGAGGTAAAAATATCTAGAAGAAACAGTCGATAACCTACCACGGAAAAATATATTATTTGATAAATGAGTGAAAGGAAGGAAGGACTGAACTGTGCAAATGTGTCAGAGGAGTTCTTCCACCTTGAAAATCGATTTTTCCCAAAAACATAAAGGAAACTGGAAGATTCTTGAAAGAACAAATGATGCTTTAAGTGGTTGAAATGTAAGCCCAAAAGTCAATTATATGGTGAGAGGGTTAAGACACGGGTCATTTTTTCTTAAAAGAAAACAATTAAAATACTCATTTAATCTCCAATTCTCCAAAAAAAAAAGAACAAGAACAAGAAGATGATGATGATGATGGCCTTGCTGTCCCTTTCGTATCCAAAAATCGCCCTATATTTTTGTCATTTTGAGCAAATTCTGGTTTTCATGTGAAGAATTCTTGTGCGCAATTTTCCTTTGCTTCAGTTAGAAGGAAACCAATTTTCAATTTGTCCCATGTGGTTGGGCTTCATTTACAAATCTATGCAATTACCAAATGTCCCACAAAACTCACCCAACATTTTTCTTTTTGCTTTTTCTCTTCACCTACAAGTAGCTTATTATTTCTCTTCTGTTCCTGTTTCTCAGGCCACCTCTCTATGTTACTAATGCTCCCTCTTTCCTTTTATCTAAACAGTGGCATACAACTTTTCTCCGCAGCCTGCTCTGCTCCATTTCAGAGAAGAGCATAGCATGCTTCCTCTGTAGGATCCTTGGATTTTCCTAGAAGCACTTTCATCCTCAGACCTCAAAAAAAGCTGCAGTGATCTCTTGTCTTGTCCTGTCTGTTATTTCTTTGAAACTCTGACGTCCAATTTTCTGTATCTCTCTTTTTTGACTTCCTGGTCCAAACATACAATATTGTCAATGTTCAACATCATGTGTTCTTCTCATAGCCATCGTCTTTGAATCTCTCTCTTTTTTTCGTCACCTTTTTTTCTCTCTTCTCTTACAACATCTGCTCTCATTCTTGAATTTTTTTTTCCCCTTGACTTCCTCCACTCTTTGCTCCTAAAATCGTTCTCTTTGATTCCATTGTCTCTGACATGTTAGTAAGAATCTGAAACCGAGGTAACCAATATGTGCTCGGAAACAAGCCCTCGAATATCATTCTCTAATGGTCTTGGACATGACAGAGAAATTGAGCAAGTGTCAAGAAGGGACATAAAATTATTGGACTCAAATTCTGATTTTGAGTTCAGTATTTGCAGTAGTTTAGGCCATGAATCGTCTCCGGCAGACGAGCTTTTCGCAGATGGCATGATCCTGCCAGTTCAAATTCCAGAAGGAATTACTGCCTCAAAGCAAATACATAAATATGAATCGCCACGAAAAGATTCCCTTCCTCCTCTTCCATTTCCTTCTACTAATGGCAATTTAACTAAAGATAGAATGAGGGAATTGATGGTTGTGAATTCTGATCAGTTGAAGGAAAAGCCTCAGTCCAAGTCTTTCTGGGGATTCAAGAGAAGTAGTAGTCTCAACAGTGATATCAAGAGAAGCCTATGCTCATTACCACTTTTATCACGGAGCAGCTCAACTGGTTCTGTGCCATATGCAAAGAGAACAACATTGAAGGATGTGCGCAAGAACAATTCACAGAAGCAACAATCAGCTGCCATGGCAAAGTCAGAACCACTACCATCATCGTCTTCGGAGTCTAGTTTTGTTTATTCATTACCACAAAAGCCTCCATTGAAGAAGGCAGGGTCTTATGGTAAGATTAGTCCTGTGTTTAATATGCCACCACCTTACATTTACAAAGGAACTGCAAATCTTTTTGGTTTGGGATCCTTTTTGCGCAATGGAAAGGAAAAGAAGAGCAGAAAGTGATTATTTTTACTCTTCAACTAATGATATGATGTTAATCTTCTAAATTATAATTCTGCGAGCTCTTTTGGTTTTTGCTGATCTCAAGTCTTGTAGTACATGAGTTGAAGTTTGTTGGAAGCTAGCAAGGACTAGGGAGAAATAATTGAGGTCAGGAACTGAGAGAGCTAATTAATGAATTGTACAAAACAAATATAATAATGCCATGAGGGATTGGAAGGGATGGAAGAATCATGTTCTTGGGAATGCTCATTGTTCATGCATATCACCCTGTCACAAGCTTAGGAGACAGAAGAACAGGTAACCTTCTTTCAAGGCTTGTCACATTCTGTTGTCTTTTTTGGTCGCTCTTCATTAGAGGGAGTCTCTTCTAGTTTATTCAAAGGCAACTTTTTTTATGTCTTTGTTTTATTAATGCACAGATTGATTTGAGAGATGTCTCTTGGTTTGGTTTGTTTAGGTTATGTGTTTTTTTCTTCTCGTGGGATTAAGGACAAAGGCAATGTTTCAAGCCCTGGGCTTGAAAAATCAAAAACACATGATAAGATGCCTTTGATCTTTTTCTGAGCTTTTTGTTTGCGTTAGCTTCATACTACCATCTGAAAACTTCCCTATAAGTGGGATGAATTTAGAATCCCGTTCCTTCCTTACTTGGTCAGTTTCGTGTAATAGTGATTAGAGCTCTCTAATTGACATCAGTTTCTTATTTCTCAAGCAACACACCATTTACAATGAATTCAAGAGGAAAACAGAATGGCAATACGTCAATCATCTGTGAAACGCCAGATTACCTCAAGTAAGCGTGCACTTTCAGCCCAGTGACTCTTGTTTTGTAAGCTTGTATTGTGCCCTATGACACCTCTTAAAAGATGGCATGGCATCTTGTTAAGACAGCATGATAGTTAAAACCTAAGATCTCATTTCTATCCAGATTTCCCCGCAGCCTTATTACCACCTCAGGTGCTGAAATCTGATATTGAAAGACAGCCATTAAGTGGTATGTCATGTGAGGAGCAACCGACACTACCCCGTGGAACTTAATCTATCTGATACAAGTTAGAGTATGAAGTTTATTTTTTCCGAAGGTAACAAGATTATAAACTACCCAATCACAACACCTAATGAAGACGGAAAAAAAATCACAAACAAAAAATTGGTCAATTTCTTTGAAGATTGGAAAGTTCAAACAAGAAGCAAGAGACAATATTTTAATTCTACAAAATTGTTCTAGAAATATTCTTCACAAAAAATACTTGTAATAAAAAGTTAATTAACCCTAGTTTATCTATTAGGTCATACATAAATTCAATTTAAATAATATACAAACTAAACTAAAATTATATCAAACTAATTAAAACAAATAAAATAAATAAATCTGAAACTTAAATAAATATTTCAACACAAAACAAAGATAAATCAATAACCCAACTAATTAAAATAAAATAAACTAATTAAAATAAAATAATGATAATTTTTTTTGTAATCTGCTAGCAATACTGCAAAAAATAATTTTATTTTATTTTAATAAATTAAAAAGTATGTCATATATCATTAGAAAAGTATGAAAATCTAGTTTTTAATCCAACTAGAATTGTGTTTAAATTCAATTTTTAATTTTAATTATAATATAAATAGTAATAAAAGATTAAACTGTTGGATTTAAGTTTTTTTAATCTTAATTCTTATTCAATGAAACCTTAGTTCCACCAACAAGAAGCTTTTCTTGAATGTAAATGAGATTAATCAAGATTTCTTATTTATTATTTATTATTCTCCTGAAATGTATTGAAAGTTTCTTTAAAAATTTTAGCTCTAAACTTTGTTACTAGGTTATGTGAAACTCCAATGAATATTTTAGTGGCTTTCCAATCAAGTACTAGTTAGGTAGATGATGTAACACTTCAATGCGTTACAAGCTTAATTTTCCTCTCATAAAGGCGTACCTATCAACAGTGGATCCCACATTTCAACTCTATGAAGTCCGAAATCAAATCATTCTTGTCGTAAAAATGAACTGTAAATGAAAAGCACTTTAACTACTTCGTCCTAGAACATTCACTGCTCTAGCTAAAAATTACTTGAGCTTCAACATGCCTAGTAAATGAAAGAAATATGGATGGATAACGGACGGACATATGTGGCGACTATCGATAATGCCAAGGGGCTTCATGGTAGTTTCCTTCAGAGTTGTTGAGAATTATGCAGTGTCCGAGGATAAGAAGACCATTTCTTCTGTGTTTTTTCAAGGTGCCCCATTGCTTCCAACCCAGTCAAAACATGAACCATTCCCCGTGTTGATCAAAAGTGAGAAAATCTGGTAGTAGATCTCATTCTCACCACCAAGAAGCTTTGCAGGAGTTTACCAATTAGTCTTTTTCTTTCTTTTCGAATAAATTATGAATAGCTAGTAGTGGTCAACTTCTGTTTTCCCTGTTTCTTTTATTGTCTGATTGAATAGAGTGTTCTCAGTGGGCATGCTTTTCTTCTGTAGAATAACTCTCAAAATGTCCAAAATCACATCACTATTGATTAAAAAAATGTTAAATTTACCTGTGCTGTTCATAATGCAAATTGTGCTGTGACAATGACTGCAGTTACAACATGGTAAGTTGCAATCTTCCACAACAGAAAAATATGGCAGTACCCTTGTTCAATAGTGCATGAAGAGGAATACTTCCACACTAGTTTCAATATAAAGAGATTTTTATCCGAGAGTATTGCGTGGAAGACGATGTGACCAATCAAGGCATTTTGCATCCGGGCTTGAGGAATGTTCTATGCACATGATTTGAGAAATGGCCACAAGCCAGAATGTAGATTCTGGTGTGAGGCATGCAACTCTGATCCACTGATAGCCCTCTTGGGCCACAGGCAGCCTATGATAGCAAAAGCTTTTGCTTAAACAAGAGGTTCCAACTCAACATGAAGGCACTGAATTCAGTGTCTATCAGATAATCGAAGGAATGTTTTGCTTGAGAAGATAGAAAATCATGAAAGAAATAGGATAACAAGATATAATGCCCTACAAATGAAGATAAGATGACGCCATCAACAAGAAGCAAAGAGAATAAGATTTACAGTAAGGCTGTATTTATTATATGAAGAAGCGAATCCTAGAACATTCATGTTTCACCCTGATACAGATATGACTAGCTTTTGGCATCGTATCAGCCTACAATACTGATTGGAGGATCACTGTTTTTGGTCGTTTAAATTTAAACTGTTAACAGATTTTCATAAGCCAAGCCGGATTGTATTTATGCCTGTTGATCCCAGTTTTCCAAAAATTTTAACACCTTTTTTTTTTAATAGAAAAACAGCTCGATAGACTTCCTAAATATGAAAGTCAAATGTGATCAATTGAGTTCCTCTTGGACCACAGCTACATATGTAAAAACAATAAATTCAGCTATGAGCGTCCAATAAGAATACCAGGTTTTGCTCTCGGTATTCCACACTCAATAAACCCAACACTTGACAGTGCAGAAAAGAAAAGAAACATTCCCACCACTGATAACCTTCCATCTTTGTGCACAGTTATCTGTGATTCTTCCCTACCACTTCGGTTCAAATTCGTCTCTTTGGAACCATTAATTATGTTTCAGCAAATGGCTTGACGTAGGATGTTGTTTCATTGTTGATGTTTCTCCCCATGGCACCTCAGACTTTCACCGGCACAGGTAGGTTACAGCTGAGAGAATGCAGGGTGCGTTTGTTATTGCAGCTAACTGCACGGCTGGCCGCAATAACAAACATAGCCAATTTTTAAAGTGGTGGGCTGAGTGTGAAGCATACCGATGATGTTTGCAACCAGTACAGGATAAAAGATTTTCTAGAATTAACCTATAACTAGGTTTACAAATGATTTTAAACATGACAGAGGGTGCCAATAAAAATTAAGCCAGATTATAGAACTCATTTAGCTGACTCATGGTGTGTTCCATGTCCTATTCCTACAGTGAAGCAGACTTCTATGTGAGCTCCCATTTGTTGCTGATGAAACACCATGAAATGACTGCATATTACACCTTCAATTATCCTGTTACCCCTGCTGACTTGACATTGTGGTGTCTTCACATGCTTCGGGTTCTTGTTTGGCTATAAACAACAGGTCTAAGTTCTTTTTTAATACTTTTAGTTCTTCGGGTTAAGGCTTTTATCCAAACCTGAATTTTCATTTTTTCAAGTTGTTAATCTACTTCATTGTGGATGTCAAAATATTTATATCCATAAAGATTTGCATTAGCTAGTATCAGAGTTAAGCTCCAAAAATTAGGTTATATCTTCTTTGTTTTAGTTGTTTAAATTTGTTTCTGGGTATATCTTTTTCTTGTTTTTTTTTTTTATCTTGTTTTGCGTCTGATTTGGTTATAATTCTTTTCAGTTAGTTTTGTTTTCTCTTTTTCATTATCATCTAGTTTTACATGATGGATCCCTTGATAAAGAAAAGTGTCAACATTTAATTCTGTCAAGGATATCTATTTAGAGCAAAATAAAAAAAGATCAGAGTTTCAAGTATTATAAGGGCTGATTCATTCAAGTAACAAGGTAAATTAAGGTTTTTAGGTTTAGTCTCATTAAAATCAATTGGATACGTATAGTTTTAAATTTATAATTTTTGGATCAGAATTCCTATTTTATAGTGTTTTTATATTATATCTTGCTTGTCTTTCATCTCGTTTTTCTACTTGTATCAAGTATTCATCAAGAGAGAGAGACTAGCAACAATGCAAAAAAAAAATAAAAGACAAAAAAGAATGACTGCTACTTTTATACAAAGTTGGTGAAGGTTACTCTTTATAAGAAAAGAGCTTTGAATGCTTAAAAAAGATGTCTATGAAATACTTGTTGGTGATTAGAGGACGAATCATCTTAAATAGAGAGGAAATGATATGATCCAAGAAAAGATTGAATAAGAAAATTCAGATTATAGTGTAATTATGTTTGTTGTCTAATTTTACTCTATTGCGAATAATTCTTACTTTGATCATTGAATGAGCTAGAATTTTATCTGGAGTTTTCATACATATTATTTTATATTGAGTTTAAATTTTAAGTCAATCAAAATTCAGAAAGATCTTGCGATATAGGTTAGTAAAGATTTGTGGACTTTCTATTTAGAAAGGATTCTTTTTTTCATAGCGCACAAATATTTAACAATTTATTTTTTGAAATTTTCTAATTTTACAAGGATTTTTAATGAACAACCTTTTATTATTGAATAATTTAGATTTTCACTTACACAAATCACATTCTTTACTAGTCACATTCTTTACCAGGACAAAGATCAACAACTAACTTATCAAGGTATAACTGACATTGTGGTATTTTTGCATACTTTGGGTTCTTATTTCACTATAAAAAATAGGTTCAGATTCTTTTACAATACCTTTGATTCTTTAGTACCAAGTTATTTTTAGATCAAGGTTTTCATCCAAACTTGAATTTTAGCTTTCTTAAGTTGATTATCTACTTCGTTATAGATTTCTAGATAGATTTCTAGATCTTTATATTCACGGGATCGCATCACATTGCTTCTAAGAAATTGCATCAGCTCTCCTTTGGTCTATTTTCAGTGTTAGAGAGCATAAAGAAAAATCATCAGAAGACTTGTATTTGTAAACCAAAGCATAAGCGGCAAGAGTCCTGGTTTCCAAGACATATCTTAATGAGTTCCAGTGTAATCAAATCAGGATTGCATAAACAAATCTTGATACATGGATGTTCTATCAAGCCAAGTCTCTCTTTTCAAAGTGGATAACAATCAACTACATCATGCAAAGTGGTTAGAACCAAGCAATTATGAAGAGAAAGCAACTTAGAAAAGTGCGGGCACTGGTCATATACAGCATGCAAAGGTTTGGTGGAGGAAACTCAGGCACTTATTCCTGCTACCAACGGCTATAAATCTTGCTGGACGTGTCTTGTGCAATACACTTTGGAGTCTAATCTAGGCTAGTGTGTAGAAGTTGCTCCGTACTGCGAGCGAACAGGTATGGCATTAAAAGTAATTCAAGTGGTTGGGCTAGAAAATGAAGTCCTACAAAGACCATAACCATAATTTACCGATTTAGTAGCCGCTTAATCAGTTGATAAAGACTTTTGAAGATGGTCAGGTCAGTATCCCTTGTCACGCCGAGTCCTTTTTGGAGGGCAAGGGATTTCAAGTTTCAAATCAAAGAGACATCATCAAAGATAGTGCACAATGGTATTTCTATTCTCCAAGAATATTTAGAGAAAACACAAGGGAAGTGTGAAAAACTATACCCGAAGTGCATTTGTAATGCACTGAAGGGTCCAGTAGGCATGTTGAAGTCGATAATTGGTATCATTATGGAGCTACATGAAGTCAACGGTTAGGAGAACCTAATTCTCACTCTTCAAATCATCTATGCAAGCTCCTGTGGTTAAGGTGGCATGGCTATAGCAAAATAGCAGCTCGATTTGGTTACCCATTTGCAAGGACAGCAGTTTTTGTTATGGAACTAGACTGTTTTCTGCAGTTCAGGATCTCAAGTGCCTCTCTAAAAGCATCCAGTGACCAAGCTGTTATCATTTATATCATACCACGAGCCATGCACAAGCTTTAAGCGGCTTTATTTGTACACTACTCATGCCAAACAAGATGGGATTGAGGTTGCCATCCTCTGAGCAAACTATTAGGTTCGAATGACACAAGCAGGAGTGGTTCATAAAATTATACCAACAAGAGGGAACTACTTCATCATGTCTGAGAGCATCTCAGAAAAGATATTGATGGAATCGATGAATGAAAGCATACTCTTAAAAATAAATAAAAAATGCAAAACAAAGCAAGAATTTAAGATTTTATTTCATTAAATTTGCAATTTACAAAAATGGTGCAGCGTTACCATAAGTCGAGGTGAATTGCACCAGTGTTAGGAAGGAATCAGAATATAAAGAAACTCCCCAGAAAACAATTTTGCTTTCAGTTCAATCCCTGCCCTGCAAAACCAATTTCCAACACCACAACTAATAACCCAAACTATCCATGAAAATCATAAAAAGGTAGTCAACAACAACAATGAATTGGATTATCCAACCAGAAATATAAACAACATGGATATGAAACTAGAGATTATCACCTTTCATGATTCAGGCAATTCTTGAACCTTGTATGAATCTGGTGTAATTTCAGCTAGCCACAACCCAGGGAAAATTGACTGTAAAATAGTCAAAAAAAAATGTAAATCAGCATTCTGGAAACCAACTACAAAACAAAAAGGAGTCAAATACTACAAAAAGGAAAGGAAATGAACATCTACAACTTTTAATCTGTTTAGTACTAGAAAAAGAAATTTTTTGGAGGAAAAAATAAAATTCTATGGCTTGATCATTCTACAACTGACTGCTTAGCCAATCACTCAATAAAAATAAACATTTTCTCAACAAAAAAGCAAGAAAATCAAAACCCAGAAATACTTACATCCAAATTCTTCTGTGCGATTCGAGGCCTCTTCTTAGGCCTCCTTGGTGGCCTAATTCTAACCATCTCAAGAAAATCCTCTTCAATCTCTCTCTTTGATAAAGAAATCGAAAACTTGACTTTCTCCTTCATCTCGAAACTCTGCTGCCTCTTCACCATCAAACTCTCATAGTATTTCTTTGGTGAATCAATCTCTAAATACCTCCTTGGAGAAACAACAACATTTCTCTTTGACGGCTGCTCTTCGATTCTAAGTGGAGCCTTACAAGCTGCCCTTCTAGTCCTCAAATTCCAGGGTCTTGGAGATTCATCAATATTTCCTCCTCCTTTCTCTTCCTCAACAAGAAAAGAAGAAGAAGAAGGAAGCTTCAATCTTTTGGCAGCAGCATTGTTGACTTGAATCGGATTTGGTTTATAATTCTTGTAAGAAACCAAATTGATGGGTTTTGATTGAAATCCTTGCTGGTGCTGATTATCATCATTGCTATTGATAATGTCATCACTGACTTTGACACATCTAAGGAGTCTCTGATTGCCCCATCTCAAACAAGGCAAAGAAAAGTTGTGTAGTTGCTTTGATCTCTCTTGAGATGATGAGGACGTCATTGGTATTCGCAAACAAAACCACTACTTCTGAATTTGTGAGTCTTTCTTTATTTTATGTGAAGCTGTGTGTTGAAGGGGTTGGATTGTGAGGGAATTGTGGAATGAAGAGAGCAAACAAAAAGGATGGAACTTTTGGTCATCAAATGAGATTGGTATATGACAAGAATCCTTTTATACAATCTAATCGCCGGGGAATTTATAGTTATACTCTGAGAGATGTTAAATCAAGAGAGGAGAGGAGAGAGCGGTTTTAACGTTCGGGTAAAGACTTTACTTTGGTTGGTTGGTGTTTCCACATTTGTTATTTACAATTGAAATTTAAGATCCCTGTGGTATTTCATCTTCATCATATCAGTCCCTGTTCTTCAGAAAGAAGATAACTCAGTCCTGCGAGGATCAAGAATATGAATCCGTTTTAAAGACTTGTTCTTGGTTGATGGTTTTTCTATCTTTTATGACCATTTTTTTGAAAAATATTTTAGTTTTGAGCTTTAAATTAATACATTAGGATAGTTCTATTCCAAAATCCAAATGCGAAGGACCCAATTGAACTCTTGGAACCCTAAGATTCAAAGTTAAAAAAAAAAAAAATTAAGCACCCATTAGAAACAGAGACTTTTTTTTATTTTATTTTTTTTTCTTTACTTTGTTCCTCAATAGTGTAAACCAGCCAAATGAATGCCCATAATCTATCTTTACTCAATTATGAAAATAAATACATTTAAGAATCCAAATGATTTAAATTATAGAAAAAAATATAGTTTTTATTTAAATCTTCATTTTGTTATTAATGTATTTTTTTTATTTTTATGAAAACATGTATTTTTTATAAGCAGCATGATATTTTGAATAAAAAACTAACATAATTAAAATTATACATTCAAAATGATTTAAATCACTAAGAATAAAAACATTTTCTTTAGCCAAAACCCTCCATTTTTATTCATGTATTTTTCATATAAAAAACATGTGTTTTTAATTAGACTAATGATTTTTCAAATAAATACTTAGCATCATATAAAAAATAAATATTAATAAAAAAATCATGACATGATAACTCTAACACAACAATATAAAAGAATGATTAATTTGAAAAATTTATACAAAAAATTAACCTAAAAAACTAATATTGTCATTGAATATTCATGAATAATTTTTTAAATATTCATACATATTAGATTTATATAATTTCTTTTTATAAATTAAAAGAAAATATTACTATAAAAAGCTTTTTATTATAAAATAAAAAATATATATAATTAAAAAAAATAAAAAACCAAACTATTTAGGCCCACCTGACTTTTAACAAAAAAAACCTAATAGTCACTTTTAAAAAACTTCAAGTGGATGAAACATCATCTCATAGGTAAATTACAAGAATCAAAGTGTAAAAAATTAAAAAATATAAATAATAAATAAATATGACTATTGTAGATAATCTCAAAAATATAAATAAAAGATATTAAAATATACAAAGAGAGGGGGAGACACCTAGATATTAAAAAGAAGAGGCCATTGCAAAGACGAACTGAGCTAATAACAAAAGAAAATAGGAAACAACAAAAACATACACAAAGAAAACTAACCATCCATAACTGTAAAAGAGAATATGTCAAGAAAGTTCAACCGCAATAACAACCTTTAGGCCTTTGATCTTTTACACCAATGGAGATAGTTTAATTGATGAGTTTAGGGATTTAATTAAGCTTAGAATTGGTTTAATTAATGAAATCAAGGGTTTAATTGAAGAAATATTAAATTTCAAAGTCAATTAAAGTTTAAATTGATTACAATTGAAGTCAATAATTGTTTGAAAAAAGACGCTAAGATTCAGGGGTCTAATCATAGTTTCCCCGAGAGGCTATTTAGAGAATTCCAAAGCTTCAAGGATCAAATTGAAAAGGGTCATCTTAGGCCAAAACGATGTCATTTCAAATAGTTCTTCATCTTCTCTCTCTAACACTACAAATCTGCCTACAAAGAAGGGAAAGAAATTGAAATGTCAACATCCTAGTCCTACCAAAACAAAAAGATCAATCCCTCTTTTCATTAAAATCACAATCCCGAGAAGATAAAGATTGAATCTCATGTCTAAGTTCCAGCAAAATATTAACACCCCCAAACTTATCCTCTTCCTAGGAAAAAGAAACGTACTGGGGAATAACCATTTGTTCTTGACCTATAAAAAGCTAGCGAAAGGCTAGACAAAAGGGGGAGAAAGAAAACAACAAAAACACAACCCTACAAACAAAGTAAAGAACAAGAGGGAGAGAGAGAAAAACCAAAAAAACAAAACAAAGAAAACGAGATAGATAAAACATGAGAAACAAAAATAAAAAGAATAAAAAAAAAAAAGAAAAGAGGAGGAGAAAGCAAAAGAAGAAGAATAGTGGAAACTCCAGAACTGCAAGCCAAGCTTTAGCAGCACCTCTCGCCAACATCGAACTCAGGTAAGTCTCCATTTTTTTCCTCCTCTATAATTTAATTATATAGGTATTGTAGCAAGCGTGCGAACCTATGCACGCTTACAAACCAGCCAATTGGTTACTTGTCTAAACCAGTAACTAGGTCGGGTTGGATGGGTCTAATTTAGTCCATGTGATTGGGCTAAACCCCACTTGATAAAAAAAAAAAAAAAAAAAAGCTAGCCAGATTTGGACTTTAGGCTTAACCGACCCAAGCTATTTTTGGCTAAAGGTATGTTTAGCCAAACATATCCTTGTGCCCTTCCAATATATTTTATTTCCCTTTTTGTTTTGATATCTGATCAAATGAGTTTCTTTTTTATATCAAAAAATTCTAGAAAAAATTGTTGTTGATTTATTTGTAGGCCTTTCAAATTTTGTTTTGTTTTTTTCTTTATGTTTTATTTTTTCTACTATATGCTTAATTTGTAGATCATTATTGTTAAACACAAATATGTTGTGCAATATTTTTTTATTGTTATTCTTGTCTAAAAAGAGTATATAATTAAAGAAAAGGTAAACAAAAAGAAAAAGGTATGGAAAAATTGTTTTTTCTTCATTAAAAATTCAAAATTTTGCAAACTTATTCACTAATATCAAAGTCAAAAATATCATATTTTTTTTGTTTATGTAATATTTACCAACATCAAAGTTGCAAATATTCATAGGTATTGTTTATTGATACCAAAGTCAAGAACATGATAGGAAGGAAAAAAAGGGGGAGAACAAACTTTTAATAATATTAGATAAAACCAACAATGTGACCTGCCTCAAGTAAGACGCTTAAAGGGTGACAACATCTTTTCTTTTGTGTAACCAGTTCCAAACCATAAAATCTCTATTGACCAGTTAGGATTCCTAGTGACCATAATACTAGGTGACAACTTCTTAAACGAGAAATAATTCCCTAAAGGACAAGATGTTAGATATCTGTTCTTTGCCTAAAACACTAATCAAAATTATTTTTAATCAGTTACCACGATGTCCAGATATGAAAATTTTCATGAAAGCTTAGACGAACCTACTCTTAGCTGCTACATAAGTATTTATATAACTAAAATCAAGAAGTAGAGTGATTTGGATAGTGCTTTTGTAAACACTACTAGCTAAATCTAGAATTAACTTTATAAAGTATAGAGAAAAAAATCAATAAAATTGTTAAAAGATATGCACAAATATAGCAAGAAGTTGTCGTTTAAGTCAACCCTCTTCTATCTAAAAAGGAAATGATATCCATCTTCATAAACACTTTGAAAACTCATTATGTTTTATATATAATTGTACTACTTTGAAACAATTCTTAGATATTATGGTTATGGTTAAAGGAGTCAAACGAGCTCTAAGAGAAGGAAATATCTGAGATATAAGGGCATCTCCTATAACTGTTAAAGTTACAACTAAAATGAATCAATGAGTCAATAGTAGTTAAGGAAATGACCTAAAAATTTGGTCATATCATTTAAGTTTTTCTTATCATCAAGCTCCTCACATTTCAACAACTAACACATATCTTTTCACCCCATTAAATGCTATATTCTTCCATAAAATCTAAACACCTAACCCATTCTTTTTTAATCTTAAACATCATGCTTCTTAAAGCATATAAAGTCTAAGTTATAAAATAAAACACCATAAACAATCTTCCTTCTCAGTTCCTCTCATTAACTTTATCAACACCTTATGAATGCCCGTTAGATAATACATCCACCACTTGAACCCATTTAACCACCTTTTTCTAAATGATTGACACAACCAAAAAATTGATGTTCTCTCTCAAGTGTAAGAGTGTCGAAATAATAAATAACCCGGCAAGACTAAGGTGAAACCATAGAGAAGTTAATTGTATAAATTATAAATAACAACAATACAACAACAACAACAACAACAACAACAAGAATAATAATAATAATAATAATAATAATAATAATAATAATAATAATAATAATAATAATAACTGATGTAACCATATTATTCGATAGTTTCACCCACATTTACCTAATGTTTTGTCCATGTTTTATATGTAAAATGCCTTGATATTCTTTGTTTTATGTTTTGAAGGCACTTTTGGATGAAAAATACAAAAAGGAGTAAATTGGAGATAATTGGCAGATTTGACGTTCAGTCGATGTTTTGTGCAGAGCGTGAGTTCTAGAGATCAAAATGAAGTGATTCTATTGGCTCTAAAAGCTAACATCCATACCTTTCTGGAAATGTAATGCAAGAAAAATAAGAAGAGGAAGATCATGGAAATCACATCCTTCAAAGTCAAATCTCGTATTCTGCCACTGTTGACCTTTGTCCATTCAAAATTTCATATGTGGAGCTATAGAAGTCCAATTGATGCAAACTCAATTTTGTTGGATTCCTGACTCAAAGGTCTAGAAACGCTCCAATTTTCAGCCAAACACGATGTCAGATGAGGGCGATATGATTTTTCAAAGATGACAACTGAATTTTACCAGCAATCAGGTTTCGTGAAGAAATGAGTCCAAATTATGTTTCGAAGCTTCTAAACTATCATCCAAGTTATAATTTCAGTAATTTAGCCCCTCTAATAAATCAATCTAGAAGATCAAGAAAATTAACCACCAACCTCAATCCACCAACCTCAAATCACCAACCACAAACCAGCTGCAAGTTGGAATGCTGCCATTGTCAAAGAAGGAGGCTACAATGGTGGGTTGTTTGTGGTGACTACTAATGTCAAAGTTTGGCACGTTTGGCAGCCACCATTATTGATAAAGGAGCAAGAGGAGCTGCCATTGAAGCCTATATAGACATCAAGAGAGCCAAGAAAGGAGAGGAGTGAGTGCAATAGAATCAAAGAAAGGTGGTAGCAACTAGAAGTGAAGAAACACAAACTCTCCTCTCTACATACTAGAAATAATGCTTTCTTTTATCTTTAGGAGTAGTTGTTCAATAGATATGCAAGGCTAAGCTCTTTTCTTGGTTGCAAGGACGCAGAAACTTTCAGATTTCAAGAACTGTGAGATTTATTTTCAGTTTATATTATGAATGAGTATGATTGTTTTCCTATGCATGTTTTCTATGATTGTTGTTGATAATTGCTAGAGCGGACTCTAAGTTATTATTGTGAACAATCTATTGCTAAGTTTGATATCAAAACCGGAGTTAGGGTATATAAACTTGTGAAGCAACTAAGCTTGATAATTATGGCGGAACTACGTTATTAAACTTAGGGAAAACATTCGATCAAAGCAACACAAGCAGACAACTTGGTTGTTAAGATTAATGAATTTATCTAGATCTTAAGGCTGCCATTAGATTAAATCATTAGTGCGGACACTGTGATTATTTGTTGGTTAGGGCTAGTTATACGGCGGATCCGTTAATTAACCAAAGTTAAGAAAAGATAAAAATTCAGAATATAAACTGGAGTTTCGTTTTAAGGATCAGTTTTGATTTCTGTAGGTGGATGTGTGCTTGTGACCAAGGTTTGTTTTCTTGATAAATTTCAGTTTTAATTGATCGTGTTCACTAGTTTAATTTCTTCCATATTTTAGATTATCACAAATCAAAACCCCCCAATTGCATAACGTATAGCATAAAAATCTGAACTAAATCTTCCTCGTGAGATCGATCCCTTGCTTGCTCTATACTATCTTGTGTGATTTAAGTGTAAGGGTAATTAATTTGTGCGACCGCGACATCGCAACAACAACAACAACAACAACAACAACAATAACAATAATAAAAGAAGAAGAAAAAGAAGAAAAAGTTGATGAGAACTTTGAGATGGAAGATCAATGTAAGGATTAAAGAATGATAACAATAAATATCAAGGTTAGAGGATCCACTAATGGTATGTCAAACAAGTATAGTATAAACTTTTATTATTCAATTGAAAACCACACACAAAAGAAGTTTCAATCAGATTATAAATTGTTTACATGATTACATTAGTTATTTTATTCGATTAATACTAATACTTATAAATGTTGTCAGGTATTCATGATTATAACTTATGTTAACAACAAATCAAGTTCCTTTCATAGCACAAGTATCGGTTATACTATACAGTATGAGCTATGAAAGTGTCAAATATTTGTTGTACCAAGTGTTATACAACACAAATCTAGATTAGTCATTTAACAAGCAAAGTATTAAAAGTAAATAAGATAACAAATATAAAACATATTAGTATCAAACATTAAGGTCCATGTTGAGTTTACACTATATTTATTCTTACACCATTAGTGTAACATTTTCACCTTGACATAATAAACTTAACTAAACATAATAAATAAATAAATAAAATAAAAACATAGATAAGATAAAAGTTACTAAGTACAGAAAAGGAAATGAAATGCATAAACTTCATATTAATGAAAGCAAAACATAAACAATACAAAAAGAGAAAGCAAGAGCATGAACTTGATCTGAAAAACCAAGATGCCTAAATGCATGGCAAATGCCTCCCTTTATAGGCCAAAATTATAAATTATTGATTTGATGACTAATTAATGAGTGGGTGGTCATCT
Organism: Populus pruinosa; assembly: GCA_026413675.1. NCBI lineage: Eukaryota > Viridiplantae > Streptophyta > Magnoliopsida > Malpighiales > Salicaceae > Populus > Populus pruinosa. Next base: position 7,927,308 of record JANKMR010000020.1, read on the forward strand.
CTTGACTTGGTGACAATCCTTATCTTCTCTTGTCTACCCAAAACATCATTGATAATATTAGACTTGGAACCATTTAAAAACATGAAAGTTGTAGAAAATTATCTCAAATTTTTAGAAAAACAAATAGAGATCATTTGGTCTTCTAGAACTCCAGATATGGGCTAAACACTGAACAATGTTCGGGCTGTAAGACAGATTCAAACTTCTTTTTTGTTGCTATAATTTGGAATTGAAAATGATCGTTTTAAATCTTAGGCTCCTATGAAAGTTATAGATCTATGTCTTAACTTTCTATCCATATAAAGTAGACCTAAATTCGAGATCTACAACTTCAGATATGACCCAATTACCGAACAGTGTTCCGATTTGGACTGCACCAGCATCTCTTTTATAAGTTTGACAATCTTTTTGTCCTTTCAATTTCAGTTCTTAAACTCATCAATCAATCTTTTTATTTATGTAATAAGCCTACATTTAAAATGAACATTTACCATAAATTAAAGGTATCTTATATTATTAAATATGTTATTATAAGACATATTTTAGTTAAGGAGTTACTGATACTGCAAGTGCAAAATTATGATATAAAACTTAATAAAATACACTTTTAAGTATTAATTAATGGTATAACAAAAATACTAAATACTAAAAATACTAAATATGTTATACTAAGATATGTTTAATTTATGGTAAATGTTTAGCTTAAATGCAGGCCTATCACATAAATAAAAGGATTGATTGATGAATTTAAGAACTGAAATTGAAAGGACAAAGAGATTGCCAAACATAGAAAAGAGATGTCGATGTAGTCCAAACCGGAATACTATTCGGTAATTAGGTCATATCTGGAGTTATATATCTCGTATTTAAATCTATTTTATATGGATGGAAAGGTAAGATATAAGTTTATAACTTTCATAGGAGCCTAAGATTTAAAAAGATCATTTTCAAGTACAAATTGTAGCAACAACAAAGAAGTCTGAATTTATCATCTAGCCTGAACATTATTTATTATTAGTAGTATTATTCGTACGACTACTACTTCTACTACTATTGTTGTTGTTGTTGTTGTTGTTATTGTTGTTATTGTTGTTATTATTATTATTTTTATTGTATTATTATCATCTATAATTTATACAATTAAACTTTTTGTGGTTCGACCCCGGTCTTGCCGAGTTATTTATTACTTTGACACTTCTGCACTTGAAAAAAGACATCAATCTTTTAGTCATGTCACCTGATTAGTACTTAAAAGTGCATTTTTATCATGGTTTTATATCATCATTTTGCACTTGAAGTATCAATAACTCCTTAACTAAAGCATGTTTTATAATAATATATCTAATAATATAAGATACCTTTAATTTATAGTAAATGTTTATTTTAAATACAGGTCTATCACATAAATGAAAGGATTGATTGATGACTTTAAGAACTTAAATTGCAAGGATAAAGAGATGGCCAAACTTAAAAAAGAGATGTCGGTGCAATCTAAATCGGAATACTGTTCGGTAATTAGGTCATATCTAGAGTTATAAATCTCAGATTTGGTCCACTTTATATGGATGGAAAGGTAAGACATACGCCTACAACTTTCATATGAAGCCCAAGATCTAAAAAGGTCATTTTCAAGTCCAAATTGTAGCATCAACAAAGAAGCTCGAATCTGTCCTCCATCCCGAGCACTATTTAGTATTTTGGCCATATCTGGAGTTCTAGAAATCCAAATGAGCTGAATATTTTCCACAAGATAGCTAAGACAATTGCCTACAACTTTCATGTTTTTGAATGGCTCCAGTTTTGACGTTATCAATGATATTTTAGGCAAAGACGAGAAGATAAGGATTGTCACCAAGTCAAGAGTTGGCCACCCACTTATCAATTAGTCATCAAATCAATAGTTCTCAATTTTGGCCTATAAAAGAAGTCATTTGCCATGCATTTAGGCATCTTGGTGTCCAGATCAAGATTATGCTCTTCCTTTCTCTCTTTGTATTTTTTGCATTGTTTATACTTTGCTTTCATTAATATCAAGTTTATGTCTTTCATTTCCTTTCCTTTACTTAGTTAACTCTTATCTTATTTATGTTCTTATTTTGTTTATTTATTTTTCTTTCTTTCATTATGTCTAGCTAAGTTAATTATGTTAAGGTGAAAAGGTTACACTAATGGTGTAAGAATAAGTATAATGTAAACTTAATATGGACTTTAATGTTTGATACTAACATGTTTTATATTTGTTATCTTGTTCACTCTTTAATACTTTGCTTGTTAAATAACTAATCTTGATTTATGTTGTATAACACTTGGTACAACAAATGCTTGGCACTTTCATAGTTCATATTGTATGGTATAACCGACACTTAAACTATGAAAGGAACTTGATTTGTTGTTAACATAAGTTATAATCATGAATGCTTGACGAGATTTACAAGTATTAGCATTAATTGAATAAGATGACTAATGTAATCATGTTAATAATCTATAATTTGATTGGAACCTCCTTTATGTGTGGTTTCCAATTGAATAATAAGAGTTTATATTATACTTGTTTGACATACTATTAGTGGAATCTCTAACCTTGATATTTGTTATTATCATTGTTTAATCGTTACATTATTATTATTATTATTATTATTATTATTAGTACTACTAATACTACTATTACTACTACTACTACTATTATTATTATTGTTGTTGTTGTTATTACTATTTTTATTATTGTTGTTGTTATTGTTATTTATAATATGTACAATTAACCTCCCTGTGGTTCAACCCCGGTCTTGCCGGGTTATTTATTACTTCGACACTCCTGCACTTGGGAGAAGACATCAATCTTTTGACCATGTCATCACCTAACAAATCCTAAAGAGAAACATCTTGCTTAAAATAACATAGTTAATCCCAAAATAGAATCAAATGATGTAATAGCATAAATAATAATGGATAATGTGCATGCAGGTCATGTTCTCACCTCTTCTTCTCTAAATTTCTAAATTAAACTAAAATGTATCAATATGAACATATCTAAATTTGAGATGAAGAAAGGTATATTTGATATATCTCTCACAAATAAAAATTTACCCCTTTTCATACCCAAAATTTACCCCTTTTCATACCCATTTGAGTCTTAATATCTTTATTAGATAAAAATCTAAACAAGGATCACCCTCCATTCTAAGGGTATGTTTTGGAAGTTTTTTAACAATCAATGAAATTCTCTAAATGAAAGTTAGTAAAAAAAAATATGAAAAGGAAAAAAGTATTATAAAAGAGAGTAAAAAGAAAAGAATAAAAAAGAAAAAAGAAAAAAAAGTTCTCTAAAGTGTCAAAAAGATAATGTGCAAAGAACACATATGAAGGCAAAAACAAAATGTCAATTACAAATATAAAGTACAATTTGGAGAATGAGGTTTTGGTTAGATCAATCACTAAAATACTAAAATCAAGATGACAAGTTTAAAAGATGTTTATAGATAAAAAGTAATTTTATATCTTTAAATCTTTAAAAATCATTTAAGCCTTATATACATATCATTCATTCATAAATATAAATTTTATCCTACATTACATGCTTTTAGAAACCCTTTTAAATAAAAATAATAATTTAGTTATATTGATAATTTTTATTATATATATATAAAAAGAAAAATCATAACTCATATGTGTGTTGCATATCATTCTTTATTATATTAAATCTTATGATCTCATCAATAAATACAATATCAATATAATGTGAAGCAAAATGCTTCCATTAAGAAAACCAAAACTCTTTTTTTACAATATAGCCTTTCATTTACCAAGGAATCCATCCAAGTCATTACCAAAAAAATAACCAAAAATTCTAGGATAACATTGTTTTTTTATATGCCAAAAATAATTCTAAGTTTTCATCTAAGTACTTGAATGGCATGTTTTGGACTTAGCAAAGAAATCTAAATGCCTATATTTTAAAATCTCTATCTCAATGATTTCATTTCAATATATAAGAACAAAATCATTGAAATTTATAACTTAGTTTCAAAATAAAAAAAAAAGATTTATAATAAAAAAAAATTCATTCAACTAAATTTGCTAAGTTCTTATAAATAATGATGGTGATGATTCATATGTTTTTTTTTTATTGCTATTAGGAAAGATATTCGCAATTAAATTATTTTGGGACAATTCAATTTGAAGAGACTATAATGATAATAATGGAGAAACAATGATTCAGTAGATCCATCATAAATTAAAGTGATAATTTTTTTATTGAAAATGATGAAAAATAAAAGGTAATGAACATATACTAGTGGAATATATATAGAGGTAATGACAAGTAGAGACAATATGGAAAAGCTAATATAATGGATAAATCATGGTTCTTTAGTGATAAAAAATGAACATGGGAAGATAAAGTCATAATAAGCATTAAATGTATTGAATTCACTTATACAATTTATGTAAATCATTGTTTAGTTCATGAAAATTCTAAAGTTAAAGGTCTTGAAATATGCAAATAACATTGATAATAAAATTGAACTTTTAAAAAGTGTAATTTATGTTTTCTCTCTACATTAAAAAGTATATTGGTTTCTTAAGTTTATTTCTTTGTAAAAATAAAAATCACTTCGAGTTTGTCACTCTATAAAATGATTATGCTACTTTGAGCTTATCACTCTATAAAATGGTTATGCTTTTCTAAAATTACTTTGTATATGTCACTCTATAAAATAACTAGTTAAAAACCTTTTTAAGTTTAACTATATTTTTGAAAATTATTTCAAAATTTTCACTTTACAAAGTAACTATATTTTTTAAATTACTTCGAGTTTATCACTCTATAAAACAATCATATTTTTTAAAACCACTTTGATTTTTTTACTTTATAAAATAACAATTTTTATTAAATTAACTTTGAGTTCATCACTCTATAAAAATAACTATATTCTTTTAAATCAATAATCAATTTGAGTTTCTCACTCTATAAGATGAGAGTTGAAAATTTCAAGCTCTATCATCAAAAAGTTTAAACCCTACAATCATAAAGTCTTAAGCTTTATTATTAAGAAGTTTAAATTGAGATTGCAATCAAAACATTTTTTAACTGAAACTCATTGCCAAATAAGTCAAATTAAACTCTATAATAAAAATTATTTCTAATAAAACTATTTATCTGAGTTTTTTAGAATAACTGCCTCTTGATGAGACTTGTTTTAATATTTAAGGGTAGTAGTATTAAAATTAGACTATTTATTTGATTATTTGATTTAAGCATAGTCACCTTTTAATGAGACTATTTATCTAATTATCATTTTGATATTTATTTGATTTAGGATAATCTTCTTCTAACAAAACTATCTATTTGATTTTAGGGTAGTCATCTTTTAATAAGACTATTTAATATTTTAAGGTATTTGCTTCTTGATGAGACCTTATTTTAATTGTTCAAGAGTAATTATGTTTTAGTGAGACTTGTTTTGCTTTTTATATATTTTAAGGTTAGTTGTTTTTTTATGATATTTCCTTCACTTTATATATTGTTTTGAGGTTATTCGTCTCTTGATGAAACTTATTTTTGTGTTATATATTGTTTTGAGATTAGTTATCTCTCCATGAAACTTTTTTTGTTTTAATTTTTTGGATAGTTTTTTTCTTGATGAGACTATTTTACTAAAAAAAAAATCTTTTTGGTGTCATTCTTATTTACAAACTTATTATACAAGTACAAAGTAAAATGAATTTTTCAATTTTTATATATTGTAAATATTGTAAAGAGATGTCAATTTTCATAACTCATTTTTTACCCTCAAATATTTATTTTTTATTTTTTAATTATTTAATAATAATAATAATAATAATAATATTTATTTTCTACACCGTTGTGGTCTCAAAAACTATATATTTAATCTTTATTATGATGTCAAGATTCATGCTATTTTTAGATTAATTTTATTTTTTGGAAAATAAAAGAAAGAAAGAAAGAAGAGATATAGCTCAGATGAGAAATTTCAATTATTCCAGAAGATTAAAGAAATAGTTAAGTGAGAATGATTAGCACTAACCAATCCACTGTTTAATTTTGATAAACTACATGGATTAAATTATAATTCATTCATCATTTTTTTCTTATTTCTTACAACTTGCCTTATATTTTGTTCTTTAATTTGAGCACATTCGTTATCACTCTGTTTTTTTTTTCTTTTGTTTTTTTTTTCTATTTAAACTTGGTCAAATATGTTCACACAAGAAAAACTAAATGTATAGCAAACCATATATCAACAATCAATTAATTGACATGAAAATGAATAGAAGAAACCCATATTCGCCAAATGATCCTTTGCCATAGCAAGACCAATATTTCTTATGTTCCAAACTCCAAATATATTAGTTAAAAAAATTGCTGTATCGATGATCCAATGTCTAATCCCTTCCCTGTACTGTGATTTCGGACAAGACAAATTGTTGAAGCCTCTTGTGATTTGGTAGCTTTGATCAAACAGACATCTATGTGCATAAACAACATTTTAATGATCTTATCTATTTCTGCTACCTTTGTTCTACCTTCAGCTGCGCTAACCGATTAACTTGAAGCATAGAACAAAAATGATGGGCTTCTATTATAGTGACCCACTAGATGCACATCCGTATTTTAAAGAAAAAGGAGTGTCTAGGTTACAGCGCCAATCAAATTTAAGAAGTTAATTTTATTTTCAATGAATGAAAAAAATAAATAGCGATCTTAAACAGACTAATTCTCTTTTTAAAATGACCAATATAACCTTAGAAAAAATGATAAAATTAAATAAAAAATAATTAAAAACAATATAAGAGAACCAAAATTAACATTATAGACATGTAATTTGAGTAATGAAAATATCATCTCATTTCAACATATCAAATTTATAATCAATATCAAGAGATTAATATAACTCAACAAAAAAAATTAAAACAAATCACAAAATTAATTTTATATAAAAAAACAATATTTAAATAACACCTCTCATTATTTTTTTTAAATTAATCACTTGAGATATTAGACCAAAAGCATTATACATGAAAAAATTATAAAACCTAAAATATAAAAATTAAATGCTAAAAGATAAAATTAAAAAAATCAATAAAAAAAAAGAAAGGAAAGAAGAAGCAAAGATCAATTAAATGATAAAATTTTTAAAAAAAAAATTTTACAAAATAACAAAAAACTCAAAAGAATAATAGACTACATGTTTGAATTAAGAAAAGAGATTGGAAATCAATAAAATTTGTATAAAAAATTAAAAATTAAAAAAATAAGAATTAAAATAAAAAAATAATATAGGACAAGTTAAAATTAAAAAAATCAAAACTTAAAAAAAAAACCAAGAATAAAAAATTTAAAATAAAAAAATTAAAGATCAAATCTTAAAAAAAATTCAACTGTTTTGAAAACTTGAAGGATGGGGTGAAAAAAAAAAAGACAAAAAACAAAAAACCACCCATTACTGACACACACCAGTTAAAGACGAAGAGACTGTCAAGAAGTTCCTAATGCCACCCAAGAAGCTACCACGTGCGTTGCCCAAACACAACGAGCAACATTTACGTGTAATGCACGTGTTAATTATTTTTTAAATAATATTTATTATATAATAAAGTATAAATCTGCCTCTCAGCCCACTTAATAATAACAAAAAATATATATAGTAAAATAACAAAAATACCCTATATATCATTTTGACTCCAAAGATAATTTTGTATGTTTACTTTCAAGTTAAAAAAAACCCCCTTTAATCTCCTACCCGCCAAACGTTTCTGTTACAAGAGCAAAACCGTAATCCAGGGTACCCAGCCTAGAGCTACAGCGATTGGCCATGTTGATTTCACCATAATTTCTCTATTTTGTTATGTTATTTGGCGAGGGGAATAAAATCAAAATAAAAATTGATTGGTTAGCCATAAATGTATATACAGACATGAGCCTAGACCTTTGTTTAAGAAATGAGCTGTCAGAGAAGAGTGGTGCAGTTGGGATGGGTCACCTCATTCTTGATTACCCGGGTGTTATAAGACCCACATAATCCACACTTATGATATAACCAGTGGAATTGTGCAGACCCCTTCTGATCACAATCATTGCACAGTATATCCTGCATTAAAATATGAACATCGCAGGTCTCAACGTGAAGTATAATCAAGAAGATAAACAACCACTTCTGAATTAGACTATAATTAAACAACGATGGCTAGATTTTAATTTGTCCTAGTAATGCAGCACAAGTTGAATGCTTTCACTCAGTTTTAATCTCAGTAAAAGCCGCAATCCCCTCGGGAATTAAGAAAAACCCATTCCTTCTTTCATGTAAATGGAAAGAAGAAATTTCACCGGGAAACTGGCACGCTTGTGAGAAATCCGGCGGAGGGAGGAAAAAGCGAAGAGATTTCAAGTTTGTGTGGATAGGGTATGAACACATAATTCTGGGAACCCATACAAATCTATTGCAATGAAGGGTTTCTTTCTGTTCCTCTCCTTTCTGTTTTTTGGATCAATAAAAGAAGATTGAAAGAGATAGCTCTGTAAACTATAATTGAGATATTTTCTTGTTTCAGTAGAAAAAAATGCTGCGTTATGATGACTTTCACTAGAATGCAAAGCACCGGAGAGATCAATTGTAGAGGCAGGAGTACCTGACAACGATCCCTGTATTCCTCTGGCAGCTCCTCAGCAGCCAACAACGCATCAAGCATGCCGAAATAAACCTGGGTGGGTTTACAATAATTGTTATAATAACATAACGGATGAATAAACCTGGGTGGGTTTACAATAATTGTTATAATAACATAACGGATGCTTCACGCATTTCATAGCCAAGTAAACAGAAAGACTACGATGACAAAATTTTGTGCCTATCATTATATTAATGATTCAGTAGAATTTAACAAATAATGCTGATGGGATGTATCCTGTGCAGGATGGAGAGGATAGACTTTATAGTTCTATAGCGCAAGGATGAAATCCATCAAAACAATTATGATACCTGAACCACAAGAAAGTTCTTATAAACTAGTCAACTGTGTATTAGATCTTTCTTGTTGCCCAAGGGAATGAAGTTCACGTTTAATGGGTATTATCGAATGTGCAAACGATCCTCGATTACCTTGAGAATTTTATTGTTTAGAAGGGAATTTATCCTAACGATGAATTTCTGTTCTAACAGGGAAGAATGTTTCCTTGAGGATAGGAAGAAGCTGTCCAACCTTTTCCTTCAATCAGCAAGAGCACAAGGAAACAGCAAATGGCAGTCATTCCAGTGGTCCCCATAAAGCCATTCGAAAAGCTAAATCAAACTGAAAATTCTAGTCTTCTTGGTATCAAAAGAATAAACAACCAATAAGCATCCTAGAAAAGCTAGGTAAATTCTGTAAAATATATAATTATGGGTTGGGGAAATCCAATTCTCGACAAGTAACAATACTTGTTTGTTTATCCCCAATTTCTAAACCTTCCTCTCTTGGTAAAAGGCATTCTAGTTCAACTGATCATCAATTTCACTGTCATCTCCTCAAGTGCCCCTGGTGAGATACAAACTATATTACAATGAACAAGGTAATGCACATCTCTGACGATAACAACTATAGCAAGAAATTGTGCTCTTACCGCCATATCTCCCAAGGATTTGCAGCATATTGGGCAAGTATAGTGACTGCAAGTGTATGCCTACAGAACATGAGATGGAGGAGAAAAATAAGCCACCTTTCTGAAATGCACGAATCAAGATAAATGAAGAAAAACGGATGAAACATGTACTGAAAACAAGAGAGGGTATACAAAACCTGAAAGCATGAGGAATGCATATAATGGCCACAAGGTAATGCTCTGACTGTTGCACTTGATGTGAATAAAAAATCGCAGCAAATGGGGCAGTTAGTTTCTAAACCTTTCTCCAGGCACTTGTGGTTCACTAACTTAATCCCCAAACAACAGTTGCAAGTCATGCAATGAAAGAAATCAATACCAAGACCCTTCCCAACACGGCATAAATTGCAAAATGGGCAATGATATACACTCCTGAAGTCGGAAATACATTCATGAAAAAAGTAAAATGACTAACAAAACCATAATAGAAACAAAAGCTAACATAGAAATGTTCAATAATAAGATGGTTGTCATTCAAAAGCAAACTAACCAGCTCAATTTTAGTTTTCAAGAAATTCTATCAACTTGAAACGCCAGACTTTCAGAGGAAATAGAACCTACTTTTGAGCAATGCAAATATGTTCTGTCCATCAATATTTGATATCACACAGTTTCCCCATATGTATTTCCTAATTTAGTGAACACGACAAGTCATGAGGAATGAGCTTATGATTACATCAAAATCACATGGCAAGTTTTTTTTTTTTTTCCTAATTTTTCCAGTTAGAATAGGCAATACCAGTTCTCCGTCCCTAGACTTCTTGAAATGTCATTTCAATTCCTTCAAGGAATGGTACACCGATCCTCCCTAATCTGACTTCTTCTTACAGTATGATTATTAATTTCTTATTCAATTTGGCCTGTCAGGAGAAATGGATGGCTTTAGCATGTGATGCCCAGCAAGTAAAGCATGTCAGCGCCAACACCAATGCACAAGGTGCAAAATTTATGGTTTGTGGCACCTGATTGATGCCAATGTCAGTTAGAAGCAGAAAACTACAAGTTTCCACACATAGGCTGCTGAAGTTAACTACCCATCATAATAATTCAGTATTCAAATGATTAATTAGGATAGACAAAGATAATGCAAATTTGAAGCTATACAAACATTTAGAGTGACTTATATCTATTTAAGTGGCAAGTGGCATTCTAGGAATTTAAGATGGAACTCTTTTTTGGATATATATATATATATATTCAAGTAGATGTGAACTCCAGTTACAGCAGATGAATTTAATATGCCCAAGGTTCTTTAGTTTCTTTCCACATATCTAAGCAATAGATAACCATCACAAAAGAAATCAAGCTGTTTCTGGACCAGGGAAAAGGACCTCTATCTATTCATGTTATTTGTTCATTCTCAAGCCAAAGCAACATTAAAATAATAAAACAAGTTTTAAATGTTTTTTGTTCATTGAATCTAATGAGTTTGACAATTGGTTGATAGAAAAGTTAGAATTGCATACCTTTCATCATCAAAAAACTTGCATATGTTGCAATAATATTTCGCCATTGAAAGACCATTGCATGTTGGTGTTGCACAGATTTGCCCTACTGGTTGGACCTTCAGGCAGCGCATGCACATCATTTCCAGTGTTGCTTTTCTATGGTGATTGAACAAAACATCATACATTCAGAATTCACTTGAAACCTGAAATGCTACGAATCATATCAAGCTTTACCTGTCCATCGTGTGATCACTAACTTTGTCATGGCAAAATCTGCAAGCAAACAGCTTACCACAGCAAGAAGCACGAAGTTTACAGTTTCTCTTGTAGTGTTCACACCCATATACTTGTTTTTCAGGGTCTCGAAATGTTGGGAAGCATCCCATTACATCAGCAGTAGTAGAATTTTCCCCTGCAGTTTCTTGAGGTGACTTCTGCTGAGCAGCTATCCAGCGGCTAGAACAAACCATTTACATAACAGTAGAATTCATGATCAGGAAAGTAAGGCCTTCTTTAAGAAAGATAAAAAAAGAGCTAGCAACTAAATAATCCAAGCACGTGCTAAGGTATCAGATTGGAGAAAAATAAAGAACATCATAATCACCAGAAAATAACCTTGTTAGAAGATTTTGAACAAGATAGGATTTTCTCCTAGGATCAAGAGTTGAGTCCCTATAAACCTTTCTAATCTCATATTCAAGCTCATTTTGATTCATGCGGAAGATATCTTTCCATCCAGGCTTAAACAGATCACTTTGGTCTAAACTTTCTTGAAACTCTCTGCCTGTAATAAGAAGAGCTGAAATTAGTGAAATACTCATCATTAGCCTGCAACCAATCATGCCTTTGCTAGAAAAATTCAAATAAACATGGCATTGCACAGTATTTCAAGCAAAAACCAAAATCTCTTATGCAGGAGATACCTTCTTCTTTATAAATTGTATCTCCTGATGGTTCAGTCTGCACAAGTGATGCTGAAGTTTCTTTCCAGCATTCATTAAGCCACTCATTAAACATTGTGTTTCTTGTTGCCTGTTTCCATGTGTCCATCATTTTATTTTGTTCATCTTGAGTCAGGGCAGAAGTTACCCAAGGCAACATAGATTGCAGTACTTCAGCCCCTGTGGTCCCAATTATGCGACCAACTAACCTGTCTTGCTCCTGAATTGAAAAATGCCTGTCAAACAGTGGCCACAACTCAAGTTCTTCTCTATTAATATGTTGATCTAAAGTAACTCTTATAGATTTGCACATCCATTGAATCTTAGTGGCTATCTCATTGTACTTTCCCATGTAATCATTGAGATGGCCAATAGAATGCTCCAGGGTACTTCCTGTTGGGTCCTCCATCACTTGAAACTTCCGCAAATTTTCATGAAGGTCTGAAAGCTCAGAAAGGACAAATGAAATGTCTTCAAATAATTCTTCCTCCTGCTTATGGTCTAGTGAATAAGAATGGCTAACATTATGAAGTGCCTCTTTAGCCTCTAATGCTGGAAAAACAATTTCATCCTCAGCATTGCTATGAGCTCTGTATAAGCCCCATAATAGACGGAATCTTCCAATGAACTGCTGAAGAAATTCCTCATCGCAATCACTGAGGTTTCCAGATTCAACATCAAGATACTCCAAGTCTTTGCTTATGGCTTTATGAAATTTAAAAATAGTATCTATCGGTCGTTCTGTATACCCCATATCAGAAGACACCGTATCTGCTTCCCAGACAAAAAGACTGGAGTTAAGGGCTGGAGCAGAGGATTTGACAGATAAAGATCGCAAAGACTTGGTTGTGGAAAGTGAAGTCAATCCCAGATTTTTGCTGTTTACTCCCAAACCTGGGACACAACAAGACCGATCAGAACAAGATGGTTCATGGGCATCTGGAGTCTCTATGGGGTTGCAGACATTGCTATTTTTGCAAGATCCTGAGATGTTTCTTTTTTGTGGCCTTTTGATACCTTCACTGATTGACACAGGACTATCCTCTGAACAAAACACACATAAACAGGCACAGCATGATGGAACAAATTTTTCCTCAATATCAGCTGGACAGCAATGGATTGCACTTGAAGACAAACACACACCTTGGCTATGACCCTTGCATGCCCAACCAGTAAAAAGAGTTACAAGAGCTGTGTCTACTGCTGGAGCTGAGCCAAAGTAACTCATTAGAATTGAGTAAGTAATAGTGATTTTTTAATAGAAAGTATTCATAATATGTGGCTACAAGAAGCATAATATAGAAACCTGCTGATTGCATATTTTTTAGGAAATTCCTGGCCTCGTGTTCTGTTAGCAACCCCACCAGCCATGGCAAGACACGCTCAATCACTTTCAAAGGCATCATGCACAAGCTCTGGTATAAAAGTTCCTTCTGTTTTCTGAAGCTAAAATGCTTACGGGCAAGTGGAAGAACCTAGAAATGCAAGGAGCTTAGCATACAGAATTGAAGAATCAAAAGGGGATGTTTGGCGCTAAAGTTTTCTAGTCATGCAGCACCAGTGACTTGTCTTTAAAAGACCAGAGTGTCTAATACAATCTTTCTAAGAACCAGGTGATGTATTTTATGTTTTAACTAAGCACCTCCATACATTATCAAACGCTCCAACTCCCATGACTGGCTCCTTTTGACAAGACACAGTGATGCTAGTTCAGTATTACTGGAAAATTGATGCATGACTTGGTGAAAATGCCGAACATCCCTTGAAAGAGATATTGTCTAAAGAAGGAAAGCTAACCTGAATTTCCTCATTGTGGAAGTGCCTTTGTATAGTTTCTATTATTTGATCAGCATGCGAGCATAGCTTTGCATAAAAATCAGCTACAGAGTTAGAGCTTGCACCTGCACTTTGAATGCTTTCAATTATACTTCTGAACTCGTTAAATTGATTTTCTTCTTCTGCATGCTCTTTTGAGAATGAAAATTCTCCACCTACAGCAGGAAATATGACTTTGTCCTCAGCAATACTGTAATCAGAAAAGGAAAAATGTTTCAGACAGAGAGTTCAAATCACGACTAAGATTTATATGACAATTGAAAAGTTCAAAATTGGCATGTTGAACATTTGAAAATACAGTATGGTGCCCAACAGATCCATGTCGAAACAGAATAATTGCATGCATGTTGTTCTGCTTCTGGGGCTTTTCCAGGAGTCTTTCAGATACACCATTATCATGTAACAGCATCTATGTGGCAGATGATAATTTTATAGAAGCCTAGGCAAGCTTATTTCAGCATACTCCGACCTATGAAGATAAACATTTATTCTAAGAATAATGATGCACTACAATGTCTCCCAATTATGAGAGGAACAAATAATTCTAGATCATATATGGGTATGACAAAATTAAGAAGTTAAGAAAAGGCAAAAAGAAAAAGGTGCGAAATAAATATCTCTTTGGCTGCAAAGTTAAACAATAGAAAGGAAAAATACCTGTGGAAGATGCAAACTTCAGCAATGAATTGCAGCCGCTCATCAAATGCTGATAAATTAGTAAAATCTCCAGAGCTTTGTATCTTCTTAGCCTCATCAGCTATTTCATTTAACTCCCTCTTAATAGCATTATGCCAAAGAAGAATTTCATCTATTGGATTTGTTTCCATGGTATCAGAATCCTCATTACTTGGCTCCAAATATTTCCTTTTCCCAGTCTTGGGTTTCTTACAGGTACATTTTTCTTTATCCAGTTCCAAAGTTAACATGCTAGTAGGAGAATCCTTCTGGCTTAAAACCTCATGATTATCTACATAACTTTCAACTGCATCTGTGCTCTTCTTCCCTTCCATCCAGGTGAAAATAACCTATTTTGAGAAAGCATTTTAATCAACCACACATGCTGTGCATAATATATCCAACATGGGGGGAAATGATGGATGAAAAGTGCTTGCCTGTTGCAGAAGCTTTTCATTTGGAATTATCATGCTTAGGCACTTGAGCATGTCTTGGTATTCAACTGGTGAAATAGAGGATGAAAGCCAAGGAAGAAACTCAGCCAACATGTTAACAGGAATGCTGCATATAAACTGCCAGATTAGAGATGCCTGCTCCTCGACTGAGAACTTCTCAATAAGCAAGGGAAAAACCTGACATATCAAATAGTGAAATGACTAACATAGATATTTGCAACATTCTTATGCCTGGAATAAATAATTGTTAAAACCTAAGTATCGTGCTGTAACCTATCCAAAGGTATTCTCTGCTCCAACGATCATTTCCTTCCTGCTAAAAGGCCATTTGTTTTGCCTTTATGGTATTTCAATGATATGGTAAATTAACTATCTGGAAGAGAAATGATCTCACCTTTCTTTGAAGAGATTTCATATTCACAACATGCTACCAGATTGGCAAGAATCATATATGATAATTCAGTTCCACTCATTGATGCACAAGGATACACAAGAAAGACATGTGGACACATTACTTTCTATACAAGATCAAACTGTCACACACTTCCCTTGGTCCTAATGCACCCGATACATCATATTATATTTTTTAAATTGTTACCTTTATGAAACTTTCCTCCTTTCATGTAACTGATACATCCATGCTCTGACACATTATATGGCAGCTGCATGCCTATTCTATTTCTCAAATGGTTTCATTGTATTGTGCCTGACTGTCACAAGGTAAGCGCCCTCTTCCCTCCCCCTCCCCAACCACAAGCTCAAGAATTTCTTCCACATATAAGAATTTTTATCTTGAAAAATATAGAGTATACATCCTTTGTATGCACAGCCATCACACTAAGTCCATGACGAGAAATCGAAACCATACATGAAATGTGGACAAAGAGACTCCTAGCATCAAGTCAAATGGCTAGAATGTAAACTAGAGAAGCATATGGCAATTCAGGAGATTATCCAAAACAATAGAATAGCATCCCTTGATTTGAGATAGAGAAAATTTACAAAGATTGAGTTCTGAACCTATAATTGACAGCATTTTTCAACTAAAGAGCTAGAGCTGAATTAAAACTACATATATATATATATATAGTCGAAATTTAGGTAATGAGTCCCTCAGCTGGAAAAATAAAACGTCATGACATCTTAAAAATGCTTCTCTAATGTATTAATTACAACATTATTTTTTCAACATGCAAGTTATATCTACCCATCAATTACATGCCATATCTCATAAATAAAGAGTATTCTCATTGAACTGTGTAGACGGAAAGTAAATAAAGGGCAAAAACGAAACCTCACCTGCTGCTCTTCCTTGGCCATATGCTGACTAAGTGATGTCTGAAGGACTCTGGTACAGGATGCTAACTCACGTGGAAAACTTTCATCATTTTGAGTGTAAGAATTTAGAAGCTCAAATAATTGATCGAAAAGATTGCTTTCACCCTTGTGTTCTAATGAATACGAGTTTGCCACATTCTTCACACGATTATCAAGAGCTGGAAAGATAACCTGCAAAACAAAATCAATATCTTTTTATTTTATTTTATTATTATTATAACAACTACTACTACTACAGTACAAGTTTCCAAAAAATTTCAAGTTATTATCCTTATACCAATTATTTACACACACACACAGAGTACTTTCTTTAAATCATAATTAATTACTATACCTGCAAACAAAAACATTAAACAGTTATTATTAAAAAAATCAAAGGATACATAAAAAAGCAAAAACGAAAAAGGCAGACCTCATCTTCAGCATTAGAGTGATACTTAGAAACCAAGCGGAGAAACCGGTAACGTTGAAAGAGCGGTTTAATCTCCACAGTCTGATGACCGGTAGCAAAAGCCAGGGTTAATAGGTGGAGCGTGTCAAGCTCATTCCGAATCGCCTTATGAAAGTACAAAAATATCAAAATCGGCGATTTCGTGTCTTCTCCTTCGCTTTCGAAACCACCTTTCGAATCCACTCTCTTCGCCGATTTTGACAAAACTACTCCCTTTCCACGCTGCTGTATTTCCGGTAACGACGTCGCCATTTTCGAAAAGCACTCTCTCCACTCACATAAAAAAATATATATATATTTTTTAAATCTTTGTTTGGCAGTTAGTTTTGCTTTGTGTTTTTTTTCTGTGTCTGTTTTGTTCATGGAGATATGGCTGATAAGGGAGCGTACTGATAAGGGAGGTAAGTTTATATAGTTGGATTGGTGCCACGTGGAAGACCAGTTGACACGGTGGATAGTGACGTAAGCAGGAGTTAGTATTTTTTTAAATGATTACACGTGAGGGAAAGATATGGCACGTGAGGAAGGGTGAGGTGCTACTCTTTACTGTAGACGGTCAAAATTTGAATGAAAAGTTAAAACAAAGCAGCTCGAGGAGGGGAGTACTGACTCCAGAGTGACTTCTGACCTATGTAGCTGTTGAGGCGTGTAAAATTAAACCACTCCAAAAGTTAAACATATCACTTGCCCGCGGCTCATATCAAATATTTTTAATATAAAAAAATTAAATATTATTAATATATTTTCTAGAAAAAATGTAATTATGAATTAAAAATGTAATACATAACATATTTCTAAAAAATATTAATACCATGATTAATCCAGATTAACATGTGAAACTCGTAATTTGATTTATAAGATTGTAATAATTCAATAAAAAATAAATTAAAATTAATTATAAAATTTAATTCTCAATCAATTTAATAGTAAATAATAAAATTTAAAAAATTAATTATAAAAAAAATAAAAATAAAAAACTTAAAAAAATTCAAGTTAACTTACAAAGTACGCGACGTAATGCATGTTTCTCACTTAGATTTAATAATTTTTTTAAAAAAATATTTTTTTATTTAATTAAACAATAAAAAAATAGATACTTGTAAAATTAAAAACATTCTTTTAAGACTATGATAATTCCACAGTAAGCAAACTAAAATAAATTATAAAAATCAATTAAAAAATTAATTAAATTTTAAAAGATAAAATTCAAAACAAATCAAAGAAAAACTTTATGTTAAATAATAAAATTTAAAAAAATTACATAACAAAAAGAAAGAAAAAAAAACAACCCAAAAAAATTAATAACAAATTAAAAAAACATTTTTCAAAAAAGGAAAATTGGAGCAGGGATATTTTATACAAAACAAAAACTCATTTTTCAATAGATTTTTTAGCTTAAAAAACCATATAAGTCTAAATAAATATATTTAGAATTTTAAATAATTTAAAAATTAATAGAAAAATCAACTCAAATCAAACAACTTTTTAACGTTATATCTACTCTCTTGAAAACAGTAAAGGTTAAAAAATATTCTAGTAAAATTTTTTTTATCAAATAAAATCTGTTAATATTATAATCAAGTTTTTTTCATTGTAAAAAATATTATAAATTGATGAATTTTTCTTTCTTCCACTTGAATCTGATATTTTTTTGCTTTTATCTCAAATAATAAAAAAAACAAAAAAAATGAAATTTTTAATCAAGAGTGAGTTTTAAGAAATTATAAATAGTAAAAATACATTAATTGAAAAGTCAGAAGATTAAAGTTAACTTTTGTATTAAATTTGGAAGATATGGAAGATATATATCACTATATATAGTATTTGTGACATCCAAAAATAGACAGGAATTATTATAGTATTTGTTTGATTTGGAAGATATATCACTATATACGTATTAATGGGGAGACGTTGAAGGTTGGTGGCAATGAGGAGGAGCACACGGTAAACGTGTGTGGAGCGTGTCATGTAGCGGTCGCCACTTGACCAGCCCGCGCTCTCACAAGCCCTCACCAGCCCTCACCTCTTTTTATTTATTAGGTCGCTATTATTCACAAGTCATACCTCATTGCTAATTAAGGGTTTTTATGGACTAATTTGCCCTTCAAGACAAGTTTTTACCAAATAAATATTCATAGTTAAGTGCATATTTAATTAATGGCATCACTCAGTGATCTTCACTTTGAGATTTTAGTTTTGTATTTTTATTCTATTTCTATCGAATAATATATATTAAAATGCTTTGAAAGTTCATAATAAGATCAGTTTTCTGTTTGATATTATAGACTTTTAAAGCATACTAACTTGTAATATTTTTTTTCTCTCTAAAGATATATTGATTATATTTAAAAGAGAATTTCTTAAAATGATGTTTGTGTTATTGCATTATTTAACCTTTTTTTAAATGCAGTTTTCTGAATCTAAGAATTACTTTAATAAGAGAATATGTATTTATGTAATATGAAAGTTATTAAAAAGTTATAAATCATAAAGTTCAGTATTTTCAAAATATTTTAATATTTATTAATTTTAATCAAATGCTATTATTTGTTTTAAATATCTGTAAATATAATATAATAATCAATTATTTTGTACCATAATATTAACAAAACCTAAACGATGTGGCTAAATAATTACAACCACAATCACAAAGCACTGTTTATTGAAACAAAGATTTATTTCATTTTTTAGATTTTTTTTTTAATTTTACTTTCTAACAATCCAATTATTTAAAAAAAAATCATCATTTTTTTTAATAAAATCAATGTGTCTCTTGTTTTTGGAATCGACATTAAAATTCTTTCATTTTATAAAAAATTAATTAATAAAAAGTAATAGCAATTAAAAAAGACAAGTCTAGAAAATAAATAAATAATACATAGTTAAGGTAACATTTCTTAAAAAAATAAAGTGAAAACGATATCATTCCTTCCTCAAGCAGCTTAATCATTTACATAAATACCTGAAACTAGTGTTATTTTAATAGAAACGATGCTTCATTTATTGACAATATATATATGGTACCGGCTTAATGTCGACTGATTTCATGCCGTAGATTTTAAGATTATAAGGTTAGTGTGAGTTCAATCAAGTTAATTTTTATTTTTAATTAAATATTTTATTTTAAATTTATTATTTAATAATTTAAAATTAAGTTTCATAATTTATTTTAATTTTTTTATTATAATCTTATAATTTGATTTACGTATTTAACAAATTAATCTATTATATCCAATACATCTTAATTTTAATAGTTTTTAAAAATAATATCTATCTAATATATCATTATATTAATATTTAAAAAATAATAATTTAATATACATTAAATTTTGAGTTTATAATTATTATTTTACTAAAAATTATATTTATAATTTTTTTTATTTTTTTTACCTTTTAAAATATTTTTAATGTAACTTATAGCATATCACTGGCTAATAATCTAGGAATAATCAAGTGCAAACAATCTCTAGATCTATTTAAATTGAGATGATATATCATAATGGCATTCAACGTAATTTAAATAAAAAAGACATCAGCATACTCAATATTGCAAATATTTGAAGTGCTAAATATATCTAATATTATCTATAATCTATAATGGCCGTAATAAAATCCAGAGTTTCAAAAAAAAAAAAAACGTTACAGTGGCTTTGAATTGCCAAAAATCGAGACTGGCTTGATTGGTAGAAACACATTGAAAAACCATTATGTTTTATTCTCATTATAATTAAAATCTTCATATTTTAATATAAAGAGGTTTAACAGAGGATTAACAAAATGTTTCCTATTATATTGAAATTAAAAAAAAGTAAACTACGATGTGAATTCACTATTTATTTTTTTATAAATCATAATCCATCACTAGAATAATACTTTTGTTTTTGTTTTTAATTAATTTTTTTTAATTTTATTATTTAATTTTAGATTTATTAAATATTGAGCTTCATAAATTTATTTATTTATTTATATAAAATTATTCTGATCTTATAATCTAAGTTAGGAATTTAGCAAATTAAATCTATTTTTGTTTTAGTTTATTTTTTTAATATTATATTGACTAGGAATTTAACTTCGTAATTTATCTTGACTTACTTTAAATGAGGCTATCTTAATCTTATAATCAAAATAACGAGTTTGATGAGTTAACCTAACTTGCTGTAGATTATTTCTTTTTTAATTTTATTTTTCAACATTGAATAAATTATGAATTGAACTTTATTTTTTATTTTATTTTTCTTTATATAGGGGATGTAAATTCACTATTCACTTCTTCATAGATCATCACCCTTCATTATAATGATTCTTTATTTATTTATAATTAAATATTTATAATTTTATTATTTAATATTGGGTTTATTAAGGATTAAATTTCATGATTTATTTTTGTTTGCTTTCTATTACCTTAGTCTCATAACCTTAGTTATGGGTTTTGCAGGTTCACCATGAGTTTTTTTTATCATTTTTAATTGAAGGTTTTTTTCAATTATAATCTTTAATATTGGATTGATTATGAATTGAATTTTATAATTTATTTTGATTTGTTTTCTATGAGGTTATCTTAATCTCATGATTTAAGTTGAAAATTTAAATTGTTAACATTAGTTTATTCAAGTCATTTTTTGTTATTTTTTTAAATTATCATTCAACATTGACTTCATTACTAGTTGTGATTCATGATTTATTTTGGATTATTTTATATAAGAATATAAATTTACTATTTATTTCCTTGTAAAGCATCATCCTCTATTAAGATAACATCTTTTTTTTTTAATTTAGACTTATTTAAATTTGAGTTTTATAATTTATTATATTCTCATGATCCAAATTACAAGTTTTACAAGTTAATTCTGAGTATTTTTTTTTGTTATTTGATTTTTTTTTTAATTTCATCCTTCAACATTGAATTAATTATCAATTGAATTTTGTAATTTATTTTGATTGCTTTTTATAGAACTATCCAGATCTCATGACCTAGATTATGAGTTTAACAGGTTAATATGGGTTGATCTGAGTTTTTTTTATCTTTTTTTTTATTTCATTATTGGACATTAAGTTAATTGTAAATTAACCTTTATAATTTGTTTTAATTTGATTTTTATGGAATTATTACGGTCTCATGACTTAAATATTAGATCTATCAATTAACTTGAGTTAACTTGGATCGATTTAATAATCCCAATATTAAAAAAAAAAAGATATTATCTTGAAATTTTTTTAAATTAAAGTATATTTTTACTAGTCATTTAAGTTTTTTTTTTAAACCTGTCAAGTTATCTAAATCACATTAGATAAATCACCATATAATCTAAATGATTTTCTACTATTAAACACATTTTCAATATTTGGATGTTATTTTACATTTAAAAAAATTTAATCTTCCTTGTAACCCAAGCTAATGACCCAATTTTGGACTAGAATGGGAGAAAAATAATCTCAAGATTCTCCTGGTACAATTGCTTGATTTTTATATTAATTTTATTATAATTTTACTTTTAATTTTATTCTTGTTTATATTTAATATCTTTATTTTATATAATCTTATTTATTTTTTTATTTTTTTATTTTTATTTTTAGATATAAAAATATAAATTGATAGAATTATGTTCTTAGAGTCAACAATCAACATTTGATCATTAAATCCTCTGCAAACAGTAGCTCTAATTGGATTTAAGTATAAAAAAACACATTTGAAAGCCAATTAAATAAGAAAATTTACCATGAAGAGCCCTGTTGATTTGTGTACATGTTTTCATTGTTTTTCACTTTAGATTCTTTTCTTTCAATCTTGCCACCTCTTAATAAATCAAAGGTAACTTATCTTTAAAAGCAAAAATTAATTATCAAAATGAAAAAAGATTTACTGTGCAAATACACATTAAGATGTGCGAGGCTGAGAGTGCATCTTTCCATAATAAATAGCCACACCATTTAGTGTATTACTAGATGCCATGTCTCAGCACTACCGTGGATTTGTAGCATATCTATGCATTGTCGTCGTGAACTTATAAAAAAATTATATTGAAAAAAATTATTATAATTTATAATATTTTAAAAGAATTACAAATTTTCTTTGAAAAAACATAAAAAAAATTATATATAAAAATATTATAGCAATTTATAGTGTTTTATAAAGAAATATAAAATTATACTTTTCAACCAGCTCCATATTAAAAAAATAAAATTAACAAAAATAATTTTAAAAAAAATCATAACAAAAAAATATATGGGTAATGAATGTAGCAATTTATAGTGTTTTAAGAGAAAAAAAATACAAAGCTAGATTTTCACCTAGCTTAATATTAAAAAAAAAAAAGCAATGAAGAGAATTTTGAAAAAAAAAATATATAAAGAAACAAAAATCATAAAAACAAAGAAAAGAGAAAAAAATAAAAAAAAATTTATGTAGAGAAATATTATAGCAATCTATAATATTTTGTGAGGAAAACTACAATTGTAATTCTCAACTAGTTTAATATTAAAAAAATAAAATCGATTAATATAATTTTAGAGAAAATCATAAAAAAACCATAAAAATTACATGGAAAAATATAGTAGCAATCAAAAATATTTTTTTAAAAAAAACTACAAAGCTAAATTCTTAATCATATCAATATTAAAAAAATAAATCTAACAAAGATAATTTCAAAAAAAAATTCATAACAAAAAATATATGGGAAATGGATGTAGCAATCCATAGTATTTTAAGGAAAAAAAGAATAAAACTAGATTTTCAACTAATTTAATATTAAAAAAATAGAAGCAATAAAGAGAATTTTGAAAA
Organism: Populus pruinosa; assembly: GCA_026413675.1. Classification (NCBI taxonomy): domain Eukaryota; kingdom Viridiplantae; phylum Streptophyta; class Magnoliopsida; order Malpighiales; family Salicaceae; genus Populus; species Populus pruinosa. The sequence continues at coordinate 7,950,888 of JANKMR010000020.1, forward strand.
AAATCATATAAAGAAACAAAAATCATAAAAACAAATAAAATAAAAAAATAAAAAAAATCCATGTAGATAAACACTATAGCAATTTATAATATTTTGTGAGGAAAACTATAGTTGTAATTCTCAACTAGTTCAATATCAAAAAAATAAAATTAATGAAAATAATTTTAGAAAAAATAATAAAAAACATAAAACTTACATGGAAAAATACTATAGTAATAAAAAATATTTTTTTTTTAAAAAACATAAAATTAAATTCTTAATCATATAAATATTAAAAAAAATTATCTTTGTTAATTTTAGAAAAAAAAATATAAAAAAATACACTTAAAAATATTATAGCAATTAATAATATTTTAAAGAAAAAATTATACAACTAAATTTTTAATTAGTTTAATAATAAAATAATAAAAATAATTTAAAAAATATATAAAAATTTAAAAAGAAAAAAAAAGATAATTTTTTTAAAAAAAATATATGTGAGGAATAGATAAAAAATAGAAAAAAAAATAAAACAAAACAAGACAAAACATATGAGAGAAGCTACCCGAATTCCCTACGCCGCCCCACTTTGTTTTTTTTTAGATTAACGTGGGTGTCCAGGCCAGTTTGCGCGCACCACGACTAATTTCATGGGCCCTGAAGTTAACAACCATGTAAGTCTCCAGTGGCCATCATATGAGCAACTAAGGACTCGAACCTGAGACTATAGAAGAAGCAAACCTCTTAATCCCAAATTCTTATCACTTGACCACTATCTAGATGACTTTGTTCTTCTAGCAAGTGGAGACGTGGAGTGAAGGAGGCCGCATACTCCATTGTCAACAACCAAAAAGTATTGAGGTTCAAATTCATTCTTCGGTTGTCTATTAATTTGTTCTTCGGAATTAGTTTTTAATCATTTTCAGTTGTTGACTCTCTGACTTTTCAACTAGATTGAAAGGCTGCTGGACATTGAAAGTAAATATTTAGGGTCTTTTTAGGAATTCGGTTAAAATTGTATTCTTTTAAATTTTAAATTTTTTTAGTTAAAAATATATTTTATATTTTATATTTTTTTTATGAGTTAATTTTAAAAATAATTTTTTAAAAATAAAAATTATTATTTTAATATATTTCTAAAAAAAATATATTTTAAATTACAACCGCTGTTAAAATTCTAAACTAAACAAGCTTTTAGTATTTTCTTAGTAATTGGTCGGTCGCTGTGGGCTTTTCACTTTAAAGGGATTTCTTGGGCTGTCATCAGGGTGGAACTTAAATTCCATGTAGTTTTACTTGCTCTTCCATAACAGCCACTTTGCTTGTATTTAGGAAGCATAAAGTTTTCTTACATAAATATTGACTTTTTAGTAAGGTTCTATTGTAAATATATGAAAAAGGTTTTACTGTATAGAAACTTCATCATCTGTCTCCGTTTTCTCTTGCATATTTTTCTTCTTACAATAATTGAATTATCAACTGCCCATGTTCGTTGCGGTAACAAATTTAAGGTATCGGTAATATTCTTGTGAGAATATATTTTTTTTAAATAACAAACTTAAACTCTCCTAATATATTAATTTACTAATCCGGTCAAAATCTAATATGATTAAAAATATTATAAAATAATGATATTTATTTTTTTTCTCTTAACAATGTTGTCTTTTTAACGTAAAAAAGGAATGATTGTTCTTGAGGAACTCTTTGACAATTTATTGTAGAATTGTTTTTTGATATAACATAATTGATATGATGCGTTTAAAATCAACTGAATTTTTGATAAAAATAATTTTTTGGCTTGAATTTTTTTTTTAAATTATATATTTTTTTAATATTAAAATAATAATATATTAAATAAATTCTAACCAATTGAGATTAACCTGATGAATTTTTAATCGGATCATGAACATTCCAGTTAAGTCACGTATCTCTTTATTTTCCCTTCCTTTCAAGGTGTTGATGGAGCTTTGATGTGACTTTGGTGACCAATTCTGCTTCTCTCTCCTCCTCTTGGTCTTCACGCCTGACTTATCTGATCACTTGATAAATTAAAAAATAATAAAGTTCATTAATGAGAAACAAATTTTATAGTAGACAAGGTCATTGTCACAGCAGTCAACAAGTTTAATTGACCATTGCATTAAATCACAGCAAGGTTAATTCTATTTAATTGATGACCATTATTTATACGTATCCCATTTGGCCAATCAGGCTGAAACTAATTCTTTATCAACAACCGTCACTTTCACAAGTATATGAAAATACGTACCACTCCTTAGTGAATGTATAATTCTCCTGGATTTAAATACAAAAATAAATAAATAAATAAATAAATAAATAAATAATATTGGCAGTCTATGTGATTGTGTTGATCTCTTGAACTAAGTTTACCATTTAATTGTCTATATTACAGCTTGATTATCACATAGGTTTGTATTTTTAATTTTAGTTCTTTGAGGAAAACGAAATCTACACTTGGAAAAGTATTAGGTTATTCATAAAAAAACAAGATATAGGCTAATTTACGTGATAATCACTCTAAATATTCCCCTCAAGAAAACGTCATTATATCATGGATGATATGTACAACCTACATGGACGAAAGGCAATATTTTAATAGATAAGATAGCATTTTGTCATGAAAAAAATTAATTCAATAGATAAGCAAAATTTTTTATTTTAAGATCTTAATGGATATGGTGGGATCATGTTTAAATTTATAATTATAACTAACTCAATTTTTAATATTTTATAAATTATAAATTGATTTATTTAGATCCATACAGGTTGAATATATTAAATTAAATTTTTTTTTAATATTACTGATATTCATAATCTTTTATTTTTTGGTGATCATAAGAAAAAAAGCCGTAAATAATTTAATAAATTATCAAATATATTTGAATCATTTATTTTATCTGAAATCTAAATAACAAGAAAGCAAAATTAATTCAGTGATAAAAAAAAAGTGATTATATAAAAAAAAATGAATTTAATAACTGCACTTTCAAGTTTATAAGACACAATATACTTCTCTACTTTCTTATTAATGTTTTTAGCTAGCCACTAAGTAATCAAAAGTAAGTTTTAGAACCGGCAACACAAACATAAAGAATTGCATCTTAGACGACACTAATACAAAGTTTATAATGTTTCAACAAAATTTTAATTTTAATTTTGTAATTAAAAAATATACATAAGATCAAAACATCCCCCAAATAAAAGGATAATTTAAACTAATTCTCATACAAAACTCCTATTTTTTTTTCAGTGGCATGCGACATGCATGGTCCTTAAGAACACTGCTTGTCTTTACCCAACAAAATTCTTTCTCTCTACCCTCAACAATATTACTTTCTTAAGGTCGCTCGCTTCGTGGTATGCACAATATTTAATGAAGAAAATAACAAGAAAAAACTAGTAATCAACCTAGAAATAAGTATCACTTTATAAATTCAAATAAATTATGATATGATAATACATCCAAATACACACTACTATTTATTAATAGGATCTAAACCTTAAAAAAAATAAAAAAATCTAATTTACAAAAGAGAAAAAAATCCTCTTGAAATTAGAAGAAGAGAAGCGCAAGAGGATAGGCGAACAGGAGCAAAGACATTCCACACCTGTTATGAAGTTTGAAGGGAGGAGAATAAGATGTTCTTGTGAGGGCGGGAAAAAAAATCATAAGAAAAATATTATTTAATTATGCCAAGAATTTTTAGGGTTATTTATATGTAGTGGGCTATACACGTTGAGTTAGAGTATATTTGGTATTGTGGTAGCTGTTGTGGTTGTGGTTTAAAAAACGTAGTTTTATAAAAAGTGCTTTTAGTTGAGGTTGGTCTGAAAAAATATATGTTTGGTTAAAACTGTGGTTAAAATTGAGTGTAAGAAAAAAGTTATTTAATGTGTTTGGTTAGAAATTATGGTTCAATTTCATTTTATTGTATAATTACTTAAAAGGACTTAATGCATAATATTAATGAAGTTACATTACAACCAATAAATGTTTGCAAATAGACCTAAACATATTGGAGCAATAATTTATAATTGTGTCATCAAACTTGCAGCAACCCCATCACGTATGTAATCCATTCGTGAAGGCCTTTGGTGTTCTTGGCTCTGTGAATATAGAGCTACATCAATTAGAAAATCATCGGGCACAAAATCAGGATGGCGATCGAACTCCATAAATGCCACATCTTGCATTGAAGTTCTTCTAATGTAATTATGAATTGCCATGGATGCGACAACAATTTGAACTTGTGTCTTGTAATTATAGGATGACATATTCTGTAGGATTCACCATCTTTTTTTCCAAACTCCAAATGTTCGTTCTATCACACAACGCAATGAAGAGTGCATACGGTTGAAAATTTCTTCACGAGTTTGTGGTTGTCCTCTCTTCCTAAATTCTTGCAAATGATATCTCTAACCTCTATATGGACCTAAAAATCCATATTTATTAGGATATCCCGAATCAACCAAGTAGTATTTCCCTGGAAAAACATATAATTGTTTTAAACTGAAAATTGCAAAAAAAAAAAACATACAAAAATTATCATATACATACACATATTACTACCTTCCGGTGGCTTAGGAAATTTTATACGTGGATTGTCAATTGCCTTGAGAAAAATTCGTGTATCATGTGCACTTCCTTCCCAACCCGCCCAAACAAATGTGAATTGCATGTCAAAGCTACATGCAGCCATAACATTCTGGGTCGGCATACCTTTTCGACAGATAAATGGGATTTGCTTTTCAAAAGAAACACATGCATGAATATGTGTACCGTCAATAGCTCCAACACAATTCTAATATACGATAAACCAGCAAAATAACATCAATTTGAGCTGACAAAAAAATTAAATTTCATAAATTCATGAAATACGAATCACCATTAACAAATATGATTAACGACATTACCTTGAAATGTGGCATATACCTCGGATTGTTCATAATTTCCCTTGGTGTGTTTACGAACCCGGGATCTGTAGGTTGAATTAAATCTATAGCAAGCGAACAAACTGATCTAAGAACCTCATTAAAGTACCTACTAATTGTTTCTCCTGAATGTTGGAATCGCTCCTGAACTTCCCTGTTAGAAGCACCCAAAGCTATTGTATAAAGAAATATCCCAACTTTTTCAAAAACACACATTCGTCTAGATGCCTTTAATCCATATTGGTTTTCAAGTATAAAGCACAAACTCTGAAATGTTGTCGCATCCATCCTAAACATGTTTACACAACGCATCCAATGTCCATGTAATATTTCTGTCAACCATTGCATTCCAGTGTTGTACGAATCCATACAAGACTCCTTATATATATAAGTATTATAATATAACACTATGGCACCTGCTGTGCATAAAATCAATTTCTGATTATCGAATTCCCTTTCCCAAAACAACTCACCTTCTTCATCTGAATCATCATTATCATCATTGTCATCATCAGTATCAGAACTATAATTACCACTGCAATCTCCATCGTTTACAGAAGAATTACCATAATTAACATAATCAGCAACGTTGTTCAGTACGTCATCATAATCCCCATCAAAAAGTGTTGAAAACCAGTGCGAATCCATATCTATCATGACATACAAATTTTTTTTGTGAATAATTAAATATTGTATGACTTGTTACAAATAAAAAAAAAAAAGGATAATGCATTCTTGTAAATAAGTGTTATTGTTCATTTTCTTCACGTTGAATGAAATTTTGCTTGGCTTGTAAATTTTATAAGGCTATATTTATTTGCAATTCAATCCTTTACCTCATTTGAAAGTGAAATTGAATTTTTTTTTTCAAAATGCCTATTATCTCTAATCAAAATTTATAATTCTATTTGCTATACATAACATACAAAATAGAATTTCAACAGATCAAAATTGAAATTCCAGAAACAATGAACAAATCACACACAAATTGTTTTTCCTTTTCATTTCCTACTTCCATTATTTCATTCCTTATGCTAACTATAATATATCAACTGTATCATACATCACTAAAAATTGCATTTCCAAAATTGAGCCATATGATTAATTATAATATTTTCATTTCCCTATTACCTGATTCAATAAATAATAATCATGTTTGCCATATTCCCCCAAGATTCAAACTGGTTCTACTTGTAGAATGCTGCTTCAGCATACTGAACAAGAGAATAATAAAATTATATAGAAGAATATATAATGACAAATGTCTTTAACAAAGCTAACTATTTTCTACCCTTCACTATCCCAATGCATATCATAAACAAACATTTAAAAACCTAAGAAATTAAACTGACTATTAATGAATGTCATAACATGAACCAATCAGCTGCAACCTAATGAATTAAATGGAACTTACCTATTACAGATGTATAAATAGCAGCAATCAGCAACACCAGCAATTAAAAACAACCACTCTTTATTGCAGATACTAACACATTCGGTTTCTACCCAAAAAAATTGATAGTATGCAATTGAATAACTTCCCATACTTATTAATATTATATACAGATGTATAAGAATGAAAGTAATATTCCAAAAACTATTACCTAACTTTCAAAAGCTACCATTCAAGAGCAAGATACCAAAGCATTCAAATGTGGCATACACCAACTGAAAATTTTAAAATTAGCAACCTAAACCTACCATTCAAGAGCAATTAACCAAACATTCAAAGTATAATACAAACAAGCAGTAGTCTCGGTTGCATAACTTATTATCACCAACCATTCAACTTCAAAGTAACCGAACTGCAAAGGAGTACTTTAACAAGCTAAACATAACATTCAAATTTAAGCATCCACATATTTAAGGTAACATTAAAAGATAAGCATCCATATAATTAAGGTCTATAATTCAAAAAGTAACATCCATGAAATTCCAACCCAACATCATTATTCAGTCATACATAGATAACAAAACATACATGATAATGGGTTCCAAAAACTTAGCCACGAAAATACACCAAAACATGGGCAACTCCTTCTAATTCCAACAACATTTGCAGCATAGGAAGTCTACAAAACCAGTGGAAAATATTTCAGACAACTAAATATGTTACTTGTCTACAGAATTCAACATAAATACAAAGACATGAATAGGGTAAAGAGCTAAAAACTGACCTTGTCCATCTAAGTTTGTTTGTGTTGGTCAAACATTATTTTCAGCCATGATATTTTTCTATCAATACAACCCATTGCAGCCCACATCTCCCTCTTGCTCCTCACACAGAAGAATTTAGTTGCAAAGGTATGCAGTGCACTACCAAAGGCAACTCCATCAATAGAGTGCAATTCTTCCATTACCTCTTCAATGCTACAACCTTTTTTATCTCTACAAGGAGCTGTGATCCCTCTAGGCATGGAGACAGTCTCAACAATTTTATCCAGACGTGCAACTAGTACTGCTCCCATCCCGGTTCCCTTTTTTTTTTCCGCAATTGAGGAGTAGTCTGATGTGCACTCTTTCTCTTTGAACTGCTGGGGTTGCTGCTACTCTTTGCAGCATTGCTTCCACTGTTTGCAGCATTGCTTCCACCAACCATGTTGCTCACATCCCTACTGAAATCAGGGATTGCATCCTCTTCAGAGTCGCCACTTCCTTCTTCCATGTTAGTATCCTCATTGGTTGTATTTCTCATTCCAGCTGCCATATTATCTTCATCTGATAAAAGTCCTTGTGAGGGAGTCCAAGCATATTCTCCCATGGCCACTATATTAGTAAACATGATATTGTACTTGGCACACAACGAGGGCTCTATACCGACATGCCTAAACTTCTTTGCTCCTCTCATTTCCTATGCAATGACAGCTAGATGTAATTAGGAATGCTAATAGATGAATAAATAATACAACATGAAAAAAAAATTATGAGGCTATTGCAAATTAGCAGCTTAACTTGAATTTTTGATTGCCACCATTCATCAGTTGCTGAGATGGTCCCAAGTTCAGAAGACCAACCAACTCCAGTTTCAATTATTAATTTTTTCCATACCCTCCAATCCTTTTTAATCCCATCCTATTTATTTTTAAGCTGAGATTTTGATAATGACAAACCTGTCTGATCTTTAAAAGACTGTACGATAAATTTCCATCCAGCTTTGTCAAAATGTGTATTTGGTCTCATGCCTCTCTCAATAGCTGTAATGCAAATGTCGCAAAACGTGTGCAACATTGCCTTGCTCCAAGAAGCTTTATCATGTGTGTCAGACCCATCCATCGCTTATGGTTGACAATGCAATGAAGAATTAAACAACACAATTAACTAATGAATAAGAGATTGAATGCTGATAAAGCCATAATACAATAGTAACAGAACAGTAAATTACTTGTGCAGCAAAAAGTAAACCAAAGAATAATAAAAGGTTGAATGTTGACAATGAAAGAAAATGTAAATAAAGAAATTATCTATAACAGCTTGGTTGACAATGCAAGAAAGAATTCAAAGCACAATTCACTATAGTTGACAACAGCTTTAATGCTGATAAGGGATGCAAAAAACAAACTAAAGAACTAATTCAAAAAAAGATTGAATGATATAAAGTGTGAACTAAGAAACTTGACAGGATAAAAAACATAAAAACCTACCCACAGTGGAATAAACCTAAAACTGTTTTTTATTAATTAGCAGGGGATGTTTTAATTAGCAACTAAAATTATTTGTTTAATTTACTATTATTTAGAAATCAGCAGCACATAATATCAGTTTAACATAACAAGTAGGGGATGTTCTGTATGTGTGTGTGTATTAATTTAATGTATTTTTATCTTTTTAGCAATCTGCAGAATGGCATAACTAATACGATTTTAACATAAAAACAGGGGATGTTCTACTTTTAGCAATTGAAATTACTTGCGTTTTTAATTTACATCTATTTGGTAACCATAAGCAGCATACAACAACAACAAATAATCAACACATAAATAACTGCAGATACATGGAGGGAATAAAGATAATGAAAAACTAGCAGTAATGGTTGATGAAAATTAAATACAAGTGAATTAAAAGGGCATAAACATGTTAATTTCATTGCAATGAACAAAAATAAAATTAAAATTGCTAAGGAGACCAGTGAAGTAATCATAGTACCTGTTGGAAATTGCAGTTGAGGTGTTTGAATGGAGCACGATGTTGATATCTGTGGTGGGGTTGTTGCTTGCAGGAAAACAAGTTGCTCATCGTCTTCTTTTTCTTTTAATAAGGAGAAATGAAGGAAAAATTAGCATATAAACAAATAATTAAACAAAAAGGGATAAACAGATCTTCGATGGAATAAACAAGAAGTAACTTAAGATTTCTATAAGAACAAACCAGTGAACCAACCCTTTAGAAACTTGAGCTTTGGTGCTTGAATCATGCTTGATCTATATACATGTTTCGGGGTTGTTGCAAAGGGTTGTTGTTGTTCTTCATTTCCTTTTGTTAAAGAGAAATAAATGACAATTGAAGGTGAAGAAATAGAAGGAGTCATCAGGTAATGTTTTGGGTTCTGCAGCAGTAATGGTTACTGTGAAGTTGTTGTGTGCAATTAGAGTTGATGGGAAGGGAAATCAATGTAAATGGAGGAACAAGAATGAGAATGAGAAGAGAAATGAGAACTGAATGAGAACACTGTTCTTGTTTTGGTAATTTCACTTTACTCATCTCTAGAAAGTTCAAACCACAGGTTGAAACTTGAAAAAAAGCAGTATTTTACTGCTTCCAGAAAATTGTGGTTCTGCCGCATTTTAATGGTGGGACCCATGTATTTTATTTTTTAACATTCTATAACCAAACGCTTAATTAGTGTGTTTTAAAAAAAACATGAATGCAACCGCGTACCCAAACAGGTTCTTAAGCGGGTTTCAAACATTTTATTCTATGCCCGATCCAAACACTATCCGTGTATTTATTTATTAGAATTTTTAAACTATTATTATTTTTAGTATTTATATTAATAATTTTAATAGGTTGAGTTGGGTTGAATAATATAAATTTTATTTAAATAATTTTTTATAAGTTAATATTTTTATAATTTTATTTTTTAATATTAAATTAATTAGTAATAAGTTTTTATAATTTATTTTAATTTTTTTATAAAGTTATTATAATTTTATAATTTTAGTTGATAAGTTAATTTTGAATCAATCAAATATATTATTATTTTAATATTTTAAAAAGATAGTAGTGCTATATCTATATATTTTTTTAAAATATTATTTAATATATATTATATTTCATTATTAATTTAAAAAAAATATATTAATAATATTTTTTATATTAAAAAGTTGTCAACCCAGGTTGCAAATCGTGTCAAGATTGTTGGTGCAAAATTGATAGCACCTCTTTATTTATTTATTATTATTTTATCTGGTTCGAGAGGCCAAGGCAACCTGCTAAGGGATGCAATTTCTCATCTCGATATTTATATATCTACAAAACATTAAATTACAGATAAAAGATAATTTCTTAAGCCAAAAGGCTTTTCAATGCTATAAATATTAAATAGTGAATTAAGAAAATCCTAATGCTTTTCAATCTCTTGTAAAGAATGCACATTTTTGTCTCTCACGACCATGCTTTTACCTCACAATGGGCATACGTGGAAAAGTGACACGGCCCACTGAAGGGATCGAAAGTGAGGCCATATCTCAGTCACCAGCTCTGAAATAGGTTAGGTCATATCAACTGGGAAGACGCTTAGGGCATTGAATTGGCTTTGGACAGACTAGTTCAGAAGTGACAAGGCTTTCATGTGTCCACATGTAATCGCATATTGCTGTCTTTGGCATCTTTTATGCCGAAGGAGACTGCTTAAACATGGAAGTGACATGAAATGGGGAGAAAAAAAGAACACATGCTCTGTCTGCCGAAGTGCAGATACATAAAGCTGAGACTTTGACATTGATTGTTTCTGTGTTAGCCTTACTAGACAGCAAGTAATTTTGCTGACTGGTTATATGTTCTATGATGAGAAAAATATAACCCCACACCTTTTGAGTACAAGCAAATAAACATCAAACGGACTCGGTTAGTGTTCCATGAAAATACAGACGAGAGGTTCTTGCATTTGGTGGAAAGCGAGATTTAAAACATTATTTCACTAGTTCTTGCTCCTCAACCCATCCAGTAAGCCAATTATAATGTGATCTTATATTATATTAAAAGCTATATTTGTTAAACAATCCAAATAAATAAAAAGAAACACAAAAATAAAAACAAAACGAAATTAAAGTTTCATTAACACTGCATAGTACAATCAAAATAATCAAAATGAATAATTTTAATTTAAATACAAAAAGAATATACATAAGCTAAATAAAGGAAATTAAAAAAAAATATTAAGACTATTCTACCTTTAATAAACAATAAAACAAAATAACCCTATATTTCTTAACATTTTCTCTCAAACTTATAATATGACAACTACAAACATCGAGAGTTTGCCAATTAGAAAACAAAAGCAGGAAATAGAATGCGACTTAGTAAAGAAATCCACAATCTATAAAGAAAAAGGAACAAATAGCAAAGTAATGATATCATGCTTGAGATGACGACGAGTAAGATAACAATTGAACTTAATGTGCTTAATTCGTTCATGAAAAAAATGAGTCGTGAGCAATTTGAATAGAATTTTGGTTGTCACAATACATAAAAGTAACATGAGAAAGAAAAACTCTCATATTTACAAGTAACCAACACAACCAAATAATCTCTTTGGTAATAGATATTATAACACATATTCTACTTTGGTTGAAGATTAATAAACAATAGATTGTTTCTTACTCTTTCAAGAAATAAAAAAATCACCTAAAAAAACACATAAACCAGTAACATATTTGTAATCTATGGGATTACTGATATGATCAATATCAGAGTATGTATGCAGTTTTAAGGAAGAGGTGGATGAAAGTAAAAGCTTTTGAAAGACAGTATCCTGAAGATATCGCAAATACAAATAACAATTGTTCAACAAACAGTAGTAAGATAAATAATAAACTGACTAACAACATGAATAACATAAATAATATCTGGATAAGTAATAGTGAGATATACCAAGCTCCCAACAATAATATGATATAAAGTAGGATCTAATAAAAGTAAACTATTAGAAAAAAAATATTTTGCATTAACGTCAATGAGAGCATCTATAGTCTTATTATTAATAAATCTAGTCTGCTCAAGAATATCTGCAACATATTTTAACTGAGAAAAAAGATAACCTCTTAGTGAGGAGGCCACCTCAATACCCAAGAAATAGAGTAGAGAACCCAAATCCTTCATTTTAAACTATCTAACTAACTTTGTCTTTAAAACTGAAATACCATCAATATCATCACCAATACTAATAATAATAATAATATCATCAACATATAAAGATATAATGATATATCTTATATTACTACACTTAATAAAAAGTGCAAAATCATGAATAGTATAAACAAATCCAAGAGAAGAGATCACAATAGAAAATTTCCTTAACCAAGCACGAGGTGCTTGTTTAAGACCATATAATACTTTTTTGAGCTTGCAAAGATATCTAGAATCATGTGAAATACAAGAAGAGGGCACCATATAAACTTCTTTTTGAAGATATTCATTCAAAGGGCATTTTGAACATCAAGTTAAGAGATATGCCATTGACAAACTGAAACTACTACAATGAGAATATCAATATTAATCATTTTTGTATCAGGATCAAATGTCCCCTCATAATTTATACTATACCGTTAAGAGTATCCTTTTGCAATCAACCTAACTTTGTATCGCTCACTAGATCCATCAGAATTAATCTTGATCTTATATACCCAACAACAACCAATAATATTTTTTACTAGGAGGTAGAGGAACCAAATCTCAAGTATATATTTCATGAAAACTAAAAGTTTCTAATCCATAACCTGCTGCCAAAGAGGATCAAGAATTATCTCTTTATAGGAAAAGGGCTTAAAGAGACAGAATAAAAGTTAAAAATGAAGTAAAAGATGAAGAATAACAAGAAAAAATAAAATCTAGCAACTTTGTGGACTTATGAATATGTATAGATTGAAGTAAAGGTGGATCCACAATCTCAAATAGAGCTTGAGAGACCATAGAAAAAAGGAGAGCTTCAGGTGTATCGGAGGGTATAATACTAGTACCCGTAGAATGATTAGTGCGAATTGGTTGAGTAGAATATAAAGGTAATAGTATAAAACGGGGGATTTGAAATACTAGAAACTTGAGATGATAAACCATTAGAATCCTTAAAAAATGAATCCATATGAATAAGATCATATCTAGTTAAGTTATGATTAGTGGATGAAATAAAAAAGAAAGGCATATGTTTGGGAAAGACAACATGATGAGACATATAAAGTTTCTGAGTTATTGAATAAAAACAATGATATCCCTTTTTACTTTCACTATAACTACGAAAGACATAAATAACATATTAAAAGGATAACTTGTTGCTTTTTACATGAGGATGAAGAACGAAACTAGTACGACAAAATTTTTTTAAGAAAGAATAATTAGAGGCATACCTATACAACTTTTTTAAAGGAGAAAAACCTGAAATATAAGAAGATAAAATTGTATTAATCAAACCTATAACAATAAGAACAACTTTACTCCAAAATAGACTAGGAACAAAAGTAGACAATAAAAGAGAATGAATAGTTTTAACAATATGCTTATATTTTCTTTTAACAATACCATTTTGGTCAATAGTGCTTGTACATAAAGTTTGGTGAATAGTTCTGTTTAGGGAAAACAAAAACAAAATTTATTAAAGGTGTATTTCCCTCCCCAAGTCACACCTAAAATATTTGATAATAGCAGAATGTTGAGTTTTGATAAGAACATGGAAGACTATATATATCTTAAAGAATTCAAAACGATGTTTCATTAAATAAAAACAACAATAATAAGTATAATCATCCATGAAAGAAACATAATATCAAGATCTTTTTTTTTTATAGAAACGAAAGAATATCCCCATACATCAAAATGAATTAAATCAAATAGAGAAGAAGAAACATAAATACTTTGATTAAAAGGTAAAACAGAAAACTTTGCCAGTTTACATCTTTACAATAAAAAATATCACATGTTTGTAAATTTTTTAAAGCTTCTATGAATGTCAAAAATCTCAAACAAAAAGACAAAATATAACGTAGACTAGAATTTCATAAATAAAAATTAGAAGAAGAAAGACTTAAATGAAAAAAAGATAAATCAACATTATTAGCAACAATAACTGACACTTTTAATTCATCCAAAATATATAGTCTTCCCTTCCTGTGACTTGTCCCAATCAATTTATGACACTATAGATCTTACACATAAAAAAGAGAGAGGAAAAGATGACTAAATAATTATAAGAATTTTGTAACTAAACAATAAAAGAAAGATTCAATGTGAGTTTTGAAATAAGATAAATATTAGGAAGAGATAAATGAAATGTGACAACATAATTCACACCTGTTAAAGGCATATGAGTGCCATCAGTAATCATGACAAAAATAGAAGATGAAGACAAAACATAAGTAAAAGATGATGAATTTATAAATATATGTTGTGAAGCTTTAGAATCTAAGACTCATTTAAAATATGATATACCTGAAGAACTATAAGGAAACTAACCTATAAAAAAAGAAGAAATATGGTTTATAGCTGAAATGAGAGAAACTTATAAAAGTACTCAATTAGAGTACTAGGTGATTAGTACTTAAAAGTGCATTTTTATCAAGATTTTATATCATCATTTTGCACTTGAAGTATCAATAACTCCGTAACTAAAGCATGTTTTATAATAATATATCTAATAATATAAGATACCTTTAATTTATGGTAAATGTTCATTTTAAATGCAGGCCTATCACATAAATGAAAGGATTGATTGATGAATTTAAGAACTGAAATTGAAAAGATAAAAAGATGGCCAAACTTAGAAAAGAGATGCCGCTGCAATCCATATCGGAATACTGTTAGGAAATTGGGTCATATCTGGAGCTATAGATCTTATATTTAGGTCTACTTTTTATGGATGGAAAGGTAAGATATAGGCCTACAACTTTCATATGGATCCCAAGATCTAAAAAGACCATTTTCAAGTCCAAATTATAGCAACAACAAAGAAGCTCGAATCCGTCCTCCAGCCCGAGCACTATTCAGTATTTTGGCCATATCTAGAGTTCTAGAAGTCAAAATGAGCTGAATTGTTTATACAAGAAAGCTGAGACAATTTTCTACAACTTTCATGTTTTTAAGTGGCTCCAATTTGGATGTTATCAATGACGTTTTGGGCAGACAAGAGAAGATAAAGATTGTCACCAAGTCAAGAGTTAGTCACCCACTCATCAATTAATCATCAAATCAATAGTTCCTAATTTTGGCCTATAAAAGGAGGCATTTTCCATGCATTTAGACATCTTGATTTTTAGATCATGATCATGTTCTTGCTTTCTCTCTTTGTATTTTTTGTAATGTTTATGCTTTGCTTTTATTTATATCAAGTTTATGCCTTTCATTTCCTTAGTTAACTTTTATCTTATTTATATTCTTATTTTATTTATTTATTTTTCTTTCTTTCACAATGTTTAGCTAAGTTTATTATGTTAAGGTGAAAAGGTTACACTAATGGTGTAAGAATAAGTATAATGTAAACTCAATATGAACTTTAATGTTTGATACTAACATGTTTTGTATTTGTTATTTTGTTCATTCTTTAATACTTTGCTTTTTAAATGACTAATCTTGATTTATGTTGTATAACACTTGGTACAACAAATGCTTGACACTTTCATAACCCATACTGTATGGTATAACTGACACCTGAGCTATGAAAGGAACTTGATTTTTTGTTAATATAAGTTATAATCATGAATGCTTGATGAGATTTACAAGTATTAACATTAATTGAATAAGATGACTAATGTAATCATGTTAACAATCTATAATATAATTGGAATCTCCTTTGTGTGTGGTTTCCAATTGAATAATAAGAGTTTATACTATACTTCTTTGACATACCATTAGTGGAACCTCTAACCTTGACATTTGTTATTATCATTGTTTAATCGTTACATTAATATTCCATCTCAAAGTTCTTATCTTCTTTATTATTGTTATTACTATTACTATTACTATTATTGTTATTACAATTATTATTGTTATTATTGTTGTTGTATTATTGTTATTTATAATTTGTACAATTAACCTCCTTGTGGTTCGACCCCGGTCTTGCCGGGTTATTTATTACTTCGACACTCCTGCACTTAGGAGAAGATATCAATTTTTTAGTCGTGTCACTAGGATTGTTGAAAGTATATGATAAAACTACTGCTGTAATATTAGATTACAGTGGCTTGTAACCTTGAGTTGGTTTACAAGCATTAATTTATGATTAGTAACCAGGCTTTCAAGCTTGAGATTACTATTATGATTAATTTTATTGTCTCAACTTAGAACACGAAACCTTTCAATGATCTTTTTACTTATAAAAATTACACTAATCAAAAGCAACCTTTATGTGATGCTTATTTTGATTATTAAAGAGTGATTTAAAAGGTATTGCTAACACAAAATGATTAGAAGTAGAAATAATGTTCCTTTTCAAATAAGATTCAAAATATATTGCTTCAGCTAATAACTCATTAGCAACTGAGTCAACAGAAATAAGTTGAGAATGATGCAAAATTAAACCTCTAAGTCCATCAAAATCATTGTGAAGTGTTGTTAAAAACTATACCAATCATTACTGCTTTCTATAAGCAATATAAGCCCCATATGCCTATAATTATTTCAATTTTATAAGAATCAATTGATCCTAAAGATCTGTAATAATATAATAAAACTCTTGAATACTCATATTGTTCTGGTGAAGAATTCGTATGTTATTCTCTAATTAATACTACTTTGTAAAAATTAATTAAGTGAATAACCTTTATAGATGATCTCAAACCTTATTTGTTGTCTCATATTTCACCAAATATGTACCTATAAAATGTTTAATAAAATTGTTAATTCAAGTAATAATTTTTGTATTGTTTGCTTTTTATGTATCTATAAAAGCAACATAACCTTCATCAGTATTCTTAGGTTTCACAAAAGTTCCACTAACATATCTCTACATCTTTTTACCCTTAAAAAAATTACATATCATATAACTACAATAGAAATAATTCTTTCTATCTAACCTCACACTCATAGACTATAGCGAATTGTCTCTTTCAATACCTATAATCAACAAACAAAGAAAACCATAAAGCAAAAGAAAGAAAAATGAAATACCAAATTACAAAAATAAAGAAAAATAAAATACCAAATTGCATAAACTAAACAAATACCCTCTCCAAGTTAGATATGCAAAAGTTATGTTAAGATTAATTCTTATCCTATGAAATCTAATTTTGATACCATGTTAAACAATCCAATGAAATAAAGAGATACAAAAATAAGAAAGGAAAAAGTTAGGGTTTCATTGATATTGCATAATGTAATCAAAATAATCAAAAAAGAATAATTTTAACTTAAATACAAAGAGACTATATATAGGATAAATAAAAAAAACTAAAAAAATACAAAGACTATTTTATCCTTAATAAATAATAAAATAAAATAACTTTATATTTCTTAATAATATAGACCCTCCTTCTAACCTTTAAATTTAAAATTTTCTTTTTATCCTTATTTTAACACCTTCCTTGTTCATACTATATCATTAGAAAGAATTACGCCCTTACACAACTTGTAATATGTTGCGATGTTTTAGAATTTAGTTTTCTTGAACAATACAAACACTATATATATTAACCTTATGATTTCTAGTAGCATGTTTTCTTGCCTATATTTTATTGAGGTATTTGAATGTGTTAAGGTCTCCATTAACAAACTAGATAGATAGAAGAAAAATAAAATAAAAAAGTAAAGAGAAAGAAATAAAATGCAATTTTGCATGTTATATTTTTTATTGCTTGTTTTTTAAATTTACTATTCCAAGCTCATATACTAAGATCCTTAGCTTGCAACTAACTTTTCTAACTGAATTAACTAGCAACTAACTTTTCAAGTAACAACTAACTCCTTTAACCAATCTATAAGTAATTATTCAATCACAAGTTGATTATTTGTGTTGTTTCAATAACCACTTCCTTTGCTTTTAACTACTTGTTATTGCTTATATATTTTTATAAAAAATCACATCTCAAATCTTTTATTCCTTAATTTTTAACTAACCAGAATCTTATAGGTTCATAATAGAATGACATGATGAAGGTACGAGCTTGAAAATGCATTCAATCATTTTAGTTTAATCCATTCAATTAATCTTTTATTTTAAATAGTGCCATTGAAATAATTAAGCTTCTATTGATGTTTGTTAGGAATGACTCTTAAATAATAATTTTCTAATTATATTAAAATTTATTTTTTTTGTTGCAAATTTAGTTAAAGAACATATTAAAATGGCTGTTGTGTTTTCTTTTGACTGTTGTGTTTTTTTATTGCAAATTTAGTTAAAAAACATGGTTAATAAGCATATATGAGGCCAAATTAAAAATAGAAACCACTTACTTTTAGGGTTAAAACTAAATTGTAATTTAATCTTCAATATATGCTTTTTAATATAGAACATTAATATAACTTAAACAAATTATAGATGAATAAACAATTAATCTTCAAAAAGCCTTTAAAGTTAAGGTGAAACCCACAACCTTCTAAAGAACACTACCCTGAAACAAAAATCTTCTAGTGTTTATAAAGTAGGTAGTTCAAAATTTAAAATTGGACCTAAAGGGCACCCAAACATTTATAAAGGAGAGGTCCTAGGCAAAGTGAGCATTGGGCTTAAACCAATACATGTGTGTGCACCAACTTATGCTTTGGCTTTGGTTTGGGCCTGAATTTTGTTTTGGGTTTAAATTTGTTGTAAAGTAATATTTTAGGCCATAAAAAATCATTTTTTACCAATCGTAAATTTGAAAAGTTTTTTCAACTATAAAAAATACAGATTTATGGTCAATATATTTAGATTTAATTCTTGATATATGGTGGGTAAAGTTAATAATGTGGGAATTAATTCTGATTATTATCATAATTATTTATTTAACTTTTTAGCTTTCAAAATCCATTATAAAAAAAGGGTGAATTAAGAGTTTAGAACAATGTTTTTTAAGATTTTCATAGTCATTTCCTCATCTTACTTTTAGTGTTTTCTTCTCCTTTTTATACTTTTATTTTTCTCCAAAAAATATAGATTTTAGGTTCATTTTGTTGAGAAATAATTGAGTTCTTTTACTTTGGTTTAAAGATCTTAGTTTCAAAATGCATCTAGGCCATGTTTGTTTCTCGGAAAACAGTTTTCAGGAAATCACTTTTCAAACTTTTCTATATTTGTTTGTCATTAGAAAAGTTGGTTAATGGAAAATACTTTTTGATCAACAAAAATATTTTTTAGTAAAAAAAAAATTTGGCTTGGTTTTCAGGAAAGTGTTTTCTTTTTTAGCTGTGTTTGTTTCTAGAAAGTGATTTCTAGGAAAACACTTTTCAAACTTTCTTGTGTTTGTTTTTTAGAAAGTGGTTTCTGGAAAATCACTTTTCAAACTTTCTTGTGTTTGTTTGCTGTTAGGAAAGTTGGTAAATGAAAAACACTTTCCAGTTAAAGGAAAATTTGGCTTGATTTTCAGGAAAGTGTTTTCCTGAAAAATTTAGAGGAAAACACTTTCTGGAAGTTATGAAAAATTTAGAAATGTCATTATTTACTAATTATATCAAATTTGATCTTCAAACTTTTGATTGATATATATATATATATATATATATTTTTGTTTTGAATATTTATTTTTCAATTTCATTTCTTAAAATTTAATTTTTATATTAACTTTGGCCCTCATTTTTATAATTGTTATTTGCTTTTCTCCTATTATTTTTTATTAAATTTTTTTCTATCAAATTTGGTCCTCATTCTTTTGATTGTTATTTATTTTATTTGAAATACTTTATGAAATGTTAATTATTATTATTTTAAGTTTTTCATCTTTTTTTTTAGATTTGATCTTTATTATTTTGATTATTATTTATTTTATCTGAGATAATTTATGAATTTTATTTTCAATTTCATTATTATTCAACCTTTTAATTTGTAAGATTTATTCCTTATTATTTTAATAAACTTGAAAAAAATAAAATATTAATAAATTATTTTGCAGTTCATTTTCCATAACATAACCAAATACTGGAAAATGTTTTCGAGTTCATTTTCTACATCAGAAAATACTTTACTTTTCAGGAATTCACTTTTCAAAAGGAAACAACTTTCCTGCAAACAAACGGAGAAGATAGTGTTGTTAAAATTTTGAGAGACATATTGCAAATATCCTACTTACACAAGTATAGAGTAATAAAGCTTTTAAGACAAAAAATTCATTATTGACAAAAAAAAAATCATTACTTTAGAGTGCTTTAATAGGTAAACATCTTTATTTATTTTTCACTTTAAACATAATTAATTTTATTATTATTATGCATACTAGAACTTTGATTTCCCCGTTTGTTTGTAGGAAAGTTGTTTTCTTTTGGAAAGTGAATTCCGAGGAAAGTGAATTCCGGGAAAGTGAATTCCGGGGAAAATGAATTCCTTAAAAGTAAAGTATTTTTCGATGTTTGGCAGTGTTATGGAAAATGAACTGGAAAACACTTTCTAGTGTTTGGTTATGTTATGGAAAATGAACTGGAAAATAATTTATTAATATTTTATTTTTCTCAAGTTTATTAAAATAATAAGGAATAAATCTTACAAATTTAAAAGTTGAATAATAATGAAATTGAAAAAAAATAATTTCATAAATTATCTCAAATAAAATAAATAATAATCAAAACAATAAAGATCAAATCTTAAAAAAATGAAGAAATTAAAATAATAATAATTAACATTTTATAAAGTATTTCAAATAAAATATATAACAATCAAAAGAATGAGGACCAAATTTGATAAAAAAAAATTTCAATAAAAAATAATAGGAAAAAAGCAAATAACAATTATAAAAATGAGAACCAAAGTAAATATAAAAATTAAATTTTAAGAAATGAAATTGAAAAATAAATATTCAAAACAAAATATATATAACAATCAAGAGTTTGAGGATCAAATTTGATATAATGAGCAAATAATGACATTTCTAAACTTTTCACAACTTCCGGAAAGTGTTTTCCTCCCAAATTTTTTAGGAAAACACTTTCCTGAAAATCAAGCCAAATTTTCCTTTGACTGGAAAGTGTTTTCCGTTTACCAACTTTTCTAACAACAAACAAACACAAGAAAGTTTGGAAAGTGATTTTTCAAAAACCACTTTCTGAAAAACAAACGCAAGAAAGTTTGGAAAGTGTTTTTCCGGAAACCACTTTCCGGAAAACAAACACAGCTAAAAAGAAAAATACTTTCCTGAAAACCAAGTCAAATTGTTTTTGACTAAAAATTATTTTCGTTGACCAAAAAGTATCTTCCGTTGACCAGAAAGTGTTTTTCATTGACCGGAAAGTGTTTTCCGTTGACTGGAAAATATTTTTTGTTGATCGGAAAGTATTTTCCGTTGACCAATTTTTCTAATGACAAACAAACACAGGAAAGTTTGGAAAGTGGTTTCCCGGAAACTGTTTTCCGGGAAACAAACATGATTAATTGAAATTTTGAGAACATGCTTAGAATGCATGCTAGTATTTATTTATTATATTTATATTAAAAACATGTTTGTTTTTATTTTTATTTTTTCATGTTTGGAAACTTAAAATTATAGGTAATCTAGGCTTTTCTTAAATAATTTTTTTATGTTTGTATACTTTTGTTATGATAAACTAAATATTATTGCTATTTAGTCTATTATATTTACAATATTAAATAACATTTGAAGAATTGAAATATGTATATATGTTTTTAATGATATTTTTCTTTATAAAATCAAATTAATAATTAATACGAGGACTGACCGTACAAAAACATATTTTAAGCAGTAAGAACACATTTGAATATAGTAATAGTAATTTCTTAAATTCCCGTACCATGCCATCTGAAATGCAGATATTATTTCTGTTTATTTTGCTAAGAATATTTAATGTCATAGAATTTACCATTTTTATAGGTCATCTTTTTTTTTTTCAAAATTAAAGATTGTGATATCTTCTTCAATGTAAGAATTTCTTCGATATTTGCTGTCATCAATTATATCTTGAAGCCATTTTGCATGGTATATGTCATTGTCATCCTCATGCAGAGATTCTGTTCTCCATACACTCTTCAGGTAATGCTCTGCAGATTCACCATCCAAATTCTGTCGAAGTGGCTCAAAGCAATTCCATATATGTAATCTTTTTATCCACACTCATACAAAGACAAGTTTGTTCCTGTGCATCATGCTTGATCTTGTTTCTTAAATCTCACTATTCTCACCACACTTTTCTACAAGGGCATTATTCAGGAAGAGCAGAATTCGTGCCGTGTTTGCATTCAAGATTCCACTCACTTTCCCTTCCAATTATATCTTGTTTGGTAGCTGAGAAACGGATTGGAGAGAGCTAAAAAGTGAAAGTTGGACAATTATAACTTGTTTGGTAGCTGAGAGATGGACGGGAGAGAGCTAAAAAGTGAAAGTTGGACTCTTGATTTAGGATTGATTCAGGGTGTATGTTTCTGTATTTTAAAAACGTTTTTAAAAAATTTAAATTTTTTATTTTTTTATTAATTTCAAATTAATATATTTTTAATATTTTTAAATTATTTTAATATAAAAAATAATTTAAAAAAAATAAAAAATATTATTAACATACATTTTATATAAAAAAAACTATTTATAAAACAATAACAACCATACGTTTAAACAATTCCCGTCATTGAAATATTGGCTGATGTCAGATTCCACAAGCATCACAAAACGAGTTCAATATAGTGAGTTTCCTCTTCACAAAGCATTCTACTTTCTCAACAATCTTCAGCTGCCCAATTCAAGAGCAGCTACCCCAGCCCAGAAAGGAACGAGAGCAAGAAAAAGTGATTTAAAAAGATGTAATTAACCTAATTTACTAAATCATGTTTTGGCGACTTTTTGTCTACTTTGTGTTTCAGAAAAAATGAAATTGGCCCTTGTTTACAGAATCCTGTTATGTGCAGCAATGCATGCACGTAAATTAAAAAATTGTCACTCATTAAACAAATTTTGGTATCAATTTGGAGAAAGTATTTATGGTAGAGTATCTATTGTAATTCAAGAATCTTTATCTTCTATTGATTAATGGTTGCAATTCTTTTTTTCTCGAAGAAAGAACATCTAGGACGAAGAGCAAAATAAATTTTTTATGTGTTCCTATATTTTTAGCGGTTGTCTGGCATATATTAAAAGTATAATCTTGTAAAAATTCACGTCATGTAGCTTTGTATTTGTGTTAGGGTTAATGACTCAATTTATTTTTACATCATAGGGTATTTTTCTAACTTCTCATGTATCCATAATTAAAAATTTTATTGTTAAGTATACCCTAAATGGATGAGACTTTCAAGTCAATCCACCAGAATTAGTTATCGCGAGTGATAATAATCTTATATTTTAATGTTAGTTCAGTTCCAAATCAAATACTTCTACGTGCAAATCAAAAGAATTGGCCTCCAGAAGTACCCACTAAAATAAAATTATTTTTAATACTCTATATAATTTCACTGTTCTGCTGCAAGTTGTAAATTTGTTTTCCCAAAAAAATATTTGGCATGCAGTCTATTTTGATATATTTCTTACACACAATAACTCAAAGTATAAATTAAAAAAAATTAAACAAATATTTAATTAAATAAATCAATAATCATTTATGTAAATAAATAAAAACATCATTAACAATAATCCAAAGAAAAATTAAAAAAAATTGCAAGATGAACTTAGATCAATATAGTCAATGGCACAAATAAGATATTTAGTTGATTAAGTTTACTAAACTTATTTATTTAAATCAATAAAAAATAATAGAAATACAAATACAAATGAAACTAATTAAATAAACCCATATCCTAAAAACATATTTTGCAAGGCCAAACATATAAGAAATATTATTTAAAAATAAATATTGTTTATTTTGAAAAATAATTTTTATTTGTATAAAAAATATTATTGATAAATTAGAATAATATCTTCACAAATCAAACATAAATAAAACAATTTAAGAAAAAACATTCTATCCAAAAAAGGCATGCAAAAATTAATATTTAAAATAAAATGATAAAAAAAAGATGTCGAATGACATTAATTTTTCAAACTCGTGACTCAGATCATTAGATTTGAAGCTCTACAAATGGAAAAAAAAAAAAGTGAAGCTGAATTTCCAACAAATCAAATGTTTAAGTATAAAAAAAAACAAAATCAATTACACAAAAGGATCTAAGAAAATATTTTTATTTAAAAAATGAAGGTGAAAATAAAAAAATAATAAGTAGAGGGCACAAAAAAATTTCAATTGAAAGGTTAAATTGAATTGAAAAATAAATTTAACACAAGAAATAAATAAATAAATAAAAATAAGGGTCAAATTGAAAATAATATACAATATAAACTTTGATTGAATGATGAAATTAAAAGCTAATAAAATTTTAATGAAAAAGGTCAAGAAAATAAATTAAAATAAAAGGAATAAAGTCCAAAATGAAAAAAAGAAGAAGAAATTGTAATTGAAAGACTAAATTGAAAACAAACAAAAATTTTACAAAAGGAATAATAACAAAAAAAATTAAAAGAATGAGGACTAAAATTAAAAAAAATAAAAACAAAGAACTTTATTAGGTAGAAGAGAGAAAAGAAAGAAAGAAGAAGAAACAACCACTAACGACAATTATGCTACCATGCGCTATCACGCGTTACACTATGAAGAAAAGAATACGATGATATTTTCAAAGACACGGTGTAAAGTTATGTTTGGCCATTAAGTAGCGTTGTACGTACTACCAAAATAGAGTGAACCCACACATTTGTTGGCGTATAATGAGCACGTGTCAACAAGTATTTTGAATTAAAAAAAATAAAAAGTCAATGTAAAAATATTAAAATATCTGTCATGTCCCTTTTAATTACCAAGACAATAGGTGTGAAATTATAAAACTACCCTAAAATGCAAACCTTTTTTTAAATATATTCTTAGGTCAATAATGTATTTTAATGGTATTTCAAGAAAGGAAATACAAAAAAAAACAACCCTTTGCTAATAATTGTATGTTTTTTTTTACTATATAGATAAAGAAGTATTTTTACTATTTAAAAGTCTATAAAAAGTTAAAAGAACTATTGGTTAACAAC
Source organism: Populus pruinosa (assembly GCA_026413675.1). Classification (NCBI taxonomy): domain Eukaryota; kingdom Viridiplantae; phylum Streptophyta; class Magnoliopsida; order Malpighiales; family Salicaceae; genus Populus; species Populus pruinosa. The sequence goes on from JANKMR010000020.1 coordinate 7,976,156, forward strand.
TTTTAATTTTGTTGATCTTAGAGTAAAAACATATTTTTACTGTATAAAAAATTTGAAAAAAACTAACATATTCCCAAACAATCTTTTGATGATAATGGAAAAGTTCAAAATACTCACACCCTCAAAGTTTCCTTTTATTTTTTACCATGGATAAAAAAATAATTTTATTATAGTAATTCATAGTAAATTATGTGTAGTGGTAAAATAAAAAACTCACGTGATTATATATTTTTGATAAATATAATATAATATAAATAATCGCACTATCAATCCATTTATTTTATGCCCCTTCTCAATTAAGTACATGGACTTCCATCAAATTTTTTTTGTTATTAGATGGCATTTTATTTGCTTTTAAATTGCAATTGCTACTTCAACTTTCATTTTATGTCAATAGAGTATATGAATCTTAATATTTTTTGTTTTGATAAACCAACCTTTTTATATATGTTTTTCAAATCAAGTGCTTTCATTAAATTTTCATTTTGTAATATGACTCTTTATATATATATATATATATATATATATATATATATATATATATATATAAAGTACTAAGTGAAATAAACATATTTTTAATTAAAAAAGTGATTTTATAAAAAATAAAATAAATAATTTCAAGATGCAAACTCTTTCCTTCAATGGTAATTCATCTACATAAAGACTAAAAACTCTTATATATATACATATATATATATATATATATATATATATATATATATATATATATATATATACTATGTGAAATAAACATATTTTTAATTAAAAAAGTGATTTTATAAAAACTAAAATAAATAATTTCAAGATGCAAACTCTTTCCTTCAATGGTAATTCATCTACATAAAGACTAAAAACTCTTTTATAATTAATTAAAAGTGACAAATAAATTATGGATACAATTATTTTATCAAGATTAATTCTATCCCTGTGCTATTTCTTTATTTGCATTATTTCAAATCACATGTTTTCATGATATTTGACATGTTTCTAGATTATAATTTTCTATCAAGATTAACACAATGACTTATTTTCTATCCAAAAAAATTTCAAGGTAAAAAAAAAGTCATAATTAAGGAGATAAGTTCATTTAGTCCCTAAGTTCAAGATAGATTTAATTTATTTAGCTGAATAATTTACTGAAATGCTTGACCAAAATAATAAAAAATGTTGGTGTATGAAAATTAAAAAAAATTAAGTCTATGCACTTTATTGACATGAAATGAAAGTTAATTTAATGGCAAATCACACATCATTAAATAATAAAGAAATTGGCAAATGGTGGATGAAAGTACTTATTTAAATTTTTTGAAAAGGTTTACAAACTAAAAAAAATGAAGTTCATATATTTGACTAAGATTAAGTGAAAAATTGGTGTGCTAATAGTAATTCTATATTAGATGTCGTAACTTGATTTTGAGTTTCACTCAAATTAGTAATTTAGCAAGAGCAGACTAAGAGGAGTTTCAATTGCATATATAATTTAAGTTACAATTTTGGATAAATTTGAAAGTCTAAATGTATCTTATTATACCCAAGATTGAAAGATAATGCAAGTTAAAGGTTAAATCAAATGATTATTGGATGAATTTACATAACAATTAAGTATGAGCACTTAATAAGGTTTTTAATAGTACAATTTAATTTAATCAAAGGCCTAATTAAAGGTTTAATTAAGTTTTAGAATTAATTGGGGTCAAATTAAAAGAATTAATTAAGTGCAATGACTTAATTAGGCTTTTAATCAGACAAATTAATTTTATCAGGGACTTAGTTTGTAAAAATATTAATTTTGAAAGCTTAATTTATGTTTAATTAAAAAGATAAAAATTTTAAAAGATCAAATTTAATGTTTTCAAAATTAATAAAGTGAAATCAAGGATGAAATTGCAAGAAATCAAAGTATGAAGAAATACAAGACTAAGAATTTTTTGCAACAGACGCATGAATTTAGGATGACATTAAAAATATCGAATTAGAAGTTTAAAGGTCAATTAGGAATGTGACATGACCAAAAGATTGATGTCTTCTCCTAAGTGCAGGAGTGTCGAAGTAATAAATAACCCGGCAAGACCGGGGTCGAACCACAGGGAAGTTAATTGTACAAATTATAGACAATAATTATAAGCAATAATAAGAGCAAGAATAACAACAACAACAACAACAACAACAATAATAATAATAATAATAATAGTAGTAGTAGTAGTAGTAGTAGTAGTAGTAGTAGTACTAGTAATAATAATAATAATAATAATAATAATAATAATAAAGAAAGAGAAGAAGAAGAAGATGATGAGAACTTGGAGATGGAAAATTAATATAAGGATTAAACAATAATAATAAAAAATATCAAGGTTAGAGGTTCCACTAATGGTATATCAAACAAGTATAGTATAAACTCTTATTATTGAATTGGAAACCACACACAAAGGAGGTTCCAATCAGATTATATATTGTTAACATGATTACATTAGTCATCTTATTCAATTAATGCTAATACTTGTAAATCTCGTCAAGCATTCATGATTATAACTTATGTTAACAACAAATCAAGTTCCTTTCATAGCTCAGGTGTCGGTTATACCATACATTATGGGCTATGAAAGTGCCAAGCATTTGTTGTACCAAGTGTTATACAACATAAATCAAGATTAGTCATTTAACAAGCAAAGTATTAAAGAGTGAACAAGATAACAAATATAAAACATGTTAGTATCAAACATTAAGATCCATATTAAGTTTACACTATACTTATTCTTCCACCATTAGTGTAACCTTTTCACCTTGACATAAGTAACTTAGCTAGACATAATGAAAGAAAGGAAAACAAATAAACAAAATAAGAACATAAAAGATAACTAAGTAAAGGAAAGGAAATGAAAGGCATAAACTTGATATTAATGAAAGCAAAGCATAAACATTACAAAAAATACAAAGAGAGAAAGGAAGAGCATGATCTTGATCTGAACACCAAGATGCCTAAATGCATGGCAAATGCCTCCTTTTATAGGCCAAAATTGGGAACTATTGATTTGATGACTAATTGATAAGTGGGTGGCCAACTTTTGACTTGGTGACAATCCTTATCTTCTCTTGTCTGCCCAAAACATCATTGATAACGTCACAACTGGAGCCAGTTGTAGACATGAAAGTTGTAGGCAATTGTCTCAGCTTTCTTGTGTAAAAAATTCAGCTCATTTGGACTTCTAGAAGTCCAGATATGGCCAAAATACCGAACAGTGCTCGGGCTGGAAGACAGATTCGGGCTTCTTTGTTGTTGCTACAAGTTGGACTTGATAATGGCCTTTTTAGATCTTGGGCTCCACATAAAAGTTGTAGGTCTATGTCTTACCTTTCCATCCATATAAATTGGACCTAAATCTGAGATCTGTAGCTCCAGATATGACCCAATTACCGAACAGTGTTCCGGTTTGGATTGCACCGACATCTCTTTTCTAAGTTTGACCATCTCTTTGCCTTTGCAATTTAAGTTCTTAAAGTCATCAATCAATATTTTCATTTATGTGATAGGCCTGCATTTAAAATGAACATTTACCATAAATTAAAGGTATCTTATATTATTAGATATATTATTATAAAACATGCTTTAGTTAAGGAGTTATTGATACTTCAAGTGCAAAATGATGATATAAAACCATGATAAAAATGCACTTTTAAGTACTAATCAGAATGACATTAAAAATATCCAATACCAAAGACCAATTAAAAAAGATACTAAACATATAGGATCATTTTAAGAATTGATAAGGGTGAAATTGAATTGATTATTATAATCAAAATTCAACTGAAAACTTAATTGGATAAATTAAAAGATTAAGACTTAAAATTAACCCTAAACACCAAAATAACATCATTTCATTTAAATGGTGTGTTGTTTTGACCAAAATGATGTTGTAAACAAAAAAAAATGTTATTTTGGTTAACAAAGGTCAAAACAATTATGTTAAATAACGCATCATGTGGCACTATTCATTATCTTCAATCTAGTACTAAAAATGTTATTTGAATCGCTATTTTTCAAAGATATTTAATGCCCTATCTCTCTATCAAACATAACAAATAAGCTATCACTCTCATGGCTTGATAGTGTACTATAAAACAAAGCTTGCTTAGATGCCCAAGGATACAAGAGGAAGGAATTGAAAAAAATAAAACTTATTCTCCTGTAACAAGAATAGAATCCATTCATATGTGATAGACTAAAAGATTGATGTTTTCTTCCAAATGCAGGAGTATCGAAGTAGTAAATAACCCGGCAAGACCGGGGTCGAACCACAGGAAGGTTAATTGTACAAATTATAAATAACAATAATACAACAATAACAACAACAACAACAACAATAATAGTAGTAGTAGTAGTAGTAGTAGTAGAAGTATAAGTAATAATAATAATAATAATAATAATAATAATAATAATAATAATAAAGAAGAAGAAGATAATGAGAAATTTGAGAAGGAATATTAATGTAACGATTAAATAATGATAATAACAAATGTCAAGGTTAGAGGATCCACTAATGGTATGTCAAACAAGTATAGTATAAACTCTTACTATTAAATTGGAAACCACACACAAAGGAAATTCCAATCAGATTATAGATTGTTAACATGATTACATTAGTCATCTTATTCAATTAATGCTAATACTTGTAAATTTCATCAAGCATTCATGATTATAACTTATGTTAACAACAAATCAAGTTCCTTTTATAGCTTAGGTGTCAGTTATACCATGCAGTACGAACTATGAAAGTGCCAAGCATTTGTTGTACCAAGTGTTATACAACATAAATCAAAATTAGTCATTTAACAAGCAAAGTATTAAAGAGTGAACAAGATAACAAATATAAAACATGTTAGTATCAAACATTAAAGTCCATATTAAGTTTACACTATACTTATTCTTACACCATTAGTGTAACCTTTTCAGCTTGACATAATAAACTTAGCTAGACATAATGAAAGAAATAAAAATAAATAAATAAAATAAGAACATAAATAAGATAATAGTTAGCAAAGGAAAGGAAAGGAATTGAAAGGCATAAACTTGATATTAATGAAAATAAAGCATAAATATTATGAAAAATACAAAGAGAGAAGGGAAGAGCATGATCTTGATCTGGAAATCAAGATGTCTAAATGCATAGCAAATGCCTCCTTTTATAGGCCAAAATTGAGAACTATTGATTTGATGACTAATTGATGAGTGGGTGACCAACTCTTGACTTGGTGATAATCCTTATCTTCTCTTGTTTTCCCAAAATGTCATTGATAACGTCAAATTTAGAGCCACTTAAAAACATTAAAAGTTGTAGGCAATTGTCTTAGCTTACCTGTATAAAAAATTTCAGCTCATTTAGACTTCTAGAACTCCAGATATGGACACAATACTGAATAGTGTTCGGGCTAGAGGACAGATTCGGGCTTCTTTATTGTTGCTACAATTTGGACTTGAAAATGGCCTTTTGAGATCTTGGGCTCCAATGAAAGTTATAAGCCTACGTCTTACCTTTCCATCCATATAAAGTAGACCCAAATCTGAGATCTATAACTCCAGATATGATCGAATTACTGAACAGTGTTCTGGTTTGGATTGCACCAACATCTCTTTTCTAATTTTGGTCATCTCTTTGCCCTTGCAATTTAAGTTCGTAAAGTCATCAATCAATCCTTTCATTTATGTGATAGGCCTGCATTTAAAATGAACATTTACCATAAATTAAAGGTATCTTATTGACACGACTGAAAGATTGATGTCTTCTCCCAAGTGCAGGAGTCTCGAAGTAATAAATAACCCGGTAAGACTGGGGTCGAACCACAGGGAGGTTAATTGTACAAATTATAAATAACAATAATACAACAACAATAACAATAATAACAATAATAATAATAACAATAATAATAATAACAATAATAACAGTAATACTAATACTAATAATACTAATAATACTAATAATAATAATAATAATAATAATAATAATAGTAATAGTAATAGTAGTAGTAATAATAATAATAATAATAATAAAGAAAGAGAAGAAGAAGAAGATGATGATAACTTGGAGATGGAAAATTAATGTAAGGATTAAACAATAATAATAACAAATGTCAAGGTTAGAGGTTCCACTAATGGTATATCAAACAAGTATAATATAAACTCTTATTATTGAATTGGAAACCACACACAAAGGAGGTTCCAATCAGATTATATATTGTTAACATGATTACATTAGTCATCTTATTCAATTAATGCTAATACTTGTAAATCTCGTCAAGCATTCATGATTATAACTTATGTTAACAACAAATCAAGTTCCTTTCATAGCTCAGGTGTCGGTTATACCATACATTATGGGCTATGAAAGTGCCAAGCATTTGTTGTACCAAGTGTTATACAATATAAATCAAGATTAGTCATTTAACAAGCAAAGTATTAAAGAGTGAACAAGATAACAAATATAAAACATGTTAGTATCAAACATTAAAGTCCATATTAAGTTTACATTATACTTATTCTCACACCATTAGTGTAACCTTTTCACCTTGACATAATTAACTTAGCTAGACATAATGAAAGAAAGCAAAATAGATAAACAAAATAAGAACATAAAAGCTAACTAAGTAAAGGAAAGGAAATGAAAGGCATAAACTTGATATTAATGAAAGCAAAGCATAAACATTACAAAAAATACAAAGAGAGAAAGGAAGAGCATGATCTTGATCTGAACACCAAGATGCCTAAATGCATGGCAAATGCCTCCTTTTATAGGCCAAAATTGGGAACTATTGATTTGATGACTAATTGATAAGTGGGTGGCCAACTTTTGACTTGGTGACAATCCTTATCTTCTCTTGTCTGCCCAAAACATCATTGATAACGTCACAACTGGAGCCAGTTGTAAACATAAAAGTTGTAGGCAATTGTCTCAGCTTTCTTATGTAAAAAATTTAGCTCATTTGGACTTCTAGAACTCCAGATATGGCCAAAATACCGAACAGTGCTCGGGCTGGAAGACAGATTCGGGCTTCTTTGTTGTTGCTACAATTTGGACTTGATAATGGCCTTTTTAGATCTTGGGCTCCATATGAAAGTTGTAGGCCTATGTCTTACCTTTCCATCCATATAAATTGGATCTAAATCGGAGATCTGTAGCTCCAGATATGACCCAATTACCGAACAGTGTTCCGGTTTGGATTGCACCGACATCTCTTTTCTAAGTTTGACCATCTCTTTATCCTTGCAATTTAAGTTCTTCAAGTCATCAATCAATCCTTTCATTTATGTGATAGGCCTGCATTAAAAATAGATATTTACCACAAATTATAGGTATCTTATATTATTAGATATATTATTATAAAACATATTTTAGTTAAGGAGTTATTGATACTTCAAGTGCAAAATGATGATATAAAACCATGATAAAAATGCACTTTTAAGTACTAATCACACCCCTCAACCAGCTTATTACTAGTCCCTAGTAATCAAAGCGTTACAATAATTTGCAAATTTCACAAAGCAAGGTATTCATCATTTAACTTCCATTAATCTATCCAGATAAACAAACTCTCATTAAATTTATATACCTGCTCAATACCGCTTAACAAGATATTAATAAACCTTTTTTTTGTGCTCAATGTATCAACACATAATTATGGGGCTTTTCTTGGAAGAAAACAAAATTTTTGTTCTAATGTTTAAGGTTAACTTCCTTGGGTTGGGATTATTATTTTTGTCTTTTTTTTGTCTTTTTTTTTTAAATATATACATATAATTTAAAAACATCATGCATCTTTAACCCATGTAACGAGCTTTCAGCTAATGTCTCCCAGACCAGTTGGTCTTAGGGCATTAGGTGTTAAGACACCCCTACGAGCTTAGTAACTCGGGTCGCCGATACTGATATGTAGATAGTGCAATGTTTGATTCCCTTAAGCTTTTCTCCTCAACCCATGTAACAAGCGTTGGGCCAATAGCTCCCAAGTCAGTTGACTTTAGGGTATTAGGTGTTAAAACGCCCCTTCGGGCTTAATTGCTTAGGTTAGGGAGGCTACGAAACCAAACTTATCTATATTTTTATTATCATCATTTTTTTTTCTTTTTTTTTCTTTTTTTTTCATGTTTTTTTTAATTATATACAATCCCTTTCCCTTAGTTGTTACCTTTAACAAAAGAACATAAATAATATAATAATCCAATATGCAACCCACAATCATATGTTAAAGTGTGTGTGTGTAAATTAAGGTTTAAGAATACATGTTAAATAAGTATATGAGCAGAATTAAGCGGTAACAATACGAGAGTTTGTAAATCTGAATATTTCAGGAAGTATTATAATAGACCTTGTTAAGAATGGTTACTAAGATGTGTCTCAAGAATCACTTTAACAAAAGAACTCCTTTACTCTGCCATCCTAGTAACAACAATTATGCACATGCTTTATGAAATGAAATTTTTTTTTTATCAACTACTACCCTCTCCCCCAAACCAAAATGAGACATTGTCCTCAATGTTCTAAGGTAGAAAGATAGAGTATAGAAGATATCACCTGAAATAACGAACACTGACAAAACCTGAAACACACTGAAACAAAAATAAGAAATAACAAAACACAATAATAAAACCAAAATACACAAAAATTCACAAATGAAGGCTCAAATCCAATCTAAACTTTTTACGGCTTCCCGTAGATGACTAATTTATGCGACTCATGGAAGGATCAATCACAGGAATGAAAGATTGTAGTTTGTCAATCAATTGTTCAGCAGTAGTAGCAGAGATTATGATTTGTCGTGCAGAAGATGTTAGAAATTCCTGTTCCACAGCATGATCAAGAAAAGACAACAACTTATCATAATAACCATTAACATTTAACAAGCCAATGGGTTTATGATGAATGTGCAATTGAGCCCAAGAGGAAATATGAAAGATCTCTTCCAATGTGCCTAGACCACCTGGTAAAGCAATGAAAGCATCAACATGGTTAAACATTGCATTCATTCGAGCTGACATTGTGGAGACCTGAAGTTCCTCTCCAATTGTTTTTCCAATGATATCCCCTTGTGCCAAAGCTTCAGGGACGACCCCCAAAACTTGACTACCTCCTAAAAATGCAGCTATTGACACACCTCCCATTAACCCAAGACTGCCTCCCCCATACACTAAATGAATCTTTCTCTCAGCTAGCACCTGACCAAGATGGTTTGCTGATTCTAAAAACTCCTTTTCTTTCCCAGGACTAGATCCACCAAAAACACAAATATTTCTTATTTGATGACTTGAGGAACTTGCCATTTCTACACACTTCTGTATTTGTTGAATGTATGGGTTGAGTAGAAATGAAAGGAAGGAAAAGAGGGTTTTATAGATGAGAAAGTAGAAAGGCAATCATAACATCTATATGTAGGCCAGCTAGAGTCTCACATACTCTCTCTCTCTTTTTATTTATTTATTTATTTACTTTAAAAAAAAACATGTGTATGTACAGGTAGTTGTGATTGTGGCTCACATCTTCCCTTGGTTTTACGTCCAAGAACGGCTTAAACGCCCTCTATGGGTCGGGGATAGGCTTCCCATCCAGTTTTCTTAAAAACTGGCAAACAGGGTCTTTTTTAGTCAGATTCCCAATACTAAGTCGATCATGTTCTTTATGAAATAGTGGCCATAAATCATGAATTGCACGATGCACATCTCCACTAGGATGCGTCTCAAGAGTCAATAGAAGATTATCTAAAGACTCCTTACTCAAGCCATCCTTAATGAATTGTATTTTATCTTCACGGTTTATAGATACCATTCCTAAAGAACGACATTGTGTATTACAAGTCCATCTACCACATCGATGACAGACATCCAGTCGTTTTGCACGACGCTTCTTTGCAAAAGTGCTTTTACTTGTTCCAGGCATGTGTGAAATGAAGTTAGAGGACTCACCTGATAATCGGACCTTTGCTTCAATCAACCAGCAAATATCTTCAGGAATTCCATGATTCATTAACAATCTCAATCTTGCACATCTAGCACGGTAAATTTTTGTAATCGCATTCTAAGGCAGAGCGGGAAAATACTTTTTCAATTTTTCAAGATTAGTGTCCATTTTCAAATGAGAATTGGAAGAGAGATTCAAAGAATTGCACAGATATATACACAGATATCAGTAATTGTGGGAAACTGAAAGAACCGACTTAAGTCACGGAGTACCGTTATCCGCCATTTGACCGGGGTGAAAGAAACTAGCAAAAATCACTCAAAAAGAAACATAAAAAAGAAAATATGAGAAAAACAAAATAATCAACCTTTATCTACAAGATCATTCAAACCAGCTGATTCATTTTCACTAGGAAAATTATCAAAGTAAGCTTTCAAACGATGTCTATTTTCCTTAAAATCATTGTCATTCATTGAATTCTCAATATCACAGGCCCCATAAGGATTGATCCATCTTAATCTTAGCTCTTTCGGGAATGCATAGAGTTGAGAATCATAAAACAAAACTTTTTGACCAGTGTCAATTTTTTGACAATTTTCACAAGTTTTGCAGAATGCATGTGTGTCCTTGAACATGGTGGGCCAATAAAATCCATTTTGAAAGATTTTTGCAGCAGTCTTTTTTGACGAGAAATAACTTCCACATGCTTTAAAATGACAAAGTTTAATGACACAACTTACCTCATTGTCGGGAATGAATCTTTGAAATATTTGATCAGGACAATATTTGAATAAGTTAGGGTCATCACAGTAAAAGCTCTTCACTTCGTTCAAAAACTTTTCTTTGTCTTGCGTACTCCAATCAGCTGGCAAATCTTCTAAGGCAAGAAAATTGATATTTTTATTATACCAAGGCATTGGACTAAGAGAAAGTAAGGATTCGTTAGGAAAGCAATCATCGATTGGTGTGATGTTAGATGTCGAATCTATTATCAATGTTGACAAAAGATTTGCATCAACATTTTCGGTGCTTGTTTCATCCGTGATTTCTTCCTCAGAATAAATCATTTGCAAATCTTCAGTTTCATCAAATTCATTTTTACTTAAAGTAGATTCAAGTTGATCATAAACTAATTCATCAATATGATCTACTTCTTGTAAATCATTATCATCTCCAGGTTGCTTGCAAATGTTAAAAATATTCATCTCCAATGTCATGTTTCCAAATGATAGCTTCATCAGTCCATTCCTACAATTAATCAATGCGTTAGAGGTTGCAAGAAACGGACGTCCTAAAATAATAGGAAATGAATTACATGCTTCAACAGGTTCTGTGTCCAAGACAATAAAATCCATAGGATAAATGAATTTATCGACTTGTACTAACACATCTTCAATTATTCCTCTAGGCACTTTTACAGATCTATCGGCAAGTAAAAGAGATATAGAAGTTGGTTTTAACTCACCTAGATTGAGACTCTGAAAAACTGAATATGGAAGTAAATTCACACTAGCACCAAGATCAAGTAAGGCTTTTTCAATTTTATGCTCTCCAATAAAGCAAGAAATTGTAGGACAACCAGGGTCTTTATATTTCAAAGCATTATTGTTTTGAAGAATAGCACTTACTTGTTCGGCTAGAAAGGCTTTCTTTTTCACATTCAGTTTCCTCTTCACAATGCATAGATCTTTCAAAAATTTAGCATAGGAAGGAATGATTAGTACTTAAAAGTGCATTTTTATCATGGTTTTATATCATCATTTTGCACTTGAAGTATCAATAACTCCTTAACTAAAATATGTTTTATAATAATGTATGTAATAATATAAGATACCTATAATTTATGGTAAATGTCTATTTTTAATGCAGGCCTATCCTATAAATGAAAGGATTGATTGATGACTTTAAGAACTTAAATTGCAAGGATAAAGAGATGGCCAAACTTAGAAAAGAGATGTCGGTGCAATCCAAACCGGAACACTGTTTGGTAATTGGGCCATATCTGGAGCTACATATCTCATATTTAGGTCCAATTTATATGGATGGAAAGGTAAGACATAGGCCTACAACTTTCATATGGAGCCCAAGATCTAAAAAGGCCATTATCAAGTCCAAATTGTAGCAACAACAAAGAAGCCCGAATCTGTCTTCCAGCCCGAGCACTGTTCAGTATTTTGGCCATATCTGGAGTTCTAGAAGTCCAAATGAGCTGAATTTTTTACACAAGAACGCTGAGACAATTGCCTACAACTTTTATGTTTTCACCTGGCTCTAGTTTTGACGTTATCAATGACGTTTTGGGCAGACAAGAGAAGATAAGGATTGTCACTAAGTCAAAAGTTGGCCACCCACTTATCAATTAGTCATCAAATCAATAGTTCCCAATTTTGGCCTATAAAAGGAGGCATTTGCCATGCATTTAGGCATCTTGGTTTCCAGATCAAGATCATGCTCTTCCTTTCTCTCTTTGTATTTTTTATGCTTTGTTTTCATTAATATTAAGTTTATGCCTTTCATTTCCTTTCCTTTACTTAGTTAACTTTTATGTTCTTATTTTGTTTATCTATTTTGCTTTCTTTCATTATGTCTAGCTAAGTTAATTATGTCAAGGTGAAAAGGTTACACTAATGGTGTGAGAATAAGTATAATGTAAACTTAATATGGGCTTTAATGTTTGATACTAACATGTTTTATATTTGTTATCTTGTTCACTCTTTAATACTTTGCTTGTTAAATGACTAATCTTGATTTATGTTGTATAACACTTGGTACAACAAATGCTTGGCACTTTCATAGCCCATAATGTATGGTATAACCGACACCTGAGCTATGAAAGGAACTTGATTTGTTGTTAACATAAGTTATAATCATGAATGCTTGACGAGATTTACAAGTATTAGCATTAATTGAATAAGATGACTAATGTAATCATGTTAACAATATATAATCTGATTGGAACCTCCTTTGTGTGTGGTTTCCAATTCAATAATAAGAGTTTATACTATACTTGTTTGATATACCATTAGTGGAACCTCTAACCTTGACATTTGTTATTATTATTGTTTAATCCTTACATTAATTATCCATTTCCAAGTTCTCATCATCTTCTTCTTCTTCTCTTTTTTTATTATTATTATTATTACTACTACTACTACTACTATTATTATTAGTATTACTATTGTTATTATTATTATTATTATTATTATTATTATTATTATTATTATTATTATTATTCTTGTTGTTGTTGTTGTTGTTGTTATTATTATTGTTGTTTTATAATTGTTGTTTATAATTTGTACAATTAACCTCCCTGTGGTTCGACCTCGGTCTTGCCGGGTTATTTATTACTTCGACACTCCTGCACTTGGGAGAAGACATCAACCTTTTAGTCGTGTCAATGAACCTGTTTAATAGCATCCAGCAAAGGTATATTGATCCTTACCTGTTTGAAAATTTCATAAATTTCAGAGTTATGGTTGATTTTCCTTTGTTTGGTCATGGCATGAGGAAATGGAAGTGTTGGCGGTGAATCAGTCGTTTCTTTGCAATTTTCAGATTCAACCCCTTCCTTACCCTCAGAGATTGACTCATCATCTTTCTCATAAGGTTCAAGAGAGGGTTTTTCAATAACCTTACCACTGCGTAGAGTAGTGACTGATTTGAGTTGATCCATGTGTTGGCTTCCGGAACTACTTGCATTTGCATTGTATTGCCCTTTGGGATTTTGTTGTGGTTGAGATGGAAACTTAACTTTCTCTTGGAAACTGAGAGCAGATGTTAATTTTGCAAGAGTATCTTTAAAATCTGTCATGTTTTGAGCAAGTTAAATATTGATTGTCTCTTGCTTTTCAATGAATGCATGCAATGTTTCCTCAAGATTTCTTCTAGGAGGTGGAGCATAAGGAGGTGCATATCCATGAGAATTTTGGAAATTGTGGTGTGCTTGAAATGGTGGTTGTGAAGTTTGTGCATTGTTGTTCTCACTCTTCCAATTGAAATTTGGGTGATTTCTCCAACCAGGGTTGTATGTTTGGGAGTATGGGTTATGGTTAGGCCTTTGGAAACTGTTTAAAGCATGGGCTTGCTCATGGAGACATTCCTTAAAAGAAGGCAAGGTTGGACAATCGTTGTATGAGTGTTCATTTGTTTCACAAATTTGACACACATTGTTTTCAACAGATTTTAATTGACCACTCTTTTTCAATTCTAGTGCCTCGACTTTTCTAGCTAAAGATGCAAACTTGGCTTGAAGCTCATGATCTTCCCTAAGGTTGTACATACCTCCACTAGATGTATGAGGTTGAGTTTTACTCGGTCCCTCATAAATACCCGCGGTGTCCCAATTTTGAGCATTTTCAGCTAACAAGTCTAAGTACTCCATTGCTTCATCAGGGTCTTTATCTTCAAAAGTTCCATTACACATCAATTCAACCATTTGCCTATCTTTAGGTGTTAACCCTTCATAGAAATGTGAAACCAATCTCCATGTTTCAAAACCATGATGGGGGCAAGTACTAAGCAAGTCTCGATACCTATCCCAACATTTGTAAAATGTTTCTCTTGGTTTTTGAGTGAAAGTGGTGATTTGTCTCTTGAAAGAGTTTGTTCTATGAGATGGGAAAAACTTCTTTAAAAACTGTTGTTGCATTTCATCCCAAGCACGAATGGATCCTAGTCTTAAATTTTGTAGCCATGTTTTAGCTTTATCTTTTAATGAAAAAGGAAAAAGCTTTAATCTGATGGTGTTCATGCTACAATTTAAGTTATTATATGTGTTGCACACCTCCTCAAATTCCCTTAAATGCAAGTATGGATTTTCCAATTCTAAGCCATGAAAAGAAGGTAAAAGTTGAATAATGCCTGGTTTAAAATTAAAATGAGATGCATCGGGAGGAAAAACTATGCATGATGGTGCACTTGTTCTTGTGGGATTCATGTGGTCTCTAAGTGTTCTAGCACGGTTATTCTCATTATTCTCATTATGAAGTGATTGATTATCTTCTTCAGCCATATTTTCTGAAAATGATGAGGATACCCTACAAAGTCTACCACTTGATGTGCGTGACCACACTCTCATGCACGTGTAGGAATAAAATAAAAGGAAGAAGAAAACAAAAGAAGAAGAAACAAGAGAAAAGAAACAAAGTTATATACAAGAAAAGTGAAAAGTGAAAAGAGAAAATAAAATAAATATTATAATTTATACAAGGACTTACCTCCCCGGCAACGGCGCCAAAAACTTGACACGACTGAAAGATTGATGTCTTCTCCCAAGTGCAGGAGTGTCGAAGTAATAAATAACCCGGTAAGACCGGGTCGAACCACAGGGAGGTTAATTGTACAAATTATAAATAACAATAATACAACAACAATAACAATAATAACAATAATAATAATAACAATAATAATAATAACAATAATAATAATAATAATAATAATAATAATAATAATAATAATAATAATAGTAGTAGTAATAGTAGTAGTAATAATAATAATAATAATAAAGAAAGAGAAGAAGAAGAAGAAGATGATGATAACTTGGAGATGGAAAATTAATGTAAGGATTAAACAATAATAATAATAAATGTCAAGGTTAGAGGTTTCACTAATGGTATATCAAACAAGTATAATATAAACTCTTATTATTGAATTGGAAACCACACACAAAGGAGGTTCCAATCAGATTATATATTGTTAACATGATTACATTAGTCATCTTATTCAATTAATGCTAATACTTGTAAATCTCGTCAAGCATTCATGATTATAACTTATGTTAACAACAAATCAAGTTCCTTTCATAGCTCAGGTGTCGGTTATACCATACATTATGGGCTATGAAAGTGCCAAGCATTTGTTGTACCAAGTGTTATACAACATAAATCAAGATTAGTCATTTAACAAGCAAAGTATTAAAGAGTGAACAAGATAACAAATATAAAACATGTTAGTATCAAACATTAAAGTCCATATTAAGTTTACATTATACTTATTCTCACACCATTAGTGTAACCTTTTCACCTTGACATAATTAACTTAACTAGACATAATGAAAGAAAGCAAAATAGATAAACAAAATAAGAACATAAAAGCTAACTAAGTAAAGGAAAGGAAATGAAAGGCATAAACTTGATATTAATGAAAGTAAAGCATAAACATTACAAAAAATACAAAGAGAGAAAGGAAGAGCATGATCTTGACCTGAACACCAAGATGCCTAAATGCATGGCAAATGCCTCCTTTTATAGGACAAAATTGGGAACTATTGATTTGATGACTAATTGATAAGTGGGTGACCAACTTTTGACTTGGTGACAATCCTTATCTTCTCTTGTCTGCCCAAAACGTCATTGATAACATCACAACTAGAGCCAGTTGTAAACATGAAAGTTGTAGGCAATTGTCTCAGCTTTCTTGTGTAAACAATTCAGCTCATTTGGACTTCTAGAACTCCAGATATGGCCAAAATACCGAACAGTGCTCGGGCTGGAAGACAGATTCGGGCTTCTTTGTTGTTGCTACAATTTAGACTTGATAATGGCCTTTTTAGATCTTGGGCTCCATATGAAAGTTGTAGGCCTATGTCTTACCTTTCCATCCATATAAATTGGACCTAAATCTGAGATCTGTAGCTCCAGATATGACCCAATTACCGAACAGTGTTCCGGTTTAGATTGTACCGACATCTCTTCTCTAAGTTTGACCATCTCTTTATCCTTGCAATTTAAGTTCTTCAAGTCATCAATCAATCCTTTCATTTATGTGATAGGCCTGCATTAAAAATAGACATTTACCACAAATTATAGGTATCTTATATTATTAGATACATTATTATAAAACATATTTTAGTTAAGGAGTTATTGATACTTCAAGTGCAAAATGATGATATAAAACCATGATAAAAATACACTTTTAAGTACTAATCACTTATATTATTAGGTACATTATTATAAAACATGCTTTAGTTAAGGAGTTATTAATACTTCAAGTGCAAAATGATGATATAAAATCATGATAAAAATGCACTTTTAAGTACTAATCAATATGTTGCTTGTATTTTCATGCTTCAAGATTTGTATTTCTAGTTGCATATATATATATATATTCATATGTGGAACTATTACATTGATTACACATCCATGCCTAATAAACTAAATAGTGAAAGGAAGACATTCAAGGAAGGTAATTTTGGTGAATCATTTGGAAAAGCTACATGTTTAATACAAGATATTAAGACATATGATTGTGAGATATTTAATGCACACTTTGATAAGTGAGCTTGAGTTGATCTATTTTACTATCAATTTAATTAAGAGAAATGTGCATGAATCATTATCACTTAAATTTATCATGAAAAAAAAATCCATGTGCAACAATGAAAGTACTCATACACTAATTAAAATCATTTATGGTATACTTTTTACATGGGGCAAGAGAGAAAAATTGTTCAGCCAAACTATTGCTTCCTCTTTCTTTCTCTTTTTTCCTTCACATTTTTTATCATTTTATTTACCTATAAATCAATATTTATGTCATTTTTTATTTAGAAAGTTAAAGTATATTGTCAAAACTCTGCATGCTTGTGGTTGTGTAGAATAGATTAACCATTACATTAAATGCCTTTTACTTTTATAAACTTGATCAATTGCTTTTTTATTTTAAATTTTTTCATGGTGTGTGTCTTTGTCAAAGACACTCTAAACAAGCTATTTATGACTTAATTTCATGACTTGAATATTTCATATTCCTTTTATTTTCTTGAATTTCAAATTTTACTCAAACCAAACCTACTTGGTTACCTTGTTCAAATTTTTTTGTCTTATATTTACCTTTTTATCATTTTTTTAATCCCTCCAAGTCTTCAGGATCATTTTTTATAATGATCCAATCTTGCTTTAAAAAAGTTTTGAATTTTTTAGCTTCAAATTAGTATAGTTTTAATGTTTTTTTTTAATATTTTAATATGCTGATATATCTTCAAATAAAAAATTTTTTAAAAAGCAATCTTTATCCTACTCCTAAACAAGCTCTTTATCTTTTTTTCACTCATTCACTTCTTCAAGTTAAGCCTTTCCTTATTCATCATCATGTCTTCAAGAAACCATAGTCATGCATGTAATATATATATATATATATATATATATATATATATATATATATATATATATATAACTTCCAACAATAAAGAAGGTTCTAGTTCATCATTTCCTAAAATCGGATTAGATAATTTTTCCATTCTTTTAATTCATCTAATATTCATGTAACTTCTTTTGATGATAACCTTATTACCTTAAGATTTTTGTGTAAATTTCAATCCTTATAGAATGACTTACACTCATAAATATTATGAAAGACTTGTTATAGGATGTTATGCCATCCTTAGTGAATTAGATAATTTGAACACAAATACTTGTAATAACATGTAAAATATTAACTAAGAATTCAATTTATTATTTGATAAATTTTGATGTAATCTAATTACTTTTGGATTTTTATAGTTTATATTTTTTTATTGGCTTACTTTAGGTCTTTAGAAATGTTTTAATCAGCTTATTTTATATTGATTAGGGTCTTATATCATGTATTAATAAAAGGATAATAAAAAAAAGATCTACATATATTTTAGAATACATTCTAAGAATGACCTCATTTTTTCAAGTTAGGAATTTTATTTTTATAAATTTAATCAATACTAGTCTTTCTCTTTATTAGAGGTGGAGTTGAATTTACAATATTTTTAGTAAGAGGATAAAAGGACGGGAATTTTACCTTTTAAATTCTTTATCCCTTTTACTCATGTTTGGTACAATTGTTAAAGAACGTACAATTGTTAAAGAACAAAAAGATTTAAAGGAAGGTGTTAAATGTTCACCTTTGATAAGGATGTAAAAAATTTATCTAGAGGGGAAACTTTGAATATTAAGTTTTTGCCTTCTTTTTTTCTTTATCTTTTTAATATTTTTTTTAATTACATCTTAAATTTTGGATCACAAATAAGTAATTTAATAGTTTTCTTAAATATATTTAATTTGACATTTGATTTAATTTAAATGGTACCCACTATTTTCATATTGTTTTTAACTCTTACCAAGCATCCTTAAAATATTTTACACCTCGATACTTGATTATTATATCTTACTCTCTTGATATTATCTAACTTCATACCAAAAACAATCTTATTATGAGGTCATATTTGGTATGAGATGAGACATTTGAAGGAGAAATGTTAAAGGGGAAGATATAAAGGTGTAAAAAAAATATTTAGGGATATATTAAAGATGTTTAAGTAGGAGATAGAAAATCTATAGATAACAATGGATTCTAATAATAAAACAAATTAAGTTAAATATAATTGAAAAAAATTTGTGTAACATATATTCCTTAAATAAAAGGAAAAAAAAAAAGAACCATATTTTTTCCATTCATGTTCCTTTTTTTTTTTAAGTAAAAGATTATATAATCTTGTAGTTTTATACTTGATAATTTTTATAGTAAAGTCAATTGGAGTCTTAGTTATTGTAGTTTATTACTATTTTTAGGCATGCTCTATATTGTGGGTTGGATAAAGATTTTTTGAATCTAAAAAATATTTAGTCCCTAATAAATTATTTCAAATTTTTATTAAACTTAACCCAGCATATCAACCATGAATTCTCTCAACTTGACTCTTTGTCTAACCCTAATATAAAATTAATCATGTGATTGTTGCCCTGAGATGACATAATTGACTTTATAGGTCCAAAGACAACTAGGATGATTGGTAAAAAATATGGTTTAGCTTTAATAATAAATTCAAGGTGAAACTTTTTTTTTTTAATATTTGAATGATAACATATTAGATCGACCTGAGTTTTGCAACTGAACCAACTAAACTCATGACTAAATCATGGACGCCACTGGATTTAACAATTTATTTTTTAAACTATTATTTACTTAATAATTTGATAACAAAAATACATGCTCACAAAATTAAGTACCAACCAAATACTAACATGTTTGTTTGATATTGCAATAAACTCATAAAAAGAAAATAAAACAAATTATGAAGATCAATTTAATCACAAGAAAAAAATTGAAAGATAGAATTAAAAAAAAAAACTTATTTGGCATTGTTATTAAATTTGACCCCAAAGTTCAAAATTGAAATCTCCTTACCCAACTGCTTGGTTAGCCTAGGTTTAAAATTAACTTACATGTTACTTGACTCTACATGACTCAATTGACTTGGTATATTCAAAGACAACTTGAACGACATGTAAAAGTATGGTTTGATTTAAAAAAATAATTGAAGATGATATTTTTTTAATATTAAAATAATGACATATTGGATTAAGTTGAGCTTTTTGGTTGCGATACACGTGATCTGGATAAAAGACTTTACTAGGTTTAAAAAATTTTAAACAAATTTTATTTAATGATATGATAACAAAAATAGACGCTTGTAAAAATTGAGTATCAATTAAATGTCAAAATGTTTTGTTTTAGAGTGCAAAAATCTCATACAATGAAAATATAAACAAGTATGACTACCAATTCAAAATTAATAAAATATTAAAGGATAAAATTAAAAAAAACTAATTTTAAAGGTGTATTAAAAAAAAGGATAAAAGTTTGTAAAATTAGAAAAGAAATTAAAGTGCTGAATTGTTCATATAAACAATGAAGCACTTGAATATTCTCTTTTCTTCTTCTTCTTCTTCTTCTTCTTTTCAATAAAAAGAGTAATATGAATTGTGAAATTAAATTGATAGTTCGTGCTATGTCATGGGTCAAGTTATTTTTAAACTAACATGAAAAAAATACACTGAGATTCTAGCATTTTTAAAGAAGAAAAAAAGGATTTGGGACCTAGGTTATTGGTTTAATGAAGTTCAATAAGCTTAGTTAATTTAATAGTATGATTGAAAAAAAAAATATCAACACCATACTTGGGAGGAAAAAAAAACATCACAATAAAATGCTTTATGAAAACACTTAAAGATAGAAAACACTTAAAGATATCATATGTGCTATCAAAGTAATAACTTGGATGGGAAACCAAACAAACTATTATGAAGCTAAATCTAATGTTTGTATTACATCAATTAATTTAATCTAATTAAAAAATATTTTGAAATAGCTAAATTTAACAAAAAAAATAAATAAAAAGATCAAGATAACCCAATTCAATATTAAAATTAGTGGAAAACTCTATAGAAAAAAAATTATTGTTGTTGATTATGATGATGATGATGATGGATCCTAATCTTCAGTCGAATAAATATGAGAGGATGAAACAAAAAAAAAAACATGCGGTTTAAAAAAGAAATAAAAACCAAGTAAACTCAAGCGAATCTCTTAAACCTGAGTTAATATTTTAAATTTGTAGCTAATGAAATCCCAACTTAGACTTTATTAAAAAGCTCAATTCTTAATAATTTTAATGCTAAAGTATGAAATAAAAAATATCAATTAAAAAAAAAATTCTCAAGAAAAAATTAAAATAATTAAAAGAATGAGGATTAAATTTGCTATGAAAAAAGGATGATGAAATTCAAAACAAAATTAATTTTAAAAATCATCTCAAATAAAAAAATAACAATTAAAATAATGATGAGCAAATTTGACTATTGAAAGAAATTAAAGGGGTAAGATTAAAAAATTTTTAATATCATAAATCATTCAAAATATATCAAATAATAGTTAAAAGGAAAGGAAATAAATGTGAAGGAAAAATCAATTGAGGGGATGATTTAAGAAATTAGAGGGTAGACTTGTAAATTAAAAAAAAAAAAAAACAAAACAAAAAAAAAGGCTTCCAGCATGGAACCGAAGCCCCTCCTCGACCCACATGTACCAACTTTTTATATTGGGATTACTATGGCAAATTAAACATCGTCATTAAAAGTAATGTTTAATGATGTTAAAACAACTCACAAGCTGCATAAAAGGTGTAGGAGTTACCTACTAGCAGCACATTTCAATTATTTTTTTGAAAAAATTATATATTTATTAAAATATTAAATTACTTATAATTAATTTTTTAATAATAATAAAAACCAATTGCAAAAGGAAGAAAAAGCCCTGAAAGCTAGCCTTATAATTTTTGTCTTTAAAGATACTAAGTTTAATTTTCTATTAAGAAAGAAATAAAATTACATCAAAGCCTTTATAAACAATTAGGTTTATTTTTTTTAACTTTTAAAGGTATTTATATTATTTTACCATATTAGAAATTATGAAAAGACCATTTTAACTTATATCAATTTTATAATATCAATTGTATCATATAAAAGAAAAGTTTTATCTTTGAAAATTAGTCTTATGCCATGTTGTATCTTTGATGTTTTTTTAAAAGGAAATTGATAAAGAAAAATATTTTTCATTTAACAGCACAAAACCTAATAGACCCTTTTATAAAAAAAACAAAAACCCTTTATGCTCAATTTGATTTTAAAATAAATCAATTTAAGATAATTTAAAATCTTTTATGAAAATCTCTAAGCCTAATCATATGGTCGTTCTATGAGCCGACAAAAAAGCCCACTTAAAAGCCTATGAACTTCGAAGAATTGTACTGAGCAGATTAGAATTAGTTAGTGTTATGGTTTATAGTAAATTATAAATTAGTCCCCATAGTATTGTAAATTAAATAAAATAGCCTCTCTGGTTTTAAAAATACTTAATCAATTCTTGTATTTCAATTTTTTTGTAACTTGATACTTTTCACCTATTTCATCATTTCTTAGTTTATTTTTTTTTGAAAATAAAAAATATAATATAGAAAGATCGATGAGGAAATAAGATATTTCTTGAAAAAACTATTTAGTCAATTAAGCATAGTCAAAGCTAGTGAAAAGATTAATTAATTATTTTAAAAACAAGAGATTATTTAATTTATTTTGTTAAACTGAAAGGACTAATTTATAAGTTACTCTATCCTTTATGCATCCCTCCCCTCTCAAATAAAAAAACAAAAGGAAAACATGTTCAACACAAATAATTACTAAGAATTAATTATCATTAGCGCCACTAATTTAATGAAACTAATTTTCATTACTAAGAGTTAATTATCATTTGTCTGACTTTACCTAGATTTTTACCACTCTAGTGCCTAGGAAATTTGGATTGAGGAGTTTTTGAACAAAAAATTATTTTTAACCCTTTTTTATTTAAAAAAAATCTAGAAAACATTGTAGACAACATAATAAATTTATTCATAGTCTAAAACAATAAAATAGTGATCTAAAAAAAAATTAACTTAAAATAAATTTTTTTTTCAAACTCAATTTTGTATTTTTCGACACTTTTACTGTAAAAAATATATTTAAGTTTAACTCTTATCATTAAATAAAATTATTTTATAAAAAAATCAATTGTTTTTAATGATTAAAATAAGTGTAAATGATTTTTTTTTATAGTAAACATTTAACCATTTTTCTTTTTTATCTCTCAAATTAAGGAATAACAATAACAAAAATAAATTTTTATATCAAAATTAAATTAAAAAAATATTAAAGAACCGAATAGATATAACAAGTGAAGTTTGAAGATTAAAATGAAAATTTTGGAAAAATATTGAAACCATCATTTATTTAAAGTGTTTTTTTCATTTTAATCCTATTTTATTTTTAGTCAATAAATTTGATTTAATTCTTCTTGATTTGTCGATGTAACTGTAGAAAAAAAAGTTTTGAAAATCGAAATAAAAAAATAAAATTTTTTAAGCAATAAGTCTATAATAAAATATGAAAGAGTGAATAATATTATACATCTTTTAGTATATTTTATAATAATTAATGGTCTTTGCAATCAACAAATGTTGAATCTTATATCTAAAATTTTGAAGAAATCGGTAGAGAAATCAAAATCACTTACATGCGAACCAATATTGCTTATTTACTGCATGGTATTTTTTTTAAATTAAAATTTTAAAATGTAAGCTATTTTTTTATATTTAATAATATCAAGAAAAATAAGTTAAAATGCATTTTTTAGTATTTAATTATGTTAAGAAAAATGAGTTTGTGAAAAATTTATTAATTATTTTTTTAATTTTATTAAAGAATATGGATTAAAAGTGACAAATAAAAAAAATTAAAAGATAATAAAATTAATAGAAAATGAAAATCTAATTTTATAAAAGTAACAAATAAAAATTTAATTTTATAAATTATTTAAAAATAAATAAATAAAATAAAAATAAAAAAATTAATTTGAGAAATAAAAAATTTGAATGAGATTGAAATTAAAAAAAATTAATTTCATAAATTATTTTAAATAAAATAATTAATAATAAAAAATAAGATTTAAATATAATAAATAAAAAATTTTCAATTTTCAATTTTCAATTAAAATAATAATAATAATAATAATAATAATAATAATAAAATAAAAATTTAAACTAATATAAAAATCATGAGTATTTTTTTATAAAATGGATTTAGAAACATCAAGATTAAATATATAATTTCTAAAATTAAGATGGAACTCACTCAACCCATTTTCCTCATGCAATTTCACTCCCAAATAAGGAACAAACCTTGTTCTTCGACGCTTTCCCCTAAAACACCACCATACAAAAACATAAAAAAGGAAAAAAAATCCTTCCTCTTCAACCAATCATTCTCTCATTCAATTCATAAATCAAAACCCATCTCTAATTCTTCAATGGCATCTCCTTCTCTAATGGACACCCTTTTCCAGCGCAGTTTAGATGACATAATCAAAGGTCTTCGCCACCAACAAAGTACCGAATCCACTTTCATATCCAAAGTTATTGAAGAAATCCGTAGAGAAATCAAAACCACTGATTTGCAAATCAAATCCACTGCCCTTCAAAAACTCACTTACCTCAATTCAATCCACTCCATTGACATGTCATGGGCATCTTTTCACGCCATTGAATGCATCTCATCTCCCACTTTCGCACACAAAAAGATTGGTTATCTTGCGATCTCTCAGTCCTTCAACGAATCCACACCTGTTATTTTGCTGATCACTAATCAATTAAGGAAGGATCTCAATAGTGGCAATGAGTTTGAGGTGAGTTTGGCTCTTGATTGCTTATCTAGAATTGGCACTGTTGATTTATGTAGAGATCTTACTTCTGAAGTTTTCACGTTGATGTCCACTTCTAAGGTTTTTGTTAGAAAGAAAGCTGTAAGTGTTGTTTTAAGGCTTTTTGAAAAATACCCAGATGCAGTTAGGGTGTGTTTTAAGAGACTTGTTGAGAGTTTAGAGAGTAGTGATTGGCAAATTGTGTCTGCAGTTGTTGGGGTGTTTTGTGAGCTTGCTTCCAAAGAACCCCGATCATATCTTCCATTGGCACCTGAGTTTTATAGGATTTTGGTTGATTCGAGGAATAACTGGGTGTTGATTAAGGTCTTAAAGATTTTTGCAAACTTGGCTCCTTTAGAGCCTAGGTTGGCTAAAAGGGTGGTTGAGCCGATTTGTGATCATATCAGAAAGACTGGGGCGAAGTCGATGGTGTTTGAGTGTATTAGGACTGTGGTCACTAGCTTCACTGAGTATGAATCTGCAGTGAAGCTTGCAGCTGTCAAAACTCGTGAGTTTTTATTGGAGGATGATCCGAATCTTAAGTATCTTGGACTGCATGTGCTATCAATTATGGCGCCAAAGCATTTGTGGGCAGTTTTGGAGAATAAGGATGTTGTGATTCAGTCTTTGAGTGATGAAGATCCGAATATTAGACTCGAGTCTTTGTGTCTGGTTATGGCAATGGTTTCAGAGAGCAATGTCGTGGAAATTTGCAGGGTTTTGGTTAATTATGCGCTCAAATCTGACCCTGAGTTCTGCAATGAGATTCTTGGTTCAATTTTATCAACTTGTTGCCAGAACGTGTATGAGATTATAATTGACTTTGATTGGTATGTGTCGCTTCTTGGGGAAATGTCAAGGATTCCACATTGCCAGAAGGGGGAAGAAATTGAGAATCAGCTAATTGATATAGGTATGAGAGTCAAGGATGTTAGGCCAGAGCTTGTTCATGTTTGCCGTCAGTTACTGATTGATCCAGCATTACTTGGGAATCATTTTCTGCACAGGATATTATCTGCTGCTGCTTGGGTGTGTGGGGAATATGTAGAATTCTCGAGGAACCCAGTTGAACTTATGGAGGCATTGTTACAGCCTCGTACTGGTCTCCTGCCTTTATCAATCAGAACAGTTTACATGCAGTCTGCTTTTAAAGTCCTAATTTTTTGTGTATGTTCTTACCTTGTGCAAAAGGAAGATATGACATCAGATGTTTCAGATTTGGCTTCTAAAAGGGAATGCTCAGAAAGTTCTGATTTAGCATCAGCTAAAGTTCCAGTTGAATGTGACCAAGATGAAGGATTCAATCCAAGGAATTCAAACCAATCTTATGAAGATCCTTCTGTTGTTAATGGTGGGCATGGACAGTTGTCTACATCCGCATTAATGGAGGAAAAGAGTTTCACGCATGAATCTATTGTTAAACTGTTAAACTTGATGGAATTTGCTATGTGTCCATTATCAGGCAGCTATGATGTTGAAATACAGGAGAGAGCACGGAACGCACTTGGATTTATTGAGCTGGTAAAACGGGATATATTGAATCCTTTGCTGCGCAAGGAGGCAAATTTGGAGACTGAAGAAGTGAGTGCTTCCAGAATTGTTCAATGGGCACATGATGCTTTCTCAGAGGAGATTGGTCCAGTCTCAATAACTGCCCAGGAGAGAGTACTAATACCAGATGAGCTAGTGCTTAAGGAGAATCTTGCTGACTTGGAAGCAATATGTGGAAATGTAGAATTGCCTTCATCTTGTTCATTTTCTCTTAGAAGTCCATATTATGGAGAAAGTGCTGGCATTTCATTCTCTAACCTCCAAGATGAAGAAGATTCAGAACCATCAACAGAGGCCACTTCCTTGCTTACAGAACACCGGAAGCTGCATGAGTTGTATTACCTCCCTACAGAAAAGAATGAAACTGTAACTATAGCAAATGATTACCCACCTGCCAATTATCCAAGTTCTGGCATTAATACAAATAATGACACCCAAGATTTAGTTACGCTTACAAACCAATCACTAGTCTCAAAGAGAAAGCCAAACCATGCAAAGCCTAGGCCCGTGGTGGTGAAGTTGGATGAAGGAGATGCAGCGCCTGTCACCGCTAAGAAACCAGAGGTGAAAGATGATTTACTTTCTGGTGCCATTCGTGATATACTCTTATTAGGTAATGAAGCTAAACCTGCGTCATCTCAGAGTAATCCATCTGATAAGTCATATATTAAGAAAAAAGGGAAGGAGAAACTAAACGTTGATCTATCTGATTCAAAAGAAGATCTAGCTGTTAGAGAACAGCCCAATCCTGAAAATCCAAGTTCAAGGAGAAGTAAACACAGGGGTCATGGTAAAGGGAGAAGCAAAAAAAGTTGAGGGAAGAAGGATGGGGATGGAAGCGAAGATGGTGGGGAGAAAGAAAAACAGAAGAGTAGAAACCGTAATGGTAAACACAGAGCTTGTCAAAGAGCTGATGCACCATTAAATGTGGTTGCTCAAACACCACCTATTCCTGATTTTCTCTTATAACATTAAAACTTTGGATCAGTGCTGCTACTTGTGACTACCGAAGTGAAGGTGGTTGAATTCATCCCCTGTATTCAACCACTTTGAATGCTTAGATTAGTTGGTTTTTATTTTTCGGCTGTATATTAGATATATTCATTTTTTGTAAGATATTGTGCTTTTGTTAGAACTTTTTAACTCTGGGATTGCTTTCGAATGTAAGACACTGTAAAAAAAGCAAAATTGAAATGTTGAAAGTGAGATTGGACAAGTGAACAAAAAAAGAAGAGATTGAGATTGCTTAGATCTCTTAGCTAAAAAGACTTGCATACAGTTAGATTATCATCTGTCTGTTGCTCTTGAATTCTGACTCTTAGCCTTACAGGATAATGCCACTGCATGCATAATTTTACCATCTGAGTGGAGTTTGGTAATAATTTTCCTACATGTATGTGTTCTTTCAGTGCCACCATGACCTTGGACCAAGAACAATCTACCTTTCTATTAATTTTGTTTTTTCACAGATTAAATAACCACATAATAAATCTGTTTTTGTTCATCATTCCAACGCTGGTTAAGCTGGACAATTCCCGCCTTAATTGATCTTGACCATAATTCATCTCTTTCTCCAACCAGCCTGTCGAACATTTCCGCAAACCATCGAAGCATTTCCACTAATCTGTTCGAAGGTTTTGCCACTCCTTTGCACAGTATTTTCAATCTCTGTCAGTGCATAATTTTTCAATTGTGCATCCCTTAAGTGTAGCTCTCTGAACTTAATATTATTCTGGATTTTATATAGGAAATCTTCGCTCAATATCTTTTACTAGTTTCCCTAAATCGTCGCGCGTCAGAAATCTCACAATTGGTCATGATTGTCTTAAACAATTTTCAGTTCTGCGCAGGATGCCCAATCATAAGCCCCCAAAATGTATTGATTTCAGTTGTGATCTCTTAATAGGCCACGTTCAAGAGAAGCTTTAAAAGCAGGTTAGAAAATATTATCTATTTTTGTAATCTGATCATAAGATCTTGGCAGACCATGATTAAGTTGAATGAGCATATAAACAAGATTTTTTAAAATATTTAAATTGCTATCCCTATACTCAATAATGGCCTTCATAGAGTCATTGACTCCGCATAAATCTATTCCCAATAAAATGAAATAAAGTATCCTAACGCACATGGAAATATTTAAAACAAGCATTCTAGAAAAAAACGTATTTACAAAACAAACACCAAGACAATATTTACATGATATATTTTTCAAAAACAAAGAAGTTTTGAAGGGTAGGATATCAGTTCACTATATTATAAAGAAGCGAATTAAAAGAATATTATCAAGATCATCTTTCAACTTAAAATCTTAATTAGCATTTCAAAAAATATAATATTCAATGCGCATACAAATATACAACAAGGTGTTAACATCTAAGTAATATAATCTTAAATAATATGATCATTAAACATGTTAGCCATTCAAATACTATCATTAAACACATTATAATAAAAAAAATCATATTGTTGATGAAACCTCTTTGTAACTAATTGTGCTTTGTAGCAAGAACAACTATCATTAAGGTTTTGTTTAATTTAAAAAAATTTATCTGCATCAAATAGGTTTAATAATGAAGCTGAGTGGAACATACTTTCATATGTCATTTTTTTTTTAACTAAAGTAGTAAACTTTTCTGATATGGTATTTCACCACTTAGGATCTTTTAAGGCCTAAGACACATATGTGGTCTCTATAGGTTGAGAAAAATGATATTTTATGACTAAGTAAAGTTGTTTGGGTTTATGAATATTATTCATAGACCTGGTAGTCATGGTATGGGTATGAATAAATTGTTATGAAGCTACAAGTATGGTAGGTTGATAGATAGATTGAGGTTGTGTTGATGTAAAAAAAGATAAATATAAAGTGGTAAAAAAATTATTTGTTATGGTTATAATAAAGGAAGGTATCAATCTAATACTAGGTATTGCTAGTATATAAAGATTTTATGTATTAAAATCTGAAATTGACAGAGAATGTATGGTAACATGGGTAGAGGTTGAAAAAATAAATTACATTAATTAAAAACCATATGTTAAGACAAGAAAATATAAGATGAAGTAAATCTATATATTTTTAAGTATTATGTGAGTTTGAGTAACCAAGAAACGAACAAGGCATGAATTCTGAATCTAATTTATTGGTGGTATAAGGTTTTAGCCTTGGATAACATTGACAATAAAAAATGCATATTTTTTTTATAATATGGTAAGCGACTAAATAGATACTTGAAAGGACTTTTATTTTGTAAAATAAAAGAAGGGATAACATTTTTGTTTGAAAAGCATAAACTTAATAAATTTAGTATTGTTTCAATAATATGATGGTGTTGTTTATTAATATCATTATGTTAAGGTGTATGGGGAGATGTGGTTAGACAATTAATAGAATAAGAAGCAAGATAGTTGTGAAAAGCATAATATTCCCTTTATTATTAAAGTATAAATGCTTGATTTGAAAACCAAATTGTTTTTTAAATAATACTTTTAATTGAGAGAAGATGGACTAAGCATTATATTTTCTATGAATTGGAAATAACCAACAATATTTGATAAAGCATAAAAAAAAAATCCATCAATTAAAGTTGAAGACAAAGCCCCCAAAGATATGTACAAATGTATTTAAGAGAATGAGTAATAATAAGAGAAGTAGAAGAAAAATGTCATTTGTGACTTTTATTGCATTAACAAGTAGAACAAAATAATGGCAAGGAAGGACAAGACACTACAATTGGAAAAGAAAACAATGAATAATCAAATGAATAATTTTATTTGATCGATGCCCAAGTCACCTGTATCAAATATTAGATACTGTTCATTCACTAAGAAGTGCTAAAATAAAATACTTGATAGCATAAAGGGTCAATGATATTGGATAAATATCATCCTGATATTTATTGCGAAGAAGAGTCAACCTTATGCTCCGATCCTTCACAAGAAAATAAAATGGGTGAAACTCAATAGAAAAATTATTGGAATGAGCAAAGTTATGAACATAAATCAAATTGTGGTGAATATTAGGAATATAAAGAATATCTGTGAGTTTAAAGGGTTTTGAGGAAGAGGGAAAGGTCATAGAGCCAACATATGTGACTTTGAAACCTGAGTCATCTCTAATGACAACTTGATTAATGCCATCATACTCTGAGTTAATAGATAAATTAGCAAGATAATGTTGTGAGAAGTAGCTAAGTTTATAAGCCACTTTTTATCATTAGACCTATTAGTGGTTGCACAATTCACAGACTTGTTATTAAAAACCACACGACAAGTCTTGGCGGAGTGTCGTACTTTATCACATAACTAAAAAATAATTTGAGGCTTACTAGACTATTCTCTGTGACCATTATAATTATAGTTGGTGTAATTTTATCCAAAGAAACCATTGTTAAAGTATTGGATGCAGTTGAATTTGGAATTCATGGGATGATGCTGGGTACTGTTTACAGTAGTAAGAGTAATAAAGTTTGAATGTTCAATACATTTCAGATAGCTTTTGTGAGAAACTAGCATATCATGAAGCTCTTCAAAGGTAAGAGAAAACTCACGATTTCAAATAAGTGCTGCAATATTGTGAAAGTCAAAGCCAAAACCATTAATAAAGAGTTATGTCATCTGCTAAGATGAAAGAGTTAATCACTACAAGTTCATTAACAATAACCTTGATGGTATAAAAATATTCTAAGACCAAACATTACTCTCTCTGAATGAGAGTTAAATTCACCTTAAGTTTCATAACATAAATACATGAATGATTGGTATACAAGCATTGCAACTTGGACTATATATTATAAGCAGCAGATAAAGCAATAATAAGAAACATACCTAATTCAAAGACAAATGGAAGGATGACATGGAGTATCAACTTTTCTTACTTAAGCCAAAGCCAGAAGGCTAGATTATGAACATTTACAGAAGTTGAGCTATCAGAGGAGGTGCATGGAGAAAGTGTTGATGACGGACATATAATTGTACTATCTATATAGCCCTAAAGGTCATACACAATAAGCAAAGATGTTAGTTGGGCATGCTATAAAGGATATGTAACAACCCCAATATGTGTATTTAAATAAAGAGCAAGGACATAATAATTTAATTAAGGTTAGGGATTTTTTTTGTAATTAATCAAAAATTCAACAAAGTTTCCTCTATATTTTTAAGTACCAAATTATTGACTCTTCTTTCGCAATCCCCAATTAACAACTCTCTTAGTCATCCTATCATCCATGACATCCTCCTTTAATTACATCACAACTTTACAATTATCAAATTATCACATGCTTAAACAATTCAATATCCCACATTTACATGGATGCAATAAATGAAGTACATTATGCAATTCAAAGATTTACAAATAAGGACCATTAATGAAATTATAATCAAAATAAGTTCATAATTAAGGATGAAATTTATAATTAAAATTATACTACACAAAAGAGCTTTTGATAAATTATAAACGTGTTATAGTACATAACAAAATGATAAATGCGTTCATTACAACATGATATCTAACAAAATATAAGGAAACTAATCTACTATTCAATCTGATAGGGGATGTACCTGAAAATGGGTTTAATACAATAATTCATTTAGATAAATGAAAAAAAAAAGATATCCATAAAAAATTTCTTTCTACTTTCCTCCTTTCTTTTTGTAAATTTAGTCAAAAGATCATTAAATTAACTTGCTCATCTATTATTACATATCATTTAAATTTCAGAAAAATCTATGATTTTATTATTATCATTATTATTATTTTTAACATCAACAAAACATAATCATTCCTATCGCCCAATTAACATGATATTATCTTCACTAATAGATGATTAATTCTTCTACTAGTCCATTCAACCAACACTATTGTTATCAACCCAACAATTAGTTTCACGTTTCACCCATTTATCAGGGTACAAATCCCGTTAACTAGGGAAATAATTCTTTATTTCGCCCATTTACTGGATACTAATTCCATTAAATTAAGAATTAGTTCAACAATATACCCATTCACTAGGGTACTAATCCCATTAACTAGGGATTTAATTCCTCATCACGCCCATTCACCAAGACATTAAACTTCTTAATTTAGTAAATAATTCAATGATTTGCCCAATCACCAGGGTTCTAATCCCATTAACCAGGGAATTAATTCCTTATCATGCCCATTCAACAGGGCATTAATCCCATTAATTCAGGAATTCATTCATCACATTGTATTTCTTATTTTCTCAAGTAAACAACATAATAATTTCTAATTTATGAATCATAACTAATTAGATTAAAAAAAATACATATTGACTAATATTAAATTCAAGCATAGTGTAATTACTTGACGACTGAGCTCGAGTCGAAGTTTCCTATTGTGGTGTCGGTCTGACAGCCTCTCTTGAATTGACAATTAAATCACATCATTATCCTATTTTCTATATTGACACACAATAAATAAAATGCTTCCAACTATCATTTCATTTGCCCAAAATAAAATTTATAGAGAAACATGAAAATTCCCTTCTTCCTTTTGTAAATTTCCTTTCTATTCTTTCAATTTCCACATTGTAACACAATTCATTGTATTTATTTACTTTATTTTTATCAAAATTTGAATTTAAAAAACATAAAAAATTTCATGATCTTTTCACTCTTTAACATTAATATCATCTCTTTCCTATACAATCTCACCATCTTATTCAAATTCTTAAATTTTATTATTATTATTATCATTTTCTAAAAAAATTCCTTCTTCAACAACACCTAATATTTTGCTTTAATTACCATAATTTCTTACTTTCTCTACTCACTTTAATAATCTTAACACAATTTCCCAATCAATTGTAATTTTCCCTAAAATTTATTATGAACTCTAATTCCTCATTTCACAAAGTTCAATCAATTTAAAATATTAATTCTTTAATAATCTTATTTAAAATTGTAAGGGCACATTACCAAGCAATAATCAAAGCTTTAACACCTATGAATTGAGAATTTACTTGCTTAAATTTGTTTTTCCCTTCCTGACTGAATGCTTCTTTCTCTTTGATAAAGTTGTGTTTTTTTTTCCTTCTAGCACATTTACTTGCACTCACTCACTCACTCACACACACACACACATATAATTATCTTTTTTAAAAATGCCTTCCATGTCCCCTAAGGTTTTCTTCATGCACACACGTTAGCACATATATTAATTTTTTTTATTTTTTACAATACCTTCTAAGTCCCTCAATAGTAATTTTTATGATTTTTGGGTAGAATTCTGATACTTGTTTATACCAAATCTTGCCCGGGTCATATTGAATTTTATTATGTTTGTCGTGCATTAAAAAAAGTCTGTGCGGCGTCGGCTCTGACAATTTTTCATCGTTATTATTTGATTTGATCTTGTTGGATTCGTTAGGAGTCGCTACCTAGTATTTAATTGAAGGTTACTAGGAAACCTGGTTGTACTGGTCTTATCAGAGATTCGCGGGTAAGGGACCGGTTGTGGTTAAGGAAGGTATTAGCACTCCTAATGCACCCTACCTGAGGTAAGCTGCTTCATGGACTTGATGTGTTAAAGAAGTTTTAAAATTTTTGTCTTTTCATCAGATTTTAGAAATACAACTTTCATACAAGTTTGTACTTCTACACCATGATCCAATCAAAATATTAAATTCTTCTTTATTCTCTGTAATTTTATCATAAATAAAAAGAAACATTCAACAAATACAAACACACACATGTATTTTTTATTTTCGTTTTTCCTTTCCTTTTCTTTTTTTTTTTACATCCACATTACAAATCATAAAAATCCAAAACTAAATAAAAATTACATTAAATAATTTAAAATTTACAAAACACTCCCTAAAACTCCAGAAATTACATTGAAGTCCCTTATAGGGCAGTGTGAACAGTGCCCGTGGGCAGTGGCGGCGCGTTTGCTCCACGCGCAGTGGAAAAATAGGTGAATTGAGGTCATCTTCCTCTTCTCTGTCTTCCTGCGCTGGCGGTGGTTGTTGTGATTTGAGTTTTCAAATTGGAAGCCATGACAGATTTTAGGCAAAGCTTCCAACAACAACTACTTATCAACCATTCAAACAGTAACAAATCCCAACGAT
The DNA here is from genome assembly GCA_026413675.1 of Populus pruinosa. Taxonomy (NCBI): domain Eukaryota; kingdom Viridiplantae; phylum Streptophyta; class Magnoliopsida; order Malpighiales; family Salicaceae; genus Populus; species Populus pruinosa. The sequence continues at coordinate 8,010,780 of JANKMR010000020.1, forward strand.
ACAATGGTAAAAGACATCTTATGCAATATATATCCAAATATCAGCTCGAGTTAACGGTTGGATCTCCTTGGATCGAAGTTAGACCAAAACTGACCTAAGATTGGCGAGCCACTGCTGAACAGGCATAACACTTTTTTGGATGGGTTTCATCTTATCTCCACCATTCAGAATGTGCAATACAACCATACGCATCACATATCCAAAACTCAGATTGATCCAACAGTGAATAATGGAGAAATAGGTCGGCGACTCTAACTGTTCTAAGAGTGGTTTGTCCAAAAATATTCAAATATTAATATTTCTCTCATGGTTTCAATTATGAATGATCTCTCTGGTTAGGATGTAGGAAATATAGGGACGCATAACATACCTAAATTTCGCGTTGATCCAATGGTAGAAGAGTGAGAAATCATCCGGTGACGCTGACAGGTCTGAGTGGGGTTGCAATAAGAGAGGAATGTAGGGGAAGGTCGGTTGTAAGAGATGAAAATGAGGGGGGAGGCGTGAACTGATGGGTAGGCGGGGCCTTGGATAAGGGAGAAGAAAATTTAGGTTTAGGTCTTCTTTTTTTTAATCAAAATTACCCCCCCTTTTTCTTTATGTTAAAGGTTGCTATTTATAGGCAAAATGTTGCTTGGATTTCAAAATTGGTCCCTCAATTTTATTTTTTTATAAATTTTGATTTTTTTGATTTTTTGTATTTTTTTAAAAACGAGCAATATCAATATCAACTCAATGAGAAAAATCAATGATTTTAAAAATAACACATTAAAAGTTGAATGCGTTCCAAATATCTTTGAAAATTTAAATTCTTTTGAGATGATGCTGAAAATGCTAAAAATGATGCAAATATATTTAAAAATGTATTTTTTGGATTTTTTTCTAAATATTTATCAAAATATGAATTAAAATTGGGGAATAACCCAAAATTAGGTTATAACAGTTGCCCCCTCTTTACAATGCTTATGATAGAAAGTCACGTAAGAGACTTTAGATAGTAAGCGTTGTAAAGAAGAAAGGATGAGATATGATTGACTCATCTTGTTGAGAAATGATGAATCCTCTTGAGGGCTAGAAAGCGTACTCAGAGTAAAAACTGGAAGTTTTTTTTGAAAATTTAAAGATTTTAAAATGGTCAAATTGTCATGGGTCACCTACCTAGTGAAAATATTTTTTTGAGGTGGTCTCATTGTAATGGGTGACTTACTCAGGTGAAAAACGCGAAGAAGTTTCAAAGTGGTGAAAAATGCAAATATTTTTCAAAGTGGTGAGAAATGCGAAGATTTCTTAAAGTGGTGAAAAATACAAAGATTTTTCAAAGAGGTGAAAATGTAGAGATTTTTCGAATTGGTGAAAAATACAAAGATTTTTCAAAAGTGGTCTTGTTGTAATGGGCAACCTGTCCGGGTGAAAAACACGAAGATTTTTCAAAGTGGTGAGAAATGCGAAGATTCCTCAAAATGGTGAAAAATGAAAAGATTTTTCAAAGTGGTGAAAAATACAAAGATTTTTCAAAAGTGGTCTTGTTGTAATGGGCAACCTGCCCGGGTGAAAAACACGAAAATTTTTCAAAGTGGTGAGAAATGCAAAGATTCTTCAAAATGGTAACAAATGAAAAGATTCTTCAAAATGGTGAAAAATACAAAGATTTTTCAAAAGTGGTCTTGTTGTAATGGGCAACTTGCCCGGGTGAAAAACACGAAGATTTTTCAAAGTTGTGAGAAATGCGAAGATTCCTTAAAATGGTGAAAAATGAAAAGATTTTTCAAAGTGGTGAAAAATATAAAGATTTTTTAAAAGTGGTCTTATTGTAATAGGCAACCTGCCCAAGTGAAAAATATGAAGATTTTCAAAGAGATGAAAACTATGATGATTTCTCAAAACAGTTTTATTTAAAAGGGGTAACCAACCCAAATGGAAAATTTTACAAGTGGTAAGAAATGTAAGGATTTCTCAAAAGATAGTTTCATTGTAATGGGCAACCGACCCAAATAGAAGATTTCGAAGGTGGTGAGAAATGCAAAGATTTCTCAAAAGATGGTTTCATCGAATAAAAGATGAAAAGGGTTTTTAAAGAGGTCTGATTATGATGGGTAAGCAGCCCAAGTTAAAACAATGAAATGTCTTCAAGAGACAACATGATGGGACTCGAAGGTGCACTATTCAAGCAATGGAAGCTTGATAGAGTATTTAAAAAGAGATAGGACTCGAAAAGGAATGAATGTTAAAAAGTGCACTTGAAAGGAGATAAGGTTAAAAAACACACTACCTAAAAGGTGAGTGCTCAAAGACGCACTCAAAAGGGAGGTAGGGTTGGAAAACACACCACCTAAGAGGTGAGGGCTCGAAGGCGTACTAACAAGGAAGGCAGGGTTGGAAAACACACTACCTAAGAGGTGAGGGCTCAAAGGCGCACTAAAAAATGAGGCAGGGTTGGAAAACACACTACCTAAGAGGTGAGGGCTCAAAGACACACTAAAAGAGGAGGCAGGGTCACAAAACACACTACCTAAGGTGGTCGAGTGCTTTAAGACACACTCAAAAGGGAGGTAGGGTTAGAAAACACACTACCTAAGAGGTGGTCGAGGGCTCTAAGACACACTCAAAAGGGAGGCAGGGTTAGAAAACACACTACCTAAGGTGGTTGAGTACTCTAAGGCACACTCAAAAGGCAGGTAGGGTTAGAAAACACACTACCTAAGAGGTGGTCGAGGGCTCTAAGACACACTCAGAAGGGAGATAAAGTTAGAAAACACACTACCTAAAAGGTGAGAGCTCGAAGGCGCACATAAAAAAGAGATAAAAAGGAGGTAGGGTTATAAAACACACTACTTAAGGTGGTCGAGTGCTCTAAGGCACACTCAAAAGGGAGGTAGGGTTAGAAAACACACTACTTAAGAGGTGGTCGAGGGTTGTAAGATGCACTCAAAAGGAGGTAAGGTTAGAAAACATACTATGCAAGGTGGTCGAGGGCTCTAAGGTGTGCTTAAAATGAGGCAGGGTTGAAAAACGCACTACAAAAGGTGGTTAAGGGCTCTAAAGCACACTAAAAAAGGAAGTGAGGGCATAAAGGCACACTCAAAATAAGGTAAGGTCAGAAAACACGCTACCCGAGAGATTGTGGCTCAAGAGAGCACATAAAAGAAAGTGAGGGCACAAAGGCACACTCAAAATGAGGTAGGTTCAGAAAACACAGTACTTGAGAGATGATGGCTCAAAAAAGCACATAAAAGGAAGTGAAGGCATAAAGGCTCACTCAAAATGAGGTAGGGTCAGAAAACATGCTACCTGAGAGATGGTGACTCAAAAGAGCACATAAAAGGAAGTGAGGGCACAAAGGCTCACTCAAAATGAGGTAGAGTTAGAAAACACGCTACCCGAGAGATGGTGACTCAAAAGAGCACATAAAAGGAAGTGAGGGCACAAAGGCACACTCAAAATGAGGTAGGGTTCAAAAAAGCAAGCTACCTAAGAGATGGTGGCTCAAAAGAGCACTTAAAAGAAAGTGAGGGCACAAAGGCACACTCAAAATGAGGTAGGGTTTAAAAAAAGCATGTTACCTAAGAGATGGTGGCTCAAAAGAGCACTTAACAGGAAATAAGGGCATAAAGGCACACTCAAAATGAGGTAGGGTCAGAAAACACGCTACTTAAGAGATGGTAAAACTGATCTGACAATGTTGAAAGTAATGCATTATGATCAATATGCATGTATATTTACCTGAGAAATATAAGTCCTCATTTTTTCATGGTGTCTTTCTTTTCTCAAAAGTTGGAGTGTTGGTAGTAAGCTTTAATGGCTCTTTCCACTCTTGCTTACTCGAGCCAAATCTTGATTTTGACCTCTAGGAAGGACTTGATGTCATCATACTTCTTTGTCATCTACCCTTTATCTTAATGGTTGCCCATTTTGCTTGGCATTCTTCTTAGAAAAGGGAATCATGGAGCCAGCCCTTCCAGGCATTTTTGATTGCGCCCCAACTTGATCATGCCCCTAAGTGTTTAATTTGGGTTTAGCGATGAGGCTATGTGAAGGTTTGGTCTTTGACAAGAAGATGTTTTCATGCAGAATTTTTAGAATTTCAAAACTATTCCAAACACAGAAATCATTTTGACATCGATTTAAAGCAAACTCATTCTAAAAAAATTCAAGTGATTCCTATGGAGAGGTTTTTAGAAGTCATGAAAACTTTTAGTTTTGCTTTTGGTGAAAATGTGAAGAATACAAAGTGACATCTGGTTGGTCACAAAAAGTTTAAATTTCAATTTGAGGGTTATTGAGAACCGTTGTTTAAAGTATTCATTTTATTTGCATGAATTTGGTTCGCATGAGAAAGCACTGCCTACCGATCCAAATTGCTTGCCTTTGATCAGAAATGGCTTGATTAGGCATGTAATGTAGGCTTGGGTTATTAGTTATGAAGAAAAGGATATTTGTATGCTCAAAAGCTGTTTAAGGGACTTTAAGACTAAGGATCACTAGTGCTTATATCCCAAACTTTTTGTTCATACATTTCTGGACCTTAGAATTGATTTTGCAAAATGATCCACGGTGCCCCCTAGTGTTGGGCTTGGGCTCTTTCTTTTTTGTTTTTGTTTTCTTCATTTGGTTTTGAGCATCATTGCATTAGCTTTTTTTTTATGCTTAGAATTTTTTTGATCATTTGGATTTTCTTTATGCCTCCCAGCTTTGTATAGGCACCTTCAATGATTGAGAATTTTTTTTTATGCCCCTTAGTATTGTTTGGGCACTTTCAATCATTGATGACTTTTTCATGCCCCCAAGAATTACTTGGACACTTTCAGTCATTAAGGATTTTTTTTTAGCATTTGCCCCCCAATGTAGGGTGTGATCCTAGTCAAGGTTATTTTTCAAAAAGAATCTATTAGGCTCAAAAAGGGACTGCAAAGGATATATTTCAACCTTGTGAAACGATTGTCAAAGATGGTCTTTATTCATCTTAAATGCATGCATTTAAGATCGGTAAGCGTTGCTTTCATGCGAGTATGCAAAGTGATTTCTCATTATTCATGCAAATAAAACTCTACTTTTGGAGTCACTTCATTGTGTATTTTTTGTTTTGGTGTATGGTTACCTCTCTAAGGAATCTCTTGAATTTCCTGAACTCGTTTGTTTCAGACAAACACCAATATGATTTCTGTTTTTGTACTAAACTTTGATTTCCCAAAAATCCTTGTGAAAACATGCATGGTTTTGGAAGAAAAGGGAAACACGCCTAAAGATTCTTGGCGCAATGGTCTCATGTTCAGAGGTTATGTTCAACGTGTTATTTGCATGAATTAGCAAAAATGAAGGCATGTCATGAATTCAGGAAAACATATGATCTTGTTAACAAGTAAGGCTTAGTGGACAAGGTAAATCTTGTGGAATTTTAAGCCAAATTACTAATAAAACTGGAATAGGGTGAAAAAAATCAAGAAGTTTTTGCAGGCATGATCGAGCAGAGGTATTTATTTTTGGCAGAACAAGAACAGGCTCCATTCTGCAATGGTGGTGCAATTCCCCTTCGGATTGTATTGAGGCTTTTGACCATGTTTGCCCCCTAATTTCTTTGGGTTAAGTCATTGTTGGGGTTCAAACAAAGATGATAGGTTAGTTGGAATGAACTTCCCTAGAGATGTTTTTCAATATTTGCTCGAATAAGCTAGAGGTGAGTCAAGCTTTTGTTTAGAGACTCCAACTCTTCTTGAAAATAGATACTACAACGAGCGCGCTCTTCATCTTCATTGTTTTTTTACTCAAAATTAGGTATTGCAGACTCGTAGGGGACCCACTTTTATTTTGGTGCATGCATGAAAAATGTATGAACACAGGATTTATATAATGAACTCGCCCTTCGAGGGGTGACATATGATCGTAACTCTTGTATGATGAAACAAGAATCTTGATTCTTGCCCAAACTCTACAATGAAAATGTTCAGAGTAACGGTCATTCTGTCACCCACAAGTTTTGAGTTCAAGATGTTTCAAGAAGGGTTCGCCCTGATGCAAATAAATGATAGCATATACAACCTAAGGATAGGTACTATTCATTATATAAACATAGGTAGGTTTTCTACCTGGTCTCAAAAGGGTCTATGAACTGCCTAGTAACCACCTCTCGTAAAGACAATTAGGGGTCTACAAGGAATGGTTAGGGTACCGTGTGACTGCCATTACCGAGTAAACACTCAGCTTATAGTTGAATATTTTACAAATCTAAACCCAGACTGAAAGTCATGAGGCAGACCGTTACTCTCCACCTAACTTAGAAGCTTGTGTGTGCTTTCAAAAATAGATACAAGTGATGCATGTAACAATTCTAAAAATGCATGCATAAAACACAATAAAAATACCAAAATTTAAACATATCAAATACACAAAGCTTAGCCCAATATTGTTAGAAATGATACCTCTCTAGTGGAGTCGTCATTCTATCGCGTGTCAAAAAAAGTTCGTGCGGCGTCGGCTCCAACAATTTTTCATCGTTATTATTTGATTTGATCTTGTTGGATTCGTTAGGAGTCGCCATCTAGTATTTAATTGAAGGTTACTAGGAAACCCGATTGTACTGGTTCTGTCAGAGATTCACGAGTAAGGGACCGGTTGTGGTTAAGGAAGGTATTAACACCCCTAACGCACCCTACCTAAGGTAAGCTGCTTCATGCTTGATGTGTTAAAGAAGTTTTGGCAACTACTTATCAACTATTCAAACAATAACAAATCCCAACGGTACAATGATAAACAAACATCTTATGCAGAATATATCCAAATATCAACTTGAGTTAACAGTTGGATCTCCCTAGATCGGAGTTAAACTGAAACTGACCTGAGATTGACGAGCCACTATTGAACACACATAACACTTTTTTGGACGGGTTTCATCTCATCGCCACCGTTCAGAATGTGCAATACAACCATATGCATCACATATCCAAAACTCAGATTGATCCAACAGTGAATAATGGAAAAATAGGTCGGCGACTCTAACTGTTCCAAGAGTGGTTTGTCCAGAAATATTCAAATGGTAATATTTCTCTCATGGTTTCAGATATGAATGATCGCTCCGGTTAGGATTTAGGAAATATAGAGACGCACAACATACCCCAAGTTCGCGTTGAGCCAACGGTAGAAGAGTGAGAAATCGTCCGGTGACGCTGACAGGTTTGAGGGGGGCTGCAACAAGTGAGGAATTGTAGGGGAAGGTTGGCTGTAGGAGATGAAAATGAGGGGGGAGGCCTGAGCTGATGGGTAAGCGGCGGCTTTGGATAAGGGAGAAGAAAATTTAGGTTTAGCTCTTCTGTTTTTTTTGTCAAAATTGCCCCCCTTTTTCTTTGGGTTAAAGGTTGCTATTTATAGGCAAAATGTTGCTTGGATTTCAAAATTGATCCCTCAATTTTATTTTTTTCTAAATTTTATTTTTATTTTATTTTTTTATATTTTTTTGAAAACAAGCAATATCAATATCGACTCAATGAGAAAATCAATGATTTTAAAAATAACGCGTTAAAAGTTGAACGCATTCCAAATATCTTTGAAAATTTAAATTCTTTTGAGATGATGTTGAAAATGCTAAAAATGATGCAAATATATTTAAAATTATATTTTTTGGATTTTTGTTTTCTAAAAATTTATCAAAATATGAATCAAAATTGGGGAATAACCCAAAATTGGGTTATGACAATGTTACTTGTTGGTACTTTCAGTTTTGTGAAATTTACTTCTATAAAAATTTTATTCACATATTTGTGTTTATTTATTTATATATATTAACACTTGAACAAAACATTTTAATTCAGGTTCTTGAATATATCATCATTCTTATAATTTAATTTATCATTTTCTCTTATTTTTTGTAATCCTAACTTTTATTAATATCAATAATATTATCCGGGGTTTTATAGGATAATTAAAAGAAGTTAGCTTCAGAGGTAATTGAGAGCCAATATTGAAGGAAACAAGAGTAGTTTCATTATAACTAATAGGCTCTGGGTGGTTAATAAACACTGATATAGGAGATGTAGTCATTAGAAAAAAAAAATCTCGTTAGAAGAAGTAACTTTGATACCATAAAGAGTTTTATAGAAAGATTGTTTTTATTGATAACAATATATCCTTATATATAAGACTATACAAAGTGCTACTTAGAAAAACACTATAGTAATAAATGAATCCTAGAATATTTGATAAAAGATTTACAGGGATAAGATATAACTAATTTAGTGATAAAAATCAATATTGTTACAACTAGTTGATTTCTTTTATAGTTACCACATAACTGTGTAGTTCTTAGCCTTTCAAATAATTGAAATAATATCTATAAAAAATTCAATAGTAACATGTTATAAAGCATACAAAGAAAATAAAAGTTTTTTCATTTAAGAACTAAAAACAACCTTTGAAAGTCGTCAAAATCAATGAGAAAACTTTGAAAAAAGGTTGTCAGTGTTGGCTTATGGATTTACATGTTGACATATTTGTTTGATGTATAAATAGTGGCAAGTGCTTCTTATGCGATATCATTGATCTAATTTGAAAAAAAAAGAAGAATAAAAAAACAAATATGATTTCAAGGTTTGATATAAGGGTTATTATGACTTTGGGTTGATTGAGTTGATTTCGTGTGGTTTTCTTAGTGGATTTTTAGGTGCATTTATGAAGAAAAGATAGCTAAAGTGGTCAAATGAAAGGTTACGTTATTGTGTTTAGATTGATGAAAAGATTATCAATGATTTCAATGGACCATCTAGTTGGTGAAGCAGAGAGGGAGATAATGATGGGTTATAGAAAAGGAAGAAGGATAAGAGGATCAATTTTAAGAAAATGGTCTAGGCAGAGATAAAATGAAAGGAAAACAATTGAGCTACCGTGTTGTTTGGTAAAAAGAAGGGAAAGAGAAAAAGAAAAGGTGTAGTAATGTTGTGTTGTTAATCAATACGGTGGATAAGGTTATAAAATAGCTAAATTGTGTAGTTGTTGATTGATATGCAAAATTTATCAAACTTTTAATGCACTTATATAATTGTTATTTGAATGCTAAAATAGAAATGTTCACACAAGGAAGTCCATGTTTTTTAAACTAAAAATATATATATAATACTACCATCAAACATCAAGTTAAATTAGAATAAATATTGAATATTTTACAGACACTTTATATACATTTACTATTGTGTTTAAAGAGATCCATAGTTGCTTTTATGCTTCCAAAATACCTGTTCTTCTTCAAATTCATTGATCTTGTCTTTATGATTCTTGTCATAATAATTTTTTTTTCCATATAAATTATATTTATGTTTATTTACATGTTTGAAATAAAATTTTATATTTAAAACTATTTTAAGTGTCATTAGTTGTGTTTATCTTTATTGAAGGAAATGATTTATTCTATCTTTATCAAAAAGAAATGATTTATTCTATCTTTATTAAAGATAAAATGCGTAGAATTCTCTCATGGTTAAATTGTGGTTATTTCTCTATGTGTAATACCAATTTAGAACCCATGATCCTTGTAAGGAATAGCAATGAATTATATAAAATGAGGATGCAACTTTGTAATATATTTGAACCATCGTATTAATTTTATGCTTTATGACAACATCATGATTGATATTTCCTACCTTTGAATTTTTTATTATTAATTTTATATTTTTGTTAGGCCCATGCACATTATGCAACTCAGATGTGCATGTATGACCTAACTTTTTTTTTAATGTGGAATACCAATATTTTTATAATTACTTTTGTTTTTGAGATAATTTAGCTTTATAGAAAAATAAAAATAAATATGAGTTTTTATTTTTATTTTTATATATTATATATAATAGAAAGGACTACCTTGTAAAATTGTAAGAAAGATACTCTTATTTTAAAACCAACCAATTGGAAAATGACATATACATGCTGGTTGTTTGGTTTAATTCAACTAATAATTCAATTTGAATTTAATTGATAACATATTATAATTTTTATGCTTGACATATAATTAAATTTAATTATACTATTTGAAATATACGTGGAAATGAATTGAATTAACAATTTTGACTATTTTGCTTTTAACTCAGAAATAATTTCTTTTACATTTGTTTTTGTTACAAAAACCTTTATAACAACATGCTACATGATTGGAGAAGAAAAATGCAATTGAACTCTACAGAAATCACCTACACTTGTATTATAACGACAACTAGGATTTCTAACACCTATTTGTGGCAAGGTTTCCCGTAAACAGGCCTTAACTAATTTTCTTTAAAATGTTTTGGAAGAGCCACTCATCAATAAGTCTCATTTTTCTTTTATATGTTTTGGGGTAGGCCACTAATCAATAGACTATATATATATATATAAAAGACCACACATTAATAACCCTATATTTCATAATATTTATGTTATTGAATTTCCACCTTTACCTATTGATACAATTCTACATGCTTTATTTTTTTTTTCTTTACATGATAACTAAAAAAAGTTCAAAAAAAAATCCTTTTTGAATGACTTTACAAGTATTGTAAAGAGATAAGAACTTTAATAACTCAATTTTTCAAGATTTGTTTATTCTTTCAAAACATAGCCAATAAGCCACTTAAAATCTTTCAAGATTTCAAAACCTTTTGTATTTTTCATGGTTTTGCATTTAACGTTGCCCAAACGGTAGGAAGAGGTAGATATCATCAAAGTAGATGAATAATGAAATAGTCTAACAAAAAACTCATTCAAAAAGCAAGTACAAGGCACTATTTTGAAAATCCAATAAATATTCTTAAATATTTTTTTCCTTGAAAGCTTCATCTATTTAGTTTTTTTTCTTGCACCAACACTCAAATAAATATCATTGTAAGATGAAAAATATAAAAAAAATATCTTCACAACCATTTTCATTGAGCCAAACATGTGTTTTTCCATCACTTTATAAACATATTTTTTCCACAAACCCTAGAAGCCAAGATTTTTTTTCCCTACTAAGCAAATACATCTCAATCCAAAATACACAACCTAAAATATAAACAAAATAAAGTTAAAATGTTTTCAAAGTACATGAAACTAAAATAAAAATAAATTAAACTATCAGAGTTGTACTTTTTGATATTTTGTAGAATAGAATTCATTTATAATTGAATATAAATCAATATATATAACAAGCTCTTATTCAATATATATTATCATAGAGTTTGCTAATAACTCCTCTTTAGTTTCATTATTATGCATAATTTTAGCATACTTTATAGTTGAAAATGCTCGCTCTGTTTATATAGAATAGTAGAAATAAGAAAAGTGAAAATAAGATGAACCAACCTATCAATCAAATGATAGTGTTGTGACTTATTTGTTTAAACTAATCCTCGACATAATTGAGAAATGGTTGATATATTTTGAAAACTCTCATAATGAATCACATCAACCTAATTTTACTATAGCTGAGATCTTAAATAATGAATGTACTATTCATTAAAATCTTTAGAATAAAAATTATTAATAAGCTTGCAAATAATATCAGTTTTAAATGATTTAAAGTTGTTTTTAGATTTTAAAGTAGAACTAAGTATAAGGAGTTTCAATGTCCCATCATTGAATCTAGAATTTAACTCTTCAAACTGAAAATTTATTGCTAAGTTAAATATATCATTATGATAATATTAGTAAACTGTCACCTAGCTTTGTTGACGACATAAACGACTTATAGTTTTTTATATGAAACATTTATACGTGACATATCAATATCATATTATATGCAAATAAATTACACATGTGTAAGGAGAAAATCAAATCTGATGTCTTTTAAAGTTTAGAATAATGTTTTAGTAGTTGAATTTATGTGTTGGATATTATTATACAACAAGAAAATATGTTGCTTTTTTTTTGGAGATTTACGTGGGGTGTCCGGGTCAGCTTGTGCGCACCACGACTAATTTCCACGGCCCACTGAATACCCTGCAAACCTAGTAGGTATATAAGTCACCGCGAAGGTGACAGACGTGCACGCCAGGACTCAAATCTATAACAATAGAAGGAGATAAGTTCTTTCCACTATTAAACCAAATGCTGGAATGGGGTGATAGTCATGTTGCTTTTGTTAAATTTTATAAGCTAAATACATAAAGAAACAAGACGTGAACTAGCATGGAAAGGGATATCATTTTTGACTTTGGCTTTCAGCTCAGGAAGACAACGATTCTAATGAAAGATAAAAAAAGATGGTTTAATTAGATGGAGAAAACGATCCATATAATTTTTTTTTTTTAACAAAATTTTAACTCGAGCTCTAGCCGATCCACGCCTTCAACATAGCTCAACCCTTATTAAACAGTATTCACCATTTTTTACCTCTTATAAATCTATTATTCTTTCCCACTTTTTCACGTTAATTATAACTAACAGGACATGAAAACCTTAAATCCTAAATTATTATGAATAAAAATTAAAACCCAAAAATGAATTTTTTTCATGTAAAATCATAATTTTAATTTTGAAAATATCTGTCATGGTGATTGAACTAATATTAAAATAATCTAGAAGCTTTAAACATTAAAGACAAAAATAAGTACATATTTTCTCTGCGCCAAAAAAAGAAAGGTAGTCGCATGGTGATTTCTGTATTTACCGGCTACTGAATTTGGGGCCCATCTCCTGGCTCTACCTACAGAAACAAGATGCTTCTCAGAAATGAAGCCAATGTCTGACCATTTTCATATTTTGATACGAGAATATTTAAATGATCAAACGGCAAAATTCTCCATCAAGAGCAACCCAATATATCTTCATAGACGCAAAAAATTGTACCGTATAATCCGTTGAATGATCACAGCCGCAGAATTCTTCGATTTAAGAATCAATCTCCGCTTGATTGGGGTTGACTTGGAGAGATGTTGCGTCAAAGTCGCGACATCTTATACCCGTAGTTCACTCCGCCTCTCCATTTACCACGTTATTTCCTCCATGATTCCAAGAAAGTGCTTCACTTCTTTTTTTTTAAATAGTTTTTGTGCCCTTATATACCACTTGTAGAGAAAAAAGCCCTAAGCACCATTGATCAACCCTGAACTCGAAACTCCTCCGCCATTTCATCTTCTAGTTAACTCTTCTTCTTCTTCTTTTCCATATATATCTTCAAATCACATGGCAGGTAAACGTTTTCTTGAAGAGCCGGGTTCGGACTTGGATCAGCCCAACGATCAGAAAAGAATGAGAAGAAGACCTTCTTTTGCCTCGTACGTGCTTGAATTTTATGATTGAGATTCTTCTTATTTTCCTTTCCAGTTCTTTTGTTTCTATCTGTGAAAACCGAGTTTGATACTGAAGCTATATATATTTTTATGCTTTCTGAATACCATCTGAAGTTAGAAATGAGTCTCTTGTTTTGAAGAAACCAAAAGAGATTGCACTGCCATCAATAAGGTCTATCTCATGTGGTGCAATGCTTTCTATTTATTTACAGGGTAATTGGGGAAGCAGTTATGGTGAATTCCTTAAAGAACTTCTGTTTGGCCTTGGAGCCAATGCTCAGGAGAGTTGTAAGTTTATTAAGCTCTACTAAGTGATGTTTGTAGTTCATGTTCATTCTTTCATAATAGCAGTTGTTTAAGAAAAACCTTAAGCTTCGTTTTACTTGTAGATCCTCACACCATTTCTCTCCTTGACTGAACAAAATTCTTATATGTCTTCCAATCTAGGGTTTGCACTAATTTTGTTTTTTGGACAACTTACATGCATGTAAAAGCCCTACCAAAAATACATAAAGCATGCCACAAATTACAAGGAACAATTAATTTGATTCTATTAAATATGTTTTTTCTTAGGTGAATGAAGAAGTGGAAACCAATCTAAGGCGTTCGACATCCTCCTTTACTAGATCACCTTCGTTGCGAATCCAATCCCTTGAACCATCAAGTCTACAACTAATGTTCAGCCAAAATCTCTTGCTCCCTATATTTACAGGGAGCAAAATAATTGATCTTGAGAGTTCTCCGCTCCAAATCCTTCTTGTAGACACAAGGGGTGATCAAGTCGTTCCGACATATCTTCCTCACCCGATCAAAATTGAAGTTGTGGTTCTCGATGGAGACTTCCCTTCATATGATAACCGTACTTGGACTACTGAAGAATTTAACAGCAATATTGTGAAGGAGAGAACAGGCAAGCGACCTTTGCTTGCCGGAGATTGCTTATCGGTTACACTAAGAGATGGGTTTGCACCGATTGGAGAGATTGAGTTCACCGATAATTCGAGCTGGATCAGAAGCAGGAAATTCAGGCTTGGTGCAAGAGTAGTTCCGGAGAGCTATCAAGGAGTCAGGATTCGTGAAGCAATCACTGAAGCTTTTGTTGTCAAAGATCATCGTGGAGAATGTAAGTTTCTTCTTCCTAATTATCTTTTAATTTCTTAATATTTCATTATGATGTCTCATCAATTGAAGTATGACTTCTAGCATGAGACAAGTATAACCTTAAATCTACAATTAGCTCATGGTATTTTATGTCTACCGAACGTACGTGAGTTGGTGATAATAGAACTGATCGTATAATATTTCTCAATTATTATAATAATTATATTCTTCAATAATATTTACCAACCTTTTTCAAGATAATCCTTGCTTAGTTTTCAATCCGTTGCCCCTATCTTCTGCTTATTTAACATTTCTAAAGTTAGCACCTAGCCTAGTACTTCATGATGTGCATTTTTATATGATTTCAAGTGTAATCTCTCTTAATCTCTCCGCAAGGAGAGATCAAACAAAGAATCACAGCTTGGAAGTGGGAAGGGGTAATTCTTTTTTTTTTTCCCTAGAATAAAAGGGAAATAGCTGTTCTTGTTCCTAGTATATAGCATAACTCTATGTACTTCATGATGTGCATTTTTATATGATTTCAAGTGTAATCTCTCTTAATCTCTCCGCAAGGAGAGATCAAACAAAGAATCACAGCTTGGAAGTGGGAAGGGGTAATTCTTTTTTTTTTTCCCTAGAATAAAAGGGAAATAGCTGTTCTTGTTCCTAGTATATAGCATAACTCTATGTACATGCTTCGCTATACAACAAATTAAAAAATAATTATCATACTTCACGTTTCAACACAAAACTCTTAGGGTGGAGGAATCGGATGCCATTAACATGAAAATTAACATTTACATATTTATTTGTTTATTTTTTTTTAACAACTATTGTTATTATTAGATGGTGTGTTTGTGGTAATGAAATGTAGATTTTTTTTTATAAAACTATTTTTCAATTAAAGAAGTACATCAATTTCATTATTTTTTAGTTTTTTATAATAATTTTAATATTCTTATCAAAACTATTGAAATCAATTTTAACTTTCATATTCTTATAAGGTTTTAGATTAATTGCACTACAAGCCATCATTCTTGTTAAATAACACTAATTTCATTGAAACATCTCTTTGAAAAGTTTAAACCATGGGATTTTGATTTGAAATTCATGATGGGTTCATTTAACATGACCTGTATCCCAAAAGTGATTATTTAGAGCATGTTATTTTATTGAAACATCTCTTTCAAACATTCCAGCATGGGATTTTGATTTTGAATTCACTGATGGGTTCATTTAACATGATCTATATCACAAAAATGATTATCTAGAGCATGTTTAGAAAAGCATTTTAACTCGTGTTCTAAAAGTTTTAAATTTTTTTATTTAAAATTAATATTTTTATAGTATTTTTAAATTATTTTAATATATTAATATCAAAAATTATTTTTTAAAAATAAAAAAATTTATTTAATATATTTCTAAATAAATTATACTTTGAACGACAACCGTTAGTATAATTTTAAACAAATTATGAATACATAAAGCTTCCATTTAGTTATAATTGATTTCAATAGTTTTGATGTGAATATTAAAATCATTATATAAGGCTTTCATTATGACTTTTGATCTAGTTAACATAATGATATACTCTTTACTAAATAATTCTTCTTCTAAGAATAATTAGAAAAATTACATAACACATAAACCAAGGAAGGGGCTAAACAGAATGGACAGCTAACACGATTTCACTTATCATAAATAATATTATCATAATTATATGATTGAAAAAACATTATCAGGTAAAATATACTAGAAAAACATTAAGGTTGTTACATTATTCAACTGGACATTAAAAAATTCTTTTGAATCAAGGAGGCCCGGCAAATGTCAGAGTCAATGTATATATTCAATAGGTTAAACTCTAACTGAGATTGGCAACTGGTCACGTGTCCTACCATGAATAATCCCATGATCCTAACTCCTAGAATGAGTAGCCCCCAAAAAAATACAAACAGCTCGATTTTGTCCACTTATCAATTATAATTAATTACTCATTCCTTTTCCCTCATTGATTGAGAAAGAGAATTTTGTGCACGTATCCTAGCTGCTTCACAAGTCCCCATAGCAATAAAATCTTCATTAATTTCATATCAATCTTCTATAATAATCTAGCCATGATACATATTTTTCATCGGTGTCCACATGTAGTGTACAAGAAGCATCATCCACCAATGCTACAAGACGAAGTTTGGCGACTTGAGAAGATAGGGAAAGATGGGGCTTTCCACAAGAAGCTAGCTGCCGCGCGCATTTACACCGTGCAAGATTTCTTGAAGTTGTCCGTTGTTGACCCACGGAGACTTAGGGGGGTATGGTTTTACTTTTTCCCTTTACAGCAGGGCAATTCATACATTTTATAGTCTGTGCTTCCAAATATTTAGACATTAACTTCGTTTGTATTACTTGAACAGGTTTTAGGCCCTGGGATGTCTGAGAAAATGTGGGAAGTTACAATAAAACATGCTAGGACTTGTGATCTGGGGAACAAACATTTTGTTTTTCGACGGCCCAATTGCACCATCACCTTCGACCCTATATGTCAAATTGTGCACGCAGTGATCGAAGGGAATTCATACTCCTCTAAAGAGCTTCCAAGCAATACGGTAAGGGATCATCTAGGCACACATTTGCACAGGGTTTTTTTTTTGTGTTCCTTGTGATAATTTATTTGTTTCATTCTTGACGTTTGCACAGGGTTATATTGACACTTTGGTAAGACGCGCATATGTAGAATGGAACTCTTTAGAGGAGATTGTTGGGATTTCAAGTGACACACCTCTGCTCACACAAGGTGTGTATATATATAGTTAATTCTTTTATTGATAAAAAATGCAAAAAATAAGACCTTTCATTCTATATATTAACCATGGAATCGCTTTATAATAAATAAATAAACAGGCGAGCTGGTGGATCAATACGCCAATCACCATCAGTCGATTGTGAAATCATTTCAACCACTTGGGTATTCAATATTTGATCATGGTGACGTCGAGATGGGGAACCTACCAAGCAGTGCCCATCTTGGATTCAACAATTAGCTAGGAGATAACTTCAACGTATACCTATCATGGTGAAGTAGCTCAAGTACTGGGGATCCGCCATCGGACGGTGAAATAACACCGAAGTCTTCCATCAATGGCAGTCGGTGGTGGATCGATGGAGCATCAGCTGATGTGTAGAAAACACTCAGAATCTACCCTGATGCCGCGGTTTGTGAACTAGTCAATGTTCGCCTACAATTGTGATTCCCCAGCAATTACACTACCATGCGCTTTCCTTGCAAGTGCAATTATGCAAATAGTTAAGCAATAAAAGTGAGAGAAGCTACGTAGGAAATCCCTGAAGCTTGATAATTATGGCACGAAGATATCATGTATCCTAGTCGGTCAAGCAATATAAAAATAATAATATTATCTTTTCGTTCAAACTTGTTTATTCATCGCTGCAGCTCGGATTGAAAATGTATTAAATGTGAAAAAATACTATTTAAATTACAAGAAAGTTTTTGATATTATTATAAAACTAAGTAAAATGGTTCAAATTTAAAAAATCAATACCCAATTATTTTTTAATAGCCTAGATTTTAAATTAAATTATACCAGAGTTGTTCTAAAATGACCTTGTTTATTAGGTAGACCCAAAGAAAAGAAATCAACTCATTAATGAATAATTAGAACTAAAATAAAAGAGCAAAGGATAAAAATAGTAGTAAAAACCCCAAAGGAATTAAAAACTCAATATTGGTAAAAAAACCCAAAGGAATTAAAAACCCAATATTAAATGATATAATTGAAAAAAAATTAAAGATAAAAAAAGGGGTAAGAGACTTTTATTACATGATAAAAAAATAAAAAAATCAATTTACCATTAATCTAATACTAAAAGCTAACATTAAATAAATACCCTATATTAAAGGATAAAATTAAATAAAAAACATAAAAAAGTGGCTAAAACAAATCAAATAATGGGAAAAAAAGGGCCAATAAAAAATAGTTATGGTGCTATTATTAAATCTATTTATTTTTAACATTTTCAGCATATATATTTTCAAAACTATATATTTATTTTTAACTTTTTTTTACTTTTTTTCTTTACAAAGTTATAGAATCCTTACACCCATCAAATGATATCTTTTGTAGATACCAATTATCAACCACCTTGACTTACTAGACAACACGAGCTACTAATTACCAATAACTTAAGATTTTCATATTCAATCACTAGATATCTTGGCTAAAAAGAATAAATTAAATTGCTTAAATTAAGAGATTAATAACTTATCAAATTAACACATCTTCTTTACTCCTATTATCTTGGATTTTGGGACCTATCAAGAGGTTTTTTCATTCGATATAATATCATCCATCCTAGTAAGGAGACTTTTAAACTTTTCTTATACATATAATATACGATTTGAGCTAGCAGATTGCAAACATAATTTGTGCATCCAACCTTTGACTTTGATTATGACACAACCTTTCAATTTCTTTCTTTTTTCTTTTTTCTTCACCAATATTATTTTCTTGGATATGGAGATGACTTCAATTCATCCTTGACAAACTATCCTATAGTATATATGATACGATCCAATTAAAGTTAAATTCAGATTTTGAGATAAAATTTAGTATTATTCAATTTTATACTATTATGCATAACTTCAAATCCAACTATTGGATCGAGATGAAATTTTATCAGAAGATTCTATAGGTATTTTTTCATGTTGGGGTAAACATTTAAGTGAATCGGAGTTTGAAAAAGACATGTGATATAGGTTAAAATAGATTGTATGAATTTTATTATTTATTTCTTTTTGACTCATGGACTTTCTATTTAGCAATGATCATTTTTTTATAAGGATATGACAACTTGTTTTGGGAATATTCTAGTTCTACAAAGATCTTTAATGGGTTGCAATATAATTTTTAAGTATGACAAGCATTCATTAATGTTTCAGAATCCTTTTTTTACAAGGATTGATTATGACTTGTGGGCTTTATTTTTATTATTGTTAGTTATGATCCTAAGCTTGTTTGGACTTAATTATTATTTATTTTTAGTTAGGATCCAAGACTTGTTTGGATCATGTTATGAGCATTTTAGTTTAAGATTTTTATACTAGTTTTGGAAGTGGGTCAAATCAGTTTGTTAGAGAGATCTATTAGGGTTTCTTTTAGTTTAGAGTCAATATAGATAATATCATAATAAGATATTTAGAGTCACACAATTCAAATTAATAAAACTTCTTTGCTAAGCACTTTATTATGTGAGTTGGTGAGATATTATCCCTTTTTTGGTTCTCTAAAGAACTAAAAACGACTTATCGAATTACAATTGACTTTGTGCCATTATCATTATACTTCATATTCATAAATTAATATTTGTTGGATAGAAATTTTTGTTTTTAATAGTGTTGGTGCTTAAATACAAGTTATATTTATGTCACTTTTATCAAATTTTATTTACTTAATTTTATAGAAATTAATACTTTTACATGTGAATTACTTGACTGCGTGTTTAAAAGGTTCACATTTATATATACGAGTCATGTGGTGATAATATAACCATTATATACCCTTGCTGACAAATGGATATTGATGATACCTCCAATCTGTAGTGTGCCTATCCATATTTTGGTCTTTCATGCGCAAATGGTGAAACAACACTAAGATTTTCTGGTAACCGCACTTTTCATGTCAAATATATATACTACATCAACCGTTCTATTACCCTCGGAGACATTGATTATGGCACAAACGAAAACTGTATCAGAACACTGTCGCAATCTTACTTTGGAAACCTTTCCCTTAAATTGCTCAAATTTGGATTTGAACCTCAGTTACTTTAATTGCACCAACAATCTATTTCGGAGCCTCCCATGGATTGCTTAAGGTTCAAGGAAAAGCAGTCTTATGTTATTGTGTTGACGAGGAATGAGACGAACCAAGTTAATTGGTTTGGAAAATGCACGGAAAATGTAAGGGTGATGGTGTTAAAATCTCAGGTCACAAGTTATGACTGGGTCATTGGGTTTACTCGGGTGATAGGCCAAGGGTTTATGCTGATTGGGAGACGGCTATAGGGTGCTAATTTTTTTTTTAATGTTAATTATAAGCATCAAGTTAATTTATTTACCTTAGTGAGGAGAGATTAGATGTTTGATCATTGCTTCATTACGGTAATGTTAGTACTTTGCAAGCGTCATGTTCATATTACTGTCTCAATGACGAGTAATAATTTCAAGACACAAAACATGTTGCATGGTGGTCATGCCCAGTGACTTAAAAGCCAGACTGGTTGAAAGTATAACTGTAATTATTTTTTAAAGTATTTATTATTTAAAGATATATTAAAAAAATATTTGTTTTATTTTTTTATAAATTATTTTTAATATTAATATATTAAAATGATCTAAAAATATAAAAAATATTAATTTAAAGTAAAAAATTTAATTTTTTTAAAACAATTTTAAAACTAAAATACAAACATACAAAGTAAAAGAATTCTTGAATTTTATTATCAAATTGTTCAAAATATGATGGAGGATAAAGGAGGAAAGAATCACTAAAATAAAAATAATTAAAATAGAATAGTAATAATAATATCACCAGCAAAAAAGAAGTCACGAGATAAAAATTCAAATTTTAAAAGCATAACAAAAAAAGGCACAATCATTAAATAAAAAATAAATAAAATCCTTATTTAACAACTAAATAATAAAATCTAGAATAATCTTACAATATTAGAATTCCTAAATAAATAAAACATATTCTCATCATTCCACTTCAATCTTCGTCCAGTTGTCAATAAAAAATTTCATTAAAAGGCAAGGACACCTTATCCTTGACTTCAAAGACAGTGAGCATATTCATTTATTGTAGACATCATGGAAGAAAGATTGGACTTTGATGTTTGAAGCTCGGACCAATGTTAAATTCTCTCAGGGAGTGCTTTTTACGGTCGGATGTCAGATTTTACAGAATGATGAGCCTGAAAAATCACCAGGACTTGGTCAAGAGACAGTAGTTTTCACGAGTAGAAGACCAAAAAACTCTGCTACATCTAATCTGAAGGTGGGAATTCGTTTGCAAATTAATGTGAAGAGCTTGAGATACCTCAAATGACCATCAAGCGATCATCGGATGAGAGCTCTGCTTGCTTGTCGAAGCCAAAGTACAAATATTTATAGAAACCGTGCAAAACCTGAGAATTGCCCGACGACCATAAGATCCCTCAAGCATTACTGTTTGTTTGTAGAGGGCCACTATATCTATGATTTCTTTTTCTTTTTCTTTCTTTTTTTTTTGGTCTTTGGACTGGTCCTCCACGCCTGTAGTTCTATGCACCCGCTGTCCCTAATAGAATGAAACTTTTGACCTTGTTTCGGGTCATATTTAATATACACATATAAACTTGACAATGAGAAAAAATATGATAAAAATGTACTTATATTTCTGGTCAGGAAACTTATATTTTTAAAAATTTTAATTTTTTATTAAAAATTAATTTTTTAAAATAAAAAATATCATTATAATATATTTTAATATAAAAAAATACTTTAAAAATTAACTAGGCTACACTTTTAAACAGAATTTTCACCCCACCATGCATGCAGCCTCTAAAGATCCGCAGCCGTGAACCGGGGCAAAGTCGAGGAACAATATTGCAATTTTAGAGTATATAACTTCGGTTTTTCTTCCCTTTTCCACATTGACGCGCTTAATTGAATATCATATAGTTTGTGAAGTACCTCCTACGCTGCATCTTCTAGTTGTCAAATCATGAGAAGGAGCTCATCCTCTTGAAGAAATGATACAAATCTGGCCATCTTGTTTATGGATTTTTTTTTTTATAAAGTAGTATAGCAAGCTAAAAGTTTTTGTAAAATAACAGTATTTAAAAATAATTTTATAAATTAATACATTTTTACATTAATGTTGTGTTTTTAAAACATATAATTTACTAGATGTTGCTACTTAGAAGTGTGATGTGACAAAATAGTTATCACACTTTAAATAATAATATTTAAACAAGTTATATTTTTAAAGCATAACAATTTAATATATAGTCTCATTGATAATCCTTTTATTGATCTAATTATATAAGTCAATATATATATATATATATATATATATATATGTTTCATGAGTCATAATATATTTTTTTTATCCAACTTGTGGACTTAAAAATAAACCTTAATTAGAATTTTAAAAAATTATTATTGACATAGCAATTGCTCTATATTTTTCAATGTCAATGGTGTAATTATGCTTACAATAATAAGTGATTATGAACAATCAAATGCAAATTTGCTATGATTAGAAAAAAAATTTGTTTTAGACAAATTATATAGATAACCTAATAGATATATTTATGGATTAGTAAAACAAGTTTAGGCTAAAACAAAATTTAGTCATATTAGACCAAAATGATGGTTCTAATGGGTAACAACTATTGATTCAATTATTAAATTACGCTCAAATTTTTATAGAAATGTTTTAAAATAATTTTTTTTTGATATAAGAAATTTGACATTAAGGTTCTAGTCTTGGTATTTTTGCAATTTTTCTTTCTAAAAAGTCAATTAATGTAATTGATAATTATGATTTAGATGGTTGGTTAGTTTTAAATTTAATTGATATTATGATTATGAATTGTGATATTTATTAAAATTTTGTTGTGATTCCTTACCATGATTTTTAATTAATATTGTAGTTTAGAGTTGTGATATTTAATTAGATGTTACATTCATAAATGCTACATCTAAATATGTACTATTTTTCCAAAAAAAACATTTGCTGCTATGTTAATTAATATTTTATTTTTATCTTGTATGCTAATTTCAAAATTTATCCCTTGTTTACCACGTAACACCTAACGCCCGCCAGTGCCACCAAACACAGTCCAAAATACTTTCTACTGCCACCCTGGAAGTCAATTGTCAACTTTTTGTTTTTTTTCTTTTCTTTTTCTTCATTCTCCATTATAATCTTTAATTAAATATGGGGGCATCTTTACTTTTATTTTCTTTGTCAAAGCAAATAAGAGGCCCCTTGTTTACATTATTATAAGGTACACCTTAACATTTTCCCAAGCTTCCTCTCTTTCATTTCCTTGAAAATGATAGAATAACCTGTGTGTTGAGCCACCAGTTAAATCCCCTTCTCCTAGTTGAAGACTCTTCTCTTCACGTTCTGAAACAGAAAAATGGTTGCCCATCTTTTGCTATTACTCTATCAACACCACCCCTTCTTCACCATCTTCCTTGTCCTAATCCTTGCATCAGCATCGTATGGCAAGGATGATGATAAAGATTACAGAGACTGCGAAAAGCATTTTAATTGTGGACTCTTATCAAACCTTTCTTATCCTTTCTGGGGAGGTGATCGACCTGAAGTTTGTGGACATAAAGGATTCAAGCTCAAGTGTGAAGAAGGTCAGTTCCCTACAATACCTAGTGACACACTAGAATTCCGCCTATCTCGTTTAGATCAATCTTCCAGGTTGATGACTCTGCAGCTAGTGAATTCCCAATATTATATTTGTCCTTCTCAAACTTTAGCCAATTCAAGTACTAGGAGTGACATCCATGTCTTCGGCTACGACCTCAACCTTAAAAACCTGAACTTGCTTTACAACTGCACGGTATCGAACTCGACGCTGGAGCAAAATAGAATTTTGAGTTCGTATTGTAGCAAATATAGTGGCAGATCATTCTATGGAAGTGATGATATCTTGGAGAGCAGTAGTGGGCTAGACCGAACCCAATGTAGCATATGGTTCAAAATCCCCATTCCAGCTGAGTCTTTTCGTCGACTAACGGGTAACAGACCAGAATTGGAGCAAGTTCTAGGAGAAAAGTTTAACGTGTCGTACAAGTATGATCAAGGTCCTTCAATCTGCGATGGATGCATGGCTTCGAAAGGAATATGTGGAACCAACTTGACTGATCCCAGTAGAGAGTTCTTGTGCCTTTGCCGTGACCATCCTTATTCTTTGGTTTGCAAAGGTCAGCTAAGTATGGCTTTTCCTTTTCTTTTTTGTATCCCTTCCATGCTATATGTTTTATTATTCATTGCAGTGTGTTTCGTGTTATTTGTGTGGGTAATTAAGTTAAATTAGGGTTGATAATTGGGAAGAGGGCTTTATTCTTGTTCGGAACTCAAAATTAACTTTCCAAAGGCATTAACACCGATTAGAAGGCCATTAACCCATCTATCATGGGAGAATTGTTAAGCAATAGTTTAGTCCCTCGATCGCTTACAACTCTGCAAGCTAGTCCTTCTAGTTTTTTTAATTAAATCTGTAGATTACCCTTCTTATTTTTTTTAAGAAACATTTTGGTTGGCCCCACAAGAAGGCGAGCTTGAGTGTCGTGTTAATGGAGAGTGATTTCCCCAAGTCTAGTTTGAACCTGTCAACGGTCCACAAAAGCAGCGCAAGTATCTTATTTCCTTGCAATCCATCCTCTTTTGGATTAGAATTAGAGAAACTGGGAACAAGCATCGTTGCCAATTGCCATGCATATTCGGGGCTTGTTTTCTTCAAAAGCTCCGTCAATTTTCATGGCCATCGAGGCTTTTTTCCTTTTTTTTTATTCAATGGTAGGCAAAATTGTTTGTTTATACTTTATTCAAAGTGAATGAAATATCCCAGAGGTAGCCTGGAGGGATGAACAATTATTTGCCACTTTTATTTTATTAATTTTTTAAGCATAAGCCATACGAGAGTGTTTTTGTTTTTCTTACCCAACCCCTGCTTGAATTTCCTTCTTTTTTATATTTCAAACAATTTTTTTTAAATATCAATAAAAAACAGGTTTAACCTTAATTTCCAACATGCAATTAATTTATTTGAAAGTCTCCTTTTCATTTCTATTTTATACTTTTATATATTTTTTTAATCATGCTTTTTAATTCTTTCACAGTTTCCTTATTTATTTGATCTATTCACGAATTCACAAGAGTTGATTTTATATATTAGATATCATTATTTGTTATGCCCTTTTGTGGTTCCTTAACTTGAATATTTAGTTTTAGATTCCGTTTGTATTTTTGTTTTAAAAATATTTTTTAAAAAAATTATTTTATTTTATTTTAAATTAATATTTTTTAGTATTTTTAAATTATTTGATATACTAATATCAAAAATAATTTTTAAAAAATAAAAAATATTATTTTAATAAATAAAAAATACTTTAAAAAATAATTACATCAACACTTGTAAATTTATGTTTAGATTTTAACATTTATAGTTTTTCTTATAATAAACCTGATGTCAAAAACCAACCCTATGTTCCTTTCTCCATACTTTTGGTTCAACCAAAGAGTTCTCACACAACAGCATCCTTCCATTTCTATTTCCCAACATGCCTCACCTAATTAATCTGCCCATTAACCTATTCCTCATTTCTACTGTTTACTAGGTTTAAGCTTGAAAACTTCAATTTTGCCCATCATGGCTCGACTCGATTATTAGAGATCTTGTAACTGGTCTGTTTCTTCGATCTTGTTTGTGCTAAAGGAATATGTTGCTTTCGAGATTAAAATGTTCAAAGGTTTAACATCATGGATGTCAAGATAGCTTGGCATATGCTACATCTTATCTTTAATGCTAGATTTTTGTTTGGCTTACTTCTTGTACGCATTCTATCATAAACTTGCTTTCTTTCAAAGATTTTCTGATATTTCTCTGAAACTTGCAAGAAAATATTGACAAACTCTATCAAATCAACATTCCAACAGATTGTTCCTTTCTTTTCACTGAAGTCATGCCAAGATTTTGTTAATGCTCCTCTCCACACTGGTGAAGATATTGGTAGTTGCTTTGAACAAATTAATTATAGTGAGGCTTTGAAAAGGAATCTCCGAATTAATTTTGAAATTTTTATTTAAAGGATTTTTTAATTTTTCTAGGTGTCTCCTAGATATATTATCTAGGCATATAATTATTAGAAATATATTTAATTTTTAAGTCTGCTTCAAATATTTGTAACACATTGGACTGCAAAATATAGTGAGGTTTTGAAAATATTTTGGGCTGAGTTGCCATTTCTGATTTAGTTTAACTTGAAGATTAGAGAATTTGGATTGGTTTCTTGATTAGACCATGATTTTACAAAGACAATCAGTCACTGAAAAATAATATCAGTATCTCCCATTTAGTGACAGAAAGGCACTTCTATTCTTTGAAAATCGAAATGCTTGAATAGTTTTAAGACTGGTTGGTGGCCCGCCCGGTTCAAGGCACAGATTTTAGATTTTAACTAGGTTATTAAATTAGTCTAATTAAATTTTATTTTTTTAAAAAAATTAAAATGAAAAAAAATAAAAGTTAATGGATTTGCAATTGGATCTTGACCTAATTACCTAGGTTGTCGGGTCAACCCATTGGATCAATCGAGTCATATTGAGTTTTTCTTTTCCTATTTTTTTTTCAATCCAGCCATGTTTCAGTCTTATTTCAGCCGGGTTTTGAGTCAACCCGCTTGACCTAGCCGTATTTCAAAATTATGTTGCATCATAGTATTTGTCACTCTGAAATCATATTTCTTTCTATATATTTTTCTTATACATTTTGTTGGGTTATTTATATAGAATGCTATATGCTTCTATTTGATTGATCTTTTTCATGAATACAAGTACATGCAAACAAAGCATTTGCTGTGGAAATTTTGCAGTTTAATTTAGAAAAATTCGGTCTTATATACATATAAAGCTGTTATTAGCTTGCAGAAGTCTAAAATTTCAGTTTTTAGTTTGAGCTTTTTCATTGGAAATCTAACTCCTCACTGCTTTGTACTATTTTATCCAGGAAATAATGATGTCATGAATGTGGGTAGGAAGGTTCGTACGGGTAAGATGTTTTTACATTTACTTACGTTTCTCTGCATTGTTAATCACTTCAATTACGTATCTAAATGCTGTGAAAGTTTTCGCACCTAATTGTTACTGAAAAGGCTAACCAATCCCAGCATTCTCCTTTCAGTTCTTGGGGCATCTCTTGGTACGGTAATCATAATGTCCATAGCCTTCTTCTTCTGGTACCGCCACAAGAAAAGGCAATATGTAACCTTTGTCTCTCGAAGCATTAGATCAGTTCCATCTTCCAAGGCAAATATGGAGAAGCGAGGTAGCTACAATGGCGTCCATCTCTTCTCTTACGATGAACTTGAAGAGGCTACTAACAATTTTGATGAGGCTAGAGAGCTTGGAGATGGAGGCTTTGGGACAGTATATTACGGTAAAGATTTAACAATCATTATTACAGTGTTGGCTTTTGAAGGATACAGTTTATTTAAATCGTTGCTGCTGCCTATGTTTCTTCATTAGGCAAACTTCCAGATGGCCGCGAGGTTGCAGTCAAGCGCTTGTATGAGAACAACTACAAGAGACTTGAGCAGTTTCTGAATGAAGTTGACATCCTAACTCGCCTGCGCCATCAAAATCTTGTTCTGCTGTATGGATGCACCTCTCAGCAGAGCCGTGAACTCCTACTAGTATACGAGTACATTCCCAATGGTACGCTTGCTGATCATCTTCATGGTGATAGAGCGAACCCTGGTGCATTGACTTGTCCTACTCGGATGAACATTGCTGTAGAGACTGCAAGTGCATTGGCATATCTTCATGCTTCTGATATTGTGCACCGTGATGTGAAAACCACCAATATTCTCCTTGGTAACGATTTCCGCGTAAAAGTTGCAGATTTTGGGCTGTCTCGACTATTTCCAATAGATGCCACCCATGTTTCAACTGCTCCACAAGGGACCCCAGGTTATGTTGATCCAGACTATCATCAATGCTACCAGCTGACTGATAAGAGTGATGTCTATAGCTTCGGGGTGGTCTTGATTGAGCTTATATCATCGATGCCTGCCGTTGATATCTCTAGACACCGGCACGAGATTAATTTGTCTAACATGGCAATCAATAAAATCCAAAGCAATGCATTAAATGAACTTGTTGACCCAAGTCTTGGGTTTGAATCAGATTATGCAGCAAGAAAAATGATTTCTGCGGTGGCTGAGTTGGCTTTTCAATGTCTACAATCTGCAAGGGAGTTGAGACCCTCTATGGAAAAAGTCGTAGAGATTCTGAAAGATATACAAAATAGAAACTACACTGCGGAAAAGGCAGAGGAGATAGATATTCCTTCAGATGATGTTGTGCTGTTGAAGAGTGGCCCGATACCACTTGACTGCACGCTGTCACCGTGACCTGAATTAGCACTACTACGACCCCTTGTGCGCTAGTGCTTACCTGACTTTTTCCTTGTTTCATTAAATTTTCAAGTACATAACGAAGAAGCAGAATCCTGCGTGCAATGAAGTTACAGATGTTGCCAGTCTCTATTTATTTGCCATGGCTTGGCAGTGTATTTTGACCAGATGTACATTCATTGTCGGAGCAGTAGAGGAAGTTGAAATTTTGCTGGCTTCTCTAATCTCTTACTTTTCTGCTGATTAATAGTCTCAATATTTGATTGTTTCACTCATTCTAATTCTGCAATTCCTGAAAACTCTTGCAATGCATAATTGTCATTCAGTTCGCATTGATTCCTGAAAACTTCTGCAATGCATAACTGTCATTCAGTTAGTATTGCATCTATAGTATGTTCATTGGTTATTAGATTTTTAAGGATAGAAGACAGGAAAAGGTTGATTTTTAAGGATGGACTGCTCAATTTTCTTTCCCATCCACATTTCAATATAATTTTCTCTGCAGTACAACTGATTCATATTGGATGCAATCTATTAGAATTGCTTGCTTCGACAGGGCAGCCGTGAGCTTGTTGCTTACTAGTAGAACCTCATCAACTATCTTGATCTTAGCGACTGGCTTCGTAAAATTCAGCAGTTCATCTCTATGCTACGGCATTATTTCCATTAAAAAAAAGGGGCTCACGAGATATATCATCCACTTCTCCCTGCTTGAAGAAGGCTCAAGTGTAATTTGATATTTTTTGTTGTTAGTAAATATGTCAGGTAAATAATTGATTGGATATATATAGCATTAGTTTTATTTACTTAAAATATGTTTATTATTAATAAATGTTTTTTTATCTTTAATATTCAATTTTATTTTATTAATGGATTTAATATTTGATTAATAAATTTAGAGTAAAGATAAAATTCATATGACAAAAAATTTTGCATAGAAAATTATAAAGTTATTATGAAATTTATATTTATAAATATTTTTTATCAATACTTTATTGAGATTGAGTATTAATTAAAGTTATTAAAACCAGAGCATATTATATTTTTTTTTTTTTTATGAAAGGAAGTAACTACTGTCATAAATTGAGATATAAGAGATACCTAAAACTTATATACAAGTACTTGTTAGATAACATGTATACTACATTTGCATATAAGAAAATTTTATATGAAGAGATCATTTATATCCATGAAAAAAATCATGTTACGTTATAGTTGTGTAAGTGATCCTTAGAGTTGAAATCATTAAGTTATCTTATATAGAAAGTATTATATTTTGATCCTGACGATACATTGTTCTAATCAAGGATAATAAATGGGTAAATATTAGATATAGTGTAAACTATATAAAGATATTTAAGTAATCAAGAAAGGATTCATCATCCTACATGAATTAAAAAGAAATATTGATTGTGAAATCATTGAACAAGGTGGAATGAGATTTAAAATAAGTTTCAAATCATATTTAAAGAATCAATGACTATATTGTTGAGAACTAAAATGATTTAATAAAGTAGACATACTTCATGTTATAATGTCTAAATCAAAATATTATTAATGAAGGATAATAATTAAACTGAGAAACTGGTCATTGAAAGGTTAAGTCAAACTACTTATGACTTTTTTAATATTTGAGAGATCATGATAAGATGTTAAAAATTATATGATTTATTTAATTATATTTTAATAAATTAAATATCTAATATTGATTTCAAGAAATGGTTTGAAGCCATGAAATCTGAAATGGATTTTATGTATACCAACTGGGTATAGACTTTAGTTGATCCACCTGAAGGAATGGAAAATATTCTCTATGCTTCAATTATAGAATCTATTATGTATGTGATGCTATGTATAAGATAAAATATTTCTCATGCTTTAAGTATAACAAGTAGATAGCAATCCAATCTAGGTAAGAGTCATTAAAAGATAATTAAAAATATTTTTAAGTACTTAAAAAGAACTAAGAATGTTTTTTCAGTCCATGTAGAATATTAATTGAAAGTTCATGGTTATTTAAATGCTAGTTTTCAATTAGATAGTAATAATAATAAATCTTAGTAAGAATATGTTTTTACTCTAAATTATGGTGCTGTGAGTTGGAGAAGTTTCAAGTAAGAGACTATAATTGATTCCATAACTAAAATTGAATACATTAATATATCTAAAGCGTTGAAAGAGGTTGTTTAATTTAATAAGTTCATCAATAAATAAGGTGTAGTTCCTACCATTGTTGATCCAATAGCCATATAATATGATAACAATAAAACCATTATACAAGAAAAGGAACCAAAGTCTCATTAATGATCCAAGCATGTACTTAAGTGATTCTATTTTATTATAAAAATCATAGAGAAAAAAAATGTAAAGATAGAGTGAATGTAAACCTTGGTTAAAATTTTACAGGATTCATAAATATTAAAAAATTTTATTCATAAATAAAATGGGTAAAATTAAACCAAAGAATTGTTTGTTAATAATAATATGAATACAAAAAAACTGTGATGAATTTAAAATTGTCAGGTTGAGGAAACAAAATATCCTTTTAAACAAAAAACACTAAATTACTAAAAGGATAAGAATTGTTATCTTTAAAGGCTAAATGATGAGTATATAAGTATTATTGGCTTTCAAAGGAAGCCAAGAGTTGCCAGCTAAATAGAGAAGGAAAGAGGAAGGGATTTTTGACAAAATCCTTTTATTAATCTACCAAAATTCATCTCTATACTAGAAATTAAGGGGTAAGAAAGGATTAAGAGAAGATTAGGCTTGGAAAAATAAAAAAAAACTTAAGGGAATTTGGCATGGAAGGTGGAAGTTTAGGAGGAGAAATTAGAAGAGAAAAAAAAATGTGTTTCTAACACTTTCTTTTCTTTAAATTCTTGTGCTTAAGAGGTGAGAAGCATTAAATCAAACTTTAATTATATGTATGTTATGTGAAAAGTACATTGTTTATTAAAGAATGCTTTATGGGATA
The DNA here is from genome assembly GCA_026413675.1 of Populus pruinosa. Taxonomy (NCBI): domain Eukaryota; kingdom Viridiplantae; phylum Streptophyta; class Magnoliopsida; order Malpighiales; family Salicaceae; genus Populus; species Populus pruinosa. The sequence goes on from JANKMR010000020.1 coordinate 8,042,299, forward strand.
TGATTTTTAATGAATGATTGAATTAATGCTTAATGTAGTGTTTCATTAATGCTTATATACATGAATATTAAATGAGTTATGATGTAATTTGAGAAAAAATTGAAAATAAACTTATCCCCATCACTTACTAGGTTTCGGCTTAAGGGAAAAAAATTAGAAAATGAATTTGCATGATGAAATTATTAGAGGAATTGTATTTAGAAATGATGTGATGTGTATTAGAAAATTGAATAATTAGTATAATCCCTAAAATAAAAATTTAGAACCATTTTCTTTGACCATAAAGTTTTGGTTAAGAATAAGAATTAAAAGGGAGCGGACCATAATTTGTTAAATTTTGTTTGATTTGAGTTCACAATAATAAAATGAATTAATAGTAATATGAGAAAAAAAAAATAAAAAGAATTACATTCTTTTATAATAGTCTACTTTAAATGATAGAATAGATATGAGTGAGTTAATGTTGAGAGAATTGAGAATAAATTATGTTAAAAAGTATACAGGATGGAGAATGGAAGTGATTGCTATAAATTTTAAAACAACACATGAAAATGTCTTGGTTGTGTGTTACACTTCTAAGTTGCAATTGTGATAGTTTTGTCATCTGGATTCTAGCTGTAATTAGAACAAGTAAATGAGGGATTTGAAAATATATATCTTCATGAAAGTTGTAGCATGGTGTGTTAATTTTCAAAAGAAACTGCCTTTGCAAAATTTGAAGTTATAAAACTCATATCATGCTACTGTTAGGGGTGATTTCGGGTGGGTATATGACAAAACTAGTTATGGCTTCCTTCATCAAAGTTGTGACCTTTTGTCATACCTTTTCGAAAAGACCAACCATGTACAAACCAGAGCTCAATAACTTTAAGTATAATTAAAATACATAATAGTGTTCGGGGTCAAGTAGAATAATTCAACTAAGATTTTATAAATTTCTAATGTTGTTTAAAATTGTTATTAAAGAATAATATTAATGTGGAAACTAAAAGAATGAGCATGAATATAAAAAAATGAACATATTTATATGTATAAGTGGAATCCCAAAAAGCTTTTCTTTTTAGTGTTTAAATGTGAATAGAATATGGATATGGTTGATGGTTACATTTATGATAATAATAATTGTAACCATAATGGTGAGGTTAAAGAGTCTATCAAGAGCAATAGGATGAGCACATGTGCTAGATAGGAGTTAATCTCATACTCATATTTTTCTTTATATTGTAGTTTTAAATGTTAGTCAATGTTAAATTCTATAAGTGTTATATGTCTACGTTGATAATAATGGATTGAAATTAACTAGTACTTGGAGTGGTACTAAAGGGATTAGTGATTTTAATAAGCCAGACAAGAGCAATAGAATAAGCACGTGTGCTAGATAACAGTTAATCTCACACTTATATTTTTCTTCATATTATAGTTTTAAATGTTAGTGAATGTTAAAATTTAAAAGTGTTATATGTCTATGTTGATAATGGTGGATTAAAATTAACTAGTACCTAGAGTGGTACTAGAGGGATTAGTGATTTTGATGACCAAAACTGAAATTAACTAGTATCTTGAGTAGTATTAAAGGCGTTAATGAATCTACTGACTGGAACTAAAATAGTACATTGAGTGTACTTGAGGTGTCAGTGAATCTACTGACTAGGACTGAAATTGACTAGTACCTTGAGTGTACTTAAGGCGTCAGTGAATCTAACAACCGAGACTAAAATTGACTAGTATTTTGGAAGGTGCTAGAGGTGTCATAAAATTTGACAACTAGAATTAAATAAAATTGACTAGTACCTGGAAGGTGCTAGATGCATTAAAATGTCTGATGACCAGAATGATATGTTATTTAAAGTTTAAATAAAAATAACAATAAATAGAAACATTGTATAAACAAGATAACCTTAAGGTATCTAATTAGATAAAGAATTTATCCTTATGATATGTTATTACACAAAAGAAAATAAAAAATAATAAGAATTATAATTAATGAGATATAATTTGTTTTTATTATAATGGTCATTAAATAATGTTTTCTCATTAGATAATTAAATTTTGATTTTAATATCTTCTCATATTCATGCAAGCAACAAATTACTTCTATGTTTAGAGCTATTAAAGTTGTAATAAAGACTTTTATAAGCTTTCCATGTATTATAATTTTGAAAATGCTCTTTAATATACATTTGAATTTAGAATTTAGAAAACATGTAACATTTTAATCTTATAACCAATTAGTAATATTATTTCATAATTAGTAATTTTATTTATAAGGGAAGCATTAGTTTTCTTTTCATTACTTCTTTTATATCTTGTTTATATTTTATATTATGAAGGAAAATGAATGTAATAATGACTATGTTGAATATGAAAATAGTCTAGAATGATTGGATTGAATGTTTGAGTTGTGAAAAATTATGAAAAACAAGAATTTTAATACTTAGAAACATAAAAAAATAAAGGAAACATTACCAATTTTTTTTTAAAGTTAATATACATACATACATACATATATACATATAGACGTTTCTATTTTATTAGAGAAATCATGATGAGTACCTATAACTAATATGTAAATGCTTGTTAAATGACATGTATACTGAACTGACTTGTAAGAGAATTTCATATAAAAAATCACTTATATCTATTAAAAAGTTCAAGTGATAATTGTATAAGTGATTCCTAAAGTTGGAATCACTACGTAATCTTATATAATAGATGTTATGCTTTGATCTTAACCACATGTCTTAAGTAAGGGTAATAGACAGGTATATATTGAACATAATATAAACTATATGGAGATATTTAAGTAATCAATAGAGATTTCATTACCCTAAATGAATTAGAAAAAAAATATTCTATTTTTTCTCAAATAGTATTGATTATAAAATATTTAACTAACATTGAATAAGATTTGAAAAGAGTTTCAAATCTCATTCAAAGAATCAATAACTATAGTGTTGAGAAATAAAATTATTTAACAAAGTAGACATATTTCATGTTATAATATTAAAATCAAACATTCTTGATGAATGGATAATAATTACATTAAAAAACTAGTCATTGAAAGGTCAAATCAAATCACTTATGAATTTCTGAATATTTAGGGGATCATGATATGTTGATAGACATTGTATCTTATCTTGAAATATGAATCAAATAATTGTTGAATTGCTAAGAAACTAAATTGTATAGATTATTTAATCCTATTTTATTTAGGATTATTATTTATATTTGAACCAATTTATTAAAGAATATACTGGGTCACATATATAAGAACATTTTAGTTAGAAATGAAAATGAGATGATTTATCAAGTGTGGCTTGATGGTAAATAATTTTTAGAAATTAAGGACTAGAATATAATTAATATTGGAGATTTACAATTTTATACCTAGAAATAATCAAGTAAGGACTTGATTGAATAAATTCCTAAAATTAGTCTAAAATAATACATGTGATGGTATTTAAGAGTCAAATTGGTACTTTACCATTTATAGGGTTTTCTAGGTTTTAATATAAATTGAAAGCTATTTTCTAAGAGGAGAGTATAGTATAGAAATACCTAGAACACAAAAGAAAGAGCTAGTATTATAAGATATAATAATTCTTATTTTCTAAAAGGGTTTAAGAGATTTCTCATTAGTGGTTCGTGTATATTATTGTTAAAGGTCGAATACCTTGATAATTTGTGATTTATGATAACTCAACCTTAAAATAATTATTAAAAATTAAAAATAACAAATGATCTTCAGTTAATCTTTTTATAAACCCTAAATAATTCTAGATCTGTTTAATAGGATTCTTAAGACTATTAAAAAAATTTAAATTTATTATTTTAGCTATATATATATATTTTAAGAAACCCAACATTTACCATAGATTGTATTGTGAAAATTCTATTGAAAAGAACATCCTGATTAATAGAAAGGCCAGTACTGGAATTCAGAACATAAACTATTAGATGTATGCCTATCTGGCAAATAATTTTTTTTTATATCAATATGCTTAAAGCGACAATAAAATTCTTGACTTAGTAGTTGGTCTTATAGCTAAGCGATTTTAGACAACATATGTGACTGTAAATTTGTCCATAAAATGTATAATTAAAGTGGAGTCTATTCTTATTTTTATGGATAAATCACAGAATTATATTAATTCATTTTATTAATTCATGAGACACAGACCATTGTTTTCATACTATAGTGATACAATTTCATGTTAATGATGTTGTTGTTGAATATGGAATTAACCTTGAAGGAGAAGATAGGAAAGGCCTTGGTGGAATCTTCAATGCTTTAATAGGTCCTTCCAATATTTCTAACACTTTACTCATAGATGATCTATCAGCTGGATTTGTCTGGATGCACCACAAGCCACCTATTATTATTTTCCTCGTATTGTCAGCTTGTTCTGAAGTTGGCACCCCATTAATTCCAGTTTCATCATCTAACTCAAGATGCTTATAAATCCATTGTAGAAAATATTTTTTGCTACAAGAAATGATTTCAGCTTTATGATTCTTTTTACCTCCAACCATTTCCAAAACCATCATTCCATAACTATAAACATCGGACTTGTATGAAACTTGCCCAAAGTTTCTACTAAACATTTCTGGTGCTATATATCCAATGGTTCCTCTTGCCTCCATTAATGATGCATTGCCCTCCTTCCCAGGGCTTCACTTTGCAAGTCCAAAATCAAATGTCTTAGGGAAAAAATCAGTGCCGAGAAGAATGTTATGAGGTTTGATGTCAAAATGCACAATCTTTATATTGCACCCTCGATGCAAATACTCAAGCCCTCGAGCAATGTCGATTATAATTTGGTACAATTTTTCCCATCCTAATTGTTGACTGGCTTGAAAGCATTTTCATGATTTATGAACTTGTCTAAGGATCCATTGGGCATGAAATCGAAGATAAGAACTCTTTTGTCACGTTCCAAACAAAATCCTAGGAGAGTGACAATATTAACATGGGAAGTTCTACTAATGCTTGCTACCTCATTTATGTATTCTTCCCCATTCCCTTCTGAAGTTGTCAGGACCTTCACTGCCACCAAATGGCCATCCATTCGCCTTTCTTTGTATATAGTTCCATAACCAAGTTTTTCTTTGAAAAAATTGGTCATTTTCTTGACATCCGAAAAACTGTATCTTTTCATAGGTAAAGGCACATGATTTTTTTATCAAATCCTCAAGATCTTGATCATCTTTCTTCTCTAAAAAATCGATAGAGCAATTGATGAGGCCTTCCTTCTGGAATAAAGAATGATACAGATGATTAAAATTCCTGCTAATCCAGAGGCAATACCTGTTAGTTGAGGAAAGGGATGGATTACTAGCGGGGGTGATGTTATCACGATATACAAACAACAACAAAAGCAGTAAAATGATATTTTAATTAAAATTGTTAATTTTGGAGGTAAAGATGAACTTTCAACATATAAACTAAGAACTAAGGTAAAGAATTAATGGTAGACCAAGCACAAGCAATGCAAAATGTTATTTATTTAAATATGTTTTTTCTAGCCTAACTTGTCTGACAAAGTAGAGATAAACTGCATGGGGAAATTAAATAAAGAGATTTTAACTTAGAAACCGATCCCACTCTATTGAAAGCTCAACGTAATCCCTTAAATCAAAGTGACCTGTATTTGTTAAGATAGAAAAAACACCTGCCAAAAGGTTGTATTATAAGCATGGATTCAATGATTTACACCCAAAAATTGAATCACACATATTATCATGATTTGAAGGCCCTACAGATCAACTGATGAGCATTCTAAATACCAGTTTGGTTAGCAAGATATTGAAGTGGAAAGATGCCAATAGTGACCAAAGAAACAAAGCAGAAATAGGTCAAGGGACTATCTTGTTGGCGAATCGATCTGGTGATTTACTGATATTTGCTTATAGAAGGCCAAGCATACTGACACAATATTTAACATGGTTCAACAAATCACCTAAATCCACGAGAAAGTCGATATTATTAGAGATAGAAAAGGAACACAAAACAACTATATGGAGGAGAAGGATTATACCCCCTGATAGCAGCTCCTCTTTCTCTCTTCTTCTCTTCACTTCATTCTCTACACTCTCTCTTATTTTTGCTCTCAAACAATACCTCTATTTATAGACATATATAGTAAGACAAGATCCACAAATCATGGTATAATTTGTGACATTAATGGTGGTAGCACATGAGTTGCACCATTTTATCAATGGTTGGTGTAACTTGGCTACACTCCTACCATTATAGACTTTTGACAATGACAACCCTACTCCTTAGGGTGGGCTGCAAAGGTGTTGCCCATTAATAGCAAATCCCAATAATCACCCCTTTTGATATTTATATGGGCAATTATCCTCTTACTTCTTTAGCACAAACTTGCATCCTACAGCTCTTCCAAGCTGACCATTTAAGAGCATTTATAGCCAAGTTTACAAGTACTTGCCAAACCTTTCAATCACTAGAGTGATTAAAGCACACCTTTTCTCACATAAAAGGATCACTACAACCAGATGGTCTCCCACATCACATTTGAAGAGTGTTAACGCTTGTCTCTAGGACACAACATTCCCCTTCGAGCGTATCAACCATGCTCGGTCTGGAATGATTTATCAAGCCTCACACCAAGGCTTACAACACCCCCTTAAACGGGAATTTCTATTTTTAAGTGCGACAATCATTATCTGAGTATCTCAATATGATCACAAGCTCACCATTCTTCCAAGAGTCTACTCATCCAAGAGTTGCGTCTGCCCTCTATTCCCCTAGGAACCATGCTTTACTTCTCCAATGAGTCTCCCGCTCTTAGTCTCAAGAAGTCAAGTAGCTTTCCACTTTTAACCATGAGGGCAGCCCATTAAAAGTTGATCTATATCTGTCTTCATACTCTGAGTATTAGAATGCCATCACCGAGCTCACCGCTTTGACAAGAGTCAACTTGTTCTCGAAACCTGCGCATGCCCTCTGCTCATTCCTAGCAGTCACGTCTTAATGCTCCACAAGTCATCCACTTATTGTTCAAGGCAAATGTCTTATAGCTTATTAATCTTTAGTAATATACATGAAAGTCAATCTTGCATTTGTTTCCATACTCATCATAGCCATTTCATTGGCTATCCATCTGTCCACTCATATCTAGCCATCACATCGGCTCTGGGGCGTTCTATAATTAGGGCTCCTATCATGGCCCTCGTACTTTTTCCTGAGGTGTCTCCACTTGTCATCATACGGCAGTCTGATCTTAGGCTCATCTTATAGCCCTCACACCTTCTCTTTAAGGTGTCTTTGTCTTTCACAGACGGTCGCATCTGGGACACTTTAAAGTGGCTCAAAAAATTCTTTACCACCATGTGGACTATGAGAGAGATTACTGCCACTGATCACATAAAAAGAGAGAGTTGCAATACACTTCTCGCAATCATTCATCTTAATTTTTTATGTTTGGAGCTTCTACACCTTTCTGCTTGACAGCTCCAGCCACACCAACTCCCTTTAATGTCTTTGTCTTTCATTATAGGTGATTGTTTTTTATCACAAACATTTTCACCCTTTCAATTAGGTGCATTTGTAACAGCTTATCTTTCCATCCTTACATGCATTGAAATGTCCTAGTCTGTTGCCTTCATCAAGAGCACAAGAGACTTCTCGTTGTATAACTTTTCACAGTCTCTGCTTTGAGCTTCATCTAGGAACACTTCTTCTCTTTGCACCGATCGTCTCATTACAGTACCTCGTTGGATCCTTCAGGTGCTCCTACATAATCTCCGTGTGCCCTCGTGCAATTGCTGTTCTCCAGATTTCTTCCTATTCTTTGCTTATGTTTGATAGTAGCTCATCCTGTCACAACACATATCCAAGTCAAAATAGGGTGCCAATCTTTATCCCTTTGCTGTATTTCTCTTCCATTATCAGGATTTTCATCAATTCTTCCCTTGAGAAATTACAGTCATCGAATCTAACTTTTTTGAAGAAATCACCACTTCATCATATCCTTGATCATACGAAACCCAATTGTTCTTTTGTGCCGTCATTCTACTAATCTTTAATAGTTTCATAACAAACTGTCACATATATGAAAATATTACCGTATAGATAATCCTTCCATTAAGCAAGTTCCCAGGAAAGATTGGAGGGGTCACACTAGTCCTACTTAAAACTCAATCTCCTAGCCAGAACTTCTTAGGCCATATCTATCCATCGTACTATCTTTTCGTATATACAACCATTTGCTAGCTTTGTCGCGGCATTCTTTTGCAAGTGATTTGGAATATTTTAGTTTCATACCTGATTTCTCAATATTTGGTGAGACTACCAGTGCTTAGATTCGTCAAGATTGGTCTTTATCAATTTCTACTCTCCAACTTCAATTGTCCATATGATCGGGTGTCTAGAGTGTCCCAATTGCCTTCCCTTAAAGCAATTAAAATTCTCCACTTAGCAGTTCAACATATATAATTGGGTAAATATGTGCGATTTCTTCTTCTTCATCTCCATCGACCACCATAATGACCATCAGATGCCTCCTAATCGGGCAATCTCTCTTAATAATTCACCACTACTATTTTTTTTTATCTCAATCTCAATAATTGGACCATACTATTGCATCCATAATGATCAAATTAGTTAAAAATAAGTCTGAAATCATCCAAATCGCACTTCAGACGGCTAAGATTTGATCAAAAACAATTCTAGCTTGATTAGCGGTCCAGATTCAATCTCAGATCCGGTTACATGTAGACTTCGCTGCATAGAATCCTATCCCTCGGCTCGACTCCAACTTGGGTTAGCTCGGCTCGGCTCGGCTCGGTTTGGTGTGTCTCACAACGTGGCAGGTGGGTCCTATATTGCTAATGTGGCTGCTGACTAGTCATTGATATGGCATACCACTTGTGCATGCTTAATGATATGATAACGTTATAATCATCCGGATCTCACACATGGGTCGAGTTATCTGGTATTCAGGTCAAGTCAGCCCATCTGGACGAAGAAGACAGGTGTGACGCATGGCGCACGTCTGCTTGTGTGGCTATGTCTGACGTTCGATTTCGACTTGGTTTTCACTAGTGGCTTCGTCTTTTCCTTCTCTACATAGTAGTATGATCAAAACACAGTTTTGACAACTTTTATTTTTGAGCAAAATCAAACATCACTTTAAACCATGTGCTCTAATACCAATTATTGAGAAATCGGACCGGTGATGTATTGATATTTGCTCATAGGAGGCCAAGCACACTAACACAATATTTAACGTGATTTAGCAAATCGCCTACATCCACGGGAGAGTTGATATTATTAGAAATAGAGAAAGAACACAAAACAAATACATGGAGGAGGAGGATTACACCCACTCAAACTCAACTTTCAGCTCACACACACTACTGCATATTGTAGCATGGGCAGCAGCTCCTCTTTCTCTCTTCTTCTCTTCTTTTCATTCTCTACACTCTCTCTCATTTTTGCTCGTAAATAATATCTTTATTTATAGACATAAATGTTAAGACAAGATACACAAATCATGGCATGATTTGTGGCATTAATGGTGGTAACACATGAGTTGCACCCCTACCATTATAGGTTTTTGACAATGGCAACCCTACTCCTTAGGGTAGGTTACAAAGGTGTTGTCCATTAATGACAAATCCCAACATATTTTACCGATAACAGTAATCCATCGCCTGTCTTTCAGATTATGACATGGAGAACAAATAATAAGTGATGCATCAGTGCACGATAAGGATAGTTTTGCCTTCAGAAGCAACTCTGAACTAAAATCAGTTGCTCTTGGTCTGAAGGCCCTCCTCGCTAATCACCTTGAAGTGCTAAAAACAACCCCCCAACCCCCATACCAAAAAAAAAATTACATGTAAATTGTACGTATAGAGAAAATGTTGCTAAATTAAAATCGAATTTCCAGCACAGTTAACGTGATCAAAAGATTTTAGATGATGTTGATCAATACAAAACAAATTCTCAAATTCTAAATTTTCTCTATATACTAATTTTAATCCAAATAATTAATTTTTGCATATATTAAATTATGGGAGTTAATTTGATCATTGTACCAAGAAACTAATTAGTTCCTTCTTCATCATTATTATCCGCTTCGAAGTATTTAAAGTAGTTTTGTGTGTGCCAATTAAGGTCATAAATGAAAACAAAATTGAGAGTTTGAAATATAAAAGATTACTGTATTACCAGCATTTTGCTATTAAATGAGTTTTAGGGTTATAAATTTTAATTGTATTATTTAAGAGTATTGTTACATTTCAAATAAATTATAATATAGCTTAAATGGAAAACTTGGTCAATGGTAAGGTAAAAGAGGTATTTATTCAAATGATGAAAAAAACTTGGTGAGGATTATCAAGAATATTTTAATCTTTGACTGGATTAATAAAGAATACTCATAATTATTAAAAAATCTTCAAAACCTCCCTATATATTTCAGTCCAAGTCATGAGGAGACTCCTCGACAAAACCTCACTATAATTAATTTGTTTAAAGTAACCACTAATATCTTCAGCAATTTGGAGAAGAGCATTAACAAAATCCTGACATGACTTTAGTGAAAAGAAAGCGAAAATCTTTCGGGATGTTGATTTGATGGAGTTTGCCAATCTTTTCTTGCAAGTTTCAAAGAAATATTAGAAAAACTTTGTAAGAAAACAAGTACATGATAGAATTCTGGTCTGTGGTCGGATAGGAATTTGTACAAGAAGCAAGCAAACGAAAATCTAGCATTAAAGATAACATGTAGCATATGTCAAGCTATCTTGACATCCAAGATGTTAAACCTTTGCATATGTTAATCTTGTGTAGTTGTTGTTATTTTTAAAATATTTTTTATTTTAAAATATATAAAAATAATATTTTTTATTTTTAAAAAAATTATTTATGATATACATGTATTAAAATAATATAAAAACATCAAAAAAATATTAATTAAAAAAATAAATTTTTTATAAAAATATTTTATAAATATAAAATTAAACCCTTCTTAACCATGTCGAGCTAGCTTTCGACATCTTATCATAAAAATACTATAAAAATTCAAACTATATCAACTAAAAACTAAACCTGCATAATAAAGTTAAGTTAAGGACCCACAAAAATGCATAACAAATGATAATATCTCAAATAAAATCAACTGTTGTGAATCAAGATCAAATAAATAAGGAAGTTTGGAAAACTTACAAACCAAATTAAAAAAAAAAAACATTATAAAAAAATAAAACGGGGATGAAAAGTAGACTTCCAAATCAATCAAGTACCCTGTTGGGAATTAAATTAAAATCCAACCTTTTTTTATCAATTTTCTTTAAGAAAATTGCTTCAAATAAAAAACGAAGAAAATTCAAGCAGGGGATGGGTAAGAAAAACAAAACACTCCCATATAGCTTATGCAAAAAAAAAAAGAAGAAGAAATTGGCAAATATTTGGTGGACCCCTCCAGGCTACCTCTTGGATATTTCAATCACTTTGAATGAAGTAAAAACATACTATTTTCTCATTAAAAAAAAAAAAGAAGAAAAAAAGCCTAGATGGCCATGAAATTGACATAGCTTTTGAAGAAAAGGACCCCCGAATATGCACGGCAATTGGCAACCAGCCTATTCCCAGTTTCTCTAACTATAAACAAAAATATATCAGCTTTTCACCGTATGAATTCACAGCGAAAGGCTCATGTTGTTTTGGGCGGGCAAGGGTGGCATTAGAGGTATATGGGTCTTTTTTATAGAACTTATTAGTAATTATGTTAAAGAAGGGTATTAATTATTAATTTCATGTGTTTTTTATAGTGTAATTACTAAATAATCCTTAATAAAAATATCTTTCATTTAGGGGCTTTTCAGGTTTTTTGCTCTCTTTTTTGTGTCAATTACTTATATGTATCTAAAAAAAATAAACTTTCTACTATAAATGAAAAGCCATTTTAGGTTTTTTGCTATAGTTTTTTGGTAATTTTGATGTAGGGCTAGGGTAAATTTTGTATTTTAAAATTTATAAATTAATTTTAAATTTAAAAAATTGTTGGTATTTATTATGAGTCATGCTCGCTCACTTCAAATGACATGTAAGACACCCACACAATGCTGAATGTCGTTGTCCGAAGTGGTATTCAATGCACCTCACCATCCCTGTCATCATAGTGACGCGCGTGTTAGCAAGCATCACAAGGAAGGGCACCGACAAGAACTTTTTTTCTTTTTTTCTCTTTTCCCTCTCCATGTAAATCAACACCTTGGTCATTGCAAGAAAACAAAAAAGTTTGTTTGTTAAGTTAAATTTAGTTTTTATTCTTTTGATTATAATGTATTTAATCTTGAATCAATTATTGAGTTAATTTATTTTTTTAATTTTATCCCTTGATAATTTATTTTTATATCAGGTTTGATCTTTATTTTTTTAATTGTAATGTATTTGGTATTGGATCATTTATAAAATTAATTATTTTTTCAATTGCATCCCTTTACACTTTTTTTATATTAGATTGATTTTCATTCTTTTAATTATGATGTTTTTGTTTTTGAATCCCTTATTGAATTAATTTGTCTTTGAATTTCATCCCTTAACATTTTATTTTTATATCAAATATGGTCTTTATTTTTTTTATTGTTATTTTTAGTTGTTTTTATCGTTTTCTTAATTAAAAATATTTTTCAATTCCATCATTAATGATTTTTTTTTATCAAATTTAGTTCCTTTTCTTTTCAAATCTATATTTTGCAAATTGTTTTTTAATTTATTTTTTCATATGTATCCTTAATTATTTTGGTTGATTTATAATTTACATAGTTATATTATTTATTTAGTTTTTTATATTATGATTTGGCCTCATAATGTGTGTTATAAATTTTAAAGGTTAGATCGTGTTCACTTCATTTATTTTTAATTATTTCTAGAAATTTCTTTCATCATCATTGAATTAGTTGAAAATTAATTTTGTTTATTTTCTTTATGTTTTAAATTCTTTTATGAATTTGATTTTTTTATATTTAACTTCAATTCAATAATTGTTTTATATTTAAGGTTTAATATAATATTACTTACATGTTTTAACGATCTCACTTAATTTTATTAGTGCTTTGTTTTTCAATATTTTTTTGATGAATTTTTTATATTTTTATTATTTTACAATTTGATTCATAACATATAATTATTTTTTTTAGTTATCTTTCTAGTATATCAAGTTGTGACTTTTTTTCACTTTTTAAAATATAATAATAACATTTTAGCATATATTTTTTTTTAACTATAAGGAAATTAACCCGACCATCGAAGAAACATTAGCCATCAATCCAGTTCTAATCCAAAAGAGGATGGAGTGTAAGGAAATAAGATATTTGCGCTGCTTTTGTGGACCGCTGGCAGGTTCAAACGAGACTTGGGGGGGAGTCATTTTCCATTAATAAGACCATCAAGCTCACCTTCTTGTGGGGTCAGCCAAAGGTTACAGACAAGATGGGAGGCATATCTACGCGTCATTAAATATGAATCATCTCAAACATAGAATTTAGTTTAGTTAAGGTTGCCCCTACAATGTTCAAACGGTTCATTTGCAATTGGAAATGGCGAAATAAAATTTAGCAATCATTCTTGTTGTGATAACAATTAGAATGAATTTTTATTTAATTCCTATGTTTGAGTGACATAATTAGTTAATTTCTTTCGTTTAAAAAATCCAATATTGAATTTTTATTGTTCGTAATTTAGCTTTTTAATTGATTTTTTTCTTAAAATGTTTTTCATTTCTAATCAAACTTTCCCAACACCTATAATTTTAGAAAAAATGTTTCTTAAAACAAATAAAAAGGTAATCCAGAGACTTAATAAAAAAACTAGAAGGACTAGCTTGCAGAATTGTAAGCGATCGAGGGACTAAACTATTGCTTAATAATTTTCCTTCGGTAAATGGGTTAATGGGATTGTAATCGGTCATTAATACCATTGGAAAGTTAATTTTGAGTTCCGAACAAGAACAAAGCCCTCTTCTTAATTATCAACCCTAATTTAACTTAATTACCCACACAAATAACACGAAACACACTGAAATGAATAATAAAACATATAGCAGGGAAGGGATACAAAAAAGAAAAGGAAAAGGCATACTTAGCTGACCTTTGCACACAGAAGGATGAGGTTGGTCACGGCAAAGGCACCAGAACTCTCTACTGGGATCAGTCAAGGTGGATCCACATATTCCTTTCGAAGCTATACATCCATCGCAAATTGAAGGACCTTGATCATACTTGTAGGACACGTTAAACTCTTCTCCTAGAACTTGCTCCAATTCTGGGCTGTTACCCGTTAGTCGACGAAAAGACTCAGCTGGAATGGGGATTTGGAACCTTATGCTACATTGGGTTCGGTCTACCCCACTACTGTTCTCCAAGATATCGTCACTTTCATAGGATTTACTATTTATAGAGTTTTTTAAAAAAAATTATAATTTAAAAACTATATTTTTTTTATTTTCGAAGAGAAGAATATAGTATAAAAAAGAAAAAAGTTAGTATTTTAAGATATAACAATCATCATCTTCTAAAAAAGTTTAAGAGATTTCTCTTTAGTAGTTTATAGGTGGAATACTTTAATAATTCATGGTTTATGCTAACTTAATCTTAAAACAAGTATTAAAAAATAAAAATAATATATGATTTTCAAGTATTTTTTTATAAATCCTCAAATAACTCTAAATTTATTTATCAAAATTCTTGAAACTCCTAAAAATTTTTAAATTTATCATTTCTAAAAATTTAACATTTACAACATAGATTGTACTGTGAAAATTCTATTGAAAAGGACATCCTGATTAATAAAAGAGGCAGTACTGAAATTCAAAGCATAAATTTTTAGATGTATGCATGTTGGCAAATAAGAAAATTTAGAAAACTATTTGATATCAATACACTTAAAGCAACAATAGAATTCTTGACTTGGTATTTAGTCCCATGTCTAGCTCTATCAAGCATATAGCTAAGCGATTTTAGACATTACTCATGTGACTGTAAATTTGTCCATAAAATATATAATTAAAGCAGAGTCTATTCTTCTTTTTATGGATATATCACAGAATCACATAAAGCTACTCTGTTAATTCATGAGACACAGACCATTCTTTTCATACTATAGTGATACAATTTTATGTTAAAGATGTTGTTGTTGTTGAATATGGAATTAACCTTGGAGGAGAAGACAGGAAAGGCGGAATCTTTAATGCTCCAATAGGTCCTTCCAACATTTCTAACACTTTATTCATGGATGGTCTATTAGCTGGATTTGTCTGGATGCACCACAAGCCAACTATTATTATTTTCCTCACACTGTCAGCTTGTTCTGAAGTAGGCACCCCATTAATTTCTAAAGCAGGCTCCCCATTAATTCTAGATTCATCATCTACCTCAAGATGCTTATAAATTCATTGTGGAAAATATTTTTCGCTACAAGAAGTGATTTTAGCTTCATGATTCTTTTTGCCTCCAACCATTTCCAGAATCATCATTCCATAACTATAGACATCAGACTTGTATGAAACTCGCCCAAAGTTTCTACTGAACACTTCTGGCGCTATATATTCAATGGTTCCTCTTGCCACCATTAACGATACGTTGCTCTCCCTCCTAGGACATGATTTTGCGAGTCCAAAATCAGATATCTTAGGGGGAAAATCTGCGTCGAGAAGAATGTTATGAGGTTTGATGTCAAAATGCACAATCCTTGTATTACACCCTCGATGCAAATACTCAAGCCCTCGAGCAATGCCGATTACAATTTGGTACAATTTTTCCCATCCTAGTTGTTGACTGGCTTGAAAGGCATTTTCATGATTTATGAACTTCTCTAAGGATCCATTAGGCATGAAGTCGAAGATAAGAACTCTTTTGTCACGTTGCAAACAAAATCCTAAGAGAGTGACAATATTAACATGGGAAGTTCTACTAATACTTGCTACCTCATTTATGTATTCTTCCCCATTCCCTTTTGAAGCTGCCAGGACCTTCACTGCCACTAAATGGCCATCTGTTAGCCTTCCTTTGTATACAGTTCCATAACCTCCTTGACCAAGTTTTTCTTTGAAAAAATTGGTCATTTTCTTGACATCTGAAAAACTGTATCTTTTCAGAGGTAAAGGCACATGATTTTTTTATCAAATCCTCAAGATCTTGATCATCTTTCTTCTCTAAAAAAATCGGTAGAGCAATTAATGAGGCCTTCCTTCTAGAATAAAGAATGATACAGATGATTAAAATTCCTACTGATCCAAAGGCAACACCTGTCAATTGAGGAAAGGGATGGATTACTAGCGGAGGTGATGTTATCACAATATACAAACAACAGCAAAAGCAGTAAAATGATATTTTAATTAAAATTGTTAATTTTAGAGGTAAAGGTGAACTTTCAACATATAAACTAAGAACTAAGGTAAAGAATTAATGGTAGACCAAGCACAAGCACTGCAAAATGATACTTATTTAAACATGTTTTTTCTAGCCTAACATGTCTGACAAAGTAGAGATAAACAGCACAGGGACATTAAATAAAGAAATTTTAAGTTAGAAACTGATCCCACTCATTATCATGATTTGAAGGCTCCGCAGATTAACTGATGAGCATTCTGAATGCTAGTTTCGTTGACAAGATATTGAAATGGAAAGATGCCAATAATGACCAAGGAAACAAATTAGAAATATGTTAAGGGATTATCTTACCGATAACAGTAATTCGTCGCTTGTCTTTCAGATTATGACCTGGAGAACAAATAAGGAGTGATGCATCAGTGCAAGATGAGGACAGTTTGCCTTCAGAAGCAACTCTGAACAAAAAATAGTTGTTCTTGGTTTGAAGACCATCCACAGCAATCACCACTTCTCAAATCCTAAATTTTCTCTATGTACTAATTTTAATCCAAATAATTCATTTTTGTATATATTAAATCATGGGGGTAAATTTGATAATTGTACCAAGAAACTAATTAGTTCCTTTCTCTTTCATTCTTGTTATCAGCTTTGAAGTATTTAATGTAGTTTTGTGCTTGCCAATTAGGGTCATAAATGAAAACGAAATTGGAAGTTTGAAATATGAAAGAGTACTATATTACCAGAATTGTGCTATTAAGGAAGTTTTAGGGATATAAATTGTAATTGTATTATTTAAGAGTGTTATTACATTTTAAACAAATTATAATAGAAAGTAAATGACAAACTTGGTCAATGATAAGGTACTTTTGAAGAAGATATTTATTGAAATGATAAAAAAAAAAACTTGATGAGATGATCGAGAAGATTTTAATTTTGACTTGATTAATAAAAAATACAACACTTTGCAGACTAATTCATGAGGAGACTATTAAAGAAATAAAGAATACAATACTCAATATTATTAAGAAATCTTCAAAACCTCACCATATTTTGCACTTCAATTCATAAGGAGACTCCTCAACAAAACCTCACTATAATTATAGTTTGTTCAAAGCCACTACCAATATCTGAAGAGGAGCATTAACAAAATATTGGCATGGCTTCAATGAAAAGAAAGGGACAATCTCTTGGGATGTTGATTTGATAGAGTTTGTCAATATTTTCTTGCAAATTTAAGAGAAATATCAGAAAATCTTTGAAAGAAAGCAAGTTCATGATAGAATTTGTACAAGAAGTAAGCCAAACGAAAATCTACCATTGAAGATAACATTTAGCATATGCCAAGCTATCTTGACATCCAAGATGTTAAACCTTTGAACATGTTAATCTCGAAAGCAACATATTCCTTTGGCACAGACAAGATCAAAGAAACAAACTAGTTACAAGATCTTTGATAATTGAGCCGAGCCATGATGGGCAAAATTGAAGTTTTCAAGCTTAAACCCAGCAAACATTAGAAATGGTGAATAGAGTTATGGGAAGATTAATTAGGTGAGACATATTGGGAAATAGAAATGAAAGGATGAGGATGTGTGAAAACTCGCTGGTTGAACCAAAAATATGGAGAAAACGATATAGGGCTGGTTAAAATTTAAGTGTATGTTTGGAAGTGTTATTGTGATTATTTTTTAAAGTATTTTTTATTTATTAAAATAATATTTTTTATTTTTTAAAATTTATTTTTGATATTAGTATATTAAAATAATTTAAAAATACTAAAAAAATATTAATTTAAAATAAAAAATTAATTTTTTAAAAAAATATTTTTAAAACAAAAAAATAAACCGAATCTAAAACTAAATAGCCAAGTTAAGAAACCAACAAAAGACATAATAAATGATGATATCTAATATATAAAATCAACTCTTGTGAATTCGTGAATAGATCAAATAAATAAGAAAACTGTGAAAGAATTAAAAATCATGATTTAAAAAATATATAAAAATATAAAATAGAAATGAAAAGGAGACTTCCAAATAAATCAAGTGCATGTTGGAAATTAAGGTTAACCTGTTTTTTATTGATATTTAAAAAAAAAGTTGTTTGAAATATAAAAAAGAGGGAAATTCAAGCAGGGGTTGGGTAAGAAAAACAAAAACACTCTCGTATAGCTTATGCTTAAAAAATTAATAAAATAAAAGTGGCAAATAATTGTTGATCCCTCAAGGCTACCTCTAGGATATTTCATTCACTTTGAATAAAGTATAAACAAACAATTTTGCCTACCATTGAATAAAAAAAGGAAAAAAGCCTAGATGGCCATGAAAATTGACAGAGCTTTTGAAGAAAACAAGCCCCGAATATGCATGGCAATTGGCAACGATGCTTGTTCCCAGTTTCTCTAATTCTAATCCAAAAGAGGATGGATTGTAAGGAAATAAGATACTTGCGCTGCTTTTGTGGACCGTTGACAGGTTCAAACTAGACTTGGGGGGGAGTCATTTTCCATTAATACGACACTCAAGCTCGCCTTCTTGTGGGGTCAACCAAAATGTTTCTTAAAAAAAATAAGAAGGGTAATCTAGAGATTTAATTAAAGAAACTAGAAGGACTAGCTTGCAGAGATGTAAGCGATCGAGGGACTAAGCTATTGCTTTACAATTTTCCTATGATAGATGGGTTAATGGCCTTCTCATCGGTGTTAATGCCATTGGAAAGTTAATTTTGAGTTCCGAACAAGAATAAAGCCCCCTTCCTAATTATCAACCCTAATTTAACTTAATTACCCACACAAATAACACGAAACACACTGAAATGAATAATAAAACATATAGCAGGGAAGGGATACAAAAAAGAAAAGGAAAAGGCATACTTAGCTGACCTTTGCAAACCAAAGAATAAGGATGGTCACGGCAAAGGCACAAGAACTCTCTATTGGGATCAGTCAAGTTGGTTCCACATATTCCTTTCGAAGCCATGCATCCATTGCAAATTGAAGGACCTTGATCATACTTGTACGACACGTTAAACTTTTCTCCTAGAACTTGCTCCAATTCTGGTCTGTTACCCGTTAGTCGACGAAAAGACTCAGCTGGAATGGGGATTTTGAACCTTATGCTACATTGGGTTCGGTCTAGCCCACTACTGCTCTCCAAGATATCATCACTTCCATAGAATGATCTGCCACTATATTTGCTACAATACAAACTCGAAATTCTATTTTGCTCCAGCGTCGAGTTCGATACCGTGCAGTTGTAAAGCAAGTTCAGGTTTTTAAGGTTGAGGTCATAGCCGAAGACATGGATGTCACTCTTAGTACTTGAATTGGCTAAAGTTTGAGAAGGACAAATATAATATTGGGAATTCACTAGCTGCAGAGTCATCAACCTGGAAGATTGATCTAAACGAGATAGGCGGAATTCTAGTGTGTCACTAGCTATTATAGGGAGCTGACCTTCTTCACACTTGAGCTTGAATCCTTTATGTCCACAAACTTCAGGTCGATCACCTCCCCAGAAAGGATAAGAAAGGTTTGATAAGAGTCCACAATTAAAATGCTTTTCGCAGTCTCTGTAATCTTTATTATCATCCTCGCCATAAGATGCTGATGCAAGGACTAGGACAAGGAAGATGGTGAAGATGGGGTGGTGTTGATAGAGTAATAGCAAAAGATGGGCAACCATTTTTCTGTTTCAGAACGTGAAGAGAAGAGTCTTCAACTAGGAGAAGGGGATTTAACTGGTGGCTCAACTCACAGATTATTCAAGTGTTGTGTATGGTCCCACACCATGTGATAGTGGGACCACCACATTTAATGAGAAGAGAGGCAGCTGACCACTTTAAAATTAAGTGGTTCGGGTACTGTAGCATAAGATTTTGAAAAGAGAAGAGAGGAGAAGAAAATCAAGAGAGAAAAAGAGAAGAAAAGGCAGCAGAGCAGCCTTCATTCTTTCTTCGATTTCCAGCTCGTTCACCGTTGGATCGGGCTGAGATTTTGACAGCAGCTTCTAGACACGTTGATCTTCATTCTGAATGGTTGGATCGAAGATTGGTGGTGTGAAAGCTGGCCGTTTTGACAGAAAACGGGGCTGTCAGTTTTGTGAGTTTTTCTCAAATAATTCTCCTTTAATCTTGTTGTAATCCGAGAATAAGTTGTTCTTGATGATATATATGTTGTATCCCTTAGTTGAATCTGAGGAAGAATGATTATGAACCCATTATTTGTTGATAGTGGAAGTTTTTAGGTGGACTACGGTCCCGTGGTTTTTCCCGCATCGGGTTTTCCACGTTAAAAATCTTGGTGTTGATTTTGTGATTATTTGCATTATTTTTCATCATTGTTTGATTCTGTTTTACTGCACAAAGAGGGAAAGAATTGGGACTTGTGAATTGTAATTGTATTCCGCTGAATTGATCCGGGTAAATTGGTGTCCGGTTGTTCCGAATTTTCCCAACAAAGTGGTATCAGAGCCTGGTTGTGTAGATTGAATCTCTTGTGCAGTTAAAATGGAAAAGGAAGATTCGGGCATGATAAAGCTTACTTCCTCAAATTATTTTTTATGGAAAACAATGATGGAGGATCACTTATATTGCAATGATTTGGCTTTACCGATTGAATGTAAAGGAATAAAGCCTGATGATATGGATGATGCAAAATGGAATGGACTAAATAGAAAGGCTACTGCTAATGTTAGAAAATGGGTATCTTCTAAGTCCATTAATCATATTTCTCAAGAACATGACTGCTATACAGTTTGGAAGATGTTGGAAGAAACATTTGCTAAGGAGAGTGCACAAAACAAGGTTTTTGTAATTAGAGACCTTGTGAATTTGAAGTATAGAGATGGTGAAGATGCTTCAGTGCATATAAATGTATTCCAAGGGTTTTTGAATCAGTTGTCATTGATGAATCTAGAGTTAGCTGATGAAATGCAAGCACTAATCCTACTGAGTTCATTGCCGGATAGTTGGGAGACTTTGGTGGTGTCACTTAGCAATTCTACTCCGAATGGGAAGATCACTTTGAAAACAGTGAAGGATTGTATCCTCAATGAAGAGAAGAGGAGGAAAGGCACAAGCACTTCTGAGTCTCATGCACTTGTTACAGAAAGTCGAGGGAGAAGTCCAAGCAGGTTCTCTCACAGCAAGCAAGATAGAGAATCCAGCAATAGAAAAGGCAAATGGAAGCCAAGAGGAAGATCTCAGTCAAGGAAGGGTTTTAAGTGCTATTATTGTGACAAGCCTGGGCATATGCAAAAGGATTGCAGAAAGTATAAAAGAGATAAAAAGGGTAAAGATGAAGACAAGAATGAAGAGAATGGTACAGCTGCAGTTGTATATGATGGTGATGTTGCCATTGTTTGTGATGATGGTTGTGTTAATCTTGCATGTCAGGATACCACCTGGGTTGCAGATTCAGCAGCTTCTTACCATGTTACACCCCGACGTGATTTTTACACATCCTACACTGCTGGTGACTTTGGTCAAGTTAGGATGGGAAATCAAGGGATGGCTAGTGTTGTGGGCATTGGAGACATTTGGTTGGAAACCAATACTGGGTGCAAGTTGCTACTCAAAGATGTTAGGCATGTGCCTGATATGCGCCTACACTTAATCTCTACAGGTACTCTTGATGAAGAAGGCTATCATAATTACTTTGGAGATGGTAAATGGAAGCTCTCCAGAAATTCCCTGATTGTTGCTAAAGGGAAGAAAATGGGTCTCTACATGTCACAAGCCAAGGTGATCAAAGGGGAGGTGAATGCAATTGAAGATTGCTCTACTGATCTGTGGCATAAGCGGCTTGGACATTTAAGTGAGAAAGGCCTTGGCATCCTTGCCAAGAAGAACTACCTTCCATTAAAAGGTATGAACTTTAACACATGTACTCATTGTTTAGTTGGCAAACAACACAGAGTTGCATTTCAAAGATCACCTTCACATAGAAGATCACATGTTCTTGATTTAGTTCATACTGATGTTTGCTCTATGATTGACAAGTCTCTTGGGGGTGCATTGTACTTTGTTAGTTTTATTGATGATCACTCCAGGAAAATTTGGGCCACTTGTTTGAAATCCAAAGATCAGGTGCTTGATGTCTTTAAGGATTTCCATGCCAGAGTTGAAAGAGAAACTGGTAGAAAGCTCAAATGTGTTCGAGCTGACAATGGTGGTGAATACAGGGGTCCTTTTGAGAAGTACTGCAGGGAACATGGTATCAAGTTGGAGAAGACAGTTCCTAAGACTCCACAGCAGAATGGAGTGGCTGAGAGAATGAACAGAACCATTGTTGAAAGAATTAGATGTATGCTCTCTCATGCAAAGCTGCCTAAGTCTTTTTGGGGTGAGGCAATGAAGACTGCAGTTGCAATGATCAACCTTTCTCCATCAGTTCCTCTTGAATTTGATGTTCCAGATAGAGTTTGGAAAGGAAAAGATGTCTCTTATGCACACTTAAGAGTGTTTGGATGCAGGGCATTTGTACATGTTCCTAGAGATGAAAGGTCTAAGCTTGACAGCAAGACAAAGCAGTGTATTTTCTTGGGCTCTGAAGATGATGAGTTTGGCTATCGGTTATGGGATCCAAAGGAGAAGAAAATTGTGAGAAGTAGAGATGTTATCTTCTTTGAAGATCAAACCATTGAAGACTTTGAACAAAAAGAGAAAACAGAGTTTACTGTTTTTATTCCAACTAATTCAAATCCAAGACCTACTCCACAGTTACCTTTAATGCCTGCTAATCATGGGGGAGACTTGCAAAATGATGATGGTGGTGGTTCTCTTATTGAGCCATTAGTTGGTGATCCCGAAGCAACTAATGATGATGTTGATGTTATTCCTGAACAGGTTATGCAGGAAGCTTCAGATGAGCCACAATTGAGAAGGTCAGCTAGACCTCGCCAACCTTCCACCAGATATTCTCCTCATGAGTATGTGTTGGTCACTGATGGGGGAGAGCCAGAATGCTTTGATGAAGCTATGTCACATGAGAAGAAAAGTGAGTGGTTGAAAGCAATGCAAGAAGAGATGAAATCCTTGCATGAAAACCATACCTTTGAGTTAGTGAAGCTTCCTAAAGGTAAGAGAGCACTCAAGAACAAATGGGTGTTCAGGTTGAAAATTGATGAACATTGCTCACAGCCAAGGTACAAGGCAAGATTGGTTGTGAAAGGCTTCGGACAGAAGAAAGGTATTGATTTTGAAGAAATCTTTTCACCAGTGGTCAAGATGTCTTCAATCCGAGTTGTGCTTGGCTTAGCTGCTAGTTTGAATCTTGAAGTAGAACAACTTGATGTGAAAACTGCCTTTCTCCATGGTGATTTGGATGAGGAGATCTACATGGAGCAGCCTGAAGGTTTTGAAGCAAAAGGTAAAGAGCAGCTAGTTTGTAAGTTGAAAAAGAGCTTATATGGGTTAAAGCAAGCTCCAAGACAATGGTATAAGAAGTTTGATTCTTTTATGGTGGATCATGGTTATGACAGGACCACTTCTGATCATTGTGTATTTATGAAAAGGTTTCCAGATGGAAACTTTATTATTCTCTTATTGTATGTGGATGATATGTTGATTGTTGGCCATGATGCTAAGAAGATTCAGATGTTGAAGGAAGAGTTGAGCAAGTCTTTTGCAATGAAAGACTTGGGACCAGCAAAACAGATTCTTGGTATGAAGATCACACGTGACAGGAAGAAGGGAAAACTTTGGCTATCTCAGGAGAGATATGTTCAAAAGGTACTTGAGAGATTCAACATGAGCAACTCCAAACCTGTTTGTTCTCCACTTGCAAGCCACTTTAAACTAAGTTCTAAGTAGTGTCCTTCAAGTGATGAAGAAAAAGATGAGATGAAAAAGGTTCCTTATGCATCCGCAGTTGGTAGCTTGATGTATGTCATGGTTTGCACAAGGCCGGATATAGCTCATGCAGTTGGTGTGGTTAGTCGGTTCCTCTCCAATCCCGGTAAAGAACACTGGTCAGCAGTGAAATGGATACTCAGGTATCTCAAAGGTACTTCTAGTTTTGGTTTATGTTTTGGTAATGATAAACCTATGTTGGATGGATACACAGATGCAGATATGGCTGGTGATGTTGATTCTAGAAAGTCCACATCAGGATACTTGATGAAGTTTGCAGGGGGAGCAGTCTCATGGCAATCAAGGTTGCAAAAATGTGTTGCATTATCCACTACAGAGGCCGAATATATTGCTCTTACTGAAGGGGGCAAAGAGTTGTTATGGATGAAGAAGTTCTTGCATGAACTTGGCCTAGTTCAAGAGAACTTTGTATTGCACTGTGATAGTCAAAGTGCAATCCATCTCAGTAAGCATCCTACTTTTCACTCTCGATCAAAGCACATTGAGGTTAGATATCAATGGATTCGAGATGCTATGGAGATGAAGTCATTCGTTGTTGAGAAGATCCATACTGATGACAACGTGTCTGACATGATGACCAAACCTCTACCGAGAGAGAAGTTTGAGTTTTGCAGAAAGAAAGCAGGCTTGTTAGAGCCTCCTAAATTGAATTTTACATATTGATCGCCGGTATGGCGAATTCCTCACATGGTGTGTGAGGGGGAGATTTGTTGTGTATGGTCCCACACCATGTGATAGTGGGACCACCACATTTAATGAGAAGAGAGGCAGCTGACCACTTTAAAATTAAGTGGTTCGGGTACTGTAGCATAAGATTTTGAAAAGAGAAGAGAGGAGAAGAAAATCAAGAGAGAAAAAGAGAAGAAAAGGCAGCAGAGCAGCCTTCATTCTTTCTTCGATTTCCAGCTCGTTCACCGTTGGATCGGGCTGAGATTTTGACAGCAGCTTCTAGACACGTTGATCTTCATTCTGAATGGTTGGATCGAAGATTGGTGGTGTGGAAGCTGGCCGTTTTGACAGAAAACGGGGCTGTCAGTTTTGTGAGTTTTTCTCAAATAATTCTCCTTTAATCTTGTTGTAATCCGAGAATAAGTTGTTCTTGATGATATATATGTTGTATCCCTTAGTTGAATCTGAGGAAGAATGATTATGAACCCATTATTTGTTGATAGTGGAAGTTTTTAGGTGGACTACGGTCCCGTGGTTTTTCCCGCATCGGGTTTTCCACGTTAAAAATCTTGGTGTTGATTTTGTGATTATTTGCATTATTTTTCATCATTGTTTGATTCTGTTTTACTGCACAAAGAGGGAAAGAATTGGGACTTGTGAATTGTAATTGTATTCCGCTGAATTGATCCAGGTAAATTGGTGTCCGGTTGTTTCGAATTTTCCCAACATCAAGTATTGTGTTGAATAATCTTAAAGGTGTATAGAAACTCAGTTTTGTACTTGTTGCAACAACAAACAAAAAATCAATATATGCAATGGCCAAGAAATTACCAAGTGTTTTGCCAGGAAGTTTCACAGAAGAGATGTGACTGTCGAATTTCTTCAATTGACTTGGATAGTCCCCCTTGGAAAATACAAACATGACTAATTTTACAAAGGTCTTGGCGGTTTGTTTTTTTTGGTTGATTTTAAGTTTGAGTTTCTACGTGTATATCTATTACCTCGCATGCCTTATATATTTATTAAATTTATAAAATATTCATAAATTATAAAATTAATCATGGTATATACAAATTAACATAAACACCCACATAAATCAAATAAAAAAAATAAAATAAAGTAAAAATAAAAAATGAAAAGATCTTATATATTAATTAAAAAATAATAAATATTTTCTCAAAATATTAATCTTCAAGTTTTAAAATTATAATAAAAATTATTTTTATTTTTATATATTTTAATTTGATAATTTTGAATTTTTTTAGGAATATTTAAAAAATAAAAGATAAAAAATATTAAGTAAGAGGTATTCTCTTGCTATACCTCTTGTTTTTTTTTTAAAATTACTTTAAAATTATTTCAAGGCAAATATGTTTTTATTTGTTTCTTTAAACAAATATATTTCTTTCCCTATGATCTCATTCTCTTTTGTAATGAAATAGTAACAGAACATTATCATAAAAACATGAATTATTCTATTACAAATCTCGCATTTTTAAAAATCAAAAGTTATTATTTTTCTGAATTAAATGGTCTTCATAATTAAAAATGAATTCACAATTTTTTCCTCTCCTTTGATATAGATTATAAATTCACTGGAGAGGGTAGGATTCAAAGTTAATTTATAACTTAAAAAAAAAATGTGTGTTGTGAATGTATTTCCGGGTATTGTAAACTTTTTTAACTAAGAAATAAAAAGATATTGTTTTTGCTTAATAAAATAAATTATATTTATGTGTGTGTATATGAATTTATAAAGAAAAAATAAGTTGTTAATGATAATTAAATACTAAAATATGAATCTAATCTTTATTGTAAAAGAAGAAGATAGATGCACTTACAAGTATTTTGCGCCAGCTATCTTCTATTTTATATATTTTTCAAACACAATAAAAAGATAACGCAAACTATGAGATTTTTCCTTTACATGGTATGTGTTAAGCTATCATTATTTAATTAAGTTTTTGTTGCCAAATGTGTATGTGTAAAACGACGATGTTTTATTCATCTTCATTCTTGGCTATTTAAGCCGAATATCTCAGCAACCAAAATCAAAACCCATATTTCAAACTCAAATAATCTTCCAGCCCAGAATTTTAGCTGTTCTTCTCCGCTTGAAAAGGCAACACAGAGACAATCTCCCTCTCACCAACCCCTCAAAACCATTGTAGAAACAGAAACCCTGAAACAATCACTACCTTCGGGCATAGCTATACGAGGCCATTATTGCTTTTTCTCTTCCCTTAAGCAAGGACAGTCACCAAAACCCCCTTCGCAGTGTGAATCTCTATCTTTTCAACACAATCCAGTCGAGCCCCCCTCGTCTTTCAATCACATCAAAACCTGCTCCTTCGTCAAACCAAACAGAAATAAAACCATTGATGGGGCCGTGTTTGACATTTTAGTTGAAAAGTATTTTAATTTTTTTTTTAATTTTTGTATTCTTATTTTAAGTTAATATATTTTTTATATTTTAAAATTGTTTTGATGGTGTGATATTAAAAATAATTTTAAAAAATAAAATAATTTTATTTTAATATATTTTAAAATAAAATAAAAAACATTTTAAAAAAAGACATTACATATTCCCAAATACCATCGAATGTAATAGCCCACCGTAGTAAATAAGCCCTAATTTTAGCCTCCTCCTGGTCCAAACAATCCTCACATCAACCATATAACAGGAATTAAAATCTGGAAAAAAATTAAGATCCCAATTCCCAATTTCCTTTTTTCAGGTATTATAATAGGGAGTGTAATCCATACGTTTCTTATTTTTTTAATCAGTTAGAACCATTTAACATTATTAAAAATGTTAAAAATAAAATCATAGCCTGTTTTTGGTGAATTATTTTTTTTTTCCATCACATGATTTTATTTATTTTTTCTTAGCTATTGTGTCTTGAATTCTATCTTTTAATTATTGAATATTTATAAAATTCTAAATTGATTTTCATTTAGATCAATTAATTTATAAAAAAAACATGTATTTTAAAATATGATGAAACAATCATTATTACCAATAAAAATTGTAAGCAAAAATGATATTCAAAATTGTTCAAACTATATTATTTTTAAAAAAATCAGCTTGTATTATTTAAAATTTTTACCACACTATGTTATTAAAAAAAATCAACTACACACATAAATTAAAATTGACGAGAAGTGTAAAAGCCTAATAATGCCAAATCATGAGAAAGGGCCCTTAGTATATATAAAATTCATATTTTATTTTTATCTATAGATTATCTAGAAGCAGTGAGAAATTGTATTCAAAATAGTGTTTTTCTAAACAGATTTATTTTTGTTTAATATTAATTTTTTTATATATATTTAGGTTGTTTTAATATATAAATATAAAAAAATTTAAAAAATTAAAAAATATTATTTTAATATATTTTTAAACAAAATATATTTAAAAAAATTATTATTATTAAACTCTCAAACACTCAAAAACAAATCCACCCATCATTCATAGTGTTTGATAATTGATTTGATTAAACGCCTATATGCTATTCAAATGAGTGATTTAAAAATAAAAAATCAATAATGTTAAGAAAAATGACACGTGTGCAATTGAAAAATTAATTTTTTTCGCAAATTGGGAAGATTGGAACTTTCCATTTTGGTAAAGCAAAGGTAACATGGGAGCCATTATTAATAAAGTGGACCAAATTGAAACACACTCAATTGATGGAGAGTATATGTGTAGTTTGCCCTAAAAATTGAAGAAATCAGAACCTCAGAAAAGAAAAGAAACGAACTAGCCGTTAGAAATCAAATTCAAATTGGTCACAGGTTTTCATTTCATAAAGAAGGCAAAGAAAAGAGCTGACCCACTATCTCTCTTTAATCCCTGCAAAAACCCACCTCTCACATTCTCTATCTGAAAAAGATCCAGTTCTTATCGGTTCTTCTCTGGATCTGCTTGTTTATCTGGAGACCTCGGCTTGAGATTCCTGTAAGCAATTGTTTCATTTACTTTTTGTCCCATAATGCTTTCTATTTTTAAATATTTATGGTTTATAAAAGGTAAGACATTAGAGCTTAGAGCTTCAATTGGCTAGAATTTAGGGGGTTTTGTGTAACTTTCCGTGTATGATTTAGTTTATTTTGATCATCGAAAACCCATCTAAAAAATGGCAAGGAACTTACTTTTTTGTGATTGATTTGTGCTTCATTTAATTTACCGAATAACGCATGAATTTGGAAAGAATGTTAACAGGAAAACTTAAAATTTTATTGTTCCATTAAAGCATATTATTATTTATTTGATCAATCAATTTGGATCTAATAGAAAGTGAACCGATAATGGAGAAAACTTTACAGCTTTTTGTTTCCTTTTTCAATTTTCTGCTGTTTTAATTTGGAGAAATTGATTTTCTGAAAGAATTTTGTCAGGAGAAGAAATGGGTCTTTCGATGCAACTTCTAATCTTTTTATTGAATTGGATTTGGCAGCTATTTATTTGTATAAACAAATTCTGCATCCAAGACAGAGAGGTCCCATTTTTTGTTAGTCTCTCCAGTGAGAGAGGCAGAGGCTGGTGATTTCCATTCTCGTGTCTCTTGTGAGTGAGTTGTAAAGGGAAAGAGTAGATTTTGACCAAAAAAGATGACACTTAGAACACCTGGAACACCGGCTTCTAAGATTGACAGGACACCAGCAACAACCCCAGGAGGGCCTAAAGCAAAAGAGGAGAAGATTGTAGTTACTGTAAGATTAAGGCCTTTAAACAAGAAGGAACAGTTAGCTAAGGACCAAATTGCTTGGGACTGTGTTGATGATCATACTATAGTCTTTAAGCCACCCCCTCAAGAACGAGCAACTCAACCGGCCTCTTTCATTTTTGGTAATTTAATTGCAGCTTTCATTTTTTTTTTTTGTTTGAATTTTATATAAGAGAGTTTCTATTGATTTCATGCTTTAATTAAGGTTTTTGGTTTTCCGCTTTCAGATAAAGTTTTTGGTCCTTCTAGTATAACTGAAGCTGTTTATGAAGAAGGAGTGAAAAATGTTTCTTTATCTGCTTTGATGGGCATAAATGGTAATATAACCTCTTCTTTCAATGGTAAATCTCAGGTTATGTGATTTGTGTAGTGCATCTGGATTAAACAATTCTTTCATTTTTACATTACAGCAACCATATTTGCATATGGGCAAACTAGCAGTGGGAAGACATACACGATGAGAGGGATAACTGATAAAGCTGTTAATGACATCTATAAGCATATAATGAATGTAAGCTTCAACAAAATCTGACATTGTGCTTTAGAAAGTTGGATTTTACTTGGTCTAGTTTATTGAGTTTATAGCAAACCTATATTCATTAGAAAGTTGTGGTTTTTGTTTTGGACTGACTGCAGACACCAGAAAGAGATTTTACAATTAGGATTTCTGGACTGGAAATCTATAATGAAAACGTCAGGGACCTGTTAAATTCTGAATCTGGTCGCAATCTAAAGCTTCTAGATGACCCGGAGGTACTGTTGCATTTATGAGTTTTTTTCTGCAGTCAAGAATGAACTTCATATGCTTTTCTGAATGATTCTCTCATTTACTGTATTTCTTGTGATTCGCAAATGCAGAAAGGTACTGTGGTTGAGAAGTTGGTAGAAGAGACAGCAAGTAATGATCAGCATTTAAGGCATCTAATCGGTATATGTGAAGGTAATTTGGTGAAGCTTCTTCCTTTGCAAATACATTGCTATTTGACAGTTGATTAACTTGTTTCTGATTATGTTGTAGCGCAAAGGCAAGTTGGTGAAACTGCCCTTAATGATACTAGCTCACGATCACACCAAATTATAAGGCTGGTAAGGTTCTTGGTTCATATTATGTATTAATTCAAGCCAATAACAGTTCTTCTATGAAAACTAACGTGTGAGTTGTTTTTTTTTTTTTTGGACGTAGACAATAGAAAGTACACTTCGAGAAAATTCAGATTGTGTGAGATCTTTCGTTGCAAGCCTGGTAAAAAATATAGAAACTCTTGCCTTATTTCGCTCATCCATCTTTTCGGCCCAATGAGTTTCCATTTAAAGTGCAGTATTTCTTTTGTGATTATATCTAATAACTATTGGGTTACCAATGACTTGCAGAATTTTGTTGATCTAGCTGGAAGTGAAAGAGCTTCACAGACACATGCAGATGGTGCCAGACTCAGGGAAGGTTGCCATATTAATCTTAGTCTGATGACCCTGACAACTGTGATTAGAAAGCTCAGGTCAGAGCCTATTCTTAGCATGCTTTCACATGCTATAGCAGGACAGAATTGCAAAATGCACACATGCTCACAATTATGAACCTTAAATTTATCATTTATCATTTAACATAGGAAAATTTTTCTTTTTCTGCATGGACTAACTGTTTTTATCTATATAGTGTTGGGAAACGTAGTGGTCATATACCTTACCGAGACTCGAAGCTTACTCGCATACTGCAGCACTCACTTGGTGGGAATGCTCGTACTGCCATCATATGCACTTTAAGCCCAGCTCTGAGCCATGTTGAACAATCTCGAAATACCCTTTACTTTGCCACCCGAGCAAAGGAAGTAACTAATAATGCCCATGTCAACATGGTATCGATCTTTTATTTCTATACCTGTTTAATTGAGTTTCCTTCTGACTTTAAATGACAATTCAAATACTGAATATTTTTTATGTGAAACTTTATTAGGTTGTTTCGGATAAGCAGCTTGTGAAACATCTGCAGAAGGAGGTAGCCAGGCTGGAAGCAGAGCTGCGCACTCCTGACCCTTCAAGGGAAAAAGACTTCAAAATTCGGCAGGTAAGCTGTCGTATAACTTTAATTTTAGTTGACTTCAAAATTATAATAATGCAAATGAATCCCCTTTGTATCTTATTGTGTCTAGATGGAGATGGAAATGGAGGAGCTGAGACGCCAAAGAGATCTTGCGCAATCTGAGGTGGATGAATTGCGCAGAAAACTTCAAGAGGATCGACAGGTTTCAAGCACACTGGAATCACCCCGTCCATTAGTGAAGAAATGTCTCTCTTATTCTGATGCATCCTTGCCAAATCTTGACATCAAGGAGTCAAGCCACTGTGATAGAACCAGGAAAACGTTGCTAAGGCAGTCTATGAGGCAATCATCAACTGCACCTTTCACGTTAATGCATGAAATTCGCAAACTTGAACACCTTCAGGAGCAACTTGGGGAGGAAGCAAATCGAGCTCTTGAAGTTCTACAGAAGGAGGTGGCTTGTCATAGATTAGGTAACCAAGATGCAGCTGAGACAATTGCTAAACTGCAAGCAGAAATCAGGGAAATGCGCACTATCCAACCAGTTCCAAAAGAAGTTGAAATTGGAAGTGTAGTTGCTCCTAACAAGAGTGTCAATGCTAATCTCAAAGATGAAATAACAAGGCTTCATTCACAGGGAAGCACTTTTGCAGATCTCGAAGAGCAACTTGAAAATGTTCAAAAGTCCATTGACAAATTAGTAATGTCTCTTCCAAACAATAATCCACAATCAAACTGTGAAGCAGCTTCAAAAGCTAAGAATCAACAGAAGAAGAAAAAGATACTTCCTTTGGCTTCAAGTAATGGCACCAACAGGCAAAATTTTATAAGGTCTCCTTGCTCCCCGCTGTCAACTTCTCGGCAAGTTTTGGAAAGTGAGATTGAAAATAGAGCTCCGAATAATGAGGACATTGTAGTCAGCGAGACCATGTCGGAGTCTGAGAAAGAGACTCCTACAAAGATTGAAGAAGGGGGGGACATCTCATCAAAGGAAGGGACACCTGGTGGCTATCGGCGCTCAAGTTCAGTGAACATGAAGAAAATGCAGAAAATGTTTCAGAATGCAGCAGAGGAGAATGTTAGAAGCATAAGAACTTACGTGACCGAACTTAAAGAACGTGTGGCCAAATTGCAATACCAAAAGCAGCTACTTGTTTGCCAGGTATAATTGTTATCTATCATCTGCTTTGATTTTTCTTTTCAGTGCACCTACCAGTTCTTTTCATTTGCATATTTATTGAAATTATATCACGGCCAGTTTTTCTGATTTCATACAAAGTATTGAAATTTAAATCATCTGCAATTGTGATTCATTTAGGTCCTTGAGCTGGAAGCAAATGAAGCAGCTGGTTATACTATAGAGGAGGAAGAAAATATAAATGAGCCAGAGCAGCCCCAAGTTTCGTGGCATGTGACTTTTAGGGAGCAAAGGCAGCTGATCATTGAGTTGTGGGATATGTGCTATGTATCCATAATCCACAGGACACAGTTTTATTTGTTATTCAAGGGCGACCCTGCTGATCAAATATACATGGAAGTGGAGTTAAGACGCTTGACTTGGTTGCAGCAGCATTTGGCAGAACTTGGCAATGCAAGCCCAGCTCATTTTGGAGATGAGCCTACAATATCTCTGTCATCAAGGTTCTCTCTCTCTCTCGCCAATTTTACTAGAACTGGCATTTCCCTTCTTTCTTTATCTTCAAGATGATTGAATATTTACAATTCTTGTCTCACACTGTCTTGCAGTATTAGAGCACTGAAACGTGAAAAGGAGTTCCTTGCAAAAAGATTGACCTCACGTCTGACTGCAGAAGAGAGAGACGAATTATACATCAAATGGAATGTCCCCCTTGATGGGAAGCAGAGGAGGCTACAGTTTGTTAATAAACTGTGGACAGATCCTCATGATACCAAGCATATACAGGAGAGTGCTGACATAGTAGCAAAACTTGTAGGGTTCTGCGAAGTAGGAAACTTGTCAAAGGAGATGTTTGAACTCAATTTTGCACTGCCAACAGATAAGAGACCATGGATGACGGGCTGGAACCAAATTTCAAACCTTCTACATTTGTGAGAAACTCTCTTTTTGTTTGTAAGTATTTCCATTCTGTACATGTAAAGAATTTTGGAGTTTCTCTCCAAGCATTCTAGATTCTTTTTTCATGATGGTGTGATCAATTGAGAGCACTATGGATGATGTTCTGGGATCTTCATATTTCAATAAAAAGGAATTCGTTCATTTAGTTTTCTTGTGATTGTTAACCTTCTAAAGACAGAAAAGAAAGAAATGCAGTTAAATTAATCAATGCTAGCCAATAAGCTCTACTGCCTTCTACATTTGTGAGAAACTCTCTTTTTGTTTGTAAGTATTTCCATTCTGTACATGTAAAGAATTTTGGAGTTTCTCTCCAAGCATTCTAGATTCTTTTTTCATGATGGTGTGATCAATTGAGAGCACTATGGATGATGTTCTGGGATCTTCATATTTCAATAAAAAGGAATTCGTTCATTTAGTTTTCTTGTGATTGTTAACCTTCTAAAGACAGAAAAGAAAGAAATGCAGTTAAATTAATCAATGCTAGCCAATAAGCTCTACTGTTTTGGCATTCCCTTGACGCATGAAAAATTATGTGTAGTGTTTTCTTGTACTTGCTATCTCAAACTTAAGCACCTTGCCTGCTGACTAAACTGCTCTAAAAATATGATTATGTTGTGCGTGTGAGGGAGTGAGAGAGAGAGAGTCTGGAGTCATCGGGCATGTTGTGATGAGCTAATGATCCAGCATAGATTTCAAAGTTACCAGTAGTATACAATAAACCACACCCGAGACAGAAATTGGTGACATGTGACCATGACCCCAACATTATTTCCATTGACTAGTGCTCTACTACTAGTACCACCATACACATATTTAACCACACCTGCAGATTTAAAGATAAATTAAGCACCGACTCTCAAGCTCCACAGCACCCTTTTAATCATCAAGTAACCTACATGATTTATTCAGGATACAGAGAAACTGAGAGAAGAAAATCCTTATCATATAATTAAGGCTCTAATAGATCATTTAGCATTTGGGGAAGGGAGTTCCACAGGTGCTAGCAACTTTCCTGGCATTTGGAGTGTTGATAAACTTCTGAAGTTTTGGGTTCTTGAGGTACTGGCAAAGGCAAGGCTTCTGTTCCTTGATCTTGCTGCAGCAGAGGTTTGTTGGTGGAGTAGAAGATGTGATTGCACTCACACAAGAGCTCAGCTGTGCTGGGCTGCATGTCACAGCATCCACTTTGGCATGTTCTTTAGCCAGAAGTAGGACCAAAAGAGTGCAAACTACCATACAAGATGTCCTCATTTTCACTTGAACCAAAGAAATAGGCTGAATACACAAGACTAGGTATGTGCGTGCTTTAGTGAGTGAGCCAGAGAGATTTGAGGGGTGTGCGGTGCATTTGACTTGGCAACCCTCTCGTTTTATAGAGGAACAGAGGAGGAAAAGGATGTATAAAATGATTAAACAATGAAGTGCAATTGGTATTTTCCTGTTCTTCACTACTGGTCTAGCTAGTAGTTAGCAAACAATATGAAAAGAAGAAAAACTCAAGTTTAGGGTCCACCATGACCATTGTCATTTGTCAAGTCGCAAATCCACCTTGTATAAACATAGAAAATGTGTATTTGTGTGTGGGGTTTCTGGCGTGAACAAATTCTTGGATTATTCCGGAAAAGTCCAACCTATTTTTAATTTTTCTTTTCATTAGAGCCCATGATCAAGAACATTTCTTTGCACTTTGGACTTTGGTTAAATGCGCACAGTATTAGCCTCATGATTATTTCCAAGAAAAAAAAAAAGAGAAAGTGGGGCATCCATCCATTAATACATTACAGTATCTCGCATGGCAATCCAATGATTTCAATCAATTATTTCAACGGGTTGCATGGCTAGTGAGGTGTTATTTGCCTCGTCTTTTATTTTTCCATGATATAATTTCCGAGAGAAATTAGGTCCATAATGTAGCATTGATTCAATGGTCAAAATTAAGTAAAGTAAAAGGAAAAAGAAGGAAGGAAAAAAATTGCTGAGGACCTCTTGTTTGCCCCATACCTGGTTAAATTTCGCAACGGGATTTTCTTGCGATGAAAGTAAAGCAAGTACAGAAGAAAGGGAAGCCTCATCATATACAAGTGCTGTCCTTGACAAGAAAACAGAGGATTTTCTATCAAAACTTTCCCATTTCTCTGAACTTCAATGTGAACATTTGAAGTGGATATTCAAGATGCAATTCTTGCTTTTCTCATATGTATCTATTTCTGCAGTTTTTCATATTGTAGGTTGTAGTTGAGGCAGCCAGGAGCCTAGTGGAGGCCCAGCCCCTGCACAAATCTTGAAATTTTCAATGCTTTTTTTTTAATAGAAAAACAACCTTGTTTTTCCATTAGAGCATCTCAAACCGGATAGGCAAACAAGAAGACAAAATTTAAAATATGTGTTTTTAATTTTAATTTTTTTAATTTATCATTTCAACATAGCAAATAAAAGAAAAGTTAAAATAGCTGTTCAATTTAAGAAAATCTATTTCTACATGTTTATGTAAAAATAGCCAAAAACAATTAACATTATTAACGACTATTTTTATAGTTATTGATTATTAGTATTTTTTTTTCTTTTTAAAAGTAAGGAAAGAAACTTGTTATTTTATGTTTTTGATATAGGTTAAGAAAAATAATTTTTTATTTATGTTGTTATCTTTGACAAAATTAAAAAGAAGTAATAATGGTAATTGATATTAATAAAAATATAAAGTGACATATTTAAAATTTATTTTTGATTGTCTATTTTAATTTAAGGTTAATTATATTTTATCTTATTAAAAATATAATTAAACCAATATATCAATCCTCTCTTAGTTCCAAAAAATAATCAAATTATAATGTTATAACAAGTATTACTTTGAACAACTCTTAAATTCATAAATACTTTAGAAAATTAAGTTTTTATCAAAATTCTCAAAGCAACGACCATATTTCCAACTTATATAGGTGATATTTTATTACGAGTACATTGTTATACTCCATTTGGTGTATAAAGATATAAAAATAATTAGGAGCTCAGCTTACTTTTTATCATGTTGCATCTATCACTTATTTTATCATAGGAATAAGTAGAAAATAATAATTTTCTAATGCTACAAAGAATATTATATAACTTAGTTTTTCAATTGAACTTGGATTTTAAAATCTCTAATCAACTAGGTATGGTTACCATCATTACATTCTTTCATCTTTTATATGTTTTAAGCTCATTCCCCTCAATGAATTATATATGCTAACTCTATCGACAATCCTTTAGTCAGCAAATTCACAGTATTTTCATTTGAATTTATATAGTCAATAGAAATAATTATATTGAAAAGCAAGTGTTTAATATTATTATATCTATAATATATATGTTTTGATTTCTCATTATATATATATATATATATATTACTTTGTACCCTTCCAAATTCCAATTGTTGACTAACCATCACAAATGATACAAATAGCTAACACTAGTTTTGACTAACATGGAATATCCTCTAAGAAACTTCAAATTCTGTCATGAATCTAGTAATACATGTTTTTATAGAGAATTTTCATGACATAACTACTCCATCAAGTGTAAAGACATATTTACTATAGGATTCTGAATCCTTATTGTTGAATATCCAATTAGCATTATTATACCCTGCTAGTATTGCTAGGTAACCAATATAGTATAGCTTATAGTTAAAGGTTTACCTTAAATACATGAATATCCTTTTTATTATCATTCATTGATCTATACTTGGATTACTTGTAAAACTACTTTGTTGACTAACTGAATAAGCAACATCAAGTCTTATGCAATTCATAACATACATTAGGCTTCTAATTATTCAAGAATATTTCAGTTGGTTTATTCTCTTACCTCTCTTCATAGACAAATATATACTTATATCAATTGATGTTTTAATAATACTATTATTATCTTTAAAAAATTTCTCAAGAATTTTTTCAATATAATAAGATTAAAAAAATACCAATCCATTAGATATTAGAAAAAAAAATTATTTCTATTATGATATTTGTCTGCAACACCTGAGTTTTTCATGTCAAACTTATTAATTAACATTTTCTTAGTAGTCTTTCATGTGATTATTGCTGTTTAAAATTAGCATATCATCCACATAAAGACATATAATAACATAGTCTTTATATTTGTTTTTCACATAAATATATTTATCAACTTCATTGATTTTGAATTCATTTAATAACATAATCTTATCAAACTTTTCATGTCATTATTTAGATTTTTTTTAAAATAATATAATGATGTGTTTTCTTCTCCATCTTATTCATCAACAATAAACCCCTCAAGTTGTTCCATGTAAACCTTATTTTCAAGGCCACCATTTAAGAAAGCTATTTTTACATCTATTTGATGTATTTCATGCTTTTTAATAGCTAAAATGATTATTAATATTTGTATGGAAGTTATTATTAAAATAAATGAATATATGTCAAAATAGTTCGTACCCTTTTTTATTGTCCCCTTTTTTATTGTCTAAAAGTTTAATAACAAGTCTAACTTTATGTTTAGCAATGGTACCATCAACTTTTATCTTTCTTTTAAAGATTCACTTAAAGCCTAATGGTTTACTATCAGGAGAAAGATCATCTAGTTTTCATGTATTATTCATAATGGATTCAATTTCACTATTGATTGCCATTTTCTAATAAAAAGCTTTTGGATAAGACATTATCTTGGAGTAAGTTCGAGATTCATTTTCTAACAAACATGTTAAGAATCAAGACCAAATGTATGGGTTTTTTTTCCATTTATACTCTTTCTAAGCTCAACTTAATTATCTTCTGATTGATGATGATTACTTGAGTTAGTCTCATTCATTCTCTTTAGTGAATGATTTTCTTATGTTTCTTTCTATAAAAACACAACATTTCTTGATTTCATAATACTTAACTTGTGTATAAGAAATTGATAAACACTACTATTGTATGCAAATCTAATAAATACATCATTCATAGTTTTGTATCATATCTTAATCTTTTTAGAATTAAGTATTGTTACTTTATAAGACACTTCCATATTTTGAGGTATTTGTAGGAAAGTTTTTTGTCTTTTCACAATTTATATGGTGTCTTATTTTAATTTTTATGGGGTACTTTATTAAATATATAATTGACAGTTAGAATTACCTCCCCTCACAAACTATAAGATGATCTCAAATTTATTAATATGACACTCATCATTGCTTTTAATATTTGATTTTTATGTTCCAGAATACCATTTTATTATGGTAAATAAGTAGTAATTTGGTGAATAACATCATTTTAGGAACAAAATTCATCAATTAGTGCTTTGTATTCTCCACCTATATCACTTGTTATTATCTTTATTTATTTTTTTAAGTTGATATTCGACTTTATTCTTGTAATATTTAAACATTTCAAGAGTTTCATCTTTTCTACTAAACAAATAGGTATAACAATACCTTATGCAACCATCTATAAAAGTAATATAATTTTTTTTTACCTCTTGTTTATATAAACTTTAAATCATCAATATATGAGTGTATTAACTCTAGAGAGGTTCACTACTTCTTTTACTTGTTTGAAAAAAGGTTTAATGAATTTTAATTCTATACATATTTCACATAAATGATTTTTCTTAAAAATTATATTTTATAATAATTTATGTTTTTATTAACCTTTGCATGGAATTATAATTTATATGACCTAACTTGTCATAACACACATCCCAAGACTTAAGCAAATAAGAAAAAAAGGTATTTTTATTTTTATTTTTATTATTGGTTACAATGGTCACACATTCATTTTAAAGAAGTCATCAAATAGATACCTTTTTCTTAGAAACATTCTACTCTTAAAAGATTATAAATTTATCACTCTAAAAAATTATCTTAAAAATACATTTGCTAAGTAATAAGCTAGAAACTTAGTTCTTCCTTATATTAGAAACTTGCAATACATTGTTATGGGTGAGAAGTTTTCCAAAGATTATCTTTAGTATGACATTTCCAACACTCGATACCTTGAAGGTTGATGAGTTCCTCATGTATAGGTTTGCTTCATCTTTTTTTTTTAAGTGGAAAGCATCTTCTTCCTAAAGTATACAACCAGTATCAACCCATCATTACTTAAAATTATTGATAAGGATGCTTCATAAACAACACAAATAAATTCATTTTTTAAACTTCGTTAGTGAGGTGATCAATCTTGGTGCAATTGAAAACATCCTCTTTTTATATCATACATGTCTTATAGAACTATTATAAACCCACCACTATTTAGGATTATTGATAAGGTTGACTTCAGAAACAACATGAGCAAATTCATTTTTGAAACTTCATTAATGAAGTGATCAACCTCGGTGGTATTAGCTTGAGCAATCTTTTTGTATGGTTTTCTTGTTTATGTTTATTCTTACAATCTTTGACCAAATATCATATCCTTTTTGCAGATAAAGCACTTACCATTGAACTTCTTAGCAATTCTTTTACCTTTCACAACAAACTTCTTTAGATTTTTATTATATGACCTTATCACTTGTTCCATAAAAGAGTTATTTCTCCTATCGAATGACTTATTGTTGTCTTATATCCTTAATATCAAAACAAGGCCTTTAATTTTCATCTTCTTTCGCTTATGCTTAAAATAGTTCTTGAACTCTTTTCAAGATAATAAATATCTTTCAATTATTGTAACTACTTGGAAGCACTCACTTAAAGACATACCTTTAGTATGTATATCATATAAGATGAGTTAAAACTCTTTAATTTTGTTCATTAAGGTCCTTGAATCAACCGTAATGAAATCTAAAAATTTATCAACTATGAATTTTTCATTCTTGCATCTTTAGCTTTGTATTTTTTATCTAAAGCTTTCCATTGTACTTTTACATTGTTAATTGAACTATATATATATATATATATATATATATATATATATATCATATAATGTACTTTCCAACCTTTTCAAGATGTAATTTTTGTACATAAATCAGTATGATTCCATGCATCTAGTCACTATAGTAGTAGAGTCGAATTCATTTTCTGATGATTTTGGAGCTTTCTTAATCAAGAACCTTGCCAAGTTTAAGACGGTTAGATAAAATAACATTTTTTATTTCCACTTTTTAAAGTTAAATTCATTAAATTTTTCAGGTTTCTCATGTGCACCACATAAGATAATGGTAGGGTCCTCACTACCAAAGTAATACTTTCCAAAGCAATATTAGTTGGTATAACCAAATCTTGAGTAAAAGAACTGGAAGACATTATATGTATGTCTAAGAATATTAGGTTTTAAGTGGGGCCATTTGTGACCACTTCAATCTTTTATGAGAACTTATTCAATGAAAGTATTATTTATATAATACTATTTTTATATATGGTACATTTTATAAGTGAAATGATTATTGATTTTAACTTGTATAATTTAAATTTTATTTATTTAAAAAGTTGCTTGGTTATAAGTTTTTGTTTTATTACTTGCTTGTTGCGAAGCTAAAATATTTATTTATAAATATTATTAGCTATTGTTTTTTTTTCTTATATATATGTTATATGTTATGCTAATATTCTTACTCCTACTCCTATTACTACTACTATTAGAAGTAGTAGTAGTAGTAATAGTAGCAGTAGTAGTAGTAATGAAACTAATAATAATATTGATAATAGTACTAATAATGATAATAATTATAGTAATGATAGTAGTTTTTATGATAATAATAATAATAATGTCAATG
This sequence comes from Populus pruinosa, assembly GCA_026413675.1. Classification (NCBI taxonomy): domain Eukaryota; kingdom Viridiplantae; phylum Streptophyta; class Magnoliopsida; order Malpighiales; family Salicaceae; genus Populus; species Populus pruinosa. The sequence goes on from JANKMR010000020.1 coordinate 8,083,775, forward strand.
ATAGTAATAATTATGATAGTAACGGTAATAATACTACTGATAAAAATGATAATAGTAATAATAATAGTTGTAATAATAATATTAATAAATAATAATATTAGTAGGATGATGATTATGATCATCATAATAATAATAATAATAATAATAATAATAATAGTTTATTAAGATAGTAATATTGATAATGATAGTAGTAGTAGTAGCAGCAATAATGGTGATGGTGATGATGATACTAATAATTATAGTAATATTAATGATAGTAATAGTAATAATAATAGTTTATTATGATGATGAAAGTGGTTATAATATCAATAATTATGATAATAATAATGATAATAATAATATTAATAATAATCAAAATAAAAATAATGATAATAGTGATAACAAAAATAATAATGGTAATGATAATAATGTTATTAATAGTAATTATGATGACGATAATATTACTTAATAATAATAGTAATAGCTATAATAATAGTAATAATAATAACAACGATAATAACAAAAATGATAATAGTAATAATAATAGTACTAATAATGATAATTTATCATACTAAGTTTCATTATTTTTCATATATGATATTTCTAGTCTAATAACAGGAGTTACGAGTTTAAAATGTTGATGTTACCTGATTTTTTTTTATTGTTTTTCTTTTCAATTTTATTATTTAAAATTAATTTTTTAAAATAAAAACAGGTTTATGAACCTATTAAATAAATTAATTCACGTCTAGTTAACTATTATATAATTTGAATGGAAACTCAAGTTAAGTAAAGATCCAATCCAATGGATTTCAAGATTTCTTTTTTTGCCCGGATTCAATAATAATGTAAAAAAATTCCCATACTCTTGGTGTTTTTTTTGTACATTTAACAGAGCACGGTCAATAAAATAGTATCTTGTATTTAAAGAAGCAAAGGAGTGGGTGAGATAAACTTTCCATTGTTTATGTGAGTTGCCCACTTTCTGCATGATGGAAATCCATATCCTTCTAATCATTTAAGCGTGATCGTGGACCTATCTAATAAGATCATGAGGCAATTCCATATCCTTTTAATTGCAATTGCATGGTGCCCACCTCCACCGTACCGCTTTCGGTGGTGTCGACATTCATATATTTGGGTTCAAGTCATGGGCACTTCAATGGTTTGCTGAACAATTTATAAAATTATCCTAAATTCTCATTTCAACATAAATATGGTAATGGCAATTCCCTTTTGTTGGTCTTTATTAAACTTATATTCTAGCATAATATAATAATATAATGATAAAAGTTCTTCTAAGTATATTACCAAAATATATGGAGAGAAGGAACACTGCCTTCTAATTTCTCCCTTGCTCCTCCTCACTTATTGCATTCTTTATATGAACATTGCAATTTTTTCATATCGACTATCCAAATTTTATAATTACAAGTTCATTCTTTTAAGTTATATTAGCATAAGATTTCTTTGTGTTTGCATTTGCTCACATATATAAAGTATAGAGTAATATTGATGAATTAAATATCAATTTCGCACTATATGGAGTTTTATGAACTGAGTGTATTTGGTGTAAGCCACTGTGAAGGAGTGCGGTCCAAGAGGGTTCTTACAATTTAATTTTTTAAAAAAGTTTTTTTTATATGATTTTAATATGTTTATATAAAAAATAAATTTTAATAAATAAAAAATTATTTTTTAATGGAAAATATTTTGAAAAACAATGCTAAAACAGGCAGAAAAACAAACCTAAAAATCAATAACACTTTTGGGTCTTTGATTTTAAAGCCATTGAATTTAAGACAATCAATCAAAGTTTGGATTTACCGAAATTTTTTATTTGAGTTTCTTTCAATTTCAATCTTGAAGCGTAGATTTTAATTTATGCTACTGTGTTTTCGATTTGCTTCTTTGGCTAGGGACTTCCATGTGATAGTGTGGTCATGGAGGACAGCTATTAACCGTTCATTTTATTGTTGACCTTATTCATGAATTGGGATGGCAATTTTTTCAAGATGTTATGTACATCTCTGCCAACCATTCCGAATGCATAAATTTTTATTTTGTTATTTTATGTGATGGATAATAAATAGAGTATAGTTATTATTAATTCCAACCTAAAACTCAATTCAAACTTAACCATACATACATACATACATACATACATACATACATATATATATATATATATATATATATATATATATATATATATATATATATTCAAAACTGAATGGACATGGTATGAATATCTAATTTATTTACTTGATAAATAATAAATAAAATATGAATATAATAAAAACTTGATTTATAAATAATTAGTGTCATCTCTAAATTAAAAGAAGAAAAACCATTTGAAATCACTACATTGAAAAAAAAAGTTTATAAATCTAGTAGCAAAGAAGTAAAAGCTATCAAGGTGGTCAATAATAATAAGATGGGGGATATTAACAACTACATTATCATTAGAAATTAGATTTAAAAAACATTGAATGTTGGTCACATTTGTTTTTTAGATTGAAAAAATAAAAGTTAATAATAATTTATTATCAAGAATAACAAAAATTATGGCTATCTTTAAGCTAGAAAGATTTATTGGAAAATAAAAATTGTAATAGGAAAGCTTGACTAATCATCATAATAGCTAGAACTAATCACACATACCAATAAAAAAAAAATATAGATCACGACAAGGTCAAAGGTGGTGATAGAAGTGTAAGATGTATATCTAAAAACTTCAATTTCTCCTTAAACTTCCAGTTTATTTATTGTTTGGTCCATATTATTTTAGCATTTTATATTTTGATTTTATACTTTATTTATTTTATGTTTCAATTTTGATGTTGAGAGAGGAGAGAGAAAGTGCTCAAAATGAGACATTTTGACTATAAAAAAAAATAACATTGCTATCTATGAGTTTTTCTTTTCAAGGGAAATTCAATCGAGATGGTGTTCCCTTTGACAATACTAGAAAAGATAGATCATAGTTCTTAAAAAAAAATTGAATTCGTTTAATTTTCACTTTTTAAAGAGACTAGATGTTATTGTGGGGTTGGAAATGAGTATTGATTAAGGTTTCTATAATGTATTTTAAGTGTTTTAAAATAAAAATAAGTTGAAAAATAAATTTTTCATATTCTAAAATCCAAACCTTAATTGTATAGACATCAAAGGTAATAAAAATACAGTATTATGTATAACAGGTCATCAATAATAACACACAATATATTATTTAATTAGAAAAAAAAACTAAAGTAGAAGCGAATGACACATCATTAGTTCCTTTGAAACAAATTGGTCAAGTGTGTGGGTTTGCATTTTCAACCTCTTTTTTAAACTTTTGATTAGTATTTTTATTTAAATTTTAACTAATATTCTTTTTTTTTCAAATTGTTTAGTTTACTTTTTTTAATAGAAATTAATTATTTTAATTATTTTTCAAGTTTTATAATACTTCAAAGAGATTATTCTAATTTATCTTTATTTTTTTTTTTGCTTTTATATCTTAGATAAATAAATTATATATGCATGATGTATTATAAAAATAAAAATCATTTATTCATAACAACTAGAATTAACCTCTTATATAAAAGAAATAAAAGAAATATTTAATAAAAAGGACAATTAATGTTAAATATTTACATGTACATCTATCTATTATTTTGTTTTTACCAAAAAAAATAACTTTTCGCATTAGTGTTTAATTAGAGTTAGTAACACTTTTGATTTATAGGTTAATATATTTTTGTAATTTATTTTATTAAACATAAATGTATTTTTTTCTCAATTAAAAAAAATCATAAAAATGCATATATAAAGTTAACACCTTCTTCTTTTTTTCATTCGAAATTAACTTATTGTTATCGCACTTCATCATATAAGCTTGCTATAGCAGAAAGTTGCTCCATGCCCATTCTTGCTGTTCACACTAACTTGATTCCTATCCGAAACAACATTCAAAATACGAGATTTCATTGCAGTTTGCCACCCACCTACCTTCAAATAGGAATTTCAATCATTATAATTATATTAAACTCTAAACCTTGTGGTCAGATAACTATACAATAATGTGTTTCCTCTTGTATTTTACCGTGAATTCACTGTTTTGTTTTTTCAATTAGTTGATTAAATTTTAGTTTTGAAAGTCACAGTATCTATTTACTTGATTTATTTATTTTTTGGGAACACCTCCATCAAAATCTCTCTTTAATATATATATATATATATATATATATATATATATATATATATATATATAAAATGCAAAATTAAAGAGAAACTAGCCATTTATAGTCGTTGGAATGCATCTAATGACTAAAGTAACCTATTGGTTCAAATGATTATATCATTCAGTTGATTAATTTCTATAAAATTCTCAGGTATTCATCATAGATGAATAACGATCAACTAGTTTACTTAGTATGTCAAAGCAGTTGACTGGTCCAGCTTAAAAACTAGTTTTAACAGTTTCAAACTTAGTGAAACTTGAACGAATTAAATGTATATCAATCCTACTTTTACATGCAATGTGAATTTTATATAAGGTTCTTAGATAAACTTATAACACCTGTGTTATCATATATAATAGAAAGATGATCAAAATTAAATCTAAAGTTTTCTGAGATTTGTTTCATCCATAAAATCTAAATACAACAACTACCCTATAACATTTTGAATTAAAGAGATAAAAAAAAAAGGCAACAAAACTCTTAGAGACTTAAAGAATGGGTATAAATAAATGAGGAGTGGTGTGGTAATTGAATAAATATAATAAGTATAAATAGAAAAAAAAAAATATTAGAAATTAAGAGTGAAAAACTGACAAGAAAAGAGGAAGAAGAAGAGAAAAAAGGGAAAGATAAGGGAAATAGAAGAGAATTAGAGAAAAATAAGTTTAAAGGTAAGATTGTATATAAATATGTATTATTTAAGCTTGAAATTTTTGTTTTGGTTGAATATTAAGGTTTTGAAGATTGTGTTTTGGATTTATTGATGAAAGAATTTGAATATTATATGGTTGATTATTGTGGGTAATGAATTGGTAGTTGATTTTGAGAAATTGTAGTTAAAGATATTAATTTTGAGTTATGATATGTGTAAATCATAGATTTTGAGTTAGAAATATGGAAAGAACAGTAGGTTTTCTATTGAAATTCTGGGTTGGAGGTTGAAGATGAGAATTTTTCAGTTTGGTCCCTCAATTTGGGAAAATTACAGTTTAGTCCCTAAACTTTGGAAAATTACAGATTGGTCCCTCGAGCATATTCCAAAATTCTGGACAGAATAAAAGATGAATTATGGGCAGACTTTCTGTATAGTTATGAAATTTTAACACTTTCAATTTGGTCCTCTAATTTGACAGAAGTTTCAATTTGAATCTAAAAATTTGGAAAAAAATCTAGAATGGTCCCTGGAGCATAATTAAATATTCTGGACATAAATGAGGATGAATTATGGATATAATTCCACTATAGTCATGAATTTGTGATATTTTTAGTTTGGTCCTCCAATTAGATAAAAATTACAATTTGGCCCTAAAAACATGATAAATTCCAGATTGGTCCCTAACTGCAATATTGGCTTTTTCAGATTGGTTTCATCAAAAAATAAGGTTTATTAGTGAATTATTATCAATTTTATTATTTGTTTTATTGTGGATTAGATTTCAGAAAAACCGTTTAATTTTGGGTTTTTTGGAAAAATAACTAGTTTAATCTAAAAATATATAGGCTTATGGAATAAACCTTTAGTTAAGTGTATTAAATAGGTTATATGTTCTTTTGAGTTGTTCTCGAATATCTCTTTTGTATTCAGATAATCTTAATATTTTACTAATAGGACGTTAGTAGGATTTCCTTCGGTATCTGCTTTTGAGTGTTGTTTGCTTTCAAGTCAGGTAAGTGGATAATTTCTCATATGCATGAGAAATATTATAAATATTTAATTTATTAATATGAATTGGAACATGCTTCTTGATAAAAAATATATTGATTATTATTCTTGTTATGATAAAACATGATCAATTGTTAAATCTGAATTCTTAATGTGAACAAGTATATATTTTGAATTGACTTCTGAATTGATAACTCCTTATTTGATTGATGTCATGAGTTGAGCATTGAGATATGAATATGTAAATTTGATTATGATTATAAACATATAATATGCTAGTTAGAATACCCATACTAATAGGGTAGTTTTAATATTTGTGCACATCATATATGAATCCTAGTTGGCTAGAAAAGTCACCAACTTGTGTGAACTAATCATGCCATAGTACAGAACCTCATGCTTATTGCATTTTGATTTTCTAACGAGTTTTACCTTATGATATTTTTGTTATGGCTTATTTGAGAAACCTTCCTATAAAAATCTAAAGCCATACTTGTATATATATTTCTCATTATTGTATTACCTTACGTGTATATTAAACGTTATCTATTTACTGAGTTATTGAACTCATCCTTTCATTATTTATCTTTTTCAGGCTTATAGCTTGATATCAAGTCATTTTTATTGGACCTTTAGAACCTACTTTTTTTATTGTAATTTTTTTATATTTTTTTTAATGTCTAATTAGTGCTCCACAACTATGAGATTTATACTAACTCTTGTATTAAGATAATTAAATTATATTATGAAGTTTATTTTTTTATTAAGGTTGCGAACAACTCTGATTGAGTTGATTAAAAGATAAATTTATATGTAAATTTAGGTTCTCATAAGTATAGAACATTGGAGGGGAACCTTGTCTATATATCAATCATGGATCCAGGAATTAGGTCATGACATACCCACCGCAATATATTCTATTTTAGTTGTGGATAGAGCTACTGAGTTTTGTTTCCTACTAGCCCAAGATACTAGTGATAATCCTAAAAAGTGATATGTTCAATTAATATTTTTTTCTATCAATTTTACATCCTGTAAAATTTATATCTAAATAACTATCAACTCGTTCTTTCCAAATACCATAACCCTAAGTCAATTGTACCATGTAAATATCAAAAAGCTCATTTTATGGCACTAATATAGGATTTTTTAGATATGTTTGAAAACATACACATAGATAAATACTAAACATGATATTGAGTTTACTAGTGGTTAAATATAATAGCGAACCTATCATACCTCAATATTTGGTGATGTTTACATTCCTATCATTTTCTTCCATATCAAGCTTTGTTGATGCTCCCATGGTTGTGTTGGCTTCCTTCACATGTTCTATCCCAAATCTTTTTAGTAGATCCTTTATGTATTTTCCTTGGTTGATAAAGATGTTATACTTTATTTGTTTGATCATCTTGCATGTATTTTGCAAATTCTTTACAAAAAGATGTATTAGTAGCATTTAATATATATATTTATACAATCAATATGTCTTCCATGATAAGCCATTTAAAAACATGCTTTTAAATCCATTTGAAAAGGTGAAAAATTAATATGACATGCAAAAACTAAAAATATTCTTATAGATTCTAGTTTATTCACGTGTGTAAAGATCTTTTCATAATCAATACCTTCTTCTTGATTATAATTTAACATTTTATGACTAGTTTAATGTTTTTTTCTTATTATGGTTCATGTTCATCAACTTTATTCCTCAAACCCCATTTTGTTCTTATAATGGATTGATTTTTAGGTCTACGAACTAGTTTCTAAACATCATTCCTTTCAAATTGGTTTAGTTGATCTTGTAAAGTTAAATTCTAATTTGTATATTTTTTGGCTTTTACAAAGAATGTGGTCTCTATATGCGAAACAATACACAATGTTCATTAATATTCCTAAAAGATACTCTAGTTTTAGTTCCTTCAATAAAATTACCAATAATTAATTCAGGAGGATAGGAACTTACATACCTTAATTATTTTTGTGGTATAAAAGAGGTATTTGCCATTTCTTGTTGATGGCTTGAGCTTGGTTGATTTTTGTTTATCTTTTCATTGTTGTCTTTTATAGGTGTCTTATCATCAAGAATTAAATATCAAACACTTTTATTTACATTATCGCATGTGGGCGCGCAATATAGAGGTCAAGAAGTTACTACCTAGTTGTTTAGTTCAAGGTCATTACGAGACCTGATTATACTGGTCTTATCAAAAATTTTAGGATAAGGGACTAGTTATGGTTATAAAAGATATTAGCATCTCAGGGCACCTTACCTAAAGTTTTGCATTATATAGTCTTCATGTGGTTTAAAGGTTTTAATGAGTTCCTAACTTATGATAAGTCTATGACTAAATAAATTCTTATGAATAAATCAAGCATTTCGAATTTATTGTAGGCTCGTACGCCTAAATAAATTCTTATGGGAAGGGTCAATATAGATATCCTCACAAGATTTAACTACCATGCAAGGTAAAAGGATTTTCTACAACTCATATACTATGATAAAATAAAAAATTTCAATTAGAATAGTTGAATATTTAGAACAATTATAAGAATTTTCTGACCAATTTTTGGTATTTAAATATCATCCTACTTATAGATCCAACATTTATACTAGAATGTTGACCATTAATTCTCATGAATTACAATTTTAAAAGGGTTATTGAAATATTGGTCAAGTTCTCATATATTTATAAATTGGTTATTAAATATAAAAATATATGCAAAACTATTTTGTATATAAAAAATGCTAAAACTCACTAAATATATATTTTAAAAATATTATTTTTTTTGAGAAACTTGATCATATGCACACCAAATAAAATATATTTTTTTTATTTTTAAAATGATAAAAAAGGTTTAATTTTTTGAAATCTTAATGAAAAGCAAATATTTTAATATCAAGTTCGTATCTTACAATATAAGTATACAGTCTCGCTATTAAATAAAAATGTTAAAAAAAGATGAAAGACACCCCTAAATAATTTTAGATTGGTCTTTAATTATTATTATTTTTTAGAATTTATTTGGGGGTATTTGAAAAAACTCATTTTTATTCAAAAATAAAGTTGTCAAAATAAGTCTAAAATATGTGTTTAACAAACAACCCCTTAGGCAAAAAACCCTTCGTAAAAAAATTAGCAAACCAAACAAATCTTTATCAAGTGACCAAATTTTGATTTGACTAGTTCAACTTAAAAACATCAATTCAACCATGAGTTGAAAACTAAGGTGTAACTCATAACTAAACCAAAATACAGATTTAAACCACAATAAAACCAAGGTGTAACCCATAACTAAAACAAAATAAAGATTTAAACCACAATAAAATCAAAACTAAAAAAAAATATGAAAACCATAAAATTCACTTACAAAAACATATCAAACACTAAGAAAAACAAAAAACATGAAGAATATTGAATAAAATTCAAATTCAACCTAGCAATATAAGATCAAACTAGACTTGGTTTCAAGCAATAAAAGGTAGAATTATGTTCACAATCAAGCATATATCAATAATTAAGGGTCTACTTGCTCCTATTATCATTATATCAACATGATTTTATCAAAAAAGAGTTTTGATTTCAAACTAAATTTTAAAATTAAAACACTTAAAAATATATTATTTACGTAAGAACAGCATATATTATTGACTAATGATAATGTACAAACAAGCAGAAACTCAGATAAACTCAAAGAGAAACCTGAATCTAGTACTCAAGACAATGTTCTTTATATGAATATGGAGAACACTAACCCAGGTTACCTAGAAGACGACCTTTTCTAAACTTTTATTTTTTGGTCCATATAAACCTCATTGTTAATAAATAAATAAATAACAAGTTTGAATCAGAAATAATGACAAACAATATCAAATCATTAAAAACATGTTTAGGGTTTCAACTTTTAAAACTGCACCCTTATTGACAACCAATAAAACATCAAACTTTAATTCAAAACTAAATTTTTGGGATAAAAACTAAGTCTAGGAGCCTAAGACATGGACTAAAAACCTAGAAATACGCATCAAATACTTATATCCATATTTGGCATATTCCAAAAATCACTCATTTCATCAAAAACAACATTCAAACACCATTAATAACTAACTCAAAACAATATTAAGCAAAGAAAAAAAAGACACATTTTCATTCATCAATCCATATAAATGCTAAAACACAAAAATAATGCTATAAACATTAATAAAAAAATATCATCAAATATTGAAAAAAGCATGAATAGACAGGTCATATGGACTTCACCTTTGAGCTTTCACAAGATTATACTTTCTCCAAACTTGCTACCATTAGGCTACCACATTTTTGTTTTCCTTCTTTCTTTCCCTTTCATTTTCTATTCTTTTTAAAGCTTGCTTGATCTTCTATGTTAGGCTTTTGCACCTTTTTTACTCATGTTTTTCTCTCTATTTTTCTTTTATTTCTAGGGGTATTTATAGTATTTTTTCTAGGTTTTTTTAGTGAATTCCATGAAATATTAATCAAAACTCAACTCTTTAATCACAATAAGAGAGTTAAAGATAAAAGCTAATGGTTAAAAGGTTTGGTACTAGGCTGGTTTTGCAATGATGATTTTGTTTTTAAAGGTACTTGGTAGTTTTGCTAGACTTTGAGACCAAAAAGCTATTTTTGGCCTTTTGATATTGAGAGATAAGTTTTAAAATCATTAATAAAAACCCTTTAAAAAGCTTTAAGTATGCACACATAAAAAAAATGGGTGCCTTCTGAAAAATAAATGTGACAGTCTAGGCTGACTTAATTCACCACTCTTGAGGCTTTGCTAGAATAACTTTAACGTAAACATCATCAAAAAACTCATGAAGACGGTACAAGAGGTGTATATCCTTATTTAATTTAGAGATTTGTAGCTACATATTTATTTATTCAAATATACCAACTCGATGACCCTAAAATCTAAAATTATAGTGATGATTGATTAGGGACAAGATGTTGAAGACTTCTATAGAAAAATTAGGATGTAAACATCCAATTTCTTTTATTTTTTTTTAAAAAAACTTTTGTCATTTAAAGGTTTAGAACTTCATAACGAGCTCTTTAAGGTGATAACCAAATCATCTAAAACTACAAAGCAAGAAGATGAACAATAAGTGAACGATGCATCGTGTAGGTTAAATCCTTAAAAATACAGGTTTTTAATTTGAGATCTAACATGTCATTTCAGTGCATGTTCTTTTAATTGCTTTTAATTGCACTTGTAATTGCTTCTCAAACTATTAATTTCATGCAATTTCACCCCGCCAAACTCAATCATCAACCTGAGAGTTTAGTATCATTTTCATCTTGGTCCTTTGTTTTGAATTAGAGCATTTAGACTTTTAATCGACCATCAAACTTTTAAATTTCTTTAATTTGCCCTGATTTGATTAATTTCAACCCTTGAAGCCTCGCACATTTTATAATTCAATCTTTGATTTTGAATTTTTTTCAATTAAACTCCTAATTAGCTATCAAAATTTAATTTATTTTTCACAATTAAGCTCTTGATTTGACCAATTAACCTTTCTAAAGTCCAATTTTAGTCTCCAAACTTCAATTTCTTCAATTAACATTTATATTGACTCTGAAAAAATGAATTTCCTCAACCCTTGAAGTCTCGCCCATTTTATAATTTGGTTATTGATTTTGAATTTTTTTCATTCAAATCCCTGTCTATCAAACTTTAATTTTTTCACAATTAAGCTCTTGATTTAAACAATTAAACTTTTCAAAGTCTGATTAGTCTTTAAACTTTAATTTCTTTTAATTAAAACCAAAATTAACTATAAAAAAATGAATTTTCTTGGAATTAAATCCTCAATAAGATTAATTAAGCCTTTCAAAATCCTTGTTAAGTCTTTACTCATCCAAATTTATAATTCTTTGCCCAAAATAAAAATATGTTACCGAATAGGTCTTTTATAAATCAGAATTAGGTTGTCAATTTTTTCAATTTTATACATTCTAAACCCCAACTTTTTATTTCTCATTTTAATTCTTCACTACTAACTTGGACAATCTTCTAGGCTTTCTTCATGTGTATCCTTTTGTCTTTTGTTTTTCTTTTTTTTTCTTTTTTTGATTTATTTATGAAGTCAAAAATAGGTAACAATATACATCATCTAGAATCTCATCAATTTTGTCATTTTAGGTTTCCTTAAAGACGACATGCATGGATTTTTTTAAGTTAAAGAGTTTTATTGTTATAAACTCTATAATCTTTGCTAAAGAAGGAATATCCAACAAAAATATCAATATCAAATTTTGAATCACACTTGTTTAACTTATACTTAGTGTTGGGAATAATACATTTTGAACCAAAATTTTTAAATATGAGATATTGGGTTTCCTTTCTCTTCAAAGCTTATAAAAAGTCTTTCAGCTTTGGTATCTAGATAACATGATTTAAAACATAGTAAGAAGTGTTTATGGCTTTCACCTAAAAATATTTAGGACTATTGAATTAATTTAACATTGTTCCTTTCATTTCTTAAAGAGACCAATTTTCCTTTTTTCAAAACCTTATTTTCTTTTGAAGTTTTAGGTTTTGAAAATTTATGGTGGTATGTTTTTTCTTCATAAACATTTTAAACAAATCACTTATAATTGACCATCAAGATCGGGTTTCATTTTCAACTTTTCTTTGAAAACTTTACAAACTTATAAATGGTTTCATTTTTTGATTATTTTTTTTAAAAAAACCTATATATATCTTAAAATGTCATCCACAGCCACTAACACGACTGAAAGATTGATGTATTCTCTCAAGTGTAGGAGTGTTGAAGTAATAAATAACCCGGCAAGAAATGAGTTAAACCACAAGGAGGTTAATTGTATAAATTATAGATGACAATAATACAACAACAACAATAATAATCATATTGGTAGCAATAATAATAATAATAATACTAGTGGTGGTAGTAGTAGTAGTAGTAATAAAGAAGAAGAAGAAGAAGAAGAAGAAGAAGAAGAAGAAGAAGAAGAAAAGTTGATGAGAACTTTAAGATGAAAGATTAGCATAAGGATTAAACAATGATAACAATAAATGTCAAGTTTAGAGGATCCACTAATGGTATGTCAAACAAGTATAGTATAAACTCTTATTATTCAATTAGAAACCACACACAAAGAAGGTTTCAATCAGATTATAGATTGTTAATATGATTACATTAGTCATCTTATTCAATTAATGCTAATACTTGTAAATCTCGACAAGCATTCATGATTATAACTTACATTAATAACAAATCAATTTCCTTTCATAGCTCAGGTGTCGGTTATACCATACAGTATGGGTTATGAAAGTGTCAAGCATTTATTGTACCAAGTGTTATACAACATAAATCAAGATTAGTCATTTAACAAGCAAAGTATTAAAGAGTGAACAAGATAACAAATATAAAACATGTTAGTATCAAACATTAAAGTCCATATTAAGTTTACACTATACTTATTCTTACACCATTAGTGTAACCTTTTGACCTTGACATAATAAACTTAGCTAAACATAATGAAAGAAAGAAAAATAAATAAACAAAATAAAAACATAAATAAGATAAAAGTTAACAAAGTAAATGAAAGTAAATGAAAGGCATAAACTTAATATTAATGAAAGCAAAGTATAAACATTACAAAAAATACAAAGAGAGAAAGCAAGGGTATAATCTTGATCTGTAAACCAAGATGCTTCAATTCATGGCAAATGCCTCCTTTTAGAGCATCTCCAATGGAAAATGCTATTTTGGAAAGCTAAATTGATAAAATAGCATTTTGAATAATATATATTAAGTTTACACTATACTTATTCTTACACCATTAGTGTAACCTTTTGACCTTGACATAATAAACTTAGCTAAACATAATGAAAGAAAGAAAAATAAATAAACAAAATAAAAACATAAATAAGATAAAAGTTAACAAAGTAAATGAAAGTAAATGAAAGGCATAAACTTAATATTAATGAAAGCAAAGTATAAACATTACAAAAAATACAAAGAGAGAAAGCAAGGGTATAATCTTGATCTGTAAACCAAGATGCTTCAATTCATGGCAAATGCCTCCTTTTAGAGCATCTCCAATGGAAAATGCTATTTTGGAAAGCTAAATTGATAAAATAGCATTTTGAATAATATATATATATAACTTTTTTTACCATATCTATTCCAATGGAAAAAAGCCATTTGAAGAACCATTTATATTAGAGTAAAAAAAACAAGTGTTTTATTATTTCTTAATATGTTTGATGTTATTTTTTTTCATATGGCTACATTTAATTGATTTATTTTTTTAGTGTGTCATTTTGTTGGTTTTGGCTCTTTGGACAGATCTATAGGAATAGCATTTGTGAGTGAGAAAAGGTATTTTAGCATTTTGTTTGGCTTTCCCCTTAGAGTGTGCAAAACAAGCAAAAATTAGAAACTATTGATTTGATGACTCATTGATGATTGGGTGGCCAACTCTTAACTTGGTGACAATCCTTATCTTCTCTAGTTTACCCAAAACGTTATTGATAACATCAAAATTGGAACCACTTGAACACATGAAAGTTGTAGGAAATTATCTCAGCTTTCTTGTATAAACAATTGAGGTCATTTGGACTTTTAGAACTTCAGATATGGGTCAAATACTAAATAGTGCTTGGGCTGGAGGATAGATTCAAACTTCTTTGTTGTTGCTACAATTTGGATTTGAAAATGGCCTTTTTAAATCTTAGGCTCCATATAAAAGTTGTAGGTCTATATCTTACCTTTCCATCCATATAAAGTAGTCCTAAATCTGAGATCTACAACTCTAGATATGACCTAATTATAAAACAGTATCTCGGTTTGGACTATACTAGCATCTCTTTTCTAAGTTTGGCCATCTCTTTGTCCTTTCAATTTCAGTTCTTAAATTTATCAATCAATCCTTTCATTTATATGACAGACCTGCATTTAAAATAATCATTTACCACAAATTAAAGGTATCTTATATTATTAGATATATTATTATAAAACATGCTTTAGTTAAAGAGTTATTGATACTTGAAGTGCAAAAATGATGACATAAAATCTTAATAAAAATACACTTTTAAGTACTAATAAAACATAAATATATATCTATTAATGCTTATGCTTCCAACTCTAGTTGGTCTAGATAGATCTATGTAGAAATATGATTTTTTCTCTTAAAAGATGTTTTTTCTTCTTTACCTGTATAGCAACTATCACATAACTTCTACTTCTTCTTTTTTTAATACAATATGAGGGATTCCTTTAACAAGCTTATTTTTTACAAGATGAGAAAGAATATCCATGTTTATATGACCTAATATTATATGCCAAAGAAAACTATCATTAATAAGGAAACTTTCTATCATCATGCATACATCAATTTTAATCTTATAAACATTTTCCTTTCTATTACCAACAAGTAAGGCTTTATTATTTTCAAGGATGAAGCAACATGCATGATGAAACATGATCTTTCAGCATGTAAACCCTCGCATAAATGTAAGATCAAAGTAAAGAGACCTCGATAAGTAATAGAGACTCAATATGAAAATTAATAAATAGTAGAAATAATAATAAATGTTTTATATGAGGGACAGAATGATCTCCATAAATAAATTTAAAAGTATGGTAGAAGTCGAAATAAGGGTTATGAATTTTGGATTAAAATTCATAACATTAGCGAAATCGAAGAAGAGTCTCAATGGATAAAAGAATTATTTTGATAAATCAATGATGGATGGGGTAATAATGAATTTAATGAATAAAAATTTAGGAACAAATTCATGATATTCTAAGTAAATAAATTAAAGCATGAAATTTGGGTTTTGGCATAAAAGACACTAACTATCAAGTTTTACAATATCAATCATATCTCCCAATCCAATAACTGGATCGGGCTGAAATATTACGAAAATTTCTATACTTACTGTTTTATCTTAAGTTAAAATTTTAAAGCAATTCGAGTTTGGAAAGGTATTGCAATATTGTCGGTGGTAAGATAATATATATATATATATAGACACACACACACACACACACACACACACATATACAAAAATTTACACATGAAGTCACTATGGATATTTTTATAAATAAGCAGAATTTCACTATTCTTCTCTACTGTTCATGCTGAACAGTACAAATAAAAGGGGGAGAGAGAACCATTTCTAAAATTCTTCATTTTAGATCTTCCAAACACCTTCCTGAAGAGTGAGTTAGAATTTTATGAGTGATTTTGAAGGAGAAAAGTGTTAGGGCTCAAATTTATAAAAGGAAAACTCGTTTAGAAAAAAGGAGCTTAAGTGATGAAGTGTGGGTTCTTGAACAAGAAAAAGCTTGAAAAAGATATTCTCAAGAACACTCCAACTTAGGTATAACTTTAAAGAGTAAGACATATTCTTTAAGCTTTTCCTTTATTATGTTGATTTTGGAGAGTAATTTGGATGAACATCAAATTTTAACTTCTAGAGTGACATGACTAAAAAGTTGATGTCTTCTCCCAAGTGCAGAAGTGTCGAAGTAATAAATAACTCGGCAAGACCGGGGTCGAACCACAAGGAGGTTAATTATACAAATTATAAATAATAATAATACAACAACAATAACAACAACAACAATAATAGTAATAACAATAATAATACTAACAATAACAATTAATAATAATAATAAAGAAAAAAAAGAGAAGAAGAAGATAAGAACTTTGAGATGGAATATTAATGAAAGGATTAAACAATGATAATAACAAATGTCAAGGTTAGAGGATCCACTATTGGTATACCAAACAAGTATAGTATAAACTCTTATTATTCAATTAGAAACCACACACAAAAGAGGTTCCAATCAGATTATAGATTGTTAACATGATTACATTAGTGATCTTATTCAATTAATGCTAATACTTGTAAATTTCATCAAGCATTCATGATTATAACTTATGTTAACAACAAATCAAGTTCTTTTTATAGCTCAGGTGTCGGTTATACCATACAGTATGGGCTATAAAAGTATCAAGCATTTGTTGTACCAAGTGTTATACAATATAAATCAAGATTAGTCATTTAACAAGCAAAGTATTAAAGAGTGAACAAGATAACAAATATAAAACATGTTAGTATCAAACATTAAAGTTCATATTAAGTTTACACTATACTTATTCTTATACCATTAGTGTAACCTTTTCACCTTAACATAATAAACTTAGTTAAACATAATGAAAGAAAGAAAGAAAAATAAACAAAATACAAACATAAATAAGATAAAAGTTAACTAAATAAATGAAAGGCATAAACTTGATATTAATGAAAGCAAAGCATAAACATTACAAAAAATACAAAGAGAAAAAGCAAGAGCATGATCTTGATCTGGACACCAAGATGCCTAAATGCATGGAAAATGCCTCCTTTTATAGGCGAAAATTAGGAACTATTGATTTGATGACTAATTGATAAGTGGGTGGTCAACTCTTGACTTGGTGACAATCCTTATCTTCTCTTGTCTGCCCAAAACGTCATTGATAATATCAAAATTAGAGCCACTTGAAACATGAAAGTTGTAGGCAATTATCTCAGCTTTCTTATGTAAAACATTCAGCTCATTTGAATTTCTAGAACTCCAGATATGGCCAAAATACTGAGTAGTGCTCGAGTTGGAGGACAAATTCGGGCTTCTTTGTTGTTGCTACAATTTGAACTTGAAAATAGCCTTTTTAGATCTTGGGATCCATATGAAAGTTGTAGGTCAATATTTTACCTTTCCACCCATACAAAGTAGGCCTAAATCTGAGAACTATACTCCAGATATAACCTAATTACCAAACAGTGTTCCGGTTTGGATTGCACCGACATCTCTTTTCTAATTTTGGCCATCTCTTTGCCCTTGCAATTTAAGTTCTTAAAGTCATCAATCAATCCTTTTATTTATGTGATAGGCCTGCATTTAAAATAAACATTTACTATAAATTAAAGGTATCTTATATTATTAGATATATTATTATAAAACGTGTTTTAGTTAAGGAGTTATTGATACTTCAAGTGCAAAATGATGATATAAAACCATGATAAAAATGCACTTTGAAGTACTAATCACACCCCCCCTAACCAGCTTATTACTAGTCGCTAGTAATCAAAGCGTTAAAACAAAAAAAAAACAATTTGTAAATTTCACAAAGCAAGGTATTCATCATTTAACTTCCATTAATCTATCCAGATAAACAAACTCTCATTAAATTTATATATCTGCTCAATACCTCTTAACAAGATATTAATAAATATTTCTTTTATGCTCAATGTATCAACGCATAATTATGGGGCTTTTCTTGGAAGAAAACAAAAACATTTTTTTCTAATGTTTAAGGTTAACTTCTTTGGGTTAAGATTATTATTTTTTTCTTTTTTTTCTTTTTTTAATAAATATACATATAATTTAAAAAAATCATGCATCTTTAACCCATGTAACGAGATTTTAGCTAATGATTCCCAGACTAGTTGGTCTTAGGGCATTAGGTGTTCAGACACCCCTACGAGCTTAGTAACTCGGGTCGTAGATAGTACAATGTTTGATTCCCTTAAGCTTTTCTCCTCAACCCATATAATTAGCATTGGGCCAATAGCTTCAAAGTCAGTTGACTTTAGGGTATTAGGTGTTAAAACACCTCTTCGGGCTTGATTGCTTAGGTGAGGGAGGCTACGAAACAAAACTTATCTACATTTTTATTATTATCATTTTTTTCTTTTTTCTTTTTTTTTCTTTTTTTTATTTTTTTAAATATATACAATCCTTTTCCTTTAGTTGTTACCCTTAACAAAAGAAAATAAATAATGTAATAATCCAATATGCAACTCCCAATCATATGTTAAAGTGTGTGTGTGTAAATTAAGATTTAAGAATACATGTTAAATAAGTATAAGAGCAGAATTAAGTGATAACAATGCGAGAGTTTGTAAACCTGAATATTTCAAGAAGTATTATAAGAGAACTTGTTAACAACAAATCAAGTTCTTTTCATAGCTCAGGTGTCGGTTATACCATATAATATGGGTTATGAAAGTATCAAGTATTTTTTGTACCAAGTGTTATACAATATAAATCAAGATTAGTCATTTAACAAGCAAAGTATTAAAGAGTGAACAAGATAACAAATACAAAACATGTTAGTATCAAACATTAAAGTCCATATTAAGTTTACACTGTACTTATTCTTACACCATTAGTGTAACCTTTTCACCTTAACATAATAAACTTAGCTAAACATAATGAAAGAAAGAAAAATAAATAAACAAAATAAGAACATAAATAAGATAAAAGTTAACTAAATAAATGAAAGGAAGTGAAAGGCATAAACTTGATATTAATGAAAGCAAAGCATAAACATTACAAAAAATACAAAGAGAGAAAGCAAGAGCATGATCTTGATTTGGACACCAAGATGCCTAAATGCATGGTAAATGCTTCCTTTTATGGGCTAAAATTGGGAACTATTAATTTGATGACTAATTGATGAGTGGGTGGCCAACTCTTGACTTGGTGACAATCTTTATCTTCTCTTGTCTGCCCAAAACATCATTGATAACGTCAAAATTGAAGCCACTCGAAAACATGAAAGATGTAGGTAATTGTCTCAGCTTTCTTGTGTAAAATATTCAGCTCATTTTGACTTCTAGAACTCCACATATGGCCAAAATACTGAACAGTGCTCGGGCTGGAAGATAGATTCGGGCTTCTTTGTTGTTGCTACAATTTGAACTTGAAAATAGCCTTTTTATATCTTGGACTTCATATGAAAGTTGTAGGCTTATGTCTTACCTTTCCATCCATATAAAGTAGACCTAAATCTGAGATTTATAGCTCCAGATATGATCCAATTAACAAATAGTGTTCCGATTTTGATTGCACCGACATCTCTTTTATAATTTTGGTCATCTCTTTTCCCTTGTAATTTAAGTTCTTAAATTCATTAATCAATCCTTTCATTTATGTGATAGGCCTGAATTTAAAATAAACATTTAACATAAATTAAAGGTATCTTATATTATTAGATATATAATTATAATACATCCTTTAGTTAAGGAGTTATTGATACTTCAAGTACAAAATGATGATATAAAACCATGATAAAAATTCACTTTTAAGTACTAATCATAGAGTTCATATATAATTTGGTAGAAATAAAAATTATGAATATGGTTGAGAAATAGAGGTCCATTTGACATATAATATGTCAAAAATTAAGAGAAATTGATGATAATAATTGGGTTTCAAAGCCATGTAAGTTTCACCCAAAAAGAAAGGATAAAGGGAGGACTTCTCTAATTTGATCTTTGTTGCTTAAATGTTGAAAAGAATAGGTGCTTGATCATTTTACGTGCAAAATATATGTTGAAATTTATTGTTCAAGACAAGTACATTTAGAAATTCTCGTGAACATATATATGAAATGCTAAATTATACAATGATGATGTCAGAGAATGATTATATGATTACAACTTGCATTGATAATTAGAAAGTGTTTTCATGTAAATTTTTACATATGCTGTGAATATATGCTGAAGTTAATGTTCATGAAACAAATTAAAAGGAATAAAAAAGGGAAACTTAAGGTGTGTTAAGCTTGCTTTAACATGATATAAGAATGTTATAGTGCAAGTCGGTGGAAACATGAACAATTATGTAAGAAAACATCTAGAGGGGGGAGGTCTAAGTTTTAGCCCAAATGAAAAGAATTAGAAAAGATATTCTTAAGTGTAAATGTTGTTTAAGCATGCTAAAAATAAACATGTTTTTGACATAATTGTGATAATTGAGAATAAATAATTAGAAATTATGTTAAAGAAATGTTAGGTTCAAATTATAAAACAAAAAGAAACTTAATGCAAACCAAGGGGAAAACTCTCTCTAAGGCTGGCCATGGAAAAAGAAAGAAAGAATAAAGATTTGATGCTAATCCTTGGTAGATTATGACTTTAGATGAGTATCTTAAGACTAATTTAAAGGTTGAAACTGAAAGTTACGCATATTAGCATATTTCTTTCAATTATGAATATATAAGTATAGTAATTATACTAAGTGCTAGCTTGAGAGATAAATAGGTAACATACAATTTTAGAGAGTAAAATCCAAGGATTTCATATATGAATTGGGTGAAGATGGAGCTAAAGGGTTTGGCCAAAAGAAAGAAAGAAATTGAAGAAAATGGCCACCATAATTTAGCTTGTAAACCTCGGGAAATAAATGTTTGCATAAATTACAAACTAAATAAATGGAAGATAAAAGTGAAGAAATTCATGTACAAATTTAAATAAAACAAGAATTTAGAAATTTTTAGATATAAATTTCTAAATGAAATATTTTGAGATATTATAAATTTAACTTAGAAATACTGACATTTGGATTAAATTAAAAAAAATGAACTAAATTAAAAAATTTGAGGGGTGGAATTAAAAAAAATGAAAATAGGTATATCTTAATTACAAGAAGAAAAGATGTGAAGACAAAAATAATACTTTTAAAGAAAATACGGCCTAACTGCAAATAAGAGAAATTATAGGGTATAAAATACCCATTTTCTTTACTCATCAAATCAACAACAACTACTAAGAGAGAGGAAGGGGTTTTTTGATTTTGTTCTTGCTAAATCAAGAAAGAAACACCAAAAATCCTAAAATTTCATCCAAGATTAAAGGTTTACAGGTATAATAAACACTTGTTGGTAAGGGATTTACAAGAAATTTTGAAGGTAAAAACAAAAGAAGGGTCAGTTGTTATTATAAAAGAAGAGTCAAAATTTCTTGATTAGTTAAGGATCAAAACCTTAATTTTATCAAGTAAGGAGTTCTAAACATGGTTTTATAAGCCATTTTGATTTCTATTACGAATTGATGTCTTAATGTTAAATTGTAATTAGGGTTTTTAGACTTGAATTGGAGAAAATGTATTAATTATTAAAATTAAGTTAATTCATGTGTTGTATGTGATTAGGGGCATGAAATCATGATAATTTTCAAATAAATGTATGGGTAAATAAGTTAGGGGTGGCTGACTATATGAAGAGCAAAAAGGGAAAGAGGGAAATTGTGGCTTTCCTTATTGAATTTATTATAATAGGTTACTTTTTATGTGAATGTCTGTGAAAATTGAATGAAATTAGCATGAAAAGATAACAAATACAAAACATGTTAGTATCAAACATTAAAGCCCATATTAAGTTTATACTATACTTATTCTTACACCATTAGTGTAACCTTTTCACCTTGACATAATAAACTTAGTTGAACATAATAAAAGAAAGAAAAATAAATAAATAAAATAAAAGTTAATTAAGTAAAGGAAAGGAATTGAAAGGTATAAACTTGATATTAATGAAATCAAAACTTAAGCATTACAAAAATACAAAGAGAGAAAAGCAAGAGCATGAGCTTGATCTGGAGACCAAGATATCTAAATGCATGGTAAATGTCTCCTTTCATAGGCCAAAATTGGAAACTATTGATTTAATGACTAATTAATAAGTAAGTGACCAACTTTTGACTTGGTGAAAATCCTTATATTCTTTTGTCTGCCCAAAATATCATTAATAACATCAAAATTGAAACCACTTGAAAACATTAAAGTTGTAGGGAATTATCTCGGCTTTCCAAAAAAAATGAAAATCATGTGGATTTCTAAAACTCCAGATATGGGCCACACACTAAACAATGCTCGAGCTGTAGGAAAGATTTAAACTTCTTTGTTGTTGCTACAATTTAGACTTAAACATGGCCTTTTTAAATCTTAGGATCCATATAAAGTTGTAGGCCTATGTCTTACCTTTTGATCCATATAAAATAAACCTAAATCCAAGATCTACAACTCTAAATATGACCCAAATACCAAATAGTGTTCCCGTTTGGACTGCACCAACATTTTTTTTCTAAATTTGGTCATCTCTTTATCCTTTCAATTTCAGTTCTTAAACTCATCAATCAATTCTTTAAATTATATGATAAGCCTGCATTTAAAATGAACATTTACTACAAATTAAAGATATCTTATATTATTAGATATGTTATTATAAAACATGTTTTAGTTGAGTTATGGATACTTCAAGTGCAAAATGATGATATAAAACCTTGATAAAAATACACTTTTAAGTACTAATCAATTGGCTCTCAAAAGATATTTTTAACACTCTTAAATGGTATGTGATATTTCTAGGGATTAAGATAAGATATGAAAAGTTGAATTGTGGATGTCATGTGTAAATGAAAAGGTTGACAAATTTGGATAAATTCGTCTAGCAGCTTCTAGAGAGAATTCAAGTAGAAGGAGGAGAGAATTATGATCAAGTTCCTCATAAGATTTGTATTGTTTGATGTTAATTAACTAAGGAAATTAACTTCAGTTATGGATCATCCACCGAGAGTGGGTGATGACAAACCTTATAGGGTAATAGGTCTAATTTATTAACAGGTAATTTTGAGTGTCTTAAGGGCTGACTTCAATTTTACTCCCTATAGGGACTCGTAGCCTTATGTCTTAAATTTCTAAGAAGACCAACCTCGCTTAAAATGAAGTTCTAGAACTTCAGATGTAGTAAAAAATCTAAGTAGAGGTCAAAATGCGACCTATGTTGGCAGATTCATAATGTTGCTAAAGCGACTATCTAGACACTTTAAGAGTGAAAATTAGATCATTTCCCTTCAAGAAATATGTGATATTACATTTTAGCTTCCAAAAAAGACTAACCATGTTTGAAATGAAAATTGGTAATTATAATTATGATCAGAGAAAGAATAACAATATTAATATGTGAAATGAGAAAAACATAAAATATAAAAAAAATGAATAATTGAAAGAAAGATTTCTATTAACTGTTGGTATGGTTATTATGAAATTTATCTTTGAATAAGGATAATTTATAAGATATGTTTGTGATTTTAGAAGGGGCCACAAGCATGGTGTAAAAGTAGTAGTAGAGAAGTACGAGTAGAGTTTCTACTGTAAGTAGGTAATCCGCACCTATGTTTTCTAGTTAAATTCCATGATTTAATATTATTAATGTGCAATATGAATTAGTGAATGTTTGATTGTATATGAAAGAATGAAAGTTTATGTTCCAGTTTGGATTGCACCACCATCTATTTTCTAAGTTTAGTCATTTCTTTATCCTTTCAATTTCAATACTTAAAATCATCAATCAATTCTTTTATTTATGTGATTGACCTGCATTTAAGATGAACATTTACCGTAAATTAAAGGTATCTTATATTATTAGATATATTATTATAAAACATACTTTAGTTAAGAAGTTATTGATACTTCAAGTGCAAAATGATGATATAAAACCTTGATAAAAAAAAATTTAAGTATTAATCATCAACCAAACTTGAGTATTATATTGTTTTAATAATCCAAGTGGAAGGATACAATGCCCTTAATAAATCTACACTAAGCAATTACACCACTTGAACATGTTCTATCTTCATGATTTTTTCTTCGATGACAATACCTCACCAATTTCAAGAGTTTATCCAAACTCTCAAGTGTTTATAATTTTAATTTATTTACAATAAAATTTACCCTATCAAAGAGTAAATTATACAATTGAAAACTATAATCTTTATAACTAGTCAATAAAATTTAAGATGATTAAAGGTGTGTAAATGTAATGAGTTTGAGATTTTATATTCTTGTGCTAGAATATAAAAAATTAATTTAGAAAAACTTAGAGTATGTTAGGATTCATGATGTCTAGTTGATTTTTATTTTGGAATAACTTCTATATCATGTATGTTAAGAATCTCTCTTTAATTTTACATTAAAAATACAGTTATATATATATATATATATATATATATATTCCAAATAAACTAGTTATTTATAGCCATTAAAATGTCTTTGATTGCTAAAGCGGTCAACTAGCTTAAATGAAAATGTAAGTCGGTCAATCAATTCTTGGAAAATTCCTAAGAGTTTATCATAAATAAACAACGGTCAATTGATTCACTTGGTATACCCAAACAGTCGATCAATTCAGCTTACAAGCTAGTTTTGTAGTTTTAAACATGGTAAAACTTGAATCGATTAAAGTATATTAATCATATTTATGCATGCAATGTGAAGTGTGAGTTCATTTTAGTTTACTATTGAGTAAAATTTAAAGATTTAATAATAAGTATTAAAATGAATCCCTAAGAGCTAAGTTTTCACTTGCTTTGCATCTCTGGACTTATTGATGAGTTTTTTCATTCAATTCCTTATGCTTGTGTGATCCTTCTATAGATCTTTTTAAACTTAATCTCATCCAAGCATATCAGTAATCCATTTTTATTTAATTGTTATCATCAAAACTTAGTGGAAGATGTATATGTAATTAGGGTTTTGCGTGTGATGCCTCTCAATAGCCAAAAATATCATTCTACTATGTCATTTTGTATGATCCTTATTTTTTTTTGTTAAAATAATTTTTCATTTCAATTCACCTTTCAATCAAAGATAAAACTTATTTAATATTTCAATTTTGATCTTTATTCTTTCCATTGCTATTTTCTTAATCTTTTTATGTAATTAAAATTATTTTTTAATTTTATCATTTAACATTTAATTAATTAATAATCAAATTTCATAATTTTTGAATATTAAGTACTTCCAATCTAATAATCTGAGCCATGAGTTTAAATATCTAACACAAATTAACATTTATTTTTTTCGATAAGTTTTTTTATCACTTGATAGGATAATCTAAATTAACTTGATCATAATTAATAAAATTATAAATTTATTATACTAATTCAAGTCGACTTAAATTGATTTTTTAGATATTCTTCACTTAATTTCATCTTTCCATATTTAATAAGTTAAGAATTACACATCATTTCTCTCTTTTCAAAAAAGTATTTTTTTTCACTGGTTATCACAATTTTTATTTTTTTATTTAATTTGATTCATTTGCTATTGTTTTTTTTTTTTCTAATTGCCTAACTAAAATAAAATTAAAACCCAGTAAAAATTCAAATCACAATTTTTTTGAAAAAAAAAAATTTTCAAAACCCGCAGTGTTCCACAGGCCATAGCTAGTAGCTAGTCTAAACTAAATTCCAAGATGTAAACTATTGTCGAAGGAATTTGTCAACAAGAAGAATCACGAGGTTTCGTAAAAGGAGTGCCAAATAGCAAGCCTAAAGCATGCGCTCTTGGGCCTTGGTAGGCGCCTGCTTTTGCCACTGAGCTTTCTCTTCATTTAAGATGCACCTGTTCATCTCAGATTTCTTGAAACGAATAAAGGTTTTTCTATGTTTCGAGTAGAAGACAAAGCAAATCTTTTGCAATTACCATAGAAAAGTGATTCACCAAACCCCTTTCGAATATAATGCAATCAACCTTCTATGTGATTGCGACCACTTGCAAACCCTAAAATGTTGGTTAAGTTCTACATCTCTCAATCGAACCCATCTGTAGAAAAGGATGTTAGCTTGCAGTGCCAATCAACTATCTTTTCACCTAAGAAGATCACACCAACCATCAAGGGAGAGGTGTATTCAGAAACTCATCCTTCTGAACATGTGTAACACCAATAATTGCTTAATAAATCATTAGGTATATCACAGACACTTGAACCTTTTATTCGCAAATCACTAGACATTTAGGTTATATGCAGTGGTTGAAAAAGTATTCACAGCACTAATCACCCACTTACCAGGCTCATCAGTTATCACTCGGAGTTGTGCAAGGCATTGGCATGGCCAAGGCAGTCTTCTTTCTTTTATGTCTTGGTAAGCATGCTTAATCCTTCTTCAAAGAACAAAAAAAAAATGAAAGGGTGCGAGACAATAGCTTCAACCTCAACACATGGAGTGTCAAGCCCACTTGTAGAAAAAATGTTCCAAAGCAAATCCAAACTTAAACCTCTCACCCCACAAGATCATGCTCGGAAGATGTTATACAGCCATCTGAACAAAAACAATATTAAGCATATTTGATCAATCATTAATCAAGTCTCAGTGGCAAATGAACACCACCTCCTCCTATAGTTAAACATTAGGTTAATGCATGGGGGTTAAAGTAAACATGATGTATCCTGCCAAGTTAGTAAATTTGCCTTCTCTATAGCATATAATATAAACGCTGGAAAGAAGACAAAAAGCTTTATCAACTTGTCTTCATATCTAAGCATGCCGAAAAATTTTAATTATCCCTTTCAATTCTATAGTGGAGTATTATGATACTATTACCATGTTTAAGAATAAAAGAGTGACAGATAAGTTTTAATGAATCCTCGCCAGTCCTACTTGGATTATGAGGTCCATTCAGAGTCAAGGATCAGAGTGCTTGAAATCATTATGTGGGTCCCTAAAAATCATAAAGCATTCACCTTTAAATCTTCATGCTTGCTTGTCACTGTTCACTAAAGCTCTTTATATCATTTCTAACTTCAGTCAAAAATTTCTACTGAATAAGGATAAGGATTTCGCAATGATTTGCTTACTTTAACAAATACCACAGATTTTACGGTTGTCAACTGCAAAAATCATGGAATTTCCTATTCTCTAGGGCCTTGACCGAGTTTCTATTAAGGGTTGCTGTGTGGTCACTAGTTTTCAGTCACTACTCACTAAATCTTAGGTTTAAGTGTTTGGCAACAAACCATTTTTTCTGGAAGAAGTAACATTTTTTCTCACAAACACATGAGAATTCATAGAGAACACGTATAGCTTCTGGTCCCCTATACAACAACCCCAACACCACAACATAAAGAGTAAGAGACAGACCAAATTGAGCGTGATATGCATGCATAGAGTATAAGAGCAAATACACATGAAAATGGACAAAAAAATGACATCCATAAAAAAGTCAACTCTTGTAATTATTCGGACGAGGTATGTAATAGAAATCAGTTGAAATGGACTTCTCGCGTTTAGTTTGCTCAACTAATCACCCACCATCCATTACTATTACTTGATGGGATTTCTTATGCATGTTTGGTTTGCTCACTGATAAATGCATTAGAATGTACCGGCTATCCATGAAACCTTTAGCACAGCTCATCTACAGACTGACAAATATTATGTTTTAGCAAGCATATGACCTTGTAAGTACGAAAGCGTAGAAAGCAGAAATTCTTGTTCTGGAAGAGCGGCTCATCAAGAGATGGAAAAAATTTTGTACCAGAAGAGCTAGGAAAGAGAATTTGTGAATTTAGTTATATGTGGGATTTGGAATTCTGAGAGAGAACCTCTTTTGTATGTGTAAGTCCACCTTTCTTTCATTTAGTGAAATTATTTGCTCCATCACCATCCTTGAAGGTAGATTTTAAGTTCAAGGAATTATACTACGTATGCAGTTCCCTTCTATTTTCTACAGTTCTCTTTGGTTAGCACTCAAAGAATCTAATGTCTATTCTCAGTCTGTTCACATAGAAAGAAAAGGAAATTCCATTTCCTCCCTGATGTTATATAGTTTGATATGCCAATAACAAGGACGGCAACTTGCAAGAAATGATTTTTTTTTTCCAGAAGAATAAATCACTCCATTTAATGGTATTATTATGAGCTTAAGGCTCTATTCAAGTAGACTAACATTAGGAAATTTTCTATTTTGAAGTAATGCATAATTTGTTCCATGTATTTGATAAGTAGCTGTATGCCTGATTTAGATTAAGTTCTAAATAACAACAATACAAATCTTGGTTTGAAGTAGAATGATAATTACACGTTTTAATCCCAACCCCTGAAAGGACGAAAGACAGCGAAGGAAATTAGTCATAAATCGCAATCTGAAGGTGTAAAACAGGCCTTTTCATTTTCTTTCTGAAATGTAATTTTCTCTGTGCAATTTGTCCGTTAAGCAACAAAGTAACATATCTGCAAAGAAAGTCGTGGAAATGACTCATTCTATTCAAGGGCAGATGCGAGAAGTATTCAAATAACTTTTTGTGCTATCAATAGAAACTGAATTCCAAACTGCTCAGACCAATTAAGTTCTCTTTCCCAGTGTTTGGTCCAGTTCTGAAAATGAACAATACAGAAATTTTTGAAATGAATCATATAACTCAAAGTTGAAATGAATTAACAGAATGCTTGCCCTTACATACAATAACTAGCATTATGATCCCTGAAAGCTTATGATGCTTCCCGAAGCATACACACACAAGAGAACTCAAGAGAAGGCGATTCTATATGCCAACAAAATCAACAAAAAAAGAATGTAATTTTGGCATTGCAACCTTTAGAGAATCTAGTTTGCAATACCAAGCTGTTTGTTGTTTTATTGAAGATTTCTTTAATTTTAGGAGAAACCAATTAGCTGATTTTCCAGTAATCATGCTCGTTGATAATGGGTGGTTTAGGAATCTGTATCATATACCTGGCACTTGCTTCTAGGAGAATTTCATTGAAGGAACTAAAACTACCCATATTTTGATAGATTTTGCCAAATGCTCATATGTAACACAGCAATATTAGAGACAACTGTAAAATTGGAGACAAAGATAACTGACCATCATCCTCTTAAATTATCTGGATGATAATGTGATTCACCGATATTCCAAAGTATAAAAGATTCTAAATATTAGTGATAAAGATTCTAAATATTAGTGATAAAGTATGTCACTTTTGTTCAGGTGAATTGGAGGGTCAAGATGGTAATATAAAACTTACCACAAAACATTGTCCCAGTCAAGGAAACCAGCATGCCCTTGAGCTTCTGTGAATTTGTAAACAGCACCCGATACTGAACAAATCAAAAGAAAAAAAATTAAAGCACCATCAAAAACATTAATTTCAAGCAATTAAAAGCTGAACATAGAAACCAAAATGATTCACATTAAGTAGTTGAACAGTAAGGTACCTTCATAACCCTCAAGGACAGGATCTTCTGACAGTAAAAGGGGTGTGTCCAAATCAATGAACCTTCATAAAAGGTTTTGGAATTCAATCAACCAAACAGAAAGTCTCATGCAGCTAAAATAAGAAGCAGAAGAGATGGTCGCTAGGAAAAAATAAACTAATTATGTAAATTTTTTAAACAAAGGATCATAACCACATATTTCTCACTTGAAACAGCCAAAGCCAGCAGCAAGATGACCAGCAAAGCCCATGGCTAGTCTGGTCTCAACCATTCCACCAATCATCAGATCCAATCCTGATGCCCTTGCCTCCTCAATAATTTCAAGTCCCCCAACAACACCAACTTTAGCAAGCTTAATGTTAATGACATCTGCAAGATTTCCTTTTATTATTCTCTTTGCATCACCTAAGCTACGACAACTCTCATCTGCTGCAATAGATACCCCATATTTGCCTTTTGCGATATGAGTAACATGACCAAGACCTTCCCAATCATCTCTATGAACTGGTTGTTCAAAAAGAATGGGAGTTACCCCCATTTCTGAAAGAAACAAGATAATATAAATTAGTTTCACCAATCAAAGAAGCCTAAATTCTTGAAATTGAAATTAGATGAATTGTAATTATATATGTGAGGGGGGAGTTCAGATATAATCCAATAATCTCCTCTTCTTATCTAGTTAGTTGATAAGTTAGCATACAGAAGTCAGCATCACTAAGTAATTACTGTGCAATTCTTCAAGAACTTCAATAGCTTCCTCTGGTTTATAACCCTCATTAGCATCCAAGATAAATAAGCAATCAGGATGGACTGCACGTATAGCTTGCAGAACTTCTATGTCCTCCCTAAGGTTCTTTCCCACCTTCAACTTTAAAGTTTGGAATCCTTGCTTCCGATATTTTGAAGCCAATTCAGCAGCTTCCGCAGAAGATACAATTGGAATCTGCATATATGTAATATGTATAAGCCCACATTTCATAGCAAATGCATTAAGCATGCCAAAACCACAAAATGCAGTACGAGTCTATTTGGCATGTGCTCCAAAATGGACATGATGCAGCAAAGATCTGTATTGCACACACCAAAACAACAAAAACCACTTCTGTTCACAACACATCAAGTAAACCAGAAAATCAGGAACAGGAAACTTCACTCCCTTCCCCACTTTTCAGATGAGCTCAACATGGCTTTAGAAGTGAAATGTATTATAAAAGGAAGAAAGGACATTGGTGAAATCATTAATAGCCAAAAGAATAAGCATCTATTAAGGTATAATCACCAAGAGGTGAACTGAACTGTTATATCAGTTGTTATGCTATCAGAAGCTCCACCAAATAATATCCATAAAGGTACATTGATGCTTTTAGCCACTGCATCAATCAATGCCATCTCGACTCCTGCTCTAACCTTCAATTGCAGAAGAAAGTTCAATAATCAGTAGAAATCCCTTTTATCTTAAAAATGAAGACTATAGCAGATAAAACAGAAATGACAGTTTCTACCAGACTGTTATCAAGTGTAATTTTCAGACAAGCTTCACATATCCGCTGGATGTTTAACCATACTTAAAACGAGTACACAGGTATCATTAAATGCATTACCAAAATTGTAATTCAACAACAAGAGCTACAACCTATCAGAAGAAGCAGGGATTACAATACTATGTAATTATGCTCCTCATGCACTACAGTTCCAGCCTCTATGACTTTTCTCAAATGTTGGGAATTTTCAGCACAAGGAGATGATTATTTCAGATATGGAATGTCCATAAAAATACTCGGGAAGTTGCACCAATAACCTAGCTTTGTTTAGTCTCAATTTAACGACATATTTGTATTTTAACATCACCAAAGCATGGCGCAAAATTTTATTTTTTATTTTTTTCATAGATTAACAAAGACATCACATAAACCCCAACATAAAAAAAAAAAATCAGGAAACCATAGAGTCCACTTCCTAATTAAACGACTCAATAAAACAAGCAGTCACCAAATTAACAAAACCATAAATAAACATTGAAAAAAAAACCCACAAGTAGTTCAAATCCCAACTAGCCAAAAGAAAAAACAACTAAAACCCTGAATTCTACTCACAGAAGCAAACTCATGTCCGGGAAGAATCTCAGAAACTCTCTCCAAAACCAAGCCCAACTTCATCGATGAACTGTTCTTCAGCAACTCACAAGCCTCTCTAGCCTTAATCATAGCAGTGGACTGATCCTCTGCAGTAACAAATGGCAATATCGGAGCCTCACCCCACCCCACACAACCATCACTCAATTCAATCCTAATTGCCACGTTCTCCACTTTATCAAGCCTTGATGAAGCTATTGTAAAAGGTGCAATCAATGGCACGTTCAATGGCCTGTTTTCTGCCCTCTTAACATCCACCACAAAAGTCTCCATCAAATCCCTAAACTCTAAGGTTGAAACTTTTCTGGGGTTTGATCCAGCCATTGCTTTAGTTGCATAAAGCTTGCGAATGGGTTTAGGGGTTTTAGAGTGTTTTAGAGGTTTTGGAGTAGTTCCGAGAGAGAGACAGAAAGACCCAATTGAAAGCATTTCCAGATTTGTGGCAGGTTTTGATTAGATTTTGAAAGACAAATAGGAGGATCAACCATTGCTGTTCAAACTTCAAAGTGTTTGATGTTGAAGAGAAAGTTGGTGCTATTTTTTTTTATTCAAGAAACCTTATTTTTCGCTGCTTGTTGCTCTTTCTTTGTTTCTTCTTTTTGTCGTTGGTTCATCTGTTTGTTTTAATTTTCGGTTAGTGTTTATTGTTTAGAAATCATTTCACTTTAGTCCTTCAAGTTTTCGATTCCTTGATGTTACCTCTCAATTTAATAAATTAGCACAATATTATACCCAATTAAAGATTAAATTGTTCTTATAGAAATGAATTAGAAAAGAGAGGATTATCCCATGATATATAGTTCGTTCAAGATTCCATGGACCGACCTTCTAAGTTCAAAGAAATTGAGAAAAATCAAAGGCATTATGTATGAATTCAATTTTATTATTTGCGAATTTTTGTTCATATTGAGTTCTCCATCATACAGAATCTAGGCAGGCAGATGCTCTTTGATAACCTTTGGTTAGGCTATAAAGCGTTTGTGCAATTTTTTGGGCCAGCGCCCGTGCTTTCTTTAATCGGTTAAAAAGAAAATGCTCCAGCCATGCTCGTACTTTAAAAAAGAAAGAAAATATGACTTGCATTGTAGATTCAACTGAGAAAAAATAAATATAATTTAATTACATAATACAAAAAAAAAAATAACAGTTCATGAACTTATTTAAACAAAAAAAATATATAGAAACTTACAAAAAAAAAGTTACCAAGACAACAACAAAAAAATAAAAAAAAAACAACAACAAAGCTAAGATTTCATCAATCAAATAAAAAAAACACATCAACAAACCTAATAAATCATTTCAAATCTGCAAACTAAATTATAAAATTAAAATAAATCAATAAAAATTTTAAAAAACAACCAACAAATTAGACAAGCTAATTATATACCATCTAGAACTAGTAAATGAGATAGTTTAATAGAAAGCAAACTAATAGAGATTACTATGCTTAATTTGAAAATAACTCAATTTAATGTTAAATAATAAAATATATAAAAAATATCGAATCTAAAAAAACAATCTTAGAAAACCTTATGTTAATCTAAATTAATCCGTTAAATTTTCAATGTAAATAATGAGATTAGAATAGATAAATAAAAAAAATAAAGAAAATCACAAAACTCAATATTAAAAAACTTGAACCTTGAAGGATGGAACTAGAAAATAAATTTAATTTTCAAGCAATATAATATTAAAAGATTAAATAAAAAATTAATTTAAAAGATTAGTCAAAATAAATTCAACAAAAAATGACAAATAATAATAACCAAGATAAAATGGATAAGTTTTAAAATTAAAAGAAAAAAATTATATAGAACCAAACAAATAAAAATAGCATAAGTAAAAAAACATGAGGTTAAAAAAAAAAAGCAAACTTGAGTAAATCTTATAAACTCGAGTTAATCACTAAAATTTATAATCTGTGAAATTTTAGATCCGAACTCGATCAAGAAAATCAATTTTTAATTAATTTAATGTTAAATAACAAAATCATAAAAAAAATTGCCAAAGTGAAAAAAAATTGCAATAAAAAACAAAGATCAAATTTAATAATAAAAAAACTTAAAGATGATGAAATTTTAAAAAAAATTAATTTAAAAATTATATCAAATAAAACATATAGAAATAACAAGCATGAAGACCAAACTTAAAATATAAAAAAATTAAAAGAAAATAAAATTGATAATCATTCTAAATTTATAAATTATTCTAAATAAAACAAATAAAAAAAATTAAATCTAAAGGAATAACAAATTGAATGACTAATTTGATATTTTTAAGGGGCAAACATGGAAGTTAAGGAGGTCACCAGTGCCAAACCAAACTGTCATTGATCACAAGCATCGACTCATCATAAAAAGAAGCTGATTCAATTATTATAATAAAAGGTAATGTTTAATTACATGACAACTCTACATGCATTGCTTAAAAGGCATAAAAGATGGTTTATATATTGTTGTGCGCAATATACATGTAAACAACTTTTTTTAATAATATTTAAATTTATAAAATTACCTCTAAACCTACATTATAATAACAAAATATTCATATAAAAAAACAACAATTTCCCTAAATGTAAGTCATATAAAATTCATCTTTTAATAGCATTCAACTCATTTAATTATTTTAAAAAAAAATAAAAATACTAAAAAGCTTCTAAATTCAAGATTAATAATTTTTTACTTTTAAAAGTAATTAAATAATTATAACATTAAAAAACATAAAAAGATCAAGATGCCCCAATCAACTCTAAAATGATTGATGAATGATATAAAAAGATTTGACTACCTCTGACAGAGAACTTAGATTTTTTAGAAAGTAAAATAGTAATTTTACTATTTCAATTCATAATCAATAATGAATGAAGACTTTTCTACTGTACATTTCCTACTTGTTTAAGTTTTCTCTTAACGTAAAAAGAAAAGACAGAGGTGGCTCTAATAAAATCTAAAATAATCAAATGAAAAATATAACATATCTTTGATAAACAGCTTTTTTTAATTAAAAAAATTGGTAAAATAGTAATTTTATTATTTGAATCTAGTAAATCAAGACATTTATAAGCCACTTTTCCCATTTGTTGTGGGTTTTCTCTTAATATTTGTTGAATGCCCTTGCAGCCAAAAACTGACATTCTTCATTGCGAGGTA
Source organism: Populus pruinosa (assembly GCA_026413675.1). Lineage (NCBI taxonomy): Eukaryota > Viridiplantae > Streptophyta > Magnoliopsida > Malpighiales > Salicaceae > Populus > Populus pruinosa. The sequence goes on from JANKMR010000020.1 coordinate 8,118,751, forward strand.
TAGCAGATTCTAATGACAATATGTATGTATATATATATATATATGTATATATGTATGTATATATATATATATGTATGTATATATATATAAACACTTTGCCATGCAAAGAAACTTTCAAGGCCAAGCTCCAAGCCATACCTTACTTGTTTAGGTCCACCTTACTTTGCCGCTAAGCTTAGAACTACTTCTATATCATGCGTACCTATAAATAAGCATCTTCTGCAAATTTCATCAGCACATATTTATTAATTATTTTACCTGTTCGACCATAGAAAAGAAGAGCAAACAAAGAAAGTTTCGTTTTCAGCTCTAAGAATCAATAAGCATGCCGAATTATTCTTCGGATTCGGACAATGAAACAACGCCTCAGACAAAGCTTTTTGGGCGGCAGAGACCAATACGATCTGTTCTAGGAGGAGGACAAGGTACAGCATGTATATTTTTATGTGTCCCCTCTAGCTTGTAGTCGTAGGTCGACAAATTCATGTTAGATTACACAACCAAGTTGTGTGTGTGTGTGTGTGTGTGTCTTCTCCATTTTGCATTTACTCTATTGTTTCAAAGCAAAAAGTCTGCTAATTTTGCATTTTATTACTAATTTTAAATGCCAAGCGGCCTCTTAATTTCATGGGAGCACCGTAGAATTTGGATTATTTTTTTTTAAATTATGATTGAATTCCAGATGTAGTGAATCAAGATTAGCACATGTTTCTTATAAACTTTGCTGCTGGAATTTGCAGTTGCTGATGTGTTGCTATGGGAAAACAAAAGGGTGTCAGCAGCACTTTCTTTTGGAATGACAGTATTATGGTTGCTCTTTGAGGTTGCTGAGTACAATTTTGTGACTCTCTTCAGTCACATCTCCATCACAGCAATGCTCATTGTCTTCATATGGTGCACCAGCGCAGAATTTTTCAATTGGTAGCTGTTAATCTCCCATAATTATGATTTCGCTTATAGCAGAAAGATTGTTTTCTTGATCGATCACAGATTTGCCGATTCCTCTTGGATTGAAACATGAATATTTTTCAGGAATCCTCCCGCGATCCCAAGAAGTATCTTAGACAAATCTACATTCCATGAATTTGCTCTCACCTTCCACGAAAGATTCAATCAGGCCTTGTCAGGTTTCGTTGACATTGCATGTGGAAAACAACCAGCACTCTTCTTCGTGGTATATTTACCATTCGCTAATACTAACCATGATTAACTCTAGTTTTGAAATAAATTCTTGATTGCCTATCACACTAACACTAATCTCTCTTCTCTTTTCTGCATCTGCTACCAGGCAATATTTTGTCTGTACATATTATCTGTGATCGGAAACTATTTCACGTTCTTGAATTTCCTTTTTCTATGTGAGTAAGATTGCTGGCAGCTACCTCCCTGCTTAATTAAACATACGCTTGCCCATCCATGCATGATTTTGAGCTTATGGGACTAATGGATTGATTTCTTGTGTATCAAGGTTTTGTTTGCTTGCAAACTCTGCCATTTCTCTACAATAAATACGAGGATGAGGTGGAGAGGTACGCTGGTAAATTGACCCGAGAAGTTAAGAAAATGTATAGAAGGTTTGATTCCAATGTTCTTAACAACATACCCAGAGGACCGGTGAAGGAGAAGAAAGGCAGATGAAATCTTATTTTAATGCCGCTAAAGATGCAAATGTGTAAAAATCTAATGTAAATGAAAAGGTGCTCAGTTTATGCATGTAGAAGTTTGTCATGCAAAGCTGATTCCATGTGTTAACATGAACAAGAATAAAATTTCATATTGATAGGCGTAGGATTGACACCGCTCATGAAAACATGAGGTAAGGCCTAAGCCCAAATTCTAATAAGTCATGGAATGCATCAAGGGTTCAAAGCCCGCCTTTTTTTGTCCAGGTTTTCTCTGTGACTCAACAACCGCTAGATCTATGAGTGGTGACACAATCTCCAAAAAAAAAAAATCTCACCTTATCTAATTTGTTCATAATCAAATTAAAAGGATTACTAATAGAGATCAGATTTTTACTTTAGGTACTATATTATATTATGTATTAGAACAGTATAATAATTATTTTTTATTTTAAAAAAACTAGTTATTACATTTAATACGATAATTTTTACATAAGTTTATTAGTTAGATTCATAAAGAACAAATTAGTTTTTTTATATATTTTAAAACATGTATAGTAACTAAATTACACATATTTTTTTTATTTAACTAAAAGCTAGGATCTTTTTAGATTTTTATTTTTTAAAACATAATAAAATCATCTTTAAAAGTAAATAAATTAAACGAGTATTCAAAGGTTTTTTTAAAATTTCTTCCTAGTGTTTTTGTTATAACTAAATTGATTAAAAAAACAATGTTTTTTTGATAGCTAAATACTATTTTTCATGAAAACATTGAAAGCATCTTAACATTCTTTTTATGGTAGTAATCAAATGTGTGTACATGATAAAATGATTGTTGGGCTTTAATAAACTATTTTATTTTTTACTCTCTCTTTTTATTTCAGGTTTTACATCTATTTTTTTAAAAATTAAATGTGTTCTATTAATTTGTATTTTTATTAATTTTTATTCTAATTTTTTTATTGCAATTTATTTTGTTTTTAATGCTTTTCAAAGTTGATTTGGTTTTTTGATGTTGTCCTTTAATATTTGGTTTTATTTAATTTTTATAACTTTTTTGTTTTTCTTATCATTTTCTTGATTTTTTATTTTCAATTTCATCCATTATTTTTTATTAAATTTGATCCTTGATATTTTAATTTCTATTTATTTTGTTTTTAATCCTTTTATTAATTGATTTTCTTTCGTTCTTTCCCTCGATGATTGAGGATTTTAATTTGTGAATTTTTTTTTATTTTTATTTTATATGGGATAATTCTTTTCTCATTACTCGAGTCACAAGTTTTAAAAATTAACCTAATTTGACTTCAATTTCCTTTTTAGGTTCTTTTTTTTTAAAAAAAAAATTAATTTTATCCTTCTACATTGAGTTATCAAGCCTTGACTTTCATGATTTTTTTCTTTTTTTTATAAAAAGTTATCCCAATCTCATGTCCTAAGTTATGGATTACTTAAGTTAACTCAGGTTGATTCTAATTTCTTTTATATCTTTTTAATTGATTTTTTAATCCTTTTATTAATCTATCTTCTTCAATTCTATCCCTTCATATTTGGATTATTGAAAATTATACTTCGTGATTTTATTTTATTTTCTTATATTGGATAATCCTTATTTCATGACTTGAGTCAATAGTTTCAAAGATTAACCTGATTTAACTTCAATCTCTTTTTAGGTTTTTTGTTTTGAAAAAAAATTTTCAATTTCATCCTTCTACATTAGGTTATCAGACCTTGATCTTCATAATTTTCTAGCTTTTATTTTTATAAAATTATCCCGACCTCATCTCCTAAATCATTGATTAATTGAGTTAATTTAAGTTGACTATAGTTTTTATGTTTTTCAATGGATTTTTCTTTTAGTTTTGTCTTTTATAATTTAGTTTGCTTGAGAATTAAACTCTATTGTTTTATTCAATTTCTTTTGTATGAGTTTATCTGGTCTCATGATTGGGCTACAAATTTAGCTTGCTAACTCAAATCAAATATTTTAAAAAAAAAATTGATTTTTTTTATTTCTCCTTTAGTATTTGATTTACTAGTGATTGAGTTCTGAATTTTATTTTCTCTTTTTAAAGTTATCTCGTTCTCATCTCATTTTTACTTTGTTATCAAATAAGATTATTGAAACATGTTAAAAAATATTTAAAGAGTATCTTTTTTATAATATTTGCAAGCGTTCAATTTTTTCCACTAGTTAGTCTTTTTTACCTTTAAAAACGTTATCATTACCCAAATATTTTTTTTTTTATTTAGGATAAATTTGATCTAACATGTAACGTAGTGTAAACCATCTATCTAGTAGTCTCTAAGATGGGTCCAGGGTCTCTACCTTACCTAACAAGACAACGCACCTAAGAAAAAGGACAAGCCTACCTTAAGGCATAAGGTCAGCTATAAATATACTCGAATATACAAGACTGAATGAGAGAATCTTGATATGGTGTTACTTCACTTACTCTTTGTATAGATGGTATTCAACATTAATGCTTCCATATCCTCCTATCATAATTAAAAACATATAATAGTGATAGGGATAACCATACCTAGTAGATGACCTAAATGATAACATTATTTCTACTCAATAATGCACCATCAATCATTAAGGATTGTTACCTTAAATGATTGCTATTAAATTAGGTATCATAATATTTTTTTCAATATATCCTTATTTTCATACAAGTCTATGTGGTTCATGATTATATAAACATCCATGAACCATAAAGTAAGGCAAGTTCTAACTGTGCAATTTCTAATTATAAATCTTTAGTGTATACTTTTATCATCTTATTGATTCCATCTCTACAAACAAAAACATTGTATAATCTTAAAAGCTTTATTACACTTATAGCTTTATTAATTTAAGTATTAGAGGTCCCCTAAACCCAATAAAACTTCATTTTATAAGTGTTCATGATTCTCGTTAATCTCCTACTCCAGCTATTCATTCTTGATATCTTGATCTATTTATCGACTTTCAAAAAAACTTGATTCATTTGAGTTTTTTCTTGGAACATCCACTTTTTCTATTATGGATCCAAAACGCAACAATTAATATTAACTTTTTAAAATGTAAAAATAAATATTAAGAGTATAAACAATATTTTAAGTGTTTTGGATTTGCTAGGCATGCCAAATCCAAATCTAATCAAGTAATAATTAAAATGTTAAGACTTATAATTTTTATTTATTTTTTATAAGAAAAAAAATTTAAATTATCCATAAAGTATTCTAAATAGAAATCCAAATTCAAAAAATATTTATAAATAACAAATCATCACAAAAATCTAATTTGACTTTTTAAATATAAATATTCAAACCATACCTTCCTATTGAAGTAGTTCATTTTTTATGTTTATAAATTTGTTATTTCTTCGATAAAAATTCTATATTCTCTCCCTTTTTTTCCATCTTCTTGTTTTCTTGTTTTTCTAACTATATTATTTTTTAACTCAATGTCTAAATCCGACATGACCCAAGCTCCTAAGCCTGGTAACCATACTAAACTCATGCGACTTGGATACGAGGAAATGATAATTAAAATATTAAGACTTATAATTTTTTTTATTTAAAAAAACATTTTAAGTATCTTTAAAGTATCTTAAACGGAAATACAAGTTCATAAATTATTTATAGACTTATAATCTTTTTATTTAAAAAAAAACATTTTAAGTATCATTAAAGTATCTTAAACAAAAATATAAGTTCATAAATTATTTATAAACAACAAATCATTACAAAAATCAAATTTAACATTTTCATTCTAAAAATTCAAATTATATCTTCCTATTGAAATAGTTTATTTTTTATGTTTATGAATTTGTTATTCTTTTAGTAGAAATTATATCTTTTCTCTTTATTTTTCTCTTCTTCTTCTCTTTTCTCTTCTTTTATGATTTTTTATTTTTTATTTTTAATCAAACTCAATGTAAAAAAAATATTTAATGGGTGGTCCTTTGTGATTTTTCACCAACGATAATATTATTTTATATTTTTTTCACTAATATTGAACAATATATGTTTAGTTTCATTATACATATTTTCATCCACAATGCATATAAAAAAAGGAAGTTCATTTTTGAAGGCTTGAAATAAATCATTTAGAGCTCAACATTTTTTTTCCCATTCTTTTCTCTTTAAATATAACAAATTTATAAACAAAAAAGAGTTTGTAATTAAGTTCTACTATATATTAATAAAAAATTCTACTTGAATAAGATAATGTTTGTTTTAGTAAGCTAATTATACTTCTAAAAAATTTTAAATTTTTTGATTTAGAAACGGATTGATAGACCTGCGTATGAGTTTAGCAACCATGTTAAATCTAAATATGATTGCCAAATACAAGATACTTATGAGTTTAGCGTTGTTGCAGCAACTAAACAAGACTCAAAGTGCTAAAGTGATAAAGAAAAAACAATAAATACGTAGAAATAAAAAGTCAAAGAAACGTCATCTTATAAAAAAATTAAAATTAAAACTACTATCATAATTTATAGTAAAAAAATCTTTTAATTTATATTATTTTCTCATATCATTTATTTTTTGTTATAATAAGAGAATTTGTAAAGAGAGTATCTATTGTGTTGTTTCGCCCAGTATCTCTTATAATGTTATGTATAAGATTAACGTACATGAGTGCATGATTCAGAGAATGTTTACTTGGTTTTTTCTCATAACCTGTCAATCAAGAAAGTGATTCGTGGTGTATCTAAATTTCAAAACAACAACCAAGAAGGGTGAAATTAAGGAGGGCTAGCAAGGTATTGGGCATGTAAGGAAAAATTATTTTTTAGCTCTTTTCTTTTAATAAATTAGATTTTTAATCTTAAAAAATAATTTTTTTTTAATTTTACCCGCTCTAAAATATTTCCTCTAATTTGACCCTCCCAAATTAAAATTCCTTGCTTTGCCCCTCGCGCTAGCAATAATTTAGGTGAAAAGAATGAATGTTTAGTTGAATTTTTTTCAAAGTTATCAATAAGTATAATATACATATGGGATATATCTTTTTTGTTGTTTAAATTATGTTACAAGAAGTGTATCCTTGCATGTGATTAATTTTATGAGATAGAATTACAAGAAATAAAAACTAAAATTAAATATTATAATTTGGAAATCTCAACTATTGAAATGTTATATTCAATAATAATGTTCCTGCAAATTTCTTGAGAAATATTGCATTAATTGATACTATGGTAACTCCAAAGTGCTTGAAAAATATTTGCACTCTGAAAGATCACAAGCTTGTTGGAACTCCAAAATGACAAATCTTGTTGATTGATATAGTGATGCCTCTCATGACTTCTCTTGGATGTACATCTAACGTTATGAGAATGGTGCTTGTACTGATGCCATAGAGTAACACTAGTTTATATATATATATATATATATATATATATATATATATATATATATATATATGGGGGGTTAAAAAAACCATTCAATATTGTTAATAAATCTATCTCAAAACTAATCAACATTGAAATTTATCAATAAAATTAAATTGTATGAGAGTTATTTTATTATGACTTAGTCAACTTGATAAATTTAAAAGTAACACAATAAATTAGTGAAAAAAAAAGTTTTAGAAAAAAATTAAAAAAAATAATAAAATTAAAAAAAAAATTTCAACCGAAACTTCTTGTCTAACCTAAGTTTAAAATTAAACCGAATAAGAGTTACTTTAACATAATCCAGTCGACTTAACAAGTACAAAAATAATCCAATCAACCAGTAAAAAAACTTTAAAGATAAAAATAAGAAAATAATGGTGAAATTGACAGGGAAAAAAATCTTTAAACCTGATTTTTTATCCCAATCAAATTTAAAATTAAATCATGTAAAAGTTTTTGTGATGTGATCTAATTCATTTGATCAATCCAAAAATAATTCAAATGATTTTTAAAGAAAATATAAAAATGAAATTATTAAAAAAATAAAAAAAATAAGAGAATTAAAAAGAAGGGAAAAAAAAAAGTATTCCAAGTCTTTTAGAATAGTAGGGTAATGTAGAAAACCAACTAAGATCCACCATTTGTTTTTATTTTGTTTCTAGTATTTCAATGATGATGGAAGGAAATGAAACCATTCGGCGTCCACAAGCAATATATTAGTTAAAAGTATTGTTTTATTTATGGTTTAATTAGTAATAAGCTGGATATGAATAGGGCTCCACTAATGAGGCCAGTAGTTGCAACCTTCCCTAGTCAATATTACTAAAAGGCAATTTCAAAGTCTTTATATACATAAATTACTATGAAGTCGCTAGTGAAAGTTGATGCCCATTTTGCACGAGGACAAGTGGAGGCCACAGACCTCACTTTGAAAGCACGATGAGGATTTAGTTGCCGCATATTTCTGTGGCTATTTTACTGTGATGCTAGTTCTCGAGGCCAATAATTTTAATGCGTACAAAGAGTGGGAGGAGTATATGCAAGACCATTGTTCATGGGTTATAGTGGCTGCTGTGTTGACCCACTATCTTCTTCCTTGTTATGATTCTCTTCGTTGCCTGCCATCTCTTTGTGTAATTTACATAGAGAGAGAATCACATAAAGCTAAAATCCCAAAGTAATCCTAGTGTATAAGTACCCCTCTTAGCTACCACTTCCCACGCCAAAAGACACACACCCCTTGTATTTTTTCGCATTGAGAGATCGATGGTGAGGCCTTTGAAAGAGGTGCTCGCCGTGGATGGAAGTGGTGGTGGTCTTGACGGTTCATGTCTAGTATTCCTGTGGGCAGTTTTGCTAACCCTTTGTCTGCTTTCAGCCATAGTCTTTTCTTGTGCTGAAGGGGTATCGAAGGACAAAACATCTGAAGCTGATTCGACCCTTTACGGTGGAGGATGCGCTGCTGGATGCGGTGCTGCCTGTGGTGGTTGACAGCATTTCTTCCTTCTCCTACTACAATACAAACATAGCTTGAAAACGTTCCGCCTTTTGGCAGGCAGCAGGTGGCTTCAGCTTTTGTACACTGAAGAGGTGAATTGATTGGCTCTTCAGAAATCCAAAGCAACGGTTGTTTGCTGTCTTGTTGATGTTCCAGATATATTCTACTAATCATGGAAGACAAAGTAGAACAGCATTTTGTAACCGCTTTATCCAATAATTGTAACTTTGGAATTATTCTCAGTTGCATACACAAGCATCTCTCCCCAACGCAATACATATTCACCTAGCACAGTGGTAAAAGTTTGGCAACGCTATACAACCAACATTTTATAAAAACTTATGTTTTTATTTAATATTAATTTTTTTATGTTTTTAAATTATTTTAATATGCTAAATTAACAATAAAGTTTTTTAAAAAATTATTACAATATATTTTTAAATAAAAAACACTATAAAAAACAACAACTACTACACTCTCAAATACCTTCTAAAATTGCAAAAGTAATTTTTAAAAAATTATTTTTTAAATTTTTTTATATTTATTTATCATTAGAAATATTTATCAATAGAAAATACTTTTCAGTTAAAGAAAAATTTGATTTGGTTTTAAGAAAAATATTTTTCATAAAAGTTGTGGAAAATTCATAAATATATTTTTATTTGTTAATTATATCATATATGGTCTCTATTTTTTTAATTGCAATTTATTTTTATTTTAAATAATTTATGAAATTATAATTATTTTTAATTTCATCATCATTCAATTTTTTTATCTATTATAATTAATTTTATTATTTTAATTATTATTTATTTTATTTGAAATAATTTATAAGGTTATATTTTTTTTAAATTTTATCCTTTAACTTTTTTATTTATCAAATTTATTTCTCATTCTCTTAGTAAAAATAAAAAAAATAAAAAAATTATTTCTCAACTCATTTTCTATGCTTTTGTCAAATATCAAAAAATATTTTCTAAGTTATTTTTTATAATACTATTAAATATCAAAAAAAATATTTTTCTAAGTTATTTTTCATAATAATATTAAATATTAAAACATAATTTACTTTTAAAAATCTATTTTCAAGAAAATCAAAAAAGTATTTTTCTAAAACTCTCTTTATAGTGCTATTTAAAATAAATAATGGATTTGAAGTGATAAAATTAATTATATATAAGTTATTAGAAGACTACTCACCAACGTCAAGATGGCCGAGTTGGTCTAAGGCGCCAGTTTCAGGTACTGGTCCGAAAGGGCATGGGTTCGAATCCCATTCTTGACAATATGTGTTTTTCCAATTTATTTTACATTTTCCCTTTACTCTTTCTTTTTTCTTTTTTAAAAGGAAAAAAAACTGTTATTCTTATTACACTTACCTTCTAATTAGATCCAGAAAGAAATATGGATTCCCCTCTTGACGAACCCTCCCAGGGATTAAGCTAGCTAACTAGTCGAATAAAGGAAATCATTTGTGATTGTTTTATTTATTTATGTATTTATTTTTACTTCAGCTAGTTAAAGAAAATACTTAAAACATAGATTCATCCAAATTGCATTGAGATTAGGGGAAATCACATACAAGTAAAGAAAGCAGAGAGAATCCATGATGTTATATATTTATATCAGGATTTATCAAATTATTCAATTGAATCTTTAATTATTATTTTTTATAAAAGATTTTTATCAGTTTTATATCTTAACTCCTCTAAATAAAAGGATTAATAACATTTATATTATTTCTTTGGATAAACCCTACTAATAATAAAAAAACCAAATCGACATTACTCAATTGGAACCAAGGTTTTCAAGTATATTTTTATTTTCTTGCATTAATTTTTTATTTTTTTGGTAAAAGAGTTCATAAATTTAAAAGCAAAGTTTAGTTTCATACAACACAACTCATCCATGTATACTTTTGCTAAATCATTCAATAAGAATTTGTGTAATTTGTTGGAAAAGATGATGCTAAAGTCAAAGCAAGATTAACATGATAGAATAAGAGAAGTTTTATGGTTGCATAATATATCGAACACTAACACAAGGAGCTCCATGCTCTCTTGTTTATGGCACTGAAGTTGTTCTTCTGTTGGAATATCAAATTATATTTTATTATTAAGGATTGCTATTCACGAATAAAATATAAAGTTGCGCTTAGAAGAACTGGAAGCTTTATGGAGATGTACAGGTAGCTTAAGATTCATCATCTTAAGTTTCACTTGTCCAAGAAAATATCCAATGATATTCTATCATGATACTCCTAGCCCCCAAGAGTATAAATTGTGAATGGTAAAAGTCAATAAAAAGTCCAACGCAATGCTCATTGATAATTTGTTTGTTGAAAGATACTCCAAAAAAATTCATTAAAATTCAATTTTTCAGGAATTTCTTTTTAAAAAATTCATAACTATAGATCAACTAAAAGGATATTTATATGATTTTTATTATCTATTTAGAAGTGTGGTTATAGTTGCTTTTTCAAATATTTTTATGCTAAAATATATTAAAATAATATTTTTTTTATTTTTTAAAAATTATTTTTAAAATCAGCATTTCAAAACAATCAAAAACATTAAAAAAAATTATTTTTAACAAAGAAACAGCTTCTAATCTCTTTGAAAAAAGGTTATCTTATCTGCAAGCCTACAAGTAATCCCCCTGGAAAAGCTTGCTTAAGTCTAGAAGTTCAGTGGCTATGAAGTGTTCAAAATTGTTGATTTATCTTTTTGGTTCAACAAATGAAAAGATTCAAAATTTGGTATGGGCTTGGCAATGCTGATAAAAACTTGTCCACACACGATATGTTATTTCCATTTGTTGTAAAGAAGACATCATTAAGAGATGTGGAGAAAGAAAATAGAATTCCCAAATCTGCTGGAAATTCTCCATTATCAAAGGATGGTGGGTAAACTGTGAATAGAATTAAGGTTTCTGGAGCCAAGAGACCATCATCTGAGGGCCTGACGAACCATCCAGTTCCATGCTATAAATCTTCTATCAGTGGTGCTCTAGAGGAAATATGAAGCTAAAGTCGGCAAGCTTAGTCTTCCAGAGGAGACTGCTCAACCAAAGCGTCCCAAGATAAAGGAGTCGACCGTCTCTTGTTTTCCAGCATTGGCACCTATGCCTGTGGCTCCTCCAATAATCTCATCTGGAAAACCTTTAGTTCCTCTTACTCCTGGACAATCTAGCACAAGGTTTTCACCAGCAGAATCCAGTTATCATCCTGCTGGTTCTACTGTCCCTTTATCTAATCTAAAGGGAGAGAAAAATATGCATTGGGAAGAGCAGTATCATCAATTGTAGATTTTATTGAAAAAATTTGATGAATCTGATCCATTCAACTTTTTTTGAAAAAGAGATGAATTCAACTTTCACTAGAGGAAGCAAGAAGGTGCATTGAGCTGCGATATTAAATTTCCTAGGGAAATCCTAAAAAGATTTTTAAAGCAGTTCATCAAAGTCATTTAGAGAAATAAAAGGGATGTTATACCTTGCTTTGTTATATACTCTTTGACTAAAGAAAGGTAAAAAGAGAGAGACATGTCTGCACCAGCAGCACCCCTCACAAACCAAAACCAGCGGTGACAGTCCCTCCCTTTCCAACATTTCCGCAACGCCGAACCTAGCAAGTAAGCAATCCACAGCCTCTCCTCTCTCTATGGACCTTCCCGCCATAGCAAACCTTCCCAATACAGCAGCCCAAACTTTTCCCTTTTAATCATTAGACCTCTCTCTTAGTTAAGCCCATAAGCTGCCAATTCAAAACTAAAAATTACAATTTCAAATCAAACCATTCCAGCCCCTCAATCAACTCATCACTTCTCATTTTCAATGTCCTTTCCTCACAAACTAACCTGTAACAGCCCTTGACTGACTCTCAAACCCAAGCCACCCTTCCTCACCATATCACTCCAGCCACGGCAACCAGACCCAGCAGCAGCCCCAAAACTTATCCATAACAGACCCAAAAATTAACAGAAATCCCAGCCGAAGAAACACCAAAATCGCAGCTCAATCAGGGTTTGTTTACAATCAAAAATCAAAGTTTCCCAAATCCTTGCCAACCTCCTCAATAAAATCACGCCCAAAAACTCAACTACATAATAACTCAGAAACAAGCCAGCATAACAACCCCTAAAAAAAAATCCTGATTTTCTTCTTTTTTTTGCAGATTATTGCTTGTGCGTGTATCACAAGCGCTGCAAACCCAGCCACTGTTAGTGCTTAAACATGATTATGTTTGCCAAAAAAAAAAAAATCCCCTTGCTAACCCCTAGTAAGGTTGTCAATTCCATTCTAGTTAGCGTTCCGCTCCGTGATACCTATAGTGCGTTTATATACATAGTTAAAAATCAGGAATATAATATTAATCAAGTATATAATATATATTGCTTTCTTGAATTTCCAGCTCATGTAGTTTTGTTTTGATGCATGGTTGGTCTATGAACAGATGCAAATCAGGAAACATTATGGAAAATTTAAGAGCTTGATATCAAAACATAGGAAGATCAGGGTAAAAGAAGTGATGCTAGCTGTACAGCAAGCCTAACAAGCTTTACGGCATCAATGAAACAATACTGGGTAATGGCATGTCAGGATTGAAGCAGCCAATATATAAGCAAATTGTAAGATTTTTGTGGAGGAGATGGATGATAAGTTGATAACCCAACAAGAAGTTTTTTTTCCAAAGAGAAAAAAATCAAACATGGAAATAAACAGCTAAAATAATCCAACAAATTAAAAATTACAAAACATAGCCATGAACACACTCCAAAGTCAAGTAGGATTTTGGTTTAAAAACGTAACATCCACTACAGCTTGCCTCAGAAAGACACAAAGGAGAAAAATGTACGTCTTGATGATTGTGAAGCTTATCAAGCATTTTGCTTTGTATTTAAACCACGATGATTAACCTTTATCTTTTCGCCTTGTTTTTGTCATTAGTTCTTGTTAGCGTGACAAGCACAGAATTTTTCCTGCAAGGCACTAGACCTGTTATTGACTCCATTTTTCAGCTACTTCCTGATCATGAACAACAATGACCTTTGTGGGTGAAGAAGAAAGAGGTCATGCGTCATCATTTAACATTTCTTTTCTGGTTCATGAAAAAGTGAAGGACAGAAGCTGGAGTCCCTCATCAAGATTGTGTCCTTCTCTAATGTTTTAGAGTTATTGTGCTTAACTGTCTGTTGCTACTTTGAACATGGAATGTCAATTCAAATTTAGTGTCCATATGAAATGGCACAGTGGTGAGGCGGCGATATAACTCAGGCAGTGTCTGCATGCACTTTTTGACTGTTGAAGGAGTGTCCTTCACTATTTTTTTTTGGTTCATTTCCCCTTTTCCACTAGATGTATATATGAAGACAAGAAAAGGAAATTAAAACATAAAAAAAGAGGGCTGTGTTTATTAAAAGAAACCATAGAATTAATTAAAATAGTTTATTCAACTGATATCTTCTTTTTTTCTTTCTCCCCCCTTGTTTTTGATAAACCAATAATGCTATCTATTTAATTTAATGTCAAGTGGAGTGGTTTCTAGTCTATTGCAAGCAGCTCATAAACCTGGTAGGATTTTGGTTTAGACATTTTTACAAACAGTTGACAAGCATCAATTAAAAAAAACAAATGATTAAACCTGAATTGTACAGTTACACGATACAGAATAAGAAATTACGTACTAACAATAACGATGATGATAATAACAATCAAGATGTAACGTGCGATACGAGAAAAAGGAATAAATAAAAAAAAAAAAAGAGGAAAGACAATGACATACAGTTCCGATAGCAAGAGCAACATTTTCGTTAGTGTGATGATCATCAATGTGAATATCAACAGTTGCCTGCTTAACTAGTTGTGTTTTGGATTTACTTCTAATGATCATAAGTTTGAATTCTTTTACAAAAAAATCTCACAGTAATTAAGAAAAAAAATAATTGCCCTCACATGCAGAAAAACACATGCGACGAAAGTTGCTAAAAAACACAAACCAACCATATAATTAGAGAGAGGGCATCAAATCTCATAGTAACAAGAAACTAGATCCAAATTAAAAAAAAAAAGATTATTAACATCTAACATGTGATGGAGAAAGGGAATTCCAGCAGAAGAATCAGAAATTCCAGTTCCATCCAAACCAATAACGGTGGGCCATGAAGGGTGTGAGATTTGTATCTATATTAACAAAACAAAGTGTTTTTCATCACTATCGGAGAATATGGATGGGTATATATAAAGGAAATGACTTCTCTTTGTAATTACTTATCTGAACGACACTCTTTTAATTCAATCACAAGAAATAATTTTCTGCTATAGAAGTTCAATTCCATGCAAATTAAGTCTATCATTGCATAATTTAAGGTGATGTACTTATCATTTGGACTTAATTTTATTAGTAATTTTTGGGGTTTGAATTGAAGAGGAAATGGAGAAAAATGCTTAACTTTTTTTAATTTGACTAAGTTTCTAATAAATAGTCAAATTAGAAATCAATTAAGGCTTTGATTGAAGTAAAAAATTGAGATTGAAAGTCAATTTGGTTTTAAAATGAAGAATTGAAGAGATAAGGACTGATACGAGAGATATGGAAAAATTAGAGGGCACATTGTAATTCTGTCAAGGTGAAAATTGAACCAAATTAAGAGAAATAGTAGACAGTTGATCGAAAATAAGAGGATTGGAAGTACAGGGACCAAGTCACAACAGTGTTTAAGTATAGGGATGAAGATGAAGTATGACATGATTTTAATTGGGAAAACCTAATTCTACATGAGGCCAAAGCGATGTCGTTTTTAGCAGAGGAAGAACATGCTATGAAGATTCAAAGCAAATAACGTCGTTTTATTCCTTAAATCTGAAGATTTTCTGGGTAGAAAATGGTTGAGTCTAATGCGATCTTCAAGCTTAATTTTCAATTCTAATTAATCCCATTGACAGAGCAAAAACACAAGAAACATGCGCTCCAACATTTCAGCTGCGATTATGGTGCGAAGGACCTCAATTTAAACCCTTGAATCCACTCTAGAATTCATGCCAAATGCACTCCCAGACAGCCTCCCTTCAAAACCATAAACCCAAACTTTCCATGTTTGTTCAAAATCCAGCCTTCAAAGAAGTGATATCTTCGAGGCAACTGCAGAATTTGTTCTCATAATTATAGTGCATTCATGTTTTCCATCAATAAACCCTAACTTTTGGCTCTGCAAAACCAAGTGTTTGTCCTTCTCATGAATGGTTCTCATCATTAAAAATGTGTGTGATCATTCCCTTTTTTCTTCACGTTTTGATAACATGATTCATACCACTATGGAATGTGGAATTATACATAATTCGATCTGCAGATAAGTGAAAAAATGGATGCATCGTATGGCTTTCAAAACTTCAAATTATATCCTCTGTCTCAATGGGCTTCTTTCCACTTTTACAGAAAAAAAAAAATCAGGTTTACAAAGTTTGTGTTCATGAGATAATATATTTGCAAACACAAGTTTTATTTTCATAACTCGTAAACTGTATAGTCCAGCTGATACTGTGAGAAGAAATAGATGAGAACACAAGATCATTTGTTCATGAGAGTTCATCACTTGGCTAAAGGTTTGGTTTTCTAGGGTGTCGTTTGCATTTTTTTCATTTTACTGTCACGAGTTTTGGTAAGTCAGTATATACACTTTGTCCGGTAGTTTGTTTGTTTACGGCCAAATCTTCTTTGTTTTAAAAAAAAATCATTTTTGCATATAATAATAATAAAGCATTTTTTTTTTTACAAAAAGAAAAAAAAGAACAATCCAAAAAATATTTTTTATATTTTAGCATTTAACAAAAATATTTATTTTAGCATTTTCATAAAAAACAAAAAAAAATTATATGCATGCATGTACTTAATAACAAGTTTATTAAGCTCATTAAAACTTAACTCAAACAAAACAATCCATTAGGTCTACTTACCAAAACAAAATGGAATACTCTTTTTTCTAAAAAAAAAACAATAATAAAAATTCTAAATTTATAAGATATTTTGAACAAAAAGACCAAATCATCTTCTAATCCTTTTTTTGAAACCGGTAAACCTAGTTACAAAAGAAGTTAAAAATCATTGGATATTATCACTTTAATATGAAATTGGATCATTAGCCTTCTTGTTTCCTAATTTGATTTTCCTTTGACTTTTCTTTGGTGCTATCACTCTTCAATTTTCAAGAAAAATCTAAAAAAAAAGTATTTAGTTTGATGTAATTTGGTAAAAATTTAAGAGTATTTTTAGACTAGGGTATAAGATCTATAATTTGGGGAAATCTATTTTTATTTAAAAATAACGTTTCTATTTATATTGTCAAGTAATCAATCAACCGGGTGCTTTAGATTAAAAATTGTAATCCCTGTCAAAGTAAGTTGTGCACTCACATTAAAAAAGCTATATTAATCTCATCCTTAGTGAATTATGTAATTACACTTGAGATACCAAGTTTAATCTCTATTGTGGGAAGTTGTACAATCATACTAGGAATACTAAGTCAATTTTTTTCTTAGGGAGTTTGAGGTTATTGGCCTAAAGAAACCATGTCAATCCTTGCCAAAATGAGTTATGAATCGTATTATCAAGACTAAGTCAATCCTATCCTTAATGAGTTTAGGAATATTGCCTCAAGGAGTCTATATCAATCCCTTTCGATGTGAGTTTTGCACTCGCACTAAGGAGGCTTTAGATATTTCCTTTTTAATAAAAGTTATGCAAGACTTCAGACTCATCCCTTTCAAAGAGAGTTATGCAATCGCATATGAAAAGCTTCAAATTCATCCTTTTCAATGAGAGTTGTGTAATCGCAATAGGGAGCTTTTAGATACATCCCTTCCAACAAGAGTTTTACTATCATATTAGGGAGACTTCAAATTCATTCCTTCCAATGAGAGTTATGCAATTGCACTAAGAAAGTCGTGTAGATCTATCTCAAGGTAAATTATATAATCGCACTAAAAAGACTAATTCAATCCAATCTTTAGAAGGTTATGGTGTTATTTCCTGAGTCATTCCTTTCATTGGGGATTTGATGAGAGGCCCTCAGACATCACTTGGAAAAATTATAAAATCATTTTAAGTAATTCATCCATAAATAAGAAACTTGCATTCTTATTTTTATTGGCTATGATAGATTTTTATTTAATCAGAATGCCAGATGTAAGGGAGACTTTTCTTTTCGATACGAACCCTAGCAGAATTGAATGGAATTCACGAACCTAAAATCTATCCAATCCAAGTTTGTTGAAAATAGGATGAGTTTATCACAATGAAAAACCTGCTCCAAGGCAACAAGACTATAAACCAATTTAATCACAATGCCTACACTTAAAGATGAGCAAAAATAATATAAATTCAAAACAAAGATTAGTCAATTCTTTGAAGAGTTAAAAGTTTAATCAAGAAGCAAGATTGTTAACCAAACATCAATAAAAATCAGAATATTATTAGCCAAAAAAAATATACTGAAAATTATTCTCAAAAGTATTTATACCCCAAACCAAAAACCTTAGTTTTCCTAATGGGTCATATATAAACCCAGTTTGAATAATAATCAACCCAAGCTAAAACTAGCTCATAATAATTAAAATAAATAAAATAAATAAGTCTAAAACCCAAACAAGTGATTTGTCATAAAATAAAGAAAGTTTAATAGTCCATCTAATTTAATAAGACAAGTTCAATTATTTTCGCATTCTATCTCGTAGCAGCAAAGCTCAACTTCAAATGAATGATTCTCTCTTGACTTAAGTCTTTAAAAATTAAAAGGCATGTCATATATTGTTGGAAAGGTATGGAGGTTTAGTTTTCATCTCAGCTAAAATCACCTCAAAATTAGACTTGTACCTTCATTTATGGTAAAAAAAAAAAAAGGTAGCAAAAGGTCAAACTATCTGAATCTAGTTTTCTTCTCTCAATCCTTGTGTAATGATCTTGGTTTCACCAACAAGCCCCTTTTGAATATAAATAAGACTAATCACGATTTGCTTCTTATTATTTTATATCCTCTTGAAGTCTACCTTAGTCCACATATCTTGAAGAAGTCCATTAAAAGCTTCTTCGAACCTCTTAGCTCTAAGCCTTGTAATTAGACCAGCTAGAACCACAAATGGATCCTTTGATGCTTGGATCATAACATCTTTTCCATTAGATAGTTGTCAAAGATGTTTCACATGTTTTATGGTTTGAATCAACATTCCGTTTTACTTGTTAAAAGCTTTTCAAAATCTTAATGCTTTAACTATATTTCTGAAGATGGTAAACACATAACCCAAATTCTCTCGTCTCACTACATTTGTGAAGAAAACATACTTTGACGTAGAGCAATCAAATTACTTTGTAGCTTTTCTTATTCCTTATTAGAAAGTTGTTGAAGCTCTAATGAAGCAGATGTGTCTTGATTATTTACCTTTGATGGTGATAAGGAATGTTAATAACCTAGTTCTAAAAGAATAATTGATGTCTTTTTTATTAGTTTCCTATAACGGTTTTAATGATGATATACCAAAAAAATTCAAGCATTATAGGATCAAGGCTTATATATTGGATAATCAGTTAATCTCTTGATTCTAACAATATGATCCATTTTCCTTATCCAAAATGACTAGTAATTGGTATCTAGAAAAAAGTCTTCTTTAATGGATTTAGAGACTATTTGATGCTTTAATAAGTATCTTTTTTAGAGATAAGATAGTGATATTTTAAAGAGATACTCTAAAAATATTCATGCGATAAAGGATGGAGATTGTGAGCCTTAAATTTGAAAGATTCATTAGGTGTATTGAAAGATAAGCCTATAAATCTTATTCTTTTGTAAAGAGAAAGGGTTAGAGTGTAATTTTGCCCTACTAGCATAAATAATGAAAAATATCATTGACGCATACATTAAAAAGGGATAAATATCTCTTATTTATCATTAATGAAGGATAAGTGGCAGGTTCTTGGAAAACTTTTATACACTTAAATATGTATAGAGATGAGTATCATTGACCTTAATATTTTATGTTCAGGGTCATGAGAATAATAAGCAAAGTCTTATGGCCTAATATGAGACCTAGAAGGTTGTCAAATCTATATCCATATATATATTGGTCCATCAAAATTATAATAAATAATTACTTTCTCATTTGAAAATAGATATATTAATCTACATAAAACATTGTTATACGATGTTTCTTTTTTTTTTTAATGTTGACTTTCTCTATTATACATGTGCAAAAAATAAATATGATAGATAATTTAGGTAAAAGATTCATTATTGGAAAATTATGATGAATAGAAACAACAAATAGTAAATCTAAGGTTTGTATATACATTGTCTTTAAGGATATTTTTTCGATATAAGGTTATCCTCTAAGATTCAACAGGTTTGTTCTCTAAACGAGGGATGCATATACAATAAGTAAAAAAAATAAAAGAAAGCAAAAAACCTATCAAGGTTTAAGAGGTTAAATATTTTTTGTTTTGGTGTTGTCTGTTTCCAATAATGTAGGGTATATAAAAGCTGATGATTTATAACAACTAGTAAGAAAAATAAACGAGAGAAATAAATAATTGTTTTGTAATATGTAGTTGTTATAATAGCTTATAAAAAAAAGGTAGTTATTTCAACCATTAATTTATTATAACAGATATAAGTTGATAGAGAATTAATTCCAAGAATTGTTAGAAAATTATTTCAAGATTTTAAAAATTACGGTTTCAATTTAAAGGCAAAATAAAAATTATTATTGAAAACAAAAGGTTTTTCTTGCAAGCCTATTACCTTTTTCTTATTAATTATTAACTCATGTTAAAGTTTACTATATAAATACTAGAAAAATATTTTATTTTTCTATTATAGAATTGGAAGTCTATTAGTATATAAATTTTATGTTCATAAAAAAAAATTATATTTTTTTAATATGAGATAGAAACCTATAAAAAACTTATTCATCATGTTGTTGAAAGTGTTTTCACATCTTTTTTTTTTATTAGCACAACATGTGTTAGTGATTTTGTCATCGGTGAGACATTTGTTTTTTTTTCTTTTTTTTCTTCTCTCTTAAAAAGTACAACTTGACCATTTTTGTTCTTGATATTTAAATTGCAGTCCTTGTTTTTTTAATTTTTACTTTTTTTCTCATTGGTTTTTTTGGAAAAGTTTTACTGATTTTTAATTTTATCTTTCAATCCAAATTTATGTTATTGTTTTTCCAAATTGGTTCTTATTGTTTTGATTTATATTTTTTTCCTGGCCTTTTAGTAAAAGTTTTATTTATTTTCAATTTCATCATTCATTCCACATTTATGATATATTATTTTTATCAATTTGACCCTCATTTTTTTTATTATTTTTCTCTTGTTAAAGCTATTTTTATTTTTAATTTTACCCCTTCAATCAAGAATTTTTATTTATGTTTTTATGTCAATTCTAATCCTTATTTTTTATTTTTTTGGGTCATTTAGCTAAATTGATTTTTCTTTTCAATTAAACGTAAGATTTATTTTGTATTTCAATTTTATTTTTCATTCTTTTAATTGCTATTTTTTATTTTAAGTTTTTTTATATAATTAAAATTATTTTTTTAATTTCATTCTTCAATCTATGATTGATTAAGAATTAAGTTTCATAATTTTTTCAGATAGGGTACTTCAAATCTAATGACCTAAGTCATGAATTTGAAAAGTTAACACAAGTTAAAAAAAAATTTCAAAAGATAAGCTTTATAATTTTTATAATTTTTTCTATCGAGTTATTTTGATTTTATGATCTAGACATCAGGTTTAGCGAGATATATCATGTTGGCTTGACCTTGATTATTAGTATTACATGTTTGTTATGCCAACTCGGGTTATCCAATACCAATTTTTTATGTCTTTTTTTTACCTCATTTCATTGTGTTATATTTAATAAATGAATTGTGAATTAAACTATATCATTTATTACTTTTAAAAAAATATTTTTTTCAAGTTATTGTCATCATTTTGTTTTTTTTTTAAATAATTCATCTATTATTGATATTTTTTGTTATCATTATTATCTAATTAAAATAAAATCAACTTATTTCATCTAATTATATATATAATTTGAAAGCAGATTTCTTTAACTTGTTTAAAACTGGCATATAAAATGAACATTATTATTATTATTATTATTATTATTGTGAAAAAAATGCGTCACAAAGGGCAGGTCCAGGGATAGTTATATTTTTCTAAAAGAAAAGGTTCGGACTTTAAAATAAAACAATTAATTTAAAACTCTCATGAGATGATACGAAGCTCTAATATTAATAACATGGTTAATTAAAGAATGATTAATTAGCTCCTTAATTTGATACTATCTCTTATCTATTTTTTTTATAAAAAAAAAGATAGCCGAGCTGCGTACGATGCAATGTGCTTTTGAGACTTGTGAAGCAATGTAAAATGACCTGAGGTGTATAAAAATGTGTGCAATAAGCAAGAAAAGAAGGGAAAACTGGCCTTTCTTTCTTTCTTTCTTTCAAGTGGTTGTACAAATTAAAGCTGTTTAGGTGCCTTTTGACTTTGTTTTCTTCGCCTCCACTCTTCCTCCTTGCTTGAGTTTTTTATTTTACCAAGTCTCTTTTATGAAGCTAGAATCCCCAATAAACTGTACCGATGAGGAAGAGTGGAGGCGAAGAAAACAAAGTCAAAAGGCACATAAACAGCTTTAACTTGCACAGCCACTTGAAGGAAGAAAGGGCAGTTTCTCCTCTTTCCTTGTTAATTGCACACATTTTTATACACCTCAGGTCATCATCCTACGTTGCTTCATGAGTCTCAAAAGCACATTGTCCTGTTTGCGCCTCGGCTGTCTCTCTCTCTCTCTCTTTAGATAATAGATAGCATTAAATTAACGAGCTAATTAATCATTCCATAGTTCACAGGTGCAGGAGTCGCGATATTTTTTAATTGGATGACAGCACCATTGACACGCAATGCTCTGGCTAAATCTTTCCTTTTATTTTATATATACATAACGATGGATCTTTCCTTCTTTTTTATTATTATTATTTTCTTGCTGATGTAAATTAGATGAGTTTACATCACTAGCTGAGAGTTATAATAATCATAATAATTCATCTGTTTTGTTTGGTTAAATTTTTTTCCATTTTTTTAATCTTGAACCACAAAATAAATACTACAATTCAGTCAATTAAAAATATTTAAAATATAAATTATCATTTATTATTATTATTATATAACTATTATTTTATTTTAATGATCATTAATCTATAAATATTAATTATCACCATTATAATCATTTGAAAAATGACCTATTATTAATATAATTATTATTTTATTATCATCTTATCCTAACTCATTTAATGTTTTTATTAATTAAACAATAATCACTATAATTGTTCTCACCTCAATTATTATTTAAATAATAATAATTTTATTATTATTATTATTATTATTATTATCATCATTACTATTACTATAACAATTATCATTGTTATCAATTTATTAATATCATAAATAATATATTTATAACAATTTTAAAAAAATAATAATTTTATTTAAACTTGTTAAATACTGACATGAATAAATACTAAATTTTATCCGATCAAGTTAAAATAAAACTTAAAGTTAAAAGATTAGGTTTTGGATGGGGTATTTATATTCTTCTGCTCTACTCAAGCACAACCTAAAATACATTAATAACCTTGAAATTAAAGTTTAGGGCTATTCTTTCCTGACACTAAAGTCTTCTCTCTCTCTCTCTCTCTCTCTCTCTCTCTCTCTAAGTTCTTTCTCTAAAATGTTCTAGAAATGGATATGTTTAGTCATTTGAAATTGTAAGATCCTATATTAACATTGTATTTAGTGTGAAAATCTGCAGAAACAGTTTATGATTTTGTTACTGGATATTTCCAAGAGGATCCACTCTTATTTTCAAATCCCCATCTTTTAAGATTGGACTGAAATCCCTTTCTCTGGTTATAAGTATTTTTATTTATTTTTATATTTTAAAAACATTTTTAAAAAAATTAAATTTTTTTATTTGCTTTAAATTATTTTTTTAGTATTTTCATATTATTTTGATGTACTAATATTTAAAATATTTTTAAAAAACTAAAAAATTTTATTTTAATATACTTTTGAATAAAAAACATTTTAAAAAAAATACATAATAATACTTTCAGACAAACTATATTTTTTCTAAAATTACGAGTATATTTAAAAGTGTCATTGCGGTTATTTTTTAAAGTAATTTTAAAGTAATTTTCACTAAAAACATATATCAATAATATTTTTTATTTTAAAAAAATTATTTTTAAAATTAGTATATCAAAATACTTTAAAAATATCAAAAATATATTAATTTTAAAAAATTAATTTTTTTAAAATACTTTTAAAACAAAATTACTAACCCGCAGGCATATTTGCCAAGCACGCATCGCAACACACCTCACGTGTACACGTCTGATTCGGGTGTTAAAAATCCATTCATGGCAGGCTTTAGGATATGTATAAATAATGATTTTAAATTTAAATTCAAGTATGAATAATATCAAACCTCATTTATGTCTAATCATGAATGTTACCATCATGCTATTACCACTATCTTCTTTATCTTTATCACAAAATTATAATTTTTATTTTATTTTATTACCATCATTTATAAACTATCTATAAAAAAATAATTTATTAGCCAAAAAATATTTTTCTCAATATATCTACAAAATAGAAAATAACTCTTTTTCAAAAAAATAAAAATGTTTTCCTCAAAAACTGGTTTTCTACAAAATAAATATTAACTTTTTCAATCATTATAAAGGGACTCTGGCCATTGATAGAGGCAGGAGGTAAGGGTTTATTTATTTATTTATTTTTATCATAGTGGTTATATTAATATCCATGATTTGCGGTGAATATTAAGCTCGATTTCTCTTCCCTTCTAATGCAAACAAACCCCACCGATATAAATTGATTCGTCAAGAAAAAAAGAAAAAAGAAGAAAAACTGTATGCTCACAGAGAGTATTAATTAAAATAAGCGATGCACCAATAACTCTCATTCAAAACAAAAAGGCTGCTAGCTATGAACTCGTGAACACCTTGAGGCGACATAGGCTTCACGCTTTAATTTTCAAAGACATGTTATACATCATACAAACAACTACAAGACATTTGTTTATATGAACAACTCCTCCTTCTCTTTCTTTTTTTTTTTTTGAACATTTTTATTCATTTTTATTCAATTTTTGTATTGCTTAATTTCATCAAATAAAGATTTAGGTTAGAGTATAATGTTAGAATTTAAAATAAAAGGACTACTATATATAATATAGAGAAAATACATAATCAATCTTGAAGTTTTTAATTTTTTTATTTTGATTTAAAAATTTATTTTTTTAATCTTTAAATTTAGAAGAGAACATAGAAACTCATCAAAACACAATTCAATTATAAAAGAAAAGAATATTTATTTTAAAAGATTTTTTTCTTGAAAAAAGTTTATTGGAGGTGATTTTTTTCTCTAAACATGATGGGAAAAACAAATCTAACTTATTTTTAATTTTTTAATTTAATATATTTTTATTTTTTAAGTAATTTTAGGGTATTTTTGATAATTTATATAGGTTTTTATCATATCCTTCAAAAAAAATAAGTTAAAAATAGATTTTTATGGCCACACCCTCGTGATTTAAGCGGTCGGAATTCTAGACAGTAACCTAGCAGGCATCCTAGTACCCGCTTGATATATATATATATATATATATATATATATATATATATATAAAGGTGTGGATTAGATTCGCAAAACGAGTTGCTGTGGATATCATCATTTTGATTTTTTTGGAAAATTTATGAGCAACGCATGCACATGTTTTTTAGTGTTTTGAAA
This sequence comes from Populus pruinosa, assembly GCA_026413675.1. Lineage (NCBI taxonomy): Eukaryota > Viridiplantae > Streptophyta > Magnoliopsida > Malpighiales > Salicaceae > Populus > Populus pruinosa. Next base: position 8,144,143 of record JANKMR010000020.1, read on the forward strand.
AGAACATGGTGGGACCTGCCGCCTGCCGGAAATCACGAACCAGTTACCTAATTTAGCTTCGTTTTCAGTAGATAGAATCAAGTTCCTATTTAATGAGTCGATGTTTTGCGATAAACAGAAGGTGGACTGTTTCTTCACGTGAAGGCCCCAATCAAAAGCTAGCATTTGTAGATCATGCAGGAACCTGTTCCTTTTTCTTTCCAAAATTACCCTCGCAATGGTAAAATTTATAAGGATTAACAAAAGTTTTTTTTTTGAAGTCCCGGATATCCGGTTAATTTATACATATTATAATTAATTTTTATTTTATTAAATATTTTATAAGTGTAATAAATAAATAAGATATTACTAAAATGAAAAATATATATAAAAAGAATGGAACACGGATGCAAAAAAAAAAAAAAATTTTGCTAGACAATAACTGCAAGTGCAAAAATTATTTATTTTTTAATTTATCTACAAGTTTATTTTTTTTTTCAGATATGTTTTCAATCAACTAGTTACTCGAAATTCTGGAATCCTGTGAACATTATCCTCTTGCAAGTAATTAAAAATTTCAACACAAAGTATAATAAGACCTTCATTTGAGAATGCACGTTATAGAATTAATACAAATTAAATTATTTATGATATCTCGCCTAATAATAAGTTTTGGATGCAAACATTAAATTTAAATATTTTTTTTTGTATTAGTTAAATTTCAAGCAGAGTATTTGTTTTAGATTTTTAATTAGACAAGTACCGAACACCTACACAAATCTTTTTTTTTTGTAATTACCTTATACAATTTCAGTTTATTAATATAATTTATAGATAATCGTAGACACAATTTTTAATTACCTCAAGTAATTGTAGTTTATTTGTAGATTTTAAATATACATGAATGGAGCTCAAGAGTTTTTAAAAAATCTTTCTTGTTTAAAGAACTTGTTTGAAGATGATTTTTTTGTTCAAGAATTTTTAATGAGCATTTTAGCCTCTATCCAACAAAACTTTGTTTTTTTTGTAAACTTTAAGGGTAGATGAAAGGGATTTTAGAATTTTTAAAAGAGTTTCCTTACTTACAAAGCTTGTTTTAGATTTTTCTTTTTATATTTTTAAAAATTATTCTCCCTTCTATTTTTAGGGTGAATCTCTCTATTTCTAGGATCACTCAAGTTTTTTGCTAATAACATGTAATATTATTTTATTAATTGATTTTTATTTATAAAATCTTGTATTTATAAAAAAATATCTTTAAATATATAATTTTATGTGTCAACCTTTCATTGGCCGAACCATTTATTTTTCATATAATTTATTTTAATTTTATCTTATCTTCTTTTATAAAAATAAAATAAACTAAAATAAAAATAAAACATAACAATTTTTGATTGGTTATAACTTTTTGGCCCTTCAATAATACAATATAGAAAAGATTTGCTGTCATGGAGAAGAGTTTTACTTTGAGAGAAATGACTTATAACTAATCTTTGCAATTTTAAATTTGGAGTTATAGCTAATCCATGAATAAAAGAGGTATATTGTAATTGACTATTTATCTTCCTCATTAAAAAAAACCCAATAAATTCAAGAATTTACATGAACTTGCTTGCTATATGTTAATATGAATTGTCATGACATGGCTTGAGAATGCGAGGAGTGGAGAACTTGAACTCAATCACTCTCCCAACTCAATCACTCTCCCCCTTCCCCCCATCTTTGACTTGTAACCTCTAGAGCAAGTTCTCCTCGGAGTCCTTTCCCCCACAGCTCTTCAAAATATTTCAATTTTAAGGTCAATACACTAAACAATCTTTGATACGACCACGAAATGGTTGGTGAGGATGCGTTTCGTGTTAGATTTAAGATAGAAAGAAAGATGCTCCTCGCCTCCATCATCTCCCGAGAGCTCATGCATTTATCTATCTCAAGTGGATATTATTTATTAAATAGTCATGGCTTTTTATTCCTGATAAAAATATCTTAACATATCCTCATTGTTGATATTCTGAGTTTGTTTTTAATGATTATAAATTTGAGTTTTCATCATTATTTATATAATTATTAATTTTAAGGTTTATAAAATTAATTGATATACATTTAAGTTCACTAAAATATCTATATTATTAAAAAAACAATAATTTATAATACTAGTAGTTGATTCAAGTGATTTAACACTTATCTTTATTAAATAAAATCTCAAATTTAAACTTTATGAATAAAACACATCTTTATTAATTTTTTTTCAATATTAATTAGCTAACCCATCTAGATGGGATTAATTAAAATCCAATAATATTTGGATATCTGGATTAAAATTAAAAAAAAAATAATAATCGAGAGGGTCCCTTTGTGTGCCAATATATTTCTCGAGAATGGAGTGAAAGTAGGGCACGAAGGAGAGGGTAGAGCCCACCAAGGGATGCTTTTTACAGAAGATATCTGTCTGGAGTCAAGTTGCGAACAACTCACATGATTGGTTACAGCAAATAAAATATAATAGAATTCAAAATACATTACTAGCCATCTTCCCCGATCAGACAATACATTTTTTGATCTTTGAGCTTCTGTGGGGACCCTTTCAGCTTTCATCCGCATATCTGACCCCTTGTTTTGTTGCCCATTATGCCCTCCCCCCTCGCCCTCAAACTCGCATGGTCAAGGACCGTTAGGTAAAAACAGGTTAATTCTTTTTTAACATTTTTTAAATTATTTTAATACACTATAGTAAAAATAAATTTAGAAATTTAAAACATATTATTTTAAAATATAAAATATTAAAAATAAATCTGTTAGTTTAGTCCCCTAACTATTTAAATTTTATTTCAAGCCAAGTCTTGCGGAATTTAAAATCTTACAATTATATCCATTATTACTTTAATTTGAGTGGCTATTAGATTCTACCCATAGAATACAATAGATGACCATAAATTATTTAAATAAAATCTTTATTTCTCTATCGTGTTGAGGGGACTACTTCTTTTAATATTAGAAAAACATTTAGTAAATTAACTTAAATATTGGAACAACACGGTTATTTTTTTTTTCTATTAAGCCGTCCAAAAAGTAGCGAGATTAAGTCTGTGTGTATTGAGATTAAATTATTCCTTTTAATTTGATTAAAAGTATACCATTAATATCTGAATTACAAAGAATCTCAAATAAATTACTTTGTTTTTTTGGAAAAAATGAATAGGTTCTAAATTTGTATTAGCATTGGTCAGGAAAAAAAAATATATTTAAAGAATGTTTGGAACGTGGTATAAATAATGTTTTTTAAAAAATTTAATTTTTTATAAAAAATATATTTTGAATTATTTTAATGCACTAATTTTAAAAATAATTTTTTAAAATTACAAAATTATTTTAATATATTTCAATATAATTTTTTTTTAAATTATTTACAAACACACACCAGTACAGATAATTAATATTTTGCAATGATATCTTTTTGGAGATAAGAAACTGCTTGAGAGTGGAAGGAGAGAAAACATGAAATCCATTATAATTCCTGCACATGAATTTACATGTCAAGATTTTTTAGTGCTCGGGTAGTAATTTAGATTTTATTTTTTAAAATATTTTTTATTTAAAAATATATTAAAATAATATATATTTTTTAAAATTATTTTTAATATTAACATATTATAATGATTTAAAATCATAAAAAAATTAGTTTAAACTAAAAAAATTTAAAAAAATATATTTTTTAATTATAAGACCGAACCCACTCTTAATTTTAAACTAAAATTATTTTCCGACGTTATAATTTCAAAAATCAATCATAAATCTAAGATTGTAAAAAATATGAATTGAGATATACATGTTTTTTAATATCTTTTATGATATTAAAAGAAAATAAAAAAGAAAAAGAAAAAAAGTAACTTTCATAGATATTTTTTAAAGTAATTTTGTTTTGTTAAAATACATTAAAATAATATATATTTTTTTAGTTTTAATATTAATATATAAAAAATAATCTATGAATATAAAATTTTTTTTAAGAAAAACAATTATAAAGCAAATATTCCGACACTCCCAACAAGAAGACAATGCATAGCCCACCCCAACAAACTCTTCAATTTACTTTACTCATTAAAACAAAATACGACTCCTTTAATTAGCACTAAAGTAATTCCCAAAGTCATCAAAACCATTAAATACTATTATAAAAATAAATGGTAATAATTATTAATTATTAATTATTATTAACTCAAATCGAACATCCCCCACTCTCTCCTCCCCTTCCCCACCCTCTCTCTCTACCAAAAATTTTATTCACTCTTATCATTTCATTTCCACACAATTCACTGTCATTCTCCCTCTGCCTCTGCCTCTCTCTCTCTCTCTCTGATAAACAAAGCACAAAGATCATGCCAGTTTTTGCAGAGAACAGCAGCGCACCAGCAGCTATAGCAGACCAATTCAAGCTAAGAAAACCCAGAAGCCAACATGAGCTGCAACCCATTTCGACTGAAACAGATCCAAACCCACATGCTTCCAAGTCATCCAAATCCAACACAATTATCTCCTCCCTTTTCCACTCGCACTCCTCTACAACCCCACCTGACCAATCCAAGAAGAAAGGTGCCACCTTTAGAGGCCTAGGATGCACTGCTGGAGCAGCTCAGCAAGTATCGGTGCCGGCGGTGATAAGGTCATCTGCGGACTGGGAAGGGAAAAAGGTCAAGAAGAAAAAGGGCCATCCAAAAAGAAAGAAAGATAGCTTGAAACTTTGCAGTGACAACAACAATACTAGTAATAGCAATGGTGATGTTAATGGAGATGGTAATTTTGCGAATTGTATGGTTATGCAAGATGTTTGGTGCGGACCTGGAATGGGGTTATCTGGTGCTGATGCTGTTGTTGGGTCGGTTGACTGTGTTGTGGCTAGAAGAAACGTGTCAATTGGTAGAGGAAAGATTGATGGAGGAGAGAAAATTAATCAGAGGGAAAGAGAAAGAGAGAGGGAGAGGGATAGAGAGGTATTTCTGTCAGCATTTGTTTGTTTATTATTTGGAAGCTCAATTTTATTTTCCTCCATTCGTATGCGTGCATATTTTTTGCTGTTTTTTTTTTGTTTGGAGTAATTGAGTTTGCATGATGATTTTTTCTTATTGTATAGAAAATAGAGATTTGCCATTTCTTCTTGTTCTTTCTGTTTGTCATCTTTCTAGGGATAGTGACTTTGTGCCCCTTGTGTTAGTGATAAAATAAGCTGCTTGATCTGGATTTGATACACAGGGGAACTGGTCATTGTTCTTCAATTTTCTTTTCCTTTATTTTTTCGTCTTTTGAAAGCTAAATGGACTTTTCTTCTTCTTTACTTTTGAATTAGCTTGATTGTTGCTTAATTATGTGTGGGGATTCCGATTCTTGGATTTCTTTTCTTTTCCCCTTTTGGTTCCACTCTGTTCCCATTGGAACCCTCAAGCTTAAACCACTGGACTTTCCAAATTAAAACTTAGTATATTTATTATTGTGGTATTTATTACGTATTATTTTTATTAAAGAAGGTTTTGAATGTTCCAATTGAGAGCCGATTAATTATTGGGGAACTATAATTGTTGGGGTTCATTGATTCTTTCCAGATTTCTAGTTGCTTTTTTACCACCTGAAAAATCATATTTCTAGTTTGGAAGACAATCATTATATAATTAATTGAATTTGAATAATATCTTTCGAATTTCATGTTACTTAATTTCATTCCCCTTTTGTTATTAGCAGGCAATTTAAGCAGTCGGTTCAATAGGATATTGAAGTTTTTGAAGGAAACAACAATAAGGACTAACCATTTGTCTCATTATGGTTTTTCAAACGTCTTTCTATTGCCTCCCAAAGAAAACAGAATCTTTATATTTGTATTCAAATTCATGGCTTGCTTGTAGAATACCAACTACTAAAAGATCTTTTCTTTTCTGGGGTCTAATCACAAGGTGAATTGGGTCAGTGAGTTGCTTCTCTCTGTAGTTTGGTGCGGTAGGTTTTAGCTTTTCTTTGTTTTGTTAATCCAGATATTGCTGTCGTATTTGACGTCTGGATAACTTTGTTTTTAATATGGGGCTTTGTTTTTCTTTTAGCCCTGTACTCTCTCTCTCTCTCTCTCTCTCTAACTTGTTTTTTGTGTGTACGTCTGAATTTACGTGGTTACTTGGGTGAATGGCCAAAGCTCAAAGGTGTGGGGAACCCCCACATATTATTTAGGATTTTGGAGTTAGCTAGACGGAGCTTTTGATAAGTACTCTTGTATTTAATAAGAAGCTTATGACGCGTACTATACTATAGTATATTGGAGGTTTTGAACATAAATCTTTTTACTTGCTCTATTTTTTTGGTCTGTTTTTCATTCTCCATACTTGGTGATTCACTGTGTGTATTGATTTGTACTATATTCTCTTATTATCTTTCATTAATGTTGTTGGCAGCGTCCTTGTATAGTTAGGCGGGCAACAGTTAATCCTGAAACTCTTTCATTTCTGGATACTGATCCTGCCTTTATAACATCTCGTCCTGAGCCAGAAGTTTTTGGAACTCGGTATTATCGCCATATTCGACATCCTTCTCCGGATGGACTTGCTGAGGTGTGCCTTAACACTTAAGATCTCAATTTTTGTCTTACTAATGATGGTACTGTGTTTTCTGCACAATTTCCGCGCGCACACTGTCTTACTGCCATTTACCTGCACTGTAGATTGTTTTGTTTTTGTAAGTGATAGATATTGGGAGGGGACGGGGATGACGAGTTGAGAAGCAGAAAAATGAAGTTGGAAGGGTTGTGACGTGACATTGATCTAAATGAACACTTTAAAATGGCTTGGCTTCAAAGTAAATTTGGCTTCAGTAAAGTCCATGATCTTAAACCAAAATTTTGATATATATTCTCCACATATTCGTTGTATTTATCTTTTAGTAAATTTTTATATGTAGCTTTTTTCAACTTATTATTTTTTATTTCTCCATTTTTCAAGTAATTTTATTTCTGTACAGTTATTTACATACTTTATGATTAAGTGCTTTCTAAATTCCTACATTTTTCAGAAAGCAGTGTTGTCTCATATGGAAATAGCTCTCTTGAAGCTTGTGTGAAAATCAGTACATGTTCATTTTGTAACGGATCAGTGAGAGCTACACTATCATTCACCTCATAATTTTTATGGTCACTGCCATGCTATTTAGTATTGATAGTTAATCAGTCAAAGGATATTCATCACCTACCTTGTGCTATCTATTTGAAAATGGCTAAAAGAATGACATGAATTCTGTGCAGTAAGCATTTTAATTTTCCAGCCACTGTTCTTTAACCAGTGGGTTCAATTAAATTTTCTCTTGAGAGGCTCTTTAGCTGATCACCAGTGCTGGCAAATTGCAGATAATGATGCTCCAAAATAGTTTCATCATGGGAGGAAGATTGGATCGATTTAGCAACTGGAGACTAGATATTGATCACATGACATACGAGGTGCTGGGACACCATGATATGTTTTTCCTTTTCTTTTTTTATTATGCTACTTGTTGAATGGTGATAGTCATGGGCTCTGACTATAAAAATATAGCTTGTCTCTTGCAAGTGGCCACTTCATGCATAAATGTTGAAGTTCTGTTCCATACACGAACTCATCTGAAATCCTTGCTTAGACAGATCCACTTGCCAATTATGTTTGGCTTTGATATCTTTTTTGTATCACTCGTATAATCATCACAATTTTTCTGTTTTCATGGTGCAAACAGCAACTGCTTGATTTAGGTGATAGAATTGGTTATGTGAATACTGGATTGAAAGAAGATGAGATCAGCCGCTGTGTTAAGAAAATTAATCCCTCATTCATCAAGGAACTGTCATCACATTTACCCATGGTATTGGAAAAGAAGTGCAGCATTTGTCAGGTGATCCAAAACTTTGGTTTTTTCAAATTATTTGGTTCCTGTTCCTTTTTTATGCCTCCTTTTCATCTGCTGTGCTTTGTTTTGATTTTGTGTTTTGTTCTTGTTTTTGCTCAAATGTTTCTTTATGCAGGATGACTACGAAGAAGATGGTGAGGTGGGAAAACTTGATTGTGGACATGGCTTTCACATACAATGCATAAAGCAATGGCTTGGACAGAAAAATACCTGCCCAGTCTGTAAGACAGAACCGGTGGGTCGAGGCTAGTATCTTCAAACTGCTGCCATTTACCTGTTGGTGTGTATAGATTTCATTTCCTATACGTAATCAAGCATTCATTCTTTGGCCTGAAGCTTCAACCTCCATATGCTTAGAAATCAGAGGCTCATGTTCTTTTTTTTTTTTCCCAGCAATGTCATGCTGATTGAAATTATTACCTTACTGGAATTTGATGGAAATCATTACAGTTTGATAGATGCTTGAAATGGAATGTGCTCAATTCCATAACCCTTTTATGATTTTTTCTGAATGCACCAGATCCTTCTACTCATAAATTATCATTATAGTCTTGGCAGCTATAAGCTCCTAATCGCAAAATTATCTGAACATATATGGAAATTAGCTGGTCCTCACTTCTTTGAATAAAAAGTTTAGACATTTGCGCACCCGTTCCCTTCTTTGGCTGTGGCTTGACACGGGGAGATTTGTATTCAAATGGGGCATGCGAGCCATGGAACCTGATCAATAAGAGGCATTGAACAGAGGAGTGCTACCGCGGTAAGAGTAGTATGTTTCTGCTGGAAGCCGTGAAGAACCAAGTGGAGAGCCTAATCACTCTGCATGAACAAATTTGTTAAAACACGTAAACTGACAAATTACGAAGAGAGAATTCTAAATGTTTATTGTGTATTTTTAGAGGGAGGTAATGCATAAACCAAATCAATATTTTCCTAGTAGCATGGTTTGATCTCTTCTTTCGTGTATATCGAGACAATGTGCGTGGATGCGTTTATGGTTTCTGGGAAAAGGGAGAAGAAAAGGAGAAGGCCACGGAGTATGCAATATAATCATTTGCATTTCTTAAGAAGCAAATTCAAGGGAAGGAATCTCTCAGTAGGAATGATACATATAAGCTATTTGGATCTTCAAATTGGCTGGATTTCACGAAACTGTTTGTTTTTATGGCTCGCAATATTTTTATAAGAATCTGATTTTTTTTTCAAATTAATTTTCTAAAATAAATCTCGAAGTAATTTTAAAATAATATTTTAAAAAAGCTTCTTGATGAGAGTTTCAAGATCCTCTGTTTTTATGAGTTATTTCTTTTTTCTCTTTTAATATTATTCGAAAACTTTTATGTAATTCAATGACACGGGCAGGAGGTTGGTGTCTAGTGTCTACTCTTCATATCATTCAAATAAATAAGTTTAAAATATAAGATTCTTTTCATCATGCAAATAAATATATGTTATATTAAGACTATAAATCAACATAATATTATTTAATGCTCAATGATATTTTTTAGTTATTATATCAATTTAGTAAATTCAAAAGAATTTGGTAAATTCTTCATCAACGCTGTCCCAGTATACAAAATAATTGATTAATTAAGCATGTAATAAATAATTATGAACTCGATTTATATGAAAATTTGGTATGATTTTGTGATGTTTAGATTAAACACATGCTAATTTATTAAGTAGGGGTTGCCTTTTTTGCTATAACATAATAGCTATAACAAACCCCACAAAAAGACAGATAATATGTCGGTATTTATTAGCATTTCTTCATTACATTCCAGTCACCTACACATCTTATCTGTATACAGCTACAACATGCAATTGTACAAATAAAAAAACACTTCTTACATAGTTCCTTTCAGCATGCACGTTCACTCCATTGCTCGTGCGGTCACATCTGCTGTTTCTTGTAAGTAAATTATAAATATACAAGTATGATATTCAGATACAGTAGCTTGAATTCAGGTATACTATCTGCTATAATATGTCCTCTGATTTTGTTGAGACTTGCTGGAGATTCTTCATCAGCTTGCCCCTTGCTTATCGGATAGATGATTTCATGTAGGAAGAATCTAAATAATGTTTTGCGGAAATTGAGTTATATGTCATGTTGAATGAGGAAATTGATTATGCAAGGATACACTTGATTTACAGCCTGTGGAAAAAGAAGAAAACTGCTAAGCACTCGTTATGACATAGGATTTACAGATACAAGCATGGAATGTCATATGATATAATACGTATAACCTTCTTATTAATTCTCAAAAAGCAGGTAAAACCAGAACCTCCAAAAAGAAGTATAAGATTAACTCGTACCAGACGGCCTCCTCCCACTAGATCATAGTGAGCATAATGCGGACCACTTGGCTCTCCAAAAACTCTGTAAGTAACCAAATGCTTTGGAATGACCTTTACTGTTTCTGATCCATTGACATCGTCATAGCCAGAAAGAAACGTGTATGAGAATTACTTCAAAATTTAAAGCCAACTGAAGGTGCATGTAAACCAAATGAAATAATGAGCTACCATATACAGCTTCTGGAGGACATATGAGATCTTGATCCCCTGCAATTGCTAACACAGGAACATTAGTTTTGCCTAGATGATCCTTGTATAGGAAAGATCCACTACGGTCTCGTAATCCACCTTCTTCAAATGCTGTTGTCAGCTGCAATAGAAGCTTTGCTGGTACTGTGCCTGTGGATTATTATGATTGGATTATCTCATACGTGCTATGGAGAAGAGATACAAGTGGAAATGGTGGTCGCTATTGGCATTACCAAAGGCCTAAAATTAAACAGGGAGTTATTTAAGCTAAGAAAAATACATAAATTCTCAAACTCGTTAACAGCAATTTAACAAGAAGAAGAATCAGGGCCAAGACCTTAGAATATAAGTTAGCTAAGATCATTTGCAAACTGGCATACGTGGATAAACAGCATGTGATTAACTCAGATGATTATACTGAAGGATTATTTGAGTGGATATAGATAGAATGAAGGAGCTGCAAGCCTCAGCATCCAGCTCTAACTTGCAAATGAAGTATATGAAACTGATAAATAGAGATAGAGGGGGTAAACTAGGCCACTGTCTACCCCCCAATAATATATGCACTGGGAAAACTGAATGACAATGAATTGACGAAAGGGAAAAAGCTAGAAAATTTAGCAAGGTTATTGCAACCGGCCATACTGCTGATTTTTAAGTTAAAGACAGAAAAGTTTCCACAGCATTAGATCAAGAGAGTGATGGTGGTTCCATGAGTTATATTCAGGGAATTGATCAGAATGTCTTTCTTGGGGGTTGCAGACAGATTAATAGAAGAAACAGAACTTGGCTGTCTCTTTTGATACAAAAAAAAATTAAGTTAGCATACTACATTTTGTACTTACAGAAGTTGTTCAAAACAAGTTTTTCAAGCAACTCAGGATGCATCATGCCAGGTGCAGAAATTTGAGGATTTAACCAAGACAATATATAAGGAGGACGAGATGCAAATGTGTGAACAGCAGAAATTAATGCTCCAAGTGGAATAACAGGAACATTAGCTGCCTTTGCAGGGTCTGCCTGTGCACCATGATGAACAAAAATTAGATCCACAATGTTTTTTTTTTTTTTTTTCCAGTCATATAACAAGAATAGAGAAATAGACTGTCATTTCACTTACCACAGGTAAAAGCAATTTGAGTGATGATTTTGAAGACGTGTAGTCAAGTGATGATCCCAAAGTAACAACTGATGCCAACCCCGAATCCATTCCTTGAAAACCTTAAAATATAACATCATTTGAGCAAAGAAGAAAAGGATTGTTGCACACTTAAGGATACCACCCCTTAAACCAATTTGCAAGAACCCATAGCACTCATCAATTAAACATTGTGTACCATGCCAAAGACAGTTTGGAACTTTGTAAATTGTAAATAAGCAGTTAGACTTAATAGATTATCCCGAGTTGCCAAATACAAAATGTTAAAAGCCATGGAATTACATGCATAATTCCTCAATGTTACTTACATACTCATTCCTGCAAAACTGTAACCTAAAAACCACATGGTTAATCCATTGATGTTGCTTACAAACTCATTCCAGCAAAACAGTAACATAAGAACCAGAATGGTTAGCCAAGCTTTATTGACTTTCACAGGCTCATAAGTAAAACGTGTACTTGATAATTATAGCCTTCATGCATTGAATTTATATATTAAGAAAGATGCTTGAGCTTTTTTATGATCTGTCCACCTTTCTTCAAGAATCAAATTACCAAACATTGCTAATATCATAGTGATCACAAGTCAAATTTCAGGAACTTGCTTGATCTTTATAACCCACAACATATATAACGTATAGTATTCAACAGGTAGATCTGTTAGAAATTTTCTTAACCACAAGCACCTATTTCGACTCTTCACTAGCCTTGAGCTGATCCTAGTTTTTCCACAACTTCTTGTATCAAACAATTATGCTCTTTGAGCAACTACTTTCTCAACAAGCCATTATATTCATGAGCATTTAGGTGGATGGACTACTCGCCCTTTGTTAGTTACTTGCTTCTATGCAATACACTAATAGCAAAATGGCAAGAAAAAGATAACTAATCATGAAGAAACAAAAATATTATAAAAATCAAGCAAAATGTTATAGAAATCTATGTCGATGTTACAAACAGGAGCACACTGTCTCGCATGAAAGCAATGCAGTGCACAATTGTCAGTGGAGAGATATAAGAAATAGTATGGGATCTTACAGCATTGAGACAGCAGTGCATATAGCAGAATACCGCCCATGGAGTGCCCGATTGCAAGCAACTTGCCATCCTTTGGTCTGCATTCAGTCCTTATGTATCCAATCTAAGATTAAATAAATCATCCCGTGAGTATTTAAAGTTTATATTTCAAATGTGGTATGGATTTTTAGAAATGACATTCCAATGGTTGTCATAGACTTAGTAACAGTAAAATCATTTACACTGAAGAACTGCATATTACCACAGCTGGCAAATCATCTTTCAGGTAGTGATCAAAGTCCCAATCATACTTCTCAATGAGATCAACTTGATTCAGGAATTTTTCTAGTGCAGTTGTAAAGTTCTCAGAGAAGCCGAAAATCTGCGGTGCAACTGATCGCTGGCCTTCAATAATATTCACAAGCTTTTGACTTAAATCCCTAATTTGGCATGCAATGACAGAGTTTCTCCCTGCTTATAACAGAACTTGTAAATATTCTCCCATATCATTAAGCATCGAACATAAAAGCACTGGATATAAAGTAAATATTCTTTGAATAACCTTCATCAAAGTATCCGAAGAACCTTTCAGATAAGCGCACAAGAGTTTCCGACAACTTTGATTGTGATTTCTTGGATTTAGATAAAATTTCTGTTATTTCAACCGAAGAAACCTCAGAATCTGCTCAAGAAACCGTCTTAAATATTGAACACAATCCTAGTGAAATTCATCTCTGCTTCAATTGCATAAATAGGTTGCTTACCTTCCCCATGGTCACCCACCAATGCACTCAAACCAGCTCCTCTAACTTCAAGAGTCCATGTATCAAATCCTTGATTAGACATTGAGCGAGCAAATGATGACTGAAAAGAATCACACATCATCATCACTAGACTTAAAAAACAGGGAAGAACGAATGACAAAAGAAATGCTCAGCTGAAAACCGATGAAAAATGGAAGCATAAACCTTTACCTCTTATATTTATAACAAAACACACAAGAAATTGTTGTCCACATAACCCCGTAATTTGCATATTTGAGAAAAACAACTCCAACCCAGTAGTTTTCAAAAGAAACCCAAGTGAGTTTGATCCTCATCAACTTTTTCCATGAATATATACCACATTAACATCTCTAAAAAGTAAAAGAAAAGGAGAGGTGAACCCATTAACATAAACAAAAGAAAGAGCAAAGCTGCACGAACAATAACAAAAACTAAAACAGAAAAAAGGGGTCACCTCAGGAGAGAGATCATATCCAATAGCATTAGTTCCAACCCCAGATAACAGCAGCAGCGGATGGTTCCTTGGCTTTGCCTATGAATCGAAACACATGATCAAACAATTCAAATTTTTTTTTTCTTTCATTGAACAATACAAATGCATCCGCAGCCAATGCCAACACCAATACCTTTGGACAGGGTAAGTAACGCCATAGAGCGAGTTTCCATTCAGAATTAGAAACGGTGACATAGTGGAGCTCATCTGCCGTACATGTATCAGGCTTCTTGTTGTTCTTCTTTGCATTTTTCGTCACAGCCGACCCATTTCCTGGTCTTGTTATATTCCTAGCTGATGAACCTATCCGTAAGATGTTAGGTCTCGGGTCGGATGGAGCAGAGCTCTTGAGGTGATAGAGGGCTGCGACACCGGCAATTCTGGTGGCCGGTCGGATATCCAGTTGGAAAACAGCCACTGCCATTTTATTGTTATTTTGTCAAAAAAATAATAAAAAACTGCTTTATGTTTTCCAGGTTTTGGGTTTTACATTTATTTATATAATCATAATAATAATAATAGTGGAGGTGACATGCCATGATGGATGGCAGATGGTCTAGCTGGACCATATTGATATTTTTCCTTTGGGAGTAGATATTTTCCTGTCCCCTCCCCTGTGACGATAGTATTTACAGATTTTGCCGCCGTTTGGGGAGTTTGTTACAAACGAAAGTTTACTAAAATTCATTTTTTTTCTATTTAAAATTATATTTTTCTATTATTTTATATATTAATATAAAAATAAATTTTAAAATAATAAATTATTTTATTTTAATATATTAAAAAATACACTTTAAAAACCACCATTAAATCTAAATCCACCGGTTTCGGTTTGGACATATCAAAATGTTGATGAAAACAATAACACGTGGTATATGACGTGGCAAGCGGCTGGACAGCGATAAGATTAGATCTGCCCCCCAAACTCGGGGAGAAGAAAAGATTTTATTGTTCGATATTTTATATATATGGATAATGCAAGGGACGTGGCTTGTACACGTGGCGAGTGGGCGGACAAAGATAACAATCAACGTGTTTCCACTAGATTACCGCGTAATTTCCATGTTCACATACAATGCTTGGCTGCTTCATGTCTTATCTTATAATATAATTATTAATTAATTAACAACATTTTAAAGAGGTTTACTTTTACAATATATCACTTTGATTTTACATTCTTAAGTTTTTTTTATATTAGATTTTATTTAGCTTATTTCATGAAAAAAAATTAATAATATAGATTAATTATGAAAAAGAACGATATTTTAAATGAAATTGTTTGTGTTCCTAATATTTTTTAGGAATATATTTAGTGAATTTTATGAGAATTTACATAATATATATATATATATATATATATATATATATATATATATATATATATATATATATGGTAAGTAAAAATGACTTGATTTTGTTTTGTTTAATTTAAATATTTTTATTTAAAAAGCTATTTTAGTAGAAGTTTTTATTTTATTATTTGTTTATTATAGAGCTGGAAAATTTATTTATAAATATTATTAGTTATGTTTTTGGATTATATCATATCTTCTATTCGTTCTATTCAATATTTAATTGTGCTAACCAATATTATTTCAGCAAATATTATTTTAGTAGTGATGATTTATTATCTTATATGATACATAATAAAAAATCTAAAAAGTTTAATGGATGAAAATAAAATTTGAGAGCTGACAATAAAAAATCTTAGTTAAGTTCTCTGCCAATTAAAAGTTATTATTGAGATTGTTCTTACTTAACCTGCCGTTATCTATACTTAATGGGTTTCCTAATTTTGCTTTTCTTTTTTTAGTCGACTTTAACACATAACATCTATCATTTTAACAAAATAAAAATTTTTATACTTAAAAAAAATTCAAATATCTAACTCTTAATTAATATTATTAATTAATTTGACTTTTTCATCAATTTTAAAAAAATATTTTGAGGTTATAAAATTAAAATTTAATTAAAAAACAATTAATAAATTTATATGACTTTAATATTATATTTAAAATATTTAAATTTTATAAAATAATATATATAAATATATAATATAATATTTTTTTCCTTATATAGTTATACCGGAAGTGACCATAAATTTATATATTAGATAAAATTGTAAAACAAATAAAATATTTATAAGTTATTTTACACTTTATTTTTTATAGTATAACTAAAAACTAGAAATTATTTTTTAATTTATTTTTTATAACACTATTAAATATAAAAAAAATAAGCTACATTCTATAAATTTATTTTTCATGAATTTTTTTAAAAAATAAAAACTATATTTTAGAAAATAAACAAATAAACATGAAGTAGTGTCCCATATTCAAGGCCAAATGAAAAATTAAATTAATGTAGATATCAAGGAAAGTTAATTAAACCTTGTATGGAGGACTCAAATGTGACAAGCATATACCATAGTTTGACAAGCAGATTTATCCTCCCCCAACAAAAGAACAGACGCTGCCATGATCGAGACAACCAAGCTTAATTACGATAAATGGATGCAAGTCTTACAAGGGAGAAGAAAATCATTGCCCAGCTAACCAGGAGTACGAAACAGATTGTCTTATAAAACGAATTGATGAAACAAAACACTGAAAACCTCGAGAAGCTGCAGAAAGAAGAAAGAGTAGAGAGAATGCGACTCCAAAACTGGAAAATTCATTGCTCTCAAGTTTCTTCCTTCATTTTATATTCAAATACGATTTAAATGCTCTTTATAAATTAAGGATAAACTTTTCATTTATCTTTTTTAAAAATTGATAAATATAATTTTTTTAGTGAGATTTTCAAAACTAAATCGATCATGTTCTTTATGAAAATAGAGCCATAAATTATGAATTGCACGATACACGTCTCCATTAGGATGTGTCTCAAGAATTAATAAAAGATTATATAAAGACTCTTTACTTAGACCATCCTTAATGAATTGTATTTTATCTTAACGGTTTATAAATACCATTTCTAAGGAACATATCATGCATTACAAGTCCATTTGACACATTGATGATAGACTTTCAGTCGTTTTGCACAACGTTTCTTGCAAAATTGCTTTTATCTATCCTAGACATGTATGAAATAAAAGAATTGGAAGACTCACCTGATAATTGGATATTTGCTTTAATGAGCCAACGAATATTTTTAGAAATTTCATGGTTCATTAATAACCTCAATTTTGCACACTTAACTCGGTAAATTTTTATAATTGTATTTTGAGGCAAAACGAGAAAATAATTTTTTAATTTTTCAAGAGTTGTGTTCATTTTTAGATAAAAAGTGGAAAAGAGGTGTAAAGAAAAGAGAAGGAACAAGGATTTGAACAAATATATACACAGATATCAATTATCATGGGAAACTAAAAGAACCGACTTAAAAGTCATAGAATACCATTATCCACCATTTGACCAGGGTTGAAGAAAGACTTGAAAACATTGTCACTCTTTAGATTTTTGATATCACATGCCCCATTTGGATACACATATTTTATAATAAAAGGACCACTCTATCATGGTTTTAGCTTCCTAGAAAATAAATGGAGTCAAGAATTATAAAACAAAACTTTTTGACTAGTATTAACTTTTTGATAATTTTCACAAGTTTTGTAGAATGCATGCATGTCATTGAACATAGTGGACTAATAAAATCTATTTTGTAAGATTTTTATAATTGTCTATTTTGATGAGAAATGACCGTTATATACTTCAAAATGATAAAATTTAATGACACCACTTACCACATTGTCGGGAATGCATCTTCAAGATGCACATTCCTCGATTCCACTAAAGACTGAAGATGCACTCTATTAAAATGTTTCCAGGCTTCACAATCAAAAGGATGCGTCATCACTCCATCCACCACATTATATAAATGATGCCATGCTATATGCTTAGTAGTTTTTGGTGATATGAATAACCATTACAATTTATATGTGACACGACGAAAAGATTGATATCTTCTCCCAAGTATAGGAGTGTCGAAGTAATAAATAACCCGGCAAGACCGGGGTCGAACCACAAGGAGGTTAATTGTACAAATTATAAATAATAACAATAACAATAACAACAACAACAACAACAACAACAATAATAATAGTAATAATAATAATAAAAAAAAGAAGGAGAAGAAGAAGAAAAAGATAAGAACTTTGAGATGAAATATTAATGTAAGGATTAAACAATGATAATAACAAATATCAAGGTTAGAGGTTCCACTAATGGTATGTGAAACAAGAATAGTATAAACTCTTATTATTCATTTGGAAACCACACATAAAGGAGGTTCCAATCAGATTATAGATTGTTAATATGATTACATTTATCATCTTATTCGATTAATGCTAATACTTGTAAATCTTGTCAAACATTCATGATTATAACTTATGTTAACAACAAATCAAGTTCCTTTCATAGCTTAGGTGTCGGTTATACCATACAGTATGAGCTATGAAAGTGCCAAACATTTGTTGTACCAAGTGTTATACAACATAAATCAAGATTATTCATTTAACAAGTAAAGTATTAAAGAGTGAACAAGATAACAAATACAAAACATGTTAGTATTAAACATTAAAGTCCATATTAAGTTTACACTATACTTATTCTTACACCATTAGTGTAACTTTTTCACCTTGACATAATAAACTTAACTAAACATAATGAAAGAAACAAAAATAAATAAACAAAATAAAAACATAAATAAGACAAAAGTTAACTAAGTAAATGAAAGGAAATGAAAGGTATAAACTTGATATTAATGAAAGCAAAGCATAAACATTACAAAAAATATAAAAAAAAGAAAGCAAGAGCATGATCTTGCTTTAGAGACCAAGATGCCTAAATGCATGACAAATGCCTCCTTTTATAGGCTAAAATTGAGAACAATTGATTTGATGACTAATTAATAAGTGGATGACCAACTATTGACTTGGTGACAATCTTTATCTTATCTTGTCTGCCCAAAATATCTTTGATAACATCAAAATTGGAGCCACTTAAAAACATGAAAGTTGTAGCAAATTGTCTATGATTTTTTGTGTAAAAAATTCAGGTCATTTGGACTTGTAGAACTCTAAATATAGGCTAAACACTGAACAATGCTCGAGTTGGAAGACAGATTCAGACCTATTTGTTGTTGCTCTAATTTGGACTTGAAAATTGCATTTTTAGATCTTGGGCTTTATTTAAAAGTTGTAGGACTATGTCTTACCTTTCCATCGATATAAAGTAGACCTAAATATGAGATCTACAGTTCCAGATATGATCCAATTACTGAATAACATTCTGGTTTGGATTGCACCGACATCTTTGTCCTTTCAATTTCAGTTCTTAAATTCAGCGATCAATCCTTTCATTTATGTGATAGGCCTGCACTTAAAATAAACATTTACCATAAATTAAATGTATCTTATATTATTAGATATGTTATTATAAAATATGCTTTAATTAAGGAGTTATTGATACTTCAACTGCAAAATGATGATACAAAACCTTGGTAAAAATGAACTTTTAAGTATTAATCATTATTTGAACTTCTAGAACTCAAGATATGGGCTGAACATTAAACTGTGTTTGGGCTACAGAATAGATTTGAACTTCTCTGTTGTTGCTAAAATTTGGACTTCCAAATAGCAGAATTGAGTCTCGCATTCCTATGAATGTTTTAGGTCTTTATCTTAGCTTTCTAGTTATAGAAACCAAATTAAAATCCAAGATCTACAGCTCTAGATATGATCCAATGACTGAACTATGTTCCAGTTTGGACTAAACCAACATTTCTTTTCTAAAGTTGGCTCTCCTTTTATCTTCTCAATTTTAGTAGTTAAATTCATCAATCAATCCTTTTATTTATGTGATAAGCCTAGATTTAAGATGAATATTTACCATAAATTAAAGGTATCTTATACTTATTAGATATGTTATTATAAAATATGTTTTAGTTAAGGAGTTATTGATACTTCAAATGCAAAATAATGATATAAAACGTTGATAAAAATACACTTTTAAGTACTAATTACACTATCCAACCAGCTTATTACTTGTCTATAGTAATTAACATGTTAAAATAGAAAAATAATTTATAAGTTCCACAGAGCAAGACATTTATCAATCAACTTCTATTAATCTATCCAAATAAATAAACTCTTATTTAAATTATATATCTGCTTTATACTTTTTAAAGAAAATATTAATAAACCTTTTTTTTATGTGCTCAATGTATGAAAACATAGTTGATGAGGCTTTTATTGGGAGAAAGCAATATTATGTTCTAATATTTTTCTAAATTTAACTTTTTTGGGTTTGGATTGTTATCTTTTTTTTTTTGTTTTCTTTTATACATATACAGATAATAAAATGCATCTTTAACCCATATAATGAGCTTTCAGCTAATGACTCCTAGACTAGTTTGTCTTAGAGCATTACGTGTTGAGACACTCCCACATGTTTAGTAACTTAGGTTGCAGATACTGATACGTAGATAGTGTAATGTTTGATTCCCTTAAAATTTTCTCTTTAACCCATGTAACAACTTTGGGCTAATAACTCCTAAGTCAGTTGACTTTAGGGTATTAGGTGTTAAATCATCTTTTCGGGCTTAATTGCTTAGGTTAAGGAGGCTATGAAACCAAACTTATCTATGTTTTTATTTAATTATATTTATTATCATTTTTTGGTAAATTATATACTATCCTTTTTTTTAGTTGTTACCTTTAAAAAAAGAACATAAATAATATAATAATCCAATATGCAACTCATAATCATATGTTAAAGTATGTGTGTGAAAATAAAGGTTTATGAATACTTGTTTAATAAGTATATGAGCAGAATCAATTGATAATAATGTGAGGGTTTGTAAACCTAAATATTTTAAGAGAAGTATGTGATTGACCTTGTTATGAATATTGCAAATAACCACTGAAAAATATTTACCAAGATGCATCTCAAAAGTCAATAAATTCCTCCTTACTTTACCATCATAGTAACAGTTTTGTTAAATGGTTTTAATAATAGAAAAAATAGAGTTATTTTTTTTATAATGTCAATTACTACCCTTTCCCCCCAACCAAAATGAGACATTGTCTTCAATGTTCTAAGGTAAAAAGATAGAGTATAAAACATATCACCTAAAATAATGAACATTGACAATCCTAAAACATACTTAAATAAATATAAGAAAAAAAACAAAATAATATGCTATTAATAAAACAAAAAGGCACAAGATTTTACAAATAAATGCTTAAATTGTAATTGTTATTGTGGCTCACATCTTCCTTTGATTTTACATTCAAGAATGACTTAAATACCCTCTATGAATCGAGGATAAACTTCCCATCTAGTTTTCTTAAATAGTGAAAAACATGGTTTTTTTTAGTCAGATTCCTAAGACTAAATTAATCATGTTTTTTTTTTTTATGAAAATAGGACCATAAATCATGAATTGCATGATGCACATCTCTACTAGAATGCGTCTCAAGAGTTAATAAAAGATTATCTAAAGACTCCTTACTTAAACCATCCTTAATGAATTGTATTTTTATCTTCACGATTTATAGATACCATTCCTAAAGAACAATATTATGCATTTCAACTCCATATGACATATTGGTGACAGACTTTCGTTCGTTTTGCATGATGTTTCTTTGCAAAATTACTTTTACCTATCCCACACATGTATTAAATAAAAAAAAATTAGAAGACTCACTTGATAATTGGACCTTTGCTTCAATAAGCCAACAAATATTTTTAGAAATTATATGGTTCATTAATAACCTCAATCTTACATACCTAGCTCGGTAAATTTTTATAATTACATTATGAGGTAAAATGGAAAAATACTTTTTTAATTTTTCAAGAGTTGTGTCCATTTTTTAGATGAGAAGTGCAAAAGAGGTGCAAAGAAAAGAGAAAGAACAAAGAATTGAATAAATATATATATAGATATCAATTACCATGAGAAACCAAAAGAATCGACTGAAGAGTCACAGAGTACCGTTATCTATCATTTGACTGGGATTGAAGAAAGACTTGAAAACATTGTCATTGTTTGGATTTTTGATATCATAGACCCCATATGGATACATGACACGACTAAAAGATTGATGTCTTCTCCCAAGTGCAGGAGTGTCGAAGTAATAAATAACCCGGCAAGACCGGGGTCGAACCACAGGGAGGTTAATTGTACAAATTATAAACAACAATTATAAAATAACAATAACAACAATAACAACAACAACAATAGTAATAATAACAATAGTAATAATAATAATAATAATAATAATAATAATAATAATAATAATAATAATAATAATAATAATAATAATAATACTAGTAGTAGTAGTAGTAGTAGTATTACTAATAATAATAATAATAATAATAATAATAATAATAAAGAGAAGAAGAAGAAGATGATGATGATGAGAACTTAGAGATGAAATATTAATGTAAGGATTAAGCAATAATAATAACAAATGTCAAGGTTAGAGGTTCCACTAATGGTATATCAAACAAGTATAGTATAAACTCTTATTATTGAATTGGAAACCACACACAAAGGAGGTTCCAATCAGATTATATATTGTTAACATGTTACATTAGTCATCTTATTCAATTAATGCTAATACTTGTAAATCTCGTCAAGCATTCATGATTATAACTTATGTTAACAACAAATCAAGTTCCTTTCATAGCTCAGGTGTCGGTTATACCATACATTATGGGCTATGAAAGTGCCAAGCATTTGTTGTACCAAGTGTTATACAACATAAATCAAGATTAATCATTTAACAAGCAAAGTATTAAAGAGTGAACAAGATAACAAATATAAAACATGTTAGTATCAAACATTAAAGTCCATATTAAGTTTACATTATACTTATTCTTACACCATTAGTGTAACCTTTTCACCTTGACATAATTAACTTAGCTAGACATAATGAAAGAAAGCAAAATAGATAAACAAAATAAGAACATAAAAGCTAACTAAGTAAAGGAAAGGAAATGAAAAGCATAAACTTAATATTAATAAAAGCAAAGCATAAACATTACAAAAAATACAAAGAGAGAAAGGAAGAGCATGATCTTGATCTGGAAACCAAGATGCCTAAATGCATGGCAAATGCCTCCTTTTATAGGCCAAAATTGGGAACTATTGATTTGATGACTAATTGATAAGTGGGTGGCCAACTTTTGACTTGGTGACAATCCTTATCTTCTCTTGTCTGCCCAAAACGTCATTGATAACGTCAAAACTGGAGCCAGGTGCAAACATGAAAGTTGTAGGCAATTGTCTCAGCTTTCTGGTGTAAAAAATTCAGCTCATTTGGACTTCTAGAACTCCAGATATGGCCAAAATACCGAACAGTGCTCGGGCTGGAAGACAGATTCGGGCTTCTTTGTTGTTGCTACAATTTGGACTTGATAATGGCCTTTTTAGATCTTGGGCTCCATATGAAAGTTGTAGGCCTATGTCTTACCTTTCCATCCATATAAATTGGACCTAAATCTGAGATCTGTAGCTCCAGATATGGCCCAATTACCGAACAGTGTTCCGGTTTGGATTGCACCGACATCTCTTTTCTAAGTTTGGCCATCTCTTTATCCTTGCAATTTAAGTTCTTCAAGTCATCAATCAATCCTTTCATTTATGTGATAGACCTGCATTAAAAATAGACATTTACCACAAATTATAGGTATCTTATATTATTAGATACATTATTATAAAACATATTTTAGTTAAGGAGTTATTGATACTTCAAGTGCAAAATGATGATATAAAACCATGATAAAAATGCACTTTTAAGTACTAATCAATACACATGTTTTATAATAAAATGACCACTCCATCTTTGTCTTAGCTTCTTAGAAAATAAATGGAGTCGAGAATTATAAAGCAAAACTTTATGACCAGTATCAACTTTTTGATAAATTTCACAAGTTTTGCAGAATGCACGCATGTCATTGAACATGGTGAGCCAATAAAATCTATTTTGTAAGATTTTCATGTTGTCTTCTTTGATGAGAAATGACCCCCCACATACCTTAGAATGACAAAATTTAATGATACTACTTACCTCATTATCAGGAATGCATCTTGTTGCTACACGATGTTGGGTGACGACTCCACTCTTTTATTTATTTAAAAAAAAAAGATTTTTCTTGAGTGAGAGAAATGAAGATTTTATTGGAGTCGTCATCTAGTAATTTGAGGGAACTAGAAATCTTAAATTAGACATTGGTTCCAGAGATTCAGGTATTGGGTTAGTTATGATTAAGGGAAAGTAGACATCACCCTTAAAACATCCTTTTAAGAGAAAGGTTACCCTTACTTATTTGTTTTTTTATTTGATTCAAATGATATTATATTTTGAACTTATTTGTAATTTTTTTTTAAAGATGGTTAATGTTGGTCCCTAAAAATAGGAGACATATCAAAAAATGACATCAATCTCTAAAAATAGGAGACTCATCTAAAATGTTGATATTTAACCCTAAAAGGAGAGTTACGTCTGAGTTACTAAAGAGAAAAAATGGAAATAATCCATATTTTATATTTAAACTTTTGACATCGATCCTTTTCTTTAAAGAAAAGAGACGTGTCGACAAACAATGTTTGTAGAAGATGCGTCAAAAATAAAAAGAATGACATCAGTCACTAAAAATAGGAGACTCGTCTAAATATTGACATTTAACTCTAAAAAGAAGAGTTACATCTGAGTTACCAAAAACAAATAATGGACATAATTCATATTTGTATTTAAATTTTTGACGTCGGTCCTTTTCTAAAAAAAGAAAAGAGGTGTGTTGACAAACAATGTTTGTAGGAGACATGTCAAAAAAGTGAATGACATCAGTCCATAAAAATAGAAGACTCATCTAAAATATTGATGTTTAACCCTAAAAAAGAGAGTTACATCTAAGTTACCAAAAACAAATAATGGACATAATTCATATTTGATATTTAAATTTTTTGATATCGATCCTTTTCTAAAAAAAAGATGTATCGATAAACAATATTTATTTATAAAACAAAAATTATTTTTATATCATTGAGAAATGGGTATAACCATACTTGAGAATTGGGCTTTGGACCCACGAACGATGACATGATAAGATCTGTGTTGGACCCACATCGTTATTCCTTTTATATATTTTTTTGTTTACAACATGCAAGAAAATTTACAAATACTTAGATATAAAAATATGAAAAATACCATTAGGAATCATAAAAAATTACCTGAGTGCCACCGTATAGGTAAAAGACTTAAATACCCTTGAATTTCTCAGAAAATTATTAAAATGCCCCTGATGGCATATGTAGCTCACTCGCAGTCACTATTGGAGGTGGTGAAATTTTTTGGCAAGGTTT
This sequence comes from Populus pruinosa, assembly GCA_026413675.1. Classification (NCBI taxonomy): domain Eukaryota; kingdom Viridiplantae; phylum Streptophyta; class Magnoliopsida; order Malpighiales; family Salicaceae; genus Populus; species Populus pruinosa. The sequence continues at coordinate 8,169,401 of JANKMR010000020.1, forward strand.
CCGGTCAAAGAATGGTTGATTCTGGTAGATTTGATGGAGAGGATTCTGATAACGATGGTTTAGATGGCCTTTGATTGCTGATGAAGGAGAATCAACAGTTAGAAACTTCGGGTGGTCGAAGAAGTTGCAACCTTTTTCCAGCTAAACGAGGCGGAGAGGGAGATGAAAAGTCCCTAAGTTTTTCTTTATAGGAGGTTATTAAGCTTTTTATGGTGGTTTAGAGGCTTTAAACGACTGGAGGTGGGAGATCGAATGAGAAAGAGAGAATCGCCGGTGAGAGGGAAGAGAGAATTTGAGGTTTTGCTACGGTGTAAACTTTAGTATGGTACACCAGTGCAGTGGAAGGTTTTGAACCATTGGATTGCGGATGAACTAATCATTCAATTGTGATTGGCTTGATTTGCAAGTTGATCGGATGATCTGGATGGCTGATCTTTGATCTGGTGTGGCCGGTATACCGAGTGCTTGGTACATCTAATGACGTGGTGCAACATGATAGAAGGACAAATTATTTTAAAGGCTGAGATGGATTTGAGTTTTAATTTGGTGTGGTTAGCCTATTGTATCCTATTAAATTAAATGCTCAGAACTAAACACTATTGGATCTAATGGTTATGATATTTTTGGTATTTTTTAAATTATTTTTTTAAATCAATATTTTACTCGCTAGAGGAAAAGGTAAAAAAATCCTAAATGGATACCTTTTTTCCTCCCTCTTCTAGTGAATTTTCACTGGATATTTATAGCCAATAATGAGAGGACATGAAAATCTCATAACAGGGGCATGCTCTGCTTTAAAGAAAAATTCCATTGTTATAACTACCCCGCCTACCATCGGCATAATTGCTTTGCCTAATATGATAAAAATTTTGTATTATTGATTTTATTTTATTATATATAATAATAAATATTTATGGGGGTAAAACTAAAAATTCAAATCAATATTAGAAAAAGCTCAGTTCAACCGCTAAAAATCAATTTTAATTGTCAAAAATTATGTTGTAACACTAAAAAAAATTTCTATGGGTATCAACTCAGTAAACTAGGTTTTTGACAAAAAATAACAGTTTTGACCTAAAATAGCACGAAACTCATTTTTATCCTAGTCAACATGGTTGGATCTATATTGACTCGATGAACTCGGTTTTGATCGAAAATGATGGTTTTGATCCGAAACTCATTTTTTAGCCTAGTTGACATAGTTTGACTCATATCGATTTGGTGGAATTTGTTTATATAGAAAGATGCGGTTGACCCGAGAAAAAAATATTTTTAAATTTTAAACTTTTTTCTTAATTTTTTTTAGATTTTTTATGAATAATAAAATAAAATAACATTCGAGAAAATTTTAGTGAATCCAAAATTGGGTTACAACGCATCTTTAAGATGCACATTCTACTAAAGACGGAGGAGGCTCTTTATTAAAATGTTTACAGGCTTTACCATTGAAAGGATGCACCGTCACTCTATCTATCACATTATATAAATGATATCATGCTACATGCTTAGTAGTTTTTGATGATATGAATAACCTTTGTAGTTTATGTGTAATTGAGAAGTATATAAGTTTTCTATATGCAATAAGTGTCCTTCGCTTGCCACTTCTAGATATATAACAAACATGCCCATATATTTTGCACTCGATTAATTCTGTATTTTCAAGGTATAATGTGCAAAAGTTTGGACCCATGCCAATTTTCTAGTATTATAAGCCAAGGGGTTTCATTAAATATTTAGTGGTATAAATGTTCTCTTTCAACCTATTCCCTTAAAGTAAAATGCTTCTTATCCATTTGAAAATTATGTCACAACTAACCACTCACCTATAATCTTACTTAATAGTGAAAACTTGTGGAACAACCTGTAATTTATTATGATTTATGCACCGTAACGGTTTGTCAGAGTCTTTTAAAAGATTAAAAAATTTGGTCACTTCTACATTAAATTCTTCATCTACAATTAGATACTAACCAAGATAAACCTTATTCATTCTCATTATATTTATAACATATTGTTATAAGGATTACTATTGTCATTTACAACTTCATGCAATTGTTAGAACTAAAAATTGACCTCACTATCCTTTTTACTATGATCTTGTGAGGAACATATTGTTCTCAATGATTTTTTTTTTTGTAAAAGATGTATCATTACAACAATTGGAATATATAAAATATTTTTACACTTCTTACATGGACATCTATTACTACCTCCATTAATATTTTTTGGATTAGATAGTGTGTAATTAATAAAACCCTGAATCCCTTTACAATAATTCATTTTACGCAACCTTTCGGGTGAATTTTGATATATCTATAAATAAATTACCATTACTTATATCAAATCTATATAAAATATTGATAAAAACATATATTAATTATGAAATATTTTTGTTGGTGTTTACCAATGGATATTGCAAAGGCATATTCAGTCAGAAAAATTCATTGTAATCTATCGACAAAAATATTTCATTAATGGGTTCGTTTGTATTTGTTTCTAGTATTGTAAATGAAAAATGAAAACAATTTCTAGAACAATATCCTTTTAAGTAAAAAATTTTCCAAAACAAATTTTATTAATTTGGTTTTTTACAAAATGAAATAATCTAAGTTTCTTTTGTTTGGAAAAAAATCATCTTTCATTCTTATTTTATTTAAATTCAAATAAATTGTTATCATTATTTTTATTGTTTAATTCTTATTTTAATTTAACTTAGGCACGTAGGATTGTTGTCACCCAATACATAAGATAAAATTTCAAGAACACTTGGTTGATAAAATTTTAAAAGTGGAAACACTTAAATAAAAAAATATTATAAATATAGAAAAATATTAATGTTGCAAGTATATTTGAGGTGTATGGCAGCTTGCAAATATGTCACATAAACATGATGTGTGATGGATTCTAAATGAAATATTTGATTTGAAAAAATCTTAAAAGTTCTGGAAACAAAAACAAAAACAAAAACAAAAACAAAAACATTAGATTATGAAAAAAAACCTTTGTATATCAAATATACATATAATAATCTAAAAAATATATGACTCTAATTGCAACAACTATCTCATCAAGTCTCTTGCTATTGAGATCGAACTTACAGTTGCCAAAAGCTAAAGAAATGAATAGTATTACTATTCTACTTCACTTATTGTTATATTGATTAAAAAGTTATGAAATATGAATAAAAAAATATCAAATTTGATTGTAGATTGGATTTTATCACTTGAACAGAATTTATTACTTGAACGTGAATGATAAATGAAAGGTATAAAACATTTATATGATACAAGAGCCTTAAAACAAGAAATGAGTGAATAATTACCTTGAATAAGATAAGTGGATAATTATAAAAGTTATTTTAAATTTTCTTATTTAAAAAAAAAGCAAGGCAATTAAAAGAAAAACAACTTAACAACTCAACAAAACAACAATAATTACATTGTAGTTCAGTAAAGGCCACAAGATTTTCAAAACCTGTTTATTAAATAAACATTAATAAACATGTAATTGTAGGCAATATTTTATAAATAATAAAATAATAGACAATAACTCTATAAACAATAGTTAAATAGGCTTGTAATTTTTATTTTATAACCAGTAAATTTACAATTTTAATTTCATAAACTAAAAATAACAAAAAAAAGTTCTATTATCTTGGAATTCCAATTAGTAAATATAATTGGAATATGAATCACTCTATAAATAAAAATATTCAAATTGTTTTAATTATTTAGTTATTTTTTTAGTTGTTCAATTGTTAGTATGAAAATATATTTAATCATATTATATTTATATAACTCTTTAATATAAATTTAGAATTAAATTAGTTAACTTGGAATTTCAATCTTAAATTGCAAAATCCTCCTAATTAGGACAAACATAAAAACATCAAACACCGAACATCTTATTGGATGATCCTGCGTGCTCAACTCGTATCGAATCTGAGCTCCGGAAAGGTATCATAATTCAGCCGAAAAAATTCCTTTCATTTCATCGACTAAAACTTATCCTACTTCCTTTTGGTTGATGATTCAACCAAGGAAAGGATATGTTGTGCAATTTGTGAAGAGGCATCAGGCTTTGCAGCTCTCAGGGCCCTTTCTGACATCTCTGCTCTCAAAGCATCATCGCCTGTACTAGCAACCACACGACAAACTCATTAAATACAAAAGAGCAAATCAACTTCAGCAATAAGAGAATTTCGAGAGCAGCTAAGTGAGATCTTGGCTTCTAAGAGCTCGAAGAATATTAAAAGAAAACATAAAAATGATTTTGTAACATCCATCTTATTTGCCAATGAAGTTAGCATGTTTCAAGAAATCACTAACTCGGAGAGAAATTGCATGGTATCAATAGACCTGGTCAGGAAGAATCTATCAGTTAACTGTTTGAAGTTTATTGCACACCAACGGATGATCTTACTTGATACCAAAAACTTTTGTTGCTTTCCGGCATTTATAGTTTTAATGCGCCTCCATTATCTTGTTGCTCAGTGATTTCTCCACCAAGGCCATTTCTTTAAGAATATTTTGAAGTTATATATCAACATCTCAAGGAAAGAGCAGACAATTACCCTTGCTATCATTCTGGCTGATTCAAATATATATATATATATATATATATATATATATATATATATATATATATGTATGCTGAAATCATACATACAAAGATCATGAAATTCGTTGTAGCTAACTAACAAATGTCTTTCATATATTTATTAGTGATAAAAAATTACAAGGCTAAACAACTAACAACTTGGAAGCAACGGAGGAAAATTAGCAGTCATGAATTTAGATCCAGTGCATCACAAAATGCTGGGACTAGCGGTTTGATTATTTTAAAATATTTTTTATTTGAAAATATATTAAAATAATTTTTTATTTTTTAAAAAATATTTTTGATATTAGCACATTAATATGATCTGAAAATACTAAAAAAATATTAATTAAAAAAAATAAAAAAAATTTAAATTTTTTTAAAATACTTTCAAAACACAAAAACAAACAAGACGGCACGCTGCTATTAAATTATGCAAAGTGCTTTTTAGAGTAGGATGGTAAAATAACACTATGGACTCGCATATACTGATACAACATTACTCAGAGCAACAAATCAAATATACCTAATATCTCTTCAATTGCAGTTCCCAGAGTTGTAGAATCAAGTTCATCTTCAGTTATAACCCTTGTGCCTGCTACATCTGCCATCAGAGAAGCATTTTTGAACTGATGTCCTTCTGCTACATCTGGTGATGGTATCTACAAGGAAGAAAATGCTTCTCATATGTAGTTCTTGAGATACAAATTAAACTCAGGGTGCCACAGAGTGCAGACAATTGAATCAGGAGTCATATATAGAGAATTTGGTAGCACATGCTACCAAGTGGTGAAAGCAATGCCAACATAGCTGCATATTAGTGTACGCGTGGAGACATTCTGGAATTCAGCATATATAAACAACAAAATCGAACCCCTCAAATCATAAATGTTCATAATTTCGTACTAAATTGTCATCACACACTTCTTTCTAACCTTTAGGTTGCTGTGCTAACATGTCTTTGTCCGCTGCTCATTATCATACAACATGAACCTTGTTCAATTACATGATGAAATTATATCAAATGACTAGGGTCTGTAGATCATTTGTTAAAAACCATGTCAGATATCCATTTTAATTTCTTAAAATCATGTATCTGTACACTTAACTGGATGCAGTTTTATTGAGAAGAATGCTTCTGGTTTTAGATTCTCGAAGACATGAACAGAATAAACCGTTACAAGGCCCTAGATTTAACTAATTCAATCACACACAAGAAACATAAATTAAACAGAGAATTAGTTGAAAAGAGGGCAAGGACTACAATCAGAGGACATATTGCATTTCTCATGTGACTGCTAAACCGTTTGTTAATTCATCCTGTTCCTTTCTAACGAGTTTAGAAATTGCTGGCTGGTATTCTTGTAAAGTTATGACAGAATACCAAACCACATGTCCGCATGTCTTCTCCAACATAGCTCCTAGTTTGACAGATCATTTTTGTTAAGCATATATTTCTCAGAATAATGCAATTATTAAATGTGTTTATTATCCGACAATGGTTTTCATCTTATGGTTTATATCAGTATCACTGCAACAGAAAATGTAAGGATTGGAAAAATTTGCTAGTGCCTTATTGAATGTCTACTAATTCGTCTCATATCCAAATATGTAAAGTTTGAAAAAACAAATGCTCATCAGTGTAAATTCAAAACAGAAAAGAACCATTTTGTTTCATAGAGGCCATGGCTAAGCAAAGTAACCTGCTTTACTAAATCTCACAGTCTTGATAAGCTGCGGAACCTAGCAATTTTGAAATGTTTCAAACTATTACACTATTCACTAAAGCAGAGACTAAAGCCTTGTTCCACCAAAGTTTCCTCAAAAAAGAAAAGGAATGAAAATTTCCTTATTTACCAGAATAGCAGATTTTCCAGTGGCCAAGATCTCAGAGCAAGTCATTGCACCTGCTCTAGAAACAATGAGGTCTGCAGCAGCATATGCCAAATCCATTGAATGCAAGAACCTGTATAATTTCATAACTACATCAGATTCAAGAGAACACAAAATGACTGAGAACACAACATTAGACCAGTGCTCTGAGATTCATTGATGAATAATAGTCAAATCCATATTTGACAAGCTTATTCAGATTCCAGAAAAATTGAAGCAATGATATAAATTTATCAACAAAAATCATAACAGAATAGCATATTAATACAACTTCCAGACCAATTGAAGCGAATAAACTATATTTACACCTACCAGAACTTCGAGGAAACAGATAAAAGGGCCTATTGACTTACAGTAGGAAAGAACGACTGATAAATTAAGCATGCATTCAAATAAGGAGACTCGTAGTCATTATTGAATCTCCTTTGGGTTCAGTATAGCTGAGGCACTTTAATTCACAAATTCTCCTAATTTGAGGGCTGTAGTGACATCAATTTTGTTCAGGGAAACATGCCAGGGGTCAACTTATTTATCTCATCATCTATTTCATATCTAACTTTTCTTTATGTTTATGCGATTCCTTTCTTTAATTTCGCAGGACTGGACGAGTTTAATTTTTTTTTTTTCTGTTAGACAAGTTCAACAAGCACAGGCCAGCTCATTTGGGTCATGGAGGTAGGTTTATCAGTTGAGAACAGGTAAAATACTAGTAATAAACAATAAGTTCCTTCCCATTGCAACTGGATATTGCTAAAGCACAAGAATATCCATTTGAGAACATAAAATTTCTAAAGATGCCCTTTGTTATAAAATTTAAAACTATAACAAAAAACACAGTGAGACATTATCATCGCAAAAACGAGAACCAACATCTTAGAGATTTAAATCCATCAACCCATTCATAGAAAGAATGACAGGAACTTACGGCTTCAAAACCAAGTTTGAATGATTTCTTACAAGGCTCTCCATCTCATTATAAGACTCCACACCAGTTTGCCATATAATATACCAATCCTTATGCTCCAATAACATTTGACAATAAACATTCAGCAAAGCAATGTTAATAGCATTAGCCCCCAAAGACCCTCCAAGCACTAAGATGACCTTAGCCTCCTCCCCAGCCATTGGAAAGAACTCCAGCCTTGCCACTGCCTTGGAAACAAACTGCCTCAAAGACAGCCTCACAGGATTCCCAGTCACCACACAGTTATGCTTTTTCGGAAAACACTCAATTGTTGAATTATAAGACAAAAAAACTAAGTGAGAAAAATATGAAAGAATATAATTTGCAATACCCGGAACAGAATTCTGTTCATGAATAACAATCTTGGTTCTTTGTAATAAAGCAGCAAGGCAAGTAGGGAAAGAAACATACCCCCCTGTGCCTATAACAACATGGGGGTCAAATTGTTTAAGTAGATTAAAGCCATGGATTATTGAATGGATTAAATGGATGGGAAGGGAAAGATTTTCAAGGGAAACGAGAGGCCTGAAAAGTTTTACTGGAGGGATGGAAGTGAAAGGGTAGCCTGCAGAAGGGATGGAAGTGCTTTCCATGCTATTTGGAGTTCCTATGAAGAGGATTTCAATGTTGGGGTTTGATACTCTGAGCTCATCAGCTATTGCAACAGCTGGAATTATGTGGCCACCTGTTCCACCAGCTGCCAACACCACCCTGAGGTTGTTCTTGGTAGGGGTGCGAGGTTCTTGTGGGGTGATTTGGTTATCATTTGTTGATTCCTTTATTGATAGGCAGCATAAGATCTTGAAAGACCTGAAACGACAACAACAATAACTATAACCAATAAACAAGAAACAAACTTGTATATCAGTAGAAAGAGAAATACTAGTGCTTGCCTGTGTTTAGTGGAGAAGGAGAGGAGAGAAGGGGAGGAGGAGGAGGAGGGGCAAGATGGCATAAAGGCAAGTTGGTGGAGGTGGTGATGAGGGATAGTGGCCATTGGAGAAGGAAGCTAAGGTGCATTAGTGATTTTCTTGTTTTGTAGCACTGAAATGTGAAGGTGGGTGACCGAGTAACTGAGAGAAGACTTGGGCCTTGTATGTAACTGAAGTGGGAAGTGGCAAGGAACAACAAGGACCAATCAAGATGGTTTACTTTTGAAAGCTTGACAACTTTTCTACTTTTTTAAAATCTTCAGTATATGCGGTTAATGTCGTGGCCAGAAGACTTGTTTCGTTTATTTATATTTGGGTTTGATTATATTTATGTATGCTTGTTATTATTGCATATTGCAGTATTTTATTTGCTTATTGAGGTTGTAAAATGTTTAATAAATCTAGGCATGAGTTATGATCTATTTAAGTTAATCTAAATATCCTAAATGATATATATATATATATATATATATATATATATATATATATATAAAATCTTCAGTATCTTATATGAGTGAAAAAAATAAAAAAAACAAAACATTAAAAAAATAAAAAAAATTAATTAAACAACTATACTAAAAAACTAAAATAAAATGATTTGGTTTGATTTTTAAAATTTTAAACTGATTAAATTAAGCCAATCAACATAGTTTAAACAACATTAATCCATATTATAAATATCTAACTAGAATAAAAAAAAAAACTAGATCATAACAAATTTATATCTCTTCTCAAAACACAATCCATAAGCATCCTCTCTTTAACTCTATCCTCGCAAACTCCTTTTCTTCTCCTCTTTTTTATCAACAAAGATAGATCAATGTTTGTTTTTTTCTTTTCTTTTTCTTTCCATGTAATTGAAACATGCTCTCTTTCCATTCTAGTTAATGAGTTTTTGATTTTTTTTAACAATAAACAAGATTGATTTGTCTCTATTTATTTTATTTGTTGATATTAATAGATTTTTTTTCATTCCTCTTGCAAGTTCTATGCATCTGCCATGTTATGACTTGTCTCGAGGCTTGGTGCTGCTTTTGATATTATTTTTGTGGCTTAGAAATCTATGTATAAAATGCATGTGTGAGAGAGAGAGGGGAAAAAAACTAGGGGTAATTATTTTTAATTTAATTCAGTTTTTTTATCTATAAAAATAACTAAATTAATTTTATTTTAAAATTAAAATCGGTTCAAACTGATCGATTTTGATTCGGTTCGATTATTTTAGAACAAAAATAAAACCCAATCGACTGGTTTTGGTTTGATTTGGTTTAGTTATTTTATATTAAAAATAAAAACTATATTATTTTTTGGGCTTCTCAAATTTCTAATGGGTTTGGTTTCGGTTTGGCTTGGTTTTTTTCGACTTGATTCTTTTTTTGTTTTTAGTGTGGTTTGGTTTGTTGGTTTCAGGCTTATGGAACCGAAACCGAACCAAACTAGTTGGTTTTTAAATATTCTAATCGATTTAATTGGTTTTTTTCACAGTTTGATTTTTTAATTATTGTTTCTGGTTTTCTTGATTTAATCAGTTTTTTCAGTATTTTTGCTCACTCATAAAAAAGGTCACTTTCTCTCAATTATTTATTTTCTGATTGGCTTTTATTTTAGTTTGATTACTTTGTGGTTGTTTTACAAGTTTTGATTATCCAACCCAACCGAGGAAAACCAAAACCCAACCGACCGGTTTTGGTTTAGTTTGGTTTAGTTATTTTATATTAAAAACAAAAACTATATTATTTTTTAGGTTTTTTTTTTTCAAAATTCCAATGGGTTTGGTTTTGGTTTGGCTTGGTTTTTTTTCCGACTTGACTATTTTTTTTGTTTTTAGTCCGGTTTGGTTTATCGATTTCAGGCTTATGGAACCGGAATTGAAACCGAACCGAACCGAATCGGTTAATTTTAAATACTCGAATCGATTTAATCAGTTTATTTTCATAATTTGTTTTTGGTTTTCTTGGTTTAATTAGTTTTTTTCAATTTTTTTGTTTACTAATAAAAAAGGTCACTTTCTTTATATTATTTATTTTCTGATTGGCTTTTATTTTAGTTTGATTGCTTTGTGGTTGTTTTATAAGTTTTGATTACCCAACCCAACCAAGGAAAACCAAAACCCAACGACCAGTTTTGGTTTAGTTTGGTTTAGTTATTTTATATTAAAAACAAAAACTATATTATTTTTTGCTTTTTTTTTTTCAAATTTCTAATGAGTTTGGTTTTGGTTTGGCTTGGTTTTTTTTTTTCGACTTGACTCTTTTTTTATTTGTTTTTAGTTTAGTTTGGTTTTTTGGTTTCAGGCTTATGGAATTGAAACAGAACCGAATTGAATTGGTTAATTTTTTAAATATTTTAATTGGTTTGTTTTCACGATTTATGTTTTTGATTTTTTTAGTATAATTAGTTTTTTCAGTTTTTTTGTTTATCCATAAAAAAAGTTACTTTCTCTCTATTATTTATTTTCTTATTAGCTTTTATTTTAGTTTGATTGCTTTGTGGTTGTTATACAAGTTTTGATTATCAGGAAATAGCTAGGATTTAGGTATAATGTTGTAATTCCTTTTGCAGTTTTTTCTTGGTTGTTGTTCTTATACTAAGTTGATTTTTTTTTATTTAAGTTTTGTGCTTTGTAGGATTGTGTTCTTTATAGGATTCCAGCACAGGTCTGAAGAAGGAATTAAGAGGAGAGACTAAAAAGGAAATGAAAGTTTTTTCTAGGGTTTTTATTGTTGCTAGAGGAGAGGGGCATGAAAAAAAACACTTGGTTGTCATTCATCCATGTTTCTAGGATAAAAAAAAAAGGAAAAAAAATGATGGAGCTAAAATCATTATGCAAATTGTTTTTGGTTTTTATTTAAATGTTTTGGCAAATTTAATGTCGTGGGTTTTGTTATATATATATATAGACATGTAGGCACACATATATGTTTTAGAAAAAAGAAAATACTCACCTTAGTTTTTCTGTTCTTTTCTTTCCTATATGAAGTATTTATTTTTTAGGTTTGATCTGTTTTTTAAAGCATTTTTCAAAATCTATTTTTTTATATAAAAAAATTTAATTAATTTTTTAAAGTTTTTTTTAAATAATTTTGATTATTGATATAACAAAAATTTATATAAAAAAACATAATCTTAATGCATTTTTAATTGAAAAGAATTTTTGAAAAGCACCTTACAATATATTACCAAACATATATAGAATATTTAAGTAAAAAACAAAATAAAAAGTTACAAAAGAGTCATCATTTTTTATTGATTATAAATGAAAATTTAATTAATCAAATTATTATGATTTCACTATATATAGTTGGTTAACAGACAAAAATTAGCAGCCATTATAAGTTACCTTGCATCATAATATGAATGGAACATCATGACGTGATTTTAGTTTAGATCAAAAGATAGTTATGGTCAAAATGTTGGAATTGAAAGGAAATAAAAAATAAATACATAGAAGAAACTTTTTTTTGTAACAATTGATTATACAAAATGATATTTAAGACTAACTAAGAAAACATCTAAAACCTAATTTATAAATTTCCCATTCCTTGTAAACACCCATCAACAATAGTAAAAAAAACTAACACTATGACTTATACATAGAAACTAAAAGTTATGGTTTAAAATCCAATTATAAATTACTATTAAAATTAGAAACTAAATCTTCAATTTAGACTACATTTCTAGCTATACATTATTCTAGATTGTGCTGAAAATCAATAAGAAAGCCAACATTTCTATCTACACATTTTCATTTACACATAATTCCCTTTCTTTTAAAAATTGGGATAATATGATGCAAGGTGTTTCATATTAAATGCATTTCAAATGTTAAAATGAGCTGACAGTTGCATAATATAAGCAATATCATTAATTTTTGCCAAGATCTAGCATAAGCTTATCTTTTGATGAGCCAACTTTAAGTAATACAACTTTGTCCATACTAAAACTATATTTTTTAAAATTTCTATAAAACTTTTCTTGCCTCAAAATCTAAAAAGATGTTATAAATTATGCCTATAATCCTTCAAACAATGGCTATGTATGTGTATATCATCAAACACACCCCATTATATAAACCTCTAAAAAGGTTTTAACATTTGGATCACAATACTCATAAAAATGCTAGGTGCATTTGACAATTTAAAAGGCATCATAAACTATTTAAACAACCTATGATGTGTTTTGTAAGTTGTTTTCCATTCATCCTATAGTAAAGTTTTGATTTGATAATAACCACTTTATAGATCAATTTTGAAAAAGGTTTTAAATTCTACCAAACAATCTAACATATCTTCAAACATTAAAATTGAAAAACATTATCTGATAATAATCTTATCAACACACATATACCATTAATAATTATTTTTTAGTGTTAAGAGAATGAGAACAATACAAGGATTAATGTTAGGTATTGTATAACCTCTATTAAGAAGATTTTGCATTTTCTTCTCTATCCTTTTCTTTTCTTTATAAGCCATTCCATAGGTTGCCTTGTTAGGAAAACTTTATCGAGCACCAAATTAATAGCATGCTGAATATCTCTCATTAAAGGTCGTTTAAAGGCAACTTAAAAGGAATACACTTTATCATTACTAGCAATTCTAGTTACCATAACTTTGGGAAGTATGGCCATGATATAACCAAACTCTTACATTTCCTCTATAAAAATCTTAAAAATAAATAATAAAATCATTGAAATAGGTCCCATATTTTCCTTTATGAGAACCAAGGTGAATCTTTAATTTCCTTTGTTAAGAGTGTAGGTGTTATGCTTTTCATCATGAATTGTTTCTCTATCATATTGCTAAGGTCATAAAAGTAGTATATGACATGTATTAATAAGCATAATATCAAAGTATATTTTATTCATATACCTTTTTCTAATAGAAAAGGACACCACAAATCACTTTGTAACTTTTATTTCATTTCATTTACTAAGCCACACTAATTTATAAAGGTATGGGTTGTTATTTGGTAATTTTAACTTGTCAGCTACTTATATTGAAACCATATTCTCACAACTTCCATTACCAATCAATATATTACAAATCTTACCACTAATAAAACATGTGGTGTGATTAATACTTAAAAGTGTAATTTTATCAAGGTTTTATATCATTATTTTGCACTTTAAGTATCAATAACTCTTTAACTAAAACATGTTTTATAATAACATATCTAATAATATAAGATATCTTTAATTTATGGTAAATGTTCATTGTAAATGCAAGCTTATCACATAAATGAAAGGATTGATTGATGAGTTTAAGAACTGAAATTAAAAGGACAAAGAGAACATTAAACTTAGAAAAAAGATATTGGTGCAGTCCAAACCGGAACACTGTTCAGTAATTGGGTCATATCTAGAGCTGTAGATCTCATATTTAAGTCTACTTTATATGGATGTAAAGGTAAGATATAGGCTTACAGCTTTTATAAGGAGTCCAAGATTTAAAAAGGTTATTTTCAAGTTCAAATTATAGCAATAACATATAAGTTCAAATTATAGCAATAAAAAGGTCATTTAGGTCTACAACTTGTTTTTTTCTCGAAAGCCAAGATAATTTCCTACAACTTTCATGTTTTCAAGTGGTTCCAATTCTGATATTATCAATGATATTTTGGGCAGACAAGAGAAGATAAGGACTGTCATCAAATCAAGAGTTGACCACTCACTCATCAATTAGTCATCAAATCAATAGTTTCTAATTTTGACCTATAAAAGGAGTCATTTGCCATACATTTAGACATCTTGGTCTCCAGATCAAGATCATGCTTTATTTTTTGTAATGCTTAAGTTTTATTTTCATTAATATCTTATTTATGCCTTTCAATTCCATTCCATTTCTTAGTTAACTTTTATCTTATTTATATTTTTATTTTATTTATTTATGTTTCTCTCGTTCATTATGTTTAGCTAAGTTTATTATGTCAAGGTGAAAAGGTTACACTAATGGTGTAAGAATAAGTATAGTATAAACTTAACATGGACTTTAATATTTAATACTAACATGTTTTGTATTTGTTATCTTGTTCACTCTTTAATACTTTGTTTGTTAAATGACTAATCTAGATTTATCTTATTCACTCTTCCTATATGTGGATGAGAGTGTGGTCATGTACATTAAGTGGTAAACTTTATAGGGTATCCTGACACGACTGAAAGATTGATATCTTCTCCCAAGTGGAGGAGTGTCGAAGTAATAAATAACTCAGTAAAACCGGAGTCAAATGACAAGGAGGTTAATTATACAACAATAATAGCAATAACAATAATAACAATAACAATAACAATAATAATAATAGTAGTAGTAGTAGTAGTAGTAGTAATAATAATACTAATAATAATAATAATAATAATAATAATAATAATAATAATAATCAAGAAAAAGAAGAAGAAGAAGAAGAAGATGATGAGAACTTTGAGATGAAATATTAATGTAATGATTAAACAATGATAATAACAAATATCAAGGTTAGAGGATCTACTAATGGTATATCAAACAAGTACAGTATAAACTCTTATTATTCAATTGGAAACCACACACAAAGGAGATTTTAATTAGATTATAGATTGTTAACATGATTACATTAGTCATCTTATTTGATTAATGCTAATACTTGTAAATCTCATCAAGCATTCATGATTATAACTTATGTTAACAATAAATCAAGTTCCTTTCATAGCTCAGGTGTCGGTTATACCATACACTATTGGCTATGAAAGTGCCAAGCATTTGTTGTATCAAGTGTTATACAACATAAATCAAGATTAGTCATTTAATAAGTAAAGTATTAAAGAGTAAATAAGATAACAAATATAAAATATGTTATTATCAAACGTTAAAGTCTATATTAAGTTTACACTATACTTATTCTTACATCATTAGTGTAACCTTTTCACATTGACAAAATAAAGTTAGCTAAACATAATAAAAGAAAAATAAATAAATAAACAAAACAAGAATATAAACAAGATAAAAGTTAACTAAGTAAAGGAAAGGGAATGAAAGGCATAAACAAGATATTAATAAAGCAAAGCATAAGCAATACAAAAAATACAAAGAGAGAAAGTAAAAACATGATCTTGATCTGGACACCAAGATGTCTAAATGCATGGCAAATGCCTCTTTTTATAGGCCAAAATTGGGAACTATTGATTTGATGATTAATTGATGAGTGGGTGGCCAACTCTTGACTTGGTGACAATCCTTATCTTCTCTTGTTTGCCCAAAACATCATTGATAAAGTCAAAATTGGAGCCACTCGAAAACATGAAAGTTGTAAAAAATTATCTCGACTTTCTTGTGTAAAAACTTCAGCTCATTTTGACTTCTAGAACTCCAGATATGGCCAAAATACTGAACAATGCTTGGGCTGGAGGACAGATTTGGGCTTCTTTGTTGTTGTAATAATTTGGACTTGAAAATGACCTCTTTAGATCTTGGGCTCCATATAAACGTTATAGGCCTATGTCTTACCTTTCCATCCATATAAAGTAGACCTAAATCTGAGATCTATAGCTCCAGATATGACCCAATTACCGAATAATATTCTGGTTTGGATTGCATCGACATCTCTTTTCTAAGTTTGGCCATCTCTTTTCTAAGTTTGGCCATCTCTTTATCCTTTCAATTTCAGTTCTTAAATTCATCAATCAATCCTTTCATTTATGTGATAGGCTTGCATTTAAAATGAACATTTATCACAAATTAAAGGTACCTTATATTATTAGATATATTATTATAAAACATGTTTTAGTTAAGGAGTTATTGATACTTAAAGTGCAAAATGATGATATAAAACCTTGATAAAATACACTTTTAAGTATCAATCACACCCCCCAACTAGCTTATTACTAGTCCCTAATAATCAAAGCATTAAAATAGAAAAATACTTTGCAAATTCCACAAAGCAAGGTAGTCATCATTGAACTTTCACTAATCTATCCAGATAAACAAACTCTCATTAAATTTATATACCTGCTTAATACCTCTTAACAAGATATTCATAAACCTTTCTTATGTGCTCAATGTATTAACACATAATTATGGGGCTTTTCTTAGGTTGAGATTATTATTTTTGTCTTTTTTTTCTTCTCTTTTTTTTTAAATATATATACATATAATTTAAAAACACCATGCATCTTTAACCCATGTAACGAGCTTTCAGCTAATGGCTCCCAGACTAGTTGGTCTTAGGGCATTAGGTGTTAAGACACCCCTATAAGCTTAGTAACTCGGGTCGTAGATACTGATATGTAGATAATATAATGTTTGATTCCCTTAAGCTTTTCTCCTCAACCCATGTAACAAGCGTTGGGCCAATAGCTCCCAAGTCAGTTGACTTTAGGGTATTAGGTGTTAAAACACCCCTTCAGGCTTAATTGCTTAGGTTAGGGAGGCTACAAAATCAAACTTATCTACACTTTTATTATCATCATTCTTTTATTTTTTGTTTTTTTTTTATTATATACTATCCCTTTCTCTTAGTTGTTACCTTTAACAAAAGAACATAAATAATGTAATAATCCAATATGCAACCCACAATCATATGTTAAAGTATGTGTGTGTAAATTAAGGTTTAAGAATACATGTTACTTAAGTATATGAGCAGAATTAAGTGATAACAATGCTTGAGTTTGTAAATCTGAATATTTCAAGAAGTATTATGATAGACCTTGTTATGAATAATTACTAAGATATGTCTCAAGAGTCATAAAATTTCTCCTTACTCTGCCATCATAGTAACAACAATTTTGCACATGCTTTATGAAATAAAAAACACAGTTTTTTTTTAAGCTACTATCTTCTCCCCCCAATTAAGACAAGACATTGTCCTCAATAATTAAAGGTAGAAAGATAGAGTATAGAAGATATCACCTGATATAACGATCACTAATAAACCTAAAACACACTAAAACAAATATAAGTAATAACAAAACACAATAATAAAATCAAAAGACACAAAGATTCATAAATGAAGGCTCAAATCCAATCTAAGCTTTTTACGGCTTTCCTTAGTTGACCAATTTATGCGACTCATGGAAGGATTAATTACAGGAATGAAAGATTGTAGTTGGTTAATCAATTGTTCAGCAGTAGCAGCAGAGATTATGAT
Organism: Populus pruinosa; assembly: GCA_026413675.1. Classification (NCBI taxonomy): domain Eukaryota; kingdom Viridiplantae; phylum Streptophyta; class Magnoliopsida; order Malpighiales; family Salicaceae; genus Populus; species Populus pruinosa. Next base: position 8,186,906 of record JANKMR010000020.1, read on the forward strand.
TTTTCGTGTAGAAGATGTTAGAAATTCTTGTTCCACAACATGATCAAGAAAAGACAACAACTTATCATAATAACCATTAACATTTAACAAACCTATGGGTTTATGGTGAATGTGTAGTTGGGCCCAAGAGAAAATATGAAAGATCTCTTCCAATGTGCCTAGACCACCTAGTAAAGCAATAGAGGCATCAACATGGTTAAACATTGCATTCATTCGAGCTGACATTGTGGAGACCTAATGTTCCTCTCCAATTATTTTTCCAATGATGTCCCCCAATGTGCTTAGATCACCTGGTAAAGCAATGAAGACATCAACATGGTTAAATATTGCATTCATTCGAGCTGACATTGTGGAGACCTAAAGTTCCTCTCCTATTATTTTTCCAATGATGTCCCCTTGTGTTAAAGCTTCGGGGATGATCCCCAAAACTTGACTACCTTCTAAAAATACAGCTATTGACACACCTCCCATTAACCCAAGATTGCCTCCCCCATACACTAAATTTTTCCAATGAATCTTTCTCTCAGCTAGCACCTGACCAAGATGATTTGCTGATTCTAAATTTTTTTTCTTTCCCGGGACTAGATCCACTGAAAACACAAATACTTCTTATTTGATGACCTGAGGAACTTGCCATTTCTACACATTTATGTATTTGTTAAATATATGGGTTGAGTAGAAATGAAAAGAAGGAAGAGAGGATTTTATAGATGAGAAATTAGAAAGGCAATCATACCACCTATATGTAGGTCAGTTGGAGTCTCACATACTCTCTCTCTCTCTCTATTTATTTATCTATTTACTTTTGAAAACACATGTGTATGTATAAGTAGTTGTGATTGTGGCTCACATCTTCCCTTGGTTTTACGTCCAAGAACGGCTTAAACGCCCTCTATAGGTCGGGGATAGGCTTCCTATCTAGTTTTCTTAAAAACTGGCAAACATAGTCTTTTTTTAGTTAGATTCCCAAGATTATGCCAAAGATGTTCTTTATGAAAATGAGTTTATAAGTTATGAATTTCACGATGCTTATCTTGACTATGATGAAACTTAAGAGTCAATAAATGATTATCTAAAGACTCTCTATGTTTTGAAATAAATCCCATCTTTTGATAATTTTCAAAAGTTTTGCGGAATGCATGTGATTCCTTAAATATGGTGGTGGGCCAATAATTCCTTTGTAAGATTTATACACTCCTATTTTTTTACGAGAAAAGATCCTCACGTGCCTTAGAGTGACAAAATTTAATGAAATTACTTACCTCATTGTCGGGAATGCATCTTTGAAATATTTGATCAGGACAATAATTGAATAAGTAAAGGTCATCCCAATAAAAATTTTACACGTTGCTAAAAAATGTTCTTTTATCTTCGGTACTCTAGTGAGTTGGCAAAAATCCTGAAGCAAGAAAATTGATATGTTCAGCAAACCAAGACGTTGAACTAAGAGAAAGTAGAGATTCATTAGGAAAGTAATCATTGATTGGTGTGATGTTGGGTGTCAAATCTGTTGTCGCTTTTGATAAAAGATCCTCATCAATATTTTTGGTGCTTTTTTCATCCTTGATTTCTTCCTGATTGGTCATGACATGAGGAAATGGAAGTGTTGATGGAGAATCAGTCTTTTCTTTGTAATTTTCAGATTCAACCATTTCCTTACCCTCAGAGATTGACTCATCATCTTTCTCACAAGGTTCAAGAGTGAGTTTTTTTAATAACCTTACCACTATGAAGAGTGATGACTGATTTGACTTGATCCATATGTTGACTTCCATAACTACTTGCATTTGCATTGTATTGCTTCTTGGTAGTTTGCTGTGGTTGAGATTGAAACTTATCTTTCTCTTGAAAACTGAGAGCAGATGTGAATTTTGCAAGAGTATCTTTAAAATCTGTTATGCTTTGAGCAAGTTGAGTGTTGATTGTCTCTTACTTTTCAATAAATACATACAAAGTTTCCTCAAAATTTCTTATAGAAGGTGGAGCATAAGGAGGTGCATATCTATGAGAATTTTGAAAATTATGGTATGCTTGAAACTGTGGTGGTAAGTTTGTGCATTGTCACTCTTTCAACTGAAATTTTGGTGATTTATCCAACCAGGGTTGTATGTTTGCGAGTATGGGTACTGATTGACCCTTTGGAAACTGTTTAAAGCATGGGCTTGCTCATGGAGAAATTCCTTAAAAGAAGACAAGGTTGGAAAGTTATTGGTTGAGTGTTCATTTGTTTCACATATTTGACACACAATAGTTTCAATAGATTTTAATTGACACTCTTTTTCAATTCTAGTGCCTCAACTTTTCTAGCTAAAGATGCAAACTTGGCTTGGAGGTCATGATCTTCCCTAAGGTTGTATATACCTCCACTAGATGTATGAGGTTGAGTTTTACTCGGTGCCTCATAAGTACCCGTGGTGTCCTAATTTTAAGCATTTTCAACTAACTAGTCTAAGTACTCCATTGTTTCATCAGGGTCTTTATCTTTAAAAGTTTCATTGCACATTAATTCAACCATTTGCCTATCTCTAGGTGTTAAACCTTCATAAAAATATGAAACCAATCTCCATGTTTTAAAACCATGATGAAGGCAAGTATTAAGCAAGGTTCGATACCTATCCCAATATTGGAAAAATATTTCTCCTGGTTTTTGAGTCAAAATGGTGATTTTTCTTTTGAGATGGGAAAAACTTCTTTAAAAATTGTTGTTACATTACATTCCAAATACGAATGGATCCTGGTCTGAAATTTTGAAGCTATGTTTTAGCTTTATCTTTTAATGAAAAAGAAAAAAGCTTTAATCTAATGGTGTTCATGCTACAATTTAAATTATTATATGTGTTGCAGACCTCTTCAAATCCCTTTAAATGCAAGTATGGATTTTCCAATTCTAAGCCATGAAAAGAAGGTAAAAGTTAAATAATGCCTAGCTTAAAATTAAAATGAGATGCATCGGGTGGAAAAACTATGCATGATGGTGCACTTGTTCTTACGGGATTCATATGGTCTCTAAGTGTTTTAGCACGGTTATTCTCATTATGAAGTGATTGATTATTTTTTTCGGCCATATTTTTTGAAAATAATGAGGATACCCTACAAAATCTACCACTTGATGTATGTGACCACACTCTCATGCATGTGTAGGAATAGAATAAAAGGAAGAAGAAAACAAAAGAAGAAGAAACAAGAGAAAAGAAAGAAAGTTATATACAAGAAAAGTGAAAAGAGAAAATAAAATAAATATTATAATTTATACAAAACTTACCTCCTCGGAAACGTCGCCAAAAACTTGACACGACTAAAAGATTGATGTCTTCTCCCAAGTGTAGGAGTGTTAAAGTAATAAATAACCCTGCAAGACCGGGGTCGAACCATAGAGAGGTTAATTATATAAATTATAAATAACAATAATACAACAACAACAACAACAATAATAATAATAATAATAATAATAATAATAATAATAATAATAATAATAATAATAATAGTAATAGTAATAGTAATAGTAATAGTAATAATAGTAGTAGTAGTAGTAGTAGTAAAGAAAAGGAAGGAGAAGAAGAAGAAGAAGATGAGAACTTTGAGATGGAATATTAATGTAACGATTGAACAATGATAATAACAAATGTCAAGGTTAGAGGATCCACTAATGGTATGTCAAACAAGTATAGTATAAACTCTTATTATTCAATTGAAAACCACACACAAAGGAGGTTCCAATTATATTATAAATTGTTAACATGATTACATTAGTCATCTTATTCAATTAATGCTAATACTTGTAAATTTTATCAAGCAATCATGATTATAACTTATATTAACAACAAATCAAGTTCCTTTCATAGCTTAGGTGTCGGTTATACCATATAGTATGGGCTATGACAGTATCAAGCATTTGTTGTACCAAGTGTTATACAACATAAATCAAGATTAGTTATTTAACAAACAAAGTATTAAAGAGTGGACAAGATAACAAATACAAAACATGTTAGTATCAAACATTAAAGTCCATATTAAGTTTACTCTATACTTATTCTTACACCATTAGTGTAACCTTTTCACCTTGACATAATAAACTTAGCTAAACATAATGAAAGAAAGAAAAATAAATAAACAAAACAAGAACATAAATTAGATAAAGGTTAACTAAGTAAAGGAAAGGAAATGAAAGGCATAAACAAGATATTAATCAAAGTAAAGCATAAATATTATAAAAAATATAAAGAGAGAAAGCAAAAGCATGATCTTGATCTGGATACCAAGATGCCTAAATGCATGGCAAATACATCCTTTTATAGGCTAAAATGAGGAACTATTGATTTGATGACTAATTGATGAGTGGGTGGCCAACTCTTGACTTGGTGACAATCCTTATCTTCTTTTGTCTGCCCAAAACATCATTGATAACGTCAAAAATGGAACCACTCGAAAACATAAAAGTTGTAGGCAATTGTCTTAGCTTTCTTGTGTAAAACATACAGCTCATTTAACTTCTAGAACTCTAGATATAGCCAAAATACTGAACAGTGCTCGGGCTGGAGGACAGATTCGACCTTCTTTGTTGTTACTATAATTTGGACCTGAAAATGGTCTTTTTAGATCTTGGGCTCCATATAAAGGTTTTAGGTCTATGTCTTAACTTTCCATCCATATAAAGTAGACCTAAATATAAGATTTATAGCTTAAGTTATGACCTAATTACCGAACAGTATTCCGGTTTAGATTGCACCGACATCTCTTTTCTAATTTTGGTCATCTCTTTGCCCTTTCAATTTCAGTTCTTAAATTCATCAATCAATCCTTTCATTTATGTGATAGGCCTGCATTTCAAATGAACATTTACCACAAATTAAAGGTACCATATATTATTAGATATATTATTATAAAACATGCTTTAGTTAAGGAGTTATTGATACTTCAAGTGCAAAATGATGATATAAAACCATGATACAAATTCACTTTTAAGTACTAATCACCACAATCATAACTGCTATTTGAGTCTTAATTTTTAAGAACTTGTGTCTTTTGGTTTTATTAATAGCATAATATTTATATTTTGTTATTTCTTAGATTTTTTTAAGTGTGTTTCAGGTTTGTCAGTATTCGGTGTTTTAGGTGATGTACTCTATACCCTATCTTACTATCTTAGAACATTGAGGACAATGTCTCATTTTGGTTAGGGGGAAGGGGCTAGTAGTTGATATTAAAAAAAATTAACTAATTGTATTTTTTATTTCATAAAACATGTGCAAAATTGTTGTTAGTAGATTAACAGAGTAAAGAAGATCTTTTATTAAAGTGACTCTTGAAATAACTATTCAGGTTTACATTCTTAATAAGGTCTATCATAATAATTCTTGAAATATTTAAGTTTATAAACTCTCACATTGTTATCACTTAATTATGCTCATATACTCATTTAACATGTATTCTTAAACCTTAATTTTCACACACAGACTTTAACATATGATTATGGGTTGCATATTAGATTATTACATTATTTATGTGCTTTTGTTAAAGGTAACAACTAAGAAAAATGAATAGTATATAATTTGAAAAAAAAAACAAAGAGAAAAAAATAATGATAATAAAAATGTAAAAAAGTTTGGTTTCGTAGCTTCCCTAATATAAGTAATTAAGCCTAAAGGGGTGTCTTAACACCTAATACCCGAAAGTTAATTGACTTGGGAGCTATTGACCCAATGCTTATTATATGGATTGAGGGAAAAACCCTAAGGGAATCAAATATTACACTATCACGTATTAGTATCTACAACCCGAGTTACTAAATATGTAGGGGTATCTTAACACCTAATGTCCTATGACCAACTGGTCTGGGAGTCATTAACTGAAAACTTGTTACATGAGTTAAAGATGCATTGTGTTTAAAGTTATATGTGTATATATTAAAAAAATAAAAAAAAATCTCAACCCAAAGAAGTTAACCTTAAACATTAGAAGAAAAATTTTGTTTTCTTCCAAGTAAAGGCCCATAATTATGTGTTGATACATTAAAAAAAAAAGGTTTATTAATATCTTGTTTAAGAGGTATTGAGTAGATATATAAATTTAACGAGAGTTTGTTATCTAGATAGATTCATAAAAGTTGAATGATGAATACTTACTTTGTGGAATTTACAAATTATTTATCTATTTTAATATTTTAATTACTAGGAACTAGTAATAAGCTGTTTAGGGGGATGTGATTAGTACTCAAAAATGTATTTTTATCAAGGCTTTATATGATAATTTTGCATTTAAAGTATCAATAACTCCTTAACTAAAACATGTTTTATAATAACATATCTAATAATATAAGATACCTTTAATTTATAGTAAATATTCATTTTAAATATAGGCCTATCACATAAATGAAAGAATTGATTGATGAGTTTAAGAATTGAAATTGAAAGGACAAAGAGATGGTCAAACTTAGAAAAGAGATGTTGATACAGTCCAAACCAAAATACTATTAGGTAATTGGGTCATATCTAAAGCTATAAATCTTAGATTTAGGTTTATTTTATATGAATGAAAAGGCAAGACATAGGCCTACAACTTTCATATGGAGCTCAAGATTTAAAAAGGTCATTTTCAAGTCCAAATTATAGTAACAACAAAAAGTCCGAATTTGTCCTGCAGCCTGAGCATTGTTCAGTGTTTGACCCATATCTGGAGTTCTAGAAGTCCAAATGACCTTGATTTTTTTTCCTGGAAAGCTAAGACAATTGCCCATAATTTTTATGTTGTCAAGTGGTCCCAATTCTGACGTTATCAATGATATTTTGGGCAGACAATAAAAGATAAAGATTGTCACCAAGTTAAGAGTTGACCACCTAATCATCAATTAGTCACCAAATCAATAGTTCTCAATTTTAGCCTATAAAAAAGGGCATTTGCCATGCATTTAGGCATCTTGGTTTTCAGATCAAAATCATACTTTTGCCTTTCTCTCTTTGTATTTTTGTAATGCTTAGGTGTTATTTTTATTAATATCTTGTTTATGCATTTCAATTCCTTTCCTTTTCTTATTTAACTTTTATTTTATTTATATTCTTATATTCTTATCTTGTTTATTTATGTTTCTCTCTTTCATTATGTTTAGTTAAGTTTATTATGTCAAGGTGAAAAGGTTATACTAATGGTGTAAGAATAAGTATAATGTAAACTTAACATGGATTTTCATGTTTGATACTAACATGTTTTGTATTTGTTATCTTACTCACTCTTTAATACTTTGCTTATTAAATGACTAATCTAGATTTATATTGTATAACACTTGATACATCAAATGTTTGACATTTTTAATAGCATAAACTGTATGGTATAACCAACACCTATGCTATGAAAGGAACTTGATTTATTGTTAATATAAGTTATAATCATGAATGCTTGACAAGATTTACAAGTATTAGTATTAATCAAATAAGATAACTGATTAGTACTTAAAAGTGCATTTTTATCATGGTTTTATATCATCATTTTGCACTTGAAGTATCAATAACTCCTTAACTAAAATATGTTTTATAATAATGTATCTAATAATATAAGATACCTATAATTTCTGGTAAATGTCTATTTTTAATATAGGCCTATCACATAAATGAAAGGATTGATTGATGACTTGAAGAACTTAAATTGCATGGATAAAGAGATGATCAAACTTAGAGAAGAGATGTCGGTGCAATCCAAACCGGAACACTGTTCGGTAATTGAGTCATATCTAGAGCTACAAATCTCAGATTTAGGTCTAATTTATATGGATGGAAAGGTAAGACATAGACCTACAACTTTCATATGGAGCCCAAGATCTAAAAAGGTCATTATCAAGTCCAAATTGTAGCAACAACAAAGAAGCCCGAATCTGTCTTCCAGCCCGAGCACTGTTCGGTATTTTGGCCATATCTGGAGTTCTAGAAGTCCAAATGAGCTGAATTTTTTACACAAGAAAGATAACATAATTGCCTACAACTTTCATGTTTGCAACTGGCTCCAATTTTGATATTATCAATGATGTTTTGGGTAGACAAGAGAAGATAAGGATTGTAACCAAGTCAAAAGTTGGTCACCCACTTATCAATTAGTCATCAAATCAATAGTTCCCAATTTTGGCCTATAAAAGGAGGCATTTGCCATGCATTTAGGCATCTTGGTTTCCAGATCAAGATCATGCTCTTCCTTTCTCTCTTTGTATTTTTTGTAATGTTTATGCTTTGCTTTCATTAATATTAAGTTTATGCTTTTCATTTCCTTTCCTTTACTTAGTTAGCTTTTATGTTCTTATTTTGTTTATCTATTTTTCTTTCCTTCATTATGTCTAGCTAAGTTAATTATGTCAAGGTGAAAAGGTTACACTAATGGTGTAAGAATAAGTATAGTGTAAACTTAATATGGACTTTAATGTTTGATACTAACATGTTTTATATTTGTTATCTTGTTTAATCTTTAATACTTTGCTTGTTAAACGACTAATCTTGATTTATGTTGTATAACACTTGGTACAACAAATGCTTGGCACTTTCATAGCCCATAATGTATGGTATAACCGACACCTGAACTATGAAAGGAACTTGATTTGTTGTTAACATAAGTTATAATCATGAATGCTTGACGAGATTTACAAGTATTAGCATTAATTGAATAAGATGACTAATGTAATCATGTTAACAATATATAATCTGATTGGAACCTCCTTTGTGTGTGATTTCCAATTCAATAATAAAAGTTTATATTATACTTGTTTGATATACCATTAGTGGAACCTCTAACCTTGACATTTGTTATTATTATTGTTTAATCCTTACATTAATATTTCATCTCTAAGTTCTCATCATCATCATCTTCTTCCTCTTCTCTTTCTTTATTATTATTATTACTACTACTACTACTACTACTACTACTACTACTACTACTACTACTACTACTACTACTACTACTACTATTGTTGTTATTATTATTATTATTATTATTATTAGTATTATTGTTGTTGTTGTTATTGCTATTATTGTTGCTTATAATTGTTGTCTATAATTTGTACAATTAACCTCCTTGTGGTTCGACCCCGGTCTTGCCGGGTTATTTATTACTTCGACACTCCTGCACTTGGGAGAAGACATCAATCTTTGCGTCGTGTCAAGTTTTTGGCGCCGTTGTCGGGGAGGTAAGTTCTTGTATAAATTATAGTATTTATTTTATTTTCTCTTTTCACTTTTCTTGTATATAACTTTGTTTCTTTTCTTTTGTTTCTTTTTATTTTGTTTTCTTCCTCCTTCTTTTGCTTTCTTCTTCTTCTTTTTTTTATTTTATTCCTACACGTGCATGAGAGTGTGGTCACGTACATCAAGTGGTAGACTTTGTAGGATATCCTCATCATTTTCAGAAAATATGGCCGAAGAAGATAATCAATCACTTCAAAATGAGAATAATGAGAATAACCGTGCTAGAACACTTAGAGACCACATGAATCCCACAAGAACAAGTGCACCATCATGCATAGTTTTTCCTCCTGATGCATCTCATTTTAATTTTAAACCAGGCATTATTCAACTTTTACCTTCTTTTCATGGTTTAGAATTGGAAAATCCATACTTGCATTTAAGGGAATTTGAGGAGGTCTGCAACACATATAATAATTTAAATTGTAGCATGAACACCATCAGATTAAAGCTTTTTCCTTTTTCATTAAAAGATAAAGCTAAAACATGGCTACAAAATTTAAGACCAGGATCCATTCGTGCTTGGGATGAAATGCAACAACAATTTTTAAAGAAGTTTTTCCCATCTCATAGAACAAACTCTTTCAAAAGACAAATCACCACTTTCACTCAAAAACCAGGAGAAACATTTTACAAATGTAGGGATAGGTATCGAGACTTGCTTAGTACTTGCCCTCATCATGGTTTTGAAACATGAAGATTGGTTTCACATTTCTATGAAGGGTTAACACCTAAAGATAGGCAAATGGTTGAATTAATGTGCAATGGAACTTTTGAAGATAAAGACCCTGATGAAGCAATGGAGTACCTAGACTTGTTAGCTGAAAATGCTCAAAATTGGGACACTGCGGGTACTTATGAGGCACCGAGTAAAACTCAACCTCATACATCTAGTGGAGGTATGTACAACCTTAGGGAAGATCATGACCTTCAAGCCAAGTTTGCATCTTTAGCTAGAAAAGTCGAGGCACTAGAATTGAAAAAGAGTGGTCAATTAAAATCTGTTGAAAACATTGTGTGTCAAATCTGTGGAACAAATGAACACTTCACCAACGACTGTCCAACCTTGCCTTCTTTTAAGGAATGTCTCCATGAACAAGCCCATGCTTTAAACAGTTTCCAAAGGGCCAACTATAACCCATACTCCCAAACATACAACCCTGGTTGGAGAAATCACCCAAATTTCAGTTGGAAGAGTGAGAACAACAATGCACAAACTTCACAACCACCGTTTCAAGCACACCATAATTTCCAAAATTCTCATGGATATGCACCTCCTTATGCTCCACCTCCTAGAAGAAATCTTGAGGAAACATTGCATGCATTCATTGAAAAGCAAGAGACAATTAATACTCAACTTGTTCAAAACATGACAGATTTTAAAGATACTCTTGCTAAATTAGCATCTGCTCTTAGTTTCCAAGAGAAAGGTAAGTTTCCATCTCAAACACAACAAAATCCCAAAGGGCAATACAATGCAAATGCAAGTAGTTCCGGAAGCCAACACATGGATCAACTCAAATCAGTCACTACTCTACGCAGTGGTAAGGTTATTGAAAAACCCTCTCTTGAACCTTATGAGAAAGATGATAAGTCAATCTCTGAGGGTAAGGAAGGGGTTGAATCTGAAAATTGCAAAGAAACGACTGATTCACCGCCAGCACTTCCATTTCCTCAAGTCATGACCAAACAAAGAAAAGTCAACCATAACTCTGAAATTTATGAAATTTTCAAACAGGTAAGGATCAATATACCTTTGTTGGATGCTATTAAACAGGTTCCTTCCTATGCTAAATTTTTGAAAGATCTATGCACTGTGAAGAGGAAACTGAATGTGAAAAAGAAAGCCTTTCTAGCCGAACAAGTAAGTGCTATTCTTCAAAAAAATAATGCTTTGAAATATAAAGACCCTGGTTGTCCTACAATTTCTTGCTTTATTGGAGAGCATAAAATTGAAAGAGCCTTACTTGATCTTGGAGCTAGTGTGAATTTACTTCCATATTCAGTTTTTCAAAGTCTCAATCTAGGTGAGTTAAAACCAACTTCTATATCTCTTTTACTTGCCGATAGATCTATAAAAGTGCCTAGAGGAATAATTGAAGATGTGTTAGTACAAGTCGATAAATTCATTTATCCTGTGGATTTTATTGTCTTGGACACAGAACCTGTTGAAGTATGTAATTCATTTCCTGTTATTTTAGGACGTCCGTTTCTTGCAACCTCTAACGCATTGATTAATTGTAGGAATGGACTGATGAAGCTATCATTTGGAAACATGACATTGGAGATGAATATTTTCAACATTTGCAAGCAACCTGGAGATTAAGAAGTAGATCATATTGATGAATTAGTTTATGATCAACTTGAATCTACTTTAAGTAAAAATGAATTGGATGAAACTGAAGATTTGCAAATGGTTTATTCTGAGGAAGAAATCACGGATGAAACAAGCACCGAAAATGTTGATGCGAATCTTTTGTCAACAGTGACAACAGATTCGACATCTGACATCACACCAATGGATGATTACTTTCCTAACGAATCCTTACTTTCTCTTAGTCCAATGCCTTGGTATAATAAAAATATCAATTTTCTTTCTTTAGGAGATTTGCCAGCTGATCGGAGTACCCAAGACAAAGAAAAGTTTTTGAACGAAGTGAAGAATTTTTATTGTGATGACTCTACCTTATTCAAATATTGTCCTGATCAAATATTTCAAAGATTCATTCCCGACAATGAGGTAAGTAGTGTCATTAAACTTTGTCATTCTGAAGCATGCGGAAGTTATTTCTCGTAAAAAAAGACAGCTGAAAAAATCTTTCAAAATGGATTTTATTGGCCCACCATGTTCAAGGACACGCATGCATTCTGCAAAACTTGTGAAAATTGTCAAAAGATTGATACTGGTCAAAAAGTTTTGTTTTATAATTCTCGACTCTATGAATTCCCTAGAGAGCTAAGACCTAGATGGAGCAATCCCTATGGGGCCTGTGATATTGAGAATTCAATGAATGACAATGATTTTAAGGAAAATAGACATCGTTTGACAGCTTACTTTGATAATTTTCCTAGTGAAAATGAATCAACTGGTTTGAATGATCTTGTAGATAAAAGTTGATTATTTTGTTTTTCTCACATTGTTTTTGTGTTTCTTTTTGAGTGATTTTTGCTAGTTTCTCTCACCCCGGTCAAATGGCGGATAACGGTACTCCGTGACTTAAGTCGGTTCTTTCAGTTTCCCACAATTACTGATATTTGTGTATATATATGTGCAATTCTTTGAATCTCTCTTCCAATTCTCATTTGAAAATGGACACTAATCTTGAAAAATTGAAAAAGTATTTTCCCGCTCTGCCTCAGAATGCGATTACAAAACTTTATCGTGCTAGATGTGCAAGATTGAGATTGTTAATGAATCATGGAATTCCTGAAGATATTCGCTGGTTGATTGAAGCAAAGGTTCGATTATCAGGTGAGTCCTCTAACTTTATTTCACACATGTCTGGAACAGGTAAAAGCACTTTTGCAAAGAAGCGTCGTGCAAAACGACTGGATGTCTGTCATCGATGTGCTAGATGGACTTATAATACACAATGTCGTTCTTTAGGAATGGTATCTATAAACCGTGAAGATAAAATACAATTCATTAAGGATGGCCTGAGTAAGGAGTCTTTAGATAATTTTCTATTGACTCTTGAGACGCATCCTAGTGGAGATGTGCATCGTGCAATTCATGATTTATGGCCACTATTTCATAAAGAACATGATCGACTTAGTCTTGGGAATCTGACTAAAAAAGACCCTGTTTGCCAGTTTTTAAGAAAACTAGATGGGAAGCCTATCCCCGACCCATAGAGGGCGTTTAAGCCGTTCTTGGACATAAAACCAAGGGAAGATGTGAGCCACAATCACAACTACCTGTACATACACATGTTTTTTTTTTCAAAAGTAAATAAATAAATAAAAAAAGAGAGAGAGAGAAAGTGTGAGACTCTAGCTGGCCTACATATAGGTGTTATAATTGCCTTTCTAATTTCTCATCTATAAAACCCTCTTTTCCTTCCTTTCATTTCTACTCAACCCATACATTCAACAAATACAGAAGTGTGTAGAAATGACAAGTTCCTCAAGTCATCAAATAAGAAATATTTGTGTTTTCGGTGGATCTAGTCCTGGGAAAGAAAAGGAGTTTTTAGAATCAGCAAATCATCTTGGTCAGGTGCTAGCTGAGAGAAAGATTCATTTAGTGTATGGGGGAGGCAATCTTGGGTTAATGGGAGGTGTGTCAATAACTGCATTTTTAGGAGCTAGTCAAGTTTTAGGAGTCGTTCCTGAAGCTTTGGTACAAGGGGACATCATTGGAAAAACAATTGGAGAGGAACTTCAGGTCTCCACAATGTCGGCTCGAATGAATGCAATGTTTAACCATGCTGATGCTTTCATTACTTTACTAGGTGGTCTAGGCACATTGGAAGAGATCTTTCATATTTCCTCTTGGGCTCAATTGCACATTCACCATAAACCTATAGGTTTGTTAAATGTTAATGGTTATTATGATAAGTTGTTGTCTTTTCTTGATCATGCTGTGGAACAGGAATTTCTAACATCTTCTGCACGACAAATCATAATCTCTGCTACTACTGCTGAACAATTGATTGACCAACTACAATCTTTCATTCCTGTGATTGATCCTTCCATGAGTCGCATAAATTGGTCATCTACGAGAAGCCGTAAAAAGCTTAGATTGGATTTGAGCCTTTATTTGTGAATTTTTGTGTCTTTTGGTTTTATTATTGTGTTTTGTTATTTCTTATTTTGTTTCAGTGTGTTTCAGGTGTTGTCAGTGTTCGTTATTTCAGGTGATATCTTTTATACTCTATCTCTCTACCTTAGAACATTGAGGACAATGTCTCGTTTTGGTTGGGGGGAGAGGGTAGTAGTTGATAAAAAAAAAAATTATTTTTCATTTCATAAAGCATGTGCATAATTGTTGTTACTAGGATGGCAGAGTAAAGGAGTTCTTTTGTTAAAGCGACTCTTGAGACGCATCTTAGTAACAATTCTTAACAAGGTCTATTATAATACTTCCTCAAATATTCAGATTTACAAACTCTCGCATTGTTATCACTTAATTCTGCTCACATACTTATTTAACATGTATTCTTAAACCTTAATTTACACACACACACTTTAACATATGATTGTGGGTTGCATATTGGATTATTACATTATTTATGTTCTTTTGTTAAAGGTAACAACTAAGGGAAAAAGATTGTATATAATTAAAAAAAAAACATAAAAAAAAAGAAAAAAAAAAGAAAAAGAAAAGAAAAAATGATGATAATAAAAATGTAGATAAGTTTGGTTTCGTAGCCTCCCTAACCTAAGCAATTAAGCCCGAAGGGGTGTTTTAACACCTAATACCCTAAAGTCAACTGACTTGGGAGCTATTGGCCCAACGCTTGTTACATGGGTTGAGGAGAAAAGCTTAAGGAAATCAAACATTGCACTATCTACATATCAGTATCTGCGACCCGAGTTACTAAGCTCATAGGGGTGTCTTAACACCTAATGCCCTAAGACCAACTGGTTTGGGAGTCATTAGCTGAAAGCTCGTTACATGGGTTAAAGATGCATGATGTTTTTAAATTATATGTATATAGATTTTTTTTAAAATAATAATAATAAAAAAAAAACAGAAAAAAAGATAAAAAAAGAAGACAAATAATAATCCCAACCCAAGGAAGTTAACCTTAAACATTAGAACAAAAATTTTGTTCTCTTCCAAGAAACGCCCCATAATTATGTGTTGATACATTGAGCACAAAAGAAAGGTTTATTAATATCTTGTTAAGAGGTATTGAGCAGATATATAAATTTAATGCGAGTTTGTTTATCTGGATAGATTAATGGAAGTTAAATGATGAATACCTTGCTTTGTGAAATTTGTAAATTGTTGTAACGCTTTGATTACTAGGGACTAGTAATAAGCTGGTTGAGGGGTGTGATTAGTACTTAAAAGTGCATTTTTATCATGGTTTTATATCATCATTTTGCACTTGAAGTATCAATAACTCCTTAACTAAAATATGTTTTATAATAATGTATCTAATAATATAAGATACCTATAATTTATGGTAAATGTCTATTTTTAATATAGGCCTATCACATAAATGAAAGGATTGATTGATGACTTGAAGAACTTAAATTGCATGGATAAAGAGATGGTCAAACTTAGAGAAGAGATGTCGGTGCAATCTAAACCGGAACACTGTTCGGTAATTGAGTCATATCTAGAGCTACAAATCTCAGATTTAGGTCCAATTTATATGGATGGAAAGGTAAGACATAGGCCTACTGATTAGTACTTAAAAGTGCATTTTTATCATGGGTTTATATCATCATTTTGCACTTGAAGTATCAATAACTCCTTAACTAAAATATGTTTTATAATAATGTATCTAATAATATAAGATACCTATAATTTGTGGTAAATGTCTATTTTTAATGCAGGCTTATCACATAAATGAAAGGATTGATTGATGACTTGAAGAACTTAAATTGCAAGGATAAAGAGATGGTCAAACTTAGAGAAGAGATGTCGGTGCAATCCAAACTGGAACACTGTTCGGTAATTGGGTCATATCTGGAGCTACAAATCTCAGATTTAGGTCCAATTTATATGGATGGAAAGGTAAGACATAGGGCTACAACTTTCATATGGAGCCCAAGATCTAAAAAGGCCATTATCAAGTCCAAATTGTAGCAACAACAAAGAAGCCCGAATCTGTCTTCCAGCCCGAGCACTGTTCGGTATTTTGGCCATATTTGGACTTCTAGAAAGTTGTAGCCCTATGAAAGTTGATAATGGCCTTTTTAGATCTTGGGCTCCATATGAAAGTTGTAGCCCTATGTCTTACCTTTCCATCCATATAAATTGGACCTAAATCTGAGATCTGTAGCTCCAGATATGACCCAATTACCGAACAGTGTTCCGGTTTGGATTGCACCGACATCTCTTCTCTAAGTTTGACCATCTCTTTATCCTTGCAATTTAAGTTCTTCAAGTCATCAATCAATCCTTTCATTTATGTGATAGGCCTGCATTAAAAATAGACATTTACCAGAAATTATAGGTATCTTATATTATTAGATACATTATTATAAAACATATTTTAGTTAAGGAGTTATTGATACTTCAAGTGCAAAATGATGATATAAAACCATGATAAAAATGCACTTTTAAGTACTAATCACACCCCCCAACCAGCTTATTACTAGTCCCTAGTAATCAAAGCGTTAAAACAATTTGCAAATTTCACAAAGCAAGGTATTCATCATTTAACTTCCATTAATCTATCCAGATAAACAAACTCTCATTAAATTTATATATCTGCTCAATACCTCTTAACAAGATATTAATAAACCTTTTTTTTTTTTGTACTCAATGTATCAACACATAATTATGGGGCTTTTCTTGGAAGAAAACAAAATTTTTGTTCTAATGTTTAAGGTTGACTTCCTTGGGTTGAGATTATTATTTTAGTCTTTTTTTTTGTCTCTTTTTTTAAAATATATACATATAATTTAAAAACATCATGTATCTTTAACCCATGTAACGAGCTTTCAGCTAATGACTCCCAAACCAGTTGGTCTTAGGGCATTAGGTGTTAAGACACCCCTACGAGCTTAGTAACTCGGGTCGCAGATACTGATATGTAAATAGTGCAATGTTTGATTCCTTTAAGCTTTTCTCCTCAACCCATGTAACAAGCGTTGGGCCAATAGCTCCCAAGTCAGTTGACTTTAGGGTATTAGGTGTTAAAACACCCCTTCGGGCTTAATTGCTTAGGTTAGGGAGGCTACGAAACCAAACTTATCTACATTTTTATTATCATCATTTTTTTTCTTTTTTTTGTTTTTTCTTTTTTTTTTCTATTTTTTTTAATTATATACAATCCCTTTCCCTTAGTTGTTACCTTTAACAAAAGAACATAAATAATGTAATAATCCAATATGCAACCCACAATCATATGTTAAAGTGTGTGTGTAAATTAAGGTTTAAGAATACATGTTAAATAAGTATATGAGCAGAATTAAGCGGTAACAATACGAGAGTTTGTAAACCTGAATATTTCAAGAAGTATTATAATAGACCTTGTTAAGAATGGTTACTAAGATACGTCTCAAGAGTCACTTTAACAAAAGAGCTCCTTTACTCTGTCATCCTAGTAACAACAATTATGCACATACTTTATGAAATGAAAAACAATTTTTTTTTTATCAACTACTACCCTCTCCCCCCAACCAAAACGAGACATTGTCCTCAATGTTCTAAGGTAGAAAGATAGAGTATAGAAGATATCACCTGAAATAACGAACACTGACAAAACCTGAAACACACTGAAACAAAACTAAGAAATAACAAAACACAATAATAAAACCAAAATACACAAAAATTCACAAATGAAGGCTCAAATCCAATCTAAGCTTTTTACGGCTTCCCGTAGATGACCAATTTATGCGACTCATGGAAGGATCAATCACAGGAATGAAAGATTGTAGTTGGTCAATCAATTGTTCAGCAGTAGTAGCAGAGATTATGATTTATCGTGCAGAAGATGTTAGAAATTCCTGTTCCACAGCATGATCAAGAAAAGACAACAACTTATCATAATAACCATTAACATTTAACAAGCCAATGGGTTTATGGTGAATGTGCAATTGAGCCCAAGAGGAAATATGAAAGATCTCTTCTAATGTGCCTAGACCACCTGGTAAAGCAATGAAAGCATCAGCATGGTTAAACATTGCATTCATTCGAGCCGACATTGTGGAGACCTGAAGTTCCTCTCCAATTGTTTTTCCAATGATGTCCCCTTGTGCCAAAGCTTCAGGGACAAATCCTAAAACTTGACTACCTCCTAAAAATGCAGCTATTGACACACCTCCCATTAACCCAAGACTGCCTCCCCCATACACTAAATGAATCTTTCTCTCAGCTAGCACCTGACCAAGATGATTTGCTGATTCTAAAAACTCCTTTTCTTTCCCAGGACTAGATCCACCAAAAACACAAATATTTCTTATATGATGACCTGAGGAACTTGCCATTTCTACACACTTCTATAGTTTTTGAATGTATGGGTTGAGTAGAAATGAAAGGAAGGAAGAGAGGGTTTTATAGATGAGAAATTAGAAAGGCAATCATAACACCTATATGTAGGCCAGCTGGAGTCTCACACACTCTCTCTCTTTTTATTTATTTATTTATTTATTTACTTTTGAAAAAAAAACATGTGTATGTACAGGTAGTTGTGATTGTGGCTCACATCTTCCCTTGGTTTTACGTCCAAGAACGGCTTAAACGCCCTCTATGGGTCGGGGATAGGCTTCCCATCCAGTTTTCTTAAAAACTGGCAAACAGGGTCTTTTTTAGTCAGATTCCCAGGACTAAGTCGATCATGTTCTTTATGAAATAGTGGCCATAAATCATGAATTGCACGATGCACATCTCCACTAGGATGCGTCTCAAGAGTCAATAGAAGATTATCTAATGACTCCTTACTCAGGCCATCCTTAATGAATTGTATTTTATCTTCACGGTTTATAGATACCATTCCTAAAGAACGACATTGTGTATTACAAGTCCATCTAGCACATCGATGACAAACTTTGAGTCGTTTTGCACGACGTTTCTTTGCAAAAGTGCTTTTACCTGTTCCAGGCATGTGTGAAATGAAGGAGTTAGAGAACTCACCTGATAATCGGACCTTTGCTTCAATCAACCAGCGAATATCTTCAGGAATTCCATGATTCATTAACAATCTCAATCTTGCATATCTAGCACGGTAAATTTTTGTAATCGCATTCTGAGGTAGAGCGGGAAAATACTTTTTCAATTTTTCAAGATTAATGTCCATTTTCAAATGAGAATTGGAAGAGAGATTCAAAGAATTACACAGATATATACACAGATATCAGTTATTATGGGAAACTGAAAGAACCGACTTAAGTCACGGAGTACCGTTGTCCGCCATTTGATCGGGGTGAGAGAAACTAGCAAAAATCACTCAAAAAGAAACATAAAAAAAAATGTGAGAAAAACAAAATAATCAACCTTTATCTACAAGATCATTCAAACCAGCTGATTCATTTTCACTAGGAAAATTATCAAAGTAAGCTTTCAAACGATGTCCATTTTCCTTAAAATCATTGTCATTCATTGAATTCTCAATATCACAGGCCCCATAAGGATTGATCCATCTTAATCTTAGCTCTTTAGGGAATGCATAGAGTTGAGAATCATAAAACAAAACTTTTTGACCAGTGTCAATTTTTTGACAATTTTCACAAGTTTTGCAGAATGCTTGTGTGTCCTTGAACATGGTGGGCCAATAAAATCCATTTTGAAAGATTTTTGCAGCAGTCTTTTTTGACGAGAAATAACTTCCACATGCTTCAAAATGACAAAGTTTAATGACATTACTTACCTCATTGTCGGGAATTAATCTTTGAAATATTTGATCAGGACAATATTTGAATAAGTTAGGATCATCACAGTAAAAGCTCTTCACTTCGTTCAAAAACTTTTCTTTGTCTTGCGTACTCCAATCAGCTAGCAAATCTTCTAAGGCAAGAAAATTGATATTTTTATTATACCAAGGCATTGGACTAAGAGAAAGTAAGGATTTGTTAGGAAAGTAATCATCGATTGGTGTGATATTAGATGTCGAATCTGTTGTCAATGTTGACAAAAGATTTGCATCAACATTTTCGGTGCTTGTTTCATTCGTGATTTCTTCCTTAGAATAAATCATTTACAAATCTTCAGATTCATCCAATTCATTTTTACTTAAAGTAGATTCAAGTTGATCATAAACTAATTCATCAATATGATCTACTTCTTGTAAATCATTATCATCTCCAGGTTGCTTGCAAATGTTGAAAATATTCATCTCCAATGTCATGTTTCCAAATGATAGCTTCATCAGTCCATTCCTACAATTAATCAATGCATTAGAAGTTGCAAGAAATGGACGTCCTAAAATAACAGGAAATGAATTACATGCTTCAACAGGTTCTGTGTCTAAGACAATAAAATCCACAGGATAAATGAATTTATCGACTTGTACTAACACATCTTCAATTATTCCTCTAGGCACTTTTACAGATCTATCGGCAAGTAAAAGAGATATAGAAGTTGGTTTTAACTCACCTAGATTGAGACTCTGAAAAACTGAATATGGAAGTAAATTCACACTAGCACCAAGATCAAGTAAGGCTCTTTCAATTTTATGCTCTCCAATAAAGCAAGAAATTGTAGGACAACCAGGGTCTTTATATTTCAAAGCATTATTGTTTTGAAGAATAGCACTTACTTGTTCGGCTAGAAAGGCTTTCTTTTTCACATTCAGTTTCCTCTTCACAGTGCATAGATCTTTCAAAAATTTAGCATAGGAAGGAACCTGTTTAATAGCATCCAGCAAAGGTATATTGATCCTTACCTATTTGAAAATTTCATAAATTTCAGAGTTATGGTTGACTTTCCTTTGTTTGGTCATGGCTTGAGGAAATGGAAGTGCTGGCGGTGAATCAGTCGTTTCTTTGCAATTTTCAGATTCAACCCCTTCCTTACCCTCAGAGATTGACTCATCATCTTTCTCATAAGGTTCAAGAGAGGGTTTTTCAATAACCTTACCACTGCGTAGAGTAGTGACTGATTTGAGTTGATCCATGTGTTGGCTTCCGGAACTACTTGCATTTGCATTGTATTGCCCTTTGGGATTTTGTTGTGTTTGAGATGGAAACTTACCTTTCTCTTGGAAACTAAGAGCCGATGCTAATTTAGCAAGAGTATCTTTAAAATCTGTCATGTTTTGAACAAGTTGAGTATTAATTGTCTCTTGCTTTTCAATGAATGCATGCAATGTTTCCTCAAGATTTCTTCTAGGAGGTGGAGCATAAAGAGGTGCATATCCATGAGAATTTTGGAAATTGTGGTGTGCTTGAAACAGTGGTTGTGAAGTTTGTGCATTGTTGTTCTCACTCTTCCAACTGAAATTTGGGTGATTTCTCCAACCAGGGTTGTATGTTTGGGAGTATGGGTTGTGGTTGGCCCTTTGAAAACTGTTTAAAACATGGGCTTGTTCATGGAGACATTCCTTAAAAGAAGGCAAGGTTGGACAATCGTTGGTTACGTGTTCATTTGTTTCACAAATTTGACACACAATGTTTTCAACATATTTTAATTGACCACTCTTTTTCAATTCTAGTGCCTCGACTTTTCTAGCTAAAGATGCAAACTTGGCTTGAAGGTCATGATCTTCCCTAAGGTTGTACATACCTCCACTAGATGTATGAGGTTGAGTTTTACTCGGTGCCTCATAAGTACCCGCGGTGTCCCAATTTTGAGCATTTTCAGCTAACAAGTCTAAGTACTCCATTGCTTCATCAGGGTCTTTATCTTCAAAAGTTCCATTGCACATCAATTCAACCATTTGCCTATCTTTAGGTGTTAACCCTTCATAGAAATGTGAAACCAATCTCCATGTTTCAAAACCATGATGGGGGCAAGTACTAAGCAAGTCTCGATACCTATCCCAACATTGATAAAATGTTTCTCCTGGTTTTTGAGTGAAAGTGGTGATTTGTCTCTTGAAAGAGTTTGTTCTATGAGATGGGAAAAACTTCTTTAAAAACTGTTGTTGCATTTCATCCCAAGCACGAATGGATCCTGGTCTTAAATTTTGTAGCCATGTTTTAGCTTTATCTTTTAATGAAAAAGGAAAAAGCTTTAATCTGATGGTGTTCATGCTACAATTTAAGTTATTATATATGTTGCACACCTCCTCAAATTCCCTTAAATGCAAGTATGGATTTTCCAATTCTAAGCCATGAAAAGAAGGTAAAAGTTGAATAATGTCTGGTTTAAAATTAAAATGAGATGCATCGGGAGGAAAAACTATGCATGATGGTGCACTTGTTCTTGTGGGATTCATGTGGTCTCTTAATGTTCTAGCACGGTTATTCTCATTATTTTCATTATGAAGTGATTGATTATCTTCTGCAGCCATATTTTCTGAAAATGATGAGGATACCCTACAAATTCTACCACTTGATGTACGTGACCACACTCTCATGCACGTGTAGGAATAAAATAAAAGGAAGAAGAAGAAAGCAAAAGAAGGAGGAAGAAAACAAAAGAAAAAGAAACAAAAGAAAAGAAACAAACTTATATACAAGAAAAGTGAAAAGTGAAAATAAAATAAATACTATAATTTATACAAGAACTTACCTCCCCAGCAACGGCGCCAAAAACTTGACACGACTAAAAGGTTGATGTCTTCTCCCAAGTGCAGGAGTGTCGAAGTAATAAATAACCCGGCAAGACCGGGGTCGAACCACAGGGAGGTTAATTGTATAAATTATAAACAACAATTATAAAACAACAATAACAACAACAATAATAGTAGTAGTAGTACTAATAATAATAATAATAATAATAATAATAATAATAATAATAATAGTACTAATAATAATAATAATAATAATAATAATAATAATAATAATAATAAAGAGAAGAAGAAGATGATGATGATGATGAGAACTTGGAGATGGAAAATTAATGTAAGGATTAAACAATAATAATAACAAATGTCAAGGTTAGAGGTTCCACTAATGGTATATCAAACAAGTATAGTATAAACTCTTATTATTGAATTGGAAACCACACACAAAGGAGGTTCCAATCAGATTATATATTGTTAACATGATTACATTAGTCATCTTATTCAATTAATGCTAATACTTGTAAATCTCGTCAAGCATTCATGATTATAACTTATGTTAACAACAAATCAAGTTCCTTTCATAGCTCAGGTGTCGGTTATACCATACATTATGGGCTATGAAAGTGCCAAGCATTTGTTGTACCAAGTGTTATACAACATAAATCAAGATTAGTCATTTAACAAGCAAAGTATTAAAGAGTGAACAAGATAACAAATATAAAACATGTTAGTACCAAACATTAAAGTCCATATTAAGTTTACATTATACTTATTCTCACACCATTAGTGTAACCTTTTCACCTTGACATAATTAACTTAGCTAGACATAATGAAAGAAAGGAAAACAAATAAACAAAATAAGAACATAAAAGTTAACTAAGTAAAGGAAAGGAAATGAAAGGCATAAACTTGATATTAATGAAAGTAAAGCATAAACATTACAAAAAATACAAAGAGAGAAAAGAAGAGCATGATCTTGATCTGGAAACCAAGATGCCTAAATGCATGGCAAATGCCTCCTTTTATAGGCCAAAATTGGGAACTATTGATTTGATGACTAATTGATAAGTGGGTGGCCAACTTTTGACTTGGTGACAATTCTTATCTTCTCTTGTCTGCCCAAAACATCATTGATAACGTCAAAATTGGAGCCAGTTGTAAACATGAAAGTTATAGGAAATTGTCTCAGCTTTCTTGTGTAAAACATTCAGCTCATTTGGACTTCTAGAACTCCAGATATGGCCAAAATACCGAACAGTGCTCGGGCTGGAAGATAGATTCGGGCTTCTTTGTTGTTGCTACAATTTGGACTTGATAATGGCCTTTCTAGATCTTGGGCTCTATATGAAAGTTGTAGCCCTATGTCTTACCTTTCCATCCATATAAATTGGACCTAAATCTGAGATCTGTAGCTCCAGATATGACCCAATTACCGAACAGTGTTCCGGTTTGGATTGCACCGACATCTCTTCTCTAAGTTTGACCATCTCTTTATCCTTGCAATTTAAGTTCTTCAAGTCATCAATCAATCCTTTCATTTATGTGATAGGCCTGCATTAAAAATAGACATTTACCACAAATTATAGGTATCTTATATTATTAGATACAGTATTATAAAACATATTTTAGTTAAGGAGTTATTGATACTTCAAGTGCAAAATGATGATATAAAACCATGATAAAAATACACTTTTAAATACTAATCACCTACAACTTTCATATGGAGCCCAAGATCTAAAAAGGTCATTATCAAGTCCAAATTGTAGCAACAACAAAGAAGCCCGAATCTGTCTTCCAGCCTGAGCACTGTTCGGTATTTTGGCCATATCTAGAGTTCTAGAAGTCCAAATGAGCTGAATTTTTTACACAAGAAAGCTAACATAATTGCCTACAACTTTCATGTTTGCAACTGGCTCCAATTTTGACATTATCAATGACGTTTTGGGTAGACAAGAGAAGATAAGGATTGTAACCAAGTCAAAAGTTGGCCACCCACTTATCAATTAGTCATCAAATCAATAGTTCCCAATTTTGGCCTATAAAAGGAGGCATTTGCCATGCATTTAGGCATCTTGGTTTCCAGATCAAGATCATGCTCTTCCTTTCTCTCTTTGTATTTTTTGTAATGTTTATGCTTTGCTTTCATTAATATTAAGTTTATGCTTTTCATTTCCTTTCCTTTACTTAGTTAGCTTTTATGTTCTTATTTTGTTTATCTATTTTTCTTTCCTTCATTATGTCTAGCTAAGTTAATTATGTCAAGGTGAAAAGGTTACACTAATGGTGTAAGAATAAGTATAGTGTAAACTTAATATGGACTTTAATGTTTGATACTAACATGTTTTATATTTGTTATCTTGTTTAATCTTTAATACTTTGCTTGTTAAACGACTAATCTTGATTTATGTTGTATAACACTTGGTACAACAAATGCTTGGCACTTTCATAGCCCATAATGTATGGTATAACCGACACCTGAACTATGAAAGGAACTTGATTTGTTGTTAACATAAGTTATAATCATGAATGCTTGACGAGATTTACAAGTATTAGCATTAATTGAATAAGATGACTAATGTAATCATGTTAACAATATATAATCTGATTGGAACCTCCTTTGTGTGTGATTTCCAATTCAATAATAAGAGTTTATATTATACTTGTTTGATATACCATTAGTGGAACCTCTAACCTTGACATTTGTTATTATTATTGTTTAATCCTTACATTAATATTTCATCTCCAAGTTCTCATCATCATCATCTTCTTCCTCTTCTCTTTCTTTATTATTATTATTATTACTACTACTACTACTACTACTACTAGTGTTATTATTATTATTATTATTATTATTATTATTATTATTATTATTATTATTATTATTATTGTTGTTGTTGTTGTTGTTGTTGTTATTGCTATTATTGTTGCTTATAATTGTTGTCTATAATTTGTACAATTAACCTCCTTGTGGTTCGACCCCGGTCTTGCCGGGTTATTTATTACTTCGACACTCCTGCACTTGGGAGAAGACATCAATCTTTTCGTCGTGTCAATAACTAATATAATCATGTTAACAATTTATAATCTGATTGGAACCTTCTTTGTGTGTGGTTTCCAATTGAATAATAAAAGTTTATACTATATTTGTTTGACATACCATTAATGAATCCTTTAACCTTGATATTTATTATTATCACTGTTTAATCCTTACATTAATTTTTCATTTCAAAGTTCTCATTAACTTCTTCTTCTTCTTCTATTATTATTATTATTACTATTACTACTATTACTACTACTACAACTAGTACTATTACTATTACTATTATTAGTATTAGTATTCTTATTACTATTAATATTAGTATTACTACTATTGTTGTTGTTGTTATTATTATTATTATTATTATTATTGTTATTGTTATTTATAATTTGTACAATTGATTTCTTTGTGGTTCAACCCTAGTCTTTTCAGGTTATTTATTACTTCGACACTTCTGCACTTGGAAGAAAATATCAATTTTTTAGTCATATCATGATATATAAAACATTAAATCTTAAACATTAGATTTAATGTCATGGTGTATAAAACATTAGATATCAACCAGATTTTTATTATTGTCACTTCAAAAAGTAAGAATAATTTTCCTCAATATCAATATCATCTTTTATTCCCCTTCTAAATCACCTCTAAGCTCTTTATTAATAGGTTTATCAATGATAATAATATCTTTAAATTGAATTTCTTTCACTTGTTTGGTTGCTAAAACCTTTTTTCTATAATTTAATGACTTGTAGCCTAGTTTTCTATATTTAAAGAAACTAAAATTAACTTTATTGAACTATTTTAGATACAATTCTTTTTCAAAGTTAGAGGTATTTTCCACTTTGAATTGACTAAAAACAGTATTGCTAGACTTGGAAGAACTTGCTTGTTGTTGTACAAATCTTGAATAACACTTAATTTTCTATTTTTCCATAAGTAGCACTTTATTTTATGACTTTAATACAGTTCCCAAACTTTATAAGATAATAATATCATGAATTGAGAGCTATAATCCATTAAAATAATAAAAAACTTTTCACTGTTTATTTTTGTTCAAATAAACTCTTAAGATAAATTGATAAAATGAATTAGTATACTTTACCACACTTCTTATTTATTTGAGGTTGTGCAAGTTTCTGTAAAAGGGTTTGAGTGTAGTTAAAAATGAGAAATTGCTTAGCTAATTTTTTTTCTTTAGTTTTACCATACCACTCCTTTAGCAAAAACTTGTAAAATTTCCTATCAAGCTGAAGCACATTCCTTAGAAAAAATAGCCACAAGCTTAACCTTTTTTTCATCAACTATATTATAGTACTTTTTATTGTATTTAATTAATTCATAAAATCATTCAGACTAAAACTTTATTAGAATTTTAGAAGCTTAAACTGGATGTTCAAGTTGTGGATCAAAACTATTAATATTAAGTCTACTAGGTTGTATTGTACTAAAAGGATTCTTAAAATAAGAATGAGAATCCTTTAATTCATGATTAATTTTATTATAAGGACCATTTGTTGTATAAGGGCTATAAAGAATTCAACTTGCCTTTGGAGTTTAGTAATCTCATCAATTCTATCATCATTTTATGGCTGTCCACCATTCCTCTCCATTTGAGGGTGAGCATTAACTCCTTTCCAAACACCCTCTGGATGCCCTTTTTTTCACTCTTTATCTTTTCCCTCTTCATGTTGCTTTAAGCTTAAAATATTGAACAAAAAGAATGCAGTATAAGTGATTAAACCTACAACGATTACAATAGTACAATGATACAAAAAACTAATAGAATCTAGTGGTTGAATCTATTTAGAACAAATTTGATTTGTATGGGGAGTCTAAATGTGAGTTCTGGAATCTTGAATGGAATGAAATCAAGGAATTCTAGGGATCAAATAATCAAAGGAGTAATGGAAAAAAAAAGGGCTACAACTTGCTTTGAAATTAAATGATGTGATCCTAGGTTAGATCTAAGGAAAGTTAGAAGTAAAAATGCTGGAATTGAAAGGAAGTGAAGAACAAACACAGAAAATGTAGAGAGAAACTCTTCTCTAACAAGTGATTTTACAAAATAATAAACTTCCATACATCTGTAAACATTCAACAACAATAATAAAAATTACAACCATGATTTAGACATAAAAGTCCAAAGTTATGGCTCAAAACCTAATTATAAATTCTTGCTGGGAATCATAAACTAAATATTTAATTTAGTATGCATTTTCGTGCTACACACTATTCCAGACCTTGCTGGAAATCAACAAGGAAGTCAACATTTTCAATTGCTTATTTCCAGCTACATATCACATCTTCATCAATTATATTATATGGTTGGTTAGTAAAGTAAATTGAATGCACAAATAAATTTTAAAATCCTATTAATTTCAAGAACTAGCCTCTATTTTTAACCAAATAAAAAATTAGATTAAGAGGTTTGTTAGAATTCAATTAAATTGTTCGGATAATGTTTTATTAGATAATAAAACATCTTTATATTAATTAAAATTACTATTTTCTATAACAATATGAAATATTCACAATTTATATTAGCATGATATATTTAGAAAAATCAAATAACTTTTTTTAAATAGTAGCTTGAATAGTTCACTTTAAAAAATATAAACATACCTTTTGAATTATTTAAAATTATAAAGAAGACACAAAATAAAAGGGAAATAATGTATATTTTAATGAATAATAACTTCCAATACTCCCCTACCCGTTACTAGTTGTAATTAATTAAAGATTTGCATCCGAATCTATTTGGGTAAAATTGGTGTTTGCATAATCTCTTTTTTTCTTTCTCTTTCCCAACACAAGTTTTCTTTATCATCATCATCATCATCATCATTCCATTTTACCCATTTCAAGTTCTTGGAAAAATAGTTTGTATAAAATAGAAAAATAACAGTAAAGCAACAAGACAATCTATTTATAAAGGAGATCAGGCTACTAATTTTTTCTTGATAACCTACGGATCTTGTATGAAGTGAGGGTAGGTTATTTGGTAATTAACCACGTTACATATTGCACTCTGGCAGGTGGCATTTATTTAATATTACAATAACTTGCCATGCACCTCCCCAAGCAGGCCTAACACCAACGTTTGTCTTCTAGCACTGAAAAATCTTGGTAGCGTGTATATGATGCAGTATAATTAGGGGTCAACAGCTTAAACAATGAAAAACTGGCAGCAAGTAGTATTTAATTCCAAGGCCAGACAACCAAGAGAGATGCAATGGCAATTTCTAGGGTTTCCCAAGTGGCCTTACCACACTACTCTCCATAGTTATTAGACCTGGCTAGGAGAGTAGATCACATGTGAGGCCGGTTAATTTGTTCAACATTTTTTTATTTTTTTTCTAAAAACAAGTAAAATTAAATTTTGCCTGATCTGGACTAGACGTTGGATCTCGTCGACCAAGCTAGATTTAGTAACTGTGCTCCTCTCCCCTTGATGGCTTAGACCAAAGCAATCAAATTTTGGTTTAAATCCAGTTTATATCGGTAGCAAGACTGTTTACTGCTTCAACTGCTAACAAACGTTTGCTAATAATGATGGGAAAAACTTGAAAGCACATGATCTCACAGGAACATGTGGAATAGTAGTCTGAGATTCAATTATCATGGAGTTTGATAGTGGTTTTGGGAGAAGGGAAATCCCAAATCAAGTCAAGGCTTTTTTCAATGATGGAACAGACAAAACAATAATTTCAAAGAAGAAGAATTTATTTGATGTATGTTGTTCTCAAAGAGAAGAAACACGACGATTGATGCAGGACTTCGTACTATCTTGAGAAAAAAAGATTTCCATTTTCTATTACAAAGGGTAGCATAATTAAGCATATTATACCTATAACTTATTGCTGAGACGACAAACCATTTGCACCTGTAAATAAAGTTGTTTACGTATGGCCTAATAAGATTTATTGTGGCTGTGAGGTTCCGATGTTCTGCTGCATTGTGTTGTTTGTTGGTATCCGTGTTGAATCATCTGCTAATGCTACGACTGCAGCTGGGTTCATGGATTGGTACTGATGAGAACCTTGAGTACTAGGGGTGTAGTACAGTTGGTCATGTGTAGAATTTGCATATTCAGAATAAGCATAATTAGTAGCAGCAGCATTAATGGATTGAGTTGGATGTTGCATTTGAGAATAACCCATGTATGATTGCTGGAACTGATTGGCCGGGACATGGACTAATGAAGGAGTTGATGGCATCACTGTTCTGTACACAGTTGCAGCCATTTCAGGCTTAGCTGAGGTAGATACTGTCTTTGCAGGGTAAATGGGTGGATGTGGGTCCCTGTAAGTTGCAGTGGGCGGTGCTGCAGGGCGGCTCGTGGTCGCACCAGTAGCAGTGTCAACCACGTTAGTTTGCATAGACATGTATGGTTGTGGTTGAGAAACCTGCATTAAGTATACAGGATATTGGTGATCCATTGGAAGATGAGGCTGTTGTGACGGAGGAGCGTAAATTGGGTAGTAAGATGTCATTGGCACTGGAGTTGTGGCAGGGTGGGAGATGAAATGTGTGCTGCCTCCTACAAATTGTTGTTGTTGCTGCTGCTGCTGCTGATCAGGCAACGTGTATCCAGAACCTTGGACTTGTTGCATTTGGATTTGAGAGCTTGGGATTGGAATATCACCTTTTGTATCAGGGCTAGAAGGACCTCTGTTGTCTGTGGGTGCTGCATGAGCTTGATCTTGATAATACATGGGCTTTGAAAGAGAGCTTGCAGACGCAATACTACTATCACTGCACAGTCAGATCATCAATCGAATGAAGCTGTTTTGGAAACTACCATTTCATTTTCAACAACAAAAGAAAGAAAGAAAAAATGTAAGGCATATTTAATTTCAATTCTTTTCTGTTCATATGAAAGCATTTTGACATTTGTTATGATAAATTAATCTTCTACAATGAACATTTTCTGTGAAACCACAATGAACAATGCCGGTGAAGCAAGTAAGCACCTATCATATTTATGCACTTGTAATTTGTAAGGAAAACATTAAACTGGTTCTTAACTGAGGACCACTGTAAACAGTCAAAGCGAAGAGAAATATGGAAAGATACCTTGCAACTGAATCTGGTGAAGGCAAATTGTAACAGGTACCGGTCTTGTGTGGCCCGGGCTGCAGTACAGGAAGCGGTGGTTTGCGAAAACTTACCGGAACACCCTGATCCGACCTCTCATCATCTGATAAAAGCCGATTCAAGTGCTCACTAGACCCACCTGCAGGATTAGTGGATATTGCAGTTCCAACTGCAGATATTGATACAGGAATTGGAGGTGGCGGAGCAGATAAAAGGCCATAGCCATCATCATGCTTCTGCACAACTTGAGCATAAGTCATCTGTGCAAGCTGCTCCTCAACTCCAACTCTTGGATCCTCCGCACGAATCCGGATAGTTGGCAGGTTGGTCATTGAAGGGGAAGAAGAAGACGAACCAAATGATGAATTCTTCTCCACAACAGGTGAGTCAGATAGTGTGGTGTGCATTTCGTGCAATAGGTCATTCTTAGCTTTCTTGTTCTCCCCTTCAACACCTTCCGCCTGAGCCTCCACGTCCTGATCATTGTCAAGAGTCACTAAGCATTCCAATGTAGCAGAATCTGATAGGTTTCGTGGAATCAATCCTGAACCATTAAGCGCATCAACAAACCATGTTTCTGACTTTGCATCATCAAGAAGGGATCCCATAGAGGCTGCAGTTTCAGGCTTGCTAAAGAAAATGAACAAGCGGATACGGGAAGGAGATAAAGCTGATGATGATGCATTTATGCGGTCATATTCTTCTATCATGTTGTCAAGATCTTCATCTGTGGTTACAGATACTAGAGAGTCAAGGTCTTCATGAGGCAGCTGGTACTTGAGAGTGAAGGGACGACCATTGAGGAGAGTTCGAGAAAGGCGGGAGGAGAGGGTGGGGAGAGAGGAATGCCGGTCAATGGCTACCATACGTGTCTCACCGCCTACATAGCAGAGGGTTTTGTCATGTGGACGGGGGATTATGTGGCCTCCATAGCTGCACATTAGGCGGAGCTTAGCACCTGGGACAGGCGGGAGAGTCTCATTGAATTTAGTGTCTGGTGGATGGGAGCGGGGCGAGGACTCAACAGAGTCAGGGTAGTTCAGATGGACAGTGGTGGGATTGGCAGAGGTGGTAGCATTGTGGAGAGGTGGCAGAGGTGGTGTATCCATGAATGGTGGGATGTATTCTATGTTGCTGGGGAGAGAGACTAATGAATAAGATTTAATGGGGAGTTGATTAAAGTTGATGCTTTTATACTTCATTGATTTTCTTAGTTGCTACTCTAATTTTCACTACTAGAAAATTTACAAGTTCAGTGCTCATGTAATTTTACGAGGTGAACTTCTTCCATGTAGAATGTATCTATTGAGTATTTACACACAATAGAAATTATAAAATAATTATTTAGAAGTTTTTAAAATCTCTTTAGATAGATTTAAAATTATTTAAAAAATTATTATTTAAAAAATTAATTTTTTATAATTATAAATAATTTATTAAAATTGAGTGGTTACAAATTATAAATCATTTAATTGTTCGACCTTCAATGTTAATTAATTTATATGAACCATCAATGAAAAATCTCTTAAATTCTTATTTAAGATAAATGAATTGTAATGCAAAGAATGTTAAATCTAATATTGTGTTTAGATAGTTTTTTTATTTAACAAATATCAGCTTTTTTTTTCACTTACAAAATAAAGGGCTTAATTTTATATTTATATGAAATCCTAAAAACCATATAAATAAAAAAAATCTATTTACCTCTTAAATAATATCCATATATTATTTAAGGATAATTTTAGAAATTTAATCAATCAAGTCCTTACTTGATTTTTCTAGATTTAGAAATATAATTCATGCATTAATTATATTATAGTTCTTAATTTTTAAAATATATTTTAATCAAATCATATTGAATTAAATCATCCCAGTTTAATTTTTGATTAACGATTTTTTATGTTTGTGACCCATTAGGTTCTTAATATATTGATCCAAATATAAAATATAATTGTAATTAAATATAATTAAATAACTTAAACAATTTAATTTATTATCAATTCATCAATTGATTAATTTATATTTGAAGATCAGGTGCATTGTTCAGCAACATTAAATATTAAAAAAGTTATTAGTGGTTTGATTTAATTTTTTAGTGACTAGTTTCTAAGTATAATTAATATCATTTAATTAATAATGTTTCAATTTAACATTAATGTATGAAGTATGTTTGTCATGCTAAATCATGTTTATTGACTATATAATAGTCATTAATAATTTGAATAAAATTTAAAACTCTTTTCAAATCTCATTTCACCTTAACTAATTATTTTTCAATCAATACTATTTAAGAATAGATAATTTTTTTAATTCATCTAATGATAAATAATCTCTTAATTACTCAAATACCTTCATATAGTTCATGGTATACTTAATGTCTGCTCTTTTGTTACTTTGATTAAGATAACATGTATCAGGATCAAAACGTAATATTTTTTTTTATATAAGATGACATAGTAATGTTAAGTATAAAGATTATTTACACAACCATCACGTGATTATTTTCATAGATATAAATGATCTTTTTATATGGAATTTTAATGCATATCAATTCAATATACATGTTTTATGATAAATATCTATACATTACTTATATGTATCTCTTGTGTCTCATCTTATGGAAACAACTGTTTTTTTTTAATAAAAAAAGAACATAATATGTATTAGTTTTTATGGCTTTAATGAATGTCCATTATTTAAGTGAGCAACAAAAATAATATTTTAGAAATAATGCTTTGATCAATAAAATTTTTATAATTATAATAATTTTATAATTTTCTTTACAATGTATTTTTATCTTATGAACTTTATCTTTACTATAAATTCATTAATTTAATATTATATAAATATTAAAAATAAATTAAATTCTTATTAACAATAAATATAGATTTACATTAATATAAAAACATTTCATGTAATCAATCAATTGAATATATTATATATTAAACTAATAATATGGGGACTTGGAGAGTACCCACCTAGATTTCCAAAGAAAGAGAACTATTTTTAAATGCTTTTTTCTAGATATCCGATGAGGTGTTAGGAGTTGATAGCCTAGCAATAATTTTATAGCTTACAGTAAATGGAATCGAGAATTTCTTGATCTCCACTGTAAGATGTACATGAGGATAGACTCGCACAGCTAGTTTACATGGTGAGTTCTCTATGCGAATACAACTGACATTCAATTCCTGAGGCATAGGCAATGAACCTGAACTTCAGAAGAATAGTGTGCAATCAAAAGCAATCTAGGGAAACTTTTGCGTGATTATAACGCTATGCTGAATAGAAAACAAATCACTTGAACAAGGAGGCTGTGAGTGAAAAGTAGAACCCAAGAGAGAGAACTCGGCGAGCAATGTGGTAAAGACAAGGCCATTTTTGCCTTTGTTTTGTACATCACTTGAATTTCTGTTTATTTAATTCATCCGATGCACCAACTTTGATGTGCGATGGTTTTGAATTCCAAGATGTTCTTGTTTCAAGCAAAATTAGTTTGCAGTCACATGTTGGGCCATGGAAGTCCTACTTCTTTTTTTAAAAATAAAATACTTTCTTCAAGGTCTTGATATAATTAATGGCGTTCATAGTTTTAGTCGAAGAATGTAAAGCTTGTTTAGCAGCTGAGTCAATGTTCAAGAGTGAAGAACTCTCTTTCCAATCTTAAGCACTGAAGGTAAGAGGTTTTAAACATACACATTAGTAAAGAATAAAATTCAGTATAATGGTTAAAACTTGAAAAATCATGATTCTATTATTTTTTTAATCTGAATTTTAAATTAAATTATATAAAAATTATTCTAATATAATATTATTTATTGGTAGTCCAAAGAAAAAAAATCAATCCAATATTAAAAAATAAAATCAAATAAAACCTTCTTATTAAACAATAAAATAGAAAATAAAATAACAGGAAAAAAGTTCAAAAACCCAAAGGAAATAAAAACTCATATTAAAAGATTATGTGTTAATAAAAATTCATATAGCTAAAAACAAAAAAGGTGTCCTTGTTAACAAAAACCTAGACTTGTCGGTTTAAGGAAGGCCCGCGGGCCTAAACTTTGTTTTTATTTTAAAAAGATATATAGATAAATAATTATTATCATTTATTATCAAAATAACTAAACCAAAAGAAATCGGTACGAAACATGTTAATATATTAATTATGTGTTGTAGCTTTACTCATAGATTTGCTCCTAATACGCATTTAACACACAACCTCACCTTAAGCCACACCTGTTAACCACTGAGATATAACGTGTATTTGTTAACCAATTTAAATAATACATTAATCTATTTCACTTGTTTATGAAACGAAAATGATTTTGCTTCAAATATGGATTCAACCCATGTGATTTAACCTTTGAGCTAACGTGTAATTAGCACCCACGCAATTAAAAAAACATATTAACTTGTTCAAATAAACAGTAAAGCAGATTTCATTAGGTTTGTTTATTTTAATAATTTGATATTTGTATTTCTATACCAACTAATAATATTTAAGATAATGAGATTGTGATTAGGGTTTTGGTTTAAAATATTTTATATATAAAAAATATTAAAATAATTAGTTTTTAATTTTTTTAAAAAATATTTTTAATATAAATACATCAAAAAAATCTAAATATATACATAAAAATATTTTTAACATAAGAAATTTAAAATTTAAATAAATATAACTTACTCCACTTTATTAAACATGCCTTAAAACGACAGCTAGGTCCTAGAGGAGTGGTGGGGTGCTACAATGAGAACCGGAGCTACTAACTTTTGGTCAGGATGATATAGGGGTTAGGGTTATAGATAAACATCCAACTAAACTCAGAATGTTCATAGGAATCTGGGCAAATAATTGAGTTTGAATATCCTTCGCCAGGATCTTGATAATGCTATTGGTTTCAATGGGAAATTTAATTATTAAGATAGCGCCTATTTCATGGTTTTCCTCTGGACAAAGTCAGCCCATATTTTTATTCCTTGAACTGGGATAATTCTTTAGGCAGTTTGCTAAAGAACTGAGTTTGTGTTGTGTACAGTCACCATAGTGAAAAACTATACATCATCGTTACATCATCAGTTTTTTATTTGTTTATGACATTGAAAGCAGAGGTTTATTTAATTTACTGATGAATGCTGACAGACAATTAATACTTTTAACTTATTTTGATACTCTTTGTTATTCTGGCAAGACAACTCTTAAACCATGTGCCATTTAATGATGATCAGTTCTGTTATATTCACTTAGGACAAGAATTCAAATGTACAAAACAAATCTGCTTCTAAGTTTTGTTTTCAACTCAAGTCTTGATCCAGGAAAGTAACACAACTCCCAAAAGAGAATAGGAATATGGAAGAGCGATGTTATAACGTTTACAATATGAATTTACTTTATATTCTTTGGGTTCCTTTTCATTTTCTTGCTGGGAATATGACTTTCACATTTTGCACTGCCAAGAAATTATCTAATACCAATGGAATTGCTGGTGAAGTATTTTTCATTGGTAATTTATGATGATTGCAGCAACGAAATATTTTGCTTGAAAACTCCTGATTTTATAACACCGACATAATTATTTTTGTCAATAAAAACTAATATCATAAAATAATTAAAAAAATTAAAAAAACCTTTATGTTAATGATACGTCATCATTCATATTTAAAATTATGGATAAGATATTTATTAATAAATTTAAACGTGTCATAAATAACCACATCTCTATTCACTCTTTGTTTATAATTTAATATAATTAATTTTGATTTTATAACTTTGATATTTTATAATAAAAGAGATTATGGATTTTGAACTGTGAAGACTTAGAGATGCCGAAAACTACTTTTCCTGTAGCCTAAGACGTGTCAAGTAGGACAAGTTAGAGAAGTGAATAAGAACATGATTCTGGAATTATATATACAAACAAGAAATCAAATGTTCCAAATAAAAGTATAATAATAAAAAAAATGGCAAGCATCACAAGCATATCTCACAAGATTAATATTTCTATATACTAATATTAATATTAATAGTAATAATAAAAAAAAATTATAAAGAAAATATACGGGAAGCGTAACACAAGTCTCATCTCAAAAAGAACTTCAAATATATTACAAAAATTAATTTTTTTATTTGACTATTAGATCGGGTTAAAATTCTTTCAAGGTAATTTACAAGCTCAATTATATTAGGAGTTTATTAGTTTTAGATAGATGAGGTCATTTTTATGTTCAAATTATATATAAAAAATATTGTTATGAATTTTGTTTCCTAGTTATTTTAGGATTTCTTTTTTATTTAGGTTTTAGATTTTTGTTTGGTTTAAAATTATTTATCAAAGTAGATTTTATATCCTAGTTAAATAGACTTGTGTGTCATTTTTATGAGAGATCTAATAATATTTAGAATTTATAAAACAAAGATTTTCTTTGTAGATTAAGATTTTAACCCAGGACTTGAGAAATCTAGATTTTTGATTTTTTGTTATATATTGCATCAATTTGTATCAAAATAAGTTGATATTGTTTATAGATGAAGATATTAACAACATCATTTCATCCTTTAATGCAAGAGTGGAGATCATTTGATGCACCATAAGTGCTTAAAAGGCAATGCAGAGAACTTTATAATAAAGATTTGATTAATTATAAGAAATGTTAGGGGGAGCTCAAATAGGCATCATTAAGAGGACAGAAATATGTTTCTAAAGACTTATCTTAAGATGAGCCAAATTTTAGATTTGTTTCTTCTAATTTATATAAGTAATATAACCATATTGAGAGTTGTGTTATGACAGGTGATGCATTGAAAACTTGGTTTATAATTAGCTTTTTTTTAGATGCATTCTTAATTTTATTTTGAAGAAAAAGTTTATTATATAATTGTGAAAGCTAAAAGTATATATTAAATTGATGAAATTACTTGCTATCACAAGGTAAGGTTTACAAAACACAAACTTATTTATAAAGTTGAGGTTCGGTTGTATGATGTTCTAGAAAATAAAACTTGTTTTTGGTAAGTCTAAACTTTTATTATGGAAAAGTACGAGAAATTTATTAATTATAGAGTTTATATACATAATTATAAAAAGATTTTATATTGAGCATATAAGTTATTAGATTGTTATTAATTTTATTCAATTTAATTTTTTTAATTTCCAAATAACAAGTAATGGTATCAAAATAGTTAACTTAAATAAAACTATAATTGATGTTAAGACAATTGATTATGCTATTGCTTTTGATGTTTAAAAAAAAAGGTTATCAAAAGACTATATTCCTAACTGTCAACACTATTGTTTTATTTCTGGAAAAATATTATTAATGATGAATCAGTTACTCCATATATATATTTTGTTTTCAAACTAAAATAAAAAATCAATAATTTTTATCATTCCTAAAAAAATTATCATACTAAGAACTAAAAATAGATAATGTTTTAATATCATTAAAAAAAATAATTGAGAAACCATATGAATTATCATAAGTTCTTTCTTTTAAAGAAACATAACAAATTGAGGCAAAAAATATTAAAGATTCAATAATGTCAAAAAATCTTATAAATCAAAATTAATAATTATTATAGTTGAGATAAAACAAAAAAAAACAACCTAAAATTATTAAATATATTGAGAAGTGAAGAGAGAGGGGGCCTTATCAATACTCTTGGTCTTACTTTTCCCATTCGCAAGTCATCTATTGATAGCAAATAATAAAGTTATTGTTAAGCTAACTATATAAATATTTTTCAACAAAATCCATAGACTTTTTATTTTTATACTTTATCTATGGACATCTAATTCCATCTCTATTAATATTTTTTAGATTTGAAAGTACAAAACTAATAAAATGCTCAACTCCTTTACAATAATCTTTCATTTATAATCCTCAAAGTTAGTCTAGATATATCTACAAAAAAATTATCTATTACTTTAAAAACCTATAAATTAATGTTGACAACATTTACTCATAATATAACAATTAATTCAAAATTTAACTTTAGTAATTAAAAATTAATTCACAACCTAGTAACCAATTATTATTTTTGTATAAAAAATATAATGATATGTAAAAATATCAACTAAATAAATTCAATTAATGGCAAGTAATTGATAACCCAAGTAATTATATATCATTTGTTTAATTCCATATTCAATCTAAATTAATATCATTTAATTATTATCAATTCCATAAAAAATCAATTTCTTCAAAATTTTCAACTTATTAATAAAATTGACAAAATATAATTGTTACACATCAAAGAATCAATTCAACCCAAAAACTTAAATTATTAGACGAGGTCCTAAGATACGATTTATATTATTTTTTAACACATCCCTTCAAGTGAAAGTCCTTTGGTTTAAAATTTACACGTATCCATATTACTTGGTACTTAATTTTTATCAAATAAATGAAAATAATGAAATTCAAACTTGTAATCGCTTAATCATCAAGGTTCTGATACCATGTTAAGAAATCATCTTAATTTAAAAATTTAAACTATTAAGTAAGGTTTTAAAATGTAATTTATATTATTATATAATAGTTAACAACATTTCTTGTGAATGACTACTAACATCATTACGTTGGAGTTTTATAGGTTTTTTGTATAAATTATTTGAAATGATTTATTTATTTTCTAATCATTTTTTTCCTAGAATTTAAGTTATACAAATAATATTGCCTAGACCTCTTCCCAAATAATTTGAATTGTAAACTAGTGTTCAACTAATCCTATATACTCGAGGCTGGGAGACACACCAATTGCTTAGTGTAGGAATTCCAGTCTTGAAGTCAGGCTTGCAAAATATTTTGGTAATGTAATGGAAACTTTCAAAAGAAAAAAAATCTTTTCGAGTTCCTATAATTTTCAAAAAAAAAAAAATTAGCTACTATTTTTTTATTTACAAATTGTGCCTTCTTTAAATTGTTTTTAGGAATTATATTTTCATAAAAAGTATAGTCTAGTTAGTCCTCATGGTGAAATTACTTTTGCAATCATTTCTCCTTATCATTACTTTTGATTATTTAATGGTCCTTAGATATTTGTTTTTGTATAACTTTTAATGTAAAAGTTTAATTACAATCATAATTATACACTTTTGAAAATTACATCATTAAATGTAGGAATCTAACGAGCCATAACATTACAATTGATTACGTCCTTCCACCTTGCGACTGTTCCAAGCTGCCGCCATTTTTTCCAGATTGTCATTCTATTATTGCATGAAATCCTTACATGGTACCAAGTTTTAAATGGAAATAGCTTGATTTAATGTTTTAAAATATATTTTAGAAAAATTTAATTTTTTTATTTTTTATTTTTTATTTCAATTTAATTTTTTTAGTGTTTTTAAATCATTTTTATATGTTAAAGTAAAAAATAAAAAATATTCTTGTATTGTATTTAAAAAAAACACTTTAAAAAAACCTTTATCACACTTCGTCCATACATCCATCAACCTTGACTATGTGCTATTGAATTCTCTTGGAAGCGTTTGGGATACACTGAAGTGAGGTGGATGAAAGATATAAATTAATGATTGTGAAGCATGTCTTAATAACACTCACCGAAAACTCAGCTGCAGTCCCCAAAAGTAGTTGGCTATATTGATTGTAAGAAAAAGTAAGAAGATGATTTACGGCTGCATGCTGCCTTTTAGTTCCTACGATCTAAGGCAACAGCCCCTCTTTGCCTTCAACCTATCTTTATCTTTACTTCCCATGTAAAGTCCATTAATTACGTATTCTTCATGCCTCCTCACTTCCATTTGTTTGTCTAATTTAATGCCATTCACCTGTTTTTGGCTTCAGCACTTTAGGCGTATAACCATCTAGCTCTGCCTCTCTCAAACACCTTTTACTTGCCTTGTTTGCATTTGGTCGTGTAATCCCTTGTGTAGATGGTATGGAGAAGGCTGCTTCTATTTTTGGTGCAGGCGTGATCAAGAGGTACAGAAGAAGAAGGCTATACCGGAGGCTGAGTGAGAAGAAGAATGTGAGAGGTCGGAGCCGTTGGAAGCAATGGAGGATTAGAGTAATGCCAAAATTGCAGCAAAAAAGCGTGTTACAAATGAAGCTTTTGAGAAGGTATAGAGACAGTTATGTTAAGAGGATGCTATGTTTTGCTCGACAGTTTGTGCAGATAAACAATGGTACTGTTTTCTTGTTTAGGAGGATATCATAAACAATGGTACTGTTTTCTTGTTTAGGAGGATTTCAAAGGCTCCTCAGTTATAATGAAATTGAGGCCAGTTTCTCAAGATTTCATAAGCTCAACTAGATAGCCAATCCTCTTTCTCCTTCTGGAAAATAAATGTAATGTGTCATCATAGTATGCATTTGTTGTAATCTACATTTATTTTTATTTTTTATTTCCTGTTTGTTCTTGTACAGAATCTTATGTTGTGCTTATTTCTTTCTCCAATCTAAAATATTTCCCCTTTCATATTCTAATCTAAAATGTAGAGAGCAGTGAAGAAACTGCATCCCGCATCAGTATTGTCTGTGAACTTTCCGAAGTTATAAGCATTGCGTTGTCGATTACTGTGTGTGTATGTGTGTGTGTGTGTGTGTGTGTGTGTGTGTGTGTGTATTTGAAAAGAAGAAAAAGAAACAACAAAGAGTGGAACAAGAGAATGCAAATCCTTGCTTAATTAATGAAATAGAGATAACAGATCGGGCACTCGTGCCTTGCCATTTTGGTGTTAAATGGAGGACTTATCAACTTGTGCTAGGTGTCTTGTGTCCCTAGTAGCCTTACAATGCTTATCACCCTAGTTGTTTGGGAAAAAACATAAAAAAAAAACTGTCGGCCTTTTATTAAAAAATTAATCAGAACAATCTCTACAATTTTATTTCTCTTCTATATTTAGTTTTTGTTTTTTTAATTATTATTTTTTAATGTTGAATAATTTTTAAAATTACAAATGTTTTTTAATTTCATTCCTATCATTTTTTAATCTATAAAAAATCTATCGAATTATAAATATTTTTTAATTTTTTTTTTTTTACAATTCCATCCTCATGTTTTTCCGATCAAATTTTACCACCATTCTTTTTGTTGCTATATTTTTTTTCTTTGTAAGTTTTTTAATTAAAATATTTTTTATGATCTCATATTTTAAAATTAATTTAGTTGAGAGTTAAATTTTTTAATTGAATTTGGATTCAAGATTTCATGAGTTGTGAATTTTAGAAATTAGACCAGATTTAGGAGGTTTACTTGGGGTTTTTTTTCTTCTTTTTAAGCTATTTTTTTATTTTTTTATTATATTTTTTACACTTTGCCTTTCATGAGGTTAGACTAGGGTTTAAGATTAGAATCACCGATTTCAATGGTTAACGCATGTTAACTTTTGTTTTTTTCTTTACTTTAAATTGATTTATTTCTATTTTTTTTATCCAAACTTTATGTTCTATGAGATTATCTCAATCTTATATCTATAGTAGCGAAGTTTGCGAGTTCACTCAGTTTAACATAGTGTTTTTTTTTTCCTCACAAATCAAGCCACCACAAATCACTGGTGTTGATCTAAATCAATCAAAAGAATTAACATCCCTCCCTCTCTTGGTTCAATTTATTTATGATTTGCATATTAGAGGTTGTTTATGATTTGAAGGAAATTGATTTTAGTTGTTATTTGATAAAATTAAGTTTAATTTTGTAACTTAGGTGTATTATAATTGAAGAAATAATGTGTTATTTAATGGATATCTATCATATTTTATCAATTTTATTGTCAAGTTGAAAATTTGAGGAAATTTAGGAAACTATTTTTTTTTGAAATTGATAATAATTAAGAAGTATTAATTTAGATTGAATAATTTTAAATTCAACAAATGATGGATAATTGGTTGGGTATTATTTGTTGTTAATTTTATTGTTTAGTTCACATTTTGATGCAAAATAGAAAATGTGTAAAAAAGATAATTAGTTATTAGACTATGAAATTATTTTTTATAAAAAAATGAATTTTAAATTGATAGTTATCGTGAATAAATGTTGATACATTATTAATAAATGATGTCATGAATATTTTATATAGGTTTCATAACTAATGGATGATTGTTCTTAAATGTATCGAGATTCTTCATAATGGTTGTATAGGCAAGATTATCTTAAAGAGGTTAAGGGTTTTATTAATTTTATATTTTCTAATTCAAAAAATATTAGTTAATGTAAAATTAGATTTCCATGTGAAGTGTAAAAATAAAAAGTTCTACCATAAAAATGTAATAATGATGCATCTATTTAAAATAAGGTTTGTCTAGAAATATTTATGTTGGTTTCTAATTAGTACTTAAAAGTGTATTTTTATCAAAGTTTTATATCATCATTTTGTACTTAAAGTATCAATAACTCCTTAACTAAAACATGTTTTATACTAAAATATCTAATAATATAAGATACCTTTAATTTATAGTAAATATTCAATTTAAATATAGGCCTATCATATAAATGAAAAGATTGATTGATGAGTTTAAGAACTATAATTGAAAGGACAAAGAGATAACCAAATTTGGAAAAGAGATATTGGTGTAGTCCAAATCCGAATACTGTTTGGTAATTGGGTCATATCCGGAGTTGTAGATCTCGAATTTAGGTCTACTTTATATGGA
Source organism: Populus pruinosa (assembly GCA_026413675.1). Classification (NCBI taxonomy): domain Eukaryota; kingdom Viridiplantae; phylum Streptophyta; class Magnoliopsida; order Malpighiales; family Salicaceae; genus Populus; species Populus pruinosa. The sequence continues at coordinate 8,230,159 of JANKMR010000020.1, forward strand.
TGGAAAGGTAAGATATAGGCCTACAACTATCATATGGAGCTCAAGATTTAATAAGGTCATTTTCAAGTTCAAATTATAGAAACAATGAAAAAGTCTGAATCTATCCTACAACTCGAATATTGTTCAGTGTTTGACCCATATCTGGAGTTCTAGTAGTCAAAATGACCCTAATTTTTTTTCATGAAAATAATTTTATACAACTTTTATATTTCAAGTGGTTCCAATTCTGACATTATCAATGATGTTTTGGGCAAACAAAAGAAGATAAGAATTGTTACCAAGTCAAGAGTTGGCCACCCACTCATCAATTAGTCATCAAATCAATAGTTCCTAATTTTGACCTGTAAAAGGAGGCATTTGCCATTTATTTAGGCATCTTGGTCTTCAGATCAAGATCATACTTTTACTTTCTCTCTTTCTATTTTTTTTTTGTATTTTTAAGTTTTATTTTCATTAATATCTTGTTTATTCTTTTTATTTCCTTTTCTTTACTTAGTTAACTTTTATCTTATTTATATTCTTATTTTGTTGATTTTTCTTTCTTTCTTTCATTATGTTTAGTTAAGTTAATTATGTTAAGGTAAAAAGGTTACAATAATGGTGTAAGAATAAATATAGTGCAAACTCAATATGAACTTTAATGTTTGATACTAACATGTTTTGTATTTGTTATCTTTTTTACTATTTGATACCTTACTTGTTAAATGACTAATCTAGATTTATGTTGTATAACACTTAGTACAACAAATGCTTGACACTTTCATAGCCTAATCGTATGGTATAAGCTACACCTATGCTATGAAAAGAACTTGATTTGTTATTAATATAAGTTATAATCATGAATGCTTGACAACATTTACAAGTATTAGCATTAATTGAATAAGATAACTAATTTAATCATGTTAACAATTTATAATCTAATGGAACCTCCTTTATATGTGGTTTCTTATTGAATAATAAGAGTTTATACTATACTTATTTAATATACTATTAGTGAATCTTCTAACCTTGACATTTGTTGTTATGATTGGTTAATCTTTATGTTAATCTTTCATCTCAAAGTTCTCATCAACTTCTTCTTCTTTATTACTACTACTACTACTACTACTACTATTACTATAACTATTATTGTTGTTGTTGTTGTTATTGTTACTATTATTATTGTTGTTGTTGTTGTTGTTGTTGTTGTATTATTGTTATTTATAATTTATACAATTAACCTTCTTGTGGTTCGACCCCGGTCTTACCGGGTTATTTATTACTTCGATGCTCCTGCACTTAGGAGAAGACATCAATCTTTTAGTCGTATCAAGTTTTTGGCACCGTTGCTAGGGAGGTAAGTTCTTGTACAAATTTTAGTATTTATTTTATTTTCTCTTTTTCACTTTTCTTGTATATAACTTTGTTTCTTTTATTTTGTTTCTTCTTCTTTTGTTTTCTTTTTCTTTTTATTTTATTTCTACATGTGCATGAGAGTGTGGTCATGTACATTAAATAGTAGACTTTATAGGGTATTCTCATCATTTAAAAAAAAATATGACCGAAAAAAATAATTAATCACTTTATAATGAGAATAACCGTGTTAAAATACTTAGAAACCATATGAATTCCACAAGAACAAGGGCACCATCAAGCATAGTTTTCCCTCCTGGTGTATCTTATTTCAATTTTAAGCTAACCATTATTCAACTTTTGCCTTCTTTTTATGGCTTAGATTTGGAAAATCCATACTTGCATTTAAGAGAATTTGAGGAGGTCTGCAACATATATAATGATTCAAATTATAGTATGAACACCATTAGATTAAAGCTTTATACTTTTTCATTAAAAGATAAATCTAAAGCATGGCTACAAAATTTGAGACCTTGATCTATTCGTGCTTAGGATGAAATGCAATAACAGTTTTTAAAGAAGTTTTTCCCATCTCATAAAACTAACTTTTTCAAAAGACAAATCACCACTTTCACTCAAAAACCAGGAGAAATATTTTATCAATGTTGGGATAGGTATCGAGACTTACCTAATACTTGTCTTCATCATGGTTTTGAGATATAAAGATTACTTTCATATTCTTATGAAGACTTAACACTTAAAGATAGACAAATAGTTGAATTAATGTGCGATGAAACCTTTGAAGATAAAAACCCTAATGAAGCAATAGAGTACCTACACTTGCTAGTTGAAAATGCTCAAAATTAAGACACTACAGGCACATATGAGGTACCGAGTAAAACTCAACCTCATACATTTAGTGGAGGTATGTACAACTTTAGGAAAAATCATGACCTCCAAGACAAGTTTGCATATTTAGCTAGAAAAATTGAGGCACTAGAATTAACAAAGAGTGGTCAATTAAAATCTATTCAAGATATTGCATGTCAAATCTGTGAAATAAATGAACACTCAACTAATGATTATCCGACTTTTTTTTCTTTTAAGGAATGTCTCCATGAAGAAGCTCATACTTTAAATAGTTTTCAAAGGCTCAATCATAACCCATACTCATAACACATACAACTCTAGTTGGAGAAATCACCTAAATTTTAGTTGGAAGAGTGACAATGCATGACATGATCAAAGAGTTGATGTCTTATCCCAAGTGCAAGAGTGTCAAAGTAAAATAACCCGGCAAGACTAGGTTCGAACTACAGGGAGGTAAATTATATAAATTGCAAATAAAAAAAATTGAAGAGAATAATAATAGAAAAAAAGTTGAAGAAAGTTTTGATTTATGATATTGATGTAAGGATTAAACAATAACAAAATATATGTCAAGGTTATAGGATTCACTAATGGTATTTCAAATAAATATAATATAATTCCTTTTATTACTCAACTAGAAACCACGCATAAAGGAGGTTCCAATCAGATGATTTCTCATTATTAGCTCATTATAAATTACTAACATGATCATATTAATTATCTTATCTAAATAACACCATACTTATAAATATCATCAAGCAATCATGTTGCTAGTTTATGTTAACAATAAATCAAATTCCTATCATAATAACGATGTCGGCCGAAGACTATGAAGGATCAAGCGTTTGATGTACTAAATATTATATAACACAAATCTAAATTAACCATTTAAGAAGCAAGGTATTAAGAATTAGTAAGATAAAAAGATAAAATATGTTAATAACAATCTTTCTTGGATATAAACATTTAAAGCCCATGTTGAGTTTATATTATACCTCTTCTAACACCATTAGAGAAACCTTTTCACCTTGTCATAATTAACTTAGCTAAACATTAAGAAGGAGAAAAACATAAATAAACAATATAAAAATATAAACATAATATAAGCTAACTAAGTATAGGAAAGAAAATGAAAGAGCATAAACAAGAGATTACTATAGCATGAAAGAAAACTTGAACATTACAAAGATGTAGAGAGAAAGCAAGAAAATAACTTTGATCTGAAAATTAATATGACTAAATATATGGACAATGCCTCCTTTTATAGGCTAAGTTTCAGAACTATTGATTGATTGAATAATTGGTGGGCATCCATTGATTTGGTGACTGGTTTTTGACATTAATAGCTGCTGGTTTTTTGATATTGTGGGCTGATTATTGATATTGTTGGCTGGCCAAAATATCATTGCTCACATCAGAATTATAGCCAACTGAATTATGAAAGTTGTGGGCAATTGTCTCAGCTTTCCAACAAAAAAAAAACCAGAGCTCATTTGGACTTTTAGAACTCAAGATATGAGCTAAAAACCGAATAGTGTTTGAGCTGCAGGATAGCTTCTGACGTCTTCGTTGTTGCTAAGATTTGAGCTTGAAAACAACATAAATGAGTCTTTAAGTCCATATAAACATTGTAGGTCTATGTCCTACCTTTCCATCCATATAAAATGGACCTAAATTTGATATTTACAGCTCCAGATATGATCAAATTACTGAACAGTGTTCGAGTTTGGAATGCACCAGCAACACTTTGCTAAGTTTGGCCTTCTTTTTATCCTTTCAATTTCAATCTTTAAACTCATCAATCAATCCTTTTATTTATGTGATAGACCTGCATTTAGGATGAAAATTTACCATGAATTAAAGGTATATTATATTTTTATACTTGCTAATATAAAACATGCTTTTGTTAGGGAATTTAATGATACTTTAGGTGCAATATGATGACATAAATCCTTAATAAGAATACACTTTTAAGTACTAATCAATGCACAAACTTCACAACCACAATTTTAAACACACCATAATTTCCAAAATTCTTATAGATATGCACCTCCTTATGCTCTATCTCTTGCAAGAAATTTTGAGAAAACTTTGTATATATTTATTAAAAAGCAAGAGACAATTAACACTTAACTTGCTCAAAGCATTATAGATTTTAAAGATACTCTTGCAAAATTTATATTTGCTTTCAGTTTTCAAGAGAAAGGTAAGTTTTCATCTCAACCACAATAAAATCCCAAGGAAAAATACAATGTAAATACAAGTAGTTCTAGAAGTCAACACATGAATTAAGTCAAATCAGTCATCACTTTTCTCAGTAGTAAGGTTATTGAAAAACTTACTCTTGAACCTTGTGAGAAAGATGTTGAGTCAGTCTCTAAGGGTAAGGAAGGGGTTTAATTTGAATATTACAAGGAAAAGACTGATTCCCCACAATTACTTTCATTTTCTCATGACATGACCAAACAAAGAGAAGTTAATCATGATTGTGAAATATTTGAGATTTCAAATAGGAAGAAATCAAAGATGAATAAGGCACTCGAAATGTTGTCGCGAATCATTTGTCAAAATTAGCAATATTCAAAATATGATTACTTTCTTGTTGAATCTTTACTTTCTTTTAGTTCAATGCCTTGGTTTGCTAAACTTATCAATTTTCTTGCTTCAAGATTTTTGCCAGCTCATTCGAATAACCAAGACAAAAGAAAGTTTTTGAGTAACGTGCAAAACTTTTATTGGGATGACTCTTACTTATTCAAATATTATCCTGATCAAATATTTCAAAGTTGTATTCTTGATAATGAGGTAAGTAGTGTCATTAAATTTTATCACTCTAAGGCATGTGAGAGTCATTTCTCATCAAAGAAAATAATTGTACAAATCTTATAAAATGGATTTTATTGGCCCACTATATTTAAGAATTCACATGCATTCTGCAAGACCTATGAAAATTATCAAAAGGTAGGATTTATTTTAAAACACAGAGAGTCTTTAAACAATCTTCTATTGACTCTTAAGTCTCATCATAGTGGAGATATGCATTGTGTATTTTATAATTTATGACCTTATTTCCATAAAAAGATGCTTGATATAGTCTGTTGTAACCCAATTTTGGATTCACTAAAATTTTTTAGGAATGTTATTTTATCTTATTATTCATGACAAAAAAATATAATAAATAAAAAAAAGAAAAAAAAGAGTTTAAAATATATTTTCTCGAGTCAACCGTCATTTTCTGTCAAAACCGAGTCCACTAGGTCAATACGGGTTAAACGATGTCGACCGGGATGAAAAATGAGTTTCAGGACGTTTCGGGTCAAAACCGTCATTTTCTATCAAAACCGAGTCCATCGGGTCAATACGGGTCCCACCATGTCGACCAGGGTGAAAAATGAGTTTCGAGCTGTTTCGGGTCAAAACCGTCATTTTCGGTCAAAACCGAGTCCACCGGGTCAATACGGGTCCAACCATATCGACCACAATGAAAAATGAGTTTCGGGCTGTTTCGGGTCAAAACTGTCATTTTCGGTCAAAACCGAGTCCACCGGGTCAATACGGGTCCCACCATGTCGACCGGGGTGAAAAATGAGTTTCGAGCTGTTTCGGGTCAAAACCGTCATTTTCGGTCAAAACCGAGTCCACCGGGTCAATACGGGTCCCACCATGTCGACCGGGGTAAAAAATGAGTTTCGGGCTGTTTCGGGTCAAAACTATCATTTTCGGTCAAAACCGAGTCCACCGGGTCAATACGGGTCCCACCATGCCAACCGCGATAAAAAATGAGTTTCGGACTATTTTTGTCAAAACTGGTATTTTTGGGTCAAAAAACCCGGTCCACCGAGTTGATACCCGTATAAAAAAGTTTTTTTTGTAATTTAAAATTAATTTTTAGCGGATGAAAAACTTTTTATAATACTAATTTAAATTTTTAATTTTTACCCCTATAAATAAATATTATTATTATTATTTAGTATTATTATATTATTATTTAATATTATTATATATAATAAGACAAATAGTAATCGATGGAAGTTTGAAAATTTTAACAATCCGTGAATTGCTAACAATTCATTCGTGAATTGTTGTCTGAATTCATTGGCTATAAATAGCCAATGAATTCAAGACAGCAGGAGAAGAAAAAAAGGATTAAAAAATTCATTCTGATTCTCAATTCTCAAATTCACGTATTATTATTTGGGTTACTGTTTGGGTACTATTCATTTTTCTTATACTTTTTCTGCACCCTAGTAAGATATTAAATTTTTTTTTAATAAATTAAAAAATACCAAAAATATCCCAACCGTTAGATCTAATAGTGTTTAAATCTGAGCCTTTGATTTCTTAGGATACAATAGGCTTTACCACACCAGATTAAAACCCAAATCAATCTCAGCCGTTCAAATAATCTGCCTTCGATCTGGTTGCGCCACGTCAGCAGGTATACCGAGCACTCGGTACACCGCACCACACCAGATCGTAGCCCATTCAATCCTGACCGTCCGATCAACTTGGAGATCAAACGAATCACAGCCGCACGATCTGTTCATCCAAGATCCAGCGGTTCACAGCCTTCAGACGCAGGAGTGCACCATACACTCGTCCACACCAGATCAAAACCCAGAGCTTCTCTCTCCTCTCGCCGGCGATTCTCTCTCTCTCCACGGATCTCCCATTTCCGGCCGTCTCAAGCCGTGCAACCACCACAGAATTGTGCATCGCCTCCCCCTGAGCAAAACCCCGGCCGTTTCACACTTTTTCACCGGCTAATTTGGCCGGAAAAAGGCCACGACCAACATCGACAAATCGACATTCAAGTCGTCGATTCTCCCTCCTCAGCCATCAACGGCCAACGAGACCACCACCATCAGAATCCTCATCCTCAGATCTAACAGTTACCGCGCGTGAGCCACACGCGCCGCCAGTGGCATTTTCGTAAATTTTCGATAAATCCGAGGGTATTTCAGTCTTTTACCTATACAGGGGTACTCGGGTAATTTTCTATGATATTTTATGATATTTTTATATATAAATACTTGTAAATTTTTGCGTGTGAAAAAAACAAAAATAAACAAAAATAAATAACGACGCGGGTTCAACACCCATTTTTATCATATCACTGTTTATGGGTTAAAAACCCAATTTTCAAGAATTGATATATCTATTTGTCAATGATATCAAAATAATTTTTATTTTATAAAATAAATTTTATTTGTCGACATGTCTCTTTTATTTACAGAAAAGGATCGATGTCAAAAAAAAAAAAATTAAATACCAAATATGGATTATATCCATTTATTATTTATTTTGGTAAATTAGACGTAACTCTCCTTTTTAGGGATAAACGTCGACATTTTAGACAAAGTCTCCTAATTTTAGGGACTGATGTCATTTTTAACGCGTCTCCTATTTTTAGGGACCGACGTTAACCATGTTAAAAAATTTACAAATAAGCTCAAAATATAATAGCATTTGAATTAGATAAGAAAAACACACAAGTAAAGGTAACCTTTCTCTGAAAGGATATTTTAAGGGTGGTGTCTACCTTCCCTTAATCATAACTAACCCAGTACCTGAATCTCTGGGACCAGTGTCTAATTTTGGATTTCTAGTTCCCTCAAATTACTAGATGGCGACTCCAATAAAATCTTTATTTCCCCCAATCAAATAAAAATTAAATTCCTTTTGTTTTAAAAAAAAACAAACAAAAAGAGGAGTGGAGCCGTCGCCCGACGTCGTGTAGCGACATAGTCTTGGAAATCTGACTAAAAAAGATCATATTTACCAGTTTTTAAAAAAAACTGGATGGGAAGCCTATCTCCGACCTATAGAGGGCGTTTAAGCCATTTTTAGACATATAACCAAGGTAAGATGTGAGCCATAATTACAACTACATATACATATATATGTTTTTTAATAAATAAATAAATAAATAAAAAGAGAGAAAAAGAGAGAGAGAGAAAGTGTGTGTAAGAATCCAATTAGCTTGTATATATGTGGTATGACTGTCTTTTTAATTTCTTATCTATAAAAGCTTCTTTTCCTTCCTTACTCAACTCATTCATTCAATAAATATAGAAGTGTATAGAAATGATAAGTTTCTTAGGTCCTCATATAAGAAATATTTGTGTTTTTGGTGGATCTAGTCCTAGGAAAGAAAAGGAGTTTTTAGAATCATCAAATCATCTTAGTCAGGTATTAGTTGGGAGAAAGATTGATTTAGTGTATGGGGGAGGTAGTCTTGGGCTAATAAGAGATGTGTCCATAGCTGTATTTTTAGTAGGTAGTCATGTTTTAAGGGTCATCTCCAAAACTTTAGCATAAGAGGACATTATTAAAAATATAATTGGAGAGGAACTACAAGTCTTCATAATGTCTGCTCGAATGAATGCAATATTTAACCATGTTGATACGTTCATTACCTTACTAGGTGGCTTGCGCATATTGGAAGAGATATTTCATATTTTTTTCTTAGCCTTGTTAAATGTTAATGGTTATTATAATAAGTTGTTGTCATTTCTTGATCATGCTATAGAACAAGAATTTCTAACATCTTCGACACGATAAATCATAATATCTACTGCTACTACTGAACAATTGATTGACCAACTACAATCTTTCATTCTTGTAATTGATCCCTCCATGAGTCGCATAAATTACTCATCTATGGAAAGCCGTAAAAAGCGTAGATTAGATTTGAGTCTTTTTTATTGTGTTTTTTTATTTTTTATATTTGTTTAAGTGTGTTTTTGATTTGTCAGTGTTCATTATTTCAAGTAATGTCTTCTATATTATATCTTTATATGTTAGAATGTTGAGGACAATGTCTTGTTTTGGTTGGGATGAGAGGGTAGTAGTCGATAAAAAAAAATTAACTGTGTTTTTTAATTCATCAAGCATATGCAAAATTATTATTCCTATAATGGTAGAGCAAAGAGTTATTTTGTTAAAGTGACTCTTGAGATGCATCTTAGTAACCATTTTTAACAAGTAAAAAAAATATAGATAATAAAAATGTAGATAAGTTTGGTTTCATAACCTCCCTAACCTAAGCAATTAAGCCCGAATGAGTGTTTTAACACCTAATACCCTAAACTTAACTAACTTGGGAGCTATTGGCCCAATACTTGTTACATGGATTGAGGAGAAAAACTTAAGGAAACCAAACATTGTAATATCTATGTATTAGTATCGGCAACTTGAGTTACTAAGCTAGTAGGGTTGTCTCAACACCTAATGTCTTAAGACCAACTACTGTAGGAGCCATTAGCCAAAAGCTCGTTACATAGGTTAAAAATACATTGTGTTTTAAGTTACATGTGTGTGTGTGTGTGTGTATGTGCGTGTATATATATATATTTAAAAAAATAAAAAGAAAGAAGAAGAAAAAATATCAATCCTAGGAAGTTAATTTTAAACATTAGAACAAGAATTTTGATTTCTTCCAAGTAAAGTCCCATAACTATGTATTGATATATTGAGCATAAAGGAAACATTTTTTAGTATCTTGTTTAAAAACTATTGAGTAGATATATAAATTTAATGAGAGTTTATTTATTCGGATAGATTAATAGAAGTTGAATGATGAATACCTTACTTTGTGGAATTTACACATTATTTTTTTATTTTAACGCTTTGATTACTAGGGACTAGTAATAAGCTGCTTAAGGGGTGTGATTATTACTAAAAAATACATTTTTATTGAGGTTTTATATCATTATTTTACACTTGAAGTATCAATAACTCTTTAATTAAAGCATGTTTTATACTAACATATCTAAGGATTGGTTGATGTATTTAAGAACTAAAATTGAAAGGATGAAGAGATAGCCAAACATAGAAAAGAGATGTTAGTGTCATCAAAACTAGAACACTATTCTGGTAATTAAGTCATATATAGAGCTGTAGATCTCAGATTTAGGTCTACTTTATATGGATGGAAAGGTAAGGCATACGCCTACAACTGTTATATAAAGCCCAAAATTTAATAAGGTCATTTTCAAATCCAAATTGTAGCAACAATAAAGAAGTCTGAATCTGTCCTGCAACCTGAATACTTTTCAGTGTTTGGCCCATATCTGGGAAGATGAGATAATTTTATACAACTTTCATGTTTTCAAATGGTTCCAATTCTTACGTTATTAATGATATTTTGGACAGACAAGGGAAGATAATGATTCTCATCAAGTCAAGAGATGACCACCCCTCATTTATTAGTCATTAAATCAATAGTTTCCAATTTTGGCTTATAAAAGGAGTCATTTATCATGCATTTAGGCATCATGGTGTCCAAATCAAGATCAGACTTTTTCTTTCTTTCTTTGTATTTTTTTTTATTTTTAAGTTTTATTTTCATTAACATCTTGTTTATACTTTTCATTTCCTTTTCTTTACTTAGTTAATTTTTGTCTTACTTATGTTCTTATTTTGTTTATTCATTTTTATTTCTTTCATTATGTTTAGTTAAGTTTATTATATCAAGGTGAAAAGGTTATACTAATGGTGTAAGAATAAGTATACTGTAAACTCAATATGGACTTTAATGTTTGATACTAACATGTTTTGTATTTATTATCTTATTCACTCTTTAATACTTTGCTTATTAAATGACTAATCTAGATTTATATTGTATAACACTTGGTACAACAAATGCTTGGCACTTTCATAACCTAGTCGTATAGTATAACCTACACCTGTGCTATGAAAGGAACTTGATTTGTTGTTAACATAAGTTATAATCATGAATGCTTAACAACATTTACAAGTATTAACATTAATCGAATAAAATAACTAATGTAATCATATTAACAATTTATAATCTGATTAGAAACTCCTTTGTGTGTGGTTTCTAATTGAATAATAAAAGTTTATACTATACTTGTTTGACATACCTGACACGACTAAAAGATTGATGTCTTCTCCTAAATGTAGGAATATTAAAGTAATAAATAACCTGGCAAGACTAGGGTTAAACCACAAGGAGGTTAATTATATAAATTATAGATAATAATAACACAATAACAATAATAACTACAATAGTAACAATAATAGTAGTAGTAGTAGTAGTAGTAGTAGTAGTAATAAAAAGAAAAAAGAAAAAAAGGAGGAAAAAGAAGAAGTTGATGAGAACTTTGAGATAGAAGATTACTTAGGAATTAAACAATGATAATAACAAATGTCAAGGTTAGAGGATCCACTAATGGTATCTCAAACAAGTATAGTATAAACTCTTAGTATTCAATTAGAAACCATAAAAAAAAGAGATTCTAATCAGATTATAAATTGTTAATATGATTATGTTAGCTATCTTATTCAAATAATGCTAATACTTGTAAATGTTATTAGACATTCATGATTATAACTTATGTTAACAACAAATCAAGTTTCTTTCATAGCATTTTGCCAAACCCATTGCTCTTGGGTTTGGCATCATGCCAACTCTAATTGGGCATGGGTCTAGCATGCTGTCAGATCTAATACCCCTAAACTCGGCTATGAGCCAAGACTAAATGGGCTAAGGTCTAGCTCTCTACCATACCTATTGATATGGGGCTGGATATATTCATCTCTCTACACCAATAAGTGTATAAGAAATCATCTAATAGCTTACCATATTTTCATCTTATTAATATTGTTTTAAGCATATTTATCTATTATTAATATTGTGTAATCAATATTTATCCCTTATTAATGCTATCAGGAGAAAATAACTCTTCAACCCCTCTACTCAAACAAAAAAATTAAGTTCAAGTGTTACAAATACCCTCTGAAATATTTAGGTAAATAATTCATAATTTTTATTCTCTAGACACTAATACTTTTAAATCACATAGCATTCTCTCATTTATTGTAATTATTTTCTTACAAGTTATTAACTTTATTATTAAAGGTCCTTAAACCCTACAAAAAATGATTGTTTTACAGGTGTTAGGCCTTCTATTACCAATCATCCACTTTCTAAACTATAGAGAATGAAATATTGACATGAACATATGATTATACATTATCCAAACACCAAAAACCTTCATTCCTAAATATACTGGTGTTACATGTGTGAGACGTCACAATGATCATCCTCTTGGATTGGGATTGTCGAGAATGATATGAGTGGAAAAGACAAGGATTTCTTATCCTTTATCAGTAGAAAAAAAGAAATTGAAATCGCTATCTAGTATTTTGATCACTAGAAATCTTAAGTACTCTTAGAGGTAATGAGATTTATTGCATAAAAAAAAGGTGTTAACACCCCTAAAACTCCTTACTTGAGGTAAATTGTATTTTTTATTTGTCTAATATAAATTTAAAAAAATATTGTGTTTTCTAATTGTTAATCTATTTAGAGTTTAAGAAACGTCTTTCTCAGTGAGATGATCGTTATCTTATTAGATTAAAAATCTAACCATTCTAATGCCATTATAGAAATAAAATAAACTGTCTTTTTATTTAATATTAGGAATATATTTTACATATAAGTTTATAATAATGTATATTAAAAGAATTGTTTTATATATTTTTGAAGTGCATGCCAAAATCCTTTGAAATTTCACAAACTTCTTATAAAATTCATTCAATATTTTTAAAAACACATGCAAATATTTTAAATATTTTTTTAAAAAATACTTAAATAATTTTATGATTTTTTAGCCATATGCAAGAAAAAGTATTTGCTATTAATTTTTTATTTTTTAGGCTTTGTTTGGTAAAAACTTTTTTTTCTTGTAATAAAACTACTCAAAATAAGCTAAAGGGATATTTGTCAAACATAACCTTAAACTTAGAAACCCTAACAAAAATGGCAAACCATATAGGGTATAAGACCCTTTGACCCATTTTTTTAACCCGACTTGACAAGTTGATCCAAAATTTTACTCCAAAGCAAAACTAAAGGTAAAATAAATAAAATTAAAACATAGAAAAAAATAGAACTCAAAAGTTCTTGAACTAAATAGATAAAAAAATAAATAATACAAAAAACATGAAAAACTGAACTCGGCAATGTGAGTTCTAAATCATACCACATTTGGTCACAATGAAAGCACATGTATATTGGAAATCATGTGAGGATCAATAATCTAGCATTTAATCACTTCGATTATCATTAAAATATTATAATTTTATTATAATAGGTTTTGATTCTAAATTAAAAATCTAGAATTAAAAGCTATTGAAATTGTGTTATTGATTCAAATAATTGCTAGAATATTAGTTAATAATGCATAAGAAAGGATTCTAGATAAATAAATTAAACAAAACAAATAAAAATTATGTAGTTAAAGCAATGCTTTTTAGAAGAACACAAAGAAGAAATAAAAAAATTCAACATAAACTCAAGGTTCTTCCCAAGCACATAACAAATATTGTCTCAACCCTATATAAAAAAAAAAAAAACTAGCCATGTCAAAAAATAACAGTCATCACTAAGCACATAAATGAGCATTTTTAGCTTAGAAAACATTTTTTCCATAATAAATCATAATATTATATATAAACATGTTTAAATAATAAACTAACAAAAAACATTAAAACATCAAAATCAGGTGATGGTACCAAATCCCAAAAAACATAAACTTAAAATAGACTATATGTTCAAGTAAGATGAATTCAAAATTGATTTTTTGAACCCATTTTGTGAATGAATAAACTAGCAAACTCATGGCAAAACATCCTTACTTTAACATAAATAGCTTAAGTTACACAAAAATTAAAACAACATTATACATAAAAAGTAAACTTAAACAACAAATTTAATGTATCAAAAATATAATTTTTTTAAAAAAATCATTAAATAAAAACACAGTAACCAAAAGTTGAGTACAATATTACTTGCTGAGCATTAAAACTTTTTTTTTTTTATGTTTATAAACATAAATATAAAATAAATATAAATTAAAGAAATTAAAAACAGGCTAGAATGGACATATTTTTAAACTCTCAAAAATTTGCAAAGTTAAGACATATTTTGTTTAGACTTTTGGACCTCAACATTTATGTTTTTTATTGATATTTCTCTCTCTCTCTTTTTTTTCATATATATTTTTTCTTTTTTCTTCTTCTCAATTTGGCCTATGATATGATTAATTTCATCTTTATCTTCACACACTTTTTTCCAGTTTAATTCTTGATTTTGGAATTTTTTCAATTAAGTTCTTAGTTATCTTTCAAATTTTAATATATATATATATATATAATTAAGTTTCTGATTTGATAAAATTAACTCCTAAAAATTAGATTCTAACCTTTATATTTTAATTTCTTCAAATGAAACCCTAAATTGATTTTAAAAATCAATTTCTCTTTCAATTAAGCTCTTAATAAATTAAAATATTCCTTAAAAAATTATAATTCAATCCTTAAACATTCAATTTTTAATTTGTCTCCTCATTTTTTTGTTTTACTAATAGAGCTGTCATGAGTCTAAAATACACTATCAATTTTTTTAAACCTTATATATTTGATGTTCCGTAACCCATCTGCAATAATTTTCTGGGTATTTGGTTGGTATACTCTTTTCACTAATATATTTCTTTGATTTTCTTAGAATATCTTTTTTTGTATTTTGTACTTTCCTCTTTTTCTGATTTTTTTAATTTACATGGAGCTACAAAATAAATAACAACAACTAGATTTTGAAACAACATCAATTTCAAATCAATTACCTAAACAAGCCTTAGATAGAGGAGATAATTTTGCAGCATGACTTTCATTTCATGACACTATTATTTGGTTTCTTTTGCATGCAAGTTATTTTCTGTGCTGCAGCCATCTCTCTCTTTTCTATTAAGGTTATCAATTTTTATAGAAAAGCTATTTTTCTTAAAAACTATTTTGATCCAGCTGAACCATCTTCACCACTTTCAAATTATAACTTTCTTCCTTCCTCTATGATATTCTTGTTCCACCTTCAACGCTAGCTAGATCGATGCTTAGGCTTCACTTCTTTTTTTTAATCTCTGGTCTCGTAAACTCGAGAATTCTATGTTGGAATTCCATCTGTGTAATTTCTTATGCGTTGCCCTGGACTTGTCTCGCCCGCTATTCATTTATTCTTATACAAATTTCCCCTTCCTTTACAATGGTATTTTAACCAGACGCTTATTTATTGGTTTTGTTATTCTCGAGGAAAAAGATTAATTTCTGTTCCCATAACTGCTAATTAATTGAAGTAAACAGCATGATTTTTCATGCTTGTGCTAAGAGTAAAGTGAAGCATATTATATATATGAAACATGCTGTGAAATAACCAAGTTAAGATTTTGGTTATATTATTTTTTAAAATATTTTTTTAAATAAAGTTATTTAAACTTTAAATTTGTATAAATTCATATTTTACGTTTAGTTTTTAATTTTTAATAAATAATAGGGATAAAGAGATTCAATTTGATATTATATTAAAAAATTAATTTAATCTAAAAATTTAAATTATCAAATGAGATTTTAAAATATAATTTATATTAGTTTTTTTATATATTAATCCTTTAAAAATAACACTTTAATTTAAGAAATGAATTTACTCGCATGCTAAAAGAAATGAACAAATAAAAAAAAATCCAAACGAAAAATTTAATAGTTGCACAATGTATATATAATAAGAGTATATATATATTCAAACTACATTAAAATCTCCCAATTCTTCAATCTTTATCCCATTTATCTCAGGATTTGAACCTCTTCGAAGCATTCTTCAGGTTGCAAAATAGTTTCTTAGCCTCACGTAAAAGGTCAATGGCGAGTACTAATGATATTTGTATTTGTTTAAAACCTTGACTGAACCCCGGCTTTGGAGAGATGACTGACGTATCTTTGACCAAATGCTCTAAAAACTATCGTCTCCTTTTTATTATTTTTATTTTTTATTTTCACATTGAACAAACTTCGTATGACTTTCTGATTTTCTATACCATCAAATACATTTAAAATAGAAAACAACAATTCAGAATAATTTATAAATAAAGTTATTTATAAATAAAGTTATTTATGAAAAAGTAAAATATTATTTGCAATGTTCTATGTTGATTGTTATATTAAAATAAATAAAAAAATAAGAAAATAACCTAAAAATGTATAGTTCAATTATATACCAATGCCAATATATCATTATTTATTGTTTAGATTTTTTCATGATAGTCCAGAAAAAAATAGAAATCCTTTTAGAGAATAAAAAATCATTTATAGAGGAAGCAAAACATAGAGTTAGAGATACTATATATTAACAACAGCTAATAGACACTATTCACTAGAATAGTAAAATGATAATTTTATCTTTCTTACAAAAACACCATTGCACTGGAAATTGTGGGCATTTATATCTTTTAAAGAGGTCAGCATTTATGTTTTTTAAGAAGGTCTATTAGACATTAACTATTTATTAGGGGACATTTTTTTTCATTTTAAATATATATAGTAAACAAATAAAATATTCTTGAAAACAAAAAATTTAAAACTGGCATCAGGAAGAAATTTTGAGCTTTCACAAAGTTTTTATTATTATTATTATTATCCATTGAGCTAAGGGAAAACTTAGTATATGACAAAATATATAAATATATAAAAAAGCATTTTGAAATGATAAAAACATCCTTAAAAGTAAAAATAAATAAAATTGATGTTAGGGACTCTTTTTTTTTTCAAAGAGTTTTTTTTTTTTTAAATTTGGTTTTTGAATAATTGTTTAAAAAAAATATGATTGGGGTATGTATGGTAGACTCTTTAATGCATAGGAAGAGTATGCCTACAAGTGTGGTGCCTTTAAGCATCAAAAAATTATTTTTCATTATGTCGTTGGAAACACTGTTATTTTTTCTTTTTGATGTTACGGTATATGTCAGTAATGGTGATTAGATTTATTTTTTGTAAGCTTTTTTTTTCTTTTCCTTTCTCTTTTTTTTTTCCAGAAAATTACAACTCACCTTATATGTTGTTAGTATTTCAACTTTAATCCATTTTTTTTTTATTCTTAACTTTTGTTCTTGGCTCTTTTGTTGTTATAAAAATTTTATTTATTTTCAATTTCATCCTTCAATTTTAATTAGCCAAATATTTTGTATTTCCAATTTGGTCATTCTTTTGATTATCTTTAGGCCTTGTGTTAAATTTATTTTTCTTTTCAATTTCACCCTTCAATCAAAATTTTGCGTATACTTTTTTTCTTCAATTTTGATTGTGATTTTTGTTTTATTGTTTTTGTTATTTTGTTTAATTTATTTTTCTTTCAATGTCACTCTTCAATAAAAAAATAAAATTTATTTTTTATTTAATCTTGATCCCCTTTCTTTTAATTATTACTTTTTTTTAATCTTTTTGTGCACTTGATATTCTTTTTCCAAGTTAATCATTCAACATTTAATTTTTTAGAAATTAGATTTCATGATTTTTTTAGATAGAGTACTTCTAATCTAATGCCCTCGGTTATAGATTTGAAAAGTTTAAAACATATTGATATTTTTAAAAAAAATTCTTTCTAACTTTGTGACTTTTTATGTTGTTTTTTGCCAAGTTATCTTGATCCTATAATTTTCACCACGAATTTGGTAGGTTAACTTGGGTTTGATTACCCCTTATTCCTTGAGTTAATAGCTTGTTATGCTAACTCAGATTGCCTTAAGCTGTCCTTTTGTGTTTAATAAAGTGAGAATTGAGCTATATATTTTGTCTCATTTAACAAGAAATGTTTTCCCCCTCAAGTTATCATTATTGATTTTTTATTTAATTTAATCCATTTGTTATCATTACCACACACAAAAAAAATCATTTGATTGAAATAAAACTAACTTATTTAATTGAGTCTGGTCTATGACCTGAGTCACTTATTATTGGCTTTGAATATTTGTTTCAAAGTTGAGTTATTGCAAATTACAAGTTGTTTAAGTGTCTAACTTCTAATGGTAGCCCATAAAAACTACCAATGAAAAATCTCTTAAATCCTTTTAGAAGAGAGATATTGTTATACCTTAGAGTACTAGCCTTTTATATATATATATATATATATATATATATATATATATATATATATTGATGTTTCTGTATTTTACTTTCCTCATATTGCTCTTAGAAAATAATAGGCATAACATTCTATTTATAGAAAAATCTAAAAATCCTGTACATAAAAAATATCAATTTATCTCTTAAATAATATCATATATATTATTTTATGCTAATTTTAGAAATTTATTCGATTAACTCCTTGCTTGTTTCTAGATCTATAATTGTAATCCCTTATATTAATTACATTGTAATCCTCAATTTCTGAAATTCATTTACAATTAAATTACACTTGATTAATTATTCCATTTTAATTTTTAACGAATGGTTCTTTTGTTCATGGCTTATAAGATTCCCTAATAAGTTGGTCCAAATATAAATTATAATCCTAAATAAAATAAGATTAAATAAATGAAATAATTTAATTTATTATCAATTCAATAATTGATTAACTTATAATTGAAGATCAAGTATAATATCTATTAACCTATCATGATTCCTAAAATATTAGAAAAATCATAAATAACTTGACTTAATCTTTTAGTGACTAGACTTTCAGTGTAATTATTATCCATTCATTAAGAATATTTTGATTTAGACATTATAATATGATGTATGTTTGTTTTGTCAAATCATGTTAGTTCTCAACACTATAGTTGTTGATTATTTAAATAAGATTTTGAAAATCTTTTCAAAACTTATTCCACATTGATCAACGATTTTACAATCAATATTATTTGGTAGTAAATAAAAATATATTTTAAATTCATCTATGATGATGAATTCTCTCTTTATTACTCAAATATTTTCATATAGTTTATATTATACCTAATATATGCTCGTTTATTATCTTTGATTAGGATAACGTATGGTCAGGATCAATGCATAAAACTTTATATACAAGATAATAATCTAAAGTTTAAGAATTACTTACTTAACTATTATAATAGTCTTTTTATAAATATAAATGATTTTTTCATATAAAATGTTTTTACAGGTTATTTGGGTTATTTGGTGTACATGTCACTGACAAATAATTATATATTAATTTCAGGTATTTATTATATATCAATTTGAGAGTAGCTCTTTTCTTTTATAAAAAATATAATATACATAAGTTTTAATAACTCTATTTAATATTTAATTTTAATAAAATATTAAGTATGAATATTTAAAAATAATATTTTAATGTAATAAAAATTTTATACAGACACTGTTACTAACATCAACGTGAATAACAGTTTTAACACCTCCTACCAGGCGGCAATTTATGGTATGAACCGGGAGTTTATTTGTTGAAAGTTGAAAGTTTGAAAAAAACTAGGTTTTGAAATATTGACAGTAACGACGACCGTGCATGAATAACATCTATAAATTAAGTATCTGATAAAGTAATTAATGCATACAAGACAGCGTCGAAGGTACAAGAATTAGAGATGGCTTTCTCTCGCTTCATTCGTGCTCTTTTACTGGCCATGTTGATGATTGCCTCTTCCAACATGGTCACGCACAAGGCCCTGGTTGATGCAGGTCTGTCTGTGTTAAGAAGGAAATAAATATTGCTTGAATTTATATACAATTAATTAAGGCTGCAAATTCCTTCTTCTGTTTTTTTTTGGTTTTGGATAAGTTCTTTGGTCGTGCAATAAGGAGTTATTGTGCATGCAGATATGAAGCATAAAAAGCTGCATGTAACTGGCAGGCGTACACTGCCAAGCACTCCCCCTCCTCCCAACCAAGCAGGTCGTCATGGTCAGTATTGAGTTTTGATGCAGAGCGGCGTGCTAGGAAGTTTATCAACTGTATTAAATATTTTATTTGTAATTTTAAATTTTATCATGTTTAAATTATTTTTAGGCTTTTCGGAATTAAAATTAAATATCAATAACAAAGTATCAAGTGCGTTAAATGTATTTTAGAGAGTTTATTTTGTTTTTTTAGTGTTTTATGCAAACTGTCGATATGCCTCTATAAAATAATATTGAAATTAGTCTCCTTTTATCATTAATAAATTACAATATTTTTACGGCCATCAAATATTCAAACATAGTATTAACTTATACATCATGCCTCCGAGCATAATGTTCTGTAACCAACAATCAAGATTAAGATCTAATTTTTAAAAGTTAAAAAAAGATATGATAGAAGTCTAATATAATATGAATTTGATTATTAAAATGAAGTAATATCACGCTACAAAACTATTTAATCTTCGATAAATTAGATTTAATTCCTTCAAAAACTGAAGAATGCAATAATCATTCTCACACGTTAAAACTGAAAAATTCAGAAGTAATATTCATTAATAATCATTAAAATTTTGGTTATATGAGTTTAAAAAATTCTTGAAAAATAACCCTAATAGACCTATTATGTTGAATTTTATGAGGTCTATAAAATCCTAAATGGAAAAGCTCATAACTTGATTCAAACAAGCTTTGGATTCTAGTTCAAAATAAAGTTTTAATTAAGCCCGAACATGAAGGAAAACAATACAAATAACTAATATTTTATTAAATAACACTAGCTCTTATTTTCTTATATAGTTAGGATGAGTAAGGAATCCTTATAAAAAAAGGATTCTGGAATATTAATGAATCGTTGTCACTCTTAGACATTTATTTCAGCTCATTAAAGATTCTTGTAAAACTAGAAAATTCTCAAAACAAGCTATGACATCCTTTTAGAAAAGGATCTTTTGCCAAATAGAAAGTTCACAGGTCAAAAGAAAGTAAATAACAAAATTCATATAGGATGTTATGACCTATATCACAAGTCCTTTCCAAACTCCGATTCATTTAAACATTTACTCTAAATTTAAAAATACATATGGAATCTTTTGGTAAAGTTTCAGCTCGATTCCATGGTTGGATTTAAAGTTATACTCAATAGTGTAAAATTGGATAGTAAAAAATTTTATACTAAAATCCAAATATAACCTTACTTGGGTTGTATCACAAGGCTGAACTGTATCATTAGTAATATGATGAAGATAATTAAGGATGTGACATTTATTGATAATAATAATGTACCATATTTCTTCAGCAAGTGTGATTTCTTTATAAATAATTAAGTGGGTAGTATTTTAATCCTAACAAATCTACTGTATTTTGAAGTGAACACACTCCTTGCCTACCAAATTCATGAGTTTACTCTTTGAATATTCCTTATGTTGATGCTTAAGATAGACATCTAGGCTTCCATCTTTTATTCATAATAGATCCAAGAGGCAAGCTTTTGCTTAAATTATAAATAATATTATACTATAAATTTTAGAGGATATAGATGAGATTAAAATATAATTATTTGATAATTAAATAATTAAAAGAAACTTAAAAAACAAGAGTATATAAAAGAAAGAACAAGTAAATAATAAGCATAACATGAATATTTATAATAGACCATGTAAATTAGAAAGCAGCAATAACTCCTATAACTATGAGATCGTAGAAAGAACTTTAAAAGATAAAAGTTATTTTTAGTTAATATATAAGAAATAAAATGTTATCAGTAGTTGATATTACTTGACTATATAAGATAAATGACAAGGAAGATGAAAGGAAAGACAACAACAATTCAAACTCAAATTACTGCATTGTAGTTTTATCAAGTTCTCAGGATCTTTTAAATCTAAAACCTATAGGTCATAGCTTTATAGGCAATAATAAAATAGGTTTGTAGTTTTCTTTATAATCAATAAACTTGCAATTTCAATTTCATAAAAAAAAGAAGACCAAAACAATGTTCTATTAACTAGTAGTTTCAATTTGTGGATGTATTTAAAATATCAATCACTACATGAATATAAATATTTCATTCTTAAGTTATTGAGTTTACTTTACATTCAAGTTGTTTTAATTATTTGATTACTTTTTCAATTGAACTATTGTTTGTGTGAAGTGAATATAATCATATTGATATTCATGTAATTTTATAATATAAATTTAGAATTACATGAGTAAATAGGATTAAAACTAAAATTAGAACCAGTTAACTTAGAATTTTGAAGTTCAAACCAGTTAACTTAAATTTTTAATTTTAAGTTGCAAAATCATTTTAATTAAAACAGACTCAAAAAAACCTACATGAAACAATTAGCGATTATGGTGGGAGTGTCAAATTAATTATTTAAAATTATAGCACCATTAAAGAAATCAAAATTACCAAAAATTTTACTTTCTTGTTGGAACAAAACATGATATATCAATTTTTCTAGAAAAAAGGTTTGGAAAATAAAAAAAAGAGAGAAGTATATATGTCACTAGAAGAGAGTTATGCACATCTTAAATGAAAATTATAGGGAACTAGTAGAATTATTGATGAAAAATATTAATGTCTTGCTTAAGAAATGAAGAAAAGACATATGACAACAATAAGAATTAATGATTATTACTATAATAGGATTGTAGTGATGAATGGTAGGTCAACTCATACTATTCTAGAGTCTAATGTTAGAGAAAGACACAATTGTGAAAGGAATTTAACAAGAAGGTTTGAAAAGCTTTAAAAACATTTAGAAGGAAACTTTGAAAAAATACATAACTTTAATAAAGTTTCTTATCAAAAAGTTGCAAAACATTAAAAAATGCTAATTTTAAATTAGAAACCAAAATAAGGAGTGAAAATGATGAGATAATGTTAGAATTTTAACTATATAATGGAAATGTACCAACAAGAGATAATTATATTAACAATCATACAACAAGTGCATCAAACACCAACATCATTTCTCCTTCATCCTCATACAGCTCCATAACACCTTTATAACAACAATAGAAAACAAGAGTAGAAAATAACAACAATATAGTAGTAGAAGATAATATCAACAGTAATAACACAACACCTTTAACCTTGTCAGCAACTAATTTTAATTAAGTCCTATCATGCCAATATCCAGGATTGTAGAGACAATTACCACAATAAATACTATTCAGAATGGTAATCAATCATACATGAAAACTATAACTATGGCAAATCAAAGATAAATCAATAACGAATCAACAGTTATCTAAAAAAACCAACAACTATTTATCATACAAGAAAACTATAATTGTGGCAGATCAAAAACCAATTAATCTATATAAATAAGGAATTCTGTAATTATAGAAAGAAATAAAGTTATAAAAAGGCAATAATTACTACTCTCTATATATAAAAAGCAACATGTACAATGGTTTAAGTAGTGCTCACTTCTATATTTTTATTGATATAACAGTAAATCTATATTCTTTATCTTCTATCTACTCTTTTTTTTTTTTAGTTAGAGATATTTGAGTAGAAGGAAAATGTGTAGTTGAGTTTGAAGAAGATATGAAAGTTTTGTTTGATCATTGAAGATGATGGTAGTTGTCTTTCTTTATAGAGCAAAGAAAGTAGATTGATTATTACTGATGTTTCTGCTGGTTTAAGTCTCTATGGAAATTGTATCATTGCATGAGCTCTATTTTTCTTTAGCTGAGCTCTGTGTTTGATGATATTATCAATGTTCATTGTTGGTTTAGGTTTTAAGGACATAATGGTTGTTGCCTTTCGGTGAATTGCTTTGTCTTATAAATTAATGGCTTGGTGCCTTTTGGTTGGTTAGCTTCAATATTAGCAAAATTGCTAGATTCATTGGTTAACTGCTACACTATAATAGATGTTCTTTTTCTTTATTAGAAGCGTGCTCAACTTTGCTACTACTTTGAATGGCATTGATGTTGACATTGTTTTGTTGGGCATCCAATCTTATATATTTTGCTGATTACACTTTTAAGATTGCCTCTAAGTGTAATTAATTTATTTTGGTTTATTATGTCCACCTTGGGAGCTTGTACTTCTTTGTCCATTCTCATTAGGTTATCTATCATTATAATTATGACTCACTAATTAATCTACATGATTGCTTTAAATATATAATTCTGACTTATATTTTGATTTAAAAAAAAATCTTCAAAATTACCACCAACACTATTTGATTGATATCACTATAACTCACACCAGCCACAACTACCACACTATCCTACCACCGTCACATTGTTGTTACACTATATTATTATCATCATCATTAAAACCAATACAACCATGTCATTGTCACATGATGTTATTATCACCACCACTAAAACTATAATTATCAATTTCTCTTTATTGTTATTACTATGACAATCATGCGCCATTATTACCTTATAATTTACTATTATTATTGTCATTATCAATATTTTATTATAATATTATTTATTAGTTGTTGCAAAACTTAAGAGAGAAAAGATAATAGGTGCATTAGGACAACTAAGTATTAATCAAATCCAATTATTAAAAGGCATGGTAAAATCATTATTTGTCATGTTATTATTTACATAAAGATGAGTTGTTATAATGATTTTTTTTCAATTATATATAGTTTTATAGTCTAAAATTAATGGCCAATTAAAATAAATTTAACAAGATAAAGAAATATTTAAAAATAGAGAATCAAAGTGAAAAGAAGAGAGAAAAAAGGGTGGTTGTTTCAAGCTTGGAGACAAAATGTTCACTTTCTTCCTAAAACATTTTGAATTATAAACTTTCAGTCTCTTAATATTTTTATAATTCAATTTTGATCCATTACTTTTTTATTTTTATTTTTTGATCTCTAGTTTGAGTTAAGAAAAAGAAAGTGGTGGAAAAAATATATTGATTAACACGAGCATAATTTTTTTTTGATGTGAATAGATTTCCTTCGAGGAGGGGAGTTTATCCTAGGTATTATTTTCTCTTAACATTACATAACATGATATATCTAAGCTTGAAAAGTTTTCTTCTTTTGATAGATTTTTCAAAATGTATAGGGTGTTGTTTAAGTGTTTTTAAGTTAAAATATAGGCAAAACAGGTGATACATTATTTATAATTATTTTTTTAAAAACTTTAATAATGGATAATAGATTGTCCACCTTATAAAAATAAAAAGAAAAATTAAACAGGATGTCGTACACCCTATAAATAAAAAAAATAAATAAACATTCTTAAGCACGTGGACTACTTTAAACTTGCATATGTAGGCTTTTTTAGGCCAAAAAACACTAGGTAAATGACACGACTAAAAGGTTGATGTCTTCTCCCAAGTGCAGGAGTGTCAAAGTAATAAATAACCCGGCAAGACCGGGGTCGAACCACAGGGAGGTTAATTGTATAAATTATAAACAACAATTATAAAACAACAATAATAACAACAACAATAGTAGTAGTAGTAGTAGTAGTAGTAGTAATAATAATAATAATAATAATAATAATAATAAAGAAAGAGAAGAAGAAGAAGAAGAAGATGATGATGATGAGAACTTAGAGATGAAATATTAAAGTAAGGATTAAACAATAATAATAACAAATGTCAAGGTTAGAGGTTCCACTAATGGTATATCAAACAAGTATAGTATAAACTCTTATTATTGAATTGGAAACCACACACAAAGGAGGTTCCAATCAGATTATATATTGTTAACATGATTACATTAGTCATCTTATTCAATTAATGCTAATACTTGTAAATCTCGTCAAGCATTCATGATTATAACTTATGTTAACAACAAATCAAGTTCCTTTCATAGCTCAGGTGTCGGTTATACCATACATTATGGGCTATGAAAGTGCCAAGTATTTGTTGTACCAAGTGTTATACAACATAAATCAAGATTAGTCATTTAACAAGCAAAGTATTAAAGAGTGAACAAGATAACAAATATAAAACATGTTAGTATCAAACATTAAAGTCCATATTAAGTTTACATTATACTTATTCTTACATCATTAGTGTAACCTTTTCACCTTGACATAATTAACTTAGCTAGACATAATGAAAGAAAGAAAAATAAATAAACAAAATAAGAACATAAAGTTAACTAAGTAAAGGAAAGGAAATGAAAGGCATAAATTTGATATTAATGAAAGTAAAGCATAAACATTACAAAAAATACAAAGAGAGAAAGGAAGAGCATGATCTTGATCTGGAAACCAAGATGTCTAAATGCATGGCAAATGCCTCCTTTTATAGGCCAAAATTGAGAACTATTGATTTGATGACTAATTGATAAGTGGGTGGCCAACTTTTGACTTGGTGACAATCCTTATCTTCTCTTGTCTGCCTAAAACGTCATTGATAACATCAAAACTGGAGCTAGGTGCAAACATGAAAGTTGTAGGAAATTATCTCAGCTTCCTTGTGTAAACAATTCAGCTCATTTGGACTTCTAGAACTCCAGATATGGCCAAAATACCAAACAGTGCTCGGGCTGGAAGACAGATTCGGGCTTCTTTGTTGTTGCTACAATTTGGACTTGATAATGGCCTTTTTAGATCTTGGGCTCCATATGAAAGTTGTAGGCCTATGTCTTACCTTTCCATCCATATAAATTGGACCTAAATCTGAGATCTGTAGCTCCAGATATGGCCCAATTACCGAACAGTGTTCCGGTTTGGATTGCACCGACATCTCTTCTCTAAGTTTGACCATCTCTTTATCCATGCAATTTAAGTTCTTCAAGTCATCAATCAATCCTTTCATTTATGTGATAGACCTGCATTAAAAATAGACATTTACCACAAATTATAGGTATCTTATATTATTAGATACATTATTATAAAACATATTTTAGTTAAGGAGTTATTGATACTTCAAGTGCAAAATGATGATATAAAACCATGATAAAAATGCACTTTTAAGTACTAATCACACCCCTCAACCAGCTTATTACTAGTCCCTAGTAATTAAAGCGTTAAAACAATTTGCAAATTTCACAAAGCAAGGTATTCATCATTTAACTTCCATTAATCTATCCAGATAAACAAACTCTCATTAAATTTATATATCTGCTCAATACCACTTAACAAGATATTAATAAACCTTTCTTTTGTGCTCAATGTATCAACACATAATTATGGGGCTTTTCTTGGAAGAAAACAAAATTTTTGTTCTAATGTTTAAGGTTAACTTCCTTGGGTTGGGATTATTATTTTTGTCTTTTTTTTTGTCTTTTTTTTTTTCGTTTTTTTTTTAAATCTATATACATATAATTTAAAAACATCATGCATCTTTAACCCATGTAACGAGCTTTCAGCTAATGACTCCCAGACTAGTTGGTCTTAGGGCATTAGGTGTTAAGACACCCCTACGGGCTTAGTAACTCGGGTCGCAGATACTGATATGTAGATAGTGCAATGTTTGATTGCCTTAAGCTTTTCTCCTCAACCCATGTAACAAGCGTTGGGCCAATAGCTCCCAAGTCAGTTGACTTTAGGGTATTAGGTGTTAAAACACCCCTTCGGGCTTAATTGCTTAGGTTAGGGAGGCTACGAAACCAAACTTATCTACATTTTTATTATCATCATTTTTTTTTCTTTTTTTCTTTTTTTTTTAATTATATACAATCCCTTTTCCCTTAGTTGTTACCTTTAACAAAAGAACATAAATAATGTAATAATCCAATATGCAACCCACAATCATATGTTAAAGTGTGTGTGTGTAAATTAAGGTTTAAGAATACATGTTAAATAAGTATATGAGCAGAATTAAGCGGTAACAATACGAGAGTTTGTAAACCTGAATATTTCAGGAAGTATTATAATAGACCTTGTTAAGAATGGTTACTAAGATGCGTCTTAAGAGTCACTTTAACAAAAGAACTCCTTTACTCTGCCATCCTAGTAACAACAATTATGCACATGCTTTATGAAAAACAATTTTTTTTTTTTATCAACTACTACCCTCTCCCCCCAACCAAAACGAGACATTGTCCTCAATGTTCTAAGGTAGAAAGATAGAGTATAGAAGATATCACCTGAAATAACGAACACTGACAAAACCTGAAACACACTGAAATAAAAATAAGAAATAACAAAACATAATAAAACCAAAATACACAAATTTTTACAAAAAAAAAAAAAATCAAATTACAATTGTGATTGTGGCTCACATCTTCCCTTGGTTTTACGTCCAAGAACGACTTAAACGCCCTCTATGGGTCGGGGATAGGCTTCCCATCCAGTTTTCTTAAAAACTGGCAAACAGGGTCTTTTTTTTAGTCAGATTCCCAAGACTATGCCAAGCATATTCTTTATGAAAATGGGTTCCTAAGTTATGAATTGCACGATGCTTATCTTGACTATGATGAGACTTAAGAGTCAATAGAAGATTATCTAAAGACTCTCTGTGTTTTGAAATAAATCCCACGTTTTGACAATTTTCACAGTTTTTACGAAATGCATCTGACTCCTTGAATATGGTGGGCCAGTAAAATCCATTCTGTAAGATTTCTACAATCCTCTTTTTTGACAGGAAATGGTCCCCACATGCCTTAGAGTGACAAAATTTAATGAAATTACTTACCTCATTATCGGGAATGCATCTTTGAAAAATTTGATCATGACAATAATTGAATAAGTAAGGGTCATCCCAATAAAAATTTTGCACATTGCTCAAAAATTTTCTTTTGTCTTCGGTATTCCAATGAGCTGGCAAAAATCCTGAAGTAAGAAAATTAATATGTTTAGCAAACCAAGGCATTGAACTAAGAGAAAGTAGAGATTCATCAGGAAAGTAATAACTGATTGGTGTGATGTCGGGTGTCGAATCTGTTGTCACTTTTGATAAAAGATCCGCATCAACATTTTCGGTGGCTTTTCCATCATCGATTTCTTCCTGATTGGTCATGGCATGAGGAAATGAAAGTGTTGGCAAGGAATCAGTCTTTTCCTTGCAATATTCAGATTCAACCCCTTCCTTACCCTTAGAGATTGACTCATCATCTTTCTCATAAGGTTCAAGAGTGGGTTTTTTAATAACCTTACCATTGCGAAGAGTAATGACTGATTTGACTTGATCCATGTGTTGATTCCCATAACTACTTGCATTGGCATTATATTGCTTCTTGAGATTTTGCTGTGGTTGAGATGGAAACTTACCTTTTTCTTGAAAATTAAGAGCAGATGTGAATTTTGCAAGAGCATCTTTAAAATCTGTTATGCTTTGAGCAAGTTGAGTGTTGATTGTCTCTTGCTTTTCAATGAATGCATACAAAGTTTCCTCAAAATTTCTTGTAGGAGGTGGAGCATAAGGAGGTGCATATCCATGATAATTTTGGAAATTATGGTGTGCTTGAAACGGTGGTTGTGAAGTTTGTGCATTGTTGTTCTCACTCTTCCAACTGAAATTTGGGTGATTTCTCCAACCAGGGTTGTATGTTTGAGAGTATGGGTTATGGTTGGGCCTTTGGAAATTGTTTAAAGCATGGGCTTGTTCATGGAGACATTCCTTAAAAGAAGGCAAGGTTGGACAATCGTTGGTTGAGTGTTCATTTGTTTCACAGATTTGACACACAATGTTTTCAACAGATTTTAATTGACCACTCCTTTTCAATTCTAGTGCCTCGACTTTTCTAGCTAAAGATGCAAACTTGGCCTGAAGGTCATGATCTTCCCTAAGGTTGTACATACCTCCATTAGATGTATGAGGTTGAGTTTTACTCGGTGCCTCATAAGTACCCGCGGTGTCCCAATTTTGAGCATTTTCAGCTAACAAGTCTAAGTACTCCATCGCTTCATCAGGGTCTTTATCTTCAAAAGTTCCATTGCACATTAATTCAACCATTTGCCTATCTTTAGGTGTTAACCCTTCATAGAAATGTGAAACCAATCTCCATGTTTCAAAACCATGATGAGGGCAAGTACTAAGCAAGTGTCGATACCTATCCCAACATTTGTAAAATGTTTCT
This sequence comes from Populus pruinosa, assembly GCA_026413675.1. Lineage (NCBI taxonomy): Eukaryota > Viridiplantae > Streptophyta > Magnoliopsida > Malpighiales > Salicaceae > Populus > Populus pruinosa. Next base: position 8,260,058 of record JANKMR010000020.1, read on the forward strand.
CCTGGTTTTTGAGTGAAAGTGGTGATTTGTCTCTTGAAAGAGTTTGTTCTATGAGATGGGAAAAACTTCTTTAAAAACTGTTGTTGCATTTCATCCCAAGCGCGAATGGATCCTGGTCTTAAATTTTGTAGCCATGTTTTAGCTTTATCTTTTAATAAAAAAGGAAAAAGCTTTAATATGATGGTGTTCATGCTACAATTTAAATTATTATATGTGTTGCAGACCTCCTCAAATTCTCTTAAATGCAAGTATGGATTTTCCAATTCCAAGCCATGAAATGAAGGTAAAAGTTGAATAATGCCTGGTTTAAAATTAAAATGAGATGCATCAGGAGGAAAAACTATGCATGATGGTGCGCTTGTTCTTGTGGGATTCATGTGGTCTCTAAGTGTTCTAGCACGGTTATTCTCATTATTCTCATTTTGAAGTGATTGATTATCTTCTTCGGCCATATTTTCTGAAAATGATGAGGATACCCTACAAAGTCTACCACTTGATGTACGTGACCACACTCTCATGCACGTGTTGGAAAAAAATAAAAAAAGAAGACGAAAGCAAAAGGAGGAGGAAGAAAACAAAATAAAAAGAAACAAAGTTATATATAAGAAAAGTGAAAAGAGAAAATAAAATAAATACTATAATTTATACAAGAACTTACCTCCCCGGCAACGGCGCCAAAAACTTGACACGACTAAAAGGTTGATGTCTTCTCCCAAGTGCAGGAGTGTCAAAGTAATAAATAACCCGGCAAGACCGGGGTCGAACCACAGGGAGGTTAATTGTATAAATTATAAACAACAATTATAAAACAACAATAATAACAACAACAATAGTAGTAGTAGTAGTAGTAGTAGTAGTAATAATAATAATAATAATAATAATAATAATAATAAAGAAAGAGAAGAAGAAGAAGAAGAAGATGATGATGATGAGAACTTAGAGATGAAATATTAAAGTAAGGATTAAACAATAATAATAACAAATGTCAAGGTTAGAGGTTCCACTAATGGTATATCAAACAAGTATAGTATAAACTCTTATTATTGAATTGGAAACCACACACAAAGGAGGTTCCAATCAGATTATATATTGTTAACATGATTACATTAGTCATCTTATTCAATTAATGCTAATACTTGTAAATCTCGTCAAGCATTCATGATTATAACTTATGTTAACAACAAATCAAGTTCCTTTCATAGCTCAGGTGTCGGTTATACCATACATTATGGGCTATGAAAGTGCCAAGTATTTGTTGTACCAAGTGTTATACAACATAAATCAAGATTAGTCATTTAACAAGCAAAGTATTAAAGAGTGAACAAGATAACAAATATAAAACATGTTAGTATCAAACATTAAAGTCCATATTAAGTTTACATTATACTTATTCTTACATCATTAGTGTAACCTTTTCACCTTGACATAATTAACTTAGCTAGACATAATGAAAGAAAGAAAAATAAATAAACAAAATAAGAACATAAAGTTAACTAAGTAAAGGAAAGGAAATGAAAGGCATAAATTTGATATTAATGAAAGTAAAGCATAAACATTACAAAAAATACAAAGAGAGAAAGGAAGAGCATGATCTTGATCTGGAAACCAAGATGTCTAAATGCATGGCAAATGCCTCCTTTTATAGGCCAAAATTGAGAACTATTGATTTGATGACTAATTGATAAGTGGGTGGCCAACTTTTGACTTGGTGACAATCCTTATCTTCTCTTGTCTGCCTAAAACGTCATTGATAACATCAAAACTGGAGCTAGGTGCAAACATGAAAGTTGTAGGAAATTATCTCAGCTTCCTTGTGTAAACAATTCAGCTCATTTGGACTTCTAGAACTCCAGATATGGCCAAAATACCAAACAGTGCTCGGGCTGGAAGACAGATTCGGGCTTCTTTGTTGTTGCTACAATTTGGACTTGATAATGGCCTTTTTAGATCTTGGGCTCCATATGAAAGTTGTAGGCCTATGTCTTACCTTTCCATCCATATAAATTGGACCTAAATCTGAGATCTGTAGCTCCAGATATGGCCCAATTACCGAACAGTGTTCCGGTTTGGATTGCACCGACATCTCTTCTCTAAGTTTGACCATCTCTTTATCCATGCAATTTAAGTTCTTCAAGTCATCAATCAATCCTTTCATTTATGTGATAGACCTGCATTAAAAATAGACATTTACCACAAATTATAGGTATCTTATATTATTAGATACATTATTATAAAACATATTTTAGTTAAGGAGTTATTGATACTTCAAGTGCAAAATGATGATATAAAACCATGATAAAAATGCACTTTTAAGTACTAATCAGTAAACTAGACCGCACTTGAGTCTTTTTTCTCTTTTTTATTTATATATAATTTTTTTTCTTTTGATTGTTTATTCTTTATTCCCAATTTAATCCTTCATAACTTGATCATTATTAATTTTTCTTGCTTATTTATTTTTTCTAAATTCATACTTTAATATTTATTTATTTTTAAATAAGTAACATAATTTGTTTGAGCTTGATATTTATAGTCTTATTAAAATCTTAAAAAAATATTGCAAGATTTTGTTGGTTCTTAATTTTTTGAGCATTTACTTGAAATAAAAGATTATAATAAAATTAGTGAATTTGGTTGAGTCGATGACCTGGATCACGAATTTGAATGTTTAACTTTAATTAGTAAAAAATTAAACTTCAAATTTTATTTTGGTTTCCAAATAATTTACAAACTATTGAGATTTATAATTAAGATTTTTATGTTAAAAAATGTATAGGGAATCAATCATATTTAATATTTTTGAATTGAAAAAAACTTATTTGATCTAAAATGAAATAAATATTTAGTTATACTTAATTTGTGTTGAAAAAGAATAAAAATCAAATATTTAAATAAAATCATATATTTAACTAACATTATGAGTATTAAACAATTCTTGACAAATGTTCTAAAGATACCTTGTTTACTTTCATATCCAATTTAAGAACAATCTTTGTAATGAAATAACTAACTATTTACAAATATTGAAATAAAATAATTAGTATTTATTAAATAATATATTTGCGTTGTCTATAATTTTTTGTTTCTTCGTTTTGGATGTTATTTCGTGTGTGCATTTTAGGGTTTGTGCCATTTGGTTTTGCATTGTATCCGTCATTCAGCTTCCAAAAATCAAAGCTCAAAAAAGAAAAATAAAAAAACAAAGAACAAAAAAAAAAATAGAAGAAAAAATTGTAAAACTTCGTGTTTTATTTCCTCTTCGTAAACTTAAAGTCACCGACACCTTTTTTTTTAATTTGTTTTTTTAAATTTATGTGCACCGATACCTTTTCTCTTTATGTCACTTCTCAATGCTGTCTGTACTGCATTGCTTCAGAAAGCTTCCAAACAAGAACCCAACGGAAAAGCAACCCACAATATTACCACATTACCATTAAAATTTTATGCTATTTTAAAAGTATTTTTTATTTAAAAATAATATTTATTTATTTTTAAAAAATTATTTTCAATATTAATATATCAAATCAATATAAAAAAATTAAAAATTATTATTTTAAAACTAAGAAAAAAATAAAAAACTTTAATTTTTTTAAATAATTTTAAAAAAGAAAAACAAACAAAAATGCTTCATTCAGCTTCTACAGATCAAAACTCAAAAAAAAAAAAAAAAACTTAATAGAAGAAAAATTGTAAACCGACACCTTTTCTCTTTAAGTTACTTCTCAATAATGCCTGTACTGTAGGACGGAATTTTACATTGCTCTAGAAAACCTCCAAACAAGAACCGAAAGGAAAAGCAACCCACAATATCACCAAATAACAATGTCCAACGGCCTGATAGTTTCATCGTCTCCGGCAGCGCTGAGGCTCCACTGGGATGTGTTCTTAAGTTTTCGCGGAGAAGACACCCGGCAAAGCTTCACCAAACATCTCTACGAGTCTTTAAATGAAAAAGGCATCAGGGTCTTCTTAGATGACTCTGGAATGACTCAGGGAGATGAGATTGCTCCAACTTTAATGGAGGCAATTCAAGATTCAGCCTCATCTATCATTATTCTTTCGCCAAGGTATGGCAATTCTCATTGGTGTCTCGAGGAGCTGGCAAGAATATGCGAGCTGAGGAGGCTGATCCTGCCAGTTTTCTACCAAGTTGACCCATCTAATGTCAGAAGACAGAAGGGTCCTTTCGAGCAAGATTTTGAGAGTCATTCCAAGAGGTTTGGAGATGATAAGGTGGTGAAGTGGAGAGCAGCAATGAATAAAGTTGGTGGCATTTCTGGTTTCGTTTTTGACAACAGGTGATGTTAATTAAATTTTTAATTATTTATAAGTACAATTAAAACCAAGTCTTTCCCTTGGGATATTGAATTTTTGAAATATAATTTAACTTTGAAAAATGTTAGGATATATTTCATGGAGGTGAACATTGAACCCAAAAACTGGGTTTAAATGCTAGTCTAGAGGGGGAGGTGTAAAGAAATCTTGAGAGGATAGATGTTTGGGTTTATGTCTTTTCCTGTTTTTATTTATTTATTTATTTATTTTAGCATTATTTTATTTTTGTTTTTTCATCCACTTATATTATATACCATAAATTTATATTGTTATAATTCTATTTAATTTATACTTTTATTTAATATTTATTAGGATCTACCCGCAATAGTTTCAATTTTTATCCATCATTTTAAACTCTCTGTTTCCAAGAACTTGGTTGATTGTTAGTATAGTTATAATTATTTTTAAATAATTTTTTATATTAAAATATATATTAATAAATTTTTTATTTTTTAAAAATTATTTTTAATATTAAAATATTAAAATGATTTGAAAACATTAAAAATATATTAATTTAAAATAAATAAAAAATTAAATATTTTTTTATTTTTAAAAAAATTATTTTTAAAACACAAAAACAATATTATTCACAGTCAACATTTCACCTATCAATCTTTCTCCCTTGACATTTGTCCTCTAAAATCTTATCTATGGTACCAGGTTTAGTCTTATAGTGAATATAAATCCATTTACATTGTTGTCACTCGGTGTTTTATTACATTTTAAAAAAAAATAACATTTATGGGTCTTTATATTATTATTAGTCTTATACTTGAATGCTAGAACACTAGTTGTCTGCTTCATAATTTAATATAGTTTTTAATAAATTGCCTCTTTTATAGATACATTATTTTTATAAAATAATATAAATTATATATTAAAATCTGAATAAATTCAGATATAGGGGTGTAATTTTTTTCCTATAAAAAGGTAGAAAAGGAAATATTTAAATATGTCAAGTTATAGTAAATCAAACCAATTTCTTTTAAAAGAAACAGATTGATTGATCATCTGTTAAAAAGAATTAAATTAGAGGTTTGTAAGAAGAAGTATCAAATATATTATGTTAGATAAGGCGTGTGTGGGGGTATCCACTGGCTCTGCCCCTTGGTTTTGTCCTTAAGTTCTTACATAAAGCTTAGAATATCAAATAAATGAAGCTGAGCTTTGATGCAAAGTTGTTAATTCGTTATAGTTTTGGTTTTGTTTTTTTAATTGGAACGATATATTTTTTACATGTGATTTTGGGGTTGTGTGTATATTTAACAAATATAATTTTAATTCAAATTTATATACAAATTAACTTGAAATTATACAATTTAAATTTTAAATACAAATAAAAAAATAAGAGTTAAACTGATATGACTCAATCGACTCAATGAATTAAAAGATAATCTGAATAATTAATAAAAATATAGTTTAATTAAAACAATTAAGATGAAATATATTTTTTTAAAATAATATTGAAATGACAACATATTAAATTAACCTGAGTTAACTTGAGTTAAATTTTTAAATCTGTATCTTAGGTTATGAGATCATAATAACCTCAAATAAAACAAATCAAAACAAATTATAAAGTTCGATTCTTAATAAATTTATTTTTAAATGATGAAATTGAGAAAAATTCAAACTAAAAAATTAATAAAAAAATAACCTTTTAAAATAACATTATAAATTTAAGTAAAATTATAAAAATATTATTGGTTGTCTTATAAGAACTTTTAAACTCTGATTGCTCTAAATATTAATTTAAGATATAATAATAAGCTAGGAGACTTCTACTAAGATTTTAGTTTGATTTAATAATTGGATTAAAAGATATGATTAATACTATAAAATTAATTTAAAAAAAAAATAAAGTAGAAAAACATTATTTTACTATAATAGAATGGCCAAAACAAAAACACAACGTTTTAGTTAGAATTTAAATGAAATTCACAGAATGAGCTGAAGTTCTAAGTAGATAAAATTTATTTTGATTTATTTATTTATTTTAAATGTAACGAAATATACCAATCATTCTAGATATAACAATAATTAACATATAACAATAATTAACATGGGCTCAAACTTGACTCATCTAATTTTTTTCAAGACTCAAATTTAGCTCATGTTAATCATGACAAGCTAAAAAATTAAGTCTCAAATTAACGCATTCAAACTTTTTTTTCTTTGATTAGGCACGTTTAATTTGTTTGTATTATATAATAATCATTGAAATTTAAAATAGAATATAATGCCAGACAAATATGAAACTTGTTTCTTATCCAGCATTTTAGTCTTTAAATAAAAACTTGTAATAATATATCAAAATCAAAATACAAAAAAAATAAAAAATATACATGATGTATCACTTTTATTTTTGTACAAAATATAACTTCATTTTTTAGTTGTTCATATTACAGACACTTAAGTTATTGCTAAATGATTATTGAATTTTATTTAGTAAAGATAAAGTTAATAACCATATATGAAATTATTTTATTTCATGAAATTTTATATAAATTCTTTCTCTTTTTATGTTTCACAAGTTCAGAAATGAGTTTCCTTATAAATCTAGCTAAAAAACTTAGTTAAATTGACTTGCATATAAAGCAAGCTTTGAAATTAAGCTACTATCATCTCAGAAATTCTGAAATTTGCAAATTAGCCAGCTCTGTGTGTGTGTGTGTGTTTTGGGAATCAAGTCATTTCACTATCAAAAGAAACTAAAATGACAAAGCCTATACGAAGAAGTGCCAAGTATCCAGAAGTCTGTTACAGCTTTAGGTGCTCATTACACGCTAAAAGAAGCCTTCAGACATGCAGTTTTCAAAAGCCTATATGGCAACTCGTTGGGATTACTATCATAGCACTTATGTAAAGTTCTCATCTCATTTTTATTAAAAGAACATAGCTAACCTTACTAATGTTTTATCATTGTGTTTGCTTATTACAGCGGAGAAGATCATTTGATTCGGCGATTGGTCAATAGGGTTTCGCAAGAATTGAGAAAAACCCCGGTAGGTATTGCTACTTATACGGTTGGACTGGATTCCCGCTTAGAAAAGTTGAAGACGAGGTTCACAGATGATAAATCAAATCGCGTAAAAGTTCTTGGACTTTATGGAATGGGCGGGATTGGTAAAACAACTCTTGCCGCAGCTCTCTTCAATAAACTTGTTGGTCATTTTGAAAGTCGCAGTTTCGTCTCAAACATTAAAGATATTTCTGAAGAAGATGGTGGTTTAGTAACGCTGCAGAACAAGCTTCTTGGTGATCTTTTCCCAGACAAGCCTCCTGTAAATGATATTAATGATGGTATTGCTGTAATCAAGGAGCTGTGTCATGAGAAGCGGGTGCTGGTTGTTTTAGATGATGTGGATGATGTAAACAAGCTGAATGTATTAGCAGGAAAGAGAGATTGGTTTGGTGAAGGAAGTAGAGTTATTGTTACCACAAGAAACAGAGATGTTCTTGTTGAACATCTTGTGAACGAGTTTTACGAGGTTAGAGAGTTAGGTTCCTCGGAAGCCTTACAACTTTTTAGTTATCACGCACTAAAAAGAGATAACCCCACAGAAGAGTATCTAAATATATCCAAGGAGATTGTATCTCTCACAGGAGGACTTCCTCTGGCATTGGAAGTGTTTGGCTCTACTTTGTTTAATGAGAGAGGGATAAAAAAATGGGAAGATGTCCTGAAAAAATTGCGACAAATTCGACATCATAATCTTCAGGATGTCTTACGTATAAGTTTTGATGGATTGGATGATGAAGAGAAGTGTGTATTCCTTGACATTGCTTGCTTGTTTATTAAAATGAGGATGAAGAGAGAGGAGGCTATTGATATTTTGAATGGTTGTGGCTTTAGGGCTGAGACAGCAATCACAGTTCTGACAGTAAGATGTCTCATTAAAATTGGTGGAGATTATGAATTATGGATGCATGATCAACTTAGAGACATGGGAAGACAAATTGTTCGATATGAAAACCTTTTAGATCCTGGTATGCGTAGTAGGCTATGGGATCGCGGCGATATCATGACAATGCTGAAGCACAAGAAGGTGAAAATCATAATTTCTTGAAAATTTACTGCTATTGACAGTCTTGTACACCACTAAGTAGTTCTATACTGTGTTTTTGTAGTAGCGACGAATGTTGTTCTATATCAGTCATTGTTTATATTAGTAAGTGTCTATATATATATATATTGCTATGCGCATGAATCACATAGCTAGTGTGATTCATGGGCATGCATGAAGAATCTTATGAAAGATGAGCATGCATCTGTGTTTCTACCTACAAGACGTGAGGTGGAAACTAAATTTAATAGAATTGCAGCTGCCCTTGATGCTGAATGCAACCCTTAATGTGATTTCTTCACAAATTTTATTGAGGGAGATAAGGAAGGTGTTTTTTTAATTGTCCACGGTCATATGTTATCAACCTTAATGGTTTGCTAGATTGCTTCTACTTTTTCGTTACATTACAACATGATTTCCACTTTCATGATTGTGGTTCTGTAAACAGGGAACAAGACATGTGCAAGGTTTAATCCTTGACTTCGAAAAGAAGAATTATGTCAGAACTCAAAAAATTTCTTGGGTTAAAGCACTTAATCCGAGATCTTCACTGGACTGCTTGATTGAAAAATGGAAGCTGTTTCCTCAACGAAGAGCAGAGGAGGGAGAGCTGATACTTGACACGGAAGCCTTGAAATCATTGGTTAATTTGAGACTCCTACAAATCAATCATGCAAAAGTGAAAGGGAAGTTCAAAAGTTTTCCTGCTAGCCTGAAGTGGTTACAATGGAAAAATTGTCCTTTGAAAAAACTTCCTTCTGATTATGCTCCTCATGAACTAGCTGTGCTAGATCTATCGGAGAGTGGAATTCAACGAGTTTGGGGTTGGACTAGGAACGAGGTATGCTTTGCTTATCTAGTTTGTAAAATAGCTTAAACGAATATGTTTAATTAATAACTACCCAGGATGATCCTGTTTCAGTCTTGCCCAAGTGAGATTTTATTGGAATATGATTCATGATATTCTCAATTTTACTATTATTACAAGTCATTGAAGTTCTTTGGATCTGTTGTTATAGGAAATGTTTTTGTTTTTCTTTCTTAACCCATTTTTGCGATTGAAATATTCTTGTTTTTAGGTGGCTGAGAACTTGATGGTTATGAATCTTCGACGTTGCTATAATCTCGAGGCCAGTCCTGATTTATCTGGATGTAAAAAGCTGGAAAAGCTTGATTTTAAAGGCTGCATTCAACTGACCAAGATTCATGAATCGCTAGGGAATGTAAGGACGTTAATTCAATTGAACTTGGATGAGTGCATAAACCTTGTTGAATTTCCACGTGATGTCTCTGGGCTCAGAAATCTTCAGAATCTCATTCTCTCCAACTGCTTAAAATTAGAAGAATTGCCACAGGACATAGGCAGCATGAATTCCTTGAAAGAACTTGTTGTTGATAAAACTGCTATATCTATGCTTCCCCAATCTATTTACCGCCTTACAAAACTTGAGAAGCTTAGTTTGAATGGTTGCAAATTCATAAAAAGGCTGCCAGAACGCTTGGGAAACCTGATTTCTCTGAAGGAACTCTCTCTCAATCATTCTGCAGTTGAAGAACTGCCAGATTCTATCGGATCTTTGTCAAACCTTGAGAAACTAAGCTTAACGCGGTGCCAGTCACTCACTACGATTCCTGAATCCATTAGAAATCTCCAGTCATTGATGGAAGTTTCAATTAATAGCAGCGCAATCGAGGAATTGCCTGCTGCAATAGGTTCATTACCTTATTTAAAGACATTATTGGCTGGAGGGTGTCATTTTCTGAGCAAATTGCCTGATTCAATTGGAGGACTTGCTTCTATTAGCGAACTTGAGCTAGATGGGACACCAATATCAGAACTTCCAGAGCAAATTCATGGTTTGAAAATGATTGAGAAGCTTTACTTGAGGAAGTGCACATCTCTTAGAGAATTGCCTGAAGCAATTGGGAACATAGTGAATCTTACTACTATAAACTTGTTTGGTTGTAATATTACTGAGTTGCCTGAATCCTTTGGGAGGCTGGAAAACCTTGTGATGTTGAGATTGGATGAGTGTAAAAAGCTCCACAAACTTCCAGTTTCGATAGGAAATTTGAAGTCTTTATGCCACTTGCTAATGGAGAAGACTGCTGTTACAGTGTTACCTGAAGATTTCGGAAATCTCTCTAGCTTAATGATATTGAAAATGCAGAAAGATCCGCTTGAATATCTCAGAACACAAGACCAGTTGGTTGTCCTTCCAAATTCTTTCTCAAAACTCTCCTTGCTAGAAGAACTAAATGCTCGTGCTTGGAGAATATCTGGAAAAATTCCTGATGATTTTGAGAAACTGTCATCGTTAGACATCTTGGATCTGGGCCACAACAATTTCAGCAGCCTTCCATCCAGTTTATGTGGTCTTTCTCTTCTACGGAAGCTTCTCCTGCCTCATTGTGAAGAGCTGAAGTCTCTCCCTCCGCTTCCCCGAAGTTTAGAGGAATTGGATGTTTCCAACTGCTTTGGATTGGAAACAATATCAGATGTTTCAGGCTTGGAAAGGTTGACGTTGCTGAACATCACAAATTGCGAGAAAGTGGTGGACATTCCTGGCATCGAATGCTTGAAATTCCTAAAACGATTATACATGAGCAGTTGCAAGGCATGCTCCTTGACAGTGAAGAGAAGACTATCCAAGGTTCTCTATCTTGTACCTATACCGCTATACGTGCATGTTTTAGAGTAATTGACAAGTTTTGCCTCTTCTTTTTTTAATCGCAGGTTTGCTTGAGGAATATTCGCAACTTGAGTATGCCTGGGAGTAAATTCCCAGATTGGTTTTCTAAAGAAAATGTAGTTCACTTTTCCGAGCAAAAAAATCGTGCAATCAAAGCTGTGATTGTAAGTGTTGTCGTCTCTCTTGACCGCGAGATACCAGAGGACTTGAGATATTCCCCACTTATACCAGACATTCAGGCCATTGTACTTGATCAGAATATACCTATCTACAGCACCTTATTATACTTACGGGGAATACCAAAGATTAATGAGGATCAAATTCACATGTGTCGATATTCAAATATCCAACCTTTGGTTTCAATGTTGAAAGATGGCTGTAAGATACAGGTAAGAAAGAGAAATCCACCGGTGATTGAAGGAATTGAGCTGAAGAAGAGTGGAATTCTCCTGGTTTTTGAGGACGACGATGATTATGATGGAAATGAAGAATCGTTGGATGAAAGTCAACAATCTGTATCACAAAAGCTGGCCAATTTTTTCAATTCATATGAAGAAGATAACCAAGTTTGTTGAAGTTGAAAGACAAAGTGCACGATATTGGAGGGAATGAATGATCAAAAAGTTCAGCAGACATGCAATGTAATGTAAGTTATGATGGAATTAATTTTCAAGTTTTTATTGAAAGTATATTTTATCTATGCATGTAATTATTAAAGATATATTTATCTTTTGAGTCTCTTGAATTATCTAAACTAGTATAAATAGTGGAATTAGAAGAATAATGGAATTAATTTTGAAGTATTTATCTAAAGTGTCTTCTAGAAATATATACATAACTATTAGAGACGTATATATTTTCAAGTCTCTTGAATTAACTCAACTAATATAAATATTTGTGTTTACAGTTGTAAGTTCAAGTCTACAGGTACTTCTCGAATGACAGTAATATAATATAGTTTTCCCCGATTTATTTTTAACAAGTTCGTCCCTGACTGCATCCATTTATACTTCTAGTTGATCTAATGCTTGCACCTGTGGTGAAAATGCAGAATTTTGAAGGTCTTGTCTTCCATGAGAATTGAATTTTTAATTCGCATGTAAGGTCTTACATAAGGCTCTGAGGATGCTAGACAGGACTTAGTTACGTACTGGGAGACAACTTCTCTGCTTGCTGGCTGTGTTGATGTTATCTGAAATGCTCCATGTTTGCTATCTTAGTTGTGGCTGGATTGAGGAATATGTCACAATCATTCAAGGAAGAAGAAGAAGAAGAAGAAGGGTAATAATCATGTATGTATGTCTATGTATGTATGTATGTATGTATGTTACCTACGTGTTGAATTTATTATAAACTATCGTGAGAAATAGATCTGGATTACTTTTGAGTTATGATGATAAGGAAAGCGTACAAGATTATTGGACTTGTTGGGTTGCTGTTTCTGCATTTTCCAGGCTTTATTTATTTTGCTTATCAAAAAAAAAAATCAAATTCATTAGAAACTTTTTAATTATAATAATTTTATACTTTTTCATGTAATTTTTATTTCAAGAATTTTAACTTTACTTTAAATTTATTAATTAAAATCCTATAAATATGAAAGGTGAAGAGAGTTTTTATTAATAAATGAAATATATATCACAACCAATTGTTTGACTGGAAAGCATACACAAATAACTTGAAGGATTTTACAATTGTATCTCTCAAATAACTTGTACGATTTTACAATTGTATCTCTGATCTTTCTCAAATCTGTATCATGATTTATATTTTTATCCGCAGAGACCATCGAGTTCATCAAATGAGATTGAGAGCTAGCAAATTAGCCACTCAAAGTATGGGAATCTGAAATTTCTCATAAAAATACAAACGAGCTCCTTCTATTTCAAAGGTGTATTTTAGTAGCTATTTTTTTTTCCATCTCCAAGCATGCTAGTCAACAATCTCACCACTCTCCTTTCTCATCTCTTGTTAGCATGCTATTTTTGATAGTAGACATTAGATTGGGGGGCACACGCAGCGCAATAGGTTGGACTAAATGTTTTTTCAATGTAAAAATAAAATGCTTTGGCGGCATCAAAGTTTTTAAAGAAGTAAGAGAAATTAGAAAATTAGGTTATTAGTTTTATTGAATTCAATAATCTTAGTTAATTTGATACTATAATAAAAAAATATAACAACAAATAAATTAAATATAAAAACAAAATTAACTCGAGTTAAATTGAGTTAACACATGAAATACATGACCTGATATATAAAATTATGATAATTCTATAGAAGGATAAAATTAAAAAAAAATTGTATAAAAAAATCAAAGCTAACCTGAACTAATATTTTAAACCTATAATCCGAGTCTTGAGGTCCTAACCATCTTATAGAAGGAAAAACTGAAACAATCATGAAATTAAATTTTTAATTAACAAGATCCTGGTTAGTAATATGTCAAGGTATGGAATTGAAAAAGAAAATTCTAATAAAAAAAAAAGAGGATTAAATCTAACATAAAAATAAAATAAAATAAAAGATTGAGTGGTGCAATCAAAAATATAATTCAATTAAGGAAATAATTAAAAATAAAGAATTATAATAAAAAAATAAAAATCAAATTCACATGTAAAAAAGTGAAATGAGAATTATATTGAAAAAAAAAAATCAATTTAATGAACTATTAAATATAACAAATAGAAATATAAAGAATAAAGGCCAAGTTTATAAATGAAAGGTTGCTTTGAAAATATATAGGGGTAACACTGAGATCAACGAGAGGAGAGGAAAGAGAAAAAATAAAAAACATATTTTTTATGAAAATTAATACCTAAAGATAGACAAATGATAGAATTGATGTGCAATTAAATTTTTAAAGATAAAAATCCTAATAAAGCAATAGAGTATCTAGACTTTATAGTTGAAAATATTCAAATTCGGGACAATATAGGCACTTATGAGGCACCAAGTAAAACTCATCCTCGTATATTCAATGAAGAAATGTATAACCTTAAGGAAGATCATGACTTTCAAGTCAAGTTTGCATCTTTAGCTAGAAAAAGTTAAGGCAGTAGAATTGAAAAAAAATAATAAATTAAAATCTTTTCAAGAAATTATATGGAAAATATATTAAACTAATTAACACTCAACCAATGATTGTTCAACTTTGCCTTTTTCAGGAAATGCCTTTATGAATAAGCTTATACTTTAAATAGTTTCCAAAGGCAGTTAGAGAAATCATCTAAATTTTAGTTGGAAGATGATAACAATAATATACAAACTTCAAAGCCACAATTTTAAGTACACTATAATTTTTAAAATTCTCATGGACATACCCCTCCTTGTGCTCCATCTCCTAGAAGAAATCTTAAAGAAATATTAGATGCATTCATTGAAAAGCAAGAGACAATCAACACTTAAAATGCTTAAACCATGGTAGATCAAATAGATGCTCTTGCAAAATTCACATATGCTCTCAGTTTTCAAGAGAAAAGTAAGTTTTCATCTCAACCATAACAAAATCTCAAGGGGCAATACAATGCAAATGCAAGTAGTTCCGGAAGTTAACACATGAATTAAGTCAAATCAGTTATCACTCTTTATAGTGGTAAGGTTATTTAAAAACCAACTTTTGAACTTTATAAGAAAAATGATGAGTTAATCTTTGAGAGTAAGGAAGGGGTTGCATCTAAACATTGTAAAGAAAAGATCGGTTTCCCGCCAGCACTTTCATTTCCTCGTGCTATGATAAAATAAAGAAAAGTCAATCACAACTCTAAAATATTTGAGACTTTCAAACATGTAAGGATCAATATACTTTTGTTGGATACTATTAAACATGTACCATCTTATGTTATTATTTTTTTAATATCTATGCACTATGAAGAGAAAAATAAATGTAAAAAAGAAAGCTTTTTTAGTCGAACAAGTGCTATTTTTCATAATAATAATACTTTGAAATGTAAATACCCTGGTTGTTCTTTAATTTCATGCTTTATTAAACAACATAAAAATAAAAAAGCCTTACTTGATCTTGGAGTTAGTGTAAATTTACTTTTATATTTATTTTATCAAAATCTCAATCTAGGTGAGTTAAAACCAACTTCTGTAACTTTTTTACTTGTCAATAGATCTATAAAAATATCTAGAGGAATAGTTGAAGATGTGTTAGTACAAGTTGATAAATTGATTTACCCTGTATTTTTTGTTGTCTTGGATATATAACCTATTGAAATATGTAATTCAATTCCTGTTATTTTAGGACGCTCATTTCTTGCAACTTCTAATGCATTGATTAATTATATGAATGAATTGATGAATTTATGATTTGAAAACATTACATTATAGATGAATATTTTCAACATTTGCAAGCAACCTAGAGATGATAATAATTCACAAGAAGTAGATGTAATTGAAGAATTAGTTTATGATCAATTTGAATCTACCATGAGTAAATTAGAGTTTGATGAATATGCAAATTTGTAAATGATTTATTATCAAGAAAAAATGAGGATAAGAAAGGCACCGAAAATGTTGATACGAATCTTTTGTCAAGATTGATAATAGATTTAGCATCCGACTCACACTAATCAATGATTACTTTCTTGATGAATCTTTATATTTTCTAAGTTCAATGTCGTGATTTGCTAAAAAAATAATTTTCTTGCTTCAGGATTTTTGCCAACTCACTAGAGTACCAAGGATAAAAAAAAGTTTTTGAACAAAGTGAAGAAATTTTATTGGGATGACCTTTGTTTATTCAAATACTATCTTAATTAAATATTTTGAATATGTATTTCAGACAATAAGGCAAGTAGTGTCATTAAACTTTGTCATTTTGAGGCATGTGAGAGTTATTTCTCGTAAAAAAAGGCAACTGCAAAAATCTTATAATATAGATTCTATTGGCCCACCATGTTTAAAGACACCCATGTGTTATGCAAAGCTTGTAAAAAATTTTAAAAGTCAAGATTTATTTTAAAATGTAAGGAATATCTAGATAATCTTTTATTGACTTTTGAGACGTGTCTTAATGGATATATGTATTGTGCAATTCATGATTTATAACTCAATTTCCATAAAGAACATGATCGTTATAGTCTTGGGAATCTAACTAAAAAAGACCTTGTTTGCTAGTTTACAACAAAACTAGTTGAGAAACTTATCATCGACCTATAGAAGGTGTTTAAGTAGTTCTTAGACGTAAAACCAAGGGAACATGTAAGTTACAATCATAACTACTTCTGTATATATATTTTTTCAAAAAAAAAAAGAGAAAAAGACTCTAGCTGACCTACATATAGGTGATATGATTGTATTTTCAATTTCTCATTTATTAAATCTTCTCTTCCTTCTTTTTATTTGTACTCAACCCACGCATTCAATAGATATAGAAGTGTATAGAAATGACAGGTTTCTTAAGTCATCAAATAAGAAATATTTATGTTTTCGGTGGATCCCGTCCTGGAAAAGAAAACAAGTTTTTAGATTTACCAAATCATCTTAGTCAAATACTAGTTAAGAGAAAGATTAATTTAGTGTATTGAAATAGCAGGTTCCTTAAGTCATCAAATAAGAAATATTTATGTTTTTAGTGGATCCAGTCCTGGAAAAAAAAATTTAGATTTAACAAATCATCTTAGTCAAGTACTAGTTAAGAGAAAAATTCATTTAGTGTATTAGGGAGGCAACTTTAGATTAATAAAGGACTATAATTTTAGGAGGTAGTCAAGTTTTAGGGGTCATCCCTAAAGCTTTAGCAAAAAAAAGGCAATATTAAAAAAAAATTAGACAGGAACTACAGGTCTCCACAATATTTGATCGAATGAATACAATGTTTAACTATGTTGATGCCTTCATTACCTTACCAGGTGGTCTGGACACATTGAAAGATATCTTTCATATTTTCTCTTGGGCCCAACTGCACATTCATCATAAACCTATAGGTTTGTTAAATGTTAATGGTTTTTATGATAATTTATTATCTTTTTTTTTATCATGCTATGGAACAGAAATTTCTATCTTTGATATGATACATCATAATTTTTGCTACTACTACTGAATAATTAATTGACTAACTACAATCTTTTATCCCTATAATTGATCTCTCACTAAGTTATATAAACTGGTCTACCATGGATAGCCGTAAAAAGGTTATATTAGATTTACACCTTCGTTTGTAAAAACATTATATCTGTTCGTTTTATTATTGTGTTTTGTTTTTTATATTTATTTAAGTGTGTTTTAGGTTTGTCACTGTTGATGTAATAGAAAGAATCAATCTTGATGATATTAATATGTTGTGCTTGTTTTCAAGAAATGTTCCTATTACATTCAAAGAAGCATATAAAGAAAACAGATGTAAGAAGGTAATGAAAAAGAAGATCAATTCTATCATAAAAAATAATAATATATGGGAATTGACAACACTTCCTGAAGGACACAATGCAATAGGAGTAAAATGCATATTTAAGACAAAGAGGAATGCAGAAGAAATCAAAAAGTATAAAGCCAAATTAGAGCGAAGGGGTACAAGCAACAATGTGAAGTTGATTATGAAGATGTTTTTGCTTCAGCAGCAAAAATGAAAATAGTAAGCCTGGTGATTTTCCTAGTAGCTCAGAAAAGATGGAAGATATTTTAAATGTATTTATTAGTACTTAAAAGTGTATTTTTATCAAGGTTTTATGTCATCATTTTTGCACTTCAAGTATCAATAACTCCTTAACTAAAAATGTTTTATAATAATATATCTAATAATATAAGATATCTTTAATTTATGATAAATGTTCATTTTAAATGCAGGCCTATCACTTAAATGAAAGGATTGATTGATAAATTTAAGAACTAAAATTGAAAGGACAAAGAGACGGTTAAACTTAGAAAAAAGATGCTGGTGCAGTCCAAATCAGAATATTGTTTGGTAATTGGGTCATATTTGGAGCTGTAAATCTCAGATTTAGGTCTACTTTATATGGATGGAAAGGTAAGACATAGGCCTACAACTTTTATATGAAGCTCAAATTTAAAAAGGTCATTTTCAAGTCTAAATTGTAGCAACAACAAAAAAGTCTGAATTTGTCCTCCAGCCCGAGCACTGTTTAGTATTTGGTCCATATTTGAAATTTTGAAAGTCCAAAAGACCTCAATATTTTAAATAAGAAAGCTGAGATAATTTCTTACAACTTTCATGTTTTTGTTTTAAATAAGAAAGCTGAGATAATTTCTTACAACTTTCATGTTTTTAAATGGTTCCAATTTTATCGTTATCAATGACATTTTGGGCAGATAAGAGAAGATAAGGATTATCACCAAGTCAGAGTTGGTCACTCACTCATCAATTAATCATCAAATCAATAGTTCCCAATTTTGACCTATAAAAGGAGGTATTTGCTATGCATTTAGGCATCTTAGTTTTTAGATCAAGATCATGCTCTTGCTTTCTCTCTTTGTATTTTTTGTAATGCTTATGCTTTCCTTTCATTAATATTAAGTTTATGCCTTTCATTTCCTTTCATTTACTTAACTTTTATCTTATTTATGTTCTTATTTTGTTTATTTATTTATTTTTCTTTCATTATATTTAGTTAAGTTTATTATGTCAAGTTAAAAAGGTTACACTAATGGTGTAAGAATAAGTATGATATAAACTAAATATGGACTTTAATGTTTGATACTAACATGTTTTGTATTTGTTATTTTGTTCACTCTTTAATACTTTGCTTGTTAAATGACTAATCTAGATTTATGTTGTATAACACTTGGTACATCAAATGCTTGGCACTTTCATAGCTCATACTGTATGGTATAACCAACACTTAATCTATAAACGGAACTTGATTTGTTATTAATATAAGTTATAATCATGAATGCCTGACGAGATTTATAAGTATTAGCATTAATCGAATAAGATAACTAATGTAATCATGTTAATAATTTGGAATCTGATTGAAACCTCCTTTATGTATGGTTTCCAATTGAATAATAAGAGTTTATAGTATACTTGTTTGACATGTCATTAGTGGAACCTCTAAACTTGATATTTTTTATTATCATTGTTTAATCCTTACATTAATATTTCATCTTAAAGTTCTTATCTTCTTCTTCTTATTCTCCTTCTTTTTCTTTAGTAGTAGTATTACTTCTTCTTCTATTACTACTATTGTTATTGTTGTTATTGTTGTTGTTATCCTTTATAATTTATACAATTAACCTTTTTATGGTTTGACCTCGATCTTGTCGGGTTATTTATTACTTCGACACTCCTACACTTGGGAGAAGACATCAATCTTTTGGTTATGTTATGTATATAAAGTCAGCATTCTTGAACAACAACCTTGAAGAGGAAGTTTATGTAAAACAACCAATTGGTTTTGTGGGAAAAAGAGAAAAAAAAAAAGGTTTGCAAATTGAAGAAAGCTCTTTATAGGCTTAAACAAGCATCAAGAGCATAAAACTCAAGAATTGATGGCTACGTTTCACATAAAGGATTCATAAGTTGTCCTTATAAGCATACATCATATGTGAAGAAAAGTTTGCATAGCAGAGTAATGTTTGCTTATTTATATGTTGATGATATACTTTTTATAAGGGATGATCCTACTATAATCCAAGACTTTAAGCAATTTATGGTGAAGGAATTTGAAATGACAGACTCAGGTCTTATAGCTTATTTTCTAAGATTAAAGGTAAAGCAGTGCAGTGATGGAATCTTCATTTCAAAAGCCAAGTATGCAATAAAAGTTTTAAAGAAGAAGAAGACTTAGTTAATCCTATATACTATAAAAATATTATAAGTTGCTTGCATTATCGAACACGTACATTTTATTTGGAGTGGGCTTGATTAACATATATATGGAGAAGCCATGAGGTTCACATTTGAAGAAAGAAAAAAGGATCCTTTGTTTTGTTAAAGGAACAACAAGATATGAATTGTTTTATTCATTTTTACAGAATCTAGAAATTACAGGATACAATGATAGTAATTGGGCAGGAAACTTGGAAGATAGAAAAGGCATAACTGGATTTGTATTATTTATGGGAGAAACAACTTTCATATAGACATCAAAGAAACAATTTATTGTTGCGTTATCTATATGTGAGGCAGAATACATTTCTACTGCATCATGTGTATGTCATGCAATATGGTTAAGGAAATTGATGAAAGATTTATAGTAGAAACAGAGCAAGGCTACACAAATCTTTATTGAAAACAAGTTTGCTATAGTATTTGCAAAGAATCTAGTTTATTATGAATGTTTAAAACATATTGATACTCGATTGTACTTTATTAAGGAGCACATGAAAAAATATGATGTGGAGTTAGTTGATGCAAAACTCATGAACAAATTACTAACATTTTTACAAAGCCATTAAAAACTGAAATTTTCAATTATTTGTAGAAAAAGCTTAGAATCATGAAGATGGATGAAACAAGTTTAAGGGGGAGAATGTTAGTTATTAAACTTGTTTCCTAAGATTATATGTATTGAAGTTAATGCTATAATAAATATTCATGAACATAAAAAATACTATAATTCTAAAGTAAATAGATTATATGTATTGAAGTTAATGCTATAATAAATATTCATGAACATCATAAATACTATAATTCTAAAGTAAATATTGAAGAGTCTAATATTAATTAAGTACTTTGAAGATTGTAAAAGATATTTTATAATATTTATATATATTGTATGGATTTAATAATGAAAGGTGTGAGGGTATCATTTTTTAGTGTATTGTATTCCATTAAAATCAAGTCAGTAGTAACTCTTTTGTTCTATTATAATTTTTTTCCAACATTATTTAGGTTTCTTCTACAAGTGGAGAAGTCTTAGCTATGTATGTCTCTTAATTTGTCAACTTGTTATTCTTATCAATGGATCTCCTAATCAAGAGTTTAGTGTCCAAAAAGGGTTGATGCAACGAGATCCTCTTTCTCCTTTTCTTTTTTATATCAAGATGGAGGGATTGTCAGTTATGTTCCAATAGGCTTTATACACTGGATTTTTGAAAGGTATTTATAATGGTCAATGTGATTTTATTAGCCACTTACAATATGCTGATGATACCTTGGGTTTTATACCAAATGATTACAACCAATATGTTGATGCTGAAGAGGATTCTCAGATGGTTCAAACTCACTTCAAGCCTTCAAGTCAATTTTTAAAAAAAAAACACTAATAGGTATCCACATTAATGCGCATTACATGACTAGTATGGAAAATTTTACTTTTTTGTGAAAGTGACACTCCTTACTAGTTACTTAGGACTTCCTATATAAGCCAACCCAAGAAGGCTTTGTACATAGAAACCAGTTCTAGCTCTAATATGTACCAAACTAGGCACGAAAATCATTAACATGATATATTACCCTGATGAGTCTTCTTTCTCTTTCATGTTGTAGAAGGGTATCACCCCACAAAAAAATAATATTTATCTTTGGCTACTAGTTTAAAGCAAATTATGTATAAGAGGATTTGTTGCAAATAGAGATTTAACTGGTTATGAGAATGCAATTTGTGCTTTTTCTATGTGATTAGTACTTAAAAGTGCATTTTTGTCATGATTTTATATCATCATTTTGCACTTGAAGTATCAATAACTCCTCAACTAAAACATGTTTTATAATAATATATCTAATAATATAAGATACCTTTAATTTATGGTAAATGTTCATTTTAAATGCAGGCCTATCACATAAATGAAAGGATTGATTGATTGATGACTTTAAGAACTTAAATTGCAAGGATAAAGAGATGGCCAAACTTAGAAAAGAGATGTTAGTGCAATCCAAACCGGAACACTGTTCGGTAATTGGGTCATATCTGGAGCTATAGATATCAGATTTAGGTCCAATTTATATGGATGGAAAGGTAAGACATAGGCCTATAACTTTTATATGGAGCTCAAGATCCAAAAAGGCTATTTTTAAGTCCAAATTTATAGTTGAATTTTTTCCACAAGAAAGCTGAGACAATTGCCTACAACTTTCATGTTTTGGACTGGCTCCCATTTTGACTTTATTAATGACTCTTTGGGCAGACAAGAGAAGATAAGGATTGTCACCAAGTCAAGAGTTGGCCACCCACTTATCAATTAGTCATCAAATCAATAGTTCCCAATTTTGGCCTATAAAAGGAGGCATTTACCATGCATTTAGGCATCTTCGTGTCCAGATCAAGATCATGCTCTTCCTTTCTCTCTTTGTATTTTTTGTAATATTTATGCTTTTGTTTCATTAATATCAAGTTTATGCCTTTCATTTCATTTCCTTTACTTAGTTAACTCTTATCTTATTTATGTTCTTATTTTGTTTATTTATTTTTCTTTCTTTTATTATGTCTAGCTAAGTTTATTATGTCAAGGTGAAAAGGTTACACTAATGGTGTAAGAATAAGTATAATGTAAACTTAATATGGACTTTAATGTTTGATACTAACATGTTTTATATTTGTTATCTTGTTCACTCTTTAATACTTTGCTTGTTAAATAACTAATCTTGATTTATATTGTATAACACTTGGTACAACAAATGCTTAGCACTTTCATAGTTCATACTGTATGGTATAACCGACACCTGAGCTATGAAAGGAACTTGATTTGTTGTTAACATAAGTTATAATCATGAATGCTTGACGAGATTTACAAGTATTAGCATTAATCGAATAAGATGACTAATGTAATCATGTTAACAATCTATAATTTGATTGGAACCTCCTTTATGTGTGGTTTCCAATTGAATAATAAGAGCTTATATTATACTTGTTTGACATACCATTAGTGGAATCTCTAACCTTAACATTTGTTATTATCATTGTTTAATCGTTACATTAATATTCCTTCTCAAAGTTCTCATCTTCATCTTCTTTTTCTCCTTTTTTTTCTTTACTACTACTACTACTACTACTATTATTATTGTTGTTATTGTTATTGTTATTGTTGTTGTATTATTGTTATTTATAATTTGTATAATTAACCTTCCTGTGGTTCGACCCCGGTCTTGCCGGGTTATTTATTACTTCGACACTCCTGCACTTGGGAGAAGACATCAATCTTTTCATCGTGTCAAGTTTTTGGCGCCGTTGCCGGGGAGGTAAGTTCTTGTACAAATTATAATATTTATTTTATTTTCTCTTTTCACTTTTCTTGTATATAACTTTGTTTCTTTTCTCTTATTTCTTTTTCTTTTGTTTTCTTCTTCCTTTTATTCTATTCCTACACGTGCATGAGAGTGTGGTCACGTACATAAAGTGGTAGACTTTGTAGGGTATCCTCATCATTTTCAGAAAATATGGCCGAAGAAGATAATCAATCACTTTATAATGAGAATAATGAGAATAACCATGCTAGAACACTTAGAGACCACATGAATCCCACAAGAACAAATGCACCATTATGTATAGTTTTTCCTCCCGATGCACCTTATTTTAATTTTAAACAAGGTATTATTCAACTTTTACCATCTTTTCATGGCTTGGAATTGGAAAATCCATACTTGTATTTAAGGAAATTTGAGGAGGTTTGCAAGACATATAATAATTTAAATTGTAACATGAACACCATCAGATTAAAGCTTTTTCCTTTTTCATTATAAGATAAAGCTAAAATATGGCTATAAAATTTAAGACCAGGATCCATTCGTGCTTGGGATGAAATGCAAAAATAATTTTTAAAGAAGTTTTTCCCATCTCATAGAACAAACTCTTTCAAAAGACAAATCACCACTTTCACTCAAAAACTAGGAGAAACATTTTACCAATATTGGAATAGGTATCGAGACTTGCTTAGATCTTGCCCTTATCATGGTTTTGAAACATGGAGATTGGTTTCACATTTCTATGAGGGGTTAACACCTAAAAATAGGCAAATGGTTGAATTGATGTGCAATGGAATTTTTGAAGATAAAGACCCTGATGAAACAATGAAGTACTTAGACTTGTTAGCTGAAAATGCTCAAAATTAGGACACCGCGGGTACTTATGAGGCACGGAGTAAAACTCAACCTCATATATCTAATGGAGGTATGTACAACCTTAGGGAAGATCATGACCTTCAAGCCAAGTTTGCATCTTTAGCTAGAAAAGTCGAGGCACTAGAATTGAAAAAGAGTGGTCAATTAAAATATGTTGAAAACATTGTGTCAAATTTATGAAACAAATGAACACTCAATCAAGGATTGTCCAACCTTGCCTTCTTTTAAGGAATGTCTCCATGAACAAGCCCATGTTTTAAACAGTTTCCAAAGGGCCAACCACAACCCATACTTCCAAACATACAACCTTGGTTGGAGAAATCACCTAAATTTTAGTTGGAAGAGTAAGAACAACAATGCACAAACTTCACAACCACCATTTCAAGCACACCATAATTTCCAAAATTCTCATGGATATGCACCTTTTTATGCTCTACCTCCTAGAAGAAATCTTGAGGAAACATTGCATGCATTCATTGAAAAGCAAGAGACAATCAATACTCAACTTGCTCAAAATATGACAGATTTTAAAGATACTCTTGCAAAATTAACATCTACTCTCAGTTTCCAAGAGAAAGGTAAGTTTCCATCTCAACCACAACAAAATTCCAAGGGGCAATACAATGCAAATGCAAGTAGTTCTGGAAGCCAATACATGGATCAAGTCAAATCAGTCACTACTCTGCGCAGTGGTAAGGTTATTAAAAAACCGTCTCTTGAACCTTATGAGAAAGATGATGAGTCAATCTCTAAGGGTAAGGAAGGGGTTGAATCTAAAAATTATAGAGAAATAACTGATTCACGGCCAGCACTTCCATTTCCTCAAGCCATAATCAAACAAAGGAAAGTCAATCACAACTCTGAAATTTTTGAAATTTTCAAATAGGTAAGGATCAATATACCTTTATTGGATGCTATTAAACAAGTTCCTTCCTATGCTAAATTTTTAAAAGATCTATGCACTGTGAAGAGAAAACTGAATGTAAAAAAAAAAAAGTCTTTCTAGCCGAACAAGTGAGTGTTATTCTTCAGAACAATAATGCTTTGAAATATAAAGACCCTGGTTGTCCTACAATTTCTTGCTTTATTGGAGAGCATAAAATTGAAAGAGCCTTACTTGATCTTGGTGCTAGTGTGAATTTACTTCCATATTTAGTTTTTCAGAGTCTTAATCTAGGTGAGTTAAAACCAACTTCTATATCTATTTTACTTGCGGATAGATCTGTAAAAGTGCCTAGAGGAATAGTCGAAGATGTGTTAGTATAAGTCGATAAATTGATTTATCTTGTGGATTTTATTGTCTTGGACACACAACCTATTGAAGCATGTAATTCATTTCCTGTTATTTTAGGACGTCCGTTTCTTGCAACCTCTAACGCATTGATTAATTGTAGGAATGGACTGATGAAGCTATCATTTGGAAACATGACATTGGAGATAAATATTTTCAACATTTGCAAGCAACCTAGAGATGATAATGATTTACTAAAAGTAGATCATATTGATGAATTAGTTTATGATCAACTTGAATCTACTTTAAGTAAAAATGAATTGGATGAAATTGAAGATTTGCAAATGATTTATTCTAAGGAAGAAATCACGGATGAAAAAAACACTGAAAATGTTGATGCGAATCTTTTTTCAATAGTGACAACAAATTTGACATCTGATATCACACCAATTGATGATTACTTTCCTAACGAATCCTTACTTTCTCTTAGTCCAATGCCTTGGTATGATAAAAATATCAATTTTCTTACTTTAGGAGATTTGCTAGCTGATTGGAGTACTCAAGACAAAGAAACGTTTTTGAACGAAGTGAAGAATTTTTATTGTGATGACCCTAACTTATTCAATTATTGTCCTAATCAAATATTTTAAAGATTCATTCCCGACAATGAGGTAAGTAGTGTCATTAAACTTTGTCATTTTGAAGCATGTGGAAGTTATTTCTCGTTAAAAAAAATAGCTGTAAAAATCTTTCAAAATGGATTTTATTGGCCCATCATGTTCAAGGACACACATGCATTCTGCAAAACTTGTGAAAATTGTCAAAAAGTTGATACTGGTCAAAACATTTTGTTTTATAATTCTCAACTCTATGCATTCCCTGGAGAGCTAAGATTAAGATGGAATAATCCTTATGGGGCCTATGATATTGAGAATTCAATGAATGACAATGTTTTTAAGGAAAATAGACATCGTTTGAAAGCTTACTTTGATAATTTTCCTAGTGAAAATGAATCAACTGGTTGGATTGATCTTATAGATAAAGGTTAATTTTTTTTTCTCACATTGTTTTTGTGTTTCTTTTTAAAGTGATTTTTGCTAGTTTCTATCACCCCGGTCAAATGATGGATAACGGTACTCCGTGACTTAAGTCGGTTTTTTCAATTTCCTATAATAACTGATATCTGTGTATATATTTGTGCAATTCTTTGAATCTCTCTTCCAATTCTCATTTGAAAATAGACACTAATCTTGAAAAATTGAAAAAGTATTTTCCCGCTCTGCCTCAGAATGCGATTACAAAACTTTACCATGCTAGATGTGCAAGATTGAGATTGTTAATGAATCATGGAATTCTTGAAGATATTCGTTGGTTGATTGAAGCAAAGGTTCGATTATCAGGTGAGTCCTCTAACTCCATTTCACACATGCCTGGAACAAGTAAAAACACTTTTGCAAAGAAGCGTCATGCAAAACGACTAAAAGTCTATCATCGATGTGCTAGATGGACTTGTAATACATAATGTCATTCTTTAAGAATGGTATCTATAAACCGTGAAGATAAAATACAATTCATTAAGGATGACCTGAGTAAGGAGTCTTTAGATAATCTTTTATTGACTCTTGAGACGCATCCTAGTGGAGATGTGCATCGTGTAATTTATGATTTATGGCCACTATTTCATAAAGAACATGATCAACTTAGTCTTGGGAATTTGACTAAAAAAGACCTTATTTGCCAGTTTTTAAGAAAATTGGATGGGAAGCCTATCTCCGACCCATAGAGGGCGTTTAAGCCGTTCTTGGACGTAAAACCAAGGGAAGATGTGAGCCACAATCACAACTACCTGTACATACACATGCTTTTTCAAAAGTAAATAAATAAATAAATAAAAAGAGAGAGAGAGAGAGAGAGAGGGTGAGACTCCAACTAGCCTACATATAGGTGTTACGATTGCCTTTCTAATTTCTTATCTATAAAACCCTTTCTTCCTTCCTTTCATTTCTACTCAACTTATACATTCAACAAATACAGAAGTGTGTAGAAATGGCAAGTTCCTCAAGTCATCATATAAGAAATATTTGTGTTTTCGGTGGATCTAGTCCTGGAAAAGAAAAGGAGTTTTTAGAATCAGCAAATCATCTTGGTCAGGTGCTAGCTGAGAGAAAGATTCATTTAGTGTATGGGAGAGGTAGTCTTGAGTTAATGGGAGGTGTGCCAATAGTTGCATTTTTAGGAGGTAGTCAAGTTTTGGGGGTCGTCCTTGAAGCTTTAGCACAAGGGGACATCATTGAAAAACAATTGGAGAGGAACTTCAGATCTCCACAATGTCGACTCAAATGAATGCAATGTTTAACCATGCTGATGCCTTCATTGCTTTACCAGGTGGTCTAGGCACATTGGAAGAGATTTTTCATATTTCCTCTTGGGTTCAACTGCATATTCACCATAAACCCATAGGTTTGTTAAATATTAATGGTTATTATGATAAGTTGTTGTCTATTCTTGATCATGCTGTGGAACAGGAATTTCTAACATCTTCTGCATGACAAATCATAATCTCTGCTACTACTGCTGAACAATTGATTGACCAACTACAATCTTTCATTCTTGTGATTGATCCTTCCATGAGTCGCATAAATTGGTCATCTAAGAAAAGCCGTAAAAAGCTTAGATTGGATTTGAGCCTTCATTTGTGAATTTTTGTGTCTTTTGATTTTATTATTGTGTTTTGTTATTTCTTATTTTTGTTTCAGTGTGTTTCAAGTTTGTTAGTGTTTGTTATTTCAGGTGATATGTTCTATACTCTATCTTTCTACCTTAGAACATTGAGGACAATGTCTCGTTTTGGTTGGGGTGAGAGGGTAGTAGTTGATAAAAAAAAAATTGTTTTTCATTTCATAAAGCATGTGCATAATTGTTGTTACTAGGATGGTAGACTAAAGGAGCTCTTTTATTAAAGTGACTCTTGAGACGCATCTTAGTAACCATTCTTAACAAGATCTATTATAATACTTCTTGAAATATTCAGGTTTACAAACTCTCGCATTGTTATCACTTAATTCTGCTCATATACTTATTTAACATGTATTCTTAAACCTTAATTTACACACATACACACTTTAACATATGATTGTGGGTTGCATATTGGATTATTATATTATTTATGTTCTTTTGTTAAAGGTAATAACTAAGGGAAAGAGATTGTATATAATTAAGAAAAAAAAAGAAAAAAAGAAAAAAAATGTTGATAATAAAAATATAGATAAGTTTGGTTTCGTAGCCTCCCTAACCTAAGCAATTAAGCCCGAAAGGGTGTTTTAACACCTAATACCCTAAAGTCAACTAACTTGGGAGCTATTGGCCCAACGCTTATTACATGGGTTGAGGAGAAAAGCTTAAGGGAATCAAACATTGCACTATCTACATATCAGTATCGGCGACCCGAGTTACTAAGCTCGTAGGGGTGTCTTAACACCTAATGCCCTAAGACCAACTGGTCTGGGAGTCATTAGCTGAAAGCTCGTTACATGGGTTAAAGATGCATGATATTTTTAAATTATATGTATATACATTTAAAAAAAAAGGAAGAAAAAAGAAGAAGACAAAAATAATAATCTCAACCTAAGAAAGTTAACCTTAAACATTAGAATAAAAATTTTATTTTCTTCTAAGAAAAACCCCATAATTATGTGTTGATACATTGAGCACAAAACAAAGGTTTATTAATATCTTATTAAGAGGTATTGAGCAGATATATAAATTTAATGAGAGTTTGTTTATTTAGATAGACTAATGGAAGTTAAATGATGAATACCTTGCTTTGTGGAATTTTCAAATTTTTTTTTTATTTTAACGCTTTGATTACTAGGGACTAGTAATAAGCTGGTTGGAGGGCGTGATTAGTTCTTAAAAGTACATTTTTATCATGGTTTTATATCATCATTGTGCACTTGAAGTATCAATAACTCCTTAATTAAAGCATGTTTTATAATAATATATATAATAATATAAGATACCTTTAATTTGTCATAGATGTTTATTTTAATGCAAGTCTATCACATAAATGAAAGGATTGATTGATCACTTTTAGAACTTAAATTGCAAGGATAAAGAGATGGCTAAACTTAGAAAAGAGATGTCGGTGCAATCCAAACCGGAACACTGTTCGGTAATTGGGTCATATCTAGAGCTATAGATTTCAGATTTAGGTCTAATTTATATGGATGGAAAGGTAAGGCATAGGCATATAACTTTCATGGAGCCCAAGATCTAAAAAGACCATTTTCAAGTCCAAATTGTAGCAACAACAAAGAAGCCCGAATCTGTTTTCCAGCCGGAGCACTGTTAAGTATTTTAGCTATATCTAGAGTTCTAGAAGTCCAAATGAGTTGAATGTTTTACACAAGAAAGCTGAGATAATTGCCTACAACTTTCATGTTTTTGACTGGCTCCTATTTTGACATTATCAATGACTTTTTGGGTAGACAAGAGAAGATAAGGATTGTCACCAAGTCAAGAGTTGGTCACCCACTTATCAATTAGTCATCAAATCAATAGTTTCCAATTTTGGCCTATAAAAGGAGGCATTTGCCATGCATTTAGGCATCTTGGTGTCCAGATCAAGATCATGCTTTTCCTTTCTCTCTTTGTATTTTTTGTAATGTTTATGCTTTTCTTTCACTAATATCAAGTTTATGCCTTTCATTTTCTTTTCTTAGTTAACTTTTATCTTATTTATCTTCTTATTTTATTCATTTATTTATTTTTCTTTCATAATGTCTAGCTAAGTTTATTATGTCAAGGTAAAAAGGTTACATTAATGGTGTAAGAATAAGTATATTGTAAACTTAATATGGATTTTAATGTTTGATACTAACATGTTTTGTATTGATTATCTTGTTCACTCTTTAATACTTTGCTTGTTAAATGACTAATCTTGATTTATGTTGTATAACACTTGGTACAACAAATGCTTGGCACTTTCATATTTCATATTGTATGGTATAACCAACACCTGAGCTATGAAAGGAACTTGATTTGTTGTTAACATAAGTTATAATCATGAATGCTTGACGAGATTTACAAGTATTAGCATTAATCGAATAAGATGACTAATGTAATCATGTTAACAATCTATAATCTAATTGGAACCTCCTTTATTTGTGGTTTCCAATTGAATAATAAGAGTTTATATTATACTTGTTTGACATACCATTAGTGAAATCTCTAACCTTGACATTTGTTATTATCATTGTTTAATCATTACATTAATATTCCTTCTCAAAGTTCTCATCTTCATCTTCTTCTTCTCCTTCTTTTTCTTTATTATTATTATTATTATTATTATTATTATTATTATTATTATTATTATTACTACTACTACTACTACTACTACTGCTACTATTACTATTACTATTACTATTACTATTATTATTATTATTATTATTATTATTATTATTATTATTATTATTATTATTATTATTATTGTTATTGTTGTTGTTGTTGTATTATTGTTATTTATAATTTGTACAATTAACCTCCCTGTGGTTCGATATCGGTCTTGCCGGGTTATTTATTACTTCGACACTCCTGTACTTAGGAGAAAACATCAATCTTTTCATTGTGTCAAGGTCGATCATCTATTCCTACAATATAAACATATTTGGATTTTATGGAACAAGTTTTTGAATTGGTTAAGTATTCGATGGTGCATGTTGGAAAGTACTAGTAAGATGTTAACCAAGTGGAGGGGTATTATGAAAGGAAAATTTCAAAGTCAAGTAATTGTTTACCAAGTAGTGGAATATTTTGGGGCATTTGGTTAGTTAGCAATAAATTGGTCTTTAAGGATCAATTGTAAGATTGGGTTTCAACCTTTGAATTAATTCTCTACCATCTTGCTCTATGGTTGAAATATTTTGAAGTCAACTTTATATATAAAAGTTTAGACCTTTTTAGAGTTTCAGAGAAAATTTTAAAATGAATTAAAACTATTTTATTTATATCGTTCTCATATGTTTGGCTTTGTTCTTTTTAATTTCCTTGTAACCAAGACAATATTTCTCTTTCTTTTCAACTTTCCATTTCATTAACGGTGCTAGAATGTTAATAATTTTTTTTTATTGCTATAAAATAAATTAGGCAAATACATCATAAGACTAATAAAGGAT
The DNA here is from genome assembly GCA_026413675.1 of Populus pruinosa. NCBI lineage: Eukaryota > Viridiplantae > Streptophyta > Magnoliopsida > Malpighiales > Salicaceae > Populus > Populus pruinosa. The sequence goes on from JANKMR010000020.1 coordinate 8,291,518, forward strand.
CAAATATTCATATGTAGTTTTTCAAATAATAGGTAGATCAATGACTAATTAGATAGAAAAGAAATAAAAACCAAGGTAAAATAACAAAGATCAAAATGAAGGAGTTGAAGTTGGCGTGTGTAGCACGTGACCATCTCCAATCTACTCCCCATGCATGTGACGATTCCTAACATCTTTAAAAGTTAGTTTAAAGGTGTTAGATCGGTGATGGTATTCTAATGCTAATACAACGTGTATTTTATTATACTAGCATATTGACTTGCACTTTGCTGCAGCTCGATAACAATTTTAAAAAATATAAAAAAAATAAAGAGTATAGAGAATATTTTAAGTAACTTCGATTTAACGGCCAAGCTAGAGCTTTTAGTTTTGATGATAATATCAAACTCAATGCTATTAAGTCCTACTTGTGGTAGGGCCTAACATTATTAGGTCTTCTTGGTTGTAGGACCCAACTCTACTAGATTCGGCTCTCCAGAATGGCCAAATAATATGCAAATATAGTTTTATTACATAGACGTGCAACATAATAGTATGGTTTAATTTTTATTTTCTTAGCTTGATTGTGAACCCCATTTATTAATATATTTTGGTCTAAATTATTTATTTATTTGTGATAAATCCTTTTATTTTATTATATTTTTTGGTAATACTGTGAGAATGCTCCTTACCATAAAAATCTTCTATTAACGATCTTATAATTACTTGATGATGAGTATCTTAATAGTGGTTAAGTCTTTTTTTTTTTAAATATTGTTTGGAATTGTATAGAAAAATATCTTTTGATTTTTGTTTATCAACATATCAAAACAATCCAAAATCATAAAAAAATAAACTTAAAATTAAAATAAATGAAATTTAAAAGTACTTTTTAAATACAAAAATAAACATACTAAAAGCATCAGACAAAATTTAATGTTTTTGAGTCTTGTTTCAGCAGGACCTAACGCTATTAAGTTTGACTACATAACAAAACCTAATCTTTTTAGGGATTATTTTTTATTTTCTTGGCTGTTATTTATTTATTTGTGACAAATCATGTCCTTTGGTGCAACTATGAGAATGACTCCATAATATAAAGATCTTTTATTAATGATCTTGCAGTTACTCGACGATGATGATCTTAATGGTAGTCGTTTTTAAAATATTATTTTTGTTTGGAATAGTATTGAAAAATATTTTTTATTTTTTTATTTATTTTTTAAATCAGCACAACAAAATAATCCAAAATCATAAAAAAATTAAAAAAATTAAAAATTAAATTAAATTAAAAAATATTTTTTAAATACAAAAACAAACATATTAATAGCTTTTGTATAATGTGATAAATGTAATAAGAATAATTTAATCAGAGCTCAACTAGAGGCAGGATCCAATGCTATTGTAATACCCAACAAGTTGTTAATATAAATGTGATAAATATAAATATTGTTAGGTAACTCGACATAACAACCCAACAACAATTTATGATAAAAAAACAAAAAGAGATAATACCTACTAGTGTTATAATATCATCTACAATACAAATGCTCTATATTTACAATGTAGTTCACAATGCAATGAGTTTATTTTCACCATAAATATATAATATTTTTCCTACACATTCTAAAATATAGTGTAATTTAAAGTAAATGTATATTTTTTTTTAGAAATTGTATTGTAAATAAATAAAAGGTTATATATGATACATAAAAAAAATAATGACAATTTTATCTAATTATTCTTTTCAAAAAAGTGTGTGATTAAAAATAATTATATTTTTAATAAAATAAAATAAAGAATTATAAATAACTGTAGTATAATAATATCTTGTTTTGATTCAAAATTGAAAATATGAACAAATAATTTGATATTAAGAATTCATAATAGAAAATGTATGTAAATAGAATGATATACACCACAAAACAAAATCCCACAATCCCACAATTACTAAACATATTAAAACACCTAAGTATTTTACTGTAGCTTCACCATCCATTTGCTTTTCCGGTACTCAATTTTTTTTATCCCCAATTATTGTTTTCAATCACAGCTTTTAATGCCAAACTATTGATCAGCTTCCCAAAACACTTTAAGGATAGACAAATTTAAAAAAATAATAATAATAATAATAAGAAAATAAAGGGCAAAACAAAGAAAAATAACATGATGAATCTAAGATTCTTGGAAAAAATTCATTTTAATCTTTATAATTTTAATTTGATATGAAAGCTTGTTTTTTATGCATTTTGGCCCTTGAGAAAGCCATCTAAAATTGGTTAGGAAATTGAAATTTTTAGATTTGATTGTTTTTCAATAATAAAAATTATTGTTATTAATTTTAAAGATTTTAGTTAAAAAACGGGTGTGATAGTTTTGATCTTTGAACTTACATGAAGAAGTAAAAACATGTTTGATATTTGGTTTTAAAAATATTTTTTAAAAAATTTAATTTTTAAAATTATTTTAATATATTAATTTTAAAAATAATTTTTTAAAAATAAAAAATAATTTTTAATATATTTTCTAAATAAAAAATATTTTAAAAACCATATATAACCATAACAGTGAATTATGCATCTGAGCTCAGTTTGTTTTTACCATTTAAATTGCGTTATTCGTATACCTAGTGGTTTCACCTCCAAGTGTCAATAGTATCTAATTTTATCCTCTCTACTCATTAAAGTTTTTTGGATTTTATAAACTGTCTCCGCCATTTAAGTCGTCAATGGTGGCCCTTCTCTGCTGCATCCTGCTTGTCAAGACGTATTGATTTCTTGTCGGATGGACTGTATACGGCCTCCAGACAACTATCAATAAGTGAACCCAACAACCACCGCGCTGGATTTGCTACTCACTTATTAAGTCAACGTTAGCTGAAAACGATGCCTTCACTCAATTAACAAGAAACTCAACGCGTTTGGGGGTTTTAATGTAGCACGCAAGGAAAAACATTTTGTATTGTAATATCTTTTTTATATATAAATTAGCACAGTAAATTTAAAATTGATAGAGTAATAACATTAAAAAATTTAACAAAATAATATAATTTAAATTTATCACACTTAAAAAGTACAACATTTAATCATTATTGTTAGTTTTTAAGCATGACAATTACCATATTGCACTTCTAAATAGTAAAAAATTTAACCTATTATATATGTAAAATGTAACATGGTGTGAAATTTAAATTTTTATCCAGATATAACTTTCTAGTCCTACAAGTAAGGTAAATATACTATATTGTTATTAATTATATGGGTTTAATATTTAATTTGTGTTTGATTTTATTAGAATAAAATTAATGTTTAGGGATTGGATGAATTTAGAATTTGTTGAATTATTGATAAATTAGCTATGATCATCAATTAGACTTAATTTGATGTAGTTGCCTAATTAAGAATTTTGTGTTAATAGGTTGGAATAATTATGAGTGCTATCAATCAATCTCATGCAATAAAGCATGAATTTGGTAGAATTTTGTATAATTATATGTTATGTTGAATTGTTGATAAGTTGTCCAATTTGATATTTTGTTTGAATAATTTTAATTTGCTATGAATATGTGTTGTTATTTCATGCAATTGAACATGAAAAATATTAATTAGGTTTAATATCATGAATTATGTTGAATCTTGGATTTTGTGTTGTTAAATTTTAGAAATTTGTTTGAATTGGTTTGAATTTGCAATGAATTTTGACAGTTAGAGTTGAATTAGTGTGATTTATTTTAAATTATATGTAAATAACTAATATCAAAATTTTTTATATAAAATATCTTATAACATCTTTATGTTATGTTATTACGATGATATTAATGTTCCTGTTATAAATAGTAGTCTCACCTATAATAGTGGGAGCAATGTGTTGTTAAATGGTAATTTAGGTATGTTATATGTAGATATTAAAAATAAATAAAACTATATGCCTTGGACTTAGGTGAAATTATAATAATATTATGGTTGATATAAATTAGAGGTGTCTAGTTAGGGAATATCAATAGTTTCTTGTACCGATTGTATGTGATTATAATTTTAAGACAATAATGAATTATGTTATCCGAAGTGAACTGAAGATAATGACATTATATATGAGTAGTTGATCAAATCTTTTGTGTGCCCTAACTTCTAGTTGAATAGGTCCATCATAATTTATTAGTCCTTCAAGGTTACTTAGTAAAAAGTAAAATAGTTTGTTAATTGGTGATTTGCTAAAAAATAATGATAATGTATTTAATAATTTATCTAGTGATCAATATAGATATAACTATTTTAAACCTAGTGATGATGAAGATAATAAGATGTTAAACCTAAATGTGATATTCGATGTTGATGATAAAATAATACATTTTGTTCCTAAATTAAGAGGTGCTTTTGAGACTGCATTTATTATTTTTGAATTTGGGCATTTAGTTATAGACATTTTTCTAAAGGCTTTAATTTTGAGGTTTGACAAACATTCAGTTGTAAAACTGATTTAGTTAAATTAGTTAATTGATGACATATTATATATTTAATTAAGTATCAAGTTCAATGATCAACCTTAACCTTTGTCCAACTACAATGTGTGCAATCACCAAAATATTAGTAGTAATTACATGGAGGATATCTTAAAAGACTGAGTTTATTAGAGATAGCAAAGTTAAAGGGTTATACATATGTGCCTTAATCCTTATCCAAAAATATCACTATCAACTTAATGCATATGTTATTGTTAATGATATTTCAACCCTTATGATTAATAACCTTTCAATGATGGTTGCAAGCATTCAAGAAGAAATAAAATTGCACTACAAGTATAAAATATTATATGATAAATCATGAGTTGCAAAACAAAAGGTGCTTTAGTATTTTGGTTCAGATGAGGAGTCATTTGAAAAATTATCAAGGTGTTTGTTGGTAAAAAAAGACATGAATCTTGGAATAGTTGTTGAATGGAAGCATCAAGAATATCTTGATAATAGTTATTAGTACATGAGAGAGGTTTTTAGATCATTTAAACTTTATATAGAATGTTTCAAGTATTATAGGCAACTAATCATAACTTATTTTAATGTCGGGTTTCAGAACCGCTAGATTGGTTAAATTTTATATTTTAGAAATGTAACAAACCCAAATTATGTTATTTTGCCAAAAATAATTGTCAATTGTGGTTTTTTTTTCAAAAAACAACTAACATTCTATGCTAGTAGCCCAAATAGTTTTATTTTTTTCTAATTTTTTTCCACTTCAAAAATCATTTTTTTTAATTTCATGCTTTCAAATTATATTGAATAGGAAAAGAGTTTGATGATATGTTTAAATTGCTTTTTATAAGGTTTTCAAAACATTAAAAAAAATCTTCATATTGGGTTAATGTTTGATTCTATAAGAAAAATATTGTTTTTTTTTCTTGTTAAAAAGGGGATTAAAATTGACAGTAAAAATAAGATAGAGGCTTCTTTTCCAACATTGTTCATGGGTTGTTTTTTGATAATTTTTTCCTTAATAGTTTTGCACAAATTTTATCCTTTGTCCCTTTTATTTGATACTTTTGTGTTTTAATCTAAAACTTTATTTATTTATTTTTTGACATCTAAGTCTCTAATTTGAGAGAGGTGAGAGAAAGTTATTAAAAATAGTAAAGAAGAGAGAAAGTTATCAATTGTTCATATTACGATAACTAAAATGGTTGATCTTGATGTCATTTGATTCCATTTCACGAGAAAAATTGTTGATAATGGGCTTTTGTAGGACTAAAAGGGCAAAGCTTGACTTCCAAGTCATCTTATATGGCTGGTGGTGATCTAGTAAGTGGCACATCATCTCCAACTATAGAGGACAATTGGCCTGCTATTTAAAACAAATCAGATGGACAACACATGTAAACCACTAGCCTAAAAAATTGGTAAATTAATGCTAAATAGGGGAATTTTTTATTGAAAATGATAAATAATGAGAAAAATTTTTCATATTTGAGATGAACATCTCTAGTAAATTAACTTAAAGTTAAGATGAGATAAAGAAATAAAATTGATACACATAATATTAACTAATGATAAATTGTGTAAACTTATTCGAAAGATAGAATTTTTGTAAATTTAAGGATAAGATATTAAGAAAAGTATAATGGAAACCCCAAATAAATTAATGTATGATTTGACATGCAAATAACACTAACCATCAATATAAGCTTTGTGTCCAATCATATAGTTTTTAATTATAAAGGAAGCAAAATGTAAGGGAAAATTTATATTATAATTAAGGATGAAAGTTTCCAATAAATTAGTTAAAAATATATATAATTTAAGTAAATAAAATAATATGTAAATTGATATTTTTAGTGTAAAATTACCTACTATCTAGATTTCTTCCTTTCATAAGTGCCAATAATTAAACAAAATACATAATAGAACATTGAGACAATTAGTAATGACATATAGTAAATAAGTCAAAACTCCTTTTCATAGTTCCAATAACAACCACAAGCCATTAAAAAAAATGAAACTTAAATTTTCACATTTTTCTTAAAAAATTTCAATGCAAATTTTAAAAGGAAAACATGTTTAAAGAGAGAAAGCTTTGAAATGGAAGAAGGAAAAAGGGTGGGTTGGTGAAAACTAATCAGGAAGGCATTTAAAGTTCAAGTAATTAACAAGCAAAGCGTTTGAAACCCATTTATTTAAGTTTGAGTGAAGTTTAGATGATTTTGATCAAAATCTCAAAATTTTAAGTTAGAGTTAAATGATAAAATTTAAAAGATTTGAAAAATTGATTTAGATTAAAGCAATTAGGTTGGAATAAGTTATGAGAGATGCAAATTCATAGAGAAATGAAGAAGGAATCATGGTGGTATAGAAGAATTAGGGTCAACCAATTACTTTACTAAATTTTAATTAATTTTTATTAGTATATTGTAAATTAGGGTATCTATGAAATTTTTTATAAAATTGTGTTAGTGATCTATAATTTATTAATTAAGTTAGACTAGCTAGTTTTTAATGTAAATTCATGAACAATTAAATAAGAAATCATGAAAACAAAAAGGAACCCTAAGACTGACAATTAGTGTAGTTTTAGGGAAGTAGTTTAATTGATTTTAATCCTTGTGAATCATATATAAATTTAGTATGTATAGTTAGAAGGATAATATTTGGAAAAGATTTGGTAGGATATATCAACATGATTTGAAATTTGAAATTTACATTTCAATTTTAGATTTATGAATGGAAAATTATGATAATGGGAAAATGATGGTAAATTCCTAAGTGGATACGAAAATTACGTTAATTATAATAAAAGAAATAGATTAACTTATAGATTTAATTGAAAACTAAAGATTTGGTCAATCATGCAAGGAATAAAGGAATAACAAAATTTGAAAAGCTAAAAGTTTAAGTGAGATTATGAAAAATATTTAAATTAATAAGAAATTAATTTAATTGAAAATTCAATGATACATTATTAATATGAAAAACATAGAAAATTTCATGGTTACAAAATGAAAATGTTGAATGGAAAAGTGTGTGTTAAACAATTAAACAACAATCATGAAATTTAGATATATTGAAGTTAAAGATAATAAATATAATGATGCAAAGTAAAGTGTCATTAGAATTGCATTGTCATCAAGAATTGCATTGCCATCAATTTTAGTTCATATGATAGGATTTTGATATACAAATAATGGTCCCTCCTTTTAAATTAAAAGAAGCACCAAACATCAAACCTCAAGTTAAAAGAGTTAGATCAACAAGAAAAGTAGATACATGTTTAACACCTTATCTCTTTAATTTATATTATTGTACTATAGTGTTAAAAAAACTAAAATAAATAAAAATAAACAAAAAATATAAAATGAAAGACAAGCTTGCCATCTTGAATGGAAGCCAACGAATCAAAAACTTGCCACCTATGATGAAAGACAATGAATATTAAGCTTACGACCTGTAATGAAGCCAATAAATATTAAGTTTGTTGTCATGGATAAAAGCAAATGAATTATAAAATTTTTATCTCTAAAGGAGACTAATGTAAATGATGATATTTGTCATGAAAATAAGACTAAAAGATTGATATGATATAATAGTTAAAAGTTAAAAATATTAACAATAATTAATGATAGTCAGGTATTAATATAAGGTCTATGATAAGTATAAACAAAGAGAAAAATGTGAATGAATTTAAAAGGAAACTTTGTGAAGTTATGTGGTTTTTCAAGAAAAAGTTGAAATATAGATATGGATGTCAAAAGTTATTGATGTTATCTATTATTATCGAATTCATTTCATGGAACTAAATACCAAAACTATTTATTATTTTATGATTATATATATGGTAGGTCCATCACAAACTACTGGACCTGGTTGATGTAATCTATGTTGTTAGTATAACTATATAGAAATCTATTTTATCATATCTTCATTTTTTGTATACTTAATATGATTTATTATGTCTCTTTCTATAATTTATATTATTATCATTTTACCAACAACTAACTTAAATTGTCTCACATTTAGTTTCATTCTCTGCATATATATATATATATATATATATATATATATATATATATATATGTGAAAATTATATAGATAATCTAAATGATGATTTGAAGCTATGTTATTGTTATGGAGTTATGTGAAATTATAATTTAAATGAGAATTGTAAAATTAAAAATAAATAAATTGATAATATGCCTGAGGTATTTCTATAAAAATTATAAGAATGTGTTTTATGCAAGATATAACAAGATAAATTTTTCTAGTAGGACCTTATGGAAACTACACCAAAATTTTGTTAAATTCAATAAATATTTTAAATAGTCATTTATAAATATTGTGAAATATAAAATGGATAATTTTTTATGAAAGAAATAAGAGGATTAAAGAATTGGTAATTTGTGGATGGAAAAAGTATTGAAATATGCTGTAATATCCATATTGAAATAATACAAATGTTAATTCATCTCCCTTCCAATAGATGATGAATGTGTAAAGTTTTTAAATATAATTTGAAGAGGATATAATAATAATAAATAACTAGTAATAATGAGAATAGAAATATATGAGAATTGTTATTCAAAATAGAAAGTTTAATAGCGTGGAACATGTTTTAAATTAAAAATTAAAAACAACATAAATTTAATTAGGATGTATGTATAATTTTTAACCTTTTAAATGAATTTATTTATTTGGACAATATCTTTAATTTTTTTTAAATAGTTATTGTATAGATATGTGATTCAATAAATCAAAGAAGAATCGAGGAAATATCACCTCAGTTTAAAAATGATATTTTTTTCATGTGTTGAATATGTAATTTGTTAAAGATATACCTTTTAAAAAATAACTAATATCCATAAGTTTCATATTTTTCACAAAAATCTTGATAAAATAAACAAAATAAATATTTATATAAATACATGACAATCATGTTGTTTCATTAACATGTGCATGTATGTTTTTGTGCTCTTAAATATTGTTTTTTATGCTAGAAAGTAAATAATAAGTGGCATTTCTCTATTATCTAACAAATAACAAATAATGGGTTGATTTTGTACACTTCAATTGATTTTTACAACAATCAATACAAGACTTTAACATTGAAAATTAATAAAATTTAGATCCGAATTCTTAGATTTCAAGTTTCCTTTAGCTTTTGTTGTTACATTGTTCATACTTCATGTGTTGTGATGCAAATAAATAACTGCATATCATATCTCTCTAGCCAGCAAAAACAATTTTGTTTGTTGTTGGTTCTTACTTTATTGGTTTAATTAAAAAAAAGGATTGTTTTATTGTATAATTATTATTTACTAATTATAATTATTATACTATTATATATTATTTTTAGACCAATTAAATAATATCATGATAATGAAAGAAATAATAAAAAATTAAAGTTTGTAATATTTTACATGATTTGAAAATAAATAAATAAATATAATAATTACCAATAAAAAATTGAATTTTTATTACTTTTGCACAAGGATTTGGCCATGCAAATTAAAGAGTTATTGTACTCAAAATAAGATTAGAGCCATTTGCTAGAGGTTTTTTTTTTTTCCCTTAAGAGTATCTTTATTATAAATCAATGAAAAAATTTCAAAATCTCATTCTATATTTATTAAGTTGTCACCAATAAATTAAAAGGCACATATTACAAAACCTTTTTAGTGCTTCAATATTAAAAATTTTATCAGTATTTTTTAAATTATTTTCCATTTTTTTATAATTTTTTATATATAATACTTCTAGTTTGATAACCTAAATTATGAGTTTAAAAAATTAATAAAAATTAATATTTTTTTATTTTATTGATATCATTGTTTAACATTGTTTTATTTAAAATATAATTTTATGGTTATTTTTAATTAAATTATTCTAATTAATTTTTTTCCTAAAAAAGAAAAGCTTGTTGAACATTTAGTCTAGTTGATATGAAATTGTGGTCCTAGCTTAATTGCAAGTTGTGGTCTCAGGCATGGGCGGAGACTAGAGTGTTGGTAAGGGCACCGATCTCTGTAAGAAAAAACTTTTTCAGCTTTTTTTTTAATAATATTTATAGTTTTACTTTAAATAATAAAATAACTGAAAATTTTACGCCTAATTTTATTTTTGATTCCACCTATGTCTCGGGGAGCCCGCAGTTGGACTTTCATTCTCTTTGCAAGATTAATGATTTTTAGTGGACGGAACCTTTCCAATACGGGTTAAAACTGGGGTGAAGTTAACCAATCCTTCTCTACATAAACCAGGTTAAGAAGGCCGGCATTTGCCAAGCATCTTACTTTCACGCAGAAATCTGGAAGCCATGTATTTCCTCTCTTATCACTATTTCACGGTACTAGTTCTCTGTGCTTTAGCATTCTTCATACAGCAATATTTGGTCTATGCAGGTTAGTGTTTCGAGAACTCATTGTTGCTGTGGCTCCTCAGGGCTCTCAAGTCACCATATGCTCTTCACTTACTATTTACAGATGTTTTTGCTATCTTTGCATATATCCAGCTTGTAAATCTGGAAGTAATTGCTCCTTTCTACCGATAAAACCATTCATCTCTGATCTATCAGCCAAAAAAAAAAAAAAGATTCAACAAAGCAAATGTTTTATGCAGCTCTTTTAAGGATATGCCACGGCAGTTAACATCTATAATGGCATTTTGACCAGGAATGAATTTTTATTATCATACTGAGTCACATGCATGCTCCTAATTAATGGATGGTTTTAATTTGCAGATAGATGGGTCAGTAGGAAATCGAAAGGAAAGATGAGCCCTCCAGAAGCCAGTTCCATAGAACCAAACCAAACGCAGAGCATGTTTCCACTTCTGCACTTGCCGCTTGGACCCATTCATGCATAGAGCTACAAGGCAGGAGCATCCCATGTTGTTGTCATCGTCCTTAAATCATAAGACCTTGAACATTTATTTACACTTGCGGGGTTTGTATTTTGTAATTTTTTTTCTTACTATATGTACCTCTTAAGTTAATGACGCTTGTAAGAAAGATCTTTATCTTCTGAGTAAATTACAAGTTACCGTGTGTTTTTAAGAAAATATGTATGTCTTCAAGGATGATACTTAAATACTTATATATGTCTCGGCCGATTCTCAGCGGATGCGATCTCAGTAGCAACTCTCAACTTTCCATTAATGCCTCTCATCTCTGCTTCTTATCTCTTTAGCTGATTGGCCTTCTTTTATACTTAAATATTTCTTTTACAGGAGACTAGTTAGCAACCATTCAGTCTTCAAATTTGAGTCGCTGGTTCTTTGGCTTTGTTTAACAGCTGTAGGCGAAACTCCTTTATGTTTTGCTTCCTTTTTCTTTTTTTCTTTTTTTTTTATGTCACTCATACCAGCTAATGCCTTGACTTATTTGAAGTCATGGTTTTGTTAATCAAGACTTGCTTTTAATGTTCACATTGCTTTCATGAACGAAGTATTATTCACGTAACATTAGGAAAACAATTCTTTCTTGAGATGGGGTCTTGGAATCGTGACTTGTGGTCTGGGAATTTAACCTGGAAAAGGCATCTGAGAACTCGAGAATAGGATCATCTGAATCTTCTTATCAGAATGCTGCTGCATAGACTCTCTTTGAAATGTTAGAAAAAGTAGGAATAAATAAATGAATACTAATTTAGGAGATCAATTCATAATTCATAACTTTTAATTTTTTTCAATTGAAATCAAGATTAAATAATTAATTAACAAATATAAAGTAATAATTATATAAATCAACACTAAGATTTTTACGTTGAAAACTTGATGTAAAAAAAATCACAGAACCATAATTTACCAAAAAACTTTTATTATTAACAAATAATAAGTGCACAACTGTTTTTCTTTAAATTTAACTAAAAGCTGCAACATATATATCATTAAGAATAATTTATTCTTGAAATATAACAAGATTAAAAAAAAAAAAGTATTTGAAAAAAACTTATAATATTGATAAACTGTTTTCACACTATCAATATTCAATTTAACTATTTAAAATAAAAAATAATATATTTAGAAGTTGGTGTCTCAATCTCAACTTAATCCAAAAGAATACAGATAGTTCAGCTACTTTAACTTCTTTTTTTTCTCTCTTTTGTTCAATAATAATGCTATCATCTAGCATATATATTTAAATCAAAAAGACAATTAACTATCTCTTACAAATTAAATGTAATGGTCCCTCAACTATTTGATGCGGGACTAAACATAACACGAAACAGATGAAACTTTAGGAAAAAGAGAAAACTGGCAAATACATATTCAAATCTTGTAAAACACTCATTGACAGAATTACTTATCCAGGTGTGTCCTCTTTCTCTCATCTTCTTCAGAAAGATATAGTCCCTCCAAAAATAGAAGTTTTCACATGGTGGGCTCCTCATGGTAGGCTATTCACTAGAGATTTCCTTGTGAGAAGAAACTTAATTGACTTTGATAGTAGGATGTCTTTTTTGTAATTCTGATAGTGAAACTATATATTGAGCATCTATTTCTTTACTGTCATGAAGTCTGGAAGTTACAAACCAAATTTCTGTTTTGGATAGGTTTGCAATGGCTTATGCCTAGTTCTTTGGAATCTCTTATGACACAGTGGAGCGTCCTTATGGCAAGTTCCAACCTAAAGCTCTTCTCCTTGGATCATGGTATCATGTGGGGCATTTATTTGGCAAGAATTCAAGCAATCTTTGAAGATGTTATCCCGGATTGGAACTCGGTTTCTGAACTGATATTACATCATCTTTCTCTGTGGTTAAAATCAGCGGAAAGAATTTTCCTCTTACTCAGGCTTAGATTTGCTTATAGGTTCTGAAGGCTTGCTGAGTTGGACTAGCAAGTCTTGATTTCATCCCCCTTCTTGCATCGTCCTTGCCTCCTTGGCTGCACTGGGTTCATGGCTCTTCTATTTTTATCTTTATATGCTTGTATACCTAGCTCTTTTCAGTTCTGTTTGTAATCTCTCTTGCTACTTGTCTTATTATTGCAGTAGCTTTTTTATATGATATACCACCTCAATTATTATAAAAAGAGTTGTTTTTTAATGTAAGGGGAGATGGACTGACATAGACATAGAATTACATTATTGCCTTCAAAAGTCTAATAATATGCAGAGCATTATTCTTTGAACTCATTTACTGAAAAAAGATTTGATCTTTGATGATTTTTTAAGTGGTTGAGCATATTAAAAGGTGGTAAATTATTTAGTTTTGTTTTTAATTAGTTATGTTGCGCATGCTCATCTTTTATTTTTAATAAAAAAATATTATAAAAATTTAAAATCTAAAATTATTAAGTTTAGTTGCAATGTTAAACTCAAGAATATTAAGTCTTGCAATATTAAAACTAATAATAATATTTATAATATTAATCATAATATTTAACTTATTTGCTTAAATTTTTATGTGTTTTAATTTTTCAAAACAAATTATGATTTTTCTTCAATAATAATAATAGTTTTTTAAAATTTATTAATGGTGGTAGTAATAATAATAATTTTTAATTTTACATTTCAAATCAAATCTATATTTTTTTCAATATTGGTAATAATGTTTTTCAAATTTATTAACTATTTTATTAATAATATTAATTCTAATAAAAATAATACTATTTTTAATATTAATACTTTTAATTATAATAAAAAATATTATTTATACAAAAATAATAAGATTTTTTTATATTAATACTTTTAATTATAATAATAATAATAATAATAATAATATTTTTTATATTAATACTTTTAATTATAATAGAAATAACAATATTTATAATAATATAAATACTTATATTTAGAAATCCAAAACCTAAGAACCTTAGTCTTCATGCAAGATCCATTAACCTTAGATTCTAACACCAAATCCAAGAACATTGATTCCTAATAGAGCATAAAGGAATTGGCTTCTAACAAAAAAACTAATAATTTTGGGCCAGATATATTGTAAGATCCAAAGGATTTGAATATGCACTCTAACCACGTCTAAGATCCTTGGGGAGGTACCTTATTCCAATCTTAAGTTTTTTGGATCTGAAAAATGATATTTAATCTAAGTTAATATAATAATAATAATAATTGATTTTACTCTTTACATCAATTCTATATTTTTTTATAGTAATAATTTTTTTTACAAATTTAATAATATTAATGAATATAATAATATATACAATGTTAATAATAATATTAAACTCCCCTGATTTAAGTTCTTATAATATTTATAACACAAATAATACTATTTATAATATTAATACTATTAATTATAATAAAAATAATAATATTTATAACACGAATAATAATTTTTTATATATTAATATTGTTAATTATTATAAAAATAATAATATTTATAACACAAATAATATTATTTTTATATTAATACTTTTAATTATAATAAAAATAATATTTAAAATATTAATATTAATAATATTTATAATACAAATAACAATATCCTTGGGTGTGGCAGTATAGTCAGACCTAAGATCGGTGAGTTTGGTTATGTAGCCATACCCAGCCCCCTTTCAAATTGTTTTCAGTATGGCAGATTGGGTCCTACAAGATAGCAAGACACACCTTCGTTGGCTCCTTCTAGAAGTGTTTTGGGTCTAGCTCGGCAGTTAAACTCAATAATTTTTGGTAAAGGAGGCAATGCTCCCGGCCATAATTGTTAACCCAAAACACAATAGAGAAACACCCTCCCAGAGCTCTACAGTATTTATAACCCTAATAATATTATTTTTAATATAAATACTATTAATTATAATAAAAATAATAATATTTATAACGCGAATGTTACTATTTTTTATATGAATACTTTTAATTACAGTAATAATAATATTATATATAACACAAATAATAATATTTTTTAGATTAATATTGTTAATTATAGTAAAAATAATATTATTTATAACACAAATAGTATTATTTTTTTATATTAATACTTTTAATTATAATAAAAAATATTTATAATATAAATAATACTATTTTTTATATTAATACTTTTAATTATAATTATAATTAATAATATTCATATTAAAAATAATATTATTTGGGTAATACATACTGTAGAGCCCATAAAGAGTTGCAATGTTGTTGACTCCTTCTGGAAGTGTTTTGGGATTGACATGACAGCTAGACCCAGTAGTTTTTGACAGAAGAGGCAATGCTCCCAGCTACAATTGTGACCCAAAACACAACATAGTGTCCATTTCTTGGACTCCTGCCAGGCATGTGAGTCTGGCCCTAGTGTTCTAGTTTAAAACTGTGCGTCAGATGCTTGCTTCCTAGATCGTGCAACCCCATCAAAATATGAATTGACCATTTTCTTCTTACTCAAAAAGATAACCCCACCCCCTTGCAGTCTTTGTATCTCTTTATAGCAAGGACAACTCTACCATTACGTCTTCTTAATCTACAATGCTTTTAGCAAAGAGCAAATTCCAACAATGTAGTCCATAATGAAATCACTTATAATCTACAATAACTCTCGCTACAATAAAATATTAATCACTTTTAGTTATAATTAATTAGTATCCTTCTAAATAGGCTATAAGATGTTTGGCTGAATATTAGTATTAAAGTTTGCAATTTTTTTCTTAATACTAGCAAGTCAAATTGATTTTTCTAATTAAAAAATTACTAAAAATTTCAAGCATAAATAAATTGTATAATTAATATTTACTAGTATAGTTATTATTTAATAATTAGTATAGTTATTATACTAGTTATATATTATTTTTATACCAATCAAATAATATCACAATAATGAAAGAAAAAATAAAGCGTAGTAATATTTGACATGATTTGAAAATAAATAAATTGTTATAAAATTATATATTGCATGTGGATGTCTAGATGTCTAGATGTCTTCTTCCACCTCTTCATTATTATGTTTATTCATCATCATGAAGTTCATTTGAATATCTTTAAATTCATATAAATCTACATCTTTTTATGACCTTTGAGCTTAGAAGTATTTATGTACATGTGCCTATAAATAGAAGTATTGTTGAAAGTAAAGGATACGTACATGTAACTATAATTCAAATGAAATAAAAGTGATCTCTTTTTATCCCTCTAATCTTCATTGTTCTTATACGTTTTATTCACTCTTTATTAATTATATTGTTATATTATTGTATGCTCCATGATACATAGTTTTACAACACGTTATAACATGCATTGCTCCTTACTTTCATCTTAAAGTAGACAATCATATTTGGTAAGAGGTCGAAGCATGAATTTTACTACAATATTTAGCAGTTTTACCGATGATCATTTTTTATCGGTGTAAGATTACCATTTTATTAATAAAACTTTTATCTATGACTTCCCCAATAGAATTTGTTTGCCAGAATACCATTCGTTGATGATTCCATGTTCGGTTGCTACTTTTGTTAGTAAAAACAATAACTAATGGTCTTACTAATAAAACATGCACGCAAAATAAAAAAATTTCTGTCGGAAATATACTAAACGATCTATTTTTTCTGGATTGCTAATAGTAAATCACCGATGGACCACGATGTTAGTGATTATGGCATATTTAGTAAATATTTCACAACTTTATGACCACGATGTTAGTGATTATGGCATATTTAGTAAATATTTCACAACTTTCTGTGAAGTTTCAAAGGACAGATTTTGTCTGTAGAGTCATCGGTGATTATGGAATACGTAGTGAATATTTTGCAACTCTCTGTGAAGTAGCAACAAAATAATTCCATTTGTAAATCTGTCAATTATAATTTAAAAATATTTTTAAAAATAAAATTGCATAGTGACATGACTAAAAGATTGATGTCTTCTACCAAGTGCAGGAGTCTCGAAGTAATAAATAACCCGGCAAGACCGGGTTCGAACCACAGGGAGGTTAATTGTACAAATTATAAACAACAATAATAGAAATAACAATAATAACTATAGTAGTAGTAGTAGTAGTAGTAGTAGTAGTAGTAGTACTAATAATAATAATAGTAGTAGTAGTAGTAGTAGTATTAGTAGTAGTAGTAGTAGTAGTAATAATAATAATAATAATAATAAAGAAAGAGAAGAAGAAGAAGATGATGAGAACTTCGAGATGGAATATTAATGTAAAAATTAAACAATGATAAGAACAAATATCAATATTAGAGGATCCACTAATGGTATATCAAACAAGTATAGTATAAACTCTTATTATTTAATTGGAAACCACACACAAAGGAGATTCCAATCAGATTATAGATTGTTAACATGATTACATTAGTCATCTTATTCAATTAATGCTAATACTTGTAAATCTCATCAAACATTCATGATTATAACTTATGTTAACAACAAATCAAGTTCCTTTCATAGCTCAAGTGTCGGTTATACTATATAGTATGAACTATGAAAGTGCCAAGCATTTGTCGTGCCAAGTGTTATATAACATAAATCAAGATTAGTCATTTGACAAACAAAGTATTAAAGAGTGAACAAGATAACAAATACAAAATATGTTAGTATCAAACATTAAAGTCCATATTAAGTTTACACTATACTTATTCTTACACCATTAGTGTAACCTTTTCACCTTGACATAATAAACTTAGCTAAACATAATAAAAGAAAGAAAAATAAATAAACAAAACAAGAACATAAATAAGATAAAGGTTAACTAAGTAAAGGAAAGGAAATGAAAGGTATAAACTTGATATTAATGAAAGCAAAGCATAAGCAATACAAAAAATACAAAGAGAGAAAGGAAGAGCATGATCTTGATCTAGAAATCAAGATGCCTAAATGTATGGAAAATGCCTCTTTTTATAGGCCAAAATTAGGAACTATTGATTTGATGACTAATTGATGAATGGGTAACCAACTCTTGACTTGGTGACAATCCTTATCTTTTCTTGTCCGCCCAAAACATCATTGATAACGTCAAAATTGGAGCCAATCGAAAACATGAAAGTTGTAGGAAATTATCTCAGCTTTCTTGTGTAAAACATTCAGCTTATTTCGACTTCTAGAACTCTAGATATGGCCAAAGTACTGAACAGTGCTCGGGCTAATTAGGAGCTCTTAACGGTTGAATCACTACGAGCTACCCGCAAGTTATCGATAGTAGTTTTGGGGAGTTCATACAATCATTTTTTATCAAGTCCATTAGACGATCTTGTCTCCATCCACAAATCTAGATCAAAATCTAAGTAGGTTGAAGGATCATCCCTGTATCTCTCCCTTAACCGTTTATTATATGTCTCCTAAAAATTAAAAAAGAAATCATTATATTTAATTCAAGAAAATAATTACATATAAAATAAAATGGTTGAACAAACATATTATGAAGTATTGAGTGCAATTATAAACAAACTATTGCACCCCCCTTGATAGTTTGCACTCAAGATGTGCCTCTCTATAAATAGCTACATTAGGCTGAGCTCATATCCAAGAGATATAGCCTACTAGGAAAAAAATATTACAAGTTAAATATATTTATAAATAATATTAAATTAATTAATGATAGATTTTATTAAAATTAATGTTATCATCTACTTCGCATATACAATGATGAAATGGAGTCGCCGGTATGCATGGTCACTAAATAATGAATTTGCTAGTTCTGGTTGTCAGCACTAGACTGTGAGTGTTGAGTGAACCATTCAAACATTATGGGCTCGATATTATAGCCATATATCCTAGCCATATATCCTCCAGGATGTATGATGGCTTGAAATTCCTCCAAACCATCATATCATTCTAGTCTTGTATACTGTTATCTCTATATATTTTTCAGTTTTATGCCAAAAATCACGTAACCTACTTTTATCAATGAATTTTGTATGAGTTGATGACATATTAGATTTGAAAACATAATGTTTTTTTAAAAAATATCATACGCGCAATCCCATTCAAATTTATTTTGTATATAAATAATTTATTTAAAATAAAAATAATAACTTATTTAAAATAAATAAAATTATATGTTAACACGAACCTCAAATCTTTAAAACCATTCATTGATATAAAGTCTCCAATCAGGATTTATAGAAACCTAACTCCATTGAAATAACCGAATCTCTATTGATGATTTAAATATTGATGTTATTACTCGAGTGGTCAATGTTTCTAAATCTAAAAATAAATAAAATTAATGAAATTATGAAATATTAATTAGTTTTTCACAAATTATGTTATAAGTTAAAAAAACTAAAACCATAATAAACTTATATTGAAATGTCATCCTTCCAATGTACCTCGTACTTGCAAGTGAATTGACACCGCTGTAAAGACACACCATCTCTATGTTGTGAAACCACACTAGAATAGGCAGCATCGCAAATCAGCATAAGTGCCTCTTCTTGATCGATACCTAAGGACATGTCATCCTCACTATTAGAAAAACTGGTTGCGATCATATGTGAGAGACGAGCTGTTTTTCAGTTCTACACATCTATACAAATTGAACAAATAATTACATAATCAAATTCGATTGTTTAAAACAAATTCGGCAGCACCTTCCCTATGATAGAGACTACCCAAAATTTTCAAATATGCAAATATTGACAATATATAAGCCATAAACTAGTTTATTTTATTTTATTTATACCAAAATTTTCATATTTTTCAATTTCATCTCATTTTCAAAATGATAACAAATTGTTTCTAACCATAAAATAAAGAAATTATATATATATACAAATTGTTTCTAACCTAACATCTATACAAATTTAACAATAAAATAAAGAAAAAAAAATTTAATTCCATATATTCAACTAACATCTATAAAAAATCATCAATAACAATTAAAATTCATAGAAACAATCATACACTCTATGACACAAGAATATAGTGAAATTGAGATAAAATAATTAAATTTAATCCTATATATTCAATTAACATTTAGAATGAAAATTCAAAAAAAGCAATTAAAATTCAATAAAATATTCAATTATTATGGTAATACAAATGATAAAACAGACAACAAATTAAAAAACAAACCATAGACTTTTGGAATGAAAAATGTTATCTTAATAGTGTGTTTATTTGTAGACTTTATCTACATACAATATCTTTGTTGGATGCTATTAAACAAGTTCTTTCCTATGCTAAATTTTTGAAAGATCTATGCACTGTAAAGAGGAAACTGAATGTGAAAAAAAGCCTTTTCAGCCGAACAAGTAAGTTCCATTCTTCAGAATAACAATGCTTTGAAATATAAAGACCCTAGTTGTCCTACAATTTCTTGCTTTATTGAAAAACATAAAATTGAAAAGGTCTTACTTGATCTTGGAGCTAGTGTGAATTTACTTCAGTATTCAATTTTTTAGAGTCTCAATCTAGGTGAGTTAAAATCAACTTCTATAACTTAAAAAAGTTACACTAATGGTGTAAGAATAGGTATAGTGTAAACTTAATATAGACTTTAATGTTTGATACTAACATGTTTTGTATTCGTTATCTTGCTCACTCTTTAATACTTTGCTTGTTAAATGACTAATCTTGATTTATGTTGTATAACACTTGGTACAACAAATGCTTGACACTTTTATAGCCCATACTGTATGGTATAACCGACACCTAAGCTATGAAAGGAACTTGATTTGTTGTTAATATAAGTTATAATCATGAATGCTTAATGAGATTTACAAGTATTAACATTAATCAAATAAGATGACTAATGTAATCATGTTAACAATCTATAATCTAATTGGAACCTCCTCAGTGTGTAGTTTCCAATTGAATAATAAGAGTTTATACTATACTTGTTTGACTTACCATTAGTGGATCCTCTAGCCATGACATTTATTGTTATCATTGTTTAATCCTTACATTAATATTCCATCTCAAAGTTCTCATCATCTTTTTCTTTTTCTCCTTCTTTTTCTTTACTACTATTACTATTATTATTATTATTATTATTATTATTATTATTATTATTATTGTTGTTGTTGCTAACTGTGCTTTCTATTTTATAAAGCATGTGCAAAATTGTTGTTACTATGATGATAGAGTAAAGGAGATGTTTTTATAACTCTTGAGACGCATTTTAATAACCATTCTTAATAAGATCTATCATAATACTTCTTGAAATATTCAAGTTTACAAACTCTCGCATTCTTATCGCTTAATTCTACTCATATACTCATTTAACATGTATTCTTAAACCTTAATTTACACACACACACTTTAACATATGATTATGGTTTGCACATTGGATTATTACATTATTTATGTTCATTTGTTAAAGGTAACAACTAAGGGAAAGGGATAATATATAATTTAAAAAAAGAAAAAAGAAGAAGAAAAAAAATGATGATAATAAAAATGTAGATAAGTTTTGTTTTGTAGCCTTCCTAACCTAAACAATTAAGCCCGAAGGGGTGTTTTAACACCTAATATCCTAAAATCAATTGATTTAGGAGCTATTGGCCCAACGCTTGATACATGGATTGAGGAGAAATGTTTAAGGGAATCAAACATTGCATTATCTACGTATCAGTATCTGCGACCCAAGTTACTAAGTTCGTAGGGGTGTCTCAACACCTAATGCCCTAAAACCAACTAGTCTGGGAGTCATTAGCTGAAAGCTTATTATATGGGTCAAATATGCATGGTATTTTAAGTTATATGTATATATATTAAAAAATAAAAAAATAATAATCCCAACTTAAGGAAGTTAACCTTAAACATGAGAACAAAAATTTTATATTCTTCCAAGAAAAGCCCCATAATTATGTGTTGATATATTGAGCACAAAAGAATGGTTTATTAATATCCTGTTAAGAGGTATTGAGCATATATATATAAATTTAATAAGAGTTTGTTTATCTAGATAGATTAATGGAAGTTGAATGATGAATACCTTGTTTTATGGTATTTGTAAATTATTTTTCTATTTTAACGCTTTGATTACTAGGGACTAGTAATAAGCTGGTTAGAGGGTGTGATTAGTACTTAAAAGTGTATTTTTATCAAGGTTTTATGTCATCATTTTGCACTTGAAGTATCAATAACTCCTTAACTAAAGCATGTTTTATAATAATATATCTAATAATATAAGATACCTTTAATTTGTGGTAAATGTTTATTTTAAATGGAGGCCTATCACATAAATAAAAGGATTGATTCATTTATTTAAGAACTGAAATTGAAAGGACAAAGAGATAGTCAAAGTTAGAAAAGAGATGTCGATGCAATCCAAATTGAAAACTGTTTGGTAATTAGGTCATATCTGGAGCTATAGATCTCAGATTTAGGTCTACTTTATATGGATGGAAAGGTAAGATATAGGCCTACAACTTTCATATAGAATCCAAGACTTAAAAAGCTATTTTTAAGTCCAAATTATAGCAACAACAAAGAAGTATGAATTTGTCCTATAGCCCAAGCATTATTCAGTGTTTGGCCCATATTTGACGTTCTAAAAGTCAAAATAACCTGAATTATTTACCCAAGAAAGCTGAGATAATTGCTTACAACTTTCATGTTTTCAAGTGGCTCCAATTTTAACGTTATTAATGACGTTTTGGGCAGATAATAGAAGATAATAATTATCACCAAGTCAAGAGTTGGTCACCCAATCATCAATTAGTCATCAAATTAATAGTTCCCAATTTTAGCCTATTAAAGAAGGCATTTATCATTCATTTACACATCTTTAACCTATGTATTGCTTTCTCTTTTTGTATTTTTTGTAATGTTTATGTTTTGCTTTCATTAATATTAAGTTTATGCCTTTCATTTCCTTTCATTTACTTGTTAACTTTTATCTTATTTATATTCTTATTTTGTTTATTTATTTTTCTTGCTTTGATAATGTTTAGTTAAGTTTATTATGTGAAGGTGATAAAGTTACACTAATGGTGTAAGAATAAGTATAGTGTAAACTTAATATGGGCTTTAATGCTTGATACTAACATGTTTTGTATTCGTTATCTTGTTCACTCTTTAATACTTTACTTGTTAAATGACTAATCTTGATTTATGTTGTATAACACTTGGTACAACAAATGATTGTCACTTTTATAGCCCATACTGTATGGTATAACCGACACCTAAGGTATGAAAGGAACTTGATTTGTTGTTAACATAAGTTATAATCATGAATGCTTGATGAGATTTACAAGTATTAGCATTAATCAAATAAGATTACTAATGTAATCATGTTAACAATCTATAATCTGATTGGAACCTGCTCTGTGTGTAGTTTCCAATTGAATAATAAGAGTTTATACTATACTTGTTTGACATACCATTAGTGGATCCTCTAACCTTGACATTTCTTGTTATCATTGTTTAATCCTTACGTTAATATTCCATCTCAAAGTTTTCATCATCTTCTTCTTCTCCTCCTTCTTTTTCTTTACTACTACTATTATTATTATTATTATTATTATTATTATTATTATTATTATTGCTACTAATATTATTGTTGTTATTGTTGGTACTGTTGTTATTATTTATAATTGTTTATAATTTATACAATTAACCTCCCTATTGTTCAACCTGGGTCTTGCCGGGTTATTTATTACTTGGACACTCCTGCACTTAGGAGAAGACATTAATTTTTTTGTCGTGTCAGGTGTCTTAACACCTAATGCGCTAAGACTAACTGGTCTGGGAGTCATTAGTCAAAAGCTCGTTACATGGGTTAAAAATACATGATGTTTTAAGTTATATGTATATATATTAAAAAAATAAAAAAGGTAAAAAATAATAATCCCAACCCAAGGACGTTAACTTTAAACATTAAAACAAAAATTTTGTTCACTTTCAAGAAAAGCCCCATAGCTATGTGTTGATATATTGAGCATAAAAGAAAGGTTTATTAATATCTTGTTTAAGAGGTATTGAGTAGATATATAAATTTAATGAGATTTTGTTTATCTGGATAGATTAATAGAAGTTAAATGATGAATACCTTGCTTTATGGGATTTGCAAAGTATTTTTTATATTTTAACGCTTTGATTACTAGGGACTAGTAATAAGCTGGTTGGGGGGTGTGATTAGTACTTAAAAGTGCATTTCTATTAAGGTTTTATGTTATCATTTTGCACTTGAAATATCAATAACTCCTTAACTAAAACATGTTTTATAATAATATATCTAATAACATAAGATACCTTTAATTTGTAGTAAATGTTTATTTTAAATGCAGGCCTATCACATAAATAAAAGGATTGATTGATGAGTTTAAGAACTGAAATTGAAAGGACAAATAGATGACCAAACTTAAAAAAAAGATGCCGATGCAGTCCAAACCGGAACACTGTTCGGTAATTGGGTTATATCTAGAGCTGTAAATCTCGGATTTAGGTCTAATTTATATGGATGGAAAGGTAAGACATAGACCTTATATTATTGTTGTTATTATTATTATTATTACTATTACTACTACTACTACTACTACTATTATTACTATTACTATTACTATTATTGTTGTTGTTGTTGTTGTATTATTTCCATTTATAATTTATATAATTAACCTCTTTGTGGTTTGACCCTGGTTTTACTAGGTTATTTATTATTTCGACACTTCTGCACTTAGAAGAAGATATCAATCTTTTAGTCGTGTCATGACTTGACTATTCATGGTTATTCCAAATCCAAATAAGATCAATATCTAGGAGAAAGCTTGATGGATAATTTATATTTTAATGGACAAACAAAATCAATCTTTTAAATATTGTTATTCCAAATCCAAATAAGATGAATAATGGCTATTGTTAATATCTTCATGATTTTACTAATTCATGAATATTTATTGTCATCCATAATAGCCCTACTTAATATAGTTTCAAATAAAGATACCTTTCTTCAACTAATCTTTCTATATTTCTTAAAAAAAAAAAAAAATAACTTAGTTCCGATTCCATTGTCTCAAGAAATTTTATGATATTTAAATCCTATAAGCTATAACTCGGTTCCATATATACCACTTCATCATTGTATAGCCCATATCATCAACAATTTTATAAACCACCAATTTTATTCAGGTTTCTCTATTTTTTCTTCTATATATGCATATATGCATCTTTAAATTCCCAAAAGATCACAGTCCATCAAAATCCTATGCCTCCACGACCATTACCACCACCAACCCCGTTCCACCACCTCAACAAGAAGCCGCCGCTCTAGCCACCTAATCATTAAGTACCAAATTTAATTACTTATAATATGGTTATTAGTGGGCAATGTCAGAGGTGAAGTAGAGCGGACGACTGGAATTTATGGGAAGAATGAAAACGCCATTCTTGACAAAGAATTGGAAGCTAGGTTTGCCAAGTAAAAGAGACTATGGATTAATTAATAACGTGATGGATTAATTATTTATGTAGAGTTTTGATTGCATATGTAAGTATTAATAAACTTAGTGCCCTTACTGTCATTTTGTTAGAGGACAAGAGGAGTAGTTTATTAGAAGTAATTCGCTATCATATTTTTGGAAATCTTGCTGTATTAACATGCTGAAGTTGGGTGGCTAGAGCTGCAGCTTCTCGCGGGAGGTGGTGGAATGGGGTTAGTGGTGATCGTAGTGAAAGGATCTAGTTTTGGGAGGCTGTGATTTTTCAGAGTTGTTAACATTTTAGTATGACGAGTTAATGAAACCAAGTTGTATCTTATAAAATAGCACTACTTATAAAACTTATCCTACGTCGCCGGCCCTTACAGACGAGTTTGGCCTGAAGTGCGTTGTCAAAATAATTTTATTTTATTATTTATTTATTTATTTTTTAACATCTTATGGTTATGGACTCTATGCCTGGCCCTTACAAACGAGATTGGCCTGGAGTGCACAGCCGAGGCACTTGGTGGCGTGGCTCGGAGCGGCCGAGTGCAGATTTGTTTTATTTTTTTTAGCTATTACAATGATTTATTTCATTTTAGTAAGTTTTTTTTATTAATGTCTATTTTCAAATTTTACTTTGCAATCTGAAGATTATAGATCGCCGCTCTACCTTCTCTAATAACAGTAGATGGTTTTGGAGGAAACTGTTTGTAGATTACTTGTCCAACTTCATTTCTGATAATCACTTCAAGTCCACACTCATCAGATGAGAGGGCTGATAGTTAAGAGAGAATTTGGGACTAAATGTTTTTCTATATGTTGCTTCTTCAATTACACGGTGTGTGTGTGTAATTGGGAAGCTACAGATTCAGAGCCTATTTTGGAAAATCAGGAAAGATTACATAACAAATGGAATATTTACAGCTATAATAATGTAAATCAAACTTGTAAAATCTCTCCTAAAATCTCGTAACTCAATTAGTATACAACTTATGCCAAAATTTCCTTTCAAGTTGAAAAGATGTTTTCAATACCCAATTTGTCAAATAACCTATATGAAAGTTTTTGCTTGAGATGTTCTTTGTAGAAATATCAGCGAGTTGAATTTTTGATCTAACAAATGGAAAACAAACAACTACTTCTTCAAGATTTTATTTTGATATGTTTAGTGCAGTTGTAGTCAAACCACAATATCCATATGGTCTTCACTAGGAAAATGCATAAATTAATTAACTACACTAGCATTATAGGAAATATCTGGATAAATATCGGATTGGTAAATCAACCTGCCCAGCACTAGT
Organism: Populus pruinosa; assembly: GCA_026413675.1. Classification (NCBI taxonomy): domain Eukaryota; kingdom Viridiplantae; phylum Streptophyta; class Magnoliopsida; order Malpighiales; family Salicaceae; genus Populus; species Populus pruinosa. The sequence continues at coordinate 8,318,518 of JANKMR010000020.1, forward strand.
TGATATATTTACCAAGTTTTTGATTTTGAGCCATTGGAATATTAACGGGCTTGCAGTAAAGTATCCTTATTTCGGTTAATAGGTCTAGTATATATTTTTTTATGAAATTTTTTTTGCTTTAATCTATTAACTTCAATCTCTAAAAAATACTTGAGGCCTTAAACTTTGTAGTCAATTGTTTTCTCTACTTACTAATTTACTGTATATGATCTCTTATAATAATCATGTCATTCAAATAAATTATCAAGATAGTTATCTTTTTTTATTGCTCTATTATGATAATCATGTCATCTAAATAAATTATCAAGATAATTACTCTTTTTTTTGTTGCTATTTTAGGAAGGGGGTATGATCTTAGTTGTTTTGTTGGAAACCATATTTTTTTCATAGCATACTAAACCAACCAATCCAAACAAGTGGTGACTATTTTAATTCGTATAAAACCTTTATAACTTGCATGCAATTCTAGTGGTAGAAGATGAGATATAACCCAATTAGATATCTCTATATATACTCCCCCCGGGTCTCTATGAAGAAAAGTGTTCTTAACATTGAATGGGTGTACTAGCCAATCTAAATTTGCTACTAAAACTAATAAACCTCTAACAATTTTTAATTTTACCAAATGAGAAAACATCTCCTAACAATTTACTCCTTACATCTCTGTATACCAAATGAGAAAACATCTCCTAGTAGTTTACTCTTTAAGTCTGTGTATACCTCTAGCAGTAGAGCAAGATCCAGTTGTCTTCTTCCCCTCTAGCAGTAGAGCAAGATCCCAAGTTTTGTTACTTTCAAGTGCTTTCATCTCTTCTTCTATTACTCAAGTCCCTTTAGGATCGGTTAAAGGCTTTATGAATTTCATGGGGAATATGACAAGCATACAACTTATTAGTAAAGTCTATCTAAGGGTTTAGTCAGCCTCTAAGTGGTTACATAATTAGAGATAGGATATCTTGATTGTTTTCCTTCAGTTTTGGGTTAATATTGAGATGTGAGCTTACCCTTATTATGCCTAAAAGGTAAGTGATAACCAATTAAATGTTGTGTGTGGTCCCACACCATGTGATGGTCCCACACCATGTTGTGCACAAAACAAGATTTTTATAATTAGAGACCTTGTGAATTGAAGTATAGAGATAGTGAAGATGCTTCAGTACATATAAATGTATTCCAAGGGTTCTTGAATCAGCTGTCATTGATGAATTTGGAGTTAGCTGATGAAATGCAAGCACTAATTCTATTGAGTTCATTGCCAGATAGTTGAGAGACTTTAGTGGTGTTACTTAGCAATTCTACTCTAAATGGGAAGATCACTTTGAAAATAGTGAAGGATTGTATTCTCAATAAAGAGAAAATAAGGAAAGGCACAAACACTTCTGAGTCTCATGCACTTGTTATAGAAAGTCGAGGGAGAAGTCCAAGCAAGTTCTCTCATGGCAAGCAAGATAGAGAATCCAGTAATAGAAAAGACAAATGGAAGCCAAGAGGAAGATCTCAGTGAAGGAAGGTTTTTAAGTGTTATTATTGTGACAAGCTTGGGCATATGCAAAAAGATTGCAGAAAGTATAAAAGAGATAAAAAGGGTAAAGATGAAGACAAGAATGAAGAGAATGGTACAACTGTAGTTGTATTTGATAGTGATGTTGTCATTATTTATGATGATGGTTGTGTTAATCTTGCATGTCAGGATACCACCTGGGTTGCAGATTTAGCAGCTTCTTACCATGTTACACCCCGACATGATTTTTACACATTTTACACTACTAGAGACTTTGGTCAAGTTAGGATGGGAAATCAAGGGATGGCTAGTGTTGTGGGCATTTGAGATATTTGGTTGGAAACAAATACTAGGTGCAAGTTGCTACTCAAAGATGTTAGACATGTGTCTGATATGCGCCTACACTTGATCTCTATAGGTACTCTTGATGAAGAAGGCTATCACAATTACTTTGAAGATGGTAAATGGAAGCTTTCTAGAAATTCCCTAATTGTTGCTAAAGGGAAAAAGATGGGTCTCTACATGTCACTAACTAAGGTGATCAAAGGAAAGGTGAATGCAATTGAAGATTGGTCTACTTATCTATGACATAAGCGACTTGGACATTTGAGTGAGAAAGGCCTTGGCATCCTTGCCAAGAAGAACTACCTTCCAATAAAAGGTATAAACTTGAACACATGTACTCATTGTTTAGTTGGTGATTAGTACTTAAAAGTGCATTTTTATCATGGTTTTATATCATCATTTTGCACTTGAAGTATCAATAACTCCTTAACTAAAATATGTTTTATAATAATGTATCTAATAATATAAGATACCTATAATTTGTGGTAAATATCTATTTTTAATGAAGGCCTATCACATAAATGAAAGGATTGATTGATGACTTGAAGAACTTAAATTGCAAGGATAAAGAGATGGTCAAACTTAGAGAAGAGATGTCGGTGCAATACAAACCAGAACACTGTTCGGTAATTGGGTCATATCTGGAGCTACAGATCTCAGATTTAGGTCCAATTTATATGGATGGAAAGGTAAGACATAGGCCTATAACTTTCATATGGAGCCCAAGATCTAAAAAGGCCATTATCTAGTCCAAATTGTAGCAACAACAAAGAATCCCGAATCTATCTTCTAGCCCGAGCATTGTTCGGTATTTTGGCCATATCTGGAGTTCTAGAAGTCCAAATGAGCTGAATGTTTTACACAAGAAAGCGGAGACAATTGCCTACAACTTTCATGTTTACAACTTTCATGTTTACAACTTTCATGTTTACAACTGGCTCCAATTTTGACGTTATCAATGACGTTTTGGGCAGACAAGAGAAGATAAGGATTGTCACCAAGTCAAAAGTTGGCCACCCACTTATCAATTAGTCATCAAATCAATAGTTCCCAATTTTGGCCTATAAAAGAAGGCATTTGCCATTCATTTAGGCATCTTGGCTTCCAGATCAAGATCATGCTCTTCCTTTCTCTCTTTGTATTTTTTGTAATGTTTATGCTTTGCTTTCATTAATATTAAGTTTATGCCTTTCATTTCCTTTCCTTTACTTAGTTAGCTTTTATGTTCTTATTTTGTTTATCTATTTTTCTTTCTTTCATTATGTCTAGCTAAGTTAATTATATCAAGGTGAAAAGGTTACACTAATGGTGTAAGAATAAGTATAATGTAAACTTAATATGGACTTTAATGTTTGATACTAACATGTTTTATATTTGTTATCTTGTTCACTCTTTAATACTTTGCTTGTTAAATGATTAATCTTGATTTATGTTGTATAACACTTGGTACAACAAATGCTTGACACTTTCATAGCCCATAAGGTATGGTATAACCGACACCTGAGCTATGAAAGGAACTTGATTTGTTGTTAACATAAGTTATAAGCATGAATGCTTGACGAGATTTACAAGTATTAGCATTAATTGAATAAGATGACTAATGTAATCATGTTAACAATATATAATCTGATTGGAACCTCCTTTGTGTGTGGTTTCCAATTCAATAATAAGAGTTTATACTATAGTTGTTTGATATACCATTAGTGGAACCTCTAACCTTGACATTTGTTATTAATATTATTTAATCCTTACATTAATTTTCCATCTCCAAGTTCTCATCATCTTCTTCTTCTTCTCTTTCTTTACTACTACTACTACTACTACTACTACTACTACTATTATTATTATTATTATTATTATTATTATTATTACTACTACTACTATTGTTGTTATTGCTATTATTGTTGTTTATAATTATTGTCTATAATTTGTACAATTAACCTCCCTGTGGTTCGACCCCTGTCTTGCCGGGTTATTTATTACTTCGACACTCCTGCACTTGGGAGAAGACATCAACCTTTTAGTCGTGTCAGTTGGCAAACAACATAGAGTTACGTTTCAAAGATCACCTTCACATAGAAAATCACATGTTCTTGATTTAGTTCATACTAATGTTTGCTCTATGATTGATAAGTCTATTAGGGGTGCATTGTACTTTGTTAGTTTTATTGATGATCACTTTAGGAAAATTTAGGTCATTTGTTTGAAATATAAAGATCAGGTGCTTGATGTCTTTAAGGATTTCCATGTTAGAGTTGAAAGAGAAACTAGTAGAAAGCTCAAATGTATTCGAGATGACAATGGTGGTGAATACAGGGGTCCTTTTAAGAAGTACTGTAGGGAACAAGGTATTATGTTAGAGAAGACAGTTCCTAAGACTCCACAGCAGAATGGAGTGGCTGAAAGAATGAACAAAACCATTGTTGAAAGAATTAGATGTATGCTCTTTTATGCAAAGCTACCTAAGTCCTTTTAGGGTAAGGTAATGAAGACTGTAGTTGCCATGATTAACCTTTCTTCATTAGTTCCTCTTGAATTTGATGTTCCAGATAGAGTTTGGAAAGGAAAAGATGTCTCTTATGCACACTTGAGAGTGTTTGGATGCAAAGTATTTGTACATGTTCCTAGAGATGAAAGGTCTAAGCTTAACAGCAAGACAAAGTAATGTATTTTCTTGGGTTCTGAAGATGATGAGTTTGGCTATAGGTTGTGGGTTCCAAAGGAGAAGAAAATTGTTAGAAACAAAGATGTTATCTATTTTGAAGATCAAACCATTAAAAACTTTGAATAGAAAGAGAAAACAAAGTCTACTGTTTTTATTCCATCTAATTCAACTCCAAGACTTACTCCACAATATATGGTATAACCGACACCTGAGCTATGAAAGGAACTTGATTTGTTGTTAACATAAATTATAAGCATGAATGCTTGACGAGATTTACAAGCATTAGCATTAATTGAATAAGATGACTAATGTAATCATGTTAACAATATATAATCTGATTGGAACCTCCTTTGTGTGTGGTTTCCAATTCAATAATAAGAGTTTATACTATAGTTGTTTGATATACCATTAGTGGAACCTCTAACCTTGACATTTGTTATTAATATTATTTAATCCTTACATTAATTTTCCATCTCCAAGTTCTCATCATCTTCTTCTTCTTCTCTTTCTTTACTACTACTACTACTACTACTACTACTACTATTATTATTATTATTATTATTATTATTATTATTATTATTACTACTACTACTATTGTTGTTATTGCTATTATTGTTGTTTATAATTATTGTCTATAATTTGTACAATTAACCTCCCTGTGGTTCGACCCCTGTCTTGCCGGGTTATTTATTACTTCGACACTCCTGCACTTGGGAGAAGACATCAACCTTTTAGTCGTGTCAAGTTTTTGGCGCCGTTGCCGGAGAGGTAAGTTCTTGTATAAATTATAATATTTATTTTATTTTTTTTTTCACTTTTCACTTTTCTTGTATATAACTTTGTTTCCTTTCTCTTGTTTCTTCTTCTTTTATTTTCTTCTTCCTTTTATTTTATTCCTACACGTGCATGAGAGTGTGGTCACGTACATCAAGTGGTAGACTTTGTAGGGTATCCTCATCATTTTCAGAAAATATAGCCGAAGAAGATAATCAATCACTTCATAATGAGAATAATGAGAATAACCGTGCTAGAACACTTAGAGACCACATGAATCCCACAAGAACAAGTGCACCATCATGCATAGTTTTTCCTCCCGATGCATCTCATTTTAATTTTAAACTAGGTATTATTCAACTTTTACCTTCTTTTCATGGTTTGGAATTGGAAAATCCATACTTGCATTTAAGGGAATTTGAGGAGGTTTGCAACATATATAATAATTTAAATTGTAGCATGAACACCATCAGATTAAAGCTTTTTCCTTTTTCATTAAAAGATAAAGCTAAAACATGGCTATAAAATTTGAGACCAGGATCCATTCGTGCTTGGGATGAAATGCAACAACAGTTTTTAAAGAAGTTTTTCCCATCTCATAGAACAAACTCTTTCAAGAGACAAATCACCACTTTCACTCAAAAACCAGGAGAAACATTTTACCAATGTTGGGATAGGTATCAAGACTTGCTTAGTACTTGCCCTCATCATGGTTTTGAAACATGGAGATTGGTTTCACATTTCTATGAAGGGTTAACACCTAAAGATAGGCAAATGGTTGAATTGATGTGCAATGGAACTTTTGAAGATAAAGACCCTGATGAAGCAATGGAGTACTTAGACTTGTTAGCTGAAAATGCTCAAAATTAGGACACCGCGGGTACTTATGAGGCACCGAGTAAAACTCAACCTCATACATCTAGTGGAGGTATGTACAACCTTAGGGAAGATCATGACCTTCAAGCCAAGTTTGCATCTTTAGCTAGAAAAGTCGAGGCACTAGAATTGAAAAAGAGTGGTCAATTAAAATCTGTTGAAAACATTGTGTGTCAAATATGTGAAACAAATGAACACTCAACCAATGATTGTCCAACCTTGCCTTCTTTTAAGGAATGTCTCTATGAACAAGCTCATGCTTTAAACAATTTCCAAAGGCCCAACCACAACCCATACTCTCAAACATACAATCTTGGTTGGAGAAATCACCAAAATTTCAGTTGGAAGAATGACAATGCACAAACTTCACCACCACAGTTTCAAGCACACCATAATTTCTAAAATTATCATGGATATGCACCTCCTTATGCTCCACTTCCTACATGAAATTTTGAGAAAACTTTGTATGCATTCATTGAAAAGCAAGAGACAATCAACACTCAACTTGCTCAAAGCATAACGGATTTTAAAGATACTCTTGCAAAATTCATATCTGCTCTCAATTTTCAAGAGAAAGGTAAGTTTTCATCTCAATCACAGCAAAATCTCAAGGAGCAATACAATACAAATGCAAGTAGTTATGGAAGTCAACACATGGATCAAGTCAAATTAGTCATTACTCTTCGCAATGGTAAGGTTATTAAAAAACCCACTCTTGAACCTTATGAGAAAGATGATGAGTCAATCTCTAAGGATAAGGAAGGGGTTAAATCTGAATATTGCAAGGAAAAGATTGATTCCCTGCCAGCACTTTCATTTCCTCATGCCATGACCAATCAGGAAGAAATCGATGATGAAAAAGGCACCGAAAATGTTGATGCGGATCTTTTATCAAAAGTGACAACAGATTCGACACCTAACATCACACCAATCAATTATTACTTTCCGGATGAATCTCTACTTTCTCTTAGTTCAATGCCTTGGTTTGCTAAAAATATCAATTTTCTTGCTTCAGGATTTTTCCCAACTCACTAGAGTATTGAAGACAAAAGAAAATTTTTGAGCAACGAGCAAAATTTTTGTTGGGATGACCCTTACTTATTCAATTATTGTCCTGATCAAATATTTTAAAAATGCATTTTTGACAATGAGGTAAGTAATTTCATTAAATTTTGTCACTCTAAGGCATGTGGGGATCATTTCTTGTTAAAAAAGAGGATTGTAGAAATCTTACAAAGCAGATTTTCCTGGCCCACCATATTCAAGGAGTCACATGCATTTTGCAAAAACTGTGAAAATTATCAAAAGGTGGGATTTATTTCAAAACACAGAGAGTTTTTAGATAATCTTCTATTGACTCTTAAGTCTCATCATAGTCAAGATAAGCATCGTGCAATTCATAACTTAGGAACCCATTTTCATAAAGAACATGCTTGGCATAGTCTTGGGAATCTGACTAAAAAAAAGACCTTATTTGCCAGTTTTTAAGAAACTGGATGGGAAGCCTATCCCCGACCCATAGAGGGCATTTAAGCCGTTCGTGGATGTAAAACCAAGGGAAGATGTGAGCCACAATCATAATTGCGATTTGAGTCCTAGCTTGTAAAAATTTGTGTCTTTTCTTTTTATTAATAGCATAATATTTGTGTTTTGTCATTTCTTATTTTTGTTTCAGTGTGTTTCAGGTTTGTTAATGTTCATTATTTCAGGTGATATCTTCTATACTCTATCTTTCTACCTTAGAACATTGAGAACAATGTCTCGTTTTGGTTGGGGGGAGAGGGTAGTAGTTGATAAAATAAAAAAATTGTTTTTCATTTCATAAAGCATGTGCATAATTGTTGTTACTAGGATGGCAGAGTAAAGGAGTTCTTTTGTTAAAGTGACTCTTGAGACGCATCTTAGTAACCATTCTAAACAAGGTCTATTATAATACTTCCTGAAATATTCAGGTTTACAAACTCTCGTATTATTACCGCTTAATTCTGCTCATATACTTATTTAACATGTATTCTTAAACCTTAATTTACACACACACACTTTAACATATGATTGTGGGTTGCATATTGGATTATTACATTATTTATGTTCTTTTGTTAAAGGTAACAACTAAGAGAAAGGGATTGTATATAATTAAAAAAAAAAGAAAAAAAGAAAAAAAATGATGATAATAAAAATGTAGATAAGTTTGGTTTCGTAGCCTCCCTAACCTAAGCAATTAAGCCCGAAGGGGTGTTTTAACACCTAATACCCTAAAGTCAACTGACTTGGGAGCTATTGGCCCAACGTTTGTTACATGGGTTGAGGAGAAAAGCTTAAGGGAATCAAACATTGCACTATCTACATATCAGTATCTGCGACCCGAGTTACTAAGCTCGTAGGGGTGTCTTAACACCTAATTCCCTTAGACCAACTGGTCTGGGAGTCATTAGCTGAAAGCTCGTTACATGGGTTAAAGATGCATGATGTTTTTAAATTATATGTATATAGATTTAAAAAGAAAAAAGAAAAAAAAAGACAAAAATAGTAATCCCAACCCAAGGAAGTTAACCTTAAACATTAGAACAAAAATTTTGTTTTCTTCCAAGAAAAGCCCCATAATTATGTGTTGATACATTGAGCATAAAAGAAAGGTTTATTAATATCTTGTTAAGAGGTATTGAGCAGATATATAAATTTAATGAGAGTTTGTTTATCTAGATAGATTAATGGAAGTTAAATGATGAATACCTTACTTTGTGAAATTTGCAAATTGTTGTAACGCTTTGATTACTAGGGACTAGTAATAAGCTGGTTGAGGGGTGTGATTAGTACTTAAAAGTGCATTTTTATCATGGTTTTATATCATCATTTTGCACTTGAAGTATCAATAACTCCTTAACTAAAATATGTTTTATAATAATGTATCTAATAATATAAGATACCTATAATTTGTGGTAAATATCTATTTTTAATGCAGGCCTATCACATAAATGAAAGGATTGATTGATGACTTGAAGAACTTAAATTGCAAGGATAAAGAGATGGTCAAACTTAGAGAAGAGATGTCGGTGCAATACAAACCAGAACACTGTTCGGTAATTGGGTCATATCTGGAGCTACAGATCTCAGATTTAGGTCCAATTTATATGGATGGAAAGGTAAGACATAGGCCTATAACTTTCATATGAAGCCCAAGATCTAAAAAGGCCATTATCAAGTCCAAATTGTAGCAACAACAAAGAAGCCCGAATCTGTCTTCTAGCCCGAGCATTGTTCGGTATTTTGGCCATATCTGGAGTTCTAGAAGTCCAAATGAGCTGAATGTTTTACACAAGAAAGCGGAGACAATTGCCTACAACTTTCATGTTTACAACTGGCTCCAGTTTTGACGTTATCAATGACGTTTTGGGCAGACAAGAGAAGATAAGGATTGTCACCAAGTCAAAAGTTGGCCACCCACTTATCAATTAGTCATCAAATCAATAGTTCCCAATTTTGGCCTATAAAAGGAGGCATTTGCCATTCATTTAGGCATCTTGGTTTCCAGATCAAGATCATGCTCTTCCTTTCTCTCTTTGTATTTTTTATAATGTTTATGCTTTGCTTTCATTAATATTAAGTTCATGCCTTTCATTTCCTTTCCTTTACTTAGTTAGCTTTTATGTTCTTATTTTGTTTATCTATTTTTCTTTCTTTCATTATGTCTAGCTAAGTTAATTATGTCAAGGTGAAAAGGTTACACTAATGGTGTAAGAATAAGTATAATGTAAACTTAATATGGACTTTAATGTTTGATACTAACATGTTTTATATTTGTTATCTTGTTCACTCTTTAATACTTTGCTTGTTAAATGATTAATCTTGATTTATGTTGTATAACACTTGGTACAACAAATGCTTAGCACTTTCATAGCCCATAAGGTATGGTATAACCGACACCTGAGCTATGAAAGGAACTTGATTTGTTGTTAACATAAGTTATAAGCATAAATGCTTGACGAGATTTACAAGTATTAGCATTAATTGAATAAGATGACTAATGTAATCATGTTAACAATATATAATCTGATTGGAACCTCCTTTGTGTGTGGTTTCCAATTCAATAATAAGAGTTTATACTATACTTGTTTGATATACCATTAGTGGAACCTCTAACCTTGACATTTGTTATTAATATTATTTAATCCTTACATTAATTTTCCATCTCCAAGTTCTCATCATCTTCTTCTTCTTCTCTTTCTTTATTACTACTACTACTACTACTACTACTACTACTACTACTACTACTACTACTACTACTACTACTATTATTATTATTATTATTATTATTATTATTATTATTATTATTATTACTACTACTACTATTGTTGTTATTGCTATTATTGTTGTTTATAATTATTGTCTATAATTTGTACAATTAACCTCCCTGTGGTTCGACCCCTGTCTTGCCGGGTTATTTATTACTTCGACACTCCTGCACTTGGGAGAAGACATCAACCTTTTAGTCGTGTCAGTTGCCAAACAACATAGAGTTACGTTTCAAAGATCACCTTCACATAGAAAATCACATGTTCTTGATTTAGTTCATACTAATGTTTACTCTATGATTGATAAGTCTATTAGGGGTGCATTGTACTTTGTTAGTTTTATTGATGATCACTTTAGGAAAATTTAGGTCATTTGTTTAAAATATAAAGATCAGGTGCTTGATGTCTTTAAGGATTTCCATGTTAGAGTTGAAAGAGAAACTAGTAGAAAGCTCAAATGTATTCGAGATGACAATGGTGGTGAATACAGGGGTACTTTTAAGAAGTACTGTAGGGAACAAGGTATTAAGTTAGAGAAGACAGTTCCTAAGACTCCACAGCAGAATGAAGTGGCTGAAAGAATGAACAAAACCATTGTTGAAAGAATTAGATGTATGCTCTTTTATGCAAAGCTACCTAAGTCCTTTTAGGGTAAGGTAATGAAGACTGTAGTTGCCATGATTAACCTTTCTTCATTAGTTCCTCTTGAATTTGATGTTCCAGATAGAGTTTGGAAAGGAAAGGATGTCTCTTATGCACACTTGAGAGTGTTTGGATGCAAAGTATTTGTACATGTTCCTAGAGATGAAAGGTCTAAGCTTAACAGCAAGACAAAGTAATGTATTTTCTTGGGTTCTGAAGATGATGAGTTTGGCTATAGGTTGTGGGTTCCAAAGGAGAAGAAAATTGTTAGAAACAAAGATGTTATCTATTTTGAAGATCAAACCATTAAAAACTTTGAATAGAAAGAGAAAACAAAGTCTACTGTTTTTATTCCATCTAATTCAACTCCAAGACTTACTCCACAATTACCTTTGATGCTTGAAAATTGACACGACTAAAAGATTGATGTATTCTCCCAAGTGCAGGAGTGTCGAAGTAATAAATAACCCGGCAAGACAGGGGTCGAACCACAGGGAGGTTAATTGTACAAATTATAGACAATAATTATAAGCAACAATAATAGCAATAATAACAACAACAACTATAATAATAATAATAATAACAATAATAATAATAATAATAATAATAATAATAGTAGTAGTAGTAGTAGTAGTAGTAGTAGTAGTACTAATAATAATAAAGAAAGGGAAGAAGAAGAAGATGATGATAACTTGGAGATGGAAAATTAATGTAAGGATTAAACAATAATAATAACAAATGTCAAGGTTAGAGGTTCCACTAATGGTATATCAAACAAGTATAGTATAAACTCTTATTATTGAATTGGAAACCACACACAAAGGAGGTTCCAATCAGATTATATATTGTTAACATGATTACATTAGTCATCTTATTCAATTAATGCTAATACTTGTAAATCTCGTCAAGCATTCATGATTATAACTTATGTTAACAACAAATCAAGTTCCTTTCATAGCTCAGGTGTCGGTTATACCATACATTATGGGCTATGAAAGTGCCAAGCATTTGTTGTACCAAGTGTTATACAACATAAATCAAGATTAGTCATTTAACAAGCAAAGTATTAAAGAGTGAACAAGATAACAAATATAAAACATGTTAGTATTAAACATTAAAGTCCACATTAAGTTTACATTATACTTATTCTTACACCATTAGTGTAACCTTTTCACCTTGACATAATTAACTTAGCTAGACATAATGAAAGAAAGAAAAATAGATAAACAAAATAAGAACATAAAAGCTAACTAAGTAAAGGAAAGGAAATGCAAAGCATAAACTTAATATTAATGAAAGCAAAGCATAAACATTACAAAAAATACAAAGAGAGAAAGGAAGAGCATGATCTTGATCTGGAAACCAAGATGCCTAAATGCATGGCAAATGCCTCCTTTTATAGGCCAAAATTGGGAACTATTGATTTGATGACTAATTGATAAGTGGGTGGCCAACTTTTGACTTGGTGACAATCCTTATCTTCTCTTGTCTGCCCAAAACATTATTGATAAAGTCAAAATTAGAGCCAGTTGGAAACATGAAAGTTGTAGGCAATTGTCTCAGCTTTCTTGTGTAAAACATTCAGCTCATTTGGACTTCTAGAACTCCAGATATGACCAAAATACCGAACAGTGCTCGGGCTGGAAGCCAGATTCGGGCTTCTTTGTTGTTGCTATAATTTGGACTTGATAATGGCCTTTTTAGATCTTGGGCTCCATATGAAAGTTGTAGGCCTATGTCTTACCTTTCCATCCATATAAATTGGACCTAAATCTGAGATCTGTAGCTCCAGATATGACCCAATTACCGAACAGTGTTCTGGTTTGGATTGCACCGACATCTCTTCTCTAAGTTTGACCATCTCTTTATCCTTGCAATTTAAGTTCTTCAAGTCATCAATCAATCCTTTCATTTATGTGATAGGCCAGCATTAAAAATAGACATTTACCACAAATTATAGGTATCTTATATTATTAGATACATTATTATAAAACATATTTTAGTTAAGGAGTTATTGATACTTCAAGTGCAAAATGATGATATAAAACCATGATAAAAATGCACTTTTAAGTACTAATCACTAATCATAGGGGAGACTTGCAAAATGATGATAATAGTGGTTCTCCTATTGAGCTATTAGTTGGTGATCCTGAAGCAGCTAATGATGATATTGATGTTATTCTTAAAGAGGTTATACAGGAAGCTCCAGATGAGTCATAATTGAGGAGGTCAACTAGACCTCGCCAACCTTCCATCAGATATTCTCCTTATGAGTATGTGTTGGTCACTTATGAGGGAGAGCCAAAATGCTTTGATGAAGCTATGTCATATGACAAGACAAGTGAGTGGTTGAAAGCAATGCAAGAAGAGGTGAAATCCTTGCATGAAAACCATACCTTTGAGTTAGTGAAGCTTCCTAAAGGCAAGAGAGCATTCAAGAACAAATGGGTGTTCAGGTTGAAAATTGATGAACATTGCTCACAGCCAAGGTATAAGGCAAGATTGGTTGTGAAAGGCTTCGATTAGAAGAAGGGTATTGATTTTGAAGAAATCTTTACCTGTGGTCAAGATGTCTTCAATCCAAGTTGTGCTTGGCTTAGCTGCTAGTTTGAATCTTAAAGTTGAACAACTTGATGTGAAAATTGCCTTTCTCCATGGTGATTTAGATGAGAAAATCTACATAGAGTAGCCTGAAGGGTTTGAAGCAAAAAGTAAAGAGTAATTAGTTTGCAAGTTAAAAAAAAGCCTATATAGGTTAAAGCAAGCTCCAAGACAATGGTACAAAAAGTTTGATTCTTTCATGGTGAATCATGGTTATGATAGGACCACTTCTAATCATTGTGTATTTATGAGAAGGTTTCCAGATGGAAACTTTATTATTCTTCAGTTGTATATGGATGATATGTTGATTGCTGGCCATGATGCTAAGAAGATTTAGATGTTGAAGGAAGAGTTGAGCAAGTCTTTTACAATGAAAGACTTGGACCAGCAAAACAGATTCTTGGTATAAAGATCACACATAATAGGAAGAAGGAGAAACTTTGGCTATCTCAAGAAAGATATGTTTAAAAGGTACTTGAGAGATTTAACATGAGCAACTCCAAATTTGTTTGTTCTCTACTTGCAAGCCACTTTAAACTAAGTTCTAAGTAGTGTCTTTCAAGTGATGAAGAAAAATATAAGATGAAAAGGGTTCCTTATGCATCCGCAGTTGGTAGCTTGATGTATGCCCTGGTTTGCACAAGGCCAGATATAGCTCATGCAGTTGGTGTGGTTAGTTGGTTCCTCTCCAATCCTAGTAAAGAACATTGGTCAACAGTGAAATAGATACTCAAATATCTCAAAGGTACTTCTAGTTTAAGCCTATGTGTTGGTAATGATAAACCTGTATTGGATGGATACACAAATGCAAATATGACTGGTGCTGTTAATTCTAGAAAGTTCATATCAGGATACTTGATGAAGTTTGCAGGGGGAGCAGTCTCATAGCAATCAAGGTTGTAAAAATATGTTGCATTATCCACTACAGAAGTTAAATATATTTTCTCTTACTGAAAGGGGCAAAGAGTTGTTATAGATGAAGAAGTTCTTGCATGAACTTGGCCTAGTTCAAGGGAACTTTGTGTTGTACTGTGATAGTCAAAGTACAATCTATCTCAGTAAGCATCCTACTTTTCACTCTCGATCAAAGCACATTGAGGTTAGATATCAATGGATTCGAGATGCCATTAAATGAAGTCATTCATTATTAAGAAGATCCATACTGATGATAACGTGTCAGACATGATGACCAAACCTCTATCGAGAGAGAAGTTCGACTTCTGTAGAAGGGAAGTAGGCTTGTTAGAGCCTCCTAAATTGAAGCTTACATATTGATCACCAGTATGGCAAATTCCTCACATGGTGTGTAAGGGGGAGATTTGTTGTGTGTGGTCCCATACCATGTGATGATGGGACCACCACATTAATTTTCAAGAGACAGTATGGCTGTCTCTTGGTATTAAAATTGATATGGTTAGGGTACTATAACGGCAAAATTGAAAAACAGAAGAGAGGAGAAGAAAATAGAGAAAGAAAAAGAGAAGAAGAGGCAGCAAAGTAGCCTGTGTTTTTCCTTTTAATTTCCAGCTCGTTCATCGTTGGATCGAGCTGAGATTTTGACAGCAGCTTCTAGACACGTAACTCTTCATTCTAAGCAGTCAGATCGAAGATTGGTGGTGTGGAAGCTGGCCGTTTTGAAAGAAAACAGGGCTATCAGTATTGTTAGTTTTTCTCAAATAATTCTCCTTTAATCTTGTTGTAATCCAAGAATAAGTTGTTCTTGATGATGTATATGTTGTATCCCTTAGTTGAATCTAAGGAAGAATGATTATGAACTCATTAGTTGTTGATAGTGGAAGTTTTTAGATGGATTATGATCCCGTGGTTTTTCCCGTATCGGGTTTTTCACATTAAAATCTTGATGTTGATTTTGTGATTATTTGCATTATATTTGATCATTGTTTGATTTTGTTTTACTGCATAAAGAGGGAAAGAATTGGGACTTGTGAATTGTGAATTGTATTCCGCTGAATTAATTTGGGTAAATTAATATCCCGTTATTCCTAGTTTTTCCAACATTAAAGTATTCAAAAAATAGCTAGAAGGTGAAACAAGAGAGGATATCTCATGAATATTCTAAAGAAAAGGATCGTTATTGTCAGGTATATAGAGTCGATAGGTTTTCTTGTTGGGTGTGATGTTCAAGATCTTCTTGTACTATTGTGGTGTCTATTATAACAACTCTTACAACATCCTCTTATGTTGTTACTGCACCATCCATATTTGTCACTATTGTTATTGATGCTGCAACATTTGTTGTAACAACCCCTTATATTGGTGTTACAACATTTATTTTTGTCATTATTTTTGTTAGTGCCATAACATTCATTTATATCACTATTAGAGTGGCATATCCACTTGGGCAATCCCACTTCTTTTGCTCTTCCTTTCATGTCTCCTGCTAAAGAAGAGAAATAGACACTGATGACGACGAGCAAATATTCTTAGATTTTGAGAATAGAAGTTTTTTGAAAATTTTAAAATATTGATCTAGTTTTCATAATTTTAATAAACTAGTTATTAAAGCTAAAATACATGTTAATATATATTTTAAAATTTTCTTTATTATATGAAAATATAATCTAATTTTTTTTAGAGACTTGACCATATGCATGAAAACAAAATATTTTTTTATGTTTTAATGAAATTTTAATATTTTAATATTTGATTTATATCTTTACAATATAAAAATGCAAACCAATATTAACCGAAATGTAGTAAAAAAAATTCAAAAAATCACAGATTTTTCTAAAGAATTTTTTTAAAGAACTTTTTTCGAGTTGAGCCCAAACTGGCCCATATGACTGGGTTGAACCCAAATTGGCCCAAGCCAGCGACCCAATTAGGCCATACACGTGTAAAATTTTACGCGTGCATGATTACGTTCACACTATTCATCCTCCTTCCTGCCAGTAAACCAAAATATAGGTGATGTTTTTTATTACATGGACTATGGAAGGAATTGAACATACCTAGTGCTAGAGAGATGAAGACGATGATAGTCCTAACCTCCTCTGTTATTCTGTGTTCTCTTTTTTGGGTTATTGTGTATTCCTCTATTTTTTCATTCACTCTCCTCTTTTTCTTTTTCTTTTTTTCTTTCTTTCCCCGTCTGCTCTCCTCTATTCTCCTCTCTTTGCTTCCTTCTCTTACTGCTTCTTTAGTTTCTTATGCTCTTCCTCCCCTTGTTTTCTCTTCCTTACGTTCCCCCTCCCTCTATTATTTTCTTTCCTCTCACATTCTCTCCTCCTCTATTCTCTTTTTATCCTGCTCCTTTGCTCGATGCTTCCTCTAGCTTTTATGGCTAAAGGATGCGGATGTTTCTAGCAATAACAAAGTAATGGCCGACATGCATCATGGTGGCGTGAAACATGCCCCCAGATTGAAATGACTCTATTAACAGCGCCTTCGTTTATTGTCGAAACCATCACAAATGAAGAAGATGATGAACAATTATCTGATTCGGTCCTTGTATGTTTTTATAAATTTTGTAATCAACCCCCCGGATGAATTGTAATTGAATCCCTTGATTTTAATGCCTTTTCCAATTTGATCCTTACTTTTGGATTGTTTCAATCAAGTCCCTAATTGACCATTAAACTTAAATAATTATGCAATAAAACCCTTGATTTGACCGAATCAACTTTTTAAAATTATAATTAGACCCTAAAACTTTAATTTCTTCTAATAAAAACCTATATTGATTTAAAATCAATTTTTCTTACAGTCAAACCATCCATAAATTTAATTAAATCTATGAACATCTTATTTTTAATATATTTTTTTTCAAAATTAAATTTTCTTTGTTGACAAAGCTCTCATTAGTCAATGATAGACTGTCAAATTTCAATATTTTGCATTTTTGAACCTCCTCAACCAATTTTGATTTTTTTTTTCAGCATTCCAGCATCCTTTTCTTACTCTTATTATTTTTTGGATTTCTTTTAAATATTTTTTATATTTCTTTTGTATTGTTTTTTATTTTTTCTATGGGAATCCAAAAGTGAGTAACAATAGAAGGAATGTTATATATCTTTTGTTTTTTTTCTTTTGATTATTAGTGTTGTAACCTAATTTTGACCCACTTATTTTTAATTTAATTTTAAGGAGGGTTGGCATAACAAAAAAAATTAATGTCTTTTTCTAAGTACAGAAGTGTCGAAGTAATAAACAATCTGGTAAGACCTAGGTCAAACCACAGGGAGGTTAACTATATAATAATAATAACAACAATAACAATGATGATGATAAGAAGAAGACGAAAAAGTTAAAGAGGAATTTGAGATGTAATATTAATATGAGAATTAAAAAATGATAAAAATAAATGTCAAGGTTAGAGGATCCACTAATGATATTTCAAACAAGTATATTATAAACACTTTTTATTACTCAACTAAAGCCACACACAAAGGAGGTTGCAATCGGATTATAAATTGTTAACATGATTATATTAGTTATCTTATTCGAATAATACTAATACTTGTAAATATTGTCAGGTATTCATCATTATAACTTATGTTAATAATAAATCAAGTTCCTTTCATGGCATAAGTGTAGGTTATACCATACGGTTGGACTATAAATAGCTAAGTATTTGTTGTACCAATGTAATATAACATAAATCTAGATTAACCATTTAACAAGCAAATTATTAAAAGTAAACAAGATAACAAATATAAACCATGTTAGTATCAAACATTAAAGTCCATGTTGAGTTTAAACTATACTTATTCTTACAACATTAGTGTAACCTTTTCACCTTGACATAATAAACTTAGCTAAACATAATGAAGAAGAGAAACATAAATAAATAAGATAATAACATAAATAAGACATAAGTTAACTAAGTAAAGGAAAGGAAATGAAAAGCATAAATAAGAGATTAATGAAAGCAAAACTTAAGCATTACATAAAAAAAATATAAAAAGAGTAAGAACATGATCTTAATCTAAAAACCAAGATGCCTAAATGCATGACAAATTCCTCCTTTTATAGGCTAAAATTTAGAACTATTGATTTGATGACTCATTGTTAAAGGGGTGACCACATCTTGGCTTGGTGACAATCTTTATTTTCTTGTCTAAATAAAAAGTCATTATAAAAGTTAGAATTTGAATAGATAAAAGTTCTAGGAAATTGTGTCAGCTTTCTAACAAAAACATGGTGTATTTGGACTTCCAAAATTCGAAATATAGGCTGAATACTGAATAGTATCTAGGCTGTAAGATAGATTTCAACTTCTCCATTATTGCTATAATTTGAACTTGAAAATAACATACATAGAGACGAGAGCCTTGCTATTGTCTTAGTCCCTACAGAAAAATAGCAACCCAGAATCAGTCAAAAACTTAGAGGAAACTAGCAGACCCACTACCTTCTTAGTTTGTTCATCTCATGAACTTAGAAAACAAAATAAGAGAACAATGAGCATAAAGAAAGGAAAACACAAGTAGAAAACACATATACCAACATCAACTTTGTTGCCTCCAGCAAATCAGTCTCTACTCCGAGTCATTACCAATAGACAAAATAAGGCCAGAAGAATGTAAAGAAAAGTGAAAAGGGTGCCCTGCCAAGCTTCAATTACATAGAAGGAGCTTTTCCATCATCTTCGTCGCCTTCAAGCAACCAGGTAAGCCATTTTCTATGCCTCCCACTTGGTTTCAGTTAATTAGCAGCATATTGTGCAATTGAATATTAATTCACTTCCACCATATAGCAACACGTGTGGATTAGCGCATGCGTGTTGCTTTGCTTAGCAAGGTCATTGGCTTAGGCTAGTGACTGGGTCAGGCTAGCTAGGTCAAGCCCAACCCAAAAGAAATAATAAAAATAAATTTTTTTTGTATGCATAAATAAAGAATATAAATATGTGCTAGATGGACTTGCAATGCACAATGTCGTTCTTTAGGAATGGTATCTATAAACCGTGAAGATAAAATACAATTCATTAAGGATGGCCTGAGTAAGGAGTCTTTAGATAATCTTGTATTGACTCTTGAGACGCATCCTAGTGGAGATGTGCATCGTGCAATTCATGATTTATGACCCCATTTTCATAAAGAACATGATCGACTTAGTCTTGGGAATCTAACTAAAAAAGACCCTGTTTACTAGTTTTTAAAGAAACTGGATGGGAAGCCTATCCCAGACCCATAGAGGGCGTTTAAGCCGTTCTTGGACGTAAAACCAAGGGAAGATGTGAGCCACAATCACAACTACCTGTACATACACATGCTTTTTCAAAAGTAAATAAATAAAAAGAGAGAGAGAGAGAGTGTGAGACTCCAGCTGGCCTACATATAAGTGTTTGGCCATCTCTTTATCCTTGCAATTTAAGTTCTTAAAGTCATTAATCAATCCTTTCATTTATGTGCTAGGCCTACATTTAAAATAAATATTTACCACAAATTAAAGGTATCTTATATTATTAGATATATTATTATAAAACATGCTTTAGTTAAGGAGTTATTGATACTTCAAGTGCAAAATGATGATATAAAACCATGATAAAAATGCCCTTTTAAGTACTAATCAGCCGCACAAGTGCAATAGAATGACAACTCCACTAGGGACCTTGTGGACTAAGCATTGTTTTTTTTCTATTCATTGTGTTTTATTTGTTGGTTTGCATGTTTTTAATATGCATTTCCTTTATTTATTACTAACACGCTTTAAAGTTCTATACATATTTATTCTTCATGCATTGTATAGAATTGCCCCATACATCACATGCTTTAATTTTTGAAAAGCACACACAATCTTTAAGTTAGGTAAGTATGGCTCACCTCACTAGCTGCCTCGAGCACACTCTAGTGAAGGACTTTCTAACCGACCGATCACCTTTAATCAGGTTTCTATAGCAGTTCAACTTGAAGAAGGAATGAGCGAATAGGGTCAAAAGCCTTAACAAAATCCAACATTTATGCAGTCAACAACACCTCCACTAACCCCAACAGTCATGGAGGCATTGACTAATGAGTCTCACAAGGCTAAGTGATTAGTACTTAAAAGTGTATTCTTATCATGGTTTTATATCATCATTTTGCACTTGAAGTATCAATAACTCCTTAACTAAAGCATGTTTTATAATAATATATCTAATAATATAAGATACCTATAATTTATGGTAAATGTCTATTTTTAATGTAGGCCTATCACATAAATGAAAGGATTGATTGATGAATTTAAGAATTGAAATTGAAAGGATAAAGAGATGGCCAAACTTAGAAAAGAGATGTCGGTGCAATCCAAACCGGAATACTATTCGGTAATTGGGTCATATCTGGAGCTATATATCTCAGATTTAGGTCCAATTTATATGGATGGAAAGGTAAGACATAGGCCTACAACTTTCATATGGAGCCCAAGATCTAAAAAGGCCATTATCAAGTCCAAATTGTAGCAACAACAAAGAAGCCTGATTAGTACTTAAAAGTGCATTTTTATCATGGTTTTATATCATCATTTTGCACTTGAAGTATTAATAACTCCTTAACTAAAATATATTTTATAATAATGTATCTAATAATATAAGATACCTATAATTTGTGGTAAATGTCTATTTTTAATGCAGGCCTATCACATAAATGAAAGGATTGATTGATGACTTGAAGAACTTAAATTGCAAGGATAAAGAGATGGTCAAACTTAGAGAAGAGATATCGGTGCAATCTAAACCGGAATACTATTTGGTAATTGGGTCATAACTGGAGCTACAGATCTCAGATTTAGGTCCAATTTATATGGATGGAAAGGTAAGACATAGGCCTACAACTTTCATATGGAGCCCAAGATCTAAAAAGGCCATTATCAAGTCCAAATTGTAGCAACAACAAAGAAGCCCGAATCTGTCTTCCAGCCCGAGCACTATTCGGTATTTTGGCCATATCTGGAGTTCTAGAAGTCTAAATGAGCTGAAGTTTTTACACAAGAAAGCTGAGACAATTGCCTACAACTTTCATGTTTACAACTGGCTCCAATTTTGACGTTATCAATGATGTTTTGGGCAGACAAGAGAAGATAAGGATTGTCACCAAGTCAAAAGTTGGCCACCCACTTATCAATTAGTCATCAAATCAATAGTTCCTAATTTTGGCCTATAAAAGGAGGCATTTGCCATGCATTTAGGCATCTTGGTGTTCAGATCAAGATCATGCTCTTCCTTTCTCTCTTTGTATTTTTTGTAATGTTTATGCTTTACTTTCATTAATATCAAGTTTATGCCTTTCATTTCCTTTCCTTTACTTAGTTAACTTTTATGTTTTTATTTTGTTTATTTGTTTTCCTTTCTTTCATTATGTCTAGCTAAGTTAATTATGTCAAGGTGAAAAGGTTACACTAATGGTGGAAGAATAAGTATAGTGTAAACTTAATATGGACTTTAATGTTTAATACTAACATGTTTTATATTTGTTATCTTGTTCACTCTTTAATACTTTGCTTGTTAAATGATTAATCTTGATTTATGTTGTATAACACTTGGTACAACAAATGCTTGGCACTTTCATAGCCCATAATGTATGGTATAACCGACACCTGAGCTATGAAAGGAACTTGATTTGTTGTTAACATAAGTTATAATCATGAATGCTTGACGAAATTTACAAGTATTAGCATTAATTGAATAAGATGACTAATGTAATCATGTTAACAATATATAATCTGATTGGAACCTCCTTTGTGTGTGGTTTCCAATTCAATAATAAGAGTTTATACTATACTTGTTTGATATACCATTAGTGGAACCTCTAACCTTGACATTTGTTATTATTATTGTTTAATCCTTACATTAATATTTCATCTCTAAGTTCTCATCATCATCATCTTCTTCTTCTTCCCTTTCTTTATTATTATTATTATTATTATTATTATTATTATTATTATTATTAGTACTACTACTATTATTATTATTATTATTATTATTATTATTATCATTACTATTGTTGTTGTTGTTATTGTTGCTTATAATTGTTGTCTATAATTTGTACAATTAACCTCCCTGTGGTTCGACCCCGGTCTTGCCGGGTTATTTATTACTTCGACACTCCTGCACTTGGGAGAAGACATCAACCTTTTAGTCGTGTCAAGTTTTTGGCGCCGTTGCCGGGGAGGTAAGTTCTTGTATAAATTATAGTATTTATTTTATTTTCTCTTTTCACTTTTCTTGTATATAACTTTGTTTCTTTTATTTTGTTTCTCCTTATTTTGTTTTCTTCCTTCTTCTTTTGTTTTCTTCTTCATTTTATTATATTCCTACACGTGCGTGAGAGTGTGGTCACGCACATCAAGTGGTAGACTTTGTAGGGTGTCCTCATCATTTTCAGAAAATATGGCCGAAGAAGATAATCAATCATTTCATAATGAAAATAATGAGAATAACCGTGCTAGAACACTTAGAGACCACATGAATCCCACAAGAACAAGTGCACCATCATGCATAGTTTTTCCTCTTGATGCATCTCATTTTAATTTTAAACCAGGTATTATTCAACTTTTACCTTATTTTCATGGTTTAGAATTGGAAAATCCATACTTGCATTTAAGGGAATTTGAGGAGGTGTGCAACACATATAATAACTTAAATTGTAGCATGAACACCATAAGATTAAAGCTTTTTCCTTTTTCATTAAAAGATAAAGCTAAAACATGGCTACAAAATTTGAGACCAGGATCCATTCGTGCTTGGGATGAAATGCAACAACAGTTTTTAAAGAAGTTTTTCCCATCTCATAGAACAAACTCTTTCAAGAGACAAATCACCACTTTCACTCAAAAACCAGGAGAAACATTTTATAAATGTTGGGATAGGTATCGAGACTTGCTTAGTACTTGCCCCCATCATGGTTTTGAAACATGGAGATTGGTTTCACATTTCTATGAAGGGTTAACACCTAAAGATAGGCAAATGGTTGAATTGATGTGCAATGGAACTTTTGAAGATAAAGACCCTGATGAAGCAATGGAGTACTTAGACTTGTTAGCTGAAAATGCTCAAAATTGGGACACCGCGGGTACTTATGAGGCACTGAGTAAAACTCAATCTCATACATCTAGTGGAGGTATGTACAACCTTAGGGAAGATCATGACCTTCAAGCCAAGTTTGCATCTTTAGCTAGAAAAGTCGAGGTACTAGAATTAAAAAAGAGTGGTCAATTAAAATCTGTTGAAAACATTGTGTGTCAAATCTGTGAAACAAATGAACACTCAACCAACGATTGTCCAACCTTGCCTTCTTTTAAAGAATATCTCCATGAACAAGCTCATGCTTTAAACAGTTTTCAAAGGGCCAACCACAACCCATACTCCCAAACATACAACCTTGGTTGGAGGAATCACCCAAATTTCAATTGGAAGAGTGAGAATAATAATGCACAAACTTCATAACCACCATTTCAAGCACACCATAATTTCCAAAATTCTCATGGATATGCACCTCCTTATGCTCCACCTCCTAGAAGAAATCTTGAGGAAACATTGCCTGCATTCATTGAAAAGCAAGAGACAATGAATACTCAACTTGTTCAAAACATGACAGATTTTAAAGATACTCTTGCTAAATTTACATCTGCTCTTAGTTTCCAAGAGAAAGGTAAGTTTCCATCTCAAACACAACAAAATCCCAAAGGGCAATACAATGCAAATGCAAGTAGTTCCGGAAGCCAACATATGGATCAAGTCAAATCAGTCACTACTCTGCGCAGTGGTAAGGTTATTGAAAAACCCTCTCTTGAACCTTATGAGAAAGATGATGAGTCAATCTTTGAGGGTAAGGAAGGGGATGAATCTGAAAATTGCAAAGAAACGACTGATTCACCGCCAGCACTTCCATTTCCTCAAGCCATGACCAAACAAAGGAAAGTCAATCAGAACTCTGAAATTTTTGAAATTTTCAAACAGGTAAGAATCAATATACCTTTGCTGGATGCTATTAAACAGGTTCCTTCCTATGCTAAATTTTTGAAAGATCTATGCACTGTGAAGAGAAAACTGAATGTGAAAAAGAAAGCCTTTCTAGCTGAACAAGTAAGTGCCATTCTTCAAAACAATAATGCTTTGAAATATAAAGACCCTGGTTGTCCTACAATTTCTTGCTTTATTGGAGAGCATAAAATTGAAAGAGCCTTACTTGATCTTGGTGCTAGTGTGAATTTACTTCCATATTCAGTCTTTCAGAGTCTCAATCTAGGTGAGTTAAAACCAACTTCTATATCTCTTTTACTTGCCGATAGATCTATAAAAGTGCCTAGAGGAATAATTGAAGATGTGTTAGTACAAGTCGATAAATTCATTTATCCTGTGGATTTTATTGTCTTGGACACAGAACCTGTTGAAGCATGTAATTCATTTCCTGTTATTTTAGGACGTCCATTTCTTGCAACTTCTAATGCATTGATTAATTGTAGGAATGGACTGATGAAGCTATCATTTGGAAACATGACATTGGAGATGAATATTTTCAACATTTGCAAGCAACCTGGAGATGATAATGATTTACAAGAAGTAGATCATATTGAGGAATTAGTTTATGATCAACTTGAATCTACTTTAAGTAAAAATGAATTGGATGAAACTGAAGATTTGCAAATGATTTATTCTGAGGAAGAAATCACGGATGAAACAAGCACCGAAAATGTTGATGTTAATCTTTTGTCAACAGTGACAACAGATTCGACATCTGGCATCACACCAATCGATGATTACTTTCCTAACGAATCCTTACTTTCTCTTAGTCCAATGCCTTGGTATGATAAAAATATCAATTTTCTTACTTTAGGAGATTTGCCAGCTGATTGGAGTACCCAAGATAAAGAAAAGTTTTTGAACGAAGTGAAGAATTTTTATTGTGATGACCTTACCTTATTCAAATATTATCCTGATCAAATATTTCAAAGATTCATTCCCGACAATGAGGTAAGTAGTGTCATTAAACTTTGTCATTCTGAAGCATGTGGAAGTTATTTCTTGTAAAAAAAGACTGCTGCAAAAATCTTTCAAAATGGATTTTATTGGCCCACCATGTTCAAGGACACACATGCATTCTGCAAAACTTGTGAAAATTGTCAAAAGATTGATACTGGTCAAAAAGTTTTGTTTTATAATTCTCAACTCTATGCATTCCCTAGAGAGCTAAGACCAAGATGGAGCAATCCTTATAGGGCCTGTGATATTGAGAATTCAATGAATGATAATGATTTTAAGGAAAATAGACATCGTTTGAAAGCTTACTTTGATAATTTTCCTAGTGAAAATGAATCAGTTGGTTTGAATGATCTTGTAGATAAAGGTTGATTATTTTATTTTTCTCACATTTTTTTTGTGTTTTTTTTTAGTGATTTTTGCTAGTTTCTCTCACCCCGGTCAAATGGCGGACAACGGTACTCCGTGACTTAAGTCGGTTCTTTCAGTTTCCCACAATAACTGATATTTGTGTATATATTTGTGCAATTCTTCGAAGCTCTCTTCCAATTCTCATTTGAAAATGGACACTAATCTTGAAAAATTGAAAAAGTATTTTCCCGCTCTGCCTCAGAATGCGATTACAAAAATTTACCGTGCTAGATGTGCAAGATTGAGATTATTAATGAATCATGGAATTCCTGAAGATATTCGCTGGTTGATTGAAGCAAAGGTTTGATTATCAGGTGAGTCCTCTAACTTCATTTCACACATGTCTGGAACAGGTAAAAGCACTTTTGCAAAGAAGCGTCGTGCAAAACAACTGGATGTCTGTCATCGATGTGCTAGATGGACTTGTAATACACAATGTCGTTCTTTAGGAATGGTATCTATAAACCGTGAAGATAAAATACAATTCATTAAGGATGGCCTAAGTAAGGAGTCTTTAGATAATCTTCTATTGACTCTTGAGACGCATCCTAGTGGAGATGTGCATCATGCAATTCATGATTTATGGTCACTATTTCATAAAGAACATGATCGACTTAGTCTTGGGAATCTGACTAAAAAAGACCCTGTTTGCCAGTTTTTAAGAAAACTGGATGGGAAGCCTATCCCCAACCCATAGAGGGCGTTTAAGCCGTTCTTGGACATAAAACCAAGGGAAGATGTGAGCCACAATCACAACTACCTGTACATACACATGCTTTTTCAAAAGTAAATAAATAAACAAATAAAAAGAGAGAGAGAGAGTGTGAGACTACAGCTAGCCTACATATAGATGTTATGATTGCCTTTCTAATTTCTCATCTATAAAACCCTCTTTTCCTTCCTTTCATTTCTACTCAACCCATACATTCAACAAATACAGAAGTGTGTAGAAATGGCAAGTTCCTCAAGTCATCAAATAAGAAATATTTGTGTTTTCGGTGGATCTAGTCCTGGGAAAGAAAAGGAGTTTTTAGAATCAGCAAATCATCTTGGTCAGGTGCTAGCTGAGAGAAAGATTCATTTAGTGTATGGGGGAGGCAGTCTTGGGTTAATGGGAGGTGTGTCAATAGCTGCATTTTTAGGAGGTAGTCAAGTTTTAGGAGTCGTCCCTGAAGCTTTGGCACAAGGGGACATCATTGGAAAAACAATTGGAGAGGAACTTCAGGTCTCCACAATGTCGGCTCGAATGAATGCAATGTTTAACCATGCTGATGCTTTCATTGCTTTACCAGGTGGTCTAGGCACATTGGAAGAGATCTTTCATATTTCCTCTTGGGCTCAATTGCACATTCACCATAAACCCATTGGCTTGTTAAATGTTAATGGTTATTATGATAAGTTGTTGTCTTTTCTTGATCATGCTGTGGAACAGGAATTTCTAACATCTTCTGCACGACAAATCATAATCTCTGCTACTACTGCTGAACAATTGATTGAGCAACTACAATCTTTCATTCCTGTGATTGATCCTTCCACGAGTCGCATAAATTGGTCATCTACGGGAAGCCGTAAAAAACTTAGATTGGATTTGAGCTTTCATTTGTGAATTTTTGTGTATTTTGGTTTTATTATTGTGTTTTGTTATTTCTTATTTTTGTTTCAGTGTGTTTCAGGTTTTGTCAGTGTTCGTTATTTCAGGTGATATCTTTTATACTCTATCTTTCTACCTTAGAACATTGAGGACAATGTCTCATTTTGGTTGGGGGGAGAGGGTAGTAGTTGATAAAAAAAAAAATTCATTTCATAAAGCATGTGCATAATTGTTGTTACTAGGATGGCAGAGTAAAGGAGTTCTTTTGTTAAAGTGATTCTTGAGACGCATCTTAGTAACCATTCTTAATAAGGTCTATTATAATACTTCCTGAAATATTCAGGTTTACAAACTCTCGTATTGTTACCGCTTAATTCTGCTCATATACTTATTTAACATGTATTCTTAAACCTTAATTTACACACACACACTTTAACATATGATTGTGGGTTGCATATTGGATTATTACATTATTTATGTTCTTTTGTTAAAGGTAACAACTAAGGGAAAGGGATTGTATATAATTATAAAAAAAAAAACATGAAAAAGAAAAAAGAAAAAAAATGATGATAATAAAAATGTAGATAAGTTTGGTTTCGTAGCCTCCCTAACCTAAGCAATTAAGCCCGAAGGGGTGTTTTAACACCTAATACCCTAAAGTCAACTGACTTGGGAGCTATTGGCCTAACGCTTGTTACATGGGTTGAGGAGAAAAGTTTAAGGGAATCAAATATTGCACTATCTACATATCAGTATCTGCGACCCGAGTTACTAAGCTCGTAGGGGTGTCTTAACACCTAATGCCCTAAGACCAACTGGTTTGGGAGTCATTAGCTGAAAGCTCGTTACATGGGTTAAAGATGCATGATGTTTTTAAATTATATGTATATATTTAAAAAAAAAGAAAAAAAAAAGACAAAAATAATAATCCCAACCCAAGGAAGTTAACCTTAAACATTAGAACAAAAATTTTGTTTTCTTCCAAGAAAAGCCCCATAATTATATGTTGATACATTGAGCACAAAAGAAAGGTTTATTAATATCTTGTTAAGAGGTATTGAGCAGATATATAAATTTAATGAGAGTTTGTTTATCTGAATAGATTAATGGAAGTTAAATGATGAATACCTTGCTTTGTGAAATTTGCAAATTGTGTTAACGCTTTGATTACTAGGGACTAGTAATAAGCTGGTTGGGGGGTGTGATTAGTACTTAAAAGTGCATTTTTATCATGGTTTTATATCATCATTTTGCACTTGAAGTATTAATAACTCCTTAACTAAAATATATTTTATAATAATGTATCTAATAATATAAGATACCTATAATTTGTGGTAAATGTCTATTTTTAATGCAGGCCTATCACATAAATGAAAGGATTGATTGATGACTTGAAGAACTTAAATTGCAAGGATAAAGAGATGGTCAAACTTAGAGAAGAGATGTCGGTGCAATCCAAACCGGAACACTATTCGGTAATTGGGTCATAACTGGAGCTACAGATCTCAGATTTAGGTCCAATTTATATGGATGGAAAGGTAAGACATAGGCCTACAACTTTCATATGGAGCCTAAGATCTAAAAAGGCCATTATCAAGTCCACATTGTAGCAACAACAAAGAAGCCCGAATCTGTCTTCCAGCCCGAGCACTATTCGGTATTTTGGCCATATCTGGAGTTCTAGAAGTCCAAATGAGCTGAAGTTTTTACACAAGAAAGCTGAGACAATTGCCTACAACTTTCATAAACTGGCTCCAATTTTGACGTTATCAATGATGTTTTGGGCAGACAAGAAAAGATAAGGATTGTCACCAAGTCAAAAGTTGGCCACCCACTTATCAATTAGTCATCAAATCAATAGTTCCCAATTTTGGCCTATAAAAGGAGGCATTTGCCATGCATTTAGGCATCTTGGTGTTCAGATCAAGATCATGCTCTTCCTTTCTCTCTTTGTATTTTTTGTAATGTTTATGCTTTACTTTCATTAATATCAAGTTTATGCCTTTCATTTCCTTTCCTTTACTTTGTTAACTTTTATGTTTTTATTTTGTTTATTTGTTTTCCTTTCTTTCATTATGTCTAGCTAAGTTAATTATGTCAAGGTGAAAAGGTTACACTAATGGTGGAAGAATAAGTATAGTGTAAACTTAATATGGACTTTAATGTTTGATACTAACATGTTTTATATTTGTTATCTTGTTCACTCTTTAATACTTTGCTTGTTAAATGATTAATCTTGATTTATGTTGTATAACACTTGGTACAACAAATGCTTGGCACTTTCATAGCCCATAATGTATGGTATAACCGACACCTGAGCTATGAAAGGAACTTGATTTGTTGTTAACATAAGTTATAATCATGAATGCTTGACGAAATTTACAAGTATTAGCATTAATTGAATAAGATGACTAATGTAATCATGTTAACAATATATAATCTGATTGGAACCTCCTTTGTGTGTGGTTTCCAATTCAATAATAAGAGTTTATACTATACTTGTTTGATATACCATTAGTGGAACATCTAACCTTGACATTTGTTATTATTATTGTTTAATCCTTACATTAATATTTCATCTCTAAGTTCTCATCATCATCATCTTCTTCTTCTTCTCTTTCTTTATTATTATTATTATTATTATTATTATTATCATTATTATTATTATTATTACTACTACTACTACTATTATTATTATTATTATCATTACTATTGTTGTTGTTGTTATTGTTGCTTATAATTGTTGTCTATAATTTGTACAATTAACCTCCCTGTGGTTCGACCCCGGTCTTGCCGGGTTATTTATTACTTCGACACTCCTGCACTTGGGAGAAGACATCAACCTTTTAGTCGAGTCAAAGCCCGAATTTGTCTTCCAGCCCGAGCACTGTTCGGTATTTTAGCCATATCTGGAGTTCTAGAAGTCCAAATGAGCTGAATGGTTTTACACAAGAAAGCTGAGACAATTGCCTACAACTTTCATGTTTGCAACTAGCTCCAATTTTGACGTTATCAATGATGTTTTGGGCAGACAAGAGAAGATAAGGACTGTCACCAAGTCAACAGTTGGCCACCCACTTATCAATTAGTCATCAAATCAATAGTTCCCAATTTTGGCCTATAAAAGGAGGCATTTGCCATGCATTTAGGCATCTTGGTTTCCAGATCAAGATCATGCTCTTTTTTTCTCTCTTTGTATTTTTTGTAATGTTTATGCTTTGCTTTCATTAATATCAAGTTTATGCCTTTCATTTCCTTTCCTTTACTTAGTTAACTTTTATGTTCTTATTTTGTTTATCTATTTTGCTTTCTTTCATTATATCTAGCTAAGTTAATTATGTCAAGGTGAAAAGGTTACACTAATGGTGTAAGAATAAATATAATGTAAACTTAAGATGGACTTTAATGTTTGATACTAATATGTTTATATTCGTTATCTTGTTCACTCTTTAATATTTTGCTTGTTAAATGACTAATCTTGATTTATGTTGTATAACACTTGGTACAACAAATGCTTGGCACTTTCATAGCCCATATTGTATGGTATAAGCGACATCTGAGCTATGAAAGGAACTTGATTTGTTGTTAATGTCGCTACATGACGTCGGGCGACGGCTCCAGTCCTTTCTTGTTTGTTTTTTTTAAAACAAAAAAAGAATTTAATTTTTATTTGATTGGGGAAATAAAGATTTTTATTGGAGTCGCCATCTAGTAATTTGAGGGAACTAGAAATCCAAAATTAGACACTGGTCCCAGAGATTCGGGTACTGGGTTAGTTATGATTAAGGGAAGGTAGACACCACCCTTAAAACATCCTTTCAGAGAAAGGTTACCTTTACTTGTGTGTTTTTCTTATTTTGATTCAAATGCTATTATATTTTGAGCTTATTTGTAAATTTTTTAAAATGGTTAACGTCGGTCCCTAAAAATAGGAGACACGTTAAAAATGATATCAGTCCCTAAAATTAGGAGACTTTGTCTAAAATGTCGACGTTTATCCCTAAAAAGGAGAGTTACGTCTGATTTACCAAAATAAATAATAATGGACATCATCCATATTTGGTATTTAAATTTTTGAGATCGGTCCTTTTCTCTAAATAAAAGAGACGTGTCGACAAAAAATATTTATTTTATAAAATAAAAATTATTTTGATATCATTGACAAATAGATATATCAATTCTTGAAAATTGAGTTTTTGACCCATGAATAGTGATATGATAAAATGAGTGTTAAACCCGCGTCGTTATTTGTTTTGGTTTATTTTTGTTTTTTTTTCACATGCAAAAATTTACAAGTATTTATATATAAACATATCAAAAAATACCATAAAATATCATAAAAAATTACCTGAGTACCCCTGTATAGGCAAAAGACTGAAATACCCTCAGATTTATCGAAAATGCCACTGGTAGCGTTGTGGCTCACGCGCGGTTACTGTTGACGGCAACGAAATTTTCTGGTGAGCTTCCGGCCAAAAGATGGTCGATTCTGGTAGATCTGAGGATGAGGATTCTGATGGTGGTGGTCACGTTGGCCGTTGATGGCTGAGGAGGGAGAATCGACGACTTGAAGGTCGATTGGCCGATGACGGTTGCAGCCTTTTTCTGGCCACAATCGCCGGTGAAAAAGTGTAAAACGACCAGGGTTTTGCTTCAGAGGAGGCGATTCACGTTTCTGTGGTGGTTTTGCGGCTTGAAACGGTCGGAAATGGTAGATCGGCGGAGAGAGAGAGAATCGCCGGCGAGAGGAGAGAGAAACTCTAGGTTGTGCTACGGTGTGGACGAGTGTATGGTGCGCTCGTGTGTCTAAAGGTTGTGAACCGCTGGATCTCGGATGAACAGATCGTGCGGCTGTGATCCGTTTGATCTTCAAATTGATCGGACGGTCAGAAGTGAATGGGTTGCGATCTGGTGTGTCGCGGTGTACCGAGTGCTTGGTACACCTACTAACGTGGCGCAACCGGATCGAAGGGCAGATTATTTGAAAGGCTAAGATTGATTTGGATTTTAATCTGGTATGGTAAAGCCTATTGTATCCTAAGAAATCAAAGGCTCAGATCTAAATACTATTAGATCTAACGGTTGGGATATTTTTGGTATTTTTCAATTTATTAAAAAAAATTTAATATCTTACTACAGAAAAAGTATAAGAAAAATGAATAGTACCCAAATAGTAACCAAACAGTAATGCTCGATTCACCATTCACAATTCAGAATGATTTTTTTATCTTTTCTCCTCTCCTGTGTCTTGAATTCATTGGCTATTTATAGCCAATGAAAGCAGACAATAAATCACGGATTGTTGAAATTTTCAACTTCCACCGATTACTATTTGTCTTATTATATATAATAATACTAAATAATAATAATAATATTTATTTATAGGGGTAAAAATTAAAAATTCAAATCAGTATTATAAAAAGTTTTTCATCCGCTAAAAATCAATTTTAAATTACAAAAAAAAACTTTTTTATACGGGTATCAACTCGGTGGACCAGGTTTTTTGACCAAAAATAGTTCGAAACTCATTTTTTATCGCGGTCGACATGGTGGGACCTATATTGACCCGGTGCACTCGGTTTTGATCGAAAATGACGGTTTTGACCCGAAATAGCCCGAAACTCATTTTTCATCCTGGTCGACATGGTGGGACCCATATTGACCCAGTGGACTCAGTTTTGATCGAAAATGACAGTTTTGACCCAAATTAGTTCGAAACTCTTTTTTTATCGCGGTCGACATGGTGGGACCTGTATTGACTCGGTGGACTCGGTTTTGACCGAAAATGACAATTTTGACCCGAAACAGCCCGAAACTCATTTTTCATCGCGGTCAACATGGTGGGACCTGTATTGACCCGATGGACTCAGTTTTGACAGAAAATAACGGTTTTGACCCGAAATAACCCGAAACTCATTTTTCATTGCGGTCGACA
Source organism: Populus pruinosa (assembly GCA_026413675.1). Taxonomy (NCBI): domain Eukaryota; kingdom Viridiplantae; phylum Streptophyta; class Magnoliopsida; order Malpighiales; family Salicaceae; genus Populus; species Populus pruinosa. The sequence continues at coordinate 8,352,068 of JANKMR010000020.1, forward strand.
TGGTGAGACCCGTATGGACCCGATGGACTAGGTTTTGACAGAAAATGACGGTTTTGACCCGAAAAGTCCTGAAACTCATTTTTCATCCCGGTCGACATTGTTTAACCTGTATTGACCTCGTGGACTCGGTTTTGACAGAAAATGACGGTTGATTCGAGAAAATATATTTTAAACTCTTTTTTTTCTCTTTTTTTATTTATTATATTTTTTTTGTCATGAATAATAAGATAAAATAACATTAAAAATTTTTTAGTGAATCCAAAATTGGGTTACAACAGTTAACATAAGTTATAATCATGAATGCTTGATGAGATTTACAAGTATTAGCATTAATTGAATAAGATGACTAATGTGATCATGTTAACAATATATAATCTGATTGGAACCTCCTTTGTGTGTGGTTTCCAATTCAATAATAAGAGTTTATACTATACTTGTTTGATATACCATTAGTGGAACCTCTAACCTTGACATTTGTTATTATTATTGTTTAATCCTTACATTAATTTTCCATCTCCAAGTTATCATCATCTTCTTCTTCTTCTCTTTCTTTATTATTATTATTATTATTATTACTACTACTACTACTATTACTTCTACTACTACTACTACTACTACTACTATTATTATTCTTGTTGTTGTTGTTGTTGTTGTTGTTGTTATTATTATTATTATTATTATTATTATTATTATTATAGTTGTTGTTGTTATTGTTGTTGTTGTTGTTGTTGTTGTTGTTGTTATTGCTATTATTGTTGCTTATAATTGTTGTCTATAATTTGTACAATTAACCTCCCTGTGGTTCGACCCCGGTCTTGCCGGGTTATTTATTACTTCGACACTCCTACACTTGGGAGAAGATATCAACCTTTTAGTCGTGTCAGTAGTAGTAGTAATACTACTAATAATAATAATAATAATAATAATAATAATAATAATAATAATAATAAAGAATAAGCAGAAGAAGAAGTTCATGAGAACTTTCAAATGAAAGATTAACGTAAGGATTAAACAATGATAAAAACAAATGTTAAGGTTAGAGGATCCACCAATGGTATGTCAAACAGGAATAGTATAAACTCTTATTACTAAAATAGAAACCATACACAAAAAAAGTTCTAATCATATTATAAATTGTTAACATGATTACATTAGTTATCTTATTCAGTTAATGCTAATACTTGTAAATGTTATCAGGCATTCATGATTATAACTTATATTAATAACAAATCAAGTTCTTTTCATAGCACAGACATAGGTTATACCAGACAGTTGGACTATAAAAGTGCCAAACATTTGTTGTACCAAGTATTAGACAATATAAATCTAGATTAGTCATTTAACAAGCAAATTATTAAAGAGTGAACAAGATAACAAATATAAAATATTAAAGTCCATGTTGAGTTTACACAATACTTATTCTTACAACATGAGTGTAACCTTTTTCACCTTAACATAATAAACTTAAGTAGACATAATGAAAGAAAGAAAAACAAAAAAAAATTAAGAACATAAATAAGATAAAAGTTAACAAAGTAAAGGAAAGGAAATGAAAGGCATGAACTTGATATTAATAAAAGCAAAACTTAAGCATTACAAAAATACAAAAAGAGAAATAACAAGCATGATCTTGATCTGGAAATCAAGATGCCTAAATGCATGGCAAATGCCTCCTTTTATAGGTCAAAATTGGAAACTATTGATTTGATGAATAATTGATAAGTGGGTGACCAACTCTTGACTTGGTGACAATTCTTATCTTCTCTTATCTACCTAAAACGTCATTGATAATGTTAGAATTAGAACCACTAGAAAACATAAAAGTTGTAGGAAATTATCTTAGCTTTCTAGTAAAAAAAAATAAAGGTCATTTGGACTTCTAAAACTCCAGATATGGGCTAAAACTGAACAATATTTGGGTTGTAGGACATATTCGAACTTATTCATTGTTGCTACATATTCGGACATATTCAGACTGAACAGTCTTTTTTAGTCAGATTTTCAAGACTATGCTAAACATGTTCTTTATGAAAATGGGTTCATAAGTCATGAATTGTATAATGTTTATCTCTACTATGATGAGACTTAAGAGTTAATAGAAGATTATGTAAAAACTCTCTGTATTTTGAAATAAATCCCACCTTTTGATAATTTTCATAGGTTTTGCAGAATGCATATGAATCCTTGAACATGGGGCCAATAAAATTCACTTTGTAAGATTTTTGCAATCATTTTCTTTAATGAGAAATGACTTTCACATGCCTCAAAGTGACAAAATTTAATGATAGGACTTACCTCATTGTTAGGAATACTTTGAAATATTTGATCAGGACAATAATTAAATAAGTAAGGGTTATCCTAATAAAATTTTTATACGTTGCTAAAAAAATTTCTTTTGTCTTCGGTACTCCAATGAGCTAACAAAAATCCTAAAGCAAGAAAATTGATAATGTTAGCAAACCAAGGCATTGAACTAAGAGAAAGTAAGGACTCGTTAAGAAAGTAATCATGGATTGGTGTGATGTCGAATGTCAAATCTATTATCACTCTTGACAAAAGATCCATATCAATTGGTGCCTTTTTCATCCTCGATTTCTTCTTGTTTGGTCATAGCATGAGGAAATGGAAGTGCTGGTAGGGAATCATCATAGCATGAGAAAATGAAAGTGCTGGTAGGGAATCATTCTTTTCTTTGCAATTTTCAAATTCAATTCCTTCCTTACCTCAGAGATTGACTCATTATCTTTCTCACAAGGTTCAAGAGTGGGTTTTTCAATAACCTTACCACTACGAAGAGTAGTGACTGATTTGACTTGATCCATGTGTTAACTTCCAAAACTACTTGTATTTGCATTGTATTGCCCCTTGAGATTTTGTTGTGGTTAAGATGAAAACTTACCTTTCTCTTGGAAATTGAGAGCAGATGTCCATTTTGCAAGAGTATCTTTAAAATCTGTCATGTTTTGAGCAAGTTAAGTATTGATTGTCTTTTACTTTTCAATGAATGTATGCAATGTTTCCTCAAGATTTCTTCTAGGAGGTGGAGTATAAGAAGGTGCATATCCATGAGAATTTTAAAAATTATGGTATGCTTGAAACAGTGGTTGTGAAGTTTGTACATTGTTATTATCACTTTTTCAACTAAAATTTAGGTGATTTCTCCAACCAGGGTTATATATTTGCGACTATAGGTTGTGGTTGGGCCTTTGAAAACTATTTAAAGTATGAGATTGTTCATGGAGACATTCCTTAAAAGAAGGCAAGATTGGACAGTCATTAATTGAGTGTTCATTTATTTCACATATTTGACATACAATGTTTTCAACATATTTTAATTGACCATTTTTTTTTTCAATTCTAGTGTCTCAACTTCTCTAGCTAATGATACAAACTTGGCTTGGAGGTCATGATCTTTTCTAATGTTGTACATACCTCCACTAGATGTATGAGGTTGAGTTTTACTCGGTGCCTCATAAGTACCTATAGTGTCCTGATTTTGAGTATTTTTAGCTTACAAGTCTAAGTACTCCATTGCTTTAATAGGGTTTTTATCTTTAAAAGTTTCATTGCATATCAATTCAACCATTTACCTATTTCTAGGTGTTAACCCTTTATAAAAATGTGAAATCAATCTCCATGTTTCCAAAACCATGATGAGAACAAGTATTAAGCAAGTCTCGATATCTATCCTAATATTGGTAAAATGTTTCTCCTGGTTTTTGAGTGAAAGTGGTGATTTATCTTTTAAAAGAGTTTATTTTGTGAGAAGGGAAAAACTTCTTTAAAAACTATTGTTGCATTTCATCCTAAGCACGAATGGATCTTGGTCTCAAATTTTGTTGCCATGTTTTAATTTTATCTTTTAACGAAAAAAGAAAAAAGCTTTAATCTGATGGTGTTTATGCTACTATTTAAGTTATTACAGGTATTACAGACCTCTCCAAATTCCCTTAAATGCAAGTATAGATTTTTCATCTAACCCATGTAAAGAAAGTAAAAGTTGAATAATGTTTGGCTTAAAATAAAAATGAGATGCATTAGGAGGAAAAACTATGCATGATGGTGCCTTGTTCTTAATATGATTCATGTGGTCTCTAAGTGTTCTAATACGGTTATTTTCATTATTTTTATAATGAAGTAATTGATTATTTTCTTCGGCCATATTTTCTGAAAATGATGAGGATACCCTACAAAGTCTACCACTTAATGTACATGACTACACTCTCATGCACATGTAGGAATAGAACAAAAGGAAGAAGAAAATAAAAGAAGAAGAAACAAAATAAAAGAAACAAAGTTATCTATAAGAAAAGTGAAAAGAGAAAATAAAATAAATACTATAATTTGTACAAGAACTTACCTCCTCAACAATGGCATCAAAAAATTGACACGACTAAAAGATTGATGTCTGCACCCAAGTGCAGGAGTGTCAAAGTAATAAATAAGCTAGCACGACCAAGGTCAAACCATAAGGAGGTTAATTGTATAAATTATAAACAACAATAATATAACAACAACAATAATAATACTACTAATAATAGTAATAGTAATAGTAATAGTAATAATACTAATAATGGTAGTAGTAGTAATTCTTCTTTATTATTATTATTATTATTATTATTATTATTAGTAGTAGTAGTATTACTAATAATAATAATAAAGAAGAAGAAGAAGTTGATGAGAACTTTGAGATGAAAAATTAACGTAAGGATTAAACAATGATAACAACAAATGTCAAGGTTAGAGGATATACTAATGGTATGTCAAATAAATATAGTATAAACTCTTATTACTCAAATGGAAACCACACATAAAAGAGGTTCCAATTAGATTATAAATTGTTAACATGATAACATTAGTTATCTTATTCGATTAATGTTAATACTTGTAAATGTTGTTAGGCATTCATGATTATAACTTATGTTAACAAAAAATCAAGTTTCTTTCATAGCGCAAGTGTAGGTTATACCATATGGTTGGGTTATGAAAATGTCAAGCATTTGTTGTGTCATAACCCAATTCTGGGTTATTCCCTAATTTTTGATCCGTGTTTTGATAAATTTTTAGAAAAATCCAAAAAAAGAGAAAAAAAATGAAAATATAAAAAATATATTTTTAAATATATTTGCATCATTTTTAACATTTTCAGCATCATCTCAAAAGAATTTAATTTTCAAAGATATTTGGAACGCGTTATTTTTAAAATCATTGATTTTCCTTATTCAGTCAATGTTGATATTGCTCGTTTAAAAAAATACAAAAAATCAAAATTTAGAAAAAAATAATAACTGAGGGACCAATTTTGAAATCCAAGCAACATTTTACCTATAAATAGCAACCTTTAACACAAAGAAAAGGGGGGGCAATTTTGACAAAAAAAAAAAAACCCTAAACCTAAATTTCTTCTCCTTCATCTAGAGCCGCCGCCCCCCTTCCTATTATTAATTTTTCTCCTATCTTCTTTGGCCGTCCCTCATCTTCTTCCTCTCCTTTTCCATTCTTCTCTCTTTTCCCAGCCAAGACTAGCCTCTGCACATGAGCCCCTATTTTCATCTCAAAGTAGAGCCCCTCTCATTGCAACAAACCGAAGCATGTGTGTGTAATACTGATATGGAGTTTTGAGGGGTTATTTTGTAATTTTTAAACTATTTATTTAGTTTGAATTTTTATTTGTATTTTTTAAATATAGAAAGAAAGAAAAAAAGAAGAAAAAGAAAAGAAAAGAGAAATACAAGGAAAGTGCATGTGTGTGTTTGTATTTATCTTATGAATGTTTCTTTTTATTTATGATAAAATTACAGAGAATAAAGAAGGATTTAATATTTTGATTGGATCATGGTGTAGAAGTACAAACTTGTACGGAAATTGTATTTCTAAAATCCGATGAAAAGATAAAATTTTTAAAACTTTTTTAACACATCAAGACTATGAAGTAGCTTACCTCAGATAGGGTGCATTAGGGGTACTAATACCTTCCCTAACCACAACTGGTTCCTTACTCGTGAATCTCTGACAAGTCCAGTTCAACCAGGTTTCCTAGTAAGCCTCAATTAAATACTGGTGGCGACTCCTAATTAATCCAACAAGATCAAATCAAACATAACAAAGAGAAAAAATCGCCAGGGCAAACGCCGCGCGGATTTTTCGACGTGTGACATGTTGTACCAAGTATTATACAACATAAATTTAGATTAGTCATTTAAGAAGCAAAGTATTAAAGAGTGAACAAGATAACAAATACAAAACATGTTAGTATTAAACATTAAAGTCCACGTTGAGTTTACACTATACTTATTCTTACACCATTAGTGTAACCTTTTTCACTGTAACATAATAAACTCAACTAGACATAATGAAAGAAAGAAAAATAAATAAAAAAAATATAAATATAAATAAGATAAAAGTTAACTAAGTAACGAAAAGGAAATGAAAGGTATAAACTTGATATTAATGAAAGAAAAACTTAAAAATTACAAAAATACAAAGAGAAAAAGCAAGAGCATGATATTGATTTTAAAATCAAGATGCCTAAATGCATGGCAAATGCTCCTTTTAGAGGCCAAATTTGAGAACTATTGATTTGATGACTAATTAATGAGTGGGTGGCCAACTCTTGACCTAGTGACAATCCTTATCTTCTCTTGTTTTCCTAAAACATCATTGATAACATCAAAATTGGAACCACTTGAAACATGAAATTATAGGAAATTGTCTCAGCTTTCTAGCAAAAAAAAAAAAATAGAGGTCATTTGGACTTCTAGAACTCTAGATATGGGCCAAACATTGAACAATGTTCAGGCTGTAGGACAGATTCAGACTTGTTCATTATTGCTATAATTTGGACTTGAAAATGACCTTATTAAATCTTGGGCTCCATACGAAATATGTAGGCCTATGTTTTACCTTTCCATCCATATAAAGTTGCATAAATCCAAGATCTACAGCCCTAGATATGACCTAATTACCGAACAATGTTTCAATTTGGACTGCATCAATATATCTTTTCTAAGTTTGACCATCTCTTTGTCCTTTCAATTGCAGTTCTTAAACTCATCAATCAATCCTTTCATTTATGTGATAGTTCTGCATTTAAAATGAAGATTTATCATAAATTAAAGGTATCTTATATTATTATATATGATATTATAAAACATGCATTAGTTAAAGAGTTATTGATACTTCAAGTGCAAAATGATGATATAAAACCTTGATAAAAATGCACTTTTAAATACTAATAAGAAACCATATACAAAGGAGGTTCCAATTGAATTATAAATTGTTAACATGATTACATTAGTTATCTTATTTTAATAATGCTAATACTTGTAATTGTTGTCAGGTATTTATGATTATAACTTATGTTAACAACAAATTAAGTTCCTTTCATAACACAGGTGTCGGTTATACCATACCGTTGGCTATAAACGTGTCAAGTATTTATTATACCAAGGATTATATAACATAAATCTAGATTAATCATTTAATAAGCAAAGTATTAAGAGTAAATAAAATAGCAAATACAAAACATGTTAGTATCAAACATTAAGGTCCATTTTAAGTTTACACTATACTTATTCTTACACCATTAGTGTAACCTTTTCACCTTGACATAATACACTTAGTTAAACATAATAAAAGAGAAAATATAAATAAACAAGATAAGAATATAAATAAGATAAAAGTTAACTAAGTAAAGAAAATGAAATGAGAAGCATAAACAAGAGATTAGTATAAATAAAACTTAAGCATTACAAAAATATAAAGAAAGAGCAAGAACATGATCTTGATCTGAAAACTAAGATGCCTAAATGTATAGAAAATGCCTCTTATAGGCCAAAATTTAAAACTATTGATTTGATAACCAATTGTTAAGTGGGTGGCCATATCTTGACCTGGTGACAATATTTATCTTCTTATCTGAACAAAATATCATTGCTAACATCAGAATTTGAACAGATAATCTGCATGAAAGTTCTATGTAATTGTTTCAGCTTTCCAACAAAAAAAGAATCGATGCATTTGAACTTTTAGAACTTGAGATATAGGTTGAACATTAAACAATATCTAGGCTGCAAGATGGGTTCAAACTTCTCTTTTAATGCTAAGATTTGGACTTTCAAACGACTAAATTAAGTTTTGGACTCTCTTGAATGTTTTAGGCCTATGTTTTAGCTTTCTGACCATATAAACCAAACTGAAATCCAAGATCTACAGCTTAAGGTATGACTTAATGACCGAACAATATTCTAGTTTGGACTGAACCAGTTTTTTTCTTATAAGCTCAATCCTCTATTTGTCTTCTCAATTTCAGTTGTTAAACTCATCAATCAATCATTTTATTTATGTGATAGACCTACATTTAAGGTGAATATTTACCATAAATTTGAATGTATCTTATATTATTAGATATGTTATTATAAACTATGCTCTAGTTAAGGAGTTATTGATATTTTAAGTGCCACATAATGATATAAAACCTTGATAAAAATACACTTTTAAGTTTTAATCATAGGACATTAGGTGTTAAGATACCCCTATGAACTTAGTAATACGAGTTGCAAATACTGATGCGTAGATAGTATAATGTATGATTCCCTTAAGTTTTTCTCCTTAACCCATGCAACAAATATTTGAGCCAATAGCTTCCATATCAGTTAAATTTAGAGTATTTGGTGTTAAAACACCTCTTGAGGCTTAATTATTTAGGTTAGAGAGCCTATGAAACCAAACCTATTTATGTTTTTATTATCATCAATTTTTTTTTCAAATTATATACTATTTTTTTCCCTTAGTTGTTATCTTTAACAAAAGAATATAAATAATATAATAATCTAATGTGTAACCCATAATCATATATTCAAGTATGTGTGTGAAAATAAAAGTTTAAGAATACTTATTAAATGAGTATATGAGCAAAATCAATTGATAAAAATACGAGATTTTGTAAATCTGAATATTTCAAGAAGTATTCTAATGGATCATGTTAAGAATGTTTATTATGAAGATCAATCTCAAGAGTCACTTTAACAAAAGAACTCCTTTACTCTATCATTTTAGTAACAATAGTTCTATAAATGGTTTATGAAATAAAAAATACAGTTAGTTATTTTTTTTCAATATCAACTATTACCCTTTCCCCCTAATCAAAACGAAACATTGTCCTCAATGTTCTAAGGTAGAAAGATAAAGTACAGAAGACATCACCTAAAATAACAAACACTAATAATCCTGAAACATATTTAAACAAATATAAGAAATAACAAAACAAAATAATATTCTATTAATAAAATCAAAAGACACAAGGTTTCACAAACAAAGACTCAAATCCAAATTTAAAACTATTTGATGACTAATTATTGAGAAGGTGGCTATCTCTTGACTTGATAACGATCATTATCTTCTTGTTTGCGGAAAACATCATTGCTAATATCAGAATTTGAACAAGTTGTCTGCATGAATATTCTGGGAAATTATCTTAGTTTTCCTATAAAATAAGAATGAGATCATTTGGACTTCTATAACTGAAGATATGAGTTGAACACTATATAGTTTCTACGCTATTAGATAGATTCAGACTTCTCGTTTGATGTTAAGATGTGGACTTCTAAATGGAAAAATTAAGTCTTCGACTCTCATAAATGTTTTAAGCCTATGTCATAGCTTTCTATACATATAAACCAAACTGAAATTCAAGATCTGCAACTCCAGACTGATCCAATGACTGAATAATGTTCTAGTTTGAATTGAATTGGCATCTCTTTTATGAGCTTAGCCTTTTCTTTGTCCTTTTACTTTCAATAGTTAATCATATCAATCAATACATTAAATTATAAGATATGCATGCATTTAAAATGAGCATTTACCATAAATTAAAGCTATCTTATATTATCAAACTTGTTATTATAAAACATGTTCTAGTTAAGGAGTTATTAATACTTCAAGTGCAAAATAATGATATAAAATATTTGTAAAAATGCACTTTTAAAATGACTTGTGACACTACCAAAAGATTGATGTCTTTTTCCAAGTGTAGGAGTGTTGAAGTAATAAATAATTCAATAAGACCGGGGTCGAATCACAGGGAGGTTAATTGTATAAATTATAAATAACAATAATATAACAATAACAACAACAACAATAATAATAGTAATATTAATAGTAATAGTAATAATAATAGTAGTAGTAGTAGTAATAAAGAAGAAGATGAAGAAGAAGTCGATGAGAACTTTGAGATGGAAGATTAATGTGAGGATTAAAGAATGATAATAATAAATATCAAGGTTAGAGGATCCACTAATAGTATTTCAAACGAGTATAGTATAAACTCTTATTACTCAAATGAAAACCATACATAAAGAAGGTTCCAATCAGATTATAAATTCATGATTACATTAGTTATCTTATTCAAATAATGCTAATACTTGTAAATATTGACAGACATTGATGATTATAACTTATGTTAATAACAAATCAAGTTCCTTTCATAGCATAGGTATAAGTTATTATATCATACGATTAGGCTATGAAAGTGTCAAGTATTTGTTGTACTAAGTGTTATACAACATAAATTTAGATTAATCATTTAACAAGCAAAGTATTAAAAGTGAACAAGATAACAAATACAAAACATGTTAGTATCAAATATTAAGTTCCATTTTAAGTTTACACTATACTTATTCTTACACTATTAGTGTAATCTTTTCACATTGACATAATATACTTAGCTAAACATAATAAAAGAGAGAAACATAAATAAACAAGATAATAACATAAATAAGATTAAAGTTAACTAAGTAAAGGAAAGGAAATGAAAGGCAAAAATAAGATATTAATGAAAGCAAAACTTAAGCATTACAAAAATACAAAGAGAGAAAGCAAGAGATTAAATGCATGGCAACCAAGATGCCTCCTTTTACAGGCCAAAATTGAAAACTATTGATTTGATGACTAGTTGATAAGTGAGTGGTTAACTCTTGACTTGGTAACAATCCTTATCTTCTCTTATCTACTAAAAATGTCATTGATAATGTCAGCATTTGATAATTATTGGAACTTGCTTTGTATGTGGTTTTCATTTGAGTAATAAAAGTTTATACTATACTTATTTGAAATACCATTAATGGATCATCTAACCTTGACATTTGTTGTTATCATCGTTTATTCCTTACGTTAATCTTCCATCTTAAAGTTCTCATCATCATCATCATCTTCTTCTTCTTCTTCTTCTTCTTTATTATTATTACTATTACTATTACTATTATTACTATTATTGTTATTACTATTTTTATTATTATTATTACTACTACTACTACTACTACTATTATTATTGTTATTTTTGTATTATTATTATTTATAAGTTATATAATTAACCTCCTAGTAGTTCGATCCCAGTGTTGCCGAGTTATTTATTACTTTGACACTCTTGCATTTAGGAGAAGATATTAATCTTTTGGTCGTGTCATCGGGTTAGACCAATCTAATTGGGTTAGGTTCGGCTCAATCCCTTAAAGAAGAACTTGTTAAGCCAATATTAGCCTAACCCTTATTTTGGCCTAATATTGGCCAAACTCTTTTAGACCGATCTCGGCCCAACTCAAATGGGCTCGGATTATATAATTAGGTCCGGCCCATCCTAATATATTTTATTATATAATTATATAAATATGTAATATACATTATATATTAAATAAAAACAAAAACAAATAAAAACAATCCTTTCAAAAAAATTGTGTTTTTCTCGCTTATTTTTTTACCAATTTTGCTTAATATTGATTTTTATTTTTACACTTTAAAAATATATATTTGATATTAAAATACCTAATTTTCTCTGAAATGTTGTAAAAAATATATTAAAAAATAACCAAAAAATCTTGTTTTTATGCACATGGTCAAGTCTCTCAAAATATTAAAATTTCATATCATACTTTCATATAGAAAAGTATGTATTAGTATGTATTTTGAGTTTTAATATTCAGTTTATTAAACTCATAAGAACTAGACTCATATTTTAGAAATATAAAAAAGAATTGTTTCCTTTTAGTATCTGGATTACAAACTTATACATTATGTGTATTCCTAATATTAAATAAAAGTTGTTTTTATTTTTATTTTACATTGGAATGGTTAGTTTTTTACCCAGTAAGAATAATATCTCCTTATCAAGGAGGAATTTTCTTAAATCTTAGTCAAATTCATAATTAGAAAACACGACAATATCTTAATTTATATTAGACAATTAAATAATACAGTTTATCTTACGTAAAACATATTAGTGGTTCTAATACTTTCTTTTCAATCAACCAGTCTCCTTGCCCAATTTATAAGATAAATTAGAGTCTCTAATAATCAAAATACTTGGTGGCAACTTCCCTCTTTCCACTAATAAAGGACAAAAAAATTTTATCCTATCCATTTCCCTACACTATATCATGAACCCTAAAAGGACGATCATTGCGATGCTCTACCATAAGCAACAACTTTGATGTTTAGAAGAATTTTAGACCTTTCTACATTAGTTAGAGTAATTCTAAGTGATATCTAGAGTTTTTGACGTCGCAGGGTTTTAGAAGGTGGTTATAAAATGGGTCCTCAAGTAAAAAAAATTGAGACTTATAATTCCATTAGCAAGCATACTAGGGACTTCTTTCCTTCTATTAACCATGTAAAGAGCTTGGTAAGATGCTTCATTTTTCATTATTTTTTTTAAATGTATATGATTACTTGTTACAAAGTTTAACTAATCACTTATTTTGTAGACTTCACATAAGCCAACTTCAATGGAGTTGTATATAAAAACCTATATACAAAAAAAGGTTCAGTAGAAAATCTATAAACCATTGTGTTGAGGCATTTATTGTAAGTAAAATTTAAATTCTTTTAAACAAATATTTGTTATCGACGTCTTTGATTGGTTTTTTTATGTAATAAACATATAGTGCTGACATATGTGCAAAATACAGAAAGGACCCTTCAACCTATCTTGAATATGATCTAGAGTTATGGTTATAGATTAAAGTAATTGACAGAAACTATAAGAATTAGGTTTATGGTATCTCTATTACTACAAGCCAAGATATAAAAGAGGAGTGTAGTGTTTTGATTGTAAGCACCCCATGATTTGGCTTGAGTCAGCCATTAGTATCCATTTAAGAGTTGGTGCAAGAACAAATTGCTATTTTGATGGTCGATTTAGGGACTAAAATAGAGTTGTGGTACAAACAAAAAATTAGGAAGTAGTAGGAGCATGTGATCGCATACTTTTTTTTTTAATAAATCATTTATGGGTTATTCTCTTAATTCACCTTTTTCTTTCTTTCATAGTCATAAAAATAAATAATAATAATAGCAAGAAGGTTGGTGTTCTAGTAAAAGCAAGAAAAAATCAAGTTATAATTTTGGAGCCTAGTTGTACCACATTTTATCAAAACTAGGAGAGACAATACACATTCAAGATTAACTTAAATTGTTAATGGACAAATATGTTTGAAAATTAAGTGTAACAACATAACTATATTTTTATTAGGCCAATTTGATTTAATCATGGGCCAAATTATAGTTTAATTATATTTAAGAATTAATTTGGGTTTAATAGATGAATTTAATTAGGTTCGAGTACTTTATTATACTTTAAATATGTCAAATTAATTTTATTAGATGCTTAATTATAGTGGTGAAACATTAAGTTTAAGAGCCTAATTTTGGCTTAATTGAGAAAATTAAAATTTTAGGAAACCAAGTTTAATTTTTACCAAGTTAATTGATTGAATTAGGGGCAAAATTGCAAAAACAAATAAATGTTTTAAGGTTACTAAAGGGCTAAATTAAAGAAATTTACAGCCAATGACCATTTGAAAAAGGTGTCCAACTTTAGGGACCCAATTGTCTAAACTTTGGGTGAAATTAAAGAGATTTGAAAGTTTAATGATCAATTAGGGGCTAAATTAAAGAAATTTGAGACTTATGACCAAAATGAAAAAAAAAAAAAGATGTTGAAATTTAGGGCTTATATTGAAGTTCATTAAAAGTAAAATTGCATATAATTGAAGGTTTGAAACCAATTAGGGGAGTAATTAAGAATAAATCACAAATCAAGGACTAAAATAAAATTTAACAAAACAACGTCGTTTTGAGTGGGTTGTTCATCTTCTTTGGATTTTAACCGAAGAAGTTGTTCGAGTGGTCACTTTCCCATGACATTTAATATTTTATTTCTCCACCAAATTGGACAAAACTTACATAAAAATAATCACCTAATATCTAACTGCACACCATTATGATCTGTTTTAGCTTATTGAATCCACAATGGTTATAGCACTACTTCAAAGTGGCCAATCCGACCAACCCTTTTTCCTGCAACAAATTTGATGACCTATAATAGCTATTTTGAGCTAATGATTGATATCTTTCTAAATTAAATCAAGGGCCAAGATTTGACATCAGTAGAGATGACATATCCTTCTTCCAACCCTTATAAATAAGAATGAATTTCATGGTATGATGGATAGGAAATCAAAGGCTAAAGTTGACATAAAAATCAACTTCGCCCCCCAACTTATTCTTTCTCTCTCCACCATACCCTTCAATCACCACCACTCTCACTACCAACTTGACCATAACCATCTCCACCACAGGTAGTCTCTCAACCACTTCATATGTTAAATTTGCGACTGACTCTCTCCTTTACGAACTTCTTCTTCTTCCTCTCCTATAACCAATCGTTGGTCATCATTCTCTCCATCAACCTCATGTTAGCCTCTTAACCAGGCCACCGACTACATCACCCTAACATCAAGTAACCTTCCTTTCCCTTTTTTCTTTTCCTTCCTTTCCCTCTTTTCTTTTCCTATATAACTTGCGGTGGAGTTGTTGTATGCAGAATTATAATTCATTCCACATGTAACATGAATTATAATTCACGTAGTTGTTGGGCTGGACTAATGACCATGTGAGCTGAACCTATTCCAGCCTAGCCTAAATGGCTAGGCCAAGTCCAACCCATTAAAAGAGAGAGGGGGGTAGGTCTAACTTGCTAAGCTGATGGTAGCCCTACTTGGTTGGGTCTAGCTCGGTTGGTCTAATCGGGTCTATCCTAATATAAATAATAATATAATAAATATAATATGATAATATTAGGCTATATATTTACACTATAGTATATAGATGCAATATTAAAATACTCGATTTTCTTCAAAACCTTACAAATGTTTTTTTGAAAATTCTAAAAAAAAATCTTTAAAACTTTTAAATTAATTTCCCCTTAAAAAAATACAAACAATATTTTATTTTCCAAGCATATTTTCATTAAAAAAAATTACATTTTTCTCATTTAAAAAAAACTAAAAAAAATAGATATCACCACAATTTATGATTATTTACTAGGATTTCACCAAACTATCAAAAACCCTTTACCAATCATTTTGTTCATTTTATATTAAGGTTTAGATGTAGACTTCAATATTTGAGGGTGTAAAACTATACAATAGAGTATATTCTCAGGTATTAAAGATACAACATGCAAAATAAATGCGATGTTAAAATTTAAAATTTAGAATAGTTAGAATTCAACTCAATAAGATAGAGATTTTCTCATGAAAGGAGATCTTCGTTAAAACTTAAACAAGACCAACAAATAGAAATTTGACATAGAAAAACAATCAAATAACAATGCAGTTTACCTTAAGTATGGTGCACTGGAGGTGATGCGTCTTCCTATTGCATAATCAATTTCTTACTCAGACTCTCACAAATCATTAGATTTCCTAGTAACCCTAATATTAGATACTGACTTTTGAAACCTAATCATAATGTTATGATTAAACCTGAAAACCTTTTCCTTTCCCAACAAAATACCTCTCAGGAGCTCATAGTTAAAGTGTTTCAGCCTCGATGTCGCCTTATGACACTTGTTGACTCATTATCCTTTCTTTTATGGAACCCTAAGAGATTTTCCTCCCCTTCCCCCTCAACCTTTACCTATGGCTTCAACTTCTTTCTAATGTATAAAGACATTGTAATTGATTTTATTATAAAACCAATAATATAAAATTTTATCTTCAATTTCTTTTAGTTGTTTAATTGCTTTTTTAATGTTGAAATTTTTTTAATCAAAATAAGCATGCATTAATAGAAAAAATAAATTACTACAATATCAACAAAATAAGTAATGAAGATAAAACTTTTGTTAATGGTTGTGTGTAACACCCCATAATTTAATACATTCGTAAAAAAACTTTAAGCCTTAACTTTAAAAAAAAAATGGATATTTTTTTTTTCTTCCATCAAAATTATCTAAGACTTGCTGAAATTCCTACTGAAATTTTAGCAGAGTTTCCCTTATACTTGAAGATTTCAAGTTATCAATAATCATCTTGTATAGTTATACACATTTCTTAATCATATCATAATCATGTAGAACCTTAACAACACAACATTTATTGTACATGCATAACATTTCACATGTTCATTTCTTTTCCATTAACATAAGTAATTCATAATTATTGGATTTCTAGTATAATATCCCTTTATCATGGAACCTACCAATATTCATATCCGATCCATTTTCAAATAACATGAATACCATACATATATCAATATATTTAATTCATCAATCTAATTTCATTTGGCCACCATAATTAGTCCAAATTTCATTATCCATCACTGTTATTAGCATTTTATTATACTTGTTGTTACTCAATTTTGTACCCCGCATGCTAGAGATAGTGAATACTGATTAGTACTTAAAAGTGCATTTTTATCATGGTTTTATATCATCATTTTGCACTTGAAGTATCAATAACTCCTTAACTAAAGCATGTTTTATAATAATATATCTAATAATATAAGATACCTTTAATTTATGGTAAATGTTCATTTTAAATGTAGGCCTATCACATAAATGAAAGGATTGATTGATGACTTTAAGAACTTAAATTGCAAGGGCAAAAAAGATGACCAAAATTAGAAAAGAGATGTCGGTGCAATCCAAACCAGAACACTGTTCGGTAATTAGGTCATATCTGGAGCTATAGATCTCAGAGTTAGGTCGACTTTATATGGATGGAAAGGTAATACATAGGCTTACAACTTTCATATGGAGCCCAAGATCTAAAAAGGTCATTTTAAAGTCCAAATTATAGCAACAACAAAAAAGCCCGAATCTGTCCTCTAGCCCGAGCACTGTTTAGTATTTTGGCCATATCTGGAGTTATAGAAGTTCGAATGAGCTGAATGTTTTTCACAAGAAATATGAGACAATTGCCTACAACTTTTATGTTTTCGAGTGGCTCCAATTATGACATTATCAATGATGTTTTGGGTAGACAAAAGAAGATAAGGATTGTCACCAAGTCAAGAGTTGGCCACCCACTCATCAATTAGTCATCAAATTGATAGTTTCTAATTTTGGCCTATAAAAGGAGGTATTTTCCATGCATTTAGGCATCTTGGTCTCTAGATTAAGATCATGCTTTTGCTTTCTATCTTTGTATTTTTTGTAATATTTATGTTTTCCTTTTTTTAATATCAAGTTTATGCCTTTCATTTCCTTTTATTGACTTAGTTAACTTTTATCTTATTTATCTTCTTATTTTGTTTATTTATTTTTCTTTCTTTCATAATGTCTAGCTAAGTTTATTATGTCAAGATAAAAAGGTTACACTAATGGTGTAAAAATAAGTATAGTGTAAACTTAATATGGACTTTAGTGTTTGATACTAACATGTTTTGTATTGGTTATCTTGTTCACTCTTTAATACTTTACTTGTTAAATGACTAATCTTGATTTATGTTGTATAACACTTGGTACAACAAATGCTTGACACTTTCATAGCCCATATTGTATGGTATAACCGACACTTGAGCTATGAAAGGAACTTAATTTGTTGTTAACATAAGTTATAATCATGAATGCTTGATGACATTTATAAGTATTAGCATTAATTGAATAAGATGACTAATGTAATCAAGTTAACAATCTATAATCTGATTGGAACCTCCTTTATGTGTGGTTTCCGATTGAATAATAAGAGTTTATATTATACTTGTTTGACATATCATTAGTGGAACCTCTAACCTTGACATTTGTTATTATTATTGTTTAATCCTTACATTAATATTCCATCTCAAAGTTCTCATCATCTTCTTCTTCTCCTCCTTCTTTTTCTTTATTATTATTATTATTATTATTATTATTATTATTATTATTATTATTATTATTATTATTATTATTGTTATTGTTATTGTTATTACTATTACTACTATTATTGTTGTTGTTGTTGTTGTTGTTATTGTTGTATTATTGTTATTTATAATTTGTACAATTAACCTCTCTATGGTTCGATCCCGGTCTTGTCGGGTTATTTATTACTTTGACACTCCTGCACTTGGGAAAAGACATCAATCTTTTAGTCGTGTCATTATGCATAATTAGTCCAAATTTCATTATCCATCACTGTTATTAGCATTTTATTATACTTGTTGTCACTCAATTTTGGACCCCGCGTGCTAGAGATGGTGTATACCTATTTTGAACCCAGTGTAGGAGTGTAGCTCATGTTTTCTAGAAAATTGACAAAAGCGGAGGAGAAAGAAATTATTTTTTTCGAACCCTGTTTAAGCTGTTTTCTGCTTTTTATTCTTTCCCCTATACTACCAAAATCATCAAGTTTTTTTAGGTTAATCAAGAGTCTTCATAATGCTAAATTCATTTCTTTTTTTATCTGGTCTTTAAGTTTGAATAAATTCCTTACAATTTGCATTAAAAAAAATGGTTCTACTTGGCTCTGATTCTAACTTGGTTTTGTAAGATATCTGACCATCCTAGTTATATTCTGTCACTCATGATATGTTGAAAAATTGACCTACATCTTTATTAGGTCCTAGGGATTATTGTTCTTAGGGCAGATTCTCAATCAGATTTGGATGCTTAGCATTGTCAAATCAAGAACCTTTTTGACCAGCTAGAGTACTACTAGATTTTGTTCTTTAAAATAATTTTATCTCACTTCAACTCCTTCATCAAATTTTGTAGTCCTAGATGCGTAGATGATTTTAAGCTTTTGAATCGCTTGATTTTGATATTAGAAGCTCAAGATATTCTAGTTTGAATATCTAATATAAAGGTAGAAAATTCTGCCGTGAGAAGGATATTGACCCGAGTCTGCACTAAAAAAAACTCTATTTTTGGCTAGTTTTTATGATTTTTGTTCTTAGTTCATACTCTCAGTCACATCAGGATTCTCAGCATTCGTTATTTTTTGAGTTAGACCCAGAAATCCCTTTTGATCAACCAAATTACTACTGGATTTTTTTCTGTCGTCAGTCTTTGAGTTAGACCCAGAGATCCCTTTCGACCAACCAAATCACTACTAGATTCTATTCTATAAAAAGATTTTATCTTACTTTGATTCCATCATCAAAGTTGTAGTCTTAGACACGTAGATGAATTTGAGCTTTTGAATCACTTGATTTCGATATCAGAGGTTCAAAATGTTCTCGTTTGAATATCTAACATAAGGGCAAAAATTCTGTTGTGGGAAGAATATAGTCCAAGTTCGCGGGACTGATTTGAAGGATTTTTTTTAGACCAAGGACTAAATCGAAAAAGTTTAAATAAGGGATTGAATTGAAGAAGGATATTGAAAGCTGGAGAAGAGGGATGGATCATCATAAATGACAAGATATTTTACCACGCCGAATAAGGAAAATAGAACTTTGCAGCTGCACCCTCCATCTGATTTCTTTCCTTTTGTTCGCTGCAAATTCCTGCTATTTTCCTTTCTCATCACACCTGATTTTTAGAGCTGAAGACCATATTTTTATTGTCTCATTTCAAAAGGAGCAGCCGATCCTATGGAAGGAAAGAAAAGAGCCACACCATCCTCTAAAACTAGAATGAAATTAGACATAAAGCACCAACAAAAAATTCAGAATATTGCAATTTCCTTTTACGTTCTTTTTACTGCAAATTAGTAGGGATGTGCACCCTAGGATTAATGCATTAAATCCTTCATAAATAGAATATATTTAGACTATAAATAAGCCCTTCTAATGAACTAAAAAAAAAAGGAGAGCAGCAAAAGAGAGAGGAAAAAACGAAGAGAAAAAGAGCATAAAAGAGGAGAAAAATGTAAGAGAGGCAGATAATAAAAAAAACACAGTAAATAGAGGGAGTTCTTTTCTTGCATTCTAGTGTTATTGTGAGGAAAGAGGAGGAAAAAAAAGACAAGATGGAGAGGGAGCTTTGCTACTAAACCTTGACAGCAATGTTTGCTTGGTTTTATTTCATCTTCTGCAGAAAAGAAAACAGTAAGACCTGTAGGTAAGTCTTAACTTTCTCCTCCTTTGCTACCTTTAAATCTAGTATACATGTTTTGTCTTTGCTTTGCACATTCGTTTTCAAATTTAGATTGTAAAATGAATGCTTGTCTTGTGTTGTTTCTGCCGTGGTTTTGAGTTTTGGATGGGTGACTATGTTAAGAGTTGGCTAGCCTTTAGTTTTCTTTTTTTATCTCCTTTCTTTCATTGGTTTAGAATTAAGGAACCGGGGGAGGGGGCTGTTGTTTTCTTCATTAGCAGCTCCCTTTTCTATTCGTGTCCTTCCATGTTTTTTTTTTATTAAAATAGCCGGCTAGGTCTACTTTGGTAGTTTGTGATATATATGTGTTATAACAGCATGTTGTCCCAAGCTCTTCCTTTTTGTATGAAACTAGTATGGCAGTTTCTCCTAGATTGTTAAAGAGAAAATAAGTCATAAGTCATGGTCACATGCAGTAGGATTTTGATTTCAAAATTTTAGTTTCAAAACTTTAGCTCCCTCATGCATATGGGCTTAGTCATTTCCAGTGTACAAAATCTTAAGTTGATTTGGCTTTGAATGATTTTTGTTACGAATAGTTTTAAGTTTCTTGTAGTTCTTGTAATATGAATGATGGTTTGCTACTTTCCATTTTGGTGTTTATGTCTAATTGTGATGTTTATGTTTTAACAAAAAAATATAAAGAAAAATATTTTCTTGTGTGTTGCATTCGGCCAAATCCCTAACATGTTTGGAACTCTTTTTTTTATACAAAAAATATTGGAAGTTTCAAAAAATATGTTTTCGCATGGATTTCTTAAACACAACAAAAATTATTTTCTTGCATTTCTGGATTTTACAACATGTTTGTAAAACTTCAAAGGGTATTGGCCAATATTCCAAAAAATATAAAAATCTTATTTTGGAGGGAATTCATCTATTATTCACCGCTAATGTTTTGATGAAGAAATCATTAAAAGATGAATATCCAAAATATTATTGGAAATAATTTGTTATTATTCACTATTAATATTTGGATAAATAAACCCGAAGTAGTAAATATCTAAAATAATTTTTTAGGAATAATAAATTCACACACATCCTTGAAAGAAGTCTTTATTATAATGGAGGACATTTCAATATTTTTTACTCCACGGTTTACGAGTCATGAGAGTATAAAATACTAAAACAAATATAGGTTTTTAAAGTACCCTAGATTTCTAAATTTTTATCCCTCCTCCTTGCGATTTACAAATCGCAAAATCTTGAAAAACTAAAGGGAAAATTAGCTTTTAAAGCACATGGAACTTCCTTGGTTTTCTATCTTAATAAATTTAGTTTGAATCAAACCTAGAAAAACTAATAGGATTATAAAACACCAATACTACAGCAATTATAAAACAAACCAAACACCAAGCAGCTTACCTTAGGTAGGGTGTACTAAGGGTGCTAATGCCTTCTCGTTATGCAATCAGTCTCTTACCTTTGAATCTCTGAAGACCAGTTAGGGTTCCTAGTGTCCAAAATACGAGGTGGCGACTCCCTTATTCACAATAAAACAAAAAAATATCGAAATTAATTGATGGTCGTCGTGACGCTGCACTCCGCCATGAGTGTGCGATAATACTGTTATAATTACCACCAATTTCTTATCACGCTAGCAACAATACAATATATTTACATTATTAGTCATAATTTCTTTGACATCTTCCATGTGCACCATACATGATTATCAAATTGTATCATTACAATTCATCAATTAATTCAAAATACATCATATATATTTAACACCTACCACGGTTATTGAACTTTTATTCTCACAGCCTAAGCAATATGATAATTGCCTCCATCCTTCACAAGGATTAGTTCTTCATCAATTATTTATTCCTTTAATAATCCATACCACAAACACAATTTTCCATTTTTGCTTAGCAGTAAAGTATCATCCAATATTACATTCATAATCTGACAAGTCAGTCATCCTGACAATATTAACATTATACAAGTAAGTTTAACTCAAGTTGCATATTCTGGTCATTAGAAAAACAAACTGATGCCACTAGCCCATTACTGGGTAACTAGTTCTTCTGCCCATCTTATTCTGTAATTTTTAATCAATATCCAACTCTTCAAGGTCGAATGAATAATCCTATCAAAATGCTAATCCCCCATTTCATTAATATTTTTAATTATTCCCTATCAAAAATACCATTATAATACCTCTCGTTCAAAACTTGAAAAGGAATGCCAACACTAATGAATTTTCATTAGTGTCATTAGTCACCTATATCAGAATATCAGGACTGACTAATCAAATTCATAGTAAATATTAAAATCAATGTCGTAGATTGGTGTCATTAACTATTTCTATCTTGAAATAGCTAGCCAATTAGATTTTTCTTTCTATAATACCTTGGAATATTTTTGAAAATGTTGATGTCAAGATTCTTGACATTATTGGCTTTCACTTTAGGAATAGCTAATCAAGTTTCGTGTGATTGCCGATATTGACACCACTGGTTGATATCATTAACTATTCTCACCTAAATAATTAATCAAGTTCAGTAAGCCTCATTTTTAGTGATGATTATACCAATGTTAGTAAACTTTACTAACATCATTAGCCTTTGCATTCAGACCAGCTAATTAAGTTTTGTGTGATTGCCGATATCGACACCACTAGTCTATATCATTAACTATTCTCACCTAAATAATTAATCAAACTCAATATCCCTTATTTTTAGTGATGATTATACTGATGTTAGTAAATTTTACTAACATCATTAGCCTTTGCATTCAGACCAGCTAATCAAGTTTCGCGTGATTGCCGATATCGACACATCTAGTCGATATCATTAACTATTCTCACTTGAATAGTTAATCAAGTTCACTATCCCTCATTTTCAAAGATGATTATGCCGATGTTAGTCAACCTTATTCACATTATTAGTCTCCTCATTCAAACCGACTAATCAAGTTTCGTGTGATTGCTGATATCGACACCACCGGTCGATATCATTAACTATTCTCATCTGAATAGTTAATCAAGTTCAGTATCCCTCATTTTCAGGGATAATTATGCCAATATTAGTAAACCTTACTAATATCATTAGCCTTTTTATTTAGGACTGGCTAATCAAGTTTGAGGAACGATCATCAATGAAGTCTAATAATGTAATTCATATTCTTCACCCAATCAAGAACTAAAATCTATTTTAATTTCTTGTTTATTTAACTTTATCCTTTCTCTTGTAGTTTCACCCATAGATGCAAAGACTAAAAATTTAATAAGTTAATAAATTGACGCTATATAAAAATGATAGGTATAAAACACCTACCAGGTGCAGAAACTCAACTCAGACTCAAGCTCCCTTATTATTCTTGTGCCCCTCCTATAGTCCCTTCTTAATCTCCTATTATACGAGCTATTGAGAAGTTGAGTGAATATTTCTTCTACCTTTCAATATAATATCTTGAATCAATATTTGAATCTTCCTGATTTATTTATAAACTCAAAAAATCAAATACTTTTGTAAACAATTTCCATGGATGTATTTCATTTTCTTGTCATTTAAATTCATTTACCTTAAAATTTATTTACACTAACATTAAACGGCCAATTAATTGAATTCTTTATCAATGATTTTCAATGTCTAAAGGACATGACTTTCTATTACCAATATTTTTTTAATGTCCTAAGATATTTAACCTATCACCAAACTATTTAATTTAACTTAAATTCTAGCAATGACTACACATGCCAAATTATTTTTTTCTCAAAGCATACTCAAAATCATCCCTTATATTATAATTCAATTTACAACATCCCTTGCCATGATTTCTCATTCATTTCTTAATCAAAACATGTAATTTACCAAACATTCTAGTGCCTATTTAACTAACATGGCCAACCATAATAGAGGTTAATTTTTTCCAAAGTTAGTTTTAATTCATCTGAACCTACTTTTCCATATCATGTTTTCCATTCTAACACAACCAAACCAAATTATTAATCCACTACTATTTTTTATAGAATTTAACTATACCATCAATTATCAACAAATTAAACATGACTCAAACATAACATAAAAATTCTCAAGCACTTCCATCATCACTAAACCCATTACAATTATCCGTAGTTTCAAAACATACTTTTTATGCTAAACATCATATTCTCATTCAATATTTCTCAAACCAAACTTAAAACATCATTCTGTAAATTTAGAATTTAATAAATCCAAATGGTGTAATTATACATCATCATCATTAGAATAACATATCCAAAATTAACATACATCCAACGGTTAAATATTCCTATATCAGAACAATAGTGAACTGACCTAAAAATTAGAGACCTACTATTCAGGAAGTATAATTTTTGGTAACATTGTTTATTTCTAATATTAATCATTCAAAATTTATATAATCTGGACAATCAACATATCCAAAATTTAGACCAATCCAACAATGAAAAGATGATATAATAGCCGATGAACGCGGTTGTCTTGAAGGGTGATTTTCCAGAAATGTTCCTCCAACAATAGCCCACAAAGGAAGTTTAATACTGACAATCCCTCCAGTCACAATCTAGGTGACATTAAGCATAATAACATATCCAAAAAAAAAAAAAAACTTAATCAAATGGTGGAAAACCAAGATATAGCTGCCGAAGTTTTGGCCTAATTGCCATCCTAAAACCCATAGTTTCAAATCAACTTATTCCTTCTATTTTTCTGCAAATCAAGTCATCATCATGCAATTAATCTTAAAATTCACAAGAACAATTATTCTCCCAAAAAATTTACATGAACCCTAGAATTTCAAATTTAGAGGTTTTTTTCTCCTCATGTAAGAACAAGAGAGGAAAAAAAATTTACTAAAAAGTATATTGCTTACCTTTGCTACTTTACCTTATTTCAATGAATTCTTGAAAAAATCTACAAAACTCATGTCTCCTCTTTAAAATTCCAACTCCCACTATTTGTTTTTGCCAAGCTTTATAACTCTCTAATTATAGTTACTTGATTTGTTTTCTTGGATATAATCCTCCTAAGAATACTTTCTTTTGATTTAGCTTGGAGAAATGGAGAGGAGATGAAGAAAATGGAAGAAAAATTGCCCCCCTCCTATTTTTTCCTTTTACAGAGGACGTGAGCTGTGTTTAAAGGAGGAGAGGAGAATATTGTTTTATATAAAATTACCAAAATACTCTTATTAATGCCCCTTGTGTCATCTTTTCAATTTATTCTATTTTGAATACTCTCTTAAAATCTTTTCAAACTCAAATTGACATCAAATTTTAACCTAAGATAACCCAATAACTCTGAAGATTCCTTATAAAATTTCAGTTCAATCCAATGGTTAGATTAAGATATATTATTAATATCGTAAAACTAGAGAATCAGTATTTTTTATGCTAAAATCTGAATTTCATACATTACTTCATTTACTTAGATTCTCATGACATTTCCTCTTAATTTATACTCAATAAATTCAATATTATTATATTTATCACTAATTTATCAAAATAATTTTTTTTTATTAGGGTTTACATATCTTCTCGTTTTTCTTATTTTTTTATCCAATAAAACTCGTCACTAGTTTCACCAACATTATAAGTTTTAAAACTATAAATTGTGACTCTCATTTTTTTGACAATAATCATCGAATATTTACACTTAAGTTACTATGTAAATTTGAGAATGATATATATATATTGATTTCAAAAGTAAAAAATTAAACATTAATTGATTTTTCAGTTTATACCAACAGAATTATTCTTTCCCTAAAATTGAAAAACAAAATTAAAGTGATAAAAAGGGTCAGAACCTAGCTACTTACTCGTAACTTCTAAACAGTATTACTGCATTTTGCTTCTTCTTTTTTCTTTTTCTTTTTTTTTTAGAAAAAAGATTACTGCATTTTGTTATTGCCGCATATATATTCGGTCTCTTACCATAAAGATTCACAGATACCAAGCAAAATGAATACATTGAACCAATTATATAAAAACAAGAACTTGGATCCTCCTCCACTATATATAAAGGATGGAATATGTTTTCATGTAGATGCGGCTAGCGTGGTTTTAACGCCTATCCAACCTCCTGGAGCATAAACATTCACCAAGTCTTTAAAGTGAGATATCAGTCTGTTTTCCTTCTTTTTTCTTGATAGGAAGATACTTTCTCTGAGAAGAGATACCTACTTCCCTGCTTACACCATATCTGGTATTCCACCCAAAGGGGGAAAGCACAAAATTCCAACTCCCCAAAAATGGCATGAGTGGGGTATATGCCAAAGCCATCCAATCCCTTCATTTTCCCCTCTCTTTCCTCCGTTAATCTTAGGTTTCGAGCCTCAAAGCAATTGAAAAAACTACTTCAAACAATAATGCTGTTGAGTTAGCTAGCATAGAAAATAGAGTTGGACATCGATGTACCAGTTGTTTTAGATTTTTTCCAAATAAACCCAATCCCATATTACAGATGAGGAAAGCATTATCTGGGATGTTGACACGTACTATAGGATCTTTTTTTATTTGTTCTTGTTCATGAATAATTTAAAAATATTGTTTTGACCACCCCATCTTAATAGTTGTATGTTGACAGGTGATGGGATTGGGAACGGGAAGTAGTAATAATATTGGTGATAAGGGTAAGAGATTTCTGTTGAGGGATATTGCTTTAAATCTCTACTTTCCTCTACCCCTCCATGTTTCTTGGCAAGTTCCAAATGGAGGATGATAATTCCTGCTGTTAAAGCCAAAATATTCTGTCTTTATATCTTTTTGGAAACTTGTGGGCAAGGGAAGATGCTAGCTAGGAGGATAATTATTGTAGTTGAATAGTAATATAACTTATTTATTTCTTATCCTTTACTAATTGGTTTCCGAGAGTAAAACTGACGGTTCCTATTAAAAAAATAAAGAAAGAATAAAGCTGATGACTTATATAGTTAGTTTGAATTGGACCAGCACCAGATTAAATTCACATATATAAATTTTACAACTTGGAAGAAGAAATGAACAATCACCTCCCTGATGGGTCATTCTCAGAACATTATCCAGTTCATCACAGCATTAAATATACATTTATTGAAATTCTGGATCAATTTCAGCCCTAATAAGTTGTCATTGGACCACACTGTGGTCCAAAGTCTGATTTTTATTATTATTATTATTATTATTATTTCCTTCTTCCCATCCTGACTGGGAAGTGGCTTTGTATAAACCAAGTGTAACTGCAATACCAATCTGAATTTAGCTTGATAAAGATTCACTCTCCAACAAAAGGAGATAAAGATGATTCGTTCTTAGATTTTACCTTTAAGATACTTAAAAAAAAAAGGGAAAAAAAAGACAAAAACTACATTACTGCTACTATTGTGAGTTAAGTGACTTTGGAGTTAAGCGCGGATTACATCAAGGTGCTTCACATTCACTCTTTCTATTTGATATAGCAGCAAATTAAGAGATGTCAAACTTATTTAAAAGAGCATCCACATCAGTTATGTCGAGGGTATTGATTATGGAAAAAGAAATAATCTCACTTAAATGCAATACCTAGATGATACTCTCATTTTTGTTCCAAATGACTACAAATCCCTAATCCATTTAAACAGGATTTCGAGATGGTTTGAGCTAGCATTGAGGTTGCAAGTAAACTTCTACAAAAGTTCTTTGATAGAAATAAACATGGGTGATGGATTTACAACCAGTATGGCAAGTGCAAACTTTCGTAGATGGGATACACTTCTTGTCAGGTATCTAGGCCTTTCCTTGGAAGCCAACCCCAAAACAATAACAACCTAGAAACTAGTGATTTCTCAAGTCTGTGCAAGACTAGGATTGTAAGAGAGTAAGGTTATTGAGCATGGTTGGTCGTCTTCGTGCATGTTTGATTAAAACTATGTTAAACTCACCATCTATATATTATATATCCATCTTTCTTATGCCAAGGGTGTAGTTCAAATGATAACTTCCATCCAAAGAATATTTCTATGGGTTGGAGTCTCTAATGCAAAGAAAATTTATAAGGTATCAAGAAGTGTAGTTGTGAGAGAAAAAAGAATAGGAGGCTTGGGTGTGGAAGCTTTGTTGTTTAAATGGTTAGAGAGACTATAAGATCAAAATAAGAGAGGATGGAATGGCTTTATAAACAAGAAATATGAGCCTACGTATACAAATGGATTTCTAGTTTCCACCTACCATTATCAGCCACCTGGAATGGTATATGTTCCATTAATTATAATAATTTAATTTCAACAACTTTGACAAATAGTTGTCAGTACATAGTGAAAAGGAGGAAAGATATTTATTTTGAACAAATTGCTGGTCAACAAATGGCGTTCGAAGACAACTATTTTCTCAACTGTATTCTCTCACAAACTATGCCAATATAAAGGATAACAAATAAGAGTGAATTGACAAATTGCTTGATTGTGGGAAAAGAATTGAAATTATTATTTTTGTTATTATTATTGCTCCTATGTTATTAGTAATATAGTGGATTATTTTTTCCCACTCCTTAGGAAAGCTGCACATGAAAGAAGCAGGTTGAATATTACACAACCATTGTTATTACTCGTGTCTTGGGACGGACTTCTCTTTAAAGTGATGGCTTTAGATATTTTGACATTTTGCCCTACAAAGACTAATTTGTCCACATCTACTTTAGTTATCTGCGTTCAAGCCACTTGATAAGTTCAAAGACATGTACACATCTCCAGTTCCATTGTAGTGGGTCACACTATATTGACATGATGAGTAAATAAGATATGAATCATAACAACTTGCCTAAATGATCTAAGCTTTTACAGCCATACCATGCGGATTTTGACCTGTAAATAATCTTTTAAGATTTGCAGAAAATCCCAGCGCACATGGTATCTCAAAATAAAGCTGTGTAAAATCAGTGCATGTGAAAGTAGTTAGGTAGATAGATATCGCAGTACAATGATATTCTGAATCATTCAACCCATGTACTCGTTAACTACACTATTTGCTATGCACTAATTCTGATTTAATTTATATTTTTCTTGCAATTATGGGATGGTGATGATCAACTTTTTGTTCTTAAGATAAAAATGGAATCCGAGTGTTGATTCTGATCTCATCTTATCCATGTATATATAGCCAGGTAGGTCTAAAATGAAGTGCCATTAGGGTTTTCTTCCTCTTATAATTATAACATAAGTACGATTAGGGTTGTTAGGAGGTTAGCATGGCTTGTCGTATCAAATGTTGAGCTCGTGAGAGACGGTTACTTGAATAGAGTACAAGAGACAGGCAGTCTATCTACCCTTGTAATTCTTCCAGTGGGCATGGTCCCTTCTCTTCCTATAAATTGAGGCTACTGGTGGTCTATGATAGGTCATCCCCAAAGCTCTCTCTCTCTCTCACACACACACTCACACACACTCCCTCTAGACCATTATGCACCTTTCCTTTTAAAGAAACTTTCTTTATGAATATTATAATCTCTTCTTATCAATTCTATTTTCATCTATTCGGAGGTAAAATCAAATTATAAATATATAAAAAAGGAGTTCAGAAATCAGAATCCAATAGAATTGGGACTTGTGTGGAGAAGAGGCGCTTGTGATGTTGTTGACAGAAGATAGAGAGCACAGATGATGTTTTGCAGTAGACTCTGCATCTCACTCCTTTGTGCTCTCTATGCTTCTGCCATCACCTTCAGCCCCGACCCCCAGTCCTCCCCCCTCCCCCCCCTCCTCCTAGTCTTCCTTTATTTCTTTGCTTGGTAGTTTTATAGATTTTGTTTTGTTTCATACTATATTTCGTTGATATTTTCTCTAGTTTGCAGCTTGGAAATCCGCAGGAGTAACGCAAGTGATACAGATCATGGAAAGGGTTCTTGACAATGTTCGAAGTAATTTCTCAGGGTAAGCACAATTGCTAGGGACAACTAATAAATAGACCATAAAAGAGGTATTTCTCATTTCTTTCATCCATTTTTTTTTCTCCTCGTTTTTACTTCGATAAAGAAATTTCTTAAATCATCTTCGTCAAGGGAATTAGCTTGTTTAGGCATGTGCACTCAGCCTTTGTGTTTGTTTTTACACTTTGCTGTACAGATGCAAGTCAATGTTATATTGGGCTTTGGTTCATTATCTATTACAAACAATCTCTTGCTGTATAAATCATTATGACAATTCTATATATAATTTAATTATTTTTAATTTTCATAATGAGATCTCTGATGTTATAATTAAAGTGATTCCTAAATTATTGACATGTGTTCAATAGCTAGGCACCACGTACTAGCTTTGTGGAAGAAGGGCCATCCAAATTATTGGTGGTTTTCTTTCTTCTTCTTTTTTTTTTTGGGATATTAATTGTTTTTCGTCAAGGAATGTATAAGAACCCAGAACAAAAGATATTAATTCCTGCGAAAACGGCACAAATTGGGCTGAAGCTTTTGGTAAGTGAGTTTGATATAAATTGGTTTGATCTTCAACCTCAAATTTTCTTTCTTGCTTAGAACTTGAATCAGTTTTTTCACTAAAGTTTTCGACCGGAGGAATCTGATCACTAATCTATATAAGACTGTGACCGGATCCCTTCTTACATGCTATTGATGTTACATATTTACACTTAAATCTGTTAAATTAATTCTATTTATCAGGAGTATGAGTAAGCCTAAGAGCATGATTCTAAATAGTTAATATTCTACATATTGATATTAGTTAACTTTATTTTATTTGTGATTCTTATAGTATGATATATTTTTTTTTTATTAACGTGGGTGTTTTTATCAAATTATATGCATCTTAATTAATTTTATGGATCCTAAATTTAACAATTATGTTACTAATTTTTAGATTTATAAGATTTAAACTAATAATTTTAAAAAAATAAATCTAAAATCTAACTAGTTGAATTATACCCATTAAAATTTGGTATGGCATATTCTTGATAAGGTTCTAGAAACTCATTTTTAACTTTCAGTTAAGCTAGCTAGTAATATAATTTTATAAAAAAATTTATTTGTTAAAAACTTTACTCTATTTTTTATTTTATTTTTTATAAATGGGGGAATACTTATCATAAATTGTAGAAGATGTTCAACAATTTAGCAACGTTAATTATTCAATAAATCAAGTTTGTGTACTTTGGTTTGAATATTTCATTATGGTTTACTGATTGCAGACCTTCCACTAAATTTTCTTTGATTTCTGTTCAATCTTTTGGCAGTCAAATTTACTGATAATGGAAGATGCCTATCCAAGTTCTTATTTTGCAAGCAATATGAAAATGTTTCACAAATTTTCTTCATTATTTTCTTTAGACACCCCCAAGATTATTGAAGAAGAAGAGAAGAATCAAGTGGGGGGAGAGACTATTGATCGAGCCTTCACAGTAAGCCGACAATATAGACCGGAAAATGTGTCTTCTTGCTTTCATTCTGAATTAAATGAAAAATTAATTAATTATTATTATTAATTATTTTCGAAACAAAATTTGGTTAAAAAAGAAGGCTCAATTTTCTCATATCTTAATTAAGTGTCGGAATAAATAAGAAATACAAGACATGAAATCTAGTGTTAATATTTTTTGCTGTCTTTGTGCATTTAAATTAACAAAATGGGTTGCGTGAGTGTATATTGTCATTCTGTACAAACATATATCTGATCTCAATAAAATAATAGATACACCAATCATCATGCTGTAGGAGCACACAAAAGCTTATAACTAAGTTACGGTTGCCTACAAATGAATTATTCTAATGTGAGGTTATATTGTCGTTAAATTAAAATAACACAAATCGTTCATATTTCATTCGTCAAGAGTAATATATAGTTATATATCTATTAAATTGAAATATAATAATAAATTCTTATTATAATGGTTTCCTTAATTATAACATAGATACCCTATCTTTTAAGTTTTAATCTTCATTATTTTTTTTATATCATAGGCATATTTTGGACACGATTTAAGGATGAACGACCACTTTCAAGAGCCAAACTAGAAGGGAAAGCTCACCAACTCAAAATTACTAGTTAATTGCATATTTATATTTAGATTGAAAAATAAAAATGGTATGATTTGAACTAGAAATCAATGATTTCTATCTAATTATTGTCTGTTAAGCTATTATTAGCTCACTTTCATTTCATTATTTTTAATATTGTATTGTTTGATCAAAATTATATTTGTGTATTGAATTTAAAAATATTACAATTTGCATTTAAAACTTTGATGGGCACCAAATAATTTATATACTTGACGTCTTATAGTGTTAAAAAACAATCATAAAAAATTATATGATTATTTGCATGATTGTAATTATATTTCATTAACGAATAAAGATTCCTTTGCAATGTTAAAAATATAAATTACTAAATTGTCAGTAAGTTCTTTTAAAAAAAATCCTTGAACCCCTTTCTCCTCTGCCCTAGCCACCCATTTCTCTCTGTCTCAGCCACCCTATTTCTTGAACTTGAACAACCTCTGCACAATAGTTTACATTCGCAAATCAGGGGAAAAAACAAAAACTGTCAAGTGCTATTTTATCTCCCCAGTGGAACTCAATGCTTTGAGATCATGCCTTGAGTTAAATAGGAGAAACCATAATCCTTTTTGTTTTGCATTGAATTTCCAGATGAAACTGGAGCTGCTGATTGAGTTTTACTGGCTCGAGTGGTTGTTCCACCATTAGCAGGGGCAACTTGTCCCATGTCATAAAAGCTGGAAAAAACAATTGGTAGGAATTTGGGTACGGAATATAATGCAAAAACTAGACAGAACATGAAAATTTATGCCACCCTCTTCTCTTATACAAATGCAAAAATCAATCACCACCACATAAAACCACATAGAAATTATCTTAGTTAGAAACCTCTCTACTTCAAAATCAAAACTCAAGCCTCTCCTCTTTATTTTCTTGCTCAATCACTTTTAACACCATTGAAACCCATAATTCCTATTGTAATTTGTATACCTAAAACTCATAAAAACCTATTTTCAAATTTTTTTTCTCCTCAAAACCCATTAATCCTAACCCATCAAAGCACTAAGCTTTCATGATTTTCAAGACTCAACATAATATCCATTTCACTGGAGTCTCCAAATTCTCCTAAAAGGGGTTTTATTATTCACCCTGATAACCAAAACTTAAAACTTAATTTAGCTAAAATGTATCCAACCCCATAAAGAAAATAGCTTTTCTTTCTTTATTCTCTTTTATATTTCTAATAGTAAATTAAACACAACTTCCAACAAGAATCTATAGACTAGAGAAACCAAATTAATAAAAAAATGAAAAACACCAACCTCCCATTCTCCTAAAAAAAAAAAACTCAAATGAAAAAACCATTTCACAAATTAATTTTGAGGCTAAACAACTGATCTAGATTTGAACGAAGAGAGCTATCTTTCTCTTACTGTTTGATTTAAAAGGAAACAAGAAAAATTAAAAAATTAAATAAATAGAAATACAGATAAAACATTTGAGCAATGTAGATAAGAAATATATAATAGTAGTAGTAGTAAACTAAGATGAGAAATGGATTTCAATCTATAATTTTTAATCAATTTATGTTAATTATAATATATACAAGGTAATTTGGTTATTTTTTTAGATTTGAAATTTTTTTACTCAAGATACATACTGTAATTTTTTAAAACTCATAAAAAAATGTAATTTTAACTAAATTATAGGATGTTAGCGGTAAGTTTTTCAAAAAAAAAATAGAATATCTAAAAAATCTTCTCTTTTCTATGATATGATTGAAAATGAATTCCTTCGAAGCATTGAGAGATGGTGCCATCTAATTGAACCAAGGTTACACCTTTAAAAGTTTCATTTCATTTTCGCCCATCTAGTTAAATACATCAATTGAATCTGACTCCGACACTCATGCCCTAAAGACACCAAAAGGAGATGAAAAGGTGCATAAAGAATGAAACCATAGGCAAAGTCTTGGCTATTGGACTGAACCCAATTTCAAACCACTAAAAAGATCCACATCAGAACAAAAATGTTCATCAAAAGCTTTCACATACAATGTAACACGATAAAACTATAGAGAGAAAATATCATCTCAAACCGGCATCTTACCATTAATCGCCGCAATTATTCCTCACAGGTCAAAGTGACCAAAAGAAGGCAGCAAAGAATATCAAGCACAAGCCTTTCCTTGCATCTTTTCTTTGGCACTACTGAAATAGAGAATCCACCATATCTTTCATGACTCAGTTATGACACTTCCATCAATCCATATTCCTCAACTCAATCCATACATATTCAAGTACATGATCACTTTATTCATAATGGTCGCTAATTTCTCAGCCAATCTACTAAGTTGATTACTACACTTAGTTGTGTGTGCGTGTGTCTGTTACATTTGTGTGCGCCTCCTTGATTCTTCTTTCTCACCGAAAGTCTATGTTGTTATACCTCTAATCAAGCTATCAAAATTTTGAATCTCTTTACCTTCATTCTCTCTAATAAATTAATAAAATTAATCACAAAATTATTTATAGATATATATAAGTTTTAAGTTTACAATGCTTTTATTTATAGAGGTGTGTTAAATAGTAATACAAAATTATTTGTATTTTACCCATCAGCTTGAGATTTTAGGTTAAAATTACCCTTTTAACATTATTTTTCATAAAAATCAATCACATAAAGTATTATTAGTTAATTTCTTGAAAAATATTTTTAGATACTAAAATTATGTAAAATATTTTGTGGAGCTGAAAATATTTCAAACACAATAATTCAATCATGTTATCATTCAAAAGTCTCAATCAATATTCTCTAATCTCAATAAAAAAATCTCAATATAACTTATAGTTTTAATTATAAAAAATATATCCGTATTTTATGCAGAAGGATACTTGCTTTGTTTCAAAGGCAATGTCCGTTTAACATATTATCTATTTTTCTTTCATTTTTTTAGACCAAAATTAGAAAAAAATACACATGAACTTTAAAAGAACAATAATATCACAAAAAACTTTCCTCTTAAATTATGCAAATTAAAGCTCATGACCTTTCAATTCTTCTTTTTAATAAGACAATTGGATACTTTTTTTTTAGCTTTTTTTTTCTTTTAATGTTTTGACATGAAACATATATATATATATATATATATATATATATATATATTTTTCCATTAAATCACTTTCATTGTATTAGCAGGATCACGGGATGCTAATAATGGAGGTGCTAATTGATGCTGCTCAAGGTAATTAATTAGCCGTTGATGGAAGTGGTTGAAGCTGCCGATAAAAATTGAATGTTATAGTGGCCGTGACAAATGTTGGCAGTGATTGATCAACCACAGAGGTCTACAATTACGAATGAATTTTCATAAAGAAAATTTCAATAAATGAACACTTAAAAAAAAGGCAATAATTAATGGGTAACTTTTACGTTTAAGAAGAAAATGATTGTACAAATTTATATATTTATAAATTTTTAAAAATTAAAATCAAGAAATAATATTCAATGTTATACACAGAGTCGTTTCTTACAATATTTCTTTTTTGTTTAACATATTTTAATTTTTTAAAGAAAACATAAACGAAATCCATTTTATTTGAATGTTTTATTTAAAAAATATTTTTTGTTTGACTTCTCAATAATCAGTTGTCCGTCGGTTTATCATTTTTTTTAAATCAAACAAATTTTAATAGCATGTTTAAAATAAAATTATGTGTACATAAACTTAAATTAAAATTTACTTATAATTTCGATTTAATTAATAATTTATTGCAATTTTTATATTTTTATTTTTAAAAATTTTCAAAACCATTTAAAGAACTCAGTATATATCTTTTTGGTGTATGCGCGCGTGTGCAACTTGTGTTGATCATTAGCATTAAAAAAGAAAAGTATACCATTTTTACTCTAGGGTTTTTTTCCCCCCGACAATTCCTGGGACTTCTTGGAGCATGGATGGGGCCGCCTGTAATGCCATTCGTCAACTAAAGAGGCAGTCATATCTCATTGGCTAAGATAAAGATCGACGTTATCTTCGAAAGGAAATTATACCAAAGGGGAAAGATTCCCCTAAGATGGCAGAACTTTCTGCCAATTTCTCCAGTCAGAGAGAGAGAGAGAGAGAGTCCAACCTTTTCCCATTTCATCTAAAGTTGGCCGCTGCAGTGTGATATGAAAGATGAGAGGATAAAACAAATCAAGTGCCCACCAATGCCGTATCACTTTGTACCGTTGCTTGCATCTATACCTCTACATGGTTAGGAAAAAAAGAGGTTTATATGATCAAATATGTTGAACTCTTTTTTATTTCTTTGAACCCAACTTGAACTCTTTTGGGTGCAAAGGCATTTAATTATTGTATATGTAAACAAATTATCAAAAAGAAATCATTTGGGTAATATAAATTGAATCAAAAGCATAGCTATAATTATAACTAGATTTTAATTTTGTTAATTTGCAAAGAAATCTTGTAATATATATTAATATAGTTATTAAACTTAATTTAAAAAGTTAATCCAGAATTAGGTTGATCTAATATCTAAAATGATTTAAATAAAATAAATAGAAATTGGTTGATTCGTGATTTAGATAATATAAAACTTAGTTAAAATTTTATTTGTTAAATATTTTTTTTTTAATAGGCATTAATTTGTTGTTGAAATCTTGCATTTTGGTGGACATAATATTTTACAGTCAACAAGGGTTATTTTTTATAGAGTAGCCGGCAGGATTGATGTATACATTTAATTATAACTCATTGTCCTCATGAACCGCTATCTAGACCTCTATCTGGAGCAATAATAAACGTAAATATTCCTATTGACAAGTACTTGCAAATTATCAATTATCATTATTTTTCACTTCGTTTGAAAACCCATTTTCTTATAGAATATTAAATATGACAGAATATATAATGGGTCAAAACATATATATAATGCAACAAAATAATGCAGCATTAAAACCCAAGAAAAAACAATTCCTTATATTTTATA
Organism: Populus pruinosa; assembly: GCA_026413675.1. Classification (NCBI taxonomy): domain Eukaryota; kingdom Viridiplantae; phylum Streptophyta; class Magnoliopsida; order Malpighiales; family Salicaceae; genus Populus; species Populus pruinosa. The sequence continues at coordinate 8,389,330 of JANKMR010000020.1, forward strand.
TATATGTGGATCTGTGTATATAGCAGAATAAATTAAAAATTTTGTGAGGACAAAAATGATTTCTATTTAGTTGTATTTCCACCATATCTTTCATTTAAAAAAAAAATGAATGGTATACTTATAATAAAAATTAATAATTTATAACATATATAATCTATATTAACATGAATTATTTTTTAATTTTTTATATAAAATATTAAAATTTTATTTTTTTATAAAAAAAATCAGATTAATTTGAATTAACATGAGCCAACCCGTGTAAGCAAATCTGATAACTATGTACATTCCTTCAACAAAACAATATGCTGTAAAAATGGTAGCTCATTCTGGACTTTGTTTGCAGAAAATATTCGATAGCATTCAATAGAGGTAAGGCCAGCTAGCTAGCTAGCTGTTTTAACGATTAGAAGCAGCAAGTTATTATACAGAGCTGTAGCCAACATACACTGTGGATCAAAAACCAATCACGTTACTCTGACAATCAATATATATATATATATATATATATATATAGCAGTGAGATTCACAACAACCAATTAGATAATTTTGATTCATAGTTTGAGGGGCTGTTTGGAGTTGAAATCGAAGAGGATAAACATACATACACACACACTTATTAGTGGTCCACTTGAGAATGGTTTCTTTAGTGCTTTTTTTTTTTCGAAACTAACTCCAAAAAGCTGTAAATCTCTTAAACTTGTTTCGCTAATCTTTTCTAAAGATAAAACCAAAAGCTATATAATTAAACATTTATGACTTTTCTACATTATTTTATCCAAACAAGTCTTCATAACATGTATTACTTATTCACGATTACAACTTGAATATTTCCATGGTCTCGTTTAGGAAGAAGGTGACGATTGCATTTTATGTACCTTGATTTCCTTGTTTAATCAATATAGGGTTTGATGTTTCGATAAAAAAAAAAAAATCATATTTAGTATTAGGATGGGTTATGCTATTTATTTTTTATATTTTTTTATTATTTTATCTGTTCATATCAAAATAAATTTTAACAATTTAAATATATATATATATAACCTTTACAAAACACAGCAATAGCTCAATCATCCCTTAATTCTCCTTCTGTCAACAACAAGACAATTGGAGCATTCTTTTAGCTGGAATAGCTCCTTTTGGCTAGTGGTTAGCATAACTCGATGGCTCCTTTTGGCTAGTGGTAAGCATAACTCGATGGCCCACCATCATGTGCGTGTCCTTGCGAGGTGTGCTGGGCAGCGTGCAAGTATCGGATGAGGGGGCAACGGATCCTCATAAATTTCCAAGAGACTTTAATCCCTAACCTTTAGGTATATTTTCATATTAGACCCTTACACTTCTTACTAGACCTCTATAATTTCAATATAATTAATTCATAATATTCCCTTAAGCCGAGACCCCTGCCCTCGCGTGACTGACACTTAGGCAGTGTTTGGGAAAGTGGTTCAACTTGTATTTTTAAAAAATTCAAAAAAAAAATTATTTTTTATTTTTATTAAAATTTAATATAATTTGTACGTTTTGGATTGTTTTGATGTGCTGATGTTAAAAATAAATTTTTAAAAATAAAAAAAATATCACTGGCATGCATTTCAGCACAAAAAATTATTTGAAAAGCAACCGCTACCACACTGCCAAACATACTATTAATCTTGATTTTTTCCAGTGTTTTGAAACCTGGCCCGACTCGGCAGGTTGACCCGGGACCCAGCCGACCAGGGGCTGGAACCGGGCCGGGTTAATAAAAAAAATAGGATAAGCCATGACCTGACGTGACTCGGCCGACCCGGCGGGTTGACTCGGCAAAACCTGGTTGTAACCCATTGACTTTTTTCTATTGAAACGACGCCATTTTAATTTTTTTAAAAATAAAAATTGACCCGGCCAACCCAGTTAAAACTCAGTGACCTGATCAAAATATGGAACCCGGGCTTTAAACCGGGCCGAGTTTAAAAACTTTGATTTTTTTTTTGATCATCCTGTTCGTTATCAGCACTAACTAGTCTTGGTGCTTGAGTTTCGCCACGGAGCCAAACTACCTTTTTTAAGGCAATATATATATTCAGCCATTGAAAGTGTTTTAAAAAAATACATTATTTGAATCATAAATTTGACTGATTATAATAAATTTACTTTAATTTCATTAAAAAAAAATAGAGAATGATAGTAAATGGATACACAACCCATTAAATACATAAGAATAAAACAAGATAAAAAATTGATATGGGTCAATCTAAATTAATATGACAAACTCATAATCTTAATAATTAAGATTGAGCCAACCTAAAATATCTTGTTAAACTTAAAATAGAAAAAGATATATTTATTCATGTTTAATTTAAAAATGATAAATAAACCATGTGAAAAGATTTGAATACTTTTAAAAGTTAGTGTTAAGCTTTTTGGGTGAAGGTGCAGCACAATCATTACATTGTTCCAATGAATAATGACAATAAATTTAAAGCTACAGTATTTTTCTAATGCCAATTACGTTTTGTTAGTATTAAAGTATAAAATTTACACTTTATTTTCAATTTTATTTATTTTAAAAATACATATATTACAAAAACTTAAAGGTTATGGCCAAACAACAATAAAAATTTACTATTTTACTGTGAATTGGAATAATAAAATTATAGTTTTTGCTTAATAAAAAAATAAAATGAATTGTCCATGGAGAGTAAAATGGTATTTTTATAGGGTCCATTTATCATTTTATATTTGTTAAAAAACACCTTAATCTTTTCTCAATTTTTTTGCATAATGAAATTACTTAAATATTCATAAATAAAAAACACTTATTCATGCCTAAGGCATTTTTGATTTTATACTTTTTAGGTGCATTAAAATGACCCAATTATGAATATAATCACAATTATCAAGGCATGGCTTCCAGAGCTTTTATGTAATTTCATAAAGATTTTTTCATTGTAATTATATAGTTACAGGGCAATGTGACAATTTAATAAATAAAATATAAAAATATAAAAAAACTGATGATTTATAAGTTGCACGCATTAATCAGTTTATCTATATTCAATTTAAAAATAATAAATAGACCTTGTGAAAAAATTTGAATACTCTTAAAAGTTAGTGTTAAGCTTTTTGGATGGAGGTGCAACAAAATCATTACATTGTTCCAATGAATAATATCAATGAATTTAAAGTTATAATATTTTTTCAATGCCAATTATATTTTGTTAGTATAAAAGTTTAAAATTTACACTTTATTTTCAATTTTTAATTTTATTTATCTTAAAAAATAAATATATTACAAAAACTTAAAAATGTTATGGCCAAACAACAATATAAATTTACTGTTTTACTGTGAATTGAAATAATAAAACTATAATTTTTTCCTTGATGAAAAAATAAAATGAATTGTCCATGGAGAGTAAAATGGTCTTTTCATGGGGTTTATTTATCATTTTATATTTGTTAAAGGACACCTTAATCTTTTTTTAATTTTTTTGCACAGTGAAATTTCTTAAATATTCATTAAACAAAAAACACTTATTCATACCTAGGGAATTTTTGATTTTATACTTTTTAGGTGCATTTTAATGACCCAATTGTGAATATAATCACAATTATCAAGGCATGGCTTCCAAAGCTTTTATGTAATTTCATAAAGATTTTTTCATTGTAATTATATAGTTACAAGGCAATGTGACAATTTAAGAAATAAAATATAAAAATATAAAAAAGCTAATGATTCATAAATTGCAGGCGTTAATCATTTTGCTGCTTTCTAATTAGTCATGTGATGTATTTTGGTAATGAACTTTTTGATTGGTTGTGTGATTTACTTTGGTAATGAAAACCTTAGTGTTATTGAATTACTCGCATATCTTTTTTCTCAAGAGATAACACATGATGGCTTTTTCATGGCAGATTGTCACTAGTAAAGTTTTTTCTTTTCTCTTTTCTCTTTCAAAATTATCGTTGGCCATTAAAAAGTTTAGGGTAGTCCCTTTAATTGCATGTATTTGAGTGTTGGTCTTTATTTTTTTACTTGTAATTTTTATCTTTGATCTTCTTGTAATTTTTTATATATTTTTTTAATTTCATTCCTCAATATAAATTTATCGTGTGTTTTTTTTCAATTTTAGTCTTAATTCTTTTTATTTTTTACCCCTTTTGTAAAGTTTCAATTATTTTTCAATTTTATTATTTGATAAAAAAAATATAGTATTTTTTTAGTTTAATCCTGACACGACTAAAAGATTGATGTCTTCTCCCAAGTGCAGGAGTGTCGAAGTAATAAATAACCCGGCAAGACCAGGGTCGAACCACAAAGAAGTTAATTGTACAAATTATAAATAACAATAATACAATAACAATAACAATAACAACAACAACAATAATAATAATAATAATAACAGCAATAATAATAATAATAATAATAATAATAATAATAATAATAATAATAATAATAATAATAATAACAGTAGTAGTAGTAGTAGTAGTAGTAGTAATAAAGAAAAAGAAGAAGAAAATGATGACAACTTTGAGATGGAATATTAACGTAAAGATTTAACAACGATAACAATAAATGTCAAGGTTAGAGGATCCACTAATGGTATATCAAACAAGTATAGTATAAACTCTTATTAGTCAATTGGAAACCACACACAAAGGAGGTTCCAATTAGATTATAGATTGTTAACATGATTACATTAGTCATCTTATTCAATTAATGCTAATACTTGTAAATCTCGTCAAGCATTCATGATTATAACTTATGTTAACAACAAATCAAGTTCCTTTCATAGCTCAGGTGCCGGTTATACCATACAGTATGGGCTATGAAAGTGCCAAGCATTTGTTGTACCAAGTGTTATACAACATAAATTAAGATTAGTCATTTAACAAGCAAAGTATTAAAGAGTGAACAAGATAACAAATACAAAACATGTTAGTATCAAACATTAAAGTCCATATTGAGTTTACACTATACTTATTCTTACACCATTAGTGTAACCTTTTCACCTTGACATAATAAACTTAGCTAGACATAATAAAAGAAAAAAAATAAACAAAATAAGAACATAAATAAGATAAAAGTTAACAAAGTAAAGGAAAGGAAATGAAAGGCATAAACTTGATATTAATGAAAGCAAAGCATAAACATTACAAAAAATACAAAGAAAGAAAGCAAAAACATGATCTTGATCTAGAGACCAAGATGCCTAAATGCATGGAAAATGCCTCCTTTTATAGGCCAAAATTGGGAACTATTGATTTGATGACTAATTAATGAGTGGGTGACCAACTCTTGACTTCGTGACAATCCTTATCTTCTCTTGTCTGCCCAAAACGTCATTGATAATATCAAAATTGGAGCCACTTGAAAACATGAAAGTTATAGGAAATTATCTCAGATTTCTTATGTAAAACATTCAGCTTATTTGGACTTCTAGAACTCCAGATATGGGCCAAATACTGAACAGTGCTCGGGTTGAAAGACAGATTTGGGCTTCTTTGTTGTTGCTACAATTTGGACTTAAAAATGGCCTTTTTAGATCTTAGGCTCTATATGAAAGTTGTAGGCCTATGTCTTACCTTTCCATCCATATAAATTGGACCTACATCTAAGATCTACAACTCTAGATATGACCTAATTACTGAATAGTATTCAAGTGTGGACTACACCGGCATCTCTTTTCTAAGTTTGGTCATTTCTTTGCCCTTGCAATTTAAGTTCTTAAAGTTATCAATCAATCCTTTCATTTATGTGATAGGCCTACATTTGAAATGAACATTTACCACAAATTAAAGAAACCTTATATTATTAGATATATTATTATAAAACATGCTTTAGTTAAGGTGTTATTGATACTTCAAGTGCAAAATGATGATATAAAACCATGATAAACATACACTTTTAAGTACTAATCACACCTCCCAACCAGCTTATTACTAGTCCCTAGTAATCAAAATGTTAAAATAAAAAAACAATTTGTAAATTCCACAAAGCAAGGTATTCATCATTCAACTTCCATTAATCTATCCAGATAAACAAACTCATTAAATTTATATACCTGCTCAATACCTCCTAACACGATATTCATAAACCTTTCTTTTGTGCTCAATGTATTAATACATAATTATGGGGCTTTTCTTGGAAGAAAACAAAATTTTTGTTCTAATGTTTAAGGTTAACTTTCATGGGTTGAGATTATTATTTTTGCCTTTTTTTTCTTTTTTCTTTTTTTTTATATATACATATAACTTAAAACACCATGCATCTTTAACCCATGTAATGAGTTTTCGGCTAATGACTCCCAGACTAGTTGGTCTTAGGGCATTAGGTGTTGAGACACCCTTACGAGCTTAGTAACTCGGGTCACAGATACTGATATGTAGATAGTGCAATGTTTGATTCCTTTAAACTTTTCTCCTCAACCCATGTAGCAAGCGTTGGGCCAAGAGCTCCCAAGTCAGTTGACTTTAGGGTATTAGGTGTTAAAACACCCTTTCGGGCTTAATTACTTAGGTTAGGGAGGCTACGAAACCAAACTTATCTACATTTTTATTATCATCATTTCATTTTTTTTCTTTTTTCTTTTTTCTTTTTTTTTTCTTTTTTATTTTTAATTATATACTATCCATTTCCCTTAGTTGTGACCTTTAACAAAAGAATACAAATAATATAATAATCCAATATACAACCCACAATCATATGTTTAAAATGTGTGTGTGTGAATTAAGGTTTAATAATACATGTTAAATAAGTATATGAGCAGAATTAAATGATAATAATGTGAAAGTTTGTAAATCTGAATATTTCAAGAAGTATTATGATAAACCTTATTACGAATGGTTACTAAGATGTGTCTCAAGAGTCAAAAGAGCTCCTTTACTCTACCATCCTAGTAACAACAATTTTGCACATGCTTTATGACATGACTAAAAGGTTGATGTCTTCTCCCAAGTGCAGGAGTGTCGAAGTAATAAATAACCCGGCAAGACCGGGGTCGAACCACAGGGAGGTTAATTGTACAAATTATAGACAACAATTATAAGCAACAATAATAGCAATAATAACAACAACAATAACAACAACAACAATAGTAATAGTAATAATAATATTATTAATAGTAGTAGTAGTAGTAGTAGTAGTAGTAGTAGTAGTAGTAGTAGTAGTAATAGTAATAATAATATTATTAATAGTAGTAGTAGTAGTAGTAGTAGTAGTAGTAATAATAATAATAATAATAATAATAATAATAAAGAAAGAGAAGAAGAAGAAGATGATGATGATGAGAACTTAGAGATGAAATATTAATGTAAGGATTAAACAATAATAATAACAAATGTCAAGGTTAGAGGTTCCACTAATGGTATATCAAACAAGTATAGTATAAACTCTTATTATTGAATTGGAAACCACACACAAAGGAGGTTCCAATCAGATTATATATTGTTAACATGATTACATTAGTCATCTTATTCAATTAATGCTAATACTTGTAAATCTCGTCAAGCATTCATGATTATAACTTATGTTAACAACAAATCAAGTTTCTTTCATAGCTCAGGTGTCGGTTATACCATACATTATGGGCTATGAAAGTGCCAAGCATTTGTTGTACCAAGTGTTATACAACATAAATCAAGATTAGTCATTTAACAAGCAAAGTATTAAAGAGTGAACAAGATAACAAATATAAAACATGTTAGTATCAAACATTAAAGTCCATATTAAGTTTACACTATACTTATTCTTACACCATTAGTGTAACCTTTTCACCTTGACATAATTAACTTAGCTAGACATAATGAAGGAAAGAAAAATAGATAAACAAAATAAGAACATAAAAGCTAACTAAGTAAAGGAAAGGAAATGAAAAGCATAAACTTAATATTAATGAAAGCAAATCATAAATATTACAAAAAATACAAAGAGAGAAAGGAAGAGCATGATCTTGATCTGGAAACCAAGATGCCTAAATGAATGGCAAATGCCTCCTTTTATAGGCCAAAATTGGGAACTATTGATTTGATGACTAATTGATAAGTGGGTGGCCAACTTTTGACTTGGTGACAATCCTTATCTTCTCTTGTCTGCCCAAAACGTCATTGATAACGTCAAAATTGGAGTCAGCTGAAAACATGAAAGTTGTAGGCAATTGTCTCAGCTTTCTTGTGTAAAAAATTCAGCTCATTTGGACTTCTAGAACTCTAGATATGGCCAAAATACTGAACAGTGCTCGGGCTGGAAGACAGATTCGGGCTTCTTTGTTGTTGCTACCATTTGGACTTGATAATGGCCTTTTTAGATCTTGGGCTCCATATAAAAGTTGTAGGCCTATGTCTTACCTTTCCATCCATATAGATTGGACCTAAATCTGAGATCTGTAGCTCTAGATATGACCCAATTACCGAACAGTGTTCCGGTTTGGATTGCACCGACATCTCTTTTCTAAGTTTGGCCATCTCTTTATCCTTGCAATTTAAGTTCTTCAAGTCATCAATCAATCCTTTCATTTATGTGATAGGCCTGCATTAAAAATAGACATTTACCACAAATTATAGGTATCTTATATTATTAGATACATTATTATAAAACATATTTTAGTTAAGGAGTTATTGATACTTCAAGTGCAAAATGATGATATAAAACCATGATAAAAATGCACTTTTAAGTACTAATCACTTTATGAAATGGAAAATAATTTTTTTTTCAACTACTACCCTCTCCCCCCAACCAAAACGAGACATTGTCCTCAATGTTTAAAGGTAGAAAGATAGAGTATAGAAGATATCACCTGAAATAACGAACACTGTCAAACCTGAAACACACTAAAACAAATATAAGAAATAACAAAACACAATAATAAAACCAAAAGACACAAAGATTCATAAATGAAGGCTCAAATCCAATCTAGGCTTTTTATGGCTTTCCTTAGTTGACCAATTTATGCGACTCATGGAAGGATCAATTACAGGAATGAAAGATTGTAGTTGGTCAATCAATTGTTCAGCAGTAGCAGCAGAGATTATGATTTGTCATGTAGAAGATGTTAGAAATTCCTGTTCCACAGCATGATCAAGAAAAGACAACAACTTATAATAATAACCATTAACATTTAACAAACCTGTGGGTTTATGGTGAATGTACAGTTGGGCCCAAGAGGAAATATGAAAGATCTCTTCCAATGTGCCTAGACCACCTGGAAAAGCAATGAAGGCATCAACATGGTTAAACATTGCATTCATTCGAGCCGACATTGTGGAGACCTGAAGTTCCTCTCCAGTTGTTTTTCCAATGATGTCCCCATGTGCTAAAGCTTCGGGGACAACCCTCAAAACTTGACTACCTCCTAAAAATGCAGCTATTGACACACCTCTTATTAACCCCAGACTGCCTCCCCCATACACTAAATGAATCTTTCTTTCAGCTAGCACTTGACCAAGATGATTTGCTGATTCTAAAAACTCCTTTTCTTTCCTGGGACTAGATCCACCGAAAACACAAATATTTCTTATATGATGACTTGAGGAACTTGCCACTTCTACACACTTCTATATTTGATGAATGTATGGGTTGAGTAGAAATGAAAGGAAGAAAGAGAGGATTTTATAGATGAGAAATTAGAAAGGCAATCATACCACCTATATGTAGGCCAGCTGGAGTCTCACACACTCTCTCTCTCTCTCTCTCTTTATTTATTTATTTATTTATTTTTGAAAAAGCATGTGTATGTACAGGTAGTTGTGATTGTAGCTCACATCTTCTCTTGGTTTTACATCCAAGAACGGCTTAAACGCCTTCTATGGGTCGGGGATAGGCTTCCCATCCAGTTTTCTTAAAAATTGGCAAATAGGGTCTTTTTTAGTCAGATTCCCAAGACTAAGTCGATCATGTTCTTTATGAAAGTGGGGCCATAAATCATTAATTGCACGATGCTTATCTCAACTATGATGAGACTTAAGAGTCAATAGAAGATTATCTAAAGACTCTCTGTGTTTTGAAATAAACCCCATCTTTTGACAATTTTCATAGGTTTTGCGGGATGCATGTGATTCCTTGGATATGGTGGGCTAGTAAAATCCGCTTTGTAAGATTTCTACAGTCCTCTTTTTTAACGAGAAATGATCCCCACGCGCCTTAGAGTGATAAAATTTAATGAAATTACTTACCTCATTGTCAGGAATGAATTTTTGAAATATTTGATAAGGATAATAATTAAATAAGTAAGAGTCATCCCAATAAAATTTTGCACATTGCTCAAAAATTTTCTTTTGTCTTCGGTACTCTAGTGAGCTGGCAAAAATCTTGAAGCAAGAAAATTGATATTTTTAGCAAACCAAGGCATTGAACTAAGAGAAAGTAGAGATTTATCAGGAAAGTAATCATCGATTGGTGTGATGTCGGGTGTCGAATTTGTTGTCACTTTTGATAAAAGATCCGCATCAATATTTTCAGTGCCTTTTTCATCCTTGATTTCTTCCTAATTGGTCATGGCATGAGAAAATAGAAGTGCTGGAGGGGAATTAGTCTTTTCTTTACAATGTTCAGATTCAACCACTTCCTTACCCTTAGAGATTGACTCATCATCTTTCTCACAAGGTTCAAGAGTGTGTTTTTCAATAACCTTACCACTGCGAAGAGTAGTGACTGATTTAACTTGATCCATATGTTGGCTTCCAGAACTACTTACATTTGCATTGTATTACCCCTTAGGATTTTGTTGTGGTTAAGGTGGAGACTTACCTTTCTCTTGGAAACTGAGAGCAGATGTCAATTTTGTAAGAGTATTGACACGACTAAAAGGTTGATGTCTTCTCCCAAGTGCAGGAGTGTCGAAGTAATAAATAACCCGGCAAGACCGGGGTCGAACCACAGGGAGGTTAATTGTACAAATTATAAACAACAATTATAAAACAACAACAACAACAACAATAATAATATTAATAGTAGTAGTAGTAGTAGTAGTAGTAGTAGTAGTAATAATAATAATAATAATAATAATAATAATAATAATAAAGAGAAGAAGAAGAAGATGATGATAACTTGGAGATGGAAAATTAATATAAGAATTAAACAATAATAATAACAAATGTCAAGGTTAGAGGTTCCACTAATGGTATATCAAACAAGTATAGTATAAACTCTTATTATTGAATTGGAAACCACACACAAAGGAGGTTCCAATCAGATTATATATTGTTAACATGATTACATTAGTCATCTTATTCAATTAATGCTAATACTTGTAAATCTCGTCAAGCATTCATGATTATAACTTTATGTTAACAACAAATCAAGTTCCTTTCATAGCTCAGGTGTCGGTTATACCATACATTATGGGCTATGAAAGTGCCAAGCATTTGTTGTACCAAGTGTTATACAACATAAATCAAGATTAGTCATTTAACAAGCAAAGTATTAATGAGTGAACAAGATAACAAATATAAAACATGTTAGTATCAAACATTAAAGTCCATATTAAGTTTACACTATACTTATTCTTACACCATTAGTGTAACCTTTTCACCTTGACATAATTAACTTAGCTAGACATAATGAAAGAAAGAAAAATAAATAAACAAAATAAGAACATAAAAGTTAACTAAGTAAAGGAAAGGAAATGAAAAGCATAAACTTAATATTAATGAAAGTAAAGCATAAACATTACAAAAAATACAAAGAGAGAAAGGAAGAGCATGATCTTGATCTGGAAACCAAGATGCCTAAATGCATGGCAAATGCCTCATTTTATAGGCCAAAATTGGGAACTATTGATTTGATGACTAATTGATAAGTGGGTGGCCAACTTTTGACTTGGTGACAATCCTTATCTTCTCTTGTCTGCCCAAAACGTCATTGATAACGTCAAAACTGGAGCCAGGTGCAAACATGAAAGTTATAGGCAATTGTCTCAGCTTTCTTGTGTAAAACATTCAGCTCATTTGGACTTCTAGAACTCTAGATATGGCCAAAATACCGAACAGTGCTCGGGCTGGAAGACAGATTCGGGCTTCTTTGTTGTTGCTACAATTTGGACTTGATAATGGCCTTTTTAGATCTTGGGCTCCATATGAAAGTTGTAGGCCTATGTCTTACCTTTCCATCCATATAAATTGGACCTAAATTTGAGATCTGTAGCTCCAGATATGGCCCAATTACCGAACAGTGTTCCGGTTTGGATTGCACCGACATCTCTTCTCTAAGTTTGACCATCTCTTTATCCTTGCAATTTAAGTTCTTCAAGTCATCAATCAATCCTTTCATTTATGTGATAGATCTGCATTAAAAATAGACATTTACCACAAATTATAGGTATCTTATATTATTAGATACATTATTATAAAACATATTTTAGTTAAGGAGTTATTGATACATCAAGTGCAAAATGATGATATAAAACCATGACAAAAATGCACTTTTAAGTACTAATCACACCCCCCAACCAGCTTATTACTAGTCCCTAGTAATCAAAGCGTTAAAACAATTTGCAAATTTCACAAAGCAAGGTATTCATCATTTAACTTCCATTAATCTATCCAGATAAACAAACTCTCATTAAATTTATATATCTGCTCAATACCTCTTAACAAGATATTAATAAACCTTTCTTTTGTGCTCAATGTATCAACACATAATTATGGGGCTTTTCTTGGAAGAAAACAAAATTTTTGTTCTAATGTTTAAGGTTAACTTTCTTGGATTGGGATTACTATTTTTGTCTTTTTTTTTTTTAACTCTATATACATATAATTTAAAAACATCATGCATCTTTAACCCATGTAACGAGCTTTCAGCTAAGGACTCCCAGACCAGTTGGTCTTAGGGCATTAAGTGTTAAGACACCCCTACGAGCTTAGTAACTCGGGTCGCAGATACTGATATGTAGATAGTGCAATGTTTGATTCCCTTAAGCTTTTCTCCTCAACCCATGTAACAAGCGTTAGGCCAATAGCTCCCAAGTCAGTTGACTTTAAGGTATTAGGTGTTAAAACACCCCTTCGGGCTTAATTGCTTAGGTTAGGGAGGCTACGAAACCAAACTTATCTACATTTTTATTATCATCATTTTTTTCTTTTTGTTTTTTTTTCTTTTTTTTTCTTTTTGTTTTTTTTTTATTATATACAATCCCTTTCCCTTAGTTGTTACCCTTAACAAAAGAACATAAATAATGTAATAATCCAATATGCAACCCACAATCGTATGTTAAAGTGTGTGTGTGTAAATTAAGGTTTAAGAATACATGTTAAATAAGTATATGAGCAGAATTAAGTGGTAACAATTCGAGAGTTTGTAAACCTGAATATTTCAGGAAGTATTATAATAGACCTTGTTAAGAATGGTTACTAAGATGCGTCTCAAGAGTCACTTTAACAAAAGAACTCCTTTACTCTGCCATCCTAGTAACAACAATTATGCACATGCTTTATGAAATGAAAAACATTTTTTTTTTATCAACTACTACCCTCTCCCCCCAACCAAAACGAGACATTGTCCTCAATGTTCTAGGTAGAAAGATAGAGTATAGAAGATATCACCTGAAATAACGAACACTGACAAAACCTGAAACACACTGAAACAAAAATAAGAAATAACAAAACACAATAATAAAACCAAAATACATAAAAATTCACAAATGAAGGCTCAAATCCAATCTAAGCTTTTTACGGCTTTCCTTAGATGACCAATTTATGCGACTCATGGAAGGATCAATCACAGGAGTGAAAGATTGTAGTTGGTCAATCAATTGTTCAGCAGTAGTAGCAGAGATTATGATTTGTCGTGTAGAAGATGTTAGAAATTCCTGTTTCACAGCATGATCAAGAAAAGACAACAACTTATCATAATAACCATTAACATTTAACAAACCAATGGGTTTATGGTGAATGTGCAATTGAGCCCAAGAGGAAATATGAAAGATCTCTTCCAATGTGCCTAGACCACCTGGTAAAGCAATGAAAGCATCAGCATGGTTAAACATTGCATTCATTCGAGCCGACATTGTAGAGACCTGAAGTTCCTCTCCAATTGTTTTTCCAATGATGTCCCCTTGTGCCAAAGCTTCAGGGACGATTCCTAAAACTTGACTACCTCCTAAAAATGCAGCTATTGACACACCTCCCATTAACCCAAGACTGCCTCCCCCATACACTAAATGAATCTTTCTCTCAGCTAGAACCTGACCAAGATGATTTGCTGATTCTAAAAACTCTTTTTCTTTCCCAGGACTAGATCCACCGAAAACACAAATATTTCTTATTTGATGACTTGAGGAACTTGCCATTTCTACACACTTCTGTATTTGTTGAATGTATGGGTTGAGTAGAAATGAAAGGAAGGAAAATAAGGTTTTATAGATGAGAAAGTAGAAAGGCAATCATAACATCTATATGTAGGCCAGCTAGAGTCTCACACACTCTCTCTCTCTTTTTATTTATTTATTTATTTACTTTTGAAAAAAAAAACATGTGTATGTACAGGTAGTTGTGATTGTGGCTCTCATCTTCCCTTGGTTTTACGTCCAAGAACGGCTTAAACGCCCTCTATGGGTCGGGGATAGGCTTCCCATCCAGTTTTCTTAAAAACTGGCAAACAGGGTCTTTTTTAGTCAGATTCCCAAGACTAAGTCGATCATGTTCTTTATGAAATAGTGGCCATAAATCATGAATTGCACGATGCACATCTCCACTAGGATGCGTCTCAAGAGTCAATAAAAGATTATCTAAAGACTCCTTACTCAGGCCATCCTTAATGAATTGTATTTTATCTTCACGGTTTATAGATACCATTCCTAAAGAACGACATTGTGTATTACAAGTCCATCTAGCACATCGATGACAGACATCCAGTCGTTTTGCACGACGCTTCTTTGCAAAAGTGCTTTTACCTGTTCCAGGCATGTGTGAAATGAAGAAGTTAGAGGACTCACCTGATAATCGGACCTTTGCTTCAATCAACCAACGAATATCTTCAGGAATTCTATGATTCATTAACAATCTCAATCTTGCACATCTAGCACGGTAAATTTTTGTAATCGCATTCTGAGGCAGAGCGGGAAAATTCTTTTTCAATTTTTCAAGATTAGTGTCCATTTTCAAATGAGAATTGGAAGAGAGATTCAAAGAATTGCACAGATATATACACAGATATTAGTAATTGTGGGAAACTGAAAGAACCGACTTAAGTCACGGAGTACCGTTATCCGCCATTTGACCGGGGTGAGAGAAACTAGCAAAAGTCACTCAAAAAGAAAAAAAAAATGTGAGAAAAAAAATAATCAACCTTTATCTACAAGATCATTCAAACCAGCTGATTCATTTTCACAAGGAAAATTATCAAAGTAAGCTTTCAAACGATGTTCATTTTCCTTAAAATCATTGTCATTCATTGAATTCTCAATATCACAGGCCCTATAAGGATTGCTCCATCTTGGTGTTAGTTCTCTAGGGAATGCATAGAGTTGAGAATTATAAAACAAAACTTTTTGACCAGTATCAATCTTTTGACAATTTTCACAAATTTTGCAGAATGCATGCGTGTCCTTGAACATGGTGGGCCAATAAAATCCATTTTGAAAGATTTTTGTAGCTGTCTTTTTTGATGAGAAATAACTTCCACATGCTTCAGAATGACAAAGTTTAATGACACTACTTACCTCATTGTCGGGAATGAATCTTTGAAAGATTTGATCAGGACAATATTTGAATAAGTTAGGGTCATCACAATAAAAGCTCTTCACTTCGTTCAAAAACTTTTCTTTGTCTTGAATACTCCAATCAGGTGGTAAATCTCCTAAAGCAAGAAAATTGATATTTTTATCATACCAAGGCATTGGATTAAGAGAAAGTAAGGATTCGTTAGGAAAGTAATCATCGATTGGTGTGATGTTAGATGTCGAATCTGGTGTCACTGTTAACAAAAGATTCGCATCAACATTTTCTGTGCGTTTGTTATCCGTGATTTCTTCCTCCGAATAAATCATTTGCAAATCTTCAGATTCATCCAACTCATTTTTACTTAAAGTAGATTCAAGTTGATCATAAACTAATTCATCAATATGATCTACTTCTTGTAAATCATTATCATCTCCAGGTTGCTTGCAAATGTTGAAAATATTCATCTCCAATGTCATGTTTCCAAATGATAGTTTCATCAGTCCATTCCTACAATTAATCAATGCATTAGAAGTTGCAAGAAATGGACGTCCTAAAATAACAGGAAATGAATTACATGCTTCAACAGGTTCTGTGTCCAAGACAATAAAATCCACAGGATAAATGAATTTATCGACTTGTACTAACACATCTTCAATTATTCCTCTAGGCACTTTTACAGATCTATCAGCAAGTAAAAGAGATATAGAAGTTGGTTTTAACTCACCTAGATTGAGACTCTGAAAAACTGAATATGGAAGTAAATTCACACTAGCACCAAGATCAAGTAAGGCTCTTTCAATTTTATGCTCTCCAATAAAGCAAGAAATTGTAGGACAACCAGGGTCTTTATATTTCAAAGCATTATTGTTTTGAAGAATAGCACTTACTTGTTCGGCTAGAAAGGCTTTCTTTTTCACATTCAGTTTCCTCTTCACAGTGCATAGATCTTTTAAAAATTTAGCATAGGAAGGAACCTGTTTAATAGCATCCAGCAAAGGTATATTGATCCTTACCTGTTTGAAAATTTCATAAATTTCAGAATTGTGATTGACTTTCCTTTGTTTGGTCATGGCTTGAGGAAATGGAAGTGCTGGCGGTGAGTCAGTCGTTTCTTTGCAATTTTCAGATTCATCCCCTTCCTTACCCTCAGAGATTGACTCATCATCTTTCTCATAAGGTTCAAGAGAGGGTTTTTCAATAACCTTACCACTGCGCAGAGTAGTGACTGATTTGACTTGATCCATGTGTTGGCTTCCGGAACTACTTGCATTTGCATTGTATTGCCCGTTGGGATTTTGTTGTGTTTGAGATGGAAACTTACCTTTCTCTTGGAAACTAAGAGCAGAAGTTAATTTAGCAAGAGTATGTTTAAAATCTGTCATGTTTTGAGCAAGTTGAGTATTGATTGTCTCTTGCTTTTCAATGAATGCATGCAATGTTTCCTCAAGATTTCTTCTAGAAGGTGGAGCATAAGAAGGTGCATATCCATGAGAATTTTGGAAATTGTGGTGTGCTTGAAACGGTGGTTGTGAAGTTTGTGCATTGTTGTTCTCACTCTTCCAACTGAAATTTGGGTGATTCCTCCAACCAGGGTTGTATGTTTGGGAGTATGGGTTGTGGTTGGGCCTTTGAAAACTGTTTAAAGCATGGGCTTGTTCATGGAGACATTCTTTAAAAGAAGGCAAGGTTGGACAATCGTTGGTTGAGTGTTCATTTGTTTCACAGATTTGACACACAATGTTTTCAACAGATTTTAATTGACCACTCTTTTTTAATTCTAGTGCCTCGACTTTTCTAGCTAAAGATGCAAACTTGGCTTGAAGGTCATGATCTTCCCTAAGGTTGTACATACCTACACTAGATGTATGAGGTTGAGTTTTACTCGGTGCCTCATATGTACCCGCGGTGTCCCAATTTTGAGCATTTTCAGCTAACAAGTCTAAGTACTCCATTGCTTCATCAGGGTCTTTATCTTCAAAAGTTCCATTGCACATCAATTCAACCATTTGCCTATCTTTAGGTGTTAACCCTTCATAGAAATGTGAAACCAATCTCCATGTTTCAAAACCATGATGGGGGCAAGTACTAAGCAAATCTCGATACCTATCCCAACATTTGTAAAATGTTTCTCCTGGTTTTTGAGTGAAAGTGGTGATTTGTCTCTTGAAAGAGTTTGTTCTATGAGATGGGAAAAACTTCTTTAAAAAATGTTGTTGCATTTCATCCCAAGCACGAATGGATCCTGGTCTCAAATTTTGTAGCCATGTTTTAGCTTTATCTTTTAATGAAAAAGGAAAAAGCTTTAATCTGATGGTGTTCATGCTACAATTTAAGTTATTATATGTGTTGCACACCTCCTCAAATTCCCTTAAATGCAAGTATGGATTTTCCAATTCTAAACCATGAAAAGAAGGTAAAAGTTGAATAATACCTGGTTTAAAATTAAAATGAGATGCATCAGGAGGAAAAACTATGCATGATGGTGCACTTGTTCTTGTAGGATTCATGTGGTCTCTAAGTGTTCTAGCACGGTTATTCTCATTATTTTCATTATGAAGTGATTGATTATCTTCTTCAGCCATATTTTTTTGAAAATGATGAGGATACCCTACAAAGTCTACCACTTGATGTACGTGACCACACTCTCATGCACGTGTAGGAAAAATAAAAAAGAAGAAGAAAGCAAAAGAAGGAGGAAGAAAACAAAATAAAAAGAAACAAAAGAAAAGAAACAAAGTCATATACAAGAAAAGTGAAAAGAGAAAATAAAATAAATACTATAATTTATACAAGAACTTACCTCCCCGGCAACGGCGCCAAAAACTTGACACGACTAAAAGGTTGATGTCTTCTCCCAAGTGCAGGAGTGTCGAAGTAATAAATAACCCGGCAAGACCGGGGTCGAACCACAGGGAGGTTAATTGTACAAATTATAAACAACAATTATAAAACAACAACAACAACAACAATAATAATATTAATAGTAGTAGTAGTAGTAGTAGTAGTAGTAATAATAATAATAATAATAATAATAAAGAGAAGAAGAAGAAGATGATGATAACTTGGAGATGAAAAATTAATATAAGAATTAAACAATAATAATAACAAATGTCAAGGTTAGAGGTTCCACTAATGGTATATCAAACAAGTATAGTATAAACTCTTATTATTGAATTGGAAACCATACACAAAGGAGGTTCCAATCAGATTATATATTGTTAACATGATTACATTAGTCATCTTATTCAATTAATGCTAATACTTGTAAATCTCGTCAAGCATTCATGATTATAACTTTATGTTAACAACAAATCAAGTTCCTTTCATAGCTCAGGTGTCGGTTATACCATACATTATGGGCTATGAAAGTGCCAAGCATTTGTTGTACCAAGTGTTATACAACATAAATCAAGATTAGTCATTTAACAAGCAAAGTATTAATGAGTGAACAAGATAACAAATATAAAACATGTTAGTATCAAACATTAAAGTCCATATTAAGTTTACACTATACTTATTCTTACACCATTAGTGTAACCTTTTCACCTTGACATAATTAACTTAGCTAGACATAATGAAAGAAAGAAAAATAAATAAACAAAATAAGAACATAAAAGTTAACTAAGTAAAGGAAAGGAAATGAAAAGCATAAACTTAATATTAATGAAAGTAAAGCATAAACATTACAAAAAATACAAAGAGAGAAAGGAAGAGCATGATCTTGATCTGGAAACCAAGATGCCTAAATGCATGGCAAATGCCTCCTTTTATAGGCCAAAATTGGGAACTATTGATTTGATGACTAATTGATAAGTGGGTGGCCAACTTTTGACTTGGTGACAATCCTTATCTTCTCTTGTCTGCCCAAAACGTCATTGATAACGTCAAAACTGGAGCCAGGTGCAAACATGAAAGTTGTAGCCAATTGTCTCAGCTTTCTTGTGTAAAACATTCAGCTCATTTGGACTTCTAGAACTCTAGATATGGCCAAAATACCGAACAGTGCTCGGGCTGGAAGACAGATTCGGGCTTCTTTGTTGTTGCTACAATTTGGACTTGATAATGGCCTTTTTAGATCTTGGGCTCCATATGAAAGTTGTAGGCCTATGTCTTACCTTTCCATCCATATAAATTGGACCTAAATCTGAGATCTGTAGCTCCAGATATGGCCCAATTACCGAACAGTGTTCCGGTTTGGATTGCACCGACATCTCTTCTCTAAGTTTGACCATCTCTTTATCCTTGCAATTTAAGTTCTTCAAGTCATCAATCAATCCTTTCATTTATGTGATAGACCTGCATTAAAAATAGACATTTACCACAAATTATAGGTATCTTATATTATTAGATACATTATTATAAAACATATTTTAGTTAAGGAGTTATTGATACTTCAAGTGCAAAATGATGATATAAAACCATGACAAAAATGCACTTTTAAGTACTAATCAAGTATCTTTAAAATCTGTCATGTTTTGAGTAATTTGAGTATTGATTGTCTCTTGCTTTTCAATGAATGCATACAAAGTTTTCTTAAAATTTCTTCTAGGAGGTGGAGAATAAGGAGGTGCATATCCATAAGAATTTTGGAAATTATGGTGTGCTTGAAACTGTGGTAGTGAAGTTTGTGCATTGTCACTCTTACAACTAAAATTTTGGTGATTTCTCCAACCAGGATTGTATGTTTGCGAGTATGGGTTATGATTGGCCCTTTGGAAACTGTTTAAAGCATGAGCTTGTTTATGGAGACATTCCTTAAAAGAAGGCAAGGTTGGACAGTTAGTGGTTGAGTGCTCATTTGTTTCACATATTTAACACACAATGTTTTCAACAGATTTTAATTGACCACTCTTTTTCAATTCTAGTACCTCGACTTTTTTCGCTAAAGATGCAAACTTGGCTTGGAGGTCATAATCTTCCCTAAAGTTATACATACCTCCACTAGATGAAGGAGGTTGAGTTTTACTCGATGCCTCATAAGTACTCGCGATATCCTAATTTTGAGCATTTTCAGCTAACAAGTATAAGTACTTCATTACTTCATCAAGGTCTTTATCTTCAAAAGTTCCATTGCACATCAATTCAACCATTTGCCTATCTCTAGGTGTTAACCCTTCATAAAAATTTGAAACCAATCTCCATATTTCAAAACCATGATAACAGCAAGTACTAAGCAAGTCTCCATACCTATCCCAACATTGATAAAAAATTTCTCTTGATTTTTGAGTGAAAGTGGTGATTTGTCTTTTGAAAGAGTTTGTTCTATGAGATGGGAAAAACTTCTTTAAAAACTATTGTTACTTTTCATCTCAAGCACGAATGGATCTTGGTCTTAAATTTTATAGCCAAGTTTTAGTTTTATCTTTTAATGAAAAAGGAAAAAGCTTTAATCTGATGATGTTCATGCTACAATTTAAATTATTATATATGTTGCAGACCTCCTCAAATTCTCTAAAATGCAAGTATGGATTTTTCAATTCTAAGCCATAAAAACAAGGTAAAAGTTGAATAATGTCTGGTTTAAAATTAAAATGAGATGCATCAGGAGGAAAAATTATGCATGATGGTGCACTTGTTCTTGTGGGATTCATGTGGTCTCTAAGTATTCTAGCACGGTTATTCTCATTATTCTCATTATGAAGTGATTGATTATCTTCTTCGGTCATATTTTTTGAAAATGATGAGGATATCCTACAAAGTCTACCACTTGATGTACGTGACCACACTCTCATGCATGTGTAGGAATAGAATAAAAGGAAGAAGAAAACAAAAAAAGAAGAAACAACACAAAAGAAACAAAGTTATACACAAGAAAAGTGAAAAGAGAAAATAAAATAAATATTATAATTTATACAAAACTTACATCCCCGGCAACGGCGCCAAAAACTTGACATGACTAAAAAATTGATGTCTTCTTCCAAGTGCAGGAGTGTCGAAATAATAAATAACCCGGCAAGACCGGGGTCGAACCACAAGGAGGTTAATTGTACAAATTATAAATAACAATAATACAACAACAATAAAAATAATAATAACAACAATAATAATAGTAATAACAACAACAACAACAACAACAATAATAATAATAATAATAATAAAAGATGAGAACTTTGAGATGGAATATTAACGCAAAGATTTAACAACGATAACAATAAATGTCAAGGTTAGAGGATCCACTAATGGTATGTTAAACAAGTATAGTATAAATTCTTATTAGTCAATTGAAAACCACACACAAAAGATGTTCCAATCAGATTATATATTGTTAACATGATTACATTAGTCATCTTATTAAATTAGTGCTAATACTTGTAAATCTTGTCAAGCATTTATGATTATAACTTATGTTAACAACAAATCAAGTTCCTTTCATAACTCAGGTGTCGGTTATACCATACAATATGGGCTATGAAAGTGCCAAGCATTTGTTGTACCAAGTGTTATACAACATAAATCAAGATTAGTCATTTAACAAGCAAAGTATTAAAGAGTGAACAAGATAACAAATACAAAACATGTTAGTATCAAACATTAAAGTCCATATTGAGTTTACACTATACTTATTCTTACACCATTAGTGTAACCTTTTCACCTTGACATAATAAACTTAGCTAGACATAATAAAAGAAAAAAAAATAAACAAAATAAGAACATAAATAAGATAGGACTTAACCAAGTAAAGGAAAGGAAATGAAAGGCATAAACTTGATATTAATGAAAGCAAAACATAAACATTACAAAAAATACAAAGAAAGAAAGCAAGAGCATGATCTTGATCTAAGACTAAGATGTCTAAATGCATGGCAAATGCCTCCTTTTATAGGCTAAAATTGGGAACTATTGATTTGATGACTAATTGATGAGTGGGTGACCAACTCTTGACTTGGTGACAATCCTTATCTTCTCTTGTCTGCCCAAAACGTCATTGATAATGTTAAAATTAGAGCCACTTGAAAACATGAAAGTTGTAGGAAATTATCTCAGCTTTCTTGTGTAAACAATTCAGCTTATTTGGACTTCTAGAACTTCAGATATGGGCCAAATACTGAATAGTGCTCGGGTTGAAAGACAGATTCGGGCTTCTTTGTTGTTGCTACAATTTGGACTTAAAAATGGCCTTTTTAGATCTTGGGCTCCATATGAAAGTTGTAGGCCTATGTATTATCTTTCCATCCATATAAATTGGATCTAAATCTGAGATCTACAGCTCTAGATATCACCCAATTACCGAACAGTATTCTGGTATGGACTACACCGACATCTCTTTTCTAAGTTTAGTCATTTCTTTGCCCTTGCAATTTAAGTTCTTAAAGTCATCACTCAATACTTTCATTTATGTGATAGGCCTGCATTTAAAATAAACATTTGCCACAAATTAAAGGTATCTTATATTATTAGATATATTATTATAAAACATGCTTTAGTTAAGGAGTTATTGATACTTCAAGTGCAAAATGATGATATAAAACCATGATAAAAATACACTTTTAAGTACTAATCAAATCCTTATAATTTTGGTGGTTTTTTTCTTTTAATTATTTTATGAATTTAATTTTTCCTTTTAATTTAACTCTTTAATCTAAAATTATCCATTCTCTCATTTTTGTTTTTTCAAATTTAATCCTTATTCTTTAATTACTATTTTTTCTTTTGAATATTTTTTTGTAATTAATTTTTCTAATTTCTTCATTTGATATTTGATTTATTAAAAAAATATGCTTCGTAGTTTTTTCATGTTTGATACTTTTAATTAAATGGCCTAAGACATGGTTTTATAAGCTAACATGGGATAACATCATTTTTTTTTCCTTTTTCTTGTTTTATCTTAGTACTTGACATTGATGTTTTTTACAAAATAGGCTTTATGGTTTTCTTAATTTTCCATTATATCAAATTATCCTGATTTCATAACTTGGCTCGTGAGTTTGACAGATTAGTTTAGGTGGGCTCACACCTTCTTTTTGTTTTTAATTACTCTTTTTTTTTTCTGGTTCCTTTTGTAAGGTTCAATTTATTTTTAATTTCATCCTTAATTTTTGGTTTGTTGAGAATTGAACTTTATGGTTTTTCTATTTTTTTGGTCAAATAGCTCGAGTCACAGGTTTTATATGCTAATGATAGTTTTTTAAATATTAAGTTTTATGATTTTCTTCATTTTCTTTTCTGTCAAGTTACTTGATCTCCTAACCTAAGTATTCTCAGGTTTTGTAGATAGATCCAGGTGGGATCTAGCCTTTTTTGTCTTAAAATAGTGGATTTTTTTTTTATCCTTTTGTATGATTTTTTTTATTTTATCCTTTATAATTTTATTAGTCAAAAATTAGCTTTTTTAAATTTAGTGTTTCTAGTCAAATAACTCGGGTTACAAGCTTAATAGGTTAATATGAATTGACATCTTTTTTGTTTTGCTTATTTTTCTGGTATGAAACTGAATTTCTTAATTAAGTTTAGGTCTAAGATATCACAAGTTATGATTTTGAAAGATTAACCAAGATATAGAAGATTCACCTTGATTTACATTGTTTTTAATGTTATTAAATTTTCTTTTTATGTTATTAAATTAACCAAACTTATTATGCTTAGTTGACTCAAATTCCTTTTACTTTTCTAAAAATCCTAGCACCCTCTTAACTTTTTTACTTCTTAAATCTAAAATAATTTGGCCTAACCAGTGGTGTTACACCAACCACCGATATAAATTCTTATGTTTCAAACAATTTGGCCTAACAAATACATTAAAAATCATTTGAATCCTAAAATGGACCTTTCAAAGGTTGAGGAAAGCTTGGAGAGGCTACTACACAGTGCTAGAAATGGAAGAACAATAGCTACGCGTGAGCTCTATACACCACCGTCACTGTCAGTGTTTGGAATCATGCACCACCATGTCTAAAATGGAAAAATCTAGTGGATTTATGGAAATTTCCTTTCTTCTTTCTACCAATGCCGATGATGAAGATCATTATTACATACAAGCAAAGATTATCATGCACATGAAGTTGAATTTTTTCTCCTTCTCTAGTTAACTCTTTTTTTTTATTGTTTCCTGTTTTCTTCTTCTTTCTAGTTGCTTTCGACAATCAACAATAAGGACAATTTGATCTATTATAACTAGTAGAGGTATGTTGGTTGATGGTTGAAATCAAGAAAGGAATTACTTATTTTTTATTTTTTTATTATAATGAGAAGGAGAAATGAGATTATTTGGTTTTGACTTTGAAAGAGATGGTCTACATTAATGATTGAAAAGGCTTGAATGGGTCGGCTACTAGAGGCTGATAATAATGCTGATTGGTGTGTCTTATGTTGATAGATGTGGAAAAACCTTTTGTTGTCAACAATGAGCATGGATTATATCATCCTAAAAATTTCAAACAATATCAAGTCTAATATTACATCATGGTTAACAAAAAAACTAAGGAATTTTTTTTTATTATCTCTACCAAAACTTTAGCAATGGTCCATTTGAAAACTTAATATCCCTAGTATTGACATCATATCTCAATCGTTGTTCAATCCATTCAACTTGATTGTTTTCATAAGAGTGATTAATGATGATACTTTATCACATTTTAAATCAAAAAAAAATAATGAACAATTACACTACTTATCACAATAACTAAGAATTTATGATTACAACTTAATTTATACATTATAATAATATAAACTTTAAATATGCATTACATAATATTTATAGAGAGATTACCCATAAATATCATATCATTCATATTTACAAAAAGTTCATACTTTAAAACTATCTATATTAGTTATAATTACATATTTTAATAGTATATGAATTTGTTATTTACAATCATAAATAACCAAAATACATTATATAAATGGGTCCTTAATAGAGAATTTAAACCAACACAAAGACATCAAAGTAATTAATCATGCCGATCTTTATATGTACCGGAAATATCCACACAAAATAATCATAAATACTTCATAATTAAACTCCACCATTTAAACTAACTTCATTTTGGTACTTCATCAAATAAATGTAAATATCAAATATAATATCCTTTATATGTGATTCATACTCCATTTTCATGTTACAATATGCCAACCATCTAGTATTTTTTATTTAAATTTGACAATACATGTTGGAGAACCTACAATTTGGCTTTCCTTACTGAAAGATATTCATTATGATAATTTCTTCAACAAAATTGAACACCACACATCAATTGCTTTAATGAAATTCCACACTACACAACAATTATTTCATTAGAATTCCACACTATACGGTAATTCCTTCAATAGAATTCCACATCATATGACAATTCCTTCAACAAAATTCCTCATCACTTGGCAATTCCTTTAAAAATTCCACAACACATAGCAATGAATTCCTCGTCACATGACAATTCCTTCAAAAATTCCACAACACATGGCAATTCCTTTATTGAAATACCAAATCAATTACAACCTCTTTTCATCATTTAATTAAACTATTTTGTCTTTTATATATTTAACGGTATTACCATGTACTCTTACATTTAAGAAATTCACAAATTAAATAAAAATGCATAAAATAAAAAGTCAAAGTGCGAGGACTTGCTATTGTCTTGCGCATAACAATCCTTTCTATATGCACAACTTATATAGCCTCGCCTATAACATCATTACCAAACATATTTTTCATATTCAATTTTAGTAATTTTATTTCTAGCAATTTAATTCTCAGTTCTTCACTTTATCCAAATGTTACTTATTTATATAAAATGTTACCTAACACAAATCAAACATAACAAAATAGTTCATCATTCAATCTATATTCAATTTTATACAATTGAATACAATTTACAATTTCTTCTTTCTAAGCACATCCATTTATTTACTCCATATTTCATTGTTTCATTAATCTAACTCAATAAAAATTATTATTCATATGATCCTCCATGCATTTATAACATAATTAATAGATAGTACCATAAATGCATAATATTCTCCTTTTGTTCTCTTTATGGTTGATGAAATAGCCCTTCCTTACCTATCAATTTTATTCATCATGATTTCACTCCCACAGCTACTTACAAAGTCTTAAAAACTCAATTTCTACGAAAATTACTTTCCCCTTGAATTTCATCTTAAGAATCCAATTCAATTTTGCTAAAATGTGCTTAAAATCAATTAAATCTTGTTCAAAACCCTACTCTCTAGCCCTTCAAGGTGAAAGAAAGGAAGAAAAAATAAAAATATTTTTTTCTCTTTTGTTGCACACCATCAAGTTATAATAAAGATAATAACAAAAATGGATTGACCAGTTTAGGAACAACCTGACTATTTTCTTAAATTGGTCTACTCATTTCTCAAAATGGCTAAACTATTTCTGTTTTTGTTAAAATATGCATATTCAGCTATAAAACTTTTATTTTTCTTAACTTTTATTTCCCTAGTTTTTTCAATTATTTTATCTTATTTTATTTTATTACACTATAATATCTATTATATTATTTTTAATTTATACCGAGTTGTACATGGATGGTGGTTGTGATGGATGTCGTGGGTGTTGGTTGCATTGGAGGAGAGGAAGTGACTAGTTGGTTGGGTTGATGAGAGAGTGTGGGTTACTGGTTTACTTGAGGCTACGAGGAGTGGTAGTTATCCTTATTGGTCATGGCTAGTGGTGACACTACTGCTGATGGGTCGATAATGAGAGGGGAAAATTTAGGTCATATGGAGAGAAAAGAAAAGAAGAAGATGGAGATCTCTTTGGAAGATGTTGAAGAAAAAGAGGGTTGTGGTTGGTCTTTGGTCTTTTGGTGTATTTCATCTAGGTGTCTATGCTAAGCGGGTCAAAGAAATGGTTATGCCTTTCTTGTGAGCTAGGAATTGGATTTAAGAATAATAAGTCTAAGGTGTTTTTTTGGGTCTATATATGTGTGGTGAGAGAAAAAAAAAGGTTTATTTTTTCTAGTATTTTTTTTTAAATGGTCTCCCTAACTATTCCTCCTCTTTGCTTGAGAGATTCTTCCACTATTTATAGGCAAAATAATTTTTTTTTCCTATCGATTGCTTGGACCCCAAACAACTTAAATATTTTTTGGTCCCTCATTTTTTTCATCTACACTTTTAGTCCCTTTATCCATTTTTATTATATTTATTTTTTATTTTATTTTTCATTTTATTTTTCTTAAGTTTTTTGTATTCTTTTTTTTTTTTAAGGAAATGTCAATGTTGAGTTGATGAGAAAAAATAGTCAATAATTTTAAAATGGGCACATTAATA
Source organism: Populus pruinosa (assembly GCA_026413675.1). Taxonomy (NCBI): domain Eukaryota; kingdom Viridiplantae; phylum Streptophyta; class Magnoliopsida; order Malpighiales; family Salicaceae; genus Populus; species Populus pruinosa. Next base: position 8,417,197 of record JANKMR010000020.1, read on the forward strand.
GCTGAATGTGTAAAAAACACATTTTTAAATTTTGAATTATTATGAAAAGATGCTAAAATGCCAAAAATAATGCTAATACATGAAATATATATACATATATTAGATTTTGTTTTTTCTATTTTTGAATTTTTTTGAAAAATATTTTATAAACTAAGGTAAAAAATTGAGTTATGACATATATATTATTTAACAGAATAAAATCTATTTATGTATTTATTTGTTTGTTTATATGTATGTAATTATCTAGAGTTCACTTAGTGGGGGGGAATTCCATATAATTTTAAATATGAAGAGGGCTATTAGGTGCTTTCTCTTTATAGGAGACCTGCATTGCTCAATCTCCCTCTCTTATCTAACATTGTTGTGTGGGTTGAAATTACAAGAAATTATTTGGTAATTCTTATTCTCTCATAAAGTATACCCTAAGATTTTATTATCATCTTGAAAAGAGAATGAAAACTTAAATTGAAAGGGATTCAAACTTAAGAGAGGGGGGGGGTATTTAATTGTTAATGGAAAATAGAATAGGATTACCTTAGATAATTAAATTGATAGTTGTTACTAGTCAATTTTCCATACACTATTGCGAAGAATTTCATGTTTTTAACAGTCAATTCTCACTTCAAGTCAAGAAATTTAAAAATTTAAGAGATATTTTGAAAAAAATAAAAATAAAAGGGCCTATTTAACTTCAACAAAGGACCCAATTTTATTTTTTTAGATTTTGTCCCTAAATACTTAATCAAAAGTTTGAAGAGATTAATAGTAAAATGGCATTGAAATATGAGGATGATTGTAAACTTTAGCCTCGTCAAATGCTATCATTTTATCCCTTGGGTAATATTAGGACATTGAAGACAAAGAGAACCTAGGCAAACGATTAATCTCCTCCCTCTCAACCAATTTGAACATTGGTTGACTCGATTAGAATGTCGGTTTCCTTAATTTTAGGGTTGTTTATGTTTGTGGTTGTCCTCTGAGTCAAGACACAAGTCTAACCTATATTGTACTCTTTCCCCTCAATGATTTTCTCACTATAAGCTTGGAAATAATGGTTTAAACCCCCATGCTGCAATTGGTTATCCTATATTTGTCTTTTTTACGATGATGATTCGTTAATTTTCTTCCTAGGGTCCTAAATTTAGTTTTTCCCTCTCCCCCTATAAATAGATGGTTTGGTCTAGGGTAATAAATGTAAATGTCATGTTAAATACTTTAATTTTCAATCAAAAAATAATAAATTAAAAAGAAGATTTGTTTGACTGAAAAGTTTTAGTTAAGTAATGTAAAAACTTGGATGAAATAAATAATAATAATAATAACATAAAAAATAAATTAGTATGCAAAAAATATTGCCGGTATAAGAATTGACAAAAATAATAACTGGGACATTAAATAAGTTGTTGGAAGTTTAAAGAATAAAGAGATAAAGTGATAAATTAAAAGTGGATAAGGAAAATCTTTAGAAAGTATTGCAAAAAGCTAATCAAAGTGGGTTAATTAATATTGATAAGGTGTTCTATTACAACTAAATCCATGCTTTTTTTAGTTCAGGGGATTGCAAATCCAAAGAATTTTAGGGTTTATATGAATTGTTAAGAGAAATGCTAATTTCAGTTAATTGTTAGTTAATTATGTTGTTTATGACATGATTAAGGATTAAATTGGAGTAATAAAAAACTAATTATAAAAAATTTTGAACTCCAGTGGTAGGCCATAATTAGATAAATTGAGGGAAATTAGAAATTTGATTGAATTATTTGAGTTTTGGTATTTTGATGATGTTGAGAATGCCTAAGATTGATTGTGAATGATGTAATACAAATTATAGAAAATTTACTTATTATGAATATATATGGGAATGATGAAAGCATTAAAATTGGACTAAATCGTATTTATTATAATGTTTCAATGATGCTATGGAATGTGTGAAATTGGTTTGGAATAAGATAATGAAAAATAAATTGGTTTATATGGGTTATGTTTGTTAAGTGTTGAAAAATGAAAATATAGAAATTTATAAACTTTGTAAGTTTGAATTATTTAAATAACATTATATGCTTAGAAATTGATTGAGGGTTGTGTGTGTGTGTGTGGTATCTTGGTTAGAAAGTTGGTAAAATGAAAAATAAAATAGTATATATTTGATGTATAATGATAGTAAGAAATATAAAATTATATGCTAATGCAAGTTAGAAATATAGGAAAAGGTGAAATTGCATTTGAATTACAAAAGAAGTATAAAAAAGAATAAGGATGATACGGTGAAAAAAAAAGTCGAATAATTAAATTTGGGTTTTAACAAAATGTCTTATACTATTTAGTTTATGTTAACAAGCATAATTCTCAATATGATAGTTGGATTGGGATGGAATTTTACTAAAAATTTAAGATATATTGTGTTATATTGGGTTAAAATTTAAGATCAATCAAAGTTCGAAAAAGATATCACGATACATGTTAGAAGATGTTGTATGAGTTTTATTATTTATTATCTTTTAACTTGTGTATTTCTTTTCTGAAAATGATTTTGTTTTTAATGATCCAAAGATATTCAACATCATATTTTAGGGAGTTATCTAGTCCCACAAAGAGGATTGGTAAGGCATCAACCTTTTTTACTTTGAAAGGATTATTTAAAACTACAATTTAAATTATCCTAATTAAGAAAGGAAACAAAATGACAACAATTTTAGATCTTATTCTCCTAACTTATAGGAAATTCTTACAAGGTAGCAATTGTTATCCTAGCCTATCTAGGATTTAATTTTAGCTATAAGACTATTTAAGCTAGGGAATTATATTATTTTAAGTTATTTTATTCCTATATGTGCGACAATATTGGCATAAGGGTCAAACTTTTTTATTTTTATCATTTTAATAGTTTTTAAGCTTATTTGATTTATTTTGAGTTTAATTATAAATGAGTCTACAACAACCCTCAAGTTTTGGGTCCATTAGTCATTGTTTATAATTTACTACATATGTTCAACTTTAGTTTTAGTTGGGTTTTGTTTTGGGTCTTTGGTCTATGATGTAATAGAGACAATAATGTTGTTTATTGAATCTATTAAAGTTGTTTATAGTTATCAAATTTTAGAAGCTATGGATTATTGAATAAAATTGGTGTTTTGCTTAGAGCAATATATTTTTCTCTTTATTTAAATAAAAAAAAATCCAACTTATCAAAGTATAACTAATTTTTAGTGTTCTTCCTATACGTACTTTAGGTTCTTAATTTTTTATAATCAACGGGTCCAAGTCAATTCCATTACCTTTAGTTCTCCAATATATGGTTATTGTTTAATCAAGGTTCGATCTCAAATATGATTTTTGGCTTTCTAAAATTATGTCATTCTTGCTTGTGGATTTCTGGATCTTTATATCCATGAGGTTCATATCCAATGATGTGTTTGAATAAGCATAAATAATGGGTTGGAATTGTTTTGGTACTAGTTAATATCCTTGAAATACTAGATAAGTGCCTGTTACCTCACCTTTTTAGTTATAGAAATGTTGTTAAAATTTCTTTATATATGAAATGAATATTGAGATAAATTATGAAAAATTACGTGAAAAGAATTTAAGTTGGTTGCATGAATGAGAGCTATTTTTTGAAAGCATTAAGCCGATTGCATGAGTAGGGACTATGTTTTGAAAAGAATTAAGCCAGTTGCATGTGCAGGAGTTAAGTTTAAAAAAATTATATTGCTCGTATAAGCTTGAATTTTTTGCATACATGTTTATGCGGAATTTTTATTAAATGTATGTCATCATTTATTTCTTCTGGATGGCTACTATTCGATGGACCTTGATGTGAGTTCTGTCGATAATATAAAATATCAAAAATCAAATTTCTTTTTATTCACTCATAATGTTTAGGGTAAATAGACTTATAGCAAGCTATTATTTTTGGTTTTTATGAGGAGTGATACCTTAATTCTTTTAGTTTTTAAGACTTGAAAATGTTTTATTTTAAAAGCACATGATCCTTTTGATCTAGTGTTCATCAAGGTTTGCTTATTGTAAATGAACCTTAACTAGTAATTGCATTTTTAAAGGTTAATTAAGAGCACTAAGTTAATGAACCTAGTATTGTAAATACCCATTAATGGCTCTTAAATGTCAAATGGGGGTTTTATGTTTCATAGTTAGTCATCCCAATGATGCATGCCATATATTATTATAAAAAAAAATTTGAATAAGTTGTCTATTTATAATAGTTGTGCATACCCCCTATATATTGTTATATTTAACAATTACATTAATGCACTAAGTTCACTTTTAAGACCTATAACCCTCTTAAGGAAGATTCAAATGGCTAAAAGGGATGAGATTCCATCATAAGTGTTCTTTCTCACTCGGGTTATTTTCCTTCCCCTTCTTTCTTTATTCTCTAATCTTTCTATTTATTTTTTCATTCCTCTTTAAATGGTCTTTCTTTTCCCTCTTCTTTTCTTTTCTCTTCTTATTTTTTACATAGTTTGTTTTTCTCTCAATATTTCCGCTCTTCTTTCTCATGTCTTTCCTTGTTTTGCCCTCTTTGAGTAGGGTTTGAGAGAGGTATTTATAGGCAAATAAAGGAGGGTGTAAGGTCTTTTTATTGGCTAGATCAACACCTTTGATATTCAGGAAGACATCCTAGCCCTTCATCTCTCTAGAACTTGTCTCATTTTCTGCTACAAATCTGGCTAAAAGGATACTGGAACATTATTATATTTGAAGGCTTGTTAACAGGTATTAGAGGGTTTTTGGTTGGCTTGACATGACATTTATTGGCTAGAGACAAACTAGAAAAATAGAGATGCAGGGGAGAAGAAATTAAATGACGTGTCAGCTCTCTTCTAGTTAAACAACACATCACTTGTTTTTGGGATTAAGATTCTTAATTACCTGAAATGACATCAATTCTATTAATTTATTTTAGGTCCGTCACTTTGGTCTCTTTTTCATTTCAGCCTGCCTTTAGAAACTTATAATTCAGCCCAATATTAGTTTTAGTTTAGAAATCCTTTCATTATGGCCTTATATCACTCTTAATTTGTCCCTGTATATTAGCGCATGTTAATATATGTTCTTTAACTTCTCAAATTATGTAATTTCAACCAAATTTACATTTTATCTCTAAAATACAATTCAATTACGTCCCTAATTAAAACAAAAAAATACCCTTCTTATTCCAATACCTTTTCACTTTAGTACTTGAACCTTTAATTTTTTTTTGGTTGAATTGATTCCAAATCTCAACTATTTTTTTCAACTACACCTCAAATTGAATTAATTAGAATTTTAAACTTTTTAATCCCTTTCATTCTAGTCTTTGGCCTATAAATTTATCTAGTTTTTCCTTTAGTTTATTTTTTTTCTCTGTAACTAAGCCCTAATTGAATGAATTGGACTTCCAAACTTTTCCATCTTTCCATTTTGACCCTTAATCTTTTAATTTTCCAATTATGATAAATTTCATCCCTCTTTCCAAATTTTTTAATTAAACCCAAAATTGTAGGACCATATTAATTTCTATCCAATTACAAATTAAATCTTGCTTATTTACAACCTAAACCTTTTCTTTGAGAACTTTTGTTTGAAAAATGTTTTTTTCTAAAAAAGAAAATTTTGTTCCTTTAAAACAAATATAAATTTTATAGGGAGTAAAAATTAAGTTATGTCAATTTGCATGAATGGGCCAAACCCCTGTTCCCCTAAAACAACTTTGAGAATTGCCTAGTATGTTCTAAATTATAATTGCAAATGAATGCACAAAGTTCAAAACAATAATTTTTAAGCTTACATTAGAATATTGTTTTTCAAAAGACAAGATAGTTAAAATGTGGAAAATCATCATGAGTAAACAATTTCTAATGAAATTAAAGATAAATGTTATGAGGAAAGGATACGGTCAAAAAAAATATTGATTTAGGCCATCAATAAGCTAACTTAAGGGGCACAATCAAGTTGAGTGGACAGCATCATAGCTGAGAAACAATTTGTTACTCTTAATAGAATAATTAATAGTGTAGAATTTTTTATGAGTGCACTTAAAAGAGCAATAATTATGGTGAAAGGTCGAGGCTAAATGACATAAAGGTGATCAGACGGATGGTCTATATGGGTGAACTCAAATAAGTTGGGAAGACGAGTGACTAGTAGACCCAACCCTAAATAGAAGTGGTAGGTCCTACTATAAAATTTGAAGAAGTTGGATTATAAAAGGCGAAAACTATATTTCTAACTAGATAAAGATACTTGAATGTCATCTATTATATAATGTTAGCAATGTGCAATGTTTTGTAGAAATCCCTCATGTATGTCAAAAATATGCTTTAATAAATTTAAAAAGCCAACAATGATCTCACAAGGTTTTTTCTAACTTAATCTTACATCAAAAGATATGACCTTATTACTAGTAAGTACCAAGAAAGTTGAGTATGAATTATTGTACTTCAAATCAATACCAAAAAAGAATTGCAGTCTTATATAAAAAAGTCTTCTTGTCATGAAAATCCAACTTTGTTATTAGAAGATTTCAGTCCAACAATTATAATGACTATAAGGTAGGTCACCTCTCTAAATAACTATGAGGAAGTCCCCCCTCAAAAAGATCTCGAGGTAGGTCACATCTGAAAATAACTATAAGATAAGTTACATTTTAAAGGGACCACGAGGCACGTCCCTCCCCTCTTAAAATGACCATGAGATGGGCCCCTCTCTTGAAAGGACCCGAGGTAGGTTGTCTTTCGAAATGACTAGGAGGTAGGTCCTCCATTAAAAGGACCATAAGGTAAGTCACCTCTTGAAATGACTAGGAGGTAGGTCCCCAATCAAAAGGACTATAAGGTAAGTCACCTCTTAAAATTCTCAGATAAAAAAAGCATTCAGTGAGGTTGGTCACCTTGTAATTTATACAAAACTCAATATTCTCTAGCAGAGTTACCTTTTGATTTTCACTTATTTTCCAAAGTTTTCATAAACACCATCTTTTATTTACAAGTTGATCATATAGTGACACGATCAAACCATTAATGTCTTCTCTTAATTGTAGGAGTGTCGAAGTAATAAACAACCCAGTAAGACTGGGGTTGAACTATAGAGTGGTTAACTGTATAAATTATAAATAATAATGATGATAATGATGATGACAATGATGACTTTGAGATATAAGATTAATGAAAGGATAAAATCATTGTCAAGGTTAGAGGATCCACTAATCATATTTCAAACAAGTATAGTATAAACTCTTTTTATTACTCAATTGGAAACACCATACAAAGGAGGTTCCAATCAGATTATAAATTGTTAACATAATTACATTAGTTATCTTATTTGAATAATACTAATACTAGTAAATGTTGTTAGGGATTCATGATTATAACTTATTTTAACAACAAATTAAGTTCCTTTCATAGCACAAGTGTCGGTTATACCATATGGTTGGGCTATGAAAGTGCCAAGTATTATAAACACAAATCTAGATTAACCATTTAACAAGCAAAGTATTAAAAGTGAATGAGATAACAAATACAAAACATGTTAGTATCAAACATTAAGGTTCATGTAGAGTTTATATTATACTTATTCTTATACCATTAGTATAACATTTTTACCTTGACATAATAAACTTAACTAAATATAATAAAATAGAGAAATATAAATAAACAAGATAAGAACATAAATAAGATAAAAGTTAACTAAGTAAAGGAAAGGAAATGAGAAGCATGAAGAAGAAATTAATATAAGTAAAACTTAAACATTACAATAAAGAGAGAGCAAGAACATGATCTTGATATGAAAACCAAGATGCCTAAATGCATAGCAAATGCCTCCTTTTATAGGCCAAAATTTAGATCTATTGATTTGTTGACTAATTGTTGAGTAGGTGGCCACATCTTGACTTTGTGACAATCCTTATCTTCTTGTCTAAACAAAATATCATTGCTAACATCAGAATTTGAACAAACTTGATCATGAAAATTCTAGAAAATTATCTAAGCTTTCCAACAAAAAGATTTTGAGGTCATTTGGAATTTTAGAACTCAAGATATGGGTTGAACACTAAATAGTATCTAGGTAGTAGGACAGATTCAACTTCTCCATTGTTGCTAAAATTTAGACTTCTAAACAGCAGAATTGAGTCTTGCATTTCTATAAATTTTATATCTTAGCTTTCTATCCATGTAAAACAAATTTAAATCCAAGATCTACAACTCAAGATATGACCTAATGACTGAACAGTACTCTAGTTTGGATTGAACCAACATCTCTTTTTTAAGTTTAGCCCTCTCTATGTCCTTTTAATTTCAGTATTTAAACTCATCAATCAATCTTTTGATCTATGTGATATGCCTACATTTAAGATGAACATTTACCATAAATTAAAGGTATATTATGGTATCAGACTTGTTATTATAAAAACATATTTTAGTTAAGGAGTTATTAATACTTCAAGCGCAAAATGATGATATAAAACCTTGATAAAAATTTACTTTTAAATACTAATCACACCCCAAAATCAGCTTATTACTAGTCCCTAGTAATCAACGTATTAATATAAAAAAAATAATTTGTAAGTTCCACAAAGTAAGACATTCATCATTTAAATTCCATTAATCTATTCAAATAAATAAAATTTTATTAAATTTATATATCTAGTCAATACCTCTTTACTAAGATATTAATAAACTTTTCTTTTGTGCTCAATATATCAACACATAGTTATGGGGCTTTACTTGGATGAAAACAGAATTTTGTTATAATGTTTTAGGTTTACTTCATTGAGTTGGGATTATTATCTTTTTTTAAAAAAATATATAAATATACATATACATATACCTATAACATAATGCATTTTTAACCCATGTAACGAGCTTTCAGCTAATGACTCCCAGATCAGTTGGTCTTAGGGCATTAGGTGTTAAGGCACCTGATTAGTACTTAAATGTGTATTTTTATCAAGGTTTTATATCATCATTTTGCACTTGAAATATCAATAACTCCTTAACTAAAACATGTTTAATAATAACATATCTAATAATATAAGATACCTTTAATTTATGATAAATAATCATTTTAAATGCAGACCTATCACATAAATGAAAGGATTGACTGATGAATTTAAGAACTGAAATTGAAATGACAAAGAGATGACCAAACTTAGAAAAGAGATGTTAGTATAGTCTAAACCAGAATACTGTTCAATAATTAGGACATATCTGAAGCTGTAGATCTCAGATTTAGGTTTACTTTATATGAATGGAAAAGTAAGACATGGACCTACAACTTTCATGTGGAGCCCAATATTTAAAAAGATCATTTTCAAGTCCAAATTGTATAAACAACAAAGAAGTTCGAATTTGTCCTATAGCCCGCACACTGTTTAGTGTTTGACCCATATCTGGAGTTTTAGAAGTCCATATGAGCTCCATTTTTTTTCCTGGAAAGCTGAGATAATTTCCTCCAACTTCATGTTTTCAAGTGGTTCCAATTCTGATGTTATCAATGATGTTTTGGGCAGACAAGAGAAGATAAGGATTGTCACTAAGTCAAGAGTTGGTCACCCACTCATCAATTAGTCATCAAATCAATAGTTCTCAATTTTGGCCTATAAAAGGAGGCATTTGCCATGCATTTAGGCATCTTGGTCTCCAGATCATTTGCTTTCTCTCTTTGTATTTTTGTAATGCTTAAGTTTTGCTTTCATTAATATCTTGTTCATGCCTTTCATTTCCTTTCTTTTACTTAGTTAACTTTTATCTTATTTATGTTCTAATTTTATTTATTTATTTTTCTTTCTTTCATTATGTTTAATTAAGTTTATTATGTCAAGGTGAAAAGGTTATACTAATGGTATAAGAATAAGTATAGTATATACTTAACATGGACTTTAATGTTTGATACTGACATGTTTTATATTTGTTATCTTGTTCACTCTTTAATACTTTGCTTGTTAAATGATTAACCTAGATTTATGTTGTATAACACTTTGTACATCAAATGCTTGGTACTTTCATAGTCCATGCTATATGGTATAACTGACACCTGAGCTATGAAAAAAACTTGATTTGTTGTTAACATAAGTTATAATCATGAATGCCTGATGAGATTTACAAGTATTAGCATTAATCAAATAAGATAACTAATGTAATCATGTTAACAATTTATAATCTGATTGGAACCTCTTTTATATGTGGTTTCGTATTAAATAATAAGAGTTTATACTATACTTGTTTGACAAACCATTAGTGGATCCTCTAACCTTGACATTTATTGTTATTATTTTTTAATCATTACATTAATTTTTCATCTCAAAGTTCTCATCAACTTCTTCTTTTTCTTTTTCTTTTTTTCTTCTCCTTCATTACTACTACTATTACTATTACTACTACTACTACTGTTATTATTATTATTGTTGTTGTTGTATTATTGTTATCTATAATTAACTTTCTTATGGTTCAATCCCAGTCTTACCCGGTTAGTTATTACTTCGACACTCCTACACTTAGGAGAAGACCCTTTTGAGCTTAATAACTCAGGCAAGAAATATTGATACATAGATAGTGCAATGTTTAATTCGCTTAAGTTTTTCTCCTCAACCCATGTAACAAGCGTTGGACAAATAGCTTCCAAGTCAGTTGATGATTAGTACTTAAAAGTGCATTTTTATCATGGTTTTATATCATCATTTTACACTTAAAGTATCAATAACTCCTTAACCAAAGCATGTTTTATAATAATATATCTAATAATATAAGATACCTTTAATTTGTGGTAAATGTTCATTTTAAATGCAGGCCTATCACATAAATGAAAGTATTGATTGATGACTTTAAGAACTTAAATTGCAAGGGCAAAGAGATGGTCAAACTTAGAAATGAGATGTCGGTGCAATCCAAACCGGAACACTGTTCGGTAATTGGGTCATATCTGGAGCTATATATCTCAGATTTAGGTCCAATTTACATGGATGGAAAGGTAAGACATAGGCCTACAACTTTCATATGGAGCCTAAGATCTAAAAAGGCCATTATCAAGTCCAAATTGTAGCAACAACAAAGAAGCCCGAATCTGTCTTCCAGCCCGAGCTCTGTTCAGTATTTTGGCCATAACTGGAGTTCTAGAAGTCCAAATGAGCTGAATGTTTTACACAAGAAAGCTGAGACAATTGCCTACAACTTTCATGTTTGCAACTTATCAATTAGTCATCAAATTAATAGTTCCCAATTTTGGCCTATAAAAGGAGGCATTTGCCATGCATTTAAGCATCTTGGTTTCCAGATCAAGATCATGCTCTTCCTTTCTCTCTTTGTATTTTTTGTAATGTTTATGCTTTGCTTTCATTAATATTAAGTTTATGCCTTTCATTTCCTTTCCTTTACTTAGTTAACTTTTATGTTCTTATTTTGTTTATCTATTTTGCTTTCTTTCATTATGTCTAGTTAAGTTAGTTATGTCAAGGTGAAAAGGTTACACTAATGGTGTAAGAATAAGTATAATGTAAATTTAATATGGACTTTAATGTTTGATACTAACATGTTTTATATTTGTTATCTTGTTCACTCTTTAATACTTTGCTTGTTAAATGACTAATCTTGATTTATGTTGTATAACACTTGGTACAACAAATGCTTGGCACTTTCATAGCCCATAATGTATGGTATAACCGACACTTGAGCTATGAAAGGAACTTGATTTGTTGTTAACATAAGTTATAATCATGAATGCTTGACGAGATTTACAAGTATTAGTATTAATTGAATAAGATGACTAATGTAATCATGTTAACAATATATAATCTGATTGGAACCTCTTTTGTGTGTGGTTTCCAATTCAATAATAAGAGTTTATACTATACTTGTTTGATATACCATTAGTGGAACCTCTAACCTTGACATTTGTTATTATTATTGTTTAATCCTTACATTAATTTTTCATCTCCAAGTTCTCATCATCATCTTCTTCTTCTCTTTCTTTATTATTATTATTATTATTATTATTATTATTATTATTATTATTATTATTATTGTTGTTGTTGTTGTTGTTGTTGTTGTTGTTGTTGTTATTGCTATTATTGTTGTTTATAATTGTTGTTTATAATTTGTACAATTAACCTCCCTGTGGTTCGACCCCGGTCTTGCCGGGTTATTTATTACTTTGACACTCCTGCACTTGGGAGAAGACATCAATCTTTTGGTCGTGTCAGTTGATTTTAAGGTATTAAGTGTTAAAATACCTCTTTGGGCTTAATTGTTTAGGTTTAGGAGGCTACAAATCCAAACTTATCTATGTTTTTATTATCATTATTTTTTTTTACAAATTATATACTATCCCTTTTTCTTAGTTGTTACCTTTAACAAAAGAACATAAATAATTTAATAATCCAATGTGTAACCCACAATCATATGTAAAAGTTTATATGTGAAAATAAAGGTTTAAGAATACTTGTTAAATAAGTATATGAGCAGAATTAATTAATAACAATGTGAGAGTTTGTAAAGCTGAATATTTCAAGAAGTATTCTGATAAACATTGTTAACTATGTTTACTAAGATGCATCTCAAGAGTCACTTTAACAAAAGAACTCCTTTACTCTGTCATCCTATAAACAACAATTTTACAAATGATTTATGAAATAGAAAACACTATATATCAATTACTACCCTCTCCCCCCAATCAAAATGAGACATTGTCCTAACATAGAAAGATAAAGTATAGAAGATATCATCTGAAACACTAAATATTAACAAACCTGAAAACACATTTAAACAAATATAAAAAATAGTAAAACAAAATAATACACTATTAATAAAACCAAAAAACATAAGGATTCACAAATGAAGCCTCAAATCTAATCTAAGCTTTTTACAGCTTTCCTTAGTTGATCAATTTATGCGACTCATGAAGGGATCAATTACAGGGATGAAATATTGTAGTTAGTCAATTAATTATTTAGCAGTAGCAGCAGAGATTATGATTTGTTATGTCGAAGAAGTTAGAAATTTATGTTCCACAGCATGATCAAGAAAAGACAAGAACTTATCATAAAAACCATTAACATTTGACAAACCTATGGGTTTATGGTGAATGTGCAATTGGGCCTAAGAGGGAAGATGAAAGATCTCTTTCAATGTGCTCAGATCATTTGGTAAGGCAATAAAAGCATTAACGCATTTAAACATTACGTTCATTCAATCAAACATTATGGAGACTTGTAGTTCCTCTCTAATTGTTGTTTCAATAATATCCCAATTTACCGACACACCCTCATTAACCCAAGGTTGCCTCCCCCATATACTAAATTAATATTTCTCTTAGTTAGTACCCAACCAAGATGATTTGCTGATTTAAAAAAAAAATTCTTAGGGCTGGATCCATCAAAAACACAAATATTTCTTATTTGATAACTTGAGGAACTTGTCATTTCTACACACTTCTATATCTATTGAATGTGTGGGTTGAGTAAAAATAACCGGAAGGAAGAGAAGATTTGTAGATGAGAAATTAAAAATGCAATCATAACACCTATATGTAGGCTAGTTGGAGTCTCTCTCTTTTAAAAACATGTGTATGTACAAGTAGTTATGATTATAGCTCACATCTTCCCTTGGTTTTATGTTCAAGAACGGCTGAAATGTCCTTTATGGGGGTCAAGGATAGGATTCCCATCCAGTTTTCTTATAAACTAGCAAATAAGGTCTTTTTTAGTTAGATTTCTAAGACTATGACGAGCATGTTCTTTATAAAAATTGGGTTATAAATCATAAATTGCACAATGCATATCTCCACAAGGATACGTCTCAAAACTTAATAAAAGATTATCTAAAGATTTCTTATGTTTTGAAATAAATCCTGACTTTTGATAATTTTCACAAGCTTTGCAAAACACATGTGTCTTTAAACATGGTGGGCTAATAGAATTCATATTGTAAGATTTTTGCAGTCGTCTTTATTTTACAAGAAATGACTCCCACATGCATCAGAATGACAAAGTTTAATTACACTACTTACCTCGTCGGGAATGTATCTTTGAAATAATTGATCAGGATAATATTTGAATAAATAATGGTCATTCCAATAAAAATTCTTCACTTCATTTAAAAACTTTGTCTTTGGTACTCTAGTGAGTTGGCAAAAATCCTAAAGTAAGAAAATTGATATTTTTAATAAACGAAGGCATTGAACTAAGAGAAGGTAAAGATTCATCAGGAAAGTAATCATCGATTGGTATGATATTGGATGTCGAATCTATTATCAATCTTGACAAATGATTCATATCAATATTTTTTATGCCTTTTTCATCCTCAATTCCTTCCTAATTAAAAGTTCTAAATATTTTAGAATTATGATTGACTTCCCTTTGTTTCGTCATGATATGAGAAGTACTGGTAGGGAATCAGTCTTTTTTTTATAGTGTTCACGTTTAAGCCCATCCTTACATTTAGAGATTGACTCATCATCTTTCTCACAAGGTTCAAGAATTGGTTTTTCAATAACCCTACCACTATAGAGAGTAATGAATGATTAGATTTAATCTATATGTTGGCTTCTAAAGCTGATTGCACTTGAATTGTATTGTCTTTTGGGATTTTATTGTGGTTGAAATGGAAACTTACCTTTCTCCTAAAAACTGAGAGTATATGTGAATTTTGTAAGAGTATCTTTAAAATTTATTATGCATTGAGTAAGTTAAGTGTTGATTTGCTCTTGCTTTTTAATGAATACATATAAAGTTTCCTCAAGATTTCTTCTAGGAGTGGGAGCATAAGGAGGTACAAATCCATGAGAATTTTAAAAATTATGGTGTGCTTGAAATAGTGGTTGTGAAGTTTGTGCATTATTGTTACTACTCTTCCAACTAAAATTTAGATGATCTTTTTAACTAGGGTTGTATGTTTAAAACATGGGCTTGTTCATGGAGAAATTCCTCAAAACAAGTTAAAGTTGGACAGTTATTGGTTGAGTGTACATTGGTTTTGTAGATTTGACACATGATATCTTGAACAGGTTTTAATTAACCACTCTTTTTCAATTCTAGTGTCTCGACTTTTCTAGCTAAAGATGAAAACTTGGCTTGGAGGTCATGATCTTCTCTAAAGTTGTACATTCCTCCATTAGATGTATGATGTTGAGTTTTACTTGGTGCCTCATAAGTGCTTGTAATGTTTCAATTTTAAGCATTTTCAGTTAGCAAGTCTAGGTACTCCATTGTTTCATTAGGGTTTTTATCTTTAAAATTTTCATTGCAAATCAATTTCATCATTTGTCTATCTTTAAGTGTTAAGCCTCTATAAAAATATGAAATCAATCTCCATGTTTCAAAACCATGACGAGGGCAAGTAGTAAACAAATCTCAATACCTATCCCAACATTGGTAAAATGTTTCTCCTGGTTTTTGTGTGAAAGTGATGATTTATCTTTTGAAAGAGTTTGTTCTGTGAAAAGGGAAAAACTTCTTTAAAAAATATTGTTGCATTTCTTCCCAAGCACGAATAGATCCAAGTCTCAAATTTTATAGCCATGTTTTAGCTTTATATTTTAATGAAAAAAAAAGCTTTAATCTGATTATGTTCATGCTACAATTTAAGTTATTGTAGGTTTTACAGACGTCCTCAAATTCCCTTAAATGCAAGTATGGATTTTATAAATCTAAGCCATAAAAAGAAGATAAAAGTTGAATAATGCCTAGCTTAAAATTGAAATGAGATGCATTAGGAGGAAAAAATATGCATGAGGGTGCACCTTTTCTTACAGGATTCATATGGTCTTTAAGTCTTTTGACATGGTTATTCTCATTATTCTCTTTATAAAGCGACTGGTTATCTTCTTTGGCTATATTTTCTAAAAATAATAAGGATAGTGTACAAAGTTTACCACTTAATATACGTGACCAAACTCTCATGCACGTGTAGGAAGACAATAAAATGATAAAGAAAACAAAAGAAAAAGAAACAAAATAAAAGAAACAAAGTTAGATAGAAGAAAAGTAAAAAGAGAAAATAAAATAAAAATTATATTTTATATAAGAATTTACCTCTTTGGCAACGGCGCCAAAAACTTGACACAACCAAAAGAATGATGTCTTCTCCCAAGTGTAGGAGTGTCGAAGTAATAAATGACCTAAAAAGACCAGAATCAAACCATAAGGAGATTGACTATATAATAATAATAATAATGATGATGACGACAACAACGACGACGACGACGGCTTTGAGATGTAAGATTAATGAAATGATAAAAAAAAAATTGCTAAGGTTAGAGGATCCACTAATAGTATTTCAAACAAATATAGTATAAACTCTTTTTATTACTCAACTAGAAACCACACACAAAGGATGTTCCAATCAGATTATAAATTATTAACATGATTACATTAGTTATCTTATTCGAATAATGTTAATGCTTATAAATGTTGTCAGGTATTCATGATTATAACTTATATTAATAATAAATAAAGTTCTTTTCATAGCACAAGTGTCGATTATACCATACGGTTGGGTTATGAAAGTGTCAAGTATTTATTGTATCAAGTGTTATACAACATAAATCTAGATTAACCATTTAACAAGCAAAATATTAAAAGCAAACAAGATAACAAATACAAAACATGTTAATATCAAACATTAAGGTCCATATTAAGTTTATACTAATTTTTACACCATTAGTGTAACCTTTTCACCTTGACATAATAAACTTAACTAAATATAATAAAAGATAAAAACATAAATAAACAAGATAAGAACATAAATAAGATAAAAATTAACAAAGTAAAGGGAAGGAAAGGAAATAAGAAGCATAAATAAGATAATAATATAAGCAAAACCTAAGCATTACAATAAAGAGAGAGCAAGAACATGATCTTAATCTGAAAACTAAGATGCCTAAATGATAACAAATGCTTCCTTTTATAGGCCAAAATTGAGAACTATTGATTTGTTGACTAATTGTTGAGTGGGTGGCCATATCTTAACTTGGTGACAATCCTTATCTTCTTATCTGAACAAAACATCATTGCTAACATTAGAATTTGAACAGACATGATTTATAAAAGTTTTAGAAAATTATCTCAGCTTTCCAGCAAAAAAAAATAGATCGTTTAGACTTCTAGAACTTAAGATATGGGTTAAACACTAAACAGTGTCAGGGCTACAAGATAAATTTGGACTTTTCTGTTGTTACTAAGATTTGGATTTCCAAACAGCAAAATTGAGTCTTACGTTCCCAAGAATGTTTTAGGCCTATGTCTTAGTTTTCTAGCCATATAAAGCAAATTAAAATCTAAGATCTAAAGCTCTAGATATGACTCAATAACTGAATAGTATTTTAGTTTAGACAAACCAACATCTCTTTTCTAAGCTTTACCCTTTCTTTTTCTTCTCAATTTTAAGTAGTTGAACTCATCAATTAATCCTTTGATTTATGTGATAGGCTTCTGATATGATCAGAAGATTGATGTTTCTCCCAAGTGCAGGAGTGTCGAAGTAATGAATAACCCAGCAAGACCAGGGTAGAACCATAACGAGGTTGATTGTATAAATTATAAATAACAACAATACAACCACCACCACCACAACAATAATAATAGAAAAAGAAGAAGAAGAAGAAGTTGATGAGAACTTTGAGATGAAAAATCAATATAAGGATTAAGCAATGATAACAACAAATGTCAAGGTTAGAGAATCCATTAATAGTATTTCAAACAAGTATAGTGTAAACTGTTATTATTTAAGTGAAAACCACACACGAAGGAGGTTCCAATCATATTATAAATTATTAACATGATTACATTAATTATATTATTCGAACAGTGCTAATACTTATAAATATTGTCAAGTATTCATGATTATAACTTATGTTAACAACAAATCAAGTTTCTTTCATAGCACAAGTGTCGGTTATACCATACAGTTGGGTTGTGAAAGAGCCAATAATTTGTTATACCAAGTGTTATACAACATAAATCTAAATTAACAATTTAACAAGCAAAGTATTAAGAGTGAAAAAATAATAAATATAAAACATGTTAGTATCAAACATTAAAATTTATGTTGAGGTTACACTATACTTATTCTTACACCATTAGTATAACCTTTTCACTTTGACATAATAAACTTAAGTAAATGTAATGAAAGAAAGAAACATAAATAAACAAGATAAAAATATAAATAAAATAAAAGTTAACTAAGTAAAAGAAAAGGAAAAGAAAGGCATAAACAAGATATTAATGAAAGTAAAAATTAAGCATTACAAAAATACAAAGAGAGAAAGCAAGAGCATGATTTTGATATGGAAACCAAGAAGCCTAAATAAATGACAAATGCCTCCTAATATAGGCCAAATTAGGAACTATTGATTTGATGACTAATTGATGAGTAGGTGGCCACATCTTGACTTGGTGACAATCTTTATCTTCTTGTCTGAATAAAACGTCATTGATAACGTTAAAATTTAAACTAAACTTCTACATGAAAGTTCTAAAAAATTATCTCAGCTTTTCAAGAAAAAAAATTAAGTTCATTTGGACTTCTAGAACTTGAGATATGGGTTGAATACTAAACAGTGTCTAGGCTACAAGACAAATTCGAACTTCTACATTGTTGCCCCGATTTGAACTTCCAAACAGTCGAACCCAGTCTTGACTTCTACATGAAAGTTTTAGGCCTGTGTCTTAGCTTTCCATCCATATAAAACAGACCTTAATCTGAGATCTACAGCTCCATATATAACCCAATTATAGAACAGTATTACAGTTTGGACTACACTAACATCTCTTTTCTAAATTTGGCCCTCTATTTCTCATTTCAATTTCAATACTTTAACTTATCAATTGATGCTTTTATTTATGTGATAAGTCTGTATTTAGAATGAAAATTTACATAAATTACAGGTACCTCATGGTATCAAACTTGTTATTATAAAACATGTTTTAGTTAAGGAGTTATTAATACTTCAAGTGCAAAAATCATGGTATAAAACCTTGATAAAAATACAACTTTAAATACTCATCAGCTTGCATTTAAGATGAATATTTACCATAAATTAAAGATATTTTATAGTGTCAGACTTGTTGTTATAAAACATGCTTTAGTCAACAAGTTATTGATACTTCAAGTGCAAAATACTAATATAAAACCTTGATAAAACTATACTTTTAAATACTAATCATATAGAGCCTATGAAAAATCATTTCTATAATATTTTGTATTGTTAACATTGTAAAGAGAGAGCAATTATTATAACTTATCTTTACTTCTAATATTTTTCCTAAAAAATAGCCAAAAACATATTCAAAAAAATTTAGAAATTTTATTTTCAAATAAACTCTACAAAACTTTCTCACGTTAAAATAAACAAGAAAACTTGAAGAAAAAAAACACTATTTAAAAGGCATTCTAAGAGTTCAAATTAGATTTGGCTATGATTTAATGAATTAAAATACGAAGGACCAAATATCAATTTGAAATGGCTTGGGAGGTTCTATTAATTCAATTTAGATTCTAATTGAAAAAAAATCATGTTTTTAATAGCCAATTTTGTCTTTAACTCAATAAATTTGAAAATTTAGATGGCATTTTGAAAAATCACAAAAATGAGAGGGGTTATCCAATTTTGATAAGGGATCTAATTGCAATATATTTTTTTGGTTAGGATTTTGTCAATACCACCTCATCATCATCGTTTTTGCCAATTTAGGAGTTGGTTGACTTAATTGGAATGGCGATTTCCCTAACTTTAGGGTTGTTATGTGTTTGTTGTTATTCTTTATATCATAACCCAAATTTGACTCCTTTTGTCATGTTTTAAAAACATTTCCAAAACTAGCAAAAAAATATATATTTTTGATGTATTTATGTCATTTTCAATATTTTCTCAAAAGAATTTAAAATTAAAAAAAATCAATACAACCATTTCAAAATCATTGATTAATTTTTCTTATCGCATCGACATTACTAGAAAATATTCTCTCATTTGTACAACATCAGCATTGTAAAAAGCCAAAGAACTTGCATGGGTTCTTTCTTTGTTAAAACCCCTATATTTATCGAATGTCTTTTGCTCCATTGTTTTTTGTTATGATCCTCCATAATCCATACTTCCATGAAATTACTTTCTCTATCAATGCAAGTCATAACAAGCTTTTCTTTGTATTCAACAAGTCTGATTTCTTTGTTATTATTGCCCTCAAAGGCTAGTAGGGGAAGTGGAAACAAATAATGACTCTTCATTTTCACATCAAATGCAAAGATGTTTGTCTTCTAAATGAGCCATAAAGTGAGCTATTCATGGATACTTTTGTTATGTGATGAAAGGACTCTTCATGATGTAACTTCACTTTAGCCAACAACTTCCATTTCCAAGTTGCTGATTCAAACAATTCGACTCTACTACAATGGTACATATAGAATTTTTTTATCGTATAAGCGAAACTGGGCTTTAAGAATTTCAAAATCTTGTGACATAAAGGCTTTGACCTTTCAATCATTAGGCTAGATGCTACAGTATTATATCGTATTTTTAGAATCAGGATCTTTTACCATTGTTTGATAGAAGGGTTACAGTCATAATAACATGATTCATTGCATGTATGGCAAAGTAAAACTCTTTGATATGTCAATGACACAATTTCTATATAGCCAGGAAGAAAATCAAAAGATATTATAGGATGGTTCTTCAAATGTCAGTCCAAATAAAGGAAACATTATATTCATTCTTGATCATACTTTGGATAAGGAAACCAGAGAAAATGTTAGTTCTTTACCTGTGTAATTTTGTGAAAGTAAACTCATAGGTTAACTTGTTGTATTCCTTAAAAAAAAGCCTATATTTCCCCACAGTCTCTTTTAATGAATGTGTCAGAACTGCATAGATTGTGTCCCGTCATAGGTCACAAGCTGAGTCCATGGTAAAGTAAAGACTCTTATTACTGCAAGCTATGTTTCTTAATTGGAAGTTTGAGCGAATCCTTCATAACACCATCAGATGTTGGTAACTCTAGACTTTGAAGAGGAAAACAAAATTGAGGGACTTTTATTTCAAACTGTAAGCATGCATGTTTAAACATATGAGCATGTTTTATATGATGAACTCGTCCTTCAAAGGATGATATATGGTCATGACTCTTGTATAATGAAACAAGAATTTTGATTGTTGCTCAAACTCTATAACAAAAATTTCCCAAGTGATGACTATTATGTCACTCGTAAGTTTTGATTTCAAGATGTTTCAATAAGGGCTTGCCTTAATGCAAAATGAAGGTAGCATATACAACCTAAGGAAATGTTCTATTCATTAAGTGACCATAGGTAGATTTTCTACTTGTTCTCAAAAAGGTCTCATATTTGCCTAGTGACAATCTTCATAAAGACAGTATGGGGGCGTTGCAAGAAATGATTAAGACACATATGCTCACCATTACCAAACAGACACTTAGATATTGACACGACTGAAAAGATTGATGTCTTCTCCCAAGTGCAGGAGTGTCGAAGTAATAAATAACCCGGCAAGACCGGGGTCGAACCACAGGGAGGTTAATTGTACAAATTATAAACAATAATTATAAAACAACAATAACAACAACAACAATAGTAATAATAATAATAATAATAATAATAATAATAATAATAATAATAATAATAGTAGTAGTAGTAGTAGTAGTAGTAGTAGTACTAATAATAATAATAAAGAAAGAGAAGAAGAAGAAGAAGATGATGATGAGAACTTGGAGATCAAATATTAATGTAAGGATTAAGCAATAATAATAACAAATGTCAAGGTTAGAGGTTCCACTAATGGTATATCAAACAAGTATAGTATAAACTCTTATTATTGAATTGGAAACCACACACAAAGGAGGTTCCAATCAAATTATATATTGTTAACATGATTACATTAGTCATCTTATTCAATTAATGCTAATACTTGTAAATCCCGTCAAGCATTCATGATTATAACTTATGTTAACAACAAATCAAGTTCCTTTCATAGCTCAGGTGTCGGTTATACCATACATTATGGGCTATGAAAGTGCCAAGCATTTGTTGTACCAAGTGTTATACAACATAAATCAAGATTAGTCATTTAACAAGCAAAGTATTAAAGAGTGAACAAGATAACAAATATAAAACATGTTAGTATCAAACATTAAAGTCCATATTAAGTTTACATTATACTTATTCTCACACCATTAGTGTAGCCTTTTCACCTTGACATAATTAACTTAGCTAGACATAATGAAAGAAAGAAAAATAAATAAATAAAATAAGAACATAAAAGTTAACTAAGTAAAGGAAATGAAATGAAAGGCATAAACTTGATATTAATGAAAGTAAAGCATAAACATTACAAAAAATACAAAGAGAGAAAGGAAGAGCATGATCTTGATCTGAACACCAAGATGCCTAAATGCATGGCAAATGCCTCCTTTTATAGGCCAAAATTGGGAACTATTGATTTGATGACTAATTGATAAGTGGGTGGCCAACTTTTGACTTGGTGACAATCCTTATCTTCTCTTGTCTGCCCAAAACATCATTGATAACGTCAAAACTGGAGCCAGCTGCAAACATGAAAGTTGTAGCCAATTGTCTCAGCTTTCTTGTGTAAAACATTCAGCTCATTTGGACTTCTAGAACTCCAGATATGGCCAAAATACCGAACAGTGCTCGGGCTGGAAGACAGATTCGGGCTTCTTTGTTGTTGCTATAATTTGGACTTGATAATGGCCTTTTTAGATCTTGGGCTCCATATGAAAGTTGTAGGCCTATGTCTTACCTTTCCATCCATATAAATTGGACCTAAATCTGAGATCTGTAGCTCCAGATATGGCCCAATTACCGAACAGTGTTTTGGTTTGGATTGCACCGACATCTCTTCTCTAAGTTTGACCATCTCTTTATCCATGCAATTTAAGTTCTTCAAGTCATCAATCAATCCTTTCATTTATGTGATAGACCTGCATTAAAAATAGACATTTACCACAAATTATAGGTATCTTATATTATTAGATACATTATCATAAAACATATTTTAGTTAAGGAGTTATTGATACTTCAAGTGCAAAATGATGATATAAAACCATGATAAAAATGCACTTTTAAGTACTAATCACACCCCTCAACCAGCTTATTACTAGTCCCTAGTAATTAAAGCGTTAAAACAATTTGCAAATTTCACAAAGCAAGGTATTCATCATTTAACTTCCATTAATCTATCCAGATAAACAAACTCTCATTAAATTTATATATCTGCTCAATACCACTTAACAAGATATTAATAAACCTTTCTTTTGTGCTCAATGTATCAACACATAATTATGGGGCTTTTCTTGGAAGAAAACAAAATTTTTGTTCTAATGTTTAAGGTTAACTTCCTTGGGTTGGGATTACTATTTTTGTCTTCTTTTTTTTTTTTTTAACTCTATATACATATACTTTAAAAACATCATGCATCTTTAACCCATGTAACGAGCTTTCAGCTAATGACTCCCAGACCAGTTGGTCTTAGGGCATTAGGTGTTAAGACACCCCTACGAGCTTAGTAACTCGGGTCGCAGATACTGATATGTAGATAGTGCAATATTTGATTCCCTTAAGCTTTTCTCCTCAACCCATGTAACAAGCGTTGGGCCAATAGCTCCCAAGTCAGTTGACTTTAGGGTATTAGGTGTTAAAACACCCCTTCGGGCTTAATTGCTTAGGTTAGGGAGGCTACGAAACCAAACTTATCTACATTTTTATTATCATCATTTTTTTCTTTTTGTTTTTTTTTATTATATACAATCCCTTTCCCTTAGTTGTTACCTTTAACAAAAGAACATAAATAATGTAATAATCCAATATGCAACCCACAATCATATGTTAAAGTGTGTGTGTGTAAATTAAGGTTTAAGAATACATGTTAAATAAGTATATGAGCAGAATTAAGTGGTAACAATACGAGAGTTTGTAAACCTGAATATTTCAGGAAGTATTATAATAGACCTTGTTAAGAATGGTTACTAAGATGCGTCTCAAGAGTCACTTTAACAAAAGAACTCCTTTACTCTGCCATCCTAGTAACAACAATTATGCACATGCTTTATGAAATGAAAAATATTTTTTTTTTATCAACTACTACCCTCTCCCCCCAACCAAAACGAGACATTGTCCTCAATGTTCTAAGGTAGAAAGATAGAGTATAGAAGATATCACCTGAAATAACGAACACTGACAAAACCTGAAACACACTGAAATAAAAATAAGAAATAACAAAACACAATAATAAAACCAAAATACATAAAAATTCACAAATGAAGGCTCAAATCCAATCTAAGCTTTTTACGGCTTTCCTTAGATGACCAATTTATGCGACTCATGGAAGGATCAATCACAGGAGTGAAAGATTGTAGTTGGTCAATCAATTGTTCAGCAGTAGAAGCAGAGATTATGATTTGTCGTGCAGAAGATGTTAGAAATTCCTGTTCCACAGCATGATCAAGAAAAGACAACAACTTATCATAATAACCATTAACATTTAACAAGCCAATGGGTTTATGGTGAATGTGCAATTGAGCCCAAGAGGAAATATGAAAGATCTCTTCCAATGTGCCTAGACCACCTGGTAAAGCAATGAAAGCATCAGCATGGTTAAACATTGCATTCATTCGAGCCGACATTGTAGAGACCTGAAGTTCCTCTCCAATTGTTTTTCCAATGATGTCCCCCTGTGCCAAAGCTTCAGGGACGATTCCTAAAACTTGACTACCTCCTAAAAATGAAGCTATTGACACACCTCCCATTAACCCAAGACTGCCTCCCCCATACACTAAATGAATCTTTCTCTCAGCTAGCACCTGACCAAGATGGTTTGCTGATTCTAAAAACTCCCTTTCTTTCCCAGGACTAGATCCACCAAAAACACAGATATTTCTTATTTGATGACTTGAGGAACTTGCCATTTCTACACACTTCTGTATTTGTTGAAGGTATGGGTTGAGTAGAAATGAAAGGAAGGAAAAGAGGGTTTTATAGATGATAAATTAGAAAGGCAATCATAACATCTATATGTAGGCCAGCTGGAGTCTCACACTCTCTCTCTCTCTCTTTTTATTTATTTATTTACTTTTGAAAAAAAGCATGTGTATGTACAGGTAGTTGTGATTGTGGCTCACATCTTCCCTTGGTTTTACGTCCAAGAACGGCTTAAACGCCCTCTATGGGTCGGGGATAGGCTTCCCATCCAGTTTTCTTAAAAACTGGCAAACAGGGTCTTTTTTAGTCAGATTCCCAAGACTAAGTCGATCATGTTCTTTATGAAATAGTGGCCATAAATCATGAATTGCACGATGCACATCTCCACTAGGATGCGTCTCAAGAGTCAATAGAAGATTATCTAAAGACTCCTTACTCAGGCCATCCTTAATGAATTGTATTTTATCTTCACGGTTTATAGATACCATTCCTAAAGAACGACATTGTGTATTACAAGTCCATCTAGCACATCGATGACAAACTTCTAATCGTTTTGCACGACGCTTCTTTGCAAAAGTGCTTTTACCTGTTCCAGGCATGTGTGAAATGAAGAAGTTAGAGGACTCACCTGATAATCGGACCTTTGCTTCAATCAACCAACGAATATCTTCAGGAATTCCATGATTCATTAATAATCTCAATCTTGCACATCTAGCACGGTAAAGTTTTGTAATCGCATTCTGAGGCAGAGCGGGAAAATACTTTTTCAATTTTTCAAGATTAGTGTCCATTTTCAAATGAGAATTGGAAGAGAGATTCAAAGAATTGCACAGATATATACACAGATATCAGTAATTGTGGGAAACTGAAAGAACCGACTTAAGTCACGAAGTACCGTTATCCGCCATTTGACCGGGGTGAAAGAAACTTGCAAAAATCACTCAAAAAGAAACAAAAATAAAATAAAATAAAATAAAATAAAATCAATCTTTATATAAGAAACAAAAATAAAATAAAATAAAATAAAATCAATCTTTATATACAGGATCACCCAATTCAATAGAGTTATGTTCAACTGAAAAATTGTCAAAGTAAACTTTCAGACGATGTCCATTTACCTTGAAAACATTGCCATTCTTTGGATTCTCGATGTCATAGGCCCCATATAGATACACATGTTTCACAATAAAAGGACCGCTCCATCTTGATCTTAATTTTCCAGGAAATAAATGCAGTCGAGAATTATAAAGCAAGACTTTTTGACCAACATTGAAGGTTTTTCTCTGTATTTTCTTGTCATGAAATTCTTTTATTCTTGCTTTATGAATTCTTGAATTTTCATATGCATCATTTCTTATTTCCTCAAGCTCATTTATTTGTAATTTTCGCAGTTGACTAGCATCATCCAGATTTGAATTGAAAGCTTTAATAGCCCAATAAGCTTTATGTTCAAGTTCCACAGGCAAGTGACAAGGTTTTCCATAGACTAGTCTATACGGTGACATACCTAATGATGTTTTATAAGCAGTTCGATAAGCCCAAAGTGCATCATTAAGTCTTAAAGACCAGTCTTTCCTATTAGGGTTCACTGTTTTCTCCAAAATATGTTTGATCTCCCTATTAGCAAGCTCTACTTGTCCACTTGTTTGAGGGTGATAAGGGGTGGTAACTTTGTGTGTGATTCCATATTTCTTCATTAAAGACTCAAATGGCTTGTTGCAGAAATGTGTTCCACCATCACTTATTATGGCTCGAGGGACTCCAAATCGACTCAAAATATTTTCTTTCAAAAACTTTATCACTGTTTTGTGATCATTGTTTCGACTTGGAATTGCCTCTATCCATTTTGAAACATAATCTACTGCGACTAATATGTATAAGAAACCAAATGATGGAGGGAATGGGCCCATGAAATCTATACCCCAACAGTCAAAGATCTCAATGACAATAATAGGGTTTAAAGGCATCATGTGACGTTTTGAAATAGATCCCAACTTTTGACAATTTTCACAAGACTTGCAGAATGCATGTGAGTCTTTGAACATGGTGGGCCAGTAAAATCCACTTTGTAAGATTTTTGCAGTTGTCTTTCTTGATGAGAAATGGCCCCCACATGCCTCAGAATGACAAAATTTAATGACACTACTTACCTCATTGTCAGGAATGCATCTTCGAAATATTTGATCAGGACAATATTTGAATAAATAAGGATCATCCCAATAAAAGTTCTTCACTTCGTTCAAAAACTTTCTTTTATCTTGGGTATTCCAATGAGCTGGCAATTGTCCTGAAACAAGAAAATTGACAATATTAGCAAACCAAGGCATTGTAGAGACAGAAAGTAAAGATTCATCAGGAAAGTAGTCATCGATTGGTGTGATGTCAGTTTCCGAATCTGTTGTCAATCTTGACAAGTGATCTGCGACAACATTTTCGCTGCCTTTCTTATCTTTGATTGTGATATCAAATTCTTGAAGTAATAAAATCCACCGCACCAATCTAGCCTTGGAATCTTTCTTAGAAAGAAGATATTTCAATGCTGCATGATCACTAAAAACAACAACAGGTGAGCCAACAAGATAAGATCTGAATTTTTCACATGCAAATACTACTGCAAGTAATTCTTTTTCAGTGGTGGTATAATTCATTTGAGCACTATTTAAAGTTTTACTTGCATAGTAAATTACATAAGGTTTCTTATCTTTTCTTTGTCCCAAAACAGCACCTACGGCATAATCACTAGCATCACACATTATTTCAAAAGGTAAGGACCAATCGGGAGGTTGAATGATAGGAGCACAAGTAAGCAAGTTTTTAAGTTTAACAAAGGCTTCTTCACAATGTTCAGTCCATTCAAAAATAGTATCCTTTGTTAGAAGGTTACTTAAAGGCTTAGATATTACACTAAAATCTTTGATGAACCTTCTATAAAAACCAGCATGTCCCAGGAATGATCTAACATCTTTAAGAGATTTTGGTGTTGGCAAGTTTGCAATTAACTCAATTTTAGATTTGTCAACCTCAATTCCTTTTGATGAAACAATGTGACCAAGTACAATGCCATTTGTTACCATAAAATGACATTTTTCCCAATTCAGCACAAGATTCTTCTCTTCACACCTGGTTAAAACCTTTCCTAAATTAGTCAAACAATCATCAAATGAATCACCAAAAACAGAAAAATCATCCATGAAAATCTCAAGAAAATGTTCAACCATATCGCTAAATATACTAAGCATGCATCTTTGAAATGTGGCTGGTGCATTACATAATCCAAAAGGCATCCTTCGATATGCAAAAGTACCAAATGGACATGTGAAAGTAGTTTTTTCTTGATCTTCCAATGCAATTTCAATTTGGTTGTAACCCGAATAGCCATCTAGGAAACAATAAAATTCATGACCTGCAACTCTTTCTAGGATTTGATCCATGAAAGGTAAAGGAAAATGATCTTTTCTAGTCATTGAATTAAGTTTCCTATAGTCAATGCACATGCGCCAACCAGTAACAGTTCTAGTGGGAATTAACTCATTGTTCTCATTTGTTATCACAGTGACTCCAGACTTCTTAGGTACAACTTGGGTAGGACTTACCCATTTGCTGTCAGAAATAGGATAAATGATTTCATTATCTAGAAGCTTAATGACTTCATTTTTCACTACTTCTTTCATATTAGGATTTAGCCTTCGTTGCATTTCTCTAGAGGGTTTAGCATTTTCCTCTAAATAAATTCTGTGTGTACAAATCAAAGGACTAATTCCTTTTATATCAGCTATGGTCCATCCTAATGCTTTTTTGTGCATTTTCAGAGTTTGTAATAACTTACCTTCTTGATATGCATTAAGTTTGGAAGAGATTATTACCGGAAAAGTTTCATTTTCTCCCAAAAATGAGAATTTGAGATTGGATGGCAACGGCTTCAAATCAGGTTTTGGTGGTTGAACACTTGAAGGTATGGACTTAATTGGTCGTGGTGGCAATTCCTCAATTTGTGGCCTCCAATTACTTGTCTTTGATTCTTCCTGAAAATAAATCATTTCCAAATCATCAGATTCATCAATCTCAATTTCATTGGAAGTGGTTGGAAATTGATCATGAATTAATTTTTCAGTAAAGTCCACTTCCTGTAAATCATTATCATCTCTAGGTTGCTTGCAAATGTTGAAAATATTCATCTCCAATGTCATGTTTCCAAATGATAGCTTCATCAGTCCATTCCTACAATTAATCAATGCATTAGAAGTTGCAAGAAATGGACGTCCTAAAATAACAGGAAATGAATTACATACTTCAACAGGTTGTGTGTCCAAGACAATAAAATCCACAGGATAAATGAATTTATCGACTTGTACTAACACATCTTCAATTATTCCTCTAGGCACTTTTATAGATCTATCAGCAAGTAAAAGAGTTATAGAAGTTGGTTTTAACTCGCCTAGATTGAGACTCTGAAAAACTGAATATGGAAGTAAATTCACACTAGCACCAAGATCAAGTAAGGCTCTTTCAATTTTATGCTCTCCAATAAAGCAAGAAATTGTAGGACAACCAGGGTCTTTATATTTCAAAGCATTATTGTTTTGAAGAATAGCACTTACTTGTTCGGCTAAAAAGGCTTTCTTTTTCACATTCAGTTTTCTCTTTACAGTGCATAGATCTTTCAAAAATTTAGCATAGGAAGGAACTTGTTTAATAGCATCCAGCAAAGGTATATTGATCCTTACCTGTTTGAAAATTTCATAAATTTCAGAATTGTGATTGACTTTCCTTTGTTTGGTCATGGCTTGAGGAAATGGAAGTGCTGGCGGTGAATCAGTTGTTTCTTTGTAATTTTCAGATTCATCCCCTTCCTTACCCTCAGAGATTGACTCATCATCTTTCTCATAAGGTTCAAGAGAGGGTTTTTCAATAACCTTACCACTGCGCAGAGTAGTGACTGATTTGACTTGATCCATGTGTTGGCTTCCGGAACTACTTGCATTTGCATTGTATTGCCCTTTGGGATTTTGTTGTGTTTGAGATGGAAACTTACCTTTCTCTTGGAAACTAAGAGCAGATGTTAATTTAGCAAGAGTATCTTTAAAATCTATCATGTTTTGAGCAAGTTGAGTATTGATTGTCTCTTGCTTTTCAATGAATGCATGCAATGTTTCCTCAAGATTTCTTCTAGGAGGTGGAGCATAAGGAGGTGCATATCCATGAGAATTTTGGAAATTGTGGTGTGCTTGAAACGGTGGTTGTGAAGTTTGTGCATTGTTGTTCTCACTCTTCCAATTGAAATTTGGGTGATTTCTCCAACCAGGGTTGTATGTTTGGGAGTATGGGTTGTAGTTGGCCCTTTGGAAACTGTTTAAAGCATGGGCTTGTTCATGGAGACATTCCTTAAAAGAAGGCAAGGTTGGACAATCGTTGGTTAAGTGTTCATTTGTTTCACAAATTTGACACACAATGTTTTCAACAGATTTTAATTGACCACTCTTTTTCAATTCTAGTGCCTCGACTTTTCTAGCTAAAGATGCAAATTTGGCTTGGAGGTCATGATCTTCCCTAAGGTTGTACATACCTCCACTAGATGTATGAGGTTGAGTTTTACTCAGTGCCTCATAAGTACCCGCGGTGTCCCAATTTTGAGCATTTTCAGCTAACAAGTCTAAGTACTCCATTGCTTCATCAGGGTCTTTATCTTCAAAAGTTCCATTGCACATCAATTCAACCATTTGCCTATCTTTAGGTGTTAACCCTTCATAGAAATGTGAAACCAATCTCCATGTTTCAAAACCATGATGAGGGCAAGTACTAAGCAAATCTCGATACCTATCCCAACATTTGTAAAATGTTTCTCCTGGTTTTTGAGTGAAAGTGGTGATTTGTCTTTTGAAAGAGTTTGTTCTATGAGATGGGAAAAACTTCTTTAAAAATTGTTGTTGCATTTCATCCCAAGCACGAATGGATCCTGGTCTCAAATTTTGTAGCCATGTTTTAGCTTTATCTTTTAATGAAAAAGGGAAAAGCTTTAATCTGATGGTGTTCATGCTACAATTTAAATTATTATATGTGTTGCAGACCTCTTCAAATTCCCTTAAATGCAAGTATGGATTTTCCAATTCTAAACCATGAAAAGAAGGTAAAAGTTGAATAATACCTGGTTTAAAATTAAAATGAGATGCATCAGGAGGAAAAACTATGCATGATGGTGCACTTGTTCTTGTGGGATTCATATGATCTCTAAGTGTTCTAGCACGGTTATTCTCATTATTTTCATTATGAAGTGATTGATTATCTTCTTCGGCCATATTTTCTGAAAATGATGAGGATACCCTACAAAGTCTACCACTTGATGTACGTGACCACACTCTCATGCACGTGTAGGAATAAAATAAAAAGAAGAAGAAGAAAGCAAAAGAAGGAGGAAGAAAACAAAATAAAAAGAAACAAAAGAAAAGAAACAAAGTTATATACAAGAAAAGTGAAAAGAGAAAATAAAATAAATACTATAATTTATACAAGAACTTACCTCCCCGGCAACGGCGCCAAAAACTTGACACGACTGAAAAGATTGATGTCTTCTCCCAAGTGCAGGAGTGTCGAAGTAATAAATAACCCGGCAAGACCGGGGTCGAACCACAGGGAGGTTAATTGTACAAATTATAAACAATAATTATAAAACAACAATAACAACAACAACAATAGTAATAATAATAATAATAATAATAATAATAATAATAATAATAATAATAATAATAATAATAATAGTAGTAGTAGTAGTAGTAGTAGTAGTAGTACTAATAATAATAATAATAATAATAATAATAAAGAAAGAGAAGAAGAAGAAGAAGATGATGATGAGAACTTGGAGATCAAATATTAATGTAAGGATTAAGCAATAATAATAACAAATGTCAAGGTTAGAGGTTCCACTAATGGTATATCAAACAAGTATAGTATAAACTCTTATTATTGAATTGGAAACCACACACAAAGGAGGTTCCAATCAAATTATATATTGTTAACATGATTACATTAGTCATCTTATTCAATTAATGCTAATACTTGTAAATCCCGTCAAGCATTCATGATTATAACTTATGTTAACAACAAATCAAGTTCCTTTCATAGCTCAGGTGTCGGTTATACCATACATTATGGGCTATGAAAGTGCCAAGCATTTGTTGTACCAAGTGTTATACAACATAAATCAAGATTAGTCATTTAACAAGCAAAGTATTAAAGAGTGAACAAGATAACAAATATAAAACATGTTAGTATCAAACATTAAAGTCCATATTAAGTTTACATTATACTTATTCTCACACCATTAGTGTAGCCTTTTCACCTTGACATAATTAACTTAGCTAGACATAATGAAAGAAAGAAAAATAAATAAATAAAATAAGAACATAAAAGTTAACTAAGTAAAGGAAATGAAATGAAAGGCATAAACTTGATATTAATGAAAGTAAAGCATAAACATTACAAAAAATACAAAGAGAGAAAGGAAGAGCATGATCTTGATCTGAACACCAAGATGCCTAAATGCATGGCAAATGCCTCCTTTTATAGGCCAAAATTGGGAACTATTGATTTGATGACTAATTGATAAGTGGGTGGCCAACTTTTGACTTGGTGACAATCCTTATCTTCTCTTGTCTGCCCAAAACATCATTGATAACGTCAAAACTGGAGCCAGCTGCAAACATGAAAGTTGTAGCCAATTGTCTCAGCTTTCTTGTGTAAAAAATTCAGCTCATTTGGACTTCTAGAACTCCAGATATGGCCAAAATACCGAACAGTGCTCGGGCTGGAAGACAGATTCGGGCTTCTTTGTTGTTGCTATAATTTGGACTTGATAATGGCCTTTTTAGATCTTGGGCTCCATATGAAAGTTGTAGGCCTATGTCTTACCTTTCCATCCATATAAATTGGACCTAAATCTGAGATCTGTAGCTCCAGATATGGCCCAATTACCGAACAGTGTTTTGGTTTGGATTGCACCGACATCTCTTCTCTAAGTTTGACCATCTCTTTATCCATGCAATTTA
Organism: Populus pruinosa; assembly: GCA_026413675.1. NCBI lineage: Eukaryota > Viridiplantae > Streptophyta > Magnoliopsida > Malpighiales > Salicaceae > Populus > Populus pruinosa. The sequence continues at coordinate 8,450,174 of JANKMR010000020.1, forward strand.
AGTTCTTCAAGTCATCAATCAATCCTTTCATTTATGTGATAGACCTGCATTAAAAATAGACATTTACCACAAATTATAGGTATCTTATATTATTAGATACATTATCATAAAACATATTTTAGTTAAGGAGTTATTGATACTTCAAGTGCAAAATGATGATATAAAACCATGATAAAAATGCACTTTTAAGTACTAATCAGATATGAGTTGGGAGTTTCATGCATCTAAACCCTAATTAATAGTCATAGGAAAAATCGATAATCTCTCACCTAACTTTGAATCTTATATGTGCTTGAAAATTTATGACATGTGAAGCATGAAGCAATTTTATGCAATGTATGAATAATATGTATAAAAGTTAGGGCACAGAAGCAAATAATAAAAGGAATGCATATTAATAATAAACACATAAATCAAACAATAAAACATGATAATCAAACATAAAAAAGCTTAGTCCATAAGGGTCCCCATTGAAGTCGTTATTCTATTGCATGTCCACGGCGTCATAATAAACATCCTCTTGGTATAATCTAAGTGTATATGGCGTGTATGGAATGGACATGACAATCAATTCTTTTCTTTTATTAGTGGAAAAGGGAATAAGAGTCACCATCTAGTATTTAGTCACTAGAAACCCTAACTAGTCTCAGAGATTGGGCTCGGAGACTAATTGCATAAAAGGTAGCACCCCCAATATGTCTTACCTGAGATAAATTATATTGTTTAATTGTTTAATTAAACTAGTTGTTTGATTGTTGGATTGTCTAAGGTTGAAGACAAATCCTCCTCAATAAGAAAATTCTTATCTTATTAAGTAAAAACCTAATTGTTCTAATGTCAATAGAAAAAACTACTTTTTTAATATCAGGAATGCGTCTTATATATAAGTTCGTAATCAACTAAAAGAAAAACAAATATATCTTTTAGTATTTTTGAAATATAGGCCTAAATCTTATGGTTTTAATAAAATGGTTATTAAAGCCCAAAATGCATGCTAACATATAATTTTTATTTACTTTTTTTGTATGAAAATACAATATGAAATGTCATATATTCTTGAGAGACTTAGTCGTATGTATGAAAACAAGATATTTTTTTGTTATTTTTTCTATATAATATTTTTGCAACATTGCGGAGAAAACCGAGTATTTTAATATTTGATTTGTATCTTTATAGTATAAAAATATAAACTAATATTAATCAAAATTGATTAAAAAAAATACACAAAAAAATCACAAATATTTTAAAAGGATTTTTGGAAAATTTTTGTTTATATTTATGCATGTGTGTGTGTGTGTGTGTGTGTGTGTGTGTGTGTGTGTGTGTGTGTGTGTGTGTGTGTGTATATTAGGATGGGCTCAACCCAGTTATATGGGCTGAGCCCAAAAAAGTGATTGGGTCGAGGTTGGCCCAACAAACTCTATACTAAGGGGGATTGGGTCGAGCCCAGCCTAAACTTTTTTGTTTGGGTCAACACTAGTCTAAACCATGAACAATGGCTCTCTACTGTTCATTTGAACAGTGGAGAGTGAATTAATCCGTGTTCACTATTCACATGCTACGTGAATAGTGAAGAGTCATGCTACGTGAACAGTATTTCACTCTCCACTGTTCACATAGTATGACTCTTCACTGTTTACGTAGCATGTGAATGGTGGACAATGGATTAATTCACTCTCCACTGCTCACGTAAATAATGATGAGTGATTTAATCCATTATCTATTATTCGTATGCTACATGAATAGTAGAGAGTAAATTGTAATGCACTCTCCATTATTCATTAGCAAAATAGTGGAGATGGCAAGCGAAAAAGAAAAAGAAGAAAAAAGAGGGGTTGACCTGGCGACAGTGGTATTGTCGTTGATAGTGGCTTATGGTGGCGCTGTTGTGGTGGTAACGTGCAAAAGCTGGTGGTGGTTGCTATTGTTTTTCTTCCTTATATAGAGGCATAAGTTTCTTCTTTTTCTTTTTTTTATTCTTACTCTCTTATTTCTTTTTTAGTTTGTTTTTTATCCTCGGTCTTTTTTCTTGTTCTTGTCTGTGTTTGTCTTTCTTCTCCTTCTTTCCCTCTTTGTTTTCCCCTGTTTTTTCTTTCTTTTTTCACTTCTGTTTCATTCTTTTTTTTCTTTGCCCCTTTGTTTGTTCTTTCTTTCTTTTTCATTCTCACTTCTCATCCTCCTTTCTTCATCTTCTCGTCCCTCAAAAGGGAGTATTTATAAAGAGGAAGGGGGAGAGAGCCACTCTACTCCTATCCAATCATGTTGAATGGGTAGGATAGCTGGGCAGTCGCCTTAGAGCTGTTTACAGGGTTTATCCCCTCTATTTTTTCCTCTCAATTATAGATATGAGAGGGGTATGGGTCATGTCAGCTTTTTAGGTTTCTAGAGAGAGAGAGAAAACAAGCATTGCACAGGAGGGGGAAAAACACTTTCTTCCCCTGTATTTGCATATCTAGGGAAGAAGATGATTGCAAACAGTGCCATCAAAACGACACTGCTTGCAGATCTCTCTTTTTTTTATTAAACTATAAGTGAAATATTTTTTGTACAAAACATGTCGTTTTATTTAAAAGAAATAGCGTTAAAAAGTGTATTTTTCAAATTAGTCCTCAATTAATATTTTGATTTTAACAATCAATTAAATTGCACCCCTATCAAATTCAATTGTCAACCCTGAAGTTGGTCGTCTTTTTCATTTTGGTCCTTAGTTTTGAATTTATGTATTTTCATCTTCAATTGATCAACAAACTTTTAATTTCTTCAATTTAGTCTCTGATTCGTCAATTTCAACCTTTATATTTACACATCTTTTCTAGCTTAGCCCTTGGTTTTGGATGTCTTCAATCAAGTCCTTAATTACCCATCAAACTTCAATATTTATGAAATTAAACAACTGATTTGACCGAATTAACTCTTAAAAATTATAATTTAACCCCTAACTTTAATTTATTCTAATTAAAGCCTAAATTGACTTCAAAAATAATTTTTCTTACAATTAACCATTCAACAAAATCTAATTGAGTCTTTAAACATTTTATTTTAGATATTTCTTTCTCAAATTGAATTTTATTTGTTAATAGGGCCTTTATCAGTTAAAATATACTATCAAATTTCAATCTTTATATTTTTAAACTTTCTCAACTAATCTTGAACCATTTTTTGGGTGTCCTTATGTCCTCTTCTCATTGCTATATATTTTTTATTTTTTTCAATAATTTTTTTTTTTAATGTGGAAACTCAAAAATAGATAACAACAAAGATGGTCGGAAATAAGGTTTAGGAACAAATGACTAAAATGAGAGCACAACCAAAAGAAGAAACAAGACTAGATGTCAAAAAAGGAAAAAAGAAAAAATTGGAGGAAATACATGAGTATTTAGCTTTATATTTTCCTCCTTTTCTAGATGTTTTTTATTCAAAATGTTTTGCTCATCTTCCATCTTTTTATAAATTTTGATCTATTTGAAATATTTTTTGCACTGAATTCATTTTAATATAATTTTTTTTATGATTATTTTTAATATAATTATTGTTGAACAAGTTTTTTGTTGCTGATGTTTGTATTTTTTTTTTTGAGTTCTTAAAATTATAATTTTAAATGCATTTTGGGATTATAACAAAAAAAAAGGTAATCATTGGTGTTTTTGTTGGCAAGGTTAGGTCACTTTTCATCCAAATATGTTTGAATTTCCAACAAAATAATTTTTAAAAATATTTTATTGATAATTTTACAAAAAATAATCACTCAAAAAAATTTAAATAGGTGACAAAATACTCTATGGAGCATATGTGATAAACTATTCCATCAACAATTAAGATGAATTTTTAACTAAATATGCGATGAAATATATTTTGTTGATAATTAATGTTGCTGAAAGAGCTCTTGATAGAAAATGAGTGGTAAAATCTTGTTTTTTTGGTGCTAATATTTCATTGATGATGCTGTTAAAAAATAATTGTCAAAATGATGACAAAAAGCAAATTCCCTTTGACGACATGTGTTCATCAGCTATTTCATCAGTATAGTAATTTTTTATTTAAGTTTTTCTTAATGCCAATAAGATACTTCTTTGATTTCGTTTTCAATTTTCTGGCTTTTAGAATTGTGTATGAAAAAAGAGTTATTGCCATCTTTCGTTAGTTAAATTATAGCATGGGAGCTCATAGAACTGGAATCCAGTTGACAAGTTCACGTAGGAATAATACAATCATCCATGATTCTAAAACGTTGTGCGTGATTGGGGAAATATAAGAAATTTAAGTTTGAAGCTAAAATATTAAAATAATTTTGATCAATTATGAGAAATAAGAAAAAACAAAAAAGGAGTTGGAGGATTTTATTTATTTGAATTAAATTAAGGCAAATTTTAAGCAAGGAAATAAAAATAAAGGCTAAATTATCAAGAAATACCCTGAACTTGGTTAAATTAAACTTGGAGTTTGAACTTCAATATTTTTTATTTCAGTATTTTTTTTCTGTTAATTTTAACCACAAATGATAATCTAGAAATGCATCACCCATTGTGAAAACATGCAATTTAAACAAAAAAAAAAAAAGGAAGAAGAAAAACCTGGAAAAACGAGCCTATGTTTTACCCAAAACTCAAATAAAAAATTGAAAATTCAGAGGCTAAATTTCGTTTCACCAAAAATTTAGGATAATTTTAGATAAATTAATCATAAATAATGCCAAATTTTAAAACTGAGCTAATAAAGGCAGTAGCTGGGTACATTGACGACGAATGAATGTAGATCTGGAATACAAAACCGAGGTCACCAACATCATGATAGAAAGCCAAATCATCCTTACCTTTAGAGTTGCCAATCTCAAGTAGACAAGCTCTTCCTTCGGTTCCAATCGAAATCTAGAGTCAATTGTCATAGCCTGCCTACTCATGACCTAGGTCCATTATTGCCTGTCTCTTCTCGGTGGGACCAATGATCGATCTTCTTGGTAATGAATATTCTTGATGTGTGCAGACCAACGAGCCCACCATAAGGGTCCTTGTCTGGTTTGGTCTATTATTAAGTTCATGCACCTGCTAACTTTAGAAAAAACAAGTTCGGCATATCTCCAGACCACCTGGTTTGGTCTACTAAGACATAAATCCAATGACGCTCCCTATCATCATAGTAAAAGATCAAAAGGTTCAATATGGCCGCTAGCTAGTTCTCTAATCAATGCTTAGCACATAACTAGTTTACTTTAATGGAGAGAGGAAGGAATGAAAGAAAAGTTAATGATAAGTAATGAAGTACTCAATTGCAAAATAAATTTTCAATCCGTAAAAACTATATTCAAGCCATATAATAGAAATTGAAATTGTTTGTTAGATTGATTATTTGCAAATATAAAAGTCTTCATATCTTATTTTTTTTAATATATATTATGATAATCAAAATTTTATTTAGATTGCTCACAATTTAGTTTTTTATGAACAAACTAAGCATATTAAAATAAATTTAGACAAGCTAATTTACATGTATGCTTTAACCTTGTATAATCTTATACATAAAAAAATTATGTTTTCTTAGTACATCATATGTTAGGGCTCCAACTAACCATAACTAATTTAACTCATCAATCAATGATAAAAAAATAAAAAAATAAAAAAAATTATATTCTCATCTCAAATATAAGGATTAGCTATGACCATATATAAAAACACGAATTATAGCTTTATACACATCTCCGGGAAAAATTATATATTATTAGTATGACTAACCAACAAGAATAACGTGTAGCAAAAGATCTAAGTAGATTAAATTCATTTATACATAAGTTAATATGTATATTCTATGATTCTATTAAAAACTGAAGATGCACCTTATTAAATTGCTTCCAAGCTTCACAATTAAAAAGGTATCTCATGACTCTATCCACCTCATCATGTGATTGGTTTCATATCATCTGCTTTATAGTATTTGGAGATATAAATAACATTTGTAGTCTAAGAAAGATTAAGAAGTATCTTATTTTTTTGTATATAATAAATTTCCTTCCTTTACCATTATTAGGTTTATACTAAGCATGTTGACAAGTTTTACATTTGATAAAAGTTGCATATTCACTATGGTACAACACTCAAAAGTTTGGATACATATTAATTTTTTGGTATTCTAGACCAAAAAGTTTCATCATTGATTTTATAGTATAAAACTTATCTTGTATCCTATTCCTTTTAGGTAACATGTTTTTATTCCAGAATCTTATCATAAGTAGCTTTATTCAACCCATAATTTGACTTGATGTAAACATTTGTGTAATGGTTGATAATTTATTATGAGTTGTATATCTATCTCATGATGGTTTATTAGAATATTTTAAAAGTTCAAAAAAACATAGATGTATCTATATTTGTTTCTTCATCTAAATAGATGTTAAATGAACCTTCATCTGAATATTCTTCCATCATTATACTCCTATAATAATTACTATTATCATCAGTAAACCCATATATGCGGCTAGAACTAGAAGTTGAGTTAATCATTCTTCTAAAATGGTTTTGTAAGGAATATAGGCTTTTTCATTTGCAAGCCAACGTAAATATTTCTCAACAAACTTTTTTTTTAATTAGATACATCAGCACAATATCCTTATACTGAAACTTTTTATTCATATACGTCACATGTAGACATCTAATTTCACTTTCATTAATATTCTTTAGATTAAAAAGTAAAAAATTAATAAAACCTTCAACCCCTTTAATATAATCTTGTTTATCCAACCTTTCAAAAAAGTCTCAATATATCTAAGGATGATCATCCATTACTTATAAAACCTATATAGAATAACGATAACCAAATGTATTAATAATATAACTATCAATTCAAAATTCATCTTTTAATTCAAAATAATTTCACAATCCAATAACTAATTATCATTACTACACAAATTCAATTTTGCATCAAATTATAAACTAAATGATAAAATTAACAACAAATAATTGGTACCAAACTAATTATCCATTATCTATAAAGTTCAATTCAAACTTATTTAACATAAATTATTACCTTTTAATTATTTTTAATTTCATAAAAGAAATCAATTTCCCTAAATTTTCAACTTGGTCCCCTTTAAATAACTCATCATTTCTTCAATTAAAACATATTTAAGTTACAAAATAAAACTCAATTTCATCAAATGAAAAATGAAATCAATTTCTCCTAAATCTTGAATAAGCCCTAACATACAAATTAAACATTAAAGCTATAAAACACTTAAATATAAAAACAAACTACAAAAGGTACAAAGAAAACTCAATAAATCACCCTACAACATAAATGGGTTACAAAAAAAAATTGGTAAGTTTGCTGACTAGGTATAGCAAATCTTCACAAGAAATTAAACCAAGAGAAGAATGTTGACACTGTTAATAGATTTGGATCGACACCGACAATTTAGGGTGGATGAATTTGTGAAGATGGTGGCTGGATTTAGGAGAGAATAGTTGGAGGGGCTATAATGTTTTTAGGTAGGAAGAAGAAAAAGAAAGTCGAGGGGAATAGAGAACTATCAATAAGAAGAAAAAAGAATGTATATCAAAAAATTTGTTAGAAAATACAAACATGTCATATTTTTTATGAAATTTTTATTTTTATTTTTCATTTTCTCTATTCCATTGAAATTTATGTTGGGAACATATTATGTCATAATTTACATCAGCAATTACTAACGAAACATATTTCTTCATAATTTACATCACTAATTAACGACAAAAAATTTTCATCACTATTTATATTAGAAAGTTTTGATGAAATGTTTTTCATCATCATTTATGTTGCAATTTGCTAATTTTCTAGTAGTGCTACTGATAAGTGCTTAAAAGTGCATTTTTATCAAGGTTTTATATTATCATTTTGCACTTGAAGTATCAATAACTCCTTAACTAAAGTATGTTATATAATAATATATCTAATAATATAAGATACATTTAATTTATAGTAAATGTAACATAAATAAAGGAATTGATTGATGTGTTTAAGAACTGAAATTGAAAGGACAAAGAGATGACTAAACTTAGAAAGGAGATGTTGATGCAGTCTAAACCAAAATACTGTTAAGTAATTGGGTCATATCTGAAGCTGTAAATATCGGATTTAGATCTACTTTATATGAATAGAAAGGTAAGATAAAGACCTACAACTTTCATAGGAGCCCAAGAATTAAAAAGGCTATTTTTAAGTCCAAATTGTAGCAACAATAAAGAAGTCTGAATTTGTCTTCCAGCCCAAACATTGTTTAGTGTTTGGCCCATATCTGGAGTTCTAGAAGTCCAAATGATCTCAGTTTTTTTTCCTGGAAAGTTGAGATAATTTGCTAGAACTTTCATGTTTTCAAGTGGTTCCAATTCTGATATTATCAATGATGTTTTGAGCAGACAAGAGAAGATAAGGACTGTCACCAAGTCAAGAGTTGGTCACCCACTCATGAATTAGTCATCAAATCAATAGTTCCTAATTTTGGCCTATAAAAGGAGGCATTTGCCATGCATTTAGGTATCTTGGTCTCCAAATCAAGATCATGCTCTTGCTTTCTATCTTTATATTTTTTGTAATGCTTAAGTTTTATTTTCATTAATATCTTGTTTATGCCTTTCAATTCATTTCCTTTACTTAGTTAACTTTTATCTTATTTATATTCTTATTTATTTTATTTATTTTTCTTTTTTCATAATGTTTAGTTAAGTTTATTATGTCAAGGTGAAAAGGTTACACTAATGGTGTAAGAATAAGTATAGTGTAAACTTAACATGGACTTTAATGTTTGATACTAACATGTTTTATATTTGTTATCTTGTTCACTCTTTAATATTTTGCTTATTAAATTACTAATCTAAATTTATATTGATAACACTTGGTACAACAAATGCTTAGCACTTTCATAGCTCATACTGTATGGTATAACCAACACTTGAGCTATGAAAGGAACTTGATTTGTTGTTAACATAAGTTATAATCATGAATGCCTAATGAGATTTATAAGTATTAACATTAATCGAATAAGATAACTAATGTAATCATGTTAATAATTTATAATATGATTGGAACCTCCTTTATGTGTGGTTTCCAATTGAATAATAAGAGTTTATGCTATACTTGTTTGACATACCATTAGTGGATTCTCTAACCTTGTCATTTGTTATTATCATTGTTTAATCCTTATATTAATCTTCCATCTCAAAGTTTTCATCTAATTGTTTTTCTTTTTCTTCTTCTTCTTCTTCTACTACTACTACTACTACTACTATTACTATTACTACTACTATTGTTACTATTATTGTTGTTGTTGTTATTGTTGTATTATTGTTATCTATAATTTATACAATTAACCTCCCTGTGGTTAGACCCCGGTCTTGCCGGATTATTTATTACTTCGACACTCCTGCACTTGGAAGAAGACATTAATCTTTTGGTCGTGTCAAATTTTTGAAGCCGTTGTTGGGGAGGTAAGTTCTTGTATAAATCATAGTATTTATTTTATTTTCACTTTTCACTTTTCTTGTATATAACTTAGTTTCTTTTCTCTTGTTTCTTCTTCTTTTATTTTCTTCTTCTTTTTATTCTATTCCTACATGTGCATGAGAGTGTGGTCACGTACATTAAGTGGTAGACTTTGTAGGGTATCCTCATCATTTTCAGAAAATATGGCCGAAGAAGATAATCAATCACTTTATAATGAGAATAATAAGAATAATCATGCTAAAACACTTAGAGACTACATGAATCCCACAAGAACAAGTGCACCATTATGCATAATTTTTTCTCCTGATGCATCTCATTTTAATTTTATTTAACTTTTACCTTCTTTTCATGGCTTAGATTTAGAAAATCTATACTTGCATTTAAGAAAATTTGAGGAGGTCTGTAACACCTATAATGACTTAAATTGTAGCATGAACACCATCATATTAAAGCTTTTTCCTTTTTCATTAAAAGATAAAGTTAAAACATGGCTACAAAATTTGAGACTAGGATCCATTCATGCTTGGGATGAAATGCAATAACAGTTTTTAAAGAAGTGTTTCCCATCTCACAAAACAAACTTTTTCAAAAGACAAATCATCACTTTCAATCAAAAATCAGCAGAAACATTTTACCAATATTGGGATAGGTATCGAGACTTCCTTAATACTTGCCCTCATCATGGTTTTGAAATATGGAGATTGGTTTCATATTTTTATGAAAGCTTAACACCTAAAGATAGGCAAATGGTTAAATTGATATGCAATGAAACCTTTAAAGATAAAGACCTTAATGAAGCAATAAAATACCTAGACTCGTTAGCTAAAAATGCTCAAAATTGGGACACCATAGGTACTTATGAGGCAGCGAGTAAAACTTAACCTGATATATCTAGTGAAGGTATATACAACCTTAGAAAATATCGTGACCTTCAAGCCAAGTTTGCATCTTTAGCTAGAAAAGTTGAGGCACTAGAATTAAAAAGGAGTGGTCAATTAAAATTTGTTAAAAACATTGTGTGTCAAATATATGAAATAAATAAACACTCAACCAATGATTGTCCAACCTTGGCTTCTTTTAAGGAATGTCTCCATAACAAGCTCATGCTTTAAATAGTTTCTAAAGGCTCAACCATAACCCATACTCACAAATATATAACTCTAGTTGGAGAAATCACCTAAATTTCAATTAGAAGAGTGATAATAACAATGTACAAACTTCACAACCACCGTTTCAAGCACACCATAATTTCTAAAATTCTTATGGATATGCACCTCCTTATGCTCCACCTCCTAAAAGAAATTTTAAGGAAACTTTATATGCATCCATTGAAAAGTAAGAGACAATCAACACTCAACTTGCTCAAAGTATAATAGATTTTAAAGATACTCTTACAAAATTCACATATGTTCTCAGTTTTCAAGAAAAAGGTAAGTTTCCAACTCAACCACAGCAAAATCCTAAGGGATAATACAATGTAAATGCAAATAGTTTTGGAAGTCAACACATGGATCAAGTTAAATCAGTCATCACTCTTCGTAGTGGTAAGATTATTCAAAAACCAATTCTTAAACTTTATAAGAAAGATGATAAGTCAATCTCTAAGGGAAAGAAAGGGGTTGAATCTAAACATTGTAAAGAAAAGACCGATTCCTCGCCAGCACTTTCATTTTCTCATGCCATGACCAATCAGGAAAAAATTAAGGATGAAAAAGGCGCCTTCTCATGCCATGACCAATCAGGAAAAAATTAAGGATGAAAAAGACACCGAAAATATTGATGCAGATCTTTTATCAAAAGTGACAACAGATTCGACACTCGACATCACACCAATCAATAATTATTTTCTTGATAAATCTCTACTCTCTTAGTTCAATACCTTGATTTGCTAAAAATATTAATTTTCTTGCTTCAGGATTTTTGTCAACTCATTAGAGTACCAAAGACAAAAAACAATTTTTGAGCAACGTGCAAAAATGTTTTTAGGATGACCCTTACTTATTCAATTATTGTCCTGATCAAATATTTCAAAGATGCATTCCTGACAATGAGGTAAGTAATGTTATCAAATTTTATCACTCTAACGTACGTGGGGATCATTTCTTGTAGAAAAAAAGGACTGTAGAAATCTAACAAAATGAATTTTACTAGCTCACCATATTCAAGGAATCACTTGCATTCCACAAAACCTGTGAAAATTGTTAAAAGGTGGGATTTATTTCAAAACACAAAGAGTCTTTAGATAATCATCTATTGACTCTTAAATCTCATCATAGTCGAGATAAACATCGTGCAATTCATGAATTATGAACCCATTTTTAAAAAAAACATGACTGGCATGTCTTAGGAATCCAACTAAAAAAGACCTTATTTGCTAATTTTTAAGAAAACTGGATGGGAAGCCTATCCCCGACCAATAGAGGGCGTTTGAGTTGTTCTTTGACATAAAATCATGGGAAGATGTGAGCCACAATCACAACTACGATTTGAGTCTTAGTTTGTAAAAACTTGTGTCTTTTGGTTTTATTAATAGTATAATATTTGGGTTTTGCTGTTTCTTATTTTTGTTTAAATGTATTTTAGGTTTGTCAGTAGTCGTTGTTTCAGGTAATATCTTCTATACTCTATCTTTCTACCTTAGAACATTGAGGACAATGTCTCGTTTTAGTTAGAGGGAGAAGGTAGTAGTTGATATTAAAAAAAAAAAAATTATGTTTTTTTTTTCATAAACCATTTGCAAACTATTGTTACTAAGATGACAGAGTAAGGAGGAATTTTATTGACTCTTGAGACATATTTTGGTAAATATGTTTCAATGGTTATTTGCAATATTCATAACAAGGTCTATAATAATACTTCTTGAAATATTCAGGTTTACAAACTCTTGCATTGTTACCACTTAATTCTGCTTATATACTCATTTAACATGTATTTTTAAACCTTAGTTTTCACAAACACATTTTAACATATAATTGTAGGTTGCATATTGGATTATTACATTATTTATGTTCTTTTATTAAAGGTAACAACTAAGGGAAATTGATGGTATATAATTTGAAAAAAAAACAAAAAAAGAGCAAAAAAAATTATGATAATAAAAATATAGATAAGTTTGGTTTCATAGTCTCTCTAACCTAAGCAATTAAATCCAAATGGGTGTTTTAACACCTAATACCCTAAAGTCAACTGACTTGGGAGCTAATGATCCAACGCCTGTTACATGAGTTGAGGAGAAAAGCTTAAAGGAATCAAACATGGCACTATCTACGTATCAATATCTGCAACCTGAGTTACAAAGCTCGTAAGGGTGTCTCAACATCTAATGCCCTAAGACCAACTAGTGTAGGAATCATTAGCTGAAAGCTCGTTACACGGGTTAAAGATGCATTGCGTTTTAAGTTACATATATATATATATATATATATATATATATATATATATATATATATATATATATATATATATATATATATATTTAAAAAAAACAAAAAAAAAGAAGAAAAAAATCTCAACCCAAGGAAGTTAACCTTGAACATTAGAACAAGAATTTTGTTTTCTTCCAAGTAAAGCCTCATAACTATATATTAATATATTGAGCACAAAAAAAAGGTTTATTAATATCTTATTTAAGAGGTATTGAGTAGATATATAAATTTAATGAGAGTTTGTTTATCTGAATAGATTAATAGAAATTGAATGATGAATACCTTGCTTTATGGAATTTGCAAATTATTTTTCTATTTTAATGCTTTGATTACTAGGGACTAGTAATAAGCTGGTTAGAGGGTGTGATTAGTACTTAAAAATATATTTTTATCAAGGTTTTATATTATCATTTTGCACTTGAAGTATCAATAAAATAAGGGCTCCTCTTGAAAATTCTTTATTTACTATGTAAGGACCTCAATAATTAGGCACTCATCTACATTGACATATATTTTTAAGGAATTCACAAAATCTTTTTAAATATCAAATCTCATTTATGAAAATCATATGGGTGTACCTTCTTATCATAAGCTCTAGCTACTCTTTTCTAATACAATTACTCATGACAAATCATAGTTAATCTTCTCATTAATCAAGTTCAACAATTGATACTAGACCTTGGCCCATTCAGACTCTTTTAGCTCCTATTTGTTTAGTATTCTTAGATAAGGTATCTCCACTTTGAAAGGTATCATCACCTCCATTACATAACTAAATAGTAAGGGGTTACACTTTTATATGTTCTTATAGTAGTTCTTGCAACCATTTTTTGTAAAATTTTATTTATATTTTTATTTCTTTCTTTTACAACTTTGTTCATTTTAGGCCAATAAGAAGAGTTAAGATGTTTGATCTTTCATTTTACTAAATAATATTTCCATTAAATTTTTAAGAATTTTTTATTACTCTTAATTCTAGCAAATTGTATTGACAAATGATGTTTTTCTCAATAAATCTCTAGACCATTTTTTGAGCAATATAAGTTTAAGAAGCCACTTTAGTCCATTTTGTGAAATAGTAAATTCCTACCAAAATGAATCAATTTTCATTTCTTACCCTTTGATTTATTGGGTTATTCACATCCAATCCTCACATTACAACTGACCAAGGTATTGTCATATTATGGAGAGAAAATAACATTTCATATATCTTATCAATAAAAACTTGACATTTTCACTTATAATTATTGCAATTGTTCTCCATTATGGTCCAAAAGTATCCACTCATTTGCATTTGTCATGTCAGCATGTTCCTATTATTGTGTGTGGCACATAAGATTTCATGCATTTTTTTCATGACCTTATCTAAACATCTTAGTAGCATCCCATTAAATCCTTTATTATATAGTATTTCTCCTATCTTAGTAGTACTTACACTATAAATTTACTTTCTCATCCATTATTTGTCATTCTTCTTTCACCTAATAAATTACCAATAAAGAATCCCCATATACATCAAGCCTTTCAACTTTTCTTTCCAAAGTAGTCTCAAGCCTATGGATACATAGTTTATATTTTGTTATGTTATTGATGCATTTAAATTGTGACTTAATCACTATAGAATACTACTCATCAATTGATGAAATAAGCACTGCTCCTACATCATTACCACAAACATTTACTTAGTTCTTCTTCATTTTATACCACCACAGTGTCTTTATCTAGAAATTTGAATAATAAGGGCTCGTTGTCATAAATTGTATTGTTTACCAAATGATTTGTTATGGTACTATCTTTCACTAACTTTTTAGTCATATAAATAATATAATATTCTACTAACATGACTTGCCACCATATGATTCTATTAGAAAATTTAGGCTTTTTAAAGATATACTCATTTAGATCTATTATAAATATCAATCAATTTATATAATAAAGAAGGTTCTACCTAAGTATTTATGCACTTCATACTAAACCATAATAGATCTTTTCTAGAAAGGTATATCGAGACTTGCAATTAGAAAACTTCAAGATAAAATAATAAACGACATGTTATTTTCTTTTAGAATTATAATATTAACCTAAGACACAACCCATAACAACTTATATTACAATTAAACACAATGTCACTAGCCTTTTAGAAACTAACAGGACAATGAGTGGTCGATTCTATAAATACTATTTTATTTTATTGAAAACTCTTTGATAATTCTAATCACATACTCTCAGGTTCTTTTTACAAAGCAAACAAAATATTGGTTTGCAAGTTGTTGTTAATTGGATGAAAAATCGAGCTGTGTAGTTTATTTATCCATTTTAGAGGGTTTTCTAAAGAAATTTGGAGAAGAAATGAAGAAAAGAATTTTTTAGCTATTTTTCATGGCTTTTTCTCATCGGTCTATATGCAATATAAAGGGAGCAATTTTGCTTTTTAACCATTTTGCTCGTTATAATGCTTTTATGTATTATTTTTTTTAGATAATATACTTGGATTTTGACCTTATTATAAGGTCTTTTAGAATAATGCTTCAAAAGACTCCTCATAAGATTTCAGCTCGATCCAACACTTAAATTAAAAGTTATACATGATAGCATAAAATTAATCGGTGGGTAATCTTACGTCAAAATTTGGATTATTTTGTTCAATCCTTGCTTAAATTATACTAATTATTTTACTAACTCCTTGAGACCATTTTCTTTTTACCATGCCAATTCCTTGGGATAATTTTTCTTATTTTTTCTTATTTTTTTATCCATCAAAACCCATTACCAGTTTCGTCGACGTTATGAATTTTAACCTAAAATTCATAATCCTCATTTCACATTTAACAATACCTTTATATTTATTTATAGAGATCATCCTCTCCATTACAAATCACATTTATTATTATTTTCTCTCTTGAAATTCTTTACCATTTTGGATAAAATTTCATACATTTTAAAACAAAGGTTTACTTTTTCTTACTTATTGATCATGTATTTAAACTCATTTTAATGTTTATTTACTTATTTTCTATTTATTATATTTTCAAGATTTCAAGGTTTATAGTTAAATTGCCTAGTAAGAAGTTTCTTCACATGATAATAAGGTCATGGGGCCTATAAGATTATATGTTTACAAGGCAATTAATGTATTAAGGGTTATCACTTAGGTTGTTTTTACTTTTTCTGATACATTAGCATTCATCCTATTACATGAGGCATTGTAGTTTCATCCACCTTTAGTGGAGTACTTATGGTTATAGAATCTTCTAAGACTTGCCCTCTAAGTGTATAAGTTCATAAAACTCTAGATATACTTTGTCGTAGTTCATTTGAGATTTGATTCATTTTGATCATATATGGCTTATATGGTTCAATTGACTACTACGATATTATTGTGGCAAGTCATGTATGTTGTGTCCTCCATCTTTGTCTGATGACTCTCATATCAATATTAGAGAGATTTAAATAACCCGGCACGACTAAAAGATTGATGTTTTCTCCCAAGTGTAGGAATGTCGAAGTAATAAATAACCCAGCAAAACCAGGGTCGAACTACAGGGAGGTTAATTGTATAAATTATAAATAATAATAATATAACAATAACAATAATAATAATACT
The DNA here is from genome assembly GCA_026413675.1 of Populus pruinosa. Taxonomy (NCBI): domain Eukaryota; kingdom Viridiplantae; phylum Streptophyta; class Magnoliopsida; order Malpighiales; family Salicaceae; genus Populus; species Populus pruinosa. The sequence goes on from JANKMR010000020.1 coordinate 8,466,668, forward strand.
AATAGTAGTAGTAGTAGTAGTAGTAGTAGTAGTAGTAGTAGTAGTAGTAGTAATAGTAGTAGTAGTAATAGAAGAAGAAAAAGAACAAGAAGAAGTTTATGAGAACTTCGAGATGGAAAATTAACATAAGGATTAAACAATGATAACAACAAATGTCAAGGTTAGAAGATCCACTAATAGTGTGTCAAACAAGTATAGTATAAACTCTTATTATTCAATTGAAAACCACACATAAAGAAGGTTCTAATCAAATTATAAATTGTTAACATGATTACTTTGGTCATTTTATTCGATTAATGCTAATACTTGTAAATGTTATCTGACATTCATGATTATAACTTATGTTAACAACAAATCAAGTTCCTTCCAAAGCACAAGTGTCGGTTATACCATACAGTATGATTCTTACACCATTAGTGTAACCTTTTCACCTTGACATAATAAACTTAGCTAAATATAATAAAAAAAAGAAACATAAATAAACAAAATAAGAATATAAATAAGATAAAAGTTAATTAAGTAAAGGAAAGGAAATGAAATGCATAAACTTAATATTAATGAAAGCAATACCTAAACAATACAAAAAGAGAAAACAAGAGCATGATCTTGATCTAGACACCAAGATACCTATATATATGGAAAATACCTTTTTTTATAAGCCAAAATTTGAAACTATTGATTTGATGACTAATTGATGAGTAGATGGCCACCTCTTGACTTGGTGACAATTCTTATCTTCTCTTATCTGTCCAAAATGTTATTGATTACATCATAATTAAAACCACTTGAAAACATGAAAGTTCTAGAAAATTATCTCAGCTTTCCAGGAAAAAAAAATAAGGTCATTTGGACTTTTAGAACTCCAGATATGGGTCAAACACTAAATAATGTTTGGGCTGGAAGACAAATTCGGACTTCTTTATTGTTGCTACAATTTGGACTTAAAAATAGCCTTTTTAATTCTTGGGCTCCTATGAAAGTTGTAGGTCTTTATCTTACCTTTCTATTCATATAAAGTAGATCTAAATCCGATATTTACAGCTTCAGATATGACCCAATTACTTAACAGTATTTTGGTTTAGACTATATCAACATCTCTTTTCTAAGTTTAGTCATCTATTTGTCCTTTCAATTTCAGTTCTTAAACTCATCAATTAATCCTTTCATTTATGTGATAGGCCTGTATTTAAGATGAACATTTACTACAAATTAAAGTTATTTTATATTATTAGATATGTTATTATAAAATATGTTTTAGTTAAGGAGTTATTGATATTTCAAGTGCAAAATGATGATATAAAACCTTGATAAAAATATACTTTTAAGTATTAATCAAGTAGCATGATAGTAATGAACTAAGGGACACTGGAAGCCGATCACTCTTCACTGTTCACATGCAATGTGAACAATAAAGAATGATTTATAATTCACTCTTCACTTTGTAGAACAGTGAAAAGCAGCCCAAATGAAAGAGAAGGGGAAGAGTAATGTGATAGTAATGGAATGAAATATGGTGGTACAAAACTAAACTGAGTTTTGAACACAGCCCAAATGAAAGAGAAGGGGAAGAGTAATGTGATAGTAATGGAATGAAATATGGTGGTACAAAACTAAACTGAGTTTTGAACACATTTTATGGTAGGAGGGCATACATAAAAATTGTGTTATGTTTTGTTACGAAACAAGATGAAATAACAGTTATATAAAAAAGCTACCAAAAATACATAACCACACAGGCTCCTCTAATGTTGGTAGTTTTATAATTTGCTTAGATTTTTATTTTATTTTTTTATCTATCATGAAAATATTTTGTGGTGAAAATAAATAGATATGGATTTTTATTTTATTTTTTAAATTGATAAATATTTAATGATATTGTTAATGAAAAATACCCTTATTGCTCTAAAAAAAATTATGATAAATTGTTTCTCAAAAAGAAATTTTAATTTTCCTCCTTTACATGCCCCTTCCAAATTTTTTCTTTTCAGTCGAGTTTTTGGGGGGATTTACAATGCCAACAGGATTAAAATTACCCAATCAAATTGAAAAGAAAAGGAAAAAAAACCCTTTCGGCTAACCAAATACCATGCAATTGCCATTGATACAAACCAATAGCTTAGAGAAAATGCACAGTTTAATTAAACATTTTGTAAATGATCAAGTTACAGAATTATTGGCAATGCTAACTGTGGTTCCAAATACCAAGATTACGCCTAAATATGGTGCTACGAACTGTTAATTTACGATTACTAACATCAGATCAGTCCTAAATCTTTTTACAAAATGTGCAGGCATGTACTGCAATCTGCTACAAGCAGGTTCATCTCATGCAGTTCACATAATTTCGACATTCAAGGTTCAACAATGTCATGGTAAGCTGGAGCACAAAACTGAACTTCAAAAGATTTACCAATGGCGGCGCATAGAGATCTGGAGCTACACAAGTCCGCAATTACAACTAAATGAACAGCTCACGCTACGGACTCACCATCCTGCCTGAGTAACTCCTGCAAAAGATCAACTCGTATAAGCATCAATCCAATACTTTAGTCTAGCATCACGGACAAATGGACATGCACATATGGCAAATTGAAAAACAAAAACCTTTTTCGGTTTTGAGTCTCTTCTAGTTGCTATGGTGATTTTCATCACCAGCAGACCATAATACCCCAAGTAACTTCCAAAAAAACAAGTCAACTATTGAATGGATAATGCCTATTTCTTTAGAGGCCCCGAGATTAGAAATGTCATAGTCAAATTGATGCTATTTCCTCATGTTATGTCCAAGGAAAAGGATACTAGCTGTTATGCATGGATTACATATTTTTATAACCTCCCTGACCTCTGGAATTGAACATAGAAATTGCGGAAATGAAATAATTTCAAGACTAAAATTACTGATTTAGTGGCAGCGATGAATGCTCGCTGCCTTCCCTTCTTTTCTCGCGCACTCTCCACACCAACTCGAGAAATCTTTTTGATATTTCCTGATCTCTCTGAAGACTGAACTGTATAGAGACAAGACAGTGCATTTTGAAGATATAAAAATGCCTTACGATTGCAAGTAAAAGTACAGTTCAATGTGAGAAGCCTATTACTCCTTCAATCTCTCATATTGAAGTGTAACCAATTTATTTTTTTCCCTGATGTCATGCGATATAAGATTTACATGCAAAAAAAAGGAAATAACTTCTGCACCACAGGAGTAAATTGATCCTATGACCAGATGTTGTGGCCCTAACACCATGCCTATGACGACCAAGATGAAGCACAGCTCCGCCAGGAACATGAGAATAATCAAAAATTTCCTGCTTCCAATGAAAATGCTCCATAAAAAATACAGAAAAATATAAATCTCGAAGAAAAATTAGAGCTATTAACAAAACAGAATTGCACAAATTCTGCACTAAGAAACCATCTAGCCTGGTCGTGGATAATAGAATGGGAAATACAGGTTTTTAAGGGATCAGAATATAAATACCAGATGACACATTCTAATTTCAAAATTCATGTGAATGTTAGCAATTTAATTAGCTTAGCCATCTGCATGCCATATGATTCTAAATGATCAAGTGAAATAGAAGCGACCACCTAAGTTTTCAATTTTTCAGATGAAAAGAAGTTTGATAAAATGGAAGGTACATCTTTTGCCATCTTCCTGACAAATTGAGATAGAGTTTCCAGCAATCTCAGCTGACTCTATCCTAGGTCTTTCAAGTTGGCAAGCATATAAATTGGAAAGATTAAACATAATAAAAAACGCTTCAGCGTAACTGAGAAATATGACATTGACATTGTATACAGTCACAAAATCAGTCAAAAGTGACATCTACCAATTTGACAAGTCATAATGGTAGCAAGAATAGGCACGAATGACAAGAGCTACAATATGGAACAGCTGCAAATCTTTCAACAAACTGCTGATTGAGGAATAGTCTTATGATTGACAACTTGTACATGCAAGCAAACAAAATTATTTAGAAGGAACAGCATACAAACATAGAAAATTAAAAACAGAATCCAATGGCTGTCTGGTCACAAGCATAAATCTAAGGAAAGATTTCCTTCTAAAGATAGATATATGTTCAAGTCTTAGCTTTGTATTGTGCCAATCTACTTAAAAAAAATTATTCCACATTAAAGACTAGCATACCTCTGGCTGACTCCCAGTATACATGTTTATCACATCGTGTGCCCCGGAAAAACAATTCTCCTCCAGAAAATTGCTTGCCCAAGCAAACATTCAAAGTTACTTCAGAGTCATCCACGTGAAAGCCTACAAATATAAAATTATATGTAATTTAGACTCCAGAGTTTGACAGGTTGTGCAATCAAATACAGGTGCATCTATGTTGTCTTTTCTATATTTCCTTTCTTCGTGTGTGTCTGCGTGTATAATTACTCGTTAATGAAGTTAATATAGAGACTTTGACAAGAAGGATATATCTATCTACATGGAGCTATGAATAAAAGAATAAAGAAGAAGTGAACTTAAGAAAACTCATACACCTAATTTACCAGGTTGGTGACAGTCGTAAACTGCATGGTTGGTGGACTTGAGAAAATTAAACAACAAAATACAATCACTTTCTAAATTATTCAACACCAACAAGGAGAGTGGCATGACAATCTTTATGCCAACCAATGTCTAACACACAAGTGCAAATGCATCAGCTAAGATCGAATATAAGCACCTTTACAACACAAACCAAATGGCCATGAATGACCACAGCATGGTTCACGTATGTACTAGATGAAGACAATACAAGCACATTATTAATAAAAAAAAAATATACAAGCATACATGTTACACCTATTGATGCAAACACTGATGCAAATCAGGAGGCTTGAGAAGAGACCCCATAATGCATGAATCCTACTAGGAAACAGAAACGTGGGGAAATCAAAGAATCTTGACAGAACCCGATTAAAACTCATTAGCTGTAGTTATTATTTTCCTAGAATAGCTGTTAGTTCCTAACTAAATTAGTATTATGTTTCACTTAAGTATTAGACTACATCCTTAGTTGTAAGGTATTTAAAGAGGGGAACAGAACACGAGAATCACTTAATTATTTGCATTCTTTGCCATTGCATTCTTGAAATACAAATTGGAGAGATTACTCTACATAGCGATTATGTGTCAATTTACTTATTGTTAAGAAACAGTGAGAGACTATAACCGGTAGGCATATCATTAATTTGGTATCAGAGCAATTCATGACTGTAACCCGAAGCAATAACACCTACCCAATGTCTAACACTCATGTCCCTAATAATTCCCTATGAGAACATGCAGACTTACAACAATAAATCATCCATATCACCACTGTGCTAGAACAGCTTCCTAACTAATTAGACGTTGTGGATAAACATAGAGCAAGTTTTTCCAATAGAAGGGGGCGTGGACAACTTCATGAGGAGACACTAGGGGAAAACCTGGATGTTGAGTATAGACGTTGAACCCCAGCACCACCGATTACAACATCACAGAGAGGAACCTCCACGCCACCATGACAGGTGAGGGCTGGAGAATTAACCCATCGGTGAACTCACTAAGCGTATGAAGGTGGATATGCCTGACTTTTATGGCAAACTGGAACCACATGCTTTTGAAGATTGGCTAATCGCCATTGAAGACTATTTTGATTGGTTTGCTGTGTCAATAGATCAAAAGGTTCAGTATATCAAGATGAAATTGAAGGGACATGCTCATGTCTGGTGGAGGAGCATGGAAGAACAATTACGGCGAACTCAATATTTCACACTGGGAAGAAATGAAGGAACAGCTAAAGGAAAAATACTTGCTCATCAACTATAAGCAAATGATATTTGAAGAAATGCTGCAACTAAGACAAGGGACCTTGACAGTGGAACAATATACAGACAAGTTCCATGAACTCACCGTCCGCAGCAAGATTGTAGAGACCGATCAACAAACATTGGCCTGGTATCGCATTGGATTACATGGTGAACTATATAAAAAAATGTTGATAACACGATTAATCACGGTGGAGGAAGCATACCAACTAACATTACGAATTGAGAAGCAGATAGCAAATGCACCAGGGAAGAAAACCATGCCGATAGATATGAAATCAGGGCACACGACAAGTTTTTCTGTGCAAAGACAACAATCATCATAAGACAAACCAGGGGGCTCAATACTAGGAGAACAAAAAGGAAAAACAAATAGAACAAATGATGGTCCACAATGCTATAAATGTAAGGGGGTTTGGACACTATGCTGTGGTGTGTCCCACCAGAGAAAAAAAACTTGCTTTTATATGTGAGAAGGAATTAATAGTAATGGAGGACACTACAGGAGGAGAATCCGATGAAGTTACAGCTAAGGAGGAGGAACACCTAGAAGCCTCACAACTGCCAAGCTGTGTTATTCACAGAATATTAACATTAACAGGAAACAAGGAAATCAAAACCAATCACAAATAGTTGCGCAACAACATTTTCCACACGTGATTAGAACATGGGGACAAATCACTGAATGTGATCATTGATAATGGTAGTGGCATGAATGTGATCTCACAGCAGTAGAGCGATTGCATCTGAAGATCAAAACACACCCCTCTCCTTATTGAATCAGCTGGGTCAATGAACATAACTCAATTTTAGTGAAACATCGATGTCTAATGCAGTTTTCATTAGGACCAAAGTATGTAGATGAAGCATGGTGCGATATCATCTCGATGACCGTCTGCCACATGCTATTGGGACGACCATGGTTGTATGACCGTAGAGTCTCCTATAATGGCTATACCAACACCTACTCCTTCTATTTTAAAGGCAAGAAGTTGGTCCTAGTTTCATTACCGATTGCAGAATTTGAAGCTACCAACAAAAAGGTACCAGTACTGAACATGCATCAGTTTTCTCAAGCTATAAGTGAAGAGAAAATGTTGTTGTTTGTGGGGAGACGGGAGGTAAAACAAGATGATGGTGTCGTGCTCGAAGAACTGGCAGCAATACTTGACAGATTCCAAGATATCATGCCCTCTGAAATGCCAAACCAATTGCCACCAATGCGGCATGTACAACATGCAATTGATCTAATCCCAGATTCCTCTTTACCCAACCTACCTCATTACAGAATGAGCCAACAGTTACTAGATGGGGGATTTATCTGTGAAAGCATTAGCCCTTGCACTGTTCCAATACTACTTACACCAAAAAAAAAGATGGGAGTTGGAGAATGTGTGTAGATAGTCGAGCAATTAATAAAATAAAAGTAAAATATCGATTCCCAAATCCACGGCTTGACGACATGCTAGACTTACTAAATGGAGCCTTTATTTTTACAAAGCTTGATCTTCGTAGCGGTTATCATCAAATTTGCATTCATCCTGGTGAGGAATGGAAGACAGCCTTCAAAACCAAAGAGGGGTTATTTGAATGGCTAGTCATGCCTTTCCGGTTAACCAGCGCACCAAGTACTTTCATGCATGTGATGACACAAATCCTCAAACCCTTCCTAGGTAAATGTGTTGTGGTGTATTTTGATGATATCTTAATATTCAGTAACTGTTTACAGGATCATCTAACCCATGTAGAGCAAGTATTAACAATATTACAGGTAGAGTAACTTTATATTAGTCATGCCAAATGCTCATTCCTGAAGAAGAAAGTTTATTTTTTACGCTTTATCATTTCTAATAAAGGAGTAGAAGTTGATCCCACCAAGGTGCAAGCTATTTAGAATTGGCCAACACCTCAGACCTTTTCTGAGGTTCGTAGCTTCCACGGCCTAGCTACATTTTATCAGCGGTTCATTCATAATTTCAGCACCATAATGGCCCCAATAACTGAGTGCTTAAAGAGTAGCAACTTCACTTAGATAGCAGCAACCAATAGAGCTTTTGACGAGATTAAGGATAAACCAGGACATGCCCCAGTTCTGAAACTACTAGATTTTTTCAAAGTCTTTGAGGTGGCTTGTGATGCTTCACATAAAGGAATCGGGGAATTCTAAGTCAGGAAGGTCATCCCATTTGCCTTCAACAGCAAAAAGCTTAAAATCACCTGTCGGAGATATTCAACATACGATATGGAATTTTATGCGTTGATTCAAACCATTAAACATTGGCATCCATACTTGATCCATAGAGAGCTTATTCTTTATACTGATCATGACTCTTTGAAACACCTTGGCTCCCAAAACAAACTCAACTCAAGACATTCTCAATGGATGAATTATTTACAACAGTTTGATTTCGTCATTAAGCACAAAGCAGGAACAGAGAACAAGGTGGCTGATGCATTAAGTCGATGACCTCACTTGCTGCACATTCTCAACTCATACTACTGGTCTCGAAGACATCTAGATGCAATACATGGATGATGATGATTTTGGCACAATATGGAGCAACTTAAAGTCCAAAATCACTATAACAGGAGGTAATTATTCCTTCAGGGACAAGTACTTATATTTTGGTAGTAGACTATGCATTCTCAGAGGTTCTCTCTGCGAGCTCATCATCACAGAACTTCATGATGGTGGCTTGGCTGGACATTTTGGTTATGACAAAACCTTTGCCTTGGCTGCTGATCGGTTCTAATAGCCTCGACTGCGTAAGGATGTACACAAAGTGGTTGATCGGTGCAGAATTTGTCAACTAAACAAAGGGACAGAACCAAACGTGACTCTACACCCCCCTACCAACACCAGACCAACCATGGCAGCACATTAGCATGGATTTTGTCCTAGGACTACCCAGGACTGTTCAGCAACATGACTTAGTTATGGTAGTAGTGGATCGATTCTCAAAAATGGCTCATTTCATCCCTTGCAACAAGACCTTTGATGCTTCCAAAGTGGTAGTATTATTCCTACAAGTAATCAGGCTACATGGTGTACCACTCTCTATTGTATCCGATAGTGACGTCAAATTTGTTAGCTACTTTTGGAAGACCTTATGGACAAAACCGACGGTCAGTGCATTCCACCCCCAAACCAACAGTCAGACCGAAGTTCTCAACAGAAGCTTAGGAAACTTACTACGCTGCCTCATTGCTGACCATACAACCAGCTGGGATCTTATACTCCCACATGCAGAATTTGCTATCAATAACTCTGTGAATAGATTTACAGGATGCACACCTTTTGAAGCAATATATAGCAGACGACCCTATACTCCCATGGATCTCGCTCCATTATCATTACCTCCCAAACCAAGTGAAGTTGACCTTGATTTTTCTGAACATATGAAAGATGTTCATGCAGAGGTTAAAAGATGATTATCCCACAGTACTGACTCATATGCAGCTACTGCCAATATTAAACACAAAGACAAACAATTTAATAGTAGTGACATGGTGTTGGTTCACCTAAAACCAGAACGCTTTCCTCTCGGAAGTTTCACCAAGCTGCACGCACAACATGCAGGACCTTTTCAGATCACTAAAAAGTTGGATAACAATGCCTATGTCATCGACTTACCTTCAGAATTTGGGACTAGCCCAATTTTTAACATCGAGGATATCACTACGTTTAAAGGCGACATAAATAATCAGGATCATAGGTCACAGACAAAGGACATGCCAGCATGCCTTCCCAAAGTCCCCACAACCAGTGCACCACAGGAGGACATTGCCTCCATCAGTGATTATCAATTTGTCTCTACACGTTGCAGGGGTTATTATAAATTCTTAGTCCAATGGAGGCATCGCTCCCTTTCAGACTCAGCCTGGATCAAAGGCACGAAGCTTCAGTGACTACACCCAGAATTATTTGCTGCGTATGTTCATCGTAACTTGTCGGAGTCAAGTTCTTCAGGGGAGTTGGCAATTGATGCAAGTCAGGAGGCTTGAGAAGAGACCTCATAATGCATGAATCCTACCAGGAAACGGAAACGTGGGGAAATCAAAGAATCTTGACAGAACCCGATTAGAACTCATTAGTTGTAGTTATTATTTTTCTAGAATAGTTGTTAGTTCCTAGTTAAATTAGTATTACGTTTCACTTACATATTAGACTACATCCTTAGCTGTAGGATATTTAAACAGAGAAACAGAACAAAAGAATCAATTAATTATTTGTATTCTTTGCCATTGCATTCTTGAAATACAAATTGGAGAGATTCCTCTACATAGCGATTCTGTGTCAATTTATTTATTGTTATTGTTAAGAAACAGTGAGAGACTATAACCGGTAGGCATATACATCAAACACATTTACAGATTCTGACTAGACCACGTAGTAGAATACAAATTGCGGCTAATAAAGCCACACAACAGTCCACAGTCAAGCATGTTTAGAGTCACAATGTCAGAAAATGTTTGACCAACCTACAAGCCACAAACCACTTGGTGATGCATAGTGCAAAAACAAAATCTAAAAAGAAAGTAATAAAAAACCTTCACAAATATTAGTTGACAAAGGAATACAGTGAATAAGGCACGCACCTAAGTCAACATCCCAATCTTAGCCATATTCAACAATAAAACCATGATGAGAATCCAGAGCTGCACCACCAACTTCACAAAAAAACAACTGCAAAGAGAGGGAGGCAGGGAAAATGATCATATAATCTGTGTTATTATCTGGTATCAGCACATATGTATCACCTTTAGATATAGGATGGATAAAACCATCCATAAGCTTGTCAAGCATTGTTTCAAGGCCAAAATCATCAAGAACAGCTCCATATTTGTTCATCGTATTTGGTCGCATGATTCAAAATTTTGGATCATTAACCCATGCCTCAAAATTTTCAACCTGGAAAATCACATTAAAAAAGAGAATGCAAGAGAGTAGATGAGTATCTGGCGTACAAGGCCTTTTTTTTTTTTTTTTTTTTGGGGGGGGGGGGTGATGGAAGGTTTCAAGTGTGCATGCAATTACATGTGCTATTCACCTCTGCTACTAGTAATTCGCAAAAGCATGGCTGAAGCATATCAAATGTGAGCAAGCCAGAAGAGGGTTCTGATATTATGCTTCTAAGGCTTTCTTCTGTGTTATCTTTGATTGCTTTCATAAAGGACGGGACAAAGAAAGTTACAGGGTGCATTGACTATAACTCTCTTTTCAAAGGCTGCACAAATATGACAGAGGATATGAGTAAGGCAGACAGATTTTTACTTGATGGCAGCATTCATGAAGTATAAACACAAAAATCAAATCCTAAGTCCCCAACTTCATTTCTTCAAAAGACTCAGAATTTGCATCTTAGACAGAGAACAAAAAGATTGTGTGTACAATACAAAATATCTCAGTCTATTCACCTCACTACCATCTTCAGACAGACCCAACCTCTCAGCATTTTCTCGCTCTTTGACCACTTTCAAGAGATGAATGCTCTGAAAAATGCCTTTTTCCCTATGTTATATAATCTTTGCAACAAGCAATCTACAAATTGTCAAGAGATAGTTGCAAAACAATTCATATCAGTTATTAAAAAGAAAAGAATCACAAAAATGGGTATTGCTGATAACCAGTAGCATTCTACATGGCAGAGAGGACTCATTTGAGCAAGCAGGAATCTCAATTTTCTTAAGAAAGGCTTCTCTTATTTTCCTAGAAAGGAGATGGACATCGTGGCAAGTTATAAAAGGGGAATACCACAAAATGACCATTTAAAAACTTCTTGCAGCTCTGCCTCCAGTCAATGAGCGCATAACTTCAGTGAGGAGAAACAGGGGAAAACAAACTTAAAACCCTACAGTCCTCCACCTCCACACTAGTAGAGTAGGAAAAGGTAAACAGGTGTTATCATGTCTCATACCTTATAATGTGATATTATCTTCTGCATGTATTATCTATGTTTCTGTGCCTGATAAAGACATCAGAATAAAAATTGAAAAAAAAAAAGTTATCCGGTATTCATAAGCAGTTATATACCTCATCTTTATAAAATATAACCACAGTGGACCACAACCAGAAATATCATGCCATAAAAATGCATAATGCAATCTTCCCACATCAATGCCCCAGAAGAGAGGAACCCTTCCCAGCCTTGGAGTAAAAGATATTCTCAAACATTCATCCCAATTCCCAAGGAATTCTGGAATTATAAACACTAAACCCAAGTATCAGCATTATTTTTTAAAAATAAGTATCGAGTCCTATTATTAGGTTACTTTCAGTTACTGCTCAGCCAATGTTTGAACCTAGCAAATATTCCTCAGTTCCTGTAACTAGGAGTATTTTGAAATTTCCAAAATCTGATAGAAATCATATGCAGAACCTGTCTACATTTCTTAGGTTGGCTTTATATATGTTTCCGAGGTTTATTTTGAAACACAGAGGAGCATCCCAGAGGCTACAGGCTTTGAGCTAATTGAAGCAGAAAAAAATGAAAAACTTCCATAGCCACTTTAGCATGCCAGGAATAACAGCAAGGGGCACTCCTAGGAGAACAAAAAAAGTGAAAGAAGGGTGACGTGAACTGATTTGAACATACACATTCAGCAGCATTGACTATGTTGAATTGGTAAAAGATAATTTGGCAACAAAACGACTCGAAGTTCAGCCTCAAACAGTATAGAATGAAAATGCAGCCAAACCCAACTAATTTTTCTTTCTGAACTGAAACTCAAACAGTTTGGAATTGGGATTTGATTGAGTCATTTCTTGGTCTCATCATGTTATCAGTATTCCTAATTTGAATGTTTTTTTTTACTTACAATACAAATTTAATCTTCTATACCTAATCTCTGTAATTCCAGAGTGAAAATCAGTTTCAGAAATTACAGAAGTTTATCCTCCAGAATCTAAGGGCATTATCGTCATTTCCTAAAGCCATATGGCCGTTAGAAAATTGAAAATTGAACTGAAGAGAAAGCAAAACCCTAGCAATGCAGTTTCACTTTCCTTTATCTTCCAAAGGAAAGAGAAATCAAACAGGATTTTCAAAAAAGAATAAAATCAGAAAATCAAACTACTTGAAGCTGTGTTAATTCGAACATTACTCTGGTTCGCTCTCCATGAGGCAAATACTTCAATAGAATATCTCTCATGAACTTCACTTTCTCTTCTCTGCTATCACTAAGCATATTAGGCGGCAAGTATTTCTCCAGCGACCTAAAAACCGAAGGACTGAAGTCCAGTTATAGATCTTCATAGCTCTTTGGCATATGATCCTTGTTAGGGTGTAATCTCAGCCTCTGACTCGGCACCGTCACTGGAGCTGTTTTTTATCCTGTAACACCACTCCGTTTCCTCCTCCGGTAACCGGAGGCGATTCCCGGCGATCTCCTGACATGCTGAAGGTCAGACTGTGGAGGTTTGGAGAGGGTTAGCGCTTTGCTTCACTGCATCGAGGGTGAAACAGTAATTTCGAAGATAATTAAGGTTTTTTTTTTTGGGGGGGGGGGGGGGGGTGTTTGTTTGGTGGTGCCGGTTATGAACGTGAAATGAGAGTTTTTGTTGTTGCTGTTAGGGTTTGGTAAGGGGGTTACTGTATTTTTATCATTTTGAGAGCACAGGTGCTGATACGCGCTATTCTCGGGGCGTAAATTGAACGCGGGTACGGAGTGGGTGAAAATTGGGTTGAGGGCAAGGATGTCAAAATTGCGAGTTTACACCGATTTTACGAGTTTTGATATTATAGGGACCTGCTCTCTTTGATTTGCTTGCTCGCTCGCTCGCTCGCTTGCCAGCTGTTTCTTTTGATACTTTCTAACCCAATAAAACATTCTGCCCCTCTGACAGTGTGACCACAGGGTCTGTGCTGATGCTTCAACTTTGCTTTATGATCCTTCGGGGGCCACCTATTTCATCTGTTTTTATACCCTTTTTTTTTTCCTGTTAATTTCTCTTCATGCTTCTTTTATTCTCCTGATGTCGCAAAAATATTTAATGTTCCGAATTATGTGTTTGTTTTTCTAAAATATTATTTTTATTCTACATATTTTTTAAAGAGTTGTAAAATGTTATTCTTTAATAGAAAATATATATATAGAAAGAGAGAGAATTATTGCCTATAATCTTTAAGAAATATCATTCTTTAACCATTCATCTATATCATCTCATTATTATTATTTAGGAATTTTTAAGTTAAATTATATATAAATTTTTATTTGAATTGTATATTTTAATATTTTTGAATTTTTATATTATTTATTTTATTTTTATCTTAATTATGTTATATTCTAATTTATAATTTTTCTAAAATTCTCTATATAATTAGTTAAAAAATTACTTATAATTTTATGATTTTATAATCCGATTTCGTGATCTGAATTTACATTTTATTTTCTATGTCATGTCAAAAAATATATTTTTGACAACCTTGTTGGATTTACTTATCATCCATCATCCCTATTATAACTCATTTTTAAATTCCTTCTAAATTTATCTTTTTTCTTCTAAAAATAAAAAAATAATAATAATAACAACAAAGATTAGCAACTTAGAAAAAGCAAACTGAGAATAATTTCAAATGTATAGAGAAATCAAACTGAAGTTTTGAACAAAATGAGAGCCCAGTTGTACTCCATTGTACTCAAGACTAAAAAGACAATCTAGATTCAAGATCAAATTAAATGATTATAGGATGAATATGCATAAAAATTAAGTAAATAGAATTAATTAGATTATTAATAACCCAATTTGATTTAAGCATGAATCAAATTAAAGGTTTAATTATGTTTAAAAACTAATTTGGATCAAATTAAAAGATTTAATTAGGTGTAAGGATTTAATTGTATTTTTAATGAATCAAATTATTTTTATTAAGGACTTAATTGGTAAAAAAATTAAATTCAGGAGTCTAATTTGGGCTTAATCGAGAAGGGACATGATCAAAGAGTTGATGTCTTATCCCAAGTGCAGAAGTATCAAATGTAATAAACAACCCGGCAAAACCGGGGTCGAACCGCAGAGAAGTTAATTATATAAATTATAAATAATAATAATAATATGAACAACAACAATAACAACAACAATGATGGTGGTGGTGGTGAATATGAGTTAAAGAGAACTTTGAGATGTAAAATTAATGTGAAGATTATACAATGATAAAAACAAATGTCATGGTTAGAGATAGGTAAAGTATTAGAGATAGGTAAAGTATAAACTCTTTATAAATTATCAACATAATCATATTAATCATTTTATTTACGTAACACCATACTTATAAATTTTATCAAGTATTCATGATGCTAACTTATATTGACAACAAATCAAGTTTTTCTCATAATAACGATGTCAACAGAAGACTGTGAAGGATTAAGTATTTGATTTACCAAGTGTTATACAACACAAATTTAGATTAATCATTTAACAGGCAAAGTATTAAGAATTAATAAGATAAAAATGATAAAAACATGTTAATAGCAAGTTGTTTATGATATAAGCATTGAAGTTCATATTGAGTTTATATTATACTTATCCTAACACCATTAGTGAAACTTTTTCATCTTGACATAATTAACTTAGCTATATATTATGAAGAAGAAAAAATTAAATAAACAATATAAGAACATAAGCATGATATAAGTTAACTAAGTATAGTAAAGGAAATGAAAAGCATGAATAAGAGATTAATAAAAGAAAAACTTAAGCATTACAAAAAGATAAACAGAGAGAGCAAGAAAATTATCTTGATATGACAAATAAGATATCTAA
Source organism: Populus pruinosa (assembly GCA_026413675.1). NCBI lineage: Eukaryota > Viridiplantae > Streptophyta > Magnoliopsida > Malpighiales > Salicaceae > Populus > Populus pruinosa. The sequence goes on from JANKMR010000020.1 coordinate 8,482,251, forward strand.
ATGAATGGCAAATATCTCTTTTTATAGGCTAAAATTCAGAACTATTCATTTGATAATTGATGTAGTGGTCAATTATTGATTAGTGGATGTGGTTGTCAACAGCATTCAAGCATTTTGGCTAGATGAATTGACATTGATGCAATCAGAATTTGGCAAAGTGTTCTTCATCAAAATTGTTGGAAATTTTCTTTTCCTTCCACCCACCAAATTTCAGATCATTTGGAGCACTACAACTCGAGATATATTTAAAATATTGAGTAGTGCTATTGGTGGATGTGGTAGATAGCCCTCATGTTCTTATCTGGATAAAATATCATTTTTTCTATTCAAATTTGAGCTGGTCTTCTCCATAAAAGTTGTTGGAAATTAGCTTTTTCTTCCACCCACCAAATTTCACGTCATTTGGCCTTCTAAAACTCTATTTATGGGTAAAATTCTGAGTAATGTTTGAGCTGAATTGCAGAATAGATTTGAACTTCTCTTTTGTGGCCAAACTTTGAATTTGAAAACAGAAACTTTAGATCTTTCCATATCTATGAAAGTTATAGACCTATTTCTTATCTTTTCAGCCATATAAATTAATATGAAATCCAAGATCTATAGCTCTAGATATGATCTAATGACTGAATAGTGTTCGGATTTGAATTGAATCAGCATCTCCTTCTTAAGCTTAGCCTTTTCTTTATCCTTTCACTTCTAATAGTTAATCACAACAATCTATCATTTGAATTATAAGAATACTTGCATTTAAAATGAGCATTTAACGTAAAGGTATCTTATATTATCAGACTTGTTATTATAAACATGATTTAGTTAAGAAGTTATTAATGCTTCAAGTGCCAAATGATGATATAAAATTTTGATAAAAATGCACTTTTAAGTACTAATCAAGAAGATTGAAATTTTAGATGACTAAATTTAATTTTTATAAAGTCAATTGATTGAAATTAATAACAAAATTATAAGAAAATCAAAGTTCAGGGTTAATTAAAGGTCAAATTAAAGAAATTCACAACCAAGAACCTTTTTGAAAAAGACATCAAATTTTAAGGACTCAATTTGGTTGCAAATAAGGGTGAAATTGAAGCAAATTAAAAGTTAAATGGTTAATTAAAAATCAATTTTCATAAATTCAAAACCATTAATTAAAAGGAAAAGGTGTTGAACGTTATGGTTGATATTTGAGTTTGGCAAAAGTAAATTTGCATAAAATTAAAAATCTGAAGTCAATTAGGGATGTAATTAAAAAAATCAAAATACAAAGGACTAAATTGAGTTTTAGTCAAATCCTAAATTAAAATCTTAAGGATGCCAAAACGGTGTTGTTTCATTTAAATGAAACGTTGAGTTTTGACCAAAATAGTTTGTTTCGGTACAAAATGACGTCGTTTTATACCAACACAAAAACAAGAAGAGTGTCAAACGACCTGTCGTCTAGTCACTATTTATCATCTTCAATCTTTTGTACCTGAAAGGATGCTCAGGTGGCTACTTTTCAAAGGCATTTAATGTTTGTTCTCTCCACTAAACAAGACAAACAAAACATCATTCTCATAGCCTAACACTGTTCTACACCCCCAGCATGATTCTTATTGGTTGATCGCCTTTGTAGCTTCCATGACACCACCTTAAAGAGGTTGGTTTAATTAGCCTTTGCGGCCTAATTTTGCAGCTTGTGATGATGACTTTTGACCAATGATTAAGATCCTTTTTGTTTGAATCAAAAGCTAGGATTTATTCTCAATAAAGATCATATATATCCTTTTCAACCCTTATAAATAAGGGTAAATTTCATACAAAAGAGAAGGAGAAATCTGAATGGAAAGTAAGTTAAAAATTAGCCTTTTCACACCTTTATTAGCTACTTAACCATCCATATTTCTCTTTGTTGTACGCTCCTAGCAAGAGCGCAATGTCACGATGACAATTCGAGGGTGGTGTCTTTCATTTATATTTTTTTATCCTTATATTAAAAGTAAATAATATTTTCTTTCCAAAAAAATAATAAAACATTTTTTAAATATAAACCACAGTTCTTTGGAATTTAACAAACTTGTTGTAAAATCCAATGAAATATTTTTTAAAAGCAATGTCAAAGATGATTTAATTTTCTTTTTTAAAAAAAATGCTTGAAATTTAGGATTTTTGGCCATATGCAAAATTAAAAAAATATTTTTTTATATTTTTTTATGCTTTGTTTGGTTAAAGAAGAAATTGTAACATAACATAACAAAATAAACCTAAAAGGTGTTATACCAAAAACAACCTTAAGCCATAAGACCTTTTGTCGAAAAAGTGGCAAAAACCAAACAGGGTATAAAACCCTTGTTTTTTACTCGACCGAGTTGGCTCGCTTCAGTTTACTCGAAATCTTTGTTTTGACCATAAATCGAACAAAACAATTCTAGTTAAACTTGTAAGCAAACAACAAATGAAACCAAAGAAAGAAATGGATTAAACTTGTCAAAAACACACACACCAAAAAAACATTTAAACAAAACAAATCAAACACATAAAAAATAAAGAAAAAACAAGAATAATATAAGGAGCCAAACAAAACCCGACAATATAGGCTCGAATTCAGACCAAATTTAGTCATATAAAAAGCATATACTTGTTGGAAATCATTCAAGAAACAAGAATCTAACATTCAATCTCTTTGATTTTCACTAAAAATGCACACTTTTAGTGAAAAAAAATTTGGTTCAAAATCGAAACCCAAGACTTAAAATCTATTTTAAACATGTTATTTATGCAAATAAACATTAGTTTGCTTGTTAATAATGCCCAACGAAGTGTTATACAAAAAGAAAATGACTAAAACTTATCTAAATCATGTAACTAAGATAATGTTTATGGGGAGAACATAAAGAAACCCGAAAACTAAGACTCAATAGCCGGGATTTTCAAATTAGACCCAAAATGGACAAACCAAAGGCATATACATATTAGAAATCATGCAAGATTTAATAATTAAGTGTCCATTTACTTTAATTTTAAATGAATCGACATGATTTGACAAAAAAAATGTCAGTACCAAAACCAAACCAACAGATTTATACATATTAAAACATGTTAATGATACGAATGGATTGTAGATTATTGCCTAATCAAGTTTGAAGAATAGTTCTAGGTAAAGGAATGGAATAAAATTTATCCAAATCATGTAGCTAAGGCAATGTTATTCACAAAAACATGAAGAACATCGCCAACCAAAACTCAATCATGTGCCAAAAATGCAGTGACTAACAAGCCTTCAAAATAAATATTTTTTACTTTTAAAACATGTTTTCTTTATCCCAACAAGTCACACTAACATGCACAAACATATTTGAACAAAAAACAATAACAAAAAATATCAAAACACCAAAATTAAGCTTGAGGTACTAAATCCAAAACAATAATATTAACAAAACCTATATATTCATGCAATATGGATTCAAAATAAGCATTTTTTGAACCTATTTTGTGTATAAACATGCATAACAAAGCTATAGTAAACACCTTTGCATCAACATGTATAAACTAAGTCAAAACACAAACTAAAACAATATTGTGTACCAAAACAAACTTAAAACAACAACAAATATGAATCAAAACATCAAAAACTTCAGAAATAACAATATTAAAATGAATATCATAACAACAAAGAGGTAAATGAAACATCATTTGTTAAGCATTCCAAACTTTTTTGTTATGCTTGCTAAACATAAACACAAAAAAAAAATTAAAGACAATTAAAGCAAACCGCAAGGGCTTGCTTTTAGATTGGAAAGATATCTAGAATAACTACTTTTTCTTATTTTTTAGCCCTTATCCTTTAATTTTAGGAGGTTATTTATAGGGTTTTTGAAAGAATTTTGAATTTATTCTTGACTCTTGATCTTAAGGGAAAGTTTGTGAACCCTTGATAAAAATCTATAAGAAGCGTTTGAGTATGAATAGAAGAAAAGAAAGCTAGTTTTTTACATAATTGGGTTTCAACTTTGGATGACTGAGTTGCTCATTATTGAGACTTCATCGGAGAAATTTTGATATCATTATCACATGAGACCACTTGAAGGTGATAAAGGGGATGAACATATTTCATTTGAATCAAACCTTGCTCCATTTAAAAGTCTATAGCTTCACATTCATAAGTTTGAGGTTGCCAACTTGACCAGCCAAAATTGTGTGAGCCGACTGAATTGTCTAGTTGTAAGACTTTTGTAAAGAAATTATGATGTCATTTTTACCTTTTATTATACTTGATATTGCAACGACCTTTAAAAATTTCATATGAAAAGAAAAAATATTTGATATCTTATTCTTAAAAGGGAAATGTCTTGTTTAAAAAATCATTACCTAGTATTATGGTTACTAGCAACCTTAATTGGTTAGTAGAGATTCTATAATCCGAGATTGTTACGCAAAAAAAGAAGATATTATCATCTCTTAAGCATTTTATCTAAGGTAAGCTGCATTGATAGTTTTGTCTTAAATTGCTAAGGATTTGTTGTATTATGCTTTTAATATTCTTAACTTTGACATCAGTAAATATTTAATTAAGAATATTTTTAACTCTAGCGTTGATAAATATTACGTGAAATAAAAAAATAATATTACTGACTTTGGCGTTCATGAAAATTAGAAATCAGAATAATTATCAATTATTTCTAACTCTGAAATCAACAAATACCGAGACTATTTCTAACTTTAGCATTAGTAAATATGAATATTCTTAACTCTACAATCAATGAATAAACAAGTAAAATTTAAATTGAAAGTGAAACATATATATATATATATATATATATATATTTTAAAAAATAAATATGTATTGCATACTTAGATTTGCATTTCATAATATAAATCCGTAATCCAATATTAAGTAAAGTTATAAAAAAAAGCATGGGCCAAAAATAAATTCAGAAGAATTCACAGTTTTTTTGAAATTTTTTAATATCCAAAAAGATTTTTGGCTAGATATAAAAAAAAATGAAATTAAAAGGAGAGGATATAAAGGAGTAATACATCCCTGGCTCAAAAGAAATTGATCCGCCTGGGCCTCTGATCTCAACTGTTTTCTTTTCCTTGTTTGGGTTGGAGATCCAACCAGTCTAGCTTGATTATGGGTCTGGCCTAGTGATCAAACCATGCGGGGGCGCCTGAATTAATCATGCTCTGCACTGTATATGGTTATTTGAAATTGCAAAACGTGGGGTAGGGTTACCTGGCGCTGGGCCGCTGGCGATAAAGACGCGAGGTTACTGGTCGAACGAACACCCTCTCCTCTGTTTCTTCTTGTTTTTCTCATCCTCTGGTTTTTTTCTTCTAGCCACATATGCTTTTACCCCCAGGATTATCGGGTATGAAGGCCAAAATATCAATGAGCCTGGCACTACACGTCTACAACATTAATATGCTTATTTAATTGTTTTTTCTTTTCATTTCACTTTATGATTAATTGCCTTTCCATATTGATGAGTCTTATAACTATGGATTTGTACTAGCGCTTCCTTGTTTCAAAACAATTCCACACCTTTTACATTATTCTTTGGCTACTGTTTCTCTTTCAAATCAGATTGTGTACATTATTCTTCTTACCATACATTTAAAGTTGAGTTGATAAATTTAAATACTTCTGACCTCCAATTTACTAGATTTGTTTATTTTTCTTGCTGGTCAGGCGACTGCTGAACGTCACTGTTGGGAAACTCTTCGAAGCTTAAGGAAGTCTAAATCGTGACGAGGCATCGCAAAGATCAATATTGTGGATAGTCCATCTGTAGATTACAACAAGCAAAACTTGATCTATTAGAAGCTACAGAATTGAACATTCAAGTTTACATGTGAATACTTAAGCTGAGCGTGCTCTACAGAGAGACAACGAAACGCTTGCTTATACCATCTCTAAAAAGCTTGAAAATTGAGCTAGCAAGTTACATTTAGTATTAGATTTAACAATTTACACGAACTGCCGCAAAGATTGCCATCCAAGTTGATATAATCTCAATAAGAAGAGATGCTCAACTAGAATAATCTATTCAGCAACACGCCTGATGCAATATGCAAATTAAATACCATGATCTGGTTAGATCAAAAGTCAGGAAAGTTAGATGCAGGGGACAAAAAAGACTAAAAAATCTCCGAATAAATTATCCCAAAACAAATCAAATGTCAACCAACAAAATTCTTTAACCATAACTCACCACTAAGATTGTTCCTGGGGGAAGAAAAAACCGAAGGAAAAACAGCCCCATTCCTAAGAGGCTCACAAACCACAAATTCAAGACAGCCTAGCGACTAAACACGGATAGCCTAACACATTTCATCTTCAATTTCAATCTACCTGACAGTAACAATGTCATCGATCTTCAGTAACATCCGGACACACTCTGTTGCCAGTGTCATGGCACTTGTACTGACAAGCAGAGGCTGCACCACGTTCTCCTCCAAAATATTCGTGATCTGCCCCTTCCTCACATTGATTCCTGTATTGATCTCTCCTTGAGCATGCCTATTCCTCAGTTCAGTCACAATGGTAATTGGGTTCAATCCTGCATTCTCAGCTAAAGTATATGGAATGACCTCAAGTGCCTCGGCAAATGACTTCACACAGTATCCTTCCATCCCGTGAAGCACCTTTGACCATGCCCCAAGCTGCCGTGACAGCTCAATCTCCGGAGCCCCACCACCAGCAATCAAAAAACGCTTACTCACCAAACACCTAACGACACACAGCGCATCATGCAAACTCCGCTCTGCCTCATCAAGAACCAAATGATTAGACCCACGTACAAGTACCGTGGTAGTCCTTCCCATATCCTTAATCCCAGTAATCTTCACAATCTTCCCATCTCCAAGTGAAACCTCCTCAACAAGATCGGAATAACCCAGCTTTTCCTCTTTGAAATGCTCAATATTTGCAATAGGCAAACAGTTCAAAGTCTTAGTAATGAATTCAATCTCATCCCTCTCCACATCCTTGATCACCAGAATCTTCGCTTTTGCCAAATAATGCAAAGACAAATCTGTCACCGCATCCCTCAAAATACTCTTCTGAATCAACAACACATTACACCCAGTAGCCTTAATCTTCTTAATCATACCCAAAATATAATTCCTCTCTTCCTTCAGAATCCTGTCCATTTGTGCATAATCAGAAACCACAATACTCTGCTCAATATCAGTCTTTGGTGGGGAAATCTGAAACTGGATAACTGCAATCTTCGCATTCTCAACACGTGTAGGCCCACCTGCAGCATGACTCACTTTCTTATCGAAAACCAAACCCCTAACCATCTCCGTATCATCCACGGTTCCACCAAGCTTTTTCACTATCTTAATATCCCTAAGATCAACTAAATCAGGCTTGGCAGGATCCACAACAGACAAAACAGCATCAACGGCTAAAGGAGCTAGCAATGATGAATATTGACTAACTACTTTACTGTTTAATGACGTACTAGCGGATTTAATTAACGAGTCACGGTCCGTTAACTCTAACGGCACAGCCATTGCAGTTAAAACATCGACAGCTTTAATTGAAGCTTTATGCAATGAATCGGAGATAACAGTAGGGTGGATACCAGAGGAGAGAAGAGTAAGGCACTGCTTAAGCAACGATCCGGCGATGACAACGACGGTGGTGGTGCCGTCACCAGCAGCGGCGTCTTGAGATTTAGATAGTTCAACGAGCATCTTCGCAGCAGGTTGAAGAACCTCCATCTTGTTAACAATGGTGGCGCCGTCGTTGGTGATGATGACTTCGCCGCTTGCCGTTGAAATCATTTTGTCCATTCCTTTAGGACCAAGACTGGTTCTGATGGCGTCAGCCACCGCGCACGCCGCCTTGATGTTGGCATGGCGGATATCTTCTTTCCGCTTGTTGTCGATGTAGGACTCAGTTTTGGAAGATCTAGGAGCGGAGACAGCTGCCATTGAATGGTTTGTTTGAAACCCTAACCCGAATTCAGTGGCGTGAGAGTGTAAAATAAGTAGGGAGGTAGGGGTAAAGGTGGAAGAGACCAAACCAAGGGAGAGAGTGGTTCTGTGAAAAAATGAAATGAGAAGTTGGGGTTTTGAGATGGCAAGCGAGTAATCAACGGTTTTTTTTTTTTTTTAAAAAAAAGAAAATAGAGAAATGTTTTTTCTTTTTCTTTTTTAATGAAACGGTGGTGTTTCGTTTTACATTTTTATTTTAATCTTTTTATTGGACATTAAGTAAAATGTTTTTTTATATAAAATAAAAGATTACACCATGATAAATATTAAAGAAAATAAATGATAAAAAACTAAGAATGTAAATTAATCACTGGATCATAGTATTAAAGTGAGATTTATTTTGCAGGACTCACTAATCCAAGATTTACATGTGTTTTTAGACCTTTCTTATGGTATATTTTTAATATTTAATATTATTTAAAAAATATTAGAAAAAAATTATAATTTTAAATATAGGGATGGTTTACTTAGTCAACTTACTTGCAAATAGAAGAATTATTTACTTGGAGTTGTTATAATTATAGTCCCTTTAAGCTTATGGCATTATAAAATAAAGTTTAAATTATTTATAAATATTTTTTTATGATTTGAATGATATTTTTTTTCTTTTTCAATAAAAAAACAAATATTTTTTTAATTGAAAATATACTCAATTACTCGTAACTATCATAATTGCAAATTAATTAGTTGAATTACAAAAATATGAAATAACTTTTTAGGATTCATTGAATGATTATACTTGACAATTTGCAATCACTTATACTTAAAAAGGTGATAATATATCTTTTGAGCAACAATTTGTTTCCATATTGCGATATAGTAATTAACATAATTACGATGTAATTTGTTAAGTTACGTAGTAGTAAGATTAAATATGTTGTCTGTGCATTATCACTAGCCAAACAATTATTTTTTAATAGAAAAGAAATGATGGGTTAAAAATATTTAAATCCCAAGTTGATGAAATTGATAATTTAAATGTTTACATAATAAAATAAAATAAATAAAGATAAAATTAAAATTAAAATTAAAATTTAATTAAAAATAATAAATATAAATAAAAAAATTGTAAATAACATAAAAGAAACTAAATAAAAAAAAAAGAGTTAATGGGTTGACATGAATTTTTGCATGACCAACATGTAATACAAAAAAGAAAGAAAAAAAAAATTAAACCAAATTAAATTAAATCATTATACACACCAATCATAAGGGAAGTGAATATTAACATATATTAAATGAAATGATGTGACAAAATCATTATTATAACAATTAGTTACACACATCATCAAAAGATAGTATAACAGTTAACATATGCATAGCAGATTTTTTGTTTTTTGTGCAAAAATAAAAAATAATTTTAAAATCAAATAATATTAACAAACAGAACCATAATAAAGTCACCACCAAACTCATAAAACCAAGGATAAAAAAAAAAAAGATTATATAATAATTTAATTGTTTTATAAAAATTGAAATATACAAAAACATCCTAGTACAAAAAGCATTAAATTATTTTATTAAAGGGTTATATTGATAATTTTACTATGTATTTAAAAATCTAATCGTTAAAATAACTCTAAATAATTCTCAAAAGATATTTATATCATGATGAAAAGTCCATCCTACCCCCCAAAATTAAGGCCAAAAACAACATAATCAAGGGACAAAAAAGGCGTGATATTATTCTAATAAATAGTATTTTGTGTCTTAAAATATATTAAAAACCCTAAAAGAATTAATGTTTTCGATAATAAATTGTAATGATATAATAAATAAAAGTATTTGATAATATTATAACTTGAAGATACTTAATTATAATGATTTTAAATATTATTAGTTTACTGTTTTTTTTTCCAACTAAACTTAATGCATTAATAGTTCATATTTCATCAAAAGATAAAAATTATTTTATTTAAAGCAAAAAAAAAGAGATTAAGATTTTGTTAATTGATTTAAGTTATTTTTTTAACTTTTAACTCATAGAAAAATAATAAATATCTTTGGTTAGAAATAAATTTTAACTTAAATAAGAAATTTGTTATAAAATTTTTTATTTAATGAAAACTTAAAACTTTCAACTTTTCATGTATAAATTCTAACTAAAAAATAAGAAGCCCAATGCAACTTAACCTTATTAACCTCTGTAATGTCAGTTGCAAGCTTATCATAAAATTGCTAGTGAATAGGTTACGGCCATACTTGGACGAACTAATTGGCTCTCTTTAGACCAATTTTATTCCTGGACGCCGCAATACTCATAATATATTGGTGGTTCAAGAAGTGATGCACTCTATGCATTAATTCAATAGCAAGTGTGGTTCTTTAGCTGTGAAAATTGACTTAGAGAAGGTTTATGACAGGGCGAAATGAGATTTCTTGCAGACCATTTTAAAGGACTTCGATTTCCCTCTTAGTACTATGACTCCTTCCTCCTCCTTTACTCTCCTTTGGAATGGATCTAAGCTTCCCTCCTTTTCTCTAACATGTTGTCTCAAGCAAGGGAATCTAATAATTTATATTTGGAGAGGAGCTCCAGGCATTTCTCATTTTTTGTGAAAGATCTCCTATTATTTTCTAAAGTCTACACAACCCAGATGTATACTATGACTAGTGTGCTAGCATATTTTTGTAATGCTTTTGGTCTCAAGGCTAACCTTAAGAAGTCGAGGGTGATGTGGTAAAAAATCCGAAGACGATTAAAACATGAGATCTCCCCATTATCGACAGTTAAATTTGCAAGCAAACTTGGCAAGTATCTTGGATTTCTATTAATTTAAAAGAGAGTTAAATGATCTGATTTCAGTTTCATTTTGGAGAGGATTCAATAAAAGTTTTCAGATTGGAAGAAAAGGTTACTAAATAAGACAGGGAGAGTTATTTTAGGTAGAGTAATATTATTATTTATCCCCATTTATGTTATATAGATGTTTTAGCTACCTCAATGGAGATAAAGGTGTGCACCTGGTTAAATGAAAGTCTGTTTCATACCCAAGGAAATTAAATGGTAGAGTAATATTATTATTTATCCCCATTTATATTATCGAGCTTATCATGCAAAGCATTATGACAGTCCTCATTCTTTTGTTTTATGTTATTAATAAAATGAAATAGTTATTTTTATAAGCTGAGATATAAAGATATTAGAACTAATATATAGATACTTGTTATAAGATATATTCATTGAATTGATTTGCATGAAAATTCCATATAGAAAAATTATTTATTTTTATGAAAAGACACACGTGATAGTTGTGTAGGTGATCATTAAACTTAAAATCATTAAGTTGTTTTATATAAGAAATGTTATGTTTTGATCATGTTATATATTATCTTAATCGAAATAATGAAAGAGTAGATATTAGATGCAATTGAACTATATGAAAATACTTGATTGATTAAGGAAGCATTCATCATCCAAGGTGAATTAAAAAAATATATTCTATTTGCTCTCAAATAATATTGATTGATAAATCCTTGGATAAGGCGAAATAAGTTTTAAAAAGAATTTTAAATCTTAATTAAACGATTAACAACTATTATATAGAGAACAAACATGATTTAATATGTAAGACATATTCCATACTTTAATGTTAAAGAACATTATTGATATAAGGATATTAATTATACTGAGAAAATGATTACTGAGAGGTTAAATCTAATTATTAATGACTTTTCTAATATTTAAGGGATCATGACACGTTATTAGATGATGCACTTGATTATCAAATATAAATTAATCAACTATTAAATTGATAATAAATTATATTATTTAATTTATTTAATTTTATTTAACTAGAATTATCATTTATATTTTGATCATTATATTAGTAACATAATAGGTCATACACATTAAGAATTATTAGTCAGAAATTAAACTGGAATGATTTAATTAAGTGTGATTTGACTAAAATATTTTTTTAAAAAATTAAAACTAGAATATAATTAATATAAGGATTATATTTCTAAATCTAAAAAAACTGTGCAAGAATTTACTTAAGTTAATTTTTAAAATTATTTTGAATTAATATATATATATATATATATATATATATATTATTCAGGGAGAAAATTGATATTTAACTAATTTATGAGGTTTTTCAAATATCTCCACAAATAGTAAGTCATACCTTTTATTTTTTAGTTGTTGTATGTTAAAAAAAAATTATGCAAGTCACAAAAAAAAAATTAAAACTTTATGCATAGCAATTTTTCTTTTTTAAATAAGAATTTAAATAATTTTTTACTAGTAATTTATATAAATTATCATTAAAATTCAGTCAATTAGATAGTTTATGGTTCATAATAACCTAACCTAATTTTTAAAGAATTAATTAAAGCTAACAAACATACATCTTTATATAATAAATTTCTATATAACTTTAAATTTGTCTATGTTTTTTTAATTTTTAAATAACTTTTTTTATTCTTTCTACTGCTTATATAAATTCAGGACCCAACACGAAGTTCTAATCTGCCCTTATATATTGCTGAATTGAAGGGCCACTGTCACTCCTCCTTCAGCCTACTGTCAGAAGAGCATAATCATACTTAACAAAGGAAGTGCAACTGTGGATTCGTTTGTAAACAAAAAATGTACACTAAATTCATCCATCTATTTTCCCTCAATTTTTGGTAACTGATGTCATAAATGGTAGAGCTTCAGCAGCAGAACCTTCGCCCACCTTTTGGCATTGGATTGTGCGGTCAACTTTCACAGCTTCGGAGATGGAAAGCTGTGCTGTGAGATCTTATGAGTTTCTCATAATAGTTGCAGAGTCTTGGAGGTAAACACCATTCTCATCCACTGTTCAACAAACCATTTTGATTAAGATATAAAAGATTTCTATTCTTTGGTCCTAGATATATCAGCAATTTCTAAGCATGGCTTTAATTCGCCCTCCCCCTCTATATATGTGTGTGTATATTATTTTTTTCATTGTTATTTTATTTTTGATCGAGTTAAATATATGTTGCTAGGATTGGATATCATGATCTTGTGATTTTCATTTCACAGTTTAATTTATAAAAAAATGTGGAATATATTAAATTAACAATTCAATGTTCATGGTAACCAATTTGATGACTACTTAAAATTGAATATTTTATTTTCTGGAGAAAAAATTGCCATCTTTCAAATTAAATTGAAGAGAATAGCATGGTTTTTTTCATGGATTGTCATTAATTTTAAAATGTAAAATCAAGCTAAGTAGCTGTCACGTTGAACACCTGATGATGAATGTAATCAAAGCAACTATTCGTAGCTATTAAATGGCAAATAGCCAATGAACACAGTAGACAAAGCATGCTAAGCTCGCCCTCGTGTATGTCACTATGTCTTATACCTGATTCCTATCTAGGCTGTAGTGGAAGTCTTAACATTCTTGTCTGCTAGAATGTTTATGTAGTGACAGTTGCTACCATATATAGCCTAGCAGCTCTTCTTGGCATGAGCTCACTGGGTACCTAGTGCATAGTCTAGAGTTTTCTTCTCCAAATGGTTCGACCTCGAACAATCTCTTCACTTTCCTTATCTCCTGTAATCTGTAGAAGATGGGTGTATGCCTTGAATGATTTGCTGTGGTTACCATCCTGAAATAAAGCTGAAGATAGTGAATCTCCATTGCCAACATTTCTGTCTTGATGCCTTTCTTCAAATCTCTCTTCTTCAGGTTTGCATATTGATTCAACCACGTCTGAACTGCTGCATTCCCTTTTATACTCCAGAGTCATCCTGGTTAGCTGATACTTCTCCAAAAACTTGTGTGGGATGGTCTGTATAGAAAGCGAGGATTACAATTCTCATGTTCGGCTAACCAGATTTTGTAATGAGATTGGTTTGCCAGGGTGATTATGTCTTTACCTCCAGCATCCAATTAACGTACTTAACATTGTTCACATGGTGATTCATATCCAAGTCACTTCTCTTGGGCTACATAGACAACAGGCAACTTATTAGCGTATTCCTGAGCCTAGAATCTAGATTGAGGGCAAAAGCAGGATCGCTTCGTTGTTTGATTGTGCTTATATTAATGTTTTCTAGACCGAGAAAATTGTATGGCTATGATGTCCTAAGTCTATTTTTGATATTGCAGGTAGTAATATACTAAATCACCTTCAAGTTGCTGTTTGTAAATTTGGCATTCGTATCCAGCTTGTATATTTTTTCAGGAATTTCTTCTTCAAATGCTTTATTTTCTATAAACCAAGGTGAAATCTCAGCTCTGACTACATCTGGTATCTTTGAAAGCCGTCTAGTTTGTTGGTTCATCATCACCCAAGTACTGTTTCAGATTTGCAACGCTTTAGTAGAGAAACCAAGGGAACCATGAAAGAAAGAATGAGGATGTTCAGAGTCATACCTTGTAGCCCGAACTAATACTTCTCCGGTGACATCGCTTCTGATAAGCCAATCTCGCCGCATTCCATTTTTCCCTGATGGCCCGACCCATGTGTCAACCTCCATTACTTCACCCCTGCAAAAAACAGTTAGCTTCTCAAGTATCCACGTTTTTAACTCACCAAAATGTGACTAGACCTTTGCGATTCAATGCATTAATAATTTTCTTCCGTACAAGTGACGGTTAATTACCAGATGGGATATTCATCAACTTGAACTTGCATCCTTGTTACAACCCATATGAGGTTATTCCTTACCATGCCATGTGTGGCACCGAATCCATCACCTAGTAGCCCAGATACCCACACATGGTTCAATGCTGTTTCCTGCATCCTCACGAGAATTTCATAGTGAAATGTTTTAGAATGCTCTCAGTACTCTTCACAAAGACTGAAAATGTTTCTGTCAAGTAATTAACCTGAAGAAGGTTGAGAATGCTTTCCAATGTCGCAGTTTTATCAGCACCGACTTCATATGACCTTGTAACAACAGTCTGTCTGTATCTAACACCCCCTTCAGTGATGATCCCTTGACGAAATGGATCAACCAACTGTTTCTCGGTTGGTATATTTTGTCGACCTTTTGTTGCACTGACACGAGTCAATTCTGTAACAGATGCAGCTGAGACAATTCTTCTTTGCTTACCAGTTACAGAACTTGCTCTGGACAATGCCTTTCCCTTGAGAGCCACTGTTGGAGTCCCATTCACTTCAGTTTTCCACTTTGTGTTATGTTTTGGAGTGCTATGAGAGCATGGAGTTAGATTATAGAGGGCATTCATTTCTTTCTTTTGTTTCTTTCTTGATTTGGACTACGTACAACGGCTTTTATAGCTAGAGCTGGAAGAAAGTAACGAAGAGATGCACCTAGTAATGGAATGTTTGGTTTTCTCTTGTGACTTTCGCTGTCCTAAAGCAAAATTGCGCGCATGCTTACAGGTAGAATAAATTAGAGATGTGGATTTCCTCGAAGAATCTTTTTATGGACTGTACATTGTGGTTGGTAGTTGAGAAGGAAACGCTTCCGTTCATATTAGTTCTGTGATTTTGAAGTAAGTAATCATTGTATCGATCGATAAAGAGAGTAGCAAAATTGCGGCTTTCTTTCGGGAGTCTGGAACCTTTCTACGAGAGAGGAGAATTTTCATGCAATCGACAAAAGTTGTTGGGTTTGGATCTGTGGTATGGGCTAAACTATGTAATGTTTGCATGTTGCGACCTTTTCCATGTTGGATACTACGTCTCGAGGAGGAAAATAATACAAGAAGAAAGAATATGCTTGCGTTTCTTTAATTGCCAATAACTAAATTATGATTTGATGTTTTAGCCATGAAGATCTTGACATTGACAATAACGCATTTTAACAAGGGAAAATATCGTTTTTCAAAATTTATTATCAATATTAACTTATCAAAATAACTTAAAAAAATATATTTTTTTAAATACATGTTTTGACTGCACTTTCAAAAACACTATGTTGTGTCTTAAAGATATTGTGATAGATAAAGTTTATAACAGCATAGTTTTAAAACATAACCTAGAATAAGACTTAAGTTGTTGATCAAAAAGTTAGGTTTGAGTTAGTCAGGTTGATTTCAAGATATTTTTTTTAAATAAAATAATATTATTTTAATTATTTAAAAAAAATTAATGAATTGATACCGGGTTTTTTGTGTCAATTAATTTTTTCTTTGATTTTATTTTTTTTAAACTTGGATATTCAGATCAAAAGTCTAAATCAATCTGGTTGAGCCAATGAATGAAAGCATTGGCTGCTTCCAAACTAGTACGAGGGGCAAAACATGTCCACCTCTGGCGTAAGAGTTCCTCATTTCATATTTTTCTAGTTCCTTTCAATTCTACCACTACAGGATTCAGTAGTGTAGTTAAAAAAAAAATTCACAAGGTCTTAAAGTATTCGCGTATTTAAAAAAATTAAATTCAAAATAAAATATAAATACAAAAAGTATCATGTATTAATTCAGCAGTGGATTTATAAGAATATGTACGTAAATATTGTGTGCGTAAATAATGCAATAATATACATAGTTTTCATTATGAAAAGACAAAATGATTTAATTACTTTAGTTTTACTCTAATGTTACTCCCAATTTAGTATTGATTTTGATATTGTTCGAAAATTAAAAAGCAATTTATTTTTTATATTGCCTCCTATCTTCTTAAGAAAAATTATATAATTATAGAATATTGAAAACACAACAAGTATCTCTCTCTCAAGACAAAAAAAAAAAAAGGAGAAGAAAGAAAAAGATGTTATAAGTATCTATTAAATATTGTTTTTTTAAATTTATAATATAATTATTGAGCATAAAAAGAACACTATAAGTACCTATGAATTTCATAGATATACAATCATCAAATTGTATTGTTATACTTAGTCATTTACGAGTATAAAACTTTATAAGACACTGCAAGTCTTCATTGAAATACAAATTAAATAATGCATATAATATAATTTAAATTTATAATAGGACATAATGAGTATCTATTCATTATTTAACAAAACACGTATTTTGTTGATGATTTTATGAATTCACTATTTATTATTTATTTATTTTTAAAATTATTATTCAACTTTCAACTTTTTATTTTTTCTTTACAAATTTATTATTTATTTTTTCTTTAAAGGATTTTTAAGTTTTTCTCTAATCCTTTTATTATAATTTATTAAACATACTTGGAGTTAATACTAAATATGTCTGATCGCAAGTGGTGGTCACTGCAATTATAGTTAATGCTAAATATGTACCAGCGCTATGCAGTGAGATTAGATTATTATTATTCTTTGCTCTAAAACTAATGTTAATGTATTATAGGCATGTTTTAAAGATAGAAGAAAAATTTGTGAATCATGTTATAAATTCAACTGATGTTGATTTTATTTTATTTTAATTAAAAATAAAAAATAAAAAATGATAATAAATAAATCAAATAAATCAATGATCATGATAACTTGAATTTTTTTTAAAAAAAAAAACAATATAACTCATTCTAAAAAGTGATCTTGCAAAAATAAAATTAGATAAAAAAACTTGATTTAAGTCAATTCAAGTTAACATGATAATCTATAATTTAAATAATAAAAATAAGATAATCTAATAGAAAATAAATAGAATTGTTTTTAAAAAACTTAATTCTCAACAAACTAACTGTAGAAATAGGAAATTAAAAAATAAATCAATAAACAAAATTGACTTAAAAAAAATCTAAAACCAAGTAAGACAAACCTTGCAATCTAGATTATGCTAATTAGATAACCCAACAAATAATGAAGATGATTTTTTTTTTAAAAAAACCAAGTTTTAAAGGATGGAATTGAAAAAGATATTATAATTCCTTAAAAAATATTGACTTCATAAAAAGACTTTAGCTAACTTAGGTTATCCTACCAAATCATAACATAGATTATAAGATGGGACAACCCGATATAAAAAAAACAAAAAAAAACCATAAGACCTAATTTTGCAAAACAAACCAATGTGGAATGATGGTGAAATTATAAACAAAAATAAATAAATAAAATGATGTCAACAAGTGTTAATTTTTTAAAGTCGTGACTTGGGATATTAAGCTAGAAATATCTTATATAAAAAAGTCATAAAGCCCAATTCTTATTTAATTAAATGTTGAAGAATGAAATTAGAAAACAAATTTCAATTATACTAAAAGATTCAAAAAAAAAATCAACTAAAGAAATGAGGATCAAAATTGAAATAAAAAATAAATTAAAGGAAAACTATAAAAAATTTATTGAATGGTAAAATTAAAAAAAATGAGAACTAAATTGAAAAATAAAAAATATGAAATTAAAATAAATTAAAATTTTACAAAAAGACTAAGAAGAAAAATTAGAATAAAAAAAATAAAGATTGATGTTGAAATCTCAATAAATAAGAGGACAACTCTGAAATTTGTAATAGTCAACACATTTTTTGAGGGGAAGAAAAAGAAAAGAGAAAAAGAAAGAAAGAAAACACTATCAACAACAAATCACCCTACCACCGACACTACACACATCCCTAACAGGAAGAAGATGCCATGATGGTTTCAATGACATACTAGAAATTTTCTACGAGAGATGTCGCAAGTGTTGCTAGAAGACCACGAGTATCTCTCACACATCAGCGCAGTATTGCATAACATGATCAAATGATTCATGTTTTTTTTTTTTTCTAAATGTAATAGTGTTAAAGTAATAAATAACACAACAAGACTGAGGTCGATCCATATAGAGGTTAATTATACAAAATCATAAATAATAAAAGAAATAGAGTTAAAGAGAACAATGATATGTGATATTAATGTAAAGATAAAATAAAGATAAAATAATTATCAATGTTAGAGAATTCATTAATGGTATTTCAAATAAGTATAGTCTAAATTTCTTTTATTACTCATCTGAAAATCAAACACAAATGAGGTTCTAATCGAATGATTTATTATTAATTACTCATGTTAATTTATTAACATGATTATATTAATTACCTTATTTGAGTAACGCCAAAGCTTGTAAATTTTATCAAGTATTTATGATGTTAATTTATATCAATAGCAAATCGAGTTCCTTTCATAACATAAGTGTTAGTTATCCATACAGTAGGCTATGAAAGAATCAAGTATTTGTTAGATCTAAGGTTGTACATCATGAATTTAAACTCACCATTTTATGAGAAAGGTATTAAGAATAAATAAGATAACAATTATAAAATATGTTGATAACAATTATAAAATATATTAATAACAAACTTTCTTGAATATAAAAATTAAAGTTCATGTTAAGTTTGTATTATACTTATTTTTACATCATTAGTATAACCTTTTCATCTTAATAAATATAAACTTAATCCAATATAATGAAGAAGAAAAACATAAATAAAAAAGATAAAAACATAGCTATGATATAAATTAACCGAGTATTGTAAAAGAAATGATAAATAAAAATAAGAGATTAATGGGAATATAACATGAAATAAAACATGAACATTACAAAAATATAAAGAAAGAAAGCAAGAGTAAGATTTTGATATAAAAACCAAGATGCTTATATGTATGAAAAATACCTCATTTTATAAGCTAAAATTTAACACTATTGATTTGATGGTTAACTATTGATTTAGTGGTTGAACAACACATCATTATTAATTTTAAAATTTGAACAGATGGTCTTTATGAAAGTTGTGAGTATTTGTCTCAAATTCTAAAATAAAAATAAAAATAAGGGCTTATTTGGACTTCTATAACTTGAGATATAAGCTAAATATCGAACATTATTTGGGATGCATAACATATTCAAACTTCTCTTATTTTGCTAAGAGTAGTGTTGAATCTTAGACTTTTTATGAATGTTTTAAACCTATATCTTAGATTTTCATTGAACAAAACCACACCTAAATCTAATGTCTACAACTCTAGTTATGATCTAAAAATCGAATGGTATTCCAATTTGAATTGAATCGAATCAGCCCAACTAATATTTCTACTTTAAGTTCAACTCTGTCTTTGTCTCCTCAATTTCAATAGTTAAACACATCAATTAATTATCTAAATTATGAGATATGTCTATTTTCAAAACTTGCATTTAAAGTGAATATTTACCATAAATTAAAATTATTTTATATTATCAGATTTGTTATTATAAAACATACTTAAGTTAAGGAATTTAATGATATTTCAAGTAAAATATAATGATATAAAACTTAATAAATATATACTTTTAAGTACTTATCACAACACACTCCAACCACTTTTTTTATTATATTTTATATTTATTAAAATACTAATTTACCCCTAGCGAACTTGATTATAACTAAAAAAAACTAGGCTAAAAGTATGAAAAAGCTTTTGTACACTGATTTTAAAAATTATGCTTTTATGGGTAATTTACTATGCTTTGGAGATGTGGAAAAACATAGTTTTCCTTAATTAATATAATACTAACTAGTGAGTCTTGTGAAAAAATCGAATTACCTCTAATTTCTAGTTTAAGGATTTTTTTATGTGAAGGATAAAATCATCATTATTGTTGGGTTTTTTGAAACACATAAACGTAGTGGAAATGATAAATTTAAAACTTTTTGATAGTCCGATACTCCCATTAGACATATTTAGAGTTATTTAAGGTTTATACAAAAATTATTTGAAGATCCAATATTCTTTTTAGCTTTAAGTAATTGTTTTAAGCTCCGTTTGTTTGCAGGAAAGTTATTTCCTTTTGGAAAATGAATTCCAGGGAAAGTGAATTCCTGGAAAATGAATTCCAGAAAAGTGTTTTCCAATGTTTGACAGTGTTATGGAAAATAAACTGGAAAACACTTTCCAGTGTTTGGTTATGTTATGAAAAATGATCTGAAAAATAATTTATTAATGAATTAATTTTTTTTCAAGTTTATCTAAAATATATATAATATTTAATATAAATATTTAACCACTTACAATACAATAATGAAATCTAAAAAGTATAATGATGAATTTTTTTTATTATATCTTATATTTATACAAAGTTTATTTTATAAAATATAACTATATATGTCATATCATATTATAGAGAAATAAGCTTGTGAATATATTTTAAGTTAAACCTATTAATATATATTTCTTTAATTTTAAAAGCTTAAAATAAGTTTTTTTTTTTCATACAAAGAAAGCCAAATTAGTTTATGATAAGAGTTATATATTTGAGTTTTTTTTTGGTATGAAGAATTCTTTAAAAGATAAATAGATACAAAAATATTTTGATGTGATGTTAGATATTTATATTTATTTCTTTATGTTTATTTGATATATATTAAAGGGATATTAAAGGGATAATTGTCTTTACCCGTAAAAAAAAATATTTATCTAAAATATATATCATGCATAAATATTAAATTTCGATGTCATAAACATACATATTAGTTCAAATTACAAACATAAACATGCTAGACAGAATTGAACAAGTAAACATACTCGTCAAATAACAAATATAGTTTGAACCTAAATGTTTAACATAGTCAAACTATCTTAGCAAGCAGGCTTGTAGTAGTGTTGGTTCACAAAATTCTGAACCCAAATTTTCCTCAAATTAGCATTTTTTACCATAAATGCTTTTGCCAACATTTCATTTTGGACCAAATGATCAAATGCCTCCCCAAGAGTGATCTCATCAAAGCCTTCAATTTTCATCACTTCTGTATACAACGTATTAACATCAAGTTGATTTTTGCTGAGGCTTTGAATTGCAAATGCTACATCTCCAATCTGTTTAGACAATTTTTCAACACCATCATCTTCATACATGCGATTTCTCTTTCTATGTTGCCTCTTTTGTGTACTAGAGGAAGATGTTTCTTTTCTCTTAAAAGTTTCTTCATATTCCCTTTCATTTTCAATTGAAATTGATTGCTCTTCAGTATTATCTTCCAAGTTGACATCAACATATGATTTGGCTTAGACCATGTGAAATGTTTGCCCTTGCTTTTTTTATTCTGTGTGGAACTCATTTCTACAAAAAAAAAACTACAAATTTATACAAAATAAAATCATACAATATTTAGATTTAATAAATTTCATATAAAAATTAACAATTAATAATTAAAAGAGAGATTATAATAAAGTCAACATCTACTCCAAATACATAACAAATATAATACAAACTCAAGCAAGACATAATAAAAACAAACACATATAATTAACACTCAATGACTAGTTTCTTTGAGTGTTATAATCATTCCACATGGTTGAAACAATCATTTCTCTTTTTATTAACCACTCTCTATTCTCTTCCCTTTTCTCTCGTTGACTTAAATTGATTGTTCGTCTAATTGGTTCACTATCCGAACATATTTCTTCCATAAGAAAGTCATAAGGATCAACCCCTATTATATGATTATGAATAATACAACATGCAAGCACAACATCTACTTGTGTTTTATAAGACCAAAAAGATTTTCCATCAATTGATCTAAAACGACTCTTCAAAATACCAAACCCTCGCTCAATAGCGGTTCTCAATGAAGAATGTTGAAGATTAAATAGCTCCTTTTATTTTCTGGTGAACGTTCTGTAAACTCATTCAAGTGATATCGAACTCCACGAAAAGGAGAAATGATTCCTTTTCGACTACTGTAACCAGCATCACCAAGATAATATTTTCCTACAAATTAAAAAAAAACCTATTACTATCTTTATATAATAAGACATTTCATATGTTTATTGCATATAATACATACTTTATTATATACCTTCTGGAATTTTTAGACCATTAGGTCTTGATAATGCATCACCTAAAACCCGTGAATCATGGGCTCTTCCTTCCCAGCCAGCTAATACATATATAAACTTCAAATCAAAAGTTGTAGCTGCTAAAAGATTTTATGTTGTTCCTTCTTTTCAACCTCGAAACTTTCCTTAAATCTCAATAGGAACATTTGCAGGAACATGGGTACCATCAATTGCTCCAACACAATCCTATATAAACATGAAAAAAAATACTTTATAACCTTTTCTTCTAGATGTAATTAATTAATGTATAAAAATATTGGTATTGTTTTCATACCTTAAAATAAGGATAGAATCTTTGATTATTCATTATCTCTACTGGAACTGTATCCTCTGGATCTTTAATAAGGTGTTTGTATAACTTAAGAATTGCTCTTAAGAATTGCTTTTAAAACAATTCTAAAGTAACGATGGATAGTTTCAACAGACCTATAGTATACACCACTAATGAAACGAAATCTTTGGTTTTGGACTACAATTTGTAAGAATACAATTACTTGCTCCCTAATGGACACATTTTGAGTTGAGCGTAATAGGTCACGACTTGTGAGAACATCATATAATCTATATAAGACAACAGATTTCATACGAATTTGTTCAACACAATATCTATCACCTCGATTCAAAATGCTGTCAATATAGAATTCTCGTTGAGTAATTGCATTTATACGTGGTTCTCTTGGTATATAAATTCTATTTCTTTCTTGTTCAATAATAACTACCCCTGTTGCTATCATAGTTACAACTGCTCCCATATATGCTGCATGAATTATCTTATTATCCATGAGATGAAAGTGAAGTTTTCTTATAACAAAACCTAATAATTTAGGGAAATAAATATAAAAAAAAGCATAAAAAATACTTACACAATCAATGTCGCACGTCAAAAAAAATCCGCGCGGCATCGGCTCCAATGATTTTTCATCGTTATTATTTGATTTGATCTTGTTGGATTCGTTAGGAGTCGCCACCTAGTATTTAATTGAAGGTTACTAGGAAACCCGGTTGTACTGGTCTTGTCAGAGATTCACAGGTAAGGGATCGGTTGTGGTTAGGGAAGGTATTAGCACCCCTAATGCACCCTACCTGAGGTAAGCTGCTTCATGGACTTGATGTGTTAAAGAAGTTTTAAAAATTGTCTTTTCATCGGATTTTAGAAATACAACTTCCGTACAAGTTTGTACTTTTACACCGTGATCCAATCAAAATATTAAATTCTTCTTTATTCTCTGCAATTTTATCATAAATAAAAAGAAAACATTCATAAGACAAATACAAACACACACACACATGCATTTTTTTATTCTTTTTCTTTTTCTTTTTTCTTTTCTTTTCCTTTTTTTTTTACATCCACATTACAAATTATAAAAATACAAAACTAAATAAAAATTACATTAAATAATTTAAATTTTACAAAACAGTCCCTAAAACTCTAGAAATTGGATTTAAGTCCCTTATAGGGCTGTGCGAACAGTGCCGAAGTGTGAACAGTGGTGGCGCGTTTCCTCCATTCGCTGCCACTACCGGAGGTGGCAGAATCAGTAGATCGGCCATCTTCCTCTTCTCTGTCTTTCGACGTCGGCGGTGGGTGTTTTGATTTGGGTTTCCAAATCGAAAGCCATGACAGATTCTAGGCAAAGCTTCCGATGACCATTACTATCAACCATTGAAACAATAACAAATCCCAACGGTGAAATGATAAACCGACATCTCATGCAGTATATATCCAAATCTCAGCCGGAGTTAACGGTTGGATCTCCCTAGATCGGAGTTAGACCGAAACTGACCTGAGATTAACGAGCCACTGTTGAACATACATAACACCTTTTTGGATGGCTTTCATCTCATCTCCACCGTTCGAAATGTGCAATACACCTATACGCATCCCATATCCAAAACGCAGGTTGATCCAACGGTGAATAATGGAGAAATAGGCCGGCGGCTCTAACTATTCCGAGAGGGGTTTGTCTAGAAATATTCAAATGGTAATATTTCTCTCGTGGTTTCAAATATCAATGATCGCTCCGGTCAGGTTGTAGTAAATATAAGGTCGCACAACATACTTAAATTTCACGTCGATCCAACGGTAGACGAGTGAGCAATTGTCCGGTGAAGCTGATAGGTTTGAGGGGGTGAGGGAGGCGGCGACTCCTTTAGGGTTTTTTGTGGTTTAGGGTTTCTCTTCATTTTTTTTGTCAAAATTGCCCCCCTCCCCCTTTTTCTTTGTGTTAAAAGTTGCTATTTATAGGCAAAATATTGCTTGAATTTCAAAATTGGTCCCTCAATTTTATTTTGTTTGTAAATTTTGATTTTTTTGATTTTTTTGTATTTTTTTGAAAACAAGCGATATCAACATCAACTCAATGATAAAAATCAATGATTTTAAAAATAACATGTTAAAAGTTGAACGCGTTTCAAATATCTTTGAAAATTTAAATTCTTGTGAGATGATGTTGAAAATGCTAAAAAAGATGCAAATATGTTTAAAAATGTATTTTTTGGATTTTCATTGTTTTTCTCTATTTTTTGGATTTTTTTCTAAAAAGTTATCAAAATATGGATCAAAATTGGGGAATAACCCAAAATTGGGTTATGACAATCAATACAATAAATTATGTTAAAAGAAGATGACAATATATAATAGTTATGGCAATGATATCTGATTCCCTAAACAAACAAGGTCTTCGAATATATTATTTAAGACCATAAAATTCAATTTATTGATGATAAAACCGTTTTGAAAATTATACAATTCATAAGTTACAATGATTAATAAACATTGCACAATGAAATCTATATAATTACTACCATCGTCCCACAAATTTATCAATACATAACAAATATAATTAAACACTAATCATGAATTTGATAAATTTATCAACACATAACAAATATAATTAAACACTAATCATGAGTTAATCAAAGCAAAATAAAACAAGCAGATTTATAAATATAGCAAAATAAAGCAATAATTGTGGTAAAAAAATCATGCATCAATGTTTTTATATTTGATTTTGTTAATTTCCCTTATTAAACTTCCTCTCGGTCTCGGTGGTTCCCTGCAATTAACTCTCATGCCCCTCCTCTAATTCCCCTTCCCTTGTTCAGTTTCCTCTAATTCCCCTTCCCCTATTCAATTTCAGTTTCTCTCATCCCCTCCCCCTTCCCTTGTTCAATTTCAGTTTCTCTTATCCCCTTCCCCTTCCCCTTCCCCTATTAAGTTTCGGTTTCTGTCATCCCCTCCCCCTTCCCTTGTTAAGTTTTGGTTTCTCTCATCCCTTTCTTCTTCCCTTTCCCCTGTCAGTTTCTATCATCCCCTTCCCCTTCCCTGTCGATTTCCGTCATCCCTTTCCTCTTCCCCTGTTCCTAAATTTTCTGTCATCCCCTTCCCCTTCCCCTGTTCAGTTTCTGTTCATCCCCTTTCCTTCCCCCTATTTGGTTTTTGTTCATCCCCTTCCCTTCCCCCTGTTCGGTTTATCTCGGTTTCTCCCCTTCCCCTTCCCATTCCCTTGTTTTCTCTTGATTGTTCGGTTTCTCTCATTTGCCTTCCCCTTCCCCTATTCCCTCTCAGTTTCTCTCGCCTTTCCTATGTTCTTTATCTAATTCCTTAACTTCCTCTCTCTGTGTAAAAAAAAGCACGACAAAGATCGAAGCTTCAACGGGCAAGAGGGCTATACCTCAAAGACCCGCTCCTCCTTCCAAGTTCTCCCTCTCTCCCTTGACAACTTCTACTAAGACTTGAAAAAATAAAGAGAGCAAGGGTTGATTAATTCCTTGATATGGTGACTGCTTTTTGCTGGGAAAATTTAGGCATTTTACTTTGATTGAT
Source organism: Populus pruinosa (assembly GCA_026413675.1). Lineage (NCBI taxonomy): Eukaryota > Viridiplantae > Streptophyta > Magnoliopsida > Malpighiales > Salicaceae > Populus > Populus pruinosa. The sequence continues at coordinate 8,508,742 of JANKMR010000020.1, forward strand.
TTTGCTTTGATTTGTCGGTTCTGCAGGGTGTGAGTGAGGAAGACTGGAAAATATGTGATTTTTATGTTTTGCTTAATGAATCTGGGTTGTTTTGAACACATCGAATGTGATAAGGGAAGATGAAGAAGAAACTGTGTTATGTTATGGGAAAAATATCACAGGTAACAGATTTATCAAGAAAATGAAGGATTCATGTCTTAATTCTTGCAGATCTAATGAAGAAGATAAAAATATAAAGGAAAAAAAATTAAAAACATATAAAGGAAATAAAGGAAAACAAATACCTGAAATAAGAGTTTCAATTATTCCAGAAAAATAATGCACTTGTTCACTTGTTCCTGCTTGCTTCTTACTAATTGTTTATGAAGAAATGAGAGACCGTGATTTGAGAATTTGAGAGTAATGTGTGTAATGAAAAAAAGGAAAGTGTTTTCCTTTCTTTATCAAAAGGAAAACACTTTCCTTTGATAAAGTTAAGTTTTAAGTTTTGACCGGAATTAAGTTTCCGTTGACTAGTTTTTTATATTAATGGCAAACATGGGAAAGTGAGGAAAATGAATTCCCGGAATTGGTTTTTCTTAGAACAAACATGGCCTTAATGCTAAGTTATTATAAATCACAAGCCATCTAAGTATCCAATCTCTAATAATTTTCCCGCTCTGCCTCAGAATACGATTACAAAAATTTACCGTGCTAGATGTGCAAGATTGAGATTCTTAATGAATCATGGAATTCTTGAAGATATTCGCTGGTTGATTGAAGCAAAGGTTCGATTATCAGGTGAGTCCTCTAACTCCTTCATTTCACACATGCCTGGAGCAGGTAAAAGCACTTTTGCAAAGAAGCGTCGTGCAAAATGACTAGAAGTCTGTCATCGATGTGCTAGATGGACTTGCAATGTATAATGTCGTTCTTTAGGAATGGTGTCTATAAATCGTGAAGATAAAATACAATTCATTAAGGATGGCCTGAGTAAGGAGTCTTTAGATAATCTTCTATTGACTCTTGAGACACATCCTAGTGGAGATGTGCATCGTGTAATTCATGATTTATAGCCACTATTTCATAAAGAACATGATCGATTTAATCTTGGGAATCTGACTAAAAAAGACCCTGTTTACCAGTGCTAGTTTTTAAGAAAACTGGATGGGAAGCCTATCCCCGACCTATAAAAGGGTGTTTAAGCTGTTCTTGGACATAAAACCAAGGGAAGATGTGAGCCACAATCACAACTACCTGTAGATACACATGCTTTTTCAAGTAAATAAATAAATAAATAAAAAGAGAGAGAGAGAGTGTGAGACTCCAGCTGGCCTATATATAGGTGTTATGATTGCCTTTCTAATTTCTCATCTATAAAATCCTCTTTTCCTTCCTTTCATTTCTACTCAACCCATACATTCAACAACTACAGAAGTGTGTAGAAATGACAAGTTCCTCAGGTCATCATATAAGAAATATTTGTGTTTTTGGTGGATCTAGTCCTGGAAAAGAAAAGGAGTTTTTAGCATCAGCAAATCATCTTGGTCAGGTGCTAGCTGAGAGAAAGATTCATTTCGTGTATGGGGGAGGCAGTCTTGGGTTAATGGGAGGTGTGTCAATAGTTGCATTTTTAAGAGGTAGTCAAGTTTTAGGGGTCGTCCCTGAAGCTTTGACACAAGGGGACATCATTGGAAAAACAATTGGAGAGGAACTTTAGGTCTCCACAATGTCGGCTCGAATGAATGCAATGTTTAACATGCTGATGCCTTCATTGCTTTACCAGGTGGTCTAGGCACATTAGAAGAGATCTTTCATATTTTCTCTTGGGCTCAACTGCACATTCACCATAAACCCATAGGTTTGGTAAATGTTAATGGTTATTATAATAAGTTGTTGTCTTTTCTTGATCATGTTGCGGAACAGGAATTTCTAACATCTTCTGCACGACAAATCATAATCTCTGCTACTACTGTTGAACAATTGATTGACCAACTACAATCTTTCATTCTTGTGATTGATCCTTCCATGAGTCGCATAGATTGGTCATCTAAGGGAAGCCGTAAAAAGTTTAGATTGGATTTGCGCCTTCATTTGTGAATTTTTGTGTCTTTTGGTTTTATTATTGTGTTTCATTATTTCTTATTTTTGTTTCAGTGTGTTTCAGGTTTTGTCAGTGTTCGTTATTTCAGGTGATATCTTCTATACTCTATCTTTCTACCTTAGAACATTGAGGACAATGTCTCGTTTTGGTTGGGGGGAGAGGGTAGTAGTTGATAAAAAAAAATTTGTTCTTCATTTCATAAAGCATGTGCATAATTGTTGTTACTAGGATGATAGAGTAAAGGAGCTCTTTTGTTAAAGTGACTCTTGAGACGCATCTTAGTAACCATTCTTAACAAGGTCTATTATAATACTTCCTGTAATATTCAAATTTACAAACTCTCGCATTGTTATCACTTAATTCTGCTCATATACTTATTTAACATGTATTCTTAAACCTTAATTTACACTTTAACATGTATTCTTAAACCTTAATTTACACACACACACTTTAACATATGATTGTGGGTTACATATTGGATTATTACATTATTTATGTTCTTTTGTTAAAGGTAACAACTAAGGGAAAGGGATTGCATACAATTAAGAAAAAAAATATGAAAAAAAAGAAAAAAGAAAAAAGAAAAAAAAATGATGATAATAAAAATGTAGATAAGTTTGGTTTCGTAGCCTCCCTAACCTAAACAATTAAGCCCGAAGGGGTGTTTTAACACCTAATACCCTAAAGTCAACTGACTTGGGAGCTATTGGTCTAACGCTCGTTACATGGGTTAAGGAGAAAAGCTTAAGGGAATCAAACATTGCACTATCTACATATCAGTATCTGCGACCCGAGTTACTAAGCTCGTAGGGGTGTCTTAACACCTAATGCCCTAAGACCAACTGGTCTGGGAGTCATTAGCTGAAAGCTCGTTACATGGGTTAAAGATGCATGATGTTTTTAAATTATATGTATATATATTTAAAAAAAAGGAAGAAAAAAAAAAGAAGACAAAAACAAATAATCCTAACCTAAGGAAGTTAACCTTAAATATTAGAACAAAAATTTTGTTTTCTTCCAAGAAAAGCCCCATAATTATGTGTTGATACATTAAGCACAAAAAAAAAGGTTTATTAATATCTTGTTAAGAGGTATTGAGCAGATATATAAATTTAATGAGAGTTTGTTTATCTGGATAGATTAATGGAAGTTAAATGATGAATACCTTGCTTTGTAAAATTTGCAAATTTGTTTTTCTATTTTAACGCTTTGATTACTAGGGACTAGTAATAAGCGAGTTGGGGGTGTGATTAGTACTTAAAAGTGTATTTTTATCATGGTTTTATATCATCATTTTGCACTTGAAGTATCAATAACTCCTTAACTAAAATATGTTTTATAATAATGTATCTAATAATATAAGATACCTATAATTTATGGTAAGTGTCTATTTTTAATGCAGGCCTATCACATAAATGAAAGGATTGATTGATGAATTTAAGAATTGAATTGAAAGGACAAAGAGATGGCTAAACTCCAAAAAGAGATGTCGGTGCAGTCCATACCGGAACACTGTTTGGTAATTGGATCATATCTGGAGTTGTAGATCTCAGATTTAGGTCCACTTTATATGGATGGAAAGGTAAGATATAGGCCTACAACTTTCATATGGAGCCCAAGATCTAGAAAGGCCATTTTCAAGTCCAAATTGTAGTAACAACAAAGAAGCCCGAATCTGTCCTCCAGCCCGAGCACTGTTCAGTATTTTGGCCATATCTGAAGTTCTAGAAGTCCAAATGAGCTGAATTGTTTACACAAGAAAGCTGAGACAATTGCCTACAACTTTCATGTTTGCAACTGGCTCCAAGTTTGACGTTATCAATAACGTTTTGGGCAGACAAGAGAAGATAAGGATTGTCACCAAGTCAAAAGTTAGCCACCCACTTATTAATTAGTCATCAAATCAATAGTTTCCAATTTTGGCCTATAAAAGGAGGCATTTGCCATGCATTTAGGCATCTTGGTGTTCAGATCAAGATCATGCTCTTCCTTTCTCTCTTTGTATTTTTTGTAATGTTTATGCTTTGCTTTCATTAATATTAAGTTTATGCTTTTCATTTCCTTTCCTTTACTTAGTTAGCTTTTATATTCTTATTTTGTTTATCTATTTTTCTTTCTTTCATTATGTCTAGCTAAGTTAATTATGTCAAGGTGAAAAGGTTACACTAATGGTGTAAGAATAAGTATAATGTAAACTTAATATGGACTTTAATATTTGATACTAACATGTTTTGTATTTGTTATCTTGTTCACTCTTTAATACTTTGCTTGTTAAATGACTAAACTTGATTTGTTGTTAACATAAGTTATAATCATGAATGCTTGACGAGATTTACAAGTATTAGCATTAATTGAATAAGATGACTAATGTAATCATGTTAACAATCTATAATCCAATTGGAACCTCTTTTATGTGTGGTTTCTAATTGAATAATAAGAGTTTATATTATACTTGTTTGACATACCATTAGTGGAACCTCTAACCTTGACATTTGTTATTATTATTATTATTATTATTATTATTATTATTATTATTATTATTATTATTATAATATTACTAATACTACTACTACTACTATTATTATTATTATTATTATTATTATTATTATTACTATTGTTGTTGTTGTTATTGTTGTTTTATAATTGTTGTTTATAATTTGTACAATTAACCTCCTTGTGGTTCGACCCCGGTCTTGCCGGGTTATTTATTACTTCGATACTCCTGCACTTGGGAGAAGACATCAACCCTTTAGTCGTGTCAAATCACAAGTGATAAATCTTGTAAACCCTTTAAGGAGAGAGGGATTGCTATGCCTTTGAGTACTAGCTTTTTTTCTTTTGTGTTTTTCAAGTCTTTTGTAGTCTTTTCTATGTTGTCTATAAAATAAGAGGCATAAAATTCTATTTATAGAGAAATCTGAAAATCTATAAATAACAAAATATCAATTTACTCTCTAAATAATATCACATATATTATTTTTTTTTTAAATATAAATTTATTCAATCAAGTCCCTACTTGATTTTTCTAGGTTTAGAATTGTAATTCTCTATATAAATTATATTTTAGTCCTCAATTTCTAAAACTTACTTATAATTAAATCACATTTGATTAATCATTTAAGTTTAATTTTTTAACAAATGATTCTTATATGTGTGATGTATTTGGTTTCATACTAAGTTGGCCCAAATATAAAGCACAATTATAAATAAAATAGGATTAAATAAATTAAATAAATTAATTTATTATCAATTTAATAATTGATTAATTTATATTGAATATTATGTATAATTTGTAGCTACTTGTCATGATTTCTTAAATAGTTGCAAAGTTATAACTGATTTGAATTAACATTTTAGTCACCATTTTCTCTTTGTAATTATTATCATTTCATCAATAATATTCTGATTTAGATATTATAGCATAAAATGTGGCTGCTTTCTTAAATAATGTTTTTTCTTAATATCATAGTCATTGATTGTTTGAATAAGATTTGAAACTCTTTTGAAATTTTATTTACCTCGTGCAAGGATTTACAATTAATACAATTTGTGAACAGATATATATTTTTTTTCTAATTCATATAGGATGATGAACCTTTTTTTATTACTCAATTATATTCATATAGTTCATATTGTATCCAATATATACCCCTTTATTACTCTTGATTAGGAGAATGTATAGCATGATCAATGCATATTATTTTCTACATAAGATAACTTAGTAATTTCAAGTTAAGCGATCACTTACATGACTGTTATATGAGCCTTTTCATAAACATATATTATATTTTTTGTGAAATTTCCATATGGGTCAATTCAATATACATGTTATCTGACAAATATTTATATATTAGTTTTAGGTATATTTTATATCTCAACTTATGAAAACATTTACTTCCTTTCATAAAAGAAAGAACAAAATATTTATTAGTTTTAACAACTCTAATTAATATATAGTCTTAATAAAACATTGACAATGAATATTTAGCAACAATATTTTGACGTATTAGAAATACTATAATTATAATAATTTTATAATTTTTTTTAAATATTTTTATCTATTTTATTTTTACTTTAGATTCACTAAAATATTTGATAAATATTAAATATAAATAAATATTTATTAATAAATTAAAAATATTTACATAAATAAAATCAATATAATGTATAATCAATTAATTATCTAGGATCCACGTACTAACAATTCCACTGTTCAGTAAACATTAACTTTCCCTGGATGAGATGTTTTTTTCAAGTAGAACTAGTTTATGTTTTTTTTTTTATTTACGTGAGGTGTTTGGGATAGTTTACGCGCACCACGACTAATTTTCACGGCCCACTAAATACCCTGAAAATCTAGTAGGCATGTAAAGCACCGCGAGGATGACAAATATGCACACCAGAGCTCGAATCCATATACAATAAAAGAAAACAAGTTTTTTTCACGACTAGACCAAGCTTATCAATAGAGAACTAGTCTATGTTAATACAAGGCAATCACTGTAATTTACCATCCAACTTACATTAGTTCGACCTTTGATTGCCTTTTTCTCACTTTCATTTGATATGCGCGTGAGAGGGGTTGGGGTAGGTGTTTATCTTTCCAGGGTTTGATCACCAACCACATGCATGTATAGGTGTTGATTCACCTATCGCCCAAAGGGCTATTAATTGCCCATCAATTACAGATGTTTTAGGTGTCAATTGACCTTCATTCTCCAATCCACATGTCTCATAATCCTCCTCAATCTTGCTAATGCATGAGTGGATTTCACCACCTTCCTTTTGCACAACAAGAGCCCACATGCGGGGATGCCGTAATTAATGCCATGATGACTGATGGTGAAGCAGCCCAAACTGTCTATAAGATTAATCATTCTAATATTGTTGACTTCGTGTTACGAAATGCGCCTCGGTATGCATGTATATCCTTGAGGACAGCTAACTAAAATATGCTTCAGGTCAACATGGCCGTGGAGGAGCTGTGCCTTTCTTCCTTTAATCTCACGGTTGACGGCAGGATTAGGTCAGGCACATGTATAAGTATTCCATGCCAAGTTGTCTATACAAAGTCTCCCTCTTGAATTCCTTGCTGTCATTTTCTTCATTTGCTTGGTAAGAGCAGTTACTTGTAAACGAATGAGGATCGATTGCGTGGGTTTTGTCAGTGGGGTTTTAAAATGATTGTAGGCCTTCTGAAGATAGACTAATTCAAAATTAATCTCATAATTGTTTTTTAATCCTATAACGGTAATGGCTACAAGCCAGCACAGGTCTACTGAAATTACGATATCATTGCCGAATGCGTGTCACAGTATTTATCTGTGGGCAAAAATCCTGTATGTCCCGCAATGATAACCCAGGTCTCGAAGGTTTTGCTTTAAGAATGAAATTGAAAATTGTGGTAGAAAATATCATGAGAAAAATCGTAGTGTATTCACTGATGCAAAAGCTCCAAGGCTTTTACCAAAGTGGGTCTAAACCTATTCACATCTATCGTTACATTTTGCTTCTGTAAATATATTGACTGAAATGCAAGCCAACCCTGTTTCCCAATTACAGAGGGATCCCTCAAAACTGCATGGCCAGCTGGGTATTGCTGTATCAAAGTGCTTTCTTCTACCCTGATTTTATAGTCCAAGTACCTTATGTTCATGTCCTTTGCAGGCTCTTCAAAGAAAGTTCTTGAAAGCCATTCTGCTCCTCCAAAGGGAATTACTTGGATTAAGACAGCCTTTTCAGGAAGGAAAACAATGTTGGTTAGCCCAGCACCATGAACTCCCATCACCACATCACAGGAATTAATGATCTGAGAAAATCCTGATACATCCATGCCAGGTTCTGCAACAACTACTCTGAAACCCAATCTCTCAGCCATTTTAACAATTTCACCAACATTTGTAAATGCTCGCGATCTTTTTCTTGAAATGATTAGAAGCCTCGGCCTTTTCTTCGTCCCATCCCTGATTTTAATTGCCCTTGTTTTCTTTAGAGAATAGGAACTTCTCAGGAACTGCCTGAAGTCTCTGATTGAATATGGAGACTTTGAAGGATCAATACCGAGCTCTTTGTAGGATGGACGTTTAAGGCCGACTGCCATGCTACCAAAGCAATGTATATCTTTTCTATGATCAATATTGATGAGCTCATATCTAGACAGTGCTTTCAGTATTGTTTTGAACTTCGCGATCCACGCAGACCAACCGTTGGTGATAAGAAACTGTACTTCTCCATTGTAGGGTCGAGCAGTCGAGAATAGGGGAACAATTATGTCTGTGAAGGCATGAAAATGGTTTCCTGCATATCCACCAGCCGAAAAAAGGATCCCCGGAACACTATGATTCAGAATGCATTGAGGGATATCTGAACCACCAGCTACAAGTTTTAGTGTCCATTCCCTAACCGCGCCCATTGCCGTTTGGTCACCTTTACGCGCATAAGGTCTAATCCTCCATGAAGTATTCTCTGCTGCCAGGATATCAGTCTCAGATGAAACAATGAAGACAGTGTAGGAATTTCCATCAATCCTGATGTCCCCTTTTATCTCGCAGAAATCTGATCTGCCCATGAGAGTACATAGAGGCTCCATTTTGTTGTTCTTTGTTACAGCGTCTGCATCTTCTAAAAAAGTAATCATGGTTATCAGACTTAAGCCAGAGATTCATGAACTTTCATCATCATGCGATATTCACTCTCTTCACATCCTCAATTGTTCGATTTTTTAGACTAACGAGTAATGATTTCTTAGAAATGAACTTGAGCACTTACCTGTTGCGTTTGGAAGAGAGATGTTTGTATTGTTGACCATGAAATCATCCTTGCTTGTAATTTCTGCAACATCAATTGACTCATGTCAAAATAAACCAACATTCTTGAACTCATCATTGCACAGCTAGCCATGCTGCATTGACATAATTATCAGTGTGTCACTTTTTCTTTTTTCTTCTCTTTGAAGGAAACATTTATGAAAACTTGCCTTTGACTATTTGTGGAGAGCTACTAATTGTATCGTTGGTTTTCACATTCTGTGCAACACTTTCTGCATTAAAATCAAGAATAAATTATTCTAAGTTGGATTCCTTAAGAGATCAAACACCAGCTGAACTATAGATATGATCCTTCACTAGCTGATTTTATATATATAAAGAAAAACTTACCCCTAAATACCTCTTGATAGTTGCTTGTACCATTGACAATTGAAGAACTATTCATTATACTCTCTGCAACTTCAACGATCAATTAAATTGATTTTATGTTAGACAAGTGTTCTACAAAGCAATAATAATAAAAATAATTAAACAAGTACAGATTATACCGTAAACATTATTTGGCATTCTTTGTGTGTGTGTGTGTAGATGATTTTCTTGAAAGGAAAATACATAAATGGAGAATTTACCACTACTTTCTGCTTCTTCATGAGTTCTATCTGTATCATTGACAATTAATGCCCTACTCATAATTTCTGCTTCTTCTTGGGAGCTTCTTTTATCATTGACAATCAAAGTACTGTCTATAGTTTCTGCATCATCAGAAATCAACAATATAGGATATAAGCTAAGAAATAACAAAAAACTATCAAAACAAGAAAGTTAGATATATATATATATATATACATACACTAAAAATATCATATGGATATAATAATATGGCCCAAAGTTGACAAAACCGAATTGAGGTAGCTAGTCCATATATAGCTCTCGACACATTTTTGTTGATCAAAACTTACCTTCTTTGGCTATCAGCCTGGAGCTGGTTGTATCATTATAAAGATGAAGTTTCTCGTCTTCTCCCATTGATAACCTAAAATTCACTGCAAAACCAATTGGGGTTAAGATGGCGAACTCCGCGAATAGCATGCTGAATAAATAAAAAACTTTCAACTAAATGTGGAGAAATTGATATTCTGAGCTTCGACTGCAGAAGTGCAAGAATAATGGAGGACTTACAAACTTGTAAGGGGCCCAAGTAAGGTTTAAAGATGGTGAAGAAACTCAACACAATGAACAAGCAAGCAATCAATGCCCAGTATCCCAACCTCTTTTGCTCATGCTTGCTGAAGCTTCTAGCAAGCACGGTATCATACATCATCCTCCCTAGCCTAAGCAAAACCCTACAAAGTATGATCTCTCGCACAACTAAAACATTCTTATGCTATGGCTAAGAACAGGCTTTAAAATCTTTGTTCAGAGAAGAAGCTGCGCATATTAAGCTTCTAAGCCTAGTTGTCAAACACTCTGTTCAATAATAGGGGTGGTGAAGCAAAATCTTGAGCCCATTAAGGATCTCAATAAGAGGACGTTGAGGTTTATTGTTATTATTATTATTGGAAAACTATTTCAACCTCACGTATATTCTGTTAGCTCTAGGAAGACTGTCCAAATGAATGAAATTATGGGCACTTGAAAGGGACATTGTGGTTGAATGTAATGACAAACATCTCCTATCATGATTATAATTAAGTGGTTAGGTATCATATTTCTTGCATATTCTGAAGATAATTTGAATGCCGTTCTTGGATTCCAGCTTTTGAAAGGTATAAACCAAATAAACAATATATTAAAGCCTTCGCTGTAGTTAATTAGTCTGCCTCAAGAAATATTTTTCTATATAATCGTGGTACCTAGAGCTTGCACAACATGAACACGACTTAAAAGGTGAAGTACATTCAATGCTATATATTGGATTTACTGCAATAAATCTATGCTTTTATTGCTGTGTTTTTTGCTCTAGTTATGAATTCTATTGCTAAAAACAAATACAACGACAAAATCAAACATACACATAGCTTAGCTAGTTTACGAACAATGCCAATGTAGTCTATGACGTCTTAACCTATGAACAACTTGTAATGATTGATCGGGAAAAAAAAGAAGTAAATGTCAACTTCGGTTGGTGTGAATAAATTGAGCATAAAATCATGTCTAAAACAATTTATATATTCGGCAGCGCATCACCCAACTCATCGAGAAAACAATATTAATTATGAAACTGCGAGGTTTGTTTATAATAAATAAGCTCATTCTTCGACCGACAATGTGAGTCAACTCACTGCGTTAATTTGAACTAGAGGGTGAAGGTTAAGACATCCAAGTTAAGAACAAGTTTGGTAGATTAGACCAAGGCATGTTAGCATTCTACATTTCTCAATATGCATGGTGGGTTGCATGATGATGAGGCAAGTTCTTGTCTGCTTCGATGGAATACGTGTGCCCCATATATATATATATATATATATATATATATAGAAACACACGCGATTAATTAATAATCACTGTTCTCAAATCAAATGAATTAAATAAATAAAATAATGTAGTTAGTTTCCCACGATAATACAACCACCCTTGGCTCTATATCACCCTAGATATAGCTAGCTCTATATCACCGTAGATACCTAATTATATATAAAATATTATATATATAGTTATTTCAATCAGTGATTTCTTAATCACTTTATCTAATGAGTAAACCAAAACGATTAATGGATTATTAATTGTACATAAACGATCTTCATCAAAGTTTTTTTTTTTTTTCTGGGAGCAAAAGGTGAAATAATTAAAAGTCCGAAGAAACTAACTCCCATTTTATCAGTTGACATAATTTGATTGTTTGAAATAGGGAATATTAGTTTTTTTTTTTTAATATTATCATTGATTTGCATAAAGAAACTTTAGGATTCTTTTCCACGTTATGAAGTGCATTATTCAATTCAATTTTTAAGATGCCGATTTTCAAGGAAGTTGACAAATATAAAAGCCTATTATATATATAATTGTTTTGTAATTGGTTATATATGGCCCTAATCAAATTATTCTTGGAGATTATTGCATACTTTTGTATTCGTAGAGATTCATATGGAATGAGTTTCAACTTGAATATCAGTGTGATTAATTTTCGGATCGAAACCAGTGCAGAAATTATCACCCAAAAAAAAAAAAAAAGTCTTTCCATAAATTTACACTCCTTCCAGTCCTTTGATTCAAGCCTCTGCAGGACCTGCAACCATAAGACTACCCTTTAACGACCAAGTCAATATATTTCTTAGAAATTCAATTTTTTGTGTTACGTCTCTTTTATATATGTGTGTGTAAGTGTCTTTTTTTTACTTACATATTAACTTTTCTGAGATATTTATTTCGAGACTTGTCCCCAAACTTTTCTATATTTTTTTAAATCAAATGTATATATTTTTAATTAAAATAAATATTCGAACCAACCTGCATATATTTTAAATAACATTACAAACTTTAAAGTTAATAATTATATAAATTTTTAGTGGTCTTTAAAATTATAAGACTCGAACTAGTGACTTTTAAAAAGAAAAATCTAAAATCTGATCACAATTACACCTTTTAGAATTGAGATTTTTATTTTTATTTTTTTCCCCTAAAAAATGAAGGTATGAGCCTATTAAAATCATGTTATAGCAGTTAATGATTGTGAAATAGCTATATTTGTACAAAATTACAAACCCTACTACTCTCATAATTGCAGTCATTTTAATTAATCACATAATTAGCATGTGCATCCTTTGACGCTTGACGGTAATGGAGGAATATTGAGTAATCTCGTTCAAATTATAAGGTTCCATGCTACCTAATATGTTCTTACATTTACTACTTAGCCACTTACAATAGTAATTAATTATATATAAGCAATTACCTCCTTAATTCTGTAATATTATCATGGTAGAAACATAGCCTAAACCTCCATTGCTTCTGTATACTACTTAACTTGTCAAACAGATTATTTTGCCACATTAGATAAATATGAATGATAAGACTAATTTCACTGATTTTTTTCCCTACTTTTTGCCACACAAATTCAGTTTTCATTATTCAAATTATTTCTTTAATTTTTAATTATTATTTGCTATTTTTCAAATTAATTCCACATGTCGCAGTGGCAACATGAAATATAATTGTCTTATATTACATAAATAATTAATACTCATGAAAAAATAAATTCTTCATTAATCTAACAAATACATGTAATTATCTAATCAATCCGTAAAAACCAAGGTTGCAATTGATGTTATTCAGTAACTTCAAATCAAGAAAAAAAAATGCAGAAACTTTATGATATGTACTTGATTCTTTATATTCACTTTTCTTTGATTAATATTTACAAGTTGTTATTATTATTATTATTTTATTATATTGTGAATATGAGTATATAATTTTCATGTGTTATCTATTTCATATATATTTTATTTGAATATTCAATTAAAAAATAATTCATAAATAAAAATTAAAGAAATAATTTCAACAATGAAAAGTGAATCATGCATCATAAAGAAGAGAAAAATTATACTAGTAATTAGCTTGATCTAATTATTATTAATTTGATATAGTGAATGTTAACATGTGTAGTAGAATTAGGTGAGTTTATGTGCTTATTATTTTTACTCGTCCAATATTTAGGTATCATGTGATAAAATCACAATGTAGAACAAAGTACTTTCGACACTTGATTATGTACCAAACAAAATTATTTTTAAATATAAAAAAATATTCTAGCCATGAAAAACTCATTGGTATTATTATTAAATCAAGTTTAATAAAAGGAAGTAATTAATGGATAAAATCACAATATATATAAAATAAAACTAAGTTATTTTCAGCGCTAGAATGTCAATCAAATAAAATTATTTTGAAATACATAAAAAAGAAGAAAGAATGTTTTGGCTATGGGAAACACTTTCATATTGTTATAAAACCAAGTTTAATTGGTTAACTATATGTTTTTTGAAACTATATTTTATTTAATAATAAAAAATAAACACTTATAAAATCTAAGATCAACCTAAAATCAGGACATTTTATAAAATATAAGCATCATTTTCTAAGAAAAAATCCATTATGATATTAAAATAAAATTTAAAATATCAAGATATTTTCTATATTTGAAGAAAAAATTTGATAAATGTTATAAAATTATATTAACATATATTAAAAATCTTAAAAACACATATTAATAGAAAAAAAGGTTAAAATTTCCATACGAACCTATAATATTCTTTGTGAAAGATAAAACATTTTTTTTATAGTGCATTAAAATCTAAAGTCATAAAAAACTAAAAAGAAAGAAAAGAATCGAAATAGAAAAGCTAGGAATAGCCTTGGCCTGTGTGGTCCAGCGCATTTTAACCTCTAAAAAACAAAGCCTAGACATTTTATTTTAGACCACACCTGATTTATGTTTTTAATAAGGGGTAGATGACCCAACCTGATATTTTTTTTGAAAAACAAATAAGGAGATGATAGGTCATTTGGTATGATAAATTGGTGACTAAAAAAAATTAAAAAAGATGATTTTTGGATCCAAAAATCTATTTTTCAACTATTTTGATTTGAAAACACTTAAAAAACACTATAAAGACCTAAATCTACCCGGTTTGCTAAACAAGTAAGTAATATTAGGTCTTATGTAGTTTATAATATATATTAGACTTCTAATTATTTGAGAATATTACAATTAGTTTATCCTTTTACCTTTTATACAGATATATACTTATGTTAATTGGTGTTTTGGTAATAATATTGTCACTTTTAAAAAATTTATCAAGAATTTTCTCAGCATAGTGAAATGGAGACAATACCAAATTCATTAGATGTTTTAGAAATTTTTATTCCTATTATGACATCTACAATACTCAAATCTTTTATGTCAAACTTATTAGTTAATATGTTTTTAGTAGACTTGATCATGTGATCATTACTATTCAAAATTAGCATGTCACAACACAAAGATATATAATAACATAACCTTTATCTATGTTTTTTACATAAACATATTTATCAATTTTATTGATTTTAAACTCATTTAATAACATAACTTTATCACATATTTTATGTCATTGTTAAGAGTTTGTTTCAAACCATATAATGATTTGACAAGCTTACAAACTTTCTTCTCAAACCATATATTGATTTGATGTATTTTAGGCTTTTTAATAGTTATAATGACTATTAAGTTTATATAAAAGTAATTCTTGATACAAGTGATTAATATAAAAATAATCCACACTTTCTTATAGTGTGAATTCTTTCACAACAAGTCTAGCTTTATTTTTGTCAATAGTGCCATCAAATCTTATTTTTTAAAAAAATCTATTTAAAGCCTAATGGTTTATTTATGAGAGGAAGATTTACTATTTTTTATATATGATTATTTTTAATGGATTATATTTCATTATTGACAATCTTCTTCCAATAGAATGTTTCAGGACACGACATTGCCTCAGAATATGTTTGAGGTTCATTTTCTAGCAAGTATGTTAGAGAATTAGAATCAAATATTTTGGTCAATTTTTGCTTTCAACTCATTTTTGCCTCAACTTCATTATCTTTTAATTGATTATGACTACTTAAATCAACCTCACCTATTCTTTTAAGTAAACAACTTTTTTGTGTTAATGAAAACCCATTTTTGAAGAATGTACTATTTTTTAATTCCATAATAGTATTAAGATAAATGTTCTCATTATTTGACTTATGTACAATAAATTGATATGCACTACTATTATAAGTATATCCAATAAATATACAATCCATACTTTTAAGTCATATCTTAACCTTTTTAGGATCAGGTACTCCTACCTTTGCAAGATAATTAATACTTAAAAGTATATTTTTATCAAGGTTTTATATCATTATTTTACACTTGAAGTATCAATAACTCCTTAACTAAAGCATGTTTTATAATAACATGAATAATAATATAAGATAACGTTAATTTATAGTAAATGATTATTTTAAATGTAGACATGTCTCACTATTCAAATAATTAATTGATATGATTAACTATTGAAAGTGAAAGAACAAAGAAAAGGCTAAACTTAGAAAAAAAAAATTCTAATTCAATTCAAATTGGAACACTATTTAGTTATTAGGTCATATATAAAACTATAGATCATGAATTTTAGTTTGGTTTATATGGCTAGAAAGCTAAGATATAGGTCTAAAATATTTATGGGGAGTCCAAGATTTGAAAAGGTCGTTTTCAAGTTCAAATTGTAACAATAATAAAGAAGTTTGAATTTATCTTGCAGCCCATGCATTGTTTAGTGTTCTGCCTATATCTCGAGTTTTAGAAGTCCAAATATCTTATTTTATTTGTTAGAAAGCTGAGATAATTTTCTAGCACTTTTATGAAGAAAGTCTGTTCAAATTTTGATGTTAGCAATGACTTTTTGATCAAACAAGAAGATAAGGATTCTCATCAAGTCAAGATGTGGTCATCCACTCAACAATTAGTCAACAAATCAATAGTTCCAAATTTTGGCCTATAAAAAGAGGTATTTGTCATGCATTTAGGTATCTTGGTTTTCATATTAAGATCATGTTCATGCTCTCTTTCTTTATATTTTTGTAATGCTTAAGTTTTGCTTTCATTAATATCTTATTTATGCCTTTTATTTCATTTACTATACTAATATAATTATGTTCTCATCTTGATTATTTATGTTTCTTTTTTTTTAATAATATTTAGTTAAGTTTAATATGTCAAGGTGAAAAGGTTTCACTAATGGTGTTACGTTATATATAATATAAACTTAATATGGACTTCAATGCTTATATCTAAGAAAGTTTGCTATTAACATGTCTTATTATTTTTATCTTATTGATTTTTAATACCTTACTTGTTAAATGATTAATCTAGATTTGTGTTGTATAATACTTGGTATAATAAATGCTTGATCCTTGATAGCCAACCGTATAATATAACATATACCTGTGCTATAAAAGGAACTTGATTTGTTGTTAACATAAGTTAGCATCATGAATTTTTGACAATATTTATGTTAATGGTTTTTATGATAAATTGTTATCTTTTCTTGATCATGTTATGGAACAGAATTTTCTACCATCTTCGGCATGAAAAATCATAATCTATGCTACTATTGCTGAACAACTAATTGATCAAATGCAATCTTTCATCCTTAAAATTGATTCCTTCATGAGTCGAATAGAACGGTCAAACAAGAAAGGCTATAAAAAGCTGAGATTGGATTTGAGCCTTAGCTTGTAAAAACTTGTGTCTTTTGGTTTTATTAATAGCATAATATTTTTTTTGTTTTGTTATCTTTTATATTTGTTGTTTTAGGTTTGTCAGTATTTGTTGTTTTAGGTGATATCTTTTATACTCTATCTTTCTACTTTAGAACATTGAGGACAATGTTTCATTTTGGTCGGAGGGAAATGGTAGTAGTTGATATTAAAAAAACATAAAATAAAAAAATAACTAACTATTTTTTCTATTTCATAAACCATTTGTAAAATTATTGTTACTAGGATGGTAGAATAAATGAGTTTTTTTTGTTAAAGTGACTCTTAAGATGCGTCTTACTAAATATTCTTAACAAGGTCTATCATAATACTTTTTAAAATATTCAGTTTTAGAAACTCTTATATTATTATCACTTGATTTTTCTCATATACTGATTTAACAAGTATTTTTAAACCTTTATTTTCACATACACACTTTAACATATGATTGTGGGTTGCACATTGAATTATTACATCATTTATGTTCTTTTATTAAAGGTAACAACTATGGAAAAATGATAGTATATAATTGGCAAATAAAATAAAATAAAACTAAACTAAAAACAAATTGATAATATTATTAATAATAAAAATATAGATAAGTTTAGTTTTATATCCTCCCTAACTTAAGCAATTAAACTTGAAGGGGTGTTTTCCTAAAGTCAATTAACTTGAGAGCTATTGGCCTAGTGTTTGTTATATAGGTTAAAGAGAAAATCTAAAGAGAATAAAACATTATACTATTTACGTATCAGTATCTACAACCCGAGTTATTAAGCTCATAAGGGTATCTCAACACCTAATGTCTTAAGACCAACTAGTTTGAGAGTCATTAGCTGAAAGCTCGTTGAATGAGTTGAAGATGCATTATGTTTTAAGTTATATGTATATATATTAATAAAAAAGATAATAATAATTCTAACCCAAAATAGTTAACCTTAAAAAACATTAGAACAAAATATTGTTTTCTTCCAATAAAAGCCCTGTAATCTATGTTTTCATACATTGAGTAAATTTTTTTTTATTAATATCTTGTTTTAATAGTATGAAGCAGATATATAAATTTAATAAGAGTTTGTTTATTTGGATAGATTAATAAAAGTTCAATAATGAATGTTTTGCTTTGTGAAACTTGCAAATTGTTTTAACGAGACTAGTAATAAGCTGGTTGAGGAGTGTAATTAGTACTTAAAAATATATTTTTATTAAGGTTTTATATCATTATTTTGCACTTGAAGTATCAATAACTCCTTAACTAGAGCATGTTTTATAATAATAAGTGTGATAATATAAGATAACTTTAATTTATAGTAAATACTCATTTTAAATGCAGACATATCTCACAATTTAAAAGATTGAATGATGTGATTAACCATTGAAAGTGAAAGGGTAAATAACTAAACTTACAAAAGAGATGCTGCTTCAATTCAAACTGGAACATTGTTCAATCATTGGGTTATATCTGGAGCTGTAGATCTTGGATTTAAGTTTGGTTTATATGGCTAGAAAGCTAAGACATAGGCCTAAAATATTCATGAGAGTCTAAGACTTAATTTTGTCATTTAGAAGTCCAAATTTTAGCATAAAAAGAAAAGTCTGAATCTGTCTTGTAGCCCAAATACTATTTAGTATTTAGCCCATATCTCGAGTTCTAGAAATCTAAATGCACCGTTTTTTTTTTGTTGGAAAGCTAAGAAAATTTTCCAGAACTTTTATGAAGACTATTTGTTTAAATTCTGATGTTATTAATAACGTTGTATTTAGGCAAGAAGATAATGATTGTCACAAAGTCAAGAAGTGACCACCCACTCAATAATTAGTTATCAAATTAATAATTTTAAATTTTGTCTTATAAGAGAAAGTATTTATCATGCATTTAGACATATTGATTTTCAGATTAAAATCATTTCCTTACTTACTTTCTTTATTTGTAATTTTAATGTTCTAGTTTTATTTCATGTTATATTTTCGTTAATATCTTATTTATGTCTTTCATTTCCTTTACTATACTTATATAATTATGCTCTCATCTAATTTATTTATATTTATTTTTTCATAATATTTAGCTAAGTTTAATATGTTAAGGTAAAAATGTTTCATTAATACTTACATCTAAGAATGTTTGCTATTAACATGTCTTATTATTTTTATTTTATTAATTTTTAATATCTTATTTGTTAAATAGTTAATCTAGATTTGTATTGTATAACACTTGATACAATAAATGTTTGATCCTTCATAGCCAACCATATGGTATAACCTCTACTTGTGTTATGAAAGGAACTTGATTTGTTGTTAACATAAGTTAATATCATGAATTCTGGACAATATTTAAAAGTATTGATGTTACTTAAATAAGATAATTAATACGATCATTTTAATAATTTATAATAAGCTATTAATGATAAATCATCCGATTAGAACCTCTTTTGTGTGTGGTTTCCAGTTGAGTAATAAAAAGAGTTTATATTATATTTATTTGAAATACTGTTAGTAGATCCTATAACCTTAACAACTGTTTTTATCATTGTTTGATTTTCACATTAATTTTATATCTTAGAGTCCTTTTTAACTCATCATCATCATCAATATTTATAATTTATATAGTTAACCTCCTTATGGTTCGACTTTGATCTTGCCAGGTTATTTATTACTTCGACACTCCTACACTTAGGAGAAGACATCAGTTTTTTGATCTTGTTATAAGACAACCTTATACTTTGAAGTATTTACAGGAAAGTCTTCTATCTTTCCATAATTAAGATAATGTCTTTTCTAACTTTTTATAAGGAACGTTATTAAGTATATAATTAATAGTTAGAATTGTCTTCTCCTATAAATTCTGAAGTACTCCCAAACTTATCAACATAATATTCAATTTTTTTTAAAGTTTGATTCTTACATTTTATAATGCCACTATGTTAAGGACAATAAAGAGCGATAGTTTAGTAGATAATATCATTTTAGAAACACAATTCACCAAATGATGCTTTGTATTTTTCATACTTATCACTTCTTATCACTTTTATTTTCTTATTAAGTTAATTTTCATTCTTGAAATGCTTAAATATTTCAAAAGCCTCATCTATGCTTATTAAAAAAATAGCTATAGTAATACCTGTGCAATCATTTATAAAAGTAATGTAATAAATAAGAACACACATTATTATTATTTTTTTTTTCATTTATGATTACAATAGTCGTCACATTCATTTTAAAGAGGCCATCATTAATATAATCCTCTCTTATAACACTCTATTTTTAGAGAGTATAAGTTTTTAATTCTTAAAGACCAATTTCAAATTATTTTTACTTAAGAATCATCCAAACATTAAGTTCATCTTACTATCAACAATATAAAACACATTGTTAAGAGTTAGAAGTTTTTAAGAAGTCATATTTTTAATAACCTTTCCAACACCAAGTACCTTTCCATGTACAACTGTTCACCATCAATTTTTTTGTAAACAAAAAACATCCTTTTCTTAGTGCATACAAATCTAGTTGCACTGGTGTTAACTTGCCATTATTAGGATTTTTATTCAGGTTGATTTGATAAACAACAACAAGCATATTTATTTTTAAAACTTGATCAACCTTGTTGATATTGACTTTAATAATTATTTATTTTTTTAGGTTACTTTGTTGAGTCATATTTTTGCAACCCTTAATTATATCTTTTATCTTGTTGCATTTAAAATATTTTCCATTAAATTGTTTGATAATACCTTTTTCTTTGTTAATAAGCTTTACCTATTGCTCTTTATTGTGGACCATTGCCACTTATTCTATAAAGTTTGCTTTAAGGGTTATATTAGAGAAGTTAGGCCTTATTTAAGACAATTTAATGTCCTTTTAAGACAATTTAATGTCCTTCTCTTCCTTTAGACTCAAGGTGAGATCTTCAACTTTTATTTTCTTGTTTTTATGTTAAAGGTAGTTTTTGAATTCATTCCAAGATGGTGACAATATTTCAATAATTACAGTCAATTGAAAGGATTCACTTATAAACATATTTTTAGTGTAAATATAATGTATGGTAAGTTCAAATTCTTGAACTTGACTTATAACTATTCTTAAGTAAACCATTTTAAAATCTAAAATTTTTTTGACTATTAACTTTTCTATATCACCAACTTAAAACATTGAACTTCTTGTCCAAAACTTTCAAACAAGAATTTTTTCTAGGTGGTCATATAAAATAACATTTTATATAGCCACCTTTTAAAATTGAATCCATTGAACTTTTCAGGTTTTTCATTGTTTATTATAAAAGATGATGGTAAAATCATCACTACCAAATTAATACTTGATGAAGTAATATTGGTTGAAACAATCAATTTTTAAATTAAAGTTATGATAAAATTATTTTTTTTAACAAAAAAGCCAAAATCTTTATATAATCAAAATTGGCTTCCCAATAAGTATATATAAATATATATTTGAAGCAAACAATTTTTTATTTTAAAAACTCAAGTTTAATAAAAAATCATTACAACAATAAAATCTAAACAAATAAATAATTCAGCAAAGAAAGATCATAAAAAAAATTATATATTTTTTGATCTTTTTAACATGTATCATGCCAATGTGAACTTTTTTAAGTAAAATTAAACAACAATACAATACAAGATTGCAAAAATACATGTATAAACTAAACAAAGTCTAAATAATTAAAGCTTTAAGATTGTTATCCAAATTGCCACATGGAACTAGATATGTGAGCATATATTATTTAGTTTATAATTATACAAAATTATAAGTTTATTGTAAACTTGCAATCATAAAATAAGACTAGTATATATTCAAAACAAATATTAAATCATACTTAAAATATTAAAACTAATTCCTAGCATGGATACTAAAGTATATATTGAAATAATACTTAAATTAAAGTAAAAGCATATTAACTATTTTTAAAAAATTTAATTCCACATGCAGTACGAACAATATAAAATTGTCTTATTTTACACCAATAAATATTCATGAAAAAAAATAAATTCTACAATCTAACAAATACATGTAATTATCTAATCAATCCTAGAAAACCGAGGTTCCAATTAATGTTGTTCAATAACTTCAAAGCCGGAAAAAATGCAGAAACTTTATGATTGTACTTGAGTCTTTATATTCATTTTCTTTTCTTTGAGACTTGATAAGGATTTACTTGTTATTATATATATATGAGATTATATTGTGAATATGATCATATAATACTCATGTGTCATCTATTTTATATATCTTTTGTTGAATAAATATAAATATAAATAATAATAATAAATTAATTAATTAAAGAGATAATTTCAACAACGAAAAGTGAATTTGTGTCATAAAGAATTATATCGGTAGTTAGAATTGTCATTAATTTTATGGTCATAAAGATTAATATTAGTAGTTAAAATATAATTAGGAGTGGGTACAATACTTGTGTTGGAGAATTAGGCAGGATGTACAAACTTTGGGATCGGTACCATAGAATCAAATTCATGCCTAAAATATAATTATTAATTAATACACCTAAAATATATGAGAGAGAGAGAGCTCTTCATTTAATAGTAAATTGAAAAATTGGGTTAAATAATAAATCATCACAGATGTCTACTCTCCAATATAAAATCTGCCTCTTTGACATGTTGAGCTTACTCTAATCATCAACATGTCTTCTTCTACCAAATACATGTTGATTTGATTAACCTGCCCAATTAGATAATAATAATAATAATAAATATTAATTAAACAAAATCGCCAGCACTTTTTGGCGAAGGAGAGGACAGAATATCTTGGAGAATTCAGTGACGGAAGCAATAATTAGCCAATTGGCAATGTACAGTCAAATGAAAGATATCTAGAAAATTGCCTGCACTTTCTAAGATTTGAATCAATTAATTACATTCTTACAAATCATCAAATCTATATATATTATTAATTTAATAAATCATATTTAGAATATGAAACTACTAAAAGATTAAAAAATATCAATAAAATATTATATTAATATTTAAATAAATTTTTTTAGTATATTAATTATTGATAAAATTGCTAATAAAAATTCATAGTTAACAATTACACTCAAGATTTGTTTTTGATAAGTTATTTTAATGGTAATGAAAAATGGCAATGTAACCATCAACGGATAATTTTACTGATAAGTTATTAAAAATACAGATGAAATCATATTTTTTATTGGTAATTTTATTGGTGATTTTTAATTTATAATTGAAAAATAATATTAATAACATCAGCATTTTATAATAATAAAAATTATGGTAGAGATAACACAACCAACATCATGTTAACAAAATAGAGACAAAAGTGGTGACAGTTCCCCGTCCATTGCCTTCGCTGCAGAGATCTTCAATTCTTTCTTCAAAGATAACATGCCTGTATTACTATGACAAACACGTGGCATCATTTTACAATCTAATAGGAAGAGTTTTTTGGATTTAGTAAAAAAAATATTTGATAAAATAATATAATAGAAAAAGGAGTTCCACGTATTATTTATATTATTTTAAATTATAAATTATTAGACATAAAATTCAATAAAAAAATAAAATTTAAAAACATACTGAAATTCTAATAAAGATACCTAATACTGTTATAAAATTTTTAATAAGATGGATTTAATAATATCTAGAAAAATCATTAATAATGACTAGAGTGGGGCACGAGTTATCCAAAGACAAGTATATCCCAACACCTTTGAACATTTTGTGTACCTCATTTCATTTATTGTTTATAATTTTATTTGATATCATTAAATTTATTTTATTGAGATTTTTCTAATTATATGAATGATATTGTTATCAAAACTTCAACGTACTTTTAGAGTCCTTCTATTTTTTTTTTATTTTTTTCTCTCCTGTTCCTTCATAATTACAAGGAGGGAGGAGAAATAAATAATAATAATAATAATAGTAATTTTAAAAATATATTAAAGTTTTATGACTATATCATTGTTATCTTTAAAAAGATTTTAACAAGATGGATCTAATAATAAAAAGGAAAACAAAATGAAGTGGAAAAATTGAAGGAAAAAGGAAAATAAAAAGAACACTAATTAAATATTTATAAAAAAATAAACTAAAAACTTGTTCTAGATGCTGTTGTAAAATTAGATTAAAAATTAATCTATTGTATATAATTTGTTGCTGAATTCGATGTCAGTTTCAATTTCAATAATGGAAAAACAAGCATAATGTATTCTAGTTTTACAGCAGAATCAACAAAAAAAGTGAAAAGCTCACCTGACTATTTTTTTCTTAAATATATAATTATTTCTGAACAACCATCAGAACCCCACCCCATGTGATAGGGAAAATTGCTGAAGAAGCAACCAAGCTGACAAAGACGGATGATCATGTTTAGATTCTCTCCGATTCTTGTAAAGTTTACTTGAAATTGCTTTCGACTTTTTGAACCTACAGATTAATCAATTTGCTTAACACTTTTGACAGTGATATATATTTTCGAACAGGATTATAGAAAAATTATTTTTCCTGATCACAAAAAGGATGGACAATACTAATTTCCAAGAAATTAATTCTCATTTTAACGAAGGGAGTTTATTCTTATCCTCGGTAAGGATCCTTGAAGTCAACTCTCTTGACCTTAAACTAATGGTTTCTTTTTTAGCAATTTTTGTTGTTGGAAAAACTAATGTTCTATAGCAAAATAAATAATAATAATAATAATAATAATAATTGTTTTCTTAGCAAATTTCACGTTTACAGGAGCCAGATTTTGTAGCTAATTATGGAGGATAGAAAATTGTAAGAAGATAATGAGGTAATTTATTCACTGATCTCTTTCTTGAAATGATGAGAAGCTGAGGCGTTCTCTTATCACCATCCCTGATTTTGGCTTCTGTTATTTTCTTCACGGAATAGCAACTTACTGAGAACCGCCTGAAGTCCTTGATAGAGTAAGGAGAGGTGGAAGGATCGATACTGAGCTCTCCGTTGGTTCGACCTTTAAGGCCATTTGTTAGCCTTCTGAAGCGAAGGATATCATGTCTGTCATCAATGTCTGTGAGCTCATATCTAGACAGTGCCTCCAATAATGTTTTGAACTTTGCAATCCACCAAGATTTAGTGCTGGTAATGAGAAATTGTTCATCTCGATTGAAGGGTCTAGCAGTTAAGTATACTGAAACAATTATATCAGTGAAGGCGCGGGAATAGTTTCCTGAATATCCTCCAAGAGAGAAAATGATTGCAGCAACACTGTGATTTCGAGTGCAATGAGCAATATCTGGGTGATCATTTACAAGTTTTACTGCCGATTTCCTAGAAAAATCCTTTTCCCCTGGTGCTTCTTTTCGCGCATAAGGCCTGATACTCCATGAGGTGTTTTTCTGCTGCCAAGATATCTTCAGACGAGACAATGGAAGCGGTGGAAGAATTTCTATCAATCCTGATATCCACTCTTATCTCACATAACTCTGATCTTCCCATGATATTGCATAGCAGCTCGGTCTTTTGCTTCTTTGTCACAACATCTGCCTGCGTATAGGAAAATCGACAGGAGCCAAGTCAGGGAACTATGAACAAGTCATCAATTCAAAGGCGTTCAACCCACCTGTAGCTATTTGCTGAGAGCTGTTTCTATTATTGACCATCATTGGATCCTTGATTATAATTTCTGCATCTTCAGAAAAAAAAAACATCAAATAACTAACATACAAAATTACATACTTTCTTCAGCTCAACACAGAGATAGCATAAATGACACAGTTCGAGCTAGCCATAATGTAGTAACGTGCCATCGACTGTTTTCCTGGAGCTGCCTGTATCATCGATCGTTTTCTTATATGCACATTCAAAATTTGTTAGTAAGGCTTTGATAAATTAATGATAGTAATATAAACTTCCTTGACATTGCAACTCATTATATACCCAGCTGAACTGTCAGTAGTCCTTAACGTTGGAAAAAAAACAAAGCCAGAACAGAGAAGGGGTTAGTAATATGGAATACAATACACTAAACAATGATATTCTCACCATTTCATTATCAAATTCATAGACATTATAAAATAACTTTTACAATCTTTAAAATATTTAATTAATATTAGACTCTTTAATACTTACTACTAGATTCATAGTATTTCTAATATGAATGATTATTACTTATACTAACTTCAATATATTTAATCTTGATAAACAAGTTTAATAACTAACATTCTCCTCTCTTAAACTTGTTCCATCCATGTTCATGATTCCAAGCTTCTTCTGCAAATAACAGAAAACATTAGTCTTCAATGGTTTTGTCAAAATATCTGTAATTTATTCATGAGTTTTGACATAAACTAACTCCACATCACTTCTTTTATGTGATCTCTGATGAAATGAAATTGAGTATCAATATGTTTTAAATGTTCATGATGAACTGAATTCTTTGCAAGTGTTATAGCAGACTTGTTATCAATAAAGATTCGTGTAGCCATGCTCTATTTGTGCTGCAAATCTTCCATTAATTTCCTTAGTCATATTATATGATACACATACTATGCAGCAACAATATATTCTACTTCACATGTGGATAATACAACAAGAAATTGTCTCTTTGATATCCACATGAAATCTGTTTCTCTTATAAAGAATACAAATCTAGTTGTGCTTTTTCTGTCTTCCAAGCTTCCTGCCCAGTCACTGTCACTGAACCTGTAATTTCAAGATTCTACGAAGATGAATAAAACAATCCATAGCTTGTAGTTCCTTTAATAAAACAAAGGATCCTCTTTGCTTTCTTCAAATGTGAACTTCTTGGCTTCTCCATATATATGCTAATTAAGCTAACTCCAAACAAAATGTTTGATCTGGCATGTGTTAGATAATGCAAGCAATCCAAAATACTTTTGTAGTATGTAAGATTAACTAAATCTCATTCTCCTTTTATAGTTAACTTGGTTTTATATTCAACTGGGTTGCCTATTGGATAACAATCTTCCATAGTAAATTTCTTCAAAACTTCTTTTGTATACTTGACTTGTGAAATGAAGACTCCATCATTGCACTACTTCACCTCTAATCCTATAAAATAGGCCATAAGACCTAAGTTTGCCGTTTCAAATTCCTTCACCATGGATTGCTTGAAGTTTTGAATCATAGTTGGAGCATCCTCTCTTAAAAGTATATCATCAACATATAAACAAACAAACATTACTCTGTCTTGTAAACTTTTCTTCATATATAATGCATGTACATAAAGACATCTTGTGAATCCTTTTTATGGAAGATAGCCATCAATTATGGAGTTCCATGCTCTTAGTGTTTGTTTAAGCCCATAAAGAGCTTTCTTCAATCTACAAACCTTCTCCTTTTACAACAAAGTCACCTGGTTGTTCTACATACATTTCCTCTTCAAGGTTGCCATTCAAGAATGTTGACTTTACATCCATCTGAAATATCTTCCATCTTTTCTGAGTTGTTAGGGAAATCATCAATTTTACTGTTTCCATTCTTACTACTGGAGCAAAAACATCTTCATAATCAGCTCCATATTGTTGCTTGTACCCCTTTGCTACTAATATGGCTTTTATGTTTTTAATTTCTCCTTTTGCATTCCACTTTATCTTGAAGATCTATTTTTCTCCTTTTGTATTGTGTCTTTCGGGAAGTGTTGTTAATTCCCATGCATTATTTTTTTATGATGGAATTGATCTCCTCATTTATTGCTTTTTTCCATATATCTTCTTGATATGCTTCTTCAAATGTAATAGGATCATTTCCTAAAAACAAGTAAAGCATATTAACACCATCAAGATTGATTCTTTCTATTACATTATAAATCTCTTGTATGCTCTTTGTCTTTCTTATTGTTGAGTTTGAAGGACCAACAAGACTATCAGTTGATGGAGATGGAGCTAACATGATTTCTCATTCATCGTTTTAAATATGTTTTTCATCTACAATTAGTTTTTGTGGCTAATCTTTAGAATTCCATTTCCATTCTTGCTCTTCATCAAATTTCACATCTCTTGACATGATCACCTTCTTTGTCATCGGATTGTACAATTTGTAACCATACAAATTTTCTCTATATCCTAGTAGTATACATTTCTGACTTTTATCTTTTAGTTTAGTTCTTTTTTCCTCTTAAATTTTGGCATAAGCAACATTGCCAAAAATTCTCAAATGATTAACTCTTGGTTTCTTCATGCTCCATGCTTCTTCTGTCATGATCTTCTGAAGTCTTTTGTTGTAAATTTGTTCAACAAATACTTAACATATACAACTACATCTCCCCAAAACTCTTTTAAACATTTTTTTTCTTTTAGCATACATCTAACCATGTTTATAATAGTTCTATTTTTTCTCTCTGACACTCCATTCTGTTTTGGAGTCTGTGGCATTATGAGCTGATCCTTACAATAATAATCAAAATCATGAGAAATATACTATCATCCCTTATCTGTTTTTAAGCATTTTAGCTTACACTCACTTTATTTTTCAACTAAATTTTTAAACTTCATAACTTTGCTCAGCATTTCTTTCTTTTCTTTTAACATATATATGCATGTCTTTCCACTAAAATCATAAGTAAATGTGAGAAAATACATGCTTCCTCCTATTGAAGTAGGTGAAATAAGACCACAAACATTTGAATACATTAGGTTGAGATGCTTTTGAACTCTTTTGTGGGAATAGTTTTTTGCGTTGCTTTCCCATTACATACACTTCACACATTCTGCTCGTGTGCTATAACTTTGGTATTCCAAGAACCATTTTTCCATTCTCTATTAGCATAAGTGATTGATACTTAAAAGTGTATTTTTATCAAGGTTTCATATCATCATTTTGCACTTGAAGTATCAATAACTCCTTAACTAAAGCATGTTTTATAATAATATATCTAATAATATAAGATACCTTTAATTTATGGTAAATATTCATTTTAAATGCAGGCCTATCACATAAATGAAAGGATTGATTGATGAATTTAAGAACTGAAATTGGAACGACAAAGAGATGGCCAAACTTAGAAAAGAGATGTCGGTGCAATTCAAACTGGAACACTGTTTGGTAATTGGGTCATATCTGGAGTTGTAGATCTCAGATTTAGGTCTACTTTATATGGATGGAAAGGTAAGATATAGGCTTACAACTTTCATATGGAGCTTAAAATCTAAAAAGGTCATTTTCAAGTCCAAATTGTAGCAACAACAAAGAAGTCCGAATTTGTCTTCCAGCCCGAGCACTGTTCAGTATTTGGCCCATATCTAAAGTTCTAGAAGTCCAAATGCATTGAATTGTTTACACAAGAAAGTTGAGATAATTTCCTACAACTTTCATGTTTTCAAGTGGCTCCAATTTTGATGTTATCAATGACGTTTAGGCAGATAAGAGAAGATAAGGATTGTCACCAAGTCAAGAGTTGGTCACCCACTCATCAATTAGTCATCAAATCAATAATTCCTAATTTTAGCCTATAAAAGGAGGCATTTTCCATGCATTTAGGCATCTTGGTCTCCAGATCAAGATCATGCTCTTGCTTTCTCTCTTTGTATTTTTTTTTATTGCTTATGCTTTGCTTTCATTAATATTAAGTTTATGCCTTTCATTTCCTTTCATTTACTTAGTTAAATTTTATCTTATTTATGTTCTTATTTTGTTTATTTATTTTTCTTTCTTTCATTATGTCTAGCTAAGTTTATTATGTCAAGGTGAAAAGGTTACACTAATGGTGTAAGAATAAGTATAGTATAAACTTAATATGGACTTTAATATTTGATACTAACATGTTTTATATTTGTTATCTTGTTCACTCTTTAATACTTTACTTGTTAAATGACTAATCTTGATTTATGTTGTATAACACTTGGTACAACAAATACTTGGCACTTTCATAGCCCATACTGTATGGTATAACCGACACCTGAGCTATGAAACGAACTTGATAAAAGTTTAAATGACTATACTTAAGTTATAATTATAAATGCTTGACAAAATTTACAAGTATTAGCATTAATCAAATAAGATGACTAATGTAATCATGTTAACAATTTATAATCTGATTGGAACCTCCTTTATGTGTGGTTTCCAATTGAATAATAAGAGTTTATACTATATTTGTTTGACATACCATTAGTGGAACCTCTAACCTTGACGTTTGTTATTATCATTTTTTAATCCTTACATTAATATTTCATCTCAAAGTTCTCATCATCATCTTCTTCTTCTTCTCCTTCTTTTTCTTTATTATTATTATTATTATTATTATTATTATTATTAGTATTAGTATTAGTATTAGTATTACTACTAGTATTATTAGTATTATTATTGCTATTATTATTATTGTTGTTGTTATTGTTACTATTGTTGTTGTTTGTTATTGTTGTTTATAATTTGTACAATTAACCTCCTTGTGGTTCGACCCCGGTCTGGCCGGGTTATTTATTACTTCGACACTCCTGCACTTGGGAGAAGACATCAGTCTTTTAGTCGTGTCAAGTTTTTGGCGCCGTTGCTGGGGAGGTAAGTTCTTGTACAAATTATAGCATTTATTTTATTCTCTTTTCACTTTTCTTGTATATAACTTTGTTTCTTATCTCTTCTTTCTTTATTTTTTTTTGTTTTCTTCTTCCTTTTATTTTATTTCTACACGTGCATGAGTGTGGTCACATACATCAAGTGGTAGACTTTGTAGGATATCCTCATAATTTTTAGAAAATATGGCCGAAGAAGATAATCAATCACTTCATAATGAGAATAATGAGAATAACCGTGCTAGAACACTTAGAGACCACATGAATCCCATAAGAACAAGTGCACCATCATACATAGTTTTTCCTCCTGATGCATCTCATTTTAATTTTAAGCCAGACATTATTCAACTTTTACCTTCTTTTTATGGCTTAGAATTGGAAAATTCATACTTGCATTTAAGGGAATTTAAGGAGGTCTACAACACATATAATAATTTAAATTGTAGCATGAACACCATTAAATTAAAGCTTTTTCCTTTTTTATTAAAAGATAAAGCTAAAACATGGTTATGAAATTTGAGACCAGGATCCATTCGTGCTTGAGATGAAATGCAACAACAATTTTTAAAGAAGTTTTTCCCATCTAATAGAACAATTTCAGAAGACAAATCACCACTTTCACTCAAAAACCAGGAGAAACATTTTACTAATGTTGGGATAGGTATTGAGACTTGCTTAGTACTTGCCCTCATAATGGTTTTGAAACATGGAGATTGGTTTCATATTTCTATGAAGGGTTAACACCTAGAGATAGGCAAGTTGTTGAATTGATGTGCAATGGAACTTTTGAAGATAAAGATCCTGATGAAGCAATGGAGTACTTAGACTTATTAGCTGAAAATGCTCAAAATTGGGACACCGCGAGTACTTATGAGGCACCAAGTAAAACTCAACCTCATACATCTAGTGGAGGTATGTACAACCTTAGGGAAGATCATGACCTCCAAGCCAAGTTTGCATCTTTAACTAGAAAAGTCAAGGCACTAGAATTAAAAAAGAGTGGTCAATTAAAATCTGTTGAAAATATTATGTGTCAAATATGTGAAACAAATGAACACTCAACCAATAACTGTCCAACCTTGCCTTCTTTTAAGGAATGTCTCCATGAACAAGCCCATGCTTTAAACAGTTTTTAAAGGGCCAACCACAACCCATATTCCCAAACATACAACCCTGGTTGGAGAAATCACCTAAATTTTAGTTGGAAGAGTGAGAACAACAATGCACAAACTACACAACCATCGTTTCAAGCACACCATAATTTCCAAAATTCTCATGGATATACACCTCCTTATACTCCACCTTCTAGAAGAAATCTTGAGGAAATATTACATGCATTCATTGAAAAGCAAGAGACAATCAATACTCAACTTGCTCAAAACATGACAGATTTTAAAGATACTCTTGCAAAATTAGCATCTGCTTTCAGTTTCCAAGAGAAAGGTAAGTTTCCATCTCAACCACAATAAAATCCCAAGGGGCAATACAATGCAAATGCAAGTAGTTCCGGAAGCCAACACATGGATCAAGTCAAATCAGTCACTACTCTTCGTAGTGGTAAGGTTATTGAAAAACCCTCTCTTGAACCTTATGAGAAAGATGATGAGTTAATCTCTAAGGGTAAGGAAGGAGTTGAATCTGAAAATTACAAAGAAAAGACTGATTCTCTGCCAGCACTTCCATTTCCTCAAGCCATAACCAAACAAAGGAAAGTCAATCACAACTCTGAAATTTTTGAAACTTTCAAATAAGTAAGAATCAATATACCTTTGCTGGATGCTATTAAATAGGTTCCTTCCTATGCTAGATTTTTGAAAGATCTATGCACTGTAAAGAGGAAACTGAATGTGAAAAAGAAAGCCTTTTTAGCCGAACAAGTGCTATTCTTCAGAACAATAATGCTTTGAAATATAAAACCCCTGGTTGTCCTATAATTTCTTGCTTTATTGGAGAACATAAAATTGAAAAAGCCTTACTTGATCTTGGAGTTAGTGTGAATTTACTTCCATATTCACTTTTTCAAAGTCTCAATCTAGGTGAGTTAAAACCAACTTCTATAACTCTTTTACTTGCCGATAGATCTATAAAAGTTGTTAGAGAAATAATTGAAGATGTGTTAGTACAAGTCGATAAATTCATTTATCCTATGGATTTTATTGTCTTGGACACATAACCTATTGAAGTATGTAATTCATTTTGTGTTATTTTAGGGCGTCTATTTTTTGCAACTTCTAACGCATTGATTAATTGTAGGAATGGACTGATGAAGCTATCATTTGGAAACATAACATTGGAGGTGAATATTTTCAACATTTGCAAGCAACCTGGAGATGATAATGATTTACAAGAAGTAGATCATATTGACGAATTAGTTTATGATCAACTTGAATCTACTTTAAGTAAAAATGAGTTGGATGAATCTGAAGATTTGCAAATGATGTATTCTGAAGAAGAAATCACGGATTAAAAATGCATTGAAAATGTTGATGCGGATTTTTTTATCAAAAGTGACAACAAATTCGACATCTGACATCATATCAATCGATGATTTCTTTCCTAATGAATCCTTACTTTCTTTTAGTCCAATGCCTTGGTAGGATAAAAATATCAATTTTCTTGCTTTAGGAGATTTGCCAGCTGATTGGAGTACCCAAGACAAAGAAAAGTTTTTGAACGAAGTGAAGAACTTTTATTATGATGACCCCAACTTATTTAAATATTGTCCTGATCAAATATTTCAAAAATTCATTCCCAACAATGAGGTAAGTAGTGTCATTAAACTTTATCATTCTGAAGCATGTGGGAGTTATTTTTTGTCAAAAAAGATAGCCGTAAAAATCTTTCAAAATGGATTTTATTGGCCCACCATGTTCAAGGACACGCATGTATTCTGCAAAACTTGTGAAAATTGTCAAAAAGTTGATACTGGTCAAAATATTTTGTTTTATAATTCTCAACTCTATACATTCTCTAGAGAGCTAAGATCAAAATGGAGCAATCCTTATGGGCCCTGTGATATTAAGAATTCAATGAATGACAATGTTTTTAAGGAAAATGGACATCGTTTGAAAGCTTACTTTGATAATTTTCCTAATGAAAATGAATCAACTGTTTTAAATGATCTTATAGATAAAGGTTGATTATTTTATTTTTCTTACATTGTTTTTGTGTTTCTTTTTTAGTGATTTTTGCTAGCTTCTCTCACCCCGGTCAAATGACGGATAACGGTACTCCGTGACTTATATCGGTTCTTTCAGTTTCCCATAATAACTAATATCTATGTATATATTTGTGCAATTCTTTGAATCTCTCTTCCAATTCTCATTTGAAAATGGACACTAATCTTGAAAAATTGAAAAAGTATTTTCCCGCTCTACATCAGAATGCAATTACAAAAATTTACCGTGCTAGATGTGCAAGATTGAGATTGTTAATGAATAATAGAATTCCTGAAGATATTTAGTGGTTGATTGAAGTAAAGGTCTGATTATCATGTGAGTCCTCTAACTCCTTCATTTCACACATGCCTGGAACAGGTAAAAGCACTTTTGTAAAGAAATGTCGTGCAAAACAACTGAAAGTCTGTCATCGATGTGCTAGATGGACTTGTAATTCACAATGTCGTTCTTTAGGAATGATATCTATAAACCGTGAAGATAAAATACAATTCATTAAGGATGGCCTGAGTAAGGAGTCTTTAGATAATCTTCTATTCACTCTTGAGACGCATCCTAGTGAAGATGTGCATCGTGAAATTCATGATTTATAGCCACTATTTCATAAAGAACATGATGGACTTAGTCTTGGGAATCTGACTAAAAAAGACCCTGTTTGCTAGTTTTTAAGAAAACTGGATGGGAAGCCTATCTCCGACCCATAGAGGGCGTTTAAGTCGTTCTTGGACGTAAAACCAAGGGAAGATGTGAGTCACAATCACAACTACCTATACATACACATGCTTTTTCAAAAGTAAATAAATAAAGAGAGAGAGAGAGTGTGTGTGAGACTCTAGCTGGCCTACATATAGGTGGTATGATTGCCTTTTTAATTTCTCATTTATAAAATCCTCTCTTCCTTCCTTTCATTTCTACTCAACCCATACATTCATCAAATACAAAAGTGTGTGGAAATGGTAAGTTCCTCAGGTCATCATATAAGAAATATTTATATTTTCTGTGGATCTAGTCCTGGGAAAGAAAAGAAGTTTTTAGAATCAGCAAATCATCTTGGTCAAGTGCTAGTTGAGAGAAAGATTCATTTAGTGTATGGGGGAGGTAGTCTTGGGTTAATGGGAGGTGTGTCAATAACTGCATTTTTAGGAGGTAGTCAAGTTTTGGGGGTTGTCCCCGAAGCTTTAGCATAAGGGGACATCATTGGAAAAACAATTGGAGAGGAACTTCAGGTCTCCACAATGTCGGCTCGAATGAATGCAATGTTTAACCATATTGATGCCTTCATTGCTTTACCAGGTGGTCTAGGCACATTGGAATAGATCTTTTATATTTCCTCTTGGACCCAACTACATATTTACCATAAACCCATAGGTTTGTTAAATGTTAATGGTTATTATGATAAGTTATTGACTTTTCTTGATCATGCTGTGGAACAGGAATTTCTAACATCTTCTGCACGACAAATCATAATCTTTGCTACAACTACTGAACAATTGATTAATCAACTACAATCTTTCATTCCTGTAATTGATCCTTCCATGAGTCGTATAAATTGGTCAACTAAGAAAAGCTGTAAAAAGCTTAGATTGGATTTGAGCCTTCATTTGTGAATTTTTATGTCTTTTGGTTTTATTATTGTGTTTTGTTGTTTCTTATATTTGTTTTAGTGTGTTATAGGTTTGTCAGTGTTCGTTATTTCAGGTGATATCTTCTATACTCTATCTTTCTACCTTTAAACATTGAGGACAATGTCTCATTTTCGTTAGGGGGAGACGGTAGTAGCTAAAAAAAAAAAGTAACTATGTTTTCTATTTTATAAAGCATGTACAAAATTATTGTTACTATGATGGCAGAGTAAGGAGAACTTTTTATGACTCTTGAGATGCATCTTAGTAATCATTCGTAACAAGGTCTATCATAATACTTCTTGAAATATTCAGATTTACAAACTCTCGCATTGTTATCACTTAATTCTGCTCATATACTTATTTAACATGTATTCTTAAACCTTAATTTACACACACACACTTTAAACATATGATTGCGGGTTGCATATTGAATTATTACATTATTTATGTTCTTTTGTTAAAGGTAACAACTAAGGGAAAGGGATAGTATATAATTAAAAAAACAAAAAGAGAAAAAAAAACAAACAAAAAAAAACAAACAAAAAAAAGAAAAAAATTATAATAAAAAAAATGTAGATAAGTTTGGTTTCGTAACCTCCCTAACCTAAGCAATTAAGCCCGAATGGGTGTTTTAACACCTAATACCCTAAAGTCAACTGACTTGGGCGCTATTGGCCCAACACTTGTTACATGGGTTGAGGAGAAAAGTTTAAGGGAATCAAACATTGCACTATCTACATATCAGTATCTGCGACCCGAGTTACTAAGCTCGTAGGGGTGTCTTAACACCTAATGCCCTAAGACCAACTGGTTTGGGAGTCATTAGCCGAAAGCTCGTTACATGGGTTAAAGATGCATGGTGTTTTAAATTATATGTATATATATTAAAAAAAAAGAAGAAGAAGACAAGAATAATAATCCCAGCTCAAGGAAGTTAACCTTAAACATTAGAACAAATATTTTGTTTTCTTCCAAGAAAAGTCCCATAATTATGTGTTAATACATTGAGCACAAAAGAAAGGTTTATGAATATCTTGTTAAGAGGTATTGAGCAGGTATATAAATTTAATGAGAGTTTGTTTATCTAGATAGATTAATGGAAGTTAAATGATGACTACCTTGCTTTGTGAAATTTGCAAAGTATTTTTCTATTTTAACGCTTTGATTACTAGGGACTAGTAATAAGCTAGTTGGGGGGGGTGATTGATACTTAAAAGTGTATTTTTATCAAGGTTTTATATCATTATTTTGCACTTGAAGTCTCAATAACTCCTTAACTAAAACATGTTTTCTAATAATATATCTAATAATATAAGATACCTTTAATTTATGGTAAATGTTTATTTTAAATGCAAGCCTATCATATAAATGAAAGGATTGATTGATGAATTTAAGAACTGAAATTGGAAGGACAAAGAGATGGTCAAACTTAGAAAAGAGATGTCAGTGCAATCCAAACCGGAACACTGTTTGATAATTGGGTCATATATGGAGCTGTAGATCTCAGATTTAGGTCTACTTTATATGGATGGAAAAGTTAGATATAGGTTATAACTTTCATATAGAGCCCAAGATCTAAAAAGGCCATTTTCAAGTCCAAATTGTAGCAACAATAAAGAAGTCTGAATCTGTCTTCCAGCCCGAGCACTATTCAGTAATTGGCCCATATCTAGAGTTCTAGAAGTCCAAATGCGCTGAATTGTTTACACAAGAAAGCTGAGACAATTTCCTACAACTTTCATGTTTTCAAGTGGCTCCAATTTTGATGTTATCAATAACGCTTTAGGCAGACAAGAGAAGATAAGGATTGTCACCAAGTCAAGAGTTGGTCACCCACTCATCAATTAGTCATCAAATCAATAGTTCCCAATTTTAGCCTATAAAAGGAGGCATTTGCCATGTATTTAGGCATCTTGATCTCCAGATCAAGATCATGCTCTTGCTTTCTCTCTTTATATTTTTTGTATTGCTTATGCTTTGCTTTCATCAATATCAAGTTTATGTCTTTCATTTCCTTTCATTTACTTAGTTAACTTTTATCTTATTTATGTTCTTATTTTGTTTATTTATTTTTCTTTCTTTCATTATGTCTAGTTAAGTTTATTATGTCAAGGTGAAAAGGTTACACTAATGGTGTAAGAATAAGTATAGTGTAAACTTAATATGGACTTTAATGTTTGATACTAACATGTTTTATATTTTTTATCTTGTTCACTCTTTAATACTTTACTTGTTAAATGACTAATCTTGATTTATATTGTATAACACTTGGTACAACAAATGCTTGGCACTTTCATAGCCCATACTGTATGGTATAACCGACACCTGAGCTATGAAACGAACTTGATAAGAATTTAAATGACTATAGTTAAGTTATAATCATGAATGCTTGATGAAATTTACAAGTATTAACATTAATCGAATAAGATGACTAATGTAATCATGTTAACAATTTATAATCTGATTGGAACCTCCTTTGTGTGTGGTTTCCAATTGAATAATAAGAGTTTATACTATATTTGTTTGACATACCATTAGTGGAACCTCTAACCTTGACATTTGTTATTATCATTGTTTAATCCTTACATTAATATTTCATCTCAAAGTTCTCATCATCTTCTTCTTCTTCTCCTTCTTTTTCTTTATTATTATTATTATTATTATTATTATTATTATTATTACTACTACTACTAGTATTATTAGTATTATTATTGCTACTATTATTATTGTTGTTATTATTGTTACTATTATTGTTGTTTATAATTTGTACAATTAACCTCCTTGTGGTTCGACCCCACTTTTGTCGGGTTATTTATTACTTCGACACTCCTGCACTTGGGAGAAAACATCAATTTTTTAGTCATGTAAATAAGTGATCCACACGTCAAATGTCCATATCACAGATGCTATAAATTCATCATGTTAGAGATTTTTGCCTTAAAATATTTTAACAGATATATACTCAAATCCAGAGGGAACATCTTGTTTCTAGTCATTTTAACTAAAGCAATTGCAGCTCCAAACTCATAAAAAATCTTCAAATTCTTATCTTTCATCTGCATTTCAAAGCCTTTCTCTAAAAATTGCCTCAAACTCATAATGTTGTTATTCATGTCTAAAACATAAAAAAGGTTTGATATAAACTTCTGCTCACCATTCTTAAGTTCAATAAGAATTCTGCCTCTTCCTTCAACTAGTTTTTAAGAAATATCTCTAAAGGTAATGTTACCTCTATAACTTTCATCGATATCAACAAATGCTTTCTTTATATCACACATATGATTTGATGCTCTTGTATCTAGTTATTAGGTGCTGGAGTTGCTACAATCAAATTTTTCACAAGCCAACAATAATGCAGGCTCTTCATAATCAACTTCTTTCTCAGCAAAGTTGACATTCTTGTTTCAAATTTATGTTGTGAACAATTTGAAGCAAAATGATCATACTCTTTACAATTATAGCATTGTATATTTGCATTATTATTCCTACAATTTGAACATCCTTCATGGCTTCTTCCTTTGCTTCTGCCACGACCTCTGAAATTAAAATTTTGATTTCGTGCTTTATGAGATTCTTGATTTCTGAATGATCTTCCTGCTCTTCCTCTTCTGTGAATGAATCTTTCTTTTTGAAATGCTCTTCTGCCAAATTCATTAACATTCTTCACAATTAACTTTATCTACAATGCTTGTTCGAGAGAAATCTTCCTTCTTCTCTTTTATCAATTTTCTGCTCGTGGGCTTGTAGAGATCTCATTAATTCTTCTACTGTTAAATCTTTCAAATTTGATTCTTCAATTGCTACAACGACATGGTCAAACTTTAAATCCAAAGACCTTAGAATTTCCCCCATCATATGAACATCATCCATATTTTCACCATTCCTTCTCATCTAGTGAACCAAAGAGATTATTTTTGTGAAGTAATCTGAAACTGTCTCATTACTTTCTTTACTCAACTTCTCAAAGTCTCCTCTCAATGCTTGCAATCGAACCCTTTTTGTCTTTTTGACTCCACTATAAGTCTTATTAAGCATTTCTGATGCCTCCTCTGATGTCTTTGTTGGTGCTACCATCTCAAGAACTGCTTCATCAAGTTCTTAATAAATGGTGAATAACGCTTTATTATCCTCCTTCCTTGATTCTCTCAACGTTTATCTTTCTGCATTACTCATTGTTGCCTCTTCTCTTGTTGATTTTGGTTCAATGTAACCATCTTCAACTAACTCCCATAACTCTTGTGATCTTAGCAGTTCCTTATATTGAATACACCGCAAATCATAGTTTTGTTTTGTAAGACAGGGAATATGAAACTAAGAGTTATTGTTGCTGGAAGCCATATCTACTCTTAAGCTCTGATATCAAATTTATTGAAAAAATACAAAGCCAAAATAATAGAGGGGTTACTAATCACACAATTTGGTGGAATACAATACACTGAACAATGTTACTATCATAATTTCATTATCAAATCCATACAATATATATAGACATTATAAAATGTATTTTATAATCTTCAAATTACTTAATTAATATTAAACTCTTCAATACTTACTCTAGATTTGTAGTACTACTAGATTCATCGTATTTTTAATATGGATGATTATTCATTAGACTAACTTCAATACATTTAATCTTAATAAACAAGTTTAATAACTAACATAAACTATCAATATCCTTAATGCAGATTTTCTAATCTTTGAAATTACCCATAAATACTGCCTCCTAAAAGGCCATCATTGATGACGAAGGTATTTTCTGTAACAATTTCTGCATCTTCAAAATGAAAAATTACATTGAGCTAATTAAATTAGGTATAATCATTTTATTTGGCATAATAGCCAATCATTGATTCAACTGAAAAGAGCTAGTCCTTGGGTACCTAGACACATTTTTATGTAAGAATTCATGATCAAAACTTACCTTCAGCTATTTGCATAGAGCTGCTTGTGTCATTTACAACATATATTTTCCTATCAGCCCCCACCGATAACCTCACACTCACTGGAAAATCAATGGAAGTTAGAAAAAATTGCATCAGATATTCCATACCTTCAGCTAAATGTGCTCATAACGAAACAACTTCGAAGTTTGATGAAATCGATGCATGGGGACCTTCTAAACTTTGACAGATGAAGTGCAATAAATAAGGGAGGACTTATAAGCGGTAGAGGGCCCAAATAAGTGTTAAAGATGATGAAAAAACTCGATGCAATGATCGAGCAAGCAGCCAATGCCCTTTACCCCAACTTCTTTTGGTCATATGCTTGCTAAAGCTTCTACCAATGCATCATTCTAAGAAAATATAAGCAAACCGTCAAATATGCCTAGCACTTAAAGCAAAACACTTTTCTGCATGTATATGTCTATGGTGGATATACAAGTATTCAAGGTGAATAAAACCTGTGCAGATAATCCTTATTAGAACTAGTTCCAAAGCAGCTTTAGTTCATGAAATCATAGATGGTTGTTGACTCGTAGCAATTGACTTTTTTGTTTGGATAAATTATTGCTAATCTAAGGAAATGTGCCATTAGGGTAAAAGCAGATGCCATGCATGTGTATTACCTAATTTATCAATGTCATGGACGAGCCATGGCTTAAATTCTAGTTCTTGCCAAGTCACAAGTGTCAGACACCATTCTGTTAATACTCTAGCTTTTAGCTTCTGCTACAACTAGGTTTCAGTTTCTGCATCAAACAACACAGCTCCGATGTACAGCTCCAGCTCAGTTTCTGTTAGTAAGGATTTTGCTATTGAAAGAGAAAAAGATAAAGATTAAGATGTTGCTATTGTACAAGATAAAATTGTTGCTCATCTGTTTAATTCTAAAAAAGAAGTGAGATTATGATACCATCTTCAGTTGTGATTATATTTTATCAGCATCCTTGTACTTGAAATTTTGCTTATAAATTGAATACAAAGTCAGGACTGAACTCAGAATTTTAAATCAACCTTTTCTTCAAAATTTCAACTTGGTATCTGCTTACGCTTACAAAACATCCATTTCTTCCACGGTCATACCTTCTTCCATTTTTTTCATGCCTAACATCACTGCACTTGTTTTTGTGAAAGTTAATGGAAACAACTCTCTCAACTGGAATTCATAATTCCTACATGTTTTGCGCAGCTATGATCTTATGAGCATTGTTGATGGGTCTGATGTTTTCCCTCAGTTCGTCGTTAATGCAGAGGGAAATGCTACGGTTATTAATCCTAAGTGCCAACTACGACAAAAAAAGGATCAATTCATTCTGGCATGGTTCAATGCCACCCTTAATGATTGTCATTACTTAATTTTCACCCCTTTTCCAAACATATTTTCAAAAATAAGATTTTTCGAAAGAAATGATAAACATAAAAAAGAGGACAAAAGGTAAGTTTAGACCCATTTCTTAAATAATCAAATAAAACTGAAATTAAAAAAGAAAACCTCTTTCATTTTCATTTCATAACGCTAAACCCAACTTGTCTATCTCCACACTAGCAGCCGACAAACTCAATCTGGCCACCAACACCATCATTGTCGATCAACTCAACCATCCTCTCCCACCAACACCAAAACCTAAATCACAACAAGGCCACCATTGTTCCACCACTTCCAATCTTGTCTCTTTTCTTGCAAGATAAACCCATTGCCAAAGTCATCTTCTGTAACAACCTAACTTTTAAATATAATTTTCATTAATATTTTTATGATTTGATGACAAACTGCGATATACTTCACTGAATTTTTTTTATAAGTTTAATTGTACTTTCTACTAAAATTCTAGAAAAAATTTCCTTATACTGGAATATCTTAAGTTATCAATTGAGAATTATTTTACTTTTATTCACATTTTTATTTTTCGATCCAATCATCAAAGATATCAATCTCAACTTAAAGATAAAACATTTTTTATCATACATTAATATTTTATTTTTTTTTGTTTTACTTCTCACACATTAACATCATCATACTATTAAATATCCATAACCTAGATAATTTTATTAATATCAATTTCAACTTAATATCATTAATCATCACTTAATGAATGATTAATAAAGAAAATATCGATACGGGCTCACTAGCATCATTAACCACTCTACTTATAAACTTTAAGGAACATGTTAGTGTAAAGGTATTCACCTTGATATCATTAACTTTCTCTATTATTTAAGAAAGCTAATCAAACCTATTTTTCTTTTATTTCCTATCCTTTAGGTGGTTATGTCGATGCTAATAAATCTCATTAGCATCATTAGTTTTTCTTATCGGGATTGACTAATTAAGTTCAAGTAAGTATCAATATCAATGCTGTCATAACCCAATTTTGGGTTATTTTCTAAAATCCACTTTTTTTAAAAATAAAATAAAGGCTGGCAATGTGGGGAAAGACTACAAAAATAGGCAAAAATAAAGCTGCAATTTTGGAAGGAATTTCAAGGCCTAATTGTACCCTATTATGCCCAAAAATAGAAAAATGCAAATTCAAAGGTCAAATTAAATGATTATTGGACAAATTTGTATAAAAATTAAGTCCAGTAACATAATAAAATTTTTAATAGGCCAATTTGATTTAATCATGGGCCAAATTAAAATTTAATTATGGGCCAAATTAAAATTTAATTATATTTAAGAATTAATTTAGGTCCAAATGAAGGATTTAATTAAGTGCAAGGACTTAATTATACTTTAAATGAGTCAAATTAATTTTATTTGGGGCTTAATTGGTTAAAAAAAATTAAGTTTGGAGTCTAATTTGGGCTTAATTGAGAAGATTGAAATTTTAAGAAACCAAATTTAATTTTTATCAAGTTAATTAAGTGAAATCAGGGGTCAAATTGAAGAAATTGAGAGTTTAATGGTTAATTAGGGGTGAAATTGCATAAATCTGAGACCAAGGACTATAATGAAAAAGACGCGTAAATTCGGGGCTGAAGTTGAAAAAAAAACAGGTTACTGTTCATCATCTTCCCCGAAAAGCTACCCGAGTAGCAATGTTTCAGGCGCATTTTCGGCCTCGTTTGGTCACCAAATCCGACAACGCATGCACCAACATGTTCACCTACAACCCCTCTAGCCTCGTGAATTGTCCGGTCTGGTTTATAAGATTCAAAAAGGCTCCGTTGGTCGGCCTAAAGTGGCCACCTTGGGCAGCCTGCAGCCTGGGATTTGTCAAATTTGGCATTTCGAGGTGCACACTTTGAGCCAACAGCCTGGATTCATCAAGTCGAATCAAGGGCTGAAAATTTTTCCTCATTGAAGACGAGATTACCCTCTTTCCATGCCTATAAATAGGAGCAAATTTCATGCTCAGGGGGGGAATAAAATCAAACCCAAAGTTGGCCGAAAATCAACTTTTTTGCCTGTTTTTCCTGCAACTAGCCCATTATTTTTCTTCTTTCTTCCTCCGCCGGCCTCATAGCTGCAACCACCAGCCACGCCGTCGTCCTCCACCAAACCGCTAGCTCTCCAACTCCAGGTAAGTCTCTTTCCAACATAATTCTCCGATCATTCCCCCCCTCCCTGCCATTGTAGTTGCTGTATGCAAATTTTGCATGTAGCAGCTAATTAATTAGTTGTTGGACCGGGCCAATTATGGCCCCGCCCAGCCCGGCCCAAACCAAAAGTCTTGGGCTAACATCGGCCCACCCATTTTAGGCTG
Source organism: Populus pruinosa (assembly GCA_026413675.1). Lineage (NCBI taxonomy): Eukaryota > Viridiplantae > Streptophyta > Magnoliopsida > Malpighiales > Salicaceae > Populus > Populus pruinosa. The sequence continues at coordinate 8,552,806 of JANKMR010000020.1, forward strand.
ATTTTGGCCCATTTTTCATGGGTTGAACCCGGCCCAGCCCATATGTTTTTAATATTTAATAATTTATATTATATTATATTATATTATATTATATTATATTATATTATATATATATAAACAAAAAAAAATTCAAAAACAATTCAAAAAATTTCAAAAAAAAAATTGTGATTTTCTTAAATATTTTTCTACAAAGTTTGCTTAATATTGGGTTGTATACTTATATGCTAAGATACAAGTCCGATATTAAAATACCCGATTTTCACTGAAATAAAAAAAACATTCAAAAAAATTTTAAAAATCATTTCAAAAAATTTGTGATTTTCTTAAATATTTTTCGACCAAGTTTGCTTAATATTGGGTTGTATACTTACATGCTAAGATACAAGTCCAGTATTAAAATGCCCGGTTTTCTCCGAAATATTCAAAAAAAATATTTGCATTCGGCCAAATCCTAAAGAATTTTTCAAGCATGTTTCAAAATAAAAAAATTACATCTTTTTCACGATTTAAAAATCCAAAAAATAGATATCACAACTAGTTTATGATTATCCGTTAAGGTCTAGCCAAAATATCAAAAACCGTTTTTTCCTTTTCTTAACCTTTTTTTTAGGATTAAGATGCAGACTTTAATATTTGTGGGGTATAAAATTACACGATAAAGTACACCCTCGGGTATTAAAGATACAAGGTGTAAATAAAGGCAATTTTAAAATTCAGACTTTAGAATGGTTAGGATTTAACCCAAAGAGGTAGAAACTCCTTCACGAGAGGAGATTTGGCTTGAACCTTAGAAAAAACCAATGAATTGAAACTCAACCTAGAAAAACGATCAAACAAATAATGCAGCTTACCTAAGATAGGGTGCACTGGGGGTGATACGTCTTCCCCTTGCACAACCAGTCGCTTACTCAGACTCTCGCATACCATAGATTCCTAGTAACCATAATACTAGGTGGCGACTCTAAAGAACCAAGCAAAACACAAATAATAACAAAAAAAGAAAATCGCCCGAGCCGATGCTGCGCGAAGTTTTCGACGTGCGACAGAATGACAACTCCTTGTTTGGTAGGACTAAGCTTTTTTTGTTTGATTATTTGTTTTTGTTTATTTAAACTTTACTGTTTCAACATATTTTATTTCCTATTCATACATAAATACATGCATTTTTAAAATTTTGCAAGGACACCCAATTATAGGATAGGTGAGGAGTAGCGGTCTGCCTCATGACTTTCAATCGAGGTTCAGATTCGTGAAACATCCAACTATGAACTGAGTCTTTACTCGATAATGGTGGTCACACTGTGCCCCAACCATTCCTTATAAACCCCTACACTGCCTTATGTGAGGTGGTCACTAAGCAGTTCATAGACCTTTTTAAGACTAAGTAGAAAGTTTACCTATCATGTAATGACCTAGAACCTTCCTTTAGAGCATGATCTCCCTATATATTCATTTTGCATGGATTTTTTCCATTCATATGCCTTTGCATCCATACACATACATCCATCCATTGTAAATAACATACATACTTGCATCGGGCTAAAATATAGGTCCCCAAAGAGCCTACAACACCCGACTCCAAGCAAAAAACATGGAAGATAAAGAGTGTGCTCACCGTGATGCCCATTTCCAAGAAGAGTTAGAGTCTCTAAAAGCAAGCGTAGCTCGCCTCACTAGCTTACTCGAGAAAACACTTAGAAATGCCTTTAGTGAAGGTCCTTCCAATCGGCCAACTCAGCCTTTAACAACAGCTCAAGCCGAAGAAACAATGAGTGGGCATGGTTAAGAACCTCCAATATTTGTGCACTCAATGCCATCAGCACCAGCCCCTACAGTTCTAGATCCATTTGCCAATGAGTCCCATAAGACTAAACCATGTAATGACATTGACCAAGATAAGATGGCAACGTTGGAAGCTCGGATTAGAGCCATTGAAAGGGTAGATTTGTATGATCCAGTACAGGCGGCAGAAATGTGTTTGGTCCCAAATATGGTTGTCCTAAAGAAGTTTCATGTTCCTGAATTTATCAAATACACTGGAACACAATGCCCTATAACTCATCTCAAATCCTACTACAATGAAATGGCAGAAGTAGTACATGATGAAAAACTACTAATGCATTTTTTCGAGGATAGCTTAGGTGGGGTAGCATTGAACTGGTATATGAAATTGGACAACACAAGGATCCGAAAATGGAAAGACCTCGTAAATGCTTTCATCAAGCAATACAATATGGATATTGCTCCTGACAGAACTAGTCTGTCTAACTTGGAGAAAGGAGATAAGGAAAGCATTAGTGAATATGCTCAAAGGTGGAGAAACCTAGCTGCTCAAGTACATCCTTCGCTTTTGGATAAAGAGATGGTCATTATGTTTGCCAACACACTTAAGGCCCCCTATTACGAGCATGTAATGGGTAGTTCGGCCCAACAATTTACTGATGTTGTGGTAGTAGCTGAGCATATAGAATAAAGAGTAAAAAGTGGTAGAATCTCTACACCTATGAATAAAAGGGGTTTCGAAAGGAAAGAAGTTGACTCATATCACACTCCATCCTTTTCATCCCAAATCACCAACATCAATCTCATTTCATCTTTTCCTACCAGAAAACCTGAGCCTCAAACCAAACATCAAAGAACCCATGAACAACTACCTCCATTATCGTTGCCCTTAAATGAGATGTACCAAAAGCTATTGAGCGTCGGGTATATAGCTCCAGAACCCTTGAGTCCTCTAAAACAACCTTACCCTAATTGATATAAGCCCGACCTCACTTGTGAATACCATGCTGGCACCACGGGACATGATATTCATACTTGTAATGCCTTTAAGAAGAGGCGGGTGCATTTGATTAAAGCTGGATGGATAACCCTCGATGGAACTCCAAACGTGAAGCATGAGTAGGGTGTAGAGAAAGTAGTTTGAATTCTTGAGGATAAAGATAAATTTCTGTCACAAGATAGGAGGATGGCGTCTACCCCTAATAATTGCCTCCGTTTGATCATGTCTATAAAGTTATTTTGGTCATATTTTAGTCTTATTGGTAAATTAGCTCATGATGCCACCAGACTTTCCTTATTAAACGAGTCTTGCTTGTTAATAAGATCATGTGTTTTTTTTTTATGTTTATCACATGCCTTTATCATTTCATGTAAATAACATATTGAGCATAAAACCATTACACCGAGATTTTTTGGGAATTCAAAGTTTAGTACAAAAACAAAAATCATGTTGGTGTTTGTCCGAAACAAACAAATTCTGAAAATTCAGGTGATTTCTTAAAGAGGTAACCATACACCTAAAAAACCTAAAAAAGAAAAAAACATCATGAAGTGACTCTAAAGTTGAGTTTCATTTGAATGAATAATGAGAAATCACTTTGCATATTCGCATGAAAACAAAGCTTCCCAATCCTAAAGGCATGCATTTGAGATGAAGAAAGGTCATCTTTGACAATCCTTTTCACAAGTCTTTCTTGTCCCCTTTTGAGCCTGGTAATGTTTTTTTTTTAAATAACCTTGACTTGGATCACACCCTACACTAGGGGGTAAGTGCCAAAAAAAAATCCTTAATGATTAAAAATACCCAAATAACTCTTGGAAGCATAAAAGAAAATTCACAATCATTGAAGGTGCCCATATAAAGTTAGAGGGCATAAAAAAAAATCCAAAGGATCCAAAAATTTTGAGCATAAAAAGAGCGAATGCAATGATGCTCGACCAAATGAAGAAAACAAAAACAAATCTATTTTTCTTTTATTTCCTATCCTCTAGGTGGTTATGTCGATGCTAATAAATCTCATTAGCATCATTAGTTTTTCTTATCGGGATTGACTAATTAAGTTCAAGTAAGTATCAATATCAATGTTGTCATAACCTAATTCTAGGTTATTCTCTAAAATCCACTTTTTAAAAAAATAAAATTTAAAAAATAAAATAAAGGCTGGCAATGTGGGGAAAACTGATATAGAAAGACTACAAAAATAGGCAAAAATAAAGCTGCAATTTTGGAAGGAATTTCAAGACCTAATTGTACCCTATTATGCCCAAAAATAGAAAAATACAAATTCAAAGGTCAAATTAAATGATTATTGGACAAATTTGCATAAAAATTAAGTCCAGTAACATAATAAAATTTTTAATAGGCCAATTTGATTTAATCATGGGCCAAATTAAAATTTAATTATGTTTAAGAATTAATTTAGGTCCAAATGAAGGATTTAATTAAGTGCAAGGACTTAATTATACTTTAAATGAGTCAAATTAATTTTATTTGGGGCTTAATTGGTTAAAAAAAATTAAGTTTGGGAGTCTAATTTGGGCTTAATTGAGAAGATTGGAATTTTAAGAAACCAAATTTAATTTTTATCAAGTTAATTAAGTGAAATCAGGGGTCAAATTGAAGAAATTGAGAGTTTAATGGTTAATTAGGGGTGAAATTGCATAAATCTGAGACCAAGGACTATAATGAAAAAGACGCGTAAATTCGGGGCTGAAGTTGAAAAAAAAAACAGGTTACTGTTCATCATCTTCCCCGAAAAGCTACCCGAGTAGCAATGTTTCAGGCGCATTTTCGGCCTCGTTTGGTCACCAAATCCGACAACGCATGCACCAACATGTTCACCTACAACCCCTCTAGCCTCGTGAATTGTCCGGTCTGGTTTATAAGATTCAAAAAGGCTCCGTTGGTCAGCCTAAAGTGGCCACCTTGGGCAGCCTGCAGCCTAGGATTTGTCAAATTTGGCAGTTCGAGGTGCACACTTTGAGCCAACAGCCTGGATTTCTCGAGTCAAATCAAGGGCTGAAAATTTTTCCCTATTGAAGACGAGATAACCCTCTTTCCATGTCTATAAATAGGAGCAAATTTCATGCTCAGGGGGGGAATAAAATCGAGCCCAAAGTTGACCGAAAATCAACTTTTCTGCTTGTTTTTCCTGCAACCAGCCCATTGTTTTTCTTCTTTCTTCCTCCACCAGCCTTCACAGCTACAACCACCAGCCACACCGTCGTCCTCCACCAGATCGCCAGCTCTCTAACGCTAGGTAAGTCTCCTTCCGGCTTAATTCTCTGATCATTCCCCCCCTCCCCCGCCATTATAGCTGCAGCATGCAAATTCTGCATGCAGCAGCTAATTAATTAGTTGTTGGGTCGGCTGGGCCCAGCCCGACCCAAAAGTCTTGGGCCAACATCGGCCCACCTATTTTGGGCTGATTTTTGCCCATTTTTCATGGGCATAGCCCAGCCCAACCAGTTGAGCCGGCCTAGCCCACATGTTTTTAATATTTAATAATTTATATTATATTATATTTTTTATATATAAAAAGAAAACAATTCAAAAAAATTCAAAACAAAATTCAAAAAATTTTAAAAATCATTTCAAAAAAAATTGTGATTTTCTTAAATATTTTTCTACAAAGTTTGCTTAATATTGGGTTGTATACTTACATGCTAAGATACAAGTCCGCTATTAAAATACCCAATTTTCACTGAAATAAAAAAAAAACATTCAAAAAAATTCAAAAAAATTTTAAAAATCATTTCAAAAAATTTGTGATTTTCTTAAATATTTTTCTACCAAGTTTGCTTAATATTTGGTTGTATACTTACATGCTAAGATACAAGTCCAATATTAAAATGCTTGGTTTTCTCGGAAATATTCAAAAAATATATTTGCATACAGCCAAATCCTAAAGAATTTTTCAAGCATGTTTCAAAATAAAAAAATAACATCTTTTTCAAGATTTAAAAATCCAAAAAATAAATCTCACAACTAGTTTATGATTATCTGTTAAGGTCTGGCCAAAATATCAAAAACCATTTTTTCCTTTTCTTAACCCTTTTTTTAGTATTAAGATGCAGACTTTAATATTTGTGAGGTGTAAAATTATATGATAAAGTACACCCTCGGGTATTAAAGATACAAGGTGTAAATAAAGGCAATTTTAAAATTCAGAATTTAGAATGGTTAGGATTTAACCCAAAGACGTAGAGACTCGTTCACGAGAGGAGATCTGTCTTGGACCTTAGAAAAGACCAACGAATTGAAACTCAACCTAGAAAAACAATCAAACAAATAATGCAGCCTACCTAAGATAGGGTGCACTAGGGGTGATGCATCTTCCCCTTGCATAACCAGTCGCTTACTCAGACTCTCGCAGACCAACCATAATACTAGGTGGCGACTCCAAAGAACCAAGCAAAACACAAATAATAACAAAAAAAGAAAATCGCCGAGCCGATGCCGCGCGGATTTTCTGACGTGCAACAAATGTAACCCATAATATCATTTCTTGGAATAAAAGGTAATGAAAAGACTTAATATAAACTAGTCCAAATTTGTTTATTCTCTACTTTCCAACTACTTTAAGCTAAGTTCTAAACATTTTCCTTCAAACGAGGGGGAAATAAATAACATGAAGAAGGTTTCTTATTCACCCATAATTAGTAGCTAGATGTATAATATGGTTTGCATAATATCGAATATAGCTTATGTTGCTAGTGTTGATTCCTCTCTAATCATGGTAAAGAATATTGGTTATTATTAAAATAAATATTAGGTATCTCCAAGGTAATTCTAGTTTTAACTTATGCTTTGAAAATGATAAACATTTGCTAGATGGATACATAGATACAAATATAATTGGTGATGTGTTAGATATGATAACTAAGCCTTCATCAATGACAATGTTTTGGATATAATGATTAAGCCTTTATTAAGAGAGAAATTTGAGTTTTTTAGAAGGTAAGTATGCTTGATAAAATCCTCCAAATGATTCAAGCAAAGGGATTCTTATTGTGTTTGTTCTCTTTTCTTTTAGGCTAATAAACTAAGAGGGGGAAAAGGGACAAATGATTAAAGCCTTTTAGGTCATATAAGGGACTATGTAAAAAAAACAACTTTAGTTTATTTTCATTATGAACCAACATATACAAAAAAAAAAAAAAAGCTTTCAGCCACAAAAAGAGAGACAGTAAAGAAAAATTGTGTTCTTCATCTTTAAGTCTTAATGGGATGATGGTTTGTTACCAGATAAAGATGAGGTTTTAATATGTTATTCCCAAGGATGTGCTGATGTGCTCTTCATCTTAAACAATATTAATCAATAAGAAACTTTCACTTTTACAAACTTTTAAAAGATCCAATTGGTGAGATCTATCTCTTTTTTTTTTATTATTATTAAGGAAATTTATCCTTGTGATAATGAATTTGCTAAATAACTGAGATAGGAAATAACTTTATGATTCCATTATTTATATTAGTGAAGGACTTTAAGTGGACTACAATCATATGGTTTTTCCCCATAATGAGATTTTTCACGTAAAAATTCCTTGTGTTATGTATTTATTTAATTTCATAATTTATATGTGGTGATTGGTTTATCCATTTTAATTTTACAAAGTGGAGAAGAAATTAGAACTTGTCAATTTAAAAACTTTTCTTAACATACAATAAACATATTTTATGGTCTTAGACATAAACAACAAAAAATTTTCAAAAGGATGGGGTATATTATAATAAGAATTTAGTCTAGTTATAAAAATAGTTATAATTAGTGTTGTTTTATCTTTGAGATTGCACAATGATTGACGTCTATATCAACAAGACATATCTAATGTTTTTTCCCATAATTTTCTTGATGATGAGTTTTTTTATGGAACAAATTAAAGGATATAAGGACCTTAATCATCTAGATTTTATAGGTAACTTATACAAGTCTCTTTATTGCTTAAAATAATCTCCTTAATCTTGGTTTTTGCTTCTATTATAAGCACTTGTCAAACTTGGTTTTGTTGGATCTAATTTTTATACTTTGATTTATTTTTTTCATACTTGTAACATATGTCTTTATTTGCTAATGTATATTGATGGCATTATTTTTGTTAGTTACTCTTTCACAATACTACAAAGACTTATTCATCAATTAAGTATTGAGTTTTCGACAAGGATATAAGACCTCTTTTCTATTTTTTAAAAATTCAAGTTCATCAAAAATACTAATACACTACATATAAATCAAGAGATCTCGATCAAGAGTATATTCCTGACTTACTCGTATGAATCAACATAGTTGATGCAAACCTTGCTTTTATACCATTTTTTTATAAAACATTTGTATAAATTTATAGGGGATCTTTCAAGTACCTTACTCTTACATGTCTATACATACCTTAAAGTGTCAATTAGCTAAGCTAATTCTTTTACTACTCCACCTTAGTTCATTTAAATGCATCTAAAAAGATATTGCGCTACAAAAAGAAAACTCTAAAGCATGATCTCGAGTTCTTGATCTCTTAATACTCCCTTCTTAATCTCTTAGTGAGAAATAAATAAATAGTTGTTACGAGAACAAGTATTGACACTACTAAAAAATTAAAAAAAAAACAACAATGAAAACAAAAACAAAAAATATTCCATTGTTATTAACAAAAAGAAGTTGTGATAAAATATTTCCATCAATAATGTTTTATGGAAACTTTGAAGGAATAAAACAAAATAAATTTTTTTATCAGTAATTATGTTGATATGGCTGATATGTCAATTTTTTAATGGAATTGTGGATGGAGATTTTGTCAATGTTTTTAAAAGAATTAAAAGTTGACAATTCCCTTTCTCTTTGAGCCATTTATTTCTTTTTCATTTGTTTACAACCACAATAACTCTCCTCCATCCTAAATCTAATAGCCACCCTTACCCACCCATAAATCTAGCGTCGAGAGTACCTTACCTCTACCAATCTTAGGTTTTATTTCTTCCTCTTCATTTTATAAATTTGGTGTTTTGCATTATTAAGTCCTAAGTTAGGGTTAAGGTCTATCTTTTGTTGATAATGCTATTATGGTGATTTCTTTGTTTGAATAATTAAAGATTTTGAGGTAGTTTAGTTGATTTTATATTATGACTTGGCTATCTTTGCATTATAAATTTGTGAAATTAGGGTTTTATACTCAATATTTGAGATAAGACATTTGGGTTTTGCTTTTGGTACTTTAGTTGATTTGAAGTTAGGGTCTTATGTCATATGTTAGTATGATGTATTGATAATGTTGCTTTCTTTGTATTAGTTTTTTAAGAAACATTTATTAGAGGAAAAACACTACAGCTTATCTCAACTAAGATGCTTAAGGGGTGATATTATCTTTCTTTTCACGTAACCAGTTTCATACTATGGAATCTTTGTTGACCAGTTAGGGTTTCTATTAACCATAATACCAGGTGGTGATTCCTTAAACTAGATATTTTTTCCTCTAAGAACAAGATGTCAAATATCTATTCTTTTTTCCTCAAAATTTTTTTAAAATTTATCGTGATTTTAGGTGCAACATTCCATGTAATGCCTCCACTTATCTACTTCCATTAAAATAGCCATAAATTCTTTCTTATAAATTGTCAATCCCATATGTTAGAGACTTACAAAAGTTCAAGGCTTTCCCTCTTTACTTAACACCACCCTCAACCTAGTAGCCTATGCATTAGTTTCAAGTATAAACACCTTGTGAAAACATGGAAAAGCCAACACTAGAGCTTCACATAGAGTTATTTTAAATTGATCAAAAGTTTGAGCCTTCTCACTCCATCTAAAGCTGTTATCTTTTAAAAAAAAATTATAAGTGGTTTGTTGATGATGCCAAAATCTTTAATGAATTTATTATAATAACTTGTTAATTCCAAAAATCCTCTTAATTCTTTAATAGATAAGGAATAGGTTAATTTTTCATTTCCATAGTCTTCTTATGATTAGTCCCAACTCCTTCAGAAGAAATAATATGTCCTAGACACTTCACCTTTCCCCCATAAAATGAACACTTAGATTACTTTATAAACAATTGGTTGTTCTATAATGTTTCCAAAATGTAATAAGGTCATTTATGATAGTTTCATTATTGATCTATATATTAAAATATCATAAAAAAGATAAACATTAATCTTTGTAAAAAGGTTCTAACACGTTGTTCATTAAAACTTGAAATATAGATAGAGCATTAGTCAAAATAAAAGGCATTACCTTCAATTCACAATGCCTATGGTTTTTTTTTAAAGGTAGTTGTTTCCACATGTTCATAACGCATCTTTACATAGTGATATTGAATCTTAAATCTAGCTTTAAAAAGAACTTAAATTCATTTAACTCATCCATTAATTCATCTATGAAATCAAATGGAAACTTGTTCTTGATAGTGAGGTTGTTTAATTGCTATTAATCCACATATAACTTCATGTTTTATCCTTCTTCTTTTTTAAGTAAAAGAACTAGAGATGCAAAAAGGTTATAACTATGTTGAATGATCACATTTGATAGCATTTTCGTCATTAACTTCTCAATTTCTTCTTTATGAATGAAATAGTTTCTATAAGGCCTGATTTTAATTAGTTTTGCTCCTAGAACAAGAGAAATTCTATGATCCGACCTTATGACTGGTGGTAAATGCTTTGGTTTAGCAAATATTAACTGAAATTCTTCCAATAATTCTTTAACTTCTATATTCTTAGTCTTCTTACTTGATTTCTCTTTAAATTTCATAAAAAATAATTGTCTAACAAAGCCAAATATAGCTTCTTTAATGTTTTTATGAACCTTTGTTATAGTAGCCATTTATAGTTTTGCTTCTTGTACCATTCCATTCAACTTTATTGTCCTCTCATCTTTCTTAGTTAAAGTTTGCATCTTCATAAAGTCAAATAGGATAGGATAATACCTTCTTAACCAATTTACTCCAAAAAGCATGTCTCATTTCCCCAATTTTGATAACCTCAAGTCAACCTAAAACTATTACCCTTGCATAAACCATGTGAGCTGAGGCAGGAAGCATTACATTTCATTACATTAATGTTAGCTTCTGTAAGGTTTTTATGAACCCTTGTTGTAGTAATCATCTATAATTTTGCTTATTATACCATTTCCTTCAACTTTATTATCCTCTCATCTTTCTTAGTTAAAGTTTGCATCTTAATAAAGTCAAATAGGATAGGATAATACCATCTTAACCAATTCACTCTAAAAAGCATGTCATATTTTCCTAATTTCAACAACCTCAAATCAACCTAAAACGGGTACCCTTGCATAAACTATATGAGCATAGGTAGTACACATTGCACTTCATTACATTACCATTAGGTACTGTTACATCCAATGTAGGAGTTCTTTTTACATTTGCCTTAACTCTTTCAATGACTAGTTTATCAATAAAGTTATGCATACTTTCATTGTCAATTAAGATCATCAAATCCTTTCCATAATAGCTTTTCTTGATTCGGATAGTGTTATGAGCATAACTTTTTTCTAATACATTTAAAGAAAAGCCATATTCTTTAATATGATCTTTTTTAACATTTTTTTCATTATTGACTCATTCTTTAACTTCTACAAATACTTCCTCATCTTCATCATTTCCTTCAATCTTGTATATACCTTTTTGGTTATATTGGTGGATAGAACTGTATTTTTCACCATACTTCTAGCATTTCCTTAATCATCTTCTCTATTTATGTAATGATTTAGAAATTGTTTTGAGCCTTAAACTATATCATTCTTAACTTGTCTTTAAGGTCTCAAAGGTTGATTACATGCCCATTTACTCATGCCAACTAGAGCATTCATTATAATGGTGATTTTGTTTCTTTTAACTATTAACTACCGGATTTAATAGTTATACTAAGAAATTTTTTTTATTAATGTTTACCAATTGATATAGGGATGGAAAACTCTATTAGTAAAGGTCATCGCAATATATTGATGAAAAACATTTCATTAGTGTTTCCATATGTTTTTATCAATTTTCTAGTGGTACATAACAATATTTGATTCACTTTACCATTTGGCTTTTTCAAAATCTTGTATCAAAGTTATTGGCTTCAGGATCTTCAATGTTGGATTAACATCTTCTTTTAGTTTGCTGATGAAACTATAAATGTAGTAACATTCTAGCAAGTTAGAATGTGTAATTATCATTAGAGACATGAATTCTTCAAACCTTTATATGTATTTTTTTCATCTTTTTCTCTTGTATTAGTTTATTGAATTCATCTCCACATCTTTCTTATTGCCAAACCTCACGGTCCAAGTAAGGTCACATTCAGATCTTGACATAAAATTTTAAATTGTTTAGTTTTACACTATCAAATATAATTTTCAACTTGACCGTTGGATCAAGATAAATTTCTTACAAAAAAAAAATTAGACATAATTTTTCTACATTGAGTTAAAATTTCAATTCAATCAGGGTTTAAAAGGGGATTATTTTAGAGGGTCGAAGTTACTAGACAAATCTTGTCAAATTTTTCTATCTAGACCTTGATCTACTTTTTAAACAATATCTAAATAAAAAAAATTGTTAAGATTCCAATTGTGTTAAAAAGTAGACATCCATAAATTTTCAAAGATATATGGTAGGCCTACTAATTCATTCAAATGATAGAGAATGACATGTTTGAAGTTATGACTGATATCTATCAAGAATGTGTGAAAATTAGAGAAACATTGTTTTCTTGTGTAGTTGACATGACTAAAAAATTGATGTCTTCTCCCAAGTGCAGGAGCATCGAAGTCATAAATTCTCCACCAAGACCTCGAACCATAAGGAGGTTAATTGTATAATTATAGATGATAATAATACAACAACAACAACAACAACAACAACAACAACAATATCAATAATAATAATAATAATAATAATAAAGAAAAAAAGAGAAGAAGATGATGATGAGAACTTTGAGATGTGACACGACTAAAAGATTGATGTCTTCTCCCAAGTGCAGGAGTGTCGAAGTAATGAATAACTCGGCAAGACCGGGGTCGAACCACAGGGAGGTTAATTGTACAAATTATAGATAACAATTATAAACAACAATAATAATAGCAACAACAACAACAACAACAACAACAACAACAATAATAATAATAATAATAATAATAATAATAATAATAATAATAATAATAATAATAATAATAGTAATACTAATAATAATAATAATAATGAAGAAGAAAGAAATGGAGAAGAGAACTTTGAGATGGAATATTACTATAACGATTAAACAATGATAATAACAAATGTCAAGGTTAAAGATTCCACTAATGGTATGTCAAACAAGTATAGTATAAACTCTTATTATTGAATTGGAAACCACACATAAAGGAGGTTCCAATCAGATTATAAATTGTTAACATGATTACATTAGTCATCTTATTCGATTAATGCTAATACTTGTAAATCTCGTCAAGCATTCATGATTATAACTTATGTTAACAACAAATCAAGTTCCTTTCATAGCTCAGGTGTCGGTTATACCATACAATATGGGCTATGAAAGTGCTAAGCATTTGTTGTACCAAGTGTTATACAACATAAATCAAGATTAGTCATTTAACAAGCAAAGTATTAAATAATGAATAAGATAACAAATATAAAACATGTTAGTATCAAACATTAAAGTCCATATTAAGTTTACATTATACTTATTCTTACACCATTAGTGTAACCTTTTCACCATGACATAATTAACTTACTTAGACATAATGAAAGAAAGAAAAATAGATAAACAAAATAAGAACATAAAAGCTAACTAAGTAAAGGAAAGGAAATGAAAGGCATAAACTTGATATTAATGAAAGCAAAGCATAAGCATTACAAAAAATACAAAGAGAGAAAGGAAGAGCATGATCTTGATCTGGACACCAAGATGCCTAAATGCATGGCAAATGCCTCCTTTTATAGGCCAAAATTAGGAACTATTATTTGATGACTAATTGATGAGTGGGTGGCCAACTCTTGACTTGGTAACAATCCTTATCTTCTCTTGTCTGCCCAAAAGGTTATTGATAACATTAGAATTGGAGCACTCGAAAACATGAAAGTTGTAGGCAATTGTCTCCGTTTTTTTGTGTAAAAACTTCAGCTCATTTGGACTTCTAGAACTCTAGATATGGCTAAAATACTGAACAGTGCTCGGGTTGAAGGACAGATTCGGGCTTCTTTGTTGTTGCTACAATTTGGACTTGCAAATGGCCTTTTTAAATCTTGGACTCCATATGAAAGTTGTAGGTCTATGTCTTACCTTTCCATCCATATCAATTGGACCTAAATATGAGATATATAGCTCCATATATGACCCAATTACCAAATAGTGTTCCAGTTTGGATTGCACCGACATCTCTTTTCTAAGTTTGGCCATCTCTTTATCCTTACAATTTAAGTTCTTAAAGTCATCAATCAATCCTTTCATTTATGTGATAGGCCTGCATTTAAAATGAACATTTACCACAAATTAAAGGTATCTTATATTATTAGATATATTATTATAAAACATGCTTTAGTTAAGGAGTTATTGATACTTTAAGTGCAAAATGATGATATAAAACCATGATAAAAATGCACTTTTAAGTACTAATCAAGATGGAATATTAATGTAAGGATTAAATCATGTTAATAACAAATGTTAAGGTTAGAGGTTCCACTAATGGTATGTCAAACAAGTATAGTATAAACTTTTATTATTCAATTGGAAACCACACACAAAGGAGGTTTCAATCACATTATAAATTGTTAACATGATTACATTAGCTATCTTATTCCATTAATGTTAATACTTGTAAATCTCGTCAGGCATTTATGATTATAACTTATGTCAACAACAAATCAAGTTCCTTTCATAGCTTAAGTGCCGATTATATCATATAGTATAAGCTATGAGAGAGCCAAGTATTTGTTGTACCAAGTGTTATACAACATAAATCTAGATTAGTCATTTAACAAGCAAAGTATTAAAGAGTGAATAAGATAACAAATACAAAACATGTTAGTATCAAACATTAAAGTCCATATTAAGTTTACACTATACTTATCCTTACACCATTAGTGTAACCTTTTCACCTTGACATAATAAACTTAACTAAACATAATGAAAGAAAGAAAAATAAATAAACAAAATAAAAACATAAATAAGATAAAAGTTAACTAAGTAAATGACAAGAAATGAAAGGCATAAACTTGATATTAATAAAAACAAAGCATAAACATTACAAAAAATACAAAGAGAGAAAGCAAGAGCATGATCTTGATCTGGAAACCAAGATGCCTAAATGCATGGCAAATACCTCCTTTTATATGTCAAAATTGAAAACTATTGATTTGATGACTAATTGATGAGTGGGTGACCAACTCTTAACTTGTTGATAATCTTTATCTTCTTGACACGACGAAAAGATTGATGTCTTCTCCCAAGTGCAGGAGTGTCGAAGTAATAAATAACCCGGCAAGACCGGGGTCGAACCACAGGGAGGTTAATTGTACAAATTATAGACAACAATTATAAGCAACAATAATAGCAATAATAACAACAACAATAACAATAACAACAACAACTATAATAATAATAATAATAATAATAATAATAATAATAATAATAATAATAATAATAATAATAATAATAATAGTAGTAGTAGTAGTAGTAGTAGTAGTAGAGAAGAAGAAGAAGATGATGAGAACTTGGAGATGGAAAATTAATGTAAGGATTAAACAATAATAATAACAAATGTCAAGGTTAGAGGTTCCACTAATGGTATAGTATAAACTCTTATTATTGAATTGGAAACCACACACAAAGGAGGTTCCAATCAGATTATATATTGTTAACATGATTACATTAGTCATCTTATTCAATTAATGCTAATACTTGTAAATCTCATCAAGCATTCATGATTATAACTTATGTTAACAACAAATCAAGTTCCTTTCATAGCTCAGGTGTCGGTTATACCATACATTATGGGCTATGAAAGTGTCAAGCATTTGTTGTACCAAGTGTTATACAACATAAATCAAGATTAGTCATTTAACAAGCAAAGTATTAAAGAGTGAACAAGATAACAAATATAAAACATGTTAGTATCAAACATTAAAGTCCATATTAAGTTTACATTATACTTATTCTCACACCATTAGTGTAACCTTTTCACCTTGACATAATTAACTTAGCTAGACATAATGAAAGAAAGCAAAATAGATAAACAATATAAGAACATAAAAGTTAACTAAGTAAAGGAAATGAAATGAAAGGCATAAACTTGATATTAATGAAAGTAAAGCATAAACATTACAAAAAATACAAAGAGAGAAAGGAAGAGCATGATCTTGATCTGGAAACCAAGATGCCTAAATACATGGCAAATGCCTCCTTTTATAGGCCCAAATTGGGAACTATTGATTTGATGACTAATTGATAAGTGGGTGGCCAACTTTTGACTTGGTGACAATCCTTATCTTCTCTTGTCTGCCCAAAACGTCATTGATAACGTCAAAATAGGAGCCAGTTGTAAACATTAAAGTTGTAGGCAATTGTCTCAGCTTTCTTGTGTAAACAATTCAGCTCATTTGGACTTCTAGAACTCCAGATATGGTCAAAATACCGAACAGTGCTCGGGTTGGAAGACAGATTTGGACTTCTTTGTTATTGCTACAATTTGGACTTGATAATGGCCTTTTTAGATCTTGGGCTCCATATGAAAGTTGTAGCCCTATATCTTACCTTTCCATCCATATAAATTGGACCTAAATCTGAGATCTGTAGCTCCAGATATGACCCAATTACAGAACAGTGTTTCGGTTTGGATTGCATCGACATCTCTACTCTAAGTTTGACCATCTCTTTATCCTTGCAATTTAAGTTCTTCAAGTCATCAATCAATCCTTTCATTTATGTGATAGGCCTGCATTAAAAATAGATATTTACCACAAATTATAGGTATCTTATATTATTAGATACATTATTATAAAACATATTTTAATTAAGGAGTTATTGATACTTCAAGTGCAAAATGATGATATAAAACCATGATAAAAATGGACTTTTAAGTACTAATCACTTCTCTTCTCTGCCCAAAACATCATCGATAATGTCAGATTTGGAACTACTTGAAAATATAAAAGTTGTAGGAAATTGTCTTAACTTTCCAAGAAAAAACAATGGAGGCATTTGGACTTCTAAAACTCCAGAAATGGGTTAAATACTAAACAATATTCAGGTTGCAGAACATATTCAAACTTCTTCGTTGTTATAATTTGGACTTGAAAATGACCTTTTTAAATCTTGGGCTCCTCTAAAAGTTGTAAATGTATGTCTTAGCTTTCCATCCATATAAAGTAGACCTAAATCTAAGATCTATAACTCCAGATATAACCTAATTACCGAACAATGTTCCAATTTAGACTACACCAGCATCTCTTTTCTAAGTTTGGCCATCTCTTTATCCTTTCAATTTCAATTCTTAAAATCATCAATCAATCCTTTCATTTATGTAATATCCTATAATTAAAATGAACATTTACCACCAATTAAAGGTATCTTATGTTATTAGATATGTTATTATAAAACATGCTTTGGTTGAGTGATTGATAATTCAAGTGCAAAATGATGATATAAAAACCTTGATAAAAATATACTTTTAAGTACTAATCACAGGTCACCCATTACAATAAAATCATTCCTCCACTTGAGTAGGTCACCCATTACAACACGAACACTCTCTTTTTTTCCATTTTCCGTAGGTCACTCATTATAATTTGACCACTTCTCCATGTTTTTATCTGAATAGGTCACCTATTACAATGAAATCATTCCTCCACTTGGGTAGGTCACCCATTATAACATGACCACTCTTTTTTTTTTCATTTTAGATAGGTCACCCATTATAATTTGACCACTTCTCTATGTTTTTATCTAGATAGGTCACCCATTACAACACGGTCATTCTTTTTTTATCCATTTTGGGTAGGTCATTAATTACAATTTAATCAATTCTCCATGTTTTTATATGGATAGGTCACCCATTACAATGAGACCATTCCTCCACTTGATTAGGTCACCCATTACAACACGACCACTCTTTCTTTTTTCATTTTGGGTAGGTCACCCATTACAATTCAACTTCTTTATGTTTTTTATTTGGAAAGATCACACATTACAATGAGACCACTCTTTCTTTTTCTATTTGGGCAAGTTGCCCATGAAAATAAAATAGGGTAAGCGTGAGTACATGAGTTGATCACCCTTAAAAATAGACCGCTTTGAGTATGTGTGAACAGGTTGCCCATGAAAATAGATCGCCTGTCATAAAAAAATCAAATGGATCGAACACACATGATTTTTTATTCTGGTTAGAGGGGATTGACAAAAGGAATCTTAGTTTATCCTAACCACACATTGGATTTTAGTTCTGGTTAGAAGGTATTAGCGAAAGGAATCTCAGTCTATCTGAACCATATAAGATTTTGGTTCTGGTTAAAAGGGATTGGCAAAAGGAATCTCAGTTTATCTTACCAACATAGGATTTTGGTTCTAGTTAGAGGGAATTGGTAAAAAGAATCTTAGTCTATCCTAACCACATATAGGATTTTGGTTCTCGTTAAAGGGGATTGGTGAAAGGAATCTCAGTTTAACCCAACATACAGGATTACCACATAGGATTTTGATTTTGGTTAAAGGGGATTGGTGAAAGGAATCTCTATTTAGCCTACCACACAGGATTTTGGTTCTAGTTAAATGGGATTGGAAAAAAGAATCTTAGTTTAACCCAACCATATGTTACATTTTAGCTTTCATACAAAGGAATCGTCGAATGGGGTTTCTAGTCTACTAAGCTTTGAGAAGATTAATGTTAGAAATATAGTTTTATTTATCTTTACAATACTTACAATGCAAAATATTTGTTCCGTAAACATTGTAAAAAGGGGGCAACTATCATAACTCATTTTTGGGCCCCCACACAAAAACATAATATAAAAAAATCAAGTAATATATGTTCGGAAAAAATTAAAAAAAAAAAGAACAAAGAAAAGGATGCCAAAGTGCTTAAAAAAATTGGTTGAGGAAGTCAAAAAATAAAAATATTAAAATTTGATAGTATTTTGTTAACTAATGAAAGCCCTGTTGATAAAGAAAAATCAATTTGAGGAAGAAAAGGCCAAAATTAGATATTTATAGACTTGATTAAATTTTATTGAAGGTTTAATTGAATTTATGGAAGTTTTGATTACAAGAAAAATTAATTTTGGAATTAATCTAGGATTTAATTGGAAGAAATTAAAGTTTTGGGGTCAAATTATCATTTTTGAGAATTAATATGATCAAATCAGGGGCTTAATTACATAAATATTAAAGTTTGATGTTCAATTAAGGATTTAATTGAAAAAATCCAAAACCAATGACCAAAATGAAAAAGATATATAAATAAAGAGGCTATAACTGAAACCGAATTAAGGGCTAACTTTAAGAAATTATAAGTTTATTACTCAATTGAGAGTTAAATTATATAAATTCAAGACTAAGGATCAAAGTAAAAAACGCGACCAACTTCAAGGCTATTATTTGAGTTTTGGTATGGATGCAATTGAATTGATTTTTTAAATTGAAATTGAAATTGAGGACTCAATTGAAAAAATCACAAATTAAAAACTAAAGTGAACTCTGACACATTTTTGCCACCTTTTTCTTTCAAATGAAACAACAAGTTTTGTCTAGAACAGTGTCATTTCATGAATTGTTCATACAAAAAAAAGGGCCTAAAACAGTGTCATTTTGAACAACACCATATGTCATCTTCTTCCTCTAGATGTGTGAGGCAGGGGAAGAAGAATTTTTTTTCACTAACTTCCCTCCTCTCCCTTTTACCTAAACATCAAAAAGACACCAACCATAGCCACTTATAGAACCTCTAACCCATGGAATACCATAAGGTGGTGATAAAAGGAGGGAACATGCCTTCGGATAGTTATAAGGCGGCTACATAATAGCCACCCCAGCAGTGTCCTTCCCCTGTTTTTATATACAAAAGCAGAGGAGACGAAGAAAAAATGAGGCAAGACATAAAAGAGCAAAAAGAGAGAGAACAAAACAAAAAAGAAGAAAAAAGGGAGAACAAGAGATAGTAGAGAAGGTCTAAAGACCAAAAGAAAAAAGGAAAACTAAGAGAAAAAAAAGAAAAGGAGAAAGAAAAAAAAGCAAAGAAAATAGAGGAAGAAAAGGGAGAAAAAGAAAAACCACCGCCAACCACCTTCAGCCCAACAGTGCCACCATCACACCTCCTCGCCATCACCACCACCAGTAGCAGCTCATTAAGCAGAAGAAGAAAACAAAAGGAAAAAAAAATAGAGGCTCTCTCCTCTGCATAAGGGAGAAGTAAAAGCAGCGCCACTAGTCTGACCACCGTCTCCACAACTACAAGCCACCGCTGACACCAACAGCTACATCTCTTCCCGTCATGTAAGCTTTTTTCCTTCCCTATTTCATCTCTTTTTATTCCCCTTTTATTTGCATCTAAAATATGAGTAATTCATTTTCTACAGCAAATGAATAATTGGCTGGTTATTGTGTTGTGCACAGTAATCAGCAAATTATAATCTTTTAGGCCACTACTAGCCCATTTTGCATGATGGGCCAGTGCTGGCCTATTTTATTGTATATTGAGCCGATGCTGACCATTTTTTTTTATGTCGGGTGACACAACCAAAAAATTGATGT
The DNA here is from genome assembly GCA_026413675.1 of Populus pruinosa. Taxonomy (NCBI): domain Eukaryota; kingdom Viridiplantae; phylum Streptophyta; class Magnoliopsida; order Malpighiales; family Salicaceae; genus Populus; species Populus pruinosa. The sequence goes on from JANKMR010000020.1 coordinate 8,573,315, forward strand.
TTTCTCCCAAGTACATGAGTGTCGAAGTAATAAATAACCTGACAATATCAGGATCAAACCATAGGGAGGTTAATTGTATAAATTATAAATAACAACAATAACAACAATAACAACAACAACAACAACAACAACAAAAACAATAATAATACTAATAATAACAATAATAAAGAAGTTGATGAGAACTTTGAGATGGAAGATCAATGTGAAGATCAAATAATGATAAAAACAAATGTCAAGGTTAGAGAATTCATTAATGGTATTTCAAACAAGTATAGTATAAACTCTTATTAGTCAAGTAGCAACCACATATAAAGAAGTTTTCCATCAGATTATAAATGGTTAACATGATTACTTTAGTTATCTTATTCAAACAATGTTAATACTTGTAAATGTTATCATATATTTATGATTATAACTTATGTTAATAATAAATCAAGTTCCTTTCATAGCATAAGTGTCGGTTACACCATATGGTTGGGTTATAAAAGTATCAACTATTTATTGTGCCAAGTTTTATATAACATAAATCTAAATTAACTATTTAATAAGCAAAGTATTGAGAGCGAACAAGATAAGAAATACAAAACATGTTAGTATCAAACATTAAAGTTCATGTTAAGTTTACACTATATTTATTCTTACACCATTAGTTTAACCTTTTTACCTTGACATATTAAACTTAGCTAAACATAATGAAAGAGAAAAACATAAATAAATAAGATAAGAAAATAAATAAGATAAAAGTTAATCAAGTAAAGGAAAGGAAATGAAAGACATAAACAAGATATTAATAAAAGCAAAACTTAAGCATTACAAAAATATAAAGAGAGAAAGCAAGAGAATGATCTTGATTTAGAAACTAAGATACCTAAATGCATGGAAAATGCCTCTTTTTACAGGCCAAAATTGAAAATTATTGATTTAATAACTAATTATTGAGTGGGCGGCCAACTCTTGACTTGGTAACAATCCGTATCTTTTTATCTAAACAAAACATCATCGATAATGTCGAATTTTAAACCAACCTTACTCATGAAAGTTCTAGAAAATTATCTCAGTTTTTCATAAAAAATAAAATTGAGGTCATTTGGATTTCTAGAACTCTAGATATAGGCTGAACACTAAACAGTGTCTAGTAAATTTGGACATCTACATTGTTGCAAAAATTTGGACTTCTAAATAGCAAAATTGAGTCTTGCTTTTCTATGAAATTTTTAGGCCTATGTCTTAGCTTTTCATCCATATAAAGCAGACTTAAATCTGAGACCTACAAATCCCAATACGACTCAATTATCAAACAGTATTCCAGTTTAGACTGTACTTGCATCTCTTTTCTAAGTTTTGCTCTCATTTTGCCCTTTCAATTTCAATACTTTAACTCATCAATCATTTTTTTTCAATTATGTAATAGGGTTGTATTTAGGATGAACATTTACCATAAATTAAAGGTATCTTATGGTATCAGACTTGTATTATAAAACATGTTTTAGTTAAGGAGTTATTAATACTTCAGGTGCAAAATGATGATATAAAACAAGATATTAATAAACATTTGTTTTATGCTCAATATATCAACACATAGTTATAGGGCTTTACTTAGAAGAAGATAAAAATTTTGTTCTAATGTTTAAGGTTAACTTCCTTAGGTTGGGATTATTATTATTTTTCTTCTTTTTTTTAATATATATGCATATAACTTAAAACACAATGTATCTTTAATCCATGTAATGAGCTTTTGGCTAATGACTCCCAAACTAGTTAGTTTTAGGCCATTAGGTGTTGAGACATCCCTTCGAGCTTAATAACTTGGGTTGCAAATATTGATACGTAGATAGTGCAATGTTTGATTCCCTTAAGTTTTTCTCCTCAACCCATATAACAAGTGTTGGGTCAATAGCTCCCAAGTCAGTTGACTTTAGGGTATTAGGTATTAAAACACCCATTCGGGCTTAATTGTTTTGGTTAAGGAGGCTACAAAACCAAACTTATCTATGTTTTTATTTATTTATTTCATGACATTTATTATCTTCTTTATTTTTTTACAAATTATATACTATCCATTTCCCTTAATTGTTACCTTTAACAAAAAAAACATAAATAATCTAATAATCTAATTTGCAACCCACAATCATATGTTATAGTATGTGTGTGAAAATGAAGGTTTAGAAATACTTGTTAAATGGGTACATGAGCAGAATATAGTGATAACAATATGAGAGTTTGTAAACCTGAATATTTCAAGTATTTTGATAGATTTTGTTATGAATATTGCAAATAAGCATTGAAAAATGTTTACCAAGATGAGTCTCAAGATTCAATAAAATTCATCCTTACTCTACCATCCTAATAATAGTTTTGTCAAATGGTTTTAAGAATAGAAACAATAGAGTTTTTTTTTTAATGTCAACTACCACTCCTTCCCCCCAACCAAAACAAGATATTATCCTCAATGTTCTAAGGTAGAAAGATAAAGTATATAAGACATCACTTGAAATAACGAACACTAGCAAACTTAAAACATACTTAAACAATTATAAGAAATAACAAAACAAAACATTATACTATTAATAGAACCAAAAAACATAATTTTTTACAAACTAAGACTCAAATTATAGTTGTGATTATGGCTCATATTTTCCCTTTGTTTTATATCCAAGAATGACTTAAATGCCCTCTATAGGTCGAGGATAAGCTTCCCATCCAATTGTCTTAAAATATGACAAACAAAGTCTTTTTTAGTCAGATTCTAACCCGACCAAAAGATTGATGTCTTCTCCCAAGTGCAGGAGTGTCGAAATAATAAATAACCTAGTAAGATCAAGGTCGAACTATAAAGAGGTTAATTGTATAAATTATAAATAATAACAACAACAATAGTAATAGTAATAGTAGTAATAGTAATAATAATACTAGTAGTAGTAGCAGTAGAAGAAGAAGAAGAAGTTGATCAGAACTTTAAGATGGAAGATCAATGTAGGGATTAAATGATGATAACAACAAATATGAAGGTTGAAGGATCCACTAATGATATTTCAAACAAGTATAGTATAAACTTTTATTACTCAAATGGAAACCACATACAAAGTAGCTTCCCATCAGATTATAAATTGTTAATATGATTACATTAGTTATCTTATTTGAATAATGTTAATATTTGTAAATATTGTTAGGCATTCATGATTATAATTTATGTTAGCAATAAATGAAATTCCTTTCATAGCACAAAAGTAGGTTATACCATACAATTGAACTATAAAAGTGTCAAGTATTTGTTTTACCAAGTGTTATATGATATAAATTTAGATTAGTCATTTAATAAGCAAAGTATTAAAGAGTGAACAAGAAAAAAAATACAAAACATCTTAATATCAAACATTAAAGTCCATGTTAAGTTTACAATATACTTATTCTTACACCATTAGTGTAACCTTTTCACCTTGACATAATAAACTTAACTAAACATAATGAAAGAGAAAAACATAAATAAACCAGATAAGAATATAAATAAAATAAAAGTTAACTAAGTAAAGAAAAGGAATTGAAAGGCATAAACAAGATATTAATGAAAACAAAACTTAAGCATTACAAAAATACAAAGAAAGTGACACGACGAAAAGATTGATGTCTTCTCCCAAGTGCAGGAGTGTCGAAGTAATAAATAACCCGGCAAGACCGGGGTCGAACCACAGGGAGGTTAATTGTACAAATTATAAACAACAATTATAAACAACAATAATAGTAATAACGATAACAATAATAATAATACAACAACAATAAAAATAATACAACAACAATAATAACAATAATAATAATAATAATACTAGTAGTAGTAGTAGTAGTAGTAGTAGTAGTAGTAATAATAATAATAATAATAATAATAATAATAATAATAATAAAGAAAGAGAAGAAGAAGAAGATGATGATGATGATGAGAACTTTGAGATGAAATATTAATGTAACAATTAAACAATGATAATAACAAATGTCAAGGTTAGAGGTTCCACTAATGGTATATCAAACAAGTATAGTATAAACTCTTATTATTGAATTGGAAACCAGACACAAAGGAGGTTCCAATCAGATTATATATTATTAACATGATTACATTAATCATCTTATTCAATTAATGCTAATACTTGTAAATCTCGTCAAGCATTCATGATTATAACTTATGTTAACAACAAATCAAGTTCCTTTCATAGCTCAGGTGTCGGTTATACCATACATTATGGGCTATGAAAGTGCCAAGCATTTGTTGTACCAAGTGTTATACAACATAAATCAAGATTAATCATTTAACAAGCAAAGTATTAAAGAGTGAACAAGATAACAAATATAAAACATTTTAGCATTAAACATTAAAGTCCATATTAAGTTTACACTATACTTATTCTTACACCATTAGTGTAACCTTTTCACCTTGACATAATTAACTTAGCTAGACATAATGAAAGAAAGGAAAACAAATAAACAAAATAAGAACATAAAAGTTAACTAAGTAAAGGAAAGGAAATGAAAGGCATAAACTTGATATTAATGAAAGTAAAGCATAAACATTACAAAAAATACAAAGAGAGAAAGGAAGAGCATGATCTTGATCTGAACACCAAGATGCCTAAATGCATGGCAAATGCCTCCTTTTATAGGCCAAAATTGGGAACTATTGATTTGATGACTAATTGATAAGTGGGTGGCCAACTTTTGACTTGGTGACAATCCTTATCTTCTCTTGTCTGCCCAAAACGTCATTGATAACGTCAAAACTGGAGCCAGGTGCAAACATGAAAGTTGTAGGCAATTGTCTCAGCTTTCTTGTGTAAAACATTCAGCTCATTTGGACTTCTAGAACTCCAGATATGGCCAAAATACCAAACAGTGCTCGGGCTGGAAGACAGATTCGGGCTTCTCTGTTGTTGCTACAATTTGGACTTGCTAATGGCCTTTTTAGATCTTGGGCTCCATATGAAAGTTGTAGGCCTATGTCTTACCTTTCCATCCATATAAATTGGACCTAAATCTGAGATCTGTAGCTCGAGATATGGCCCAATTACCGAACAGTATTCCGGTTTGGATTGCACCGACATCTTTTCTCTAAGTTTGACCATCTCTTTATCCATGCAATTTAAGTTCTTCAAGTCATCAATCAATCCTTTCATTTATGTGATAGACCTGCATTAAAAATAGACATTTACCACAAATTATAGGTATCTTATATTATTAGATACATTATTATAAAACATATTTTAGTTAAGGAGTTATTGATACTTCAAGTGCAAAATGATGATATAAAACCATGATAAAAATGCACTTTTAAGTACTAATCACACCCCCCAACCAGCTTATTACTAGTCCCTAGTAATCAAAGCGTTACAACAATTTGCAAATTTCACAAAGTAAGGTATTCATCATTTAACTTCCATTAATCTATCCAGATAAACAAACTCTCATTAAATTTATATATCTGCTCAATACCACTTAACAAGATATTAATAAACCTTTCTTTTGTGCTCAATGTATCAACACATAATTATGGGGCTTTTCTTGGAAGAAAACAAAATTTTTGTTCTAATGTTTAAGGTTAACTTCCTTGAGTTGGGATTACTATTTTTCTCTTTTTTTTTTTTAACTCTATATACATATAATTTAAAAACATCATGCATCTTTAACCCATGTAACGAGCTTTCAGCTAATGACTCCCAGACCAGTTGGTCTTAGGGCATTAGGTGTTAAGACACCCCTACGAGCTTAATAACTCAGGTCGCAGATACTGATATGTAGATAGTGCAATGTTTGATTCCCTTAAGCTTTTCTCCTCAACCCATGTAACAAGCGTTAGGCCAATAGCTCCCAAGTCAGTTGACTTTAGGGTATTAGGTGTTAAAACACCCCTTCGGGCTTAATTGCTTAGGTTAGGGAGGCTACGAAACCAAACTTATCTACATTTTTATTATCATCATTTTTTTTCTTTTTTTTTCTTTTTTTTTAATGTTTTTCTTTTTTTTTTAATTATATACAATCCCTTTCCCTTAGTTGTTACCTTTAACAAAAGAACATAAATAATGTAATAATCTAATATGCAACCCACAATCATATGTTAAAGTGTGTGTGTGTAAATTAAGGTTTAAGAATACATGTTAAATAAGTATATGAGCAGAATTAAGTGGTAACAATACGAGAGTTTGTAAACCTGAATATTTCAGGAAGTATTATAATAGACCTTGTTAAAAATGGTTACTAAGATGCGTCTCAAGAGTCACTTTAACAAAAGAACTCCTTTACTCTGCCATCCTAGTAACAACAATTATGCACATGCTTTATGAAATGAAAAACAATTTTTTTTTTTATCAACTACTACCCTCTCCCCCCAACCAAAATGAGACATTGTCCTCAATGTTCTAAGGTAGAAAGATAGAGTATAGAAGATATCACCTGAAATAACGAACACTGACAAAACCTGAAACACACTGAAACAAAAATAAGAAATAACAAAACACAATAATAAAACCAAAATACACAAAAATTCACAAATAAAGGCTCAAATCCAATCTAAGCTTTTTACGGCTTTCCTTAGATGACCAATTTATGCGACTCATGGAAGGATCAATCACAAGAATGAAAGATTGTAGTTGGTCAATCAATTGTTCAGCAGTAGAAGCAGAGATTATGATTTGTCGTGCAGAAGATGTTAGAAATTCCTGTTCCACAGCATGATCAAGAAAAGACAACAACTTATCATAATAACCATTAACATTTAACAAACCTATGGGTTTATGGTGAATGTGCAATTGAGCCCAAGAGGAAATATGAAAGATCTCTTCCAATGTGCCTAGACCACCTGGTAAAGCAATGAAAGCATCAGCATGGTTAAACATTGCATTCATTCGAGCCGACATTGTGGAGACCTGAAGTTCCTCGCCAATTGTTTTTCCAATGATGTCCCCTTGTGCCAAAGCTTCAGGGACGATTCCTAAAACTTGACTACCTCCTAAAAATACAACTATTGACACACCTCCCATTAACCCAAGACTGCCTCCCCCATACACTAAATGAATCTTTCTCTCAGCTAGCACCTGACCAAGATGATTTGCTGATTCTAAAAACTCCTTTTCTTTCCCAGGACTAGATCCACTGAAAACACAAATATTTCTTATTTGATGACTTGAGGAACTTGCCATTTCTACAAACTTCTGTATTTGTTGAATGTATGGGTTGAGTAGAAATGAAAGGAAGGAAGAGAGGGTTTTATAGATGAGAAATTAGAAAGGCAATCATAACACCTATATATAGGCCAGCTGGAGTCTCACACTCTCTCTCTCTCTTTTTATTTATTTATTTATTTACTTTTAAAAAAGCATGTGTATGTACAGGTAGTTGTGATTGTGGCTCACATCTTCCCTTGGTTTTACGTCCAAGAACGGCTTAAACGCCCTCTATGGGTCGGGGATAGGCTTCCCATCCAGTTTTCTTAAAAACTGGCAAACAGGGTCTTTTTTAGTCAGATTCCCAAGACTAAGTCGATCATGTTCTTTATGAAATAGTGGCCATAAATCATGAATTGCACGATGCACATCTCCACTAGGATGCGTCTCAAGAGTCAATAGAAGATTATCTAAAGACTCCTTACTCAGGCCATCCTTAATGAATTGTATTTTATCTTCACGATTTATAGATACCATTCCTAAAGAACGACATTGTGTATTACAAGTCCATCTAGCACATCGATGACAGACATCCAGTCGTTTTGCACGACGCTTCTTTGCAAAAGTGCTTTTACCTGTTCCAGGCATGTGTGAAATGAAGAAGTTAGAGGACTCACCTGATAATCGGACCTTTGCTTCAATCAACCAGCGAATATCTTCAGGAATTCCATGATTCATTAACAATCTCAATCTTGCACATCTAGCACAGTAAATTTTTGTAATCGCATTCTGAGGCAGAGCGGGAAAATACTTTTTTAATTTTTCAAGATTAGTGTCCATTTTCAAATGAGAATTGGAAGAGAGATTCAAAGAATTGCATAGATATATACACAGATATCAGTAATTGTGGGAAACTGAAAGAACCGACTTAAGTCACGGAGTACCGTTATCCGCCATTTGACCGGGGCGAGAGAAACTAGCAAAAATCACTCAAAAAGAAACACAAAAACAATGTGAGAAAAAAAAAATCAACCTTTATCTACAAGATCATTCCACCCAGTTGATTCATTTTTACTAGGAAAATTATCAAAGTAAGTTTTCAAACGATGTCCATTTTCCTTAAAATCATTGTCATTCATTGAATTCTCAATATCACAGGCCTCATAAGGATTGGTCCATCTTAATCTTAGCTCTTTAGGGAATGCATAGAGTTGAGAATCATAAAACAAAACTTTTTGACCAGTGTCAATTTTTTGACAATTTTCACAAGTTTTGCAGAATGCATGTGTGTCCTTGAACATGGTGGGCCAATAAAATCCATTTTGAAAGATTTTAGCAGTTGTCTTTTTTGACGAGAAATAACTGCCACATGCTTCAGAATGACAAAGTTTAATGACACTACTTACCTCATTGTCGGGAATGAATCTTTGAAATATTTGATCAGGACAATATTTGAATAAGGTAGGGTCATCACAATAAAAGCTCTTCACTTCGTTCAAAAACTTTTCTTTGTCTTGGGTACTCCAATCAGCTGGCAAATCTCCTAAAACAAGAAAATTGATATTTTTATTATACCAAGGCATTGGACTAAGAGAAAGTAAGGATTTGTTAGGAAAGTAATCATTGATTGGTGTGATGTTAGATGTCAAATCTGTTGTCACTGTTGACAAAAGATTCGCATCAACATTTTCGGTGCTTGTTTCATTCGTGATTTCTTCCTCAGAATAAACCATTTGCAAATCTTCAGTTTCATCCAATTCATTTTTACTTAAAGTAGATTCAAGTTGATCATAAACTAATTCATCAATATGATCTACTTCTTGTAAATCATTATCATCTCCAGGTTGCTTGCAAATGTTGAAAATATTCATCTCCAATGTCATGTTTCCAAATGATAGCTTCATCAATCCATTCCTACAATTAATCAAGGCGTTAGAGGTTGCAAGAAATGGACGTCCTAAAATAACAGGAAATGAATTACATGCTTCAACAGGTTCTGTGTCCAAGACAATAAAATCCACAGGATAAATGAATTTATCGACTTGTACTAACACATCTTCAATTATTCCTCTAGGCACTTTTATAGATCTATCGGCAAGTAAAAGAGTTATAGAAGTTGGTTTTAACTCACCTAGATTGAGACTCTGAAAAACTGAATATGGAAGTAAATTCACACTAGCACCAAGATCAAGTAAGGCTCTTTCAATTTTATGCTCTCCAATAAAGCAAGAAATTGTAGGACAACCAGGGTCTTTATATTTCAAAGCATTATTGTTCTGAAGAATAGCACTTACTTGTTCGGCTAGAAAGGCTTTCTTTTTCACATTCAGTTTCCTCTTCACAGTGCATAGATCTTTCAAAAATTTAGCATAGGAAGGAACCTGTTTAATTGCATCCAGCAAAGGTATATTGATCCTTACCTGTTTGAAAATTTCATAAATTTCAGAATTGTGATTGACTTTCCTTTGTTTGGTCATGGCTTGAGGAAATGGAAGTGCTGGCGGTGAATCAGTCGTTTCTTTGCAATTTTCAGATTCATCCCCTTCCTTACCCTTAGAGATTGACTCATCATCTTTCTCATAAGGTTCAAGAGAGGGTTTTTCAATAACCTTACCACTGCGCAGAGTAGTGACTGATTTGACTTGATCCATGTGTTGGCTTCCGGAACTACTTGTATTTGCATTGTATTGCCCTTTGGGATTTTGTTGTGTTTGAGATGGAAACTTACCTTTCTCTTGGAAACTAAGAGCAGATGTTAATTTAGCAAGAGTATCTTTAAAATCTGTCATGTTTTGAACAAGTTGAGTATTAATTGTCTCTTGCTTTTCAATGAATGCATGCAATGTTTCCTCAAGATTTCTTCTAGAAGGTGGAGCATAAGGAGGTGCATATCCATGAGAATTTTGGAAATTGTGGTGTGCTTGAAACGGTGGTTTTGAAGTTTGTGCATTGTTGTTCTTACTCTTCCAACTGAAATTTGGGTGATTCCTCCAACCAGGGTTGTATGTTTGGGAGTATGGGTTGTGGTTGGCCCTTTGAAAACTGTTTAAAGCATGGGCTTGTTCATGGAGACATTCCTTAAAAGAAGGCAAGGTTGGACAATCGTTGGTTGAGTGTTCATTTGTTTCACAGATTTGACACACAATGTTTTCAACAGATTTTAATTGACCACTCTTTTTCAATTCCAGTGCCTCGACTTTTCTAGCTAAAGATGCAAACTTGGCTTGAAGGTCATGATCTTCCCTAAGGTTGTGCATACCTCCACTAGATGTATGAGGTTGAGTTTTACTCGGTGCCTCATATGTACCCGCAGTGTCCCAATTTTGAGCATTTTCAGCTAACAAGTCTAAGTACTTCATTGCTTCATCAGGGTCTTTATCTTCAAAAGTTCCATTGCACATCAATTCAACCATTTGCCTATCTTTAGTTGTTAACCCTTCATAGAAATGTGAAACCAATCTCCATGTTTCAAAACCATGATGAGGGCAAGTACTAAGCAAGTCTCGATACCTATCCCAACATTTGTAAAATGTTTCACCTGGTTTTTAAGTGAAAGTGGTGATTTGTCTCTTGAAAGAGTTTGTTCTATGAGATGGGAAAAACTTCTTTAAAAACTGTTGTTGCATTTCATCCCAAGCACGAATGGATCCTGGTCTCAAATTTTGTAGCCATGTTTTAGCTTTATCTTTTAATGAAAAAGGAAAAAGCTTTAATCTGATGGTGTTCATGCTACAATTTAAATTATTATATGTGTTGCACACCTCCTCAAATTCCCTTAAATGCAAGTATGGATTTTCCAATTCCAAACCATGAAAAGAAGGTAAAAGTTGAATAATGCCTGGTTTAAAATTAAAATGAGATGCATCAGGAGGAAAAACTATGCATGATGGTGCACTTGTTCTTGTAGGATTCATGTGGTCTCTAAGTGTTCTAGCACGGTTATTCTCATTATTTTCATTATGAAGTGATTGATTATCTTCTTCAGCCATATTTTCTGAAAATGATGAGGATACCCTACAAAGTCTACCACTTGATGTACGTGACCACACTCTCATGCACGTGTAGGAATAAAAAAAAAGGAAGAAGAAAATAAAAGAAGAAGAAACAAGAGAAAAGAAACAAAGTTATATACAAAAAAAGTGAAAAGAGAAAATAAAATAAATATTATAATGTATACAAGAACTTACCTCCCCGGCAACGGCGCCAAAAACTTGACACGACGAAAAGATTGATGTCTTCTCCCAAGTGCAGGAGTGTCGAAGTAATAAATAACCCGGCAAGACCGGGGTCGAACCACAGGGAGGTTAATTGTACAAATTATAAACAACAATTATAAACAACAATAATAGTAATAACGATAACAATAATAATAATACAACAACAATAAAAATAATACAACAACAATAATAACAATAATAATAATAATAATACTAGTAGTAGTAGTAGTAGTAGTAGTAGTAGTAGTAATAATAATAATAATAATAATAATAATAATAATAATAAAGAAAGAGAAGAAGAAGAAGATGATGATGATGATGAGAACTTTGAGATGAAATATTAATGTAACAATTAAACAATGATAATAACAAATGTCAAGGTTAGAGGTTCCACTAATGGTATATCAAACAAGTATAGTATAAACTCTTATTATTGAATTGGAAACCAGACACAAAGGAGGTTCCAATCAGATTATATATTATTAACATGATTACATTAATCATCTTATTCAATTAATGCTAATACTTGTAAATCTCGTCAAGCATTCATGATTATAACTTATGTTAACAACAAATCAAGTTCCTTTCATAGCTCAGGTGTCGGTTATACCATACATTATGGGCTATGAAAGTGCCAAGCATTTGTTGTACCAAGTGTTATACAACATAAATCAAGATTAATCATTTAACAAGCAAAGTATTAAAGAGTGAACAAGATAACAAATATAAAACATTTTAGCATTAAACATTAAAGTCCATATTAAGTTTACACTATACTTATTCTTACACCATTAGTGTAACCTTTTCACCTTGACATAATTAACTTAGCTAGACATAATGAAAGAAAGGAAAACAAATAAACAAAATAAGAACATAAAAGTTAACTAAGTAAAGGAAAGGAAATGAAAGGCATAAACTTGATATTAATGAAAGTAAAGCATAAACATTACAAAAAATACAAAGAGAGAAAGGAAGAGCATGATCTTGATCTGAACACCAAGATGCCTAAATGCATGGCAAATGCCTCCTTTTATAGGCCAAAATTGGGAACTATTGATTTGATGACTAATTGATAAGTGGGTGGCCAACTTTTGACTTGGTGACAATCCTTATCTTCTCTTGTCTGCCCAAAACGTCATTGATAACGTCAAAACTGGAGCCAGGTGCAAACATGAAAGTTGTAGGCAATTGTCTCAGCTTTCTTGTGTAAAACATTCAGCTCATTTGGACTTCTAGAACTCCAGATATGGCCAAAATACCAAACAGTGCTCGGGCTGGAAGACAGATTCGGGCTTCTCTGTTGTTGCTACAATTTGGACTTGCTAATGGTCTTTTTAGATCTTGGGCTCCATATGAAAGTTGTAGGCCTATGTCTTACCTTTCCATCCATATAAATTGGACCTAAATCTGAGATCTGTAGCTCGAGATATGGCCCAATTACCGAACAGTATTCCAGTTTGGATTGCACCGACATCTTTTCTCTAAGTTTGACCATCTCTTTATCCATGCAATTTAAGTTCTTCAAGTCATCAATCAATCCTTTCATTTATGTGATAGACCTGCATTAAAAATAGACATTTACCACAAATTATAGGTATCTTATATTATTAGATACATTATTATAAAACATATTTTAGTTAAGGAGTTATTGATACTTCAAGTGCAAAATGATGATATAAAACCATGATAAAAATGCACTTTTAAGTACTAATCACACCCCCCAACCAGCTTATTACTAGTCCCTAGTAATCAAAGCGTTACAACAATTTGCAAATTTCACAAAGTAAGGTATTCATCATTTAACTTCCATTAATCTATCCAGATAAACAAACTCTCATTAAATTTATATATCTGCTCAATACCACTTAACAAGATATTAATAAACCTTTCTTTTGTGCTCAATGTATCAACACATAATTATGGGGCTTTTCTTGGAAGAAAACAAAATTTTTGTTCTAATGTTTAAGGTTAACTTCCTTGAGTTGGGATTACTATTTTTCTCTTTTTTTTTTTAACTCTATATACATATAATTTAAAAACATCATGCATCTTTAACCCATGTAACGAGCTTTCAGCTAATGACTCCCAGACCAGTTGGTCTTAGGGCATTAGGTGTTAAGACACCCCTACGAGCTTAATAACTCAGGTCGCAGATACTGATATGTAGATAGTGCAATGTTTGATTCCCTTAAGCTTTTCTCCTCAACCCATGTAACAAGCGTTAGGCCAATAGCTCCCAAGTCAGTTGACTTTAGGGTATTAGGTGTTAAAACACCCCTTCGGGCTTAATTGCTTAGGTTAGGGAGGCTACGAAACCAAACTTATCTACATTTTTATTATCATCATTTTTTTTCTTTTTTTTTCTTTTTTTTTAATGTTTTTCTTTTTTTTTTAATTATATACAATCCCTTTCCCTTAGTTGTTACCTTTAACAAAAGAACATAAATAATGTAATAATCTAATATGCAACCCACAATCATATGTTAAAGTGTGTGTGTGTAAATTAAGGTTTAAGAATACATGTTAAATAAGTATATGAGCAGAATTAAGTGGTAACAATACGAGAGTTTGTAAACCTGAATATTTCAGGAAGTATTATAATAGACCTTGTTAAAAATGGTTACTAAGATGCGTCTCAAGAGTCACTTTAACAAAAGAACTCCTTTACTCTGCCATCCTAGTAACAACAATTATGCACATGCTTTATGAAATGAAAAACAATTTTTTTTTTTATCAACTACTACCCTCTCCCCCCAACCAAAATGAGACATTGTCCTCAATGTTCTAAGGTAGAAAGATAGAGTATAGAAGATATCACCTGAAATAACGAACACTGACAAAACCTGAAACACACTGAAACAAAAATAAGAAATAACAAAACACAATAATAAAACCAAAATACACAAAAATTCACAAATAAAGGCTCAAATCCAATCTAAGCTTTTTACGGCTTTCCTTAGATGACCAATTTATGCGACTCATGGAAGGATCAATCACAAGAATGAAAGATTGTAGTTGGTCAATCAATTGTTCAGCAGTAGAAGCAGAGATTATGATTTGTCGTGCAGAAGATGTTAGAAATTCCTGTTCCACAGCATGATCAAGAAAAGACAACAACTTATCATAATAACCATTAACATTTAACAAACCTATGGGTTTATGGTGAATGTGCAATTGAGCCCAAGAGGAAATATGAAAGATCTCTTCCAATGTGCCTAGACCACCTGGTAAAGCAATGAAAGCATCAGCATGGTTAAACATTGCATTCATTCGAGCCGACATTGTGGAGACCTGAAGTTCCTCGCCAATTGTTTTTCCAATGATGTCCCCTTGTGCCAAAGCTTCAGGGACGATTCCTAAAACTTGACTACCTCCTAAAAATACAACTATTGACACACCTCCCATTAACCCAAGACTGCCTCCCCCATACACTAAATGAATCTTTCTCTCAGCTAGCACCTGACCAAGATGATTTGCTGATTCTAAAAACTCCTTTTCTTTCCCAGGACTAGATCCACTGAAAACACAAATATTTCTTATTTGATGACTTGAGGAACTTGCCATTTCTACAAACTTCTGTATTTGTTGAATGTATGGGTTGAGTAGAAATGAAAGGAAGGAAGAGAGGGTTTTATAGATGAGAAATTAGAAAGGCAATCATAACACCTATATATAGGCCAGCTGGAGTCTCACACTCTCTCTCTCTCTTTTTATTTATTTATTTATTTACTTTTAAAAAAGCATGTGTATGTACAGGTAGTTGTGATTGTGGCTCACATCTTCCCTTGGTTTTACGTCCAAGAACGGCTTAAACGCCCTCTATGGGTCGGGGATAGGCTTCCCATCCAGTTTTCTTAAAAACTGGCAAACAGGGTCTTTTTTAGTCAGATTCCCAAGACTAAGTCGATCATGTTCTTTATGAAATAGTGGCCATAAATCATGAATTGCACGATGCACATCTCCACTAGGATGCGTCTCAAGAGTCAATAGAAGATTATCTAAAGACTCCTTACTCAGGCCATCCTTAATGAATTGTATTTTATCTTCACGATTTATAGATACCATTCCTAAAGAACGACATTGTGTATTACAAGTCCATCTAGCACATCGATGACAGACATCCAGTCGTTTTGCACGACGCTTCTTTGCAAAAGTGCTTTTACCTGTTCCAGGCATGTGTGAAATGAAGAAGTTAGAGGACTCACCTGATAATCGGACCTTTGCTTCAATCAACCAGCGAATATCTTCAGGAATTCCATGATTCATTAACAATCTCAATCTTGCACATCTAGCACAGTAAATTTTTGTAATCGCATTCTGAGGCAGAGCGGGAAAATACTTTTTTAATTTTTCAAGATTAGTGTCCATTTTCAAATGAGAATTGGAAGAGAGATTCAAAGAATTGCATAGATATATACACAGATATCAGTAATTGTGGGAAACTGAAAGAACCGACTTAAGTCACGGAGTACCGTTATCCGCCATTTGACCGGGGCGAGAGAAACTAGCAAAAATCACTCAAAAAGAAACACAAAAACAATGTGAGAAAAAAAAAATCAACCTTTATCTACAAGATCATTCCACCCAGTTGATTCATTTTTACTAGGAAAATTATCAAAGTAAGTTTTCAAACGATGTCCATTTTCCTTAAAATCATTGTCATTCATTGAATTCTCAATATCACAGGCCTCATAAGGATTGGTCCATCTTAATCTTAGCTCTTTAGGGAATGCATAGAGTTGAGAATCATAAAACAAAACTTTTTGACCAGTGTCAATTTTTTGACAATTTTCACAAGTTTTGCAGAATGCATGTGTGTCCTTGAACATGGTGGGCCAATAAAATCCATTTTGAAAGATTTTAGCAGTTGTCTTTTTTGACGAGAAATAACTGCCACATGCTTCAGAATGACAAAGTTTAATGACACTACTTACCTCATTGTCGGGAATGAATCTTTGAAATATTTGATCAGGACAATATTTGAATAAGGTAGGGTCATCACAATAAAAGCTCTTCACTTCGTTCAAAAACTTTTCTTTGTCTTGGGTACTCCAATCAGCTGGCAAATCTCCTAAAACAAGAAAATTGATATTTTTATTATACCAAGGCATTGGACTAAGAGAAAGTAAGGATTTGTTAGGAAAGTAATCATTGATTGGTGTGATGTTAGATGTCAAATCTGTTGTCACTGTTGACAAAAGATTCGCATCAACATTTTCGGTGCTTGTTTCATTCGTGATTTCTTCCTCAGAATAAACCATTTGCAAATCTTCAGTTTCATCCAATTCATTTTTACTTAAAGTAGATTCAAGTTGATCATAAACTAATTCATCAATATGATCTACTTCTTGTAAATCATTATCATCTCCAGGTTGCTTGCAAATGTTGAAAATATTCATCTCCAATGTCATGTTTCCAAATGATAGCTTCATCAATCCATTCCTACAATTAATCAAGGCGTTAGAGGTTGCAAGAAATGGACGTCCTAAAATAACAGGAAATGAATTACATGCTTCAACAGGTTCTGTGTCCAAGACAATAAAATCCACAGGATAAATGAATTTATCGACTTGTACTAACACATCTTCAATTATTCCTCTAGGCACTTTTATAGATCTATCGGCAAGTAAAAGAGTTATAGAAGTTGGTTTTAACTCACCTAGATTGAGACTCTGAAAAACTGAATATGGAAGTAAATTCACACTAGCACCAAGATCAAGTAAGGCTCTTTCAATTTTATGCTCTCCAATAAAGCAAGAAATTGTAGGACAACCAGGGTCTTTATATTTCAAAGCATTATTGTTCTGAAGAATAGCACTTACTTGTTCGGCTAGAAAGGCTTTCTTTTTCACATTCAGTTTCCTCTTCACAGTGCATAGATCTTTCAAAAATTTAGCATAGGAAGGAACCTGTTTAATTGCATCCAGCAAAGGTATATTGATCCTTACCTGTTTGAAAATTTCATAAATTTCAGAATTGTGATTGACTTTCCTTTGTTTGGTCATGGCTTGAGGAAATGGAAGTGCTGGCGGTGAATCAGTCGTTTCTTTGCAATTTTCAGATTCATCCCCTTCCTTACCCTTAGAGATTGACTCATCATCTTTCTCATAAGGTTCAAGAGAGGGTTTTTCAATAACCTTACCACTGCGCAGAGTAGTGACTGATTTGACTTGATCCATGTGTTGGCTTCCGGAACTACTTGTATTTGCATTGTATTGCCCTTTGGGATTTTGTTGTGTTTGAGATGGAAACTTACCTTTCTCTTGGAAACTAAGAGCAGATGTTAATTTAGCAAGAGTATCTTTAAAATCTGTCATGTTTTGAACAAGTTGAGTATTAATTGTCTCTTGCTTTTCAATGAATGCATGCAATGTTTCCTCAAGATTTCTTCTAGAAGGTGGAGCATAAGGAGGTGCATATCCATGAGAATTTTGGAAATTGTGGTGTGCTTGAAACGGTGGTTTTGAAGTTTGTGCATTGTTGTTCTTACTCTTCCAACTGAAATTTGGGTGATTCCTCCAACCAGGGTTGTATGTTTGGGAGTATGGGTTGTGGTTGGCCCTTTGAAAACTGTTTAAAGCATGGGCTTGTTCATGGAGACATTCCTTAAAAGAAGGCAAGGTTGGACAATCGTTGGTTGAGTGTTCATTTGTTTCACAGATTTGACACACAATGTTTTCAACAGATTTTAATTGACCACTCTTTTTCAATTCCAGTGCCTCGACTTTTCTAGCTAAAGATGCAAACTTGGCTTGAAGGTCATGATCTTCCCTAAGGTTGTGCATACCTCCACTAGATGTATGAGGTTGAGTTTTACTCGGTGCCTCATATGTACCCGCAGTGTCCCAATTTTGAGCATTTTCAGCTAACAAGTCTAAGTACTTCATTGCTTCATCAGGGTCTTTATCTTCAAAAGTTCCATTGCACATCAATTCAACCATTTGCCTATCTTTAGTTGTTAACCCTTCATAGAAATGTGAAACCAATCTCCATGTTTCAAAACCATGATGAGGGCAAGTACTAAGCAAGTCTCGATACCTATCCCAACATTTGTAAAATGTTTCACCTGGTTTTTAAGTGAAAGTGGTGATTTGTCTCTTGAAAGAGTTTGTTCTATGAGATGGGAAAAACTTCTTTAAAAACTGTTGTTGCATTTCATCCCAAGCACGAATGGATCCTGGTCTCAAATTTTGTAGCCATGTTTTAGCTTTATCTTTTAATGAAAAAGGAAAAAGCTTTAATCTGATGGTGTTCATGCTACAATTTAAATTATTATATGTGTTGCACACCTCCTCAAATTCCCTTAAATGCAAGTATGGATTTTCCAATTCCAAACCATGAAAAGAAGGTAAAAGTTGAATAATGCCTGGTTTAAAATTAAAATGAGATGCATCAGGAGGAAAAACTATGCATGATGGTGCACTTGTTCTTGTAGGATTCATGTGGTCTCTAAGTGTTCTAGCACGGTTATTCTCATTATTTTCATTATGAAGTGATTGATTATCTTCTTCAGCCATATTTTCTGAAAATGATGAGGATACCCTACAAAGTCTACCACTTGATGTACGTGACCACACTCTCATGCACGTGTAGGAATAAAAAAAAAGGAAGAAGAAAATAAAAGAAGAAGAAACAAGAGAAAAGAAACAAAGTTATATACAAAAAAAGTGAAAAGAGAAAATAAAATAAATATTATAATGTATACAAGAACTTACCTCCCCGGCAACGGCGCCAAAAACTTGACACGACGAAAAGATTGATGTCTTCTCCCAAGTGCAGGAGTGTCGAAGTAATAAATAACCCGGCAAGACCGGGGTCGAACCACAGGGAGGTTAATTGTACAAATTATAAACAACAATTATAAACAACAATAATAGTAATAACGATAACAATAATAATAATACAACAACAATAAAAATAATACAACAACAATAATAACAATAATAATAATAATAATACTAGTAGTAGTAGTAGTAGTAGTAGTAGTAGTAGTAATAATAATAATAATAATAATAATAATAATAATAAAGAAAGAGAAGAAGAAGAAGATGATGATGATGATGAGAACTTTGAGATGAAATATTAATGTAACAATTAAACAATGATAATAACAAATGTCAAGGTTAGAGGTTCCACTAATGGTATATCAAACAAGTATAGTATAAACTCTTATTATTGAATTGGAAACCAGACACAAAGGAGGTTCCAATCAGATTATATATTATTAACATGATTACATTAATCATCTTATTCAATTAATGCTAATACTTGTAAATCTCGTCAAGCATTCATGATTATAACTTATGTTAACAACAAATCAAGTTCCTTTCATAGCTCAGGTGTCGGTTATACCATACATTATGGGCTATGAAAGTGCCAAGCATTTGTTGTACCAAGTGTTATACAACATAAATCAAGATTAATCATTTAACAAGCAAAGTATTAAAGAGTGAACAAGATAACAAATATAAAACATGTTAGCATTAAACATTAAAGTCCATATTAAGTTTACACTATACTTATTCTTACACCATTAGTGTAACCTTTTCACCTTGACATAATTAACTTAGCTAGACATAATGAAAGAAAGGAAAACAAATAAACAAAATAAGAACATAAAAGTTAACTAAGTAAAGGAAAGGAAATGAAAGGCATAAACTTGATATTAATGAAAGTAAAGCATAAACATTACAAAAAATACAAAGAGAGAAAGGAAGAGCATGATCTTGATCTGAACACCAAGATGCCTAAATGCATGGCAAATGCCTCCTTTTATAGGCCAAAATTGGGAACTATTGATTTGATGACTAATTGATAAGTGGGTGGCCAACTTTTGACTTGGTGACAATCCTTATCTTCTCTTGTCTGCCCAAAACGTCATTGATAACGTCAAAACTGGAGCCAGGTGCAAACATGAAAGTTGTAGGCAATTGTCTCAGCTTTCTTGTGTAAAACATTCAGCTCATTTGGACTTCTAGAACTCCAGATATGGCCAAAATACCAAACAGTGCTCGGGTTGGAAGACAGATTCGGGCTTCTTTGTTGTTGCTACAATTTGGACTTGCTAATGGCCTTTTTAGATCTTGGGCTCCATATGAAAGTTGTAGGCCTATGTCTTACCTTTCCATCCATATAAATTGGACCTAAATCTGAGATCTGTAGCTCGAGATATGGCCCAATTACCGAACAGTATTCCGTTTTGGATTGCACCGACATCTTTTCTCTAAGTTTGACCATCTCTTTATCCATGCAATTTAAGTTCTTCAAGTCATCAATCAATCCTTTCATTTATGTGATAGACCTGCATTAAAAATAGACATTTACCACAAATTATAGGTATCTTATATTATTAGATACATTATTATAAAACATATTTTAGTTAAGGAGTTATTGATACTTCAAGTGCAAAATGATGATATAAAACCATGATAAAAATGCACTTTTAAGTACTAATCAGAAAGAAAGCAAGAGCACGATCTTGATCTTGATCTGAAAACCAAGATGCCTAAATGCATAACAAATGCCTTATTTTATAGGCAAAAAATGAAAACTATTGATTTTACATGTCATTTATTTGCAAAAGTGTTTTTACTTGTCCTAGATATGTATGAAATAAAAGAATTGAAAGACTCACCTGATAATCAGAATGAGCTAATGAATCTCTTCAAGAATTTCATGCTTCATTAACAACCTCAATTTTGCACACCTAGCTCAGTAAATTTTTGTAATCGTATTTTGAGGCAAAGTAGGAAAATATTTTTTTAATTTTTCAAGAGTAATGTTCATTTTTTAAGATGAGAAGTGGAAAAGAGATGCAAAGAAAAAAGAATAAATAAGGAATTGAACAAATATATACATAGATATTAATTATCATGGGAAACTGAAAGAACCGATTTAAAAGTCATGGAGTACCATTATCCATCATTTAACCGAGGTAAGAGAGACTAGCAAATCAAAAGTCACACACACAAAAGAAAACACAAAAACAATATGAGAAAAACAAAATAATCAACTTTTATCTACAAAATCATTTAAACTAATTGATTCATTTTCACTAGGAAAACAAACAATATTCATTTACCTTAAAAACATTGTCATTCTTTAGATTCTTAATATCAAAGACCCCATAAAGATACACCTCTTTCTCAATAAATAGATCGCTCTATCTTAATCTTAGCTTTCTAGTGAATAAATGGAGTCAAAAATTATAAAGCAAAACTTTTTTACCAGTATCAACTTTTTGATCATTTATACAAGTTTTATAGAATGCATGTGTCCTTGAATATGGTGGGCCAGTAAAATTTATTTTGTAAGATTTTCGCAGTTGTCTTCTTTGATAAGAAATGACCTCCACATGACTCAGAATGATAAAATTTAATGACACCACTTACCTCATTGTTATAAATGCATCTTTAAAATATTTAATCAGGATAATATTTGAATAAGTACGAGTCATCCTAATAAAAGTTTTGCACATCATTCAAAAACTTTCTTTTATCTTGATTAACCAAAGTGTAACCTTTTAACAAACAAAATATTTGTTGTACCAAGTATTATACAACATAAATCTAAATTAACCATTTAACAAGCAAAGTATTAAGAATGAACAAGATAACAAATACAAAACATGTTAGTATCAAACATTAAAGTTCATATTAATTTTAGACTATACTTATTCTTACACCATTAGTTTAACCTTTTCACCTTGACATATTAAACTTAGTTAAATATAATGAAAGAGAAAAACATAAATGAACAAGATAAGAACATAAATAAGATAAAAGTTAGCTAAGTAAAGGAAAGGAAATAAAAGGTATAAACAAGATATGAAAGCAAAACTTAAGCATTACAAAAATACAAAGAGACAAAGCACAAGCATGATCTTAATCTAGAAACCAAGATACCTAAATGCATGGAAAATGCCTTCTTTTATAGACCAAAATTGAGAACTATTAATTTGATGACTAATTGTTAAGAGGTGACCAACTCTTGACTTGGTGACAATCCTTATCTTCTTGTCTGAACAAAAAATCATTGATAACGTCAAAATTTGAGTCAACCTTACTCATGAAAGTTCTAGGAAATTGCCTCAATTTTTCAGGAAAAAAATTAAGGTTATTTGGACTTCTAAAACTCGAGATATGGGTTGAACACTGAACAGTATCTAGGCTGCAAGATAGATTCGGACATCTATGTTGTTGCTAATATTTAGACTTCTAAAGAGCAAAATTGAGTCTTACCTTCCCATGAAATTTTAAACCTATGTCTTAGCTTTACATCTATATAAAACACACCTAAATCCAAGAACTATAGCTTCGGATATGACCCAATTACCTAGCAGTATTCCAATTTGGACTGCACTTGCATCTCTTTTCTAAGTTTGGCCCTCTCTTTCTCTTTTTAATTTCAATACTTCAACTCGTAAATCAATCCTTTCATTTATATGATAGGCCTGTATTTAGGATGAACATTTACTATAAATGAAAGGTATCTTATGGTATTAGACTTGTTATTATAAAACATGTTTTAGTTAAGGAGTTATTGATATTTCAAATGCAAAATGATGATATAAAACTCTAATAAAAATATACTTTTAAGTACTAATCATCGGGCCGTGTTGGCCCAGTCCAAGTAAATACACCGTAAAATATAAACCTGGTATTAAAATACTCGGTTTTTATCAACTTAAAAAAATATTTTTATGCATACAGTCAAGTGTCCCATAACTAAAAAAAAATCATATTGTGTTTTTCATACACAAAACGATATTTTAGCATGCATTTTGGCTTTAATAACTAGTTTATTAAAGTCAAGAGAACATTGGCTAAAATTTTCAAAATAACAAAAAAAAATTATTTTATTTTAATATCAGGGATTATGAATTTATATGTAAAATATATTTATGATATTAAAATAAAAAATTTACAACATAAAACAATTATGTTCTTACCTAATAAGATAAGAATCTCCTTATAGAGGAGAACCTTTTTTAAACCGTAAGCGGACCAATAATTTAAAATCACAACAAGACCTTAGATTTTATCAAACAATAAAACAATACAGTTTACTTTAGGTACGATGTAGTTGGAATGCTAATACCTTTTATTTATGCAACCAGTTTTCGTACCCATCTCAAAAACTAGTTAGGATTCTAGTAACTAGAATATTAGGTAGCGACTTCTAATCTATATTTTACTAATAATAAGAAATAAAAATTTGTTATTTTTCCATATCTTGCTAGAATAAATTATACATTTATCTATATATAAAAATTTTCTAGGATGGACGATATGCGATACATGAAATGTTGATGAGCCTTCTTCATATATGGATGCCATTACTGGTGCTAAGTATAGTATGTTGTTTTCTTGCATAAAGAGATGGAATCACTACATAAGAGTCCAACTTGGTAGCTTGTTCCGCCTCTTAAAGGAAAGAAGATACGTGGCTGTAACTGGATCTATAGAAAAAGGATGGTATCCCTGTGATAGAAGATGCTACATACAAAACTTGGCTGGTTTTAGATGGATATAGACATGTGATCGGTGTTGACTTCAATTAGGTATTTCTGTTTTTCTATAGTTAGGCATAATTCTATTAAAATTCTATTATCTTTAGTTACGAGACTCGTCACATTCACACGTAGAGAATTAGAGAGAAATATCTACATGATGCAATAATTGAAGGGTTTTATGATTAATGGCAAGGAAGATCACACGTGCCTATTGAAAAAACCCTTGTATAAACTTCAAATTATTAGAATTGAAAGGGAGCACAAGACCGCTTAATTTCTATCCACTGAGTTATTTGTCTGGTTCAGAAGACAATTACATCCCACGAAAGTGACCGCCATTTGCGTTAAAGTTTTTGTCTTCGTGTAAGTTATGGTCATTTTGTCATACGTACTTTTGGAATTTAATTTTTTTATCTTATTATAATGATAGGGTTTTTCTTTTTTTACTTTATAACTTTAATCATCGACGCATACTGATTCAAGACCACTTGTCTTTAATCTCGAGAACATTTATCTTCCAGTTTGTAAATCTCTCACTTGAAAGAAAATGGGGAGAGAGCAGCAAAGTTTGTCTCTTAATACACCTTTATGTGAAGGAAACGGTGTCGGACTTTACGAAGAAAGAAACCAAGAAAGGGGTATCAGCAAGAAGGAGATTCTTGAAGAAGTGAAAAGGCAGCTATGGCTAGCAGGTCCTTTAATATCTGTGAGTCTGTTGCAATATTGTATACAAATGATTTCTGTGATGTTTGTGGGTCATCTTGGTGAGTTAAGCTTGTCTGGTGCTTCAATGGCCACTTCCTTTGCGAGTGTCACTGGTTTCAGCTTGCTGGTAAGTTTGCTTCTTTTTCTTTTTATTTCCCCCTTTTCTTTTTTTGTTTTATCAAAATGTTAACAAATTGTTTGTAAATAATACCAGGGACAATGACACTTCTACTAGAACTGTTTGATCAATTGATATAACAGTATGTGTAGGATGCTAACTGAAAAATGTGATGAGCAAGTGCTCGATGACTAACGTTTCTGTAAGATTTTAGTGAAAAATATAGTATCTTTAGCATTGATTGTGTTCTGAGTTAAAAGGATTCAAGCTATGCAATTTTTACGTAACCGTGCTACAGTTGTTTGTAGAAGCACCTTCACATTTTTGTAAGGAAGAATTAAAAGCCTATAAAGATGGATTTTGATGGCAGTAAAGAAGAACAGTGGTTTATAATGGTTTCATCCAACTACAATACTGTTAGGTTGCTCTATAACTTTGTAAGATTTTAGTTGGTAACATATGTAGGATGTTCAAGGTCACTTCTGCAGCTGTCTGCCTTGGCAAACAGATCCCTTGAAATTCTTAAGATGTTTGATCAGGCGCTTTCAGCGTAGATTCTCGTGATCATATTTTGCATAAGATGTTCCCCTCACTAAAAGATTGCAAGCAAAAGAACTGGATATTTCTGGCTACTAGCCAACCTAAATCAGTTTCCTTCAATTTTATTAGTGTGATTTCCCAGACTGCCTGCTAGGAGCTGATTCCCCCTTTCTGTCAAGTCTTCTGAGTATTTTATTTTATATATTTTTCTTTTTTGTCTTGTCCTTGTCTTGTGGTCTGATCAACTGGTGAGTTATGTCAGACAGTCCAAAGGGCATGGCTTGCCTTGGATCATTATCGCCGCCTGAGTTGAAAAAAAAGTCATTTGGCATCCTAATTTTTAACTAATATATATTTTCTGTCAGTCGTTCCATATAAGACATGTGATAATAATATTTTTATTATTACAATGGCTATCTGCGTGTGACAATTTGTCCCTTTCCTTATTAAAAATTAAGCTATAAGGAATAAAATGTTAATTTGATGTTATGCAAGGAATCGAGGTGTAACGTGCTAAAGAGCCCCTCCCCCCCCCCCCCCCCCCCCTGCCAAGTTAAACAAAACATAAAAAAAAACTCTGTAGGCCCATTTTTTGTTTTTATATGCTTCACATGTAGTGTATAGGTACTGTTTTCTTTTGGTTTTGTGTTTTTTTTTTTAATGATTAGGCTAGCTGTAGCTAGGGTTTGATGAGATGAATAATCCAACTAGGCCACAAACAATTAGTTTTTTAATAATGTAATGATGAATAACCCACAAAGGCCATAAAGCAAAAATCTGGTTTGCTATATATACTGTAGTCTTGATTGTGCTGAAATCACAGTTGTATCGTTATTTTCGCTCAAGAGCATGACCAAAACTTGTTTCATATCATTAATACAGCTCTTAAAACATGAAAGTGAAAGTGAGTGTTTTATAGAAGTAGTACATTGAGAGCTGATAATCTGGTTTGCGGGGTTGAGAACTTGCTGTTGATGTATTGTGGGAAATTGAAAACACGAATTTATATCTTGAAAAAGTGGTAATTACTAAATAGCAAGCCTCGCCTCTAAGTGCTTGAAGCCTTGAATGGCTTCTATCAGATTAGTTAGCTAGCTGTTGCATCAATTAAAGTCTGACAATTTAATTTTGTTGTTTAAAAGGATGGAGAGCTTCTTTCATAAACAGTTAAATTGTTCAATACTCTCAGACCTCAGTTAATGCAGATCCTTTAGCATCTAACGGGAGCAGATTGAAATGCTTTTGAATGCTTCATTGCCTCTCCACTATACTTTGTCTGACTAATTGATTCGTAAAATAATATCTTCATGCTTTGTTCTTTATCCGGAGTGTCTGATTCAGGATTCTTTTACGAAGTTCTTACCTCTGACCATACATAAATTCTTTACTGTCTTGATTTGCTTTTTAAATAGTTGGGAATGGCAAGTGCGCTTGATACATTTTGCGGGCAGTCATATGGAGCAAGGCAATTTCATATGCTCAGCATTCACATGCAGAGAGCCATGGTTGTTCTCTTACTTGTTAGCATACCCCTTGCAATAGTCTGGGCAAACACAAGACCTATCCTAATTGCCTGTGGCCAACAAAAAGATATAGCAGAGGAAGCTGGACTGTATGCTCGTTTCATGATCCCAAGCCTTTTTGCATATGGTCTTCTTCAATGCCTGGTCAAATTCTTACAGACTCAGAACATAGTATTTCCGATGATGCTATGCGCAGGAATCACGACTTTACTTCACATCCTTGTGTGTTGGGTTCTGGTTTTCAAATCTGGCCTTGGATATATAGGAGCTGCATTGGCTAGTTCATTCTCTTATTGGATCAATGTATTACTTTTGGTACTTTATGTCAAGTTCTCTTCTTCATGTTCAAAAACTTGGACAGGCTTTTCAAAGGAGGCCTTCCACGATATTGTTAATTTTATGAGGCTTGCAATTCCTTCAGCTGTTATGGTTTGGTAAATTTTCTTCCTAAACATATTTCATTTTGCATTCAATAGAAACAATCACATATCTAACCCTAATCACTAGATTATGATATTTTTTGTTGACTTTAAACACAGCTTGGAAATGTGGTCTTTTGAATCGATGGTTCTTTTGTCTGGTCTGCTCCCTAATCCAGAATTGGAGACTTCAGTTCTTTCTATTAGGTTTGTTTTGAGCCTTCAATGACCATTTTTCTGAAAACCTGTAAATCCTTGGAGGGTATCATAGATGATTTGCAATTTTGTTATTTTAATG
The DNA here is from genome assembly GCA_026413675.1 of Populus pruinosa. Classification (NCBI taxonomy): domain Eukaryota; kingdom Viridiplantae; phylum Streptophyta; class Magnoliopsida; order Malpighiales; family Salicaceae; genus Populus; species Populus pruinosa. The sequence continues at coordinate 8,600,788 of JANKMR010000020.1, forward strand.
AATCTGTGTTCTCAGCCTTAATACAGCTGCAACTGTTTGGATGATCCCTTACGGACTAAGTGGTGCTGCCAGGCAAGTTATGCTGAACTGGAAATAGTTATATGACAAGTTTCATCATCCTGATCCCTGCCTTGTTGCACTGTTTAGATAAGTCTTAGAACGATTTGATTGTCTTCTTTGTAGCACTCGAGTCTCAAATGAGTTAGGAGCACAGCATCCATACCTTGCACGATTAGCAGTTTGCGTTGTCATCGCAATTGCTGTTACTGAAGGCATTTTGGTGGGTGTAGTCTTGATATTGATTCGCAATGTTTGGGGCTACGCCTATAGCAATGACATAGAAGTTGTTGACTATGTAGCAGTCATGTTGCCTGTTGTTGCGACATCCAACTTCTTAGATGGACTCCAATGTGTTCTTTCAGGTTCTGCACCTTGTCACAATTTACTAGCAATAAGAGATTTTTTAGAACTTATGCTTAGGATCACGCGGATAATTTGCAATAAACTCTGTTTATGAACATTTAGGCATTGCCAGAGGATGTGGTTGGCAGAAGATTGGTGCATACATCAATCTTGGATCATATTATTTGGTGGGAATCCCCATTGCCATTTTATTAGCTTTTGTCTTTCATGTTGGAGGAAAGGTATGGATTCTTTTTTCTTTCTCTTAGATTTTTTTACTAGGGCCTTTGGCTGTTATTCATCATGTTCGCTGAATTGAAAGCAACTTACTTTCATTATATTTTTTTTCTCTGCTAAAAATATTCACTAGGGCCTTTGGCTGGGGATAATATGCGCACTCACCGTGCAAGTTTTTTCTCTTGCCACTATCACTATTCGTACAAATTGGGAGCAAGAAGTAAGATAGCCTTCTTCTGTGTGCTTCTCTTGCATTTTCCTTTTCCTTTTCCTTTCGTCCCCCTAATTGTGAAGTGCTACCTCAATCTATACTCATATCTTGTTCATTTTTCCAAATTTGCTCGTTTGATTTAGGCTAAGAAGGCTACTGAAAGAGTACATGATGAAGTAATTCCAGTGGATGCAATATCATGAAGCTGCTCGTTTCCTGCACCATAAAATTAAAAAATATTATTTTAATATATTTTCAAATAAAAATTATTTTAAAAACCAAGAACAAAGAAATACTCAAAATCAAATTTGGAAATGAAATGGCCCAGCTAACAAGTTAAAAAAGAAAAAGATTGACCCGACTAGCAAGCTAAAAACCAGCAGGTGATGGGTGGTGTGATGATATCAAGGCTGAACTATGGGCCAGCTGTTGAAATGGATATGGAGTTGGTCTAACCAGGGACACTTTATCCTGAACCTGTTAGATACCAATTCAAATATATTGATTTTTTTTGGATAATTATAATGAATAGAATGTAAATATTCCTAAGTTTGATATGAAATTGATCCATATATATATCCCAACATTATCATAACACATAGTATTATATTTATTATACATGTCTCTCTCACACAAACACATATTATTATTTTTTATTTTATGTTGAATATTAAATAGTACTCAAGTAATAAATACATGAATAAATATTTGAAATCCAAGTAATAGAGTATAAATATCTATATTTTTTTAATCAATTACTTTCCCATATATATTTATTTTTATTATTATTTTATTAAATAAATGATTGATTTTAATAATTAAATTTATTAAACAAAATCAAGTTTATGATATGTTTTTATATCATGGACATACTCTTAGATATGACCGACCTATACGTGGATGATCACTTCTAAGAATCAAACCATGATGGATAGTTCATCAACTAGAGAGCCCTAGTCAATAGTCAATCGCATATTTACATAAGAGTTGTGAAATGCTTATGGTAGAATTCAAATTAAAGATGGCCTCTTCCACTTGTTAACTTCTTACCATTTAATTGTTGCTAGTTAAGTCACCAGCTCACTTGTTGTTCATGATTCACTTGTTGTTCATGATTTATATTAAGAGTTATATTTATCGCTCAACTTTTTAATTTAATCTTTACTTAGTGTTAATAAATTTTTTTATATTTGTTAATACATATAATTGTTAATTTATTTAATTAAATATATGCATTAATTTATTTAATTTATTTATTAACTCATCATTAATTTTAAAAAAAGATGTGTTTCGTTAAAAAATAATCAGTTATCTTTCAAGCACATAAGAATATAGACAGCAATTTCACCTAAACTCGATAAATACTAACCTAAATAGATAGGAAATGTTTTTACCCATTCAAGATCAAAACAAGTACAAGCAATACATGAAGTTAAAAATTGATAATATTGATAATGTCATGCCCAACCACCTAAACCATATTAATATAAAATATCTTTAGAGTTTGAAAAAATTGCAATTTTATCAAGCATGTACAAATTAAAAATTTAGGGTTTGTTTCACATTTCACTATGTTTGTTTCACATTTCACTATCTTTCTTTTTTAACCTTTTTTTTTTCTTGAATAATTTTTTTTTCTTGTTTATTTATTTACGTCAACTCTTTAACTCATTCTCTAATAACCTTTTTAAAGCTAAAGGATTGAAATCTTATTAGAGATCATGGATCCTTTCATTGTGTTATCTTTTATGTTCTTTGAGGATTATTTGGGCTGTTAGTTATAAAAATGATATTAAATGCCATTTAGAGAAGTTGTTAAAGAGAGATAAGAAATATGATTAGTTGTTGGCTAAATGTATTAAGGAGTTGAAGAAGAAATGGAGGAGTTTGATCTTTTAAAAGAAGTTGATGTACTTAGAATAGCTGATAGTTTGAATGTTGAAATAATGGTTGTAAGGAAATAATTTGTTAGAGATATTGTTATTTTGTTTTTCTTTAGAGTGTTTTATCTTATTCTGGGGTTAAGGTAGGTTATTTTATGTAATTGATTGGACTAGATTTAAATTGTGGTTTTGGATTTTATTAGATATGGTTTTGGATTTTCACATAAGAAGATTCTTTGTTTTTATTTGTCATTGAATTAGCAAAAGAAAATTTTGGTTTGGGATGCTCGACAAATACCCTATGGATACCTAAAACTTGATCAAGTCGAGTTTGATTTATACTTGATCAAGTTCAGGTCAAGTTTTGATAAAAATCTTAAGTTCAGATTTGATTATGGATATTGCAAAACTCGTATACATTTCTATTCTTAGATAAGGAGCCTTGTAAATAGGGACTAGGTTATGTCCCTAGACTATCCAAATTCAATTAATCATATCTTTAAAAATGTTAAATGTTTGTTCTTATAATATTCTTTCCACTTTTAGGATTATGTTATGAAATGAGATTTATAATTCTGAGATGCTTCTCATTTTACCTAGAAGAGTGTGATTAGAGTTCCGCAATACACTAACTCAAACTTAATAAATGTTTTAGATTATTAATGAGATATTTAGACCTTACATATGAAATCTTTGTACCACAAATAACTAAGGTTGTTCGTGACTATAGTGGGTTGGGCTTTAACCTATAATTGTATCAAACTCAACTTTTGATATTTTACAAAATATAAACCTAATCAATTTAATTTTTTTAAATTTGAGGAGGTTAAATATATCAGGTTATGCTAAATTTTTTTTATAGCTATTATATATGTATGCAAATTGAGCATATTAATTTTTTTATTCTTTAACAATCCTAAAAAAAGTATTGAGTAGTAACTATTGGAACTAGATAAGACCCCTAAAATGTATATATTAAAAACAACATAAAAACTATCATAATTTTCATAAACAAAATAAAACAGAAATCACAATCAAGTATTTATCCAATAATTAGGGTGTAATATGATATAAAAACAAACTAGTTGGAAGAGACTATAAAATATTTTTAGGTTTGTGATTTGACTAAGAAAATAAAATCTCAATTAGAATTCTTGAAATTTTCATTTGTTTTATCATGATTTCTTGGTTATCAAATAGAAAATATTGAAATTGTATATTAAACTTTTAAATGAAAAACTATAACTTATTTGAGTGTGAAGATAATACAATGAAGAAATTACAAAAGAGAAGTGAAATATTATTTATACTAAGAATTCAAGTTACTTATTGGGTTATATGAGTTGGATTGGGTTGAGTGAGTTTCAAAAATCTCAACTCTCCATTGACTCGTGATATTTATTTATTAGATGTTTTACCAATTATCATATATAATATTCATATTATCTAATTTTAATAAATTGAGTCAAATCAAATAATACAAATATTATATATAAAATGGTTGTTTTAATTTTTTTTATTAATTTATGAAACATTTTGTCACATTAATCAACTCTAGTCTATACTAAGAAGTTCAAGCACACCTTTGACATTTGACATTTTAGGGAAAATAATTTTTTTTCTCTTCTTGTTATCATTCTTTATCTCTTAGAAAATCATTTTTCTTTCTCTGAAAGCTAGCTCATTATAGTATTAAATATTTTTTATTTGTTATTAGGTATTGTTGTATGTTGTATAAATTCTTTTTGGAAAATAAATGTCATGAAAAATGATTTTTCATATATTATGAATTAGTTTTGATATTTGTATTTTCATAAAAAATAAGTTCAAAATATTCATGAGACTATATTTATGTGCATTGAAAATTCTTTTCTTTATTTTCTTTATATATATATATATATATATATATATGAAATATTATATGATGTAATATACCATAATCATATAATATAACAATTAACATGTTCTATATTATAGTGTATTTTTTAACATCATCAAGTATAAAATTATTTTCATGGTGCATTGGATATCTTGATAAGAACCAAAGGATAAGAACCTTTAAACCCACACTTTAAACCCACACGTAAACAAAAACAATTCATCTTTTAAATCCACATGTAAACAAAAACAATTCAAGAACATAATTGTATTATTACTGAAACTGCTAAATATAAAATTTTGACCTTTTGATTATAGCAATTCAAGAACTATAGATATAAAGATAAAATCCCAACTTGTTGATTATAATAAACCAAGAACTATAGGTATAAAGATAAAACTCTATAAAAACAAATAATCTTTAATAAATCCAAAAAAAATTCAATGAAGAATTAAAAAAATGAGCAATCTAATACATATGATAATAATTGTCAAAATCTAAATATAAGTTAAATATAAGTCTTCTAAAAAAAACTTTAAATATAAGTTAAATAAAATTTACTTATAACAGGTAAAAATATCTTAAACAATACTTGAAAATAGTAAAAAAGTTCTAAAAAAATTGAAAAAATTTACTAAGAAACTAATATAGTTTTCACATAGTATTTTATAGTCTTTATCGCAAGGTTTTCATGATATCTGATCACTATAAAATTTTAACCCTATATAAAGTAAGGTCTTTAGAATCATTTGAAAAAATTTAAACTTTATCCACCACTAAAATCAAAATTTATACTTGCTAGCATAAAATTATACATAAAAAATAATCTCAGAAAAAGTATCTTTTTGTCCAAACCATGAGTTACTAACCTGGTACCCTTAAAAGTTAAGAATTTTATGCAAAACAAAACTCCTAAGTAACCGCTTTTTGTCTTTTTAAAAAAATAAAACTTTTAATGATTTTAAGATTACTAAAATCTTTTCTTGTAAAAAAAAATTATGCATAAAGAATTCTTACATGGTAAAGATTGTTTGCTAACATATTTCAAGTATAATTTTAAATATATTGTTTTGTCTTTTCTAGATGAATTACTAACCATATTATATATAAATAAAAAAATTTAAGAAATCTAGCTTCTATCTTAGTTTAAATCACAATAAAATTTTATATATAACTTCATATATAAACCAAACAATATATGAATATTTAATTTGATAAATTTATAATTTTTTAACTCAAATATTCTGAATTAGTTCAATTAATTTTTATTATATTTTCTTAATTTTAAACTTTATAATAAGCTAAATTGGTATTTTCAATGCATCATTTTGGTGCCGCTCAATTCTACTAACATAATAGATTAATTTTTTATATCCTAACATAATAAAGTGTGTGTGTATAATCAACAGTTATATGTATGAATTTATTCTATTAATATAATATTAAATAGTACAATCATAAATGTGTTTTTCTCAATATAATTGCAAAGTAAAATTGAAGAAAAAGATTTTGAACCAATCGCTGCCATGTAAAATGATATAAATAGCTAAGATAGCATTTTTATAAAAGTGAAACCAACCGTGATAATTATTTATAATTTTTTAAAATCAGAGAAGGAATTAATTTTGTGAAACTCTATTGATCTCGTCCAATTCGATTTAATTGACATTAAATTAAACAAAACTATATATTTTTAATAAAAATAATTCATTGATGAACTAGCTCGATCGATCAAGCCCATAAAGCTGTATGGATGTAGACCCAAAAAACAAGGATCTTGTCTGAACTGATATGGGCTATACAGCACTTTATAGCTCCAAGAAGATCTATTAAGAAACAAATTTCTTAAGCTCAGTCCAGTTCGATAACATACCCACAGCTCCCTTCCTTTTCCTTCTCGTCTCCGCCCAGATCATCAGAAACTTTCAACGTAAAAACAAGCAAGCAAAGAGCGACGACTCTAATTACCGTTAGACCCATCTGCTGAATCCAGCTCAATCCTCTCTGCTTTTCTCAGTTTGTGGTGATTATCGATTCGGGGTCGCTCACCAAATCGGTCAACACAAACAAAATGGTGACTTTTAGATTGAAAACCCATCTTTTGAACATTTTGCTTTAATTCTGGTCTTAGAGAATTCCCATTTTGTTTTCTTCTTTATATGTTGTGGAATTTGTTTTCAGATACTGTATTTGTTATGTTAAAGGGATCAAAACCTATGATGGGGATATGGTGCTGAATTATTTAATATTCATCTTATAACATGTATGGGAGTTTAGATCTGATGGTAACATCTGATGGGATTTTTTCCTCCCTTTTCTGGTTTTAGCGTATGCGGGATCAAGGGTTTCTTTTCAATTTGCAGTCATGTTGTGAAACAATGATTGGTTATTGAGGATCTTCAATGGTTTGAGTAATTGGTTGTACTGGTTTATAATTGGCGGGAAATAAGGTTTTATCTGTAAACTCAGAATTTCGATGAACATGCTATGTAATTAGAGTATTAGAAATCTAATGGTTGTAGTTTTAGGGTGATGAATTGATTCGATAAAATTGCTTTAGTTGGATAAGCATGCGATGCGTAAGGTGCTTTGGATGAAGTGTGATCTGCTATGTGATTTTGGAATGGCAGGCGTAATATGCCTATTTTAATTACCATATAAAACTACTGGAACTTGTAGGCCACTTGGACAGGAAAATAGACCTATTTGACACTTGATGTGTCATTTCTGTACATTACAAGATCAGTGGTAATACTAATCACTGAAAATTACAACTGATTAGATACAATGTTAAAAAGTTCAACTCGTAATTAATTGTCAAAGAGCAAGATTATCATGCTTTGTTTCGGAACATATGTGTCATGGATGAAAACTTACTTAGATTGGAAGGAACTTTCAGTTGTCAATAGTTCTCTGAAGTGAAGGGGGCAGGAAGAACTGGTGGACAAAGTAGTAACTATTGCATTAGTTTTTATGCATGTAGAGCTTGAGATGAATATAAACCATTGAATGTCATGCAAATTTTCCAAATAAATGCTTTTATCTGCAGGATCTGGTGATCAATCAATTAATTTGTTTCAGCAATTGTGAATTGAATACAAAGCCTAAAGTTTCTATGTTAGTGGTGGTTTTAATGTTTATCTACCTGCATATTTCAGATTCAATTTGTACTTCTCATTAGTCGACAAGGAAAAGTGAGATTGACAAAATGGTATTCACCTTATACACAGAAGGAAAGAAGTAAGGTAGTGCCAATATTTCTTGTCTTTGAGATTGTTGTGTTGTAGATCATCACCTGTTTTTGATTTGCTATGTTGTTGATGAGTTTTTGACCCATGTAATACCTGTTTTACACTTTTCAATTATAACTTGAACATTATCTATTGATACTTCTCTAAAATTAATGTGCATTTTCTTACATCATTGATACTTATTTGTGTACTTTAACGTGCCTTGAGAAGGTAATCCGTGAGCTCAGTGGAGTAATTTTGACTCGAGGGCCCAAGCTTTGTAATTTTGTTGAATGGAGAGGACAGAAAGTTGTTTATAAAAGGTAAAGACAAAATATGATTGAGTGTTTTTCAGTGAATCTCCAGAATATGTTCATCATCCATCTTAGAGCTGATAATTTTTGTTGGTTCCAATGTGCATATCACGCAGATATGCTAGCCTTTACTTCTGCATGTGCACTGATCAGGACGACAATGAATTAGAGGTCCTCGAAATAATTCACCATTTTGTTGAGATTTTGGACCGATACTTTGGCAGTGTGAGTGAACATAGACTGTTATCACAAGGGCTCCAAGGTCCTTGGTGTGGTGTTCTAGTTTCCATTTAATTGTTTGCATTTATTGATAGTTCAGTAATTCTGATTTGCCTCCAGGTCTGCGAATTGGACTTGATCTTCAACTTCCACAAGGTATGCTTGCTTGTTTTCAGTTCAACTTATTCTTTGTTTTATAGCATTTGAAATTTAAATTTGGCCTACACCATGCTGTAAGTGATAGTTGATGCAAGAAGTGGTTTATTCCAAACACGCCCTTGCAAATAAGACATATTTTACCTGTCTCATTGCATGCATGGATATGAAAGTATCTTTGCTTATTTATTTATTTATTTGTTGCTTTAAACATTGAAGGCCTATTATATATTGGATGAGATTTTGATAGCTGGTGAGCTTCAAGAGTCCAGCAAGAAAACAGTTGCTAGGCTAATAGCTGCTCAGGTACTGCCCTTCCCGGCCTGTGTACAATGTCTTCATTTGTTGATTTGTCAGGATATCTGAGCGCTACCCTATTGGAACTGCAGGACTCATTGGTAGAGACTGCAAAAGAGCAGGCCAGTTCAATAAGCAATATCATTGCCCAGGCCACAAAGTAGAATACAAGATCGGTTAAGCTTTGAAGAATGTTGTTCCATTTGTATTGAGTTTTATTCCTGAGATCTGAAATGTATGTTATGCATGCTTTCTTGAGGATTGTGCGCTGAACTATATGTTAAATGTGGCTCATACGTTTCCTGATTGAGTTCTGAACCACTGAAGATCACTAACTAAAAAGTTCCGAGAGTGTTACAGGCTTACAGCCACAATTTGGTTTCAGTAGGAGAGAGAAAGTAATCAAATGGAAGCTGCCCCATTGTTAAAGGAAGATGGTGAGCAAAACTACATACGCTACGCCATTCTCTAACTGAACCTTGATGCTGTGTGTGCTCAGAAGCTTGAACTTGAGTTGGGTCCGATGATGCGTCTGTAAGAGTGACTGGTTAATGTGTTAACAGTGGTTCCTCAAGGCTGGTTGCAGTTATCGTGACAGTGGCAGTAGTGCTGCTGTCTACTTCTCTAGCAGGAATACGTTGTCATCCATCCATAGATTTCCTTATTGATAGCAAGTAGCAGGGAGTCTTGGACCAATCCAATCGAGAAATGAAACAAAGCAGCAAAGCATAATCTACCCAAGGTTTTCAAAACTGACTCGGTCATCAAACCATTAAAGATATAGGGTCAAGGGTTTGAGGTAGAGCCACAGTTACACATTTGATTTTATTTTTATTTATTTTTGTCAGAAATTTGAAACTAAGAAAATTAGGTATAGAAGTTGGTTTAAGGGATGATAACGTTTTGAAGTATTGTAGATTTGAGTCATTAGAGCATAGAATAAATATGTGATTATGTTATGATTTTGGTAGTGTGTGGTAATTATTTTTTAAAAGTGTTTTATGTTTGGAATTTTTTTAAAATAATATATTTTTTAATTTTTTAAAATTTATTTTTAATACCAATATATAAAAGCAATTTATAAACACTAAAAACTGAATACAGTGATGTTACATATAAGTCATGCTACATGAGAGCAAAATCTTTTCCAAAGCAATATTAATGTAATGATGTTTTTTTGTTTCTTTTACAAAATCCAATGATCTTGTTGATGGGAATAGTGAGGTTTTTATCACATAATTTATTGGTTATCATCAGAATAAACACGTTGTTATTATTATAATAAACATGTGATTATGTTATGATTATAGGAATGTTTGGTAATTATTTTTTAAATTGTTTTATATTCCGAAATATATTAAAATAGTATTTTTTTTATTTTTTAAAATTTATTTTAATATTAATATATAAAAACAATTAATAAACACAAAAAATTGACTACGATTGTTACATATAAGTCGTGCTATATGAGAGCAAATTCTTTTCCGAGGCAATACTAATGTAATGATTTTTTTTTTTCTACAAAATTCAATAAGCTTGTTGATGGTAATAGTAAGATTTTTTTTACATGATTCATTGGTTATTATCCAAATGATTGGGACAAATTGGTTTTTTCCACTTGATCTGGTGATCACTATCAAAATGAATGGGACAATTCGATTTTTTTATATTTCTTTTCAACACTATAAAATTAATTATAGATCCTTTTTTAAAAAAAAAAAACTAGTATCTGAGGGTTTATTCTCTTTCTTTTTTTTGAAGTATAGGAAAATGCCAAGTTTGCTCTTAAAATAAAATATTATTAAGCTGGCATGCAAGGGTTTTTTTTGCATTTTCAACTTGGTTTTTATGTTATAATTAAGTTGAAATGAATGATTTAATTTTTTAATAAACATAAAATATAATTAAAAATAAAAATGTTTAACACATGCAAAGCCAAGCCAACAAGAGACGCCCACCCTTCCAGCACCCTAATAATGCCTTCAAAGATGTCATTTGAACATCTAAATGGCCCCTCTATTACAAGGTAGTTTGTGTAGTCAATGAACCACTTCTCTATCATCCTCTATTTTCATGTCAACCCCCTACAATTTTTCAAACCAGCCACTTAATTTTCTTCCCTCCAAATCATTTCATATTATTTTAATTATTATTTATTTTATTTAAAATAATTTATAAAAAATAAATTTTCACTTTCATCCTCCTTAAATTTAAAAACTATTATATATAAATCTCATTATTGCTATTTTATTATTTTAAATTCTTATCTTAATTTTTTTTTAATTTCATCTCTCATTTAATTTTTATATCAAATTTAATTCTTTTCAAAATGATTTTCATTCAAAAATACATTAAATTATTTTTTTTATTTTAAAAAAATCATTTTTGACATTAAAAAAGTATTAATTTAAAGAGAATTTTAAAAAAAATCAATTTTTTTCTAAAATATTTTTAAATGCAAAAACATGCAGTCTGTACAACTTAGAAACAACAACAATGCATTAAAATAACATGCCAGTTATTACATTCAATAATGTTTCTTTTCCTACAAAATCCACAGGTCAACACACAGTTCCCCGGATCACGAAGCTAGAAATTCAAATAAACTGCAAATCACAGGCACCTAATTGTACAACAATGTCTAATGACAGCTTACCTGAAACGGGAAAGGAAGATACAGGCCCCGCACTCAATACAAAGATGAAATAACTTGTGACCATTGAACAATTATTGGGAAAAAAAATATACATGAAATTTCTTAGGTGCTTGTAAATCTTTTCTCATGCAGCTCACCGAGAGAAAACAAAGTGCACTCAACAACAATCACAATTTATATAGGAAATTAATTACCGTGTCCAACTTCTCTCAAGCATAGACTATAGTTAAAAAGTGTTCCGACCAGTGTAGATTATCTGAGAAGGTGAAAAAAATTCATATTTCTCTCTTTTTTGTTTGACAACTATTTATGACTTAAGGCCACAGCTTCAAACAAGTGGGGCAAAAAAGAAAAAGAAGCGATGATCAGCAGTACAGATGCTTCCTTTTAATCTCTGGGCAGAAAATAGCCAACTGAAGGGTCTGGCAAGCCATCATGAGAAAGGGGACACACCGCCATGTAATTACAACCAGCTTGAGACTCACAGCATGCCTCATAAATGCAGGACCAGAAATAATTTATCCTCTATAGAAATTTCCAAATCCAGTAAGATCGAGGTAAATATTCTTATTCGGGATGCTGGAATTCAAGATCCAGTTTCCTCTTTAGATGAGATCTGTCAGCACTGCGCATGGGGAAAAAACACGTTGTTACAGCACATCCTTTACATGAACAGATATGGCAAATTCTCGCATGTCTAACTTAATGAGGAAGATATGCTGAAGTCCAAATTTTGCTTCTAGTAATTACAAAAAGAACTTATAAATTGCATAAAACGCAGCAATTATCTGACATTCAACTAGTAAAAAAATCTGCAATATTTAAAACCCATAAATCGAAATTGAAAAATTTGCAATCTATCTGGAAACTCAGACGATTTGAAATGGATAACCACAAAATTAACAATATATATTCAATCAAATAACCAATGTTCAATATCGACAAGGCATTAGCTTTCAGACAATCCATGCCTTAATAGTTCATTAAGAATTTGGAATGATAGTTTGGGAAATTGATCAGTAAATTGAAGCTCAGAGCATTGCTTGTTCAAGAATTAAGCACAATTCAGATATTGGCAGATCAAACTACCTTGTTGCAAGAAAAACGTATGATTTCTGCAACAAGTTCAACAAGATTCACAAATAAAAGTGTGAAAGGTTTAAATAAGTGCCACTGCAGACCGAGGAAAGAGAGATATGTCAGCAAAACAGTACAATATTCTTAATCTCTCTGACAAAAAGTACCCATATTCTTTTTTCATGGTGTCCAAAAACTTTTGCTCTTGTATAGAAGTCAGGGCTAAAAAATGCTCCTTTTTCTCAATGTTCTTTACCTTTCTTTTCATATGAATGTCACTTGCACGGCAACCAAAGACTTTTACCTCTAAAATATTAGGAACAATGAGGTTAAAGTCGAAATATCATTGTGAACTAAATGTCTGGATGCAAATGATGTTTAATTAAACCTTACCATATCGTCAAAAGAACTAGTTTAATGGGTCAAAATGAGTGTCCCCAGTGCATACCGTACCTATGGGTCAAAAGGTGAAGGCAAGATTCAAGGCATAAGCCCAAGTATTTCCTAGAGAATCAGTTTATTTTTTGGGTAAGAGTTAATGATCATACAAATCTTATTCACTTTATACTTAACATTAACAAAATGGAACTAGAACCTAATGTATTTTTATTTACCTCTTTATTTCAGTAAGCTAGTTTCATGCAGTTAAAAATTGTTATCATTATAACCCACAACCATTATTTCATTTCTTTAACAAATTAGTCATAGCTAAATCTAATATTGATATTAAACATTTGATATATAGATATAATGATCATTCTCTAGATACCCTTCATGCCTACTCAAGATGTTTAATGATCAGATAAAAATTCAGCAAGTGAACTTGTTCGGTAAGAGATCATAACACATAGAAGATCCAATTTGAGGGCTTCTTTTATAATAATTCTCAATATAATTAAAAATAAAAAAACTGATATTATGGTTGGGCTTTATATGGGACAAAAAATTGGGATGCAATATTAGAAGAGTTTTTCTTTCTATGATTGCTTGCATTTTTATTTTTTATTTTCTATTTCATCTTGGGTAAAAGAGGAATACAAATTCAAATGAAAAGAGTGCACTCATGCACAAGATTGAAATGGTAAAAAGAAAATATTAAACATGTAATTGCTAAGGCTACCAGAAATATTAGGAGTGTAGTGCAAGGGTGGTTCTGCCAATAGTGTGATAGTGATGTGGTGACACTGCTGCTGATGGTATGGTGGCAGAAAGTGAAGTGGTAGTGCTAGTTAATGGCAATAGTTGTTTTGGCAATATGGTGACATCAGCTTTTAATTTCCCCTAGCATAATGCACTTGAATGGAAACTCCCTTAAAACAGGAAGAAAATACAGTAGATGGAAAAGGGTAGCATTTTAATTTTTCCGAATCCTTCTATGGGATATGGAAAATTTTTCAGAAATGTTACATTTTAAAGCTCAAAAAAGGTGAACAAAAATTACTAAGAGAAAGCCAAGAGACGTAGTTTAATGATGCCATTTATTGTCTTAATTTTAACTAGTACATCGTTTATAGCGGTCAACCAACATAACTAAAGAAACAAACAAACTTTAGATGGTTGTTAATTTATTTCAATAGTTATTGTGAACCTCTAGCCAGTTTACAGAGTATTTATCTCCTTCATTAAAGCTCAAAAAAGGTGAACAAAAATTACTAAGAGAAAGCCAAGAGACGTAGTTTAATGATGCCATTTATTGTCTTAAGTTTAACTAGTACATCGTTTATAGCGGTCAACCAACATAACTAAAGAAACAAACAAACTTTAGATGGTTGTTAATTTATTTCAATAGTTATTGTGAACCTCTAGCCAGTTTACAGAGTATTTATCTCCTTCATTAAACATATTTTAATTCAAAAGTTGGTTAATTGACAAGGAGGAAATTTATCTCTCTCATGAACTAATAATAGTAGTCTAATTATTTAAGAAAAGATGAATCTCTGATAAAAATAAACAATATCATAGTGATATTTAAGGAAAAGATAAAGAGACATTTAAGCAAAAAGTCAAAGACAAATGAGCATACAACCAACAATCTCACATCTAGTCATCAGAACATGTTGCCCATACACAGCCTAGCCTCAGACTAAAAAATCATTAACTGGCATTCGGCTGAAACTCTAGAATTCAAAGCCCTCACCTGTTGTTTTTTTCTCATGGCTTCCCTATAAGCAATGGTATTCCAACTCATTCATACAAACATAATTTAGTTCCAAACATATGGACCCAAAAATATAGTTAACTGTTTATAATAATACTGTTGTTCTTTATAAAACTTAAACTAGCCAAACCTCAGCCCCCTTTCCATCCCCAGCAACCCCAAGGCCCTTTTAGAAAGGAAAAGGAAAAGGTTTCTCTAACTACCTGTCATGAAATAATCTGAATGACAGGTATGATCCTAAGTTCATCCATCAACCTAGTTCATCAGTTTAGCTTTTGTTCCTTTAATCTGATGTCACATTTTTTAGTCCTCATGGAGCCTGTCTTGTTCATTCCCAACATAAGTGTAACACTACTAGTCAAATTCAATTTAACAGATCATTTCATCCTCCCCCATAATCCCCAAGAAAGAGAGAATAAAAAAGATGTAAAGGGCCCCAAAGGCTACTATTTAAATTTTGAAGTTTAAGCCCATTTAATTTGAAAACAAACCTTATCTCTGGGTCAAAGGCGGAACTTATGAAAATTCATGACACTTTGAATATGAATCTAAACTCCAACTTCAAGTATAACGGGTTGCAACCTTATTTGTTATCATATTTTAAGGGAAACAGACAATGTTTTAAACATTTGGAAGTAACTTCATAGAACTAGTTTTACCTGTTAATTGTAGGTCTGCTCATTGGTTTTGCTCCAAAGATCGAAAAATCAACTGACATCGGCACCTGTTCATTCCTACTTGTGTTATCCCCAGCTGCCCATCTGATCTCACCACCGTGTTGATCAATCTTATCAACATGGGCATTTCCATCAAACACTTCACGATCCGGCATCACTCTTCTTGCCTTCTTTTTTGGTGACAAGACAATAGGACCCTGATGTAAATCTGAAGTCCTTGGGTTGTGAGATTCTCTCTTAGGGGCTGGTCTGGGAAGCTTAGCTGGATCTGTGGGCAGAGGTACAGATGTAAAGTACCTATAAGGAAAACAAAAATGAGAGCAGGAAACCAATGATAATGTAGATTTTTCAAATTGAAAGATTTTGCAAACCTGTGCTCCAATGCTTGCTGCACTGTAATTCTAGTTTTTGGGTCATATGTAAACAGCTTAGATAACAGATCTAAAGCATCATCACTAGCTGTAGGACACAATTTTCGCCAAGGTTGTGCAGTCTGAGATGAATATTCTACAAAATCAGGAAGCCATTCCAAATCAGGCCACTGTGAAGGAGTTGGAGTCCCCAACTTCTGAAAGATCTTTCCAAGTTGATCAATGTCGCTATCCCCCTGTCAGACATTCAAAGTTAAACTGTTTCTGCAAGTAGGTGGTGATTGTAAAATACCCCATGGGCATACAATTGATAAGCATCAAAATGATTAACAAGATGTTGTTACAATAAATTAAGCTTTATCCAAATCTATTTGTATTTACTATTCATCAAGTTCTTAGAAAGGATAGCAAAGGAAGGAAAGATATCCACATGTTTTTGATAATGCACCTAGGTAGAGTATGCCTATTGATTCAAAATTGAAGACAGAACCCCAATAGCCCAATCCTTGAATTTTTTAAGAGAAAATTGACAGTTGAGATACCTTGTCAAGGCTGTTCAGTTAAGCAGATTTTAGTGGGGAAAGACACATAAAAGAATTAAGGTAAACATATCTCACAAGGGCAAGGAAAGATAAGAATTCCCACTGATGTCCATTGAATATCAAAGAAATAACTGGGTGATAGTGGAAAATTCAGTCTAGTTCACAGATAAGAAATTGGAACATTTGGATATTCTCTGATTCCTGTACCTGGTTAACTACTGTTTAAGAAACTAATTTAAATGTAATGGTCCCTTGCACACTGTGCCTTTATTAAATAGAAGAATAATAGTATTTCTTGATGGAACCAAACAAAAAATTACAATTGAGGACAAAAGGGTATCCTCAGAGGAAGAAAAAAAGAAGATGATAGGACCAGATGATTCCATTGAATGTCAGCTAAAGCAGGTTCCACCACTAGCCCAAAAAACAATGGTGTGCATGGAGGGATGGAGGGGGGGATCTATTGTGCGCCAGTCTCCTGGTTGAAAGATCCACAAGGATTCTTCAACCCCACACCAACCAAGACCAAACAATTATGAACACAACACAACTTCATGTAACTTGGAATTCCTCTCCCCCCCACAAAGTCCCTCAAATCCACAAACAATAAATCTTCTACTCTACCAAAAGTCATCAAAGATCTGCCACAAATAGACAAAACCTGGTGCCACATATTACAAGCTACTGGAAAATGAAAAAGAAAAGGATGACTCTGCTTCTGTCCATTGTTATGGGGAAAAAATGAAAATTTCAGGATATGGGACATTGTGTGGCACAAAAACCTGTAAAACATTATATAAGGTTCATCTTATTGAGAACCACCAACAAAATAACAGATTCCACCTTCGAGAATACCTAGGATTTCCACATACAGTTTTGACATAGGGCAATTGCACAAATTCAAATGTAATGGACTAAGGTTAGAAATGAAAGATAAAAAATAAAACATTCCATTGTCATCCAATATCACTTTAGGCCCATTTTTAATCACACGTCTTAGAATTTCTATTCCACATCTTTTGATGCCAGGACACCCAACAATGAAGTTCAGATAGCACAAAAACAAAGCATAAATGCATGTTGTACAGTTAAAGCCTTTTCAAGAAAAGATTTCCACGCATGAGAAACACATTCATCACAAAAAGTGTCCTCTTTGATCATTATTACAATTGACCCCCTTGACCTCTGGTTCAAGTGTCAGTCTTAACATTGAGGTAAGGCATTGAATTGAGTTCAAATTTTGCAAACAATCACAAAAATGCAGTACCTAGATCATATTTGAGAAATCCAAAATTAACGAGAAAGTAATAAGTTAATCTGAAAGGTTGCTGGTAGCCACCATAGCAACGCACTAAACTAGAGATCCAATTGCAAGCCATGTTTATAGAACTCAAGCAAACAATTTCATAACTAGATATCCAATTGCAAACAATGTTTGCAAATACACTATAATCCACATAGAACTCCAGAGGAAAAAGAATAGGCCAACTGATTAACTAATATGATTGCTAAAACTATGAAGCATTTTCAAGTGTGAGAACCACAAAGATAAATCAAGCATAAAATCTACTCACCTGCAGGAATGGTCTGCGGTTAAGTAGCTCAGCAAATATACAACCAGCAGCCCATACATCAACACCAGCACCATACTGCTTGGCACCAAACAAAAGTTCAGGTGCTCTATACCATCGAGCAAAGACCTATACATTGGCATTTGAAACTTGAAGGTTCAGATTTATGAAGAGAATCAAAAACTTGTGAAACAGCACAAAAGTAAGGAAAATCTTCAAAGCAAAGCCCAAATATGAGATAAGCATATTATATATATATATATATATATATATATATATATATATATATAAATCTGTCTTCTGCATTAGAATCAATGGAAAAGATGACAAAATAACAAATGCAAAAGTTCTGAGGAGAAGGGGGGGAAAAAGAAACGGAAGAAGATTTATCCATCATCTCAACATCACTCCTGATACACTACGTACTGGAACAGGAACATAAACAAAGGTTGGAGCTGGTTCCAAACCAGTCAACCGTCATATGATCAGCTACCAATACTGCTAGCTAAGCTTATTTCTTAAACAAAACATCATATCAGACATTACTTATCCAAATCCTTTGAATAAAAAATGCTTGAACATGCACACTTACTTGGTGCGTGAATTTGCGACCCGGGCTTCCAAAAATACGTGCCAAACCAAAATCTGCAAGTTTGAGCTGTCCATTAGATCCTATCAACAAGTTATTTGGCTTCATATCCCTGCAAAGCACAAGCACTATGCATTTCAAACCAAATCTAGCAGCAATTAACCTCACAAACCAGCTCCTCAATAAAAATCCAATACCTATGCAAAACCCATTTTTTATGGCAAACCAGTAGTCCTTTCAAAGTCATCTGAAAGTATGATTTTATGTCCCCGGGGGAAAGAAATATATTAGGATCACGAATAACCGCTTCGAGATCAGTCTCCATGAACTCAAACACAAGATGCAAGTTCCCTTTGTGAGGGAAAGCATCGATCAACTCAATTATATTCGGATCTTTAAGCTCTTTAAGGAGTTTAATCTCCCTCAGTGCTGTAAAATTTACTCCTTCCTTTTGTTTTCCGAGCCGAATTTTTTTTATTGCAACCGTCTGTCCTGTCTGCAACATCCCAACACTATGAATTAACAAAAATAAAAGAACACTATAATCCTTTCAGACAGTTACCCTACAAATACCCACTTAAAATCAGATCAAATTAAGTAAAACCAAATTGATATTTTTCCTATCCAAATTAACTCCCAGAAAACCAAGGTTAAAAGTTGCTTTCTTTCTTCAATTTCTTTCTGTTTGTTCCCTTAATTTCTCAAAAATCAAACAAAACAGACCCAAAACTGTTCAAAATTTCTCCATTTTTTTTCTCTCTTAAATAAACAAAACAGAAACTAAAAAAATGATTACCTTAGTATCAATAGCTTTGTAGACAACACCATAAGTACCTTCACCAAGAATCTCTCGCTTTAGATATCTATCCGCTACTTTCTTCTCGACATCATTCTCTGACATTCTCCTCGATTTATTTTATATCTCTCTAGTTTCGTTCAATTTTATACAATCTCTGTTCCGTGATTAATTTAGGGTTAGGGTTTAGAATTTCGGATTCCCGAGAAAATAATTGAATTTCAGACAAGAATAGAGGGATTTGCTCCGTTTCTTTTTAGTACACTAGTGATTAGCTAAGTTTACAACGCGTAGGACGCTAGACAGGGAGCGCCTGAAAAAGAAATATAGAAAGGCAACGTTTATAATGTAATTTACAAATAACATAACAAATAAACTAAAAGCAAGGTGTTTAACATTGTGTCTTTTGAAAAAAAAAAAACAAAAACGGTAGCTGTAAACTGAAAATTATTTAATTTTTGTTTTATTAATTTTTTAAAATTATTTTTATTTTTAGTTTTTAAATTATTTATTGTAAATTATTCTAATTATTCTCAAAATAATTTTTGGGTTTTTTATTTAATATTTTTTTAGTTTATATTTTTCAAAGTAAGTGAAATAATTTTTAATATATATATATTATATAAATAAATATGTATATTAATTATATAATGAGTATGACTAATTAACCTCTTTAATATTTATATATGTTGCTCTAATTTTTGAATATTTTTTTATTTTTAAATTTATATTATTATTTTATTAAACTAAATTTTATTTGATATATATTTCTTTAATGATTCTACGGATATATATTATATCTTAATATTAATATAAAACTTATCAATAACTTCATGCCAACAAAAAGTAATTTGTCTATATAAATATAATATTCAGTATATCTAGCTGGTAAGAGAGATATAAGCCCATAGCTATTAATCATCCTACAATGATTATTTTTAGGTGTTATCTGGTCACCTTTAGATATTATCTAATTTATGATGTGTATTTCACTGCTTTATAATGATATGTTTAATATGTACATTTAAATAAAGATAAATCAGCTTACAAATTATTAATATCTAAAATATATATTAAATGTTATTCATTTAATAAGTTAGTTGAACTCACCTCTCATTATTAATATTATTTCACGTTTTTAATTTTTTTATAGCAAATGAACTTTGTTGAGTATTTTTACTTCTTCAATTTTGGTTGGCATGTCCTATTTTTTATGAGGTTTTTTTTTTAATTTTGATTCAATATATTAGATACTCCACTGTTATCTTATTTTAATTAAGTTTGATTATTGAAATTTAATGAATATTATGGATTATTGTTTTTGTTTTAATTATTGATGAGAAGTTTTGAATTATCATTGGTTTTATTAGTTTTGAATAATATAATATTTTTGAAGATTATGAAATGTTATATATTTTTAATTAACTTGTTCTTTTGATATGTTTGTTTTGAGATTTAGCATAAATGAGATGTTTTTTCGACATTGTTTTTGCGTTGCCGATGATGAACTCGGAATTTAGATTGTGACATAACATTTGATTCATTGGGGATTGTGTTTCACAATTTTTTATGCATGGTGTTTTCAATTTAATTACTCAAGTAACGAGTTTGAAAAGTTAACGCAAATCCATATCTCTTTTTTACTTTTTATTTTATTTTATTGTTTGAAATTATTTTTTTAATTGTCTTTGTGGTTTTCTTCAAAAAAAAATTATCGGGTTATCTCAATATTATGGAATGGACCATCAGCTAAGCGGATTAATCTAGGTTGGCTCGTTTTTTATTACCTAGGTTACATGTCTACTATATTATCTTAGATTTAATTGGATCAATTTATTTTTTTATCCAATTTCATACATCCAAATTTTTTTTCAAATTATTGTGATTTTTTTTATTGTCACTTAATTTTTTATTAATTGGTTAAAATAAAATTAATTTATTAAACTCAACCAAAAGTATAACTAACTCGACTAATTGATTTTACTTATTTATTTAAAAGATTCTTGCATCATTTAGAAATATTTCTTTTACAAAAAATAAAATACAAATTAAAATATTTCTTTTACAAAAATAAAATACAAATCCATAACGTAACATGGACCAACAACATAGCATGGGCTCAAGTCTTGTTCATAGATATTGGTGAGGACTTGTAATGTTGTAAAAATAAATATATTTTTTATTTAATTATATAAATAGTAAAAAGGGATAATTATTAAAAAAAAAAATTCTTGGGTTTTTACTTTCTCATAACTTGAGAAATTACACTTTACATTACTCATTTTTTTTTTCTTGTTTTGATAATTAAATGTTTTTTTATTACCAACATGATTTATTAAATAAAAATTAATATCAATAAGAAAGAATTTCAAAAAAATATAATATTTAAATTTTTAAAATGCATATTTGTAATAAAAAAATAATTTTCGTATTTATACATTTGTTTTACTAAAACATGCATTTTTTATGTGAAACATTGTTTTTTAAGTAAAAACTTATTATTATTGTGAAAGCAAGTTTTAGTTACAAAATAAAAAAAAATATGAATCAATTATTGTTATGTATCTATATGAAAAACATTTAATAATAATAAATGACATAAAATTATATAAAATATTTAGAATAAAAATGCAAATATATACTTGATTCTTATTTAATATTAAAAATAATATTATTTTAATTGTTTTTTGCATAGGTAAATACATAATTATTCATCTAGCAATTTCAAATTTTATCATAAAAGCTCTAATTTTGTTAAATACAATTATATAATTGGATAGTCCCTAAATATTATTTTAATAAATTAATTTAAAAACACTTTAATTAAAAAAAAGTTATAAAGGAAAAATTGTTAGGAGATATTTGAAAAAAAAAAATTAGGTGTGACTAAGTCTACCTTTATAAAAAAATCATATGCTTGAGTATAAGTTGAGATTCAAATTTTAATTTTAAAAATTTAAAAACCTAATTTTGAACTTGTTTTTATTTAAAAACAACTCCTAAAACTTTTAAGAAAGCTAATAAATTCCTTTCCAACCTCAATGCATCCTCTAGTCAGTATAAAAACTCAAAATCCAAACTTGTTGATAGTAACTATATAGTTTCAAAATTACTTTCTCTAGCATGTTGAAAGAGAAAAAACCATCTACATTGAGCTTTTATGTTTAAGACAAATATATTGATACTAAAATTCACTTTTTATAATTAAAATGAGACTAACAAACCATTTCTCTCTTTTTTTTTTTTATAGTTACGTTATGTTTTCCTTTTGAAATAAGAAATTGAAACATTATGAAAATAAAGTTTAGATCTAAAACAAAACAATTCTAAAATAAAATAATATGGATGAGATTTAAAAAAAAATAGACATTTAAGGATTAAATTGAATTTTTTCACTCCAAAAAAGGGTTGTTTTTTTTTTTTGTGGTGTTAACTTTCATCCTTGTTTTTTTGATTTTTTTTTGAAGTTGTAAACTAAAATCTTATTTTATAATATTCACCTTTAATATATTCTCAAGATGTTTATGAATATGCTATACCATAAAAATTAAAACAAATTGTAAAATTTAAAACCATGCCTATAAAAAGATAAAAAAAAAAAGAAAAAACTTTCAATGAATTTAACAATATAATCTTTCAAGGACAAAAAGAGAAGAGACAAAAATAGTTGCATTATAATAGTTTAGCAAGCAATATTTGTTAGATACATAGTAAAATAAGCAACAAAAGAAGTTTTTAATCTATCTTTTTTTATAATGTAGTATTTACTTAGATAATAGTTGTTTACTGTCTTTGAACAAAAAAGATAAAAATAATAAAAATAAAAAGGATAAAATAAAACAAGAGATAAAGTTAAAATTATTTTTAATAATGATATGCAAGAGGGAGTAGTTATTTATATATCATATTTGGTTGATGATGGATAAAATATAAAAAATTATATTTTATTTATTTTTATTCTTATATGTTAGTTGAACAAGTTTTGAATTAAAAGTTTTTTACACAAATATTTTAGAAATAAAAAATAAAAATATATTGAATTTAAAAATATATGCCCTTTCTACCTCTTGTTTTAAAAATATAAAAATTATCTCTAAAATTATATCAAGAAATAAATTATTTTTATATTATATCTTTATCTTTTCAATCCAATATATTTTTGTCCTCAATGTCTTCATCTCTTTTATATTGGATAATAACTAAACATTACTTTAGAGTCCAATGACACATGAAATTTTAATAGGATTTTAGAGGTTTTTGATTGAAAGAAATGAAATGAAATGAAAAAGAAAATAAAGAATGACAATTAAAAATAAAATTAAACATATTATTTTTCCTCAATAATTATATATTATATATTAACTATTTTTTTATCATAACGATCTTAACACTATTATCTGACAGTAATATTTTAAAAAATAAATTATTATTATTAATATTATACTCTTTAACCATTTCTATTTTTTTTCTATTATTGTTATTATTTTTCATGTTAATGATGGTGTTGTTGTTATTATCAATATTATCATTATTATTATCATATTATTTACTTTTCATCTAAAACCAATATCAACACAATTATAATAATTTTATATTATTATTATCGACTTCAATTTCAACTTCTAAGCAGTTATTTTAAATTTAAAAATTATAAATATTTAACAAAAAAAATAAAACAAGTTAAACAAAGGAAATTTATGGCTTAAAAAATTAGAAAAATATCTTGTGTTGCCTATGGTTTGATGTTAGTATAAACTTCTCTATAGTTTTTTTTTATTTAATTCAAATTTATGTATTCTTCAAATAATCTGCTTGCACCAAAAGTATAAATTCCCCAAAAACAGCTATTTTTTTATTTGACTTTCAAGAAACGATTCATACGAAAAACACTATTTGCATAACATTAATTTGTCGCATTCAACTAATATCTTGAAATTAATTAACTCATTAGATGAATGCCCTGTCCAACCATGTCATAATTGTAATTTGAAGTTTAAGCTAAACTGGTAGATCCTTTTGGTTTTAATCCTATCATAGATGTTGCTAGGAGTCATACATGTTTCCTTTAATTTTAGTTATTACTAGATGAGTGGCATATGCTGCCCTACATTAGATTAAAATATTTTTAACATAAAAGCAATAATTAGACACTATTAATATATTTTTTTATAAGTAAATTTTTTTTATTATTCCAGTTATAGATTTGATTGAACTTAATAAATTCATTTTATTAAATCATATGATAACAAAAAAAATAAAACCATAACAAATTAACTAAATTAAAAAATTTGATCTGAAAAATTACTTGATGATAATATAAAAAGTTTTTAATAATCTTATATGATAACAAAATAAAAATTAAATAAAATTTAATAAAATAATATTTAAAATACATTTTTAATTAATATAAAGATATAAAATACATACCAATCAATAAAAAAAAATGAAGGAAAAACTAGAAAAATATTCAATTTAAAAAACATGTAAAAAAAATTCAAGTCAGGTATATTAACTACCAAGCACACAATTCAAGTAATAAAAATAAAATATTATAATAAAAAAATAATTTATAAAACTCAATTATTAACTAATTTAATTTAATATTATAAAAGAAGAATATAATATGAAACTGGTTGATGCGGAGAAGTTTCCTTCTCTTCTTGAATGGGCTCAGAAATTTAATGAAATCCTACTCATCAAAAAATGTTTTCTACCAAGAGATGCGCTAGCCAATTACGTCAATATAAGTGTGATCTACTGGCGTTCCAACAAGAAGTAGGCTGCAACTGTTTGGAGGAACGAGATGAAGTAAAGCTTCTACGTCTTTTGACTACATCTTGTCCCCGCCGCCCGCCCCCCACAAAATTAATATCTTTACATTTGGATGAACAGAAAGGTTTTAACCTTGTAAAATATCTGCCTTCAAATATGAAACGTCCAAATGACCTAATCAAGGATTAGTTTAGCGACTGATCTAAAAGTTAACACAGCAAAAAACTACTGTTTTGACAGTTTCTTCCTCGAATCAGCAATACCTGAGAAAAGTCCCGGAAACACCATGTGTTAGATAGTAGGTGAAATATGAAAGGATTTTGAAAGAATATTGCTCCAGATGTGCATATCGTTCCTTTCTTCTCTGTTGAGGATATTAACAGAGAAGTTTATTATATTATCAACTCCATTTTCCAATAAAAACTTTCCAACTATTAGCATATAATATATCCTCCAGATGTCCATATCGTTCCGCTCTCAGTTGCCATGTTAGAATGACAAGAAGAATATCCAAACCAGATGTTATATTGCTCTGAAAAATATAAATTATGTAAACATTGATTGGGAAAAAGTGTTCCTCCAATCTGCGTTTGCCATCTTTATTTCAACCAAAGCTTTTACAAGTCAAAAACACGTAGCTTCTCTGAGACAAGCTTATCCCCGGCGGCTGCTGCTACTATTATTATTATATTCTTCCAACGAAGATGGGATCCTTCTACTTTCCGTATAAAAGAAGAGAGAAAACCTATCCTTATACACTAGCTGCTTATGCTGCAACAACTATCCTTCAGATATTGAGTTGAGTTCAAGCTTTGCAGAATACCATGGGAGAAGTGAAAGTGATTGGATCTTCTAAGAGCCTATTCTGCGCAAGGGTTGAATGGGCTTTGAAGCTTAAAGGAGTGGAATATGAGTACTTGGAAGAAGATTTATTGAACAAGAGTCCCCTGCTTCTTAAGCACAACCCTGTTCACAAGAAGGTCCCTGTGCTTGTCCATGATGACAAACCAATTGCTGAGTCACTTTTCATTCTTGAATACATAGATGAGAGATGGAAAAATTATCCTTTGCTTCCTGAAGATCCCTATGAGAGAGCCATGGCTCGTTTCTGGGCTAAATTTGCTGATGAGAAGGTACATAGTGGCACGAACTTAAATCTTTTATTCTCTGGTATTTTGTTTCCTATATTGATTGCATTTGGCATGAATTTATATTTTTATTCTTAAAGTTCCTATATTTTCTTCCCTTTTGTGAAAATGTTTTCAGGATCAATTGGACATAACATGTAATTGTAAATCATGACTGAAAATTTCATTCCAGTGTATTTTAACTTGACATGCTTCTATCTTTATTTTGGAGAAGCGTTTAGAACATGGTTTGATGGATCTCCTGCTTTTCTGTGTCATGGGACAGTGTGTGATGGGTGCATTTGCGGCTTTCCGGAAAGAGGGAGAAGAAAAGGAGAAGGCCATAGAGTCTGCACTAGAATCATTTACATTTGTTGAGAAGCAGATTCAAGGGAAGAAATTTTTCAGCGGGGATGATAACATAGGCTATTTGGATCTAGTAATGGGTTGGATTCCTCTCTGGCTGAATGTTATGGAAGAAGCTGGAGGGATGAAACTGATGGATGCTCAAAAGTTCCCATCTCTTCATGAATGGACTCAAAACTTCGTTGAAATCCCTCTCATCAAAGAATGCCTTCCACCTAGAGATGCGCTCGTCAACTACTTCAACCTCAGTTTGAGCTATATTCGTTCCATGGCAGCAGCCAAGCAGTAAAACTATGCATTTTCTAGTTACCAGTTAGAACTTTATTTATTTGAAATTGAAATCCTATTTTCCAGCCTTCATGGAGAATTTTCCGGGAAAACAAGCTTTGTTTTCCTTTACCACAGTGCCACAAAGCTTTATATATGTTTCCATTTTCTCTCTTTCATTTGGTTGTATAAGATGTGTTTGCCGTTCAGCTGTCAAATATTTGAATAAAATGTTGACATCTGGATTTAGAGAAAGTCTTCTACTAAAGCTAACCGAAGCCATGATAGCTGAATTTGCAGTGGAAAAAACTTATGCACATTGGGTCACAACTCTGCATATATTTGACATATATATGGGTTGTCCAGCATTTTGCAGTGCATTTTCCAGGGTATAACATGGTGTTTTAAAACCTTGATCTAGCTACATCACAACTATGAACTATGAACGATGAACAATGAACATAGGGCATACAAGCATAGTTGAATTTGTTTCATAAATTCTTATTTAGAAGGGCAGTTTCCATGTTCATTTGATGTAATTCAATATCATAACGAGCTATCATGATAATTCTATATAAATCCTTTATAAAGACTAGTAAAAAAAGTTTATTTGTAATTAGTGTTATTTATCTAAGTGAAATTATTCACAACAAGTCTGATCTTGTATTGTTTAATATTACAACTTGAGTTTTATTTGGTTCTAAAAACCTATCTGCATTTAACTTTTTTGAAACCTTTATATATTTTAATGAGTTTCAAATTTTATTTTTCTCATAAATTTTAACTCATCTTTTATGACATCTACTCATTTATTAGAATTACTATTATTACTGACATGTAAAAATAAAATTAGATTATCATCTATTCTAAATTCTAACTTTTATAAATATATCATATAATCATTCAAAATAGTATATTTTATTTGTCTTTGAGACTTTTTTAATGCTATCTCTTTTGGCTAATCTATTATAGGTTCATTAATAATATTTTTACAATGGGATATATAATCATTCATTTGCTATTCTTGATAGTTGCTAAACTATTCAACAATTATAATCTTAGAATACTTTTGCCCTAACTTCTTGAATTTTTACATTGCATGATATTTCACTTCCACTAACTTTATCATTCTCATTAAACCTAGCATTTTTAGTTTTAAAAATTCTTATGCTATGATTGGGATAATAAAATCAATACTCATTAGATTTTTCTAGATAACCAATATAGAAATCATTGGTTGATCTTGAATCCAATTTTTTGGATAACCATACAACCCTAAAGCTTTATATATTGAGTTATTGTTTCCATTTACTTTCTTTTTCATTTAGTTGTCTAGTATGTATTTGTCGTTTAACAAATGTTTGTATCTTAATTTAGAGAAAGTCTTATACTAAAACTAACCAAAGGCATGATAGCTGAATTTATTGAAAATTTATTTAATTAATATGATTTAAAAAAATTATAGGTAAATGAGTAATTAATCTCAAAGAACTATTATTTTTTTTATATTTAATTTTTAATTTATAGTGATTAATCAAATGATAATAATGGTGGTAATTAATTTTTATTAATTTTTTAACTTCCAAATATACTATAAAAGATGGGGAGTAGTAAAGGAAGAGTTTCTAACATGAGTTTTTTATATTTTTCACACTTTCTTAACTCGTTTTTAAAATATTCCTTCTTTTCTATACTTTGGTTTTTTCTTCCAAATCTATAGTTAGGTTTATATTTTGTTAAGAAATATTTGAGTTCTTTTATTTTAATTTAAAGACCTTGTTTAAAAGTGCATCTAAACTAAAATAGTATTGTTGAAATCTTGAAAGACATATTACAAACATCCTAGTTCCACAAGTACGGAGCAATAAAACCTTAAGAAAAAATAATTCATCATCGACACCAACATCAGTTTCATTCCTTTAAAGTGATTCAACAAGTATTATTTTTTTGTTTTAATTTAAACATTGTTATTTTTATTACTAGTATATATGCTAGAATTTTGATCTTATATATATTGTAAGTTTGAATATATGCTTAGTATGCATGCTAATATTTTTATATATATTTATGTTGAAAGCATATTTGTCTTTAATTTTATTTTGCATGTTTATAGATTTAAAATTGTATGTGCTATAGGCTTACCTTGAACAATGTTTTATGTTTTATATGTTTTTGTTATGAGTTTTATATATTTTTGTTATGATAAACTAAACATCTTTGTTCAATGGTCTACTATGATACAACATTTTTTGAAAACAATCTTAAGGCTTTAGATTTTATATTAGACTTTATATTAGACTTTGTTTGGTTTATCTTATGAAATAATAATACTAATAATATTGATTAATGGTGAAAGATGTTTTTAGCATCTTTAAAATTTACGTTATAATTTAACTTTCTTTAATTTTTTATATTGTCACATATAGATTTAATTTTAATTATATATACTTTAATCTATAACCTTTTGGTTTGTTATCATTCCCCCCCTTTTCTTTTGTTTAATTTTAGAAGGTGGTTATATATCTTTATTTTTAACTTATAGTTTATATTCTAAACTTACTTTTCATACTTCAACAATTATCTGATTGGTTATTATTCTCATACACATTATTGTTTTTATATGTAGAAAGTTAGTGCAATGAATATATACAATCTAAAAAGTTCTATCTAAGGAGATTGAGTTTTAAATGAGACCATTTATGACTTTCTTTTTTTTTAGAACTTACTTAATGAAAGTATTATTCACATGATACTATTTTTGTATATAATACACTTCACATGTGAAATAATGATAATTGAACAAATCATAATGAACAAAATAGGGCTTAACTTAGCAATCCAAGAAAAGGAATCACATTTAATTTTATCTTTCGAAGTTTAAATATTTTTATTTATTAAGTTGCTTTATTACAAGTTTTTTTTTATTACTTGCTTATTATGAAGCAAAAAATATATATATTTGTAAATATTATTGGTTATTCTTTTAATAGACTATATCATGTTTTCTACTAATTTTACTTAAAATTTAGTTGTGCCAACCAATGTTGCTTTGACAAGTGTTACTTCAGTAGTAAAGATTCCACCATCATCTTCTATGATACATGGTGAGAAAATTGAAAAGTTCATTGGATTGAACTTTAAATGGTGAAAGAATAAGATATTGTTCTATCTTACCACCTTAAACTTGACAAAGTTCTTAACTGAGGAAGTGCTAAAATCATCACAAAATAATCTGACTCTACTATTATGGTAACTATGGATACATGGAATCATATTGATTTCACGTGCAAGAAATACATCTTGAATGAGTTGGATAATATATTGTATAATGTGTAATAGTTCAATTAAAAATGAAAAATCATTATGTGAAGCTTTTAACAAACAGTACAAAGATAAAGATACTAGTATGAAAATAATTCATAGCGATAAATTTCTAAATTTCAATACGATTGATTCAAAGACTATAATGAGTCAAGTTTAAGAGTTTCAACTCATATTGTATGATACTTATGTTAAAGGTGTATCTCTAAGTAAGTCATTTCAAGTGGTTATAATTATTAAAAAATTGCCATCATTTTGGAATTCAAGAATTATCTTAAGATAAGCATAAAGAGATGAAAATTGAAGACTTCGTTTTAAAGTTAAGGATAAAAAAAGATAATAAATTATCCAAAAGAAGAGTCAACTCTTCTGGTACTCCAATAAATGTTGTGGAATAAGTGGTAAATTTCCATAACAAAAATCAAAAGAAAAAGGCTTGTTATGAAATAAAAAAGAAGTTCTAAGAAGTTCAATGGCAAGTGCTTTATATACAACAACACCAGGCTTCTAGCTAAAGATTGTAGAAACAAAGGTAACTTAGAAACCCTAAGAAAAAGGATTTCTCAAACAATATCACCATGGTTGATCACCTCTTTAACGAAATTTTAAAAATAAACTTGTCTTGTCTTGTTTCTAAAGTCAACTTGAACAACAATCGCGAGCAATGATAGTTGATATTGTGCTATAAGACTTATATGCACTAAGTGGATGTTTTTCACTTACAAAGAATTGGATGAATAAAAACAATACTTGAGAAACTCATTAACCTTCAAAGTACCATGTGATAGAAAAGTTATACTAAAAATGGCATTTGAAAAGCTTTTTTACCGTTAATAATGTAGTGTATATTATTGATATTAAAAAGAACTTAGTGTCTAACTCATTGTTGAGCAAAAATGGTTTTAATAAGGTTTTTTAGAGATAAATTTATACTCACTAAAATTTGTATGTTTATAGAAAAAAGGGTATCATTGCAATGGTCTCTTTAAAATGTAATGAATATTGTATCCATAAATGAGAATAATAATAAGATTGTCTCTTATTTTTATTTGCTTGAGTATTGTGATGTGTAGTATGACATGTTATGTAATTATATGTAAAGGTTAATAAACTATGAATTATTACTAATAATTATTTTGAAGAAAAATCATTAGTGTGAAATTTGTGAAGAATCAAAATTTAAAAAAAATCTTCATTTTAAATAATTAAAGAAGTATTGAATCTCTAAACTTAATTCACTCAGATATTGGTGATTAAATTTTTTTGCAAACAAGAGGTAGAAAAAAAAAATACTATATTACTTTTATAGATGACTCCATAAGATATTGTTATAACTATTTTCTTAAGAGCAAAGAAAAAGCTCTTGAAATATTTAAATATTACAAAAATAAAGTTGAAAATCAATTTAACATAAAGATCTAAGTAATAAGAAATGATAAAGGTGGCGAACAAAAGGTATTATTTATCAAACTACTACTTCTTATTCACCATAATAAAATGGCATTATGGAATGTGAGAACCGAACATTAAAAGAAATGATATGTTATATTGATATGTTTGGGAGCACCTAAGAACTTATATGAGAAGTTATTCTTAATTGTTAATTACATACTTAACAAATTATCCCATTAAAAGTTTGAAAAAACACCATATGAATTGTGGAGGTGTAAAAAATATTCCTATAAATACCTTAAAGTGTGAGATATCTTACAATGATAGCAATACTTGATAATAAGAAGATCAAGCTAAGACCTAAAACTATCAATTTTGTATTTCTCGAGAATATATATATATATATATATATATATATATATATATATATATATATATAGTAGTGCATATTGATTTCTTATACACAAATCAAGTATTGAGAATAGTCATCTTAAAACTATTATAGAATAAAGGAAAGCTGCATTCTTTAAAAATATGTTTCCATGGAAGAAATAACAAGAAAATCATTCACTTAAGAAAACAATTAAGGCTAACTCAAGTGATAATCATCAATCAAAAAATAATAAAGTTAAGCTTAAAATGAGTAAAAAACAAAAATGACCAAAGTACTTGGTCTTAATTTTTTAACATATTTGTTAGAAAATGAATCTTGAACCTACTTTAAAGCAATATCTTGTTTGGAAGTTTCCTATTGAAAGGATGCAATTAATAGTAAAATTGAATCTGTTATGAATAATCATATACAAAAACTAGTGGATCTTCTTCTCGAAAGTAAATCATTAGGTCATAAGTGGATCTTCAAAAGAAATAAAAAAATGATGGCATTATTGATAAATATAAAGCTAGATTTGTTGTTAAAAGTTTTAGAAAACAAGAAGATGTGGAATATTTTGACACGTTCATTTATGTCAAGAATAGCTTCCATACAAATGTTAATATCCATTATAGCTATTAATAAACTTGAAGTATATCAAATAAATATAAAAAATAACTTTCTTAAATGGTGAACTTGACGTGAAGGTTTATATAGATCAACTTGAGGGTTTGTTGTCAATGGACAAAAAAAAACTTGTAAGTTTGCTAAATGATTATATAGTTTGAAACAAACACTTAAATAATGGCATGAAAAAATTAACAAGGTTGTGTTTTCAAATGAGTACAAAACCAACAAAATTAATAAATGTATTAATGTGAAAAACATAGATAAATTTTATATCATTACATGTCTTTATTTGGATGATATGCTAATTCTTGGTAGAAATGATTGCATGATCAAGTCTATTAAGAAAATTTTAACTAACAAGTTTGAGATGAAAGGCTTGGGTATTGCAGATGTCACACGAATATAAATTTCTAGGACAACTGATGGATTTGTATTATCTCAATCTCATTATGTT
Source organism: Populus pruinosa (assembly GCA_026413675.1). Taxonomy (NCBI): domain Eukaryota; kingdom Viridiplantae; phylum Streptophyta; class Magnoliopsida; order Malpighiales; family Salicaceae; genus Populus; species Populus pruinosa. Next base: position 8,633,755 of record JANKMR010000020.1, read on the forward strand.
GAGAAAATTCATGAAAAACTTTTTAAAGATGATAATAGCTTTGTCAAAACACTGATTGATATAAGTGTACATTTGCCCAATAATAAAGGTAAGAGAATAAATCAATTTGGATATTGTTGAATAATTATAAGCCTATTGTATGTTATCTACTATATAAGGCTTGATATTGCTTTCATGGTTAATAAATTTAAATTTATAAATAATCCAAGAATGAATTATTGAAAGGTAATAAAAATTGTACTCAAATATTTGAGATACACTTAGACTATAAGTTACATTATACTAGTTACCCATTGATACTAGAAAGATATAATGATGCTAATTGGATATCCGATACTAAAAATTCAAAATCCACAAGTGGATATATCTTCACATTTGATGGGATAGTTGTGTTATGGAAATCCACCGAACAAACATGTATTACTAGATCTATGATGGAATTAGATTTTATTGCTCTTGATAAAGTTGAAGAGGAAGCCATATGGATTCTGAATTTCTTAGAGGATATTTCATGTTAACCAAAATCAATGTCAACTATTTGTGTTTATTGTGATAATCAGTTAGTAATTAAAAAGGCACAAAGTAGTATATGTAATAGTAAGTATAAATATATACATCATAGGCATAATACGTTAAAAATTTTCTCTCAAATAAAATTATTTTCATTAACTATGTAAAGTTAAAGGAAAATATTACGGATTCGTTAATCAAATTTTTTTTAGAAAAAGCTTGTATATAATTCATCAAGGAAAATAAACTTAAAACCTTTTTCTAGATGAAAGAGTGTAATAATGGTAACCATATTTACTTTATTAGAGATCCTAAGAAATATGTTCAAATAAAAAACTAAGTCATATAAATTTTTTTGATAGCAATAGAAAATTATTGTTTCCTGCTTATCTGAGATAAGTGTTAGCTACAACATGTTAAAGGGTGAGATGAGATTTTAATGATTTTAATATCTTGGTACACTAATTGGAGTATAACAAAATATTCTTAATAAAAGATATCTTATATGAGTAATAAATATGACAATTTTTTTAAGAATCTTGATAAAGACTAAAATTTTTGAAGCACTAATAAATCTAAAAGTTGTTCAATGATGAAATAAACATAATAGTAAGACTACAAAAAAATATCTAGGTAGAAAACTATATATTGTCTTGGTTTACATAAAAAGCCAAATAGTTCAAGAAATTGTGTTCACTATTAGCTAAGTAAATTCGATAATATTTAATTAAAGAAGATTCAAAGACAAACACTAATCATCTTGATGTAATAATTTATCAGATCATTATCTCTCAATAAATCTTCAAGTCATTTTTAAAATAGTGAGATAATTCATGTAGGGGATTGTTGAAAATTTGCTTAATTAATGACTTAAACAAATTATAGGTTAGTGAGAAATTAATATTAAAGAAGCCTTGGTTTTTCTAGATTTAATTTTTGATTTATGGTAACTAATCAAAGATTAATAATGGTAAAAATTAATTATTTAATCTTTTAACTATCAAAATTCATTATAAAAATGGGTGGTGGTGGTAAATAAAGAGTTTCTAACTTAAATTTTTTAGATTTTTTCATATTATTTCTCACCTTAATTTTAGTGTTATCATTATCTTTTATACTTTATTTTATTCTTCTAAATCTAAAGTTTAGGTTTACACTTTGTTAAAAGATATTTGAATTCTTTTATTTTGATTCAAAGACCTTATTTAAAAATACATCTAAACTAATGTGATGATTTTGAAATATTGAAAGACATATTATAAATATTCTAGTAACACAAGTGAAGTGCAATAAAACCTCGAGGAAAAAAAATTTATCATTGACAACTACAAAAGTTTCATTCTTTTAAAGCTTTTTGAAAAATAAATACCCTTATTTGTTTTAATTTAAATTTTGTTATTTTTATTATTAGTATGTATTTTAGGACTTTGATCTTATATATATTACAAATTTAAAAATATACTTAGCATGCATGCTAGTATTTTTTTTATTATATTTATGTTAAATGCATATTTATCTTGAATTTTATTTTACATGTTTATAAATTTTAAATTTAGCTTACCTTAATAATATTTTATGTTTTGTATACTTTTATTATAATAAACTAAACAACTTTACTTGTCTGTCTAATAAAATATAACACCTTATGATAACATAATTTGCATGGGAAATAACTTATGCCAACTGGGTCACAATTCTACAGTTTTTTTGACTTATAGCTGGGATGTCCAGCATTTTGCTGTGCATTTTCCAGGGTCTAACATGTTCTTTTAAAACCATGGTCTAACTATTTCTCAACTATGATCTATATAATAAAATAGGAGAGAAAACTAATGAAAAGAAGAAGAGAAAAGATTATTGGAGCTACAAAGAAATTCAGATATCCTTTGATGTATTTTTCTCAGCATTCATTATATAAACGAAAAGATAGCTAATCACAATGAGATTTATATAATGGACCCTAATACACACACACACACAACAAATAACTAGGTCTAAAATTATGTTTTATCATATTTCTTCAATAATATGAACATAGGCCATTCAAGAACCAATGGAATGTTTCATAACATCAAATCTGGAGAAACAGAAATGTGTGAGATACGATGCACTTGCAAGTCATCAGTCTACTTTTTACAAGCATAAAATAACACTTGCATTCATTAGTGAATATTACCATCTTCGGTAGGAGCACAATGCCTCGATAAGCCACAAAAGTTGAGAATGAATCAAGTGGCAACACGGCGACATCGGCACCAAAATGCAGTCCCCCCACTTCTGCCTCGAGCAACTGCTAGCTCCTCATCAATATAAAACCAGATGAAGAAAGGGTCCTTCGTGCTTGGTTCCCCGTCTTCCTTTTGGCCAAGACTGATCTCAAAAGGGTTCAAAGGTCCAATTTTTATGCGCATGCGCTCAAAAATGAAGGCCAGTATTCTGTTCTTCCATGATAATCTGCCTTCAAAAGTCAAGAATCCAATTGGTCCAAGATATACTCCATTTTCAATCCTCTTGCCCTGACAATCCAAAAAAGATTATTTAGCATCTAAAAGTGCCAGAGTAAAGAATTTGTCTTGTCATCAATTGGATGGTAAAAGCAATCCAATAATTTTCATAACAAGAAGAACCTAATCAAATTCTTCCTCCAATTATACTTTATCATAGAAGACAATAAACAAAAACAATGTCATATATGTGACTGATAGGGACTAAGAAAGAAGGAAATAAGGGGGAATTCAGAGAAGATGATAACCAGTTCTCTACTTAACAAAAATGTGTCAAGAGCCTCTTCACATGTTGCAACCCTTCATTTATTGCAGTTTTAAGAACTTGCAAATCATTGTAGGATCTAATCAATAAAATCTGTGAAATCTAATTCACATCATAAAATTATGCAGTCCACAAATGTTGCAGTAGCTTTTACGCTACAAACAAGGGGAAGCCCGGGAAACAAGTCCTAGAATTAAGGATTTGTGTCCAAGTGACATAATAGGCGAAGTTTCATCATACTTTAAAACTAAAATGACCATTCTATCTCTGAAAGAAACTTCAGTGTCCTGTTTCTAAAAGCAGCAGACGCTTCATCCAAAGGATTCCAATTTATCCTGTCACTCAAACTATGACAAAATTGCTTCTGGCATCTTCACTATCTTGTTTCTAAAGTTGCAAGCATTTCGTGCTTTGGTGGAAAATTACTCTGGGTTATCAGGAAGTTGAAATAAAAACCTTTTTTGTTTCCTTCAACAGAAGAACATCCAATGAGGACTCCATTTTGAGTGGTCATTACAATCAAGTACTTAAAAGTTAAACATAAGCATCCTCCATGGCACAAAAAACTCTCTTCTCCCCCATTTGCACCACAATTATAATCACAAAAATATGAATAAAAAGAACAATGAGGGGCGGAATGGAGCTTACAGCAGCATCGAACCTCTGAATAGCAGTAAGGGGGAAGTACCGTCCACGATCCAATTTCTTCTGCACAAAAGGAAGCAGTTGGTAACCATAAAAAAAGAAGCCCGCCCAAAACAAGAGGTACAAGTAAACTAACCTCAGCAGTGAAAATAAGCATCCAAGTTCTGCCAGGGGATTTCGACCCACCAAGTGTATTAAGAAACCTTGAGGGGTCAAGTTTGGCCTTCTCAATCACTGTTAGAGCTGACAAAACCACCTCTGCTGCAACCTTTCTTGTCTTTGCAGCATTCTTGAGCACTTTCACACTCTCCTTAACTTCCTAAATCACAAAGAAAACAAGATTATAAGCTAAGCAGTTCCGTTAAATAAGCACACTGAATTACTGTTACCCATAAATGAATAGCACTTTCGTGTTCTTTATTTTCTCATTTAATAGGAAACCAAGCAGAGCATTGACCAAACTCAGAGACAAAACTAAAAGATTCATGAGTATCAACAAAAATGAACCGAATAAAAGTTTTCACAGAACCAAAAGACATACTTCGCTGGGTTGGGGCTGCCGTCCTTCATCTTCTTCTTCCTGGGCACGAAGCGGGGCAGGAGCACTTTCATCAAGGGTAGCTCTAGTTCTTACATTTCGGAGATTAAGGAGATGAAGGTTCGGGTATTTGAGAGAAGAGGCGTCCTGCTTTATATCAGAATGAAGAGGAAAGTGACAGGTTTCGGCTTTGAGAGGGAGAAATGAAGGGTTCAAGGATGATATCTGAGACGAATTCAGAGTCACCCAGTTGATGCAAGATAAATAGGAAGCTGCTGCTTGTGAGCCCATTGCTTCTTTGATGAGTTTTCATCTTGGAGATGCTCATTTTCTGATTTTCTCCCTCTCTTGAAAAATACTGTTGATTAAGAAAAATCCTCTATATTTAAGAATGAATGTTGTCCACATAAAATGGGATCTTGGAAGCAAGGTGAGCGCTTTCAGCTTGATTTTGTTTTTAAAAAATAACCAAATTATTTTTTCTAGAATTAGAATCGAACCGAAGCAAACTAGAATTTCATTCAAACCGATCATTTTCAGTTCGACTCAGCTTATTTTGTCAAAACACCGGCAAAACCAAACTTTTTCATTGGCCATGACTTATCACTAACCGTGATTTGCCTAAGGCATATTGCGACAATCTCAGGAAGTTTGCGGAGCTCCACTCTCATAATATAAACCCCCTTCACAATGACAATTATCTTCTTCCAAGGCCCATGTGCCCTTGATTGCCCGCCAGCAATTTCCTAATTGACATTGGAAAAGTGTTCTACCTCTGAATTTTCTTGAATAGCATAATGATATTTTTGTTTTTCGACTTAAATGTTTTTTGGACCGGTCTAATTACTATTTTCAAATTAATTATGAATAAATGAGTATTTTTTAAATTTAATTGGATAGTAAAATGACTATAATATTATTAGAAGTTAAAAAAAAAAAATTAAACTAGCATCATGGATATTTTTATATTTCACAATTATTTTTTTGTTATTACAATTTAATTTAAGGGGCAAATCAAATATAAAAAATATAAATAAATAGTAAAAACAACAAAAATACCCTTTGAATAAAAGAATTTAAGCATGAGATTAAGGGGTGTTTTAGTTTTTTTATAATAATTTTTTTGATAATAAAAAAGTAGATTCATGGTAACCTTTGTATTTAACTAAATAAATAAATAAAAATACATATATGGCCCACTTAAAAACATGTAGAAGGCATTCACGCTCTTTAGATAACATGTACAACCTTCCAATATTAAAAAATATCATTTCATTATATTTTTAGAAGCGTTAGAAAGTTTTCTTCCTATTAGAGTGGTGTTAGTGATGGTCTGATTTGTTATTGGTAAACTTGTTTTTTTTCATTCTTCTTTATTTTCTTTGAAAATTACAGCTTGATTCTCTTTTGATTATTGATATTTCAACATTAATCTTTTTTTTATTTTGGCTCTTTTATTGAAATTTTATTTATTTTTAATTTCATCTTTAAATTCTAATTTATCAAATATTATATTGTTCAATTTGATCTTTATTATTTGGATTTTTAATTCTTTACCTTGGCCTTTTTAGAAAAGTTTTATTAGTTTTTATTTTTATCATTCAATTCAAGTTGATGGTATCATATTTTACTATTTGGTTCTCATTGTTTTAATTTCTATTTTTTTTTTATTCTTATATAAAAGTTACTATTCTTTCAATTTTACCTTTTAATTACAATATAATTTTTTTTAATGTCAATTTAGAGGAATATTCTTTTAATTTTTTTATCCTTTTACTAAATTATTTTATTTTTTAATTTCATCCTTCAATTAGATATAAAATTTATTTTGTATTTTAATTTTGATCATCCTCTTTTTAATTGTTATTTTTTAAAAATATTTTGTATACTTAATTTTTTTTTTTCAATCTCATTCTTCAATATATAATTGATTAAGAATTGAACTTTATGGTTTTTGTAAATGTGTTGTTTCATGTCTAATATCTTAGATTATGGATTTAAAAAGTTAACACGGATATTTTTATAGAAAAAACTTTATAATTTTTTTTATTTTTTAATGGGTTATTCTAATCATGTGATTTAAACTATGAGTTTGATGGGATATCTTAGATTGAGTCAATTTTAATTATATTGTTTATATGTTTCACTTATATGGGGAAAAGATAAAAAAAAATTCTAAATTTTCTATTTTGAAAAACAATTATATATTAGACATGCTCTATGTTGATTAACTTTGTGTTTAATAGTGAAAGATTTTCTACAAAACAGAGAACTAAATAAAATAAATTTACTAATTGAAAAATAATTTGTTTTAGAAATTCATGTTTTACAATTCTCTAATTCTAGATATATATATATATATATATATATATATATATATATATATAATTGAAATAGTTGTTTTCGTAATCCTCCACCATGAAAAATTAAGAGCCTTCTTTCGCTCACTTAGAGGGTATTTAGAGAGTATTTGAGTTGGAGGTATTGTTGATTTTTTTTATAAAACTTATATAAAAAATATTTATTTTTTTATTTTTATAAAATATAATTTATGTATTAAAAGGATTGTATTCTTGAAAAAAAAAAAAGCTGCTACACCTCGAAGTCAAATACATAATTAATGCTTTATGATTTGATGGCCAATGCTTTAGTTATTTTGATGATAAATGACTCAACATCTCCTTATATATTTGGATAAGTCTCCAATTTATCTCTAAATTCTTAATTGTAGTCATAGCATAGTATTTAATTAATATGCCTTTTTGTAAAGGTTTTTTCATCCAAATTGCTTAGAAATTTTAAAAAAACCAAAATGGTTGCAATAGTCGATCTTGAAAACTTAAGTGGAGAGGATATTCATAAAATTGCTTAATGTTTTTTTAAAATAAAAACTTTAAAAATTACTCAACCATTATAATTTAAAAAAATAAAATTCTGATTAATTTCAAAAAATTTATTGTTTTATAATTGAAAACCGCAAGGCCATTTTCGATATAAAATATGTAATCATGTCAATTTAGATTGCAAAATCTGAGAGAGAAATATATTGAAGAATTTGATATTATATAAAGAAATGACGGACACAATTAGAGACCTGATCAAGTTATCCTATTTTCCATTTAAACCAAGAGATGCTCTTGCTCTTATTTTTTATTTTAGAAAATTTGTATTCAATTAAATTCTTTTTTTTTTAGTTTTCATGAAGGAATCATTTTATAATAAACACTAAAAATAGGATAAAAACCAACAAGCTATTTTATAAAAAGTAGGCATATAATTGATTCAATTTTTGAGTGTAGAGACTAAATCAACCTCCTGGTTAAAATAGACTATCTAGTTAGAAATCCAGGAATTTTATAATACTCCCGAGATGCTGTTGTAGAAGGCTAAAGTGGATTCTGTAAAAAATAAATCAATAAAATAAAGAATTGTATTCTTAATATTATACATAATCGGAAATATTCTGGAATAATTCAATAAGTAGAAAGACAAATTAGGTGATCAAGAATTGAATAAATTTAAAAGAGAAAAATGGTAATGTCCAAATGATCTCATGATTCGGATATATTTGCTAACCTCACCATTTTCAATTGTATGCTTTTGTGCCTATCTAATATATATCTTTTTTTTGTGACTATATTATATATTATAGCGATTCGTATAGATTTGGTTTTTGTTTGACTTAGAAAATATCAGATTTGGTGTATCACGCGAGTGGGACACTATATATTATTTCATTTTATTCCTATCCATATTAAGAGTTAATTCATTTGTTTTTTTTGGATATCTGCAGTGCAGAAATAATATTAGGTTTTTTTTTTAAAAAAAAAACTTATCATGAGCTTTGAAGTTCATAGAGACCATAGTGAATTATAAGTTAGTCCCTCTATTTTTTTTTATGAATTCATAAGCTAGTTTCAATTGTTTTGAAAGTCATAAATTAGTTTTTCAACGAAAGTTGATAGCTAATATCTGTATTAAGAGAAAGATAATTCGAGTTGAAAATCAAATTAAATAGCAATTTTTTTTAGTAGATATAAGCCAGCCTCAAAGCTTTTCAAACCAGCCCCTACAACAAGAAGTTAGAGAGTAATTAAAGGCCCGGGAAAGATTAGAAGTTTCTATTTGAAGTCAACCAGAAGATTCTAGAAGATTATATTTACTACTTTTTTTTTGTTTATTCTATTCTTATTTGTTGAATTCTGGTTTTCATAGCCAATAAGTTTTCGAAAATAGTTATATGTATGTTGTTTTAATTTTGATTCAATTGAATTGGTATATTCTATGATTAAAAAAAGAAAACCTACAAAAACAAACATTAATTCATGTGATGAATAACACACACGTGTACAAGAATTGCACCCGACATTAACATACATGCATACATGTGTATATATATATATATATATAGAGGGGGGTGGGGGGGGGGGGGGTTGCATTGAAAAACAAAAAGGAGAAAAATGTGTTGATGAATTAAAAAACAACGAGGAGAGAATTGTATTTTGAAGCTGAAAATTCTAATTAACTTACTTTCAAACACAAACTCAAATATTTATATAAATATTCATAGAAATCTTGATACAAGCACAACCCTTACAATAATAACTTACAATACAAACACAGAATCAAATATAAAATGATTAGGTGGGAAATGCATGAAATTAATTAAAAGTCTTCATTAACCATTATTAAAATACAAGTTTATCTTCCAACGCCAATCATGTTTCCTTGCGTTTAAGTAATGCAAGCAAACTATATGTTAGCCCCTGCTGAAAGACTTCAGATTTTTCGAGCTTTTCATTGAACGAGTCAAAAAGCTCATCCAGGATCTCATGTCCAAAGTGCTCCTTCAAAAGGAACTCCAAACCAGCTCTGATGTGATATGATACGGCTCTTGCTTTCTGTGGAATAGTGTCTTGACTCTTTTCTAGGGGGAGGCACTCAAGTCTTTCTAGGTTAAAATAACCATTTCGTTCTACAGTCGCCTCTAGTTCTTGAGGAGAGGAGAAATATATAGGTATGTTGAAGGAGTCCACTTTCTCTTCACTTATGATTCCCTGGCCCGGAAAATTCATCAGTTATATATATATATAGCAGTGAAAAGAAAGTTGAGCAATTCCAAAGTTTAATAATGTTTTTGTTGTTTTTTAAATAAAATAAGTCATGGTGGTTTGAGATTCCATACCATCTTAGCCATGTCCATAAGGCAAGATCCCAATATGTCATATGAAATGTTGGAAAACACTCGAGTATGAGGGCTTGTATCCGTGCGGCCTGGGACCATGAGTATAATCAACCCTCCACAGACAACCTCTTGTGCCCTGGCATGCAAGAAGCAATCCAAGTCCTCGGCGAATTGATCCGCGTAAGCCTTGACAGTTTGATCTCCAGCACTGGAATAATATATCCTTCCCTTATTCCAAGCAGGAGAGCTTACGTCCTCGACCTCCTTAGGCACCTGAGAAAGCCATTGGAGAGCATAGGAAGTGTGTACAATGTGAAGAAAGTCATTCGGGAATAAACGACCATGGAAGGAACCCGGCATGCCAGCAACGTAGTAGTTCCTGTTGGGAGGAAGGGACTTGAAGAGCGTGTTAAAATCATTCAAAGCGTGATCGTTGAGGAAAACTTGGAACTCCGGCAGTCTAGAATGATCATGTCCTTGGCTTTGATACTTGTTTAGCACGGCTTCAACTATGTTTTGAACTGCAACAAAAGTGTTTGGTCCAACAGAACATCCCATGTCTGAGACACAAATGGTGTTCGATGAAGATAGGACACAGATGTCGAGCTTCTCAGCAATTGCCTCAGTGATAAGTTCCTTGACTGCAACTATAACTTTTTTCTGTAAATCAAAATTTTACTCGTCTTCAATGAAAGTTGCATGTATATTTGGTAATGTTAGTGAATAGAAAGGTGAAATACACGCGTCTGTGCTAAGAAAATTAAAGAATAGAATCACATACAAAACTACCATTTAGTAGAATCCTTTCTAGGAATGACAATATAGTTTTATTACCTTGAAAAAAAAAAAACATGTGTGAATATTTCACATTAAATTTCATGATATGTATGCAAATATAATATTTTATTATTGTTTTGAGATAAAGAAGATGATCACAACAAAGATAAAGAGAACAAGCCTCTTTATACTTTATATTTTAAAAATATAGAAATTTTACTTTAAAATTATTCAGAAATAGATTTATTTTGTAAATATAGAAATTCAATTTAAAATTACTATATTAACATATTTATTTTATCAAATTATCTAGAAATATATTTATTTTATAAGTATAGAAATTCAATTCAAAATTATCATATTAACATATTTATTTTATCAAATTAACAGATTATCCAAAAATAAATTATTTTGTTTCTATCTTTTTAACTAAAAATTTACATTAAAATTGTAAAGAAATATATTTATTTTATATTATCATTTCCATCTTCTTAATCAAATATATTTTTATTTTTTTATATTTATCATTTTTATTTTAAAACACTAGCTAAACACCATCATAAAAGTCATAAAATGCTGTTGTGGAACTAGATAGTATATAACTACACTATAGTACTACAACCCAGCTGCGTATTTTTAACATTTAACATCCAATATTTAATAGTATCTCCTATTACTATTTATATGAAATTCAGTGTAGATGTTTTAGCATTCTCTTACTATTCATGAATATCATAACATCACACACACACACACACACACATATATATATTATTAACTAGTAAAAACATTTGCTTTTACATGTCCACAGCATGTAATTTTTTTTTTTTATGTAATCTTATCATGGTCTTAAATTTTATTAATGAGAGAAAATTCCCACCCTTCTCATACCCTTAATGAAATTGGATAGTGTATACATAATCTTTGGCTTGTTTTCGCAAGAAATTAACACTTATCTCATCCTATATATCTCACCATTATGAGAACCAGTCTTTCACCTTCCTTTCTCTCTTCGCACTTCCAAACCTCTCTTGTCAAAATCATAACCTAAAGTATAATATTTAGCAGCAAATATTCTCAGCACGAGGCAATAGAATTTGAATACTCAAGCCAAAAGTGCCTGGGAATCGAACAATTGTCGCTCGCATGTTCGAACAGCATGTAATTATTTTATGGTTGATGAACAAGGCACGCATAGCGTGGAACAAGATTCTGCTGGATCAGATCTTTTTTCTTAATCCTTTTCTTTCTCAATATGAAATATGTTCTGCCTTTGGAGATCGCATCATTGAAATATATTATTAGCATGCGCAAAAGGTGCTCTGATCACTGTAATGTCAAAGCATCAAAATTAAGAGTTTATAATACCTGGTAGGTGGAGTTCTTGCTATAGCTGTACAGGCCATGCCCACCATTCATTGGAAGTGCCTTGGAAAAATTGACACTCTGCACAGCTCCTGCCATCTCTCAAGGTCTCTCTGTCTGTCTGCAACGGTTTATCTTACTCTAACATCCGTGCACAATACGGTCCATTATATACACCATTGGTAACCATGGCTCGATCAGAAAATTATAAAATACAAAAATAAAGATTCATTTACTTCACCTTAAAATAAGGGACCCCTGACTCAGATGGGGCTATACTGAATTAAATTTTCGTTGAAAATTTTTTTACTTCATTTTCTGAAATTTTATGCGCATATAATTTCTCTTGGTCATTCTCCTATGGGAAAAACCCAGGAGCTACCTTTTTAATTCATCAAAAAAAAAAATATGAGCAAGAGATAGGTGGCAAATGCGGATTCATATGCTTATTTATTTTATGCAACTTTTGAATGAAATTTGAAATAATTGTATGATAACAAATGGGGTTAGGTTTTCTATATCAATGCTAAAATCAATTACATATGGTTCATGCCTAGACCAGACAAATTTGAGGAGTACGATTGGCTCCATTAGTATTTAATTTCTTCTTCTCAACCAATAATATTTTTTTAAAAAAAATGATCTAATACTCGATCAATCTGCTGTACCTTTTGAATGTTTAATAAAATTATAACTATAAATTGTTTCATGGACCAGCTGATGAGCTAAGGCATTTTGTCGATCCTCAAAGCCGGTCTACTTACTTCCTACAAGAAGTAAAAAAGCATCCTCTAATTCGTTTGAGAATGACAAATAAGAACCTTGCCCTTGCTTGTGAATGGAGGCATTTATGGTCCCAAAAACTTAGAAACTTTTTTAATTGTTGTGATGATATATATGTCACCAAAAAAATAGTTATATCACTTTTCATATGTGATGGTCCCCTCGAAATACATTTTCAGCTGATATTGTTTATAATTGTTTTGACATATATGCAAACAATAAAGAACTATTTCTTCTTCGTATATGTGATGGTCCCCCAAAATAATTACATTTGAAAGCTTTTTTAATTGTTTTTGTGACAAATACGTTACCAAAAAATAGTTTTTTCTTCTATATATATGATGGGAACTGCGATATATTTGTAATTTTGTTAATATTGATAGTGACTAAAAATTTTAAAAAAGTATTTCACTTAGCTGTTGATCTTTCCTTTCTATAGTGTTTGGACAATAAAAGAGAAGTGTGGGTTTAGTGTCTGCATGGTATTATAGAAATTTTTATAATTATAATTTTTTTTAAAATATTTTATAAAAAATATTTTTAGTTAAGATTAGTTTGATATTTATATATATTTGGTTAAAAATGTGGTTAAAATTAAGATTAAATAAAAAATAATTTAATGTTTTTGATTAATAATACTTTTAAAATTAAGGTTATAAAATAAGTGATATATATATATATTAATGATTTTAAATTTAAATATTATAGATTTAATTACTATATTATATCATAAAATAAATAATATTTTTTTATAAAATATTTTTTATTATTACATTAAATTATCTACAATTCTATTACTTACAAAATTCATCCGATAAGAACTACAGTTTCCATAATTTTTTGAGCGTGTAATAAAATTAGATAAAATATTATTAAGAATAAATTTGATATTACAGTGCAAGTGAATTTAATTCACTCTACACTAGTTTTTTTTTTAAAATATTATTTACATGACAATATAAGTGAATTTAATTCACTATAAACTAGTTTTTTTTTTTAAATAAGAATTAAAATTTCACTTGCATTGTTCATGATTTTAAGTGAACAGTGCAATTCACTCAAACTGTTTATGTGAACAATGCGAGTGAATTGCATTATTTACTAAAACATTAAACAGTGAAGTAGAAAAGCAACCAAAAGCTGCTTTGGCAAAACCTGTGTTTTAAACATGAATTATACTAGACCCCACCAAAAATAAATTATGTTTCTAATGTAATAAAACATTTGTATTTGCAGTGGTTACTTCAAATGCAGAAGCAACTACTCAAACAAACGGACACACTCACACTGTTCACATGAATATATTTTGTTTAGTGTGTTTATTTTTTGAACAGTTTTTTAAAAATAGTTTTGAGTGAATTAAATTCACCTACACTGTCATGTGAACAATATTTTGTTTTTCAAAAAACTATTATAAAGTGAATTAAATTCACTCACATTGTAATATCAATTTTATTCCCGATAATATGTTATCTAATTTTATTGCATGCTCAAACAATTATGAACACTGTAGTTCTTGTCGGATGAATTTTATACGTAATGGAATTGTAGATGGTTTAATAAAATAATAAAAAATATTCTACATAAAATATTATTTATTTCATAATGTAATAGTAATAATTAAATCTATAATATTTAAATTTAAAACCATATATATATATATATATATATATATTATAACCTCATTTTAAAAAGCATTATTAACCAAATATATTAAATTATTTTTTGTTCAACCTTAATTTTAACCATAATTTTAACCAAATATATATAAATATCAAACCAACTTCAACTTCAACTATTTTTTATAAAATATTTTTTTTAAATATAATTACAAAAATTACCACAATATTAAACATAAATAAGGAAGCTCCTAGGCATTGTGATGTGTAGTAAGAAGCCTTTGATGTGGTAGATATTGCAGTTTTTTTAGGAAAACAATATTAACTATGCTGGTTTTTTGTTGACAGTTTTGTTAATTTTTTATTATTATTTTTCATTTGAGATAATTCTGAGAAATATTATTCCCGAGACTTTCCTGGATATATAATCAAAATTGGAATCTGTGTTCTTTTTTAAAAAAAAAGTGTATTTTTTTTAAGTTTTGATAATTAAAAAGGAATTTTTTTAAAAAGAAACTATTAATTTTAGATTTTAAAAGTGATCAAATAACACTAGCTACCCCCCCCCCCCCCCAAAAAAAAAAAGAAAGAAAGAAAGAAAAGAAAAGTGGGTTATGATTTTATCTTTGTAAAATTAGGTTCGAAGAATTATGGAAAGATAAGACTTCTCTATTACTTTTTTTCTAACTAATAACTTTCACGTTTTGTCTTACTTTATAGACCTCGAAATAATGAAATGAAAATTAACTATTAAAGAAAAGATACAGTTTTATTTAAATAGATTATGGTTTCATTGTGCATACATTCACAGCTTATTGTTTATGTAATGTGTATTTTTGTATTTTTTATATTTTGGTATCTCTAGTTTGGAAAATTTACAATTCAATTATTGAACTTTATTTCATTTCAATATCATCATTTTAAATTATGTTTTCATACTTATATATACTGAAATTTATTTTATGCTGCTTTTTCCCCACATGCTTAATGTTTTGTTAAATACTCTAACATGGTCGATTTTGTGAAATAGAGTTTCAGCTTTTTATTAAAAAAACAAATTGTGAAATTAAAGGAAAAAAAAAGCCCTTCTAAAAAAATAAGTGCACAAAAGTTTTGTTTGGTCTCTCAAGTTTTATTTTTTACATATTTCATTTAGGTTCTTTTAGGTTATCATGTTTTAATCCTTAGAGGCTAAGAAATGAGAGGGAAACTTAATAACTTCAGTTTTGGTGTATATGGACTTGTCTTTAATAGAGAAACTTAATGGAATGGTTTTTACCTTATAATTATACTAAATTATACTGGAAAAAATAAATAAATTAAACCTCAAATTTAAACTAAATATGATTTTGAGCTTTTAAGATGATTAAAATGTGTTTTATTATTATAAATGGATTTTTCGAGGTATATATTATTTTTATTTTTTATCTTTTTAAGTGAAAAAATAATTTAAATCTAAGTTCTTAAGGTTAAAACACTTATATCCTGTTTTTTTTTTTATTACCAAAGCAAACTTTGGTGAATGGAAAAAGTTAAAAGCAAATCAAAAGTCATCTATTCAATACTTTTTAAGAAAACAAACTAGGTGCACAAACCATAATCCGTAAGGAGGTGACATATTAGTTGATAGGACTAAAACTGCTCTTCCTTTCTCTCTCCCCCCTCTCCCCTTCCCCATGAATCCTACCCCAACCAAAGTCCACTTCTTCATAAAATCTGCACCGCCATCTCTCTTTTGTCTTAGTGATCCCATATTGTCACCAATAGAAACGCTAACATTGAGCCCCACCCTTAAATGATCGATCTGGGGAGAGCATACCCAAACATCAAACCCACTTATCCAATAAAAAAATACCCCCTCCATCATCCACCCAAACCTTTCCTCTGCATCAAACCATAGTTCCTTCTCATCAGAGTTTTGTTCTGCCCACTTAGGGGTTTCCACACAAAAATATCGATCATCCAATAGTACAAACCTTTTATTTTGAATGTTTTCCCTCATGGCTCACCTTTACAGAACTTAGGAAGGAATTTCAAAGATATGGAACAATCACAGAGCTTTTTGTCTAAAAAAAGCTTAACAAATCTAGGAAAAGGTTTGGCTTCCTATTTCTCTGTGACCTTGAAATGGATATCATAAAGAAGCTTAACAAGATATAGTTTTCTTCCTATAACTCTGTGTTAACATTGTAGAGTATCAATGCTAGGTTGTAAAGCAAAAGCCATACCTGTGCCAACCTTTTTCCTCTTAAATCAAAGTTCCAATAAAGTAATGGAATGGATGTTCTTACATAGAGGTGGTAAAGGAGAAACCAGTCAGGAATGTCATATACCAAACAAGTGAGGAAGATCGTGAATGGCTGAGTCGTATTCTGGTTGAGTTTTTTCAAGAGGTATGGATTATGCTAAAATTAAAAACAAGATACTGATGAATTTGCACAATATAGAAGGCTTTTGGATCCTAAGAGTATTTAAAGCAATCCTCACCTTTAATATGCAACAAGATATGCAGTTTGTAACAAATGAAAAGAAGGATATTTTAGCCCTGTTGCATCACTAATAAGGCCTTTAACATTTTCTCTGGTCTGCCCATTGTAGATTGGAATATGGAATGCATTAAATGTCTAATAGGGGAAAACTATAAGGTTCTTGGCTATGATTTAACTTCTGTTAGTAAAGGAAATATATCGGGGTTAACAATAAATCTCACGATTAATAAGGAAAAAGTGGAAATCAACATCTCAGAGATTAAATATAAGGTCTGCACAGATTTGGCTTCGCTCATTTATTCCCTTGGGTATACTCTAGAGTTTGATTCAGAGTTAAACTGTACCTCATCACCGAGTGATCTCGAGATAGTGGCTACAAAAGGAGAAACCAAATATGGTTGTAAACAAGAACTCTATTTTTACAAACCTAGATTATGTCACTAAAGTGATTATCAAGCAGAGTTTCGGCAAATGTGAGATAGTGAAAGAAAGGGATGCATATGGCTATGAAGGTTTAGTTCCTGGAAATCTTGGACTATTACATGATTGAAGACTTGATTGCAAGTGGGAAATGACTGATATCTACCCCTACGACTTTAGTCTCTAATATTCCATGTAATGATAAAGCAAAAGGGCTAGATAACATGACTGTTATGGAAAAAGATCAACAAAGTTGGCTTAAAATGAATTTAGTTCGCAGCATAACTCTCAAGAATGGTAAATACCTTGGTGCCATTAAATGTCATATGAGTCATAGGATGACAGCCATTTTAACTTATTCAAATAGTAGTGATGGAAATGAAGAATCAATTGATTCTTGCATCAAAGCTATCAATCAAAAACTACAACTATCTCAACCTTTGTCAAACCTCTGTTTGTGATGAGATTGGGGCTATGAAAGAAAATGGTCAGAAATTGGGTATTGACTTTAAAACAAATGGTGAGAGTATTGAAGCCATGATCCAAGAGGCCATCGATGCAGAACAGGACTATTGGGAACTAGTTCTAAAAAAACCCATCTGCAAGTACATAAAGGGTTTTCATGTTATTGTATCTTTTATTATTGAATCAAAACTTTCATGCTTGGACTCTATATTCTCTAGTCTGTGGCATAGGCAGAATATTAAATGGTTTTGCATAAAGGCTAAGGGTAGATTAAGTGGGTTGTTAGTTATATGGGGTGATGATCTTTTTAGGGTTGATTCTGTTAAATTTGCTGGGAGTTGGATTAGCTTGTTTGGCTCCTTTGTTGATGATACTTTTGATTATGTAATCATTAGGTATTATAGAGTTGGCTTTAGATCTGAAAAGCAGCCTCCTCGATGGAGCTTGCTGAACTTAGACATGTTTTATCGGATTATTTTTAGTTTTTAATAGGTGATTTTAATGAGACCTTATCTAAGGCAAATAGGAGTAGTGGTCTGCTAGATAGGAAAGAGGCTTTAAAACTCCAAGCTTTCATTGATGGATGTGAATTGGTTGAATATTTGCTGGTGAATCATCGATTTACTTGGTTTAAAAGTGGCTTTATAAGTAGGCGAGATAGAGCCTTTACTTACACATAATACGTGTGTCATTTTAGTTCTTTGAAACTGATTAACTTGGATGATAATCTCTCGAATCATTGTCGCTTGTTTATTGGGAAATAATAAGTTAACTAGGGATAGAAGCCTTTCAAATGTCTAGACTATTAGCTTATGGCCCAATCTTTCCATAGCATTCTCAAGGTCTTCTAGAAGGAAATTATGCATGATATCCCTAACGACTTTCAGGTGATTAGAAGAATCAATGCTTTATAGAATATCTAGTCTTTTATTCGGCTCCTTAAGGATCAGGCTAAAATTGGTAAGTTGTTTGACTCTGAACGAAAAAAGCTATATGAGTTGAAGGGTAAGTAATGGAAACTTTGCAAATATATAGAATCAATATAAAGACAAAAGGCTAGATAGTATTGGCTCAAGTTGAGGGACAAAAACACTTGGTTCTTCCACATCTTAGAAAAAAATCAAGGGATACAAAAACTATATTTGTCAGATTATATACAATGGAAAGATTCTCTCCAGTCCAACTAAAATTAAAGAAGGAGCCAAAGCATACTTCTCAAACATCTACTCTAAATCTTTGACTCTAAGACCCACGATAGGTAATGCAGACTTTAAGAAGCTTAGTGAGAACCAAGCTACACGGCTTGAAAAATATGTTACCATAGAAGATGTTCAATTGGCAATCTTCAGAAATGAAGGCTCTAAGGCCCTAGGACTTGACGGTTTAAACTTAAATTTTTATAAGAAGTTCTTATAGTTAATAAAACACAACCTATTTATAATAGTTCTTGAATTCTTCAAGAGAGTTCACCTTTCTAAATGCTAAAAGAAGTTATATAGAGTGTGGTTAGTCCCTCTAAATTAGCTTTCATTGTTGGTAGAAACATCCTAGACTCAGTCCTTATTGCCAATGAAATGCTGGATTCCATGAAATCTCGAAGTTGTTAAGGTTTCCTTCTTAAGCTTGATTTTATAAAAGCTTTTGACACTATGTCTTGCTCTTATCTTAATGACGTTATGGGTTATATGAAATTTGGTACTTAATGGAGGAAATGGATTATGACATGTGTCTCAATTATAAGACTATCAGTTTTAATCAATGATTTTTGTACTTCTGAGTTCACAACATCTTGTGGTCTTCGGCAGAAGGATCCTCTCTGCCCTTTTCTTTTTTGTTTAGCTGCTGAAGGTATCTCAGTTCTCATTAGTAGGAGCTTGAAAATAGGTGCTCTTTATGGCATGAATTTTACAGGAATAAAAGATATTCATCATCTGTAATTTATAGATGACATTCTTCTTTTCCTACCAAATGATCTTTAATACTTACTAAATACCAAGAGAATGTTATGATGGTTCAATTTATGCTTAGGGCTCAATGTCAACTTCCATAAGAGTAGTTTGGGGGGGGTATGGGTGTGGATGGAATATATACTGAAGGGATTTCTAATGTTATTAGGTATAGATGTGATACTCTTTCAATCAAATACTTGGGGCTCCCTTTAAGTGTTAATCCCAAAAGGATTTCCATATGAAAACCTGTTCTCTCACATATTAGAGAGCAGCTCAACTCTTGAAAGGGGTGGCTATTATCGATGGCAGGGAGAGCAATTTTGATCAAAAGTGTAATATTTGTCATTCCTCTTTATTATATGTCCATCTTTTACATTCTGAAGATAGTGGCCTATAAGATCACAAGCATGTATTCTTAATTTTTGTAGGGTGGGAGTGTTAATAATAGAAAAATTCATAGGCTTGCTTGGGATACAGTGGCAAAAAAAAGAGGATAGGGATGGTCTAAGTGTTGGGAATATATAGGCACAAAAACAAAGCTCTCCTTTTCAAGTGGATTTGGAAATTAAGAAGAAATGATAAAGCAAGTTGGCCAGACTTCATTAAGGAAAAATATAGTCCTCAATTAATAAACAAGATGCCCAAATTTAGGAAAAAACTTTTAGGGATCTAGCGAGGAATCAGTTCCACCATTACTAGTACGGATCTTAATAGCTCTCTTATTTGCATTGGCTATAAACTTAAAATGGGTAATGGTAACTATGTTAATTTTTGGTCTGATACTTGGTTGACCGGTTTCTGTTTAA
This sequence comes from Populus pruinosa, assembly GCA_026413675.1. Taxonomy (NCBI): domain Eukaryota; kingdom Viridiplantae; phylum Streptophyta; class Magnoliopsida; order Malpighiales; family Salicaceae; genus Populus; species Populus pruinosa. Next base: position 8,654,075 of record JANKMR010000020.1, read on the forward strand.
CTAACTCTTATCTGACTCTTTTTCACTTGTTATCCTCCAAAGTAGGGATTGTTAATCAGATGAGATATTAGATAAGATGGAATACTGGATAGAGGATACTTGGCATTGGAATATGAAATGAAGAAGGCCCCTCAAAACTAGTAAGAACCTGTTGTTTCAAAGATTATTGCTTGATCTTAATCTTGTAGTTATTCATTGATTGAAAGAAAACAGGGTGATTTGGGAATGCGGGAGGGATAAAGGCTATACTATAAAGTCTTGTATGATTGCCCTTGAAAGGATCAAGTATAGTAGGTCTGCAACTTATGTCATAAATGTTTGGAAATCCATTTGCCCTCCAAAAACATAAATGAATTTATGGCTAGCCTTAAATGAAGGCCTTTGTACAAAAGCCTTCTTGGCTAAGAGACACATTTTAAGCCCTCGAGAGGACTGGTGCCCTTTTTGTAAGCAACATTTAGAAATTGTCTCCCATATCCTCATGCATTACCTAATGGTCTGGAAAATATGGAACAAAATTATAGCCTAGAGAGGTATGAGCTGGGTAATGTTGCATGCTTTTGATGACCTTCAACATCAATGGCTAGGTCTTCTGCAGGGTGACCACTGTAAGTTTGAAAGATCTATTTAGGGGGGCTTTTATGTTTAGCATTGTCTAGACTATATGGAATACGAGAAAAAAGCCAATTTGGAAAGATATCCTATAACTTTTGTTTATTTTTGCTGCAGACTGGATCAGGAATCTGAATTCTTCTTTTTGGTATATTGGTGCTAATCTGTATAGGAATTACAAATGCATTTTGGCTTGATCTACTTAAGTTCTTATTTCATATGGTTTTGAATTGCTTGCTTTAATAGTAGATCTTATGTTTCCTTGTATTTCTTTCTTGTAATTAGGATAGTGCCCAGGCTTTAATCTATGCAGCTAAAGCTCTGCCCACACTGATCATGTTTTCTCTTTTTATTATATATTTATTCTCAATTTCACCAATTAGCAAAAAAAAACAAACAAACCAGGTTTGCCTACGTTTGTATTTATACTTGTATTTATTAGCTAGGCACATAGACCTTTTTGTCTAGACTCTTAGTCTTTTTATTTATAATGGGCTTTAAATTTTTTATTTTTTTATTTTTTTTACATTATGTAAGAAGATTATCTTTAAATAAATTTATTAAAGTAATACATAAGTAATTATAAGATTATGCCATTGTTTTGAAATAATGTTAACATTTTTTTATAGTAATATTAATAATAATATGCATAATTATCTAAAAAAATTGTATGCATAATATTCAATGCGAATGAAAATTCTATTATGTTAATTTTTAATATCCATTTTTATATATTTCTTCTTAAATTTATTATTTTTAATACATTTGCATCAACATTATCAACTCATTTTTTATATTAAAACTTACATTTAAGATAATAATAAATATTTATTCAAAAAATACCACTTTTGATAAATAAATAAACAAAAAGAGAAGTTTTTATTAAAAAAAGAACAACAAGAAGAAAAGAAATCCACAAATAAGGGAGTGGGGTTTTAATTAATAAGATATATTTTTATCCTTATTTCAAACATTAAAAAATTTAGATATTTATTTTAATTATCTACAATTTTTACATAATGAATCACGTAGCTAAAAAAAAATTATTATAAAAAACTTATAGTAATAAAAAAAAAATTAAGAGGGCAAGACCATAAGTTTAAGTCAAGTGATTCTTTAGACAAAAACATTATATTGTTTCTACACAATCTAAATAGTTACTTTTCTATCAAAATAATATTTTTATTTTAATATAATTATATAAAAATAAAAATATGCTTAGTAACTCAAGATAAAAATATATACATGTGCATATCTCTTTTACTCTCAATAATGATCAACTCACCACTTTACTCATAGCAATTATATCTTTGTGATTTAGTAGTTAATATATCTTTTAATTGATTTTGTAAAACTCACACATCAACTTTTAAATTCTCAAATAAAATTTTTGATGATATAGAAAACACATTTATATTGCACGTGTATTCTTTTCTTGCATTAGAAATTAACTTGAAATTTTATCTATAGCATAGCACGGGTACTTAACTAGTAAATAATATTGAAAAAACATGGTAAAACATTGTAGCTACACTGTTTTATAGTTTGGTCCATGAAGTTTTTTGTTTTGCACTTTGGTGCCTAAAATTTTTAATTTTTCCATTTTTTGGTCCCTATAACTCTAAGTTTGTTTTTTTTTTGTCTTTAAACTTTATTTTTATCATGTTTTAGGCCCTGAATTCTAAAAAAAAAAAAGAAACTGACATGATCAAAAACATGATATCTTCTCCCAAGTATAGGAGTGTTGGAGTAATAAATAATCCAGTAAAACCAGGATCGAACCATAGGGAGGTTAATTTTATAAATTATAAACAATAATTACAAACAACAACAATAATACTAATACTAATACTAATACTAATACTAATAAAGAAGTTAATGAGAACGTTGAGATGGAAGATTAACGTAAGAATTAAACAATGATAACAACAAATATCAAGGTTAGATAAACCACTAATGGTATGTCAAATAAGTATATTATAAACTCTTATTATTCAATTAGAAACTACACACAAAAAAGGTTTCAATCAGATTATAAATTGTTAACATGATTATATTAGTTATCTTATTCGAATAATGTTAATACTTGTAAATGTTATGAGGCATTCATGATTATAACTTATGTTAACAACAAATCTAGTTCCTTTCATAGCTCAAGTGTCAGTTATACCATACAATATGGGCTATGAAAGTGTCAAGTATTTATTGTACCAAGTGTTATACAACATAAATCTAGATTAGTCATTTAACAAGCAAAGTATTAAAGAGTAAACAAGATAACAAATACAAAACATGTTAGTATCAAACATTAAAGTCCATGTTAAATTTACATTATACTTATTTTTAAACCATTATTGTAACCTTTCCACTTTAACATAATAAACTTAGCTAAACATAATGAAAGAAAGAAATATAAATAAATAAAATATAAATATAAATAAGATAAAAGTTAACTAAGTAAAAGAAAGAAAATAAAACAGATAAACTTTATATTAATGAAAGCAAAACTTAAGCAATACAAAGAGAGAAAGCAAGAGCATGATCTTGATCTAGAAACCAAGATGCCTAAGTGCATGACAAATGCCTCCTTTTATTGGTCAAAATTGAGAACTATTGATTTGATGATTGATTGATAAGTGGATGGCCGACAATTCTTATCTTCTCTTGTCTGCCCAAAATATCATTGATAATTTCAGAATTGGGATATTTAAAACCATGAAAGTTGTAAGAAATTGTCTCAGCTTTTTAGAAAAAAAAATGGAGGTCATTTGGACTTCTAGAACTCTAGATACGAGCCAAACACTGAACAGTGTTTGAGTTGTAGGACATATTTAGACTTCTTTATTGTTGCTACAATTTAGACTTGAAAATGACCTTTTTAAATCTTAGGCTTTCATGAATGTTGTAGGTCTATGTCTTATATTTTTATCCATATAAAGTAGATCTAAATCCAAGATCTACACTTCTAGATATGACCTAATTAATGAATAGTGTTCTGGTTTAGACTATAGCAACATCTCTTTTCTAAGTTTGACCATCTCGTTATCCTTTCAATTTCAGTTTTTAAACTCATCAACCAATCCTTTAATTTATATGATAGACCTGCATTTAAAATAAATATTTACCACAAATTAATGGTATCTTATATTATTAGATATGTTATTATAAAGCATGCTTTAGTTAAGGAGTTAGTGATACTTCAAGTGCAAAATGATGATATAAAACCTTGATAAAAATACACTTTTAAGTACTAATTAAAAACTTATTAGAAAAAAGAGAAGAGAGAGAAATAATATGTTCGGTTGTGTTATGATCATAAAAAAATCAAGTTTAGTGTCAATAGGTTTATTTTCAATAAAAGAGGTAAATAAAGGTGTTTTCTCTTCGAAGTAAACTAAAAAAAGTACATGAAGCCTTGTAAAGATTTTTAAAATTTAATTTGATTTGTTTTATTTGTGGGTGATTAACAAGTGTTTTGGGGTTTAAATTAGAGGTTCTGAGGATTCTTAAATTTTTTGGAGTGTTTTTAGATGAAAACAAGTTGGAAGTTAGATTTAGGGTTCCAAACAATAGCTCCTTGATTCTAAAAGACTACGTGTTATTTCATCTATTAAATATAACAGAGGACATATCATTCATCCATTTAAAAGAAATTAAGAAATCCATAGCTGCAGCCTTAGCCTTCCTAAACCATGTATGTTTGAGTTTTTTTGGACCAAACATATAATCTTGTCCTTCCAAAACCAAATGTATCTGGCCTAATTTTGAATTTTAGAATAAAATTCTTTAAAAATAAATTTATGAAAATAGTGGTTTTTTATGATAATATTAACAATTACTTTACTGTCAATTATATTAATATAATATACAAATTTGTTTTTAAAAGAACTTTTGTTCATTAGTATTCAATAGGGATGTAGAATATCTATTTTATTATTTTTATAATAAATTTTTTATATAATTTTCTCATATATATTATTATTATTATTATTATTTTAATACAAGTACTTGTAATTGTTTTATTTTTTTATTGAAACTTGCTTTCACAATCATAATAAATTTTTATTTAAAAATACAATTCTTTTAATGAAAAAAATATATTTTTCACAAAACAAAAAAGAGTATGTAGTTACCTATTTAGGGGTCCCACAAAAAAGAGAGGAAAAGAGAAAAACTAAAAAACAAATTATTGAAAGAATACCAAAAAAATATATCAATTAAAAGTGAATATTGGAGTACCCAGAAAATAACTAAAGATTAGATGAGGAGGATTGAAAATATAAAAATTAAAATTTAACAATATATTTTTTTACTAACAAAGACCTTGCTGGAAAAGAAAATTTAATTTGAGAAAAAAAAATCAAAATTGGATGTTTAAGGATGTAATTAGATTTTATTGAACGTCTAATTGAATTTGTGAAGGGTTTAATTGTAAGAAAAAATAAATTTTTAAGTCAATTTCTAGAGGGTCTAATTGGTGGACAATTAGAAACTTAATTGAAAAAAATTTAAAATCAAGGATCAAACTGGAAAAGGTGCATGAATATAGGAGCTTTAATTGACCGAATCAGGGGTCAAATTGAAGAATTTAAAAGTTTGTTGATCAATTAAGAGTCAACATACACAAATTCAAAACCAAGAATCAAAATGAAAAAAAGCGACCAACTTTAGGGCTGACATTTGAGTTTGGTAGGGATGTAATTGAATTGATTTTTAAAATCAAAATATCAATTAAAGACTTCATTAAATAAATAAAAATTTAAGGACTAATTTGGAAATAAAAACTTATTAGGTTATTTTGTTTTAAACACAAAATAATGTTGTTTGATTTAAATAAAACAATGTGTTTTGTGTAAAACGATGTTAGTTTGTTCTTTATATATATATATATATATATATATATAGAACAAAATGGCATTATTTTGATGATACTATATGCCATCTTTTTTCAATGGTCATGCATTGCAGCTAGGGGAAAAAGGTTTTCCTCCCCTCCTTTACAACGCCTCTCTCTCATGTGTCCAAAACCTTGACACAACTCACACCCTTCTCATGACTTACCATCATGATAAAAGGAGTAGAGAGGACAAATCTTACAGGTGGCCTTACAAATGTTGCATAGTACCCGTATAGTAACCTTACCCTTTTTGCATGACTGGATAGGGATAGGGATAGGGATAGGGTAGCACAAGGTCCCTTCCCCCCTGTAAATATCCCCTTGATAGGAGGTGTGGGGGGATAAAAACATAAAAGAAAATGAACAAACTAAAATGAGAAAAAGAGAGGAATATAGATAAAAAAAAAAGAAAAAAAATAAAAAAGGAAATGCAAGAAACAAAAAATAAAAATAAAAATAAAAGGAAAAAGAGAAAAAAGAAAAAAGGAAAGAGGAAAAGAAACTTTTAAGCCCCTTACAATCTTTCTCCCTCCACCAGTTTTGTAAGTGCACCTTGAACCATCACTAGCTTTCCTCATCCCCACCACAATAACACCACAATTACAGTTATCAACCACGTTGCCCTCACTCCAGGTAATCTGCTTCCTTTTTTTTCTTTCTCTTCTTTGTTCTCCCCTCCACTATTCACATTGCATATGAATAGTATATGAATAATGGAGAGTCAATTGTTTCTGGGGTGGATCAGTGTCGACTAGACCAAAATGGTTGGGTAAGGTCCGGTCTAGTCCCCTTAAAAAAGGATCCATTGAGTTGACATCGACCAAACCTTTTTTAGGACAATCTTGGCCCAACTCTTTTGGGTCGACCTCAAAAATAAGAATAATGTAATATTATATATTGTATAAAAACAAAAACAAAAAAAAATCCAAAACAAATTCCAAAAATTCTTTCAAAAACATTTAAGATTTTCTCGCGAAGTTTTGTACCAATTTTGCTTAATATTGGTTTGTATTTTTAAACTGTAAAATACAAATTCAGTATTAATATATCTGGTTTTCTCTGAAATGTTGTAAAAAATATTTAAAAAAATAATAGAAAAATTATATTTTCATGCGTATGGATAAGTCTCTCAAAAATAAGAATAAAATTCATATAGTATTTCCATACAAAAAATCCAAAGAAATATGTATTAACATGTATTTTGGGTTTTCATAACTAGTTTATTAATACTATAAGAACTATGTTTATATTTTAAAAATAAAAAAAAATATTTTGTTTTCTATTAGTATCTAGGATTATAAAGTTATATATAAGATGTATTTTTGATATTAAATAAAAAGATAATTCTTTTTTATATATATATATATTGACACTAGAACGGTTAGGTTGTTAACTGATAAGATATGAATTTCCTCATTGAGGAGAACTTTTTTTAAACTTTAGATAAACAAACAATTAAAAAATACAACAATATCTTACTTTATATCAAACTATTAAACAATGTAGTTTACTTTAGGTAAGGCGTATTAGGGATGTTAATACTTTTCATTTACGCAACCAATTCTTTTTCCTGAACACTAAGACCATTAGGGTTTCTAGAGATTAAAATATTAGATAGCGACTTTTATTTTTTTCTACTTTTAAATAATAAGAATTTCTTATATTTTTTACCTGCATCATTTCCCCATTCCATCCCCGATTTAAAAGGATGATTGTCGCGACGCCATATATTTATAACAGAGTACATGAAAAGGAAAAAAGTATTTTTTTTATTACAAAGATATATTTTTTGTATTTAATTCAAGTTATTAGAATTTTAATGAATATTTTTAATTGTTATTAGCTTTTATTCGATAGACCATGTTGCTAATAAATAAAAAAAGTTATTATTAAAATAAATAAAAAGTACATGAATGAGGAAACACACACACCCCTTATGGTATATTCTAAGTTATAAACTTGTAAATTGCTAGCACGCTATTATTGACGCATTTAAAAATCTAATTTTATTCAATTATATATATTTTACATACATATAATTAGAGTTACTTGAGATATAATTTCTCATAAATGCATTTCCAGGATTACAAATTTGATAACTAGGTGCTTGCCATTTAGATGGCAAGTACATACCATTACTCCAAGTTTTTTGGTAATACTTAAATAATTAAATTGATGATTAATTATTAATTTAAAAAATCCAAATCCAAATTTTTCAACCCCCTAAAAAAAAACTCCTACAAAACTATCGTAAAAGCTTCCATACACTAATTTATAACATAAAAATACATCTTAATTGGCTTAAAATTCTTTGAAAACCAAAATAAATCCAAAGACTCAATTGTATTGTTTAGGTAGGTTTCGGTCTCCTTCTTCCCGTCACCATCATCAATCAGCTACCCTCTTAAATCCGAATGCATGGCTATCAATAGCATAATATTTCGTGACCAAAAAATACATAACCATGGCTAGCATTTGCCTCCTCCCCACTCAATTACGTAGAGACCAAAATGCAAGCTGAATTATCATCATTTAGTAGGTATATTGAACGAGTCCACTTGTTCTTCACTGATCAATCCCTGCATGGAAAAAAAAGGAATAGAAAAGGCGACTTTCAGGTTTAATTTTTAAGGAAAATGCGTGTTGCAAGAGCAATTCAAAACGAATAAGCTTAGTCGTTGCTTTACCAGTTTAATTTGTGCAAAATAATAACACAACAATATTATTGCTATGTTGAATAGAGTGTAAAATATGTGAAATTAAAAATAATTAAGGATGGCCACACACTGTCATTTACAGTAACCTCGCAACAAAGTATAATGATGGAATGGACTATATATGAATGACTAACAATGGCTTTATTCCAGCTACTTATGGCTCACCTTCTTGGCATATTGAGTTGTGTAAGCACTAACGACTTCAGCTCGAGCATTTGTGTAATGGATTTTCTTTAAAGATCACCATTATGAGATATATAAATTTTAAGATTACTGTAAGTTTACATCATTGTTAATTTTAAAATTTCTAGAAATTAATCAAAATATATATAAATTTACTTAAATATTTATAGTTAAAAAAAAAAGTACCAAGTACAAACTTTCTTTGAAAAATAAGCGTTGATAGAAAGAAAAATAAGCGTTGATAGAAAGAAACTGGCACCCCAGAGCACAGTATGGCCTTCCAGGAAGGAGAACCGTGAAAATGGTGTTGAAATCATTTGAGCTGTGAACATTAAAGAAAACTTAATACTCGAGATTATGGAAATCGAATCCTTTCTCGGATTGACACTTCAACTCCACACCATCAATTATGAAAGGCAACCAACTTCAGTGCTCACAAAGAAGGTAATTCTATCTTCCTCTTTGTCAAACAGCAATGAAAAAATCATATATTCTCTTCATAATGGTTTCTTATCTAGAAGAAATATATGGCCAACAATGTATTTGCGGGCAAAATGCTTATGCTCATCCTATGGAGAACAAAACAACTTGGTTGGTTTGCAGCATTAAGGAAATGAAAAATTAACAGTAACAACACATCTCCAATAGCAATAATATAGTAAAATTAAATTAAAACATGAACTAAAGGTCATAATTTATTGTCTAAGTTTTCTCTCCAAAGCCATTTTGCTCCACTTGGACAAGAACTAATTCGCAATAAAAAGGACAGCATATGACAGAAATTATGAAGTTGCAACTTATTATAGTTTATGGATCATTTGCAGATACCGAAGCAAAGTGAAGCGGAACAATATAGTTGGGATTATAGAAAATTTATTAATACTCCTCGAACAGCTAGGTGGGATTGAATGGTGTGGACTCTACTATAAATACATATGATATCATGTAACCCTATTTTGATATAGTGAAAATAAAAGTTCATCACTCCTGTAAATGTAGGCACATTGTTGAAAAATATTAAATCTTGTGTTCTTTCTAGTTTCTCTCTTATTGCAATATTTATCAATAATTGCTACAGGTTTTTCACAACAATTTGTATCATAGCCTGTCTATGATGTCAGGAATTTCTTCTATAAAATTCAATATGATTAAGTTCAAAAAATCAAGTAATTTTGGATTATGGTAAAGGAGAGTGAAGGATTTGTTGGTACAATAAAACATGGTGAAGGCATCATATAGAAAGCACCTAAAAGGCATAAATAATATATATTGATAGGAACTAGAAGTGAGAGTTGTGGCAAATATCAGACTATGTCAAATGATGACATGATGTATCATGTCATGGATAAAGAATAATCAACTACAATATAGGTAAAATTGGAAAGTGGGTATATGTCCAGGTCATTGTTGAACAAATTTTATTTTAAGTAGAAATTATTTAGTCTTAAGATGTCAAAGGTACATATTTGAATTAGCAAATCAACGTGTTGAATCCAATCGTTAGCGATTTGAAATGAATTGATGTGAAGATCGACAATGAAAATAAAGCATTGATGTTACTGAATTCCCCACCAATTTCTCCTCTGTATAAAAATTTGGCTGCATCTTTGATTTGGGGGAAAGAAACTCTTATATTAGAAGAGATCACAAGTGCCCTATTAAGCTTTAATCTGAGAAAGAAATATGGTGGTAAGGAGTAATTAGGAGCGTGAGAGAAATAAGTCCTAAAATGAATCAAAAAACAATAAAGCTCAACCTAAATCTAGGAATAAGTCCTAAAATGAATCAAAAAACAACAAAGCTCAATCTAAATCTAGGAAGAGGAAGGATATAAAATGTTATGAGTGTGGAAAAACAAGGCACATAAAACAAGATTGTAAAGAGAAAAAGAAGAGGGATGCAGACAACAAAGAGAGTTCATCAAAATCTATGAATTTAGTGGAAAAAGACTCGAAGAGCGGTGATGGAGACATGCTTTTTATTTCATCAAGTTCAAATCATCTTATAGATTCTTGGATATTAGATTCGACATGTTCTTATCATATGACACCCAATAAAAATTAGTTAGATAACTACATGTTACTTAATTCTAGTTCTATTATGATAGATAATGATGATCCATGCAAAGTTATTAAAAAAAATCAAAATGAAAATTTTTTATTTTTCTATTAGAACTTTATGTGATGTTAAACATATACCAGATTTGAGGAAGAATATGATTTTATTAGGTATTTTAGACCATAATGGATTTAACTTTAAGTCTGAATGTGGAGTACTGAAGATGAGTAAAGGTGATATGACAGTGATAAAGGGACAAACATTGCTAAGAAATATTTATAGAATACTAGATACCATAATCGTACGTGAAGTTGCAATTATAGAATATAAGTCAAATAACACAGTCTTGTGGCACATGAAATAAGCTATATGGGTGAGCGTGGGATGATGGAGATTCATAAGAAGAATCTATTAAAAGGTATCTAAATATGCAATCTTGGTTTCTACAGGTATTGTGTTCTTGGAAAATAAAATAAGGTACAGTTCAAAACAACTACAAACAAGATAGAGGGGATTCTTGATTATATTTATACATATGTTTAGGTTCCACTAAGGATAGCATCATATGGAAGATATATGTATTTCATGATTTTTATTGATGATTATTGACAAAAATTCTAGATATACTTCAAACAATATAAATCATATATGTTTGTCAAGTTCAAGATATGGAAAACAAAAGTAGAAAACCAGACGGAAAGAAAGATCAAATGCCTCAAGTTAGATAATGATACTGACTACACAGATTTGAAGTCCATGGAGTTATGTGAGTAGCATGGGTTCAAGAGATACTTTATAATAAACAAGACACCACAACATAATGTTGTAGTAGAAAAAATAAATACAATAATAGTTGAAAAAACAAGGTGTCTCAGGCTAAATGTAGGGCTTGCTAAGAACTTTTAGGAAAAAGCTATGAATATAACATATATTTTTTATTAACATATCACTTAGGGTAACATTGGATGGAAAAATAATAGAAGAAGTATAAATAAGCAGTCCATTTAACTAATCTAGTTTGAGAGTGTTTGGATGTCTAGTCTATGTGTATGTTTATAGCGATAAGAGGTCAAAACTTAAAAAGAAGTAAGGGTGATTATTTTCGATTCGGTTTGGTTTTCACATGAAAAAATTAATCGAATCGACATTATTATTTTAAAAAATTTACAACCAAAACCTGTTCAAACCGATTGGCTTATGTTCAGTCCAATTTTTGTTGTTTAAAAACCGGTAAAACCAAAAAGAAAAGCATGTTTTTGTTTTCAAGAACTTGTTCCAAATTTCATGACCAAGACATGATTGAATTCTAGTTAAAATACAAGCAAAACCAGAGTTGCAAATTATAACATAATAAAAAAAAGCAAAAACCAACAAAATATAAAGGAAAATAGAAATTGGAGATCAATCAAGATTGGAAGAAAAAAAAATACGCCCATAGTAAATGAGTTGGACCCAAATAAGAACTCAAGATTGGAAGGAAAATAGATTTGCCTATATTGATGTATTTTGATTGAAATAACTGGTGAAGTTTATGAATTTGTTACGAGAGAGATAAGAGAATATGATGGAGAAGATAAGATGCGAGGATGAACTTGGAGAGATGAGAGATAGAGAGAAAAAGACGAGGGCTACGAGGAAAAATGAGAGGTATAGAGAAAAAAAGGAGAAAATAGAGGAGTTGTAAGAAGAGATGAGAGGCAGAGAGAAAAAGGGGACGGCAACATTGGTTTAGGTTAGAGATTATTTATAGTCTCTTTTATTTTTTCAAAGTTATGTTTAAACCAGTTTGGTTCATTTCTGTTCAATCAGTTTTAGGTATTTAAAACTGAACCGAACCAAAAATTATTTTGAGTTTTCTAATCAGTTAATTTAATTTTTTTTCTTGATTTGGTTATTTTTTTGGGTTTGATCTGTTTTTCAAGTTTTTTGCTCACCAATAATATGAAGTCTAAATAGTATATCTTTCTAAAGCATTAAAAAGAGGTGAAAGGTTCCAGGCTCTAGGATCTAAAAGAAAACAAGGTGGTGATCAGTAAAGATGTGGTTTTTGATGAAAAAACCATGTTGTACTATACTCAAGAAGAAAAGAAATAAGTGCCAGAAAATTACAATAACAATGATCATGAGGTGCGAGTGGGGTTAAATACTCATACTAAAGAAGAAACCATTGAGAATTCAAGGAGTTTTATTTTAGAAGATCAATAATATAATAGTATAGCTTTAGGTAGGCCTAAATGCACTGTCAAGCCACCTATCAAGTATAATTCTGAAGATTTGATCTTTTATGCACTTATTACTAGTAGTAATGATCTTATTACTTTTCTAGAGGCAGTACATAACCAAAATAAAAGAAAATGGATGGGTGTTATGAAAGAAAAATAGAATCTCTGTATAAAAACAACTAAGGTATTGGTTGAACTTCTAGATAGGAAGAGGTGATAGGATGAAAATGGTGTATAAGAAGAAAAAAACAATATCATTAAATGAGGGTAAGAAGTTCAAGGCTCGTCTAATAGCAAAGGGTTACTCATAGAAGAAAAAGGTTGACTATGATGAGATATTTTGCTTTATAGTCAAAAATACTTTCATCAGGGTAATATTAAGCTTGGTAGCTGATTAGTATTTAAAAGTGTATTTTTATCATGGTTTTATATTATCATTTTGCACTTGAAGTTTCAATAACTCCTTAACTAAAGCATGTTTTATAATAATATATCTAATAATATAAGATACCTTTAATTTGTGGTAAATATTTATTTTAAATGCAGGCCTATCACACAAATGAAAGGATTGATTGATGACTTTAAGAACTTAAATTGCAAAGATAAAGAGATGGCCAAACTTACAAAAGAGATGTCGGTGCAATCCAAACCGGAACACTGTTCGATAATTGGGTCATATCTGGAGTTATAGATCTCAGATTTAGGTTCACTTTATATGGATGGAAAGGTAAGATATAGGCCCACAACTTTTATATAGAGCCCAAGATCTAAAAAGGTCATTTTCAAGTCAAATTGTAGCAACAACAAAGAAGCCTGAATCTATCCTCCAGCCCGAGCACTATTCAGTATTTTAGCCATATCTGGAGTTCTAGAAGTCCAAATGGGCTGAATTATTTACACAAGATAGCTGAGACAATTTCCTATAACTTTCATGTTTTCGAGTAGCTCTAATTTTGACATTATCAATGACGTTTTGGGCAGACAAGAAAAGATAAGGATTGTTACCAAGTTAAGAGTTGGCCACCCACTTATTAATTAGTCATCAAACCAATAGTTTCCAATTTTAGCCTATAAAAGGAGGCATTTGCCATGCATTTAGACATATTGGTGTCCAGATCAAGATCATACTCTTCCTTTCTCTTTTTGTATTTTTTGTAATGTTTATGCTTTACTTTCATTAATATTAAGTTTATGCCTTTCATTTCCTTTCCTTTACTTAGTTAACTCTTATCTTATTTATGTTCTTATTTTGTTTATTTATTTTTATTTCTTTCATTATGTCTAGTTAAGTTTATTATGTCAATGTGAAAAGGTTACACTAATGGTGTAAGAATAAGTATAGTGTAAACTTAATATGGACTTTTAATGTTTGATACTAACATGTTTTATATTTGTTATCTTGTTCACTCTTTAATACTTTGCTTGTTAAATGACTAATCTTGATTTATGTTGTATAACACTTGGTACAACAAATGCTTGACACTTTCATAATTTATACTGTATGGTATAACCGACACCTGAGCTATGAAAGGAACTTGATTTGTTGTTAACATAAGTTATAATCATGAATGCTTGACGAGATTTACAAGTATTAGCATTAATCAAATAAGATGACTAATGTAATTATGTTAACAATCTATAATCATATTGGAACCTCCTTTATGTGTGGTTTCCAATTGAATAATAAAATTATATACTATACTTGTTTGACATACCATTAGTGGAACCTCTGACCTTGAAATTTGTTATTATCATTATTTAATCGTTACATTAATATTTCATCTAAAAAGTTCTCATCTTTTTCTTCTTCTTCTTCTTCTCCTTCTTTTTCTTTATTACTATTATTATTACTATTATTATTATTGTTGTTGTTATTGTTGTTGTTGTTGTTATATTATTGTTATTTATAATTTGTACAATTAACCTCCTTGTGGTTCGACCCCGGTCTTGCCGGGTTATTTATTACTTCGACACTCTTGTACTTGGGAGAAGACATCAATCTTTTCGTCGTGTCAAGTTTTTGGCGCTGTTGCTGGGAAGGTAAGTTTTATATAAATTATAATATTTATTTTATTTTTTCTTTTCACTTTTCTTGTATATAACTTTGTTTCTTTTCTCTTGTTTCTTCTTCTTTTGTTTTCTTCTTTCTTTTATTTTATTTATACACGTGCATGAGAGTGTGGTCACGTACATCAAGTGGTAGACTTTGTAGGGTATCCTCATCATTTTCAGAAAATATGGTTGAAGAAGATAATCAATCACATCATAATGAAAATAATGAGAATAACCATGTTCACTTAGAGACCACATGAATCCTACAAGAACAAGTGCACCATCATGCATAGTTTTCTCTTCTGATGCATCTCATTTTAATTTTAAGTTGGGCATTATTCAACTTTTACCTTCTTTTCATGGCTTAGAATTGGAAAATCCATACTTGCATTTAAGGGAATTTGAAGAGGTCTGCAACATATATAATAATTTAAATTTTAGCATGAACACCATCAGATTAAAGCTTTTTTCTTTTTCATTAAAAGATAAAGCTAAAACATTGCTATAAAATTTGAGACCAGGATCCATTCGTGCTTGGGATGAAATGCAACAACAGTTTTTAAAGAAGTTTTTCTCATCTCATAGAACAAATTCTTTCAAAAGACAAATCACCATTTTCACTCAAAAACCAGGAGAAACATTTTACCAATGTTAGGACAGGTATCGAGACTTGCTTAGTACTTACCCCCATCATGGTTTTAAAACATGGAGATTGGTTTCACATTTCTATGAAGGGTTAACACCTAGAGATAGGTAAATGGTTGAATTGATGTGCAATGGAATTTTTGAAGATAAAGACCCTGATGAAACAATGGAGTACTTAGACTTGTTAGCTGAAAATGCTCAAAATTAGGACACCGCGGGTACTTATGAGGCACCGAGTAAAACTCAACCTCATACATCTAGTGGAGGTATGTACAACTTTAGGGAAGATCATGACCTTCAAGCCAAGTTTGCATCTTTAGCTAGAAAAGTCGAGACACTAGAATTGAAAAAGAGTGGTCAATTAAAATTTGTTGAAAACATTTGTGTCAAATCTGTAAAACAAATGAACACTCAACCAACGATTGTCCAACCTTGCCTTCTTTTAAAGAATGTCTCTATGAACAAGCCCATGTTTTAAACAATTTCCAAAGGGCCAACCACAACCCATACTCACAAACATACAACCTTGGTTGGAGAAATCACCCAAATTTCAGTTGGAAGAGTGATAATAACAATGTACAAACTTCACAACCACCATTTCAAGCACACCATAATTTTCAAAATTCTCATGGATATGTACCTCGTTATGCTCCACCTCCTAGAAGAAATCTTGAGAAAACATTGCATGCATTTATTGAAAAGCAAGAGACAATCAATACTCAACTTACTCAAAACATGACAGATTTTAAAGATACTCTTGCAAAATTAAGATCTGCTCTCAGTTTCCAAGAGAAAGGTAAGTTTCTATCTCAACCACAATAAAATCCCAATGGGCAATACAATGCAAATACAAGTAGTTCTGGAAGCCAACACATGGATCAAGTCAAATCAGTCACTACTCTGCGCAGTGGTAAGGTTATTAAAAAACCCTCTCTTGAACCTTATGAGAAAGATGATGAGTCAATCTCTAAGGGTAAGGAAAGGGTTGAATCTGAAAATTGCAAAGAAACGACTGGTTCACCACCAGCATTTCCATTTCCTCATGCCATGACTAAACAAAGGAAAGTCAATCACAACTCTGAAATTTTTGAAATTTTCAAACAGGTAAGAATCAATATACCTTTGCTGGATGTTATTAAATAGGTTCCTTCCTATGCAAAATTTTTGAAAGATCTATGCATTGTGAAGAGGAAACTGAATGTGAAAAAGAAAGTCTTTCTAGCTGAACAAATAAGTGTCATTTTTCAAAACAATATTGCTTTGAAATATAAAGACCCCGGTTGTCCTATAATTTCTTGTTTTATTAGAGAACATAAAATTGAAAAAGCCTTACTTGATCTTGGTGCTAGTGTGAATTTACTTTCATATTCAGTTTTTCGAAGTCTCAATCTAGGTGAGTTAAAACCAACTTCTATAACTCTTTTACTTGTTGATAGATCTGTAAAAGTGCCTAGAGGAATAGTCGAAGATGTGTTAGTACAAGTTGATAAATTCATTTATCTTGTGGATTTTGTTATCTTAGACACAGAACCTGTTGAAGCATGTAATTCATTTCCTGTTATTTTAGGACGTTCGTTTCTTGCAACCTCTAACGCATTGATTAATTGTAGGAATGGACTGATGAAGCTATCATTTGGAAACATGACATTAGAGATGAATATTTTCAACATTTGCAAGCAACCTGGAGATGATAATGATTTACAAGAAGTAGATCATATTGACGAATTAATTTATGATCAACTTGAATCTACTTTAAGTAAAAATGAATTAGATGAATTTGAAGATTTGCAAATGATTTTTTCTGAGAAAGAAATCATCGATGAAACAAGCACTGAAAATGTTGATGCGAATCTTTTATCAACAGTGACAACAGATTCGACATCTAACATCACATCAATCGATGATTACTTTCCTAACGAATCCTTACTTTCTCTTAGTCCAATGCTTTGGTATGATAAAAATATCAATTTTCTTGATTTAAGAGATTTTCCAGCTGATTGGAGTACCCAAAATAAAGAAAAGTTTTTGAACGAAGTGAAAAGCTTTTATTGTGATGACCTTAACTTATTCAAATATTGTCCTGATCAAATATTTCAAAGATTCATTCCCGACAATGAGGTAAATAGTGTCATTAAACTTTGTCATTCTAAAGCATGTGGAAGTTATTTCTCATCAAAAAAGACAACTGTAAAAATTTTTCAAAAAGGATTTTATTGGCCCACTATGTTCAACGACACGCATGCATTCTGCAAAACTTGTGAGAATTGTTAAAAAGTTGATACTGGTCAAAAAGTTTTGTTTTATTATTCTCAACTCTATGCATTCTCTAGAGAGCTAAAACCAAGATGGAGCAATCCTTATGGGGCTTGTGATATTGAGAATTCAATGAATGACAATGATTTTAAGGAAAATGGACATCGTTTGAAAGGTTACTTTGATAATTTTCCTAGTGAAAATGAATCAACTGCTTTGAATGATCTTGTAGATAAAGGTTGATTATTTTGTTTTTCTCATATTGTTTTTGTGTTTCTTTTTTAGTGATTTTTGCTAGTTTCTCTCACCCCGGTCAAATGGCGAACAACGGTACTTCGTAACTTAAATCGGTTCTTTTAGTTTCCCATAATAAATGATATCTGTGTATATATTTGTGCAATTCTTTGAATTTCTCTTCCAATTCTCATTTTAAAATGGACACTAATCTTGAAAAATTGAAAAAGTATTTTCCCGCTCTGCCTCAGAATGCGATTACAAAAATTTACCGTGCTAGATGTGCAAGATTGAGATTGTTAATGAATCATGGAATTCCTGAACATATTCACTGGTTGATTGAAGCAAAGGTCCGATTATCAAGTGAGTCCTCTAACTTCTTCATTTCACACATGCCTAGAATAGGTAAAAGCACTTTTGCAAAGAAGCGTCGTGCAAAACGACTGAAAATCTGTCATCGATGTGCTAGATGGACTTGTAATACATAATGTCGTTCTTTAGGAATGGTATCTATAAACCGTGAAGATAAAATATAATTCATTAAGGATGGCTTGAGTAAGGAGTCTTTAGATAATCTTCTATTGACTCTTGAGATGCATCCTAGTGGAGATGTGCATCGTGTAATTCATGATTTATGACCACTATTTCATAAAGAACATGATCGACTTAATCTTGGAAATCTGACTAAAAAAGACCATGTTTGCCAGTTTTTAAGAAAATTGGATGGGAAGCCTATCCCCGACCCATTGAGGGCGTTTAAGTCGTTCTTTGACGTAAAACCAAGGGAAGATGTAAGCCACAATCACAACTACCTATATATATATATGCTTTTTCAAAAGTAAATAAATAAATAAATAAAGAGAGAGAGAGAGAGAGAGTGTGTGTGAGACTCCAGTTGGCCTACATATAGGTGTTGTGATTACCTTTCTAATTTCTCATCTATAAAACCCTCTCTTCCTTCCTTTCATTTCTACTCAACTCATACATTCAACAAATATAGAAGTGTGTAGAAATGGCAAGTTCCTCAAGTCATCATATAAGAAATATTTGTGTTTTTAGTGGATCTAATCCTGGGAAAGAAAAGGAGTTTTTAGAATCAGCAAATCATCTTGGTCAAGTGCTAGCTGAGAGAAAGATTCAATTAATGTATAGGGGAGGCAGTCTTGGGTTAATGGGAGGTGTGTCAATAGCTGAATTTTTAGGATGTAGTCAAGTTTTGGGGGTTGTCCCCGAATCTTTAGCACAAGGGGACATCATTGGAAAAACAATTGGAGAGGAACTTCAGGTCTCCACAATGTCGACTTGAATGAATGCAATGTTTAACTATATTGATGCCTTCATTGCTTTGCCAGGTGGTCTAGGCACATTGGAAGAGATCTTTCATATTTCCTCTTGGGCTCAACTGCACATTCACCATAAACCCATAGGTTTGTTAAATGTTAATGGTTATTATGATAAGTTGTTGTCTTTTCTTGATCATACTGTGGAACAGAAATTTCTAACATCTTCTGCACGACAAATCATAATCTCTGCTGCTACTGCTGAACAATTGATTGACCAACTACAATCTTTCATTCCTATGATTGATCCTTCCATGATTCGCATAAATTGGTCATCTAAGGAAAGCCGTAAAAAGCTTAGATTGGATTTGAGCCTTTATTTATGAATATTTGTGTCTTTTGGTTTTGTTATTATGTTTTGTTATTTCTTATTTTTGTTTCAGTGTGTTTCAGGTTTGTCGGTGTTCGTTATTTCAGGTGATATCTTCTATACTCTATCTTTCTACCTTAGAACATTGAGGATAATGTCTTGTTTTGGTTGGGGGGAGAGGGTAGTAGTTGATAAAAAAAAAAATTCATTTCATAAAGCATGTGTATAATTGTTGTTACTAGGATGACAGAGTAAAGGAGCTCTTTTGTTAAAGTGACTCTTGAGACGCATCTTAGTAACCATTCTTAACAAGGTCTATTATAATACTTCTTGAAATATTCAGGTTTACAAACTCTCGAATTGTTATCACTTAATTCTGCTCTTATATTTATTTAACATGTATTCTTAAACTTTAATTTACACACACACACACTTTAACATATGATTATGGGTTGCATATTGGATTATTACATTATTTATGTTCTTTTGTTAAAGGTAACAACTAAGGTAAAAGGATTGTATATAATTAAGAAAAAAAATATGAAAAAAAATAAAAAAGAAAAAAGAAAAAAAAAAGAAAAAAATAATGATAATAAAAATGTAGATAAGTTTGGTTTCGTAGCCTCCCTAACCTAAGCAATTAAGCCCGAAAGGGTGTTTTAACACCTAATACCCTAAAGTCAACTGATATGGGAGCTATTGGCCCAACGTTTGTTACATGGGTTGAGGAGAAAAGCTTAAGGGAATCAAACATTGCATTATCTACATATCAGTATCTGCGACCCGAGTTACTAAACTCGTAGAGGTGTCTTAACACCTAATGCCCTAAAACCAACTGGTTTAAAAGTCATTAGCTGAAAGCTCATTATATGGGTTAAAGATGCATGGTGTTTTAAAATTATATGTATATATATTTTTTAAAAAAAAAGAGAAGAAAAAAAAAAGAAGACAAAAATAATAATCTCAACCCAAGGAAGTTAACCTTGAACATTAGAATAAAAATTTTGTTTTCTTCCAAGAAAAGCCCCATAATTATATATTGATACATTGAGCACAAAAGAAAGATTTATTAATATCTTGTTAAGAGGTATTGAGCAGATATATAAATTTAATGAGAGTTTGTTTATCTAAATAGATTAATGGAAGTTAAATGATGAATACCTTGTTTTGTGGAATTTGCAAATTGTTTTTCTATTTTAACGCTTTGATTACTAAGGACTAGTAATAAACTGGTTGGGGAGTATGATTAGTACTTAAAAGAGCATTTTTATCATGGTTTTATATCATCATTTTGCACTTGAAGTATCAATAACTCCTTAACTAAAGCATATTTTATAATAATATATCTAATAATATAAGATACCTTTAATTTGTGGTAAATATTCATTTTAAATGCAGTTCTATCACATAAATGAAAGGATTGATTGATGACTTTAAGAACTTAAATTGTAAGGATAAAGAGATGGTCAAACTTAAAAAAGAGATGTCAGTACAATCCAAACTGGAACACTGTTCGGTAATTAGGTCATATCTGGAGCTATAGATCTCAGATTTAGGTCCACTTTATATGGATGGAAAGGTAAGACATAGACCCATAACTTTCATATGGAGCCCAAGATCTAAAAAGGCCATTTTCAAGTCCAAATTATAGCAACAATAAAGAAGCCCGAATTTGTCCTCCAGCCCAAGCATTATTCAGTATTTTAGCTATATCTGGAGTTCTAGAAGTCCAAATGAGCTGAATTGTTTACACAAGACAGCTGAGACAATTGCCTATAACTTTCATGTTTTCAAGTGGCTCTAATTTTGACATTATCAATGACTTTTTAGGCATACAAGAGAAGATAAAGATTGTCACCAAGTCAAGAGTTGGTCACCCACTTATCAATTAGTCATCAAATCAATAGTTCCTAATTTTGTCCTATAAAAGGAGGCATTTGCCATGCATTTAGGCATCTTGGTGTCCAGATCAAGATCATGCTCTTCCTTTCTCTTTTTGTATTTTTTGTAATGTTTATGCTTTACTTTCATTAATATCAAGTTTATGTCTTTCATTTCCTTTCCTTTACTTAGTTAACTCTCATCTTATTTATGTTCTTATTTTGTTTATTTTTTTTTCTTTCATTATGTCTAGTTAAGTTTATTATGTCAAGGTGAAAAGGTTACACTAATGGTATAAGAATAAGTATAGTGTAAACTTAATATGGACTTTTAATGTTTGATACTAACATGTTTTATATTTGTTATCTTGTTCACTCTTTAATACTTTGCTTGTTAAATGACTAATCTTGATTTATGTTGTATAATACTTGGTACAACAAATGCTTGGCACTTTCATAGTTCATACTATATGGTATAACCGACACCTGAGCTATGAAAGGAACTTGATTTGTTGTTAACATAAGTTATAATCATGAATGCTTGATGAGATTTACAAGTATTAGCATTAATCGAATAAGATGAATAATGTAATCATGTTAACAATCTATAATCATATTAGAACCCCCTTTATGTGTGGTTTCCAATTGAATAATAAAAGTTTATACTATACTTATTTGACATACCATTAGTGGAACCTCTAACCTTGACATTTGTTATTATCATTGTTTAATCGTTACATTAATATTTCATCTAAAAAGTTCTCATTTTCTTCTTCTTCTTCTTCTCCTTCTTTTTCTTTATTACTATTATTATTACTATTATTATTAGTACTATTATTATTGTTGTTGTTGTTGTTGTTGTTGTTGTTAACATTCATTATTACCTCCTTATGGTTCGACCCCGGTCTTGCCGGGTTATTTTTTACTCCGACACTCCTGCGCTTGGGAGAAGACATCAATCTTTTCGTCGTGTCAGTAACACATTTTAATATGTAGTTAAAGAAAATGAATGTCAAGATAGCTTTTCTCCAAGGTGATTTGAAGGAGAAAACTTACAAGGTACAGCCAGAAAGTTTTAGTCAACCTGGACAAGAACACTTGGTCTATAAATTTAGGAAATCACTTGATAGACTAAAACAGTCTTTTAAGCAGTGGTACAAGTGAGTTAACTCTTATATGATCAGAATTGACTATAAAAGATGTGAGCATGAATGTTTACGTAAAGAGCTTTGATGATGATGATTCTTTAATTTTTATGTTGCTTTATATTGATGATATACTAATTGTTGTAAAAAGTATAAATGAAGTCAACAAGCTAAATACTTTGTTAAGTAGAGAATTTCACATAAAGGATTTAGGTACTACTAAAAAGATTATTGGGATAGAGATTCCTAGAGATAGAGATACCAATAGATTATAGTTATCTTAGCATAGCTATATCGAGAAATTGTTAAAAAGGTTTAATATGGATAATGCAAAACTAGTAAGTACACATTTGATAAATCATTTCAGATTATCTAATGCATAGTCCCTAAAGACAGATGATGAAGTGAAATATACGTCAAAGTTCCCTTATGCTAGTATAGTGAGGTGTTTAATGTATGATATGGTTTATAATGCAATTACGTGAATCTTCAAATACTTGAAGGGTACTATAGACTAAGGTATTATGTTTAGTAGACAACAAGATAATCCTTTAATTACAGGATATATAGATGCATACTATGTAAGGGATTTAGATAATAGGAGATCTACCACAAGTTATGTATTTACTCTTATATAAGAGCTTATTTGTTGGGAGTTTACGATTTAGTCTCTAATTGCACTATCTATTGTTGAGTCATAATATATGGTAATGGTTAAAACAGCCAAGGAAGCCTTGTAGCTTATAGGTTTGTCAAAAAGCTTGGTATTTAGCAAGGTGGAGTTTAGTTGTATCGTAACAATCAGAGTGTCATTTATTTGGCAAAGAACCAGATGTATCATGCAAATACCAAACACATAAATGTGAGGTTTCACAGGATGAAGGAATTGGTTTCTTCTGGTGAACTGTTGCTTGAGAAAGTTCACACTCCTAATAATGCAATAGACATGTTAACAAAGCTTATTACCACAGATAAATTCAAGAATTGCTTAAACTTCATTAATATCTTCATATGCTAAATGAGAGACGTCCTAACCTATTCCTAACCTATTATTCTAGACGGAGGTTTCCCTACTTTTCTCTTAAAGGGTGAATATTTGTCAAAGTAGAAATTGTTATAGTTTGTGATTTATAGGTAATTATTAAAATGGAGTGAAGGGAGCAAAGTATACCAAGCAAAGTGAAGCATAGTGATATAGTTAGGATTATAGAAAAATTATTAATACTCTTTAGGCAGTTATAATTCCTTGGACAGTTTGAGGTTTACTATAAATATATATCATGTAACTCTATTTTGATATAATAAAACTAAAAGCTCCTTATTTCTTTGGATGTAGGTATATTACTGAACTATATTAAATTTTATGTTCTTTATAATTTCTCTTTTATTATAATATTCACCAATAATTACTATAAGTTTTTCATAACACAACTATGAATTTGACAATCATAAATGGATAATTGATAAGAGAAGTTGTTCGCATAGAAGTAGACATCATCTCTATTATTTTTCAGGTGTGTGTGGAAATCCGGTGTAAACTGCGTTTTTAAAAATTTTAAAATTTTTTTTATTTTTAAATATTTTTTTATTTTTTTATATTATTTTGACACTAGTGTCAAAATTAATTTTTTAAAATAAAAAATTTTTATTTTAATATATTTTTAAATAAAAAACAATTTCAAATCACCACCACCGCTACAATTCTAAACAAAACCTTCACTGGATGTGCTTTAGACAATTTATCTCTCTCATCCCCTTCCATCTCAATCTCTAATAAGCCTCTCTACTGCAATTCTAAACAAATCCTTCACTGGATGTGCTTTAGACAATTTCTCTCTCTCATCCCCTTCCATCTCAATCTCTAATAAGCTTCTCTGCTGTTATATGAGCTGAAAGGATATCTTTTTCATGACAAATTTCATGGGCTGAATTAAATAAAGGGAATGGTTTCCCCTTTGCTTGCTTGCAAGCAGACAAAGAAAGACGCATAGTAGATGGCCGTAAATTAATAAATTTTACAAAAAAGCTGTCATGAATTAATCATTCTTGGTCACTTAAAGATTATTTTATCGGTAAACAAATTAATCTCCAATATTTTAATAGAGTAGGTAAGGACTTTGTAGCTAAACCGATACTATTATCCTTCATCATCCTTCATAAGTTTGCATTCAAACTTCTTCGTAGACAAACAAGAGAAAAAGAAGGTAAAAGGTCCTCTCTTTTTATAATATAATGAGAATTTCCCGTCCTCAACCTCAAAGATAGATTTACAGCATTTTGATTCTTGGCCTGTTGTCGAGAAACAGATATTAAATTATCATATGGTGATAATGACATCTATCATTTGCACAAACAAGGATGGAGTGGTAACACTTCAAAAGAACCTTGGTTTTTCGTATTCGTTGGTGTGGGTGCTCGGCCATTTAATTTATTTTTTCAATATTTTGTGAATTGTGTAGTCCTTGTTCAGTAGTATTACTTTGGATTGGCTTTAACCTTTTCAAATGGTTCTTCTTTGGACCAATTGTCATGCAAACTCTCAATTCGTACAGCTACAAAGGAATCAAAAGAAGTTGAAGTTCTTGCAGTAATGAAGACATTGTTGAAGTTCTTGCAGTAATGAAGACATTCTTGAAAAATAAGGTTTTAGCTAATGACACAAACAAGGGGAAGAAAACGTTACTAAGATGTTTTTATTGTTCAAAACTTAAAAACAGGTGGCAAATTTAGAATAGGTGGCAAGAAATTGAATTGAGAAACGACAACACCAAATTTAGAATAGGTGGCAACAAATTTTTTAGGTTCTTGAAAAGTCACACAACTTGATTTTGAAAGTGACAGTTGAATTATTAACTGATTGCTTGCATATAATTAAGAAACGTTTTTTAAATATACCTAATGTTTTTTTTCCTCTCTTTTTTTTAATAAATTTGTTCTTAAATATTCTTTGGTAATAACTTCAGGGTTGTTGAACTTAGTTCGTCTGTTAACTTTGGGAAATCATATAAGTATATTTGCCTTGAAATTTTAGTGGGGGTAAGTAACAGTTTGAAGACAAAATCTATTCACGTTGAAGTTTCTTATTTAACCTCTTGTTGCTCTATAGTCCTGACAATTTGTTGAATCTTGGAGTGAAGTTCAATAGCCATTGACAAGCTAAAAGAGATGGAGAATAAATATTATAGTGACGGTTAAGAGCATATGCTTTGTAATTGCAAGTATTTTGGAGTAGAAGAAACTACTTCTAAATTGAAAAACTGTGTTCTTAGTTTAATTTAAATAAGTGAAAGCATTGTTGTTGTCTTACATATAATGGTCTTATTTAATAATGTTTGTGCTTTTGGCAAGAGATTGGATCATGTAGTTTTATGTGCCAAAAGTTTGATGTTAAAGTGATTACTTATGTATTATTTTGACATGTTTTTTATATCTAAATTCATGTCATGATATAGTATGTTTTACATAACCATCCACATTAAAAATATGAGCCTATCTTTGTTAATTAAATTCTTGATTAAATGTAACTTTGGATAATTATATGTTTTTTTTATGGGATGTCAAATATTTGATGTATTGAAAAACATTAAAGCATGGTAAATTATATTGCTTATTCATGTATATGATTAACAAGGTTTAGTATTCACGTTCAAGAGTTTAAAAAATAAATTTTATGAGTATAAATGCTGAAATATTTTTTGTAAAAACATTTTAATTTTGAAATATTTAAAAAAAAATAAGTTTTTGATAATATTTTGGTATTCATTGTCGTACCCTTTTCGTGAGAGCATGATATTGAGACGATTATTTCTAGATATGTTCAAAAAAATCTTTAGTTGATTAGGGAGCTGACACTTGATATTATGGTTATTGAGTAAAAATTCTTATTATTTTTTTAGAGATTTTAGGTAAATAATTAGTTGTTTAAAGGTAAAATATTAACATTCCTAGTATGTTTTATCTAAGATAAATTACATTATTTTTTTATATTTGTTATAGTTTGATAATATTTTTATTTTTATCACCCTGTTATGACGAACTTTTTATAATGAATGAACTTTGTTTCTTGAGTCAAGAATATAATCTTGAAAGATGAAATATTCTTAATTATTATTAAGGTTTATTTTATGATAAATTTAATATGTTAGCTCCTATTTCATTCTAAATAATATTTCAAATAAAATTTCTTGTGATTTATATATTTATATTAGAAGTGAATGAATTGTATTATTTTCAATAATATTTTGAATATTAACCTATTACAGGTTTTTTATTTTTATATTAAAGTGAGTCTTAATAAGTTATTTTCTCTAAAAATATTTTGGATATTAATTTTTTTTAAAAGTTTTTTTTGTTTATATTAAAAGTGAATGATATATTTTCTTGTTAAAAATAATATTTTAATAGTTTTAAATATAGACAAAAATTCTTTGAAATTTTATAAACTTGTTGTAAAACCCGTATAATATTTTTTTCAAAACATGCTAAAGCATTTTATATATTTTTTTTCAAAAAACAAATATTCTTAAATAATTTTAGGACTTTTGGCCATATACAAGAAAAAAATATTTTTTAATTATTTTTTTTATTTTGTTTTATAAAAACTCATTTTTTTTTCTTTAAATAAAACTGTGAAAACAGGTTTAAGGAGGTGTTTATCAAATACACCCTTAAACCATAAAAACTTTTAGCAAAAATAATGCAAGTGAAGCAGGATCTTAACCCCTTTGATCCAATTTTGACTCGGTCTAATTTACTAGAAATCTTTGGTTTAATCATAAATCAAACCAAAACTTTTTTTAAAAAATAATACCATAAACATATTAAACTTGCCAAATAAACATAAAAACACAAGTTTTCAAGGTCAAAATGGATCAGACACAAATAACAAAAAATATGAAAAACACTCACTTCAATTATCAAGAATCAACATGATTGGATAAAAATAGATTTTATTTTAAAACAAAAATTCTAAAATTAAAATTCATTAAAAGCTTATTATTTATATAAATAAACCTTAAATTATTGACTAATCAAATTCAACAAAAAATTCATTGCAAATAAATAGACCAAAAATAATTGAAATCATGGAGTTAAAGTAATATTCTTTTCAAGAAATGAATAATAATATTTAAAAACCTAAAAAAATTCTAGTATTCAATATATTATCGAACCCTCCAAATTAGCATTTTTGATATCTAAAATATGTTTTTTTTATTTTAACAAGTCACACTACTATAAAAAAATATATTTAAATTTTAAAAATAACAAATAATGTAAAATCATTGAAATCATGCAACATATCTCAACTGCAAAATCTTTCAAAACCTAGGAGCCTGTATACTCTTGCAATTTAAATTTAAAATTACTTTTTAAAACATGTATAAGTCACAAACAAACCTTATAAACTTATAATTAATAGAATTGCTTCACAATACATTAACTAAACTAACAAAAATTAAAATTTATTATATTAAAAAATCCTAACTATAAAGCTTTTATTACATCAAATACATCCCAAAAATACTTAGAAGTAGTATCAAACCATAAAATAGAAATTCACAGCAAAACAAACGCAGCCCTACTTTGAACTATTCCAAACTTCATCACAATGTTTATAAGCATAGATGCAAACAAAAAATGACCATCAATAATACCTCAAACAGGATACATGGACTCTACTTTTACGTTATCAAAATTTATAGAAAAAACTTATATTATGGCAAGAAAAATACCAAGAGAAGAATGTTGCTCCTATGTTAGAAAAAATGGTTTTAATTAGATTTTCTTCTCACCCTCATTTGAAATCGTAAAGATTTATTTACGATTTGGTTATTTGGTAGAAAATAATGTTTTAAAAATTAGTTTCTAATTTTTTTTGTTTATTAATAAGAAAGTTAATCAATAAAAAATAATTTTAAACAAAAATTTAATTTAATTTTCAAGAAAATATTTTTATTTTATTTTGAGTGAAAAATACTTTCTGAAAATTATAAAAAAATTAGAAATATCATATTTTTTTATTGATTATATCAAATTTGATCATTAAACTTTTAATTGTTATATATATATATTTTTTGAATTTCATCCCTTAAAATTTGATTTTTATATTAACTTTAATTTTTATTTTTATAATTTTTATTTTATTTATTTATTATTTTTTAATTGAAATATTTTATGTATCAAATATAGTTCTTATTCTTTTAATTGTTACTTATTTTATTTAAAATAATTTATGAAATGATAATTATTATTATTTTAATTTTTTTCTCTTTTAATTTTTTTATTTATTAGATTTAATCTTTATTATTTTAATTATTCATTCTTTTATTTGATATAATTTATGAAATCTTTTTTAATTTTATTCCCATTCAACTTTTTAATTTGTAAAATATATTTTTCAACTTATTTTTTATTATGTTACTAAATATTAAAAAATAATTTATTTTTTTAAAAAAACTACTTTCTATCGAGTAAACAGTTCCTTAATTACTTTTTGATTTTTATGAAAAAACAAAACATAGAAAAAGTAATATTAAAAAAAAAGGAAAGAAGGAATTATTAAAAACAATCATTTACTTTCAATGAAGTTTAAATTATTATTTTTTAAAAAATTGATATAATTAAATAAAAAAAATTAAATATATTAATCTGCATTCATTTTTCTTAACTTAATTTTTAGTTAATATTAAAAAATGTCATTACCATTTATTAATATATTTAATCCCCGATTTATTCTGTTAAAATATAACACTTTGAGTTCACGGTAAAAAAATTAGTGTACGTTCGTTTTATCATATAAAATTTGTTTTTATCCGATGCGTAGTATAGTGCGGGCCTTAGACGATTATTACCAAATCACGTGACCTCCTGACTTTTGTCTGCGTAATTATTCTCAGATAAGGCACTCCGAGACAAGAGATCATATCTCCTGTGCAATTTAAGATCTAGCCTAGATTTTGAGACTCCGTTCCTCTACCGTCCCTGAGGCCTCAGTTACTTTGCCTTTCCCTTCCTTTCCTTTTTCTTTTCCGTTTTAGGATGCGTTTCACATAAAAGACATTTTAATTTTTATATTCGGTAAATATGCGTTTTAAAGTAATCTAGTCTTACTTATAATTTAAAAATCCTTATTTTATGTAAAATAAAAATATTTTAACAATAAAAAGTTGTTTTCTCCGATTACACATGGCTGTTCAAGCGACTTGTATTTAAAATTGGAGGCCCAAGTTACATTTAAAAAACCCATTTAGTCCAAATATGTAATTAATTATGAGAGATATTTCAATTATTTAGATTTTTATTTTACATGGTTCGAATTCCCTTGTATCTATTAAGAATTTATATGATGATTAATTTTACCATTTATAAAATTATTTAAGGTATATATAAGTTAATTCAAATAGTTATATTAATAAATAAATAAATAAATATAATATAATATCCTAATTAAAACTCTTTTTTTTTCTTTTGATTTTTTTTCTTTTGAAATCATAAGGATCTATTTGTTTAAAAAATAAAGATATTATTTTGATAATTGATTTAATTATAAAAGATAGCTATAAAAAATCTAATTTTCATTGGATTTTTTTTTTACTTGGTGGTCTAGTTGATAATTGCATAATAATTGATGAATTAATATCTTTTTTACCCTTGTTTTCAAAACAATAATGGGAAGAAAAAAATGTTTAGAAACATGGTTATATTATTTTTTTGAAAGTGTTTTTATTTGAAAATATATTAAAATAATATTTTTTATTTTTAAAAAATTATTTTTAATGTCAATTTATTAAAATAATTTAAAAATATATAAAAATAATTTCAAACAAAAATTCAAATTTCTATAAAGCCGTTGGAACACTTATACCCGCTTCTGAGTTCATTTTTCCACCCGTTAGAAATTTTGCTGATTGACTGACTAGTGTGGTTATTTGAATATTTTCTTTGACTAATAACCAAAATCACGTGGCAAATAAACTGCTGGCTGACGCACTCTAATGCAATACGATCGACTCCATAAGATGACCACCAAATGAACAGTAAGCGCACGTTAGCAAAGGCACGGGCGCAGCGCACAGACAGCTAGGTAGGGTAGGTTAGCGTGGGACTGAGGATATGATGGTGGTGGACCCCAGTCTCTTTTCCGTCACATCAACGTCCCTTTTGTCTAATCAAAATCCTGCTTTCAACACCTACCATTCATTCACTTTTAACCGACACGTGGCCAATTCCATTGAATATCGCCCGTCTTCTGTTCCAGGTCGTTGAACGAACCGAACCCACTATCTCGGCAATTCTGACTCGCGCTTCTTTGTTGAATATCGTGTGGTAAATAGTTATAATTGATTTTTAAATAATATTTTATATTAAAATATTTTTTAATAATATTTTTATTTAAAAAATTAATAAAAAACTTTTAAATTTTTTAAAATATAAAAATAAATAGGACCATAATATTATTATATTTATAGTTAAATTTGTCTTAAAAATGTTATTTTATTTTAAAAAAATTATTAAATTAAATTATTAAATTTTTTTAATGTTTTAATGTATTAATATTAAAATGTTAAAATTAAATATTATTTTAATATATTTTAATTAAAAATATTTTTATAAAAATATTATCTACTGAATTACCACGTGTGTATGATAAAACGTTAGTATAGTTGTCAGCTCTGGTCGAAGGAGAATGATATTTTAACAATTCAAGAGTAAAAGGATTGATTAAGTGAAAAATATTCTACCGTGATCAAGTTAATATTAATTACAGGAGCATGGGATTAAATATTAGATCTAGGTCCAATTTAATTTATTTTTGTGGTTGAAAAGTGTTTTTAAATAAAATAAAAATTGTTTTGAATTGTTTTGTTTTCTAAATTATTTTAATATATTAATATTAAAAATAAATTTAAAATTTTTAATATATATTATTTTAAATATTTTTAAATAAAAAATATTTTAAAAAATAATTATTATTATAATATAGAGAAGTAACAAATCAAGATATGTATATACGGAGTTCCATGCACAATAATTTGCGTTGGTTACTTAGAGAGAAGGAACTTTTAACTTTGAAATTGTGTTCGTAATTAGCTTTCTATTTCTTTTTAATAAAAGCAACCACTTGATGATTCAATGTATTGGATCTAGATTTCACTCGTTGAAAAGAAAGAACAAAAAAAAGAAGAGGAGGAGGAGGAATATCACCTTGGATGACTGCACAATTCTAACGAATGACCTAATACGTGAAGTTAGAGAATATATATATATATATATAAAAAGAGAATCTTGTAATGGTTATTATTTAATTGTCGCATCATTAGCATGCACACTGGTTACTGAAACTTAATATAAATTAACTATTAGGCTAGTCAAACAAATTTAAAAAATACGATGGCTAACTAAATGAATTGAGTTAAGTGATCAAATTGAAAATATATGAGTAAAAATAAATAATCCATACAACTAAATAGATAAGTTTAAGATTTTTTGTTACATTAAATAATACGTTTTTCATGCTTAGTTATGTTTTATGCTTAGTATGGCTTATGACTAGGTAGAAAAACAAGCATTTATTTTGTAAAATATTTTACATATAAAATGTTTTTTATAAAAAAATGTGTGTTGCTTTACTAGTAATGATATTAGATATATAATAAAATGATAATGATTATGATTATAGTAATAATAATAATGGTATTAAAGCAAAAATAGGGGTAATGTAAAGATGATGGAGTGTGAGGTTATGTTATAGATATAGTTATATGGTGTTAGTGTTGTTATTAGTGATGGTGGAGCAATGAAATTATATAGTGATAGATAAAAGGGTATAATAATAATGATATAATGATGATAATGGTAAAAACAATAATAATAGCAATGAAAATCATGCTAACAAAGTGATAATTGAGTAGAAAAAGTTAAATATATTAGGTAATGTTATAAGAAAATTATTATAAAGTTAAATTTATTAAGTGATGTTATAATAAAATTATTATTTATAAAACTTTATAAATTAAAAATACTATTTAATAAATTAATTAAGTTTAAAATTAATTAAAAATACTTTATATTTACCAATTTTATTATAAAATATTTTATAAAAAATAAATATATAAAAATTACAACATAAAATATTTTACTTAAAACAAATTCATCTTAGTGAAAAATCAAGTACAAAGACTTTGTACTCGTGAATAAATTATGTTTTTAGACATGAGTAAAATAAAAAAGATTAGAAAAATACCAAAGTCTAAAAATTATTTATAAAAATAAAATGCTTTGATGTCTCGTAAGCCTTGTAATACATGAATAGCTTGCAAGATATGTGACTTGTTAAAAAAATATAGTCATAATAATTTTTCTAGCCTTTCTAACTTCTTGCTAACAAAAACCAACCCAGCCTAACATGATTTTATAATTCACTTTCCAACATCACAGTTTACAGACTAACCGAATATAACACAACTTTACAATTTATTTTCTAGCATCATAATTCACAACCCAACTTCACAATTAAAAATATAGTTTACAATTTACCTCATCAACATAATTAAAAAACAACACACCTCGTAATTAATTAAAATTAACAATTAACAATTCACAATTAAACACAATTTATATTTTATTAAATTTAAACAAAATTCATAATTCTTATTACATTAAATTATATAATTTAACTACATTTAAAAATCACTCCAATATTTAAATTGACCTGAAATATTCATGAACAAGTCTAGAGAGCTCATAGCAAGCATGATGTGCTCATACACAGGCCTACACTCCTCTCAACTACTCCTGCTTATGGAAGAGCCTAATAATCTATATAGAAGTCAACACCAAAATCATATTAACTCATGAATAAGTCTGATTCCTTTGTAGATGGACTGACCTTCTTAATAATAGGTTTTTGTTCATAATAAGAAATTTTATCTTTTGTTAATATTATTTCAATATACTTAGTCTCCTCAACCTCCTAAAGTCAATCATAACACAAATTAAACATAATATTGGTCATGATATGTCCTTTCTTATCAATGCCTTTATAGATAACAATTATTGTTTTTTAAACTTCTTATAATAAGTAATGAATCT
Source organism: Populus pruinosa (assembly GCA_026413675.1). Classification (NCBI taxonomy): domain Eukaryota; kingdom Viridiplantae; phylum Streptophyta; class Magnoliopsida; order Malpighiales; family Salicaceae; genus Populus; species Populus pruinosa. The sequence continues at coordinate 8,687,714 of JANKMR010000020.1, forward strand.
ATATTTATACATTAAAAAATAATTAATATTCATTATATATAATAATATTAACAATATTTAATAAATGTTATATAGAAAAAACATATTGCATTCTAATCAATTATGTTTTGAATATTAGGACTTATAATGCATCGAATTATGTAAATGCTTTGAAAAATATGGCCTAATAGGTGCAATAAATCAGTATATTTTGGATAAATATCATCTCATATATATATATCTAAATAATTGTTGAATGTCACTCCTTAAATATTCAATGTATACAGGTATTCCAAAGATTTAGGTAAGTTACACGAATTACTAGCAATTTTCCTTCTAACTTACCCTGATGATTGATCGCATACGACTTATCACTAATATCAATATAATTTGGGATATGTAAAGATAGGTCAAACTATAGCATTATATGATTAAAGCAATACATCTTAACTATATCAAAGTAATATAGTGGGAACTTTGCTAACCACAAATAAGATCCATCCTAACATATTAATGACATTGATAATCCCTCTCCATAATATCTTGTATTTTTACAATACTTACATCATTTTTCATAATTGTCAACATTACATGAATAATGATATATTAGTCAATTTGATGATGATGTTTTAAAATAAGTGGGTTTCAACATGTATATAATCTTTTTAAATTTGAGATATCTTATGAATCAAATTTTTAATATACCCTTACATAAATACCATATACATGTTAGTTTTTCAATGCATCCCAATTGCACATAAGTTTTAATTGAATGCTAGACCTTGTACTTTAATAAATTTTTAACATGTCACCTCTTCATTATAATAATACAATTAAACTTGTTTTTGAATTTTTATCCAACTTCTAATTTATTACCTGATAATCATGAATGCTTATAACTTATAATCTAGTCATTGTATACATATTGGGTATACTTACTCACATACTTAAGTTTAGGAGTAAGAGGTGTCATAAGTTGGTTTAGTGGGTTGACATGCTTAACATCCTTGTCTTTCTTATCTTCCTCAACTTTATTAATATAAAAATCATCTTTATTATTACTTGATTATGATTCTCTATAAAAATATAAAGAAAATGTCATACTTAACCGAGTTTTCATATAATAATTTCTTATACTAATGCTTGTATTACCATTTAAACTAGATGGATCAGCTACCTATGATGCTTGTATGATCCTTCAAGTGTAACTTACAACTTAAGTAAACTTTATATTATTGGAGTTCCTGTTGTTATAGGATTAAAGCAACTAAAAACCTAATGGAGGTTGAATTAGATGTATCATTAAATTCAATAATTAATGTAAATTACTTTAATTAAATGTAATAACCAACAATACAATTAAAGGACTTAAAGTAAAGAGATAAAAAAGAGAATTTACAAACTTGTTTTGTACATGGTTCAGTAAGCCAACATCCATACCTTAAGTATCAAACCATAATTAAGTATTATGTTCCTTCACTATTCTAAGTTCAAGAGTATAATAGTCATTTGATGAATCTACATCAAGATTTTTATAATATTTAAAGAAATTTATTCTTTAAGATTTTTCCACTTGAAGATATGTCATTTTCATGATTTTTTCTTGGTGAAACTCCCTTATCAATTCCAAGAGTTTTTACCTGATTATCAAAGATTTATAAGAATAAATTTGTTTTTCATAACAACTTTTTTAGTAAAGTGGATAATACAATTTAAGTTATAATATCTTTATATCTCACAAAATAGCACTTATAGGATTTGAAGGTGTTTAAGTATTGTAAGAATGAGATTGAATACTCTTATGCTAGGATATACAGCTTTAATAGTACAAATTAGAGTATGATTAAGGATTGATGATTTTGTAGTTGTTTTTCTTTTAGAATAGATTTTATATGATATATGTTTGAATTCTCTTATTAATTTTGCAACTAGAGAAGCTATATATATATATATATATATATATATATATATGTTTTTAATAAAAAATAAAATGTTTATTGCCATTGTAATCTTGTTGATAGCTCAAACAATCAACCAGCATAAATCGGTCAAACCAATTAATTAACTGATTCCTGTAGAATTCCTAAGTGTTCATCATTGATGAATAAGTGGTCAACTAGTTCATTTGATCACACCAAATAGTTAACCAGTTCATGAAGAATTCTAAATTTATCTGATTAACTTAGGTGAATTCTTATAACAATCTATCTTATATTTTACTATCATTTATTTAATGCATGCAGAAGTTTGAAAGTTTATTTTAGTTGTGCTATCAAATAAAATATAAAATTTACATATAAGCACTAAAATGAATACTTAATCTAAGTCTTGACTTTTCTTTCTTTTCGAACTTCCTGATTGATTTCTTTATGAAATCCACCATGCTTATCGATATGTTCTTCGTATAAAACTTGTTTAAAGCTTATTCTTAACCAAGAATATTATTAGTTCATTTTTCATTTTATTATTATCATCAAAATATATAAAAACATGAATATGTGACTCTAAAGGTCAACAATTCTCTTCTTTTTTTATGATGACAATAAATAGATAACTTAATGCTTAAAATGTGTCTCACCCTATTTTTTGCAATACAATGTATATTGTCATAATTCAATTTTGAACAACATAAAATTAAAAAAGAAGAAGAAGGAAATGAATGAAAAATTAAGGTTTAGATCAAGACAACACAAATAGAAAGCTCTGATAGGTTTAATCATGTTTGATTTATGATTTTAGAAGTTAATTTTTAAAGAAATTGAAAGAATTAGATGGTATGGAGTTTCATTTAAAGTTTGATTGGGTTTAATTAATGATATTGAGATTTTGATTGAAAAATGGATAAGTTTGATGACTTAATTAAACTTAGAATTAGTTTAATTAATAAAATCAGGGGTATAATTAAATATATATTAAGATTTTGAGTTCATTAAAGATAAATTTTCAAGTGATTAATGTCTAAGGACCTTTTTGTAAAAGGAGCATAAATTCGGTCTAGGGGGCTGATTAAAAAATATGGAAACTTGGAGGATTAAATTGAGAAATGGTCTTTTTCAATTTAAAATGACATCGTTTTTCATTGATGTTCACTGTCTTCTTTCTATAAAAAACAGAGGAAAGCTCACTGTAAAAATAAAACACTAGTCACTAAACACGCGACAACACCCATAACTTCCATCACCAGCTCATCAGTTCACCCCTGTGTCTATCGTTGCCATGATGTACCAACAACGTGGAGGAAATTACCACCAACAACCCAGTAGTGACAGGAATGTTAGTATCCCAATTTATCCAAAACACAACGTTTCAAAAGTATCCCCACATAGAGATAAACACCAAGAGAGATAAGGATTGAATATCATATCCAAATCCTATCTTTTGTGAAGAAAAAAAAAGCATGTTAGGAAACAACCAATTGGTTCTGCCCTTATAAAAGACCAATGAGTTGCTAGAAAAAGAAGAGGAGGGATCGAGAAGAAAGAAAGCAGAAAACAGGGGAACAAAAAAACCTAAAGAAAAGGAGATACCATAAAAAAAATAAAAGCAAGGGAAAGAAGAACATTCTTCGAATAAGACTATCACTTTCATCTTTGTGTTCCAGCTTTGCTTTCGTCATCACCAGGTAAGACCTTCCTTTTCCTTTTGTTTTTACATTTCTTGTTGCAAAAAAAAAAAAAAAAGAATAGGGCAAAGGTAATTTAATTATCTTAGTTCTATGCAGCTCACACGTGATTTGAACCACGTGTACCTATTATCCAGCCGGGCCAGCTGAATCTAACATAGGCTGGGTTAGACTCAACCCTAAAAAAGGGAAAAAAATTAAAAGTTGATAGGCTATGAACTTTTGGCCCAGTCGACTAAAATTGTGTTTGCTAAGAGTGTTTGGTAAAACACACCCTTATATCTTAGCTATAATTTTTATACCCATTCTAGTTTGATGTTATGCCAAATGAGCCCTTTTTGATATCAGAAAATTTCAAAAATATTTGGGGGTTTTCGTAGATTTATTTGTGGGCCCTTTGCATTTGCTCAATTTGTGGACTATTACTATTAAATTCAAATATATTGTGCAAGGTTTTTTTTTTTCATCTGAAAAGGGTCAATAAAAATAAAGGATAAACAAGAAAAATGACATAGAAAATTTCTTCTTCAAATTTATTTTTTGTGAAAAAATTCACTGATGCTAGGGTCAGGAGTATCGTATTTCTTTAGATTTGTGTGATATTTACCAACGCTAGAGTTAGAAATATTTGTAAGAATTGTTCACTAATGTTAGAATCTGGAACATGAAAGGAAGGATAGAAAAGGAAAAAGAGAACAAATTCTTAGCAATTTTAGATAAAATTAGCAATGCAGTTTGTCTTAAACAGGATGCTTAAAGGATGATAATATCTTTTCTTTTACGTAAGTAGTCTCATATCATAGAATCTTTGTTGATTATTTTAGGGTTTCTAGTGACTATAATACTAGATGACAACTCCTTAAATAAAATATTTTTCTCTAAAAAAATAAGATGCCAGATATCTATTTTTTTTCGTTCCAGATTAATTTTTAAGTGATTGCTACAATGTCTGGATGTGATATATTTGAAACTTTAATAATTTAGCACAATCTAAGCAATGTAATAATATGTGCATTAGATTTCTCCATCTAAATATATGCATCTATTATTAAGCACCTTTTTTTTTTTTTTTTACAATTGAATGCACACATGCAAGTTACATTTCTCTCCCTCTTTGTTATAAAAAAATAATATAATGGAGAGGTAATGAAAATAAAAAATAATAAGAAGTTCATCTTATAATCTTTAAAATAATACATTATCCATTATAAGAAGAAAATTTAAAGAAAAAGAAAAGAAAAGAGAGGATAAAACATAAAAATACAATGCATATGCTCAGTGCACAATCTAAAATGATAAATAGCAAAAGAAAAGATTATCCATCATGTTTTAATGTCTTTTAAGTCACCAGCCATTTCCTTTTGAATAGCTAATATAAATAATTGAGTATTTATAAGATGATTTACATTCATCTCAAGAAATTTCAAAAAGTTTTCTATCCTAAATGTCCAAATACTTGTAAAAGTTTTTATCAATGAAGAAGTTATTGGTGGTGTCTCAAACATTATTCTAAAATTATCGTCATTACTAATATTTTGTTTTTTTATTAACATCATGTTCTTCCTTAACTTGTGTTTTTTTATTATTTTTAGGAACCTAAACATCATTTTTATTCAACACATATTTCATCTTGATAAAGAATTTATATTCTATTATATATTTTCATGAACTTAGAATGTATATTTTTATTAATACTAGTTGAAAGAACCCTAAAATGCTTAAACAGAGATAAGGTTATAAATCATTTGGATTTATATCTCTTGTATGAAACTCACATGTTTTGGATATAATACAAGAAACATGAGTTGCTCACTATTCATCAAATTATATTATTTTTTAAAATATTTTATACGCTGTTAATTTTTTTTTACTTAACAAAAAGAAAAAACAAAACTCAAATTATGGCCGTTGCTTGAGAAATCACTAATGACACTGGGGCGGCAAGAAAGAGAAAAAATTTTACTTCCAACCACCATGCACTTCTAACATCAGCAGGACCATGATGGTCACCAAGCCCTCCCATCCCACATCCATGGCAGACAGCCATTGAAGAAAGAGATCAAACCATTCATGCATGAAAGCAACCTTAAGTTTGTGCTTTGAACCGAGAGATACAAGGAGGAAATAAATTAAAGATCTCGCCAGCATTTTTTGCTTTCTTGGAAAATTGTGCCAGTTCAAAATATATTTAAAATAAAACTGTGTTTTTAAACTAAAAAAATGTTTATTAAATAAAAATAATATTAAAATTAGTTATTGGAATTATTTATTGTTAAAAAATTATTCCAAAAAATGATAAAGACATTAACAATAATCTTTGTCTTTCTAAACTATTTTTTTTTCAATTTTTCTTCTTCTATCAATTTTTTCCCTCCTTATCAAGAGTAATCTTCGTATAAAATTAAATAAACTTAATTAACAATATAACAATTACACTGTAAACATCAAATGGTAAATAATAAATTATTTTAAGACAGTTGGATTGATTCTTACTTTAGTTTAAATCTTAAAACTATTAGATGTCAATAAATTCTTAAATTGATTTTCTCTTACAAGTTAATTTATACGTTTTCTGTTATGTTTAGTTTCATGGTGTTTTTTTAACGTTTTGAGCACCCATTCAAGCGAAGATATCGATAAAATGGACGAATATATCGTGACCAGAAGCAAACCAGGCATGTGATCGCCACTACAAGGAATCTAACAAGCCGGTGTCCAACCGATTTTTTCTTGATGGAGGCAAAAAAACCTAGCTCCAGCCGACCCACCATTATTAATCAAGTCTAACCACTATTAAAAAGGCATCCTCCTCTTTTAACCTAAGGTCATTTTTCATGGTTACCGCGCTAAAAAATATTTGTTTTCAGACATTAGGGTGGATGGGTGGTTCAAACAGGCTCTCTTGGTGGTTTTTTTCTACTATTTGTAGATGTCTATAAAACGTAGCATTGAAGAGTCTTCGCAGATAAACTATTATTAGTGGTGTAGGGTTTGCTCCCAAAGTTCATGTTCTCATGGAACGGTCATCTTCAGATGCCCGGTTCGTCGCATACTTGTAGCCGGTGACTTTAAGAATGAAGAAAACATGCGATCTACGTTTCGATACCAAGTTGAAACTGTCTTGAGTTTCTTTCTCTTTGAGCCCTTTTCATCCTAATTAGTGAACATAACTAGGCCCTCGCCTCTGCACTTCTCTTATTTTTTCTTATCTGCTTTTCCTTTAAGATGTCGTCTTTTCTAGGGTTAGGATAGATGTACAGTGAGGTCAATCAGATCTATAAATATATATGTAGTATAACTGATATAGAGAGGCGAATATGCTGTTAGGGTAGTTGTTTATGCTCGAGTTTGAATGTCTGTTCTTGTGTAGTCGTGTCTCTGTGTTAGGGTTTTGGTGCGTTCTTTTAATCTTCAAAGCTGAGATGGGTGATGGGTTAGGGAGTGGAGCTCCTTGAAGTCCAATAGAGGTTCTTGCTGGGTAGATTAAGCTGCTAAGCTATGGATCCACAGCCCTATCTATCAACTGAAGGATAGGTTTGCGGCTTGCATATCTCAGGAGCTTTATTGCCTAATGTTAGATCCCTTTTTGGATTGAAGGGAGCTCTAAACCCATAACCCCTTCAACCTTCTCCATCTCAAGTCTTTTGCTAATGGTTTTTGTTTCATCGTTGACTGTTTTGCCTGGGGCTAATCCTTTAATCGTTGTTTGAATTGCTTTTGTGCTGTTTGTAGGAGTTAATTTTCAATTCTTTCCCTTTACCATGCCTGTTCTTCGCAGGGAACTGACTTACCTCGGTTGAAGCACTTATCTTTGCTATTATTGCTAGTGGATGCTGACTGCATTTATAAGTCTGCCGGGATCTGTGATGTGTTCCAGGCTGATGGTTTAGAAACTCGAGTTCTGATCACATGCAGTCGAGGAAAATTATGTGCCTGTTAATGTTCTGATTAGCAAGAGAGACCCCTTTCACCGCTCTCTTGTTCTCTGTTTTTTGGGCATGTATGTATCAACAGTTGTATTATCACCGTTAATTAAGAGATGTCTCCTGCTCATGGAAGGTAAATCTGTAATTTTGTTGCCATTGGAGAGTTCAGCTTAAAAGCAGATAATTATGTTATTCCAATCTTCATTACAGATCATTTGTGAACGATGAGTCATTGTTTATATACTTGTTTATAAGCGAACTGAGTATAACAAGTTTATTGGCATGCTGTTGCGGGCTGCCGAATATGAGATCTCGAGCTAGCAAGGATTGATTTCACGCTTGTGCTAGTGAAGAAGGATGGGCTTTGAGTACAACAGAAATTAATTTTATCAAAACTTAGTTGAGTAGATTGTCGTTTGTCAATGTTCCCAAGTGCGTGTGTATATATATTATTAAACACTTTCAGTGTTCATTGATGAAACTATTTTTATTTATTTGTCGTTAATTAGAAAAAATATGCGCTTGGTTTAATATAGTAGCAGTCTAATAAATTAAAATATAAGGAGCTCAATTAGAAGAACGAGGATACAATTAACTTAAAACTACCAGCCAATTCTTGTAGGTTTCGATCTGTTCCTGAGCAAGAAGGGTAGATGATGAGGATTGCTTCTAGGTGGATTGGATTATTTAAATTTGTGCTGTATTTAATGAATATGGATTTCAAGGAGGTGATTTGAAGGAAGATTTGAGTGAGTGCGAAGGTAGATTTTCGAGAGTGTTTTAACCTTTGTTTATCTGGAGAGGAAAAGATCGAATTTTTGACTTTTACTATTGTGACGTGTTATTGAATTTATTAGTTTGTAATTATTGGGTGGAATAAATTTGTTCTTGATAAAAATGAAAAGATGCCTTATTGTGATTTAGGATCGGATGACATGAAAACAATTATGTTTTTACAAGAAATTACATAAAAGATTAAAATTTTGTCTTAATTATCACAAGAAAATAAAAATTATTATGATTAAAGTTAATACAGTTAGGAGATGAAAAAAAATAATATTTCAAAACTAATTTATTTGAATAGAATAATAACAGAGATAGCTAAAGTTGAATTGTAATCTTATATTAAGTTTAAAGATATTCTTTATATAACTACCCAAATAGATGTAATTGAAAAAAGAAGAATAATACATGTAATTGAAAAAACGAGGATAATATATGACAAATAAGAGAATGAGATTCCATCAACTGAGATAGAAGCTTCGATTTGACTAGAAGATCACTTAATATTTATATTAAAATTAAAATGGATAATATAAAGAAATAAAAAGAATACACTTCATACTAGATGCCAAATAAATAATAAAATATGCTTATGGCTATTGATAATAAACATTGTGCTAATATTATTAGTAATATATTTATTAGAAATTTATATTTGAATATTATTAAACATAAAAACCCTTATATATTTTAATAGTTGAATCATTGTGAACAGTATAATTACAAAATACTAGATGTCAAATAAATAATAAAATATGTTTATGACTATTGATAATAAAAATTGTGTTAATATTATTAATACTATATTTATTAGAAATTTATATTTGAATACTATTAAACATAAAAACCCTTCTATGCTTTTAATAGTTGAATTATTGTGAAGAGTAGAATTACAAAATATTAGATGTCAAATAAATAATAAAATATGTTTATGACTATTGATAATAAAATTGTGCCAATATTGTTAATACTATATTTATTAGAAATTTATATTTGAACACTATTAAATATGAAAAACTTTATATATTTTAATAGTTGAATGACCGTAAAGAATAGAATTATAAAGTAATTGTTTATTGTTTTTTTAGTTAGAAAATATAAGAATGATTTTCATGATCTTGTGTTTATGTATGTAACTCATTTATTATGGAAAAAACCTCAATAATTTGATAGAAAATTGAAGCATGATAAGTTTAAAAATAAGTATATCTTAAAAAGGATGAGAAGACGTTCTCATTTATACCATTTATCCCTTTGAGTAATTGAAATTTAAAGGAGAAAGCAAAGGGAAAAAAAAACGATCAATCTTGGGAGGATGTGAAGAAAATTCAATTTGATTGAGTTTATAAATTTTTATATCCACATGATTCATATTAGTTGGTAGAGCAAAAAATAAAAATTAGATTTAGCCACAATAGAAATTATTAGAGATTTAACTAAGAGATGAGAGAATAAAGAAAAGACGAGAGAACGAAAAATAAAAAGAAACATGTTAAGTTTTATGAAAAGGAAAGTTGGATTAAGAAAACTTATTTTTCTAACACGTCTATGATTTTACTTGTTAATAAGAATACAAATTCAACACTAAAGACATTGATCATTATTTTCTTAATAATTTTTGTTTTCTTATATATATATATATATATATATATATATATATATATCTTTCTTTCTTCTATTTCATCACAAATAAATACTTAGCTAAAATCATCATCTTTAACATATAAATCTTTTACATACTTAAATCCTAATAATTTAGCATTTAAAGTTGAAAGAAATATATACCTCCACAACAGTGCATTTATAGAGTGCATCTATATATATAAAACTGATAAAAATTCAACATTTGACATTTGTTTTTAGGGTTAATGGTTTTTTATTAAAAAAATAAAATTTATATGTGTGTTTAATTGTTCTACGAATGAATTGTTTATTCATGAAGCTTATTAGGATAATTTAATGTGATATTTTAGGATTGTTAAGACTTTGGATATTTTTCATGAATACTATTAGTGGTCTAAGATTAAAAAAAATATGAAAAGAACTTGTGATAAGTGTATAATATATAGACAAAGTCAAGTATAAAAGTTTTCCTCATGGTTTGTATACTCACCTTAGAAATCTTGTCTTGATATATCTATGAATTTTATTTTAGAATTGTCCACGTCAAAAAAATATAAAGATTGTTTTTTAGTGCTTACAGGTAAGTTTACTAAGATGACACATTTTATATCTTGTTATAAAATTGATGACATAACTAATATAGTTGATTTATTATTGAGGGAGATAATTTCATTGTGTTCTTAGAAAAATTGGTTTTTATAATAATATTAAGTTTTTTAGCTATTTTTAGAAGGTTTTATGGGGCAAATTAAGAACAAAATTATTATTTTCTACTACTTGTCATCCATAAATAGATAGTCAAACTAAATTAGTTAATAGGAATTTAACTAAATTATTAAGAATCATCATTCAAAAGAATTTGAAAAATTAGAAAGGTGTTTTTATCATTTATAAAATTTTCTTATAACAGGAATGAGTATTCTACTATTAATTATTCTTATTTTAAAATTATACATGGCTTAAATCATTTGACTCATTTGAATTTGTTTCCTTTACCTATTAATGATAGAATTAGACTTGATGATAGTAGAAAAATACATGTAGTAAAAGCTCTATAAAAATGTAAGGCGACAAATGCTAAAAAACAATGAGAAAATATGTATTTAAAACTAATAAAGGATAAAAATAGTTATTTTTAAACTAGATGATTGAATTAAGATGCACACGTGAAAAGAGTGATATTCTCAACAAAAAAGATCAAAGTTGATGTTAAGAGGAAATGATCATTCTAAAGTCTTGAAAGAATTAATGTTAATGCTTATAAAATAGACATACTAGACAAATATAATGTTAAAAAGGCTTCTTTAAATGATTCTAATATATTTTTTTTATTTGGTATAAGTGATGATTATTGGATGAATTATTTTGAAGAGAAATGGGATAATATAGTTAAGATTACAACATAAGATCCAAAAAAAGTTTTAATTGGGTCAATTATAAGATCAAGAGCCAAGAAGCTCGAAGATACAATCAATGGTCTTATTTAAAGTATTTGGGCTAAATAAATTTTAAAAAAGTTCCAACTTCAATAAGTGATAATAAGATCTTAGTCAATCTAATTTATAGGAAAGAGAGGCCTAATCCATCTACAATATATGTCTAATTATTTTGCAATGGTGGGTTAATTAATTTTAACAGTTAGAGACTTATTTTTCTTAATATATAATTTTTCTCTACCAAGAATAATTTTTTATTTAACTGCTAAATTAAATTGAAATTTTACTAGAAGTTTTCAAAGGTCTTGTTCTATATTGATTTAAAATTTAAAAGCAATTATACATCGAGAAGACCTTTATATAAGGTCTAAAATCTATTATGTATAAATGGTATTAGTTTCCTAATTGATTTATAATTTTTTTTATTTAATTTAAAACTCTTTTATTATTTTTCTAACTTTGTTTAAGATTTTCTTACGTGTTTTAAATAGTTTTATTTATCTTGTAAAAATAAATTAATAAAAGATGGATTGATTATTGAAAAATAATATTTATATGTGAGAGTTTACACTTACTTTTGGTTCCTCATGGAACTACTCTAATTTATTAAAAAATTAATCAAGTTTTATGGAATCTTATATACTTTTAGTTCATGTCTCTTTATAGGTGTTAAGTGAAGGTTTGGTTTTTAAAGTCTTAGTGGTTTAGTATAGGTTATTATTGTGTTAAGCTTAATTACAAGTCTAAATTCAACTTTATGAAGTGTCAATTTAATTGTGAATTTTTGAATTTTTATATATATGAAGTTCATATTATATTTGGCTAGAGATAAAATTAAGTTACATGGCACTCCTAGTAGCACTCAAAAAGTATAATTTCCTTCCCATTTTTGTGATAAAAAAGGACGCTAACTTTAACATAATAAAGGTAAGTTAAACTTTTAATGATTTTTATATTTTGTTTTAACAAGTGGATTGTAGCAAAATACTTCTAATAAAAGATCATTTATGAATTAAATGAGAAATGTGGTTGAATATTTGAGAATTGTGAAAGGTTGAATTATATAAAGCATTTATGAAACTAAGAGTTTCATATGGCTAAAATGAACATCATCATGAAAACTAAAGGAAGCCTTTAGTAAGATAGCTACGTGTATATTATTATCTTGGTTTAAATAAAATATTGAATGATTCAAGACATCATATTTACTAGTTAATTGAGTAAATCTGATAGTTTTTCATTAAAAAATATTTATAACTAAAAGCTACCTGTAATGACGTGGTGATATACCAATTTATTATCTCTTTATGTTTATTTAAGTCTTTGTATACTAGTCAAATAACTTTAATTTGTTTAAGGAATTGTTAGAATTTTTTTTAAACGTGTTTAAATAGGCACATTTAAGACCATGTTAAATGTACCATTCATTTTTCAGGTTAAAATTTTAGTTAAGATTATTCTCTAATAAAAGTACTTTAACATGAAGTATTAATATGTTTCAAAAAACTATGAGTAAATAGAAAAGTGATATTAAAAAATAATCTCAAGTTTACATGTTTTTATAAACTCAAGAACCTTAATTCTATATTTAAAAATTAGTAGATTTTCTTATAAGTTATATGCAATGTAGAGTTGAAGAGTTAAAACATACTCCTAGGACACGAAATATTTTAGAGGTAAGAGGTCTTAGGCTAATGAACATTGGGCTTAAGCTAAACGCTCACTTAACTCGGTATAAATTCACTCAACTTGCATGGCATGACACTAGTTTATTCCTAGGTTTGGGGTTTGGCATTGAGTTTGCTTTAAAATATATTTTTTATACTAAAATAAATAATTTTTATCAGCCTATAAATAAATTGTCTACATAGTAACATTCTTGTGCTTGAAAAAAATTATTTTTCAAGATACAAATATTTGGTTTTTTTAAAAAAAAAACTATCAAATTTTATTTTTTTATGACAGGTAATTAAGACAAAACAATAACAATAACCACCACAATTAATATTGCATCAATTTTGGTTCTAAAAATCAGTATAAAAGGAGGTTGAATGAGAGATGTTTTGTATACCAAACAATAATTCTTTTGTCCTCTTCTTCCTTTTACTTTTCTAGTCCTCATGCTCTAGATTTTTTAATCATTCTAGAGCATAGGTTTCTCTATTTTATTTAGTAATCCTAGAGTTTAGGTTTAGATTTTTTATAAAGAGATTTTTTTTAATCTATTTTTAAGTTTATGAATCTTAATTAATAATACAACTAACTGAGATAATGATATTAGAATTATAAGAGGTTGATTGTAGATAATCTGTTTATGCCAAATGAAAAATAATAAAGTTTTAAGGATAAATAATACAATTCTTAATGACAATGTAATTAATGCAAAGATTTAGATAGTAAATATATAAATCACTTTAAGTAATATAATATAAGAAGATCATTCCTCATAGACTATCTACTTAATAGCTATTGAAATTACTCTAGCTCTAAATTATTTGAGATTAAGAAACAACTAAATTTGTGCAACAAGGTTAATGGATAAGCAAATTAAAATCAAACAAAAGCTTACTAGTAAAAAATTTAATTGATGGACAAAATTTATCTTAAGTAGAATTGAGCCCCCATACAATAACCTATGATATTTCTATATGAGTTTAGATGCACATAAATACATTAAGTTCTATAATATTTCAAGATAGTTTATATTGAGAATTTTTGCCTTTGGTGCAATTTATGGAATACATCAAAAGAAAACAACATACATAATTTTTTAATATCTACATGCATAATAATTTAGCTGAATAATGATCACTCATAAGGTATCAGATAAAATGATGAACTTTTAATAAAAATTGATAACTATTTTAATAGTATAAATAAAAAAAAATCAAGAATGTCATGTAGAGGCTATATCATAGCTTTAACAATGATATTTATCTTATAATCATATTATTACAAAACAAATATTTGTAGAATTTATGGTGAATAATAAAAAAAATTATGAGGAAGAAACTCTATTTAGATTGAATTTATCAATTATAAACAAACTTTAATTTAATCATCTTCTTCCTCCTTTTATACCTAATATTGAATTGAGAATTTCTATCAACTTTGATCATTTCCCCTTATCCAATTCAATTCTCTTTCATTAATTACATTGTGAAAGCAATTTTTTTATAGGATTGATTACTTAGGATATCATGCAAGAATTGAGAAATGATAATATCACACCTACAATTAACAATAACACTTAACTTTTCTTAAAATATTTTCACAAGCTTGCTTCAACAACACTATTAAGGTGAGGGAGTGCTTTTATTATTTTTATTATATAGAGGAGCATTACCTCACTATGCCTTTTATTTATAGCAAATTACAAATTAATCGTAAAATTCAAAAATAAATTTTCATTATGTTATTCTACATTTGTATAATGGTGGGATATATTAAAATTCTGACTCCAAATCAGCATTGCTTTTTACTAAAATTTAATAAAACACTAAACGATATGGGCAAATCACTGTAACTCACACCATTGTTCATGCTCACACAATTCACTATAGATTGTCATAATAATTTTTTTTTTAATTTTAATTTATTTGTTGATTAAGCTCTTTTACGGTTAAATTGATGGTCAATTAAGGTTAATTTTCTAATAAGGGGTAGGATTAAAAGTTAGAGGAATAAAGTAAAAAGAAAAAGAAAAAGGGTGGCAATTTTAAAGATTTGGGTGAAAAGTTCACTTTCACCCTCCTACTTTTAAAATGACAACATTTAATTCCCTTAAAATCTAAAATTTTAAATTTCATATAAAAGTTAATTTTTTTTTATCTTTTATTTCTGGTTTAAGAAATGAAAGAGAAAGTTTTGGTGGTCAAGAAAGAAAGTACTGCTTGACAATAATTTTAACCACTAAAAAGAACAATCTTAGTGCTCTTGGGTTTCATTTGATGATGTGATTTTAAATTTGGTGTTCTTTCACCTTATAATTACATTAGAAAGTATATTTAAACTCGAGAAGTCGTTGTATTTTAGATTGATACAGAACAAGCTTTACAAGAATAGTGCCTTTTTAGATTGCTTCAAAATATTTTTTATGAAAGGAAATAACTTGTTGCCAATGTTAGTAATAGAAACAAAGTGTATACAACTAACACAAGAAAAAAGAAAGAAAGAGGCGATTGGGGGAGGGGGGAGATTCTAAAAACATATTCTTCATCTGTATAACTATTTTCTTTGTCAAATTAGTTACAAATAAAGGTAAACAACTCTTCTAGAAAGTCATCTATCTACCAACTATTTAAGCCACCACATGATACCATTTATAAAACTTATTTAAAAGAGAATATAATAAGTTAAATGTTGTAATTCATCTAATAGCAAGAACAATTATAACTTTCACCCTTTTAAAAAACACTTTTAATTTTTTTTGAATTTTTAATAATTTTTGATTGTTTTGAAATGTTGATGTCAAATAAATTTAAAAAAATTAAAAAAAATATTTTGATGCATTTCCAAGAAAAAAACATTTTGAAATGCAACCACTACCACAATCTTAAATACTACCTAAATTTCTTCTGTTCTAATTCCTTTCTCATTTGTCATCCTTTTCGAGAAAGAGGCTTATAACAATTCCTCTTCCATAATAGCACCTTCTTCTTGAGGAAGAATTCATGAAAGTATAGAGAAAAATCCTTCATAAACTCTCAGGTTACCTTAGATGGTGATGGGGCCTTCAAGAGAATAATGATTCAAGTGGTAACCTAATTACGATGCTTCACCATTCTTTTATCCATCACTGTTTAAAGTTAAGGCGTTGACTCACAAGGTATAACATATAACTCATAACACACCTTTTTATTCTTTACATGTCATTTTAATTGTGAAACATGAAAAACATGGTGGATTGACACAAATAAGGTCAGACCTAGTTTGTAAGTCAATACTCCAATCTACTCAATAATCTTGTATAAGTTAAAATACCTAGGTGATAATTTATGTGAGACCCTTTAAACCTTGATTTTCTACATGTATGGATGCAATTTTAGGTACACCCAGTTATTAACATTGAATGTTCTTCCACTTCATTTCTTGTTTGCTAACTAACTCATTTTATGTGGAGTTGAATTCAAATTTATTCTTGATTAATTTGAGCACATTTTCTCCTTTAGTTATTAACTTCTCAATTGTCTTGATATTAAAATCCTTATAAAAATAAGGAATATAAAGTGGAAGAGCCTAACCATATATAAATTCATATGGAGTAGATCTTATAGAAGTGTGGTAATTAATATTATACTACTATTATGCTAGAGAGAGCTACTTTGTACATTGACTTTATGTATTTTCATTTATACACCTTAAGTAATTCTCTAAGAACTTGTTAACTACTTTAGTTTTCCCAATGATTTGGAGGTGATAAGTAATGAGATAATACAATTCCTCTTCTTGATAGGCAAAAAGGTTTCCTTAAGTTAGCTTAGGAACATAATATCTATATCACTAACTATAAATGAAGATAGACTATGAAGTTTAAATTATCTGTGAAGGTAGTTGCTATGGTAGTTGCAGAAAAAGGATGACCAGTAGTCATAAAGTGTGCATATTTATTGAATTTATCTATCACCTTAAAGATGACTTTTTTATCTTAAGAAATCCCTCCATAAAATCCATGTTGATATAAGTAAATAGTATTTAAAAAATAGGTAGGGATTTTAGTACCCCAATAGAGAGCACATTCTTTGTTTTATTTTTTTTGGTAAATAAGGCATCCTCTCATATACTGTCTCACTTGCTTCTATAGTCTTTTTCAATAGCATAAGTTCTTATCTTTTTAGTAGTCATAATAGCTCTAAATTATCCCCGTCATAGTTGAATCATGATACATATAAATTAACTTGTGTTGAGGATTATAATCATTGTTGACTACTATCTTTCCTTTCTTATTCAAGTGGTTATTCTCCCATTTGTAATGAGGGTGAGAACTAAGGTTCTTCTGTAGATCCAACATAATACTTTATATAACATTTCTTGTTCCCATGACTTTTTGATCTTCTCCATGTATTGGTGGATATTATAAACATCACTATAGTAAATACGTCATAATTAGAGTTTATAGAGAAAATATTAGTTATTACATTTTCTCTTATTTTTTAGTACTTAATTTCATAGTCAAACCCTAGTAGCTTATCTAACCATAAGTGCTAAGAAGGATATGATACTTTTTAGTACTTAATTTCATAGTCAAACCCAATTAGCTTAGCTAGCCATAAGTGCTAAGATATGATACCTTTTGTTCTAGAAGATACTTGAGGCTAACATAATCCATTCAAATCTTAAAATGTTTTCCATATAAGTAATGTCTCCACTTTATCACTATATATAGTATAACCAAAATCTCCCTTTTATAAGTAAATAGAGCTTATTGCTCTGGTCCTAAAGATTTACTTATATAAGTTATAGGGTGCCCTTTTTGTAGTAACACTGCTTTTATGCCATCTCATGAGGCATCAATCTTCATTATAAATTTCTTGTTTAGGTTAGGTAGTGTTAAAACAAGAGGTTGAGTCATGGCTTCCTTTAGGAGTTTAAAAGCTTAAGTTGCTTTTTTAGTTCATTTAAAAGCATCATTCTTTAATAATTATTTTAATGTTTTACTTATGAATCTATAGCCCTTTAAAAACCTTTTATTGTAGTTAGTGAAACTAAGAATCCATATATCTATTTAATAAGCTTAGGTAAAGGCCATTCCATCAAAACTTTGATTTTTTATGGATTAGTAGACACCCCTTTTTTAGGGATAATATAGTCTAAATACTCACTTGATTATTTCTAAGAACACACTTGCTCCAATTTACTACTAGTTTATGAACCCTTGGTAAATCAAATACTATCTTTGGATATTTTAGGTGATGTGCCACCAAATAACTATAAATTTGAATGTCATTAAAGAATAATAACTTCCTAAAATGACTTTTAAAAATATCATTTATTAAGCTTTGAAAAGTGAAATGAGCATTAGTTAACCTAAAAGCATGACTCGGAACTTATAACAACTATTATGAGTCTTAAAGGTTGTTTTAAACATATATTGTAAGGCAATTCTAATTTGGTGGCATCTATATCTCAATTGCAAATGCACCTATTAATTCTTCTAGTAACTCATCCACTAATGGTATAGAAAATTTATCCTTGATAATAAGTTTGTTAAGAGCTTTATAATATATATAAAGCCTTTATGGATTGTCCTTCTTCTTAACCAAAATCACATGAGAAGCAAAATGACTATTACTTGGCTAAATTATTTTTGACTCTGTCATTTTAGAAATATTTTCTCTATAATATCCTTTTGTAAACAAAAATATCAAGGATATTATAGAGAAAATATTGCATAACTAATTTTTCAATTGTAAAAGGCTTTCTAATAAACTATTAAGTTTTTCAAACTTGATGGTTTGCAGCTAAGTATGACTATTACGCTTAAACAACATCTTTTACCTTGCCACTTGAAGGACATCTATACTCCCTATAATTAGATACAATGTCACTTAAAATTGCTAACCATTATAATTCCAACACCATATCATAATTACTTAATTAGACAATGAACACGTCAACTTTAAAATTCACTTCTTCCATTCTCTATTTAAAATTTTTACACATAGTTGTGCAACTTATTGTTTTCCTATTAGCTACCTCTACTATCAAAGGCTTATGGCTATAAGATTATATTATAACATATTAGTTACTTTAAATTTAAGAAAATTATGTCTACAACTTGAATGCATCATAATAAAAATTGAGTGATTATCAATTTTACTAGTCACTTTCAAAGTGTGAAAACCCATAGTGATCTCTAGAGTATTAATGAAGATGTGTGGAATGACTGTTTCAAAATTAAACTTATCTACCTTAGCTTTACCTTGTTTAATGTCTTCCTTATCATATACTATACAAAATGAATAAAGCCTTTTATTTTTACTTTGTTACCCAAGTACAAACTTCTAATCATATAAAAACATAAGTATTTTACTCTTTTTTCCTCCAATTCCTTACTCTTTAAAGATTTGGTAGGTTTAACAGGGACTTTGTTAGTATAATTTTGGGTTATAGTGGATAATAAGCCATTTTAAAAAGGTTTTAAACTATTAATAATTAATAAGGGTAAGCTTTTATAGGGAGTTTTGATGGGGATTAAGTTTGATTTAGGTAGTTTATGTTATGATTTGAGATAAGTCTTCAAAGAAATTTTGATAGGTATGTCTATAAGAGATGGTGTTTTCTTATATATAAGCTAGGTTGTTAGCTTATTTTAATGCTTTAGGCTTAAACATCTTGAATAAAGTCTTGATTTCAACCTCAAGACATCTTATGAAGAACATTAATGCTTGTCTCTTTGTAATCTTTGCTCTATTTCATAATATGTTAAAATCCTGAACATATATCTCTAGATTCCCCACATATCCAGAAAGCTCCTTTAATGGTTTTTTCTAACCCTCGAACCTAACATGTAATGCTTTCATATATCCCATCCAAGTTACTTCCAAATTTCCTAGGCTCCTCATGAAATTTTAGTTCCAATAAAGGGCCAAATGATCAAGATAATAAGAAGCTAACCTAAAATTATTAAAATCCTTAATTTCCATTTCAAAATATTGATAACACATACAAAACCACGTATGCACATTCTCACCATCAAAGTGAGAAAAATCATGTTTAGGCTTATGTACCTTGCAATGGTTATGCCTTTAGTCACAAATTAGACCGGTTTTAACAGTAGAATCACCTTTATGAAAGACTTGTTTATCCTTGGTAGCACTAGTTTCACTTGTTGATTGCTTTGAAGTTTGTTGGTAAGACCCGTTAATAATATATTTTAATTCCCCAAACTTGGCTTTATGACTAGATCTTGTATTTTCTAGTTTTTGACTTTATGAATTCAACTACTTCATAGCTCATGTTTTAGTGCTTATTCCTTGCTAATAATTTCAACGGAATATTTGTGCCTTTTAAAATCTTGGACTATGTAATAGAGATCATTTCTCAAGTCCAAAGAATTTTTGCTCTACCACCACTTAGAACAAGCTTAATAAATATAATGCCTATTTGGGTTGCTTCCAACTATTTTTATGGAAAGGAATGACTTCATGCCAATGATAAAAATAAAAACAGAGTGTATACAACTAACAAAGAAAAAGAAAGAAAAGGAGATGAAGGAAATGAGAAAGATTATTAGATATTGTTCTTCATCTATATAATCATTCTCTTTACCAAATTAGTTACAAATAAAGCTAAACAACTCTTCTACAAATTTAAGCCAAAACATAGAATTATCTATAAAACTTATTTGAAAAAAAAGGCATTAAGTAAAATGTTATGTTTCATCTAGCAACAACAATAATTCTTATGGTCACCCTTTCAAAACTCTTATGCCTTAATTATGTATCATATGTCATATATCATCCATTTCAATAGAGAGACTTGTAACATGATTATTTATTTTTGTGTTGATTTTTAGGTTATTTGAAACATAAAAAGGTTTATGTAGGTTTCTAAGTTGTTTTATAGATTTTTTTTGGGTAAATAAAAAGATTTAAAATGTATTTTTTAAGAGTGAAAAACCCTTTATTTACTAGATGATCCATAGATTGCTTAAAATTAGAGATATAGATGAAAAGTTATCTATATCATCTAAAACAATATGGTCGCATCATCCACTTAACCAAGCCAAAAAATTGTATTGATGCATAGGTTTGCCCTTGCTTTTGAGCCTAGGAGTTAATTTATTAAACTTGAGTTCTCCAAATTCCTTTTAAAAGTGCTTCCTTTAATTTATTTATAATTTTATTTAAATAAAATTAAAAAATTTATTTATTTAAAAATAATACACTAATTTTATTTTTTAGAACATGATAAGATAATTGTTTTTATAGTTTAATTTAAAAAAAACATAATTTTTTTTAATAAAATTATCTCGATCATGAGTTTAACTTATTTATGTATGTTTATTCAAATTGCTTTTTTTTTTCAAATTGATTTTTTTTATCTTTTGATATTTGATTTATTGAAATTGAACTTTCTAATTATTTTAGTTGTATTTTATAAAATTATAAAGATCTCATGATTTGGATTATAAATTATGCATTATATTATTGTTTTAATATTTTTTAAAATAAAAATATGTCATTTGATATATCATAATTTTAATATTTTAAAAATATTATCTAATTTTCATTAGATTTCAGGTTCTTGATATCTTTATATTTTTTTTATAATTAAAAATAATAATTAGATCAACGATACAAAAACAAAAGAGCTAGTAAATGATCTACGATTGGCTCATTTAACTGAAACTTAAAAGTCCGACGAGCATTCTCCAAACTCGTCGCAAACCAATTAGAGCGGAATGGAAGGCCTTTTTGTCTCCTTACGTGAATTTGGTCTCGCTCTCTCTCTCTCTTACTGACTTCAAGTCCTTGACTGTGGGGTGTTTCATGTCATATCGCCAAGACGACCACTAAAATAATTTAGCAAGTATGAATTAAAATGGCTAATTCAGGACGTACAAATTTAGAAAATGATTGTACAATTCAACCGCTTTGACAGGTAGAGCATGTTCAATGGATACTCCCATTCATTGAAGACCAGAATTACTGCTTCGGCCAAGATTTCGGTAAGTCCAGTAGCCATCCGCCCCAATGACAAATAGCTTGTAAAGTTCCATCATTGACTCCACGCATCACATTGGTTTGGAAAATAACCCTGGTGGCAGCCACTTTGAACAAAGAAGCGCCTCATCAGAAACGGTAAGAGCAGGTTCCCTTCAAGCATCTTTACAAAAACATTGCAGGCCCACCAGGAGATCGAACAAGAAAGTTGCGCAACTGAAATGAAATCGCTAAAAAAGACATGCCAGATAGGGACAAAACACTCTTGTGCTTCATGAATGGTTTGAGACTTTCAACTTCTGTCAATCTTCCGGTTTTAACAGCATAAAAAGACATCATCCGTCACAAAGCAAAAGACACATGACAATGGTAAAGCACTCAATGAAGATATTAAGGGTTAATAACGAATTACAATTTCAATGAAAAATCTTGACTCTCTTTTGAATCCTTTCTAGCAGTTCACCTTTGTAGACCCCAAGCCTGGTACCGTGCAAATTTTAGCGCTGGCACCCCTTGTATGAAAGCCAAAACTAAAAAAAAAAGGGACATGGATTAAGATACAATCATGCTCACTAGTCTACAAGGTTGTTTGCATAGAGGAGAGTGAAGAACAGTTCAACTTCTGGTACAGTCCGGATGATTTGGATAAACTGGTTTTGGCTTGCTTCACGGAGTAACGATGGTACTATCTGCATAACTCGTGATAGAAGTTTTGCCAGTGGCATCCCTGATGTTAGACTGGCCCCGGTGGACTGACACTTAGCTTCCATATCCTCCGCCAGTGCATCCACTGCCACTTTCAAAGATATTCCCATGATTTTACCAAATTCAGCACTGCAAGGGGGAAATCAACAAATTCTATTTTAAATGAGCCCAAAAGAGAGTTAGTTTTATTAATTTTCAATATCTCAGTTTTCAACTGCTACCAGGCAAGCCAAGCACAAAAACATCGAAGGCATGTAATGAAGGATTATTTCAAGGTTGATAACAAGAAGCTCTTTAATGTTGTAATGTAAAAAGACAACTGGAAAGAGGGAAAGAATCTCCAGATACTTAAATCCCAGAGCAGCAAGCACAGGTCCACGCAAGCAGGGAGCCACCAACAAAAAAGGAGGGAAAATAGAGAAATGACGCAGGGGAGGGGAACTTTGTAGGTATTTGCAGCAAAAAGGAGAGGATCGGAGAGCTCAGGGGGTTATTTCAATTCTTTCCCATATCATGACACAAGATTAGGCTATGGGATAATGAGAAAGGACATCCATAGCATGAAGCTGACCTAAAGAAGCAAGCCAAAGGATGAAGAAATGCCCTGGGATATGGTCTGAGAACCAGGGTAAATGGTGCATAGTGTCTTCCGGTCTGATATCCTGGAGTCTCCCAAGCTGAATCAATCGTGAAACTCCCTGAAGAATGACCTTTCCAGAGATAATAATTTGGAGAACTGATCTAGTGATGGAAAGGAACTGAATCCCGTAAAGGTTGCGGGTCTGGACTATCAAGAGGATATGACTGTGAAAGGCAAGAGAAGTTCTCTAAAATCCAAAATTCAAATTTTTTTAGAGAGAGAGCGGTGCTGTCGGAGCCATAACTCCTCTGATGACAGTTGGCTTTTGCTAATTTTCAGATATGTTGTTCGATTCAACACCAACACAGACACGAACAGACTAAAAATCCCCACACCCCACCCCATGACCTCCCCAAACCAACCCTAAACTGAAACCCACCTTACCCCACACAAAAACACCCACCCCAGCACCACCCAAAACTCCATCACGAAACAAAAAACCACCCAAGTGTGAAAGTGTCAAATTCTACAACCCGAGCTAAGATTGCTTCATTCCTGAGGCAAGATACTAGCACAATTTTGAAAATTTCAGACCATGTTGATGAGAGCACATCGCGATGGAATGCTGTTTGGTTGGATTTGTTTGGGTTATGTGATGTCTTACCATGTGGTAAACACTACTGCTTTCCGAGTTCAGAAAGACTTTGGCCTTGGCAGTGTCATGACAACCCAACAAGGCTTCATGATTTTCCAGTTCAAAGGTGAGGATGATGTTTACTCGGTTATGGAAAAGAGTTGCGAAGTTGAAACATTTAAGACCCATCAAAACATGGAGTAGTAAAGGCTTGGATTAACAAGCACAAATTGAGTTTTATTGGTTTGTTGGAGACTAAAGTTGCCTCTAATCAGATGGGAATAATCCCTCTTCTATGCAATTTATGTCAAATGTCTTGGATGCTATCAAGTGTAGTATTCTTATAGGATGGGGCCCTATAGAAGTTCACATGTGATGTCCTTAGCTTGGTTGATAGGTGCAACTTTGTGGTCACTTATGTCTATGATCTCAATACTCCTACTAGCTGTCAAGATCTTTAGGACTACTTGAGATAACATGCCCTTGCATTTCAGTCTAGACCTCGGCTCATCTTGGGTGACTTTAATGCGATTATGAGCTCTATGGACAAATAGAGGGGTGATCTTTCTTGTTATGGATACATGGATGCTTTTGGTTGTTATGTGCAGGATGCGGAGCTGGTTAAAGTTTCCTATTCAGGGTTGTGATTCACTTGGCATAATAGTCAGCATAGTAGGAGTACTATTCTTGATAAGCTCAGTTGGATATTCGGGAACTCAGCTTGGTTCTCTGTTTGGCCAGCTACATACTCTGATTTCTTGCCCAGGGATGCTTATTGGCTAAGGAGGGGTTGGGGGTGTTCAATCCATCTCAATTGAGAGAATTGAAGATTACAACCTCTGCTCGTAAGGGAATTCCTAAGCAGTTTGAGTCAACCAATACAAAAAAGTCCTTGACGTTTGCACTTCCAAGCAATGTAATCATGTAACTAATTTTCCACCCATGTGTAAATTACACGAGTAAAAACAACTATATGTTTTGCCTGAAACATAATAAGCCCCTTTTTTTTGCTCTCTAGAACAGAAAGATACCTTGATAGCACTGTTCGTGCCTCCACCATAAGCTGATCAAAATTTGTGCTATTAGGAAGGACCATGTCGTCACTGCTGGAGCTTGTGCCTAGTTTGTAGTGCCCACTATCTTCAGGCATCAAGTAATCTATCCATTGATGTATACTTCCCACGCTCATAAACTTGTCAAGTATTTGCATGACAGTTTCGTGAAAAGATGCGGTGTTGAACAAATCAATCAACTTCTTTCTGCATGGATTACAGTTATAAGCAATTTAAGCAACCATCCAATGGTCAAAACATTAAACATTCCATCTAAAAGATGCTTCGTGTTTGCATTTTTCATTAAAATGCCCTTTCGAGACATTAGCTTTTTGTTCACTATGCCAGATGTTTCTGTAACAGATTTCAGATTTCATTTAATGAGTGATTCTTGATTTAATGTGCCCCTACCCATTTGCTTGGTAGTTGTTCTCATGTGCCTAAAGGAGTCTCTGATGATGTGAACTTCTTCATGCAGTCAATGAAGTGTGAATAAAGTCAACATAGTCCAGATTCATTCCAGATTGACTGAGAAAATCATGGAGTTCCAAGTTTCAACTTTAGTTGAAATATTTTCAGTTAAATTTCTGACTTTAGCATGTTCATTTTGATAAGTGAAGATGAAATCAACACAAGCAAACACACATCACTATCCACACAGAATTTTCTGCATATGATGCTGCTCCATTATTTTAATCTATGCAATGCACCTTCTTGATTTAAGTAGAATATTACTTGATGGAACACACATGCCATTTTTCAAACAACATCGAAACACTTACCCCTCAATAACTTCTGTTACCACAGCCTGGATATTTGAAATCAATGCTGGCAGGCCATTATTAGCAAGAAAATCAGCATTCGCCAAAAAATTTTGCTGGTCATCCCTATCAATGAGATCGACATTCTCCTGCATGAAATGAATGAAGTGGATTAACTTAAGAAAAATGACAAGACACTTTAGAACATCTAGAAGCAGCATTAAAAATACAGAAGGCATGAACGTATGGTCTACCAAGAGTGTATTATAGTGTTTTCAAAGAATTAACCAACCACGATACCTATCAAATACCTAACTGGGTGATAAAGGTTAATTTGAACAGGAATATAAAATATCATAAAAATCCAAAGATATGAAGGGACAACAACCAAAAACAAATGTTTATGACCACAAATGTTTACATCAAAATTGCTGATAAGTTTAGTAGGTCTATATGGATTAACTTAAGAAAAATGACAAGACACTTTAGAACATCCAGAAGCAGCATTAAAAATACAAAAGCCATGAACGTATGGTCTACCAAGAGTGTATTATAGTGTTTTCAAAGTATTAACCAACCACGATACCCATCAAATACATAACTGGGTGATAAAGGTTAATTTGAACAGGAATATAAAATATCATAAAAATCCAAAGGTATGAAGGGACAACGACCAAAAACAAATGTTTACATCAAAATTGCAGAGCAATAAGTTTAGTAGGTCTATATGGATTAACTTAAGAAAAATGACAAGACACTTTTGAACATCTAGAAGCAGCATTAAAAATACAAAAGGCATGAACATATGGTCCACCATGAGTGTATTATAGTGTTTTCAAAGTATTAACCAACCACGATACCCATCAAATACCTAACTGGGTGATAAAGGTTAATTTGAACAGGAATATAAAATATCATAAAAATCCAAAGATATGAAGGGACAACAACCAAAAGCAAATGTTTACATCAAAATTGCAGAGCAATAAGTTTAGCACCCCCCCCCCCCCCCCCACCCCCCCAGGTCTCCATTTTGGCGTTGCTCAAGTTGAGGTAGCAAAGATGACAGTACTGATAAGAAGAAAAAAATGCCACAACTATGATGTATGACACCCTAAGCAGCATGTACATGAGAGCACTCAGAAAAAGTCAGTTGAACCATCCAAAATTCAGCATTCTCACTTACTGACAAGCAGAGGACCCATTAGGGGCAAAATCACTAAACCTTGAAAGAAACAGAACCACAAGACGTGTTCTATTATCATAGATGGCATAACTTCAAGAATCACTAATACCTCTCCCCATCGCTTCTCTAATCACCTATAATGTTTTCCATTTAGATGCATTGTTACACAAGCAGCCAAAGGAGGAGGAATCAGGACTACTGGTAAAAACTTTAGCTCAAGAGATATTTTCATTTTATGCGTTCAAGCCAATGACCTCAAACAAACATCTGCATCTAAGATACCAAGTCAACTATTGAATACCTGTTCTTCTTCATTTGTATTGGAAGAAGAGGAATGCAAACACAAGGAGAACAAGATATTCTCTACAAAATCAAAGGAAAAAAGAAAAAATAAGGACAAAGTCAAAGCACTATAGCACATCCATCCTGATGCACAATTGAGGAGACCACTCTAGAAACCTCCAAAAGCATAAGTCCATAAAGAGAGGCCAGGAAACAATTCCATCCCAAAGTAATTCCTCAAAAGAGAACATTCATCAAATGTTCTTGAGTTCCTTTCCATCCAAATGCTTTAATGCATGGCAAACATAGTAGAAATGCCACAAGATTTTACAATCTTCCATCCCTACTGGAGCCTAGCAAAAGGACCCAATACGCATTCCATTAAGCTCAGGACCAATACCACCCAATGTTTATGGCAAGTCTCCTGACAGATCCCATGCCATTCGACAAAATATTGAGAAATAATCAGAGTGCATATTATATTGTAGGCAGACTTAACTCATGAAACCCGGCAAAGACCCAGAAATCTAGTCACTTGTACAGGTAACAAGTAGCTAGTAGCTACTACCTTATGAGTTGCTGAGGAATAGCTTGCAAACAGGTATGTTCTTTACCATGTCAGAAATTAAGTATATATAGATACAAGGGAGGGGGATTTTTTATTTTTTATTTTAAAAAAAGACTATGAATTAAGTACTGGAGTTCTACCAAACAAATTCTCACCTCTCTTCCTCCCCAAGAACTCTCTCTCCTATTTCCTCTATGCATAAATTCTCACCCCTCCTCATAGCCTCCAAAGCCAGGAGTTACACCTTCATTATCATCACATCCCAACAGCCTTCCAAAGCAAGACATCACATACCTCATTTTTCAGCGCTATCCAGCACCACACATGCAGAAACATTCTCCTGCCAATACAATTGCTGACACACAGTTTCACAATGTATGCGAAGGGAATTGACAAAGGGGCTCACACTAGGGAAAACTAAACACCAGGCTTACATTTCTTATATGGAAGATGCCTCGAGGATTGAAACCTTCAGTAAAAACAAAGAACATTGACCTCTAAAGCCATTTAATACGCATAGGAATTGAATGGGGGTCTCAAATAGTGATCACATCATTCCTATACCAGAGATAAAAGGCATTATTCAACAGCTGTCCCAGCTCCAAAATTACAAATATAGACCTCCGTCAAAACAACCATCCAGAAACCAACCATTTCTTAAGCTCCCACTTCAGCACATTAATTCAATCTATTCATGAATTAAGATTTTAAAATATTATTTATTCTTATCCCAGTTTCTCGAGAAGAATAATTTAACTATTATGTACATCAGATGATAATTAATAAATGAGCTCCTCTGAATGCCTCCCACCTCCCCAGCCATGGTGGAGGATGTCACAAGCAAAACCTGTCTTCATCAACAATTCAATTTAACCAAATCCTGGACTATCTCGGTAGATAATCAGTTCTCATAGGCCAGCTATTGTATACTCTCCAGAAGTGAGCTCTTAATAAATGACTTCAGATCTCCATTCTAAAGAACATCAAGAATTTAGATCATGTACTTGGTTATACGACTTCAGTCTTAAAACATTATGTGTGTGTTTGGTATTGAGGTGCTAGGTGCTTTTCAAAAGTGTTTATCACTTGAAAATGCATCAGAATTTTTTTTTTTTCACATTTGTTTTTATTTTGGACATCAACACATCAAAACCATTGGAAAACACTAAAAAAGCATCAATTTAATGCTTTTTCAAGCTAAACACAATTTTAAATGCAAAAACAAACAGCCTCTAAGTGTCATAATATACTGTGCTATACAGCTCTTTCTATACGAAACCAGAATATTCTCCACAAGCCTAAAGTCTAGACTGACATAAATGCCTTCATTAACATAATCGAGAAGCATAAGAGTAAAACAATGTGTTAGGATCCGTGATTAATGTCCAGGCTCAAAACACAACATTTTAACATGGTTCAGCGACTATCTACATCGACAAAGCAACTCATTTCATTATATAGAGAGAAAACTGCAATCTGGAGGAGAGGAACACCTCATCTCAACTCCCAGTTCTCTCTATCTCTCTGCTGCACAACTGCAGCAGCTGCTACCCACTAAGGCATCTCCTTCTACTACATGTATTGCTACTTATTTCTCTCTTGCCCATGCCTCTATTTATACATGAAAATGTGGGTGGAGGGGAGGACATCCCCATTTCAGCCACTGCTCCTGCAACAATGGCAGACAAACCAGCCATTATTCCAGCCTGTTTTCAGCACATTATCCAGCCTACTTTAGGTGCCTATCCAGCTGGTTTGTGGTTGACTTTGTCTCCACACTCAACACAACAAGCATTCAGTAATTCAACTTTGGTGACAACTGACATCTAAATACGGATCTGCAGATCCCCAATCTGCCTTTTGGATTAGTTCATGATCTGAGAGTACAAACCTTTTCACAGTCCAAATAAGTCAATGCAGCTTAACAACACAAATAATAAAGACGAACATTAAGGAACAGAACAGTATTTGGGTTGGTTACACGATGTAAACTTCATTCACGGACTAAATTGCTCTTTGAAGAAACCCCTATGATTACTCAGCTCATAACATGTTTGTTAACTGACATACTAATAGCAATCTGTAACCAAATAACAATTAGAGGGAATCTCAGCGATTTTCAGCACAAAAGTCAAATGCATTGGACTAACTAACCAGAGAACATCTATCTGAGATGATAGAATGACTGTCATGCAAAGGAAATCTTAAACATGGGAACAGAGACAGAATGGATCTTACAAGTAAAAGTGAGCTTCCAAGGCCACGTGCAGTATCAATATACATATGTCTTCCTAGAATATTTACTTGAACTTTGATATATAAGCTAAGTATTGTCACAGCCCACAGCGACACCACCATTTGTGTGAAACCTGGAGGAACCACACCCGTGAAAAAAATACACTAAAATGAAACTTATAGAAATGCAGTAAAAGAAAAAAGAAAAACTAAGAAGTAATATATCATATGCACCGTGAATAGGCAGAAGAGAATAAGTAGCAGCGTACTTAGGATTTTGAGTCTGTCCCACAGTTCAAGTTTCTCTGAAGAGGTAAGCGTGTATGGCTTACCCTTCCCTTTCTGTAGCCTTTCAGTGAGCTGAGAAAGGTCCAACTCTTCCGCTATCCTACTTCTTAAATATTGCATTGCATGAGGCAATGTTGTTGTATCAGCTATTAATTGCACATTCTCGATATGGGCTTGCAATCTATCAATACAAATCATAAGTTAAAGCATAAGGATCAACAGAACATTAAAGAGAAGGGGGGGTGGAGGTGGACACCGTATTCAATTTCTCTTAACTGGGCCTTGATGACTTCATCATTTGCCCGTTGGCGAGCAAGTTCTCTTTCCATATCAGCGAGCCTCTGTTCGTGAGCATTGTATAGTCTATAAAGAAAATACCCACTTCCTACAACGCCTGCTGTAATCAGAATTTTACTCCTATGCCTTCTCCAAAAATTCCTAAGAAACATTTCCGAAAGAGCGAAAAGTTATTCTAGCAAATATTATGGACGAAATAAAGAAAAAGACGCACGCCCAGAATAATAATAAACAAAAAAACAAGTAAAAGAACAAAAACAATAACATAGCCAGAACTGCCACATAAAGATTGATAGCTATGAGAACCCATTTGAAGAAAAAGATAATTAAAGCAATAAAAGAGCAAGTTAGCATAAAACCAGAAGATTAAACACAAAAACCAACCTTAAAGAAAGCATTTTTGAATACTATGGTGCTATGCAAACAACCAAAAGACCATCTCTAAGTCCATAAACCATTCGAACCCATCAGTTATAGCGTAGGTCGCAGGCAGGCTAATCATAACCTGCCTTTAGGCAAAGTAAAAGGTTATGCTTATTATATGAGTTTGTCGTGATAGAAAGAGAGAGGAAGAGAGAGAGAGAGAGAGAGAGAGAGAGAGATAAATAAAGGAGTTTGATAAAGGGAGAGGGAAGGGGGAGAAATCTGAGGTTTTTGTGTACAAGAAAGAATTAACAAGGGACAGTTTGGAGGGTTCTGAAGAGTTTAGGAAAACATCCTAGGAACCAAGCGCTAGTAACTTTTTGTAAACAATTAATTTTTTATTTTAAAATAATTTTTATATTATTTTTACATATTATTATTAAAAATAAATTTTAAAAATAAAATATACATATTTTTTATATAAAAAAATATTTTAAAAAATAATTTTTATCAAGTAACAAACAAAAATGGTTGTTGAGGCACCTGGATTGGAAGTAATACTTTTGAGTTATGTTTTTTTTAACTCTTTTTGGCTATTTCCAGGACCGAACACTCACAAATGTTCTTTTCTTTTGGCTTTCTATGCCTTAAGTAGGAGTTGTTTTTTGTTTGATGAATATTGAGTCAAACCTGTTGTTTAAGGCTAATGATTCTATCATCCTTGATCTTTTCAAATATTTAAAATTAGTCCCTAAACTTTCAATATTGAGTTTAATCATTCTTGAACTGTTTTATTTTTTGAATTAGGTCCTTCTGTTGATTTTTATTCTGTGCATTCCATCTAGGATAGAAATTTTTTAACACGCATATACGACATAGGAAGAAAGTAATGTGACACCTTGTTATTTTCAAATTAAAAAACAAAAATGATCAAATAAATCCAAAAAATTATTGATTTCCAAATTAAAAAAAATATTATTAATTTTCAAAATATTTATAAAAACTTATTTTCTTATTATTCCAGAAAAATTATCATCACACTAAAAAACATGGTTTTTAATAGATGTTGTTCCAAATTTTTTTCTATGTCACATTAATTTTTATTTTAAAATTTGGATAATATTATTAAATTTTAGTATTATTTAGTTTTTTTTCTTAATTTTGATTGGAAAATAATTATGCTTATAATTTTATGTAAAAATTTGAAATCATGTTTATTTTTTATTTCACTTATTTTTATATGATTTTTTTATTCTTTCACTAGGCCTAAATCTAAATTGTTCAAAGATGATTTAGGATTTATTCATTTAATATTAATATTTTTAAAAATATTTTTATATCAAAATCATTTAAAAAATATCTATAAAATACACCAATTAGTGTAGTTTTATTTAAAAACAACCTTTTTTTAAGAATACTCCCACCTCATTACCAACATATACTAAAAATGAATTATCATAATAGGTTTGCATACATCAACAACAACAATAACAACGTGAATACTAAACACTAGATATGTTGCTTGCGATTCACTATGAATGGAATAATAATTTTTTATATAAAAAAATAATATGTAGAAAAAATTTCAAGTCCAAAGTTATTGGTTAAAATAACATTTTAAATAATATAAATAATAAATAATAAATAAATAAAACAATAAGAAAAAAGATTAAAA
This sequence comes from Populus pruinosa, assembly GCA_026413675.1. Classification (NCBI taxonomy): domain Eukaryota; kingdom Viridiplantae; phylum Streptophyta; class Magnoliopsida; order Malpighiales; family Salicaceae; genus Populus; species Populus pruinosa. The sequence continues at coordinate 8,720,373 of JANKMR010000020.1, forward strand.
AAAAACCACAGTCAAGCCTATTTAGATTATCAAATAATTCAATGCGAATCTAACCAAAGAAAAACCAAAATAAAAGGAGTCAAACTTCAAAAAACAATGAGCTTAAAAAAAAAACAAAAACAATCCTAGACGAACCTCTTTACTTCATATCTTTCTTATATTGTTTTCATCTATATTAGTTAATATTAGATTATAATGATTCCTAGTGATTAGTGTTGTGTGATAAAATAATTATAATTAAAATAGATTACAAAACATAGCTTAAGAGTGGATGATAAAGCTCTTCTCAAAAAAGAAGCAATCAAAACTAGTAACAGAAAAAAACATATAATAGAATTGGTTCATTTGTTGATGAAGGTAAGGAATATGAGACATCATGCGAAAAATAATAATAGATTCATGATTAACTTTGAAAATTCATTTTAGAGATAAAAGTTGAGGAGATAGCTTTTTAATTGTGATGATTATCATATAATTATTGTATCAAAACATATTCTGAAAATTGAAAATGTATAAGGATTTTTAGATAAAATTATTTGTTTGCTTACATTTATTTTATTTATATTTAGTTTAGAAAAATATTTTTCTTTACCTTGTTTTTTTTTCCCCTAGTTAGTTTAGAAAATTAGATGTTATGCTTAGTAATTTTATTTTTTTATTTACTTTAGAAATCCTAGCATAAATCTATAATTATTTATTAGGATCTTTTTCCTCTTCAATATATACCTAGGACTAGCATAAATAAAATTATTTAGCTTGTATTTCAGCAAACTACTTAAAAAAATATAAAGTAATGAAATTTTAAATTAAGGTTTTTATGTGGTGATCGTATTTAGAAGAATTTTGTATTGCATATCCTTCTTTTCTTTCTCGTGTTATTTATGTTTGTGTCAATTTATATTGGAGCCCAACGATTTCTAGTAATTAGTTTTATTTCTTGGAATAATTATAGTTGAAAGTGGTCGCAGAAAAGGACATTCTTATATAGAAGATTACGATAAGGGCTTCCTAAAAAAAAGACAATAATGAACCGGTGATAAAAAAACCATGTAAAAAAAAATTGTAAAATTAACCTTTCAGTTGATAAAATTAAGAAACATGGAAGATCATATAAAAAGTAATCAAAGATTCATTACTAGAATTGAGAATTCATTAAAGAGACAATAGTAGATGAGTTAGTTTCTTGATTGTAATTAGTGTCATATGAGTATTACATGAAAATGTATTATGAAAATATGCAAGAATTTTAATATAAAAGTATTTTTCTCCTTAAATTTATTTTATTTCTATTTAATTTAGAAAACTATTTTCTTTATGGTGTTTTTATTGTTTTCCTATTTAGTTTCGAAAACTAAATATTATGCTTAGTAATTTTATTTTTTATATTTAGTTTAGGAACCCTAAAATGAATCTATAATTATTTATTAAAACTCTTCTTCCTCTTCATGATAGACCTAGAACTAATATAAATAGAATTGTTTAGTTTTCATTTCATTGAACTACTTAAAAAAGAATATTCAGTAATAAAAATTTGAATGTTTTTGTATGGTGTCTTACTTAACAAAATTCTATGTCGTTTATGCTTCTTGTTTCTCTTGTGTCGTTTTTGTGTGTGTCAATTTTTATTAAAGCCCAACAATTCCTAGTGATTAGTGTTACGTGCTAGAATAATTATAGCTAAAGAGATGGACATGCTTCTTGTTTCTTTTATGGTTTTTTTTTTACCTATTTAGTTTATGAAACTAAATATTATGCTTGATAATTTTGTTTTTTCCTTTTAGTTTAGGAATCCTAGAATAAATAGAATTGTTTAACTTGTATTTTAGCAGATTACTTGAAATATAACAACTCCGCTTTTTCAAAGCCAAAATCGATGGAGAATTTTATTTTTTTTGTTATCAGGGTATTGATGCTTTCACAATATCATTATGTGAATTTATAAATGTGTTCCATTCATTTGTAAGACACAACTCACATCGGGTAATGCAAATCAACATCCCATAAATAATGACAATACATATGTACACATTCTTACAATGGTATTTAAGGGTTTATCGTAATATAATTTATCTTTTAGTGTAGTACAACACTCAAATGATTTCAGCATACAACATCCTCAAAAAAGAAATACCACATACATGAATTCATAACATCATATTTACATGTCCAGACTTTCGCGTCAATGTTTCATTACAACTATTGATACTAATCATTCCAAAAGTACCGAACGATAACTATACAACTAGTACATTCATTCATATAAAGTACATAATGCTGATAACAAGCGAATATAATTCTTTTCAAAAGATGAGTCATAGAATATATTTCTTTATGCACCTTGTTGAGGTGACGTCCCTGTTACAACACAAGATAATTTCAAGCATAATAAGTAATTTAAAAACATAGAAATGGATAAGTAAAGGAATATTAATGTTACTTTTTATTTATGGCTCAAAGGAGTACAATTCTTTCCTTTCTCTTTCCTTACTTAATACCACCCTTAATAATTCGTTTATTATTGAGGTTAATTACAATAATCAAACTTGATCATCTATTTCAAATACCGTTTGCCTAAACTAACCCTTGAATTCAAACTAGGCATATCACTCTAGGATGCTATTAGCCGAAGCTAATCAACAACTATAACTCAACCATCTGTCTCGGATGCTATTAGTCAAAGTTAATCATTAAACGTAACTGGTCATTCTTCTAGGATGCCATTAGCCGAAGCTAATCAACAACTATAACTCGACCATCTGTCTCGGATGCTATTAGTCAAAGTTAATCATTAAACGTAACTGGTCATTCTTCTAGGATGCCATTAGCCGAAGCTATCAACAATCATAACCCAACCATTTATCTTAGATGCCATTAGTCGAAACTAATCATTAACCAATTAAACATTTCATAGGCGGTTTATGAAATCATTATAATGTGATAATATATCATTTGGAATGCACATTCAAATGATTCATAACAATTTAACATTCACTATAACATAATAGTAAACCCTTTTGTAATACTCGTACAGACATTCCATAATGGTTTAACGTTTAGTGTAACACAATAATAGATCCTTTGTAATACTCAAACAAGCATTCCGTAAGAATTTAGCATCCTGCATAATACAACAATAAACCCTTCACAATAGTCATGTAAATATTCATGACAAATAACATTTAGTATAATGCAATGATAGATCCTTCATAATACTCATACAAATATCCATAACAATTTAGCGTTTTATATAATATAATAATATATCCTTTGTAATACTTAAATAAACATTTCATAGTAGTTTATCATTCAATGTAACACAATAATATATTCTTTGTAATACTCAAACAAACATTCTAGAATAATTTAGCATTCTTCATAACATGACAATAAATCCTTCACATTACTTATACAAACATTCATGACAATTATCATTCAATATAATACAATGATAGATCCTTCGTAATACTCATACAAGTGATACAGCTATTCATGATAGTTAATGTTCATTATAATATAATATAACAATAAATCCTTTATAATACTTATATAAATATTTGTAACAATTTAGCATTTTGTACGACACAACAATAGATCAAACAAACATTCCATAACAGTTTAGCATTTAATATAACATAATTGTAAATCCTTCACAATACTCATATAAATATTTATGATAATTAACATTTAGTATAATACAATGATTGATTCTTTGTAATAAATTCACTTTAAAAAACTAATGTTACATTATAAAGGGGTGGAAGTCACCTATTTATTCCTCCTTTGTGGTGTCCTTACCTGGTCAAATGTTTAATCCCAGTTACACCACCTAAACACATCAGTGATCATGAGTTAGTATATTTGCAATCAGTAACCGCACAACTTGTCACCATACATACTTCAAGAATACCCATATTTATAATCATGTGTTTTATATATTACACAACCATATAATGAAATCATTACAAGCTTTTAAGTCAATTCTATTATGGAGGTCTATTGTAGAACATTGACAATGAAAGTTGGTTTGCTGGTGGTATAAAATGTAGAACGAAAATTAATTTGCTAGTGACATAAAATTCGGTAGTGAAAATTAATTCGTTGTTATCACATGATTCAACAACAAAAATTGATTCATTGTGGATAAAAAATTCAGCAACGAAAAATAGTTCGTTGCGGACACCACTATTCGGCAATGAAAACCGGTTCGTTGCTAACACCATAATTCAATAGTGAAAACCGATTTGCTATTAACACCACAATTCAGTAGCGAAACCGGTTCGCTGCTAAACCGATTCATTGTTGACACCATAATTCAGCAGTGAAAATCAATTCGCTGTTAACACCACAATTCGGCAGTGAGAACCTATTCACTATTGATACTGCAATTCAAGAACGAGAACCTATTCGCTACTAGTACCATAATTTGGCAGTAAAAATTGGTTTGTTGCTGACACTACAATTCAATAACGAAAATTGATTCTATAAGAACACCATAGTTCGGTAGTGAAAACTGATTCCCTTCCGACATCATAATTCAGCAACGAAAACTACTTTGTTGTTAACAACATAATTTGGTCCTAGGATCCAACATAATCATATAATTTTAAGAGTGAACATCTATATACATTTCGATTCTAGCATATATTTTGTTCTTAGAATCCAACAAAATTATACAATTTCAGCATGAACATCTACATGCATTTCAATTCTAGCATACAATTTGTTCTTAGAATCCAACAGAATCATATAATTTTCAAACATGAACATCTGCATGCATTTCGGTTCCAACATACATTTTGTTCTTAGAATCTAGCATGCAATCTAACCAGCCCTTCAGTTATGGTTGGCCCTTTACCTAGGGGTGAGCAAAAAAACCAAAAAACCGAATAAACCAAGAAAAAAAATAACCAAAAAAACTAAAATGAAAAAAACTAATTAAATCGATTAATTTTTTTGCAAAAATTTCCAGTTCGGTTTAAGGGGTACTATAAATACAAAAAAACAATTGCGTTATTTTTCTTAACCCTATCATCCATACTCCTACTCCAGTCGTCCTTCTCTTTGCTCCTGAACCGCTCCCTCAACTCACAAGTCACAATTTCATATCTGTAACGAAATCAATCCATCTTCATTTACTGGACCACAACCAGCCACATCCCTCTCCCAGCATCTTCATCTTCAAACGCCAGTCAGCCATATCCCTCTCCCATTGGTCACCATCTTCATCTTCAAACCCCAGTCAGCCACGTCCCTCTCTCACACGGTCACACTCGATCTTGAATCGTAGAACACACATCACACCAGCTCACCGAACCTCCAGAGTCCAACTCCAGATCCAGTCAGGCAGTCACCTCCATCTCTCATACCCGACCTTGAATCGTGTCACACCAAGTATGGTTTTTTTTTTCTGTCAATCTCTATTTATTTTTTTGGAACATATGCTCTATGATTCTGTTTATTTTTTAACAAACTTTTTAAGAATAAATTTATGACAGAGGCAATGTGTTTTTTCTTTGTTGAGAAAGACAATATGTTAATGAATTCGTGTTTTATTAAGGTCATGAGTAGCAATGAAAAAATAATGAAATCTAGATTAATATCAGAATGAGGGTTAATTTAATATACAAACTCTTGCATGTTAATTCAATATACAAAATGCAGATTGATTGTTCCAAATGCTAAAGCTAACAACACATCACTAACAGAAATGGGAATAATTGGCACTGGTAATGGTAAAACTTGATCATTACTAAAGAAACCTCTTTATGCCGTTTTAGCTAGAGATTAGAGATCAAATTCCACTTATACTCTGAGGTGGAGTACTGGTAAAAGATTAGAAAAATTATCTTATTATGTCAATAGCCAAGCGATTGGAGAAGAAAATGATACTAAACAAATGATAAAAGCTTGTAATACCAATACAGTGAATTGGTATTATAAGCTTGATATTATTACATCAGGGAGAAAAATAGGAAAAGACAGTTTTCCCGAGAGGCATTTGTTTTAAATATCATTGCTAATCCATTATTATGGTGTGCTGTGTGCTAAAAAAACAAAGAATAATGTTTATTATTTGTGTTAAAAAAAGGGGGGTTCGGTGGATTGTAATTTATCAATTCTGAAAACTAAATTTTTTTATTTTATGAATAGAGAATAATGTTTATATATATATATATATATATATATATATTGTATTATTGTCTATTGAAATTACAAAATACAATCTCAACACTCAACAACATAATTTTTTTTACAACATATCAACCAAAATAAAAGAACTTAACTTGTGAAAATAATCTTTAAAAGTGCAATTGAACTTATACATGTCATACTATTGTTAATCTATTATAAATTATTGGTTTTTAACATGTTTTTATTATGTAATAATAGATAGAAACTACTCAAATTCAAAATGCTTCATCCACGGGCATTACATCAATATCAACTACTTCTCCAACTTCAAAACCTAATGTAGAATCAACCAATTTAGGATCCACCACATATACAAAAGGTAAACAACCTCAAGTCCTTACATCTAGGAAAAGAAATGCTGATGATAAAAACAAGTCATAAATTTAGGATCACTTTACAAAACCTAATGTTGATCCTAAAGTCCTTAGAGCTGAATGTAATTATTGTGAAAAACATTATGCATGTCATACTATTGTTAATGGCACAAGTAATATGTGGAGTCATTTAAAAGTATGCAAGAAGTTCCTTTTTATGGTTGATAAGAAACAAAGGGTTTTGGTATTAGAATCTAAGATAGAGAAGGGTGAATTGGGAGAACAAAATGTGGGAAGTCTTAAGACAATAGGTTATAATTATAATGAATGTAGACAAGCACTAGCAAAGATGGTTAAAATTGATGAACTGCCTTTTAATTTTGTGGAAGGTCGGGGATTTAAATTATTTGCTATCCTTCTCATTTTACAATTATGAGAGATTATTTGAAACTTTACATTGAAGAGAATGATAGATTGAGGACAGCTCTTAGGGGTCAACGATTGTGCTTGACAACAGATACATGGACATCAATCTAAAATATTAACTATATGTGTTTAACAGCTCATTAGATTGATAATGACTAGAATTTGCATAAAAAAATTCTTAATGTTTGTCAAGTTTTCAATCATATAGGTGATACAATTGGCCAAGTTATTGAGAATTATTTGTTGGAATGGGGGATTGATAAACTGTTGACTATTACATTAGACAATGCAAGCTCTAATAATATGATCATTTCATATTTAAATAATGTGATGAAAGATTGGTCAACTAATATATTATCAAATGAGTACTTGCATATTAGATGTTGTACACACATTGTAAACCTCATTATGTGTGATGGCTTGAAATAGATTAATGATTCAGTTGTTAAGATTTGAAATGCCATTATGTTTGTGAAATCTTCACCGTCGAGGCATCTTGTATTTAAGAAGTGTGCTGAAAAGTTGCATATAGAGTATAAGAAATCATTGTATTTAGATGTTGCAACTCGATAGAATTTAACTTATCTTATGTTAAAAGCTGCTAAAAAGTTTGAAAAGGTATTTGTGAGGTTAAGTGAAAAAGAACTTAGGTATATGAGTTACTCTTTAGAGGTTGATTCAAAGGGGAATAAAAAAAACATAGGGCCACCTGGTTTAGAGGATTGAGAAAATACAAGAACTTTAGTTAAGTTCTTAAAGATCTTTTATATAGTTACATTGAGATTTTTTAGCTCATTACATGTCACATCAAATTTTTTCTTCAATGAATTGATTTACATGCATATAAACTTGTTGCAATTGTGTAAAAATAAAGATAGTATTTTAAATGGAATGGCGATGAATATGATGTTAAAGTTTGAGAAGTATTGGGGGTGTGAAGTAAATCAGAATTTTTTGTTATATGTGGCTAATGTTTTAGATCCACTTTTGAAGTTGAAATATATGAAATTTTATTTTGGTGATTTATATGATTATGACAAAACACAATTGCTAACAAATAAGGTGAAAGATACTTTGGTGAGCTTGTATGAGTTTTATTTGAAAATTGATAAAGTGGTGGATAATAATAGGCAAAAATAAGATGTTAATGCTATTGATGATGTGGACGTAGATGTTAACACTTTGGCTCGATTCAAAAGACATTTGCTAGAGGTGGATAGTATGGAAAATAAAAATGAGGCTGAGAGGTATTTAATTGAAGGTTGTGAGGATCTTAATGATGATAAGTTAGATATTTTGGGTTGGTGGAAAAGCAATGCTTTGAAATATAAGATACTTTCAAAGGGTGCACAACATGTTCTAGCTATTCCTATATCCACAGTGGCTTCTGAATCAACATTTAGCACAGGTGGTCGTGTACTTGATCAATTTCAAAGTTCTCTATTTCCAGCAACTGTTCAAACACTCATTTGTTGTCAAAATCAGTTGCATCATGGATCAATTCCAACTGATATTAGAAGCTTGATAAATGATCTTGAAACCTACGAAAACCTTAAGTCAGGTAATTTTTTTTAGAAACTTGCACCTTTTATTTTTTTATTTATTAATTAAATTATTTGCAATCATCTAACATGTCTAATTTTTTTATTTTGTAGAATTTGGTAAAATACTACTTTTTATTTTTACATATTCTAATTTATTTTATCATGTTATAATTTTAGATCTTGATTTTCAGGTTTTGATGTCAATGCTATTACGTAATCAAAGTGCAATGTTCTTGTCATCTTGATGTGCTTTTTGATTAAGATGATGTGCACAATGAAGATTTATATTTTTTACATGAAGTATTTTATTTTTTATGGCAATGTTATTTGTTGTTTTTTTTTAAGCCCTTTTGAAGGCAATACTTTGTAATTTTAATTTTAATTTGGTGTATGTGTTATTTACACTTTGATGTATGAGGAGTCCAAACTCCAAAACATAAATATTAGAAATGCTTGCAACATATTAAACATAATATTAACACTAATAATTTAATATAAATGAATATTTATTGACAAAACATATTAAATATATTATAGAATTTTGTAACAAAATTACATAATATTTACATTAATTACAAGCCCATCAGAAAGCCCATTAGAAAACTCATTAAAAAGCCTAAAAAAATAATATAGGTTTTCCAGTTTTTCTATTAAAAAACCGAACCAAAACCGATCGGTTTGAACCGATTCCAGTTTGAATTTTCAAGTTTTTCAAAATTTGATTCTGGTTAGTTTTTTAGATAAAAACCAAACCGAACTGAATTTGCTCACCCCTACCTTTATCAAGTCTTGTCCATTCAATTTATTCATTTTTCTATGTTAATTATTCTAAAAATTAGGCCCTATTCATCCTTATTTTCTTGTCTTTTTAGTTAGTTTTGATTTTCTTCATAACTGATCTAGAAGTCCTAGGTCATTTTTTAGTGTTTTTTTTGTTCTAAGGTCCAAACAAGGGAGGAGAAAAGATTTGGTTCATACCTTTTAGTTTTCAGTAGTTTTAATAAGGTATTTAACAAGTTTTTCTCCCCTCTCAACCTATAGTTTTTTTCTTCTTCTTCCTCTCTGGTTTCTATTTTTCCTTTCTTCCTTCTCTAGCTGCACTAACCGACCTTTTACATACCCTTTTTTGTCATGGTTTCAGCCATTTTTTGGTACTCTTTAACTCTCATTTCCTCTTTAGGGTTTAAGAGGGATACATGCAGCTGGGTTGGGGGTCTTCTCTTTGAAAGAAAAAAGAGGGTTTGGTGCATACAACTAGCTAGTTTCGCTTTAGAAAAGAGGATATTGTTGTAGTCTAGGGTTGTTGGTTACCCATTTAGGAAAGAGAAAAGGTCACCCTCCTACTCTCCTTGCATTTATACCCCCTCTTAAATGATATGAGGGTATTTAGGTGTTGTATATCTTTGGTTCTTATCCCTCTTTTGAGTTATCTTAGGTTGGATCCTATTCCAATTCTTTTTTAGAATAGGCCAGTCCAACATTAATTTTTTATTGGGTTTTATAGTGCTTCTGTCGATTCAATTATTGGTAGCAAAACTGTGTCACTATTGATTCAAAAATCAGCAATGAAAAACTATGGCGTTGCTGATTCAAAAATTGATAGTGAAAAATTGTATCATTGCTAATTCGGGAGTCATTTATGGCTTTTCCTTCTTTCTATGTTTTTTTTTTTGTGTTTACATGAAAAGAAAATAAGAAGTAATGAAATTTTGAATCAAGGATTTTATGTGGTAATACTATTTAGTAGAATTTTGTGTTGCTTATGCTCCATATCTTTTTTATGTTGTTTCTGTCTATACTAGTTGGTATTAAAGCCCAATAATTCTTGGGTATTAGTGTTGTGTGTTGGAATAATTATAGTTGAAAGAGGCTATGAAACATGACATACTAATATAGAATTAGATAACAAGGTCTCCTTAAAAAAGAGACAATCAATAACTTGCGATAAAATACATACAAAAATATATTCTAAAATTAACCCATTAGTTGATTAAGGTAAGGGAACATAAGAGACCATACAGAGAGCAGTCATGAATTTATGACTTGCTTTGAAAATTTATTTTAAAGACAACAACAAAGAAAGTAGTCTCATGATCATGATATAATCATGTATTATGGTGATATTAGAGATCTCATTTATGATGAGATAGATGTTGAATGATATTCTTTACCAATTCTTATTTGTTTATTTTGATGATGATTATGCTAATAATGATAGCACAAACACTAACAATTGTTATAACCTAGTTTTGGATCCCCTAGATTTTTCAAATTAATATTTTTCTTAAAAAAAATCTAAAAAATTTGAAAAACATTTCTTGTTTTTGGTTTAAGAATAAGCAATTTGTGCTCTTGTTAAATAAAATTGGAATTAAAGGCAAAACTAGCTAATTTTGCAAGCCGAGGACCAAAATAAAAGAGATGAAAAAGTTTGGAATTAAAATTAATTCAATTAGGGACTTAATTGAAAGAAATTAAGAATGAGTTTCAATTCCACTTATTTGAGTTTAATCATAGGTTAAATTAGAAGAAAATTTTACTTCTAGATTAATTTGATCAAAATTACATAAATTAAAAAGGCCAATAATTGACGTGTAAAGGCATTAATATAAAAGGATCACTTTGAGTTTAATTAGGGATGAAACTTAAAGAAAAATCAAAATTCAGGATGAATTTAATTGAAATTGAAACAATAATAAGTTCAAGGGCCAAATTAAAAATAAAAAAAATAAAATAAAAAAACTTAAATGAAATAATGTATTTTAACTAAAAAGACATTATTTCATTTAAAAAAAAAAGAAAAACCACCATAATAATGTCATTTTAAAAAGGGTAGAGGTTGCTCCTCGTGCGTGCATGTTATAAAATGCTTCTCTTTTCATATTTTCTTCCTAGCTTTCAGCCTTTTATTCTCCCTATTACATAAACATCAACAACCAACATTCACATCATACTTTTTCTATGAACAGTGCCACTTTATTTTTTAAAGTGTTTAAAATTGTATAATTTTAGAAACTAAAGATAAATTTGTAACAAGTGATCAAATCTTGGGGTCCAATTAATTTGATTAGAGATAAAATTGAAGAAAAAAAGAATATGATTTGAGGTAAAATTTGTGAACACCACATGATTTTGGAAACCATGAACTAAATTGAAAGATGGTTGTACATAAAATTTCACATATTAAAAGTAAACTAAAAATGGTGTCAAAATTACAATATTGAATTTGATTGCAAGAAAAATTAAAAACTCTTTTGAGGTTCTCTTTATATGCATAAATCTTCCAATTAACTATTAGATCTAGATCTTGTTTTAGATGAGAAGATATTTACATGAACCTAGAAGCTTTAACCATATGAGATCTTTAACTTGATTTGATTTCATTAAGATTATTCGCACGAGCTTGAAAATTTAAACTGTGTGAAATTTTTTACTTGATTTAATTAAGATAAAGAGTACTCACACGAGATTAAAAGCTTTAACTGTATGAGATATTTAACTTGAATTGATTTGACAAGGATGAAGAGTTTTTACACGAGCCTAAAAGCATTAACCGTGTAAGATCTTGACTTGATGAAGAAAATAAGTTTGATCCTTTGCTTCCTTAATTCAACGAAGGAAAATGACTTTGACATGTTGTTTCCTTGATTTGATTTGAATTTATTTGAAAGAACTACCAAGTATTTGCACTTGGCTTTTAGTTTCTCCTTTTCTTTTCTTTTCTTTTATGTCTATTTATAAATAGGTCAATACAATTTACCTTAAATATTCTTTATATAAAATAAAAACTCTTTTGAGATTCTCCTCACATGCACAAATCTTTTTATTAAAGATGAGATCTAGATCTTGAATTGATTTGATTGGATGAAGAGTTTTTACACGAGCTTAAAAAGCATTAACCTTGTAAAATCTTAACTTGATAAAGAAAATGATTTTGATCATTTGTTTCTTTAATTTAATGAAAAATACTTTGATCCCTTGCTTTCTTGAGTTGTTGAAGAAAATGGCTTTAATATCTTGTTTCCTTGATTTGATTTGAATTAATTTGAGAAAACTTCCAAATATTTGTATTTGGCTTTTAGTTTCTCTTTTTTTTTTATCTTTATTTTATGTGTTCTCTGCTTGTCTCCTATGTTGGTATACTTTTTCTTCTTCTTTTTTATTTGATAGATTTGTTATTTATTTATTAATAGATCAATATAATTTACCTCAGATATCCTTTATTCAAAAGATATTTTAGAAAAATTATATGAAAATTACTTAAAATACCTTTATTTAGAAAATATTAAAATAAGAACTATGAAATATATTTAGACTAGTTTTTTTAAAATTAATTTGATTCCAAATCCAAAAAATTTAATTTAGGCTAAGACTAATAAATTTAATTTAAACCTAAACTTAATAAATCTAATCTTTTTTTCTATCATAAAAAGCTTGAGTTATTGTTGACATTTTAATGTTTATAAAGGCCCTTAGGATGTTATTCCCTTGATTTGAAGTTGTGATGTGACAAGTATATTATGTTAAAATAAATACTTTCAAAATTTTTTTTATCTCTTGATATAATAAAAATATTTTTTTTATTTATATTTATTAATGTTCATAAATAATATTGAAAATTCAGAGAGATAGTGCTAGAGCTTTAAGAATAAAAACATTTACACACCGTCTTCATATATATATATATATATATCATGGCTATCAAAAAAATTGAAAATAATTTCTAAAATATAGAAAACAAAAGGCAAAAACCAACAATGATACCAAATAATCATTGCTTTTAAAATTTTTTTAAAAAATTTTCATTTTTATTTAAGCTAAGAAAAAGACACAAATTTCACATTTTTTAATGTGAAAATTTGAAACAAAAAATTGATAGCCAACAAAAGAAATAGAAATATAAAACACACAAATAATTTTATTAAGAAATGCTGGGCCTTTGCTGGGCTGACTATACAAAAGCCATTAACCCATTTACCATATCATAGCCCAGTGTTGATCTCCGATAATCTTAAAACCCTAGTTTGGTTGCGCTTGCTCTTCTCCCTATATAATTATCTTATCCTGGCTGCCTCTCTTCCTAAAGGGGAAAAAAAAAAAAAAAACCCTAGAAAACAGCAGCAGCAACTTCTCTCTTCTCTGTCCAAGCCATGGCCACCGAGACCCTTATTCTTCGAGGCACCATGCGAGCCCACACTGACCAGGTCACAGCAATAGCCACACCAATTGACAACACTGACATGATTGTCAGTTCATCCCGCGACAAGTCCATCATTCTTTGGCACTTAACCAAAGATGAAAAAACCTATGGTGTCGCTCGCCGTCGTTTGACTGGTCACTCCCACTTTGTACAAGACGTTGTTCTTTCCTCCGATGGTCAGTTCGCTTTGTCCGGTTCCTGGGACGGCGAGCTCCGCCTCTGGGACTTGGCTACTGGTGTCTCTGCTCGCCGATTCGTCGGCCACACCAAGGATGTGTTGTCTGTTGCCTTCTCTTTTGATAACCGACAGATCGTTTCCGCTTCGAGGGACAAGACAATCAAGCTGTGGAATACTCTTGGTGAATGCAAGTATACCATTCAAGAGGCTGAATCTCATACTGACTGGGTTTCGTGTGTGCGTTTTAGCCCAAGTACGTTGCAGCCCACGATTGTTTCTGCTTCATGGGACAAGACAGTGAAGGTTTGGAATTTGACTAACTGCAAGCTGAGGTCTACCCTCGCAGGGCATAGTGGATATGTAAACACGGTGGCTGTTTCGCCAGATGGGTCATTGTGTGCAAGTGGAGGGAAAGATGGGGTGATTTTGTTGTGGGATTTGGCTGAAGGAAAGAAGCTTTATAGTTTGGATGCAGGTGCAGTGATTAATGCGTTGTGCTTTAGCCCTAATAGGTACTGGTTATGTGCTGCCACAGAGAATAGCATTAAGATTTGGGATCTAGAGAGCAAGATGGTTGTTGATGATTTGAAGGTTGATCTCAAAGCCGAAGCTGAGAAATCCGAGGGTACTACCGCAACTGCTGTCAGTACCAAGAAGAAGGTAAAGCATTTATTTTTTCCCGTTGTTGTTTCGTGGTTTTATTTTTCAGTTTTTTATGGGGTTAAAAATACTGTGTTATATTGGCTGAATCTGGATCGTAATTTGATAATTTTCTTGTCTATCTAAGATTGTGTTTATACTGGAGTTTCCTTTTCTTATAATTAATTGCAAATTCTCGCAGTTGCGCGTGTTAAGAGTTTTGCTTGAAGTTTTCTGTTGTAGTGTTTCCAATTCTTACATGTGCTAATCTGTTTGCATGTTATGTTAGTTGCTACCTAGAAGCTGTTGTTTTCAGTTGTATTGGACCTGCTACACTAGTTGGTTTATGTTTTTATTTTTATTTTTATGGTTAATCTTTTGTGTTATCGTCTTTTGTTTGTGGACATTGGAAATCTTTTATCAAAGACGTATTCTTGGTTTGTTCATGACTTGTAAACCATAGAGTGGTGTCTCATTCGCCCATTTGGTTCATCCGAGATGCTGAATATCTGGTTGTCGTGAAAGAGAATTTTCTTTTGATTGTATGCTTTAGCTGATAATAGTGAAACTGTGCATTCAGAATTGGCACCTTATCATGAATGCTTTTATTGGTGACACATTGAGCTCTTTATACCCGTATGCTACTATGAGAAAGATAATGGTGCATTTTTTTTTCTTGCAACTAGAAAGCAATCCCAAGTAACATCATTTTGCTCTGTGTTTTGTAGATCTACTGCACAAGCTTGAACTGGAGTGCTGATGGAAGCACCTTGTTCAGTGGCTATACTGATGGTGTTATCCGAGTCTGGGGAGTTGGTCGCTATTAGGAAGCTTTGAGTAGTTGCCAGGCACCTTCTTTTTGTTTGATGATAAAGCAAACGTTTTTTTCCCCTTTCTTTTTAGTAGTTAAGACCTATTTAAGATTTTATTGGAAGTATTGGATCTTATGCTCTCTCTTTGTGATGGATGTTATACTTTTTTTTGAGCCCCTGCAATATTTTTGTTTTTGATATCACATGTTAGATGCTTTTCCTTTTGAATTTCATATTTGTACAAGTAGTTTCTCAAGTTTTTGCTTTCGACTATCCTGATTGGCCTTGCGGGTATTATAGTGTGTGCATCATGCCATTGCTGCTATAATCATTCTGAAACAATGGTGAGTGTCTTTTGTTTATAGTAGTCTGGTGAAGGTCAGCTCTCAAAGGAACTAATAATCTAAGAAGCTTATATAGCTGTCGCTATATATGCAGTGTTTCGTAGCAATCCTGAATGGGGGGATTGAATTCCCCTCGAGCTTCTTGCAGAGTCTTCATCGTTTACCTTTTTGAACAAGAGGGAGAAATGGCATTTAGGAACAATCGATGTGTTATTGACAATAATTGTCAATTTTTGTGCATAGCACACATACAGATGGATTAATAAAGGTTGGGAAAGAGTTCCTGTGCACTTTCTATTTGTGTATTCTGCTTGTTTTTTAACTTGGGAAAGTGAGAAATTTTTTAACTTGGGAAAGTGAGAAACCTCTCGGGTCGTCAGGAAAACACTTAATTATTAGATAAACATAAGTGAAATTGATAAAGGAAGGCTGCATCTAATAGAACTAGACTGCTGCAACGGTTTATTTGTGGAGCAAAAGATTTACCCGTGACAATTTTGGTGTTGCTATTAGCCACTACAATCTTGCATCCTGTTCCCTTTGTATGCTCATTAAACTGGTGAACCGCGGGTCAATGATGAGGGGTAAAATAACGCTCCGGGGAACATTGCATCAAGGGAGAGGTTAAGTGTTTGTTTAGGGCTGTTTGCATGAAGTTTTAGTAAATTTTGATTTTTTTTAAATAATTTTAGATTGTTTTGATGTGAAAATATTAAAAATAAATTTTAAAAATTTTTAAAAATATTATTTTGATATATTTTTTAAAATATTTTCATTCAAAATCTGCTGAATATATATATATATATATATATATATATATATATATATATATAATGATATTTTTAGCTCTTCACAGTACAAGCCAAGAAAACATTAATTAGGAGACAAAATAGTTTTTTCATGAGGATAAATTAATTTTTTTTGGCATTGTGAAAAGATTAAATTATCTCTATATAAAATTTTTTTGTCTAACATCCAGGACAACTTATTCTTTTTATTTTTTAATTAAAAAACAACAAAATGACTAAATAGCAAAAAATTCTAAACTTAATAGCAAGGTTTTATTTTGTTTTTTTTTTCATTATGATTGTTTTTTTTTTTAATTTTTTTTATCACTTGTGGGCTAAAGGATGATTTGGTAATTTATAAAAAATAAATATCATTAAGAAAAAATGATCGACGAGTATATTGATATATCAGCGTATGGGTATGTCTGCAGGGTTTCGATAGCATATATAATATCGCTCATTGGCCAAACGTCATATTTTAGTGTGATATTGAAAAGTGTTTGGTGTCCCTTCCATACCTAGACACCGTATATGGGCAATGGATTGTTGATTTAACCTTGATGGGCTTTTCTTTTCTTTTCTATTTTTTCTTTATTTTCCCTCAATTTGAGTGTCAAACCTTTTATTTTTTTAGATTAACCTTTCAACATGGTTTTTTTTCAAATTTAGTCCCTGCTCTTTTAATTCTATTTTTTTTATTTGAAATAATTATAGAATTGAAATACTTTTTCAATTTTATCATTCTTCAATTTTTTTCATCTATCAAACTTGATCTTTATTTTTTTAATTACTATTTTTTTTATTATTTTCTTAATTTATTTTATTTTTCAATTTAATCCTTTATTCTTTTATTTTATTTAATATTAATACCATATTTGATCCTTATTCTTTTGATTGATACTTTTTTTAATCATATTTTTTTATTTATTTTACTTTCTGTATTATTTTTTATTCTCATTCTTTTAATTGCTATTTTTTTTGGATGGTTGAGAATTTTGCTTCTTGATTTTTCCAGGCTTGTCTTTTATGGGGTAATTCGATCTTATAACCTGAAACGCGGGTTTCAAAGATTAACTTGGTTTGACTTTGATTTTTTTTAAAATTTTTATCATTTAATGTTATATTATTGGACCTTTAGCTTCATGAGTTTTGCTATTTTTCTTTCAATGGATTTATTCCAATCTCATATCCGATGTCATAAATTGATCGAGCTAACCCAAGTTGACTCACTAATTTTTTTTTGATATTTTTTTATTAGTTTTTCTTTTTTAATTTTGCTCTTAATTATTTTCTTTGCCTAAAAGCTAACCTCCATTGTTTTATTCAATCTCTTTTGTATGAGGTTATCCTACACTCATAAGATAGTTGCATGTTTGACATGTTAACCATAATTGTTTTTTGTTGTTGTTCTTTTCAAAAATTTATTTAAAATTTTTTTCTCTTTATAAAGTTGTTCCATTCTCATTCAATTTTTGTTTTGATATTAGATAAAATTATTGAGACCCCTTGAAAATATTTATAGGGTGTCTTTTTATAATATTGACAAGCACTTTTTTTTTCCCGATTAGTCATTGTGGTTTTTTTAATTGTCATTGGCTTTTTATTTTACAATCATATTATTAAATTAACTAAGCTTATTGAACTTATTTGAATCAATCACCTGGGTACTAAATTTTTCTTACTCTTTTAAAAACCCTATCATTACTTGAACATTCTTTTTTAAGTTGAAAAACATTTGACTCGACTTACGGTGTAACACAAGCTACCTATCGAGTTGTATTCTATTATATGAGAATTCTTGACTTTACTATTAAATATTTTTTTGTATCAAGTTTACTCTTAAACTTTCAAAATTCTCAATTAAAGACCTTCATCCATATTTTCATTTTTATTGAGTGGTTCTAATTTTTTTTAAATCAAAATAATAATGGTAAAATTGATAAAAATAAAATAAAAATAATTGGAGGTAAAAGGGAGACTTGGGAATTAAGTCGTAATGTGGTGTTGGGAATTACTAGGGATATTAGTCCTTTTATAGATCTAATAAGTAATAACATATTATATTAAAAGTAATGTGGCCAGGCTCAAAAATCCTTGATCAACTAGGAAATAAATCTTTTTATAGTAGGTAAAATGTTTAAATAAGTTTGGAAAAATAACAAAAGAGTTCTAGATAAAGTAGAAAAAAAATCCTAAATCAACTAGGAAACTACTGTAATTCTTATGTAATATCTTCTTATCTTTATTGGAAGACCTTTTTAATGTATGATCGTTATAAAATTTTAATCTTTTAGGAAAAAAAACTCTTTAAAATCATCTGAAAAAATTTCAGTTCGATCCAACGATCATAACAAAAACTAAGCTCGTTAGGAAAATAAGCTCAACCTACGTGCAAGTAGGAAAACAACTTGAATCAACACAATATTCTTTTTTTTTTTTTAGTTTTAATTTGGCTTGTTTTTTCATGACTAGTTTGTTTTGGTTTAATTAGTTTTTTATCAAGTTTTTTGTCCAATCTTTTTTGCTGTTCAATTTGTATTTGGTTATAAGATAAATAACTTGGGTTTATTTCTTTTCAAATTAGTCTATAAAGAGTTTTTTTTAAAAAAAAAAGAAAACAAAAATCATAAAAATGAGTTTCTAGTTATTAAGAAATTGTTTAAATCGAGTATTTAAGAAGTTTTTGTGGTGGATTATGGTTGTTATAAGAATTTCATAACTAAATTGGGTTTGACATTAAAGTGGTGGTTTGATTTTGGGTTGTTCAATATCTAAAGGTTTTGGTCCAATTGGGTTCGTTACATACACTCCTGGTTTGTCAGAGAATTTTGTTGTTCCAGTAACGATTTAAATGAGGATTCGCTTGAAACACATTTTAAAAAATTTATACAGATTGAGTTTGGTCGATTTGGTACCTATTCCATTATTGATTTTGGGTCTAATTCTAGATTTTATAATTTTTTTTTTCATATGTTTCTTTTTTTAATTCTATAAACCTGTAATGTTACTTGTTTTCATATGGTTTCCTTGATTGGATTTATTATGTTGAGCATTACAATATGAATTTTATTGATTATTTTGGTATCTATTCCATTATTGATTTTGTGTCTAATTCTTGATTCTATAATGTTTATATCATATGTTTTTTTTTTGTTAATTCTATAATCCTGTAATGTTACTTTTTGTTTTCGTATCGTTTCCTTGATTATTTTTCTTGATTGGATTTATTATGTTGAGCATTAGAATCTCAATTTCATTGACTATTTTGTTTAGTTCCTTGAAGAGTTAGAGAGTGGAATTCAATAGGTAAAAGTTAAAAAAGTTAGCATATTATCATTGAAATTCAAAATTTAATTGAAATACAAGTGGAGTTATATCTATTGGAGTGTAAACATGCAAGGGAGCATATGAAGGAAAAAAAATCTTGTTACTAACTTATTTTACAGATTGAATATGTCATTTAAAAGTGAATCACCATGTAAAGAAGGAAAGGTTGATAATTATTTTATGTTACATGCCATGAAAAAATTGTTAGAGTGAATGCAATTAATGTTTGGTGAGGTCATAAATAAGTTAGATCAACATAAAAATATGATTGATAATATGCAAAGAGGACCATCACCATAACTTTCTATTTACAGAATGCTATAGAGGCGAGTTTCCACACCTGTGATGAGTAGGCGAGAATAAGGATAAAAATACAGGTGAATTTGAGCAAAATACTGTAGCGGTGAGTTTCCACATCTATAAAAGAGTAGGCGAGAATGAGGATGAAGATACAAATGAATTTGAGCAAGCTTTCATTTGGCCAAAGGTGAAGATTTTGGCAACAAGGGGGGTTTTGATGATGGAAAGTTTTGGCAAAACATGCACATGAGGTTTAGACATAATTTTAGGATCTTTAATGGTTTGGATAGAAACCTAAGAAGCATTAAAATGAAAAGTCTTGCTTTTTAGGGGAGGAACAATCCAAAAGCATATTTAGAGTGAAAGAAGAAAATCAAGTTGATTTTTGACTATCATAACTATTCAAAGGGAAAAAAAGATAAAATTTGTTGTTGTTGAGTTTATTGACCATGCTATAATTTGGTGGCATTATTTTATTTTGAGTAGGAGGAAAAATCATGAGAGGCCTGTAAAACTTTAGGAAGAGATATAGGTAATTACACGGAAGAGGTTTATCCCTATTCATTACAATAAAAAGTTGTATAAGAAATTACAGGGTTTATCTCAAGGATCAAAAAGCGTTGATGACTACCACAAAGAGATTAAGATCACAATGATTTAGGCAAATATGGTTAAAGATAAAGAAGCCGCTATAGATTTTAAATGGGTTGAATCAGGAAATTACAAACATTATAGAACTATATAAAGTTGGTGAATATGGTGCATATAGCTACCAGAGTAGAACGACAACTTAAGAGGAAGAGAAACTTATGGCCAAACAATTTTTTAGATTCTTTATTATTATAAAAACCTAATTGAAAGATGGATGTAAGGGCCGTCTAATCCAAACTAAATATGGGTAGTAAATCTGAACCTTCTAAAAACAAGAAAGGCTTCTCCACTAATAAATAAGGTAAATCTAAACCTTAAACAACTCATAACCATGATATTTTTTTTTTGTTATTTAAAAGTAGGTTATATTGTTTTGTAATGTCCAAACAAGTGAGTTAGGGTTATGAAACATCATGGAGAGGTTTTAATCAAAAGTGACAGTAGGGATTGGAAAAAAAATACCTCCATCTGAAGATACAATTGATGACAATATTGAGTATTTAATCAAGGAAAAGTCACTTATGGTTAGTCAAGTATTGAATGTGTAAATTAAAGATAATGATTTAAAGGGGGAAAAACAACACATCATATGAGATACCATGTTAAGAATAATGTATATAATATGATTATAAATAGTGAGAATTATGCTAGTGTGGTTAGTATTGCTTTGGTAGATAAAATGAATTTACATCTTACAAAACATCATAAACCTAATAAACTTCAATGGTTGAATGATTATTGTGAAATGAAGGTGACAAAAGATTTTTAGTTTCATTCTTGATGATGAGGTGTTGTGTGATGTCATTTCTATGTATACAAGTTATTTATTATTAGGTAGACCATGGTAATTTGATAGGAAGGCTGTGTATTATGAGTTCAATAATAGATATTTGTTTGTAAAGGATGACAAATCTATAACTATTATATCATTAACACCCAAACATTTATACAAATCTATAACTATTATATCATTAACACCCAAACATTTATATGAGGATCATATGAAATTAGAGAGAGAGAAAGAAAGAGAGAGAGAGAGGTTGATAAAAGTAAGGAAAGTAAAACACTTACTTTAGCTTATAGTAATTAGGAGAGAAGAAAGTTAAAATCAATCATGTGTAGTGAGGATTTAGATTCAACCAAGATAGGGAAAAATAATGAGCTGGCTATGAGAATAGAAAAAAGAAGAAAGTTGAGAAGAATGTAAAAAATAAAAAGAGTTTATTAATGAGAGAGAGAGATGAAAGTTTATTTAAAATATTTTTTTATATTAATAACATTATACAGAGTATTTTTGGTGTTTCTTTGCTACAAGATTATGATCGTGTATTGTCCTTGAATAGTGTCCCACATGTTGTAGATTTAAGGACAAATCTTTTTGAAGAGAGAAATGATGATGAGATCCAGATTATGCTTCTATAGTGTCTAACAAAGGTGCAAATTAAACTAGAATTTCTTGAAGATTTGGTTTGGGTTAAGCTTGATAATAATCTGTAATATTACATCTTGTTTATGAGGTTTCTAGTTTGGTATTGGGCATGGTTTATTTTTATTGTGGCTTATAGATTACCATTTTCCTAGCATGTCTAAATTGGTTCAGAGTCAATCTAGAATAAACCAAATTTAATTGGGGTAGTAATAGCTTAAGTAATTTGATTTGGGCTAGTTTTGAGTTGTTTTGACCATTAAATGCAAGTGGCGTTAACTCTTTGGGTTCCATCTGGGTTTTCTTTTCTATTTATGATTTTTAATCTTTATTTCACAAGGATTAGGAAATACAAATATCCAAAGGATTGACATCTAGTTATTTATGAATTTTATTTTTGGCATGGGTTATTTTAAGACAAACCATGGACTTGTATTTATTTTTTAACAACTTATTAATTTAGGCCTTTAGTTTACAACCTAAAAGGTCCATTAAGGTTACTTTGTGAAAATATTTAAGTTAAATTTGAGCTGAAAATTTTGGCAACCATGTGCTTAATAAATCAATGTGTTTTTGCGAGCAAAACTCTTGTTTTTAGTTCTTTAATGAATTTTATTGATCTTACCAAATAATTCTGACTTTGTGGTGTTCTTCCTGTACTTTTGGTTATTAATTCTTATAATTAATTTTTTCAATACTTTTAATTCTTTGATTCAAGTAATCTTCAAGTCAAAGTTTTTATTTGCAATATAATTTTAGTTTTTTCAAGAATTGTTGTCAATTTTGTTATGGGTTCAAAGGTTCTTATCCTTCGAGTTCATATCAAATAGTAATTTCTAATAACACAGAACTACCTTCACCTGATTTAGCACATGTTTTCTTCTTAAAATTTTACTTAATATTTTTTATTCTCTTGATACGTTGTTGATAAAAGGAGATATTTGAAAAATATTAAATTTAATTAATATAACTTCTAATTTTTTAGAGTTTAACATAAAAAGACTCTTGTTGTTGTTGTTGTCTGTGTCCCTAGGCTCATGTCAATTTGGATATGAGTTAGGATATTACTAGTTCTTACATAAATCAACCTCTTGAATGTTGATTTTCATTAACAGCATCAAAATATAATTAAACAATGGATGATCTTGACCTGATTCAATATAATTACTATTTTTGGAACAAAGTTCCATTGTTGTCTAAGTTAGAACATAACAACTTCCACCAAAGTTGCCAATTTAAGGGTCATTAAGTATGCATGACACTTTATTATAAGAAATTTGTACCTAAATTCTACTTTTATTCAATATAATTTTCTTCAAAATATTATTGCATTTCACAAAAAGGAAAGAAATATTGAAAAATTTATTAAAACATGGTCAATGAATATATTTGAGATTAAATTAAAAGTAAGGTCCACTTACTTTTTGGGTTAAAACTTTTTTGGAATTTAATTATAAACATAAGTTCTTTAACATAGAACATCAACATGTTTTAAGTAAATTATGGGTAAACAATAAATTGACCTTAAACAACCCTTGGTTGATATGTTTTGATGAAACCCAAAATCTTTTAAAAGAACTTTATTATATACACATATATATATATAAACTTTCTTGATGTTTATAAAGTAGGTAGTTGAAAGGTTAAAATTGAACCCATTGAACCCAAATAACACCTAAACGTCTATAAAAAAAAAAAAGTCCTACGCAAAGTGGGCTTTTGACTTAACTCGTGCATGCTGGCCCGGTTGAGCTTGTGCACGAGCTTCAGGTCAAGCTTGGACTTAAGTTTGAGTTTATTGTAAAATAATATTTTGGCCACAAAAAAATAAGTTTTACTACTAGAAATTTAGATTTGAGTTTGGCCCATGAATAACTATCTCTTCCATCCTATTGTTTGTTCAGTTCAATTTATGAATATTCTTTTAGAAGTTTTTGTTGTAAATATGAAAACTTTTAAATTAAAAACTACATATTTATATCCACTATATTAAGATTTAATTCTTTATTTATAATGGTTAATCAAAGATTGATAATGATAATAATTAATTCTTATTATTACTAGAATTAATTCTTTAACTTTTTATTTTTCAAAATCCACTATAAAAAGGGGGTGTGAGTGAAGAAAGAGTTTTCAATAAATTTTTATACACATTTCTTCACCTTATGTTTTAATGTTTTCTTCTTGTTTTATGCTCTAATTTTCCTTTTAAATCTAAAGCTTAGGTTTATCTTATTGCGAAATATTTGAGTTATACGATTTATGGTTCTAACCTTATTTAGAAGTACATGTAAACTAAGATAGTGTTATTAGAATCTTGAGAGGTATATTGTAAACATCCTAATTGCACAATTGAGGAGCAATAAAACCTTGAAAAAAAATGAATTCATTATTAATAACAACAAAAATTTTCTTATTTTAAATTGGTTCAATAAGTAAATACTCTCTTTTGTTTTTTATTTAAACATATATATTTTTATTTTTAGTATGCATGCTAGAACTTTGAATTATATTATTATATTTATGTTGAAAGCATATGTATCATGATTAATTATTTTGCATGTTTAAATATTTTAACTTTTATGAACTTTAGTTTTTTTTTTAATTTTGTTTTTATATTTAACATGTTTATTATGATAAACTAAATATTTTTTCTTGCTAGTCTTATACATTTATAAATTTAGACTACAAGAAAATTATTGCCACGATTGAACCAAGGTTAAGCCCACAGAGAATGATAGACATAATTCCTTAGTAGCATAATAACTTAACAAAGAAGGAAAAGAAAATCCTAGTACTTGAAAGGAGCAAGTAACATGACGTTAAAGAAATGTGCATCAACTTTTTGTTTCACATTTATTTGAATCAAGAAGCTTTATAGCTACTTTCAGATGTTTGTCTTCATCTAGAGACCACCTTCCCACCCCTTGTATGCCTGGATAAAGGGTTTGCTTCCATCTGTATATTGGAACATCGTGATAGTTTCACCCGTTTAACAGAACTGGATGTAGATAGCCACAAAAAAAGAAGAAGTAAATATGCCTTAAAATGGAAAGGGTTGCACTCAGTGCACTTGCAATTGACCTTTGATTGGTTGTTTGCTATGTTGTTCATGTTTTATTAGAGTTTCCCTGGTAGTTTTTACTATATAAAGGCTTGTGCTATGCCATGACGAGTCGATTCAAATTTTTTTAATATAAAATAAGAATATTAAGATGATGCAAGCATTTAAAAAAAAAAAATTTAAAACTCAAGTTGTTAACTTGAATTTAATATGCTTGATTATTTTAAAAAACACGAACAAAAAAATAATTATACTGTAATGTGTCTAAGTACACTGTAAATTCAGCACTCCATTCAATTTTTTCTTTTATTATTAACTCCTTTCATCCTCCCAGCCTTCTCTTCAACTGGCTTTCATGTGTTTTTTGGCCTCTTTTAACATCTGATCTTTAGTGAAGCCTTTTCTTTCATTATGTCTTGTGCCTGTTTGGAAATAAAATAATATTTTTATTTTGAAATGTTATTTATTTAAAAATATATTAAAATAATATATTTTTTTATTTTAAAAAATTTATTTTTTACATTAGTATATTGTCATGATCTAAAATTAAAAAAATATTTTAAAGTAAAATATAACAAAACGATAATTCAATTGAATGCTAAACAAAGCCAGAATCATCTAATTTGCTAAAAAGCAAGTTATATCAAAACTGTCATGTGGGTTCTCACCACTTGTCTTTAGTTAATAGGTTCGGCCTGGCGAGCTAGGTTTTTAGTGTAACATGATGATAATATTTGTAAGGTAGATTAAGCTTTTACAATTTTACATTTCGTTAACTTTTCAGATTGGATTCTTCATATAAATACATTCCTCATTCAAATAACTAAATAACTATGAATTTCATGTTTTAGACTTGATAATTTAATTTGTGATCAAGTGCTCATTTATCTCTATTTTACCTTAATGAAATAGCATTTTAAAAAGTTCAAAAATATTTGTTTAATAATTTTTAATTAGGAAATTTACTTGAATATATGCATTTCAATTGTAATACAATAGATTAACCTAGCAAAATATGAACAATATTCATACAACATCATTATAAAACTAATTTAGCATTGATCTATAATTAATATAAATTATTGGAAACTATCGAGAAAGCATTGAGCCAAGGCTTTATATATATATATATATATATATATATATATATATATATATATATATATATATATAAACAAAAAGACAATGGATTTATGGCACACCCTTTGTATCTAATGGCACAACCTCTTCTATTTATTTTGTTATGATAAATACCTTACATCCAATCATTTATAATATTTTAATTAATTACTTAATAAATATGATAAACCCAATATTGATAGACGGCCACCATCACATAATAAATGCCACCACTACCCAAAAAAAAAAAATATCAACAATTTTGGGGTCATGCAAAATCCACGAGAATCGATAAACACAAATTAAAATTGGTAGATAGGATAATTATTCTTATAGAAAATATGTAAAAGCTGAGCTCCATCGTGCCACGGCAGTTACCGAATCTAAACAAACCTTCATCACCTTCAACCGCTCAATAGATGCCGTGACAACCTCCACCATATATCCTCCACTGTAAATCTTTTGGTATAAAACCCAAATGATCAAGAACAAATCACATTCAATCCTTTGCTGCAACCACCACCAGCATCCAACTCAGATTGCAAATCCATAGAGATTAAAACGTAAAATTTCTTTTGGTTAGACAAGGGCTCTTCTTTGTTGAGGGAAGAGAGGGAACAATGAAGTTGAAGAATAAATTGATATGACAAGTGACAACGAAATTGCTGTTCTTCAATGTTATAGCTTTGCAAATCAAAGAGGAAGAACAAGGAAAAGGAATGGTCATGGTGACCAGTCGTCCGGAGATGAAAGAGAGTAAAAGAAAATTGTCCTTTTATTCGTATTCTTGTTTTAAAATATTATTTAGTTTTTGGAAGTGGATAGTTGAGCTTTTCATCTACAAGAAATAGAGAAATCTATGCCATAAGATACAAGACCGTGCCAATAACCCATCCCTTTATTAGTGGATGGACACTTTTTAAGCTCGCAAAAACACAAGCTTCTGCTCGCCAAAAAAAAAAACATATTATTATTTTGAAAATTTTAAGAATTGGTTTATTTTTTTATTAGGTTTTTACTAGTCACTTACAAATTTTCTAAATATAAACTTTATGTATAATAAATTCAAAGATAAAAATTACTTCAAAATAATTTATTTTTTTTTTAATAAATCCCCTGACCATTTAAAGATATTTTTAAATATAAAATCTTTTTTCATATTTTTCTCTTACCTTTAAAGAAAAGTTTTGAAGTATGATTTTCTTCATTCCTTTTCATATGAGCTCTCTAACATCAAAACATCAATATCAAAGACTTAGGGAGCTACTTATAAACATATTTTTAACTGATCTAAAAAACCCTCGCGATTCTTCTTTTTTAGGTACATCTAAGAAAATAAGCATGCCTCCAGTGGAGACTTAATGGTGTGCCAATCCCAGCCACGTGGGAGCTTGTTAATGTGCCAAGTCTCGAGCATTCTAAATCTATCGCTAGCAAAACCTAATGGCAATTGAGCTTTGCAATGTGTGCCCTAACATGTTGGGTCTGACACCAGTCACACCCAAATGCTATTGAGCTTGATAGTATGTTAAGCCCCTAACATGTCCATAGGAACACACATCCTTCTTAGAATGACCATCCTTCTTTAGCATACATACGGGGATGAGGTGATGTGTATATGAAAAACATGTCAAACCTAAAATGCTTGAACTTGATAGTTAGTCAGGTTCAAGGTAATGTAGATCTGACAAACATGTCACACCCAAGTACTTGAACTTAATAGTTAGCTAAGTCTAAGATAATGACCATTTTCCATTGGACACGTCTAAGGGAATGACTATCCTCCTTAGGCACATCTGAATAAATGAGGTATTGTGTGTCTAGCAAACATGGCAAACCCAAGACACTTGGACTTGACAATTAATCAAGTCCAAGACAACGTGAATCTAGCAAACATGCTAAATCCAAAACACTTGGACTTGACAGTTAGTTAAGTCTAAAGTAATAACCATCCTCTCTTAGACACGTTTAAATAAATGATCATCCTCCTTTAGGTTTGACACCTGAAAAAAACTCTGCCTCTATGGATTTAACTATATTTGACGTCTTAGACCATAATTTCTTTACATCTTTTAAGTTTATAAAATTCCTCTAAAGACACTTCATATTCTTATCAAATATTAATATAGATGTAAGATCATATTTATCCCTTATTAAATGTTACTAGGGTAAGATTACACCTTTTAGGTGTATGAAAGTCCTCTAAGGACTCACCGTATTCCTATCAAATATTAATATAAATATAAAAGATATTTATTACTCATTAAATCCTATTAAGGTAAGATTATACTAAAGACCCTTCTCTTCACAAAATAACAAGATTCATGGACTATAAATATATTATGAGATCTTTAAAACAAATGTTCATAATTTTCATTATTTACTACATATATATTTTTAGTGTATTTATCTCTAGAATATTCTTATTTTTTTTCTAAAAAGATTTTTATTTAAGTATCGGAGAGTTTCAACTTCTATCAAATAAATTTTTTTACAGATACTAGTCACAAGTTATTTTCGCCTACAAAGTACTAAATATACGCTATTAACTACCTTGATTAAAAAAAATAAAAAAAAATTTTAGCATCAACTGAGTAAACAAATATTCAATTTGAATTTCTATTCCTAAATTAGTTGGATTTTTGAGAATTCATCATTATCTCATTATCCAAGAAGACTTCCCAGCCATTGTAAACCCTAACGGAAACCTCTTCTGTTACTCTAGCATTATGAATTCTCTGACATCCATGTGAATCTTGTACATATTATTCCACCTAACAAGAACATGCATAAAAACGCGGACCATATTGTTAATGCATATTCTAAGATTGGAATGGATATGGTTTGCATGTCTGTATAAATCATATTCAATATGAAAAATGGAAAGGAACTAGTTCATTTCCACCATTGCAAGTTTGCAACGACCTAATTAATTGTTCATCAAACTCTGGGCCTGTACATGCAGTGCCAATTAATTCACAGGCTTACGTCGCTGTCCAGTTCTGCACAAGTAGGAAAACTGCTCGTTGACACAATGAGTTATTTTCGACTTCTGCTGAAGAAATCGCTATACGAATTCATGATGGTGGAGCCTCATCGCCTCATATCTAAATATATTTTGCATTAAAATTGAAAATATTGAAAGAAAAAGATGGCCTGATAGCGAGCCCGGCCATTATCGTCCCGTGATCTCTCCCTTCCACCACCACCTAGAAAAATCTAACGATCGTAAAACTTTATAAAAGTAAGAAATTCCGGCCAAAGGGATTGGTTATTTCTAATCCTAAAGCTTTGATTTGTTACCACTCAGCAAAAATAACACCATCATCGCCTTTTCCCTCGTTTAATTGACGATGAATTTTTCAGTATAGGTGGTTTTGTAATCCTCTGTCTTGTAAGAGACGGAGTCTATAAATTATTTTATGGTAGATTGTATGCTTATGTAAGAAATGTAAGTTTATTTAATAATTTTTATTGAATTACAAAAAAGTTATTTAGTTAATCAGTTGACAATTATTTGATTGAAGCTTGGATATAGCTCCCTCAATAATGCTATTTCAATAAAAAAAAATTAAGCTGCAAAAAATACATGATAAGAAAATTCTGAATCATTCTATTAGTGGAGTCCTTTAGCAAGGTTTTTAAAATTATGAACTTACTCGAAAATCATTTGATTACACAAATTAATATATAATTATCATGTAAAAAATAAAAACAGTAAAATCATATTGCAATTATGTAAAATTGATGAAATAAAGTAATTTTACTATCAATTTTACAATAATTCATAATTCTTATACTCCTTATTGCATGTTATTGGGTTTACTTATTAATTTGCGAGTCCCAGAAGTGTTTGTATTTATAAATTCTTTCTTTAATTAACAATGCAAGGACACATGAAATATAGTTAAACTTAAATCCGTTCTAACAAATAAAAAATTATATATTATAGGACTGAAAGTTCTTAACATATAAAAATATCTTTATGAATAAGAGTAAAAAAATATATTTTGAAATCTAATCTACCATATGCTTTATCATAGTCTTTTCAATAAGCTTTATACCATTATGATTTATTTATAAAAATTCTCAAAACTTGTTTAAAATATAATTTAATAAGGAACTAGGCTTAGGATTAGAAAAAAAAAAGTTATACTTTAAATTATTTGATTCATAATTCCTTATTAATCAATTTATTGAGATTTATGGTATATAACAAATAATATTTAAACTTATAAAAATATAACAATATTTAAAACAAAGCATAACAATATCCAAAAATAAAGTAAAAGATGATAAATAAAATAAAACTATCACCGTAAATAATCATGTATTTAGAGAGAGCATTAGATCTTGTGTTGGTCAACAATAAAACATGATTGTAAAGACATAATGATTTTCAATGCTTTTCTTTTGATGCAGAATTTTACCAATTATTTCTAATATTTTTCCGTAAATCTTGCGTGAGAAGATTTTATTATATAAAAACAAGTATAATTTATTTTTAAAAAGCATATATAAGCACAAGTTAACACATTTCCAAACACTCTAAAAAACATGTTTGGGATAGAAGCATGGTGATATGTGTTTATATTTTTTTTTATGGTATTAAAAAATATATAAAACTTATTTTAATAATAGCTTTTTTTTCACATTAAATAAATTATATATAAAAAAAAAAACCATCGTTCCCAACCACATCAAACTCTCAAAGTCCAAGTCCTTCTAGATCAAATTACTCAAAGATAAAAAGGGGGGGTCATTGATGAAGATAATAAATATTACGAGCGGAGTGCTTGTTACAACTACTTTCAATTGTTTGACTAAGGAAATTCAGAGATTGACCTGATGCAATTGATTTCGACAAGAGATCTCTAAGATCTGATTGGAACCAAGAAGTACAGCCTGACAGGGCCACATTAGATGGGAGGCCATACGACCAGTTGCGCCGTCTCTGTCCCTCCATTAATGTAAATAGTTATTACAGAGTTTTCAACTAGCAGCAATTGTCTGGCTGGGAAATGCTAGACGTATACGTGGAGAAACCATGTATTAAATTTAAAATAAATAAATAAATAAAATAAAAAAGAAAGCCAAATTGAAGTGGCTTCAACGAGCTATGATAAATATTTAATATTTTTCAGACAACAGGGATTGAGTAAAGCCAAGTTGTTACCAGAAACTGAAAACGACTCCAGATTTGATCATCGATCTTTGCAGCTGGTGGGATTTCCCTTTGTCTTGTTCGGAGAATTATGGTGTTTGTGCCCCCGATTTCCCTCAGCTGCATTTGTTCTCTGTTTTCTGTGTTCGTGTGGTAATTTGATAATATACTAAATTGTATTTTATGTATTAAAAAATTAAGTTTAAAATATAGATTTTATGAAGTAATTTTTATGTGTTTTTTAATTGAGTTTTATAAATTTTTTTAAAAGTGTTTTTTTAAATAATTTTTTATTTGCTTTAAATTAATATTTTTTTGTATTTTTATATTATTTTCATACTCTAATATCAAAATTATTTTTTTTAATAAAAACATGTTTTTTAAATATATTTTTAAATAAAAAATATTTTAAAAAATAATCACAATCATAACCATTCTTTCAAGCACAACTCCAACCATTACATATATATTTTTTATTATATATAAATTTTAATTATAATTTTTATCAAATATATATTTAAATTAAACTAATTATTTATAATTAGTAATTGAATCGAGCATTTTACATTAGACATGAGACATGTCGTGTGATGATATATGTGGAGAGATCGTTCATTATTAGGAATAATGTATATTTCTACCTATTCTTTGATTCATGCTAAAAAATTCTAGTCTTTACAAAGCATTTGTTTTGCATTAAATATTTTATTGATTTTTTTTACTATATTTTTTTTATTAAATATTTTTAAGAAATTAATAAGTGTAATATATTTTATAATTAATAAGTAATTTTAGTTTATTTATAAAAATACATTTTTAACTCATAAAATTTTATAAAATATCTTATGAAAGGTAACTCAATTATAATATCTCTCAATAATTTTTAACAATAATAACTATTATTTTTATCATAATTGTTGATATTATTATCAATATCACTACTTAATTACTTCATTGTTATTTCCATTATCATAACCAATTTCATCACTCTAACACCACCATCACCTTAGCCCCACATATACAACCAACTTTATAATAATCATCTCTATTATTATTTCTTTATTATAACATATTATGATTTTACTATCATCATATTTTTTACATTATTATATATAAAAATTACTAAATATTTTATATGTAAATTATTTTTTATTTATAAAATATTTTACACAAAACAAAAACAAACTTGTATTTAAATGCTATTAATGGTATAATGTGTTATGATATTATTTAAATTTGTATTTAAAAATATAATATTTTACACAACAACTCATGGTATTATGGTATTATTCACGATTAATTTTATTAAAGAATGTAATAAGAAATAATCTTTTTAATGAAATAATCTAAATCTAAATATGCATGCTTTTTTTTTTATTAAAGAAAATAACAACTTCATTATACAAGAAAATAACCTAAATCCATATTATTTTTCATCAAAGTTGTATATCGAGCTTCATTGGGCACAAGTTTCATACATATGGCAGAGCTAGTCTCCATGCCTTGTTTTTAGAATTCATCAGGAGATTGTTTTGTGGGTTTCGAAGCAGGGTTCATTAAAGGAAGACGTAATTAATTATTTATTTTTTAGCCTTTGTTAACCAGTTGAAGCAGTTTAGCCCAGAAGAGAGCTCAATTTTTTTTAATTCAAGTTTGACTAAATTTTTTTTAATAGGTTATTTCGATTTAAAAGTATTGTTTAATTAACACTAAAACAAGTGTCATTTTAAAAAATAAATCTTTTGAAATAAAGCAATGGTATTAAATAAAAGTACAACCACTTATTTGAACTCTTTTTCTCCGATTAAAATGATTGTGTGTGTGAGTATATACAACACACACAATATATATATATATATATATATATATATATATATTATAATGTTAGTGTTTTACATTATCCTTTCTTCTATATTATTAGATATATTAAGAATCTTTTATTGATGAAATGATATGAATATATATGCTCTCACTCTATTGAACTCTCTAGTTTTTTTAGTTTTTTGAACTTTATATTTTTACAACAAATAATTTGAAAATTGAGAAGCTAAAAATCATTTAATAAAATATATTTTTTAAATTATTTTTTGTACTTTATAATATTTATTATTCATTTTATATCTAATATTTAATATTTAACCAGTCATTACTTAATTGATTTAAAACTAATTAAGCACAGTATAGTAATAACCTATTATAAAACAACTAATGACATATTTTGTCTTGTGCTCTTGCTTCTTTCTTCTCTTTTTTTTTAATGGATTTTGTCTTTTATAATATCTTTGTGGATTCTACTCATATCCTTATTAGAATTTATAAATATTAGAAAGAAATAAGAATTTGTAAAGTTAGAGATTATCACAGAGACAAAGTTTGTAAATAAGAGTTTTGCCAATAATAATATTAATGACAACTATTAAAATATTTATTTATATTATTGAAGATGTTCCAAAATTCAAAATACTCGGAAATGAGGATTTTTTGAGTGTTTAGATAGAGAATAATCACATGTTCACATCAATATTTAATTCTTAGTTCATGAAATTGATGGTTGGTAATAGAAAACTAACACCTACAAAATAATTTTTTTAATAGAACTTAGAAACCCTCCTATGATATAGTTAGTGATTTTTAATAAGAAATTGCAATAGCTAGAAGAATAAGCTTTAAATCCTAAGAAAAAAAATATTTGCTTTATATATATATATATGAAGGGGTTTGATGCCTCTAAACTTTTTCATATTACTTAGATGAAGGAGTTTGATGTTATTTCATCCTAATACAATTAATAAATAATAAATATCTCTTATACAATATTATTGAATGATAAATACCCCATATCCCAATATTAATAAGGGATATACATCTCTTAGGATATTTTTATACACCTAGAGATGTAGAGAAATGATCATTCTTGACTTTTAGTATTTTGTGTTAAAAAATATAATAATAAATAAACAAATCCTCATGAACCAATATTAGGCCTCCAAAGGTTAACAATTTCATATGTATTTGGACTTTGAATGATTCCAAACTCAATTGTGATGGGTCTAACATATTATTAGACTCATATTTACCTGGGTTTAGTGTGTAGATAAACCAAAATATATTAGGTTTGACATCTTGTCAAACTTGCTTATACTTGGGCTTAGTATATAGCTGAATCCAAATATATTGGGTCTAGCATCTCGCTAGACCAACATATACCTAGGCTTAATGCATAGCTGAACCCAAAGATTGGGTCTAATGTCTTGCTAGATCTATATGAAATGTGTAGCTGATCCCCATAGGGTTGGGTATGATATCTTGCTAAACCTGCATAAACTTGAGCTCAATTTATAACTGAACCCAAGAGTGTTGTAAAAATTACTAAGAAAACATGAGAAATTGAATTACTTAGCTTAACACATACAAAATTATAAGATTTAAAACAAACCATGACTAGAGAAGGTAAGACATATTATGTGACCTTCGTAGATGATTTTTTAAGATATACAAAACTTTACCTACTTAGAAGTAAAGATGAAGCTTATAACATGTTCGTATTATATAAAATAGAAGTAGAAAATCAACTAAATAAAAAATCAAACAAGTTAGATCTGATAGTGGAGGTGAGTATATTCTAATGAATAATTATTGTGAAAATAAAGGTATAAGATATGAAGTTACTTCACCTTATTCAACCAAGTCTAATAGGGTAGCTGAAAAAAAATTAAATCTTAAAAAAAATGATGAATGTTATGCTAGTTAGTTCTTCAATACTTGATAATTTATAAAATAAAACTATTTTATTTGCATGTCATTTACAAAATAGAACTTCTTATAAGAAAATTGGTTTATTATCTTATAAATTATAGAAAGCTTATTCTTCTAATTTAAAATATATAAAAGTATGGAGGTGTCTAGCTAAGGTTATGCTACTTAAAAAAAAAAGGACAGGTTGAAAAACTTCTGATTGTATGTTTATTAGTTAAGCTATAAATAGTATTGCATTTGTAGTTGGGTTTGACACGTAGCTGAATCTAAAGATGTTAGGTCTCATATCTCACGTTATCCTCGTGCAGCTGAGCTTAGTGCAAACTGAACCCAAAGGTGTTGGGTCTCGTGTCCAACCATACCCTCATGTAACTAAGCTCAACACATAATTGAACCCAAATGTATTAGATTTAGCTTCTTAGAAAACCTATATGCACTTGCGCTCAACGTTTAGCTATACTCATGAGAGTAAGGTTTGATATCTTACCAAACCTACATGTATACAGGCTCTGCACATAGCTGAATCCTAAGGTGTTTGGTTTGACATCTCACCAAATACATATGTATTTGAACTCAATGTGTAATTAAACCCAAAGATACGAGATCTTACATCTTGTCATACCAATATGTATTTATCTTAGCATATAACTAAACCCAAAAATATTTGAATATGATATCTTATCAGATTCATATGTACTTGAACTTAGTGTAAATAAACCTAAGGATGTTAGGATTGAAAGTAAGTTAAACCAATATCATTTGAGTTAACATGCTGCTAAGTTTAGGTATGTTGAGTTATTACTCTATATGGGTAATAATAATAATATTCATCTATTAGTAACTCTCAAAGTCTTTGTATATTAAATACAAAAAGATTTGAAAGGTTATAAGCTTCAGTGAGAGACTTTTACCTTCCTTATGACATTTGTCTATTCCATGTAGAATTGTTAGGATTTTTGTTCCCAAGTGGTTTATCCTTATTAAAAGAAATTATCAAGTGACTTATCTTCATTAAAAGAGGTGTCCTTTTGAAAGCAAAATGACAACGTGTTTTAAATATAATAATTGAGTAGATTTTTAAAGATTTGAGATGTCATGAAAGGTTATTCATCAAACGGTGAGGATAAGAAATCATATTTTTTATAACCTTATCTGCTCTTGCTTTCTTTTTTGTTTTTTTTTCCTTTTTACTTTCACGCTTTGCAATATTTTTGTAAAACAAAGTGACTAGTTAAAGATTTCATGAGTAAGTTTTGACATTTTTAGAGAACTATCAATCTTAGGAATCTCTCATCTAATTTTTTTTCCTCTTTTATTCCAAAAACAATTAACCCTAAAAGAGCTAGGTCTGACCCTCGGTCTGACCCTCGGAATATGTACCTTGTTTCCTTTGACGATGAGTTTAGGTTTCGACTAAAAACTAAAAGAAATAGTAGAGGACATAATCCAAATAGACCGGGTCTTAAAACTAAAAGGGGGGTGTAAATCTAGTGTTCAAATTTAATAGGGGGAAGACAGTTCTTATTATTGGAGAAGTTCATACAGTACTATTTTTAAGGAACTTAAGGGGGAGAGAGACTACTTTAAACCCCTAAGGATAATGCCCCCATTAGTTTAAGGATATCTAAGGATGTATTCATCAATGGATGCTAAACTACACTATACATACCACCCGAAGAGCATGAGCATACCCATGAGTTTTCAGGTAATTTAGCCATTTTATTATGCTATTAAAAAGGAATTTTGAATTCAAAAGTAATTTAGCCATGTTATTATATTGTCAAAAAGAAAAAGGCAAAATAGTATCTAGGTTCTAGTTTAATAATTTTTTCTTTAAAGGTCAATATAATCATTTTACCTTGGAAAAAAAGTGAAAATATCATATTACCCTTAATAGATAGGCCATTTGTTTTTGTTAGAAAGGGTAAAATAGTAATTTTATTGTTCCAACCACATTACCAAGAGTCTATAGCTACAATAAAAATTTTCATGATAAAGGAGCTATCCTTTTAGTTTCTTTTAATTCTCCATACACCATTTAAATATGTTTAGTGAGTGAATGGAAATTGGATTAAGAGTAGCTTAAGTTATGGCAAGTTTGCTACTTGTAGAAGATGGAGTAGTATTCTACTTAAAAGAGGAAAAACCACATTTGTCTAGAATCTCATTGCCATACTTTCATCCCTCGGATTTCAAGGAAGAATTTGTTTGTGCAATCATTTTATTTCTCCACCCACAAATTATTTTTTAAAATTTATAATACAAATGATTATTTGGTTGTTGAAAATGAGCTTTTGAATCTAAATAGGAACTCAATGATCAATTAACCCTATTTCTTATTACAATGCACTAATAAATTCTCCTTTACTTATTATTATTATTATTATTATTATTATTATTATAACAAAAACTAAATAGAGTTGGGGAAATCACTATAAATCAAGAAAGCTTTTTCGATTATAAGAGTAATTTCACTTTTGATTTCTCATCTTTTCATGAGCGAATAAACATTTATTTGGCTTTTTTTTTTATAAGGGTATTCAAGTTTTTTTAATTTTCAAGAATAGTCAAATAACATCTTAAGCCTTATAAAAGATAAAAAAAAAAACTTTGCCTTTGAAGGTATTTTGATATTTTTACATGAGAATTTTGTGTAATTAAGACAACCATGAGGGCATGTTAGTATTTGGATGATGTATTTATTATTTTTTAATAAAAAAAGTTGTGAGCACGTGTTTTTTATGTCCTAGCAAGTGGGCACTGCTCACTCTATTAAAGAGATGTATATGACACTTCTCAATGGTCAAATCTATTCATTCATCATTTAACTCGATACATAGTCGTGCCCTCTTCTACATGGTGTCGAGCGTGTAGACAGATAATGATTAGATTGCTACCAGTGATCAATTATTTATGTTTTTTTTTTATTATTATCTCTCCTAACAACTAAAGTGTATAATTGTTTTATTTTTTTTATTTATCAAATCAAGCATGTTCTTGAGTCTCACATGATTGTCAGACCCAAGACATCCAAGTTTAGCATTATTGTTAGGCCTACATGTATGGGTTTTGTATGGTTGTTAACCTATGTTGCTTAGGTCTATACTTCAGCGCTCAGGGTTGGCACCAATGTTAGACCCACGCATTGGTCTAGCAACCATGCTAAACCCAGGCGCTTAGGTTTGGTATGGTTGACAAATCAACGTTACTTAGATCTGACAAAAAGTTGAGTGGAAATTTAAAAATTAACCTGTGGTTAGGTTTAATAACATAATTAAAATATTGTTCATTCTCTTAATATTTTTTATATATATTTTAAAAATAATATTAATTCACTATAGAGTGTAGGACAATATGCTAGTTATTATTATTATACAATACACTTAAAGGAACTGGTAAATCACATTGACACGACTAAAAGATTGATGTCTTCTCCCAAGTGCAGGAGTGTCAAAGTAATAAATAACCCAACAAGAATGAGATTATAGGGAGGTTAATTGTACAAATTATAAACAACAATTATAAACAACAGTAGCAATAACAACAATAGTAACAACAACAATAACAACAGTAACAACAACAACAACAACAACAACAATAATAATAAAGAAAAAGAAGAAGAAGAAGATGATGATGATGATGATGAGAACTTTGAGATGGAATATTAATGTAGCGATTAAACAATGATAATAACAAATTTCGAGGTTAGAGATTCCACTAATGGTATGTCAAATAAATATAATATAAACTCTTATTATTCAATTGAAAACCATACATAAAAGAGGTTCCAATCAGATTATCAATTGTTAACATGATTACATTAATCATCTTATTCGATTAATGCTAATACTTGTAAATCTCGTCAAGCATTCATGATTATAATTTATGTTAACAACAAATCAAGTTCCTTTCATAGCTTAGGTGTCGGTTATACCATATAGTATGGGCTATGAAAGTGTCAAGCATTTATTGTACCAAGTGTTATATAACATAAATCAAGATTAGAGATTTAACAAGCAAAGTATTAAAGAGTGAACAAGATAACAAATATAAAACATGTTAGTATCAAACATTAAAGTCCATATTAAGTTTACACTATATTTATTTTTACACCATTAGTGTAACCTTTTTACCTTGACATAATAAACTTAGCTAGACATAATAAAAGAAAGAAAAATAAATAAACAAAATAAGAACATAAATAAGATACGAGTTAGCTAAGTAAATGAAAGGCATAAACTTGATATTAATGAAAGCAAAGCATAAACATTACAAAGAATACAAAGAGAGAAAGCAAGAGCATGATTTTGATTTGGAAACTAAGATGCCTAAATGCATGGCAAATACCTCCTTTTATAGGCCAAAATTGAAAACTATTGATTTGATGACTAATTGATGAGTG
This sequence comes from Populus pruinosa, assembly GCA_026413675.1. Classification (NCBI taxonomy): domain Eukaryota; kingdom Viridiplantae; phylum Streptophyta; class Magnoliopsida; order Malpighiales; family Salicaceae; genus Populus; species Populus pruinosa. The sequence goes on from JANKMR010000020.1 coordinate 8,760,019, forward strand.
GGTGACCAACTCTTGAATTGGTGACAATCCTTATCTTCTCTTGTCTGCCTAAAATATCATTGATAATATCAAAATTGGAGCCATTTGAAAACATGAAAGTTGTAGGAAATTGTCTTAAATTTCTTGTGTAACAAATTCAGCTCATTTTGACTTCTAGAACTCCAGATATAACCAAAATACTGAACAGTGCTCGGGCTGGAGGATAGATTCAGGATTCTTTGTTGTTGCTACAATTTGGATTTGAAAATGGCCTTTTTAGATCTTGGGCTCCATATGAAAGTTGTAGACGTATGTCTTACCTTTCCAGCCATATAAACTAAACCTAAATCTAATATCTATAGCTCTAGATATGACCTAATTACCGAACAATGTTCTGGTTTGGATTGCACCGACATCTCTTTTCTAAGTTTGACCATCTCTTTATCTTTTTAATTTCAGTTCTTAAATTCATCAATCAATCCTTTCATTTATGTGATAGGCCTGCATTTAAAATGAATATTTACCATAAATTAAAGGTATCTTATATTATTAGATATATTATTATAAAACATGATTTAGTTAAGGATTTATTGATACTTCAAGTGCAAAATGATGATATGAAAACTTGATAAAAATGCATTTTTAAGTTCTAATTACACCCCCCAACCAGCTTATTAATAGTCCCTAGTAATCAAAACGTTAAAATAGAAAAACAATTTGTAAATTCCACAAAGCAAGGTATTCATCATTTAACTTACATTAATCTATCCAAATAAACAAACTCTCATTAAATTTATATACCTACTCAATACCTCTTAACAAGATATTCATAAACTTTTTTTTTTGTGCTCAATGTATCAACACATAATTATGGGGCTTTTCTTGGAAGAAAACAAAATTTTTGTTCTAATGTTTAAGGCTAACTTCCTTGGGTTGAGATTATTACTTTTATCTTCTTTTTTTTTTAAATATATATACATATAATTTAAAAACATCATGCATCTTTAACCCATGTAATGAGCTTTCAGCTAATGACTCCCAGACCAGTTGGTCTTAGGGCATTGGGTGTTAAGACACCCCTACGAGCTTAGTAACTCGGGTCGCAAATACTAATATGTAGATAGTGCAATGCTTGATTCCCTTAAGCTTTTCTCCTCAACCCATATAATAAGTGTTGGACCAATAGTTTCCAAGTTAGTTGACTTTAGGGTATTAGGTGTTAAAACACTCATTCAAGCTTAATTGCTTATGTTAGGGAGGTTATGAAACCAAACTTATCTATATTATTATTATTATTATTATTTTCTTTTTTTTCTCTTTTTTTAATTATATACTATCCATTTTTCTTAGTTGTTACCTTTAACAAAAGAACATAAATAATATAATAATCCAATATGCAACCCACAATCATATGTTAAAGTGTGTGTATGTAAATTAAGGTTTAAAAATACATATTAAATAAGTATATGAGTAGAATTAAGTGATAACAATGCGAGAGTTTCTAAATCTGAATATTTCAGGAAGTATTATGATAGACCTTGTTACGAATGATTACTAAGATGCGTCTCAAGAGTTATAAAAGTTCTTCTTACTCTGCTATCATAGTAACAACAATTTTGCACATGTTTTATAAAATAGAAAACACAGTTTTTTTTTAGTTACTACCCTCTCCCCCCAACTAAAACAAGACATTGTCCTCAATGTTTAAAGGTAAAAAGATAGAGTATAGAAGATATCACCTAAAATAACAAACACTGACAAACCTAAAACACACTGAAACAAATATAAGTAACAACAAAACACAATAATAAAACCAAAAGACACAAAGATTCACAAATAAAGGCTAAAATTCAATCTAAGCTTTTTACGGCTTTCCTTAGTTGACTAATTTATGCGACTCATGGAAGGATCAATTACAGGAATGAAAGATTATAATTGGTCAATCAATTGTTTAGCAATAGCAGCTGAGATTGTGATTTGTCGTGTAGAAGATGTTTGAAATTCCTGTTCCGCAGCATGATCAAGAAAAGACAACAACTTATCATAATAACCATTAACATTTAACAAACCTATGGGTTTATAGTAAATGTGCAATTAGGCCCAAGAGAAAATAAGTTATGAATTGCACGATGTTTATCTCGACTATGATGAGACTTAAGAGTCAATAGAAGATTATCTAAAGACTCTCTGTGTTTTGAAATAAATCCCACCTTTTAACAATTTTCATAGGTTTTGCAGAATGCATGTGATTCCTTAAATATGGTGGGCCAGTAAAATCCATTTTGTAAGATTTCTACAATTCTCTTTTTTTATGAGAAATGATCCCTGCATGCCTCAGAGTGATAAAATTTAATGAAATTACTTACCTCACTGTCTGGAATGCATCTTTGAAATATTTGATCAGGACAATAATTGAATAAATAAAGGTCATCCCAATAAAAGTTTTGCATGTAACTCAAAAATTTTCTTTTATCTTCGGTACTCTAGTGAGTTGGCAAAAATCTTGAAGCAAGAAAATTAATATTTTTAGCAAACCAAGGCATTGAAATAAGAGAAAGTAGAGATTCATCAGGAAAGTAATCATTGGTTGGTGTGATGTCGGGTGTCGAATCTGTTGTCACTTTTGATAAAAGATCTGTATCAACATTTTTAGTGCCTTTTTCATCCTCGATTTCTTCCTGATTGGTCATGACATGAGAAAATAGAAGTGCTAGTGGGGAATCATTCTTTTCTTTGCAATGTTCAGATTCAACCCCTTCTTTACCCTTATAGATTGACTCATCATCTTTCTCACAAGGTTCAAGAATTGGTTTTTGAATAACCTTACCAGTACAAAAGGTGATGACTGATTTGACTTGATCCATGTGTTGACTTCCAAAATTACTTGCATTTGCATTGTATTGCCCCTTGGGATTTTGTTATGGTTGAGATGGAAACTTACCTTTCTCTTGAAAACTGAGAGCAGATGTGAATTTTGAAAGAGTATCTTTAAAATCTCTTATGCTTTGAATAAGTTGAGTGTTGATTGTCTCTTACTTTTTAATAAATACATACAAAGTTTCCTCAAAATTTCTTGTATGAGGTGGAGCATAAGGAGGTGTATATCCATGAGAATTTTAGAAAATATGGTGTGCTTGAAACTGTGGTGGTGAAGTTTGTGCATTGTCACTCTTCCAACTGAAATTTGAGTGATTTCTCCAACCAAGATTGTATATTTGTGAATATGGGTTGTGATTGGACCTTTTGAAATTGTTTAAAGCATGGGCTTGTTCATGGAGACATTTCTTAAAAGAAGGCAAGGTTGGACAGTTATTGGTTGAATGTTCATTTGTTTCACATATTTGACACACAATGTTTTCAATAGATTTTAATTGACCACTCTTTCTCAATTCTAGTGCCTCGACTTTTCTAGCTAAAGATGCAAACTTGGCTTGAAGGTCATGATCTTCCCTAAAGTTGTACATACCTCAACTAGATGTATGAGATTGAGTTTTACTCGGTGCCTTATAAGTATCCGTAGTGTGCCAATTTTGAGCATTTTCAGCTAACAAGTCTAAGTATTCCATTACTTCATCAGGATCTTTATCTTTAAAAGTTTCATTGCATATCAATTCAACCATTTGCCTATCTCTAGGTGTTAACCCTTCATAGAAATATGAAATCAATCTCTATGTTTCAAAACCATGATGAGGGCAAGTACTAAGCAAGTCTCAATACCTATCCCAACATTGGTAAAATATTTCTCCTGGTTTTTGAGTGAAAGTGGTGATTTGTCTTTTGAAAAAGTTTGTTCTATGAGATGGAAAAAATTTCTTTAAAAACTGTTGTTGCATTTCATCCCAAGCACGAATGGATCTTGGTCTCAAATTTTATAGCCATGTTTTAGCTTTATCTTTTAATGAAAAAGGAAAAAGCTTTAATCTGATGGTGTTCATGCTACAATTTAAATTATTATATGTGTTGCAGAACTCCTCAAATTCCCTTAAATGCAAGTATGGATTTTCTAAATCTAATAATAAAAAAAAGGTAAAAGTTGAATAATGTCTGACTTAAAATTAAAATGAGATGTATTGGGAGGAAAAACTATGCATGATGGTGTACTTGTTCTTATGGGATTCATGTGGTCTCTAAGTGTTCTAGCACGGTTATTCTCATTATTCTCATTATGAAGTGATTGATTATCTTCTTCGACCATATTTTGTGAAAATAGTGAGGATACCCTACAAAGTCTACCACTTGATATACGTGACCACACTCTCATGCACGTGTAGGAATAGAATAAAAGGAAAAAGAAAACAAAAAAAGAAGAAACAAGAGAAAAAAAACAAAGTTATATACAAGAAAAGTAAAAGGAGAAAATAAAATAAATATTATAATTTATACAAAACTTATCTCCCCGGTAACGGCACCAAAAACTTGACACGACTAAAAGATTGATGTCTTCTCCCAAGTGCAGGAGTGTCGAAGTAATACATAACTCGATAAGACCGGGGTCGAACCATAGGGAGGTTAATTGTACAAATTATAAACAACAATTATAAGCAACAACAATAGCAACAACAACAACAACAACAACAACAACAACAATAATAATAATAGTAATAATAAAGAAAAAGAAGGAAAAGAAGAAGAAGAAGATGAGAACTTTGAGATGGAATATTAATATAGGGATTAAACAATTATAATAACAAATGTCAAGGTTAGAGGTTCCACTAATGATATGTCAAACAAGTATACTATAAACTCTTATTATTCAATTAGAAACCACACATAAAGGAGGTTCCAATCAAATTATCGATTGTTAACATGATTACATTAGTCATCTTATTCGATTAATGATAATACTTATAAATCTCGTTAAGCATTCATGATTATAATTTATGTTAACAACAAATCAAGCTCCTTTCATAGCTTAGGTGTCGGTTATACCATGCAGTATGGGTTATAAAAGTGCTAAGCATTTATTGTACCAAGTGTTATACAACATAAATCAAGATTAGTGATTTAACAAACAAAGTATTAAAGAGTGAACAAGATAACAAATATAAAACATGTTAGTATCAAACATTAAAGTCCATATTAAGTTTACACTATATTTATTTTTACACCATTAGTGTAACCTTTTCACCTTGACATAATAAAATTAGCTAGACATAATAAAAGAAAGAAAAATAAATAAATAAAATAAGAACATAAATAAGATACGAGTTAGTTAAGTAAATGAAAGGAAATGAAAGGTATAAACTTGATATTAATGAAAATAAAAAATAAACATTACAAAGAATATAAAGAGAGAAAGCAAGAGCATGATTTTGATTTGGAAATCAAGATGTCTAAATGCATGGCAAATACCTCCTTTTATAGGCCAAAATTGAGAACTATTGATTTGATGACTAATTGATGAGTGGGAGACCAACTCTTGACTCAGTGACAATCCTTATCTTCTCTTGTCTGCCCAAAATGTCATTAATAACGTCAAAATTGGAGCCACTTGAAAACATGAAAGTTGTAGGAAATTGTCTAAGATTTCTTGTGTAACAAATTCAGCTCATTTTGACTTTTAGAACTCCAGATATGGCCAAAATACTGAACAGTGTTCGGGCTGGAGGACAGATTTAGGCTTCTTTATTGTTGCTACAATTTGAATTTGAAAATGGTCTTTTTAGATATTGGGCTCCATATGAAAGTTGTAGGCTTATATCTTACCTTTTCATCCATCATAAAAGTCTGATAATTAAATAAAAAAATTTAATATCAACAAAAAAAAGAAAAAAAGGTTAATTAAAAAGAAAAAAAACATCATTTTTTTCACCATGGATTGTATTGTGCAGTCCACAATGAAAGACATAAAAAGAAAAAAAATTAAAGGCATCAGTCTTTTCATCGTGAACTGCATACAATATTAAAAGATGAAATCAAAAGAATAAAAGTAATGAGAAAAAAGAAAAACAATCTAAATCAATTGGGTTAACCGGTCAAACCTAGGATTTGTATCATGAAAATCTAATAATTAAACAGAAAAAATTTAATATAATAAATTATTATTATTATTATTATTATTATTATTATTATTATTATTATTATGAGTAAAAGGCACGGGGGAGTTATAGTGTTTTCCTCATAAAGAAAAAAAAAACTAATAAAAAAAAGAAAAAAATTGAAATTAATTATGTTAACCCTTCAAATAAGGTTAACTCATCAAACTTTAGATTCATAACATGAAAGTTTGATAACTAAATAAAATAAAAAATTTGACAGGTTAATTCATAATTAATTGGGTTAACCTGTCAAGTCTGGGAGATACGTCATAAAAGTCTGATAATTAAATAATAAAAATATAACATTAACAAACTAAACTAAATAAAAAAATTAATTAAAAAAACAAAAATAAATCCGGATTAACCTGTCAAACTCGGGATTTATTAACAAACTAAATTAAACAAAAAAATTTACTAAAAAAATAAAGAAAAAAAACCTATAAAGTCATAAAAAAACAAAAAAATATTATAATATAATTATAATTATAATTATTATCATTATTATTATTATATATAAATCGTATTAAAAGGCGTGGGGAAGCTATAGTGCTTTCCCCACGCCTTTTAGTATATTGTTAATAAAACAACCGTTAAAAAGCAAAAATAATATTTTGTTTTTATTTTTAACTTTCCATTTAATACAACCTTGACTAAAATAGCTGTATGGGATGCACCAAAAATTAATTTGGCAGTGCAACCTACTGCAATATTCAGCGTGACTACTAATGAGAAGATGCCGACGTAGTGTACCAACAACCCGCGTTCCAATGTGCGTTTGCTTCTCAATAAATGCATCTTTCCCTCTTTGGCTGTGTAGAAAACCGAAATATAACTAGCTGGCCGAGGCGTACAAAAGCAGCGTAAGCTCAGCCAGTACTAAGTATCTCCCACATATGGCATTCTCTCTATCCTCTTCCTTCTTCATTCATCCTCAGCTAAGGCATATTGTTTACAAGATGAATCTTTTTGACACTCTGTTGTTCTTTGTTAGTATCCCATTATCTGTTCATCACCTTCATTTTCTCTGCTTAATTAATCATATGCCTTGATTACATGTATGTTCTTCCTACTGTTGATGTGTTTGTTTGCATGTCTGAATTTACCAGGTTATACATTTCGTAGACAAGCTGGGGTTATGGCACAGATTACCGGTACTTTTGGGACTTGCTTATTTGGGAATTAGAAGGCATCTGCACCAACGTTACAATCTCTTGCATGTCGGAGGAATCAATGGTCAGAAATACGAGACTGAAGAGTTTTCTTATCGAACGGCTGATGGGAAATTCAATCACCCTAGTGATGACATTATTGGAAGCCAAGGAACTTTTTTTGGTCGCAACATGCTCCCAGCAAATTCAAGATACGGGGTTCGTGTAGTGATCCAATTGATTATATAACTGGAATTCATTGTTAATTAAGAAAAGAAATCCTTAATCACCCTATAAGCATTCCATTAATACAATTTGTTTTTCAAACTCACCCTTATATTTCTCTACGTTCGTTTCCAACAAATAAAAACTCTGGTTGTTTCAGTGAGTTGAAAGCGAGGTTGCTAAAGATTTACTAAAATCATAGAAAAAATTGCTAAACGATGAATCATTTCAGTTTACCTTATGATATATATATTTCCCCATTAAAGAGTCTAAAATTAATGTAAAAGAAATGAAACCAATGATTATTATATTAATTGCTTTTGGCAATGAAAGTTTTGTAGATTTTGGATACACATTTTACAAGTGATGAAACAGATTTAAGATGATATGGTGCTCTAGCATACATTTAAGATGTTTGTCTTTGCAGTTGCTGGATCCTCATCCAACAGTTGTGGCCAATAAGCTTTTGGCAAGGAATAAGTTCGTAGACAATGGGAAGCAATTCAACATGATAGCCTGCTCATGGATACAATTCATGATTCATGACTGGATTGATCATATGGAGGACACCCAACAGGTCCACACTGTCAAGATTATTGCACCAACTTTTTTCGTTCTTACCAGAATTAAGAAAATATACAAGGATCCTAGATTGAACTGCCCTAATAGAACTTCAACTAGGAAGACTGATGTTTACTTTGTTAGCAGGTTGAACTTAAAGCACCTGATAAAATAGCAGATGGGTGTCCATTGAAGTCATTCAAATTCTACAAGACAAAGAAAGTTTCGACAGGTTCACCATACATGAAGACTGGATCTCTAAACACAAGGACTCCTTGGTGGTAAGTCCTCATAATAAATTTGCGTTTATTGGCATGAAGACGAGGAAGTTCAGGATTCTCTGAATTGAACATAAAATACTGTCTTTATTTTTCCATTTTCAAACTTGCCTGCTTCTTCTAATTTAAGCAGGGATGGAAGTGTAATTTATGGGAATAATGAGGATGGGATGAGAAAAGTTAGGACATTCAAAGATGGGAAATTAAGGATTGCTGGAGATGGACTTCTTGAGCACGATGAGAAAGGGATTCCCATCTCAGGAGATGTCAGGAACTGCTGGGCAGGCTTTTCTTTATTACAAGCCTTATTTGTCAAAGAACATAATGCCGTCTGTGACATGCTTAAAGCAAGTGCTCATTCTCTCCATTTTTTCGTTTAGTTTTTCCTGTCTACTACCTTTTTGTGACTCAAGTAAAACTGAAATATCTGCACTGTGTTTGAATCCTGAAATGTGGTCTTTAAGCACATTTGTAAAACCATCATGTGCATATTTTGATCCTAGGCAATTATCCTGTCATAAAACTGTTACTTCATATATGCTACAATTGTTTCCACGCGTCAAATCCTAATCAAGTCTTGTCATACAAAAATTGGAGATGAAAAGCAATGTCATCACACAGTTATGGCCCCATTGAATTAAGGTCACAAAGTTTTGAAACTTTTGCCACTAACTAGAATGCAACTCTTTAACAAGCAAATCAGGAAATAAAAATTTAACATGAGTGTGAACTTTCTGAAAGAGAAATAAGGATGTCAATACATTTGTTTTGCTGATGCTCCGGTTTATTTTCCTTCTGTTTTCAGGAAAATTACCCTGATTTTGATGATGTAAAGCTGTATCGACATGCCAGATTGGTTACTTCAGCTGTCCTTGCCAAAATTCACACCATTGATTGGACTGTAGAACTCCTTAGGACTGATACTCTTCTTGCAGGGATGAGGATCAACTGGTGAGATGACAATTCTATTGAATAACTATATAAATTTGCTACACAATAGAGATTCCTACACCTTGCAGTAATCGGAGTGTGTGTGTGTGTGTGTGTGTTTATTAAGGCAAGCAGTAGTGAACTGTATGCAGCTGCCATTATTCCAGTTGCCTTCAGGCTCCTCGTAATTAATTAAAGCTAAAACATCTTTGCAGTTGTTTGCATGTCGCATATATAGTCAAGTTAATGAGTTGTGTTTGGCACAGGTATGGATTTTTGGGGAAGAAAATTAAGGATTTGTTTGGGCACTTTGGTGGACCAGTACTCAGTGGATTGGTTGGTCTTAGGCGACCAAGAGATCATGGAGTTCCCTATTCACTGACCGAAGAGTTCGTGAGTGTCTACAGAATGCATTCACTACTGCCTGACAAACTCATCCTGAGAGACATCCATTCCACAGCTTCAGAATATGAATGCCCTCCAGTAGTTGAAGAGTACTTGTCTTTCCCTCTTCTTTCTTCATATGCTAAATTACATCATTAGAAGTTTTAGACATTGTTTGGTAGAGAATTTTTGAAAGATCATATAAGGATACCAAACCAATTTGCTTCTCTACCTTTTGTTTCTCGGTAATATTAACTTTCAGAAAGCATTTAGAAGCTTGGTGATTGTTCTGAATTTTGTTGTCAAACATAATTTACAAAAGCAAGCAGTGATAGAAGTAATTATCTTTCAGACACTGCTTCCATCATGATGCATTAATTTCTTTACGACTAAGACTAATTCTATTTAATCTATATGATGAATTAGGGTGCCAATGAGGGAAATGGCTGGAAAAGAGGGGGAGAGAAGATTGTCAGAAGTAGGAATGGAGCAGATGCTGGTATCGATGGGTCATCAGGCATGTGGAGCTGTCAAATTATGGAACTATCCATCATGGATGAGAAACCTTGTTGCTCATGATATTAATGGAGAAGACAGGCCAGATCAAGTTGATATGGCTGCTATGGAAAGCAAGTCACTTGCACACTCAAAACATCTTCATTTTGTTATTTCCTTTCTTCTTCAAGTACTGGCTTCATTCCCTCATAATCCAAGTGTTAACATAAAGTTTTTTGTTGATTAGTTTATAGAGATAGGGAGAGAGGAGTTGCTCGTTTCAACGAATTCAGAAGGAACTTGCTGATGATTCCGATTAGCAACTGGGAAGATTTGACAGATGATGAAGAAGTTATAGAAGCTCTTCGCGATGTGTATGGAAATGATGTCGAAAAACTAGATTTGCTGATAGGCTTACATGCAGAAAAGAAAATCAAAGGCTTTGCGATAAGCGAGACTGCTTTCTTCATCTTTTTACTTGTTGCCTCGAGGTATGCTCTACCCCCTCACATTTCAAGATAGAATGATCCCCACCTTCTGCTCTTTCTCTAATTGATATAAGATAATATCAGGAGGCTAGAAGCTGATCGTTTCTTCACCACCAATTTCAACTCTCGAACCTACACAGAGAAAGGCCTCGAATGGGTTAACAAGACAGAGACCCTTAAAGATGTGATCGATCGCCATTTCCCTGGTATGACAAAGAAATGGATGAAGTGTACGAGTGCATTCTCAGTCTGGGATTCAGAACCTAATCAAACAACCTACATTCCCCTGTATCTAAGACCAGCCCCATGAAATGCTTTCTTTGATGTGTAAAGCCTAAAGCAATCTCAATGGCCTAAAGTACTAGTAGTATCCGGCAAAAAATGGGAAAACATGGACTTTTAAAAAATTTATTCTGTATACAACGATAATTTTGCCAAAACAATCTCATGCACATAGGAGAATAATGTGAACGCAAAATGCATCATATATATATAGAGAGAGTGGGAAATTCAATTTTGTACGTCAGAATACTCATCAAGAACGAAAGAATTCTACAAATAACTTAAAAGTTATTTGATACAATGATTCCCACTTCAAATTAAGCAATTTCTTGATCATCTTCTGAACCGTGGTTCTTTAAACCTTACCTCTAGGCATCAAAAAAGGTTAATTCAGTAGAGGTTGTACATCTAGTTCCTTCCAGCACATATATACTCTTAGCCAAGTATTTTACGAGGCAAGAACCTGTGTTCATACGTAGACCATTCCAGGAGAAAGGAAGCTTTGTTTCATGACAACGAATTTTAAAATCTGCAAAAACTTGGATCACCATGGAAACTGTGCCATCTTCATCCGTTTAGAAATTTGACTTCTGGAATAGCAGTTTTTTTCTCAAGAAAAAACGACTTCGAAGCCTCTTTCTTTACAAACCTAGCTGTTTCTGATTATCAAACGCATACAATATTTAATGATAAGAAAAATCCTTTATTCATTTAATTAATCACCTTAATTATCTCCACCGAAGAACACATATAAAACCCTACAAATTCTTCAACTTCCCACCATTAAACATAAAAAAGAAGAAGCCATGAAGCCTTCTAACATGATCTCATGGCTCATGAGCGTGGCTTTGATCATTTGTGTGGTACATGTTGAGGCTATTCGATATGTTAGACCAGGAGATCTTAATAAATGCAATGTGCCCGGACATCGACCTGAAGATTGCCGGCCTCCTCCTAGACCACCCTTGAATATACGACGTCGCCCTTGTTTAATAAAAGAGCGATGCCGGGGCGGTGTTGACCAAAGTCTAGTCTCGGAGCAACATGGAAATGAATATCTCCCAAACCTGGGATCTTCCTCCTCTCCATCTGAATCTCCATATTAGCAAAGCCACCTGAGCCGACTCCAGTTTATGCCCCACTAGCCTATATATATGAGAGGAGTTAGAAAAGGATCATGATAGAGGGATGCAAACTGTTGATGCAGACTAGTATTGTACGGTCCAAATTAAAAAATTAATCGAATAAATAGATTAAAACCCAAATAAAAACGATAATCAAATAATATGCTGAACTTTTTCTTTCATTGCATCACAAGATGAGTCCTGTAATTTGCAAATTTATTTTTATTTTTCTTATCGGCTAATAATAATCATAATGATGATAATTTATCTTTTATTTTTTAATATTAGAATTCATCCTCCATCTTGTAATTTCTTTATAAATTGTTTGGAATTAATTCTCTATTCTCTAACATAATTAAATTTAATTATAGAATCAATTAATAAATAAGTTGAATTCTCAAAGATATATATTTTATTATAATATTCTATTTATTTTATTTTTCATTTTACTCTCGTCATCTTCATCTTATTTACTCTTAACAAAAAAAGAAAAAAAAAGAGTAATTAGTGGTATTTCAAGATACTAATTTTAAAATTAAATTTATTTGTCTTTTAGTGCGGGAAATAGATGAGTTAATTTCTAATTTATTTTTATATTATTTTTAAGAATTGAATTTAACAATGAAAAGTATACAAACATGAGCCTATAAATTAAAATTTTCTATCAGTGACAAAGGAAATAGTAAGATAATAATCTATGGGTGTAATTTAACAATGATATTTTCATAGTATTTTTTATAATTTTCTGATAATAAATTTTAACTTTTATCTTAATTTTTTCTTGCCACCCAAGGCCATGTTGAAAATGAATGAAAAAAACATTGATTGATATAAAGAAATATGTTGCCAGCTCACATAATTTACTGAATATTTTATATTAAAAAATCGAAGTAACAACGATCTATTACAGATTAGAAATTAATGGGTTTATTTTGATAACTCATTTTCTATTTTATAATGGGATTGCATGATTTCATTAATGCAAACATTATTATTAAAAAAATTAATAAATAAAAATAAAAATACTCACAGAATATTTTTATTAATAATTTGTTAATAGATTTTACTGATAAAAATATTTTTTTAGTATATACCAGAAAAATTACAGTGAAAAAAATATTTAAAATAAAAATATTTAAAATAAGACAAAAAATATAATGAAGTGTCATTTATACCAATGGAATAAAGTCTCTCAGTAAAATTATTAGTAAACTATAAACATTGTTCATCATGTCAATTACAAAAAAAATTACCAATAAACAATTCTATCAGTATTTTCTAGAGAGTTTTGAAACTGTTTGTTTTTTAATTATACTGTTAATTACTGTTCTTTACGGAAAACATCACTAATGGAGTGAAAAATCATTAGAGTTATTTGCCAATTTTCTGAAAAACTTTGATTAAATAATACAGATAGAATAACCAATTGATTGAAAAGTTGTCAACAATATTTGGCAGTTTTTGAAAATTTTTAATTAAATTAAATATTACAAATAGAATCATCAATGGAATGATAAAAAAAATATTAATATTTAATCATTTATCAGTAAAATATTCAATAAAATATAAAAAAAAAGTCTAGAATCCCTAATTTTAGATAAAATAGAGCACTTTTGTTCTTCTTTTTCTTATTTTTTTCTATATGTAAAAAACATCAATATCAATTTCTTTCTCTTCTCTTCTTTCCTGAACTTCTTCTCTTCTTCTCTATGCTCAGATATATCTTTTTCTTTTTTTTTTTCTTTTTTTCTTAGTTTTTTAATTAATATACTTTATGAATTTGTTTTTTTTTCTCTTCTTAACTTGACTTATAACTACATTAAGGTAAAATTATTATTTTTTTGTTTTTTTCTCTATATTTGTTTTTAATTTTATTTTAGTTTTTTTTCTTAATAATAGTATGAATGTTGTAGTAGGATTTTTTTTTTTTTTTCTATATGAGGTCAATTTTTAGTTTATTTATTTATAGGATTTTTAAATTTTTAGCAATCACAACTTCATTTTTTTTTATGAATTTTTTTAGTTAAATTTATTTTTTTTTCAAGTTATTTATTTGTTGCAAATTTGTTTGAGTTGATTTTCTTTTTATTTTTTCCAAGTATTTTGAGTATTATAGAGTGTTAATTTATATTAATTTAATTATTTTATTTTTTTGTAAAATGATTTTTTAAAATATTTTTAAATAATTACATACAATATTTTTCAGAGAAAACATATATTGACGGAATGAGGCGAATATTGTTTCCTTTTTTTAATCTGACTTGAAGAGTTCTGGATGCTGGTTGCATAACTTCATGTTGGTGGTGTTTAACATTAGCAATGCTAACCAAACAGTATAAGCCTGCATATGCAGTTTGTTTGTGCCTTGTGTGCGGCATTTTTTCCTTTGACTGATTGAAAATAACTCCAGAGAAATTCCTCCTTCAGTAGCAACTGCAATTGCTCAAGGGAACTTGGATTCAAAAACCATGGAGGCCTTCGCTTGTTTCCCAAGTCCTGGACATCATCCAGACCCTATTGTCGTTCAAAATCCTTCTCATCCCCGGGAACCCAAAGCTAGTATTATATCCAGACAAAAGGACATCTCGATGGCTTTTCTTTCCTACAAAACTGGAGAAGATAGTGCAGGCCAGTTTTTTTAACCCCACTTGATCTTTACTGATACAGATATTTAGAAGTAGCACAACTTTACAGTGTATGCGTTTACTGTACCAGGTGTGTTAATGAAGCAGGAGCCACTTTCAACTGAAAGGATGTATATCAGCGAAGCTCTAGCCCTTTAGAAACTACGTTTGTCACGTAATGTTTAAAGTACAGAAACAGCAATGGTTCCCAATGATGTTCCACTGAAGATACCTCAGAACCCATTCAGGATTCGACAAGTCGAAGAAACCTACTTGGATCAGAAAAATAGCAGCACTGAACAAATCTCAGTTGTGATTGACTCGGAAAAGATGAATACACCATGGTTAAAACCTGATGACGTTCAGTCAATGGTTCATGATAGAAAAGAAAGAAAACAAAGTTCGCTTAGGCCAGGGTGAACAAGCATCAGCGGTAACCAAGGTAAAAAACTCAGACTTGTATGTCAGTAAGGAGTCCCAAGAAAGTGTGAATTCTAAGCCTAGAAAGAGTCCTAACGAAAAAGATAGGAATGAAAAGGAGAAGAGAAGCAAGCACAGGAGTTTAAAGAACACGAAGAATACTATTTTGAATTTCTTTTCTCGTGTGTATCCTTTCGATCTCCATGGTTAAAATTCAGAGCCCATTTTTGCGTAGCTAGTAGGAACCTTTCATGGAAATTCTGAAATAGGCCACTGAAAAATTGGTATTAAGATGTGGATTTGAGATCAAACTGTTAGGTAGCAAGGTCAGTAGAAGTTGCCCTACTGGTGTCCACCAAAGACGAGGACTGCATGTCTGCATGGCAATTTGCAGTTTCTGAGCCTGACTAATGAGGGCTGAGACTGAGATCGATATCCTGGTTGCTTATGGAGATACGAGATTAAATTTTGCATTATCATTCAAAGTTAACGCAGTTCATTCAGAAAAATAGTCAGCTAAATTTCACAAACAGGGAAAACTATAAGGCCATGCTTGTGTACTTCATTTCTCTGCAATTTTATGTTCTTGATTGGTTAAGCTGTTTCATTATGATAGCAGATGTGTAAATTATTATTAGCGCCACTGAACAAACTCAAGCAGTGAAGGTGCCCAAACACAATGTTCTTGATAGCTTTACTGTAAAAATATTAATTTCCAGACAACTAAATCGAAAGGAAAGCCTGGCTGCTATGTTTAGTGTTTATTCCGCTCCAGTAGTTTCTTGAACCAATAGGCAGACATTTTGGGGTACCTCTTTAGGTTGGTGTAATCAACATATACTATGCCGAACCTTGAAGTGTAGCCTGACCTCCATTCAAAGTTGTCAAGCAATGACCATGCAAAGTAACCAGCTAAATTGGCTCCTTCATCAGCTGCCTTCTTCAGCTGAGTCAAATAAGCCTTAAAGTAGCCAATTCTAGTGGTGTCGTGTAATGCTTTCGAACGGGTGAAATTACCAGGATCATCCATCCCTATATATATATACACAGACACACATAGTAACAGAGTATAAAAACAAGCCCACAAAAAGTTATAATTTAACTAAGACAAAAAAAAAAGCATATAGGTAGCTCATACCATTTTCAGATAGTATAATTGTAGGGTTTCCATAGCGCTCTTTTATGTACATCACAGCCTTGTACATACCCCATGGTACATTGTAAAGCCAATTAGAATTTGCCTGCAAATATCCAGTTATTCATATGAAATAAAATCAAATCCATAGCTCATGCATTATTAACACACAGGTAAAAAACTTACTCTTGGACCAATTGGCACTCCATTCTTCTTATCTGCAAAATTCACAAGACACTGAAATTTAGTGACTGAAGGAGTAAACGAAGTTTGAAGCTCCATTATTCGAGGGGGAAAGGAATCCAGGAGTTTCTTACAAGCAAACCCAACATTCCAATCTTGCTGGTAGCCCAAGTACTTCGGTTTAGGCTGATGAGGATCATACATGTAGAAAGTTGTATATTGGTTGATGCCCACAAAATCCATGGAGCCCTTCACCATCCTAACTTCTTCTTTTGTAAACTGGGGTAGTCTATTCCCGACAATATTTTGCATTGTTTTTGGATATTCACCGTACACAATAGGATGGATAAACCTACAAGAAGCAAAGTCCATGTGATATGAATTTTTTGAAAGCTATGAAGATGTCTAAATTATATCATAAGGTTAGTTGATTGTATCACATGGAAGTGTGATTCAACTGGAAAGCCCTTGAAATATCTTATTTGTCTCATTATTATGAAAATTGTTTATATCCAAAGTTTTAGACCATACTTTCATATTCTTTCCAAGGCACACTCTTTAGACATATCTATTTCACCAACAATCTAACTGTTTTAAATAAATTTCAGATAGCTGACACTAAGATGCAAGTTCATAAAATGTGTCAGTTAAATGCATCAAATTTATATTATCTGCAAAGTAGCATGCTGCTATGGTTTCCAAATTTCAGCTCGTCGTTATGAGCTGTAAACTCACATTTCACACTGGAATATTCAGTTACTTAGAAATGAGAAACGTTGCAGCCATCTTTCTTTAACTCTTACAGAGTAGATGGCTGGAAAAGCTGAATATAGAGGTGTCAAATATGGCTGCAATCACAGGGGGAAATGCTGAAAATGGAGGAGCAGCCAAGTCAAAAAATGGCCGCAGTAAAGTTAGTCTTTCTAGCTGGTTTATTTATTAACATGTAAAGAAGCCCTCTACTATAAATATAAATAGAGACTTTCTCCTTAGTTTTTGCTAACTCCTTTCACTTTTGTTTCTCCTAATTAAGAAGAGAAAGAGTTAATATTGTGGTGTTCTCTCCATGGATTCAGATGAAAAGTTGTGGTGATGAGATTACTGATAGAAAAGTTGTAGATAAAGTGTTTTTTAGCCTTCCAGAGAAGTTTGATCCTACTGTGGCTGCTATAGAAGAAACAAAAGATTTGTTTATGTTGGGCGTTCCAGAGTTAATGGGTTCATTATGAGAAGAGATCAGTCAAGAGAAGTGAAAAGTAAGTAGAGATTAGTTTTCAATCAAAGCACTCTTGGTACACAAAATCCTTTACAGGTGGATGAAATAAGTAGAGGAAGGGGTAGAAATCAAAGGGAAAGAGGAAGAAGTAATTTAGGAAGCAACTATAGTGATGACAGAAGTGTCAGAAGGTTTCATTCTTATAATAGACCAGGCCATGTGCCTAAAAATTGTTGGTATAAAGGAAAGACACGATGTTTCAATTGTAAGGGGTTTGGTCACTTAGCTAAACATTATAGTATGAGGAACATTCCACAAGGAAATATTATTAAAGATAGAGAAGGTATGGAAACATGTTTTATACTTGTCATAGTAGCAACGGAGACAAGAAAGGACAATGGCTCATTGATAGTTCTTGTAGCACTCACATGAAACCGAGCAAAAACATGTTCAATGACATTGATATAAAAAGGCAAACTAGAGTGAAGATTGAGAACAGAGAATTTATAAGTGCAGGTGGCTTAGGCATCACTGGAGTTGAAACAACGAATGGAAAACAAGTGATTCATGAGGTAATGCATGTGCTGGGTATAATTTGTTAAGTGTTGGACAACTTATAAAGCATGGCTATTCATCGCATTTTGAAGATCAATATCACACCATTTATAATAAAACTCTAATGATAATGTAGAAGACGTTATGACAAAGCTGATCGATGTTGGCAAGTTTATTTGGAGTACATCCTCTTATGGCTTAGCAAAAAAGTAAAGGACATGTAGTTGGAAAGAATTAAAAAATAGAAGGATGTGAAAAGTGAGTTTAAGTGGGCGAATACAAGTTGTAAGCTCACATTTCAGACTTGAAAAGTAAATTACTTAGAGAAGAGAAAGATTGCAGCCTGCCTTCTTCAACTCTTGCAAAGTATGTAGCGGGAGAAGCTGAATATGAAGGTTTAATCACAATTAGAAATGCTGAAAATGAAGGAGTAGGCATATTAGTTTGTTTAGTTGGTTTTTTTGTGTAAAAGGTAAGGAAGTTCTCTACTATAAATAGAGGTCTTATTTTTCCACTTAAATCTTTATACCTCAACTCTTTACTTTAGCTGTATGCTACTGTTTCAATATGCTACTGTTTCAACCCAACTCAAACCATCAACATCCTCACAATCACAATATATTTTGGTGGTGTTTTATCACTATAGTGAAAAATCATTAATCAAGAATGTCAACTTTAGTCATCTTGGGAAATTCTGTGTGGTCCTTGATTACTCCTCATTGACCACTAAATGAAAGAAAGAGAGAATTTCTTTTATCAGTAAGCAGTAAAGATTTTTACCATCCAATGTGAAAGTCTCTTGCTCTTTGAGCTGCTAAGTTGTCAGCTTTTGAGCTGGTAAGAGGTTCGTAATAAACAAAATCCAAGAGAATCCCAATCCTTCCCTTTTGTTTTTCCTGCAATGTAGAATGAAAAAGGAAAAGGTATATAGCATTCTGCTCCATTGAATACATGAATTCCATCCAGTTCAAAACAGAAGAACAGATGCTAACTTGATACTTATCGCGGTATCTCTGAACTGCAGCTGCATGAGATAAAATCAAATGATGAGCAACAATATAAGGCTCTGTTGCAGAATCGCCGGCTGTACAGTTCCCGAATGCTTTGGAACACCTGCCAGGAGCAAATAATCCATTATCATATCCAAGTGCAGCTACCACTCTGGGTTCATTGAATGTCATCCAATTCTTCACTCGGTCTCCAAAGGTCTTGAAACAGAAGTCTGCATAATCGGCAAAGTCTTTCCTGCAGAGTTTGAGGCATTTATCAAATTCCAATCTATTTAAAGATGATTGCTCAGAGACATAATCCCCAGAATAATATGCCTGAGAAAAATCATTCCAGTCATCCAAAATACAAAATATAAGGTAGAAACTATACATGGGGAAAAATCAGTTCTTATTACTATGCTTACACGACTTGGTAACTCAGCAATCCTTTATACTTCTTCTCAAGTGCTAGGGGAAGATCATAGTGATAAAGATTCGCATATGGAGTAATGCCTGCAAAATATTCATGGACATCATATCCCCATCTCTTGATAAATGTGTAGTGATTAGTTGGCAATCAACATGTATCTAATTCAAATTTCATAGAAAAGCAAACCTTTCTCAATCATGTAGTCGATCAACCTATTGTAGTATGCAACTCCCAACCAATTCACTTTTCCAGTTCCATCTACATCAAAGAAGTCAAAGAAGTTTAGGCTGATCCAGTGACACAAATTTTAAAAAAGAGTTCAAATTTAACAGAAACTGCATCTGAATCAACTACCAGGGAAAATTCTGGACCATGAAATCGAGAACCGGTATGCATCGAAGTTCAACATTTTCATGATATCTACGTCTTCCTGCAACATCAGAAGAAAATGACAAGAACTTGATATAACTTGCATAAAATCAAGAATGGATATTATAATGTTAATGATCTGTATAAATGACAAGTTACATTAAAATAAAACATCATGAGTAAGGTTTAGTAACAACATTATGGTAGATTTTCCCCTCATTCTTAACGATGCAGTGTTCAAAACTGCTGAAATTAAAACTAAAATGAAAGTTTAAACACAGGAATTGTTCCCTTTGATTCAACTATTGAACGACAGAAAATAACTCAACAGATCAGTCAAAATCCCATTTATTCATCTGTAGAACGACGAAGAATAACTCAATAGATCAGTGAACTGTCATGTAAATCAGTAATCAGAAAGATCATGAAGCCTCTAGCCTGGTCAAAGGGTTATAATTAATGATGACCACATTCTCATGGAACCCCATTTTTGGTGGATGTCTTATTGCAGGCATGATTAAAGCGCATCAGTACAGTTACAACATAAATAAACATTATCATACGAATAAAAGAAATGGAAGGACAAGACAGGACCTACCTTGTAGTGGTGATACTGGTCGACTGCCACTTCCCCTGTAGCATTATTGGCAACGATCCCTGTTCATAACATCACATATCATATCATTAAAGATATTAATCTAAAACCTCAAGTTTTAACTAGCTGTTGTCTTAAAGGCAACAAAAACATTACTATCAAATTTAATTTTTGTTAACAAGGCAAGCAAAGCGAGCTCTAGATATCAATTATTTTTAGTATTATTACCAGGAATTTTAACAAATTCATCCCAAATGCTAGGCCCGCGACCATCCTTCTCAGCCATGCCTTCAACTTGATAAGCAGAAGTAGCAGTTCCAAAGACAAACCCCTTCGGGAAGCTGTGTCTCAGCCCTCCTGCTGCTTCCAAACTAACGGTCTCAGGCTTCTCTGAGGCTTCATTGGATTCTGCTGCATGGGAGATACACTGAACAATACTGAGACAGAGTATCAAGAATGGCAATGCCTTAGCTCTCATCTTGAAGAGAGTCAGTACAGAGAGAAAGAGTACAGAGATTAAGTACAGAAAGTAAGGGAGCTTGTGGTTTTTTATAGAAATGAAAATTACAAAGAATGCGAAAAACCTTTACACGTTAACGTTATGTAATAAAATAATGAAAAATCAAAGAGAAAATATCCAATGTGGGGTGCCTCACGCGTCTTATCCAATGTGCGTTGGAGTTGGATTTTTTTATTTATTCTTATTAACATAAATTCGCTAATCTCAAATAATTTTATAAACTTTAAAATTAATAATAATATAAAATTTTTAGTAATTTTAAAAAAAATTAAATTTATAATTATTAAAAAACAAACTTAAAATCTTACCAATTATAAAATTTATTTTTCTTGATTTGTCTGTGATAAAATTTTAATTTAATTAAAAAATAAATTTATTCTAATAGAATAATAGAATGATGAAGAATTATTAATATTCTATAATATACTATTGAAATATATGTATGAAACATATCAAATCATAAATTGAGAAAATTATGTTTTAACCAATGGTAAAAATTACGTTCATTTGTTATTTAAAGCTTGAATCTTGTCTTAATTTCTTAATTTTTCAAAAATATGATTTATTTAAGAATTCGCAAAGAGAGAGTAGATGGATAGAGCAAAGACAGTGTTAATTTGGTGGTGCTATCTTGCGGACCAAAATGCGGAGAGGTGAAGTGTCGTTTTCGTCACAAGAAGGAAACATCCCTCTTGGGTTGTCGGATCGTCTGGACTTGTTTGTAAGGACGATTGTGACGTTTTTACGTTGTTTTTTAAAAATTTAATTTTTTTTTATTTTTATTTAAAATTATTTTTTTATTATTTTGATAGCCGTGATATAAAAAATAATATATATATATATAATAATATATATATATATATATATATATATATTATTATACTACCAAACACCTATTAAAAATATAACGGCAGTATTTATGTGCCTGGAATCAATGAGTTAAATCATGATGAGATTTTTATGTGCCCGTAATCATCATTTGAGTGGGCATCTAATTTAATTTGGATGTTAAACTTTAAAAAATTTATTAATTTCAATTTCTAAAAGCTCCTCAAGTAATGATATATTAATAAATATTATATTTAGAGGTATGATTATGGTTGATTTAAAAACAATTATATAAAATATATTAAAATGTAATTTTTTATTTTTAAAAAATTATTTTTAAAATCAATAAAAAATTAATTTTTTACAGAAATAAAAATAATATTACATGCCCACATCCTCGATGCCTAGTACTATTTGCAATTGGCAAGGAAGATGCTTGAAGTGACATAAAGGTCAAAAGTGACATAAAGGTAAAAGTCATTTAATCTTTATATATATATATATAAAATACAGCTCTATTAATCAAATATATGTAAAAACTAGAAATAATTAGAAAGAAAATAAATAAACTAGTCGATACTGTATTTAAGATGTCAAGTAGAGTTCCATGGGTACTTGACATTGAGCTCCAAGCAACCTAATAGCGTTAGAAATTGTTTAGCAAAAGATGAAGAAAGGCCTCCGAGGATGATAAAACAAGCTTTTGCAGAGGAGGATGCAGTGAGTGATTTGAAAAACTCAAATAAAGAAAAAAGTTTTAATTAACCAATTAAAAAACCTAAAAAAATATTATTGAATTCAATTTGAATAACTAGACCAAATCAAACCAGTTTCAAAATTAAAAAATATATATATAAAAATACTCATTTTTCTTCCCCTTCAATCTATAATCTATATAGTTTGAAATAGTTTCAGTTTTAAATTTTAAAAAACAAAAATTTAGTTTATATTTAAAAGAAAAATAAAAACCAAAACCAACAAAAAAAAATACTAATAGCAAACCCTGTACCTCCATTGTTTTTTAAGCCGATTCATGGTGGGTTAGTAAAAGCATTTCTAATAATTGATGATCCCTCTCCCGGACTTGGAGAAGAGCACTTGCCATGAAGTGAAGGATCAAGAGCTGCTATGTCAATACAATCATGGCTTATCCGCTCATTCAGATCAGTAAAGCCGTCCATATTGACAAGAAATTATGGGTGATTGGTCTAAGATTCAAGAAATCACAATTAAGATTTCACATGCCTGAACTTTAAAAAAGTTTTTATTATTAGAAATGTGTTCTAAAATACAATTAAGGTTTTGGGAAAACATGTGTTCATCTGCATTTGCTCAGTTCTCATATACGTTTCTCTAATATCCAGTTTGTGCTTCAGGATGCCTCGTGGATGACGAGAAATTAATCATGCAAGGCCTTCCGTCTCTAAATAAAATCTGTTACGTGAAGCTTTAGTGAGTGTTTGTTAATGTAATTGCTTCTGTTGCAAATCATGAGAAATAATAATTTAGTAATTATTAAAATATTATATACTGTTTATGAATCCCACGGAAATTTAGGGGAACGAAAGTAGTTTTTTTGCTGGTTCCTTGCACAGAGAAATCACACTACAGTTAATCATATTTCATTATCATTTTATTATTCTGATCCGATTTATTCGGTTCAAAACTAAAAATACATTAAATTAAAATTAAAACTAATCTAGTAAAATAAAAAATTATTTTAAAATTTTAATTATAGTTTTAATATTATTCAATAATATCATATAAATTAAACATAGATCACTTGATGACATATCATTAATCAAATTCATTAATCAAATTTAATTGCAATCTCTATTTTATTTTTTATTATATTGCATTATTGCATTTTCAAAAAACCAAACAAACTAAAGTATTCGGATCATGAGCTCAGGCTTTAGCTATACAGAGCCCTTGTTCTGTGGGCGGGACGTATTCTGATCAAAATATAGTCTCGTTGCATAATTTGTCTACTGGACCCCTAAAGAAGTCTATCATTGTTTGTATGAGCATCTCTGGCATTTCAGTTACGATGAACATAAACAGCAGATGTAACACAGAATGCAATCACTTCAGCCAGACAAACAGCAGAAAATACAGACACGAGTGGCATCACCCTGCCGGAATAATCCGAAACAGAAACAAACATAACATTCACATTGTGGCACCATCACCTAAAAAAAGGAAGGCAACTTACCAGTGCATAGAACCCATCTAACAAACCCAAAACAGAGGAAGAAAGAGGGGAAGAGGGGGTGTTGTGGTAACAATCTACGTCTTTCAGTACTGCAACCATATTCATCCAACTGCGATTTAGGTCGGTTTCTTGCAAAACCCCAGCTTCTAATGTGAGATTCTGGATGTCTGACATATCTAGGACCGGCAAAGAACCTTTCCATAGAACATGCTACATTATATTCCATCAAACAAAGACGCAGCTGCAAAATTCCAGGGTTGCCAAGCAGCACAAGACCTAAACCGGCTCCCCTACTTCAATCACCAGTAATCTGAAAAAAAGTACTATCTTCAAACAGAAAAATCTGAACAAAACACTCTTAATCAAGCTCATGTTTGTGATAGTCATGGCCGTCATAGCCAGAAAGCAAGAACAGGCTACTTCAACATTCATAAAAATACCATATTCCTAGGCATCAGTCTTTTCTTTCTGACCCCATTCCATGCTGAAGTTGACAATAAAATCCAAATCAATCCAGCATGCTCACCCAGTTTCAAATAATTTGACCTGAATATCTTCATGATGACCTCCATTAATTTATATCACTGTGGATTTACCCTCCAAACACGAACACAAGCATCCTCACCAGAACTTACTACACTATGATCATCAGCAAAAGCTAAACCATAAACTCCACCCAGGTGAGCTCCCTTTATGGTCATCCGACTAGATGCTGGCTTGTCGATTTCATATATGATGACACATGTGTCAAGGGATCCAGTAGCAACCATGCTGCTATCAGGAGACCAAGCAAGACAGTTTATGCGGGCAGTGTGGTACAACATGTTTTTAAGCTTTACCTGCACAACAACGTGGAGTGAAAATAAGGCCCCACAATCCAGTGAGCTAAAGAAAACAAAATAAGGAAACCCAATGTTTCCATTGGACACAAAATAGCCATATTTAAGGGGGTAAAACACAGATGATTAAACAAACTGACAACAAGGCCTAAGGGGCCTGTGGCATATTACACAAACTAGGGAATCCCAATGAAGGAGCAGCACCGAACTGCAATGTACCAGTCAAGCTGTGCCTGCTTATACAGAGCACAATCCTTCCACCAACCCCATCCATTCCCCTTGAAAACTAAAGGAACAACATGTAGCACAGAAGGATTTAGGGAATGCAAAGGCTGACATTTAACGGTAAGAATATCAGTATTTATGTGTTTCACTTACAGCCAACATAACTTGTCTCAAGAGTAATAGTTGGACATGAAACCAAACAAAGTCAGATGCAAGGCCAGTAACTATGGAAGTCTGTTTTTGAAAACCAATGTTGAGAACAATACTGTGCTGTAAGAAAGTAAATTTCACAGAACCCAGAACCATAATGACAGGAAATATGTTATTCATATTTCATAACATGATGAACTGGACAAATCCATCCAAACCAAATTTGGACACATTGCATCTTACCACAAGTGCATCATTTGGTTCAGTGCCTTCTGTATCATGTAATTCAATAAGATTTTCAGAGACAGAGATGTGACAGCTAAATTTGCTCTGCTCTGTGAGAATTAGAATGCAAAATACTGAAAAAACTTTAATTCTTACTATCACATAGATACGTTCCAAGTGCCTTACCCACATAAAAGCACACAGACCTGGCACAAGTTTGCACATCTGTCACTTCAACCAACAGTAACTAAATTCTATGTATATGCAGTTGTAATGAGACAAGTATAAGATTGGCTTATAGGAACTTAATAAGTAATCAAAGTACCTCTCTGGAGACACGATCCCAAACTACAGCTTCCCTATTTAAATCACCAGATGCAAACATTGATTCATCTGGAGAATAACGGATGATACTGATAGCACCACGATGTTTCTCAAGGACTGCTTCTTCTGTGAGTGTATCACCTGTGACTGAATATATGTGCAATTTTCCATCCAGCCCACCAATGATTGCTTCACTTCCATCAGGTGCAATTGCAGATGCCGTCACAGCAAAGCCAAGATTGATGGTTGACACAACTTTTGTACCACGAAGCATGACAACACCTGACTCAATCATGACCAAAGCAAGCTCAGGGCAGAGAAGGGCAAGACTAATGTCTTTTGGTTGGTTTCCCACGTCGATGGAATCTGCATCTCCACAGTGGTCATCAAGCAAACGAACTCTCCATATCTGAAAAATAGAAAGAATAGCAAAGGGAAAGAATTAGCGATGGTAAGGAGCACAAATTTCATTTACCAAAGAAGAATAAAGCACCACAACTTATGTGGAAATCATATTTAGTTCATGATCATACCCAAATCCTGTCTAATTAACAGATGTTGCAAATGAAATTAAAGAAAACAGTAAAAATATAAGGGCCAGCCATATGTTGGTAGAATTCAGGGCTCCTTAAACTTTCAGTCAGGAGATTAAAATGAAAAGCTCTCCTTGTTCTTTATTTCATTCGACTTGCTTTTGTTTCAGGACACAATAAATTAGAAATCAACGAGGGACAAATAATTTCCATGTTTAGACAACTTGTAACAGAACCAAAGTGTCAAAATCTCAAAGATACTATTTAAGGATGCTTAAAGATGCATTCTAAAGATACAATTCAGGGGATAGGGATCCAGTTTGCTGAATTTGATGCAAACAAAAGAGTACAATATACATAGGTAGAAGAAATTTTTTTCCCATTAAACATTAACCATTTGATACATGTGGTCAACATCAAGCTGGTACAACACTTACAGTCCTAAGAAATAGTACGACTATTAAATAAATTAAAATCCATGCACCACAATTAAGTTAGAAGCTGGAGTACCAAATACAATCCCTCCAGCATGTTTCAAATGTCATTCGTTAATCCTGATAAGCATGAACTATTCACCTCGAATTCATAGTTGATTAAGATGGAATTGGAAACCAGCACAATAATTTAAGAATCATAACATATAACCATGTTAATAACCTTATTATCAAAACCAGATGTGACAATCTCTTCTTCAGCAGCAGCTAAGCATTTAATCTGAGTATTCTCCTTCCTCTGTAATTTGCTACTGTATCCAATGCCTTGAATCCATTTAATTATCAAGCCATCATAGCTGCTGGACAGGATAGTCTTTGGGACATTTTTAAGCACGGATAGGGAAGTAACATTCTTCATATGACCAGCTATTTTCAATGGACTTTTATCAAGATCACTGGCTGAGAAAATGCTAATTGTCCCACCAAGAGAAACAGTAACAAGATGATCATTCTGCCAAAGGCAACCAACTAGCATGTCATCCACTCCACCTGAACCAGAAGAAGTCAAAGTTTTTGTTAACTTTCCACTACCATCATCACAGATCTCCCACACTTTTGCAGACTTGTCAGCAGATACTGTCAGCACCTGCAAATTAGTTTAACCACAAATTGGTTAATTATCAGGAATAAAAAGACATGCTCTGACTAGGGGGAAAAGAGAAGTTAATAAATGAACGCTAATATAAAAAGGAAGAACAAAATATCAAAGAAAAAAATCTGCAACAGAGATCGAGCATGTTTGTACAGTCCTCATGGAAATTGATTGAAAACAAATTACTTTTGGCGCATAAGAGCATAGAATAAGTTACAAAATGCGAGTAGTCAGCTGCAGACTCTGTTTATCAAAAATGACCACTGAAGAAAGAAACTAAACACACCACTGAATTCATTTTAATACTCAATAGTTGCTTCACGCTTTAAAAGAAACGAAACACAAATGAAGAGACTGTTGTATATTTTTCCACCCAAACTTCTAGTGTAATGTCCTCATTCAAAATCTTCTTATAATTAACTAAACAGTTTTAAAGGCTCACATCAAATGATATAGGTTTCAGCACCACCAAGCACATGCGCTCACCAGAAAGTTCATTATAAGTTAATGCTAGGCTTACCTGTTTACCATTAGGACTCCAACTAACAGCATAAATGCTGCCCTTATGACCATCCTCGGAAGAAAACTGTCCAATCTTCTCTCCTGTCTTTCCATCAAACAGTATGCCTTTCTTATCAGAACTTACACTGATAAACTTGCTACCATCTGGAGAAAACCGTACACAATTCACAAAATTTGAATGATCCCTGCATATAACCAAAACTTTTCAACCAAAGCACCCTCTTTAGTTTGCTTTAACTCTAAAAACGTAACATAAACCATTACAAACCTGTGAGATGACTTGAATTTAAATGGTGGTCCTTCATAAAAATTAACCAAGAAATCCTCACCACACGTCACAATTCGAAAGGGTCTGGTTGGCTTAAATGCACAACTCAAAACTCGCCTCGAATGCCCATCAAATTCCCCTACATTAGTCCCCGAATCCCACCTGTAAAAATAAATAAAAACACCCATCAGCATCAATCACCACACAATAAAAATCTACTGACATTAAGTCCTATGCCATGCCTAACTTTTTTAAAAAATAAAATAACAAAATCATTTCCACTCACATAAAAGCACGAACAAGAGACTTCCCTTTTCCATCCCCAGATGCAACGATCCTCAACCCATCAGGTGACCACTGAAGATCATCGATCCGACCAGTAAGTACTTTGAATTCTTTTTTCAAGACATGATCATTGTAAGCACCCCAGATCCTGACAGTCCCAGAAACATCAGCGGAGGCGATCCACTCGCCATTGGGAGAGTATCGCGCGACGGTAGCTTGGTAACCGTGCTCGCCATAGACGGACACGTCAAGTGGGTTGTCAAGGTTGAGGATGAGGATTGATCGGTTGTTTGTGTAGAGGATTTTATTGGTTTTGGGATGACCGGAAATTAGGATCCCCCTGCCTCGCTCGGTTGAGGGAACGCAAGCGTAGGTTTCTGCCAGCTCTGTCATTTGAGATTTGATGGAGAAAGGGAAAGCGGAGATGGGAAAGTGGTGGGGATTTTGAACGTTTCTTTATTTTATTTATATAATCGGAGACGAGCAGAGCGCCTTTTGGGCTAATTATTTAGAATAACTGTTTATGTCCTGTTTGTTCGGAAAATAGTTTTCTGTTTTTAAGAAAAGTTAATTTTTTAAAAGTAAATTAGTTTTTTATATTAAAAAAATAAATCAAAAAATACTTTTTAGTTTTTACTATATAAGGGAAGTCAATTGCAAAATAAATTTTTAATTTTTGAAAAAAAAAATTATTTTATTAAAAAAATAATAACCAAATCTAATTGATAAAAAGTTTAAAAAATATAAATGATTCTACATAATAAATTATTACAATTAAAAGAATAAAAATTAAATATAATAGATGAAAAAATTAAAAAAGAATAAAATTAAAAAAATTAATTTTATAAATTATTTTAAATAAAATGAAAGGTAGTAAAAAAAAGAAAAATCAAATATAATAAATAAAAATTTTTAATTAAAAAAACAATAAAAAGAAAATAAAGAAATAAATGAGGATTAGAGTTAGTATAAAAATCGAATTAAATTAAATTTTAAGAGATAAAATTAAAAAATAAATATTATAAATAAAATATATAACAATCAAAAGTTAAGAATTAAATTTAATATAATTAATAAATAATAAGATATTTTTAAATTTTTTCTAACTATTTAAAAGATATTTTTTATTCAAAATATAAAAAAAATATTTTCATGAAAATTAAATTAATTTTTTTAATTAAAAATTATTTTTATTGATCACATTTTTTCATGTTGAATCAACATACAAAAATTTGAAAAGATATTTTTTCAAATAAACGAATTCTTAGTGTTGACTGTTAAAGGAAATTAAATGAAGGTATAATCATAAAATAGACTTATTAGACGAGCATTTTCAGGATTCCATCACCTTGAAGACGTGAAAGAGGTGATAATGATGTTTAGTAGTGTGACTGGGAATAAAGTTCACAATAGCCACAATTTTTTTATTTAGTTAAGTAAGAAATACAAATTTTTTTATAGGTCCTACAGTTTATTAAGATTGTATTGCAGGTCTATTAAAAACAATATTTTATTATTTTTTCATGTAGCGGAGAGTGTCACTATTTACTGTTTATTTAATAATCACTTTGAATAAATAGTGGAGGAGGGTGGACTCATGTGGACACTGAAGGTGACTTTCCTGTTTTTAGTTATTATTCTAATTAGACCAAGTTTGATTTAAAATTAAATATATTGAATTGAATTTGACTTGATTAAAATTTTAATTTTTTAATTATATTTTATTTAAAAAATTAGAAAAATATTACTTGATTATGTAGTATATATGAAATTTGATCACATTTCCAATTTTATTCTTGTCGAGATCCGACCCAGTTAAAAAAATTCACTTTTTATTTTTATTTTTAATTATATTTTATTTAAAAAAATTAAAAAAAAAATCACTTAATGACATAATATTTGTAGTATTTGATCGCAATCTTAATTTTCTTCTTGTCAGGTTCGACTTAGACATAAAAAAATTCATTTTTATATTTATTTTTAATTGTATTTTATTTGAAAAAATAAAAGGAGATTGCTTGATGACGTAGCATTTGTAGTATTTGATCACAATCCTAATTTTGTTCTTGCCGGGTTCGACCTAGTGAAAAAATTCAGTTTTTATTTTTATTTTTAATTATGTTTTATTCAAAAAAAATTAAAAAGAGATCGCCTAATAACATAGCAGTTATAGTATTTGATTACAATCCTAATTTGATTCTTGTCAGGTCCAATTAAGTTTTTATTTTTATTTTTAATTGTGTTTTATTCAAAAAATTAGGAGGAGATCGTTTGATAACATAGCATTTACAGAATTTGATTGCAATCCAAATTTTTTTATGATATTTTTACATGATGTTGTTAAGTGCTTAACAAATCATGAAAAATATAGTTCTTGTTGAATAAATTTCGTATATGATGAAATTACATGTATTTTAATGGAATAATAAAAAATATTTAATATCGATATTATTTATTTAATGATATAATAATAGTAGTTAAATTTGTAATATTTAAATTAAAAACTATTAATATATATATATATATATATATATATATATATAATTTATAACTTCAATTTGAAAAGTATTTTTTTAATCAAATATATTAAACTACTTTTTGTTTAACTTTAATTTTAACTATAGTTTTAATTAAATATATATTGTTTTAAATCAATCTCAACTAAAAATACTTTTTATAAAATAATATTTTTCAAATTACAATCATAATAAACATCACAATACCATACATACTAACAATTTTGCATAAAATAAACTATTTTGTGATTTTTTATAGCATCAAGCGTGTAGCATGTAGTATGCTGGATGGTTTAAACCAATTAGCACTTTAATCTTGAATGAAACGTCGGGAAGTGGATTTAAAAATAAAAATATTAATGAAATAATATAATTTCAAAAACTATAGTAAAATTTATGTGATAAGTTTATCACATTTTTCAATCATAATATCCTTGGATGTCGCATCTATAAATACAATAATTTATCTTATTATGATTTTAATTTGTGATAGATCATAAATTAAATCATTTTTACTATTATTTTGGTAATTATTTTAATTTAAAAATATGATATTTATTTAATGTTTCATTTTATAATCATGATTTCTTTATATGTCATGTTTTGAAACATTGAGATGCATAAATTATATTATTAAACTAAAACTTTCTGCAGCATTGTTGTTTTTGCTAATATTTTAATTTTTTTTTTGGCTAATTGCCCAAAATCTCCTGAAAGGTGGCAAAAAGAGAGGGGAAAGGTTCGTCTTGGTTGATGGAGACGATAAAGTTAAAGCAATGGACAAGAGCCAAACCAACAATGAAGAAAACTTAGCATTGAAGGATATTAGGAATATTTGTTTTTATATTTTAAAAAATTTTAATTTTAATTTTATTTTAAATTAATATTTTTAGATTATTTTAAGGCGCTAATTTGAAAATTAATTTTTTTAAAAATAAAAAAAATATTATTTTATTATATTAAAAAACAATTAAAAAATAACCACAATCATATTTTTTAAACATGAAAAAATATATAAACATTCATAACAACAAAAAAAATCTAAATGTGAATTCATAATTTGATGAACATATTTAAAAATTATATATATATAAACACACACCAAATGATACTTTCAAATTTAATTGTGAACACAAAGGGGTTAAGTTATTTTGATGCTTTCTTCTTAAGAATATTTAAGAGATATCAAATATCATCAAAGAGTTAGAATTAAAATTAAAAAATAAAATAAAATAAAATAAAATAAAAATCCTCTTAAAAATACTATTTATCTACTATAGCATGAGATTTTATAACACTGTGGATAAATGTAGTGTCATTTTTTTTTAGTTATATTTTTTTTTCAATTGAATACTTTTATATTGCAGATATTTGTGATTGAAATTAATATTTTGTTTTGATTAGGTTAGTGTGGACTTCCTGTGGTTTCTACAAAAACATTCCGAAAATGGTTTGTTGTTTGAATTTGTAAAGAAAAATAAAATTAATTTAATTTTTTATAAAAAAAAATGAGATTAGAAGGAATTAAATTGAAATCAGGGGGAACACAATCTGGATTTTATATTCCCACACATTGCTTTGTCAATTTGTTTGTTCAAATTTTTTCCTTTAGATTTTGGACATGATCAGTTTTGGTCTCTTTAATATGATAATTTTTTATTTTGATTTATTTTGATGATGTTTTAGTTCTTATGTTTTAAAGAGAAGAAATATAGTCATTAAAAAATAATTAAGGAAATAATGGTTGGTTATCCATATTCAGAGAATAAAAAAATTATTTTTAATGTAAATAAATTTCATTCGGAAAGAGCAATTTATTTGAGCAATTTAATTAAATACCATTTATATTGATGGAAAAAATAAAACAGGTTTGAGGAATTTTTTTTTTTGAGTTTTTCAAGTTAATAAATAGGTTTTTTAAGTTTCTAATTTTTTTTAATTTAAAATAAAATAAAAATAAATTTTTAGACTACGCGAACCGCTACCAGCTCTCTGATCTCTGGTGATGGAATTATGGAAAACCAGATTGTGTGACCTCAAATAATAGTGAGATAGGCATGCAAGTCTGCCTGTGTAGGCCCGCGGACATGACTTTTTTATTTACAGGCCAGGCATGGCATCGAAATCCAAGTCCTGAGTCCTTTTTCTGTAACTTCAATTTTTTTTCTTTGATCTAAATTGAAATTTACTAAACTAGATTAATTAAATATATGTGTGGAATGCTTGATCTAGGGAGTGTTCCTTTTTAACTAGGATTAATGGAAATAAATAGTTAGTGATGCTTTTAAATAAAATATTTCTTGATTTTTACTTGATTTTTCAATAAGATTGTATTAATTTTTTTTAATATTAGAAGGTATTATTTTTTGTGTAACTCTACATAATATTTTTTTATTTTATTTGATTAGTTTTTTTATAAGTGTCTATTTTTATGAGTAATTAAATAATTATCATTTCATTAAATAAAAAATTAATTTAAAAAATTAAATTTATTAATCACAATTAATTTAGTTAGCATAAGCATTTATTTTCTCATCATGTTTGAGTTATTAGACATAACAAAGAGAAGAGCATAAATGGGGGCATAAAAACATCACTTATGTTGCAGTAGTTGTGAAGCAATATAATAGCTATTGTGTTTGCCCTGATAATTGAAGTTTTAAATCACAAAAACATCATTAAGTAAAATCTAAGTTATAACAAAAGAATTAATTAAGTATTTTGAAAGAGTTTATTCTTTTCATAATTAAGTATCTTCTAACACCCTCTTACTCTCTAACATGAAGCCTAAACTTGTCCCCTGAAAAATCAAATAGTTCTCTGCTAAAAGTTTTGGTGAATGCATTTGTAATCTGATGTAGAACTTGGTTGAATAAGTAGGCATACATAATTATACATGTTGAATGTTTGATGTAGTTGATCAAATATGTGAAAGACAAGGAGGAAAGCATCAACTGATGACTTGAAAACCAAAACTAAGCAACCTAAATCATTTTAAATCCATGTCATTAAAAATTGCTCTAAAAATTATATTAATAATTAAAATAATTCTAAAACATGTAGAGAAATTATTATAACTTTCTCGTATAACTTTTTTTTATATGTAAAAATATTACTACACTGTAGCAAGTTGTTTGACTTTTCTTTTAAGCTTTAAAGATATTTGACTTATAAAGGTAAGATCATGATATATTAAATATTTTGAAAATTTACATTGTTTTTTTTCTTTCTGTGCACTTGGATTTTTTCTTCTTCTATGTAGTTAAGGGGGTTGCTAGATTTTTGACATACCACTAACTTGAAAATAATTAAAGGAAAATGTTGAGAGACAATAAGCTTACACAATTAATTTCACATCTTAAGAGTTATGTTTAGCAACAACTTAGACATGATAATAAAATATATGCATAGCTAGCTGTGGAGTTGTGCATTAAATAAATATGATAATAACATCATTATACATATATACTTGCTTATTATACTCATATACTTGCCCTTACCTCTTTATTATTTTCTGTTTTATTTTTTATAACACTTCTATTTTGGTTACTATAGTTGGCATACCTTTTTTGTTTTTATCTGCAAATGTTTTATTGCATAGGATGGTGCTCTTTTGAAGTGTTTTTTAGCAATTCAATTTTCTTATGTCCTAGCTCTCTTATGATATTTTAAGATGTTTTTTGTGTAACTTTTGTTTTTTGGGTTGTGTTAGTTTTTATTAACAAGCAGCTTTTATTAAGAATTCAAGTAGGATATGCTTTTTTTAGTGCATACTAGTTATAATTTATCATGTTTTTCATCAATTCTTTGCATATTTTTTAAAGGTAGTACTTTCTTTTTATTGTGCATTGGTTCCTAAGTTCTTCATCATTTTTTTTTATTTTACCTATAATTATCTACTAGTTTGTTGTCGATTTTATACGTTAATTTTTTTTTTATTTCCCTGTTATTTATTGTTGGTTTTTCTTGGTTGTTGTAGTTTTTCATTTCCGAGGATTTAGATTTCAAGGTTAGAACATGCCTTTATTTGTTGCTCTTAATATTGTGTTGTTAGAAATTATTATATTTCTGCATCTCCAATTATTATGCATACTTAAGCTGAATCGTCTTTTGTTTTCATAATATTTAATATGTAGCTTTTAACTTTTAGTACATAGAAGCTACTAATTAACTATTTGTTTAGTGCATAAAGTAATTATTATGATATATAAATATTGCAAAGATTTTATCTTGTTTAAAAAATATTAGCCATTTTTTTTGCCCAGCACTAAATCTAGACCATTTATTCTAGACCATTTATTAGATATAGGGGAAATAAAGTGATCGATAAAAATGGACTACTTTAATTATTAACCCAATACTACCACATTTCTATTCTATTTTATAACTTTTGTAATTTAAATATATATGAACTCAAGTTTTGAGAGTTTTATCATAATATAAAAAAAATAAAATATATTAGAATATACCATGTGATGCTAAGATATATTAAAAATTGAGATGCAATAAAATTATACCAACACTGTTAAAAAATAAATAAATTATAGCAATCAAAATAGGACAAAAAAATTATTTGTTAAAACAAAATTTGAGTTGCTTTGTATTTTTTAAACCCTTAATTTTAGTTTTCAAGATTTCAATTGCACTTTATTTTTTTAAAAGTTATTTTTTTAAAATTTATTTTTTTAATATTGAGATGGTTGATAATTTAACTTTAATTTGTTTTTTGTTTTTGTTTTTTTTTCTTCAAAAGTGTCTTCTTTTTTATGTTTTATAATAATTATCTTTATCGATTTTATTTGTTTTATATTTAACTGAATAAAAATTTAACTTTATAGTTTTTTCTTTAAAATATTATGAATTATTACTGTGTTTTTTACATAATTTTTTATTTTTTTAAATAATCTTTATTGATTGTATTTTTTTATATGGAACTAAATAAAAATAAAATATAAAATATTTAGCTCTATATTTTTTTATTCTACTTGAATTTAACTATTTTTATTTAACTTTTATAATTCACCACTAATTTTATAAATGTTATATCTTTTACTGTATACTGTTTCTAATTATTTAATCACTGTCTATTATAATAATTATAACCAAATTTCACTTAAAATGCCTGCAGCATCACGCGGGTATCAAAGCTAGTTGACATCTAAAAGATACAGGGTTTTTACTGTGGATCCAGAGTGTAATTACTATGGATTCGCACAGTTTCCATTCGCACTGGTTCTTCTTGTATACGACTTCAACCATATTGGCTGGTGGTTGCGCTATGGGAGGCTGATTTTTTCAAAAAGGGCTGTTTTAAGCTCCTCCATGCTTGGTCAATGCTCGGTCAGGCTCGCCTAAGGAGTTGCTTTGGTTTCCCGAACTGGGAGAGCTGGGTTTGGTTGTGGCTGAGCTTTCTTCTTCCATGGCGTTTTGTTGGGGCTGTTGCTTTGAAAAGATAGACCATTGTTCCACCCACGTCCTTGATTTTTTTAGCATTGGGAGAGCTACTTTTTTTTTTAATTTTTTTATTCAATTGGACATTCCCTCTCATCTTAAAGATTAATCTAAGATTCCTCCTGCACTGTGTCTCTCGATCATCTATTGTTCCAGTGTCAATTGAACCGGGTATGTTCCTTTTCTATTCTTGGTATGCTTAAATTATTTTCTTCTTTTGTTACGGATCATTTCAGTTCTTTTTCTATCATTTTAGGCCATGTTTTATTCAGGAGTTTTAGTGGGGTTTGTTGTTATGGCCCTGGGCTGTTCGCAAATAAGAGTGGTTTCATTCTTTGTTTACAGCCTTCTCTCCATGTTATCTCTATTTATTTTTTGTCTGCCATTGTTATAGATGTTATTGTTGTTTGGATTGTCTCTTTCAATGTTAAAGAGGATCTTTGATAGGGAAACAAGGAGGCGTGGAATGATTACCGACCAATGAACCAAAATAAAACATCACCTCTTTCTTTTGAAGATGTTATAAAGAATGAAATCAGTCTTTTTGCAATGATTGTTGTCTCTCCGAGTAGACTCGCCCTAAAAGTTGAGAATCAAAACAAATTGATGTTTTATGCTTTTGATTTCCCACCATTTTCTCAAAGTGATGTGTCACAGTGAGAAAAAGGATATACTTTGTAGTGATAATAGTTTGCCAAAAAAGAGAAAAAAACCTTGCCTTTGAGTTCACTTGCTGCTAAAGAAAACTCAACTAAGATTATTCATGGTTTCGATCGTACATCTGTTAAATGACTTTTTCGTTTTTTCTTTGTTTTATTTCATTTATTTGATGTCGCTATTAGTTGTGTTCTTTTCCCTTGGGACGCTTATTTTGTCATTAGCTAGGGTAAAACCCATTGTCATGCGGAGTTTCTTGCTTGATTACAATTATGTTGATCCTTGGTTTCCCTTAGATGGTAAAGTATAAAATATAATTTATGCTTTCATGCTATAGCCATGAAACCCATTGTCATGTAGAGTTTCTTGCTTGATTACACGATGGACAAATTAATTCATCAAAGCGGATTCTCCTTGCCCCTCTTTCTGCTTTCCCTTTTTCTTGCTCACATGTTTGCCTATCATCTTGACATCAACAACAACATTTTAAAATTATGATGTTTTAATTGTTTCTCTAAGATTATATATTGGAAGATTAAGATTTAAATGATTTGGATCATACTCTCATAACATGTTCATCCAATATTTTTTTTTATTTACGTGGGGTGTCCAAACCAGCTTGCGCGCACCACGATTAATCCCCACGGCCCACTGAAAACCCTGCAAACCCAGTAGTCATGTAAGGCACCGCGGGAGTGACAGACATGCACGCTAGGGCTTGAACCCAGGTGCAGTGAAAGGAGACAAGCCCCTTCCACCGCTAAGTCAAACCCTTTTGTGCATGTTCATCCAATATTAATGAGCTAGGTTATGATGAAAGGAGCACGCATCTTATTCTACAAGAGGTGAACATCTGGGCTTAAATCCACTACATTTCCTTAGCTTCTTCTTTCCATGAATGCTACTATCAGTTAATATTTGCATTTTTCCATGCTTCCTTTTAACTTCTTGCAGGTTTTTGTTTCTTAGGTTTGTCCTCGCCCACGCAAAGCAATTTGTGAGAAATCCATCATGCAACAAGTTCTTGTTTCTTCAAGTCATTGCAATTTTAGAACTAAAAAAACTATTAAAATAATACAGATTAAATAGAAAAAAACAAAAACTACAATTCTTAATAATTTGTTTATTACGAGTACTTGGAATTAACTTAAATACAAAGAAATTATATATAGATTAAACTGAAAATACTATTCCATCCTTAATAAATAAAATAAAATAAATATAATTTAACATATCTCCTCAAACTCACGATATGACAGCTACAAGCATCGTGAGTTTGCCAACTAGAAAACAAAAACAAGAATTGGAATGCATCTTGGTAAAGAAATCTGTAATTTGCAAGGAAGAAGAACCAAAAGGCAAAGTAATGGTGTTATACTTGAGATAATGACGAGTAAAATGACAATCGATCTCAATAACTTAGTTTGCTCATGAAAAATCGAGTTGTGAGCAATCTGAATAGAACTCTAGGTAGGATGAGAAAAGAAAACTCCCATATCAATAAGTAACCAACATAATCAAATAATCTCTTTGGTAGTTGATGTCATGACACGGTATTCTGCTTTGGTGGATGATTGAGAAATAATAGATTGTTTCTTGCTCTTCCAAAAAATAAGAGAATCACCCAAAAAGATACAGAACTCGATAACAAACTTACGATTTGTAGGATTACTACCATGATTAGCATCAAAGTTTGTATATAGCTCCAAGGAAGAGGTGAATGAAAGTAAAAGACTTTGAAAAATTATACCCTGAAGATATCGCAAAATACAAAGAGCAATTGCCTAGTGAACAATAGAGGGAGAAGCAACAAACTGACTAATAACAACATATGTAATATCTAGACGAGTAATGGTGAGATATACCAAGCTCCCAATAATAGTATGGTATAAAGTAGGATCTACTAAAGGTAAACCTTTATAAAAAGAGTACCTTACGTTAACTTCAATAAGGGTGTCCACATTCTTGTTATCAGTAAGTCTAATCCGCTCAAGAATATCTGCAATATATTTCGATTAAGAAAGAAGGTAACTTCTAAGTGAGTAAGTTATTTCAATATATAAGAAATATTAAAAAGAACCCAAATCCTTAATTTCAAATTGTCTAGTCAGCTTTATCTTCAAAACTGAGATACCATCAATATTATCACCAGTAATAATCATGTCATCAATATATACGACCTGCATTAGTGCACTTAATAAAAAGAGTAAAATCATAACTACTAGAAACAAATTAAAGAGATGAGATTATAACAGAAAACTTCTCAAATCAAGCACAAGGTGCTTGTTTGAGATCATATAACACTTTCTTGAGCTTACATATATACCTAGAGTCATGTGAAATACTAGAAGGAGGCACTAAATAAATTTCTTCTTGAAGATCTTCATTCAAGAAGGCATTTTTAACATCAAGTTATGAGATATGCCATTGACAAACCGAAGCTACAATAATAAGAGAATGAATAGTAGTTATTTTTGCAATAGGGGCAAATATCTTCTCATAATCCATACCTTATTGTTGAGAGTATCCTTTTGCAATCAACCTAGCTTTGTATTGCTCAATAAACCCATCAAAATTAGTCTTGATCTTGTACACCCAATGACAATTAACAACACTCTTCCTAAGAGGTAGGGGAACGAAATCTCAAGTATCTATCTTATACAAAACAAAAAGTTCCTCATCCATATTTTATTTCCAAAGAGATTCAAGAATTGCCTCTTTATATGAAATAGACTTAAAAAAACAATGAATATAAGGGATTTTTAACCTTGTCTTTCTCTCTCTCACACACCCATACAAACCTTTAGTTAGCTCATTCTCTCTCTATCCAAAATCACCACAAAACAACAATCTTTGTTCATCTTTATTTATCTTATGACATTTTCAACATTTTCTACACCAATTCTCTTGGAGACTCATGTTTTCTAAGAAAGCGTGAGACTTTCTCTATCTTTTTTTAAACCTTTTTGAACCTTTTGGTTTTATAGGGTTTTCTTATTATTGTTGTTATCCAATTTTTGACCCATGTTTTTGATAAAGTTTTAGAAAAAAAACCAAAAATAGGAAAAAAAACAATGAAAACCCAAAAAAATAAAATGCATTTTGATATATTTGCATCATTTTTAGCATTTCAACGTCATTTTAGAAGAATTTAAAATTTCAAAGGTGTTTAACTTTTAATGAGTAAATTTTACAATTACTGATTTTCCTTGTTGAGTCGATGTTGATATTGCTTGTTTTAAAAAAAATTCAAAAATACAAAAAATCAAATTTTACAAGGGATCAAATATAAAAAAGAAAAGTTGAGGGACCAATTTGTTTTTTTGTTGCTTGGGGACCAAACAATTAAAAATTATAAATTTTATTACCTATAAAGGAGGAGAAAAATTGAGAGGCATAAGGGGGAGAAAAATTTACTTGGGGGGAGAAAAATTGAGAGACACAGGGGAGGAATTAAAAAAAAATGAGGGAGAATAAAAAAGAGAAACCTAAACCTAAAACCCTTTCTCCTGCAATCGTCACCCTTTAAAACCAAGTTGGCCGCTCCTTCCTTTGAAAAAACCAAAGCTTTCTTCTCCTTTTACCTGACCAAGACTCCTCTGCTCAACTATTCTCCCTTTCTAAAGCATTGCCTAACCCTTAACCAAAGCCAATCGGCCAACTCTCTCTTTTGGTTAAGTCCCCCATCTCCCTGTCATCTGCCTCTTGCAGCCAGACCAACCCTCCCTGCTTGCACATTTGGGTATATCTTCCTTCTCTCGGTACCGAACCAGTTCTCTAAGGAAGCCTTCACCTGATTTCCCTTTTCCTGGTCATTAGTATAGGTAGCCACCTCTCTTTCTGTAAAAAAAATAAAAAATAAAGAGCCAAAAACTGTAGCCGTCTTCCTAGCTTTTGGATTTCAGTCTCCTAACTTTTTTAGCCACCACTTATACACCTCCTTCAACCTCTATTTCTTATGTTTTTTTTTCCTAAGCCGACTGGGAAGCACACCAGCTCACATTTTCCTTTCCCAGCTGGATATAAGACAACCCCTTCATCTCCCCACTGATTGGCCTCCACAGAAGCCAGCCACCACCTCCACCGTTGCCCACAATCCATCATTGATGCAGACCAATCTCTACCAAAACCAACCCGGAGCAGCCCGAACATAGCGGCAACCCACACACGGGTGAAATCATAAATCATCCCTTTCCTCATCAACCGACTCTTTTTCATCGGTTTAACCCCACATAGCGAACCAATGGTCGAATCTACCACCAGTAGAGGAAAACAAACCAGG
The DNA here is from genome assembly GCA_026413675.1 of Populus pruinosa. Classification (NCBI taxonomy): domain Eukaryota; kingdom Viridiplantae; phylum Streptophyta; class Magnoliopsida; order Malpighiales; family Salicaceae; genus Populus; species Populus pruinosa. The sequence continues at coordinate 8,801,393 of JANKMR010000020.1, forward strand.
AGGAAGAAAGAAGATAGAGGATGGTTAGATCTAAAAGAAGGAAATGATTAAAACCCATTGCTATTTGTGTGTTTGCTTTTTGTTATAGGTGATAGGATTCCTCATTGCTGACAGTAATATGGAGTGAAAGAAGCTGTTACAGACCTTCTATTTCCCAGTTTGCTCTCACGGCAGCGTGTGAACCCACACGCAACCAGTGGTGGTGGCACGTAGAGGAGACGCGCCATCATTATACCACAATCACAAAAGATGCCTAGAATTCTTCAGTATTATTCTCAAAGCTATTTTTGTAATTTTCAAATGTTGGTGTGTATATTTGGATACTGTTGTGTTTTGATTTATTTAATTTTTTTTTCTGTTATGTTGTAAACATGTAATTATGGGTGACTTAACATAATAAAAAGAGATGTATGCGTGTGTGTGTTTGTATTTTTATTTATGTTATTGAATTATAAAAATAAAAAAGGCAAAAAGATTTAAGTGTTTAATTTGAATATGGTTAAATATCTTGATTAGTACTTAAAAGTGTATTTTTATCAAGGTTTTATATCATCATTTTGTACTTGAAGTATGAATAACTCCTTAACTAAAGCATGTTTTATAATAATATATCTAATAATATAAAATACCTTTAATTTATGGTAAATGTTCATTTTAAATGCAGGCTTATCACATAAATGAAAGGATTGATTGATGATTTTAAGAACTTAAATTGCAAGGGCAAAGAGATGAACAAAATTAGAAAAGAGATGTCGGTGCAATCCAAACCGGAACACTATTCGGTAATTGGATCATATCTGGAGCTATAGATCTCATATTTAGGTCTATTTTATATGGATGGAAAGGTAAGACATAGGCCTACAACTTTCATATGGAGCCTAAGAACTAAAAAGGCCATTTTCAAGTCCAAATTGTAGCAACCACAAAGAAGCCCGAATCTGTCCTCTAGCCCGAGCATTGTTAAGTATTTTGGCCATATATAGAGTTTTAGAAATCCAAATAAGCTGAATTGTTTACACAAGAAATCTGAGATAATTGCCTACAACTTTCATGTTTTTGAGTGGCTCCAATTTTGACGTTATCAACATTTTGGGCAGACAAGAGAAGATAAAGATTATCACCAAGTCAAGAGTTGACCACCCACTCATCAATTAGTTATCAAATCAATAGTTCCCAATTTTGACCTATAAAAGGAGGCATTTGCCATGTATTTAGGTATCTTGGTATCCAGATCAAGATCATGCTCTTGTTTTCTCTCTTTGTATTTTTTGTATTGCTTATGCTTTGCTTTTATTAATATCAAGTTTATGCCTTTCATTTCCTTTCCTTTGCTTTGTTAACTCTTATCTTATTTATGTTCTTATTTTATTTATTTATTTTTCTTTCTTTCATTATGTCTAGCTAAGTTTATTATGTCAAGGTGAAAAGGTTACACTAATAGTGTAAGAATAAGTATAATATAAACTTAATATGGAATTTAATGTTTAATACTAACATGTTTTATATTTGTTATCTTGTTCACTCTTTAATACTTTGCTTGTTAAATGACTAATCTTAATTTATGTTGTATAACACTTGGTACAACAAATGCTTGCTACTTTCATAACCCATACTGTATGGTATAACTGAAACCTGAGCTATGAAAGGAACTTGATTTGTTGTTAGCATAAGTTATAATCATGAATGCTTGATGAAATTTACAAGTATTAGCATTAATTGAATAAGATGACTAATGTAATCATGTTAACAATCTATAATTTAATTGGAACCTTCTTTATGTGTGGTTTTCAATTAAATAATAAGAGTTTATACTATACTTCTTTGACATACCATTAGTGGATCCTCTAACCTTGACATTGTTTATTATCATTGTTTAATCCTTACTTTAATTTTTCATCTCAAAGTTCTCATCAATTTTTCTTCTTCTTCTTTATTATTGTTATTGTTATTGTTGTTATTATTATTATTATTATTATTATTATTATTATTATTATTATTATTATTATTATTACTATTACTATTACTATTACTACTACTACTACTACTACTACTACTACTACCACTAGTAGTATTATTGCAACTACTATTGTTGTTGTTATTGTTACTATTATTGTTGTTTATAATTGTTGTTTATAATTTGTACAATTAACCTCCCTGTGGTTCGACTTCGGTCTTGCCGGGTTATTTATTATTTCGACACTCCTGCACTTGGGAGAAGACATTAATCTTTTCGTCGTGTCATATTTGAAGGATAAATAAAATCATATTATATTTTTTATAAAAATATAAGAACATGTTTCTACATATATTCTGGGATTTAATAATTGATTTATTAAAATCTTATAATTTGATTAATATTTCAAATTTTCAAATCACATTAAACCATAAAATAGCTTACCTTAGGTAGGGTGCGCGAGGGGTGCTAATACCTTCTCTAACCATAACTAGTCTATTATTCATAAATCTTTGACAAGATCAGTATATATGAGTTTTATAATATCCCTCAATTAAATACTAAGTAGCGAATCCAATGAACAAATCAAGCAAAAGAACAAAAATCACTAGCTGACGTCTAGCGGTGACGTGCGACAATTATTATCAATACCCATCACTTAAAATCCTATCTTTTTTTCCTTCGATGTTTTTGGCTTAAAGATCTCATTTTAGCATCTGGGTTTTAGTTGTTTTTTGATGAGGAGGAGAAGAGGGAGAGTTTTTTAAAAGGGTATAAAAATGGCTAATAGGGTTGAGAGAGAGCTAGTGGTGTTGTTTAGTAAAGAAGAGTTGAGAAAGATGAGTGTAGTCAAGAGAGGTGAAGAGTACATAGAAGTGACATATAGGTGTACCAACCATAAATATAGGGATGATGTTGGCAAGCTTAGGGTTTTTATCAATGGTGAACTTGAAATCACATGTGAATGCACTATTGGTTGTGATGAAGATACGATGACTCTTGCTGCATTTGAAAAGCGCTCTGGAAGAGAGACAACTAGAAAATAAAATAACCTCTACAGATGATTTCAAACCTCTTTTACTGTCTTATATTTTACCAACTGCATACCTATTGAATGCTCAACATAATTGTTAATCCAATTAATGATATTTACATTGTTAGGTACATCAAAACAACATCCTTTTCCTTAGTATTCTTAGGTACCATACAAGTTCCATAAACATACCTCTACATCTTTTTACACTTAAGAAAATTTTTCATTACATAACTCCAATACGAATAATTCTTTCTATTTAACCTCGAACTCATAGACTAAAACAAATCATCTCTTTTGGTAGCCATAATTAACAAACAAGGAGAACTAGAATGCAAATATAGTGAAAAAAAGTACCAGATTGCAAAAACTGAATAAATATCACATATACTCAACAAATAGCTTCTCAAAATTATATGATTACTTCAAACCACAACTCAAATTATAGAAACTAAACACAAATACTAATTTGTAGAAGATGAAATATCAAAACAATTACAGAGACAAAACAGAAATACCAAATTGTAGAGCTAAAAGAAAGATGAAATACTGGATTTTGCATAAACTAAAAAAAAATTCACTTTAAAAAATTTAAGATTCGTGAAATAAATCAGTTGGATCCGTGAAAGCTATGTTTGAGATTAAGCCTCGTTTCATAAAACTGGCTCTAATACCATGTTAAAATAATTCAGATCAGATAGAAAAAGGAGACTATAATTCTAAATAATCTATTTACTATGAGTGTTTATATTAATTTAAATACAAAGAAATCATATATAGGTTAAATTGAAAATATTATTCTATCATTAATAAATAAGACAAAATAAACATTATTTAACAAAGACAAGGATATAACCAATCTAGCATTCACTGTGTTGCCCCAAACATGTCATTCAATCTCAAACCAAAAAATGGTTCTGGTATTGCTTAAAGAATTTTGTTGCACAATTTAGAAGGGAGCCTACGACATCGCATGGGCACTATATATAGTTGTTCATTGAGATTTTCATGAATATGTTGCGTAAAATCCTCTAGTCTTAAAAAAAAAGCATAAAATATTGCAAAAACGTATGCCTTTATAGAATTTTAAACTTTAGGACATATGACACAGAACAATGATATGCACCACTCTATGTAATTTGTTGTTTTTCTTAGAAACTATTGACTTTGGAAGGGATAGCATAAAAGATGAATCTTCAGTTGTTTAAAATTTGTTTAATTTCTATTTATGGCTAAAAAAGAGATAAACATGATAGTAAAGGAATTTCTTTATTGATAAAATAGTACAAGATACTTGAGAAAGTATAATAAATGTTGAACTATTTTAGAAAATAAAAAGATTAAAAGATCTATTATTTGATTATTAGCACATGAACTTGAATTTTGAACATATTGCTAGAAAGAAATAAAGTAGAATTTATTGATGATACTTTATTTTTGTAAAATGGGATAATTAATACTTTTTTACAAAGTTGATAAATTACTAAGAACCGGCCTTTTTTTAGGCGCATGAAGAACTGTCATTTTCTTGTTTGCTTTATTATTCACATGAAAAGAAGCACCTCTCTTCTATTTTTTTATTTTTATTTTTTTTTAATTTCATCCTTTAATATTTGATAAATTTTAAATGGTCTTTTTAATTTTTATTTTTTACGAGGTTATTGTAGTTTTAGACAAACATCCTAGTATGTGATTTGTACTCAATTTTGCATGTTTTTTTTTTAAATAATGTTATTAAACTCACTTGAGTCCATGAAACAAATCACATATTTAGTAGATTAACTTGAGTTGATTGATAATTAGTCTTCATAGTTAATATTCATTTGCTTTTTATAAAGTTAGTATGGTTTCAAATAAACACCTTAACATGAGGTTTATGCTCAATTTTGCAAAAGTTTATTTTTTCTATCATATAATTAAGTAAAAACAAGTTTTTTTAAAATAAAGTTATTAAACCCAGTGAAGTGTTTTATCTGAATTGAAAGTTTCATTAGTTAAGCCATAAAGCTAGGTTGAACCAACTTTAGTAGAAAGACAAAAAAAAAAGAAAAAAAAAGGCACCATAATGTAAAACATGGAGAAAAATCATCATCATTCCCAAACTATCAACATTTTTTATTTTGGTTCAAAAGTTTATTTTGTTTATTTTTCAATTCTTGAATTAAAAGAAGAGAGAGAAAGTAATAAAAAACAGGAGTGTTAAGATTTTGGTAATAAAAATCAATGATCTTAGTGTCAACAAGCTCTTTTCAACTAGATGAGTTTGATAATTATTATGGGATGAGTTGTAAAATGGACAATATTATGATTTTCTTGTATAGATTTATCTTGTATAATAGGGTACACCATAATAGATGTATAATGCCCTAATCATATAAATAGTAGAGGAGCCTTCATGATTTAGGTGCTCACCAAATTATCTCAAAACCTTGTTTCAACTTGGTATTGGAGCCTCTTTATCTAAAATTGATTTATGCTTTTTATCCTTCACTTGGTCGGCTTAGTTTCTTCCCGATCTTTTTACCGTAAACATGATTTTTGGCCTCTCTGATTTCTTTGACAAGTTCTTCTCCTAATTACCGCAACCCTTGTTCTTCTCCTCTCTATCGTAAATGTGATTTTAAGATTCTTTGCTTGTTTGTTATTCTACATGATCAGTCAAGGTGTGCTCGTCTCTTTCTTCTTATTTTGTTTTGTGTGATAGCGTTTTGTAGTTCAACTTCTGTGTGATTTATCTTCTATCTCTATTCAGCTTCTGCCATCTTGCTATTGCTAATCTGACAAGTCATGGTTATTATTATAGATCCATCAGTTAGTGTTATTATTGGTATCAATGTTAGCCCTTCTTCTTCAAATTCATGCTTTCTGGTTCTTGGACTAACAATAGCAATCAACACAACTATGACTTCCTTTACTAAGACAGCAACACTTATTCCCCTCTCCAACACCCAGTAGGTTATTAATTTCAAACTCACTAATAACAATTATTTGTTTTAACGTATACAGATGAAGCTATATCTAATTGGTCAAGAAGTCTTCTTATTTGTTGACGGCTCGACTCCATGCCTTTTTCCACATGATCTGTCTAGTACTGTTTCTGTTACTTATACTAGCATCAATTCTGGCCTTTCCCCAGCATTTCTGACTTGGAAACAACAAGACCAACTCATTCTTAGCACTTTGTTGTCCTCTCTCTTAATTGATATTTTCCATCTCATGGTCGATTGTCTAACTTGTGCCAGTGTTTGGAGCACTCTCGAGCATACTCTTGCCTCCTTATCCAACTCTAGGATCATACAATTGTATGGCTCTCTTCAAGATCTTTGACAAGGTAATGATAATGTCACTTTCTACTTGTAACGCACTACAAGTTTATTTGACGAATTAGTTGTGGCTAACAAACCTATCTCCCTTACTGATTTTAACTTATATGTTTTTCGGGGACTTCACAGTGAATTTTATGACTTTGTTATAAGTTTGTCAACCAAAGTTAAACCCTTTCTTTACTTTGAGCTCTATAGTCACTTATCTATTCATGAATTTCTACACTGGAGCTCTCTTCAATCTAGTTTGACTATCACTCTACCACTGTTGCCCACACCTATGCAACCTCCCTCACTTTTACCACCTAACATGGCTTTTCTAGGTTTAATAGCAATGATTTCATAGCTTATCAGAGAAAAGGTAAAAGAGGTGGCTAACGACATCCTTGTAATAATTTTTATTAGTCCAATAATTAGTCTTTCCATAACATTAGTGGTGGTTCTCCTTGGCAAACAAATTGTAGCCATGGTGGACATTAGCAACAACAGGAGAAACAATTTGAAACAACAAATTAGTGACCACGATAACAAATAAAATGTTAGCTTTGTAACATTTATGGGCACTATTCCCAGCTTATATGACATGGAAATCAAGCCTCAACCAACCTTTCCTTTAGTGATATGTCAACAAAAAATTATATAACTTGGTTTCTTAACACAGGTGTGAATCATCATATTACTCCAGATATTACCAATATGACACAAGTAAAACCCTATCTTGTTAATGATCAATTGTGTATTGGTGATGGTAAGAGACTTGTTATATCTAATACCACATATAATATCTTGCATACTCTAAAATGAATATTTACCTTTTCTAATATATTATATGTTCCACAAATTAAAAAAAAAAATTCTTTGTTCAACAATTTTGTTGTCAAAATTATATCTTTTTTTAATTTCACTTTTTTTATTTTCTATGTCAAGGATCTCATCATCAAGAAAGTTCTTCTATTCGGTTAGAGTAAAGATGGCTTCTATGTCCTTTCAAAGTCTTCTACCACATCTTTACCACAAGTTTTTCTATCTGCTAGCTTGCCGACTTCTATCGCTATTTGGCATCATTGACTCGGTCACCTATGTTATGTCTTTTAAGACTTTTAACGTCTATAAAAAGGTTGTTTGTACCTCTTGTAATCTGAATTTTCAGTGTCAAACTTGTTCGTTAGGAAAATTCTCTCATTTGTTATTAAGACCTTCAAGTCATAAAACTTCTGCTCCTCTTAAACCTATTTTTAGTGATGTTTGGGGCCTTTCTCCTATGCTATCTTCTGATGATTTTTTGTATTTTATCATATTTATGGATGCTCATATAAAATTTATTTGGTTTTATCCTATTGCTATAAAATCAGATGTATTTAATATGTTTCATCAATTTCAAGTCTTTCTTAAACATCAATTCTGTCGCAAAATCAAATATGTTCAAATTGACTGGGATGATGAATATCATAAATTAAATTCCTTTTTCAAAACCATCGGTATTCATTATTGCCTCTTATGTCCATATACATATAAACAAAATAGTACTGTTGAGCGTTATCATATTGTTAAAACTAGCATTATTCTTCTTAGCTAATATAAAACACCTCTAAAATTCTAGAATTATACGTTTGAAACCCCAGTTAATCTCATTAATTGGATGATAATACCAATTTTACAAAACAAATCTCTTTTTACATGCTTGATTATGCTTTTTTTACGTATTTTTACATGTCTTTACTTTCCTTTACTTCGCCCTTACAATGTTCATAAGTTAGACTGTCACTCCACTTCATATGTATTCTTAGGCTATAGTTCATCTTATCTAGGCCATCGTTTCTTGATTTATCGTTTAATCATATCTATATTTCCTATTATGTTTGATTTCATGAATAAGTTTTCCCATTTAATGAGTTTACCTATCCACTTACAAATATCACCACCAATCCCTTCTCTCTGTCTGCCATTTTCTTCAGCTTACCCTTCCTCACATCTTTTCAACACAAACTGTCTCAATCACACCACTCCTCCCTACAAACCTTTTGGTCCATTCACCATCATCTCCATCTATGCCTCTTGATTATTTTGCAAGTTCAGGTTCTGTGGTGCTAACACTGTCTTTATTAGATTCTCCCTCTATTGTTGTGTTTTCAGCCTTGCCACCAACATTTGCTTCCCCATCCAGGCACTCTGCTTCATCACTGCCAAAACTGGACTTATGCGTGGATCTCTCCATATATTCTCTTCCATAATAAAACTTCACTGATTGGTCCCTTGTTCCACCACCAATACGACAACATCCCTAGTGTTGCATCCTAGATAAGGGTGTTAACGGTCCAGTTTTAACTTGAAACTACAACTGAACTAAAAAATAATATTCTTTATAAATATAACCCGAACCGAACTAAGAACTGGTTCAAACCAAACCGATTTTATTCGGGTCGGTCTATTAGCAAAAAACCCAGAATACCCGAACTGTTCTATGGTAACAACGATAAACATTGTTCACTCGTTTCCCCTTCCCCTTTCAAATGATGTTAAGAAATATTTGTATATTAATAATCAAACTACACAATTTTGACACAATAGAATAACTTCTAGAAGCCCTTCTTGCCTCTAGGCTTATGATCTATAGAGAGAGGGCGACTATTCTATGGTAACAACTATGGTTGGAAAAAATTAAGCAGTTCCTTGCCTGCAATCATGAGATGCTTTCTTGATCGCGACTTATATATTTAAAGATTACTACCATTTTTTTCTATTGTGTTAAAATTGTATAGCTTGGATAACCATTGTTCACTTGCTTTTGGGGAAAGGGAAAGAGGAAAGAGATGGGGGTAGGGGGAAAGGGAAGGTTGGGAAGGAAGATGGGGAAGAGGGTGAGGGTGACTGAAAATAAAGAAAGGGGAAGGGGGAAAAGGGAAGGGGAGGGAAGGCTAGAAAGGGAGAGGGGGGTTGACAGCTGCTGGAAAAGGAGAAAGTGATTTGGGGTTACAGATGGTTTATTTTATACCTATTTTTAAACCAATTCGGTTTGGTCCGGTTTAATCGATTTAAGCTTTTTTGAACCAAAACAAAACCGAATCGGGTATTTTCTTATTTTTTAATTGGTTTATTTTTTTTATTGGTTCAGTTTTTTTGGTTAATTTTTTTTTGGTTTTTTCAATTTAATTGATTGGTGGATTTTTTTTTAACACCCCTAATCCTAAGCAACAAAAGATTATCAACATCGGTTTAGCTTTTGCTTCCTTTCTGCTAGCTTCAGCTCCATGGGTAATGTTTCCCTCTTCTTTTAAGCCTCTGAATTTTAAGAAAGCTGATTAGTATTTGTGTTGGCATACTACCATAAAGTCTAAAATCGCAGCCCTATATGCCAATGCTACTTGGTCAATAGTGTCGTTTGATCTTTCTATAAATATTGTTGGCTGCTAATGGGTGTATAAAATCAAGTGTCGAGTTGAGGATGCCATTGATCGCTACAAGGCTCATTTGATTGTGTAAAAGTTCTCTCAACAAAAAGGCATTAATTACTCAAAAACCTTTAGTCCTATTGTTAAACCGACTACTATTCAATTAGTTCTCACTATTGCGGTATCTAAAGGATGACAAATTTGACAACTTGATATTCATAATGTTTTTCTTAATGGTTCACTTCGAGAGGTTATTTACATGAAATAATCCCTAGGTTTTGTTGACTTTGCTTTAACTACTCATATTTGTTGCTTTCACAAGTCTCTTTATGGCTCAAAACAAGCACCACAAGCATGCTACAATAATTAATTAAATAATTTACATCTATATATTCATATGCACTTATCACATGTATTAAAAACCTATTGTCAATCCAATATTTAAAGTGGATGTCTTATTGATTTAAATTGAAATTGCTTCTTGTTTACTATTATACATGAATAAAACTCATAAAATAAATTTTATTGTTCCATTCACACTATATACCTCTATTCTATATTGCATCAGAATTCAATTAATTTGTATGGTCTATTGTATCAAAAAGACATCATACATATCATCACAACTTCAAGATATAAAAGATATAATATGTCTAAAAACAAAGCACCAACTTAAAGTGGTTGAGCTAAATTTTATATGTACTTTTTTTTAAAGAATGAATTTTCATCAGAAAATTGATAAATACAAATGAAATTACCAATAATTTTTTTTATTTATTGGTATATTATGGTGAACTTTACCAATATAATTTTTCATATTTATATCAATCAATACATACAGATAGAATTTTCATAAAATTAGATATCATAAAATTATATCTTATCATAATAAATGATATCAAAATTACTTCTTGCATCAATTTATTGATTAAAGTTGACTTAATTTGATGAACTATAGTCTAAATTTTTCATATGATACAAGGATTCAATCAAATAAAAAAAAACTGCATCAATATACAAGTTCTTTTTCTGGTAAAGACTAAACACCAAAAATAAATTATTGAAATAAAAAAATAATGTTATTCCCACTTCATCATTTATTATAGAGATTATAATAAATTTTTGAGTCGATTTTCCACCCTCAACTTAAGGGGTTATATTCTAATATTGTGATTCCTACAGTTACTATCATATACTACCGCATATATATAAATAGAAAAGGTTAGGTAAGAGATAACTTTAGCCATTCTATTATTCTTAACTTGTATTCTTCTATTTTAATTTAATTTTTTTCAAATACTCAATTTTCATTTCACTACTAGAAAATTAATAAATACAAACAAAAACACCGATGAAATTTTCTATCAATATATTATAGTAAATTTTACTAGTATAATTTTTTATTCTTGTATCCATCGGTAAATACAAACATATTTTTTTTTATAAAATTAGATTTCATAAAATTATATCTTATCATAATAAATGGTATCAATATTACTTCTTTGATCAATTTATTGATTAAGGTTGACTTAATTTGGCGACCGTATTATAAATTTTTTTATAAGATTCAAGGATTCAATCAAATAAAAAACAAATCCGCATTAATATACAAGTCTTTTTTCTAGTAAAGACTAAGCACCACAAATAAATTATTGAAATAAAAAATAGTGTTATTCCAACTTCATCCTTTATTACAGAGATTATAATAAATTTAATGAATATATGTCTTAATTACTCTTTAATTTTAACGCCTAAAAAAACCCCTCTTGATGTTCCTTTCAAAATAACAATAGGAAGAAAAGCACTACTTGAACAAGAAAACCTATATTTTAAAGATTTTATTTTATCTTTAATATATGTGGTTCAATTTCTGTACTTTACAATGTGTGTTTTATATTTTGGAAGATCTAAGTTTCCGAACAAGGATAAATATCTATAATTACCGTATCTCTTAGTTCCCCGTACATTTAAAATAATATTAATGATTTATGACATTATATTTGATAGTAAATTTGCAACATCTACAAGCTCAAAATTAAGCTTGCAAGAAAAGAAAAAATCACATGACTTTAATTTTTAAAAAATAAGTTCTTAAATATTTAGGTCTCGACTATTTTTCTTCTTTATTCTTTTATTACTAATATAAAGAAAATATGCTTTAAAATTAATTAATTTTTATATTTTTATAAAATATAAAAAAACACTTTAAATAAAGTTATTTTAGTATCGGAGTGAGATAACAAAAAGTGAGTAGGTATAACCATAGTTATTAAACCCGGACCAACCCGACAGGTCGACCCAAAAGTTGGACCGGTCCAGGTTTTTTAAAAGACCAGTTGGTGCAATGACCCGACAAAACCAGATCGACCTGGTGGGTCAATCTGTGACCCAGGTGTGACTTGGGCCAAACCTTATATTTTTTTTCTCTCAAATATGAAATTTGAGAGTCATTAGTATATATATATTCTATGTTTCCAAGAAAAAAAACTATGTTTTTTCAATGTGGAATAAAAAAACTATTTTGGTTTAACTATTTTAACTTAAAAATTTAACATGATATCTTTTTAATGTGGGATAGAAAATTTTTTAAAATATTTTTTAAAATTTTATTATTTACAATATGTATAACATATATTTACATTGATTTTTTTCTTAATTTTATCACATAAAATATTAAAATTTTAATTTTTTTTAATTTTTTTAGGTTAACTTGAATTAACTCGAATTGATTTATAAAACTCGATATCAAATTCTTTAACCAGACTAACCCCAAGCTAGGTTTAATAACTCCAGGTATAAAAATATCCTAAGTGAATTATGGTATTTTTAAGAGATATTTAAAGCAAAGGTATGATGAGGCGGCATTGCCAAACATTCCAATTTGATGTTAGTTGAAGATGCTTCTTACTTTAAAAAAAATAAATAAATAAATTTTGAGAAGTTATATTGGCGTGTTGCTGAATTCTAGATTGTCCTCTTGCTCCATGCTTTTCCCTTTGTGGTCTCAAAAAACTAAAATAGTAAGTGGTCATCCTCTTTATATCTGGGTGAAAACAAAAAAACTAAACACAAATGATAACATTCCATGCGACGGGACAGCAGGGGACAGAAGCATGTTCATCTGACTACTGGCAGCAGAGTAAGAAGCAGAGGGTGGCGAACGGAATTCAAAGATGCTTATGGGCTTATTCTACCACGATCTTCTGGTATTAAGATTTTTTTGTTTTTATTTTAAAGGATTTTTTTTAAAAAATTAAATTTTTTTAATAATTTCAAATTATTTTAATATAATGATATAAAAAATAATTTTAAAAAATATTATTTTAATATATTTTTAAATAAAAATTATTTTAAAAAACAAATCCTCATTATTCGCACAGATTAAAGACCTTTTATCAATGTACCTGGCTAACTTTATTTGTTCAAATATTAATTTTTGTAATTACTGTAATAATTATTTTTTAAAATTTATTTTTAATATTAATAAATCAAAATAATATAAAAATAATAAACTTTGATTTTTTTTTAAATTTAAAATTTTATAAAATATTATTTATAGATATATAAAAAAAACACGGGATTGAACATTCTCCTTTGTAACTCTATAGCAAGGACAATAAAAAAGAAGAAGCTGGTGACGATCATCGTCAGTCTGTCCACATAACAACCAACGAGCATTAATATTTATCCTCATCACTCGTCGTCTTACCCTTGTTATTAATTTATCAAGAACATCGAACTAGGTGGTCGATATGTAGAGGTCCCCAAGCTCCTTTGTACGGGTCAAATTTGACACCCCGGCATCTATGAAGTTTACAAGCACTTGTACGTTGAAAACTATACGTTGATTATTATATTGTTTTTTAACTATATTTTTAAAAAACAATTATAACACGGGTTATAATCTAATAAGTTAAATAAATTATTTTTATTTTAATTAAATAATAAAAAAACAACAAAAACAAACAAATAAATAAAATAACAATAACATAGAAAAAACAATATAATTTAATTTTTAGCCGATTAAATGTAAAAGAATGAGATTGAATAAAAAATACGAATAAAAAAATCAATCTAAGTCAATTAAAGTAAGTATGATAGACATGTAACTTGAATAACAATGGGCGAGTCAATCCAGGTCATCTTATCGAATCTACAATTTAGACCATGAGATCAAGATAACCTCATAGAAAAAAAATCAACGAAAATCACAAAGTTTTTTTTTTAAATAATTTTGAATAATAAACTTAGAAAATAAAATAGGTAAAAAAATTAAAATAAGAAAGCCAACTTACATTAACTCTTCAAACCCATGACTAGGGTCACTAAACTATAAGCACTATACATGGAAAAACTATAGAGCCCAATCCCAACAAATCAAACGTTGAATGATAAAATCATAAAAAAAACAATTATATTAAAGGATATAAAATAAAATATAACAATTAAAAGAATGATGATAAAAATCAAAATAAAAAAGTAAAAGGACAATTACAATTTCTTGATTGAATGATGAAATTGAAAAGATAAATTACTTTAATAAAAGAATAAAAAAAATCAAAACAATAAAGATCAAATTAAAAAAAATATAATATAATATAAACTTAGATTGAATGATGAAATTGAAAAACAATAAGATTAAGGACAAAATTAAAAAAATAATTTCTCACAAATTAGGATTGAAAAATAAAATTAAAATAAATAAAACTTTTATATAAAGATTAAGAATAAAAATCAAAATCAAAAGAATAACGATTGAAGTTGAAATATCAATAACAAAAGGACAACTGTAAAATTTTTAAGGGAAAATAGAAAAAACAAAGCTTAATCAATGATAAATCACCTTACCACCATTGACATATGATGACTAAAATGGAAAACAATGTAATAGCGATTCCAACAACATGATGAAAGACATTTGTTTACCATTGAGAGGTGTAGTGTAAAAGTGTGTGGGAACCTCTTATGCGTTAATGGATGCGACACACTTGTTAACAACTTTTTCCATTTAAAAAATATTGAATATTTAATAAAAAGCCAAATTGCCCTAGATTTATTTATTAAAGATAAAAAAAACAAGGTAAAAAGATAAAAAAAAAGTTCCTTAAACACAAGCTTTAATGTTTTTGTTTCTAAAAATAAAATTGTCATTTTATTATATTTTAGAAAATACAATGACAAAAAAGCTCGTACATGCTAGCTTTAAAAGTTTTATCTTCAAAGGTAATGTAGTCATCTCATTATACTTAAAAATTTAGAAAATAAACATTTACCTCTAAACTTCTTAATAACTAATGGGTTGTGGGAAAAAAAATTAAAGTACCCTCAACTTCTAGGCTATGGTTTCTTTTTTTAGGAAGAAAAAATAATAATTATACTATTATAATGAATAGTAAAATATGTAGATATATAGTGAAAACCCCTTCAATTTTAACCTTTTTTTTTCTATCATTTGCTCTAACTTTCAAGTCAATCTATCTTTTTTAGAAAGATTACGATAAATTGAGTTATGAATGACACTATAAGGTAGGATCAAAAGTCAACCTAAAAAAGGATGAACAGACATTTATATAATATAAATAAAAATTTATATCAAATATAAAAAAATAAAATAATAAACACAAATAAAATGATAAGTAAAGAGTATATAATATATAAGCATAAGACCATAAAATAAAGAATGTAGCAACAAAGTAATCAAACAAAAATACTTATCTTGGTTTAGCCCTGAATACATTCATCCTTAACCATGGCTTGAGCTTTCTCAATCTTTTGTATGGTTCTACTTACATGGAAAAGAAAACGCTTTTTGTAAGTACTTTTTTAAAGGGCTCAAATACTAATTAAATGTTGAATAAATACCACTCACACCATCTATTTTCAAATATTGATATTGTGTCACTCACACCTTCATAATGATTAGTTTATTAATCCAATTCATTATGCTTATCCCAAGAGTAAATCAAACATATATTAAAGTACAACAACATAATATACACGAATCATTAAAGCTCTTGAAAAGAACAAACACACACACATACACACATGCAAGTATTTTCCTAAGTTTCCATCCATCTTTCTTATGCATTTTTTTATCTTAAAATATATAGGAATGATGGTTATTTATAAAGATTTAAAAAACTCGATATTCTCCAAATAAAAGTATCCAATCATAAAAATATTTTTAAAATAGATAAAACCCTGCACAAACTGAACTTAGCTAGCTTTAAAGGCTACATAATTGAGTTTAGCTCTAGCTAATTTATTGTAGGATTTTTTTTTAAATAATTTTTCTTTTTTTCATTCCTATTTTTTTCCTTAAGGTTCTCCTACCTAATTAAACTCGTATAATCCTTGCCTGTATTCATAATCTTTTAAAATCTATGCATAGCAAGCATCATAATTATTTTCAAATATATTGAACAACTTTACACTTATCATGGTTATTCTCTAACATGTTGAAAATTTATCCAACTAGTCTTGTCCAATCCGTTTATATTTTTACATTTTATTGAGTTATAATATTAGAGAAATTGAAAATAAAATCAGATTTAAAATATAGTAAAACATGGCCAAATCAACACACATTGTTAGGGAAACATATCTTATACTAATATGAAAGATGTAGTTGAGTAAGAAGAATTGTTCTTGATTATATACCCCCTTCTGACTATAAAATAGTTGTTATTATTTAAATACAATTCAAAGACAAATCCAAATTAAGTTATTACACACTTAACAAGCTCAAACACAATTAAAAAACTTAGAAAATAAATAAACACAACATAACGTATGAAAATCCTCCAAAGTTTCATTCATGCTACTACTATCCACTTCATTGTTATCATTATTTCTAATCTTTTTTTTTTCTAATCTTTTATATAGTCCTCATCTTTTGTATCTCCTTCATCATTCAAAAGTGCTTCATTAATAAAGGTCAAGGATCTATGACGATCAACATTTATGACAACTTCTTTTAACTTTGTCTTTATATACCTAAGATTCTTGACAAAGTTATAAAAACTATATAGTCTAAATTGCTTGCTAATTTTTTTTTTAAAAAAACTTATTAATATCTTGATAATAAACATACTTATGTTGAAATCTAGTCATGTTTCCTATTTTAGAAAAATAAAATTTTCATTAACAATAATTAGAGACAACAAAGTACTATAAACAAGTAAGTTATTCTTCAATGATTTCACAATCTCAATAATGTGCTTCATCATTATCAAGGAAAAATAAATCTTAGTGTCTCTCATAGCATGACAAGATAAGAATAGATTCATAATCAATAATATATAATGTGGAGTAGTTATACTAGGTGTAGGCATAACACCAATATCAACATGAATATCAAAAACTAACGTCAACCGTAATTGTTAATTCTTAGTTGAAAAACCATCATATTCAATAAAATCATTAGTCTTGTAAATTTGAGTCATGCTAGAAAACCCTTACCCAAGATAATTATCCAAAATCTTTGGGATATACACAATGTCTATACCATCAACTCTACAAAGAACTTGTAATTTATCATCTTCATTGTATTCATATTTCATATTATTATTGAAATTTTTAATAAAAAAAGGATTTAAATTCATATTGATAAATATAAATTCATTCTATCCACCACTATTAAACCAACTCTTAAAAAATCATTAAATTTATTATATTTGTTTTACTATGAGATACATGAAAAACAACTTTGAAAATGACAAAAACACTGAATGAGTGGCTGGTATACTATTTAACTGTAAAATATACTAAGAATCTTTTATCAAGTTCTTAATATCTTCATTAGTGAGGCTTTTGTATATTTTAATGATATCTTGAGTTATAATCATACAAATCAAACATCTAAACTATTTAAGGGATGTGTACAATACAATATAACAAGCTATATGTAAACTTGAAGAAATATAATTTCTTGTCTAATAAGTTATTATTCCTAAGCTTTGTGATTAATATAAATGGTGTTTATATGAATAAGAAAAAGATCACTATAATAAGAGAATGGGTAGCCTAAAATAATGTTAGTAAGGTAAATACTCAATTTTCATTTCACTACTAGAAAATTAATAAATACAAACAAAAACACCGATGAAATTTTCTATCAATATATTATGGTAAATTTTACTAGTATAATTTTTTATTCTTGTATCCATCGGTAAATACAAACATATTTTTTTTATAAAATTAGATTTCATAAAATTATATCTTATCATAATAAATGGTATCAATATTACTTCTTTGATCAATTTATTGATTAAGATTGACTTAATTTGGTGACTGTATTATAAATTTTTTTATAAGATTCAAGAATTCAATCAAATAAAAAACAAATCCGCATTAATATACAAGTCTTTTTTCTAGTAAAGACTAAGCACCACAAATAAATTATTGAAATAAAAAATAGTGTTATTCCAACTTCATCCTTTATTACAGAGATTATAATAAATTTAATGAATATATGTCTTAATTACTCTTTAATTTTAACGCCTAAAAAAACCCCTCTTGATGTTCCTTTCAAAATAACAATAGGAAGAAAAGCACTACTTGAACAAGAAAACCTATATTTTAAAGATTTTATTTTATCTTCAATATATGTGGTTCAATTTCTGTACTTTACAATGTGTGTTTTATATTTTGGAAGATCTAAGTTTCCGAACAAGGATAAATATCTATAATTACCGTATCTCTTAGTTCCCCGTACATTTAAAATAATATTAATGATTTATGACATTATATTTATAGTAAATTTGCAACATCTACAAGCTCAAAATTAAGCTTGCAAGAAAAGAAAAAATCACATGACTTTAATTTTTAAAAAATAAGTTCTTAAATATTTAGGTCTCGACTATTTTTCTTCTTTATTCTTTTATTACTAATATAAAGAAAATATGCTTTAAAATTAATTAATTTTTATATTTTTATAAAATATAAAAAAACACTTTAAATAAAGTTATTTTAGTATCGGAGTGAGATAATAAAAAGTGAGTAGGTATAACCATAGTTATTAAACCCGGACTAACCCGACGGGTCGACCCGAAAGTTGGACCGGTCCAGGTTTTTTAAAAGACCAGTTGGTGCAATGACCCGACAAAACCAGGTCGACCTGGTGGGTCAATCTGTGACCCGGGTGTGACTTGGGCCAAACCTTATATTTTTTTTCTCTCAAATATGAAATTTAAAAGTCATTAGTATATATATATTCTATGTTTCCAAGAAAAAAAACTATGTTTTTTCAATGTGGAATAAAAAAACTATTTTGGTTTAACTATTTTAACTTAAAAATTTAACATGATATCTTTTTAATGTGGGATAGAAAATTTTTTAAAATATTTTTTAAAATTTTATTATTTACAATATGTATAACATATATTTACATTGATTTTTTTCTTAATTTTATCACATAAAATATTAAAATTTTAATTTTTTTAATTTTTTTAGATTAACTTAAATTAATTCGAATTGATTTATGAAACTCGATATCAAATTCTTTAACCAGACTAATCCCAAGCTAGGTTTAATAACTCCAGGTATAAAAATATCCTAAGTGAATTATGGTATTTTTAAGAGATATTTAAAGCAAAGGTATGATGAGGCGGCATTGCCAAACATTCCAATTTGATGTTAGTTGAAGATGCTTCTTACTTTAAAAAAAATAAATAAATAAATTTTGAGAAGTTATATTGGCGTGTTGCTGAATTCTAGATTGTCCTCTTGCTCCATGCTTTTCCCTTTGTGGTCTCAAAAAACTAAAATAGTAAGTGGTCATCCTCTTTATATCTGGGTGAAAACAAAAAAACTAAACACAAATGATAACATTCCATGCGACGGGACAGCAGGGGACAGAAGCATGTTCATCTGACTACTGGCAGCAGAGTAAGAAGCAGAGGGTGGCGAACGGAATTCAAAGATGCTTATGGGCTTATTCTACCACGATCTTCTGGTATTAAGATTTTTTTGTTTTTATTTTAAAGGATTTTTTTTAAAAAATTAAATTTTTTTAATAATTTCAAATTATTTTAATATAATGATATAAAAAATAATTTTAAAAAATATTATTTTAATATATTTTTAAATAAAAATTATTTTAAAAAACAAATCCTCATTATTCGCACAGATTAAAGACCTTTTATCAATGTACCTGGCTAACTTTATTTGTTCAAATATTAATTTTTGTAATTACTGTAATAATTATTTTTTAAAATTTATTTTTAATATTAATAAATCAAAATAATATAAAAATAATAAACTTTGATTTTTTTTTAAATTTAAAATTTTATAAAATATTATTTATAGATATATAAAAAAAACACGGGATTGAACATTCTCCTTTGTAACTCTATAGCAAGGACAATAAAAAAGAAGAAGCTGGTGACGATCTTCGTCAGTCTGTCCACATAACAACCAACGAGCATTAATATTTATCCTCATCACTCGTCGTCTTACCCTTGTTATTAATTTATCAAGAACATCGAACTAGGTGGTCGATATGTAGAGGTCCCCAAGCTCCTTTGTACGGGTCAAATTTGACACCCCGGCATCTATGAAGTTTACAAGCACTTGTACGTTGAAAACTATACGTTGATCCTTAAAATACAATCGGACATTATTTTATCTTTTTTAAAAACTATATTTTTAAAAAACAATTATAACTCGGGTTATAATCTAATAAGTCAAATAAATTATTTTTATTTTAATTAAATAATAAAAAAATAAAAAAAAATAAAAAAAAATAACAATAACATAGAGAAAAAACAATATAATTTAATTTTTAGCCGATTAAATATAGAGAATGAGATTGGATAAAAAAAACGGATAAAAAAGTCAATCCAAGTCAATTAAAGTAAGTATGATAGACATGTAACTTGAATAACAATGGGCGAGTCAACTCAGGCCATCTTATCGATTCTACAATTTAGACCATGAGATCAAGATAACCTCATAGAAAAAAATCAATGAAAATCACAAAGTTTTTTTTAAATAATTTTGAATAATAAACTTAGAAAATAAAATAGATAAAAAAATTAAAATAAAAAAGCCAACTTACATTAACTCTTCAAACTCATGACTAGGGTCACTAGACTATAAGCATTATACATGAAAAAACTATAGAGCCCAATCCCAACAAATCAAACGTTGAATGATAAGATCATAAAAAAAAACAATTATATTAAAGGATCTAAAATAAAATATAACAATTAAAAGAATGATGATAAAAATCAAAATAAAAAACTAAAAGGACAATTACAATTTTTTGATTGAATGATGAAATTGAAAAGATAAATTACATTAATAAAAGAATAAAAAAATCAAAAGAATAAGGATCAAATTAAAAAAATAATATAATATAAACTTAGATTGAATGATGAAATTGAAAAACAATAAGATTAAGGATAAAATTAAAAAAATAATTTCTCACAAATTAGGATTGAAAAATAAAATTGAAAATAAATAAAACTTTTATATAAAGATCAAGAATAAAAATCAAAATCAAAAGAATAACGATTGAAGTTGAAATATCAATAACAAAAGGACAACTATAGAATTTTTTAGGGAAAAGAGGAAAAACAAAGCTTAATCGACGATAAATCACTTTACCACCACTGACATATGATGGCTAAAATGGAAAAGAATGTAATAGTGATTCCAACAACATGATGAAAGACATTTTTTTACCATTGAGAGGTGTAGTGTAAAAGTGTGTGGGAACTCTTATGCGTTAATGGATGCAACACACCTTCTAACAATTTTTTCCATTTAAAAAATATTGAATATTTAATAAAAAGCCAAATTGCCCTAGATTTATTTAGTAAAGATAAAAAAAAAAACAAGGTAAAAAGATAAAAAAAAGTTCCTTAAACACAAGCTTTAATGTTTTTGTTTCTAAGAATAAAGTTGTCATTTTACTATATTTTAGAAAATACAATGATAAAAAACCTCGTACATGCTAGCTTTAAAACTTTTATCTTCAAAGGTAATGTAGTAATCTCATTATGTTTAAAAATCTAGAAAATAAACATTTACCTCTAAATTTCTTAATAACTAATGGGTTGTGGGGAAAAAAATTAAAGTACCCTCAACTTCTAGGCTATGGTTTCTTTTTTTGGGAAGAAAAAATAATAATTACACTACTATAATGAATAGTAAAATATGTGTAGATATATAGTGAAAACCCCTTCAATTTTAACCTTTTTTTTTCTATCATTTACTCTAGCTTTCAAGTCAATCTATCTTTTTTAAAAAGATTACGATAAATTGAGTTATGAATAACACTATAAGGTAGGATCAAAAGTCAACCTAAAACAAGATGAACAGACATTTATATAATATAAATAAAAACTTATATCAAATATAAAAAAATAAAATAATAAACACAAATAAAATGATAAGCAAAAAGTATATAATATATAAGCATAAGATCGTAAAATAAAGAGTGTAGCGATAAAGTAATCAAACACAAATACTTATCTTGGTTTAGCCCTGAATACATTCATCCTTAACCATGGCTTGAGCTTTCTCAATCTTCTGCATGGTTCTACTTACATGGAAAAGAAAACGCTTTTTGTAAGTACTCTTTTAAAGGGCTTAAATACTAATTAAATGTTGAATAAATACCACTCACACCATCTATTTTCTATTTTCAAATATTGATATTGTGTCACTCACACCTTCATAATGATTCGTTTATTAATCCAAT
This sequence comes from Populus pruinosa, assembly GCA_026413675.1. Classification (NCBI taxonomy): domain Eukaryota; kingdom Viridiplantae; phylum Streptophyta; class Magnoliopsida; order Malpighiales; family Salicaceae; genus Populus; species Populus pruinosa. The sequence goes on from JANKMR010000020.1 coordinate 8,823,801, forward strand.
TCATTATGCTCATCCCAAAAGTAAATCAAACATATATTAAAGTACAACAACATAATATACAAGAATCATTAAAGCTCTCAAAAAGAACAATCACACACACATACACACATGCAAGTATTTTCCTAAGTTTCCATTAGTCTTTCTTATGCATTTTTTTATCTTAAAATATATAGGAATGATGGTTATTTATAAAGATTTAAAAAATTCGATATTCTCTATATGAAAGTATCCAATCATAAAAACATTTTCAAAATGGATAAAACCCTGCACAAACTGAACTTAGCTAGCTTTAAAGGCTACATAATTGATTTTAGCTCTAGCTAACTGATTGCAGGATTTTTTAAAATATTTTTTCTTTTTTCATTCCTATTTTTTTCCTTAAGGTTCTCTTACCTAATTAAACTTGTATAATCCTTGCATGTATTCATAATCCTTTAAAATCTATGTATAGCAAGCATTATAGTTATTTTCAAATATATTGAACAACTTTACACTTATCATGGTTATTCTCTAACATGTTGAAAATTTATCCAACTAGTCTTGTCCAATCCGTTTATATTTTTACATTTTATCGAGTTATAATATTAGAGAAATTGAAAATGAAATCAGATTTAAAATATAGTAAAACATGGCCAAATCAACACACATTGTTAGGGAAACATATCTTATACTAATATGAAGAATTGTTCTTGATTATATACCCCCTTCTGACTATAAAATAGTTATTATTATTTAAATACACTTCAAAGACAAATCCAAATTAAGTTATTACATACTTAACAAGCTCAAACATAATTAAAAAACTTAGAAAATAAATAAACACAACATAACGCATGAAAATCCTCCAAAGTTTCATTCATGCTACTACTATCCACTTCATTGTTGTCATTATTTCTAATCTCTTTTTTTATAATCTTTTATATAGTCCTCATCTTTTGAATCTCCTTCATCATTCAAAAGTGCTTTATTAATAAAGGTCAAGGATCTATGGTCAAGGATCTATGATGATTAACATTTATGATAACTTCTTTTAACTTTGTCTTTATATACCTAAGATTCTTGACAAAGTTATAAAAACTATGTAGTCTAAATTGCTTGCTAATTTTTTTTTAAAAAAACTTATTAATATCTTGATAATAAACATACTTATGTTGAAATCTAGTCATGTTTCCTATTTTAGAAAAATAAAATTTTTATTAATAATAATTAGAGACAACAAAGTACTATAAACAAGTAAGTTATTCTTCAATGATTTCACAATCTCAATAACGTGCTTCATCATTATCAAGGAAAGATAAATCTTAGTGCCTTTCATAGCATGACAAGATAAGAATAGATTCATATATTAAATATTATCATAATAATGTGTCTAATCATCCTATTCAATAATATATAATGTGGAGTAGTTATAATAGGCATAGGCATAACACCAATATTAACATGAATATCAAAAACTAACGTTAACGTCAACTGTAATTGTTAATTCTTAGTTGAAAAACCATCATATTCAATAAAATCATTACTCTTGTAAATTTGAGTCATACTAGAAAAGCCTTACCGAAGATAATTATCCAAAATCTTTGGTATATATATAATGTCTATACCATCAACTCTACAAAGAATTTGTAATTTATCATCCTCATCGTATCCATATTTCATATTATTATAGAAAATTTTAATCAAAAAAGGATTTAAATGCATATTAATAAAAATAAATTCATTTTATCCACCACTATCAAACCAACTCTTAAAAAATCATCAAATTTATTATATTTGTTTACTATAAGATATATGGAAAACAACTTTGAAAATGACAAAAACACTATATAAGTGGCTGGTATACTATTTAGCTGTAAAATATACTAAGAATCTTTTATCAAGTTCTTAATACCTTTATTAGTGAGGCTTTTGTATATTTTGATGATATCTTGAGTTACAATCATACAAATCAAATATCTAAACTATTTAAGGGATGTGTACAATACAATATAACAAGCTATATGTAAACTTGAAGAAATATAATTTATTGTCTAATAAGTTATTATTCCTAAGCTTTGTGATTAATATAAATGGTGTTTATATGAATAAGAAAAAGATCAAAATAATAAGAGAATGGCTAGTCTAAAATAATTTTAGTAAGGTGCTTAATATAAATGGCTTTGTTACCTTTTACAAGTGTTTCATTTACAACTTCAACCATATAGTTATCTTAATTACATAGTTTTCGGGAAATGTTTTTTGACTAAAGTGAAGAAGTAGAATGGCGTCTTATCTTGATACATTAATAATTGAATACTACTTATGTTCCTAGCACTTCTTAGATGATGACAAGCTATTTAAGATAAAGTATAATATAAATAAAGTTTGTATTTATGCTCGTATTATAAGATAAGTGACAAATGATATTTTTTTTAGTAAGAAATTGAATGATTCTAGTATTAAATGGATCATTCATAAGAAAATAGTTCTATGCTTTGGTATGAACTTTAAAAAGATTGAAAAAAATATTTGATCGCAAAGAAATTCATATTTTACTCTAATCATGATGCCTTAAAGCACTTGAATAGATAACATCTAATCGTTAAATATATGCATGTCAGATGGGTGTTTTTTTTTTTCTGTATATTTTTACTAAGAGAATTGTTTATAAATATGGAATGAAAAATATAAATGGTGATATATTGAGCCAAATATAAGCCTTATTAGTCACATTGCAAGGTCAAATTATAGGGTTTGACTATCTAAATGAGTTGTGTAAGCATGATGAGGATTTTTAAGAGGTGTGAAAAAATTATTAGATGAACTAATTTTTATATGATCATCACATTTATTATGGGTTCCTTCTATGAAGTAACCAATTTTATAGTATTCATTCATCTTTTTGTGAGAAAATGATTAAATACATGTATGTGAGAGATCTTTTTAGACATTTAGAGTAAGCACAATTGTTTGATGTTATTAATGAGAGATATTTTTTACCACAACTGAAGAGAGATGTTGGTAAGTTTATGCAACATTATTTTATTTTCTAAACTGCCAAGAGATAATTTTAGAATACAAGTTTTTTCATGGCTTTACATATCACTAATAGTATTGTAGATGATTTATACTTGGTTTACTTTGCACCTAAAGAGAAATGAATCTTTATTTTTGTTGTTGTTGGCAGGTTTACTAAACTGGTTAGCTTTATCCTTTATTAAAGGACAAATGATGCATGCAGTATAGTAAGATTTATTATTACAAAGATTATTCATCTTCATAAGGTACCTATAATCATCATTTCTAACACAAACAAAAAAAATTTAAGATATTTTTAAAGGACTTTACAGAAAATGCACGATACACCATTAAATTTTAATATTATTTTCCATCCTAAAAGAAATTATTTGACTTATTATCTAAATTAACCATTAGCAACTTAACTAGAAGCATAAGTGGAGATAGACCTAAAAAATAACTTTTTACTTGTTCAAACCAAGTTAGCATATAATAGATTTAAAAACATTTTTATGGAAGAAACTTTATTTAAGATAGTATACATAAAGTGCTCTAGGCATGTCATTAACTTGATTCTAGTTATATAGGTTTAAGAAGTTTAGGTAGAATTTTGATAAAAGCTAGAGTAGACAAGTGCTAAATACAAACAACTAGTAAATAAACATCATAAAACTCATGTATTTTATAATGGAGATATAATTACAGTATTCTTATGTAAAAATCATTTCCTATTCAAAACATGTAACAAATTTTAGCAAAATTTTAGTATAAAAGTATGTTCTTTATAAGGTTATTAAGAAGATAAAATATAATAATTATATCATTTATTTACAAAAAAATAAATACCTTTAAATCTTTCAATGTTTCAGATATTTATAGTGGTATCTAGATGGTGAGTAATTATTTTTTGACTTAGATTTAAGAAAGTGGCCTTACAAATAGATGGGATCGATGTGTGGGATGTCTACATGATGATTTTATAGACCAAATTAACAATTATAAGTCCACGAAGACAATATATGTAGATTCAAAAAATTGACTTAGAAGCATGACATGACTACAAAGTTGTTAATGGTTATTTTTTAGCTCAAAATCTCTGGTTTTAGTTCCTTTTATTATTTTGATCTCCTAGGAGCTACTTTAATATGGTCCTGTTATAAAGATTTATCTTTCCTAATTGTTTTATTTTTATTTTAGTAATGCTTTTGGATTATGTGTTATTTAATTTTGTATTTAGCTTATGGTTCATTGAGAAAAATTGTATAAACTATTTTGTGGGTTTTAGAAGTTAGGTATTACTTTTAAATAATATTTTAAACTTTGAGTATCTCTTTAGCTTTTTTGTTCAGATTTTTTTTTTGGGTTCTCAAGAAGTAATAAACTCTAGTTTTCATAAACAATTAAATAGATAGTGATAGAATATTCTAGCACTACCCAATCAATGATAAAAATTTTATCATTGACTATACTAGCAATGACTTTTTTTATCTATAAATATTTTTAATTAGCAAAAAATCAAGGATGAAAATTATATTGCCTAGCAACATAAAATTTTATTGCTTACAAACCTATTTCTTAGCGTCTCACTAAGATTTTATTCAAATTTAGATTATTTTATAACTTTTATAAATATCATTATAATATATACTAAAATGCTAACGTATTTGACATTAAAAATCACAATAACCATAGTTTATTTTTTAATTTTTATCCTCAAATATTTTTCTTTAATTTTAGTCTTTTATGCCTAATTTCATGACTTATTTGTCAAAATTTATTAAGGAAAGAAAAAATTTAACAAAAGAGTATCAAGTGAAAAAAAAAAAGAGAGAAACATCTTGGCTAGTCTTAATTTGATGCAGAAAAATAATTTTCGATCCATTTTTTTTTTCTTCCTTTTTAGTTTTCATAGTTTTTGAGATTTTAGTTTTGGTTTAAAAGTTTTTTTTTTAAGTCACTAGTTATTAGAGAGGAGAGAAAGCATTGGTTGGCTTCATTTTGATGATAAAAAATGTTGAGCTTGGTGTCAATAGATTTTATTTGATGAAAGAATTCATATTAAAGTGTTTTTAAACCTTTTTATTTTCATCAGAAGTAGATTGGGGCTGGGGAGAGAGAGAGAGAGAGAGAGAAATTCACTTTGATTTTGGGTAGGTTATCAAGTTTTTTGGAATGATAAATTGATTTTTTTTTGTTCCAAATTTATTTATTAGGTATTTTTTAAGTGAAAATGAATTGAAAATAAATTTTTAAACAAAAAAAACAACACCTTGATTTTCTAACCACTATTATAAGTAGTTGGATTCTGGCTAGGTAGACAAAACATTGTTAACTTCTTTTTTTCTTTTTTTTTAAGCAAAGAAAACCCCTTAAAAATAAAAAAAAAATAAAAAGGTCAAAGTATGTTGGCCAGAGATGATAGGCCCTTGCTATTACAATTTGTTGAAAAGGCCCTCGCTGTTACAATTTGTTGAAAAGGCTTAAACGTGTTTAACACTGCACCTCAACTCTTTGCATGTGTGTGCATTAAGGTTTTTTATGATTTTTTTAATTTTTATTTTAAATTTTACCCTTCAATTTTTGGTTAATTTTAAATGAGTCTTTATAATTTATTTTAATTTGCTTCTTATTGGTTTATCATGATCTCAAAAAGCATCCCAACATTTGGTTAGTGTTTTTTTTTTTGCGAGCATCTATTTTGTTATAATATAATTAAAAAATATTAATTTTAACAAAAAAAATTATTAAATCAAGTAGAGTCTACGACCAACAACATGGATTTGACAAATTAACTTGGGTTAACTGGAAAAGCTTTAAATTTATTTTGGTTTGCTTTCTAAAGGTTTATCGCGGTCTCAAACAAACATCTTTACATTTGGTTGATGTTTAATTTTGCAAACTTTTATTTTAGTTATCATATAATTCAATAAAAAATAATTTTTTTAAAAAAAAGTTTGTAAATATAGTGTATTTATGATTTAGGTCATTGGTTTGGCGAGTTAAGTCATAAAATTGGATCGATCTAATATATCATTGTTTTAATATTAAAAAAATATCATACATAAATTATTTTAAAATCAAATTATTTTTTTATTACATATTTTGATTATTTTTGGGTCAATCAAGTTTCTTGAGTTCTATCAGGATAACTACCATATAATTTAATTTAAAACTTGTATTAAAAAATGAATTATTAGAATATTATAATATTGATCTAGAAAGTGGGTTGAGTTTAATAACATTCTTAATAAATTCTCTACAACTTGAACTTTTATTTTTATGTACTTTTTAGAATTAGTTATTAACTTCAACCTCCAATTTTATAATTCTTTCAGTTAGGTAATCAATATAATAATATTTTTAATCAAAATATTTATATGTGTTCACGTGAAGAATGTAAAGAACGTCAACTTCGGTTGCGGCATTTCATCTCTCTCTTGTTCCTTTATTTATGGTTATAAAATCCAAGTTGGGGTGAAATGGTAGGTAGGGATGGCTAGCCAGGAACTAAAACTACATCTATGTGAAGAAAGCTGATAAAATTGGAACGAAACGATAATAGCCTCCGTACAATTCCACTCTCACCATCACATGTAGATATCTTACCATGCATTTCTGCTGTATTATCCCCCTCTCTATCTCTCTGATAGCACACTTTCACAGGCTAGTGAGCTACCACGCATGTAAGAAAAAAAAAGACATAGCTGCAACTGCAAGTCAATGCCAAGCTGATAGTCGTAAGAGTACCTGTAAACCTAACAAAGATATTCCTCTAATCTGCATCTCAACCTGCAGCTTCTATATATAGAGAGCCATTCACTTTTCCGCCTTCATCATTCCTATAATTAATTTCTTCAGCCCAGGGCTGAAAGTCTATATTGATAATACTGGGCATAGTCTGTTTGATCACGGCGAGTGGAGAATGATCAGGAGACTCCTACAGATGATCTGGTCAGAAGCCCGTCTATATATATATGATTTAACTGGGTGAGTGGTTTCCACGCTACTCTTGTCAAGTGAACAGTTTCTGGTTGATTTTCCTTGATCTCGTTGTCTGTTCGACCTTGAGGTTTTCAATGCTTGTCTATCAGCAGAGGAATATATATATATTACAAAAAATCAATTTCTTTATAAACGAAAAAAATAAAAAAAGTGATTTAACTAATGTTTATTGCTATTTTTTCTTCCTTTGTTAATTTTGCATCTTACATAAAAACAAGGATGAAACCATGCAGCTAGTAATCATATTAGAACTTCAAGGAAAACCCTCATGATTTCAACTCATCCCTTTATAGATAATGAAGATGTTTGTTTGGTGACAAGATCAATAGCTTAATTGTTAAGCAATTTCCTCTATAGTTATAACCAAATTATTCAAGGTCTCGTGGCTTGGAGTTGCACTTCGAACAGAGATCACAAAGCTTGTCGTTTTCATTCCTTCGAGCAGTTATGTACGTACATTCCCCTGTTTTTCTGTATGTTTTTGTCCTGGAAATTTCCCTACGAACAACTTAGCCCCCTAGCTAGAAGAAAGAGCCGTTTACTCATCCAAAAGATTTAAGGTTTTCCCTTGTTAGGGATTTAAGGTTTTCTTACGCGCTTTATATTTATAAGTTTTGTTTCCTTGTTTTTTATTTAATATTCAAGATACAAGTCTAATTCATTATAGCAGACAAATTAATAATTAGAACCATGCTATAAATGTAAAGTGTAATTATTCAAGTAAACTTCAAGGTCGTACAGACAACGAACTAAGGCACGTCCAACAAAACTGCTTGCTTGACAAGCCTTTGCGCGGACACCAGCACCACCAATCTATTTCGTGGCTAGGTGAAACATCGCCGGCGACAGATTTTATTCGCCGGCGACAGATTTTATACTTACATTTCCTTTTCAAAATTCTCGGCGGGTATGCAAATCTCACCTCTCTCTCTCTCTCTAGCTACCTAGCCGATCATTTTCACAAACATGCAGTCATATATAGATCCATGAATATGATGAATATTAAACTTCAGAAATTGGTATCATGCAGGTAAGTGGCATGTGATGATCTACGTGTAAGAACTTTTTTTTATTATTGTTTGTGTACGCCACGGAATCATTAATAATAATATCATGTGTGTGTTGTAAAAAATAATTGCTCATTGCTTTCTTTGCAGGTTGAATCGATCAAAATCCCAATCACATTAGCGTCACTTGAGACCATGCTAGCTATGGATCGAATGTTATTACCTATATACCGTCCTTTATTTTATTTTTTTCCCCTTAAACAAAGAGCTTCTGTAGATTATTTTGTTAATAGAAGATGAACAATTTGAGGATTTGAAATCTAATAAAATTATAGCTTGATTTGCACTGTTGAATTCACGATGAATGGCTATGCTGTTGTACATTTGAAATATTTATAATTGCTATTAATTTTAGAGAATGGTTATTGCTTTTACTTAGATTTTACAATATTCAATTGTTTTTTTTTTTTGTGGAAATTAATCATCGTAAATCAATCTAACTCGGTGCCCTTATTTCAAAGTACTAACAGTACTTAACCCTCTTTAAAAAATTTCTGATGAACGTTAACCCCTTAATACTTACATTTATTTTATTAGGTTAAGAGATATCTACGAGTTGCGAAGAATGATGGAGAATGAATTACAGCAATGAAAATTGCTTTTTATCTATTTAGGAATCTAATATTGTATGGCTACTAATTTATTTGAACGAATCTAATAATCTAAATCCAGTATAATCAATCACGTAGCTTTTTTGTCCAAGACATGACTCTTTTTGCCACCAAACCATGGTACTCAAGTTGTTCTATGGTATTTGATATTTTCTTTTAATTCTGAATTTTTTATTTTTTAAAAAAAAAAACCCTAAATGGATTTCAAGGTATGGATTGTTGTCAAAAACTTAAATATAAATTATTAGTTTATCATTATAAAGACATGCTAAATAAAAATTATGAAAGGACCAAAAAACATACAAACTAATTAGATTATAAACATATATATTCATGTTAAACATGTAATCAAAGACTCAAAACATATAGAAATACTCAAAATATATACATGCAATCAAAGACTCAAAACATATAGAAATACTCAAAATATATAGAAGTTCTAGTATGTATACTACACATATATTCTAAAAAACATATAAGAGATTGAATAACTATCCTAACATACATACATACAATATATTAGACTAAACAAAATCAAAGAAGATTAAATATACTTTAAAGTTCATGAAGATTTGTTTTTGTTAATAAGAAATCATTTATTTTTAAAACTGTATGGCTCCTTATTTAGTGTGAATGATATTTGCAATAAGTCTCACATGACTCTAACAACATCACCTTATTTTGATGTATTTCAGAATAAAATCTACAAACTAAAATAAAAGAACTTAAATATCTTAATAAAATAAATTTAATTAAGCTCTAGATTTGAGAGAAGAATCAAATCTTAAAACTTGAAGAGAGAAAACTAAAATTTAAGGTGAGAAAACCATGTAAGATCTAGAAAAGTATCGTTGAAAACTTTTTTTCACCTTTCTTTTTATAGTGGATTTTAAAAATTAAAAAGATAAAGAACCAATTCTAGTAATCACTAAAATTTATTTTTATCATTTTTAATTTTAATTATCTACCATAAAATTAGAAATACAAGAACTTTTTGAATATAAAGTTTTTTAGTTGAAAGAACTATTTGATTTGCAAACAAAAAAAACTTCTAGGAAGGCTATAAATAGATAATTTCAAACTTAATCCCTTGTAGCTCAATATTATACCCTTACCAAAAACAATTATATAAAATTATATTTATATAATCTTGATGGCGATAATTATGAACATAGGAATAGAAAAATAATATGTATTCATACCGATTAATAAAGGCAGATCATATAATCCAACTGGCGATTATAACAAAGAATTATAACAAAAAGTAGAATTATATTATCTTTCAAAATCCTTTTATGTTATCTATTCTTTACAAAAAAATATTCTTTTTTTTAAATTAAAAACTAACTTGAAATAAATGAAGAAATTATTTAATTAGTTTTTTCAAAACTAGAAGAACTAATTTTTATTTTATTCTAATTATATAATTAGCTAAAGTTTATATTAAAATATATTTATAAATAAATTGTAAATATGTAAAATAATACTCTTTAATTATTATATATATTGAAGGACCGTGGATTAAGATGTGAAGTGGCATAAACTCTCCTCACTATTTTTCTTGTCGTAGCACAAGTTCAGGTTATGTTTGAGGTGATTTTTGAAAATTAATTGAAGTGGTTTTTTTATTTAATTTTATTTAAATTAAATTTATAAATATATTTAGTTAAAATTAAATTTTTCATATATAAAATTAAGTTAAGATTTTATTTTAATTAATTATTAATTTTTAAACTTTTTTATCTTTAAATTCTAATTTGTACAACATTGTTTTTTTCAAAACAAAAATTTTTTAGAGTCATTTTTATCAAACATATTTTTCATTTAATTTATTTATATCATAATTTATATAAAACAAATAAATTTTTCCTTACAACTTACAAGTCAAAAATTATTTTTTATAAGTCATTTCGAAGTGCTTCTTTTTTATTGTTAATTAAACATCGTGTTTTCTTTTAATTTTTTTCATTATAAATAGAAATTGGTGCATGCATATATGCATTACCATTTTTTTATCAAACATATTTTTTATAAGTATAATATAAACTTAATATGGATTTCAATATTTATATCATAAATAACTTGTTATTAACATGTGTTATTATTTTTATTTTATTAATTTTTGTGTTGTATAATACTTAATATAACAAATGCTTAACACTTTTATAGCCAACTGTATGGTATAACCTACATATGTGCTATGAAGAAAACTTGATTTGTTGTTAATATAAGTTAGCATCATTAATTTCTGATAATATTTAAAATTTTGATGTTATTTAAATAAAATAATTAATATGATCTTGTTAATAATTTATAATGAGTTGTTAATGACAAATCATCTGATTGGAATCTTCTTCATGTGTGGTTTTTAGTTTAGTAATAAAAAGAGTTCATATTACATTTATTTTTTATGTTATTAGTGAATCCTCTAACTTTGATATTTATTTTTATTATTGTTTAATTCTCACATTAATATTACATCTCAAAGTTCTCTTTAACATATTATTATTATTATTATTATTATTATTATTATTATTATTTGTAATTTATATAGTTAACCTCCATGTAATTTGACTTAGGTCTTATCGAGTTATTTATTATTTCGACATTCCTACACTTGGAAGAATACATTAATCTTTTGATCATGTCAACTATCATATAAAATAAGAGAAGAGGAAGCACCACTAGTTCCTCATAGTCACACTTTTCCATCTAATGAGTGTGTGAATCTATATGACATCGGTCATGGTAGTATAGATATGCATGTATCACCATATCCTAAACATGTCAACATAATTGTCTTGCCTTTTCTAGCTTTTTTTTTTTGTTAATTGGCAGTTGTAGTAGGTCATCCTTTAATCCAAAATGAAATTTTATTTGCTTTGTATAATTGGTAACATGTTTTTATTGATTTTTATGAGGATATTTTAAATATTTGAAGGGTTGTGATCTATTATATTATGTGGTAACTCTGGGATTATGAAGCCATTGGGAATCTATTTTAGAAAGTAATAAGGTTGAATCAATACCCTATAAGAAGGTTGAAAGGATGGGATGATATGTATATGAATGTTTAATTGTTATGTGTAGATACTTTTTATGTGGTTTTTTACTTTTCTTTTTTAAAAACATTTTAATTATAAATGTTTTTATTTCTTTGTTTTGTAATAATTTCTTATAAACTATGATAGGGGTGTGTGTGTGTGTAAAGGTTTGTGTTGTTCATTTTATCAAATAATTGACTTGTTAATAGTATGACCCTTAACCAAGTTTGTGAATCAGATGTTGAAATTTTATTTTTTAAAATAATAAAAAATATTTTTAATTAGCTTCTTGTAATTTATGTTCAATTGAGGGATAGTATGATTCTTAAATGGATCCTATTTTTTGAAATTTGGAAAAACATTATGTTTTAAAAGCTATATACATGTAATATTGTTTTCTTAAATGTGAATTTGATTTGTAAGTTAATAGTGAAGGTGACCAATACTTTATTGGTTCTCTTTCCTATCATATAATAAATTACTATTCTACTAGTCGAACCATCTTTAAAGTAAAAATATTAATTTTTAAAAATAGTATAAACATCATATGATTATTTTTTAGAAAAATCTTCTTTACATGTAAATATTTGTTTTCTCAATGTGTGCATATATTCTCTTAGAAGTTTTTATATTTTAGGATAGTACCCTCGTCATTGCAAGTGAAAATAGGTTGGGTTAATATGATCCCATCAAGACTTTTTAAGTGTGAGTGGAGACCTTCAGGACCATTTTAGGTGTAACTAAATAGAATGGGTTTAAGCTTAAATTGATCACCTGTATTTTAAAAATGAGGTTTAGGTTTTTTGTTAGACTAGGTCTCAAATCTCTATTTTAGGATTAGTAGTTTTTTACCATTAATATTTATGTTAATTTAGACAAAAGTACTTTTACAAGAGCATAATAGGTACTTTTATCATCAAATATAAACAACAATGTATCTTAACTTAGGTAAGATGTGTAGGTAATAATTATCTTTTCTAGTACATAATCAACCCCATACTTAGAACTATAAAGTCTAATTAGGACTTCTAGTTATCATAAAATTAGATGATAATTCTTGTTTTTATTTTTACCTTTACTAGACCTAAATCAAGAACATCGAGATTTTTCTTGTGGCAAACTGACTACTCCATAGAGGAATTAGTATGGGTTAGACTTAGTTTGGTTGTTTGAAAATAATGTGCTTGTTATTCCTTTTATTTTTATATAATTACCTATATTGTGTGATTTTATTATATTGGTTTTTATGCTCATGTTTATTTATTTATTTATTATTTTCATATATCATATTATTATTTATATTAGGTTGGATATGAACTTGTACTTATGCACTTATTCCACAACACTCATTTCCATATATATCACTTTAAGTTAGCATGAGAAACTAGAGATGCCTTGATGGGTTATACTTTGTGCTAGCACATATTAAACCATATACTCTCTTTAAAGGTCTATATAATTATTATTAGTAAATGATTTGTCATTGCCTCGCTTTATGCTCTTTATACTTTGTAGGTTTTAGGTCAAACTTTTAAGATGTATTTACCTAAGTGATGATATTTCATCCATTTCAAAAGTAACATAGTTGCTATTGACACTTACCCAACCACTGCCAACAACCAAAAAAAACTTTGTTGTCACTATCAACCACACAACCATGTCCATGTCATTGACAACCTTAGAGGAATATAATGGGTTATCTCATCTTTATCTTGATATTCAATCTTAAAAACTACCTTACAAATATTTTTTTTCTTTTTTAATATCAAATAGCCTATCCATTACCATGAAAAAATCAATAGCAACTACAACTAGTGAAAGTAAGAGGGAATGAGAGAGAAATAATATAAAATAAACATTTCCAAGCCCTAATCTTTTTTCTAAAATAAAGTGGACTTCATTATCGATATAGAAAATAAATAGGAGAGAAAGTCACACCAATTCTTGTAAGTCACACTCTTCTATTTTGTTAGTGCGTGAATCTATATACCACCAATTAGAGCAAAGTGTCTGAGCATGCACCACCACATCCTCAATGCATTAATTTTTTTCAATGCTTTTTGGTAAATTGTGACAACTCTAATAGGTCATTCTTAAATATAAAATGAGTTTTTACTTACTTTGTATAATTGATAATATGATTTTATTGGTTTTTATATGGATATTGTAAATATTCAAAGGGTTGATATGTATGTTGTTTCGTTGTGAAGCCACCATGAATCTATTTTAGAAAGTGATAAGGTGAAATCAATACTCTGTAATAGTTGGAAGGATGAGACAATCATGTATACAAATGTTTAATTGTCATATATGGATAATTTTTATGTAGCTATTTGATTTTCTTGTATGAATGTGTTTTAAGTATAGATATTTTTATTTCTTTGGTTTTTCTTTAAAAAAAAATAAGTATATTTTCTTGTAGGTCTCTCTCTCTATATATATATATACACGTAAAGGCTTGTATTGTTTTTTTAATCAAATGATCACCCTACCCTATGATCCTTATATAGGTTATGTTAATAGGATGGACACTATGTTATTTTCATATAATAAAAATAAATAAATAAAATATTTTTTTGTATGGTTTGTGTTTAACATAGGATAGTATGGTCCTTAAACAAGTTATATTATTTGAAAGTTTAAAAAATCATGATGTTTTAAAAGTTATATACATGTAATATTGTTTTACGAAATGTTAATTTGGTACGTGAGCTAAGAGTGACATTGGCTAATACTAAACTAATTTGCTTTTGCATCACATAATAAACCATCATCCTACAAGCATAACCGTCTTCAAGGTGATAACATTTATTTTTCTAACTCACGCACGTGATCAGGTGATAACATTTATTTTTCTAACTTGTGCGCGTGACATGTGCAATTGATTTTGCCTTTGTTTATAGAAGTTTTTTTTTTTTTTTATTGATGTGTATATGTTTTCTTAGATTTTTTTATGTATTAAGATATTCATTGTAATATTATTACAAGTGAATTTGGATTGGATCAATCTAACTCCAACAATACTTTTGAGTTTGAATTGAAACCTCCACGCTAATTTTAGGTGTGTAATTAAATAAAATGAGCTTTAAATCTAAATTGACCATTATCATCCTTTCAAATCCAACGGTCACATTGTAAAATTGATTTTTTATAAAAAAATAGTTGTAAATTTGATGTAATTCATGAAAAAAAAATCTTCTTTGTTTTTAACAAATAAACACATCTTTTAAATTTTTTTATCACAAAAAACTATAAAAAGAAAAAATAATGAATATAGTTTTCCATTACTAACACAGCTTTATTTAAAATAAATCCCTATACACACACAGACATCCTACTTAACCTTTTGTTGTTGTTCTTATCCCCAGCCAGTTGGCAGCCACTTCCCCATCATAGATCTTCTTCATGGATGAACCAAAGAAGATTAAAGACCCGTTGTGTGATGTTGACACTGCATCAATTTCCCGTGAAGAATTCAGCTGTCTGGAAGGCTGTCCAAAAATAATTCCACCAAACAAAAGAAAATGAACCACAAATTGTCTCATCAATACAAAACAGTATGAGTTCATGGTACATATTCATGATGGAGCCTTGAGGAGACCCACATTACAAATCATATTATCATAAGCTAGCTTGCAGGACCAAACTCCTCCTCTATTTGTCAACAAACCAAGAGAGTGACAAGATTGATTACAAATACAAAACAATTAAGGGAAAAGCATAGCACAAAGCAGAGATCAACATACCATACAATCTCAAAGCTACAAATTCACAAAGTTGAAGAAGCTATGCCCTCTTGTCTAAAATTTGGTGGATGGTACAATGAGTAGAAGATTTAACAAACAAATGAAAGCCATGGCTGCATAGATGGGAACTTGATGACAGATTGACAAAGAATTGTTGGAGATTTCAGAAGAATCTACGGCTAGAGGCATTCCGTCACTGTTGAGAGTGCACGACTGTGGATCAAAGCCATCGGTGCTCAGCATCATAGCTCGTATGACTGCAGTAACTGTGTGAATGTAAGCCGTGCGATTCTTGGCAAGTAGCCATGTAAGACCCATCAACTGGCAATCTTTGTTGTGCATTCTTCCGGTCCTATCCTCTGGCTTGCTTGAATTTAAAGTCTTCTTGTTGTTAAGCTGCATCAAATCATTATCAAATAGAAAAGGTAAACAACAGATTGTTTATCATTGGAGAAGTACACGTTTTGGTGCTTGAAGTTGTAACTAATTATTTGGTGCAACTTCCAATTAAAATCTAATGTAAGCTACACCCTTGTCTTCCAACATCCAACCAATATAAGAGAATCTAACCGACATGGAATAAAGAAAGAATCTCACTAACATAAAAGTTGTGAAAATTCAGGCATTGCCATAGAGAGTTAAGAGCCTCCAAAGTTTTCAAATTCTCCATGTCCGAATCATAAGAAAGTAGAAATAAAATAACTGATATTTGAAATGTCCAGAATCTAATTGCATACACCACAGTGACTATACATTGAGAATAAACAAAATTCTAAGATCACACAACACCTGTTCTTGCTAGCAACACTCAACAGCAAACCATAATCAGGTCTTAATCCAAGCCAAGCATTGTAATCGACAATGTAAGAAACGATGAATCTTACAGGAAACTGCCTACTAAACAAACGCTAACTCTTACTCGCACTTCAGCCTGGGAACATGGCCACTCCTTTGTCACCAAATTTCTCAGATTCCCACCAATAGAAAATTGGTAATGGGAGTAAAGTAAGGAAAAAAGAAAAAGAAAAAAAATGAAGGCACTACTTTCCCAATTTACCAAGTGCAGAACAAGACACACAAACCCTATCAAGTTCTTGATCTTCCTTCCTCCACAACAACCATTAAACAACAAATCAAGACAAGACAAAACAAAACAAGACCAAGAATTGGAAAAACAAAGAATTCGAAGCATTATAATCGAAACTAATTAAAGAAAGAAAGATTCTAGCTTACCAAGTGAAGACTGTTCAGGCACTTGGAGCAGCCACCAAGACCAGGAAATCCATTCACATTGTTACTATTACTCAAGCAATTTCTTTCTAATTTCTTAACTCTCTTATCCCCAACAAGCTTTCCCTTTCGGTTCAAAGAAAAGGCTTCCGGGCAACTCAGAGGGTGCAATCTAATACCACAATAACAATACACAACATCACAAGTCTCATTGGGCTTGACCAATTCTATGCCTTTCTCTTTCAACCCTTTGGAGAGAGCATCAACACAAGTCTCAGAGTCATCAGGAAGCAAGGGCATGTCATACGATGGAGAACGACCCGTAGTTGATGCTGGGATTACTTCGTTAACTCTGCTAAGTGCAGTGGCAGAGTAAGCAGAGTAAAGCCAAGCAGCAAGAACTGGACAACACCGGGTCCTGTGGAGGTGCCCGCTAGCAGAGAAGCCACTGCCACAAGCTGATTTAATGCCATGGAAGAGTTCATTGGGAAGCTCTAGTGGGCAACTAGCAAGGTTAGATTGCTCAGGGGATGCAGGGATTGTTGCTGGCGGAGTTGGGCCTGGTTTAAATGGTTGAATTGTAGCCGGGTCCGGGTTGGGTAAACCCTCAAGGAGAAGAGGAAAACAAGAGAGTAACAAGAGGAAAGTTAGGATGTTTAGGGACATTGCTGTCAGAAAGAAACGTAGTCTGTACTCGTGGATTTGCCTTTCAGAGGGTGTTGTCAGGAAGAGTGTGAGATGAATAAAGGGTAAAGGTTTGAGAAGAAGGAAGGAAAAGAATGGTGGGGTTATGGAAACCAGAGCTGAGAGAGTGGGGCTGAGTTATTTTTTGGCATCTTGCTAGCTAGACGCATACTATATAGATTATCACAGCTTCGGTTGGAA
This sequence comes from Populus pruinosa, assembly GCA_026413675.1. Taxonomy (NCBI): domain Eukaryota; kingdom Viridiplantae; phylum Streptophyta; class Magnoliopsida; order Malpighiales; family Salicaceae; genus Populus; species Populus pruinosa. Next base: position 8,841,383 of record JANKMR010000020.1, read on the forward strand.
CCAATCCATTATCCTGCAGATGTAGAATGATCATTCTAACATCTAGTTATAATGTGTTTTCTATCAAGTGTCTGATCCCACCATTTCTCCTTTTTCATTTTTCTTAATAAAAATGTTGTACAGGATGATGGCTGGTCTTGTTTAAAGTGAGTTGGGGAGAGGGGATTAGTGAATAGTATCATTGATTAAATCATCCCTGAGTCAAAAAAGTTCGATTTACGAGGCCTTTATAATGTTAGTATATAAGCATGACTGGTTTTCGTGTGCTTTCCTGGTGCCTGTACTGGTATAATGTACCTATTCTGTCTGGTAACTATGAGGTGATTTAAAAAAAGTAAATTACAACAGTAACCTAAAAGTTTGAGCTAAATAACAATAATTAATTTTTTTATAAAATAATATATCTTTATCTTATTTCATTTCAGAAACACACAATATTTACTAACACATCTTAGTCTCCAAGCATCCTATAATATTTTTCTCTTCAAAATCCGACATTGTTGTTGCCGTTGCTGCCCCAATATTTTCTGATCATCCAAGGTAAACATGCTACATTATTATTAAATATATAAGTTTATATTTAATTTATATTTAGTTTAATTAAAATGAAATTATTTTTTAAGTTTAAGGTTGAATTTAAGATTTGTTAAATTAATGATTAATTAGCAATGAATACTATCAATTAGGATTGATTTAATATAATTGAATATAAAAATAACTTGAATTACTTAAGAATTAATTATTTTAATGAATTATGTGTTGTGTTGAATTTTAGATAAGTTATTAAATTAAAAATTTTATGTGAATCGTTTAGAATTAGCTAATAATGTTATTTGTTATGTTTAATGATTTCATGCAATAGGGCATGAATGTGCATGAATGTGGTATAATTTTGATGAATTATATTTTTTATTGAATATTGGATAAGTTGTTGAATTTGATAATTTTTTTGAATTGTTTGAAATTGCTATGAATTTAAGTTTGATTTCATGTAATTGAGTATGAAAATATCAATTAGATTTAATATCATGAATTACATTTAATTTTGTCAAGTATATGTTCCATGAAATTTTGAGATTTTTTTGAATTTGATATGAATTTTGACAATTAAGATTGAGGTAATGCAATTTAGTTAAAATTATATATCATTGATGGAAATTCAATTTGTTTTTTTTTTTACAGAATGACTTATAATATATTTATGTTTTGTTATTATGGTGACACTATTATTTTTAATGTGAACCATATTATACCGTACAATATTGGTGAGAGTAGTTTATTGTTAAAAGATAATTTAGGAATATCATAATTAGAAATGGAAGAAACTATTTATCATGAACTTGGGTGAAAATATAATGATATTGATATTGAAATAACTTGGAAATGTTAAATTGATGAAAATTAATATTATCCAATACCGATTGTATATAATGATAATTTTAAAGCAATGATTGATTTTATTATCGAAAATAGATTGGACATGATAATATTGTATATGAGTAATTAACCAAATTATTTATGTCTCCTAACATCTAGTTGAATATGTATAGATGCATCGCAATTCATTAATTCTTCAAAGTCAAATAGTAGAGAAAAAAACTATTTATTATTGAATAACTTGCTATAAAGGATTGATTATACTATTTTTTAGAATTCATTTATTGATCAACATAAATTTGATTATTTTAAGTCTAATGACAATGAAAAAAGTAAGATGTTAGATCCAAATATGACAATAAATGTTAATGATGATGTTGGTGATTAAATAATACCTTATGTTTCTATATTTAAGGATGTTTTTGGATTTACTTTTATTGTTTCTCATAATTGGACACTTAGTCATAGATATTTATTAAGAGGCTTTTATTTAAAGGGCAAACAAACATTTAATAATAAAAATAATTTAGTTAATGCAGCTAAAGAGTGATTTATTGCACATTCAGTTAAATACTGAGTTCAATAGCCAAACTTAATTTTTGTTCAGTTACAATGTATACAAATATCCGAATTCTAATGATATTCACATAGAAAATATCATAAAAGGTTGGATTCATTTTAAATAAAAAAGTTAATAAGATTATATACATGTAGCTCGATTTTTGTTTTAAAAAATCACTATTAACTTAATATAAATTTTATTATTAATATTATATCAACTCTTACTATCTTACTATGTAAAATATTTCAATGATAGATGCAAGAATACAAAATGAAATATCTATCTCAAATACAAAATAAGATTTTTCCTGTAGTTTCATTGGATATAGATGATAATGAACTTTGTAATTGCCTGGCCATGTTTAAAATTACCAAGCACCTGATGACATTGACAGATTCTATTCTTCTTTATTCCCCCCCTTTTTCCATTTAACCTATCTCGAGCTATTTATGCTAATGAGGTGGTGAAAAACACAACAAATTTGGAAGCAAGCATAAGCATAGAGGAAGCCTTTATACAACTTTGCCATTTGCCAGAGTTGTCTGTAAGGGCATGTGACAGCAACTACAAGCAACATAAGGTATCGGTTCTGCCTTGTTTGCCAGAATAAACAACGCATGAATGTTGGAGTCTGTGCTTGAACTTCTTCATAGGGATTAAAAAATCAAAGTTTGATCTGGTAAAGTTTTAAATTAAACTAAAAATAGTTTAATTAAATCGGTTAAGTATTCTGTCCGATTAGACAATGAAAAAAAATTAAAAAATAAAACTATATTATTTCAATAAAAATAATTAAATTGTTCGGTTAACTCAATGATTAATCCTCTAATCTTCAAATTCTTTTTCAAATCAGTGTACAGAAACTATGGCTTTTAAGAGGGGAAAAAGAACCATGTATATACACAAACATTTCTCATATTGAATGGCAAGCACTTTTCACTTTGCATCTGTAATCAACATCAAGATGAACAATTTATTATTGTTTTTACATTTGCATGCCAATTATCAAGCAGATATACATTCTAAAACAAACAAACAAACAAATAATTATTCAAAAAAAAACATAAAAAAAACAGTTAAGGGTGAGATGAGCTCCGGTTAATAATATATTTTACTTGAAAATATATTAAAATAATATTTTTTTATTTTTTAAAAATTATATTTTATATTAACAAGTCAAAACAATCTAAAATTATAAAAAAATAATTACAAATAAAAATATTTTTTTCAAATATTTTGAAAACGTGATTTCAATCAAATTATTCACGTGCTTTAAAATTATTCAACCCAAAAGGGTTAATTTTTTTTTCTCGAACTCAAAATAAAAAAAATAAAAGAAGGATTATGGTAATATTTCTTGTGTAGAACAATTAATTCAATGAGGTGTGACATGCCATGTTCAGTGCCGACCAAGCCTTCAATTTCTAGCACAGCCAGAGCCTTCAAATTCCAGACTGATAAGAACAGCATTAAATTCTATTAGTTGAGTTCATCAGCTATACATGAGCCTATTTATTAGGTATGAAATAAATATGCTGAGACGGATGTTCAACTATTAAATGTTAATAATTAAGCCGCTCAAATAAATGAACTCATTAAAATTCTACGAAGAGGTTTAATTGCAAGGTTGGCATGTTTTTTGGCGTGCCGTATGATCTAATTAATGGTTAAACTTGAACACTGAAAGAAAAATTGGACGGGGCTGGGAAGGACTACTTTGCTACAAAATACAAAGTTCAAGGGCTTGTCTGCACATATTTGTAGTTTAAAGCTTAATAATACCATCATAGTTTTATAGGGATGAGACATGGCATGCATTGAATAGTTAATTATACAATAAACTAGGAGATTTGGGGAAAAGTAACATGAATCCAGTGTTTTTTTTTTTCCAGTTATATCTTTTTCTTCTTCTTTTTTTATATCAAATTAGTAATTGATTTCTCGTGATTTGTTATAAAAAAACATAATTAAAAGATATTAGATCAAATTGTAAAAAGCGATGAAAGGAACACAACAAAATTCTTTTTTATCCCTCTATTTTTATTTTTCTTTTATTATAATCCATTTACTTTTTAGAAGTTTCATTTAGATCTAAAACTTTATTTTTTTTGTTTTTTACTTGTTTAAAAGATAAGAGAAAAAGTTACTAGATTCTAATTACAAAAAGAATATTATAATTGATTATCATAAATTCATGTCATTAAAACAATTAATTTTAATTTCAACATGTTTCATTCAATAAGTTCTATTAGAATATTTTTTTCATTTTCATTTTACTCAAGAGAATATATCTAAACTTGAAAATTTTAAAAAAATTTTGGATTTGAATTGATTTAGCATCTTAGAACTGATTTTTTTCTAAGTTTAAAATATAAATAGGTTTTTTTAAGTACCTAGAGTGTTTTTAGATTCAATTAAAAATTAAATTTTTAGAATTTAAAAACTTAGATATTATTACTATTATAGTTAGAATCTGATTTTATAAATGATGTATTATTTATATTTTTAAAAGTCGGGGAGAAAAATAAATAAATTAGGCATACAAGCTTGAGATTGGTTTTCTTGTTTTTCATTTTTTTTGTTATAATTTTTTTTTATTTTTAGTAAAAAAAATTTTTTATGCATTTTTTAGTTTGAGTTTTTCTTATTTAAATTTTGATTAGGATACACCCTTGTATTTTTTAGATAGTTAATCATTCAATTAAACCATATAATTAAACGTGGTTAAAAAAAATTAAAATATAAAAATATAATCAAATTAGCCTTGTGTATATTATAGCAGAAACACTATTTACACAAAATCTCTCTGCTCAAATATAATATTTCTCTCTTTTCAAACATGATTCCTCTCCACTCTCAATAATCTGAACCCAAATCAAACCTAATTTGGTTTTTTATTTGATTTGTTTAATCTCGAGCTGCTGAAATCTCTCATTTTCTTAAAGCAATTAGTCTTTTTTTTAAAAAAAAAACCTAAGAAAAACCCAAATTAAAACTTATGAAAACCCTAATATTTTAATCTTTTGTACTGTTATTTCTTCCATTAATGTGCAGTTTGGTCAGTCAAAGAAGTTGACGATGTGAATGAAACTCGCGAATTTGATTTGGAGGTGAATTTGAAATTCAAAACTTAGAACTTAGCTAAATTCAGGTCATATTTTGTTTCTGTTTGTTCGCAGAGAAAATAGAGGAAAATAAAAAAGTTTTTGAGATGCTTGTGGCATCTTCATGCGAGTTCAAAATTTCTCTCAGTTTGCGTAATTTTTCCTTTGTTTTCTCAAGAAATCTCTGGGCAATTCATTTCCGCTGAAGAACGTTTGGTTTCGACTACAAGAGATGGGGATATTCAAGAAGCCAAGGCCTTATTGGAATGCAACCCAAGGCTTGCAAGGTACTCAACATCTGGTGTTCGAAATTCTCCACTCCATTACTGCAGCTCAAGGTCCCCATGAGGTATTTTGTGGTTAATCTTTTATACTGAACAATTAAAGTGTTTGTCTCTCTTGACATTCTCAGGTTTTATGAGTTTCTTCGTGTGTTTTGTTCTTAAAGTGGTATTTGATAGGTTAGTAGATATTGATTGGATTGAACTAGACAAGATTAGATTGGACATGACTTGGATAAATAGTTATCTTGTCAAGTGTTTGATATGCTTTGGATTTAACAGATAATTTATTTTTTTTATTTTATTTTTTTTATTTTATGTTTGTTATTTACCCTATTTAAAAAACCAAGTCATCCTCCCATTTAAGAAAATTGCCTAGGCTTTTTTTTCTTTGGGCTAGACATGTAAACCAATCTATCAAGCCTGGATGCCTAATTTCTTTTTAAAGGGCCCTTTATTTTTTAAAAATTCACTTTGTTTTTTGTTTTTTTTTTTAATTTAGAATAGAATTCACTATAAATAAAATTATTAAAATGATATTTAAAAAACTATCCAAATGTGTCATGGTTTTCAAATAAAATTTTAACTTTTTGTAGTAATATTAAAAATTACTTTAAGAATTTTATACTTAAACCTAAAATGCAATTTAAAAAAAAACAATTACTCATGAATATTCAATGAAAATATAATGTATATTTTATTATTTTTCTATTGTAATTTTTTAAAATAAATTTTATATTAATCATTCTTTTATTTTTTTTCCTACAATAGTGTAAAAATTATAAAGTCTTTTTTTTTTTGAAACTTGGTTTTCATATCATTATAAGTTTATTTAAACACAATGCTTATGATAAAAAAAAACATATATAAAAAAAATAAAATAAATGAATAAGAAAATGGAAATTTTGATTGAAGAGATACTTTATTTTTTCCTCAATTCAAATAATTGAGATTTTTTCAAAAAATTATTTTTATGGCCTTTAGTTTTAATTAAAAAAACATGCTACTAATAAAAAGACATGTTTTTTCTTTTGAAAGAAATATATGAATAAAGAAACTACTTAAAAAAATATATTTATTTTCTGAAATTTAAATCATTGTGTTTTTTTATATATTAATCTTAATTATCATAAAATTAAATAAATAAATTTTCAAAAACTACCCTACAATATCATGTGAGCACATTGACTAATATTTATATGGTTTGTTTGGCATTATGCTAAACCATTTTATTATTATTTTTTTAAATGACAAAACAAATATTTTGTTTTATATATTTTTACATCATTTTAATATATTAATATCAAAAATAAATTTTAAATACTCACAAACATGCATGTCAAAGTAAGAAAATATATTAAAAGACAAATAACTAATTTGAGCCTTGATGCCGACACCTTGAAGGAACTTTTTAACTTTCTTGATCACTGCCACACAATTGCTATTTTAATCAACTTAGCTATAATAAAAAATTTAGCATTTAGTTTTCACATATATTTTAATATTTTTGGTGATAGTGTAAAATTCTATCATGATATTTAAGAATCACCTTTACTATCACAACCGTTAAAGTTTTAGATAGTGTTTAGTATTTTGATAATATTTGTTTTTAAAAGTATTTTTATTTTAAAATATACTTTTTATTTAACTTTTTAATATAAACTTATAAAAAAATCCAAAATATAAAAAAATATCAAATTTTTTTAAATGATAATTACGCTAATACCCTCTTAGACATTAAATTACATAACTTTCTACTCTTTATACTTAAATTAGTGACGCTGATAATGAATCCATTGATCATTTAATAAAGGGAAATCAATATCGTGGGATTTAGATTCTATGAACAATAAATTGGTATCAAGAAAATATTATATGATATTGGTAAAGTTTAGGTAGTTGGATTAGCTAATTCTATGAACAAGAAATTGGTGTTATCCGTACTGTTTTCGGGTCCTTCTCAGCCCCACTTGCAAGGCGCACCCTGCAATTTATGGCCCCAAGATTGGCTAAGGGGGCATATTAAATGGGCTAATAGGGGAATGGGCCACTATCACTTAGGCTTTGTTTGGGTTGCACCTGCAGAAAAGTTAAACAAAACAAATTGCTACAAGGTAGTTGAAATTAAGAAAAATAAATAAAAATGCAGACAAAAAATATTTTATATTAGAATAATGTAATTATAAAATTTCCTTTCAACAATAAAATTTTTAAACTAGGCATTAGAGTAAGATGTTCTTTTTACCATGATTAAATTATGATTTTTGAATTATGTGAAGACAAAATAAATAGTTTATCTTTTTTATAGTAAAATAATTTTGTTATCCTGAAATAATAAAAAAATAAAATTATATCTAGAGAATTTTTTATATTTTCAATTTTTTAATCATTTTAAAATAATTTAATTACCCTTAAAAAAATTAAATAAATATTAAACATTAATAATAAAAAAAATTGTTATGTGTGCTAATAAATGAGACCCTTATCTTTCTAGTGACACGTGTGAAACCTTTGATAATCAAATACCACATTTTATGGTTGCATTTGAATAGTTTAAGTGGTGCTTTTTTATGATGAGGTGATGCATGTGGCTAATAGCTTTCTAGTTTAGCGTTGGTGATTTTTTTTTTTTTGAGTTTTGTGTTTATTCCTTTAAAATTTTAAATATTAGATTGATTGTGAATTATTTTTTTTTTATTTTTATTCTTTAAAATTAAATATTCTTTAATTTCCTTTTTAATTTTTTATTGTAATTAATTTTTTTTTAAATTTTTATTCTTTAAAAATAAATATTTTTTAATTTCCTCTGTAATTGTTTATTCTAATTCCATCTCTTAGACTCTGAATTTAAAAAGTTAGTTAGCTTAGGTTGGTTTTAGTTTATTTTTAAATTTATTTATTTATATTTTTTTATTTGATATTGGGTTATTTTATTACAAGTTTCCTTTTTTTTTTGGTTTAAATTAGCCAATTTACTATCATTACCTTTTTTTTATGACCTATTTAAATTATACTATTTTTTTTATACAGGCTGGTCTCGAATCATGTGTTCTTTTTATTTCTTAAAACGCCCTTACATTCGCCAGAAATAATTTTTAACCGATTAAAAAATTACTAAAGCTCTGCGGGCCACAAATCAAGTAAAACCTAAAGGGTGATGCTCACCACAATGCTGAATGCAACATCAATGCATAGGCAATATATGGTCACTGCATAACAAGACATATGTTAGTTAATTTTATTGTCTTTTTATTGATGTTCTATACACAGTTTTTTCCCCTGCAAGGAGAACTTACATTCTTAAACAAATAGGGTAAATAAAAGAGAATAAAATCTTGCCAAATAATCTCAGGCATTACTTTGTCTCGCCCGAAAACTACAAATTTGCACCAGGTACTGCCAAATATCAGTGCACAAAACCACACTATACTTCTCCACTTGCCTCTTACAAAACATCACTACTTGCAAACCAAACCATGTAGCTATTTGTGCATCCATGGAAAGAAAATTAAAAAAAAAAAACAAATTGAGGGAAGATTCTTAAATGCAGCAAGGCGTTGACTGGTGTCTAAAGAAGATCATTAATTAGCAGGAGGGAAGATCTTGAGGGGGCGGAAGCAACCTTTGAGATGGTTCCTGACCATTTTGGACAATAAAGCCAGCGGCAAGACCCCACGAAGTATGTTGCTCTAGGTGACAATGCATGAACCAAACTCCTGGATTATCTGCCTTGATCCTAATAGCAGCCCATCCCCCACTTGGAACTGCCACTGTATTCCTCTCTGGAGGATCAACAAGATTGTATCTCTTCGGATCCTTGGCTTTGTTGAAGTTTCCAAATCCACTCCCAACAATGAAGAAGCTGTGACCATGGACATGAATTGGATGGTTCTCCAAATTAAGAAAACTAGTGTCTTGCAGCACGATCTCTAAGTTTGTACCATAGGGCACTACTATAAGTTTTGTGCCAAATTCTGTGTTCATGTTTTGAGACAGTGGATCTCCTCCTGTATAATCGAAAGCATTTGGTGGTTTTTCTGGGAAATCGGAGGAGAAACTAGTGGTGGTTAGGTTCTTGTAATAGCTTTCTAATATTGAGATGGAAGGGCGAACAAAGGATTGGTTGTTCATTGAAGCAAAGAATTTCTTGCCCCTGAAACCTAGGCAGGTTTTTTTAGCAGGACAGTCTTGAAGGTTAAGGCTTATAGTTGTTATCACTCGCTTGTCAATTGTTTTAGGCACATTACATGGGTACTCAGGAGACGCAAGGCTTTTAATGTTGCCCGAAAATTTTGTAGCCAATGTAGTGTCTTCCATTGCTGGAAGGTTGTAAAGTTTAAGGCTACTCAGATTAAAAGGAGGTTTTCCTCTCCGGTTCCTCGCATTTTTGTACCTCAAGAAACTAATTGTGGTGGAGTTGTTGAGGGGGAAAACAGAAGTAAGATAAGGCCTTGCTACCATCGCAAACATGCCCGTGGAGTCTGGAACTTGGTTTGCTGTCATTAAAACAGTTGTGGTTTGTCCAGGAGCAATCATAATGGATGTGGTTGTGAAGGGCTTAGTGTAGACTGCATCAACCTCCACAACTGTCAATTTGTGTTTTGCTATTGCAAAAAAAAGCTCATTAGTTAGAGCTGCATTGATGATCCTAAGCATGTAGGTCCTGCCATATTCCACCGTCTTGATAAAAGTATCTACGGAATAAAATTGCAAGACCATTTTAGATCATCGTCATTTTCGATTACAGAGAGACAGTAAAGTTACAACTACCTCTGTTAGAGCAAGGATAAAGAGGTCCTGGCATTCCATTTATGGTGTAGGCGTCGGAACTATCTGGCCCTGCTCCTGTCAACATCATTATTTTTTCAACTTCATCGGGATCCCCATTCCACCACTCACCTGCATTTTGTTACACGTAAAGCATGTCAAGAATCAATAAAAATATATCTGATCACTTGTCTATGGAAGATAATGAACATTTAACTATTACCCAGAATGATAGGGATTTCAGCACGAATCTGAGCTGAGAATGGATACGGCATGCGAGGATAGATTATTAAAGCACCATAGACAGATGCTCTTTGCCAAGCATAATGAGCATGCCATAGCAATGTGCCTCTTTGGTTAATAACAGAGAACTTGTAGGTGTAAGACTGCCCTCCTCTTATGGGGCATTGGGTAATGTAAGCTGGTCCATCAGCCCATCCTGTTCTGAGCTGCCTCAGTCCATGCCTGTTACATTTCAAGAATTACATGCTTCATAGTATCTATTTTTTTGCTCTCAAGTGTCAAACACAAGAACGTAAACTCACCAATGAAGAGTAGTATTATGAGCAATACTATTTTTCACTTTAATCTCAACGCGATCACCCTCGTGAACAGCTATGGTTGGGCCTGGAAGTTGCTTGGCCATTCACCGTTAGAAGTTGCTTGGCAGTGCATAGACGAGTTACCTTCTTCCACTCAACCTGAAAACATACACGAAATTGAATGATTCCTATGTTCCAATAAGTCTGTACATATGGGTTTGAAAGGCCACTTAGATATGTCCATCCATGGCTAGCTTACATTAAACTGAAACCTTCTAGTTGTTTGCGAAGAACAAAATGGTAATGCCCCGGCGATTATAACCAGTGATACCAGCAAAATACCACAATTTTTGTGCCCACCCTCCATTGCTACCTGTATCAGAAGCTACTGAGAAAACAAATCTATGAATCAGAGTACAATTTATAGCTAATGAGTTACAAAAACATGCACGCACCCCCGCTGTTTGTAGTGGAAAGTTTACATATGCCATGATGATTCTCTGAATTATTAAAACTTAATTATATTATATATGTCACCTTCAATAATTCGATATAAGGACAGATTCTTATGATGCTGGATGCATGGGTAGGTTAAGAGTGACCATCGTCCGACGACATTTTTGGTAGAGCTTAATTTGCTTTCCACCAAAATTTGTTTGGTGCTCTTGTCTTAGCTAACTTCAGAAAATAATCAAGAGGCTTAATTTTTATAGAGCAAGAGTAGATCATCATCAGTTTCAGCCTTCGAATCGTCTGATAGGCAAACCCAGCTTTATTCTTGCTGTGATTTACTTATCCACTCCCTTTGTCACGTAGCACACAAATTGGATTCTAAAGTAAGGGCGAGTTGGTGAGAACCGAATCAAGCCAAGAGTGGGGAAGACCAGAATCTTTGGTTTACAAAGACGGCTCAAATTCGTTGTAGTTTCCCCTGATTCTATCATGGGATTTGGGATCGATATTGGCTGGTCATATTAAGCGTGGCAAGAGTGGCTAGGAGAAGAGGAGACTTAGATTTTATGGCAATGTTAGATGCCACCACTTACCCCCAAAGTAAAAAAAAAAAAAACAAAAAGTTGGCTATTGATAACATAACAAGTGTAGTTGGTTAGGGACAATATAACGAGTGTAGCTTAAGGAGTTATTACTTATAATTATAGATTTATATTTTAAAAATTATTAATTTGAGTTTTATAAATATTAGGGTTATTAAGGATTTATATAGTTATTAATTTTGAGATTTGTAAAATTAATTAAGATGTATATAAATTAATTTAGATATTTATATTAATAATAATAAAAAATATTAGGTGTGAGAAACATTAAAAAAGTATAATTCGACTTGTTAAGTTCTGGATTTATTTTTTAAAGGTTATTAATTCAAGTTTTATAAATCTTAAAATTACTAAAAACTTATATGATTATTAATTTTAGGATTTATGATATTAATAATAATAAAAAAATTATCTTTTAAGATTTTATAAATTTTCAGTTTAAATTTTATAAATTTTAAAATAAATAAATATTTAGATAATGATTAATTTTAAGATTTTAAAAAATTAATCATGACATATCTATAATTACAAAAAAAAAAAATTTGCCTCTCGTGTACGTGTTTAATTTGGAGACGATAGGGCTGTGAAAGAACAGATTTGGTTAGAGCTCAAAAGCTTCCAAATTACCATGAAAGTTAGCTACGGTCTTAGTGAACTTTTTCGAGGCCATCGAAAATTAAAAGCAGAGGTGGCCATGGTCTCCATATCCAAACCATCACTCCTAAAATCATCATGATTCATGATAGCATAATCTGAACTCAAGGCCTCCAGTTTTGAAGTTTCAAGGTTTCCTTTGTTATTATTTTTTCAATAAATACCATATTCCGAGCTTTAGTGCTGAAATCACGACTACAAAATGGAAATGTCATATCATAATAGTATTTTTCAAACAATTACCTTTATTATATAAATTTAAGGGCATCATTAAATCAAGTTGAGTAGAATTGTGATAGATATTTTGTGTTGACTCTAATGGCGGCAAATGCTATCTGATTCTAAATCTAATAGATCTAATAAATATATATTTATCATAATTCACTATTAATAGCCGTTTGTTTAAAAATGAAGTGAACTGATGGAGGGAAAGATAGGGAAACGACATCTTAACCTTTTACCACAAAATTTTTCAAGAAGAAGAAGAGGAATGGAGGTTAACTTTTAACCCATTACCAGAGTTTATATAACTCTTGACAAAATATTTTGATGTTCTTTGAATGGTGATTCTTTTGGAAAAACATACACTGATAGAAGAATCATGAAAGATAAAATATTGTTAAAAAACTATATCATTAGTAATTTATATATTATCAGTGAGTTTATTGATAATATATATTAATAATATAATCATTGATGAATTTATATAAAAAAAACATCTCCGAGCAAATAAATTGATATTTATTTTGCCGGTGATTTCATTAGTTTGACCATCTCTTTATCCTTTCAATTTCAGTTTTTAAATTTATCAATCAATCCTTTCATTTATGTGATAGGCCTGCATTTAAAATGAACATTTACCACAAATTAAAGGTATCTTATATTATTAGATATATTATTATAAAACATGTTTTAGTTAAGGAGTTATTCATACTTAAAGTGCAAAATGATAATATAAAACCTTAATAAAAATGCACTTTTAAGTACTAATAATTAAATACATAACAAATTCACTTTATTGATCAAAATATATATTTTATACATAAATGCACAATCTCATTTACATGTATCAACTATTGTATATCACACTTAAATGAACCATTAATAATCGAGTAAGTTAGTCACGTCGACATAGTAGCTCCACTCAGGGCAATTAGTCAAATCAACCCTTTCTTGATATTAACATTATATAAATGCATACATATGTATAGAATTTTATAGTTTATAATACTTAAGAAATTCTTTAAATAGGAAAAGGTGTATTACACCTACTTAAAGTTGGTGTACGTGTTGTTCCTCCTTGCTGCTATTTAATCTCTATAATCTTCGTTATACCATGCATCAGGGATTCAATTATCATTAATAATACAACTAATGTCACAACTTCATTTCAATTCTCATTTAATTATTACTTTCAAGCCAATAGTAGGAAAAATCATTAAAATACCTTATCCTTACAAATTCTCATGTTTATATTTATTTTTATAAATTTAGATATTAAAACCCTCTCCCAATAACAATTCCAAGAAAAGATTAGAATTGTCTAATTCTAGTAAATTTAACCTAACCAACTTAAAATATTTTCTAGTGTTTTAATCATAATTAAAGTTTTAAAACTTGGTTTTAAGCATGATTTGTCTATTTAGAAAGTTAAGATATAAAGCTATAACTCTCATGATAAAAGTAACATCCAGTTTTTCCATTTAAATGTATAAATAACCTATTATGATAGCATAAAAAATATATTCAGTATTATATTGATTTAGATCTTCATATATGGAGTTATATAACTCCAAATTAATTAAGACCAGTTTCACTTCAAAGTTAACACTCATATATACAACTTTTGTAAAGAAACCAAATGTCATCATATTAAAGTTTAAAATCAACAATCACAATATCATTTAAAATCTATCTAAAGTCATGTCTATTTAGATTTTTACTTAGTTTTTAGCTTATATATAGAGTTATATAATTTTAAATTAATCAAGCCTAGATCCATTTAAAAGCTAATATTCATATCTATAACTTTCTTCAAAAAATCAACTATAAGTTCTATGGCTTTCAAGCTCTCGATTCAACTTTACACAACATCATTTTCACCTTTCCTAACAAATAAAGGTATTGATTCAACTTTACACAACATCATCTTCACCTTTCCTAACAAATAAAGGTATTGATTAAAAATCAAGTTCTTTCCATTTGATTTTTTTTTCTTTGAAACCAATATCATTCATGCATATCATAAAATATTTCATTAACACCGTAATTCCTCCATTTGTTTGTCATGGATAAAATGGACATTATGGTCATCCTAGGTTGCTTTTCATTTTCTTTCTCGTATATCAATTTAACTTATCACAATTGAGTTTAAAAACACACTTTCAACACAATTAAACATAATTTTTCTATCAATTTTATCTATTTAATCCTAATCCTCTCATTCCATCATTGGTTGAAACCTTGATAAAAAAAATTGATTTTTCTTTAATTTTTATGTTAATTTCACAATACATATTAATTATTCAAGCTCAAGAACAATTAATTCAATTAAAATCATCATTTAAAATAACCCATCACTTAAACCCTAACTTTCCATAATCCCAACATTCATACCTAAGCTCTAAAACATTATAAAACTTTGATCAATCATGGTAATAGAGTTTCTTACCTATTTTCAGCAATAAATCAATAAGTATTTTATAAGGAAAACTTAAATATTTTTCTTCCTCTTTCTTCTTTCTCTCTCTAGCTCTTAAACTCTTCTTTTCCAAGTTCTAAAAAGCCTTGAAAAGGCTTGAATCCTTCTTTTAATTCCCTTGAAAACCTTTTTTAATAACTTAAATGTAACTCTCTCAAGGCATTTCTCTTAAAATGTTCAAAAAAAGGAACTGAAACTTCATTGGTGCATAAAGTTTTGACTATTCCAAACTTTTTAAAGAGGTGGCTTGCCTTTATTTATACCTTTTCCACTCATTTAAGCCTTTAGTGTTTTTCAAGTAAACTACTTAGATGTTGACCTAAGTTACAAAGACTTTTTGAAATTAATTTCCAACCCAAGATAGTTCAACATGTCATACAACTTGATACAAAATTTTAGATTAATGTGATTGTCGGATTAAAAGTTATGCTTGATAACATAAAATTGGTTGGTTGTGATTTTCCATCATAAATCTGAATTTTCTTATTCAATTCTTACATAAATTATATAAATTATTCCTTTAAACCCTTGAGATAATCTTATTATTTTAGATATATTTATTTTATTTTTTTATTGGATTTATTACCGTTTCACAATAGTGTTACTGATTTTTAATGAGTGCTTGCACCTTCCTATTATACTATCCTTTCTTATAGTTTATTATTTATAATATCAATAATTATTTTGGATCATTTTCTTATTTTTCTTATTCTCTTATGTATTAAAAGTCATTATTAGTTTTGTCATCGTAATGAATTTTAAACTAAAGTTATAATTCATGTAGGAACCCAATATATAATTTTATATGTAATCATGGAAATCATTATCTCCATTTAACATTATATTCTTTATTATTTATATCGCTTACTCATTTTTCTTTTTATTTTGAATTTCTATTACTTGCGGGTTATTTATACATCTGGTCCTACTTTTACACAGGGTTTACAAGTTTAAAATCAATAAGATCGATAACTATGCTTACGTGAAAAACAAATATGAAGGTTATGTTATTGTATATCTTGTTATGGATGACAAGCTAATCTTGAGTAGTAATATATACATGATAAAGTCTATCAAAATATCTTTAACTAATAAGTTTGACATAAAAACTTGGGTGTTGTAGATGTCACGCTAAAAATTAAAATTTCTATAATATTTTATGGATTGATATTTTCTCTCAATCTCATTATATTAAAAAAAATCTGGATAAAGTTTTTAAAGGTGATAATAACATTATGAAGATATTAATAGATACAAGTGTATATATGTACAAAAATAAAGGTGAGTGAATATATTGATTACAATATTCTTAAATAATTAGAAACATGATGTATATAATAAAGTAACGCAATTAACAAGCATAAAACCTTTAACTATGAGCTACATCATATTGGATGCCCAACGATACTAGATAGTGATACTTATAGTGATGTAAATTGGATATCAGTGATATTTTCAAACTTTCCTGTATTTATTTGTTATTAGAAAAGTTTGTCAATGTAAAATACTTTTTTGTCAAAGGAAAATTTGGCTTGATTTCTAGAAAAATATTTTTCTTTTATTTTGAGTGGAAAACACTTTTTAAAAGTTGTAAAAATTTAAAAATATCATAATATTTATTGATTATATCTAATTTGGTCCTCAAACTTTTAATTATTATATATTTTATTTAAATCTTTTTTTCTTTCAAATTCATTCCTTAAAATTTGATTTTTATATTAACTTTGGTCCTTATTTTTATAATTATTATTTGCTTTTCTCTTATCATTTTTTACATTGAAATTTTTTATCTATTAAATTTAGTCCTCATTCTTTTTTGATTGCTACTTATTTTATTTAAAATAATTTATAAAATTATAATTATAATTATTTTAATTTCATCATCTTTTAATTTTTTTTTATCTATTAGATTTGATCTCTATTTTTTTGATTATTATTTATTTTATTTGAGATAATTTATAAAATTAGACTTTTTTTCAATTCCATTCTCATTCAACTTTTCAATTTGAAAGATTTGTTCCTTGTTATTTTAATAAACTTGAAAAAAAAATATTAATAAGCTATTTTCCAACTAAATTTTCAAAACATAAGCAAACTCTAGAAAGTGTTTTCCAACTTACTTTCCATGACACTATTAAACATAAAAAAAATAATTTACTTTCTTGGAATTCACTTTCCATGAAAATCACTTTTTAAAATGAAACTACTTTCCTACAAACAAACAGGGTTTAGATATCAAAGGTTTGAAATCCACTTGAGGATATGTCTTCAC
Source organism: Populus pruinosa (assembly GCA_026413675.1). NCBI lineage: Eukaryota > Viridiplantae > Streptophyta > Magnoliopsida > Malpighiales > Salicaceae > Populus > Populus pruinosa. The sequence continues at coordinate 8,858,698 of JANKMR010000020.1, forward strand.
TCTCAGTGGAGCAATTATATATAGAAAATCCTCTAAGCAAATATGCATCGTATGGTCTATAATGAAATAAAAGCTTATTGCTCTCAATCAAACTAGAGAGAAAGTCAAGTTATTTTGAAATTTCTTATAAGATATTCCATATTAGTTAAAGTGAATTCTGACCATTTATATCATTTAAAATTATTAGTCAACAACTGGAAGATCATAAAATAATGTATAACGATAAGTCTAGACATATACATTATAAATATAAAATAATCAAACACTTGCTCTTGTATGGAATGCTTTCCATTAACTTAATGAAAAATATTATAAATCCTTTTACTAAAGGCTTGATGAGAGAGCTTATGAATATTTCCATTAAAAGGAATTGGCTTACTTCTTTTAAAGATGAAAGAGTGTTATGATAGTGATTAGTACTTAAAAATATATTTTTATCAAGATTCTTTATCATTATTTTCATTTAAAGTATCAATAACTCCTTAACTAGAGCATGTTTTATAATAACAAGTCTGATAATGTAAGATAGCTTTAATTTATGGTAAATGCTCATTTTAAATGTAAGTATATCTCATAATTTAAATGAATGATTAAGTGACTAGCTATTGAAAGTGAAAGGACAAAGAAAAAACTAAGCTTAAAGAGATGTTGATTCAATTCAAACTGGAACACTGTTTAGTCATTAAGTCATATTTAGAGCTATAGATCTTGGATTTTAGTTTGGTTTATATAGCTAGAAAACTAAGATATAGGCCTAAAACATTCATAAAAAGCCCAAGACTCAATTCTACCGTTTAGAAGTCCAAATCTTAGTATAAAAAAAGAAGTTTGAATTTATTTTGCAACCTAGACATTGTTTAGTGTTTAGCCCATATCTCAAGTTTTAGAAGTCTAAATGACCTCATTCCTGTTTTGTTAGAAAGCTGAGATAATTTTTCAGAACTTTCATGAGACTATCTATTTAAATTCTAATGTTAGTAATGTCGTTTTCTATAGATAAGAAAATAAGGATTGTTACCAAGTCAAGAGGTGGTCACTAACTCAATAATTAATCATCAAATCAATTGTTTTAAATTTTTTGCATATAGGAGGTATTTTTATATATAAAAAAAGATATTTTAATTTTTAGATCAAGATTATGTTCTTGCTCTCCCTCTCTTTATATTTCTGTAATGCTTAAGTTTTATTTATAGTAATCGCTTGTTTATTCTTTTCATTTCCTTTTCTTTACTTAGCTAAATTATATCTTATTTATGTTCTTATTTTATTTATTATATTCCTCTTTTTTATTATAATTGGTTAAGTTTATCATATCAAAGTGAAAATATTACACTCATGGTGTAAGAATAAGTATAATATAAACTCAATATGGACTTTAATGTTTGATACTAACATGTTTTTTATTTTTTATCTTGTTTATTTTTAATATTTTACTTGTTAAATGGTTAATCTAAATTCATGTTGTATAACTCTTTGTACAACAAATACTTGACATTTTTAGAGTCCAACTGTATGGTATAACCGACACCTATGCTATGAAAGAAAATTGATTTGTTGCTAATATAAGTTAACATCATGAATACCTTACAATATTTACAAGTATTATCATTATTCGAATAAAATAACTAATATAATCATATCAACAATTTATAATCCAATTGGAACCTTTCTTGTGTGTGGTTTCTAGTTGAGTAATTGATTAGTACTTAAAAGTGCATTTTTATCATGGTTTTATATCATTATTTTGCACTTGAAGTATCAATAACTCCTTAACTAAAATATGTTTTATAATAATGTATCTAATAATATAAGATACCTATAATTTGTGGTAAATGTCTATTTTTAATGCAGGCCTATCACATAAATGAAAGGATTGATTGATGACTTGAAGAACTTAAATTGCAAGGATAAAGAGATGGTCAAACTTAGAGAAGAGATGTCGGTGCAATCCAAACCGGAACACTATTTGGTAATTGGGTCATATCTGGAGCTACAGATCTCAGATTTAGGTCCAATTTATATGGATGGAAAGGTAAGACATAGGCCTACAACTTTTATATGGAGCCCAAGATCTAAAAAGGCTATTTTCAAGTCCAAATTGTAGCAATAACAAAGAAGCCCGAATCTGTCTTCCAGCCCGAGCACTGTTCGGTATTTTGGCCATATCTGGAGTTCTAGAAGTCCAAATGAGCTGAATTGTTTACACAAGAAAGATGAGATAATTGCCTACAACTTTCATGTTTGCAACTGGCTCCAATTTTGACGTTATCAATGACGTTTTGGGCAGACAAGAGAAGATAAGGATTGTCACCAAGTCAAAAGTTGGCCACCCACTTATCAATTAGTCATCAAATCAATAGTTCCTAATTTTGGCCTATAAAAGGAGGCATTTTCCATGCATTTAGGCATCTTGGTATTCAGATCAAGATCATGCTCTTCCTTTCTCTCTTTGTATTTTTTGTAATGTTTATGCTTTACTTTCATTAATATCAAGTTTATGCCTTTCATTTCCTTTCCTTTACTTAGTTAACTTTTATGTTCTTATTTTGTTTATTTGTTTTCCTTTCTTTCATTATGTCTAGCTAAGTTAATTATGTCAAGGTGAAAAGGTTACACTAATGGTGGAAGAATAAGTATAGTGTAAACTTAATATGGACTTTAATGTTTGATACTAACATGTTTTATATTTGTTATCTTGTTCACTCTTTAATACTTTGCTTGTTAAATGATTAATCTTGATTTATGTTGTATAACACTTGGTACAACAAATGCTTGGCACTTTCATAGCCCATAATGTATGGTATAACCGACACCTGAGCTATGAAAGGAACTTGATTTGTTGTTAACATAAGTTATAATCATGAATGCTTGACGAGATTTACAAGTATTAGCATTAATTGAATAAGATGACTAATGTAATCATGTTAACAATATATAATCTGATTGGAACCTCCTTTGTGTGTGGTTTCCAATTGAATAATAAGAGTTTATACTATACTTGTTTGATATACCATTAGTGGAACCTCTAACCTTGACATTTGTTATTATTATTGTTTAATCCTTACATTAATTTTCCATCTTCAAGTTCTCATCATCTTCTTCTTCTTCTCTTTCTTTATTACTACTACTATTACTACTACTACTACTATTATTATTATTATTATTATTATTATTATTATTATTATTATTATTATTATTATTATTATTATTATTATTATTATTACTACTACTATTGTTGTTGTTGTTATTGTTGTTTATAATTGTTGTCTATAATTTGTACAATTAACCTCCCTGTGGTTCGACCCCGGTCTTGCCGGGTTATTTATTACTTCGACACTCCTGCACTTGGGAGAAGACATCAACCTTTTTGTCGTGTCAAGTTTTTGGCGTCGTTGCCGAGGAGGTAAGTTCTTGTATAAATTATAGTATTTATTTTATTTTCTCTTTTCACTTTTCTTGTATATAACTTTGTTTCTTTTCTTTTGTTTCTTTTCTTTTGTTTCTTTTTATTTTGTTTTCTTCCTCCTTCTGCTTTCTTCTTCTTTTTTATTTTATTCCTACACATGCATGAGAGTGTGGTCACGTACATCAAGTGGTAGACTTTGTAGGATATCCTCATCATTTTCAGAAAATATGGCCGAAGAAGATAATCAATTACTTCAAAATGAGAATAATGAGAATAACCGTGCTAGAACACTTAGAGACCACATGAATCCCACAAGAACAAGTGCACCATCATGTATAGTTTTTCCTCTTGATGCATCTCATTTTAATTTTAAACTAGGTATTATTCAACTTTTACCTTCTTTTCATGGCTTGGAATTGGAAAATCCATACTTGCATTTAAGGGAATTTGAGGAGGTTTGCAACACATATAATAACTTAAATTGTAGCATGAACACCATCAGATTAAAGCTTTTTCCTTTTTCATTAAAAGATAAAGCTAAAACATGGCTATAAAATTTAAGACCAGGATCCATTCGTGCTTGGGATGAAATGCAACAACAATTTTTAAAGAAGTTTTTCCCATCTCATAGAACAAACTCTTTCAAGAGACAAATCACCACTTTCACTCAAAAACCAGGAGAAACATTTTATAAATGTTGGGATAGGTATCGAGACTTGCTTAGTACTTGCCCTCATCATGGTTTTGAAACATGGAGATTGGTTTCACATTTCTATGAAGGGTTAACACCTAAAGATAGGCAAATGGTTGAATTGATGTGCAATGGAACTTTTGAAGATAAAAACCCTGATGAAGCAATGGAGTACTTAGACTTGTTAGCTGAAAATGCTCAAAATTGGGACACTGCGGGTACATATGAGGCACCGAGTAAAACTCAACCTCATACATCTAGTGGAGGTATGTACAACCTTAGGGAAGATCATGACCTGCAAGCCAAGTTTGCATCTTTAGCTAGAAAAGTCGAGGCACTAGAATTAAAAAAGAGTGGTCAATTAAAATCTGTTGAAAACATTGTGTGTCAAATCTGTGAAACAAATGAACACTCATCCAACGATTGTCCAACCTTGCCTTCTTTTAAGGAATGTCTCCATGAACAAGCCCATGCTTTAAACAGTTTCCAAAGGCCCAACCACAACCCATACTCCCAAACATACAACCTTGGTTGGAGAAATCACCCAAATTTCAATTGGAAGAGTGAGAACAACAATGCACAAACTTCACAACCACCATTTCAAGCACACCACAATTTCCAAAATTCTCATGGATATGCACCTTCTTATGCTCCACCTTCTAGGAGAAATCTTGAGGAAACATTGCATGCATTCATTGAAAAGCAAGAAAAAATTAATACTCAACTTGTTCAAAACATGACAGATTTTAAAGATACTCTTGCTAAATTAACATCTGCTCTTAGTTTCCAAGAGAAAGGTAAGTTTCCATCTCAAACACAACAAAATCCCAAAGGGCAATACAATGCAAATGCAAGTAGTTCCGGAAGCCAACACATGGATCAAGTCAAATCAGTCACTACTCTGCGCAGTGGTAAGGTTATTGAAAAACCCTCTCTTGAACCTTATGAGAAAGATGATGAGTCAATCTCTGAGGGTAAGGAAGGGGATGAATCTGAAAATTGCAAAGAAACGACTGATTCACCGCCAGCACTTCCATTTCCTCAAGCCATGACCAAACAAAGGAAAGTTAATCACAACTCTGAAATCTTTGAAACTTTCAAACAGGTAAGGATCAATATACCATTGCTGGATGCAATTAAACAGGTTCCTTCCTATGCTAAATTTTTGAAAGATCTCTGCACTGTGAAGAGCAAACTGAATGTGAAAAAGAAAGCCTTTCTAGCCGAACAAGTAAGTGCTATTCTTCAAAACAATAATGCTTTGAAATATAAAGACCCTGGTTGTCCTACAATTTCTTGCTTTATTGGAGAGCATAAAATTGAAAGAGCCTTACTTGATCTTGGTGCTAGTGTGAATTTACTTCCATATTCAGTTTTTCAGAGTCTCAATCTAGGTGAGTTAAAACCAACTTCTATATCTCTTTTACTTGCCGATAGATCTGTAAAAGTGCCTAGAGGAATAATTGAAGATGTGTTAGTACAAGTCGATAAATTCATTTATCCTGTGGATTTTATTGTCTTGGACACAGAACTTGTTGAAGCATGTAATTCATTTCCTGTTATTTTAGGACGTCCGTTTCTTGCAACCTCTAACGCATTGATTAATTGTAGGAATGGACTGATGAAACTATCATTTGGAAACATGACATTGGAGATGAATATTTTCAATATTTGCAAGCAACCTGGAGATGATAATGATTTACAAGAAGTAGATCATATTGATGAATTAGTTTATGATCAACTTGAATCTACTTTAAGTAAAAATGAATTGGATGAAACTGAAGATTTGCAAATGATTTATTCTGAGGAAGAAATCACGGATGAAACAAGCACCGAAAATGTTGATGCAAATCTTTTGTCAACATTGACAACGGATTCGACATCTAACATCACACCAATCGATGATTACTTTACTAACGAATCCTTACTTTCTCTTAGTCCAATGCCTTGGTATGATAAAAATTTCAATTTTCTTACTTTAGGAGATTTGCCAGCTGATTGGAGCACCCAAGACAAAGAAAAGTTTTTGAACGAAGTGAAGAGCTTTTATTGTGATGACCCTACCTTATTCAAATATTGTCCTGATCAAATATTTCAAAGATTCATTCCCGACAATAAGGTAAGTAGTGTCATTAAACTTTGTCATTCTGAAGCATGTGGAAGTTGTTTCTCGTCAAAAAAGACAATTGCAAAAATCTTTCAAAATGGATTTTATTGGCCCACCATGTTCAAGGACACGCATGCATTCTGCAAAACTTGTGAAAATTGTCAAAAGATTGATACTGGTCAAAAAGTTTTGTTTTATGATTCTCAACTCTATGCAGTCCCTAGAGAGCTAAGACCAAGATGGAGCAATCTTTATGGGGCCTGTGATATTGAGAATTCAATGAATGACAATGATTTTAAGGAAAATGGACATCGTTTGAAAGCTTACTTTATTTTGCACTTGAAGTATCAATAACTCCTTAACTAAAATATGTTTTATAATAATGTATCTAATAATATAAGATACCTATAATTTGTGTTAAATGTCTATTTTTAATGCAGGCCTATCATATAAATGAAAGGATTGATTGATGACTTGAAGAACTTAAATTGCAAGGATAAAGAGATGGTCAAACTTAGAGAAGAGATGTCGGTGCAATCCAAACCGGAACACTGTTTGGTAATTGGGTCATATTTGGAGCTACAGATCTCAGATTTAGGTCCAATTTATATGGATGGAAAGGTAAGACATAGGCCTACAACTTTCATATGGAGCCCAAGATCTAAAAAGGCCATTTTCAAGTCCAAATTGTAGCAACAACAAAGAAGCCCGAATCTGTCTTCCAGCCCGAGCACTGTTCGGTATTTTGGCCATATCTGGAGTTCTAGAAGTCCAAATGAGCTGAATTGTTTACACAAGAAAGCTGAGATAATTGCCTACAACTTTCATGTTACAACTGGCTCTAATTTTGACGTTATCAATGACGTTTTGGGCAGACAAGAGAAGATAAGGATTGTCACCAAGTCAAAAGTTGGCCACCCACTTATCAATTAGTCATCAAATCAATAGTTCCTAATTTTGGCCTATAAAAGGAGGCATTTGCCATGCATTTAGGCATCTTGGTGTTCAGATCAAGATCATGCTCTTCCTTTCTCTCTTTGTATTTTTTGTAATGTTTATGCTTTACTTTCATTAATATCAAGTTTATGCCTTTCATTTCCTTTCCTTTACTTAGTTAACTTTTATGTTCTTATTTTGTTTATTTGTTTTCCTTTCTTTCATTATGTCTAGCTAAGTTAATTATGTCAAGGTGAAAAGGTTACACTAATGGTGGAAGAATAAGTATAGTGTAAACTTAATATGGACTTTAATGTTTGATACTAACATGTTTTATATTTGTTATCTTGTTCACTCTTTAATACTTTGCTTGTTAAATGATTAATCTTGATTTATGTTGTATAACACTTGGTACAACAAATGCTTGGCACTTTCATAGCCCATAATGTATGGTATAACCGACACCTGAGCTATGAAAGGAACTTGATTTGTTGTTAACATAAGTTACAATCATGAATGCTTGACGAGATTTACAAGTATTAGCATTAATTGAATAAGATGACTAATGTAATCATGTTAACAATATATAATCTGATTGGAACCTCCTTTGTGTGTGGTTTCCAATTGAATAATAAGAGTTTATACTATACTTGTTTGATATACCATTAGTGGAACCTCTAACCTTGACATTTGTTATTATTATTGTTTAATCCTTACATTAATTTTCCATCTTCAAGTTCTCATCATCTTCTTCTTCTTCTCTTTCTTTATTACTACTACTATTACTACTACTACTACTACTATTATTATTATTATTATTATTATTATTATTATTATTATTATTATTACTACTACTATTGTTGTTGTTGTTATTGTTGTTTATAATTGTTGTCTATAATTTGTACAATTAACCTCCCTGTGGTTCGACCCCGGTCTTGCCGGGTTATTTATTACTTCGACACTCCTGCACTTGGGAGAAGACATCAACCTTTTCGTCGTGTCAGTAATAAAAAGAGTTTATACTATACTTTTTTGAAATACTATTAGTAAATCCTCTAACCTTGATAATTATTTTGTTCTTATTTAATCCTTATATCAATATCACATCTCAATAATTCTCTTCAATTCCTTTTCATTGATTGTTTAAAATTTTATATACTTTACATTCCTATGGTTCGACTCCAGTTTTATTGAGTTATTTATTACTTCGACACACGATACTTTTATTAACACTCAAAAAAATATTATTTCTTACGTATTTCTATGATAAAAAAGAAGAAGTTATCTACAACTTGACAAGGACAATTTATGCTTTTAATGATTCTCACATCATGGTTAACCAAGTGGAGTATCACAAAATACTTTTAATAAAATATCATTTATATCTTTGAGAATTAAAAAGAAAAAAAGACTAAATTCTTTAAACTACATGATTAGTACTTAAAAGTGCATTTTTATCAAGGTTTTATATCATCATTTTGCACTTGAAATATCAATAACTCCTTTACTAAAGTATGTTTTATAATAACATATCTAATAATATACGATACCTTTAATTTGTGATAAATATTCATTTTAAATGCAGGCCTATCATATAAATGAAAGTATTGATTGATGAATTAAGAACTGAAATTGAAAGGATAAAGAGATGGTCAAACTTAGAAAAGAGATGTTGTTAGAGTCCAAATTAGAACACTGTTCGGTAATTGAGTCATATCTAGAGCTGTAGTTCTCGGATTTAGGTCTACTTTATATGGATGGAATGGTAAGACATAGGTCTAAAACTTTTATAGGAGCCAGGATTTAAAAAGACTATTTTCAAGTCTAAATTATAGCAACAATAAAGAAGCCTGAATCTGTCCTGTAGCCCGCACACTGTTTAGTGTTTGGCCCATATCAGGAGTTCTAGAACTCTAAATGACCTTTATTTTTTTTCCTGAAAAGCTTAGATAATTTCCTATAATTTTCATGTTTCAAGTGGTTCTAATTCTGATGTTATCAATGATGTTTTGGGCAGACAAGAAAAGATAAGGATTGTCATCAAGTCAAGAGTTGACCACCCCCTAATCAATTAGTCATCAAATCAATAGTTCCTAATTTTGACCTACAAAAGGAAGCGTTTTCCATGCATTTAGGTATCTTGATTTCTAGATCAAGATCATACTTTTGCTTTCTCTCTTTGTATTTTTGTAATGCTTAAGTTTTATTTTCATTAAAATTTTTATTTATGTCTTTCATTTCCTTTCCTTTACTTAGTTAGTTTTTATATTATTTATATTCTTATTTTATTTATTTATTGTTCTTTCATTCATTATGTTTAGTTAAGTGTATTATGTCAAAGTGAAAAGGTTATACTAATGGTGCAAGAATAAGTATAATGTAAACTCATTATGGACTTTAATGTTTGATACTAGTGTGTTTTGTATTTGTTATCTTGTTCACTTTTTAAGACTTTATTTGTTAAATGACTAATCTAGATTTTTATTGTATAACACTTTATACAACAAATGCTTGACACTTTTATAGCTCATATTATATGGTATAACCGACACCTAAGCTATGAAAGGAACTTGATTTGTTGTAACATAAGTTATAATCATGAATACCTGACGCGACTTACAAGTATTAACATTAATTGAATAAGATAACTTATGTATTCATGTTAATAATTTATAATCTGATTGAAACCTCCTTTGTATATGGTTTCTAATTAAATAATAAGAGTTTATACTATACTTGTTTGACATATTATTAGTGAATCCTCTAACTTTGACATTTTTTATTATCATTGTTCAATCCTTACGTTAATCTTTCATCTCAAAGTTCTTATCAACGTTTTGTTTTTCTTCTTTACTACTACTACTACTACTACTATTGTTATTGTTGTTGTTGTTGTTATTGTTGTTGTTGTTATATTATTGTTATCTATAATTTATACAATTAACCTCCCTATGGTTCGACCCTGGTTTTACTACGTTATTTATTACTTTGACACTCCTACACTTGGGAGAAGACATTAATCTTTTGGTCGTGTCACCACCTATCAAACTAGAAATTTTTTAGAGCCAAAATGAACACAATCAAGTGAACTAAAGAAAAATCTAGGAAGAGAACTATGTGAAAGTCTTGATTTATGTCAAAAACTGAATAATTCAATACACTGTGTTCATTATTTAGTTGAGTAAATGTAATAGTATTTCAAGAGAAAATGTTTATAGCTAAAAGTTAACTATTTTGATATCGTGATTGTCCAAATCATTTTCTCTCTAAAATTCCTTATCTCTTTGTATGCCAATCAATCAATTTCATTTATATGGAGGATTGTTGGAAAAAAATATTTTAGACATGGTATTTGTATGCTATCCAAAACCATTTATGGTGAATGTGAAATTGATTAAAATATTCTTAAATAATTAGAAACTTGACGTATGTAATGAAGTAACACAACTAGCAAGTATAAAACCTTTGACTATGAGCTACGTCATATTGGATGCCTAATGATACTAGATGGTGATGCTTATAATGATGTGAATTAGATATCAGGGGTGTGTTTGTTTCCCGCAATGTAGTTTCTAAAAAATCATTTTCAAACTTTTGTATATTTGTTTGCCATTAAAAAAGTTGGTCAATGAAAAATATTTTCTGGTCAACAAAAAATATTTTCCGGTCAATGAAAAATTTAGCTTAATTTATAGAAAAGTGTTTTCCTTTTATTTTAGGTGGAAAATGCTTTCTAAAAAATGTAAAAAATGTAAAAATATCATATTATTTATTGATTATGTCAAATTTGATCCTCAAACTTTTAATTGTTATATATTTTATTTGAATTTTTTTCTTCAAATTTATCCCTTAAAATTTGATTTAATTTGATTTTTATATTAGCTTTGTCTTTATTTTTATAATTGTTATTTACTTTTCTCTTATTATTTTTTAAATTAAAATTTTTTATCTATTAAATTTGGTCCTCATTATTTTGATTGTAACTTATTCTATTTAAAATAATGTATAAAATTGTTGTTGTTGTTGTTGTTGTTATTATTATTATTTTAATTTCATCATCTTTTAATTTTTTTTATCTATTATATTTGATCTTTATTATTTTGATTATTATCTATTTTATTTAAGATAATTTATGAAATTATATATTTTTTCAATTCCATTATCATTCAACCTTTTAATTTATAAGATTTGTTTTTTATTATTTTAATAAACTTGAAAAAAATATATTAATAAGCTATTTTTCAGCTTATTTTTCATAATATAAGTAAACACTGGAAAATGTTTTTCAATTTACTTTTCATGACAATCTCAAATATCAAAAAATAATTTACTTTCCAAGAAAACCACTTTCCAAAAATGAAGCTATTTTCCTACAAACAAACTAGACTTGAATGTCAAAGGCCTGAAATCCACTTGAGGACATGTCTACACTCTTAGTGGAGCAATTATGTATAAAAAATCCTCTAAGCAAATATGCACCGTATGGTCTATAATGAAATAAGAGCTTATTGCTCTTAATCAAACAAGAAAAGAAGTCAAGTCATTTAGAAATTTCTTAGAAGATATTCCATACTAGCCAAAGTCAACAATGACAATATATATCATTTATAATTGTTAGTCAACAATTAGAAGATCACAAAATAGTGTATAATGATAAGTCTAGACATATACATTATAAACATGAAATAATTAGACATTTGCTCTTGTATGGAATGGTTTCTATTGACTTAATGAAAATATTATAGATCCTTTTACTAAAGGTTTAATGGCAGAGCTTATGAATATTTCCATTATGAGGAATTGGCTTACTTCTTTTAAAGATGAAAGAGTGTAATGATAGTGATTAGTACTTAAAAATCTATTTTTATCAAGGTTTTATATCATCATTTTGTACTTATAGTATCAATATCTCCTTAACTAGAACATGTTTTATAATAACAAGTCTGATAATATAAGATAACTTTAATTTATGATAAATATTTATTTTAAATACAGATATATCTCACAATTTAAAAAAATGATTGATGTGACTAACTATTGAAAGTGAAAGGACAAAGAAAAGGTTAAGCTTGGAAAAAATATGCTGATTCAATTCAAACTAGAACACTATTAAGTAATTTAGTCATATCTAGAGTTCTAGATCTTGGATTTCAATTTGGTTTATATAGCTAGAAAACTAAGATATAGGCCTAAAACATTCATAAATAGTCCAAGACTCAATTCTACAATTTAGAAGTCCAAATTTTAACATAAAAAAGAAGTCTGAATATGTTCTGTAACCCAGATATCATTCAGTGTTTAACCCATATCTCGAGTTCTATAAGTTCAAATGATATCATTCTTATTTGTTGGAAAATAGAGATAATTTTTCAAAACTTTCATGAAGATAATTTGTTCAAATTTTAATGTTAGCAATAATGTTTTATGTAAATAAAAAGATAAGGATTGTTACCAAGTCAAGATGTGGCCACCCACTCAATAATTAGTTATCAAATCAATAGTTTTAAATTTTAGCCTATAAAAAAAGGCATTTTCAATACATTAAAACATCTTAGTTTTCAGATCAAGATCATATTCTTGCTTTCTCTCTTTATATTTTTATAATAATTAAGTTTTGCTTATACTAATCACTTGTTTGTGCTTTTTATTTTATTTTCTTTACTTAGCTAACTTATATCTTATTTATGTTTTTATATTATTTATTTATGTTTCTCTTTTTCATTATGTTTGGTTAAGTTTATTATGTTAATGTGAAGAGGTTATACTAAAGGTGTAAGAATAAGTATAGTATAAACTCAATATAGAATTTAATGTTTGATAGTAACATGTTTTGTATTTGTTATCTTGTTCACTTTTAATACTTTACTTGTTAAATGATTAATCTAGAATTATATTGCATAACCCTTAGTATAACAAATACTTGGTATTTTCATAACCCAACCGTATGGTATAACTGTCACTTATGCTATGAAAAGAACTTGATTTGTTGTTAACATAAGTTTGCATCATAAATATTTGACAATATTTACAAGTATTATTATTATTGAAATAAAATAATTAATATAATCATGCTAGCAATTTATAGTCAGATTAGAACTTTTTTTGTATGTGGTTTCCAATTGAGTAATACTTTTATACTATACTTGTTAAAAATACCATTAGTGGATCCTCTAACCTTGATAATTATTTTATTCTTATTTAATCTCTACATCAATATCACATCTCAATAATTCTCTTCAGCTTCTTTTCATTGATTGTTTATAATTTTATATATTTCACCTCCGTATGGTTCGACTCCGGTTTTGCTGGGTTATTTATTACTTCAACATTTCTGCACTTTAGAGAAGATATAAATCTTTTGATCATGTCAAGTAGTAACCCTATCTAGCTAGCTTAAGATCCTAATATTTAGATTCAAAGAAAAAACTAAGTCATATGACACTTTTATTAACACTCAAAAAAATATTATTTCATGCCTATTCCTATGATTAAAAAAAAAAGTTATCTACAACATGACAAGGTCAATTTGTACTCTTAATGATTCTCATATCATGGTTAACCAAGTGGAGTATCTCAAAATACTTTTAATAAAATATCATTTATATAAGTGAAAAAAAAGGTAATTTCTTTGAGAATTAAAAAAAAACTAAAATTCTTTAAACCACCTATCAAACTAGAAATTGTTTAGAGCCAAAATGAACACAATCAAGTAAACTAAAGAAAAATCTAGAAAGAGAACTATGTGAGAGTCTTGATTTATGTCAAAAATTAAATAATTTAATATACCATGTTTATTATTTAGTTGAGTAAATGTAATATTACTTGAAGAGAAAATGTTTATAGTTAAAAGTTACTTATTTTAATAGAGTGATTGTCTAAATCATTTTCTCTCTTGAATTTCTTATCTCTTTGTATGCCAATCAATCAATTTCATTTATATATAGGATTGTTAGAAAAAATATTTTAAATATTGTATTTGTATGTTATTTAAAATCATTTATGGTGAATATAAAATTGATCAGTCATTTTTTACATCTTGTAAGATTTATTAATTCAACAAATTCATTAAACTGTTAAGAATTTATTTGAATTAAATTTGTATGTCTAACCTCCTCTTGTATAAATAAAGATTGAGTAAATAAAGATTGAGGGATATCATTCATAAAGAAATACAAAAGTGAAAAACAAAGAGAAAGTTCATGCACTTTCTTTTTCTACCTTGTTTGCTTTTGTGCTTTTCTTTATCTGGTTTTAGGTTTCGTTGCTGTAGAGAGAAAATTCAAGTAAGTTTTCTAGTTCATATGTCTTGATTGAATATGCATTCTTTTAAGTTATTGTTATTGAAATTCTAGGAGGCAAGTTGCCTTAAGATCTTTTGTATGAGTTCATAAATAATTTATCCTTAAAGACAAAGATATCATCCTTAATAACTTCCTTTCCTTTCTTGGTTTTGATTTAAAGATTTATAATCACTTCCTTTCCTTTCTTGGTTTTGATTTAAAGATTTATAATAGACAAGTATTTTATATATTTGTACTTATTTTATTTTAATGGTATAAATAATGTTTTAGGGGGGAAATCGGCACTAGAAAATCATTTTGAGAGAAATTAAAGCTGGAATAAACTTGGAGTGTACTAGGTCCATGTAATTGTCTCCAAAAACAAGCACCCAAGTGACAAGAACTGTTACTGCTCTTGAACTTTAAGGTAATCAAAGGGGAGGAAAGATTCCATCGGCGACATCGGTTTTACAGTTCTGTTCATTTTAATGATATTTTGCCTCCTAACAGCAACTTTGGAGACTACTCTGCGGTGCTACAATGATGTTTTGATTTTTATTTGTTTTTATATGTTAAAAATATTTTTTTAAAAATTAAGTATTTTTATTTATTTTAAATTAATATATTTTTATTATTTTAAAATTATTTTAATATACTAATGTCAAAAATATTTTTAAAAAAATAAAAAAAATTATTAATATATATTTTAACATGAAAAATTATTTAAAAAATAATTACAACTATATTGCTAAACAAGTCTAAAACATGCTAGTTATGCTATTATGCTATGTATTTATTATAAAGAAGGATTTAAGTATGAGTGCTATTTTTTTTCTTGATTTTTTTATATTATTTTTTTTTAAATAAAAATAAAATGATTTGAAAAAAATATGAAATATGCTAAAAGATGAAGTTCTAACATAAAAATTAATTAATTAATTTGAAACTAGACACGTTATTCAATTATATAAGCTATTTTATAATACACTCTGTTTTGTTTTTCATTTTCATTTTTGAAAATAAAAGTTCATCTTTTGTTTGTTTTTACATTGATACTCATAATTATCAAATATGACTGGAAGTTTCATCTAATGATAAACTTGGATCATTAAATCATTGGATCAACTTTCCAGTTTTTGAATTGATTTTTTTTAATAAAAATTAAATATAATACCATTCAATTTTATTTTATTTTATATATCTCATAATTGTCTGAAACAAATTTTAGTAGATTAATTGATGTTTACCATATTGATAAGCATGTCCCGATCAATTCCTTATTTGATTTAATTTCAAATTTAATCAAGGTTAGATATCGATCAAGTCATGGAGATCATTAAATTTTCATGTTATACTTTTGGAGGGGACAAGATTTGAGAGCTACGGGTACACCTTATCCCCCTTGACCTGACCCGCTGCTATCTTGTATCTAGTTCCGATTGCACTTCCGAGCTACAGTTACGCCAAACGAACCAGACTTGGCCCTAGGCACCCCGATCCCGACCTTTGATTCCGGGGGCCTGGTCCCACCATGGCTACCGGACGCCTTAGATACAGTCCTACCCCCACCATCGGATGTCTCAGAAAATCAAAACAAACAAGTTTCGAGTTTGAAAAACTAAAATCAGAAAACGTCTCAACTCTCTCATCCGCCGCGCTCACCGCCGACACGACCCTCTGGTTTAGAATTGGAGATCGCTGGTTCAATAGCCAATAGGTTATCCGTTAAACACAAAAGTCTATGAAACCATAAACAAATCACCTGAGCCAACTGCACCACACCAAGACAAAAACAACAGAAGCAATGGGCGGGAATTACCGTTTGAGACAGTTGCACAGTAGCTGCCCCATTCCGACCATCAATTTCCAATCAGCAAAACCCAAAAACTCATACTCTTCAAAGAAAACATCAACGTCCCAAAACAACAAAAAACTGCAAAACTTAAGCACCACAGACTCTGACATTGTAAAATGGAACATTGCCATAACCACCCACATGCGAAATGGCCTGTGCGAATCCGCTCTTCGAGTGTTTAACTCCATGTCTCGAAGAAGCTCGGTATCGTACAATGCAATGATTTCTGGGTACTTACGGAATCACAAGTTTGATCTCGCGAGGGACTTGTTTGATAAAATGCCTGAGAGAGATTTGTTTTCTTGGAATGTGATGTTAACTGGGTATGTCAGGAATAGAGATCTTAAAACTGCGCGTGCTTTGTTTGAGAGGATGCCGGAAAGGGATACTGTTTCTTGGAATGCCATGTTATCTGGGTATGCGCAGAATGGGTTTGTTGACGAGGCTAGAGATATTTTTGATAAGATGCCGCTTAAGAATGGGATTTCGTGGAATGGGTTGCTTGCAGCATATGTGCAGAATGGGAGGATAGAGGATGCAAAGAGGTTGTTTGAGTCGAAGATGGATTGGACGCTTGTTTCTTGGAATTGTTTGATGGGTGGGTTTGTGAGGAAGAGGAGGTTATTGGATGCTAGGAGTGTTTTTGATAGGATGCCTGTGAGAGATGAGATTTCGTGGAATACTATTATTAGTGGTTATGCACAGAATGGAGAGATGGACGAGGCACGAAGATTGTTTGAGGAGTCTCCAATTCAGGATGTGTTTACATGGACAGCTATGGTTTCTGGATATGTGCAAAATGGGAAGCTGGATGAAGCAAGAAGTATTTTTGATAGGATGCCTGAGAAGAACTCAGTTTCTTGGAATGCAATGATTGCAGGGTATGTACAATGTAAACGAATGGACATGGCAAGAGAATTGTTTGAGGAAATGCCTTCTAGGGATGCTAGTTCTTGGAATACGATGATTACTGGATATGCTCAGAGTGGAAATATTGCTCATGCTAGGAACTTGTTTGATAACATGCCTCAACGTGATTCTATTTCCTGGTCAGCTATGATTGCTGGCTACTCTCAAAACGGTTACAGTGAAGAGGCTTTACATTTTTTTGTAGAAATGCAAAGAGATTGTGAAAGGTTGAATAGATCATCATTTACCTGTGCTTTGAGCACATGTTCCAACATTGCAGCTTTGGAATTGGGGAAGCAGTTGCATTGCCGGCTGGTCAAGGCTGGGTACCAGACTGGGTGGTACGTGGGGAATGCTCTTCTTGCGATGTATTGTAAGTGTGGAAGTATAGATGAAGCACGAGATGCATTCGAAGAAATACTAGAAAAGGATGTGGTGTCTTGGAACACAATGATTCATGGTTATGCAAGGCATGGTTTTGGGGAAGAGGCTCTGACAATTTTTAAGTTAATGAAGACCGCAGGAATCAGGCCAGATGATGCCACTATGGTATGGTTTGACTTATTATGCTGACATGTCTAACTAATTTTTAGGCTAAAGCACCAATTCCTCTAAAAGAACTTTGATCCCTGTTGTACAATTAATTGTTCTTGTAACATGTAAATTTGTTATGCAATATTGGGAGAGAACCATGTGCTGCACTTAAAAAACCAGTTAAGTTACCACCTCAATTTCATTATGATATGAGAAAATATTGTATTTAATTATAGGAAGATTTCTAGAGCTGATATCCTAAAACCAAGCCATCTCACTTCATGATCGCATCTTTTCTCTATTAAACAGTGTTGAATATCTTTTTCTCTTCTATCCGTGTTTCAGGTTTCTGTATTGGCTGCTTGTAGCCATGCTGGCTTGGTAGACCAGGGCAGTGAATATTTCTACTCGATGAATCGTGATTATGGTATAACTGCAAAATTAGTGCACTATACCTGTATGGTTGATCTTCTAGGTCGAGCAGGGAAACTAGAAGAGGCCCAGAATTTGATGAAAAACATGCCTTTTGAACCAGATGCTGCCACCTGGGGTGCTTTGCTTGGTGCAAGCAGAATTCATGGCAATACAGAATTGGGTGAAAAGGCTGCTCAGATCATCTTTGAGATGGAACCTCATAATTCAGGAATGTATATACTTCTCTCAAAATTATATGCAGCTTCAGGAAGATGGTCTGATGCTGGTAAGATGAGATTAGAAATGAGGAATAAAGGTGTGAAGAAAGTACCTGGGTACAGTTGGCTTGAAGTTCAAAATAAAATTCACACATTTAAAGTTGGGGACACTTCCCACCCGCATACAGATAAGATATATACCTTTTTAGAAGAGATGGATTTGAAACTGAAGCAGGAGGGATATATCTCCTCTACAAAGTTGGTCTTTCATGATGTGGAAGAGGAAGAGAAGGTGCATATGCTCAAGTATCACAGTGAGAAATTAGCTGTGGCATATGGCATTCTGTCCATTCCTGCTGGGAGACCGATCCGTGTGATAAAAAACTTGCGGGTGTGTGAAGATTGTCATAATGCCATTAAGTACATATCAAAGATTGTGGGAAGATTGATCATCCTAAGGGATAACCATCGCTTTCACTACTTTGAGGGAGGATCATGTTCCTGTAGAGATTTTTGGTGATCTAGCAAAACTAATGATTTTTTACGCTTATAGAGTTGCAGATATACTCAGTATGTGTCAAATTCTTACATGTTGACTTTTCCTGTATCTGAATAATTGAATTTGTTGACTCTTGTAAGAAAAGGATAGAGGTCCGCACCTGCTGCTGGATGAAAAAAGGACTGTTGATTGTGAAAAGAGGATTGTTGAAGGTATCCAGAAATGAGATTACTTTTGATTTTTTCAGAAGATATCCTGGATTCCTTGAAAAATTTAGAAAATGGTAACAGAGTTCCAGTATTTCCGAACATGTTTCTTGTTGATTGATAGTGGGAGGTTGTGTGTTTAGTATAGCTTCTTCATTAAATGTAACAGAGTTTCTCGCATCTAAGAGATCATAAACCTCAGGTACCTTGTACAGTACTTACCATAAACTGGACTATGTTGTGAAAACATCGAGAATTCTCTTGTTTTGCTCATTGATAGGCCGGACAAGGTGGTTTTTCAGAATCCATTTGAGGAGAGGGGGATGATGACAAGGTGGTTTTTCAGAATCCATTTGAGGAGAGGGGGATGATGAGAATTATCTTGCTATATCATAGGATCCATTATATTTGTTGATTGGATCAGTTACAAGGGCAACATGAATTACTTCTAAGGTGGCATCAATTAAGTTTTAAAAAGGATTAAACCTTGATTAATGTAATTCAAATAAGAGATGAGGACACGTAGAAAACTTGACTATATAATTTTATATTAATAATCAATTATTGGATTGGACCAATCATAAAGAGAAAAGTTAAGAAAATTAAAAAATATTTAATGGACTGATTTGAGATGTTCTAGCTAAGCTAGCTTTAGAAATTACTTTTAAAGTGACATCAATTAAGTTTTAAAAAGGATCAAGTGATTACTAATTAGTAAAATGGACAATCCTAAAAGGTTTCTAATGCTATGAGGTAAAAGAGATATTCATATAGTAATAAATGAGATTGTAAATAAGAATGAGGATGAAGAAACAATTGTTTTTTATCAAGTTTCATTCAGCTAATTAGAGAGAATTCAACCAAACAAGAATTCAATTTTTTTTCTTCTGATGAGGGTAGTTAGATCATTGAAAAACAATAAAAGAATATTTAAATATTTGAGATACAACTTAGACTATGAGTTATATTATACTAGTTTCTCAATTGTATTAGAAGGGTATAATGATTTATATTAGATATCCAATATAAAAAATACAAAATCTACTAATAGATATATGTTCATACTCGGTGAAACAACTATATTATGGTAATTCTCTAAGCAAACATACATTATAATTTCTATGATGGGATTATGATTTATTTCTCTTGATAAAGTTACAGAGGAAGCCGAGTGGCTTTAGAATTTCTTAGAAAATATTTCATATTGACCAAAACTTGCGTTGGTTATTTGTATCCATTGCGACAATTATTCAACAATTAGAAGGGCACAAAATAATATGTATAATGTTAAGTGTAGACATATGCATCATAGATATAGCATCATTAAACACTTGCTCTCAAATAGAGTTATTTTAATTAATGATGTAAAGTAAAAGGAAAATATTATGGATCTCCTAACCACAGGTTTATTGAAAAAGCTTATGTATAATTCATCAAGAAAAATGACCTTAAAGCCTTTAAAGATAAAAGAGTGTAATGATAGTAACTATATCTAGTTGATTGAAGATTTAAGTTCAAATGAAAACTAAGTTATATAATATTCTTATTAACATTAGAAAATTATTATTTCTTTCTTATTTCTTTAATGAAAGAGGTTATAGCTGTAACGTGATAAGGGTGAGTTATTCTCTTAATGATTTTTATATCTTGGTATGCTAAGTGGATTGCATTAGAATTATTTTAATGAAAGATTATCTATACGAGTGACAAATATAGTCATTTCTTTAATATTTTTTAGAAAGATGAATTTCCTAAAATACTCATGAAATTGGGAGTGATTTAATGACAAAATAAACACAACCAAAACCAAAGAAAATATCTAGGTGAAGAGATATGTGAGTAATATTATCTTAAACATAAAAATCTAAATAGAACATAACAACATATTCACTATTTAGCGAGCAAATTTAATGGTATTTCATTAAGGAAGTTTTAAAGCCAAAAATTATCTATCATGATGTACTGATCAACTATATCAATATCGTTTTATGAATCTTTGAATCAATTTTAAACTGCTCAAAAAATTTCCATTCATATAGCGAGTTGTTGGGAATTTTGTTTAAGCACATAGTTATTAGACATTTTTTATGTCAAATTATAAGTGAGGTCCACTTATTTCTAGGATTAAAACTCTGTGGAATTTAATTTTAAACATAAATTATTTAACATGAAAAATTAATATGATTTAAAAAAAAACATGGGTGAATGAAAATTTAATCTCAAAGAACCATAGATAAATGTGTTTTGGCGAAACTCAAAACTCTCTAAAAAAATTATATTCCATATAGGAAAAAAAAACTTTATTGAACTTTTTATAGTTGGAGTTGTGATGTTAAAATTAAATTTAAAGGACATCCAAGCTTTTAGATAGAAGAGATCCTAAACAAAGTGAGTTTTGGGTCTAAACATACAGATACATGTATGTGGGCCAAGCTTTGGTGTAGGCATTGGTTTGTTATAAAATAATTTTTCGGGCTATAAAATATATTTTTTTAAACTTAAATTTAATTTTAAGTCTGGTCTATAAAGAATTATTTCTTTTAGCCTAGTTTAGTGTTTTATCTAGCCTTTGAATGTAACACAAAACCTGAATAATTTTATCAACTGAAAAAACATCTTATTTAAATAAAAAAAATATCAAGGTTTAATGTTGGTTTTATGAAGGGTAATTAAAGTTGATAACAGAGAAATTCTTTAATTCTTAAAATTATCTATAAAAAGGGCTCGAGAAGAGTGTTTTTGTACTGGTTTTTCTATACAAATTATACATAATTTTAACACTTTTATTCACCTATTTTCAACTTTGCTCTTATGGTTTTAAATCTTTGTTTCCTCTTCTTATTTTTCTCTTAATTTAGAGCTTAGGTTGAGTCCTTGTAGAGATTATTGACAATTTCTTGATTAGTTAGACTTTATAAAGATAAGAGCATCTAAACAAGGTGGTGGTGGTGAAATCATGTGAGACTTATTAAAGAAAGCTCTTTTGTACCAAGTGATGAATAATAAAATTTTAGGAATAAAAAATTAATCGTTAACAATTACAAGAATTTTAGCTTATTTATATTATTTGAGCGTCAACAAATACCCTAAATTAGTTTTATTAAAATATAAATGCTATACTTATTTAGTATGTATATTTGTGTTTTAACCTTTTAAGTTTATTATATTATTATTATTATTATACTGCATTATCATAAACTAAACAAATATGCCCACTTGTATTATTATTTGTGAATTTTGATAAAAAAATAATAAACACTTCTTGCTAGAAATAATTGGTAGATTTCATTCACCTTGAAAATTTTCTAAACCAATAATTGGTATAGATAAATCCAAATTAGCCATCAATATTTTTGCGCTATTTAAGAAGGAAACAAAAACAGAGGTACTTTAATGAAAACATGGTGATTAAAATAAATATATGATTGTCATTAGCAAAACACTTGGAGCTTCTCTCTGTTTCTTTATGTTTGCTTTTAGTCAATTGGAATTGTCACAGTTGGAAGAAGAAGAAAGAAAGAGGCGAGCTGAGAGAGGAACAAAGAGCTTTAACTTGGAGCTTTATAAATTCAACTCCACCTATCAAGAAATTACGTGTCTTTTATTATTTTCTTTTTCCTCCTATTACTTTAATGAAATCAATCATATAATTAATAATTAATATACTTAAGTTATTTAAAACATGTATTTTGTGAAGTTATATTGATCATTTATCGTGTTTTCATCATCATTTGTAATTTAATATATGAAACTTAAATTTAAGACTTACTTAAACTATTTGATGTCACAATAATTTGAATATAATTACAAATCCAATATATCTAACGTGAAAATTATATAGTTTTATAGCACAATTTATGCAAGAACCTCTTCAACTACACGGCAGAAAATCCAAACTCTTGACCTTGAAATAAATCATGGAGTCAATAGACAAACCCATTAGTATGCTGACAAAACTTTGTGGATTCTAGACTTGTGGCCTGCTACAGGCCGGTCATTCTTTACTTTTTCCAATATAAATAAAAAATGTCAACAAAAATATATGATATTAGAGTTATTGGTTTAATTAATAATTTAAATAATAAAAATAAAAAATATATATCAACAATAAATAAACAAACAAATAAATAACATTAAAAAACATATAAAAAAAACACTCGACCTTAAACCATTTACATTACTAAAAAAATTCAAAGTTCAACAACAAAAATAAAAAAAAAAAGTAAAAAAAAAATCCTAGTTGAACTAAGTTAACTCGCAAATTCCATAATCATGGATATAAAATTAAGATAATTTTATAAAAAAAAATAAGAAAATAAAAATTAATTTCTAATAAATCAAATGAGATTGTAATAACTCCAAATAAAGTAAAATGAAAACAAAAAAAGTTGAAACTCATTTTCTATCAAATAAAATATTGAAAGATGAAATAAAGAATATATAATTAAAAAAAATCAAAAAAATTCAATTTGAGCTCACCCATGTCAAGATGAAAAATATCTAACCCAATCATGATATAAAGATGACCGTGTTTGGAAGCAAACTAAATAAATTCATGAATCTTAATTATCAAATAACTTAATATTGAAAGAAAAAATTAATTTATTAAAGCAACGAAAAAAATTTAAGTCAAGCTAACTTAATTTGCTAATCCCACAACCGTGGCCACAGGATCAAATAACCCAACAGAAAAAAAAGAAAAAAACACAATGACTAATTTTTAATAAATCAAATATTAAAGGTTAAAATTAAAATAAATCAATTAAAAAAATAAAAAAATATCAACCTGCATTAACCTTTGAAATCGAGGACTCTATTCATGAATTTGAAACTAACTTTATAGAAGAAAAACTGTAACAAATAACAAAAAAAAATAAAAAATTATAAAAATAACACTATCTTAAAAAAAATTTCAAGAAACTCGAGTAAACCTCCTAAACCTTATTTAATTTCTAAAACTCAACTTGTGAAATATTTGACGAGGGTTTAATCAAGAAGCTTCATTTCTAAACAATTTAATTTTGAATGATGAAATCATGAAAAAAAAAATATATCGATTTAAAAAATTCATCAAAGAAAAAATAAATAGTAATGAAAAAAATAAAAATCAAATTTTATAAGAAAAAACACTTAATGAAGATGAAATTATTTTAAAAAAAAGTTAAAAAATTGATCCCAAACAACAATAAAAAATTGCAATAAAAAATAAAAATCAAATTTAAAAGAATAAAAAAATAAAAAAGGATGAAATTAAAAAATATTTGTAATTTTTTAAATTATACAAAAATAGTAATTAAAATGACAAAAATCAAATATAAAGAAAAACAAATTCAAGAGGCTAGTCTAAAATTTTAAAAGTTCTAGCATGGAGTTCGAGTAGGATAGAGGAGGAAACATGAAATGATTGTTGGCGTCGAAATATTTATTTAATAATATTTAAAATATAATTAAATATAATATTGTCCAACTTTATATTAACAATGAAATTAATAAAAAAGAATAAAAAAAAACCCTCGTGAGAAAAGTATGTTGGTTTTGTCTTTATAGATAACAAAGTAATTTTACTATTTAAAAAAAATTAAGAACATCATATTGCTTCTTATTGATAGATATTTTTTTATTTTTTTATTGTAGGATTAAATTAGTAATTTTGTACAATGCTATATAAATTGTTAAAAATAATTATATTATGGTAAAATATCACTTTGCTCTATGCATAATTTAAAGGGTTTTTTTGGGGCAGGAGAAATTTCAACAAATCACTTTTTCAATGAATAGATCCTTCTTTTTTAGTTTTTTTTCTAATTTTAATTTTAATAAAAATGCAAATATAAAACATA
Organism: Populus pruinosa; assembly: GCA_026413675.1. Taxonomy (NCBI): domain Eukaryota; kingdom Viridiplantae; phylum Streptophyta; class Magnoliopsida; order Malpighiales; family Salicaceae; genus Populus; species Populus pruinosa. Next base: position 8,883,593 of record JANKMR010000020.1, read on the forward strand.
TGTTATACAAAGATATAAGACGTCCTTTCCTCACAAATGTTTAATAGCTCATCTTTTCCTCTAGAGTTCAACCATACAATCTTAAACATGATTCAAACAACAACAACTCTTCTTCTTTTTTTAATAAAACTCACTTTAACCTTTAATTTATTAATTAAAATAAATTTTAATTCAAAGTTATGATTCAATTAAAAATTTACTATATCACCTATTTATATTATAATAACAATTATTTTTTAAATATTTTTATTTTGAAATATATTAAAATAATATTTTATTATTTTTTAAAATTATTTTTATCACCAATATATTAAAATATTTTTAAAAAAAATTAAATAAATAAATAAATAACTTTTTACCGAAAAACGTTTAGTTGACGTTTCCAATACTAAATTAACACCGATGGTTGACGCGACATTTGCCCATAGATTGCGCTCCTTTGGTCTCTGGTGGGCTGTTCAAAGTATATGGGCGTGAAGGAAAAAGAGACTCGTGAAGACTGGTACCTAGTTTCCACTAGGCAGAAACATCCAGGAAAGAAGAACACAGCGACACGCTCTACAGGCAGATGACTATAATATAGTCCACAACTTCTCCCTCATCTCCTAACCTCACATGTGCCCACCTATCGTATCCCTATCTAGCCAGTGATGAAGCATAGAGAGTAAAGTGGGAGTTTTTGTGAATATACACTTATCATCCACCGGAATAATAACAGAACTCCTCTACTCTTGATCAGTACCATGGCTACCCAATCCCACCAACTCCACTTTGTCTTGTTTCCCTTGATGGCTCAAGGACACATGATTCCTATGTTTGATATCGCCAAAATGTTGGCGCACCATGGTGTCATTGTCACCATAGTCACCACACAGCTTAATGCAAAGCGAGTTGCCGTCCCTCTTGCTCGTGCAGCAGAATCCGGGCTCCAGATAAAGTCCGTTGAAATTCAGTTTCCTTCTCAAGAAGCAGGATTGCCAAATGAGATCGAGAATTTTGACATGCTTCCTTCACTAGGTTTAGGCTATGAGTTTTTCATGGCAGCTAATATGCTACGAGAGCCGGTCGAAAGATTGTTTGAAGTGCTAACACCAAGACCTAGTTGCATAATCTCGGATATGTGTCTTCCCTACACAAGTGATGTGGCTACCAAGTTCGGTATTCCAAGAATCTCTTTCAATGGGTTCTCTTGCTTTTGTACCCTGTGTTTGCACAGCATACAAATTAACAAGGTTCTTGAGAGTGTAAACTCTGAATCGGAGATTTTCGTTGTGCCTGGACTGCCTGATCATATTGAATTGACCACAAACCAGCTTCCTTATGCCATGTTAGATGTAAAAGATTTTTCTGCTCAAGTTTCAGGTGCTGAGATGCTGAGGTATGGGTTTATTATTAATTCATTTGAAGAGTTAGAGCCAGCATACGTTCAAGAATACAAAAGGGCAACAGGAGGTAAAGTTTGGTGCGTTGGTCCAGTTTCTGTATGCAACAAAGACGACATAGACAAAGTTCAAAGAGGTGACAGATCCTCAATTGATGAATCGGAGTGCTTGAAGTGGCTTGATTCACAGCAACCAAGGTCTGTAATATATGTTTGTCTTGGTAGTCTCTGTAATCTAATAACCCCACAACTGATGGAGCTCGGGTTGGGCTTGGAAGCATCAAACAAACCTTTCATATGGGTTACAAGAGGTAGAGAAAAATCAAAAGAATTGGAGAATTGGTTTGAAGAGAACGGTTTTAAGGAGAGGACAAAAGGGAGAGGCCTCATAATTCAGGGCTGGGCACCACAAGTTGCAATACTATCACATTCAGCAATTGGAAGCTTCCTAACGCATTGTGGCTGGAATTCAGTTCTAGAAGGTATATCAGCAGGCTTGCCGATGGTTACATGGCCACTTTTCGGAGACCAGTTTTGTAATGAGAAGTTAGTTGTCGAAGTGTTGAAGATTGGTGTAAGGGTTGGGTCAGAGGTTACTTTAAGATGGGGAGAGGAAGAGAAATTTGGGGTGTTGGTGAAAAAGGAACAGGTAAAGAACGCTGTAAACACTCTTATGAATGATGGAGAGGAAAGTGAAGAGAGAAGAAGAAGAGTTCAAGAGCTTAGAAAGATGGCATACAAAGCAGTGGAAGAAGAGGGCTCTTCTTATCTCAGCATGAAACTGCTTATTGAAGATGTCAGGAAGCACACCTTTTTTAAGTAAGCAGCGTAATACTATCTGAATTCCCATTTCATTCCATACGAAATTGGTTAAGACTTGAGCATTAGTTTTCTGCGATAAGCTGTTATTGTCATAATGGCTACACCTAGTTACGGCGGTGATTAATTAAAAAATATCTTGATTAGAAAAAAAAATAGATATATGATATTTTATGTTTTAGAAAAATATATTTTATTTAAGCAGTTATCATCTAATATTATAATTTCTAAAAATCCTAATTAATCAATAAAGATTTTATAGTATAAAATTGGTCACCTCTTAAGCGTCTTATTTAAGGTAGATTATATTGCTGTTTTTGTCTAAAATTGCTAAAAAATTATTCTTCTTTTTCTCTTTTTTATATTTACTTTCATGTTTCTGATTGTAGTGTCAATGAACAATTTCTACAAATATTTTTGTATCTGGCAATGGTAAATATCGCACAAATCCAAAAAATATGATACTCCTAACTCTGACATCAAGGAATATTTTCACAAAAAATAAATTTGAAGAAGAAATTTTCTATGTTATTTTTTCTTATTTATCCTTTATTATTATTTGCTTTTTTTTAGATGAAAAAACAATTACGCAACATATTTGTATTGAACAATAATAGTTTACAGATTGAGCACATAACTTAAAAAAATACAAAACGCAAAGAAAAAAATAAATCAAATTGTGAACGACCCACAAATAAATAAAAAAAATCCCTAGATATTTTTAGAATTTTTTAATATAAAAAAGGGCTTGTTTGGCCAAATATCAAACTAAAATAAACATAAAAATTATGGTCAAGGCATGAGGGTGTCTTATGCCAAATCCACCTTTAATAAACATAATTTGAGTTGGCTAAACCTTAAAGCCTAGATTCGGCCCACTAATATCCTTCGCGCTGTTTTATTGCAACAATTATATAGAAATAGAGAGAAGAAGATTAGTAAAGTCGAAGGTGAAGGTAACAGTATAGACACCGATTAGGGAAGAGAGCCCTCTTTTCAGTCTCTCCTCCCTCTATTCTTGTTTTTCTTTTTCTTTTTTTTTTATTCTCTCTTTTCAGTCTCTCCTCCCTCTATTCTTGTTTTTCTTTTTCTTTTTCTTTTTTTTTTTTGATTCTCTCTTTTCAGTCTCTCATTTTAGGGTTTTTTTTTGTGTTTACTCCTATAGGATTTTTTTATCTTATCTCTTTTTAGGGTTTTTTTGTGATAACCTCCTCTTAGGTTTTTTTTTTTTTTTTGTGATGGCTTCTCTCCAAGTTTCTTATGATTGTCCCCTATTTTTGCATACACCGAGATTAGTATTTATAGTGCAAGAGTCTCATCACTTAGAATCCTTTTCTTTTTTCTTTCTTTCTGTTTTTTTATTGATTCTTTGATTTGATTTTTTTTTTAGAAGTGATCTCATTGTAATGGGTTACCTACCTAGGTGGAAAAATACAAAGAAGGGGTCTCATTGTAATAGGTCACCTACCCAAGTAAAAAGAGAAAGAAAAATAAGAGCTCAAAGGTACACTCAAAAGGATGGTTAAGGGCTCAAAAACGCACTTAAAAAAATGATCGAGAGCTTGAAGACGCACTCGAAAGTTGGCAAGGGCTAAAAGGTGTGTTCGAAAAAGAAGTGAGGGTTCAAAGATGCTCTCAAAATGGAGGCAAGGGCTTAAATACACACTTGAAAGGAGGTAGAGTTAATAAACGCACTACCTTGGATGATTAAGAAAAGGTGTTGGGAAAATATAAAGAGATTTTTTTTTATGGCCTAATTCTCGTGGATGGCCTACCCAGGTTAAAGTTTTCAAGGGTGAAAAATCTTTGAAAGCAATTTCAAACTTGGCCATTTCAAGGTGGCCTTCCATTTGATGAATCCCGTAAAAGATTTCTCTTATGAAATTTGCAAAACTCGTTATTCAATGTCTCAAAGTTTAGATGATATGTATGCATCTTTACCTGATTTGAAATATAGACCTCCATTTTTTCTTAATATTCTTGTTTGCTTGATTGATGACAACTTGTTATCTCTGATTTGAGTCATCTTTATCATTTAACTTGTAGCCTACTTGAGTTGGCCCATGTATGTCTCTTCCTATATTCATTTACACAGGTTAGCTTTTATAGTGTCCATAATGACTCACTTGCTTGCTAGAGATTTTTCATCTCATCAAATAATTTAAGAGGATCATTCATTAATCCTCGTCTGACTTTTAAAAACATTCGTTGTCACTTGCTAAAAGGATCAAACTGCCTTTTATAAACCAAGATGCCCCATTGTCTTCTTATAAGAAATGTTCATCTCTTTTTCTAAAAGGGATCGATTTTTCCTTCTAAACATAATGTTGCCCCCTTGTACTAATCATTGCCCTTATGTGTGCTTTGTCCGTAACTTTGCCAAATAATGGTTTTTAAGCAACCATTTTCTCATTTCTCCTATTTTCAATTTAGTGAAGGAATATTTGTCTAGAATGAATATTGAAATCTTGATCTTGTATTTTGAAAACAAAAATAATTTTGATGTAAGTTTAAAAGCATTTGCTTTTGAAATCTTGCAACTCTTTGGTTTTTTCTTGTAAAAAAGGTTATTTGCTCTTGTATTTGGTAATATTGTCTATGGTGAAAATATATCATGAGGAGACCTTTTGTTTCTTAAGGGTTTCCAAGGCGAAGAGTTTGAGAAAAAGCTCGAGGTTTTGTTTGAGGAAAAACTTGTCTTTTATTAAACACCTATTTTATCAGTATTAATAATAATGAGTAGTTTGTTCTTGATGTCATGACTTCTATGAAAAAGTACTATTTGCATTTTGAGAGTATTGTTTATTGTTCCAGATTGCTTGCTTACTTGATTAGAAAGGACTTCTATAGGCATGCAACGTAAGTTATGGTTTTTGGGTATGAAAGAAAATGATTTATAAGGCTCAAAGAGTGTTTCAGGGTTTTAAAAACTAAGAATCACTATCAATAGTTGAATTCTTTATGTCTTTCATCATATCTTTTATTGTTTTTCTTTGATTTAGCCCTTTTTTTTTGTTTTTTAATGCATATTTTTTTATCTTGGTTTATTCATTCTTGTGATTTGTGCATGCCTCTTAGCATTTGAGTTTTATGGACTCTTTTGCTTTTCTAGCTTTTTCATGACTTTTAAAATTCTAATTTGCCCCTAGTATCAAGGTGTGATCCTAATTAGGATTTTTCATTAAAGAAAAATTATTCAAGCTCAAAAATGAATTACAAGGGATATACTTTTTAGAATGTGAAAGGAATAACAAAGATGACATTTTCTCATTTCAAACAAAAACAGTTAAGATTAATAAACTTTGGCCTAATCCAATGTAATGGTTTGGTATTTGCAAAAAGATGCATTTTATGAGTGTATGAGCAATAAGTTCACTACATACCATCATTCATACATTTAAAGCAACATGTATCAAGAGTCATAATGTGAGGATGATAGTTCATTTTATATTCGTGCATTTTAGTTTAGAGTTTAGTCACCTCAATAAAGGAGTTACTTGATTCATGTGTCATTCTACAAGTAGAATGTTATAAATATTGCTTTAAATAAACACCAAATTATTTTTGAAATCAAAATGCAAGTTCAATTTTTAAAATTCCAATGGAAAAACTTATTCTAGTAAAAAATATAAATTAAGTCTATGAGATCATATGAGGCTGCAAAAGTGTATTTGTGAGTTATTAGAGGGAATCTCTTTTTAGAATGTTTTGGTTGTAAATTAAAAAAAGAGACACAATTGAAGGACAAACACATTATTTCATTGAAATCTTAAAAAAAAAAGCAACAAAGACCTTATACTAGCAATGTGACATATAAAAATGGTTAAACACTTAGCAATTATCGATTGGAATTTCTGGAATATTCCAACTGTCCCTCCATTATGAATTCCTCGACAAGCGGACCTTTTCAATAGTCAGTTAGGGTCACACATAGACCAATCTTGGCTTAATGACATGGTAGCTTCATCTTCAAGACAAGTAAACTCTAGATGTGTTTATTTTGGTAGCTTACCTTTGTAATTACCTTTAATATTATAAACCTCAGTTTCTTTCTTTTCTCTAGTGAAACATTTATCCTTAGTCCAATTAGTTGTTTTTATTATCGGCTTGTTTTAACTCGCAAGTATATAAGTGTGCGATGTAGCAATTAACTTGGTAAGATCGATGTCATATCCACAAAGAGCTAAATCAGGAAATTAATATAGGTAAGAAAAAAACTCAAGAGAAATTAAATTAACAATAACTTGGTTGAAAATAATTGATGGATTTGTTTTCAAAGATGAAAACATGTAAATAGATTTTAAATGACAAGAAAAAGTAAGTCTTGGTCCAAATCAATTTTAATGGTGATGTATTGGTGATTCCATCAAGATATATAAGATAACTCAACCTAATATCAACAATAGTGATATTATATCAGAAGATATTACAATAAAGTTTAAAAAGATGAAGATTGATTATTGCTTAAGAATGAACAAGTACTTTCATATTAAGTAAAATATTTAATCAAGCAATCCAATACCAAAACTAAAGTTTGTGCATAAAAATTCAAGCTTATTACGTTAACTAAATGATTTCTAAAATTTCTTTACAATAATAAAACATTTATGAAGAAAATGAGAAGATAAACATTTAGATTCATTCATATATTAAAGAACTTACCTCAACCACTATCATCCTTGATTTGGATCCAAGAAAGAGATTAGTCAACCATGATAATATATAAGAACACTTTAATAAATATAAAATAACTTGAATCAAACTGAAATAATAAGTTTTACAAACTAAAGAATTAAAATCTACAAAGAAGAACATAACACAATTTCAGTAAAAATTCAGACACAAATATAATGCTAATTTTGAACAGCAATTTAGACCCTCCTAGAAGCCTTTTCTGGAGATGTCTATTAGAGACATATTTAGATAAAATTATGTCACCTTTCTAGATCATTAAAGAACTGCTCATTTGGACACCTCAGTCAAACATTATGGGTAAAACACCAAAAGGTGTTCTAAAAAATCAATTCAAGTCAGCTTTGCAACCATTTTGATGCACATTTTTCTTTCTCATTTATGAGCTGTCTCTTTCTTCTTTTTGACTCAAAATAAAATAAAAATGTCCCCTCTAGCTTTCCATCCATATGCTTGTCTTCTTGGATCAATGAATTAACCAAAATAAATCAATTATTATTTTTTGTGTGGACATGTAAGATCATGAATTGTGCTTGGGCTGATTCGAAGGCTGATTTGAGGCTGAATTTAAATATCATATAAAGATTCAAATGTACCTATTATTTGAGCTAAGATTGACCTTAAAACCCTGAGTGTTTTATGGTTGAAGTTTGCACACAATATAAGGCAAATTTGAGCTTGAAATAGATCATATGATAATCTTTTCTAAGATTGAAATAGAATTGATTTTTTAGGGGAAAATTTGGAGCAATTATTTAAACCAAAATTTGCTTCGACTTTAACTAAATTTCTCTTCAATTCTTTGTTCTGAATTCTAACATTAAATTTTCTAACATGATCCATTTAAGCTCCAAAAACCTAGCAAAACATTAAAAAAAACTTCATTACTAAAAAGCGCATCAATTATTATAAAAACCCAATTAAAAATAATAAATATGTATATGAAAAATAAGAGACTTAATCATACTTTTGATGCACAATCCAACCCCCTTACTCAGATTTTGCTGGTCCTTAAGCAAAACAAAACATAAAACCTTTGAAATAAAAAGAATAATAATAATTATAATTAGGCTCGACTCATCACATTTGAAGGACATATCATGCAAACATTAGTATCTTCAACTTAGTGTATACACAACAACAAATAAAGAAAAATAAACATACTCAGATTCTCTAAATCAAATATCCATACAAAATTTCAAATTCAATCGTATTTATCATGCAACCAACATAATTGATTCACGCTAAAACTTAACTTGTGATCTTCCTTTCTCACTACTACAAACAAGGTAGCAAACTAGAGAAATATCTATATTTGTTTTTTAAAGATATTATTTATTCTTTATCTTTAAGTGGTCACTTTCCTTTTGATGCAAATACAAATATTTGTGATGAATGCACTCGGTTACTCACAAAGTCATAAATTTAAAGTGCTTTTACATACTCATGTTTCAAACTACTGTTTGACATAAAGATAAACATTTGTGATGAATGTCCCCAGTTACTAAGCAACTCAAAACATTAGAGTAGATAGAACTTTATACACATTTATTTATTTAATTATCTAATAATTATTGCTCTATTTACTTAAATCTTGTTTAGGACTAGATCGAAAAGGATGATCACAAGTAAAGCATCACACTTATCTTTTATGCATAATCACACAACTTTTATAAGGAAAGATGTACTTTAATAATCTTAAAGAGAACCAAAAGTATGTAATCTTACTTTATAAGATATTATATATCCCAAATTAAAGCATGCAATGTTCAACACAATAATGAATCCAAAAATGTAATGTTGATCTTAAACAAGTCTTACTCACCTACGAATGCAATTTTTTTTTTCCAAACAAGTATGGCCATCTCAAGCATTCAACATAATTAAATATCTAAAATCAAGTTTTACATTATCCTCAATGTAAAAAAATAGAGAAGAAAAGAATAAAGATTAGAAAATTATTACTCTTTTTTTTTTCAAGGATGAATGTCTGATTAAATTAGACATGAGCTGACTTCTTGTTTGATTCTTTTTTTTTACCTGCATATCACAACGAAAAAAAACATTAAACCAATTTTATTTTATTTTTGCAAATAAAAAACCTCAAACCCCCCAACTTAAAATAATTCATTGTCCTTAATGCATTAACAAGTTTGAAATATAAGAGTTAGAAAACAAAAAGAAAAGGAAAGAAAAAAAAACTCATTACTTGTGATACTATAATGGTATTGGATCTTCAAGATCCAATGTCTCAACTTCAACCACAAAGTTTTCAAGATAAGGTTTCAATCGATGACCATTTATTTTGAAAACATTTCCATTCTTAGGATTTTCTACCTTAAAGGCACCATGCTCAAAGATAAATTTAATCATAAATGGACCAATCCATTTTGTCCTCAACTTTCCAAGAAGGAGATGTAATCATGAATTATACAAGAGAACCTTTTGACCAACATGAAAGGATTTTCTAAGAATATGTTTACCATGCAAAAGTTTTCATCTTATGTTTTTAAATTTTTGCATTTTCAAATGCATCATTTCTCAGCTCCTGTAATTCATCCAATTGAAGCTTTCTATTTCTACTAACCTTATTTTCATTGTCATTGAATTGTCGGATGACCCAATATGCATAGTGTTTATTCTCAACAGGGAGATGACAAAGCTTTCCATAAACTAGCCTATAAGGAGACATTTCTAATGAGGTCTTGTAAGTAGTACGATATGCCTATAAAGCATTAACTAATCGCAAGGACCAATCTTTATGGTTTAGGTTGACTGTTTTCTCTAAAATATTCCTGATCTCCCTATTTATCAACTCAACTTGACCTCTAGTTTGTGGGTGATAAGGGGTACTCACATTGTGAATTATACCATATTTTCTCATCAACATCTCAATGGGCTTGTTATAAAAATGCTTTCCCCCATCCCTAATCATAGTCCGGGACATGCCAAAACAAGAGAAAATATTTTCTTTTAAAAATTTGACCACAACTTGATGGTCATTGGTTCGAGATGCAATGGCCTCCACCTATTTAGACACATAATCAACAACTACAAGGATGAATTGGCAGCTATATGAACTTGGAAAAGGTCTCATGAAATCAATCCCCCAACAATCAAATATTTCCAAAACAAGAATAAGGTTAAGGGGCATCATGTTACGCCTAGTAAGGTTACCTAGTCATTGGCATCGATCACATGCAACACAAAAAGCATGAACATCTTTAAACATGGTGGGCTAATAAAAACCACACTGCAAGATCTTGGCAATGGTTTTCTTGGAAGAGAAATGCCTACCACAAGCTAATGGGTGATAAAAATTAATGACACTTGGAATTTCATGATTAGGGATGCACCACTTAACAAGTAAGATATTATTTAAATAGATAGGGGTCATCCTAAAAAAAATAAGCATATTGCGTAAGAATTTTTATTTGTCAAGTTTAGACCAATGAGAAGAAATTTGACATGTGGCTAGGTAATTTGCTATGTTAGCAAGCCATAGAGAACCAATGTAAGAGATAGTACCCACATAAAATAAATTTTTATCAGCAAAAAGTTCATTTATTAAAGATTCATCAATTATTGAAAGACGGGACAAATGACCAGCCACTACATTCTTTACTCTCTTTTTATCTCAAATTTCAAGGTTGAACTCTTGAAGTAGGAGGATCCATTGAATCAAACATCGTTTGACATCTTGTTTTGTGAGCAAGTATTTTAATGTTGCATGATCAGTGAAAACAATAACAAGAGATTCAACCAAGTAAGACCTAAACTTGTCTAATGCAAAGACCATAAGTAAGAATTCTTTTTCAATTGTAGTGTAATTCAATTGAGCATCATTTAAGGTCTTGCTAGCATAATAAATGATATAAGGCTTCTTATCTTTTCTTTGTCCTAAAATAGCCCCTATTGTAAAATCACTAGCATCACACAGTAGTTCAAATGATAAAGACCAATCAGGAGCTTGCATGATTGGTGCAGTTGTCAACAACCCTTTAAGCTTTTCAAAAGCTTCCTGACATTTTAATGTCCAGTCAAATTGGACATCTTGTGACAAAAAGTTACACAATCGTACTAAAAGAATGAATGAATCTTTGGTAAAAACCAGCATTTCCTAAAAAAGATTTTACATCTTTCACAGTTTTAGGGATAGGTAATTTTTGAATGATTTCAACTTTTGACTTATCTACCTTTATCCCTTTTGAAGAGACAATATGACCTAAAATAATGTCATGTGTCACCATAAAATGACACCTCTATCAATTGAGTACAAGATTGCTCTCTTCACACCTTTCAAGAACTTTTTCTAAATGCATTAAACACAACTCATAAGAATCCCTTATAAACTGAAAAATCATCTATGAAACCTTTCAAAAAAAATTTCACCATGTCACTAAAGATACTCATTATACACCTTTGAAAAGTGACTGGTGCATTACACAAGCCAAAGAGCATTCTTCTATAAGCATAAGTATCAAAATGACATATGAAAGTGGTTTTTTCTTGGTCTTCTAATGAAATCTCAATTTGGTTGTAACCCGAGTATCCATCAAGAAAATAATAGAAAGCTTTTCCAGCTACTCTTTCAAGTACTTGGTCTAAAAATAGGAGCGGAAAATGGTCCTTTCTAGTCACCATGTTCAACTTACGATAATCAATACATATACGCCATCTAGTTTGGATTCTTGTTAACACTAGCTCATTATTTTCATTCTTCACTACCGTGACTCTAGATTTTTTAGGGACAACTTGGGTTGGACTAACCCTTGAGTTTGCAATGGGATAAATGATACCTACATCAAGTAGTTTAAGCATTTCACCTCTCACTACTTCCTTCATATTTAGGTCCAATCATCTTTGCATTTTCCTCACAGATTTAGCCTCTTCTTCAAGATAGATTCTATGTGTATATAAAAGAAGGCTAATTCCTTTCAAGTTAGTAATTATCCACCTAATTGCTTTCTTGTGTTTCCTTACCACTCTCAAAAATTTTTATTCTTTCTCTATGCTAAGTTTTGATGAGATCATAATAGGATATAATTCATCTTCCCCTAAAAATGTATACTTAAGATCATTTGGTAAGGGCTTCCTTTCTAGTTTATAAGGTTAGATAAAAGATGCCTCAACTTTTACTTGGGCTGAAATTAAAGGCTCAAATAATGGGGTCCATTGACCTATTAACATAATATGCATTGGATCTAGATAAGTCTCGAGCTCTCTTACTTTCTCATCATCACATTCTAAAGAATAAAATCTTTTATCATGAATTAAAGTTCTTTCCAGTTGATCCTTTATCCACCCTTTCTCAAAGTGTTCTTAACAAATTATTTGAATCAAATCTACCTCTCTAATGTCCTCATGTTCACCAATTTGTTTAAAAACATTAAATATGTTCATCTCCACAGTCATATTCCCAAATGATAATTTCATCACTCCATTCCTACAGTTAATTAAGGCATTGGATGTAGTTAGGAAAGGTCTCCCTAAAATGACTAGAATAGGAGCATTAAATCCTTGAATAGGTACGGTGTCTAACACTACAAAATCAACAGGAAAGTAGAATTTATCTATTTGGACCAATATATCCTCAATAATACCCCTGAGAATCTTGATTAACCTATCAACTAATTGAAGGGTGATTCGAGTAGGCTTGATTGCTCCTAAACCTAATTGTTCGTAAACAGTGTAGGATATTAAATTCACACTTGCTTCTATATCCAACAAATTTTGATCTATCTTATGACTTTTAATAATGCATGAAATGATAGGACAATCAGGATCCTTGTATTTAGAAGGGGTCTTAAACTAGATGATAGCACTAGCATGTTCAGTTAGAAAGACTCTTTCTTTAACATTCAATCTTCTAAGAAACTTTGCATAAGACAAGACTTGTTTAATTATATCAAAGAATGGAATATTGACTTTTACTTATTTGAATAATTCATAGATTTTTGAGTTCATAAGATCATGTTTAAGTTTCCCTAATCTTTACGGAAATGGTGCTCTAGGAACAAATTCTAAATCACTACTTTAACTCTAATGTTTCTTGAATCATCTCCTTTCTCACTCATTTCTCTCTCATTTATCTCGCCTTCCTTTTCACTCAAACTCTCATTTGTCACTTGTATTTTGATTCCTTCTTTACTTTTCTTGGATTTCTCCTCTACAATACCTTTAGGAATCCTAAAACTTATACCTTTATCAATAATCTTTCCACTTTTAACGGTGGTGATGTCTTTGACTTGTTCATGGTTTGAAGGTTCACTAGGTGAGGATTCACTCATATGTACCTGACCTCTAGGATTGGGCATTGATTGAGCTGGGATTTTTCCCTTCTCTTGAATGCTTAGTGATTGAGTCAACTTAGTTAGTTGCCTTTGAATCTCATCTAAGGTCCTATTGATCTGGTCTTGAAATTTATAAGTTTGGTTGTTAATTCCTCCTTATGTTTGCATGAATTATTGAAGAATATCCTTTAGGGATCTCTTATGAGGTGGTTGATACGTGTTATTTATGGGCGTATGAAATGGTTGGGGTGGAGGTTGAAATGTTTGAGGTACTGAAAAACCCTTATTTCTCCATCCAAAATTTAGGTGGTTCCTCCATCCAGGATTATAGGTATTGCCTATAATATTAGTTAAAAAAGCCTACTTGGTTTGAAAAAGGCTTTCTAATATTACTTGAATAAGAAGTTTGGCCATATAGCACTTCGTTGAAGGCTGGAATGGTAGGACACTCAGTTATCTTATGCCCTTTACTCTCACACATAACACAACTTTTCTCTTGTTGTTCACTCATGACATGCACTTTTTTAAACTCAAGAGACTCTACTTTCCTAATTAATGAGGCTAATCTAGCATTGAAGTCATCAATCTATTTTAATTGGAACTTACCACTTAAATGAGAAATGTTTTTTCTAAACTCAACATGAAGTGGTAGAGAAGTCTTCCATTACTTTGTGTTTTTAGCCAATTGATCAAAAAAATCAAAGGCTTCTCTTGGTTCTTTATCATAACACTCACCATTACACATGGTTGACACTAGCTTTTTAAAATCTACGGTACGAAAGTCATAGAAGAAACTCACTAACCTCTACATCTCAAAATCATGATGGGGGCTTGCATTTAACAAGTCTTTAAATCTTTCCCAAGCTTGGTGAAATGACTCATTTGGACTACAAGAAAAATTTATCATTTGACGTTGCAAGGCTACCTTTCTATGAGTAGGGAAGTATTTTTTCAAAAATTCAGCTTGCATTTCTCTCCATGTACCTATAGACTTAGGACACAAAGAGTTTAGCTAAAGTTTGGCTTTATCTTTTAGAGAGAATGGGAACAATTTAAGTCCAATAGTTTTCTCGGTGCATGTTCAATTAATAAAAGTATTACATACCTCTTCAAAGTCCTTAATATATGTATATGGATTTTTAAAATCCATACCATGATATGTGGGAAAAAGTTGGATTATGCCTGGTTTTAAATTGAAAGCTTGTTGGTTAAAAGGCAAGATAATACATGAAAGTGTACTTTGTCTAGCTAGGTGAAGATACTCTCTAAGAGTTTGAAAATTAGGTTCATCATTGAATTATGGAGGTCCATTACCTTGAACACTCCCTTCACCCTTTACATCTTCAACATTAGTCATGATGAAAAAAACAATATAACAATTATATAAATATGAAAAGAAAGGAAAAAGAAAAAGAAAAAGAATTACAAATAAAAGTAAATGAAATGTAAAAGATAATGTCATAGCTTAAAAATAAAAATACAACAAATTAAAAAATTCACACTCCAACTAATAAGCAATATTAACAATAATAAACATTAAAAGATAATTATAGCAAGTATGAATAAAAAGGTGGTAATACCAGTTAATTACTTCAAACAATAAATATAAGAAAAACAATCAAAACAAAACAATAAAAAATAAAATAAATAAGAGGCGGTAATATCAGCCAAGTACTTCAAAAAAACATAATCATAAGAATACAACAAGATAAAATAAAATAAACAAGAGGTAATAAAACTAGCCTTATAATATAAACAATAAATATTATAAACTAATTAGAATAAATATCAAAAGAAAAATGGTTGACCCAACCAAAATCCAATAATTAATAGTCCATTCCACAGTTCAATATCCGAAAAGTTGAGGTTAATTTTTTTTAAGCGGTAAAACCAGCCAATTGATTATTTGTTTTATAATTTTTTTTAAGCAGTAAAACTAGTCAATTGATTTTTTTTATGATTTTTTTATTTTCCAATAATCAAATCTAAATTCATTACCTTTGATTGTTAGCTCCCCTACAACAATGCCAAAATTGTTTGACTGCTTTTTATGATCGACTTATTTTAACTCGCAAGTGCATGAGTGTGCGATGTAGCAATTAATTCGATAAAATCGAGATCATATCCACAAAGAGCTAAATCTAAAAATTAAGCTAGATAATAAAAAAAAATCAAGAGAAATTAAATTAACAATAACTTGGTTGAAAATAATTGATGAATTTGCTTTCAAAGATGAAAACATGTAAATAGATTTTAAATGACAAGAAAACATAAGTCTTAATCCAAATCAATTTTAATGGTGATGTATTGGTGATTCCTTCAAGATATATAAGATAACTCAACCTAATATCAACGATGATGATATTAGATCAGAAGATATTACAATAAAGTTTAAAAAGATGAAGATTGATTATTGCTTAAGAATAAACAAGTACTTTCATATTAAGTAAGACATTGAATCAAGCAATCTCTATACCAAAATTGAATTTTATGCATAAAAGTTCAAGACTATAACATTACCTAAATGATTTCTAAAATTTCCTTGCAATAATAAAAAATTCATGAAGAAAATGAGAAGATAAACATTAAGATTCATTTATATCTTAAAGAATTCAACTCACCCACCATCATCCTTAATTTGGATTAAAAAAAGAGATTAGTCAACCATGATTATATATAAGAACACTTTAATAAACATGAAATAACTTGAATCAAACTAAAATAATAAGTTTTACAAATTAAAGAACTGAAATCTACAAATAAGAACACAATATAATTTCAGTAAAAATTCGAACACAAATATTATGCTAACTTTGAATAGCAATTTAAACCCTCCTAGAAGCCTTTTCTGAAGATATCTATTAGAGACATATTTATAGAAAATTATGTCATCTTTCTAGATCATTAAAGAACAGCTCATTTGGATACCTTAATCAAACATTATGGACAAAACACTGAAAGATGTTCTAAAAAATCAAATCAAGCTAGCTTTGCAACCACTTTGGTGCATGTTTTTCTTCCTCATTTATGAGCTATCTCTTTCTTCTTTTTTACTCAAAATAATATAACAATATCCCTTTCAGCTTTCCATCTATGTGCTTATCTTCTTTGATCAATGGATTAACTAAAATAAATCAATTGTTATTTATTGTATGGATATATAAGATCATGGATTGTACTTAGGCTGATTTGAAAGCTAATCTAGGGCTGAATTTAAGCATCATATAAGGATACAAATGTACCTATTATTTGGGCTAATATTGACATTAAAACCTTAAGTGTTTAATGGTTGAAGTTTGTACATAATATAAGGCAAGTTTAGGCTTGAAATAGATCATATGATAATTTTTTTTAGGATTGGAATAGATTTGATTTTTTAAGGGAAAATTTGGAGCACTTATTTGAACCAAGATTTGCTTCAAACTTTAACTAAATTTCTCTTCAATTCTTTGTTCTAAATTCTGACATTAAATTTTCTGACATAATCCATTTAAGCTCTAAAAACCTAGCAAAACATTAAAAGAAACTTCATCACTAAAAAGCACATCAATTATTATAAAAACCCAAATAAAAATAATAAATACATATGTAAAATAAGAGACTTAATCATACTTTTGATGCACAATCATCAACAATTTATTCCTAAGCAAATAGCTTATTCAATCCTCTCAGCTATAACAACTAGGTCAAAAAAATATTGTGCAGAACTTCCAACTAGGTATTCAAAGTGCAGGGCCTTGAAAATGCTGACAAAGAAGTTGATCATCTCATTTACCAACAAAGAAGGATTAACCCATGTGACAATCTCATGCCACCTTTGAGTGTATTCTCTTATGGATTCCTTGTAGTACTTTTCTATAGCTTGCAAACTTGACCTATCAGGGCCCATATCCATATTGAACTTATATTGTCTAATGAAGGCATTGTATATACCGAGTAAGGGCAACGTCACTCAAACTATCTTGAAAGAAGTGAATCAATAGTTTCTCGTTAAAGACTGCCTCAGTCATTGTGTTGCAGTATGCCTTGAGATGAGTTATACGACATTGAGTTCTTGTATATTTGATGAATTCTAGCACACTAAACTTATTAGGAATGACTATGTTAGGTACCAAACACATCTTGGTAGCTTTTATATGGTCATGTAGGTTAGTTCCCTTGAACGCCCTTAACCTTTATTCCAGGGCAGCCCATTTATCTAGGCCATATTTTTTTACCATCTTATTCTTTTGAGATTCCTTTATTATAAGGCCAATGGTAGATGACCTGTTGAGACACCTCATTTGCCCCTAGATTCTATGGATTTATAAGTATAGGTTCAGACTGAGTTGTAGATTTTGCTTTTTCAAGTTTAGATCTCAAAGCCTGTTCGAGTAGGCTAGTAAGTCTTGTGACTTCTTCTATAAGACTTTCTGTCTCTTTTCGTTGTTGGGCTTCCAACTAGGCTTTTTCTTTATTTTCCATTTATTTTTTTCACAGTCGAGTGTTATAAGTGTGTTTCAATAGGGGACCTATATTTCACCTGGAGTATGGTATTATGACAGTTCATAAATGTATGTTTAAACATGCATTGAAATGAACGTAACATATTAGATATGGATTCACTTTTTGGAGGGGTGACATAATAATTGTTATTCTTTGGATGTGTAGTCAGATACAAATCCAATATTCATTACAATGCTGATAGGAGATCTATTTAGCTTTTAATCATATTCTTGGTGTCTTTTATTATACATCTAATGTTTTAGTGTAATGTTATGTCACCTACATCCAGTCTAACGCATTCTCCCTTGGTCATTTGTAAAGATTCAGATTCGAGTCCATACTTATCAGTTGTTATCTTAGAAATAATAGTCCTTATGTCACTTAAATGCACATTTAAGCTTATCTCAGTAAATACATAGGGATCAACCTAAAAGATAGGTTCTAGTAATTAAATGCATTAAGGTAGTTTGCTATCTAGTCTTAACGGTCTTTCGCATATTCAGTGATCGCCCTCGAAAGGTTGATATGAGGTTTACAAGCAGATTGAAGATAGAGACTCTGAGTAATATCAGTTCGGCATATCGACAACGATCGAGTAAACAATCATGTAAGAGTTGGATAGTTTTGCAAGCCTTACCTAGGCTAAAACAATTAGGGTGTCGTTACTCCTCCACTTATATTAAAGTTGATAACACATGTATTTAAAAATAAGATAAGTGATGCATGAAGACTTTAGATCCATATCCAATATCTATGCATGATAAACATGAAAAACAATGAATTCTCAAACAGTAAAAAGAGCAAAAAAAAATTAAATAGATAAATAAAACTTGATAAACTTAACATAGCCACAACGAGGTAAAAAAAATAGTACGACAAATATAGTTTAGCAACAAAAAAGATAAATAGCAAAGCCTAGTCCTAAAGTCCCTAGTGGAGTCGCCATTTTATCACACCCGGACATCGTGACAACTAATTAAAAAATATCTCAATTGAAAAAAGAATAAATATCTGGCATCTTATTCTTTTAGGGAAAAATATCTTGTTTAAGGAGTTGTCACCTAGTATTATGGTCACTAAGAACCCTAATTGGTCAACAGAGGTTCTATGGTATGAGACTGGTTACGCAAAAAAAAAGATATTATTATCCCTTAAACGTCTTACATAAGGCAGACTGTATGCTGATTTTATCTAAAATTGCTAAGAATTTATTTTTTATTCTTCCTTTCATGTTCCTAACTCTGACATCAGTGAACAATTCCTATGAATATTTTCAACTCTAGTGTCAGTAAATATCGCACAAATCCAAAAAATACGATACTTTTAACTCTGGCATCAAGGAATATTTTCCAAAAAAAATTGAAGATATATCATTTTTTTTCTTGTTTGTCTTTTATTATTTTTTGCTCTTTTTAGATGGAAAAAACAATTGCATGATAGATTTACATATAACAATAATGGGCTACAGATTAAGCACATAACTTTAAAAAAAAAAACACAAAGAAAAAAATAAATCAAAGTGCGAGAGACCCACAAATAAATCAACAAAGATCCCCAAATATTGTTAGAATTTTTTTGATATCAAAAAGGGACTCGTTTAGCCAAATATCAAACTAAAATAGATATAAAAATTATGACCAAGGTATAAGAGTGTGTTTTGCCAAATACACCTTTAATAAATATTATTTGGGTTGGCTGGACCTAAAACTTAGATTCGGCCGACTAATTACCTTTGTACTGTTTTCTTGTAACAATTACACAGAAACAAAAGGAAGAAGAAGACTTTACTTGGTGAAGCTAAAGGCAAAGGTAGCAGTGTAGGTACCAAAAAGAGAATGCTCTCCTCCTTTTTTCAGTCTCTCCTTCCTCTGTTTTTTTTTTGTTATATCTTGTAATTACCTCCTTTTAGAGTTTTATTTTGTGATGACCTCCTCTTAGGGTTTTTTTTTTTTTATGATGGCTTTTCTCCATGTTTCTTATGCTTGTCTTTCTTTTTTTGCATACACTAAGATCAGTATTTATGGTGCAAGAGTCTCATCGCTTGCAAGAATTAAAGTCTCAACTAAACTCATTTTATTTTTTAAAATTTAAATTAAAATTAAATTCGAAAGAAGATAATTATCATTATCTTGAAGATAATGATAAAATAGCAAAAATATATTATAATCTCTAATTTTCGTGCAAGCTGATAAATCATATTTTCTATTAAAATAATTTTTTAATCTTTTAATTTTATATTTTAAACCTTATAAAAATAAAAATAAAAACTAATTGATCAAAATTAGATTACAGCAATAATCATGTTAGTTAGTTTTGGGCTTTACTGGAAAATATACAATATGCGTGACCTGTCTTTCGCACAGTTTATGGTATGCACATGAACATGAGGATCGAATTTGTGCTTCAGGGGCAAAGAGAGGTGCATCTTCCACGTACTAAGAATCCCATTTTAGGATCCCACCCCATCCATTTTCAGGAGTTGACAGCTGAGATTTTTTTCTTCTCTCTTATAGTTTCTTCCTTTTTTGTCTTCTCGTCTGCTTCTGTTTTGCGTTGGCTGTGGTGTTTCTGCCTTGCTGGTGGCTTACTTCCTGATCCATCCTACACTTGCGCAGTTTTTCTTTCCTTCCCTGCTATAGCGGATCTGCTATTCCATAATGTTTCTGTGTTGAAAATGCCTTGAAGTTGTTCTGTCTCTTTGCAATTCTTTATTTAATCGCAATTTAGGGTGCCCTTTGTACTGCTTTTCTTTACTAATCAGGTTCCTCTCAATGAAATTGACTTTTACGTACAAAAAGACAAGTTTATGACAACTCATTCAAGCATTTTTAGCTTTTAAATGCAAATATATTTGTTTGTACGAAATAATGATAGAGGTGATTTCTTCTCGACAACAACATATACCTAACACAATTGAAATTGTGAATGCTAGCCACATTTTCCAATATCATACATGACTGAGATTTCTATAACTTTTTGGACAAACAATTTTTATTTTTTTCATCTACTTGGACATGATTCTCTTTTCTAGTCTTTACAAGGACTGAGGGAAGCTCATCTAATCCATGGAGCAAGCTATCAAATGGTTTCAGCAAGTTAAATCTTTCTGAAAGTCATTTCTCAACAAGAGAACTCTTTTGCTTCCTAATAAATGGGCTAGAGAGCCCTACTAAACCAACAAAAGCAATTTGAAAGTGGTGCCTTGTGAAAAATATAGATGGATAGGATCAAATTTTAAGAAATAGTTAAATTGCACATGATCCAACATGTTTCAAGAATGAGCTAGTGAATCAAAGAAAACTTCAGACAAATGTCCGTGAAATAGAGAGAAACAAAAAGTATAGATATCAAGGTTGGGTTTTTTCTGTCAGCAAATGGCGCTCAAGTCGATGAAACAAAAGCAACATCAAGCATACAATAGTATAATTACACCATGAAATTGCAGCGTGAGTAGCAGATGGAACAGCTAGATAACTTACGGGATCACAGCAGCATCAGCAATTTCAGGATTAGACTGAAGTAACTTGCAAAATTATTTGTGAAATAAAAGCAGAGCTGCTCTATTTATAAACAAAATGTTAGGACACTTCACAAGATTATAGATATCAGGGTTGGTTTTTCTCTGTGCCGCTATGGCATCAACAAAGTTAAAGTAATAGTTGGTGTAGAATACAATTTTTGCATGGGAAATTATAACAAACATATTATGTAAAAGATCTTTTCAACTAGACGTATTAGAAGCACCAGGTATAGCACAAAGCAGAATCCCATCCAACTCGAAACCTGCGTCTCAAGACATGGAATTTATTTCCTCAAGATCAACTCCTTCACGAAAGAAAATGGGATGATCCCCAGAAAGATTATAGCTGAAAGCAGAGAAGGTTGAATGTATAGATGCTTTTATTTTCATTATCTATTGATGAATTCCTAAGCATTAACTTGTTCAGGACACTAACATTTGCTCTCAGATTCGACCTTGTAATTTAATTCATGCAGTGACAGGTTTCCAGGATTTGATATGGGAATGTTTACCAAAATTTGAAACCTGGGCTAGTTACAAGGCCATTGGAGAATACGCGTACTTGAGAATGTCTGAGTAAGCAGAAAATTGACACTAGCCATTACTTTCAGGCCTGGGTCTAGCAGGAAATTCAAAGATATGCGTGAACAAACACATGCACAAATACACACAAATGCACAAGATGTGATTAATGAAGAAAATTGGTTACATCATCTCATCGTCAGAGTTACTAAGAGAATAATTACCAATTCACTGATCATGTCTTCGCATCTTCTTCTTTCCTGAGATCCTTTCCTCTAATTTTTGCTTGGCCTCCCCGACTAGAGTTAACTAGGCCTGTGTACCTGCAGTCAGCAGTGGGAGACTGTACCAAGGGAAAGACAGATGTTATGATGCAAGAAATGAATGCCAGAATTTTAAGTGTGTGCGTTTTAATAATTGTATATCAAAAGTATCACTAAATTTTTTATTTTATTTATATATTTATTGTTTTTATTTGAGTTTTTTATAATAATTGATGTGCTTTTTATTAATAAAGTTTTTTTTAATATTTCGATAGGTTTTTTTATCTTAAATTGATTATTTCAGAAAATTTAACGTTGGAATTTGAAATAAAAAATTGAAGAGAAATTTAGTTGAAATTTAAAGCAAATCTTGATTCAAATAAGTGCTCCAAATTCTATTCCAATCCTAAAAAAAAATTATCATATAATCTATCTCAAGTCCAAACTTGCCTTATATTGTGTGCAAAATTCAACCATCAAACACTCAAGATTTCAATGTCAATCTTAACCCAAATAATAGGTACATTTGTATCATTATATGATGCTTAAATTCAGTTATAAATCAGCCTCCAAATAAGCTCAAGTACAATCCATGATCTTACATGTCCACACAACAAATAACAATTGATTTAGTTTGGGTAATCCATTGATCCAAGAGAGCAAGCACATGGATGGAAAGCTAGATGGAAAATTGTTATATTATTTTAGGTAAAAAAAAAAGAGATAGCTCATAAAGGAGGAACAAAAACATGCACCAAAGTGGTTTTCAAGCTGGCCTGATTTGATTTTTCATAACACTATCAGAATTTCTTATAAATATATCTTTAATAGCCATCTTCAAAAAAGCCTTTTAGGAGGGTTGAAATTACTATCTAAAGTTAGTATTATATTTGTGTTTGAATTTTTACTGAAATTGTGTTGTGTTCTTCTTTGTAGATTTCAGTTTTTCAGTTTGTAAGACTTATTATTTCAGTTTGATTCAAGTTATTTCATATTTATTAAAGTTTTTTTATATATAATCATGGTTGGTTAATCTCTTTCTTGGATCCAAATCAAGGATGATGGTAGTTAAGGTGAGTTCTTTAAAATATGAGTAAATCTTAATCTTTATCTTCTTATTTTTTTTCATGAATATTTTATTATTATAAAAAAAAATTAAAAATCATTTAAGTAATTTTATAATCTTAAATTTTTATGCGCAAAGTATAGTTTTGGTATAGAGATTACTTGATTCAATGTCTTACTTGATAAGAATCATTCTTAAGAAATAATTAATCTTCATCTTTTTAAACTTTATTATAGTATCTTCTGATTTAATATCATTATCGTTAATATTAGGTTGAGTTATCTTATATATGTTGAAGGAATCATTAATACATCACCATTAAAATTGATTTGGACCAAGACTTTTTTTTATTATTATTTAAAATTTATTTACACATTTTCATCTTTAAAACAAATTCATCAATTATTTTTAATCAAATTATTATTAATTTAATTTCTTTCTATAATTAACCTACCGACTAACTAATAGTTCCTATGCAAGTGTATCCAGGTTTACAAATTTTGAGAGAGATGGATTACGTACTAGAACATTGAATAGCTTGCGAGAAGATTCCGCTGAAAAACAAAAACGGGAAGCTCATTAGTTACCAGCAGGAAGCATTTTCTCAAGCTGAGGTAATCTAGACAATAAATTACCTGATTTCCTAGCTTCTAACGACTTGCTGTGCTCGTAGCTTTGTGCTTTGACATTTTCCCTATATAATTTGACTTTGGAATTCATTATCTGACTGAGAACTCCTAAATCAGATTCGGATCCTGTAAAAAACAAAAAATTTATGTAACACTATCACGAACCATCCCAGCAAGTCAACTCATTATCAAATCAGGCCCTTGCAAAATATCAAGAAGCGTTTGAATTGCAATACAATTAAAAAAATATTAAAATAAAAAAATAATAATTTTTTAATAAAAAAATTCAATATCTTTAAAAACATCATTTGGAATGCAATTCCAAGCGGTAATAAAAATACACTACATGAACAGAACATGATAAAACAAAAAACTGTACCTTTTATTTTCATTAACGAAAAAGCATGCAAAATATTTATAACATAATTGGAAAATCGACAATTACTTTACTTGTATTTTGAAGTAATATATGTTTGTTACTAAAGTCCACCGATTCAAGCACCATCTAACGTGACTTTCAGTGTGCATGTGGCATCAATATATATATATATATATATATATATATTGATATATTGATGCCACATGCACACTGAAAGTCTTTAACAAAAAGAAACTCTTGAAAGAGTTTGGTAGCTTTATTTAGATCTCATGAATTCTTTTTTTTTTGTTGTAATGAGATTTGCAAAAAGTGCAATGATGTATTTGATTAATTTTGGGATGAGTAGTGTATACTTTAGACTACTAATGTGTTCCATAAACAAGTTCACATGATGTGCTAAAATTCAATATATTCGAGAAATGAATTATTTGATAATTGAATAGTAGTTAATTAAATGTGCATGTCATTATTTTCTTCTCTTTAGTGTAAGAAGTAAAAACTAATGGTATAAGTTTTAATACCTACAAAAAAGTATTTATTGGTAGGATTTAAAAAGCTTCCGATTATAAAATTAATAACTTTAAATGAGAATGGCAATAAAAAAAGAGCTTTAAATTTCAAAAACAAAAGTGTTTGTTCTTGTTTTGTGTGATTAATGCTCTAAGATATATAAGCATTAATGAAAAATAAATATCTCTTACAAATTATTAATAAGATGAAAATATGGTGAGTTTATTATGAGACTTTTTACAAATATATAAATATAGGGAAATGATTCTTAACATAAAGAGGTCATGCCAATAGTATTGGGATAGCACCTTAAGGTTCTATGTGGATCTCCAAGACCAACTAGGTTTGACGTGTAGCCAACTCAGGTGAAATGGGTTTAGAAACTTGCTAGATCCATGATAATTTGGGCTCAACACACGACTAAATCCAATTGTTCCCAAAAAGTTCTATGAAACTTCTTTTTGCTCGAGCATTGTACCATACTTGTATTGACCCCTTAAAGGTTGTGAAGAGGATCTTATACATGGCATTTCTATCTTAGATGACCAGTTTCAAGTTGTTCCATATATTATGCAAGTTTCTCTCTATTCCATCTATTATATATGTGTTCTCTCATATCTATAAGACTATCGTGGTTGCTTAAGGTCATTTTAGTAAAAATATAGTCTTTGGGTATCGAGTAAGTAACACTTGTCATGATAGGAGAGAATTATAAATCCAATGAAGAGGCGTAAGGATCCTCTTACATTTATTCCTCTTCAAGTTATTTTCTGATCCTACACATATAACAATGGGATATATAGGTAGTCTTATTTATGTGATGGCTAGATAGATACCTAGAATATCTGTTATGTAATTGAGCTTCATCAAAGTGTGCATGCTCTTTGGAATGGTTGGATGACCCCTGAGACTGAAAACTTTTTATAAACTCATTATGTCTATATTCTTGTAGATGGTGTAACCGTTTATAGACATTAGATGCAACCTACTGTTGTGGAGATGATGGGGAGAATACATTAACTTGTTAAGGTGGCACCAAGACTTGTTAAGATACATTTTATTTTGCTTGTTGATTCTCCCACACTATTTGGTTAAGGACATGCATCTAATTAATAAGTTGTTAAAGAGTTAGTTATATAGGAGTATCTGTTGTGGCAGGAAAATGAATTATATGTCATATCCAAAAAGTGTCTTGATTGTCTACCTGTAAAAATAAATGGGTTCTCAATAAAACAGTAAGATAATTAATGGCTTTTTGAAAGATTTCTTATGATAGCGCTAATTAATGATGTCTCAAAATTCAATATATTTAAGGAAGGGATTATTTGATGTTTGGATAATGGTTAGTTAAATTTTCATGTCATTATTTCCTTCTTCTTAACTCACGAAGTAAAAAGTTATGGTAAAAATCTTAATACCTATAAAAAACAGTTTATATTAGTGATACTTAAAGACCCCCTCCAATGATAAAGTCGATAATTTTAAATAGAAATTACAATAAATAAAAAGAAGGAGCTTTAAATTTCAAAAACAAAAGTCTTTGTTTTTGTTTTTGTTTTTGTTTTTGTGTGGTTAATGCTCTAAGATATATAAGCTTTTAGAGTAGGAAAAAGTGAATATTTTTTCCTATGTGGTTTGGGGAGTATTTATAATTCCTAAACCTTATCATCTTTAGGGAGTGGAAGGAATGGAAATTCATTTTCTCTTGATGGCATCAATAAGGGATAAAGATCTATTATATATGATTAATAAAAAATAAATATCTCTTGTAGATCATTAATGAGATGAAAATATGATAGGCCTTTAAGGAGATTTTTTACACATCTATAGATATAATGAAATGATTATTCATGATATGAAGAGGTCCTATGAATCTCAAAGACCAACTAAGTTTGGTATATAGCCAAACCCAGGGGAGATGGATCTACCAACTTGTCAGACCCACAATGATTTAAGCTCAACTCACAGCTAAGCTCAAGTATTTCTCTAGCATTTTGTCAGACCTATAGTTTCTTGGGCTTGATGCCTAGTTGAACTCAAGTATATTGGATCTGATATTTACCAAACTCATAGCTACTTAGGCTCAGCTCATAACTAAACTTATGTATATTGGATCTAGTATTTTTTCAGATTTATAGTTCTTTGGGCTCAGTACATGGCTAAATCCAAGTATATTAGATCTTGCATTTTGTTAAACCTATACCCATAATTTTTTACGTTCAGTGCATTGCTAAACCTAAATATATTGGATTTAGTATTTTTTTAGACTCATGGTTCATTAGGGTTAGTATATGATTGAACTTAATTATTCCCTGGGCTAAGTGAATTGTTGAATCCAAATATATTGAATCTAGTGTTTTACCAGATCCATAGTTTTTTAAACTTAATTCACGGCTAAACCTAAATATATTGTATTTATATCTTACCATACCCATGTCTGGGCTATTTCAAAGTACAAAATTATTGAGTCAAAAAATACTAACTCACTAAATGGCATGCTTGAAGAAAAGCTCTGATGCTTTTGGATGTTGTCCTTAGAACAACGACTTTGTGAGACGTTGCATGTTGTTTCCCTTCAAAATAATTTTACCACATTAATTCTTCTCTCTCCTTGTAAACAATATAAGACAAGATCTCAATAAACCAATCAATTTTGTGAATTATTTGTCTGGATCTAGCGTTTCAAAGCTTTCTTTTATAAGTAATGATGTTAAAATTGTGTTTTTAAAAATTTAAAACTTTTTATTTAAAATTAATTTTTTTATATTTTTATATAATTTTAATGTTTTAATATCAAAAATAATTTTTTAAAAATAAAAAAATATTTTTTAATTTATTTTAAAAAAATACTTTAAACTAGAATCACTGTCACATTCTCAATTACCCATTATATATTAAAACTAAAGTCTACAGCCAAAGTATAAGTAAAAAAAAATATATGCATGGATTTTTTTAATTCATGGATCAAAGACTAGCTTTAAAAAATACAAGTCTTGTGTGGTGTGGAGTGGCTTTAAAATCCTTAGGTTTATTCAGCACGGGCCATAGCTTAGGTTCTCTCTAATGAATGTTGAGCCATAACTTTTTAACTGGGGCTAATTTATTTGGGCTGTGTTCATAGTGTTTAATAGGTTTGGGTTAAGTATATATGTGTTCAACCAAAAAAATTCATATAAAAACGACATCAAATTTAAAATCATATAAAAACGACATCAAATTTATGTGAGTACTATATAAGTGTTACATGCTATGCCATGGGGCTTATTATATTTTCTCATTGCAAAGTTTTTTTGTCAAAAAAATATAAAACTATAATCATTAATTCAAGATCCAAAAATATTAAAAAGCAATAAAAAAAAGCTAAACTTTATAAACCTACTGAATCCATGACCCAAGATATTATATTAAGATAACTCAATTAAAAAAATAAAGGTAAATAAACAAAGAATACTAATTTACAAAAAAAACAAAATTCGTTCAAGTACTACCTCAAATAAAATGTCAGGAATGCAATAAATAATTTTTTATTTAAATTCATAAAAAACAAAAAAAGGACCGAACATTTTTTTCATCGTAGGAAAGATATCAACGCAATACAAACCTTATAATCCTAGGTTAAACTCTCAAACTCGCAATCCATTAAATTCTTGGTTCAGGCTAAATAACTAAAAAATTGAATATTGGAGCATGAAATAAATTAATTCAATTCAATTTAAAAACAATATATTCCTTTAGAAAAACTAAATTTAATAAAAAAAAATAAAAGTAAGGTGACCTTTGTTATTTTAAAATTGACTACAAAAAAATCTCATAAAAAGATAATAAAAAATAACAGGATGGTAAAGGGTGGGGGGAGGCAAAAACAAACACTGGAACCCAAGTCCGTGTAACCTTCATAAACCAGAGTCAATCTCTCAAACTTGTAAACTGTTAAATTCTAGACTCAAACTTAACTAAAAAGCTAAACATTTGTTCAATTAAATGTTGGAGGATAAATTTTTTAAAAAAAAATAATTTAAAAAAATCTTGTAAGGTCAAAAAAATATAATAAAAAAAACAATTAGATTTGATAGGGGAAAAAAAGATGAAATTGCCAAAAACAATTTCAAAAAGCATCTTAAAAAATTGCAATAAAAAAGAATAGGAACCAAATATATTAGGTGAAAATATCTATTAGGATGAAATGAAAAAATAAATCTTAAATTAATAAATTATTTTTAATAAGAAAATTGCAATAAAGAGAATAGGGATTAAATCTTATGTATAACAAACCTTAGGGGTTGCTTTTATTTTATTTTAAAGCTAACATGAAAATCAAGTAGGAGAGAGGAACAAAGTGAAAAAAGGCTATATACGTCACTTTGTCCACCATCGAGTTAGATGTGCTATTTATTTGTAGAAGAGACATTAAGATGATTAACCATCTCACACCCAAGATAACCCCGTAGAGTGGAAGATGGAAAAAATAACAATGCTTAAGAGTTAATAATTTAATACCAAAGAATAAAACCAAACAAAAAATTAATTTTAAAAAAATCAAGTCAACCCATGTTAACTTGACCTGAGATATGAGATAGGAATAACACCATAAAAGAAAAAGGTGAACAAATTACAAACTCAAGGCCTAATAAGTCAATGTCAAATGATAAAAATAAAAAAAATTCTAAAACGAATTTAAAAAAATATTAAACTCAAACAAGGTAAATCATTAAAACTGGTGGGCTGAGCCATAACAATGAGACTACCCTTTAAAAGGCAGACACAAAAACAAATTACAAAATAAAGTTCTCAATTATAAAAATAAATAAATAAACAATAAGGACGACATTTTATAATAAAAATAATTGAAAGAAACTAATGAAGACTTCAATTGAAAACATAATAAATGAAGAAAAGGGCAGAAAAAGAGTAGT
Source organism: Populus pruinosa (assembly GCA_026413675.1). Taxonomy (NCBI): domain Eukaryota; kingdom Viridiplantae; phylum Streptophyta; class Magnoliopsida; order Malpighiales; family Salicaceae; genus Populus; species Populus pruinosa. Next base: position 8,913,065 of record JANKMR010000020.1, read on the forward strand.
GAAAAATGAGGACCAAAATTTAAAAAGAAAAAACAAAATTCTAAAGGATAAAATTGAAAAAATAAAATAAATGCAAAGGATAAAAAAATCAAAATCAAAATAATAAGGATCAAATTGGATATAAAAATAAATTAAATTAAATACAAAAAGAGATGAAATTGAAAAAGAAATACTTCAAAATTCACAGCAAATAGAAGTAAAAAGAATAGGGACCAAACTCAAAAAAAAAATACAAAATAGAGAACACAACTAAATTTAAAATGCTTGGCACAAATACAAAGGCACATGACATAGAAACAAAAAGTAGGAGAACAAAATTAATTACCGTTAAACCACTGCCCACTTTTCCAAACACGCCACACCAACAGCTGCACCACAACCTTGCATATCAGATAAGACAACGATTGGCTTCTTTTGCTATCATGATTGTCCTCATGCCCATCTAGAATAGCGCAGAGAACTCTGATGCATATATGGCATCAGCATATTTTATTGATTTATTAATATTTTATTAAGACAAATTACAAAAAAGAACCCAAAGACATATCATTATTACAAAATAACCATGGTACAAAGACAAAAAATGCCCTCAAAAGTCTTTTTTAAAATTTCAAAAGCCAAAGGTTAAATATGTAATTTTACTTTAAAAAATATAAAGACAAATAAATTCTTCTCTACAAGGTCATTTTTCGAAGCCACTAATGATATAAGCGTTACTCTACTATGCAAAAAAGTATTTTTAGTGTGTATTTTTAAAGTTGAACAACAAAATTGTCCTTGATCAATCCATAAATGACATTGAAATTCCCTTGAAAGATGATTGTACCCTTGATTGCAAGGCAATTGTTAAAACTAATGAAGAGCAATAGACATTACACTGCTTAAATCCATAATGATTCTTCTCACTAAGCCTTTTTAGTTTTTTTTTTTTTTGTAATATCTCACATCACGGCCAAGGTTTTTCAAAAAAAATTGCATATTCAATCGTTAAAACATGAGAGCATTTGTCTTTTAGTTTATAAATTTACTCAGTAGACTTACATACGAAACAATCAAAATCCATGTTTTCTTTTCAATAAATAAATAAACAATTATACAATATTCTAAATTTAAAAGATTCTTTTTTAACAAAATGGCCAAAACCTATTTTTGCTACTTCTATGGTCTAAAAACCAATTTTTATCATCCATATGGGTCTAATGCCTATTCTTTTAACCATCTTAATGAGATGTCTATTTTTAGATATAAACATCATCTTTTTTGCATATATTCTTTTAAGGGAACCTATGTCCACATTTTAAATTAAACACAAGTTATGCCCACTTTTAGCAATTTCAACAAAAATTTCTTTTTAGAGCTTAAAATCAACATATTTGACAAATCTTTTATTTTTAGGGATTAATGTCATTTTACGATGTGTCTAAAGAGCAATGTCAGATATTTTCATAAATAAATTGAAAATAAACTAAAAATAATTAGGATAACTAAAGGAAATCAAACAGATAAATTTAAGAAAAAACACAAAGTAAAGTTAATCTTTTAGAAGGAAAGATGTTTTAAGGGTGACGATGTTCTTTCTTTAAGTATAACTAACTCCTTACCTAAATCTCTAGAATCAATGCATATTTTAGGATCCCTGGTTTTCTTTAATTACTAGGTGGCGACTCTAATTTTTCATAATATATATTTTGAGCCTCCACTACAATGTCCATCGAGTGCAAAAAATAAATTGATGGAACAATAATCTGTAAAGAAGCTTAATTATGATGAAATAGATTATAAAGAGTTTGTACAAAGACAGAAGTGTACCTTTATCATCCAAAAGAGTTTTTTGACTCCCATAAAGGATTTGGGTGAGGACTAGTTAAGCATTGGCATATTTTAACTTGTATAATTCAAGATAAAGCATGTAACCTCATCATCAATAATGATAGTTATTAGAATGTAGCATCAAAAAAATAGTCAAGAAGTTGCAACTCAAATTAAATAGTCATTTCATGCCCTATAAACTAATCTGGTTGAAGTGAGATAACAAAATAATCATGGATAAACAATGTTTTTTCCTTTAATAAAGACAAAAAAATATATAATAATGCTTAGTGTGATATATTATACGTCGATACAAGTTATATATTGGTAGAAAGGCCTTAGTAGTATGATAGGAATTTAATGTATAATGGTAATATAACAAATACACCTTTAGTATAAAAAAGAAATGTGTAATGTTAGCACCTAAAAGAAAGGGGGAAGTTATTACCTAGGAAGAGTAAGAAATTATTGTCTTTATCATGATTTTTAAATGAGATAGAAAATGAGAGGATGGTGTTCGCATTGTTGCATATGAATAGTCTTATAGAGAAGATTGTTGATAATCCCACTAAAGTTAAGGAAGGGTCTAACCAACCTTATAAAATTATTGTTAGAAGAGTTTCCCTAGTTTTACCTCTCATATAAGATATCCAACACTAAACTGACTATATTTCAGGATCTAACTTGCAAAATAGGCTAACATATAGGCTGAATCTTAAAGAGTTTGAAAAGTTACAATGATAAGTGGTATAGTTATTAGAGAAAAGGTATATTTGAGAGAAAATGCATCATTATACAATTCTAGTCTTTTTAGTCCAAAAAAATTATTCAGGATGCATATGTATGGATCGTAGAGCCATCAACCATATAATTATTAAGTAAAAATGCCTTATATTATAGTTGGGTGACATGCTAGATCAACTAACTAGTTCTAAGATCTTTTTAAAAATTGAAATTAAGAGCAATTACCACTAAATTTAAATCAAGCAAGGGGATAAGTGGAAGATGGTCTTTAAATATGGCTTTGGTTGTATAAGTGAATGGTGATGTAATTTCTTCAAGTATTACCTCTAGTACCTTTATAAGGTTCATACGCCATGTTTTAAAACCATTCAAAGGTAAGTATACTGTGGTTTACTTTGATGGTGTCCTAATCTATAAATCATTCCTAGAGTTATATTTGGAGCATATATGGGCTTCTTCGTTTTTAACATGTTGAGGCATAACTAACATGTTATAAATATGAAAAGTGTTTGTTCTTTACTAATGCTATTATTTTTTGGATTTATGGTATTTGATGATGGTATGCAAATAAATCAATCCGATGCGCCAACAATTATGGAGTGGAAAACTTTGAAAAGCATTCATGATGTTAAGATTTTTCATATTATCTTGAGTTTCAAAATTAAAGTCCTTAGTCAAGATGGGCACCCAAGATGTTTTTTAGTAAAAAAATTATAAGCTCCAATAAAAATACTCCACCTATGACCTAAAGTTTTATGTTATTATTTAGTTATTGAAGTATTGGATACATTACCTAGTGTAGAAAGATTTTATACTCATCACTTATCATAAGACATTGAAGTACATTAATGGGTAGTATAAATTAAGTTATTAGTATGTCAAATGGGTATCTTTCCTCTCGGATTTCAACGTTTTCTTAAGAAACTAGTCCAGTAGCTTTAATAAATTAGTTAAAGTATTGAGTAGATAGGTTATTCTTCTTAACACTATGTGTACTTAGATGGTGGGTTTTGATACTTTCAATAGTTGTGTCTAGAAAACCAATCTTTTAGACAAATTTATGTTGAATTAGATGATAAAGGTAGATGGTTATTTATTTCATGATGCACAATTATATATTTTTAAATATTTCATATAGAAACATATTATCCTTGAGCAATATTACGAGGGTCACCTCAAACATGAAAATACATGTGCCAACAGTTATGGAGTGGAAAATTTCAAAAAGCATTCATGATGTTAAGATTTTTCATAATATCTTAAGTTTAAAGATTAAAGTCCTTAGTCAAGATCGGCACACATGATGTTTTTTAGTAAAAACTTGATAAGCTCCAATAAAAATACTCCACCTATGACCTAAAATTTTATGTTATTATTTAATTATTGAAGCATTGGATACATTACCTAGTGTAGAAAGATTTTATACTCACCATTGATCATAAGACATTGAAGTACATTAATAGGTAGTATAAATTAAGATATCAGTATGTCAAATGGGTGTTTTTCCTCTTGGATTTCACCTTTTTCTTGAGGAACTAGTCCCATAGCCTCAATAAATTAGTTAAAGCATTAAGTAGATGGGCTATTTTTCTTAACACTGTGTGTACTTAGATGGTGAGTTTTGATACTTTCAATAGTTGTGCTTAAGAAACCAATCTTTTAGACAAATTTATGTTGAGTTAGATGATAAATGTAAATGGTTATTTATTTCATGGTGCACAATTATGTATTTTTAAATATTCCATATAGAAACATATTATCCTTGAGCAACATTATGAGGGTCACCTCAAACATTGAAATACATTCGTATTGGTTTCATCTTACTCTTGTTAATCGAAACTTTTAGGCCAATCAAGATTCATGAAAAGGTATACCATATATCAATGATCTACTGGTTCTTTAACCAATGTTGGAATATACACTGCCTTGCTTGTACTTGATACTCTTTAGTTGAATGTTGTAATAGATTTTGTGTTAGGTTGGCCCTATACCTAAAAGAATTATATACTCAGTCCTTGTTATATGTAGTAGATAGGTTTTTAAAGATGGCCTACTTAGGTATTCTAAAGAGAGCATTAATATTTTTTAGACTTCCCATCTTTATTTTTTAAAAATGGTTCATTTATATGAGGTTCCTAGGTTTATTACCTCTAGCTAGGATACCAAGTTCATGAGCAACTTCTAAAAATGTTTGTAGAGTAAGTTGAAAACTCATTTGAACTTCAATATCACTTATCATTTTCAGGTAGATGGTAAATAAAAGTGGTGAATAATAGCTTAGATAATTTACTATAAAGCCTATCAAGAAACTACTTGAATTAATGAGATCTGTCCTTTCTTCAAGAGAAATCTACTTATAATAAATCAAGGAATTTGACTACTTAATTAAGTTATTTGAGATTGTGTATAGAAAGGATTGATTAAATATGCTTAAGATGGCACTTATCTCTTATATAGGACATCTAAATGTCTAAACTAAAGACATAAAAGTCTACTTTCATGTAGTGTAAGATCAGGTTAAGAAAAAAACATTATTATGATGTGTAGTAAAAGGCTTGAGCAAATTATCATTATAAGAATGTCACTTTAGAAATTGGTGACTTAGTCCAGGTAATGCTTACTCGTGATAAGTTTCTTGTAGAGGGATACCACAACTTTAAAGAGAGACATATTGATCCTTGTGAGATGTTTGCAGAAAATTAATGATAATGTATATCAACTTTATTTTTATAATCATTTGAAGACCGTTGAAGTTTACAATAAACAATATTTATTTACTTGTCTAATGGATTACCAGAACTCGAGGACAAGTTCTCTTCAACCCAAAAAGATTGATGTAAAAGGTTTTGATTAATTAGATATGAATTTATTATTTTTGACTTATGTGAAAAGCTTAGTAAATATATTTTTTAGACCAAATATATAAGTTCAAGCCTAAGAAAAGGCTTGATTGCACTAAATGACCAACCTAGTAAAAATAAACATAACTTTTCATCTGACTATTGAGTTGTACTCAAATGTTTTTAAAAAGTTTTACAAGCTTAGTTTTATTGTAGGTTTGCACCATACAACCAACCAAGATTAGAAAGACCTTTAAATTAAATCCAAAAAATATTGTTTTTGTTAATTGTATTATTTTTTGTTTAGTTTTTTTTCAACCATAATTTTGGATTTTGTTTTTATTTCACCTATTTGTTTAGGGATTCTAATTTTTCTTTCTTGTAAAGGTTGGTTTCAAGCCCATTTAAAAGTTGTAATCCTTTCAGAGCAATTTACTATTAGACAGAAATATTTTAACAATAAAACTATGAATGGGGTCTTTATATAAGATCCTTTTCTAAAAATTATATCTTCTATGTTCTTTGAATCCTAATCTCCTTATGTCTAACATTTTTGTAATATAATTGAAGGTTTCTTTATTCCACCTTTCTAACTACTAACATTTATAGTTTGGCTACAAAAAAAGAATATAAAAATATAAAAGTACTGTTTTATTTTATTTTAAGAAATGTTAATATTAATATTATTGTAGAATCTACCTCTTATAAAATCTCATATGCTAATATGCATCTTGAATCTCATTCATTGAATAAATAGATCTTAATATAAGAGTCTAGGACAGCGATGATTTTACTCACTTACCTGGATTCACAAAGTGCGCTTTCTAGGAGTGAGGTTTTCTTGAATCCAAAAAAAATCTCGTGTATTGAATAAATAGATCTCAAATATGACAGTTAATACTAATTCTTTACTTGTACTATGTTTGATGATATATATATATATATATATATATATATATATATGAATGTGTTTTGGAGTATAGTTTCTTTAATTGATAAATGAAAAAAATGTTATTTATGTTTAATAAAATAAAATAAAATAAAAAATAGAAATGTGAGGTTATAAAAGTAGTGTTTGATTTTTTTAAGCAATTCTAATCTTAATAATATTATACAATTCACCTCCCAAAATATCGCATATATTTAATACGCTTCTTATACATTGAATAAATAGATCTTAAATATTATTGTTAATACATGTTTTGTACCCATATTATGTTGGGGTAGGAGCTCAAATTAATTTCTAACACAAAATAAAGAATTGCTTGCATTATAAATGTGTTTTTGAATATCATGAATTTTTTAATTTAAAAAACAAATATGTTATTTATATTTAATAAAATAAATTAAAAAAATATATGAACCGATAAATTAAAAAAAGGTGTTAATGTTAATTAAATAACAAAACAAGAAACTAATCTTTCTGGTAAAAGAAAAATATAGATGCAAACTATTTTACATCGATTATCATTTTTAATTTATATGTTTTCATTTATTTATCTTTGAAGTTAATTCACATTGCTAATAACAAAACATTTGTGTTTTAATAAATGTGCCATGCAAATACACCTTACTTATATAACATATAAGAGGAAAAAAGGTTACAGATAAATTATAACAACCCATTTGAAGCTTTATAAAAAAATTAAAAAAAACAATTAATCACCATTTAAAAAAAATTCAAGTCAATTATTTTAAAAATAAAAAAGAGGTTATTAATCAATATTTAAATAAAAATATTATTTAAAAACAAATATATTAGACACTATGAACCTACCAAGCCAAGCCAAATCACCTAAACAACATTCAAAAAGCCTAGGAGCTTCTAGATTTTTTTTATTTAATTTTCATTTTTTTTCCTAAATGGGTGACATGTTATTTGTTGTGATAAATAATCTATCATGTTTAAGTTTTTGGTTCTATATAAACCATTTTTTAAAATTTTTTTCATATAAAAACACCTCAAAAACCCCATAGGAACCTTAATACACTCATTTTCAACTCCAAAACACTCTCTAATCACTATAAAAAAAATGAAAATTAAACACATTAAAAAAGTATTGTGGACCTCAATCTATTTTTATAGCATGACTATAAAACAACACCACTTTCATTGAACTTCTCTTAAAAAAATCAAACTTATTAACATAAAGATTGGTGTTTTTGAAAATTGTAATGTGATCATTGGAGAATTTTTGCTCTCCTCTTCAAGTAACTTTCTAAAAAATTAAGTTTGATATCAAAATATAAATTTTTAAAATAATATGAACAAAATGATAAAACAACCAAAACTCTAGAGATCTTTTTGTAATCTTCCCATAAAAAAAAATCTAAATGGATTTCATTTTGTTTTTCTTAAAGTTGGTTCTCCTTTTAATTTTTATTCTTAATTAAAATTAATGTTTGATCTAGCAAAATCAATTTTTTAATTCATGTTTGAATATTTTTCAAAACTTCCTGACAATAAAAAAAACTATGACAAAACTTTTAAAAAATAAAAGTTTAATGATTGATACAAAAAAGAAATTGTAAGCTGGTTATATGAATACAATTCAACTTGCAAAGTGTTTTGGTGGACAATAAAAAACGTTTTAGTGAATTCCTCGTATAAGTTACATGGTATTAACAAAGCATAATATGCTTTCAAAAAACATTGTTTAATTTGAGTGATAACATTATTCACAATAATAGTTTTACTCTTTTTATAAAAAGTTATTGAATTGGCTATCAAAGACAATGAGATCTTTTTACAAAATTTATTAATTATTATTAGATTAATTAGTAATAAATACATCTTTTTAAATTATAAAAATAAAATGAAATGGTTATAATATCCTCCAAAAAGCAAATTCTAAAATTGGTATTCAAAAGTTTTTTTATATTTTCTTACTAATTTGTTTGTTATAAGCAAGTTAACTAAAGAATAATTTAATATTTGGATAAATATAAAATATAATGAAAAAATTTGACAAATACATGCAACTCGCAGTGGCATGTGGAAGGTTATACTTTATGGGCTTCATATATAGAGTCTCCTGCAACCAAAAATATCCTTTTACCGTATGTTTGAAATTAATGTGCTAAAATCTTCCTAGTGGGGTGACACGTGCCGATGCGATGCTAGTAGTTTTTGTTCTCTTCTCCCCTTGAAAATCATGCTTGTCATGCAAAAGTTGAGGCTTGTTTTTTATTTATTGATATTTTTATTTTATTTTTTTTTTTATTTTTTATTTTTGTTCTTGATTTTTTTATAAAATTTTGATTTATTTTTAATTTTATACTTCAATTTCAATTTGTAATATGCTATTTTTTTCATTTTGACCCTCATTATGTTAATTATGTTATTATATTAATTTTTTTTATTAAATTATTTTTTTAATTTCACCCTTCAATAAAAAAATTGTAATTGTCTTCTAATTTATTTATTTATTCAGTTTTAATTCTTATTTTTTTAATTATTATTTTTTGTTTTGAATTTTTTTGTGTAATTAATTTTTTTTAATTTTATCCTTCGATATTTTATTGGTTGAAAAGCAAACTTAATATTTTTTTCAAATAAAATCTTTTCAGTTTAATGAATGGATTACATAATTAAAAATTTAATATAGTTGGTATAATTTTTTTTATTTTTTTATTTTATTATGTGACATTAATTTTTTTAAAAATAAAATGGACTTTGTAATTATTTTTTAATTAGATTATCTTAATTCTATAATTTAAATTAACAAATTAACTTGAATTAGAAGCTCATGGAATAGCGCCTGAAAATGAGATCGAACATATCATAGTTGGAATGATCCTGCAGTCTGGGAATGGTTATTCTTAGCATTAAACCAGCTTCCATTGAACCTCTCATTTCTTCAAGATTGCTCTAACGCGAGCCAGTAGTGTCCTTTACATTAACAAAACAGACCACAGGTATCACGTCCTCTCCAGACCAAAACTCTTCTTTCTTTCTTTTTTTTCCTATCAAATAACACTAAGAAATGGTTTTCCCTATCAAATAACACTAAGACATGGAATAGAGGACATTTTTGTATGAATGGAGTTGCATGACAAGAGGGGCAAGTATAACAATGGAGTCTAACTAGCTTCTGCCTGATCTTCCGCGTAGGTCATTGCGAAGCACCCACTATCCACATAAAGCTGGAAAACAGGCAGGACGCCAAAGTCAGCCATATGAATCTCTATAAGCCTGCCACCTTTTCAGACAAGTCATTTACAACCTCATCATTGGCCTCAGTAATCGTTTCCTCCTGCCATAAGAAAAATTAGAATATGAAGAGGGGATGAAAACATGCCACAAGGCTTTTAATATCCTCCTAGGACTGCGTGCAATCTCACGTTTGAGCAGCATTTTATCAAAAGAAAGGTATGGGAAAATCGATATTTAAACAAAACTTCCACTACAGGCATGACTATAAACCCTAAAATAATATAATAAGCATGGTTACCGAAAACTGCAAAACAAGTGATACCCATTTAGGACTCTAATCATTATTAGCCACACTAGTAGCAGCCAGTCTCCTAAGATTACTTGTCATAATTCCCTTTTTTATGTTCATCACTTCTACTATGTAATGTACCATCAACTCTTCCACAGATGGACAAACAGAGTACTTGTGTAAAACGATGTTACCTCTGTATCTCCTTTTGGTTTCACAACTACACATTTGGAGGCACTGATGCTAGCACTCTTCAATAAGCTTCGATTACTGTAGTTTGGCTCGCTAGATCCATTTTGTGCTGCAGCTGTCGCATCCTCTGAACCATCTGGTTGCTGTGACCCTGGGAGGCTATGAAGAGGTTTTGCAACAGAAGCTGCAGTTCGCCCCTCAATATCAGTGTTTCGGGCTGCAGTCTCATCCTTGGGAGCAGGAACCCGCTCTCTGAAGAAGAGGTAACTCTTGTGGGTCATCAATATTCCATAAAAATTGCACCATTAAATGGTTGAATCATTAGTGTTTTGCAAACGGAGAGCCATGATTCATTTGAAATTGGTCAAAATCACTCAAACAATATATATGGGGGGCAACTTGCTTAATCATATGATCATATAGCTTCAAATGAAAGATAAAGAAAAAACTCATATCCAGCACTTACCTAGGCAAGGAAGCATGCTGTCTTTGGAGTGGAGTGTTTTTGCCCCCCTTACCATAGTGCTCCTCAAGATGCGCAAATTGTCGCTTGAATCGATCAACGCCACTATGGTTGACAGAAAGAATTAGTATAGAAAAGGGCATATCAAAACACATCTTATCGCATTTTCAAAGTACATATATAATTCATAAAATCAGGTGTTAATTTGCTATTGCGCATGCCAAATGCCAGCTTTTAAACCTCTAAGATCATGTTTACTTGAGGAGAATTTTCCAGTTTCGACGAAGATTTTCTAAAATCAGGAAATTTTTAAAAATATATATATATTTACTAATCTTTGTTTTGTTGGAAACATGTGTTTTCTAGGTTATAAACAACCATTCTACCTTGGGTACATAAAGCTAGTCTGCTCTCCACCTTGAAGGTACTCCTGCAGCATCTGCGGGTGATACTCTAATATCTGTTCACAGAAAACCAAAAGTTCATTTTAGTTCGCCATGATGTGTGAAAGCCACAGTGCAAAAAAAGCAACAGATATCACTGCCATACCTCTCTGTAGATCAGCTCTCTTACATCATCTTTTGTTAATTTCCTCCTCTCAAACTCAAACTCCAATTTTGAAATGGGTTGAGTGGATGGCTCACGCTCAACATTTGACAAACCATTAAAGTAAGGATCAGCTAAAGCCTAGAGCATTAGGCATGTTAGAATGTATCATGATTCAAAAACAACTTTCATAGAGACCTCTTTTATATTTATTTAATTTGAGTTTGAAATAATGATATCAAAATTACTGAATCTTAGTACCTCTTCAGCTGTTGGACGATCTTTAGGATCAAATGCAAGCAGACGCTCTAGTAGGCGAAGAGCCAGGGGATCAACATTAGGGAACTTGTGAGAGAAAGGAACAGGTGGTTTCTTCCGCATGCTACTAAGATACCTCCTTGCCTTTTCATTTCGAATCTGCCAACATAATGGTAAGTAACATACAGGGAAAGCATGGATGAATGAAGGAACATAAGGAAACAAGAAGCTACATAACATAAAAGGCAGAACAGCATCAAATTAGTGCGCTTCCTTAAGACCAAGAAAGAGCAAATTACTGCAAAAGATTTATAACAATGACAGCATAAAAGTGTTTAATAGGTCTGTCTATTGACAAAAGAAAAGAAGTGACTAAAATGAGATACTAACCCTTGAAAGAGATTCAGGAGGAGGAGTGCCTAGCAAATCACTCATGAGATCCAATTGGTGAACCACATTTTTCCCAGGAAACAGTGGTTTTCCTGTAAGCATTTCAGCAAATATACATCCAATGCTCCAAGTATCAATTGCAGGAGTGTACTGACCAGATGAAAACACTTAGTCACTCCATGTTTTTAACAGTTGAATGAAAATGAGGAGTAACTGCTTGTCAATAAAAGAATAAACTGAAATTGACCATTGAAATTGAGCAGATAACATTTATCAATATGCGAGAAGAAAGAGAGAAAACATGCAAGTCGTCAAGAATGAAGAACGCAAACAATCCCAGACCTATCATGAGCACATGCATGTGAATGTGTGTGCGCGTGCATATTATAAATAAAATACTCTTTGAATCAATATGGCCGTCTGGTCCATGCTGCAATATCTTAGCAATGGGCCTACAAATCCAGGCTCAATAACATCTTTTAGATCCAATGTACAACTAGCCAGTTAACCAAATGTTGTGCTCCTAGTTTCCCAAGTATGGTGTGGATATCTGTCAGCCCCTTATATCTTGGCATCGCAAGGCAGAAAATCATGACAAAAATTTGGCTCTGAGATTGTACATCCTAAGAGCTGTATATAGGTCGGGCTACAAGATATAAGAGTATTTTGTAATCTCTAGTAAAAGAATAAACATTTACAATTATCCAAGAAACATTAATACCAGTTCAATAAATATGCTACATTGGCTTGCCTCAACAGACATTCAAACAACTTTTCATGTACAAATACTTTGTAACACCTAAACTCTAGCATTGCCTTTGCAAGGTCTCACAGCAGAAGGGACTCAGATACGCTTGAATGAATTTCACTGGATGAAAATAATCAAAGGATTAAGAAAACAACGAAAGAAATGCTAAGATTCAGGCTTAAGATGGGATCCTATATGCTTTAAATTGATAAAATACCAGCCACGATCCACTTGAAATGCTATATTTATCATAAATGGCTGCCTGACAATATTGTTCAAGCAAGTTTTTCTCATTAAGGAGCATTACCACTTGTTACTGACAGATTAAAATATTTGGCTGGTAGCATTTCAAACAGCTTAGATTGGCAAAACAGAAACTGAATTTCAACATATTTTAGGATGGATTAAGATCCTCATTGAAATCCAAAAGCAACTACAATGGGATAAAAGTTTATCTACATCAAGTAAATTGTTTAAAATTACCAAGGATAGGTCCAAAACGAGTGTCATATTACATAATATGTTATTTGGGCATAACAAGGTGAAGTAACCAATGCCATTGATGCCCAGAGGAATAAATTGGAGAAAATGAAGAAATTTGAAACCAACAAACAGGGTACCCTGATTTAGTTTCCCTGCACCACTCTTTCAGGTGCCTAAAGCTGTCATAGCAACCAGAATAGGAAAGGAAAGTGATAAAAGGGGTTGAGACATCAAATAGTAAAAGGAAGCTTACTTTGGAGAAGAAAGAGCCACAGAGTTCAGGAGCGCGATACCACCTAGTTGCTACATAGTCCTTCCATAAAAAAAAAAAAAAAGGCATAAAAAGTTAGTATATTATAGACCTTGCACATCCAACCATTTAAGGCACCAAAATCCACCTCCAAGAGCAACCAAATAAACATTTCACAAACCCACTTCCATGTCCAGCCAGTCAAGCGTACGAGGCAAAAACCCCTAGCCAGCAATAAAAACGTCAACATTCAACTGGTCACCTATCCATTAAGCCCATCTCTTCAATCTCATTACGGGCTAGCAACAGCCAAACACCCAACACAACCAAACTTATTCCATCAAACTCATTACAAGTGAAAAAATCCCTGTGATAAAACTAAACCCAAATAGGACAGAACAGTGACAACAGGAAACAATTACAGCACCAAGTCAAATACACAAACAGGCATTTATGGGAAAGCTTGAAAAATGAGCTAAAATGGAAAAACAAATGCATAATTACTTATTTTGTCATTTGAGGCCTAAAAAAGAAAAGGAAAAAAAATGAAAAATAAAACAGAAGCTCATAACTTGCATTAGAGAACATACTGTCCAAAAAATAGCTGATGGGGCATCATTGAAAGATACTCTAGCAAGACCAAAATCGCATATCTTCAATTTGCAGTCAGCATTAGCAAGAATGTTTTTTGGCTTTAAATCTCGATGAAACACGTTTGCTGCAAGAAGTGTAAAAAATGAATCAGCTATCAAAAAAGGTATAAAAAGACAAAAGACAATAAGTAACACATGCCTGTATGTATATATTTTAGACCACGAAGAAGCTGATACAAGAAAAACTGATAATGCTCAGGTGTAAGATCATCATTTGACTTGATTACTTGATGAAGATCAGATTCCATCAACTCAAAAACAACATAGATATCTCTGAATTCCCTACGCGAAGGAGGAAGCATAATGTGCTTTATTTCTACAATATCAGGATGACGAAGCAACCGAAGGAGTTTAATTTCTCTCAGAATACGTGTGGCATCAGAAACATGCTCAAAAACATCATTAATTTTCTTGATTGCAACCTTTTCTCCAGTATGAGTATCAATTGCTGAGCCAACAACACCATAACTGCCTTTCCCAACGACTTCTTGTACTTGGTATCGATTACCTTCTCCATACTCGGTGAAGAAATCTGCCTCATCCGAGCCCTGTTTAAAGAATCAAACTTACTTTTTATCAACATCAAACTGCAATTTACGTAGAGAGATACAGACTAGAGGGTTGAATCACATGTAAAAGGTATAGCATCACCTATCTCATGCAATCATGTCACTGGTAAACACTCATCAAAGGAAGATCTACAACGGGAGGTAATGTTAAAACCTATCTTTTATGGCTTATTTGTTCAAGTACAATGCAGCAGACGAATCTAAGTATAACACTCAGATAAAAATTGAAACTTCTTGATGAATTTCATAAAAGTATTTCAATTTCCATGAAACTCATGTGAGAACATCATAACTGTTGATTGAACTTCCAAAACACACCGAATGGTCAGCTTTGCATTATTTCCATGTTATACAAAAGGAAATATGTCAGATGGTCAATAACATGCATCTAACACCATAATTTGAAAATAAAAAAATTGAATCATATCATAAGGAGCCTTTTTCAATAAAAAAAACTGTGTCACCTACAGATCCAGTCAAATAAAAGACTCTTCCACTAAAAGGAAGTACGATTAACAAATGATTCCTAAGAACCAAATATGAGAAAGTGAAACAACTAAGAGATTGAACTGCCGATTACGGTAATTGACTATGAGCATCAAATAACCATGCACAATAATAATTGTTAACACAATTGTGCAACTAATAAGCAAATCGACAATGACAGCTGCCCACACTTTAAAAAAACCACATTCTTCTGGAACCAAAAATGCAGATGAGTCCAATGAAGGAATAATACATTGTACCAAAAGTGAAATCGATATCAAACACCATACAAGAACTCGATTTTCTCATTGAACCCATCATATTTTTGCAATCAAAAGTTGAGAATTTAAGCACATTAAAACCGATTAACGGAGCAGCCAAACAAATCCCAGAAAACCCATTAAAAAAGAAAAGAAAAGAAAACATATTTAACCATATCATAAAAACAAAATGAAATGAAACAGTAGTTATCAAAGAAAACAAAGAAGAGATCAGGAACAAAACAAAGAAAAAAGAAAAACCCACAAGACAGAGATCTATCAATGTATATATATTCTTGAATGGGATTTGGATTTAGGTTACCTTCTTGTGAGGATCCATGGCAAAACCAGGAGGGAAATGGATGCGTTTAGGAACTCTAATAAGTTGGAGACCAGAAATATCAAAATCCTCAATCACAGTCAACTCCTGCTCCTCTGTCTCCTCTATATCCTCCACCTTTACCGATGATTGTGGAATACCACTACTATTATTATTGTTGCTTCGGCGTTGAAACCAGCGACGAACACCGTTCACGAGCGTTCCACTCCCACCCATATATATATATAAAATACTGGTGATTTCCCTTTCTTCTTTTACAGCCACCAACTTCCCAGCATTCCTCGCTCTCTCTCCCCCCCCCCCCCCCTATTTTCTCTCTCGGCTTGCCATCTATTAAAAAAAACCTCTTGTCTTGTCACTCCTGGGATGATCTATATATATATAGATGTACGTGAGCGTGGTGTGTTTGGGTTTTTTATTTTTCTTATGAAACATGGACTGGGAGACGCGTGCGGAGGAGAGGGAGAAAAACAAGCGCCGTCCCTTGTCTGGTTGGCTACTCTTTAGGCTTGTGACTTTATGACATGACATCACATAATCAGCCTCATAGGCCGGACGGACGGACTGCGGACGGACGGGGACATATACTTGTGTCGTCAATTATATAACACAGTGGATAAATAAACTAGTACAAAAATAATATACGTGATTAGAATATAAAATTCGAACTTAATAGAAATATTTTACGTAGGATTGGAACTAATTTCGTGGCACGTGTTCTCCTAGTTGTTAAGGTAAAAAGTAGAAAACCAAACTTTGATGGTCTTGTCTAGTTAGATTATGCAAACACTTTTGGTCGTTTTGGGAAAGTTGTAGTTGTGATTTTGCTTTTAAAACTTTACTGAACACTTAAAAGTTACGGTCACGGTCACGGTCACAGTTAAAAACAACAACCACAATCAATAATTCTCAAACGGGTATTATGTACTATCTTTATTCTAAGTTAGATAATTTTAAATTAATTTTTTTTATTTTTAAAATACAATGTATGTAAAGGACATGTTTTTAAAGATAATTTTTTTATTTTTTATCCTTTAAAATATTCTTATAAAATACATTTAATTCAAAATTATTCAATTGAAGTTTTCAAGAATAAAAATAACTATTATCATAATTTTAAAATTTAATCCAAAGTAAGGTTAGGTTAGGACAAAAGCGACAACCCTTGAACCAAGTTAATACAATTTTCCTAAATTATCAAAATAATATCATTTTAATTTAAAAAATCAGATAAAGTCAACAAGTATCATCCCAGATTGCCAATTCATCGATTTAGGTTTTAAACCAAGTTATGCCGAGTCAATTCTCACTTATTTTCTCTTAAGCCTAGATTAGTTTAGATTCCCTGTTTGTTCAGTCCCAAGTTAGCCAGGTCCTGCATTGACCCATCAAAACGGTCCAAATTTTATAACTAGAGTTATTTTACTATTATTAACTCTAACATTTAGTATAAAACTCAAGTAATATATATATATATATATATATATATATATATATATATATATATATATAATTAAGTTTGATTGTAAGGATCATATTAGAAAGATTTAAAGATCTTTACGGTTTATACAAAAATTACCTGAAGATCATATGTTTTTTTTTCTTTGAATAATTACGTCAATGTTGGGTTACAGCAAACCACAAGTTATTAAAGTGTTTAGCCTCTAACGATTATCCACACGAACCACCAGTGATAAATCCTTTTAGGTCAGAGGAATTAATATACATTTGAGTTATAGCTATTTTATTTTATATTTTTTTAAGTGTTCTATAACTTGTATAGTTTTTTGTATTGTGTATTATATACAAAATAAGAGGCACAACATTTAATTTGTAGAAAAACCTGAAAACCCTATAAATAGCAAAATATCAATTTACCCCCTAAATATTATCACTTATATTATTTCAAGATAATTTTAAAAAATTATTCAATCAAGTCCTTACTTGATTTTTCTTATAAACCGTCAGATAAAATAATCTCATCTTGATTTCGTAAAATAAAATAAAATACAAAGGATGTGGAGAAAGAATTAAATTAAACAAATTAATTGGATTAAAAGAGAAGTCATTTAATGAGACGGGTGAAATTGAAAACAATAATAAAGGAGTAAAGAGTTGGTAAAGAGAAAGAGAAGTAATGGGGTCAATGCAATAATAAAATGAATGGTACGGTAAACGTGAAAATAGAAGTAAATATGAGGGGGTAAGATGCAAATAAGAAAAGAACATGATTATAAAGAAAAAGAAATCTCTAGAAATTCCTAGAGTAATGATCAGCCAAAAAGAGGAAGAAAGAGGAGAAAAAAAATTCAGAGGAAACGTTGTAAATTCATCCTTTGAATCCAAAGAAAAATGAGAGTAAGTGAGTTAAGAGTACTTCAAATAAGATTTAGGAAGAAAACTTTGAGAAAACCTAGAAAATTTACTAGTAGGAAGGGAAGGGTTACAAGAAGAAAAGAAAAAGAAGAAGAAAAGTGGTTGTTCTCGATCTCTTAACTCATTTTCTTATAATAGAATGTAACAAGCTATTTTATTAAGTCACTTGAATTTGTTTGTGTTTTTCTTGAATAATTGACATTTTAGAATACCTTAGTATAAGTTTTAAAAATTTGTTAAATAATGATACGTAGAGGCATGAAAATTGCATGGGAAACAAATTTATACTTGTTAAACTTAAAAATCAAAACTGGATAAGTTATCTTTTAAGTTCTCAACTGAGATTTGAACCCTAAGATGACATAATTTAAGATATCTTCCTCATAAAATATGGATGTTACCTTTCAAATGAAATCAACCTTGCTTAAATTGGAGTGACAAAACACTAAATATCAAAGAAAAATAAAAAATGGGTCAAAACCAGGAATCAGCAAGGCATATTTTTAGGTTTTTGAAATTTATGAATTTAGGCATGTAGGTAGAAAAATTGGGTATATTCATCTTCATAAAAGTTGTATAACCATGTTTTAGCATTTCAAAGAAATAAACCACACATAAAACCAAGTTCTATAGCTTCGGTTATACTCAAACTACTAAACAGTATTTGGAATCTGTTATGTTAAACCATCTAAAACTTGTAAATTGGTAACATCTGTTTGGAATTATTTTTTTATTATAAAATTTTGAATGACAAAGGCAATGAAAATAGTATATATATTTGTGTATGTGTGGTTAAGACTCAAAATTTAAATTAGTAAAATTATTGGTATAGGTGAGATTGTGGGAAATAAACGAGAGCAGAGGACAACTAGTAGAGCACAGATTTTGGGTAGGTGTCTGACACTTAGATATCTAATTTAAAGTCTCTTTTAATTCTTTAGCTTAGCTCCTAATAAGATATAGTTCAAATTTTAATATTTATATGTAGTGTTTGAATAATGGTTGAACCAGTTCCTGGTTTAGGACTGGCACCTAATGAACGAGTTGATGGTTAATTAGTGTCATGGTTTGGAACTGGTGCTCTAAGATTGGGTTGATGGTAGGACCAATGTCCTAGTTTGGAATTAGTGCCCTGAAAATGGACAACCAATAGAATTAGTTATTATTAAACAAGATTGGTGCATTGACAAATGAAAAATTATATAAATTAATGATAGATAAATTAAAAAAAAAAAATTTAGTATAATGAAAAATGTACTAGATCATCACAATTAATTTAGTTATGTTTATGCAAATTAAAATGCAAGTTCATCTTAACAGCATAACTCTTAGTTGATGCATGGGCATTACTTATGCATAGTCACTTAAGTTAATAGAAAACTAAAAAAATTTTCTTTTGGACTGTATTTAACAATACTTCTAATTTATATATATAAAGTTATGTAGTACTATTTTGTTAAAACTTTATGAAGTAATTTTAAATTTTAAATTTATATTATGCTAATGTATAAATGCAATTACGAAGGTTAATTAATGATTATCTTTTAATTTTTAAAAAAAACTTTTTAGGATTTTTTCTTATTTTTTTAACTTGATGATTGTGTATATTTTACCTTAAAGTTTGGGACGTTACAATTTGAGACTTAGAATGTGTATAAGCAATGAATATAGGATATGTACAAGTGATTTGTCGATAACTTAGGATCTCCCGGTATAGAGGACACTCTGCTAAAATTTTGATAGAAATTTCAATAAACTTTGTATGAGTTCAACCAAAAAATAAAGTAAAATAAATTTTACCATATTTTTCCCTTTTTTATGATTGATGTGCTGGTTTCGAAAATGGAAATGTTACATTTCTAGTTCTAAAATTGTTGTTCCATGTATAAATTACATTCTAGTCCTTAATTTTCAAAACGTATCTATAAGCAAGTCACACTTTGATTAAGCATTCTATTTTAATTTATTTTATTAAAGGTAAAAAAAAATTATTTATTTTATTCATCATCAACTAATCAAGATACAAAGACATTCACTGTATCTTGTATATCACTATTAAACACAATTTTATCTTCATTTCATGTTCTATCTTCTCTATTTTGTTTTCGTTGTCTCCATCTTTTTTGTCTCATGATAGTAACTAAATGATATTCAATAGTATGATGGCTTATAGTTTGCTTCTTTTTTTTTTCTTAGGAAACTATTTGATAAACCAATATCTTATCAGTGTATTTTTATATATATTTTTTTAAAAAATATAAAATCAAGAAAAACATATAGGTATAATGTTTCTACATTCTCAAGCACATTAGGCTGACACGCACTATCATCAAACATTTTCTTGCGAAAACGAGTTGGGTCTAGCACTGGGCAAACCCGGGTGCTATTAGATCTAGCCAAATCCACACTTTAAAGTTTTTGGGTTTGACGTTGGTCAAACCTAAGCGATTATTGAGTCTAGCCAAATATAGACCTATATGTTATTGTAGATAACGTCTGTCAGACCTAAATGATTCCTGGGTCTAGCGTTGCTAAACCCAGCGCATAGGCTTGGCAAGCACAACCTAGGTCTGGCGAGTGTTGCTAAACTCAATAGCTTAGCTTGACTTATTACTAGGCCAACAAGGTAGGCACGACACATTATCCTATGGTGTCAAGCCTGAGGATTTTTGCCATTACTCCCTAGGCTTGTTTGGATTCGCTACACCCATGGATTCTAACATAATACATGAATCTAATATCATTAATTCTATAAATTTTTACTTTAAATCGTAGAGGAATTATTTTTCAACAAATAGGCTTAATTAAACAAGTTTACACTCCACCAATACTATTTGGTGTATTAAAGTCTCTCGTGACCTACTATGTCTTCATCTTTTTACTAGATAAAATGAGTGAAATACAAATTAGAATACAACTTAAAATATCAAAAACGTGAAGCTACACTCAAACCCCCTATCTCCACCAAAAAACAAAGCTCATGGGCTATAAATAAACCATGAATCCTTCTAGATAATGTCACAATCTTCATTATTTAATGCATACATAGTTGAGAGCATCTCCATCTAGAATATTATAGTACTTTTTAGCTTTAAAATGTACTTACCTAAGCATTTTAGAGTCTCTACATCCATAAAAAAAAAAAATTATAGGTACTAGCCACATTGGCCTACCAAGTATCAAGTACAAGCTATCAACCATCTTGATTAGGGAGAATGGATGAGATGGCTAAGACCATGATTGACCAATTATCCAATCCGAGAGCCTCTTTCCTAAGCTACTTGGATTTTTAGGAATACATAAGTGGTGTTGTTTGTAGGAAACTAATAAAAAAACCATTGGTTTCTTCTTAAAACTTATTTTTGGTATTTTCAAGTCATTCCATGACACACAACCAATATCCACTTAACAGGGAGGGAGCCATACTAGGACATAAGTGGGCAATTACCCTCTTAACTTTCTATAAGCATATTTATGTGCAAAAACATAAATTAAGAGTTGAAAAGTCCCATGAATGGAAGGGGAATTATAAAAGAATATGGAAAATAAAAAAGAGAAAAGAATGCTCTGTGTCTTCACTTCTAAATAAAGCAAATGCATGTTTCATGGAAAATCATCCATTTTTGGATTTTCTTATATGCATTCTATTAAAATCACTACAAAATCTTTTTTTTAGCAACGTCTGTTTTATATGGTTTGAGTTATTTAAAAAAAAATATCTTCAATAAAATTATTATAAAATAGTTTTAAAATATAAAAACTCAAAGAGAATAATTACAATGTAAGTTTTTTTATTTTAAAAATATTCTTAAATTAATTTTATTTGATATGAGTTAGTATATATATTTCAAATTGATTTCTTTATCTAATGCATGTTTATATAATATATAATATCTAGTATTTATTAGTAATTTGACCTCTCATTTAAATTTTTTTTTTACTTTACTATTGCTACTTAGGTTAGGATACGAAACAAATCTACTAGTTGTCGGTAAATACTCTTACCTAATTAAAGTATTAACAATTCACTAACTATGTACAACTCGTCATCCAGATCATGTTGGCAACCCAAGAGAAATGGAATAATCGAAATTGACAAAGTAAATATTAATGCATTATAATGAACATTTGTGCATAAAACAAAATATTGGTACACCATAATAATCATTTATGTATAAAGCCACGATATTTTGTGGATGAATGCATTTTTGTAGCCACTCTATAATTAAAGTGATATCCTGTTTTCATCTTCGTTAAAAAAAAATTTTAACTTCATAATTTCAAACAAGGCTTTGCTATCCTAATTGCCATCACCTAACCATTAAATGTGACTAAATTTAAAGCTTGTACGAGATTACATTAGAAATTGCTTTTCAGTTATAAATTCATTAAAGAACTAAAAACAAAATAAAAATACAGTGAAACCACGTTACCAAAACAGAACCTCACACATCTCTATTTTTTTTAATTATTGCACGTTAGGTGTAAGAAATCCAAATTAATTTCTCAAGGGCCCGACATCTCCTGCTTCCCGGGGGGGAAGGGGGCACATTTTCAAGGAAGCAGCGGGCTTTCCTTCGGAAAATGTTTCCCCCAAGAACCGAATGCATAATTTGTCATGTCATAGCCATCGACATATTGTCACCTCAAAGCACGGTGACCCCATCTCCCTCAGTGCAAGTTAGGTCTTACAAACTGTCCATCCCCATCAGTGCAAATCTGTTGCTGCCCATGAACAGAGGCATCTACATCATCCGTGCTAGAACCATGAGAGGCACGCGGCTCAGACAGATGGAGGTGCACTTTACTAGGCAGAGAAAATGAGTGGTTGTGGGCCTACATTCCTCCTGTTTGTTGAGCTGCAACGACTCTAAAGGAGGCTGGCACTTTTGATAGGTTTGGTGCGTACAAGCTTCGGTGGTCAAAGCTTATGGCTTCGGGATCGTTGCAAATGGTGGTTAAATACAAAAACATTTACGGTGTCAATGGGTTTATGTAGATGTTTTTTTTAAAAAAAAAAACTTATGATACAGATCGAACCACAATAATCTTTCGGGTTTCGATTAATTTGAATTTTTCAGTTATTTTTTAAAATTACAAATTGATTTATCAAAATATTGTGGATCAAAAATATATTAAAAAATAAGTTTTAAAATTAAAAAGTATTGTAGATTCTAAATAATATAAACAATACATCATTTGTTATTTTCTAAAAAAAATAATTATAAAAATATTTTTAAAAAAATAACAAGAAACCAACACACATGGTTTGGGCCATTTTTTTTTTATGCCAGGCACATTGGACCACTAGGCCTATCATTTGTTTTTATTAATGTTTTTTTTTGGCCTCTTATTACAATTTCATTTTTTTTTTTGTTAATGATCATCTATTATTTTATTTAGCTCAAATTTTAAAAATACAATATCATCATTTATTATTTATAATTAACTATTACTATCTTAGCATGACATGCCTACCATGATTTTTTTACTTTTAAAAAATATATTTCACACAAAAAATTATCATGATTATAATATAATTAAATAAAAATAAACCTTAAAATAAAAGAATTATTGAATTCAATCACATACATTATTTACATTGTAAGTTTTTTTGGTTGACTCGAGTTTATTTAAATATTTTTTATTAAATTTTATTTTTTATTAATTTTATACTTTAATATTATGTTAATTTAAGAGAAAATCTTTCAAAAAAAATTTAGATTATCATGTGAATTTTATAATTCGATCAATCTATGTTTAATTTAAGTACATTAAATGTTTTTTTTTCATCTCAATAACAAATCTTAAATAATAGTTTAATGATAAGATAGATAAAAGTAATAGTTTAAATCTTATAATGCTACAATCCCAGCAATTTAAGGATAAAATAAATGCCATGACACCCATAAGTGAACAAGCTGAGCTATCCACTTTCTGTGGTCCAAAAACCAAGGAGGCCTTATAGTACAAAAATGAAACGAAGGAGGACAAGACGCTAGCCAATGCATTCTAGGCTCTGTTTTTCTATTTTTTTTTATAATAAAATAATTAAAAATATAACTGTAATCTAAAATAAAACAAATTATTTTTTTTTTAAAATAAAATATAAAAAGAAAGATTTCATGAAAAAGCAGTCAACCTCGCATAATCATGGCGAGCACCGTCCTTGACGTACTTCTCTCTGCTCACAGTTCTTTTTTTACTACAGTAGTGGGACGAGGATTCTTGTTTAGACAAATCCAAGAATACCTTACATGTACCAATTATTGAAGGAATGAGCCCAGAAACCAAGAACGCCTTCCTAGCTCCTCAAAGCAATGCTAAATGTTGTACGGGATAGCAAGGAAAGGAAAAGCATTGCTAATTATTATTATTATTATACAATATACTGAAAAAAAATAGTAAGTGAATGTAAAAATAGTAATTGTGTAATTTTTTCTATTTTTTTACTTTAATGGTGAAAAATTTATAATTTTTTATTTTGTTATTGTAATAAAGGTAAAGATGTAGCTTTTGTTTTTCTTTCTTGGAAAAACTTTTTTTTTCTTTATATTTGACATATTTATCACTTCAAACTTAACCTATTTATAATTATTTTTTTATCTTTATCTTTATTCTTTTATATGTTTTCATATTTTTTTCTTTTAAATTTTTTTGTTTCATTTATTAGTGGGACAGACAATATGTTGTCCTTCTTTTTATAAAATAAGCTAAGCTCACAAACTAGCTTACCAAGCTTAATATTTTTTTAATTAATGTTTTTTATATGTATTTTTTAAAATAATATTTTACTTTATATTTAAATTAATATCCATTCTTTTTGGTTTTTTAAATTGTCTATTTAGCCTTTTTTGAAGTAGAGTCTGTTTTTAGTTTTTTTATATGTATTTAATATTTCAAAGAGATTATTTAAATTTTTTATGATTTTTTTATGTTTTATATAAATAAAATTTATTATTAAAAATAAATATTATTTATTCTTGGTAAAAAATTGTGACTTCTAAGATAAAAAAAAAATTATGTGCATTAAAGAGAAGAATTATCATTAAATACCATACTTATTCATTTATTACTTTTATAAGAATTATTTTTTTTATTTTAGAATTTCATTGCCATTAACAATTTTATCTCAATTTTTAAGTTTATATATTTTATTATATATTTATTTATTTATATGTAAATAACATCTTTACATTTCTTAATTAAAAAAATCATCATATAATCAAATGCATTCACAACATTGTTTTATTTTCCTATTACATTAAAATTTAACTTAAGATCCTAGATGTTTTTATTAGCGGATATGATCATTATTTTATTCTGTTAACAACATCTACATATTCATTCTTTTGTGTTAGAAAAAAAATTATCTAACCTATATGATTATTGGCATAATTGGTTCTCAATTTATTTAATTAAATGTATGCATGGACTTTTAAATTTATTATTAGATTTTTTTGTCAAAGGACATATTGAAAATACCAAAATATTTTTTTTGATGAAAAAACTTTATCTAATTAGCGATAAAGTGAGAGTCAAATATCTAATACATATACTAAAAGGAAACTATGTTTTTCTATAAAATGACATAATTATACAGGTACTGTAATGGTGGCATATTTGTAGTTTTTTGGGGTATTTTTTGTTTAAAAAAATTCTTAGATTTTTTTTTCTTTTTTTTATACTTGATATATTTATCACTTTACACTTGGTTTTTCTTATCACCATGTGTTTTGTTCTTATCTTCTACGACAACCCCAAATTTTGAGGACAAAACACATTTTAAAGTTGTATAATTATTAGGAATATATATTTATATATATAAATATATATTCCTAATAATTGTACAACTTTAAAATGTGTTTTGTCCTAGAAATTTGAGGGTGTTTTAGAAAATAACAACAAAACATTTTTTTATACTTGATATATTTATCACTATACACTTGGTTTTTTTTATAACCATGTGTTTTGTTTTTATCTTCTATAATAGCCCCAAATTTATAGGACAAAACACATTTTTAAGTTGCGGAATTATTAGGAATATATATATATATATATATATATATAGTTGCGCGCATTCAATTAAAATTGTGGCAAAGTTTCCTTTATAAATAGAATATCCTAAGTTATCAAATAACCACTATCCAATTATCCTAGATCATTATTTATATCAACCATTCATCACTTAAATCCAAACCATACAACATCAAGTACAATTATTTATATGACATAATAATTATATATTGATAAGAATAAACATAATATTCGAGCAAACATAAACACCAAGTAAAGATAATAGGTCACTTAAAGTTAATATATCAATAATAGAAAGTTAAGAAAACATATCTTATATGCTTAAAATAAGTTATATTATAAGTCAGAATATATGGTATGATATCTCACTTATAAAAGCATAAGTGATAAGGAAATTTACGCATGACAAGTATGAGATGATCTTGAGAAAAATTACTATAAACTAACATAAATAGATTATATAATCACACACACAAATATATACATATATATATATATAAAGTTAAAGTTAATCATGTTCTATTTTCTTTATATTATCATTATCTACTTGTAATCCGGATAACTACTCAATACCAATACAGATTTGATATCATTAACTTTCATTTTGATAATTAGCAAATCAAGTTTTATAATACATATGGATGACAAAGAACTCATTAACATCATTAGCCTTCTCATTACCCACAATTAGCTAATCAAGTTTATTTTCCAATTATATTTGTTTTTATTAATGCCAGTACCAATGAACTTCATTAGTATCATTAGTCTCTCAAACTAAGAATGACTAATCAAGTCTAAGAAATGTCAATACCAATGTAACTTATTTATATCATTAATCTCCCAACCAAGAATGACTAATCAAACTTGACAAATATTAATACCAATATAATTTATTTGTATCATTAGTCTTTAAAATAAAAAATGACTTATCAAGTTTGAAAAATATTGATACTAATATAACCTATTGATATCATTAGTCTCTTAAATCGATAATGACTAACCAAATTTGAAAAATATCGATACCAATGTAACTAACTCATTAGTATCATTAGTCTTCTAAATCAGGTACTACTAATTAAATTTTAGAAATGTTGATACCAATACAATCTATTTGTATCATTAGTCTCCCAAACTGAAAATGACTTATTAAATTTGAGAAATATCAATACCACTATAACTCACTGGTATCATTAGTCTTCCAAACTAAGAACAACTAATCAAATTTTTAAAAAAATCAATATCAATATAACCAATTGGTATCATTAGTCTTCCAAACCCGAAACAGCTAATCAAATTTAAGAAGTGTTGATACCAATGTAAACAATTGATATTATTTGTCTCTCAAATTGGGAATAATTAATCAAATTTTAGTATTGTTGATTATAAATTTATCAATATCAATACCAATATATTCATTGACATCATTAGCCTCAATAATTTAGAAGGACTAGTCAAATTCAAGTAAATGACAATATCAATCTATTATATTAATAGTATTAGCTTTCAAATTACTTTAGATAACTGATCAAACTCACATTGCTTTTCTTCTTCTTTGACTCTTTTTATTCTTTTATATCTTACTCTTAATTTGTATATTAAAGAAAATTATAGATAAAACATTTCAGCCTACCCAAATAAAATTGTTAAAGTGTAGGGCATCTACTTGTCGTCTATGCCCTCACAATGACTCCTTGTGATTGTACGGATCCCATGATCTTTGCTATATCAACATGATTCAAAATCATCACTCCATTTTAACAAAAAAATCATCATGACATTTCATATTTTTAATCCCGTATATTGACAACTTCATAAGGAAAAAGTTTTATATAAACCTATATTTTTCTTTTAATTCCTTTATCAGCATTTCAAATCTTTCATTATCAATAACCAATCAAATAAAACCTAAATATTGAAAAAGATAACAAAAGCTTTTAATACTTAGTAGTTTATTCATGAAGTTTGAGTATATTTTACAAGTTAATAGTTTGTTCTTTTTTAATATATATTTTTTATTTTTTTCTATTTTCTTTTTAATTATAATTTATTACTCTAGGTTCTATTACAATTTTTTACCTTTCATTTAGTTACT
This sequence comes from Populus pruinosa, assembly GCA_026413675.1. Classification (NCBI taxonomy): domain Eukaryota; kingdom Viridiplantae; phylum Streptophyta; class Magnoliopsida; order Malpighiales; family Salicaceae; genus Populus; species Populus pruinosa. Next base: position 8,941,046 of record JANKMR010000020.1, read on the forward strand.
TTACATTATAAATGACACATGTTAAAGATTAATTTATGCACTTAAGACATTAAGAAATTACACACTAAAAATTTGACAAAATGATAAAAAAAACAAAAACATAAAATAAAATATAATTATAGAAAAAATATGCATATCTTCACCAATGTTTTTATTTCATTTTTCAAATATTTAATGAATAGTATTTTAATCTTTAATTTTTAGGGAAAAATATATGTTATTTTTTCAAATAAAGCAAAGAAATAATTTTCTCATCTTTACACCCAATTATTTGGTTGATATATTTCATTTTAATTAATTTATAATTAAAAAAATTCCTAATCATAAGAAAACATATACATATTTTCCCCAATAATATTAATTTAATTTGTTTAACATTCATTTAGTTTACAATTACAACAAAAAACCTAACCTATATTATTATAATTTTTAGTTAATTTAATTAAAATTCAAACTTAATTTCTTCTTCTTTTTTAATTGATTGAACATTAGTAAAATTTGTAATTTTCTTATGTCTTATTGATGAGATGTTTGACATGTAACACCCAATGTAATTAAACTAGATAGAATGATAAGAACCTTTAATGAAAGAATCAAGTAATAACGAAGATAATACTAAAAAAAAAGTTATAAAATGCACTATTTTATTTTTTTAGATATAATCAATATCAAGTTACAACAAGGATTGTCAATGAATTGGATTCGAAACAAATCACAACTAAATCTGATTTGTCTAACATAAAAACCATAGAGACCTATAAATGGAAGTGAATTAAATGATAGATTAAAATATTCTAATTTCTTTCATAAACCTAAACCCAAAATATCACTTCTAATAATAACACCAACACAATACAATAAAAAATTAAGTTGCTAATAAGATTAAAGAGAGTGAGGAAGATAAATTAAAGAGGCTGATTTATGCCATGATTTAACTAAAACCATTTATTCTATTTCCTAAATTAGGCTTAGATATATCTTTTTATAATAGTGATTTTTTTATGGAATTAAAATCACACCCTTATAATTATGGTATTTTTATTAAGCTCAAGTCATTCAATCTCATTATAAAGTTTATTCCAATCTTGAGATACAATTCTAAATATTTTAGGTATCATTTTCATCTTTACAAGTATTGATCCTAACAAAAAAAATGAGGATAACAATAACTTTAGTAGATATAAAAGTTGAAACATAAACTTTATCATCATTTAATTTGGCTTTAAAAGATCTCAATAAATGATGAAGTGAAGAACAATGATTAAGACTAAGATAATGATTTTCTCACACTTTAACTCTAGTAGAATTGGTGGTTCAAAATTGATATATAAGGTTTTGATCAATAGATAAGGATTTATTATATTCAAAACATATAAATAGCTTTATATATATATATATATATATATATATATATATATATATTGACCAAATAGACAAACTCAAGTCCAAGATGAGGCATGCTCGCGCCAAATGATCTATCAAACTTAAAAGCATATAATTTTAGATGTAACCATTGAATTGAACTTAAATTTTATAAAGAGGTTTTATAGGTCTGAGTGTTTGTTTTAGCATTACAACACACTTTTCAATTTACTTTTTGTTTGAAAAAACATTAAATTAATATGTTTTAGGTATTTGTAGATAATTGCGATGTGTTGATATTAAAAATAAAAAAAATAAAAAAAATATCATTTTAACACATTTTTAAATGCAAAGTTCTTTTGAAAAGTACCATGCACCATAATACCAAACACATTATATAAGGTCTAACTAGCTTTGCCAACTCATTTTGGGAAGGCCTTTAAAAATAACCCATAATATATTGTTTCAAATCAATCTTGTTATTATCCTTGTTAATTTTACAATCTTTGCTTAATTTTTTAAGTCTTGTGTTATTTTTCTATGTAAACTATAATTTTGATTATTAAAGGTTGGTTTAAAACCTATTCAAAAGATTATAATCATTGATTCAAGAGTAGACTATCAAAAAAGAATTATTACAGTAATAAAATATGAATTAGGGTTTTTGTTGTGATTTTTTTTCAATAAACTTTTATTCCTTGATTCTTATTCTTTAGGTTTAGCTATATCAGTCGATATTAAAATTGAAATATCAAAATTAATTCCTTATTAAGGGTGAATGTGCAAAAATATCATCTTCCTTTTAAAATTAAAATCATAATAGAATAATTTATACAGATATTTGAAAGATCCATATTGGGGCAACCCATACATAAAAATACCTATTAGGTTTATGACTAAAATGTTATGGTCTAATTAATACAAGAATAAATTTGTCTACTTTCATCAATCTAAGCTTTTAAAAACAACTTATAATTTGTTCCTACATTAAAAATGAAAAGTGATGAGCTTATTTAAAGAATAAAAGATGAAAATATGAGCTATCTCGATTTTGAATAAATATTTATATTGGTATAGGTAAAATAAGTTATTAACAATAATAAAAAGTGACAGTTTGATAAAACAAACTTTTTGAGACAATATTGTCCACATGTCAATTGATGAATATTTTTTCAAGTAAGAGAATGATATCTTTTAAATTTTTTTCTCAACCAACTCTTTTTTTCCATGCTAGCTTGTGTAGTAAGTTGTGTTATTGGACAAAAAATCTAACAAATGTTATTGTCAAAAGTGCAAAACTAAGCGAATAAGTGAATGCATCTAGAGAAAGTTTTATAATGTCTTAATAGGACCAATTGCTCTTTGCTTTGATTATTGAAACCATTCATATTGAATTAATTATGTTCTTAAGATCATGTGTTATAGGTTTATTTATTGTGCAAACTATATCAAGTTGTTGGTATTAATGTATCTTAAAGATTCTATGACATGAAATTCCAATATATTTTTAAAATGACATTAAATACAATTTAGAGTATTAGTTATGAATCAAGTCTTCTTAAGGATCAATTTAACTCATGTGTTGCCTGTCAATCCAGATTCCGACCACTATTTATAATGGCTGAAAAATCAAGTCTATAAATTTTTAACTCAAAAAAACATATATTTTCAATCTATTTCAACCTCAAAACACTTTTAGAATACCAAGAAACTAACATATCAACCCATTAAACCAAAAAAAGTTCCAAACCATTAAATCAAACAAAAAAAATCGCGTCCTTCACTTAGATCTGATTTTTAGACTACATCGAGACTTAAAACAACCACCATAAAACTTTCGTCACCTAGTGAAACCCGTCAACACTAATTTTAACTTGTTTGGTGGTGAAAATCATCACCAACAAAGATCAACTCAATAATCTATTAATCCAGACACTGATGTAGGTCAGGTCAATTGAAAAACCAATTATTTTTTTTACCAAATTAATATTATTTTATATTTAAAAAAAATCAAAAACTAAATTGATCTAGGTCAACCCTTAACTTATGACTTAAACTTTAAATTGAAAATATCTTTACTTAATTTCATAACTATAAGCTATATAGCTAGCTAGACAGCTTGGATAAGACTAGATTTGGTCAAATTACTTCCTTCTCGTATCAAAAAGAAAATTACATTATAATTATGTAAAAGTGATTAACATTTTGAAACTAAATAAATTCCAAAGTATATCATAGAAAGGTGATTGTATTTACATTATTGAATATTTTATTTTATTTTTTGCTTTTTATAATTTAAGTTATAAATAAATAAAATCTCGATGCATATTATATTTGCTTTAATTTCAAAATCAATCTAATTTATGATACTAGGAACAACCAAAATTCATCAATTAGATTTTGATGGTCTCGACAACTTAGTAATATTATGATTGAAATGAAGCTTTTTTACAAAAAATGATAAAATTACTTGTTAATCACATCATTTATTGACTAAACAATTATGCACTAGCGAGATAATCACCTTGCATTACAACAATCTAACAACAACAATCCAAAAAATAGAAATTATATTTGTTAAACCTCACCAATTATGATAGATTGATACAAATTTAAATTTAAATTTTAGTTATATAAAATTATTAAACCTTACTTAATCCACTAAATAAAATGTAAAACAAAGATTTAGAATTTACTAGTTGGTCTTAGTAATTTTATCAAAACTAATTTTTTTTATGCAAAACAATATTTTTGTTAACTTTCTTTAAAAAAAACTAAAACAATATTATTTTAATTGATTCGAATTAACTTATTAAATTAATTATTTAGATCATGAATAAGTAATAAGTTGAATTATGTTTAATAACTTTGAGAAAAAAATATAATTTAAATAAAAAATATATTAATTCAATAAAACTTGGTTAACCTAATTATAGTTTCAGTGATTTGAATAACACGAACAAAATTGATAATAATAATAATAATAATAATAACATAACATTTCTTTTGGAACAGGTCCTCGCCTTGAACTTGACAATTATAAAGTTATAATAGAACTGAGGATGCCTCCAGAAAACGAAGATGAGTTCGGGCTAAGTTGCAAGGGGAGCAAGAATGACTGGCTCGATATGCCACAGGACAGAAAGGAAAGGACATAAATACAAATAATAAATAGATTAGATGACGAAATAAAAAAGGTAGCAGAAAAACAGTCCCTACAACGTCACCCCCCCGCCCTGCCCTTTTATAATAAAATAAATAAAAATAAAACAAAGTAAGTAAAAGCCATTCTCAACGGTTCGATTCCTCTCTCTTTTTCCTCATTTTATATTTATATTTATATATATTATTTTTCCACTTTATCATACAGGGCTCTCTATGCAAATTGCAATACATCATCGCCGTCGTCGTTTCAAAATCAATTTTTTCTCAATTTCTCCCAATCAGACACTCACCCTATCTAATCTCCTTTTCAATTTCTCAACCTCAAGTCTCTCTCTCTAAAAAAGATTAAAATTTCCATGGACCCACCTCCTCCTTCATTATTGATCCCTCCACCAGTTCCGCCGTCCAACCCTCCACCACCACCCACCACCCCCACCCCCACCCCCACCACCACCGAAACCCCCCATTTAGCTCCTCCACCCAACCCTGCCCCCACCATAACCCATCCTTCCTATGCTGAGGTAAAAAAAAAGAAGAAGAAGAAGGAAGAAAAATACTTGTTTTTTTATTTTCTTGTTTTTATAAAGTTCTAATCTTGATTTGCTTTTCTTGTTTTGCCAGATGATATATTCAGCGATTACAGCTTTGAAAGAACAAGATGGGTCAAGCAGGATAGCCATAGCAAAGTATATAGAGAGAGCTTACCCTGGTTTACCACCGAGTCACTCTGATTTGTTGACAAATCACTTAAAACGCTTGAAAAATAGTGGGGCTCTTGTTCTCAACAAGAAATCTTACATGTTACCCAGATCTGACATTAACACAAACATCACTGCTACTACAACTACCACAACTACTGTTTCTACTAACCCACCTCAAATTCAGCCACAGAATGTTGCTCCTATCTCTTCAGCTCCTCCTGAGCAGAAAAGGGGCCGTGGAAGGCCCCCTAAAACTAAGTCTAATGGGCTTCCTCCAACTCCTGCGCCTATGCTTGCTAATGGGCAGCCACAGACTGGTCTTGGCTCACATGTTTCTGTTACTGCCCAGACCCAAAGTCAGCTTGTTGTGACTCCTGTTGACCCCACCTCGACGGGGAGGAAAGGCCGGGGACGGCCGAAGAAGATGGTGGTGACTGAAGCTGGGCCGTTGATGCTGAAGAAAGGAAGAGGGAGGCCACCGAATAGTGGGCTGTTGGGGTCCAAGAAGAGTCCAGGAAGGCCCAGAAAGCCTAAATCTTTGGTGGGTGCTAAAAAGGGTCCTGGACGTCCACCTAAGAATCAGTTGAAGCCAGTGACTGTTCCTTACGCTGTTGCTTCTCCTACTGCTACTGCTACTGATGCACCAGCTGTGTTTAATGTGGCATCACCAAAGCCCAGAGGCAGGCCAAGGAAGGGTGCAGCCCCAACTGCTGCCGGCGCTGTTGTGATGGTGCAGGATAAGGGACCGGGTCGCCCGGCTAAGGTTCCTGGGGTTATGAAGCTGAAGCCTAAGAAGAATTCTGGCAGGCCTGTCGGCCGGCCTAGGAAGGTAAATGTTCTTATCCTTACACGCATTAGGGTATAGATTGATTTTCTGTTGTTATAGTGTTAATAGTTGGTTGTTATTGGTAGTGTCCATAATTGTCTGAGTAATTTATCTTTCGTGCAAGAACGTATGTGTTTCCCTTTTTAATATGTGATAGGTATGAGGCATAAATAGACATTAAATGACATCGCTACTGTTTAGCAAATAGTGAAGGAGGGTTTGTGTTTTTTCCCAGAGAATTATTTTATGTGTTATCTAATATACTGGTCTCGTCATGATTGAACAGAATGAGAATTGATTAGCATTATATCAGCTTTCTCAAATGGATTTGTTTGCTAGTTATATTTTAATCTGTACCAATTATGAATTATATTTTGTTTCTGTGGGACATGATAAGTCGACTGTTAGTAATTAATTTGCATTGATGTTCACTTATTCTTTAGTTTCGATTTGATCATTCTGTTGTTTTTTTTTTTTTTGTATTTTATGGGGAAAAGTTAAGGCATCAGTTTGGTTTAATTTGTTAACCAAAAAGTTTTCTCATGTAAAAACAGAAAATAAAAATGTGCTATATAAATATAAAGATTTGGTTTGCTATTTATGTTGTGTTTACAGTCATCATCATGCCATGGTCCAAAAGTTTTGAATTTGTTCTTTTTTTTCTTTGCTGTTGTTGAGAAAGCACATTTGGTCTTGGATATTTAACATTAGATCATTTTAAATGCTTGTCATTTGAGATGGATCTGTCCTGTTGAATTCAAGTTTCTCCAACCAACTGGTGCTGGACCAATATACTGGCAAGTTGCAAAATCAACCCCACCAAATAGAAAGAAAAATCTTGAAAAATTAAAAATATGCTGAGATTTTGAAGTGGTTTAAAAAATAATAACCCCTGTAATTTTTCTACTTAAACTCTGGTCCTCATTCCTTTTAAATTGTTTAATATCCGCCATTTTATGGAACTCCCCGCTCAAAATTCAAAAGTTTACTCCTTCCCCTTTTCAGTAACTTGACGTTGTGTTTAATTTGTCTTGTAGTGGTATCTTGTATCTACTAATATTGTGACATGTTATTGAGTTTCTGTCAAAAAAATTATGTTGGGTATTGTTTTATTAATCAATATCGACACCACTCAATATGGAACAATGCCATGAATTTGCAAACTCAAGAAAAAATGTGGATAATATGGTCAGTCAGAAGTTCGAAAAATTAGTTGTTCAAAGTGAAGCTTTCTTCTAAATGCATATGTACTCTTGTTGTCTAAATATCAATAAAGTGCTCTTTTGTAGTGATTTTTAAGTCAATCATATGACAAATTGCTACCTGTTGCATAGATCTCCATTTTTTTTTCCCTCTCTTCATCTGTGCATGTTGAATTAATTACCATCTGTACTTCTCATTTTGGAAACAAGAATGCAAATGCACAATGGGCAATTAACAGGGCATCTCAGCTTCAAGCACAAGCAGAATTGCATGGAGATCTTAAGAGGAAACTTGAATTTTTTGTAAGTCAGACAACAATTTTCTTGCACTGCTATGCAATGTACTTTTCTTTGTAACGAACTACAATTCACTCTGATTTTGTTGCTTGCAGCAATCAAGAGTTAAACAAGCCACTGGGGTCCTAAAGCCTCTTTTGACCAGTGCCACAGTCAGTGCAGTTGCAGCAATCCAAGAATTAGAAGGGCTTGCATCAATGGACATTAATGTACCATGGAGGGAGGAACCTCAACCACAAACTCAGCCACAGCCGCTGCCCCTGCCCCTACCGCTGCCCCAGCCGCAGCCGCAGCCCCAGCTGCAGCAACTGCTCCAGAGTTAGGAGGAATTTACAAGGATCATGAATTTGTTCGTGATGTTAGAGAACCACATTTTCAGGATCAGAACTTTGCAAGAAACTTTCTAACCAAGACAGGAGTAAAAAACCTAAATGTCTGTAAAGGGAATTAGGGAGGACTAATTGTTGTGAAAATGAGGATGTAGCTTGTTATTTAAGCGACCATGGATTTCATTCTGTTTTAGATTTGAGATATCATTACGAGTTTAGTACATTTGGACTAGATTTGAATTGCGTTAGTGTTAGCAGTGATTTGTCTTAACGATCTCCAATCTCTGTCTCAAATGTGAGAATGTTTATGTTAGTTCTGTCAAAAAAAAAAATGTAGTTCATATGTTATTGCCATAACTTCTCACTTTTTATCGCAAGTTTCAAATTTGGTTTTGCTTTGAGTGTTGCTCGGAACACAAACCTATTAGCAAGCTGTTTTGACGAGTTTGAATGTTTGATGTGCCTTGATGTACAGATTTCTTACTGCTGGCAAGTTGACTGTAATCAATATAGCTGAACATTGATGAGCATTTATGTGCGGCGTATGGGTGCCCACATGTGATTAGGTTTTGCTCTGTGGTATGGCTTTAATTCGTCTAACGTACAAAATCAAGAGTTATCATCACAATGGTTTCAATGAGTACATGATCACTGCAGTCCTTTTTGTCAACGGCGTAAGCAGGATTGAGTATCAAGTTCATGTTTTAACACTAGCTGCATCACAACATGACCATGTAACATTTAAAATGCATGCAACTTCTTCTGGCCTCTTGGAATTTAAGAGACTTGAAACAACACTTCTAACCATTTTTTACTTGATTTTGACTGATTTGAAACAGAGTTATCATCATCAGCCAGCAGTCAGAAGACACTTCAGCGGGCAGTCTTAAAGGAGGAGAGCTGATCCTGCCATAAGCCTGCGCAGCAATGCTAGAAATTTACATTAAAAAAACCTTGTAATTTTGTGGATTGTGGGACTCTGTTTTTCCTCTTTCTTTCCTTCTTGGAAGATTTGAATTCACAGCGACTTGGTCAGGTTAATTGAATTTAAGGGGTTGAGGCTCATTAATTCTTTAAGGGCATGGTCCTATCTAACGTTTGAAGTTTTAATTCCTGACCATAAATCACTCTTTCAGCTAAGTAATCACTGTGTCAGGCCTCAAGCCTAATGGGATGTCGGAAGATGTGCTGAAGAAAATTAAAACTGCAGGAGCACAGGTTAATCAGCATGATTGTGCTTGTGTTTTATGAAAAAAAAAAATATTTTTATTTTTTATCTTTGCTTCAAATGATTTTTTTTGTGTTTTTAGATTGTTTTGAAGTGTTGGTATCAAAAATAAAAAAAATTTAAAAAAAAATATTATTTCAATACATTTATAAATAAAAAGCACTACTACAGTACTCGTAACTTATACTTGTAACTTAATGAAACTGGACATAACTAATTAGCTATAATCTGTTCTTAGCAGCACCAAAGAAAAAGTGAATCCTTACTTGGGCCAGCAATTTGGGTCATAATTGTGGTGGTTGCCGTTTCAAATATTAGTGATCGGGAGCCCTCCGGCGTCACTGTCTTGCAACGCTCCCCCTGAGAGGGATGTGTTCTGTCCTGTAAAGGTTTTAGCAGAGTGGAGTATCCTTTTTTCTCGTGAAGTTTTAGGTCTTTGCTTTTCTGCCATGGATTAGTTCCCTCTAAAATTTAATGAGAAAGAACTTTTGAGGAGATTGATTTTGATGTTCCTTCTCCATGTGATCATACTCGTTAGTTACTACTTGCATAATTTGAGCATTAATCACCATTGTTAATGTCCTTCGTTATCCATGTCTTTATACATGATTTGTCATTTTGTTGTGTAGATTAACTTATGGGCCTAGAGATCATAAAAGACCCCATGAGGCTGTCGTTGTCTCTTGAAGAAGAAGATGAGTTCTATAAAACTATCCCTTGTCCATTTCTTCGGTTTAAATTAGCCAAAATGGTACTTGTTGTTCTTTCTGTCTAATTTACCAAGTTATTTCATTGAATGGCTTCTAGCTTGAACGACGCCTTTTTCGATAGGGCGCGAGTTTTTTCACGATAGTATTAACCGTAAATTACTGTGAGTTATTATAATAAAATTATTTTTTATATGTTTTTGGTGGGAAAAAAATGAAAACCTTGCAGATTGGAGATAATTTGATATTTTTTATTAATTTATTGATCATTAAAAAATTATTAGATAATATATTTTTTTTCCAAAAACTTTAAATAATAAAATACTTTATTTGTCTCCCATATAAAAAAATTAGAATTATTGACCAATGATTTTTTTTTAATCTTTTTGCTTCGTAGAGTCAAGAAGACATTTTTCCCTTAAAAAGAATAAAACTAAGGCATGTGTTTATGGGTATTCTTGTCCTTCCACATAGATTTTCTTTCTGTAATTTCCCTACCTATAAAGGGCATTTTAGTTTTTTTATTTAGAATAATAAATTTTTTATTTACACTTTAAGTTTTAACATAAAAAATAAATTAAAATAGTTTTCTTTTGAAAACCAACATACCACTTGTAGCCCAATAAGAGTCAAATTATTAATTCAATATGAAGCATGCATCTATTTTCAATGACTCTTTATAATAAATAAGTTGTGTGGCTTATATCCTTAGTTGTATGAATTATATCTATAGGTCAATTCATGATCCTACCAACTTTCTTTGTTATCGAGATCAAGTATAAAAAAAAAAAATTACTTGAAATTGATTTTATTGATATAATTAATAGATTAAGTCAAAATCCAATCAATTCAATCAAATTAATTTTTAAAAGTAAATTTAAAATAAATATTATTTTATTTTTTATTTTTTAAATTAATCATCCTGAGCTAAGTCATTCATGATGGTGATCGCGTGAAGATTAATAATAATATTTTTATTATTTGGTTAGAAATTTGTTTTGCATTCCAAGAATCAACATCTATTTAGAATACTAGAATTTACACTCAATTTGTTTTTATAAATGGAGAGTAAATTTTTTATTATTGAATTTTAAATAAAGTATTCATGAGAGATTTTTTCTTAAATATTATTCTAGAAAACAATACAAGGAATAAATTTGCTTGTTATCAAAATGATGGTAAAAAAATGAACATTTTCCCTTGTAAAATTATATTTTATAATTGTTTTTAGTTGGTAGTGTTTGGAGAGGTAAGAATACATAATTTTTAATTTTAAGGGGTCTTTTTGCAAAACATAATTATAATTATATGGAAATTAGGGGGATTTTGAAGATTTTAAACACTTTGAGGGGGAACAAGGCTCTTAAATAAGAACGGCAAACATATTTTAGTTGAGGCATTTAGCACTTGCTGACAAACCAAGCCGCCCATCAACGATAAGTCCAAGCCGACTCACTAATTAGAGACCATGACGTTTTCAATCTCTAACTCATTTTTTTATTCCTTCTCTTCTGCTCACTCGGGAGGCCACTTGAAATTCAGGGGGTTTAATGGACATTTTACAATTGAAAATAATAATAATAATGCACTTGGAGAGTATAGTAATATAAATTTTTAGTGTTTTACTAGCCGTGTTTTCTTGTTTTTCTGTGGAGCTATATTATTTTTTTTATATAAAAAGTACTATTTAAGCGCCAACGAAAAAGTTTTGAAAAGAAAAAAAAATTTATAATTTGAATTATAAATATATATATATATATATATATATGTATTGAATAAGTTGATTTTATTTTCATTAAATAAAAAAATAATGCTTGATGAACCACATGTTAAAAAAAATAAATACTATAACCTGAATTTTTTTTTTTCAAATAAGAATGAATTATGTAACTTAATTCACAATCCATTAAATACGGAATAATAAGATGAGGTAAAAAAACTTAAAAAATAAACTTTTTTCAATCTGAATTAGCATAAAACACATGTAATCTAGATATTTAGAGCCAAGTCAACCTAAGAAATTTTATCTAATTTTTGATTCAGATCATAAGATCATAATAACACATTATAAAATATTAAAAAGAATTATAAAGCTCATTTAAAAAAAATCAATTCATGTTAGTTTTTCAAACCTATGACCCATGTCATTAGACATAAAGCATTGCATATGAAAAAAAAATATAAACTCAATTCTCCATTAATAAAATATTGAAGGATAAAATTAAAAAAAAATAATTATACATAAGGATAAAAAATAACAATTAAAAGAATGAAGATCAAAATTGAAATGCAAAATAAATTTTATATTTTATTGAAGGGTAAAATTGAAAATAAAAATCAATTTAGCAAAAGAAATAGAAAAATAAATCAAAAGAATGAGAATCGGAATTGACATAAAAAATAAAAAAATACTTGAAGGGTAAAATTGAAAAGAAAAATTAGTTTACCAAAAGAAAGAAAAATAAAAAGAATAAGAACCAAATTGTTAAAAATAATAGACCATAAATTTGAATTGAAGAAAAAAATCAAAAATCAAAACAATGAGGACTAAATTGAAAAATATAATAGTATAAATTTAGATTGAATGATAAAATTAAAAATCAATAAAACTTTTACGTAAATACCAAGAAAAAAATTACAAAATAAAAAATAAAGATCAACTTGAAAAAAATAATATATGTGGATTGATAGATAAATTTAAAAGCAAATAATTTTTTTATAAAAATATCAAGAATAAAAATTAAAAACTTAAAATAAAACTGAAATTAAAATATCAATAACAAAAAAGTTTAATTTATAGTTTTTGGGGGAGGGAAGAGAAAAAAAAAAAGAAGAAGAAGAATGGCTCATTAGCTTTAAACCTCTGGATACGCTAATTGAAATGTATGATATTGTACGCGACTTGCTAACAACTCTTTCAATTTATTTAATATTCAAACATTGCTAAAAGACTAAAATGACCTTGATAAATTTAATAAAAAAAAATCAAAGTGAAAAGATCAAAGAAAACTCTTGGACACTTGAATTTGTGTATTTCAAGGGTAAACTTGTCATTTATGGTATTTAAAAAATAAAAAAATATTACCACATGTACCTCCTATCAATTAGTAGTTTGATGGATTTTGATTTGTAGGGCAAGTAGATGATTTTACTATGTTTATAAAAAAAACACATACCCTATATCAATTCTTTAATGATTAAGAGGTTATGCCAGAATACCTATAATCAAGGATTGAGATGCAAAATAATTTTTTTTTATTGTTTTAATTTTTTGGTTTTTTTATTAAATTAAATTTTCTTTTCAATTTCACCTTTCAATTAAAAAAATTTTTATTGTAAATTTTAATTTTGATTTTTATTCTTTTGATTGTTTAAATTTTTCAATAAAATATTAAAGAATGAAATTAAAAAAAAATCAATTATACAAAAGGATTCAAAACAAAAAAATAAAAGAATGAGGATGAGGATGAAAATTAATATAAAAAATAAATTTTATTTTTTATTGAAGGGTGAAATTAAAAACAATAGTCAATTTAACAAAAAAACACCCTAAAAAATTTAAACAAACAAAAGAACGAGGATCGAAATAAAAATTTAAAATTATTTTTTTTATTAAAGGGTGAAATTAAAATGAAAAATTAATTTAACAAAAGAATCAAAATAATAAAAATAATCAAAATAATGAGTATTAAAATTTAAATAAAAATTAAAAAATTTTAATTAAAGGATGGAATTGAAAAGAAAAACCAATTTAATAAAAGGATCATAAAAAAATAAAATAATAAGGATCAAATTAAAAAAATAACATATTACAAATTGAGATTGAAGGAAACAATTAAAAACAAATCAAGATTTTATAAAAAAATTAAGAACAAAATTAAAAAAAATAAAAAATAAAAAGAAAATCTTTATAAATCATAAAACAACTAAGGAATTTTGCATAACCAGTATGAATTTTAATAGGATGAAAAGAAAAGAAGGTAAAAAGAACTTGTCGACAATGTGACGACATTATCAATAACACATGCCATTGTAAAAAAAGAACAACATCACAACGCTTCCAAAAATTCAACAGAAGATGGATTTTGATTGCCGAGATATATTGCATAAGTCACGTATGGACACCTTTTATATATTAGCACATGTTGCACATGACAACAATTATTTTTTATTTAAATAATGTTTAATTTTTATTAAAAAAATAAATTTCTCTTATTCTACTTTATATTAACAAAAAAAAAAGAGAAATGACTAGAAATCTTAATGAAAACGTTAAAATTTTTGTTTTTAAGAGTAAAATTATCATTTTATTATATTTTTCAAAAGTAAAAAAAAAAAAACTTGATTAAAGATTTTTTTGGGTAAGAACAGCAAAATCATTGCACTGTTTAAGTAAATAGTGCTCACGAATCTATATGTACGGTGTTATCCAGACACAATTAGCTTTGGTTGATAATTACAATTATAATATAATGATAATGATAATTGTTTCTCGGAACTCGCCAGTGGAAAGAAACGTTCAACAAGGAGGACAGAAAAGCCAAGATATTATACAGTAAGATGGATTGATTTGTAACTAGAGGATTAGTACGATCCGCATCAGCATCCAAAAGCCGTGGCGGCTGAGTGTTACGGGTTGACCTTCTAAATTTTGCTTGCCCCAATTATCTCTCCGCAATGATGTTCTCTCTTTTTTTTGGTTGAAAAAAATGTATTGTTCAGCTCATCTAAATAAAAAAAAATATGATTTTTTTTCTTTTAAATGAACATCTTTTATGATTGATTTTTTTTTGTATTATATTGATTTAATGATTTCTTGCTCATTCATTAATTATAATTAAAAGTATAAGGTATTGGTTTTATTATAGATTATACAGTCCGATTTAAAGTGAAAAGATTGATATGTTTTGTTGTAACTTAATTTTGGATTCACTAAATTTTTTTTAAAATATTATTTTATCTTATTATTTATGACAAAAAATATATAACAAATAAAAAAAAAAGTTTAAAATATATTTTCTTGAGTCAACCGTCATTTTCTGTCAAAACCGAGTCTATCGGGTCAATTCGGGTCCCACCATGTCGACCGCGATGAAAAATGAGTCGGGCTGTTTCGGGTCAAAACTGTCATTTTCGGTCAAAACCAAGTCCACCGGGTCAATACAAATCCCACCATATCGACCAGGATGAAAAATGAGTTTCGGGCTGTTTCGGGTCAAAACCGTCATTTTCAGTCAAAACCAAGTTCACTGGGTCAATACAGGTCCCACCATGTCGACCGCGATAAAAAATGAGTTTCGAACTATTTTTGGTCAAAACTGATATTTTTGGTCAAAAAACCCGGTCCACCGAGTTGATACCCGTATAAAAAAAGTTTTTTTAATAATTTAAAATTGATTTTTAGCGGATGAAAAACTTTTTATAATACTGATTTGAATTTCTAATTTTTATCCCTATAAATAAATATTATTATTATTATTATTTAGTATTATTATATATAATAAGACAAATAGTAATCGGTGGAAGTTGAACGTGAATTGTTGTCTGAATTCATTGGCTATAAATAGCCAATGAATTCAAGACACAGGAGGAAAAAAAAAAATCGTTATTCTGAATTCGAAATTATTATTTGGGGTTACTATTTGTGCTATTCATTTTTCTTATACTTTTTCTGCATCCTAGTAAGATATTAATTTTTTTTAATAAATTGAAAAATACCAAAAATATCCTAACCGTTAGATCTAATAGTATTTAGATCTGAACCTTTAATTTCTTAGGATACAATAGGCTTTACCACACCAGATTAAAACCCAAATCAATCTCAGCCTTTCAAATAATCTGCCCTTCGATCCGGTTGCGCTACATCAGCAGGTGTACCGAGCACTCGGTACACCGCGCCACACCAGATCGTATCTCATGCAATCCTGATCGTCCGATCAACTTGAAGATCAAACCAATCACAGCCGCACGATTTATTCCTCTGAGATCCAACAGTGCTCAGGCTTCAGACGCACGAGTGCACTATACACGCGTCCACACCATAGCAACACCCAGAGCTTCTCTCTTCTCCCGCCGGCGATTCTCTCTCTCTTCGCCGATCTCCCATCTCCGGCCATCTCAAGCCGCGAAACCACCACAGAAACGTGAATCGACTCCTCCTAAGCAAAACCCCGGCCGTTTTACACTTTTTCACCGGCTATTTTGCCCGGAAAAAGGCCGCGACCGTCATCGGCCAATCAACCTTCAAGTCGTCGATTCTCCCTCCTCGGCCATCAACGGCCAACGAGACCACCACCATCAGAATCCTCATCTTCAGATCTACCAGAATCGACCATCTTTTGGTCGAAATCTCATCGGAAAATTTCACCGCCGTCAACAGTAACCGCGCATGAGCCACACGCATCGCCAGTGGCATTTTCAAAAATTTTCGATAAATCCGAGGGTATTTCAGTCTTTTGCATATACAGGGGTACTCAGGTAATTTTTTATGATATTTTATGGTATTTTTTAATATTTTTATATATAAATACTTGTAAATTTTTGCATGTGAAAACAACAAAAAATAAACCAAAAATAAATAACGACGCGGGTTCAACACCCATTTTATCATATCACTGTTTATGGGTCAAAAACTCAATTTTCAAGAATTAATATATCTATTTGTCAATGATATCAAAATGATTTTTATTTTATAAAATAAATATTATTTGTCGACACGTCTTTTTTATTTATAGAAAAGGACCGATGTCAAAAATTTAAATACCAAATATGGATTATGTCCATTATTATTTACTTTGGTAAATCAGACGTAACTCTCCTTTTTAGGGATAAACATCGACATTTTAGACAAAGTCTCCTAATTTTAGGGACTGATGTCATTTTTAACGTGTCTCCTATTTTTAGGGACCGACGTTAACCATGTTAAAAATTTACAAATAAGCTCAAAATATAATAGCATTTAAATCAAATAAGAAAAACACACAAGTAAAGGTAACCTTTCTCTGAAAGGATGTTTTAAGGGTGGTGTCTACCTTCCCTTAATCATAACTAACCCAGTACCCGAATCTCTGGGACCAGTGTTTAATTTTGGATTTCTAGTTCCCTCAAATTACTAGATGGCGACTCCAATAAAATCTTTATTTCCCCCAATCAAATAAAAACTAAAATTATTCTTTTTTTTTTTGTTTAAAAAAAAACAAACAAACAAAAAAGGAGTGGAGCCGTCGCCCGACGTCGTGTAGCGACATATTTAATTGTAGTTTTTTTGTTTTTTTAATTAATTTTTTTATTTAGTTTATTAATATTAAATTTTTTATATTTAATTATCAAACTTTCATGACGTGGATTTCAAATTTGATAGATTAATCTACTCAATTCATTTTTTTTCTTTATTAGTTTTTTCCCATAGGTTTTTTATTTTTAATTAATTTTTTTTTGTTTAGCGTAGTTCATTGATATTAATTTTTATTCTATTTATTTATCACACTCTTATAACACGAATCTCAAATTTATCAAGTTAACATGATTTAAGGGGTCAACTTGATAAATTTAGATTTTTTTCTTTTTTTATAAGTTTTTTTCTTTTAATTTTATCTATTAATATTATAACTATAACTAAAAGAGATCAACCTTTCATTGTGGATTGTATTATGCAAATACACAATAAAAGATATATGCCTTTTAGTTATAGGTTTTTGTTTTTGTTTTTAATTAATTTTTTTTATTTACTTTAATCTGTTAATATTAAAAAAAAATATTTAGTTATCATACTCTAGGACACAGATCTCAGGTTTGATGGATTAACCTGATTTGATGGATTAGCTCAGTTGATTTATTTATTTTTAATTAGTTTTTTCTTCTAATTTTATCTTTTTTTATTGATTTGATTGAAAATTAAACTTCATGATTTGTTTTATTTACTTTTCATTAGATTATTGTAATATTATAAGGGATTTTATTATATCTCTCCTCACAAAGCACTATTTATTAGAATAGGTGGTCTATCAGGCCTCCCACGAAAAATATTTTGCTATGGGATGAACCTATTATGATTCAACGCTTTCTTCCTATCGTTAGCCATCCTTCTCGGTGGTTCCCTAGTCTCAATGAGAGCCTAAACTAAATCAGTTAAGTTCCCTTTTCCATTAATATTTTTTTTTATTTAATTTTATTTTTTAATATTAATTTTTTTTATTTAGTTATTATATTTTCATGGCACGACATTGCAGCCAGACCCATATCCCAGACTTTTGAACTTGATGTTGAAACCAGACCCATTTAAATTTGGGTAATGCAAGTTTAATATATTCTTTATATTTAAAATTATTATTTGTATTATAATGAATATTTCTAATATAATAATTAATAAATTTGAAAAAAAATTATTAGTTATAGGTTTTTTTTGCTTTTATCTTTTTAATTAATCTTTTTTTATTTAATTTAATTTGTTAATATTAAATTTTTTTTCTATTTATTTATTATACTCTCATGACATAGATCTTAGGTTTGACGGGTTAACCTAATTTGACTGGTTAACCAAGTTGATTTAGATTTTTTTCTTTTTCTTAAGTAATTTTTTCTTCCAATTTCATCTTTTAATATCAATTTGATTAAGAATTAGACTTTATGATTTTTCTATTTACTTTTCATTGGATTATTGTGATCTTATAATGAGATTTTATTGTACCCCTCCTCGTAAAGCACTATTCATTATAATAGAGCTTTGCTTTTTTGTTTTTCCTTTTCAATTAATCATTTTTTAAATTTCTTTATGTAATATTAATTTTTTTTATATTTAGTTATCATACTTTTATGACACGACCTTGTAACTAGATCCACATCTAAAGCTTTTGGATCTGATGTTGTAGTCAGACCTAAGGTTATTAAGTATAATTTTATAGAAAAATTTAAACTCTTGAATCTTACCTTTATATATATATATATATATATATATATATATATATATTTTAAAATTGACTCGCAACGTAACATGAATTACGTAACTAGTTAGAACTAAAATGAATTCCTAATTCACAGCCATTAACATTTCCCACTTAGTGCCTACTTGGTTGACTTGGGATCAAGAGTCTTAGTTAAATCTCAAATTTAAAGACTTAAAGGTAAAATTGACCCAGTTAAACTTAGATAATATATAGAGTCAACTCAAAACCCAGGTAACCAAATGTAACTCAATTGAAACTTGAATTTTTTAGCTTTTATTAACATAAATTATTTCTTAACTTTTCGATGTGAAATTTACATTTATTTTTTATAATCTATATCTATATGAATTGTTTCTTAGCTTTTTGATATGAGATAATTATATTACATTTCATGTCCCACATTTTATTTTTTTATACCTTATATCCATATGTATTGTTTCGAAACTTTTCCATGAGAGATATTAAAATCTCAAATATATATTTTTTATTTTTTAATATTAATTTAGATTATCCTACGTGATCTAAGACCCAACTTTTTAAAGAAGTCGATCCTCGAATTGGTTTTAATAATCATGTAAAAGAGCACTAAGATATATGAAGGGACTCAATTGAGGATTTTTTATATATTAAGGATTTAATTAGAATTGATATCTAGATTAGGGATTTATACAAGTTTCTTTTTACTTTCTTCTTCTAGAATGAACAATACTATTATTAATTATTAAAAGAAACTACACTTTGGAAAAGCACTATTAATTTAAACTCAAGGTTATTATTTAGTAAAACAGTGTAATAATGGTCTTGTCTTTTCTATGTAAATTATTAAATCGATTATTGTGATTATTGAAGGTAGTTTGACTTTTTCACAAAGTTTATTAGTCATTGTTAAATTAGAGACAACTTGATTTGTTTTTTTTTTACATTTCTAAAGCTAAATGGAATGATTAAACTCTCCTTAAAAGCAAGATTTTTAAAATTGACATTTAATGACTTTTGCATACTTGCATGCCGTTTTTCTTTTGTTATTATTAGGTTGAATAAAAGATGATTTGTTATTTTAGTAAATATAATTATAATTAAAAAATAAAAATAGATGTTGAGAGGCGCCTATAAATTTTTAACAGCATATATAATGCTTTTTAATAGCCAAAACTTCCTTTTCTTTTTATTGTTGGAATCGTCATAGTATCCTTTTTTAGTCGGGGCAATATGTGACAATGTTGATGGAATGGTTTGTCACTAAAGATACTTGTTTTTTTTTTCTCTTCTCCTTTTAATATTTATGTTGAGCATTTAAAATCTCAAGATTGTCCTTTTATTTATGGGAATTTTAATCTTAGTCCTTATTTTTTTTGGATATTTTGTAAAATTTTCAATTTCACCCTCCAATCTCAATTTGTGATATGCTATTTTTTTAATTTGATCATCATTTTTTTAATTATTTTTGTTATTTTGTTAAATTGATTTTTTAAAGTTTCACCCTTTAATAAAAAAAATTGTAATTTTCCTCTATTTTTTTTATTTCAACTTTGATTATCATTCTTTTATTTTTTTTTAATTTTGTATCTTTTTGTATCATCAATTTTTTTTTAATTTTATCCTTCAACATTTAATTGATTGAGAATTAGGCTTTGAGATATAGTGCTTTTGGTCTAATAACCTGAGTTATAAATTTGAAAAGTTAACACGAGTTGATACACTTTTTTGTTTTACTTGTTTTCTTTTTATCTTTCACCATTCGATATTGATTTTTTGTTTTAAAAAACAAAATAGGCTTCATGATTTTTTTATTTTATTTTCTATTAGATTATTCATATCTCATAACCTGAAAAATAGATTTAATAGGTTAACCTAGATAACTTGCTTTTATTACTTGGATTATACATTTGTCATGCTAACTTTAGTTGACTCGAGTTAATTTATTTAATCTAATTTTATCCTTCTTTATTTAATGAGTTAAAAATTGATCTATATTATTTTTTTCTTTTGAAAAAAAAAGTTTTTACCTGGTTATCGTGACTTTTTTTTTATTTGGTCAATTTGCTTATGATGTTTATTTTTTTATCATCTAATTAAAATAAAATTAACTTATTTGATTTAATTGGGTTTATAACCCAAGTCACATATTTTTCTTCATTATTTAGAATATATTAATTTGTGGTACTTGAATAATATTTTTTATATAAAAAAATTAAAAATAACTTAGCTTTATGGTGAAACACATGTTCACAAGCAGCAACATTCTTAAAAGAAAAACATCACCTTTTAAGTAAAAAAAAATAATAATTCAACTATATATAATGAAACATAGGTTCACAACTAAGAAATATTCTTAAAAGAGAAATAAAAAATAAAAAAAATCATGGATCATTGAACTGTATTTTTTTAATTTACGTGGATATCTAAGTTAGTTTGTATGTATTACGACTAATTTCATGACCCACTGAATATCTTACAAATCTAATAGATATATAAGACATCACATGAATAATAAATAATAAATATACACATGAAAATTTAAATCTAAAGCAGTATAAGAAAAGAAACCCCTTCACCATCAGTCCAATTTATGTAGCCTAATGATTGGTTCTTCTAATGTTTCACGTGTATTATTGAAATATTTTCTGTCTTTCTCAATATTTTGCATCGTCCATCCTAAAAGAGTATATTAAAGCGAAATTGAATGTTCGAATCACGTGGCATAAAAAAGTTTCCCGTAAAAACACCATAGCCTCTGTATATATATATATATATATATCTGTGTGTTACATTAATACTTTCCACATAATTAAAATGTTATTAGCAAAACTAAATCTACGCTGTTTTTAATATTATGGAGGTCCATATTAATTTATATACATCTTAATAAATTTTATAAATTTTAAAATTAATAATTATATACATTTTCAGTAATTTTAAAATTTATAAAACTCAAATTAATAATTTTTAAAATATAAATTTAAAATTTAATAAATTAAATTATATTTCCCGAGTTCAAACCAAGTCTGTGTTAGAGAGAAGGGTGGGGTGACCAGCTGCACTTCATAACAAGTAGACAGTAGACATCCAATAATTAGTCAAGCAAGAGGAAACTCCCTCGTCGAGGGAAACAGATGAAGCTTATCTAAATTAATTGATAATTTTTCTTTTAATACAGTGGGTGTAAAGTCTGCAAAGTAGATGAGGACGAAGAGATATACTTCTACGTGGTTTTTAATTTGATCATATTAATATTTACGTCACATGATATAAGTATTGTTTTACAAGTTCTCTTTAAAGTTTAAAAATCTGATTTGAGATATTCTAAATACAAAAAAAATTATAAAAGCAAGATTTTAAGTGGCTGAGAACTGCTCCCATCTTCCCTGTTAATTAGGGCATCATAATGGGACAGAGACTAACTGTCTTGTATTTATATTTTAAAGAAATTTTTTAAAAATTTAAATTTTTTATTTTTTAAATTAATATTTTTTAATATTTTCAAATAATTTTAATATATTAATATCAAAAATAATTTTTAAAATATAAAAAATTATTTTAATATAATTTTAAATAAAAAATATTTTAAAAAATACAACTATACACTTAAATAATTATACAAAGATATCAATTCATCACTTACCTTTTTTTTCAAATATGGACAAAAAGATTGCACACTTTTTCTGTAGTTTCTCCTCGCGATTCCCATAAAAAAACAAATCTGGAAGAATTATTTTAGTTATTATTATAATAATGATTTTTTTTTGAAGAATAGTGAATTTGTTTATTTTTATATTTTAAAGTATTTTTAAAAAATAAAATATATTATTTTAATATATTTTTAAATAAAAATACTTTAAAAATAACTAAAACTACACTTTCAAATATATTTAATGACTTTTCATATTTCCACCTCCAATATAATCTATGATCAACTTAAAAAAAAACATTAAATTATTAAAGGGTATTTGAAAATAAAATAATACTTTTTCAAAATATTTTTTATTTATAAATATATTAAAATAATTTTTTTTAATTTTTTAAAAATATTTTTAATATCCATGTATTATCAAAATAAATAATTTAAAGACATGAAAAATAACATTTAATTTTTTTTTAAAATATTTTAAAAACATTCTCTTGGAATTACAACCATAACCTCCACCTAACTTTCTTTCACCTCCACCTAACTCTTTTTACTGCACTTATTATATTATATTTTGCCTTCAGTTCAGATTCTGAACAAGATCGATTGATGTGTGATATTGGATAATGCTGCCTGCTATCCAATCCTGCAATTGAAATAGTCTTGTCACCTCCATCCAAGTAAGGAAAAAGGGATAATATTTTATATGGAGATTTAAAATTTAATTCGGAGGAGTACTTTATAAAAAAGTTTCTATATATATTTATATATATAAAGATAGAAACTTTATTAGTTAGAATAAGAAATGTTTATCCATCTGGATTAAAGTCATCCAAGATACAAAAGGATTCCCCGAATATATAAAATAAAATGGACACCAAAAAAAAACGATGAAAAGGAAATAATTCCAAGGATGTAGTTGCGTATATAATATTATCATAATTCTTTTTTGAAAATATGATTCTCTTATTAATATTATTTTTCTTGAGGATATAATTTCGTACACAAATTATTACAGTGTATTTTTCTTGAAAGTGTATAAAATACCTGTATAATCCTCAACTGAGAGGTCTTCTCTTATTGCATAAAAATTACATGCCCTACCAAGAGGGTTTTGCATTCTTTATTTGATTTGTGATTATATGTAAAGATAATATATAGAAGCTTGAAGCTGCCTTATAGATTTCTATTTTTGTTGTTTGAGATTATCGTGTAGTTTTTGTTTAGAAATATATTAAAATAATATATATTTTTATTTTTAAAATTAATTTTTTATATCAACATATTAAAATATATATATATATATATCAAAATAACAAAGATAAAATTAATTCAAAATATTTTTTTTTTAAAACGCACCATGTAAATAAACACACCTTTTAACACGAAATTTCTTGTTTCGGCAAGAAAAGAGTTTAAAGCCTTTCCATTCAGAGTGCCAACTGCCAAAGGTGATCCGAATTAATTAACATTAATGTCAAAAGTCAAGATCCTTTCTCTCATATCCGAATTATATATATATATAATCCGACAACAAACCCTAGAAATAAATCATACATATATAAATGATATATTTAAAATCTGCAGATTTATGAATTGTTTTTGTAATAAATCATAAATCAATATGAGATAAGAAAATATAACTACTAATACATCTAATAATTTTTCAATCTAAGGATAATGGCTTGTGATTTTTTGGATAATAAAAAATAAAATCAAATTAGTTTAGATGCCAATATTAAATTTTCTTTTTGCATGACACCCTCTACCTTAACTCAATGTAATAAAAAGAGTTAATATGATCTTATTATAGACTAATCTCAAAAATAAAATATAAAAAAATAATATTATATAGTATATACTCTTAATATTAACTTGGTATTAGTTGTAACTTGGAAGTATAAGTTTTTACCATATTCAGTTTAAAGGTTGTTTGAAAGTGTAGTGTGATGTTTTTAAAATATTTTTTTATTTAATAAAATATTAAAATAAAATTTTTTATTTTTTTTCCCTAACATTAGCCAATTAAAATCATTAAAAAAAAATATAAAAACATTAAAAAACATTCCGCTAAACATTAAAAAAGAAGTACAAATTCCTAAAGGTAACGGAAAAGGTTGCATTTAAAACAAAACGACAAGTAAAAAAATCCACTCGAAAACAACTAGTTGGTACGAGCACCATTACTAACTTCGAAGGAAAATCTCCCAACTTGCTCATTCTATTCCATATCTCACAAATTTCCAA
Source organism: Populus pruinosa (assembly GCA_026413675.1). Taxonomy (NCBI): domain Eukaryota; kingdom Viridiplantae; phylum Streptophyta; class Magnoliopsida; order Malpighiales; family Salicaceae; genus Populus; species Populus pruinosa. Next base: position 8,965,677 of record JANKMR010000020.1, read on the forward strand.
TTGAGGCCACCACTCATCACAATTCTCTTGGGAGTTTGAGACTCCGATCCCACTCCAATCAACAGAGATACAAAGAAAAGAGGTTTCAGTTTTTTGACCTTCTAAAGGGAGAGAAAGGCATAGTAGTTTTTGTTTCTTGGTGGACTTTTTATAGGAGAGAGCCATTTGAGATTGTTTCCGTTTGCCACCAAATTAATCTTTTTTATGTGACCTTGAAATCTTTGTGCCTCAAAAACTCCAAGTGGGTCATTCTTTCTTGTTTCCTGGGGTCCTACTATCCCCCTTGTTTGTCTTTGGCTTTGCTGTCTCTCTGCTGCATCTCTGACCTTTTCTTGTTTCCAAGCTTAACCCTCCTTGAGACTGTCTTCTCTCTTTTATGTACCTATCTTCCTTATATCCAAGAAAGATCCATTCTTTTCTGTCCTGGTATTGGTGTATTCTTGTTGAAGGCAACAAAGATCAATTCTTTTTAGCGGTATAGTCATTTTTTGTGTATTGCATGTAAGGAGACAAGGAGTTTGAGTTGGAACTTTTGTTTCTTTATGAAGTAAGGGTGTTGCTGTTCCCTGGAAAAGAAGGTTTCTTCTTTCAATTCAAGCATCTGGGCGTTCTTGATATTAGAAAAGCTGAACTTGGTATTGCTTGAAATTGTTATTCAAAGCTTATTGGATTTGATGGGTTGATTTTTGGTCAGTTAATGTTGTGGGGTTTTGAGGCCTTTTCGTTTGTTTGAACTTAATTTGTGTTTCTCTTGGTTTTGTTTTAGACTTTTAGTGATTGAGATTTCATGCTTGGTCCAAGGCAATGGAGAGGTTTATGGCCTGTTTTTTATTGCTTTAGCATTGAACAAATCAGTATAATAATATGAAGAACTTTCTTAAGAAGCTTCATATCATGCCCAATCAATCACAGGATGCAGAGGGCTCGAATTCTTCAAGAGGCCATAAGTCCAGTAACGAATCATCCTCTGATAATAAGTTTCTGCATTCTAGGTTGCAGGAGAATAAACCCTTTTCTGGTCTTTCAAATTGGTTAAGTTCAGTCGCTAATAGGAAAAGTCCTAGCCCACCATCTTCAAATGTGACCAGAGGAGAGAGAGAGGAGCAACCGGAGTCGATTAGTAGTAGTGGTTTTGATGTTTCAGAGGGTGCAAGGCGTGATTCAGTGTCTTCCACCACCAGGGATCCTGATGTTGAGGAGGAGTTTCAGATACAGCTTGCTTTGGAGTTGAGTGCAAGAGAGGATCCTGAGGCAGTCCAGATTGAGGCTGTTAAGCAAATAAGCTTGGGCTCTTGTGCTCCTGAGCATACTCTTGCCGAACTCATTGCTTATCGGTACTGGGTAAGTTTGTCTCTTCATCTTCCTCTTGTCTAATCTATTCAAAGTTTCCTTTTTCATAATCTAGCACAGTAGAAAGTTACAAGGAAGAATTTTTGCTTCGTAGCTACTTGTTAAGTCAACTCCTCTATGATACAATAGTCTGAGGAAAATGTATATGAATGGAACTTATTCATTAGATTGTTCTCCTGAAAAAATTGAAATTGCCAATAAATTTATAAAAATTGCTTCTATTAATTAGATTGTTTCTGACAAAATGATAATGGAACTGTGAAAACAAGAGAAGCAGAGCAAAATGGCCGATGAGGGTGTCATTATGATCCTATGTTCCTGTCTCCATCCTTCTTCTTATCTGTAATGAAAGAAACATCTGAAGCTATCAACCTATAGTATCATTATAGTATTATAAATAATATTGTTAAAGGTTCACTATAATGTTCCTTTGTATTATTAACTCTTAACCAGATGGAAAGCAGAAATAGTGGACAAATGATGAACACAATTTAGAAAATCTGAAATTTTAGTACATTTGAAAGAAGAAAAGGAAAGGAGGAAGGAGTAGGGACTTTTTAACTTTTATCAAGTTAGTGGAGATTACAAAAATGCTGATTGGAAGAGAAAAATTTTAGGACATGGAAAGCCACATCCTTCTCAATTTGGTATTGTAAGTGAAGCTATGGTGGTAAAGACAGGAGTGTTCTTGACAATTGACTGTTTAGTTTCCTCTTTCATTATCTATGACTGGGCATTTACTAGTGTGTGAAGTTGGTTCCTCCAACTCCTGTTTCGTGTCCCTATTTTAATGAGACCAATTACTTGAAAGCATGCTTATTTTGGTCCTATTAGACATGATCTTGTTGGAATACTCACTGTCAAGGAGATAATTGATGGTCTTGTTCTAGAAATTGGAAACCATGGTCTTGAATACTGCAGTAATGGAGGAGATATTATTATATGTGTGGATTAGTGCCTGCTATTCGCCTATTGTCACTGGAAAATCATCTAGGAGAATGTCAGTGCTTTCCCAATATTACTTTTCTCCACCTGGGAAACATACCAAAGTTCAATTTTTCTCTTTCGATCATGACATCTGTTATCTTCTTTGCAGACCTGTTCTGCAGTCTCTTAGATTTGGATCGTATCTCACTTTGCCATGCGCTGAAGATATTTGTAGACTAATTGGAAGTTTATATGTTATATACTAGATTTTTTCCGTCAGTCGACATGTTTTTCTCAAACTTAATTTTTCATTTGTTTATTCCTTTCTAACCCATCTCATATCGTAGATTTATGCATGCTTCACAGAATTACAATGCTCTTAGCTATGATGACAAGGTCTTGGATGGTTTTTATGATCTCTATGGTATCATGACCGCGTCCACATCAGACAAGATGCCTTCTCTTGTTGATTTGCAAGCAACACCAGTCTCAGGTGGTGTCATCTGGGAAGCAGTGCTGGTCAATAGGGCCGCTGATGCTAATTTGTTGAAACTTGAAAAGAAGGCACTAGAGATTGCTGTCAAGTCAAGGTCAGAATCTCAAGTTTTCATAGGCAGTGCTTTGGTGCAGAGGCTTGCTGTTTTAGTTTCTGATTACATGGGTGGATCAGTGGGGGATCCCAGCAACTTGTCAAGAGCATGGCGGAGTCTTAGCTACAGTTTGAAAGCAACCCTTGGTAGCATGGTTTTGCCACTTGGTTCTCTAACAATTGGCTTGCCTCGTCATCGTGCATTGATGTTCAAGGTATTGCTCCAGTTTTCATTTTTTTTATTTTAGTACCAGATACTCCTAGTCTAAGAAGCTACTTCAACTTTTAGGTAAACGGTGAACTTCTCAGACAAATTTGAAAATTGTTCTGGACATTTTATCGAAGTTTGTACTTGAGCATTCTATGTTCTCATGCTGAGCACATATCTTTATCAAAACTCTTCTAGCATCCAATAATGAGTCTGTGCTGTAGGAGAAAAGTTTGCGATTGTTATGATGGATTTGTTGAAATCAATCCTGAACATGCTATATAGATCTATGTTCAAGGCAGGCTAAAATACATCCTCCACAAATGAACCAAATAGGTCCTTGATTTTTTGAATTGCAAATATCTGCAACAATCCTCATGTACTCAGTTTGGCCTCCACATCTCCAGTCTATCCGATAACAAACTTCGATAAACAATCTCTATCGGGTTCTTTAGAAAGTGACCGACAAAACACATTTATTAATTAAAATTAGCCTCTAACCTCTTCAAAGACATGGATAATTATTGGTGTATTTACCAACACCATGGATATTCATGCTAATAGAAAACACTCACCTGGAGATAAGCTGGTTTTCACCTTCTCTTAGAGCAGCCATTGCCAAAGATTCTGATGCGTGATCACTAATGATTGGCCTTGGCACCAGTGAGCAATGCAATTGTATTGTCATCCTTCTTGTAGCAACAAAAAATCAATTTTGTTGATAGCAATCCTGGTTTGAACTTTCTGAAACTAAGCATATGGAACTATGGTGTCTTACCAGTGAGCAATGCAATTGTATTCTCATCCTTCTTGTAGCAACAAAAAATCAAATTTGTTGATAGCAATCCTGTTTGAACTTTCTGAAACTAAGCATATGGAAATATGATGTCTTACACTGCAGAAGCAGAACTGCATCCTGGAAAAGGCATTGGCATTGTTGAAATCATCTGAGATTTTTCATGGCTTGCCTTGCTGAAGCTGCATGCATATTTTTTCCTCTGGAATGTTAAACAGCATTGAATTCTGCATTTCATATTCTATGCCAATTTTTCAAGAGAGCAAAAATTTATACTGATCATCATTCCCTTTCATATTTTTTTCTATGCTGAAAAGCATGCCTATGAATATTTAGTTCAAGTATCTTCCACATGTTAGTGTTTGAGAATTCATTGACATATTACTGATGCGGTCTCCTGAACAGTTACTGTTTTTCATAATTATGAGCTTTGAATTTGCCATATTTCATCAATTGTTTTTTATGAGATGGTTTGTACAGTTTGGAAGTCCTGGTATCTTACTAATTGCCTCTCATCTCTACCTTTTGCTATATATGATTGTGTAGGTTTTGGCTGATAGTGTTGGTATACCATGTCGGTTGGTAAAAGGGCATCTGTACACCGGTTCTGATGATGTGGCTATGAACTTTGTAAAGATCGATGATGGAAGGTAGTTCATTTTATTTTCCTTTCACTGAAGTTAAATAAATTCTACTGGATTGTTTAGGGCTTAGCTCATTCTTTGCTGGTAATTACACAGTGCACGGTAGTAAAATGCCTCTAAAATTTTGTAATATGTTGTAGGAAACGATTGAAATGCTTAAAAAAATGTTTATTAAGGTGATAAATGTTGCAAATTTCAGGGAATACATTGTTGACCTAACTGCAGATCCTGGCACACTTATTCCTTCTGATACAGCTGGATCACATATAGAATATGATGATTCATTCTTTTCTTCCAGTCCTTTTTCAAGAGACATTGACTCTTATCGTATAGCTTCTTCTAGTAGTGGACACACAAGTTCATTTGAAGAACATTCAGAAGTAGGGACATTGGAAAAGAGATTCAGGTTGAGAAATATTGATGCTTTAGGGAACCAATCTGATGTCAGAGGTGACTCTCATGAGGGTGCTAGTGTAACTAAGCCGAGCAAAGGTGAAGAAGAATCTACAATTTCCTTGAATGATTTTGGAAAAATTTCCATTGCTGAGAAGGTGCCAGTGCAGGAACATCCTGGCAGACCTATTTACCCTTGTGCACATGCACGCTCTCCTTCTTGGACTGAAGGTGTTAGTTCTCCTTCCGTGCGTAGAATGAAAGTGAAAGATGTTTCACAATATATGATAGATGCTGCAAAAGAGAATCCACAGTTAGCCCAGAAACTTCAGGATGTGTTACTTGAAAGTGGTGTTGTTGCCCCTCCTAATTTGTTTACTGAGATTTATGCTGAACAGTTAAATGCATCTACTGCTGAGGCCACGTCCCCAACAGAAGACAAGGATGGTCACAAACAGAGGACCGAAATCCGATATGTGAAGGATCAAGATGATCTTGTTCCTGCTCGATTTTTTCCTCCACTGCCTCCTAATGAACTGCCATATAAATCCAGTTCACCTGGTAATCAACCTGAGCAATCTAAACCTGTGGAAGGTTTAGGGGTCAAACATCCTTTTGATACAAAGGAGATCTCTGGACTACCCATATCATTGCAGTCTGAAGTTACTCCTGTGAAATATGTAAAAAACGTACCTGTAGCTGCAGCAGCAGCAGCTGCTGCTGCTGTTGTTGCATCTTCTATGGTTGTTGCTGCAGCAAAGTCAAGTACTGACTCAAACCTTGAACTACCTGTAGCAGCTGCTGCCACTGCCACTGCTGCGGCAGTAATGGCAACCACTGCAGCTGTCAACAAGAAATATGAGCAGGGTGCACGAAGTGATGGAGATGCAGATAGTGCTGGTAATGAGCCACACGGTAGTGGGGACAAGGGAAGTGGGGGGCGTGGCAGTGGGGGCCGAGAACAGAAAGCTTTAGTTGTCACTTCAGAAGGTGAGAGAATATCTGACAGATTGGCTGTCAATGATCGCTCAAAATCTGATGCTGGACTGGATGATGTTGCAGAGTGTGAGATTCCATGGGAGGAAATTACCTTGGGTGAACGAATTGGACTTGGTACTGACATGTGCACATGCCATTATTTTCATGGCTTCATAAATATTTTCAATCTTGATTGCTTCACTCTCATTTAGGTTTCCTCTGATTGCTTTTGGTGTATGCTTTGTGTTGCAGGATCATATGGAGAGGTATATCGTGGAGACTGGCATGGAACTGTGAGTATTTTCATGTTGATCTGAAAGCAGAAGCTTATTTGCTATCTCTATGTTGCATGGATGTGCTAGAAAGACAATAAATGGCACTTTGTTTGTGTATGATTTATGGGTTGAATGCCAGAACGAGTACAGTTGAATTTGAAGATTCTTTTTCTCCATTTCTTTTCTATTAGCTCACGCCCCCCCCCAAACAATAACAGCTACAATTTGAAATATTAAAAATTGGGACCAACAATCTAAAAGTCCTAGATATGAAGGTTTTACCCAACCAGTATATAATTCTATGAGGTTATGTATGCTCTTTAATTGTTTTTCATGTTAGGAAATTAGGTCCTCTTAAATCCTTATTAGATTCTCATCAGTTTTGGGAAAGGGAATCCAAGGAAGCAAGTTTTTCCAAGGGAAAAAGTTATAGTGAAGTTTGACAGCTGGGATTGTGTGATTGATTATTGTGCCTACTAAACAGAATATCTGCTAACGATCATAAATACTCTATCTCAATGCTTATTCATGAAAATATATTTGTTTCTACTCCTGTATTTCATAGGAAGTTGCTGTGAAGAGGTTCCTAGACCAAGATATTACTGGTGAATCTCTTGCAGAATTCAGAAGTGAGGTATAAGCCCACTCTGTTCTTGCTGTTGTCTGAGTAATTCTCATGTGATATCCTCGAAAGCAAAGCTTAGTTGAATATTTTTATAATGCTTGCAGTTGAAGATGTCTTAACCTTTTGGTAATTTCTGTACTCTTAGAATATATCTGGGTGACCATGCACGTTATGTCTCTTTATTGTGTGATACAATGCTGCATCCCTGGTATCTCTTACTGTAGATGATTTAGGTCAGCAGTCGTGTCAATTGATGGTATTGTGATTTTCATGCACTGTAGCCAATCTGAAGAAACAAGGACAGGCTGAAGAAATAACTATGCTAGTATTGGGTACATGTTCCAGCAACTTAATGATAATTGGGTTCGTTAAGTTGATGCTATAGGTATATAATAACATTCACAGAAAGTTCACACATTATGGGATGGTCTCCTAGATGCCACACTGAAATTGCAAATCATGATACGGATATAGTACTCTCTTTTAAATTTTTTTCTTTTGGCTCCAATACTTTGGCAACAGATCATTTGTTCCAATCATTAGCCTTCTAATCTGAGATCTTTGGTACACCTTAACCTTCTAACAGCTAAACCAGTGAAAACTTTCTTTGAAGGATTTCAATGCTTTGTTCAGTATGCTAGCACATCATGGACACTGTAGTCATTGCATAAAATATATCTTGGCTGGGGTGGATGAAATGATTTCCAGGAATTGGTCCTTCATGTGTGTGCAAAGAGGGGATTTTGGTAGGCATATATGGTGAAATGCTTTGCTTCTGTAGCCAAATTATTGATCATGAAAAATTCTATTCCATTGTTGGCTGCTTCAAATTCATCTTTGCAATTACAAAAAGAGGGTCCATGTTTGCAAATTAAGAATTTGTTTGACATTTTAAATTTTCAAGGTTAGACACTTGTGAGTTTGCATGATTTGACTGCACCTTTCTGTTCAGAATTTTCGTTGAGTTGTTTTTAAATTTTAAGGTTTAGCAGTGTTATGTCTTGCACCTGGCCATTTCTTTCTCTCTTTACATGTTAGCAAAATCTTTTCATACTTCTTACTAGGATTTGCTTAAAATATGCAAAGGAAATGTTTAATTTAGCAAATCTGCCTGTGGTTGGAATTGTTAGGTTCGAATCATGAAGAGAGTCAGGCATCCCAATGTGGTTCTCTTCATGGGAGCAGTAACTCGTGCCCCTAATCTTTCAATTGTTACAGAGTTTATTCCTAGGTATTTTGGTGCTCCACAATTTCCATGCTCTTAATTGTTTCTCATGTTATATCATGTGCAATTAAATATTTGATTTTTTATTAACTGCTAATGGAACTTTCTGAGGGGCTGCCATTGTTTGGTCCAATGATAACAGTCTTGGGCTTGTAATCGTAAGCTATGGGTTTGAGTTTTGAGAACAATTATTTTCTTGCAAACATGATGAAGGGTAGGACTGTCTCCAAATTCTCCCCCCAAGAGTCCATTTATGTGGTATAATATGAGCCTTATAAAAACACTGATATGATTTATTCAGGTGCATGATGCATGCATAATCTTACATCTAAGGACTTCTTGACCTGTTCTGTTCAATTTGGGTTTAAAATTAAATTTGTATGATGCTCAAGTACTTGTACAGTTCATTTTCCTATAAGATAATGTGCAAGTTCTGAGGAAAAATGAGGTTGTAGCAAGATGGAAAGGAGATGCTAATACTCTATGCTTTTGTAACAACTGAAATGGTTTCATCATAAGATTTTGTATAGGATCAGATAGTTTGAGGCACATACACTGTTATATTGGCTCATCTGACATGTTAATTTGTCACTGGAACTTTCATTTTATTTTCTTTTTTCTGTTTTCTTAGTCGAGCTCATGGTAATGTTTTTCTTGTTATCTGTGTCATAGTTTATTGGCTAGATATCAACAACTGTTGTGGTGCCCTCGCCTTTGAGTTAGAGTTGTAGTTTTTCATACCAAATATTCATGTTAAAGGGTGTTTTGAAGCATTCCAATGTTTTGCAGAGGTAGTTTGTATAGATTACTTCACCGGCCTAACAATCAATTGGATGATCGTAGGCGTTTGAGGATGGCTCTTGATGCTGTATGATTTTGTTAATCTTTATATATGTATATATATTCAAATACCAGATAGCATAAAACTTTTTGATCCTGTTGAATTCATTGTAGATTCTCTCTATTGCATAATTGAACCATTTCAGGCTCGAGGAATGAATTATTTACACAGCTGCACCCCAATGATAGTGCACCGTGATTTGAAGTCCCCAAATCTTCTGGTTGATAAAAACTGGGTAGTGAAGGTGTCTATCCTTTCACCAAGATCTTTGAAAAAAACATTTGAAATATCTTCCATGCATTTATTATCTCCCAAGTTTCACCCAGCATGACTCTAAATTCCTTTTCCTTTTCTTATCTAGGTATGTGATTTTGGGTTATCGAGGATAAAGAACAGCACATTTCTATCTTCAAGATCAACAGCAGGAACGGTAAGCTGTGCCAGATAAGCTGCACCTTTCTTTCTCATAGCTATGCAGTATGTATTTATGTATGTATGCCTATATGCACAAGCAAGTACTAGCATTTTTCCCATGCATCACATGGATTTATCTTAAATTATAACATTATAATGATTATATTTGATTGTTCACTAACAATGATTTTTATTATATTTAAGAATTCGTACCAATATATAAAAATGTGTTAGGAATAATGAACTTCAAATCTAATAACCACTAATGAATTTTTATTAGTTGAAAAATATATCTAGAATTCTAGTTTTTTTATCTTAGCACACTCATCACATCAACATAAGGAGAATTAAGGACTGCCATGTGCTCTCTTAACCATGGTTCATGATTTTGGGATTTTTGAGTTTTTATTGATGATTTAAAAAAAAAAAGGTTATGGGGGATGATTGTTGTTTGCTTTTTTTTTTTTTTTTATGTTTCTTAGGGACATGGCCATTATTATGAAAAGTCATTTTGCATTCATAAGATTGCATTGAATCTAGTCTATTGTTTATACTACAATTATCCATGATTAATGAGTAATCATAAAAACACACATGAATCTAACATATGTTGTGCCAACAAATTACTTGAATTTATGACATTAAATATAGGAAATTATCCTATAAGATACATTAGTGCTGGTTCAACACGGAACCTGTAACAAAGCTAAGAGAAAAAGAAATTCTTGCAGAGGAAGAAAAAACTCAGGATACCAAACACTCTAAACCATAACCAAGGAGACTATTTGAGCATCAAACAAAGGTTTAACTATTACTAACCCAAATCATTTTTTTACATAGAAATCACAACCGTTCAAGCATGCATGGGTGTGTAATTAGTATACTAGAAGAGTAGAAGCAATTCCAGTTGAAATCATTTGGAATGCCAGATTGACAAATGGATTGCTAACTAGGATGAATCTATTTTACTTAATGTGTGATTTGTTTCATGTAAATTACTTTTACTTTCAATCTCATCAACATAATAAAATATTACTAAAAATATGAAAATGTCATAGATGAAGAGTACACAAAAACATGAAATAATAAATTTAAATTCAATAAATTTAAAAAAAGATTCAAGTATATTAATTGCCAAAAAAATTGTGTTTTTTAGAGTGCATGTAAACTACTTAACGAGTAAGGGTACAATGTATATGATCAACATGATAAAATTCCATCAAAAAGAGATGAAAATACCATAAATGAAGAGACACAAAAATATGAATTAATAAATTTAAATCTAACAATGTAAAAAGATGGATAAATAAAAAGAAATAATCATATGAATTTCTAAAATATTTTGTACTATATGATCAATATAATAAAATCTTACCAAATTTTAGGAAATATTATGACATTAGTTTTGATAAATAGTATGTTGCTTTAGAAATGATTATTATTTGTTATCTTTTTACGTAAATGTATACTTTTATGAAAAATGAAAAAAAAAAAACAAACATGTACCACTCATGCAACAGTGGGTGATTGGCTAGTTTGCACTAGATAGGTGGTCAATGCTATTTCGTGGGCCGAGTCAAATTTTGTCTAATATAAAAAACCTCATCTGCTATGTCATTTACATATATCAATATTTAGTTTGTAATCTGGTGTCTTATTTCCTTGAATAATCATCTTGCTCGTGTTTTCTTGTTAGAATTATTACTTGTAAAAATTTAAATTCCTCTTATATGACTCTTTAGGCAGAGTGGATGGCCCCAGAAGTGCTAAGAAATGAACCTTCAGACGAAAAGTATGCGGATATTTCTAGTATTCTTTCAGAAACCTCAGAAACTTTTCATTTTATGATTATATTGATGCAAGAATCAACATGCAGGTGCGATGTTTATAGTTTCGGTGTTATATTATGGGAGCTCTCTACTTTGCAACAACCATGGGGTGGAATGAACCCAATGCAAGTTGTTGGTGCGGTTGGATTTCAACATCGCAGTCTTGACATTCCAAATGATATGGATCCTGCAATTGCAGAGATAATTAAGAAGTGCTGGCAGACGTGAGTATTCGGGCCCTTTTATCCTCACTGTTTTAGATATACCTGATTTCTTCATCTCAGTTTGATACCATAGTTTGGAAACATTCATTGCTTTATATTTCTGGTTGAGTTAAGCTAGAGTATAAACAGTTTCTGCCTATGGAAGCTGTACTAATGCTAATGAAACTGGTGGCTTCACTGAACATATTGTAATGATTTTTAAAGGCCCATTCTCCCCCTCTTTCATATTTGAACCTAAAAAAGAAGTAAAACATCTCTTAGAAATTATCAGGTGTCAAGTCTGGGTCCTTGTGTCTGAAGCAGCGACCTCATCTGTAGAGATTGCATTTTGATCACCGACTTGCCACTGGTATCTCCAAAGGAATTAATTCAATCAATGCACGTGAAAGAATAGATGTTATCACTACCATGCTTTTTGTGAAAGTTACACAGCTAGTTACATGTTAGAGCTTGTGAACATATCATATAGATCAGATTCAAGCTGCTATGTATCATGTCAGTGCATGTAATTTTACTTTAAATGTGTTCTTTATCTGTTTAGTGAAGTGAATCAAACATAAAATTGACGTTAGGCATTCCTTGAAACTGTAGAGATCCAAGATTGAGGCCAACATTTGCAGAAATCATGGCTGCGCTGAAGCTATTGCAGAAGCCTATAACTGGTCCACAAGTGCCTAGACCAAATGCACCGTTGAGAAGTGGGCACTAGAAGGGTCAGCTGTCGCAAGGAGCTGAAGACCAGGCAGGTTAGCAGAGCAAGTTGGTGCCTAAACTGAACATTAACTTCATTGGATTGCCTAAATATGGAGGCAAATTGCCGACTGCTTGGGACAGGAACGAGAGAGAGAGATTGGTCGAAGACCAGACATATGCTTTGATTTGAGATGTTTGTGGTTCTTTTTCTGTTTTCCCTTGTTTTATTTTGTTGTTCAGCCGTTGTCAAGGTTGTATATTTCTTTGTAAAAATTATCACCCATGAACTGGAGAAGCAACACCATAGTTGTAAACCAATTTTTTTTTTTTTAGCCATGGAAACTGAGGCAAGATCTAAAATGTCGTCAGCTTTGTGCTGCTGCTGCGAAGAGCAGACAGCAAAGGGCAACGCTCCAACTCGTTGGGTCCCAAGCAAAACTTGGGGACTAGCGTCACCCTTTTTCACAGGTAGAAAACGATGGGTATTTGCCGAGTTAAAGGAGGTGGCGGCGGCGGCAAGATCGCAGTGTTGGAAAGGAGAGCTATTTCCTGATTCCCAAGGGCACAAAACTTCCAAAATTGACCACCTTTTTTTGGTACCTTTTCAATTAAAGTTCTAAAACAATGCCACCGCAAATTGAAAATGTTACATTTCGGCCCTCCCAAACAGCACATTCTGGATTTGCGCCTCCCTGCAACGAAAGAGATACTGTTTAATAAGTCTCTTCATTGCCATCCCTTCTCACCACCACAAAAGCAACACAAAATTATCCCAAGCGCTAACGCCCTGGCTCTACCATCTTTTCTTTTTCTATTTTTTCTTAAATCCCAACTCCCTCAAATCCATTCAATGTCAACCTTTTGCTATACTTTTCATTCATTCCATCATGGCCGGTGAAACCCGCCTCAGCATCAACAATCTACGCGCTACCATGCAGATTATCAAACAATCTTCCCAGAGGACTGGTTTTGAGATTATGAAGGTAATGGTTTGATATCAAGAATGTGGCATCAGGCAGTTCTGATTAAATGTTATGAACATGTGATTGTTGAAGGGACAGCTGCAAGATATCATCTCAGTCGGGTTCTCAGATAAGGCTCAGCTTCGATTTTGCAGTCGATTTTCGCAGTCTACTTCACAGTAGCTTGGGTGAGTGTTTACCTTGTGACAAGGTGGAAGGAGGTCTCGGGAGGAAAGAATTGGAGGGATTGATTGATGGCCTTAAATGATACTAATCTTTTTTCCATTTCTAATTTCTAACTTGCAACTGTTGTTGTTATTTTTCTCTAGTTTCTAGATAGTTGGATGGAATGGAGAGCATGAGATCATAACCAGCCAGGAATTACAGGCACTTCTATCAGGAGGCAATAACTAGTGTGATGCTGTTGATCATGAAGGAATTAGTTTTTGTGTGTGTGTGTGTAAATATTACCTCAATCCATTTAAATTTCTGAAAGATTGTGATTACAGAAAAATGGAGTAAAGACTCGTGAATGGAGCTTTAGGAGAAATTTGAAAAATGAGAGCAGGCATGCAAAAGTGAAAGAGAAGGCCGGGATTTCCTTTCAGCTCTCCGGTTAGTAACGATTGTTTTTTTAAGTATTTTTTTAATATATAAAAATAATATATTTTTTATTTTTAAATATTATTTTTAATATCCACAACTTAAATTAAATTTAAAAATAAAATAAAAATATCTTTTTAAATATTTTTAAAACACAAAAATAAATAGTATCGGAATATTAGTTCTGGCATGAGGGATCTTATCAGAGCGTTTGGGGAACTTTATGGATTATAATAAATTTAAATGGTTGCAATGAAAGAGAGAGAGATCCACCATTTAAATTCTATCACGTAAAAGGATAGGGTAGGACCAAATATTTATACTTGCAAATAATGGCCGTTTTAACTTCCTTAAGCTATCTTGAAGCCTAAAAGATGGCTACCTTCTTTGGGTCTCAACCATTTCTCTCCCATCCGTTACCAAGAACTAACTTTTCTTCATCATCACAAACACCTCCGCCTCCCACCCCACCTATCCCACCCTCGCAGCCAAATCCATCTCCACAGCTAAGCAGCAGTTCATCTGAGCAGCCACAGCTACCAGCCTCGGTTAGAGTGCAACAGCAGAAGCCTACTAAACCTGCTGGCAATTCTGCTACCAAAGTTGAAACCACTGACTGGATAGCTTCCACATTAACTAGGCGGTTCGGCCTTGGTGCTGGCCTAGCATGGGCAGCCTTTCTTGCAGTTGGTGTGGTTTCAGAACAAATCAAGACCCGCATCGAAGTCTCCCAACAAGAAGCAAATACAAGGTCTGTACCATAACTTTTCGATCAATCCATCACGTTATTTCACTTTGATCCTGACCTTATTCATATTGCTTTCCTCGATTGTCCAGCGAAGAGTTGAAAATTATTATAGGCACATAAATTAAATGTTCATTGAGTTGCAGTCTTGCAGAATTGTTTTAATTTCACTGAGAAATGAATAAGCATTAACCCCCTTACTGGCTTGATGTTAGAAATTGTAATTGAAAACCTCCATTGTGACCATAATAAACTGGGGGCTTTCAGATTCTGAATGTTGGATGACAGAATGCAGCAAGGTACAAGTGCACTAAATTACAGTTGGTATTTATTTAGCAAAATGAATCCAGCAAGCAGGGTAATTTTAGTGCATTGAGAATTGGTGAAATCAGAACATTATAGGCACAACATTTTCAGAAATATTGCTTGTGATTACCATCTAAAAAGAAAACTCTGCCACCATTAATTCTAAACAGTTTTGATACCAGCACCACTTTGAAAGATTTGACACGATGACATGCCAGTGGGTGTCATTTTTACTTGTCCATGTACAGTGCAGTAACTCTAGTAACCATCGAATGAATTGGATGGCTCATGGCTAGCTGAAATTTACTGCTAAGATTCCTTAATGATTAGAAAGCCCCACCATTTGTATCAGTCTTAAAACCTTGCTGCTACTAACAAGATTCAGTCTTGTACAGAAATGTTGATAAAGAGGAAGAGGTAGCATTACCTAATGGCATAAGGTAATTGTTTCCAAACTACATGAGACCCCTGTGACGTATATTCTTGTCCTGAAACTCATTGCACTTGTTATTATAACAGGTACTATGAGTTGAGAGTAGGTGGCGGGGCTTCTCCAAAGCCAGGGGACTTAGTGGTGATTGATCTCAAGGGGAAAATTGAAGGCAGTGGAGAAGTGTTTGTGGACACATTTGGCGGTGACAGGAAACCATTGGCTTTAGTAATGGGGTCAAGGCCTTATAGCAAGGGAATGTGTGAAGGGGTAGAATATGTACTGAGATCAATGAAGGCTGGAGGCAAAAGGAGAGTTATAGTCCCACCTAATTTAGGTTTCAGAGAGAATGGTGCAGATTTAGGCACCGGTGTGCAGATTCCACCATTTGCAACTCTTGAGTATGTTGTTGAGGTTGAGAGAGTTTCCATTGCACCAGCTTAAATGATCGTGATCCGGAGAGTGCACTCAGTTTCTGTTACTATATTTGAAAACATTTCCTTCCTCCCCGAATTATGATTGGAAAAAAATGTCGAACAGAGTATATATTCCATTTTATAATATAGAGCTATAATAATAATTAAAAAACAGAATGGCTGCAGGTCATTCTCACGAGTAGACCATCATGGTCTAGCTAATGTAAATTGAGTTTAGCCAAAATAGGTAGAGAAAACAAAGGAACTAATAATGAAGAGAGAGAACCATAGTTCCTCCTATTTGTTCAGTATGTTTTGTACAAGTTGGCTTATATAGGAAAAGTTCTTGTCTAAAAAAATTAAATTGAAATACTATCATCTAAACTTTAGGACTAAATTATAGTAATTATACTCCTACTCAGTCACTAAGATATGATCTACAAATCAAGTTTTAATTGTCATTGATTCTAAATTCCAACATATCCTTTCAAGGTGAAGCATGAATGTCTGAAGCATGAATGTAGCATGAATGTCTAAAGTTCCTAACTTGGGAAGTAGGGTATGAAATAATAAATTATCAAATGGCTTTGTAAATATATTTGTTATTTGTTGAGTTTAAGAAACATTAGTTGTCTTGATTAAACATGATTGTATTTTTTCACATATAATAATGTAATAGTCAATTTTAATATATTTTGTGTATTCATAGAATACATGGTTGATTGTAATGTGTAAAGCAGTTTGGTTACATGGTATAAAAGGGTTGGTTGCAAGCGTGTCTCCAACAGGTCATGCGAAAGATGTTTGTGCCAAACTAATTAACAAGTGATATCATGGATTTATATTTTGATTTTGCTGAAAAACGTGATATAATTAATTGTTTTTTCCTTTTTCAAGATATGAGTGCTCTTTCAAGAAAAACACAGAAGATAATAGCTGATTGTCTGGTTGTTAGGCAATTTGCTCAATCAGTATCACAATACTCTTTCAACTATAACTTCCTATATGATGGGAATAAAATGCCTTGGCCCGGTGTTTGGTTCAAGTAAGCAGGACATAATGAGCTATATCCAAATGGGTTTTCTTTGGCTGTTGCATGAATTGGATGAGAACGTGGGCTGAAAGGGTGATGTTTGGACTTGTAATGGTGAGCTATAAAAGATGACCAACAAGGCATATATATTGTGATGAATCTTTGAGCTTTTCACCATCTAAATAGGTAAGTCATTGATTTTATCCCATTAGAATTTTAGTTGGTTTTACCCTAGTCATACGTGCATCCTTAAATATATCTACAGTGTATTTACGTTGGGAAATCACAATACCTTGCTTGTTGGGAAATCACAATACCTTGCTTGGAGTGGGCAACTTCAATTCTAAGAAAATACTTAAGATGACCCAAGTCCTTGATCCGAAAATTATTATGAAGGAATCTCTTAAGCTTTTCAATTATAACATTGTCATTTCATGCAATAATCATATCATTATTATAAAGTAATACTATTGTAAAAAAGACACCTTGTACCTTAGTAAACAAGGAATAATATATTTTAGAATGTTGAAATCCAACTCTTTTAATGGTTGTTGAAAATTTAGGGAACCAATTACATGATACTTGATTTAAGCCATATATGTACTTATAAAGTTGAGACACTATATTCACCCCCTGTCGACGAAGGCTAGGGAGAGGTTGCATATAAACCTCTTCATCCAAATTGCTATAAATGAAGACATTTTGGACATCAAGTTAGTGCAAGGGTTATTTATGAACTGCAACAACATCAAGTAAGCATTTGAGGGTTACTAATTTAGCTACAAGTGAGAAATTGTCTGTATAATTAAGTCTTTTTATTTATGTGTAACTCTTGTCAATTAGATGAACTTTAAATCAGTCAATCATGCCATCATAATGGTATTTAAGCTTATATACCCATTTACTCCTAATGGCTCATTTTCCTGCTGGCAAGAGATATAAATTTCATGTTTGGTTCTGTTCAAGGGTTGTTAATTCAACTTGCATAATATCCCTCCATCAAGGATTAGATTTAGCTTATATAAACATATATTCATGAAATGTATACGAAGGTTGAGTAGATAAAGGAAATATAGATTCATGAAATATGACATCATGATTAGAGAAAAAGGTTTTGATGGAGAGATCATAAAAGCGATATGCCTTTTTTTTTTTCTCTCTAGAGAATAACACACAAAAACACATCTACGTGCCTCATAAGCAAATTTATAGGAAGGTGTAATATTGGTGGCATAACAAAGACAATTAAAAACCTTTATGTGATGGTAGTTAGATGTGGTATTATAAAGCTTTCATATGGTGAGTGTTTGGAAAGAACGAGTATGGGTAATTGGTTTATTATATTGGCAGTAATAAGAATGCTTTCCCCCTAAAACTCAAGCGGTAAATGAGCTTGGAATCGTAGAGCATGATCAATATTAAAAGATGATGATATTTGTGCTTTACAACTTTATTTTGTTATGGTGTTGCTGGACAAGAGTGTTGAAAAAGAATTCCTAAGTTATTAAAGAGAGTTCACATGAAACTAAACTTGTTCTCTTTCATTATCCACTCTTGATTAACAAAGTATGTGTCATTCAAGCCTATGAGGAATTAAAGAATCCACTTATGTTCTTCTCTTTCAATAATCTGTTTTAATTCTACACAAATATATAAACACGGATCGTTGGATAATTCTAGCTCGTCCATAAAATATTTGAGTGTTGTATAGTAAGCTGATATGGTTTGTTGTTGTTAATAATGCTCAACAATCCTTCGCTTGAGTTCAAAGATACATGGAAGATTCCCTTATAAGAATCATTCACTGAGATTTACCTAGACATTAGTAGTTGTGTCAGAGAAGATTATGATATTAGTCAGGGATGGACTAATAAAATTGAGTATCCATGATTTCACAATCTGATTGCATCTTCTTCAAGCTCTATATTTAGGGTCTTTCTTTGAAGGTGCTTTGATCATGCCATTAATAAAGCCAAGCTTATTTTTGGCTTCTAAGAACATCATCATTGTATGACTCCATGTTGTATGGTTGTCACCTTCCAAGGGTTGAATGATGATAACATGATTGGTGTGATTTAAGGGATGAATGTAATAGGGATTATAAAAATTTATTATCTATGTCAAATGTTTTGTGATGAAGTTT
Source organism: Populus pruinosa (assembly GCA_026413675.1). NCBI lineage: Eukaryota > Viridiplantae > Streptophyta > Magnoliopsida > Malpighiales > Salicaceae > Populus > Populus pruinosa. The sequence continues at coordinate 8,984,326 of JANKMR010000020.1, forward strand.
CAATTATGGTGATATTGACAGAAGCAAGAATAATGAGCAATATTATTCACTAGACCTTTGTTCTGATTCTATAAAGAAAATAAAGGAACTAATAATAAAGAGAAAGAACCACAATTACTCTTATTTGTTCAGCATGTTTTATACAACTTATCTACATAACTTATGTAGTAAAAAGGTCTCATCTAAAAGAAATTAATTGATAGACTAGCACCTAAAATTTAAGACTAAATTATTGTAATTACAATTTGACTCAATCATTAAGATATAATAAAAAATCAAGCTTTAATTGTTATTGATTTTGAATTCCAATAATAGGGAAAGAGCTTCCATTCTGGTATTATTATGTTTTTATCTTTTTAACTCACCCGCCTCTATCGTTTCCATCATAGTAGACTACAACTTTAAGGCCTGTCATAGCAAGAAAGAATTCATCATACAATTAATGCTCGAAAGAAAGGATAAGTTGGTGACAATTCAATTTCTATAAATAAAAATATCAAGTTGAAAGAATCGAAAGCATCAACTATCAATATGTTCTGCATGTTGACAAAATCACTCAACAAATCTTTAGTTTACCATCATATTAAAGCTAACAGGTCTATATTCTTTGAGTTTAGAGCGAGCTAGGTTAGATAAGTATATTGCATATTATGACCTAAGAAAAACAACACATCCAAGTAACCATAGGAAAGAACAAAGCTGCTCGTCTCTCATGACTTTTAAATTCAGGAATAAAGAGTTTTCATTGTATTGTTACTACCATTAAAACTACAAACATTGTTATTATTATTAAACGCAAAATCAACATTAAATTTTCTCTTATATTCATTGCCAAGGTGATGTGTTTTTTTTAATTGATCCTTCAAAAACATAAAACGTCTAGCTTTGTCCAAGAGATTAAACTTTTCATCATCAAGTTTTCAACAATTATACTACTTGCTGATCGATTTAAATCGTTGATCAAACAAAAAAGGAAAATAATAATAATAATAATAATAATAATAATAATAATATGCTTATTTTATTTAGATATATAAGCATCATAATAAATAAAAACAAATACAATGATGTCTCGCCCAATCTAGTATAAAGAAGGAATGAGCCAAATTGATGGTGGCCAAACAAGATTAGAATCATATTTGTTGCCTACCAATGACTCAATTTTTTTGCTATTCAAGTCATACACACCTATATCAGATTTGAGCCTCCAAATATTCTTTTATAGTGATAACTAAACATGTTGTTTATAAAGTATATAATATTTCTCCTCAGTTCAGAAAAATCTAAGGATGATCTTTACATTGAAGTGTTAAATAAAATCCAAAATATATACTATTCATGCACCTAATTGATAAAGATAAAGAGAAAGACAATTATAAACTTAAGTAACACACTTATTTTTAATTGTTTTTATGCCTTATGCATCTGAAACCTTTTTTTTTAAGGGATGCAGGAAATGAATAGACAAGAGATGAGATAGGATATCATCAATATAATGTTTTTTCATGTTAATAGTGTGTGCAATCACTTACAAAAAATATTTATGTATTAGATTTTGGAGAGAATTGTCAACATAATTTTTATCATTTTATTTTCTCTATTTTATTAAAAAATCTATAAAAAGTAGAGATAACAAAATATATTATATTGCTATTTACATGAGAAATTATTGATGTAACCTTTTGATTTCTATGTTCATTGGAAATTGTTTGTAGAATATTTTTTTTTGTCAACAAAATATCTAGTACACATTTTTGTATTTTTTTTAAGTTTTCAAGAATCACGAACACAAACTTTATATGTATTTTTTCCATGCAAACACCATTTTTTTAGTCAAAGGTATTGCCATCAACCAAGGCCATCAACTCTCCACCAATGGTAAGTATGACACATCAAATAAAATATTTTTAGGCATGATTTCTGTCATGTTGAATTTTTCTAAGTGTGGAGGGATGTTCCATTATAAATACAGTATCAGAATATGTAATAAACAACTTTTTAGCCAAGATTTGAACTTAATTCCGAGAATTAAGAGTTATTCTTCCAAATTGATTTGTGAAGAACCCTACCTGACTTATCACTCTTCAATCACAAAGAGTGTGGCGTCAAAATCCTAGATTGATCTTTGTGGCATCCAGATCGACTTATCAAAGTATCACTCTAGTTTATCCTCCATTTTATTTACCTTAAAAATACTATAATCCAGCCTAAACACTAAAAGAAAGACAACACAACCAGACCCATCCTTCATCCATTTCGTCAGATTCATTGTTGCCAATTTTTGAATTAATCACGGCACAACATCTGGTATCAGAGCATTAGTTGCGATCTAAGGCAGGAGCCAGAAATAGAAGAAAGGCTTGTAGGAATTGAGGTTGATAAACTTAATTATGGCTGCAGATAAAGAAGATTTGCCAAGAGGGTTAAGTTTAGAACAAGCACAGGTTATGGGATTACAACGATCTCATGCTGAGATTCGGGATGAAATGACCGGAATTTATGAACAGTTGCATGCCCTTATGCAAATGATGCAAAGAAATGATTTGCAACCCCAGCAGAGGCAAGCACTTAGGGTGCCACGAAATGATTTTGTAGAAGCTGATGAAGATCTAAATGGGGATGATGAGGCCGATGACAGGTGCAGATCAAGAAGATAGAATAATAATCCTCCTAGTGGTCTCAAACTTAAGATTTCACCGTTTCGAGGAAGTAGTTCACCTGAGGAATACTTGGAATGGATTCAGAAGGTTGAAAAGGTGTTCGAATGGTATGAATATTCTGAAGAAAGGAAGTGCAAGGTGACAACACTTGAGTTTACAGATTATGCTCTTTTATGGTGGGAAAACTTAAAGATTCAAAGGAGAAGGGATGAAGAAGAGGAGATTAGAACGTGGGCAACTATGAAAAGAGTGATGAAGAAGAGATTTATTCCTGATTACTATAAACAAGAGCTATACATCAGACTTGAGACTTTGCGACAAGGATCTTTAAGCGTGGAAGAGTATGTGAAAGAGTTTGAGTTGCTACAGATTCGATATGAATTGATGGAACCCCAAGAACAAACAATAGCTAGATTTCTTGGAGGGTTGAGGAAGGATATAACTAATGTGGTTGAATTGCAATCGTACATCTTCCTTGAGGATGTTATAAAGCTTGCAAATCGTGTAGAGAGGCAGCAGAAATGAGGAGGTGTCCGAACTAGTGTAACTACGTCAAGTACGACAAGGGACAAATCTACGCCTACACGAACATGGAGCACACCTAAACGAGATGAGAAGGTGGAGGTCAGCAAGGGGAATACCAGTTCTGATTCTTTAAAGGGAAAGAAGAAGGTGACAGAACCTCCACATCCTAGGAGGTCACGGGACATCAAGTGCTTCAAGTGCTTAGGACATGGGCACATTGCTTTAGAATGTCCAAATAAAAAGGTAATGATATTGCATGGGGATCATGGAGAGTTGATTAGTGGAGATGAGGCTGAAACTAAAGATGAAGATGAGGCACAAATGGATCAGGAAGAGGATTTCGAACCAATGAAGGGAGATTTGTTGGTTATGCAACGGGTTCTGAATGCACAAATTGATGTTAGTGATGAGCAACGCGAGAACATCTTTCATACTCGATGTCAGATTCGAGATAAGGTGTGTGGGATGATCATTGATAATGGAAGTTGCACTAATGTTACATCAACTACCTTGGTGGAGAAATTGGGTTTAACTACCATTCCACATCCCAGACCGTATAGTTTGTGATGGCTGAATGAGAATGGGGAGATTCGGGTGACAAAGCAAGTTCTTGTGCCCTTTTCCATTAAAACCTATCATGACGAGGTTTTGTGTGACGTTGCGCCGATGTTAGCTAGCCATTTGTTACTGGGTCGTCCATGGTAGTTTGATAAAGATGTGACCTACAATGGATAAAAGAACACTTATTCTTTCATGCTGAATGGAAAGAAGGTGAACTTGTTACCATTGAGTTCTCAACAGGTTAAAGAGGATAAGTTACGAAGCCAACAAAAGGAGGTGCAATCACGTAAGGGGCTGTTGTTAGGCAAAAAAGGCGATATCAAACAAGCATTAGCTTCGACGGGGGTTGTTTTCATGATCTGGGTAAAGCAATTGCTACAAGTAGAAGGATTGAACTTATCAACACAGATTAAGGAATTGCTGGAAGAATTTAAAGATGTGTTTCCAGATGAATTACCTAAAGGGTTACCGCCTATTCGTGGAATTGAGCATCAAATTGATTTGGTGCTGGGAGCTTCACTTCCTAATAGACCAGCATACAGATGTAATCCAGAGGAAGCAAAAGAGATTCAAAGGCAGGTTGGTGAGCTTGTAGAGAAGGGTTATGTTCGAGAATCACTTAGTCCATGTTCCGTACCTACTTTGCTTGTACCAAAGAAAGATGGTACCATGAGGATGTGTATGGACAGCCGTGCTATCAACAAAATAACAGTTAAGTATCGATTTCCTATACCCAGACTTGATGATTTGCTTGATGAGTTGCATGGTGCTGCATTGTTTTCTAAAGTCGATTTGATGAGTGGTTATCACCAAATTAGAATGAAAGAGGGAGATGAATGGAAAACAACATTTAAAACTAAACAGGGGTTATATGAATGGATGGTAATGCCGTTTGGGTTATCTAATGCGCCTAGTACATTTATGAGGCTTATGAATCATGTTTTGAGGAAGTATATTGGGCTGTTTGTTATAGTATATTTTGATGATATCCTGGTGTATAGCAAGACCTTTGATGATCATGTGAAGCATCTTAGAGTTGTGTTCGAAACTTTGCGAGATTCTAAGTTGTATGGGAAACTCACAAAGTGTTACTTCTGTAAAGAAAGTGTCGTGTTTCTTGGATATATCATCTCTAGTGAGGGAGTTAAGGTTGATGAGAAGAAAATTGAGGCAATTCGGGACTGGCCAAAACCTGCTAGTATCGCTGATGTGAGGAGTTTTCATGGTTTAGCTTCTTTCTACAGGCGATTTGTGAAAGACTTCAGCTCTATTGTTGCTCCCATGACAAAATGCTTGAAAAAAGGGAATGAGTTTAGATGGAGTGCAGATGCGCAGAAAGCTTTTGAGCTAATTAAAGAAAAGTTGTGTACTGCTCCAGTTTTAGCACTTCCAGACTTTGCTAAAACATTCGAAATAGAGTGTGATGCTTCTGGAGTTGGAATTGGGGCTGTTTTGATGCAAGAAAAGAGGTCGATTGCATTCTTCAGTGAAAAGTTAAATGGAGCACGTTTGAACTACTCTATTTACGACAAGGAGTTCTATGTTTTGATTCGGGCTCTGGAGGTATGACAGCACTACTTGTTGCCAAAAGAATTCGTTATTCATACTGATCATGAATCCTTGAAGTATCTTAAGGGGCAAAGCAAGCTGAATCGAAGACATGCTAAATGGGTGGAGTTTATGGAGTCATTTCCTTATGTCATAAAGTATAAGAAAGGGCAAGTTAATGTGGTTGCTGATGCTCTTTCTAGGAGGTATGCATTGATCTCTATGTTGAATGCAAGGCTGATGGGTTTTGAACAGGTGAAGGATCAGTACGCTAATGATTCCTACTTTGCTAATGTGGTTACCGAATGTGCAAAGGGAGCTTATGATGGGTTCTTTATGCATGAAGGTTACTTGTTCAAAATGGGCAGAATGTGTATTCCTTCAGGTTCATTACGGGAGTTGCTTGTACGAGAGGCTCATGGTGGTGGTCTTAGTGGTCATTTTGGGGAGAAGAAGACTTATAAGTTGCTAAAAGAACATTTCTTTTAGCTTAGCATCTTACGGGATGTGTACAAGGTGATTGAGAGATGTGCTATTTGCAAGAAAGCTAAGGGTAAAGAGAATTCATATGGGTTGTATATGTCGTTGCCTATTCCAGAGCAACCGTGGATGGATGTTAGCATGGACTTTGTATTGGGGTTACTAAGAACACAGTGTGGAAAGAATTCAATAATGGTTGTGGTTGATCGATTCTCCAAAATGTCCCATTTCATTCCTTGTAACAAAACTGACGGTGTCGTACATATAGCTGATTTGTTCTTTCAAGAGATTGTTCGTTTGCATGGAGTTCCTAAAAGCATTGTTTCTGATCGTGATACAAAGTTCTTAAGCCACTTTTGGAAGACTCTTTGGAGGAAGTTAGGAACGAAGTTACTTTTCAGTACGGCATGTCATTCACAAACCGATGGTCAAACTGAGGTAGTAAACCAAACTTTATCTTCTTTGTTACGAACTGTTATACATAAGAATTTGAAGAGTTGGGATACTTGTTTGCCTATTGTGGAGTTTGCATATAATCGTAGTGTGCATGGGGCTACAAAATTTTCACCATTTGAGGTTGTGTATGACTTTAATCCTTGTGTTCCTCTTGATCTTGTTCATATTCCAATTGATGAGAGGACATCTATGGATGGAATTAGAAAGGCAGAATTGATGAAGAAACTACATGAGCAGGTTCGATTACATATTGAGGAGAAAACAACAAAGTATGCTAAACAAGCTAACAAGGGGCGGAAAATGGTTAGGTTTGAACCTAGTGATCTTGTTTGGATTCATCTTAGTAAGGGCAGATTTCCAAGCAAACGTAAGTCCAAATTGATGCCAAGAGCTGATGGTCCATTTCGGATTACAGAGAAGGTGAATGATAATGCGTATAAGGTAGATCTTCCTGGTGATTATAATGTATCAGCTACTTTTAATGTGAAAGACTTGACTCCATACTTGGATGATGACGATGATTATGATTTGAGGACAAATCATTATCAACCCGGGGCTGATGATGTGCATCATAGGAATGATAATCCATCTTGTAAAGGTAAATTGAATATGCAAGAGGATTCAGATGGTCCAATGACAAGAGCGAGAGCGAAACAACTACAAAGGACCTTGACGAGTCAAATTGGAATGATTGAAGCTGCGTCGAAGTTAAAAATTAGCAATCAGTTTCAAATTGGTTTAAGGGTGCTTATTTGCCTACAATTGGAGCTTAAAGATGGGAAGAGCCCTTAATGGTTCTTTTGATACTGGGTTACTTGAATTTGGGTTGATAAACAAATAAGTTAAGGAATTGATGTTGTTTACGTCAGAACAGTAGATAAATTTGAACCCGAATTTGAAGTCATCCATTACATGTGAAACAAGACTAATCTAGGTGGATTTCAAGTTCAGAACGTGATCTTTCCAGATTGTCCAACTATGATTGCATTGGACTTTTGTGCAAGAAGTTATAGCCATTTTAAATTCAGTCTGTTTATGTTTCAATTAAAGTCAGAAAATATGTGCTAGTTTAATTTGTTTGATTACTTTGTCAAAGTCCAATTTTTGGGCTTGATTTCTGTCATGTTGAATTTTCCTAAGTGTGGAGGGATGTTCCATTATAAATACGGTATCAGAATATGTAATAAACAACGTTTTGGCTAAGATTTGAACTTAATTCCGAGAATTAAGAGTTATTCTTCCAAATTGATTTGTGAAGAACCCTACCTGACTTATCACTCTTCAATCACAGAGAGTGTGGCATCAAAATCCTAGATTAATCTTTGTGGCGTCCAGATCGACTTATCAAAGTATCACTCTAGTCTATCCTCCATTTTATTTACCTTAAAAATACTATAATCCAGCCTAAACACCAAAAGAAAGATAACACAACCAGACCCATCCTTCATCCATTTTCGTCAGATTCATTGTTGCTGATTTTTGAATCAATCACGGCACAACATAAGTTTTAGGTAATAAAAAGTCAAATTAGTTATTGACCATACAAGAGATAAGTCCTAGAAATATAGACCAAGAAAATATTTTCCATGTTACACATATAAATTTTCTATTCATACATTTCTCTTCACACACACATTACATTTCTCTTCACACACACACACACATTACATTTCTCATACATTTGCTAGCTTAAGCGTTAGAGGGTCACATGTTTTAATAGATGATTTATTTTACAAGAAAGCTCATGGAGTCACCAAGTCTAGTCACTCCATCAACTTAGAAGGTAGCCATGGAAAGCCCAATTTTGTCTAAAAAGATTTTTGACCTCATTAACAGTGTCATCTATGATAAATATACAAAAGCTAGTTCATTTCCTTTCACTCCTCATCAAAAGTATTTCTCATGGCTAATAAAACTATAGTAAAAAATAGAATAACTAATCTCTCCATCGTAGGTACTCTAGCCCTTGTAGTCTCTAAGAACTCTATCATCAACTCCAACTTCTCAACAACTTTATTCAAGCCATATAAAAACAACTTTGCACTTCTCTATTAGAAATACAACACGTAATTCCATTACATGCACCAAATATTGATGAGTGTCAAAGTCATGTAAATTTAAACTCTTAAAATCAATGATTTGTAGTATACAAAATAAAGGTATCGTGCCATAAAGATATAAATATTAAAACTTGATTACTTAATTAAGACAAGCTATTTAAATTTAAATTAAAGCAAACAAAGCAAAATTGCACTAAATATTTTTTAATTGATAAGTAAAAGATGAGTTTCTTATGAAAAAACATCTTAAAAAGTTAGGAAAACAAAAGAAATCGATTCTGAAAATTAAGAGATATATTGACATAATGAAAAATATAGAGATAAAAAGTTTTAACATTATTTTTAAGAAAATGTTTCTCAATGATAATTTAACATCAATCAATGAATTAAATTTTTTTTTCTAATATGATTTGTGATCATAAGTAAATCAACTATGAAAAACAAGTTTTTCTGCTTGTCCTTACTTTTTAGTTAACATAACATATATGCATCAATTAACCCTAATCAAATAATAACTTTTATTAAACATGCAAGATTTAATTACATGATAGCATTAAAATTGAGGTATAATTGATTCATGATAATTAAACATATATGGAGAGTTAATTTAACGAAAACTTACATTTCTTAAAAAATAAATAATTAGACATGGTTTTGAAAGTTAAATTCTTTTGCTATTTAAGTTAATTAGTCATGAATTCATCATAAATTACTCACTACAAATAGATTTAAAACAAAAAAAAATTAGCTATGCATTATATAAATTTTTAGTCATCAATCATTAACTTTAATCATAGAAAAACATAAAATATTCATGTATCACAATTAGATATAGAATGATTTTAAACACAAACTCTCATGTTATTCAAAATTCAAGAGTGCTAACATCTTAAAATTAAGAACTAAGTTTGTTGTAAATTCAAAAAAGAAAAACACATTTTAAAAAATAAAAAAAATAGATACCTTGTTGTCTTTTCCTTTATTCTAACTATGATCATTTTTTTAGAGGTTAAGATTGGTTTTATGGATATCAAAAGGTGAAGAAGTTTCCTAGTTCATAACTTATTTCTATTCAAATTACTTTAAGGTTTTCTTATAGTAATCTGATTTTAACGATTTATGTATTAAATTTGACTATTTAAAAAGGTTTTCTAGTTATATGGGACCCTTACTATGTTATTAATAAGCTATCAGGTCATCATCCTTACATGAAAAGATTGGATGGACTTGTGCTAGTTCATTGACAACTTTTAAGCATAGTTTCAAAGATATCTTTCTCTATTTTCTAAAGGAGTTACTAAACATATTATATGTGGGTGGAAAGCTTAAAATATCTAGTTTTTATCCTAACTTTAATGCAAAAAAATACTACATATAACTTTAGATATGATCCAAAGAGTACACAGTGGTTCAATCTAGCAGATTTGCTCTAATTAATCCTAATCCCAGTAGGATTTTCTATTCAAGTTGAATTTCTAATGCAATTAGAATTTACACTTCTTAGCTTTTATTATACATCCCAATATGTTATTTCTAGTCATTTACTTGAAATTATGTTAAAAATGCTCCATTTAGCTCCATTTACATTTTATGTCTCTGTAACATTGTTAAGCACAAAATAAGTTATATATACTATTGTTAGACATATAACATCAATAAAATACAAAGAATAAGGTACTAAAATAGATAGAATAATATAAGTATATGGAATACATAAAGATAACTCTATTTCCATAAAAGAACAAGATATAATGATGTGTAGAGTATGCATAATACTCTAACTATTTAAATGGCTTACTTTCACTATGAAAAGCACTTCTTAACGTATCCACACCACATTTATAGTTATCTTCGTTAATCCTCCTCTAACTCTCACTTATATACTCCCTTATATAAAAAAAAATCTAGACCTAAGATGAAATTAATTCTTGTATGACCTTCTAAAAATGAATACCATTTCAATCATATGATAAACTATTCTTTTTGTCATATGCCTTTTCAAAGAATGTCTTTGCAAAGATCAACTTGAATAACTACGACAGTCTTATATATCCTATAGAGCACATTCAAAATATCACAAACATTTTAGAACTTATGATACGAAAGAGTGGCATGAATTGATACGATCTAAGTAAGGTCAGATTCAAATTTTGACTTATAATTTTTTATTGTCTAGTTTTACACTATTAAGCATAACTTTAAATATAACCGCTAGATCGAGCTAAAATTTTACCAGAAGATTTCAGAGATATTTGTATATGTTGGGGTAAACTTTTAGGTGAATCGGAGTTCGGGAAGGACTTGCGATATAATTTAGAATAAACTATATAAATTTTATTATTTACTTCCTTTTGACTTATTGACTTTCTATTTTAAAAGATTATTTTTCTATAAGGATGCGACAACTTGTTTTAAAAATCTCCTAGTTCTATAAGGATTCTTAATAGGTTACAGTATAATTTTCTTGTGATATCGAAGTTCGGATCACAAACACAATAAATCCTTAGAAGTTCTTTCACTTCCACCATAACCATAACCACAATCATGATATTGATTGATGTCATATCCTAAAAAGTTAGATAGAAATATCAATCTTTATAGAATATCTTTGATAATTTATGAAAAAAAGATACAACATAATAACAAATGATACACTATTCAAGATAATTTTAGATTTTATATCTCGACTATGTTATAAACTTTTGAATAAAAGAGTTAATATTTATCATCAACCTTTCCCACGTGTACCATTGCCTTTCTTTCTTTCGAATCTTTGCTCCTCATTTATCATCGCTCATTGCTACTTTATCCGAATACATGGACCACCTGTTTTTTAGCTACAACTCCTTTGAAACCCTTCAAGCCTACTTTACCAAGGAAGATTCTAGAATTTTCACCAACACTGAAATTTCCACCTCAAAGATTCCCATGGCATACAGTTCAATAACATCAACAATTTTCTCATGAGGTGTGTTATTATTGTGTTTTTTATATTAAGATGTAAGAAACTTTCAAAAATGATCATATAAATATCCGAAACTTTATCTTAAACATTCGACAACAATCAACAAATCAAATCCCTCCCTTCTGCATAATCGAACATTTAATCAATAAGCTAAATGTTGTCCACTTAATTAGCTTCAGAATTAATTAAAATTAAGATAACCACATCAATAATAATCAACCATTAATTTCATTTGATTTCATTTTTCATTTAAACTGGGTACTAATAACAAAGACCAAACACCAATCACATAATACCCAGTAGGGGGACATGGCCCAAGATCCCATGCTAAAATAGATTAGGGTCTGTTTGGAATAGATAAAGATGTGGTTTTTTAAAAGAGCCCATACAAGCATTATATAAGTTGTACATAGAAAGAAGCAACTACGTATATCTACCCCACTAAATTTATACCCACCGGCAGCAGCATCGTCCATTGATCAAATCAACCGTCACCATCCAAAATAAAGATCTAGGAACCCATATTAGCGGCCATCATCTTTTGAAATTCCTCAAAATTAACACACCCATCACCATCAGAGTCAACGTTCTTAATCATCTTCACGCACTCGTCCACCTTGCACTTCATCCCCAACCGGCTCAGCACCTGGTGCAGCTCCGCCGTTGAGATCAGCCCATCACCGTTCTGATCATACAGATCAAACGCGTCCCTCAGCTCAGAGGCGGCGGACGCAGTGGAGGACGGTCGACAAAGCTGCGCAAACTCTGCCAAATCAATGTGTCCGTCCTTATTGCTGTCGACATCCTCCATCACGCGGCAGAGCTCCTCCGTGGTGTAGGTAGACCCCGTGGATTTCAGCACTTCTCCGAGCTCCGAAGCTGAGATCTTGCCGTCACCGTTTGCGTCGAATTGGTCAAAGACCACCTTGAGCTCCTCCGTGTCGTTGAGTTTCGCGGCGGCGGCGGGTTTTGGTGCAGTGGTTTTGGCGTTTGGGGTTGCCATTTTAGGGAATTTTTTAAAAGGGAAGAAGGAAAGTGAGTTTCCGTTGCGCGAGTAAAGAGAAAAGGGTTATGGAGGGTGAGGAAAGGAAACTGGAAATTTATATAGGATGAGAGGAGTGGCGAACACTACAGATAAGGCGTGTACACTGTATAGAGAGAGAGGAGAGAGGAGAGAGGGAGAGAGAGAGAGAGAGAGGAGAGAGGAGAGAGGAGAGAGAGAGAGTGGGATGCAATATTTAATTTTGACACGTATGGGATGGGGGACGGGAAAATTGGATGGTCCATGCGGCTTTTGGGAATTTTGTTTACGGTTATATTGTTTTTTAAAATATTTTTTATTTAAAAAAGTATTAAAATAATATTTTTTTATTTTTAAAAATTATTTTTTATATTAGTGTATTAAAATAATTTAAAAATATTATATAATTTAATTTAAAAATAAAAATTTTTAATTTTTTTTAAAATTTTAAAACAAACTGGGCTTTATGGATTAAAATAGAGTTTTTATATGTAAAATTTTTATTTTTTATTATTTGATTATGTTAATAAAAGTTACTAAAAAATAATTGTTTGGTGTTTTGCATGCATGCAAGCTATGTCACCTAAACTTGGATTTTCTGCTCTCCTAATAACTAGTTTGAGAGTGTGGCGAGGCCAGATTTTTTTAAAAAAAAAATTTTAATTATTATTTTTTAATATTTTTTTATTTTGATATATTGATATAAAAAATAAAAAAATATAAAAAAATTATCTTAATATATTTTTAATACTCTCAAATAAGTTTTAATACTAATACTCGGGGAAACATTTTATTTATAATTTATCAAGTTTCACAACAACTAATGACTTAGGAATATGTCTTGAGTTATCTTGAATCCATACTTGGTTTAACAAGAATATTTACATAGTAAGAAAATGTTTATTTTGTGATTTAATTTTTTTTAAATATTTTTTAAATTATTATTTTTTGTGTGAAAAGTGTTGAAATAAATTTTTTATTATAATTAAAAATAAAAAATATTAATTAAATATATTTCTTATTAAAAAAAACACTCTATACTATATTAACAAATCATTTAGCATGTGGTTGGCCAAATAAAATAGACATTATCGTATTGACAGACTAACTCTTAACACAATCAGTTTTAACAATTAAACTAGTTTAGGCCCTGTAGACAACAAAGTTACTAGGTTTTACTTGTGAAGTTACTAAGAAATAGAGTTGTATCATGTATGTTTATTTGGAGTTCTACATAGTTGTTGGTATAAAGTTTGTCAACCTAAAAGATACAGTGGTTTGGGTTTATGAAATTTAAGATATGTTAAGGATGACTTTTCTTTTTATTTCCTTTCAAGATTTTATGGAATTTGCTTGCTACTAAATCTCTTGGTAAGGAACATGGGTCGTTGGTTTAGCTATGTTGCTTTTAATTGCGGTTATAGATTGTTAGTAACATTCTCGTGAGCATTTTTTTTTGTTGAAAGAAAGGTATAAATATTAGTATATATATGCTATATAATCAATTAGTTTGTTATATGTGATATTAACTTTGTTCATATTAATATATTTAATTTATTAACAAAGGTTTGCTTATCTTTAATATTTATCAAATATTTAATTAATAAATTTAGAGTAAAGATAAAGTCTTTAGAATTAAAATTATTTTGCAGAGAAAATCATAAAGTTGTTATAATTATAGAATTACTATTACATTAAAACTTTGTTCCTAAATGTTCTTGGTTAATGCTTTATTAAAATTGGATATTATATAGAGTTATTGATACTGATACATATCATGTTCTTTTGTATATGAAAGGAAGTAGTTGTTCTCGTAAACTATAGTTTGAGGGATACCTAAAACTAATATGTAGATATTTGTTATATGACTTACATGAAAATCCCATATGGAAAGATCATGTGTCTATGGAAAAAACTCACATGATAGTTATGTATATAATCTTTATATTTGAGATCACTAAATTATCTTATATATGAAATGTTATGTTTTGATCTTGTTGCATGTTGTTTTAATTAAGGGTAACAAATGAGCAAATATTGGATATAACAAGAGTTATATGAAGATATTTATATAATCAAGAGATATTTCATCACCGTAGGTGAATTATATAAAATATCATATATGTTCTCAAATAGTATTGATTATAAATCTTTGCTCAATGTTAAATGATATTTGAAAAGAATTCCAATTTTATTTTACAAAATCAATGATTATGGTGTTGACAACAAATATTGTTTAACAAGGTAGACACATTCCATTTTATAATGTCTAAATCAGAAAATTATTAATGAAGAAATAATAATTACACTAAGATATTAGTTAATAAAATGTTAAATTAAATCACTTATGACTTTTCTAATATTTAGAAGATTATGACAGGTTGATAAACATTATATTTAATCTTAAAATATAAATAAATTAATTGTTGAATTGATAATAAATTAATTTATTTAATCCTATTTTATTTAGGATTGTGATTTTTATTATAATCAACTTATTAGGAAACCTTATAGGTCATATATATAGGAATCATTGGTTAGAAACTACAATGAGATAATTAATCAAATGTGACTTAATTGTAAATAAGTTATAAAAAATGAGGGTTATAATGTAATTTATATAAAAATTACAATTATAGACCTAAAAAAATCAAATAGGGATTTGATCAAATAAATTTTTAAAATTATTCTAAAATAATATATGTGATATAATTCAGGGAAAATTGATATTTTGCTATTTATGGAATTTTTAGGTTTTTCTATAATAAAAACGTTATGCCTCTTATTTTAGTATAATAAGTGGTATATGACACAAAAACTATGTAAGTTATAAAACACTTGAGAAACACCAAAAAAAAAAGGGTAGCACTTAAAGGTCTAATAATTCATCTCTTCTTAAAAGGGTTTAAAAGATTTCTCACTAGTGGTTCAAGTATATTAATGTTTGATATCAGACACTTGGATGACTTATAATTTGCGTAATCAAGTCTTGAAACAATCATTCAAAGTAGAAAAGAATGTCTAATTTCAAGTAATATTATTATAAACTCTAAACAACTATATAACTATCTAACAAATTCTTGAGACTCTTGAAAAATTTTGAATTTACCATTAACGTTGCATGGAAGTGCTTAACAATCAACTCATAACATACCAAACTGACCTGATCAAGACATGATAACATTAAATTTTGTTCATAAAAAAATATTAAATAACACTATTTTTTAACTTAAAAAATGAATATTTAGGTCTCAAGAAACTTTTTAATAATGCTATTAAACCAAACTTAGAAGATTAACTTTGAAACCACTTAACTCAACTCTTTGCATAACTTGACTTTTAAATTAAATCCCGTAGGAGTTGCCATAATTGACAAAGTTGATTTTAGAGAGTTGAAAGATAACTTGAATAACTAGTAAAAATATGTTTTATTTTTTTTAAAAAATCAAGATAACATCATTTAAAAAAAAAAATACTAAAGACAGTGATATATTTGATCAACCACAAACCTATGTTAACACGCCAAATTCACAATACAAGTTATTGACACGACTACAATGAGCTAACCTAGTTAAGTTATATATCTCTCTCCTTTTCCCATCCTATTTTCTTTCCCTAGTTGGGTTTTTATTAAGTTTTGATGTTATGAAATTCAGGACTAAATTAAAGAGTTATCGGAGAATTATAGATTAAATTTAAAAATAAAAAATAGTAAAAACATAGGATTTGACACAAAATGACAAAGTCTATTTGGTTGGTCCAAATGAAATTTGAAAAAATAGGTAAAATCATGATTTGACTTTAGTTTTTTTTTAAATGATATTTTTTTTATATTGAGATAATAATATATTAGATCGATTTTGATTAACTTATGTTAACATCCTAAATTCACGATTCAAGTCATAAACATAACCACGATGAAAAACCCGGTTATGCCACTTGTTTCTTTCTTTTTCCATCCTTTCTTCTCTTTCTAGGTAGGCCTTTATTGGACTCAGGTAGGATAAAATTCAAATCTAAATTGAAGAGTTATTAAAGAATCAAAGACTTAATTACAAAAAAAAACTTCTTGAGTGTTTAATTCATGTCTTAGTATATTAGGGAGGTCATTGTATTAGGGTGGCACGTGCAACTTCCTCCGAGATTTGATGGTGACCTTTCTTAATGTTAATAAAAACATCTTAATAGGGGTTTCCTTCCAAGATGACGTGTGGTAGCAATAAAGTTCTAGTGTGCTTTCAATGATTTATTTATTTATTTATTTATTTTTATCTTCTTCTCTTGATTCTTACATCTAAATTTTTTCCTTCTTGAGACTGAAATGGTTGGATTTTCTTAGTTATTCTAAGTTGTAGCCCATATGAAAAATCTCAAACTTAAATTAATACATAGAGAGAGATAAAGATGAATGAAAAGTGTTTCTCTATTTTTCATTGCTTATAGTATGTATATTGGTTGTATATTTAAACACAAATGTTTATAATTGTTTCCTATACTTTAGTTATTAAAAACTCAAAAATATTATCACAATTGTAATAGGGTTGTTACTGTAAGATATTAGGGATAGTCATCATGTTTTAACTGAGTTTATCTTAGGATCAGATTTATCTCTAACACGCCCCCTCAACCAAATAGGCAAATCTTGAACATGAAGTTTGTCAC
This sequence comes from Populus pruinosa, assembly GCA_026413675.1. Classification (NCBI taxonomy): domain Eukaryota; kingdom Viridiplantae; phylum Streptophyta; class Magnoliopsida; order Malpighiales; family Salicaceae; genus Populus; species Populus pruinosa. The sequence continues at coordinate 9,001,264 of JANKMR010000020.1, forward strand.
ACAGAAGCTGAAAATGAGCAGAGGACAAAGACTTAGCCAATAAATCAGCAAGTTGTTGCTTTGTAGATAAAAATAAGACATGCAATTTATTTGCCAAGACTTGATCCCGAACATAGTGAAAATCTATTTCAATATATTTAGTTCTTGCATGGAAGATATGCTGCACCAAAATTATCGCACCATAATTTTGGACTGACTGGAAAAGGGAATCATAGATCATGGAGAATGATTGGATCCAATATAATTCAGTCGCTGTGTTGGAAAGTGATTTTTATTTTGATTCAGTACTACTACAAGAAACAGTTTGTTGTTGATTACAACTCCAACTAATAAGATTAGAGCCATGAAAAATATAGTACGCCCTAATACTACGTCTGTCATCTTTATCAGCAGCCTAGTCGGCATCACTGTATGAATGGAGAGAATGATCTGATAGACTTGTTAAATGAAGGCCACAATCCACTATATGTTTGAGATATCTAAGAATTCTTTTAATAGCTTGTTAGTATAGGTCTTTAGGTTGATGCATGAATTTTCTTACATGGTGGACTGCGAAAGCAATATCTGGGCGAGTGAAACCCAAGTAGTGTAGAGCACCAACTATACTTCTATAAAGTTGTGGATCAGAAAAATCTGCACCTTTAAACTTAGTTAAGCTGCAAGTTGTACTCATAGTTAAGCTGCAAGTTAACTCTCTGTAATAAATTTACAACATATTTTTGTTGAGTGAGAAAGAGATCAGGCCCCTCAAATAATGCTTCTACACTAAGAAAATATGACAAAATGCCTAAGTCTTTGACAGGAAAGACATCACCAAGCCGCTGAATGTGTTAATTTCAATTAAAAAGGATCTAGTGATGATTATATTATCAATATATATAAGGATGAAGATAGAAAAGGTGGGCTGATGAAGTGTGAATAAAGATGTATTTGCTTTAGAACCAACAAATCCTAGCTGCTACAATATTTCTATTAATCTAGAAAACCAAACTCACGGTGCTTGTTTAAGACCATATAAGCTCTTCTTAAGGCGGCACACATGATGAGACAAATCAGGATGAATATAGCCTTGAGGTTGTTGAATAAAACTTCCTCCTGAAGTTGGCCATGTAAGAATGCATTTTGTATATCTATCTGACGGATGGTCCACTATCGTGTAATTGCTAAAGATAATACTAAGCATATAGTATTTTCTTTAACACTGGATTAAAGTTTTTTATTAAGTCCAGACCTGGTTCTTGATGATAACCTTTGGCTACTAATCGCACTTTAAAACGCTTAATACTGCCGTCTGCATTGCTTTTGACGCGGAACACCCATTTACTTCCAACAATAGTGGTACCTTATGTAGGAGAGGCAAGATCCCAAATGCTATTGGTTAAAAGGGTGTTAAACTCAATGTCTATGGCATCATGCTAGTGGTGAAGTTTGGTGGCTTTAAAGAAGCAAGAAGGTTTTGCATTAAAGGAAACATGATTAGTTAAGAAATAATAAGGGAGTGGGTATTGTGCTATACTAATATAAGGGGTTTTTGGCTTGAGAGATTATGTTTGTGATCTGGTAATCATCTGATATGGCATTATATTATTACTGGAAAGTAGAGGTTCTGCAACAATATTGAAGTGCGGAGATGGTTCCTTTACTGGTGTAGGAATAGCATTTAAACTTATTAGAGTAGACTAAATATCCAAAGAACCTTGATGCAATGGAATGAGATGAGTAATTGGTGGAGTATTTGAACATGAATTTAATCCTGGATGATCGTTAGGAATACTTGGCTGAATTAAGAAGAGGGTAAATGAGAATTTTGTGTGGAAAAAGTAGATATTGAGGAGTCTTTTTGATAGGAAAACAAAGACTCATAAAAAATTACATGATAGGAAACATATAATTTTCCTAAAGCTAAATCGAGACATTTATATCTCTTGTGTGATCTCTGGTATGATAGACTGTAGCTAAGAACAATACAAGTTTTTGAACGAAAATCAATTTTATATTTGTTATAAGGATGTAAGTTCAGCTAGCAAGCACCTCCAAAAACACGTAGAAACAAATAGTTGGATTTTTTTTATTATAAGCCATTTTGAAAGGTGATTTGTTGTTAATGACATTGAAGGGAAGATGATTGATTAAATACATTGCAGTTAAAAAAGCATCTTCCCAATAAGGTTGAGGTAAATTTGAGTGAGCTAGTAAGGCTAATCCCATCTCAACAATTTGACAATGTTGATGTTCAACAGAACCCATTTGTTCATGTGTATAAAGACATGATATATGATGTTGAATCCCACATGATTTGAAATAATTATTTAAACTTCAATACTCTCCCCCCAATCCATTTGAATTGCTTTAATTTTTAAATCAAAATGTCATTCAACATATTTGAAGAAAAATAGATTCAACATCTGATTTGAATTTTAAAGGAAATATCCAAATAAATTTGGTGAAAACAAATGAAATAAAAGTAGAAAAAGGTAAATTAGCCATTGCACACTCAGGACAAATATTCTATCTAATGATAGAGCTAGCAAATAAATTATTATTGTGCAGAACATGTTTAATAGTACCATAAGAGGCATGACCAAAACGGCGATGCTAGTTTTTGATAGAGATTCGAGCACCAAGAAATGCAAATGGAAGACAATGTTGAAGTGGTGGAGAGAAGGAATAGAGACCATCATACATAAAGCTTTTATGTAGGACGTTCCCCGAGTAATCCTTAATAAAAAAAAACTATGAAACTTAAAATAAACATTATTGTCTCAAGCAAATTTTTGAACAAATAAAAGATTTTTGGTAATTCGTGGTACAACAAGAATGTTATTAAGAACAAAAAAAAAAAGGAAGAGGCTGATGAAGATGAAGATGCAGTTTTAGTATGAGTGATTTTCAAACCTAAATCATCTCGAATGCAAATTTGATCATTACCAGAAAAATCATTACAATGGATATTCAGGTTGCTCATGTTGTTAGTCAGATGATAAGTCACGCCAGTGTTCGGATGCCACTCTTGTTCAATTGGGTGCTGTTGAGACTTGTGAGAGGCAATATTTGCTTGAGGATATGAACGTGGTGGTGGTGTTTAGAAGTTTGGATCAAAACACTTCCAGCAGCGAGAAGCTGTGTGACCAGGTGTGTCACATAATTGACAGCAAATATGATTGTTACCATGGTAACCTTTATGGTTAGCAATAAATCGAGGATGCCTCCTGCCTTGAGGGGTGGAGAATTTGTTTTGATTCATGCCTCCCGGTATAATATTGCTGATGACTTGCAATATTGGCTGAAGCCATAGGAATAGATAAGATTTGATTGTGGTGCTGAATGCGAGCTTCACATGTTAAGAGCATAGAGAAAAGCTTGTTTAAAGTGAGAGAATTATCTCGGTGAGATATCATTGAAACAAGAGTATCATATTCAGGATGAATACCACCAAGTAAATAAGTGATAATGTCATCACAATTTAACGGTTGACCAACAATTGCTAATTCATCTGTAAGATGTTTGATGGTTATGAAATATTCAGTTGTTGATTGATTACCTTTCCACAGAGTGGAAAGTTGAAAGCGAACATGTACTGCTTTAGTACAAGATTATGATGCAAAAGTAGAGCTGAGAGACAACCAAACAACAACGAAGGTGCTGAACAGTGCCATCAATATAATCTAGACTTTTTGGCTTTTAAGGTAGGATAATATAATTGCTTTCCACGTAGGGTAATTTAATTATGTGAGTTTAGTAAGGTGGATGAGAGAAGATGGATTGAAGATTAGTTACAGTATTAGAAGAAGCTTAAAAGTTTGGGAAGGCAAACATTTTAAAGAATGATTTAAAAGTGAGTCTTCAAACCAGGCTATAATATCATGAAGAATCTCAAATTTAAATTAATACACAAAGAGAGATGAATAAAAAGTATTCCTCTATTTTTTAAATTTAAATTAATCTTATAGTATGGACATTGATTGTATATTTAAACACAAAGATTTATAATTGCTTCCTATATTTTACCTATTCAAAACTTAAAAAATAATATCATAATTATAACAAAGTTGTTACTACAAGATATTTAGAGTAATCATTATATTTTAACTAAGTTTATCTTAGGATCAGATTTATCTCCAATATATTTTCAATCATTTAAAAAATAATATACGCACGCGCATATATATATATATATAGCAACAACTCAATAATTAAAGTTTTTTACTTTGCAAGAACTTATATAAAATCCATTAAATTAAATTATATATATATATATATATATATATAGCAACAACTCAATAATTAGAGTTTTTTACTTTGCAAGAACTTATACAGAATCTATTAAATTAAATTATGAATGTCAATGTTAAAAAAAATAATGGGAAATAAAAAAATGAAAAAAATACATGAAAGAAAACCATTACTGCAATTTTTTTTGGATGTATAGATGATGAAACAATAAAAGGTTAGGGTTTTTTTTTAATCGTTAATGTTGCTTGTCAATCAATTAATACATTCATAGGTTGTCATGATTATTAAATTAAAATCATAATAAGAAGACAGATTGGAAGAGACGGAAAGTGGTGATGATTCGATAAATAATAATAATAATAATAAAGAGATGCAAGAGAAGAGGCCGCGTGGCTGCTTTTTTAACGCGTCTCTTAAGGTACGCGGAACGGAAGCGGAAAAGGAAAAGGCAGGATCCGTACATTAAGGATTCATGCACGTGTAACGAATAACTTCAACGTGTTGTCACTTTGCACACCTGTCCTTTCAAATAATTTAGTTCGTGATAAGTAAGCCTCTGTTAAAAAACGCGTTTCATAAATTGTTTTTGAAAATTTTGAATTATTTTTATATTTTTATATCATTTTAATATATTAAAATTAAAAAATTAAATAAAAATATTATTTAAAATATTTTTAAATAATATACTTTAAAAAATAACTACTATTACATTCTCAAATATTTTTTTAACCACAAATTTTTGTGATGTGTATTTAAAAGTATAATTACTTTTTAAAATATTTTTAATTTAAAAATTATGTTAATAATATTTTTTTATTTTTTAAAAATTAACACATTAAAATCTTTAAAAATATCAAAAATATATTAATTTAAAAAAAATAATTTTTTTAAAACACTTTTCAAATACAATAAAAAAGCCTATTTAGAATATCCTTTGTCTTTTTCGTTATCACTAACTACAGTCTAATTTTAATCTAAATAGTTTTTCTTTCATCAAAATAGAAGTGTAAATTCTAGTTTGGCATCGAATTAAAAATTGGCCACAATTGCCCCGACCAAAGATAAAGGTGTCCCTATGATGTTGAGTTTTTTTTTTAATTTTTTTCTTTTAAAATATATTTTTGTAACTCATTTACTAACTCATTAGAAAGTTGTTAATATCGATAAATATATCTTGATTTTAAATAATAACAATTAATGATATATCATTATTTATTCAAATTACCAATATAATTTAATTGTGCAATAAGTGTGGTATGGTAAATTGGTAATCAATGTAGTTTTAGTTCTAAAAAGAAAAATAAATGTATTTACATGAGAGGTTGTATTCAAGACTATATATCACCTACCTCGTAAAAAAGGAAAGATAAAAAAAAGGTGTACCTACTTCTTTCTTATCCATGAAAAAAAAAGATGTACCTACTTCTTTCTTATCCATAAATTCAACCCTCTACCATCAAATTCATGAATTTCTAGTTTTCAACAAGACTCAATCTTGGTTTTTTTTTGGATTAATGCAAATCTATCTAGATAAACATGTGGTCATTGTTGGGCTCCTATGCTTCTAAGTTGACAAGCACGAGGATAATGTAATTGATTTAATTTGGGATGTATTTGATGATGTTGTTTGGAATTGTGTTTTAAAATGTATTTTTTTAAAAAGTAAGAAAATATTAAATTAAAATTAATTTTATTATATTTTTAGATTATTTCGATGTATTGATATGACAAATTATTTTTAAAAAAATAAATAAAATATTATTTTAATATAATTTTAAAAAAATACATTATAAAAATCAACAACTAACACATCCATAATCATCGCGTTATAAAATGATGTTGGCCAGACCAAGGGGTGCTTGAACTCATAATGAAGGGGCTTGAGCATGCCAACAAACCCTAGCTCAAACTAAATGCTAGTTATAAAATGCATTCATGCTTCCGAGATATATGATGCTCCCAAAATATTTGATTCAAAGGTTGTTTTTCTTTTTTAATAAAGATTAGTTTTTGCAATAGCTTTGGCCTCGAGTGTTTTTATCTTCATATAATCCAAAATTATAAATAAAAAATAAATCACCTTCCATGCAATAGATCTATATCAACTCAAGGTTTTTTAGACTTTTTTTCCTTCACTATTAGTGCTAATTTAAATATCTAAGATAATTGTTTAAAGGGACTTTCCTTTCTCTTGTCCTTTATGGAATAATGACACCAACCCTTTTACAAACCTAGTTCATTGTAGCCTAAAAGGAAAGTACTCTCAGTAGAAGTTTTCTCCAGCCTCATCAAATACACCAAACTCCGAATTATTTTTTAAGTTTCTTACAATTATAAATTTAGAATAGAAATATATTAAAATAATATTTTTTTATATTTTAAAAAATTATTTTTAAAATATAAAAATAAATAGGGTAATAATATTACCGAGTAAATGTATATATCCAATAAACCCAAAAGAAAACGACTTCAGCTAACATGCCCCTCTTATCCATAGGATATGCCATTACATTATCATGTTATACGTGACTATTTTCTAGTTTTTGAAGAACATCATCTTATGTTATTTATACCATCATTAATCAAAACTTTAGTTCATGAAGCCATGAACTATATGGTCTTAAAATATGACTTAAATTGAACAATGGAATTCTTATTGAAAAAAAAGAAACAATTTGTCCTAATATATAAAAAAGAATGGAAAGTAGAGTGACTTGGAGATGACTTTACATGCATTCAAAACAAGGGATAAGGTAGCAGACGAAACACTCTTGTTTGTGTGAAATCGTAGATGTGTTGAAGCTCTTTGTCGTAACAGTCACTACCGATCAGACAAGCTAGTGGGGCCTGTGACTTCCCTGTCCGGAGAATACAATAATGGTTTTGTAGCCTATAAGCAACAAGAACAGATTCCAGTCCCTGTAAATCGATTGCCAGTTTATTTTCACATACACAAGGATCACAACAAACAGATTTCAGACCACTTGTAGTAATCTCAGTCATTTATGTACAATTTGTCCCTCGCCAATTTTACAGTCTCTCTCGAGTCTCAACAATCAAAAGCTTTCTCATTGCATATGATTAGGAGTTTCTCAGGAATGCTCTTCTTTACGATCCACATGACGGTTACCATGCAGAATCACTTTTGGATTATGTCTACGAATTCTACTGTCACATTGCATATTGAAGTTTGAAATACCTCAAATCAGGTTGAAGAGTGGCAGAATGTACGTTCTTCTGAACCCATAATCTCCTTCAAAAGCAGAATTCCTCTGTTTCTTTGGTATGTGTGCTCTACAGAATATGCTTTGCATTCACTGTTATTCATTCCTATCCATTTGTCGTAAACCTTCATGCTGCTCGAAGTCTAAACAGATGATCTCTTCTTATGTCCCTGTAATTTAAAGAAAAAGTAGTAGATTATAATCTCATTTCAAAACCCACGGACTAAAGATTACTTTACTCCTTGCCTTATGAACATTTTGCTGGACTATCTCCTCCATGTTCCCCTGATAGTTAAAATCAACATTTCCAGCAATTTGAAGAGTAAAGACCATTTCCTTGAACTTTGGCCCTTTTTTATTCGAATTTTCTTCTCTTTTCAGCTTCAAAAGGGCTTTTTTTCTACAGATTCTGACTTGTTCTTTTGTTTTGAGAATCTGGAGAAAAAAAGGAAAAAGAAATTAATTAGAAAAGTTTTTGACCATCTCTTGCAACTTTAGAAATTCATCAGTAGTAGAGAAATTCAAACAAAAGAAAATTCGAAACAACTGACAATTCACAGGTGCGTAAAACCGTTGTACAAGAAATTTGTCATTTGTTAAAATATATTTACAAGAAATTAAAGGCCAAATCACAAGCAGGATATTTATAGTTTACGTACCTCTCTCCATCAAAATAGATGATGGGGATGTGAGAGATATGGTGCCAATCCACTCCAACATTCCAATGATATTGGCCTCCCAGAGAACGGCAATCATCCACAGCCAGTTCCTGTAGAGGGGTCATCTGAAGAAGTTGTGTTGGAAGTGCTTCCAACTTATCGCTAAATCCAATGTATAAGCGAAGAAGACATGGCATTACTTCTTCCAGGGCGATCCCAGCATCCCATTCATCCCATGCATACATGTGAGAAAATCTGAGTTCTTTCAGTTTGGGGAAAGCTTTTTTCTTATCTTCGTTTTCTTTATGGTTAGTTTCTATTCCCAAAAATTCATCGCCCACTCTATGCACACTCCTCATATCCGATATCTCAAGATACTCAAGGAACGGTAGTTTGCTCATTGGAGGCAGATTGTTGAGGTTTCGGCGCTTGGAGATACAAATCTTGGACAGCTTGGCTAACTGCGTCATCCAATTGGGAATTTTCATGTTGATGCCTCCATAGTGCTCTATCTCCAGATGTTCCAAACTTGGAGGTGGTTCTAAGGCTTGAATAATTTCTTCATCCTGGTCATGTATCAACGCTCTGCACTCTACAAAACTGAGTTTCAAAGTAACGAGCTGTCTCTTCTTTTTAAGTTGTGCCTTTCTGGCCTCGCTGATCACATCTTTTGAATTTCCCAACCCACTTATCTCAAGATATTTTCGAAGGTCGTTCAAATTTTGCAGATCTCCAAGAGTACTAGATAATTCATGACTATGGTAGGAACAATTCACAACAGACTTGTAAAGAGACTTCAGAGAAGTTAATCTCTCGATTCCTCTTGGCATGAAAGTCAATTTATCAGTGTGATAATTGTTGAGATGCCTCAAGTTGATTAACCTGCATAAGCCATATGGTAGCCTTCGAAGCTCACAGCAACCACTGAGGTTTAGAGTTTGCAGGTTGTACAATTCACCAATTTCTTCAGGCAAATACTTCAAATGCTGATTGTCAGATAGGTCAAGATACCTCAGATGTATCAGTTTGCCTATCTTATCTGATACTTCTTCAATTGAGATGTGGCTCAACTTCAATGCTCTCAAACAAGTCAATCGACTTAATAAATCGTCCTGACAAGTCAATCGACTTAATAAATCGTCCTGGTTTCCTCTAACAATTGGATAGTCACTTTTACGGTAGTCAACGAGGAGGCTACGCAAATTTTTTAAGCTATCAAAAGAGACAGGGAATGAGGCGTTCCTTTCCGAAAAGTCTATCTTCAAATGGCGAACTTTTTTCCAAGAAGAGACCACCCCAATAACTCCATGACTACTGACCTCAACGTTAACACAATCATTCTCGGTAAGAAATTGCGCGAACTCGTACACCAGGTCATGCACCTTACATGCTGCTGTGCTACCATTCCCATCCTTTATAGCATTTTGGAAGAAAGATCGTGCGATTAAGTTTTCAAAGTAGTCTTTACCAACTAATTCCTCTTCTTTAATCTCTGTTGCCCTTAGATAACCTTGTGCAATCCACAAATTGATCCAGTATTCTTGCTGTAACTTCTTGCAGTCTTTGGAGAAAAGAGCACAGTATGTGAAACAGCGTCTCATTCTGGGGGGCAAATCATCATAGCACAGCAGCAGAGGAGGATAACCAGGTTTATCTTTGTATTGGTCCCAAACCTTACTATCCAAGACATGCTGCCGTTCTTCTGTAGAAATTTTGACTTGCAAAAGACTTACTAGAGCCTCTACAAGAAATGGAAGTCCCTTGCAGCCAATGATAATTTTGTTATGAATGCTTACCATATCTTCACTCTCTGTACTACTGTTTCCAAACCATGCACGGTGACTAAATAATGACCGACAATCATCTTCGGTAATTCCATGTAGAGGGAAAAGGCAGGTGTGGTTTCCCATAGAAACCGGAACCATATCACTGCGTGTGGTTATCAACACTTTGCTTCAGATATTTGTGCCACATAGAAGAATCGATTTCCAGCACATCATCAAGGACAAGTAGAAACTTCTTTCCAAAAACTGCCAAGGCAGTCTCTTCGAGCAGATCATTCAAGCCAATTCTATCTGATGATGAAAAACGATTAGGAACAGATTGGAAGTCTGACTTTTTAGCTATGATCTTAGCAAAGGATTGTGAGACGGACACCCATATCTTAAAATTGAACTCTTCCTTTATACTTTTCTCCTCGTACACTAGATCAGCAAGATAAGTTTTTCCCACCCCTGCTATCCCTACTATAGAGATGACATCGGAGCTTCGTCCTCCCTGACCAGTACTCTCCCCCAACAACTTAATTAGTTTATCCTTTTCCTTCTCTCTACCACAAACTAATGTTTCATCCACAGCAGTTGCATAATATTGAATGCTCTTTTCAAATTTTGGTTCTTTCCGCCCAAAAAACCCATTTGCCTTCTCATTTAATTTCTTCATTTTGGAAGCAATATCATCACGCAGACTAACTTGACCACAAGTGAAACGAGAGGAATGCATCTTCAGCTTCCTTTTAGACTTGCTGGAATTTTCATACTCTGTTTCTGATTTCAGAATTGCAGTTACCCACTCGTCCAACACGTCATCCAATCCATAGCAAATTTCTTCGAAGTCATCGAGCCATTCTTTGCCACTTTTGTCCTGTGCATGCCTCCATCTTCTCTCTGCATCTGCAACCTCAAGTTTTACGGACTGGAGTTTGCGAGTAAGATTTTTTACTTCTTCCTTGACACCAACAACCAATCTCACCTCTTGCTTGACCTCATAAAAACGTATTGAACTCAGCAGCTCCAAGAGTTCGGAAACAAGGTGGGCCATACTAAAAAAATATATCAAAGGAATTAGTTTTTAGTTTTTTTAGGTAGAAATCGAGAAATGAAAGATTTCAAATTGAAATACGAGGGCCTTTTATGTTTTGTTACTACTGCGACAACGTTTATGCTATTTTGTTGTCAGCAGAAGAGAGAAGGTGATAGAAAAGCTAAATGTAACCATGCGAGAATAGTAAAAGCTAGGCGTTTACGACGAAGAAGAGAATGGAATAAATGTGAAGAGAGAGACAAAGGGATGCGAGTTCTTTTAAAAGGATCAGATTTCCTTTAGGAAGAGGCAGAATGACTCCATGGATAGATTTCTTAGAGTTAAACTACATTGGATCCAACTATTTACGGTACCTTTACTATTTTAAATAGCATAACCGTTTACATGCATAAACAAAGACCCAGAGGAGAAGGAAGAGGAGAAGTACTGTAGCTCTATGAATATAGAATAGTCATTTCATAAAATTAAGGAGGAGGCAAAGTGGTCTTTCCAATTGTGCAGGATTATGTTAGTAATTTTATTTTTTTATACACAGAAAATAAATTATTTTACACCTACAATACAATCGAAGGCTTTATGGTCTTTCCAATACATAAATACTTATTATTTAAATCTCAATTACACCAAAGATATCTCTTATTAAAAAAAAAAACTTTTACTAAATTTTCACAAAATATTAACCTTACGAACTCTCTATATAAAACTTCTAAGATCAATCAAAATGTTCTCCAATTAACCTCAAGTTTTCTATTAATTTTACTACTATTTATATATTTTAAGTTATCTAAATCACTTGACTAATTAACAAAAGCTGAAACCTCCTCGAAAAATATGGTTTATCCAAATTCTATAACCCTATTTACTAAAACATTGTAATAATGATTTTGCGTTTCCTACTAAAAATAATTAAATTGGTTATTGGAGACTGTTGAGTTCTTGGTTATAAAAATTGATTAAAGGCAATTATGGAATGTCTGTGTGGGAGGAGTTTGTATTTTTTAAATGACTTACACAATACCTTTGGCAACTGAAAATCTCATTTGTCATGTATTTGAAAGCATCTTGCCATCTTTTTTTATATTGCCCTAGAATGTGATGGTGTTGGTGTGGTGATGTGACACTAGTGACACTTTCTCTTTTTTTTTTCTTTTTTTTCTCTCTTGTCTACTTGAAATTCACACAAGCAATGCAAAATTCTAGAGTTTCCCCCTTATTTATTTAGATTTCAACTTCATTCCTTATTTTTTTAATTTTTAATTTTTTATTCTTGATCCTTTTGAAAAAAATTGATTTGTTTTCAATTTCATCATTCAATCTCAATTTGTGATATTTGTTTTTTCCAATTTGATCCCTTTTTTTATCCTTTTGTTAAATTGATTTCTCTTTTAAAAAAGAAATTTATAATTGTGCTCTAATTTTGTTTTTCAATTTTTTTTCATGAGGGCTTTTATTTTTTTAATTACAAATGAGGCAAATGACATGTTGTTTAATCTAACTTTTTATAAAAAAAATAAAGTTAGACAATGTGTTCGCTATTTAGGTAGATGACATATCATCCATTTTTCCATAAATTTCAGTCTCTGTGGTGGCCAAAAAATCATGGTTGATATGGTTGATGGTTTTTTCATCTAAAAATTTCTTTTGACCTAAAACATCTTAAAACACCCTAAAAGCCTTGTTAAAATCATTAATGGCCGTAAAAAACCTAAAAATGAGACAAAAACTCAAAACAAAAAATCTTCTTGGCCTAGATTTATTTTTTTAGGTAATTTAAAGGTGGAAAAACACCAAATAAAACCTTTTTACATCAAGATCAATCATTTTAGTGGCTAAAATCAACATCAGCATCCATTTTCTCTATCTACCATAAGAATCTGATGACTCTTTCTCTCCTCTTAAACCTAGGACTTGAAAATAATAAAAATAAAGTTTTGGATTAAAATTAACTTTGTTTTGAAATTTCAGAAATTAAAGGGTCATAATATTTATAACTTAAAAAATATAAGAACTATAATAAGTATTGCTCTCAAAGTTTAATACACCACCCATTTCCTTTACTTCTTTTTTTTATTTTGATCATTTGTCTTTTAATCTCACATTTAACTAATAAATTGATAACTAATTTCATCATATATGGGTGAAATAAAAAAAAAAAGCTGAAAAAAAAACATTGTGAATAATAGATTCATAGTATTTTGTGAGAAGATTCATTTTGCATTTTGTATAGTGAGTTCTCCATTGAGGTATTCTTTTTAAAGGGATAATTACAGAAAAAAACATTTCAAGGTTTGATCATGTTTTTACTTTCTCATTATACTTTGAAAAATCACATTTTACATCATGAGTTAAATAGAAATTTCAAAATGAATCAAAGGTTAAAATTTTCATATACATAATATATAAGAAGAGATAAACATACCATAATATACAGTCTATTTGTCTTTTTCAAAATTCACAACCTCTCTTAAACCCTGGAAATCTAAACCAATTTTCATAGAAGAATCACTCAAAAACCTTTGAATAAATAAGCACCATATTCACATCTCTTAGATATCTTTCTATTCTTTTGATCTTTCATCTTTAGATAATATGGATCATCTAGAAAATCCACTACCATTGAAAGGAGTTTCATTGTTATTTAAATCTCTATTAAATCCACCATAACCACCTATGTATCACATTTTTTGCTTCCCTCATTGGTAAACTAAATGTTTCATTTTTATTTATTTATGCTATGTTCCTTTAGAGTTTACGTGGAACTCCATAAGGAGTCAATTCTATTAAAAATAAACCATGTTTTGGTTTAAAAAAATAACAGAGGAACTAGTCTACTGGTTGGGAACTAGTTAATTAGTTGAATTAAATGAATCAATCGACCAATTCAGAAATTGTTGATCAATTAAATTAGCAGAATCACTTTTCTTATTCAAAATATGTTTTCTGTTAATTAGTTTAATTAATTGTCTAGGATTTTAGACCTATAAATAGGCTTGTAATCAAAAGTATAAAGCATAAGTGTCATAGAGAGAAAATGTGTATTAAAGAGAAAACACTTAATGAAACATTCCTTCCTTTCAAACATTATTCTTGTTCTTTAGTTTTTCTTATTGCATTAACATCTGTAAACTCCTACCACACTTATTTTCTTTCAACAAGTGGTACCAAAACTTGTTTTTTTATTGTTTGATATGGCCAATACAAACTTTTCACTTTAATATCATTGTTTGGAAAAAGATAATTCTAAAATTTAGTGTATTCATATGAAAGGTTAACTAGGTTCTCAAGATGTGTGGGAAACAATTAAAAAAGGCTTTGAGAAGCCTATAAAAACATTGACTTCAACTTAAAGAAAGGTCGTGCAAAAGTGTGACAGGAAGATCAACAAGCATTTACTAATGTCTGGATGATGTCACTTTTAAGATAGTGCCCAGCAAAACAACCACCAAGCAAGTATGAGAAGTTTTGCAACAATCAAATCAAAACGCTGATAATGTCAAAAAGGCACGCTTATAAAAGTTATGAGGAGGTTTTAAAAAGCTACATATGTTTAAATCGTAGAGTATTTTAGATTACTTTGCTAAAGTGTTGACTATATATAATCAAATGAAGAGATATAGGGAAGAGATAGAGGAAACATGTGTGCTAGAAAAGACCATAGCTCATTATAAAAAAAAAAGTTCCATTATGTTGTAGTTACAATATAGGAATCACAAAATATAAATTTTCTAAAAATTCAAGATCTCAAGGGAAAACTACAAGCTTATGAAAAGAAAATCACTATAAGAAAGAATTTTTAAAACATCTAAGATGCATGTTTGACAAAAAAAAAGTTCAATATTACAATTATAAAAAGATAGGTTATTGTATTATGGATTGTTGGAATCTAACTAAAAGGATTAAAGAGAATGTCAATCTTGTTACAGGAAAAAAAAAAAGCCACCTTATTATTAGTCCAAGAAGAATGAATGTAAGCCAAAGAAAACATATGGTATCTAGATAATGGTGCTAGCAATAACATATATAGAGCTTGATGAATCAATTACAGGTATTGTCTCCTTTACAGATTATTCAAATGTCTCCATACAAAGAAAATGAATGATTCGTATTAAATTAAAAATGATATTCATCAATTTATTGGTGATGTCCACTATATCCCAGCTATAAAAAGTAATATATTGAGTTTGGTATAATTATTGGAGAGAGTTATGAGATTAAGATGAAAGATTATATTTTGATGTTATTTGATACTCGTAGAGTTATAATTGCAAAGTAACCATAACATAGAATAGAATATTTTTGTTAAGCATATAGATGGATATACGTAAATGATTAAAGGCATGTGTGAAAGATGAGACTTGTTTTTGGTGTATGAGACTTGGGCATGTAAACTTTGATAGTTTGAATATGATGACACAAAAGGAGATGTTGAAGGGTGTACCATCCATTATACATCCACAACAGTTATATGAAAAATGTTTAGTAGGCAAACAATTCTGCAAAAACTTTAAAAAGGTCTACATTTAGAGCAAACCAACCCATACAAGAGATAGATGCAGATGTATATGGTCCTATTCAACCATGCTAATTTGGTAAAAAAATTATATTTTCTACCTTTTAGTGATGATTATAGTAGAAAAACATGGGTATTTTTTTTTTAAAAAAAAAAGAGTCTTGTAGTGATAATTAAAGTAGAAAAAAATTATATTTTCTACCTTTTAGTGATGATTAAAGTATTAGTTGAAAATAAAAGTAGTTACTCTATAAAATCACTCAGGACAGATAGGGAGTGAATTGTTTTCTAATGAGTTTTGTGAAGATCATGGTATAAAAAAGTTCCTAATAATGCTTAGATCACTATAACAAAATGATGTAGTGAAAATAAAGAATAAAAGCATTCTCAACATAGTGAGAAACATGCTCAAAAGTAAGAAGAAGCTATATGAGTTTTTGGATAAAAATATAGATTATATTGTTAACTTGTCAAATAAATGTCATACAAAAGGCTTAAATGACATAACTCCACAAAAAACATGATATGCATGAAAGTCAAGTGCTACTCACTTGAAAGTGTTTGAAAGCATTGACTATATGTATGTAGATAATCAAGGACCAAGCTAAATTACAAGAGAAAAGAGATAATCTTTGTGGGCTATGATAAAAAGCTAAGGGATGTAAACTTTACAATCCTAGTGAAGAAAAGATAGTAATTAGTAGAGATGTCAAATTTGATGAAGAAAAAGTATGGGATATGAATGTAAATGATGGTAAGAAGTATGAATTTATACCAATTCTTGATAAGGAAAGATATGAAGATCATAACAAACTTGTTACACCTCTGCAATCACCAATGAACTCAACTTCACATTTACCTTCTTCTTCTTTTAATGGAAGTTTAAGTAGTGGCAACCCACCTACACTATCAAAAAAAAAAAGAGGAGCCTTGATGATTTGTATAAGATAATTAATCTAATTGATGATGATTTAACATTATATTATCATTTTGACATATGTTAATCTATAGTGTTTGAAAAAAAAACAATAAACGATGAAAAATGAATAATTGTTATGGATGAAGGATTCATCAATTAAGAAGAATGACACATAAAAATTGGTTTTTAGATCAAATGAAAAGAATCCAAGAGATGTCAAATAGATCTACAAAGAAAAAAAAAAGAATGTCAAAAGAGAAATAGAGAGGTATAAGACAAGATTGGTAGCAAAAAACTATATTAAAAAACAAGAGATTGACTATGATGAAATTTTTGGTCTAATTGCTAGAATGGAGATCATTCCTTTAATAATTGCCTAATTGCCATAATTGCCTAATATAGATGGAAGATCTTTCAAATGAATATCAAGTCAACCTTTCTAAATGACTTTCTTGAAAAATAGGTCTATATTAAGCAACCTATGAGTTATGAAATGAATGGACATGAAAACAAGGTTTTAAAGTTAAACAAAGCCTTGTATTGATTCAAGCAAGCTCTAAGAGCTTAGCATAGTCATGGTTATTTCTTAAAAAATAAATTTGTAAAATGCCCTCACAAATACGTTATTTATGTAAAGATAAAATAAAAAAGAACAATGATACTCTTGTTGTATATTTGAATGTAGATGAATTAGTTTTTACAGAAAATAATTTAAAGATATTTAAAGACTTTAAACAAGCAAATATCAATAAGTTTGAGATGACAAATATTAGTATTATAACCTATTACCTGAGAATTAAGATAAAACAAGAAGAAGATGAAATCTTTATGAATTAAGAGAAGTTTGCAAAAGAGATTCTCAAGAAGTTCAAGATGAAAGATTGTGCAAAGGTAAATACTTATGGCTTGTGTTAAGGATATTTGTAAATAGTTTTGAACTTGTGGGTTATATTGATTGTGATTGGGCTGAAGATATATATAATAGAAAATATACTGCAAGTTTCTTCTTTTATATTGAAGATATAATATTCACATAGAGTTAAAAAAAAAAACAATTTATAATCATATTATCAACTTATGAGGCTGAATATAAAGCTACTACAACATGTTTTTGTCATTTTATTGGCTAAGAAATTTATTGAAGGAGTTACGAATGTCACAAGATAAGCCTTTAGATATTTATATGACAACTCATCATCATTATCTTAGCAAAGAATCTAATACTTCATGACATAAGTAATTATATTAACATAATATTTCAATACCCATGAAATTACATTACAAATAAGAAAATTGAAGTCAAACATGTAAACAAGTTGTAAATATTTTTATAAAATCATTTAAATATAATATTTTTGCTAAGATAAAAGACATAATAGTAGTTAAAAAATTCAAATTTATAAAAAAATATTGAAAATAAACCAAATTTCAGTTAATCGGTTCAAAAACGATATAATTACTTTTTTTATTTATAATAAAGTTTAATTCCTTGATTATTTAAAATTTAAAATTTATAAATAAATAAACTTGTAATTAGACTTAAATATAATAGAGATAATGTATATGATAAGGAGAAAATACTTCATAAAATATTCTTTCCTCTCAAACATTATTTTTAATTTTTTTTTTCAGTTTTGCTCATTGCCGCCTGCGAACTCCTACGACACTCATTTTCTTGCAACGAATCCATCTTCAATCATTAATGGTGGGGTGGACACGCTAGGCAAGTTGAAGCCAAGTATCCCACTTTGCTTTTCAAGCAGCAACTTACAACATATGTAGAAAAAACATTTGTGGAACGATTTGGGATAATATGAAGAAAGAAATGAAGAAAGGGGAGCGAGTAGCCTACTCTTTAGGCATTAATTCTGCCCATTGGAAGAAGACAGAGTTAGCCTTTCTATATGGACGTCTATTAAGGGAAATCAACTTGATGTAAAATTCCCCACTGCACAGCTTTATCAGGATTGTGGAAGAAGCCATGGCAGGGATGCTGACAGAAGGGCGACCTCAAGATTTCCCAGCTAGAGTTAAAGCAATCCTCGAAGGTGATTTATGAGTTCAACTCTATGATGCGGCCTTGCCATCAAATCAGCCCTGATGATGGGGAGAATAAGAAATCGTGTTAGGCGCAAAGAGTGAGAGAAATGGACTTCGAGATTGCTAGGGATTTTCTAACCAAGGTGAGGATCGAATGTGTTGTAAGTGAGATTCTGAGGTCTTTTTTTAAAAAAAAATTCTGGACTGAAAAACCTGTGAACAAATATAAAATAAAATATAATCAAATTATTGGAGATTTTTGGTAATTACTATTTTTTTAATTAACCAATAAATTTGTATAGGCCCAAGAAGAAAGAAAAGGAGAAGGAAAAAAACAAAGGAGCCGTATTGTGTCCCCCCCCAAAAGGGCTGAAACATTGAGAAACGAGACATGATAGGAAAAGAATCTGCGTATGCAGGGAAAAAGCATACTGTATTCGAAGGTGAAGCATGGTTCCTCGTGCTTCTCTGTCCCGCTTTCACCATAGCCCTATTATTTCCTGAGGGGAAACATCTGACAATAAAGATGGCCAGCTCCCTTACAGCGGAGGCTCCTGTCGACACATGCTAGCTAGCACAAACCATGAGTGGCATCTCTTGCTGTTTATGAGCTTGTTGCTACCGGAGCCATCGTTGAAACTGGCTGGTCTCTAACACTAGGCTCCTGTCGACACAAGCTAGCTATCTCTAAAACCAGGCATACAGGGAGGCTCCTGTCGACACAAGCTAGCTAGAATCATGAGTGGCATCTCTTGCCGTTTATGAGCTTGTTGCTACCGGAGCCATTGTTGAAACTGCGTCTGGTCTCTAACACTAGGCATACGGGGACCATCTATGATTCTAACAATGTTGTTAAAAAAAAAAAACAGTTAGATTAAATTTCTCAAAAAGAAATAAAATAACAAACGATTTACGTCCTTTCACTTGACACTAGCCTTGATTGCTTCTTCTTTTTTACTTTTAGTTTTTGTTACTCACTCACCCTTCCGCACATTGTGTAATAGTGGAATTGTACGAACCTCAGGCTTTCCGGAGACAACAGTGACGCAATCTTTACAGCCTTGAGCTCGCTCATCGCCGATGAGCGGTCTTATTTGAAGAGCAACTTTAACACAGCAATTCTCTCCTCCGTTAGAAGCAGGAGAAGATGAAGGAGAAGAAGGAGCTTCCATTGACAAATTAGAAAGAAACAAAAAGAAGAAAAGGAAGTCACAGATTTTATTCTTTTTAGCTAGAGGAGAAATTTTACAAGGGTTATTATGCATGTGAAAAGATCAAAGGAAAACAGTTCTCATTGTCTGAGAAATTGCAGAATTTTATGACAAGAAAGTGATATAACTATTGGGAATTTCGATCGGTGATGTTTTGATACTTGCTCATAGAAGAGCCAAGCACACTGACATAATATTTAACGTGGTTCGGCAAAACCGCCTACATCCACGGAAAAAGTCAATATATTTAGAGATAGAGAAAGAATACAAAACAAATACATGGAGGAGGAGGATTACACCCTCTCATACTCAACTCTCAACTCTCTTTGCTGCACTTGCAGCTGCTGCAATGGCAGCAAGGCTGCTGCCATTGCAGCTCTCTCTTCCTCTCTACTCTCTTCACATTTTCATAATTCTCTTCACTCATTTTGCTCTCTTGCATATGCCTCTATTTATAGGCATTCATGGAGGCTTTTCTTCAACAAAGGTGGCTACCAACTCCAACTCTTCTTCAACAATGATGGCTGCCAACCTTTGACATCTTGGATGAGTGCACATGGTTGGTGCAATAGCAAATGGTTGTTGCACATTAATGGCAACCAACCTAACAATCACCCCCTTTGCCATTCATGTGGGGCAACTGTCCTCATTCTTCTTCAACACAAGCTTGCATCTTGCAGCTCTTCCAAGCTTTCCATTTTGAGAGCTTTTGTAGCCAAGTTTACAGGTACTTGCCAAACCTTTCAATCATCAGAGTGACCTAAGCACACCTTTTCTCACACAAAAGGATCACTATAACCAGATGGTCTGCCACATCACATCTGAATAGTGTTAACGCTTGTCTCTGGAACAACATTCCCCTTCGAGCGTATCAACCACGCTCAGTCCGGAATGATTCCTCAAGCCTCACATCAAGGCTTACAACACCCCCTCAAACGGATATTTCAAGTGCGACAGTCATTATCTGAGTATCTCAATATGATCACAAGTTCACCACTCTTCCAAGAGTCTACTCATCCAGGAGTTGCGCCTGCCCTCTGTTCCACCCTAGGAACCACGCCTTACTTCTCCATGAGTCTCTCGCTCTTAGTCTCAAGAGTCCAGGTAGCTTTCCACCTTTAACCATGGGGGCAGCCCATAAAAGGTTGATCCATATCTGTCTTCATACTCTGAGTATTACAATGCCATTACCGAGCTCACCACCTTGACAAGAGTCAACTTGTTCCCGGAACCTGCGCATGCCCTCTGCTCCTTCATAGCAGCCACGTCTTAATGCTCCACAAGTCATCCACTTATTGTCCAAGGCAAATGTCTTCTAGCTCATTGATCTTTAGCATGGGGGCAATATCCATGAAAGTCAATCCTGCATTTGTCTCCATACTCATCATAGCCCTTTTATTGGCTATCCATCTGTCCACTCATACCTAGCCATCACATTGGCTCTGGGGCGTTCTGAACTGGGCTCCTTCCACGGCCCTCACACCTTCTCCTGAGGTGTCTCCGCTCGTCGTCATGCGGCGGTCTGATCATGGGCTCATCTCATAGCCCTCACACCTTCTCTTTAAGGTGTCTTCGCCTTTTATAGGCAGTCGCATCCTCCTTCAGCTAAGATGCTTCAAAGTGGCTCCATAAATTCTTTGCCACTAATTACATAGAAAAAGAAAGTTGCGGTATACTCCTCGCAATCCTCCACCTCAATTTCTATGTTTGGAGCTTCTACGCCTTTTTTGCTTAACAGCTCCACCCGCACCAACTCCCTTTGGTGTCTTCGCCTTTCATCATAGGCGGTCGCCTTTTATCACAGGCGTTTGCAACCCTTCAATTAGGTGCATCTGCAACAGCTCATCCTTTCATCCTTGCATGCATTGAAAGGTCCTCGCTTGTTGCCTTTATCAAGAGCACAAGAGACTTTTGTTGTACAACTTTTTCATAGTCTCTGCTCTGAGCTTCATCTGGGAACTCTTCTTCTCCTTGCACCTGTTGTCTCATTATAGTACCTCGTTGGATCCTCCGGGTACTCCTACACAATCTTCATGTGCTCTCGTGCAATTTTGGTTCTCCAGATTTCTCCCTATTCCTTGTTTATGTTTGACAGCAGCTCATCCTGTCACAACATCTATCCAAGTTTAAATAGGGTGTCAATCTTTATCCCTTTGCTGTATTTCTCTTTCATTATCAGGGTCTTCATCAATTCTCCCCTCGAGAAATTATAGTCACCGAATCTAACTTCCTTGGAGAAATCACCACTCCATCAAATCCTTGATCATACGGAACCCAACTGTTCCTTTGTGCCGTCATCCTGCTAGTCTTCAACAGTTTCATAACAAACTGTCACATATACGAAAATAGTACCATATGGATAATCCTTCCACTAAGCAAGTTCCCAGGAAAGATTGGAGGGGTCACAATGGTCCCACTTAAAACCCAATCTCCTAGCCAGAACTTCTTAGGCCATATCTATCCATCGTACTGTCTTTTCGTATATACAACCATTTGCTAGCTTTGTTGCGGCTTTCCTTTACAAGTGATCTAGGGTATCCTGGTTTTATACCTGATTTCTTAACATCTGGTGAGACTACCAGTGCTCAGATTCGTCAAGATTGGTCTTCATCAAATTTCACTCTCCACCTCAAATTGTCCACATGATCGGGTGTTTAGAGTGTCCCAATTTTACCTTCCCTCAAGGCAATTAAAATTCCCCACATAATAGTTCACCACATGTAATTGGGCAAACATGTGTGATTTCTTCTTCTTCAGCTCCATCTACCACCATGATGACCATCATATGCCTCCTGATCGGGCAATCTCTCTTTAATAATTCATCACTGCCATTTCTGATCTCAATCTCAATGATCGGACCATACCATTGCATCCAGAATGATCAAATTAGCTGGAAACAAGTCTGAAATCGTCCAAATCGCACTTCGGAAGGCTAAGATTTGATCAAAACAATTTTGGCCTGATAAACGGCCCAGATTCAATCTCAAAACCAGTTGCACGTAGACTCCGCCACACAGGATCAAAATCCAGGGAGCTGACGTGGCTGTAATGACGTGTCATCCACGTAGAACATATAGGTCAACCAAATCTAACGTGGCAGTTTGACTGGTCAGAGTGCTGATGTGTCAGGTGACGTGTCTGATGACTGTGCAGAAGTGCTGACGTGCCTAATGACATGGCAGTTTGACTGGTCAGAGTGCTGATGTGTCAGGTGACATGTTTGATGACTGTGCAGAACTGCTGATGTGGCTGATGACGTGGACAGTCACCCCGCCGGCGCATGCGGCGGTTTCCGACGTCCGATTTTGACGCGGTTTTCACCAGTGGCTTCGTCTCTTCCTCCTCTACACAGTGGTATGGTCAAAACATAATTTTGACAACTTTCATTTTTGAGCAAAATCAAACACCACTTTAAACCGAACGCTCTGATACCAATTGTTAGGAATTTCGACCGGTGATGTTCTGATACTTGCTCATAGGAGAGCTAAGCACACTGACACAATATTTAACGTGGTTCGGCAAAACCGCCTACATCCACGGGAGAAGTCAATATATTTAGAGATAGAGAAAGAATACAAAACAAATACATGGAGGAGGAGGATTACACCCTCTCATACTCAACTCTCAACTCTCTTTGCTGCACTTGCAGCTGCTGCAATGGCAGCAAGGCTGCTGCCATTGCAGCTCTCTCTTCCTCTCTACTCTCTTCACATTTTCATAATTCTCTTCACTCATTTTGCTCTCTTGCATATGCCTCTATTTATAGGCATTCATGGAGGCTTTTCTTCAACAAAGGTGGCTACCAACTCCAACTCTTCTTCAACAATGGTGGCTGCCAACCTTTGACATCTTGGATGAGTGCACATGGTTGGTGCAATAGCAAATGGTTGTTGCACATTAATGGCAACCAACCTAACAATAACAACCACAACAACAAATAGTTGCAGGCGGTTGATAGGAAGAAGAAGCTGGTGGAGTTGAGAATACTGTGTACAATAGATAGCTTAGTTTGGCTTGGTTACAAAGAGATCGGGAGAGAAGGGGTTGAGGGGGAATTATTGTTTTCGTATTTTAAAAGTATTTTTTAAAAATTTAAAATTTAAAATTTATTTATTTATTTATTTAAAATTAATATATTTTTAATTTTTTTAGAACATTTTGATATATTTATTTTAAAAATAATTTTTAAAAAATAAAAAATATTATTAATATATATTTTAACATAAAAAATTTATTTTAAAAAAATTACAATAACACTATCAAATAAACTCCTAACAGCAAAACAGTAGCAGATCAGAAGAGGTGGGATGGTAGCTAATCTTTTTTGCTAGTGCCGCATTACTAAATACGCCGAAATAGTTTATTTAATGTCATAATACATATTTAAAAATAAAAAAATAATTTTCAATATTAATACATTAAAATTATTACAAAACATTAAAAAACTATTAATTTAATATTTTTAAAAATAAAATATAATTTTAAAACGCATGTGAAAACAAAACTACTCAACTCCCAGACTCCAACCACCACCATTTTCCTTAGCCTTCACAAACTCGGACACCCCCAGCAGCCCTAACGGTCGGTTTGGTAAATCTGTCATGACGCTCTTTCCTATTTTGCCCTCTAAGGCAATCTTCTCTCTCTCACACACCTTCTTTCTTTCATGTTCTTGTCCTCTCCGTTTCTTCTTTCGCTATTACCGCTTTACCCCTCTTGCATTCTCTCTCCATTTCTTCAAAGTTTTTCCTTTTTCCTTTCTGTTTTTCAGGGGGGTTCGCAAACTAGTTCTTAAAAAGGAAAACAAATTTCGGAACCAGTTTTCACAGACAAATTTTAGAAGCAGTTTTGGAACGCGCGTGAACAGAATTTCTTTAAAAAATTATTTTTTTATTATTATTGTTATGCTAATATTAAAAATAATTTTTTAATATATTTAAAAAAAATTAAATTGCATTGCACTTTTTAAAACACGTTAAATATATACACCTGGATTGAAGTTTTACCAGAATAAAAAAAAAAAAAGAGGAGTATTTATTTTCTTTATGAGGGCAAGTTGGCAAGCGTATGCTGGTAACAAGAATAACAGCGCGTATAACGATGTTTGTGTTTCATGATTGTCCCAGAGAATATGGCAGGAAAAAAAAGGAGAACACTGCACACAACCCGCGTGATGTCGAATCATACTAGTTGCCGTGCCTGCGCTGCTGTGTGCTTATGACATATATTTATACGTTATTATATATTTGTAGAAACAATTATAAAAAATTATATGAAAAATATTATTGTAATTCATAATATTTTTAAGAAAAAATAAATTATAAAACTAAAATTTTAATTAATTTAATATTAAAAAATAAAATAAATAAGATAATTTAAAAAATTATAAAAAACAAAAAAATCATGTAAAGAAACACTTCATCAATGTATAATGTTTTATGAGAAAATATATAATTATAATTTCAATAAACTCAATATTAAAAAAATAAAATCAATAAAAATAATTTAAAAAAATTATAAAAAATAAAAAGATAAAACCTATAAAAAAAACACTGTAGTAATTTATAGTGTTTCATGAGAAAATTCATGGTTATAAATTTCAACTAGTTCAATATTAAAAATAATAAAATAGATAAAGGTATTTTAAAAAAAATATAACAAAAAAATAATATAAGGAAATACTTTAGCAATCACAATGTTTTAAAGAGAAAACTACAAAACTAAATTTTCGACCACCTTAATATCAAAAAATAAATTCAATATAGATAATTTTTTAAAAAATCAATAAAAAAACATGTTGGGAAACATTGTAGTAAGAAAAAATCATGTAAGAAAATAATGTAGCAATTCACAATATTTTTTTCAAGAAAAAAACTACAGTATTAAATTATCAATAAGCTCAATATGATAAAAAATTAAAATTAACAAAGATAATTTAAAAAAAAACTAAGAAAAAAAGATCATATAGTGAAATATTGTAACAATCAACAGTATTTTAAAAAAAATCATAAAGCTAAAATTCAAACTAGCTCAATATTTAAAAAATAATTCTTAAAAAAACACAAAAAAGAGAAAATTTTGAAAAAAAACAAAAAATATAAATAAATAAATAAATCAAAACATGTGAGTAAAGCTAAAATTAAATTTTCAATAAGCTTAATATTAAAAAAATAAATTCAACAAAGAAAATTTTGAAAAAAAAAACATGTAAAGAAATATTATAGTAAAATAAAAATCATGTTGAAAAAGTACTATACCAATCTATAATATTTTTTAATAAAAAAATTATAAAACTAAAATTTCAACTAGTATAATATAAAAATAAATAAAAAAAATCATATAAAAAAATATTATAGCAATTCATAATATTTTTTTAAATAATAAAGTTAAATTTTCAACCAATTTAATATTAAAAAAATAAAAAAAATTAAAAGCAATATATTTTTTAAAAAATAAGTAAATCATGAAAGAAAATAAACATATAAAAATAAAAATAAAAAAATATTAATACAATAAAAATAAAAAATGTAGAGACTGCTATCCTCGCTTCTTTTAGAGTATTGTTTATAATCTATATATATATATATATAAAAATAAGCCACATGGCTTCCCCATTCTAATTCACTTGCATCCGAGCAATAATCCGAAGACGTTCGAATAATGAAACAAAATAGTTCTTCAAAAGTTAATTTAAAACCAAAAAACCTCAATTTGTTTTTAAAAAATCAGGACAACAATTACAAATAAAACCTCATTTATTTTTACATTTTAAAAGTATTTTTTTTAAAAAAATTATTTTTATATTTTATATTTTTTTCAAATTATTTAACAAAAATTATTTTTAAAACATTAAAAAATATATTTTTTAATATATATATTTTTAAAATACAATTTTAAAAACAACACTACAAATTACACTTTCTGAACCCCAGAACCTATAAATACAAAAGCATAACACTTCAAATCCTTATAAAAGCAAAAGCATGTGGAATGCAGCGGTGGATACTATTTTTAATTTTTTATATTAAAATAATACTTTTTATTTTTAAAATCACATATTAAAAAATTCAATTGCAGTTAAAAATGAAGGGAAAAAGCAGAGAAGAAATTAGGCATCCATAATCTCAATATACAACATCGGCCAGCTCAATCAAGACCACTACCATATATTAATTAGACATATAACATAATTCATTATGTACTGGAACAATACACGGAAGCAAGCCCTCGACCTCAGCTACGTTAATAAGCCAAAGGGAGACAGACTCCTAATTGAAGCGATCAGAAGACACAAATCCTTCACACATCAGCGGTGATGACAGAAAGTGACCAAATAACTCCCACGAGTGCAAGTTGCAATGCTGGTAGGATCATCATAAGCATAAGAATAGGCCTTAGGGCAAGCTGCCTTGAATATCCTGGAATAAGCAGTCGGCTTGCAAGCTTGAGGGGTACCAAATCTACCAGTACAGCAATACCTAGGAGAATTGAAAGCAAAACAAGCACTCTTGCAAGCCACAACCCTCCTGTTATCTTTTGACCTGACTTGTAACCCCAATGGACACATCAAGTTTAAGTCACTGACACACCCTGCATAGCTACATTTCCCGGATCCTTTAAATGGGGTTATAGAGACTGCAAGATTGTAGCCATCTACAAGGCTAACGTCATAGAAATCTTGTTCTTTGCCTAGGGTGATTTCTGCTAGTGTGGCTGGTGGGGTGCCCCCAATGCCATTGCAGTAGAGGGAGCCACCACAGTCTCCAGTGGCGCAGCGGCCACGCCCAGAGGCATCAAAGGAGCAGCCATGGCGACCCCAGAAACGGCCGGACCAGAGTGGTGGGATATGGAGAGTGTATGCCTTGTTGGGTGGGAGCTTGAAGCCTCCACGGGCCAATATGGGTTTTCCTGCGCTTGGTTGGATACCTGGCCACACTGGATGCGTGCACTTGTTGTGTAGTGTTATTGTTGTTGATGAGACCTCTACATTATGCAACAAGAAAAATATTAATAAGGTTAATAATCAACAATTTAAGAAATAATTAAGAGAGCATATAGGCTCCTAATACTCTGCAGTTAGAGGCAATGTGATATGGTCTAGGCCAAACTATAAATAACAACACGTACAAATTAAAGGAAAATTTCTGAAAGCTAGATCTTTGCTTCGGCTTAAGAAAGCAGGCAAAAAAGGACTCGGAAGTAAAGAGGGCACAAGCTAGTACCTGAAAAGTGGGAGAATATTGAAGTGAAGAGCAAAAGAGAGAGCAGAGATCTCAACATTACTGCCATGGTGGAAGACTGAGGGAAGCTGGTGAACACCCAGAAAGGAGTTGAGGATAGCAAAGAAAAAAGAGCTCTCTCTCTCTCTCTTTTTTTAAGTTGCTTACAATTAGCATGGCTTTTATAGAGCAAAAAAACACGACGGTAAAGTAGTGGAGCGGCAAATTTTACTGTCTTACTGGCTGTTTTTTTTTTTGTTTTTTTTTGGAAAGCCATTAAGTAGGTTGAAAAGGGGGCCAATTTGATTGATCGAGGTGAGAGTTACATCAGTGAAAGTCCTTTCTCTCTTCACTGTCAAAACCTTTAATTTCAACTAATGCTCTGTGCAAAAGGGCGAGTGACGATGGAGAAACTGCACAGCTTTCAAGGTCATGTTGGAGAGGACAGTGGGAGAGATGCTGTCTGCATCCCACAACAAAAAAAGAAGAAGAAAAGAAAACCTGCTCACATGCCGTAGTGGCTTCCTTCCAGTACTCCGATGCCCAAATGGAGCCCTCTGACTAGTCACCCTGCAACTACATCTTCCATTTCTTTGCTTTTTCCCTCTGGCTTCCATCAATGAAAAGCAAGTGTCTTTTTACAGTGAAAAACCATTTGTCAGGTAGTCCAGTAACACCGACTTAAGAAGGTAGAATAAATGTTACCTCGCGGGTTTAACTTTTATACGTTTTATTGTGAAAATATATAAAAAAATTAATTTTAAATAAAAAATTAAATTTATAAAACACTCTTTAAAACACAATTCAAAAAAGCACATAAAAATAGAAGTAAGATTGACTCCAATTTGTAACATGTTTTATTTAGCTATTCAACGAATTTAAGATTTTTGAGATTGCAGTGTAATATTTTTTATTAAATTAAATTTTTAAATTTTTTTATATTGTTTAAGAAGGTGTTTAAAGAGGATATCTCGTGGTTTTTTATAATAGTAATATATAAAAATAATATTTTTTATTTTTTAAAAATTATTTTTAACTTTTATACTTCAAAATAAATTTTACCATCAAAATATAAAAACATTAATTTAAAATAAAAATTAAATTTTAAATTATACAAAACACTCTTTAAAACACAATATTGAAATCATATAAAAAAAATTCAAGAGAGAGTAAGATTGTCTTTGTAACATGTCATATTAAATTCTTCAATAGATTTAATGGCTTATTGTTTAGGAGATTACACCTATATTTGAAGTAAACTGCAGATGTAATCTATTTAGTAGTTCAAAACACAGTTTATTATGTATAAAAGATCCATGTAAATTTAAAAGAAAAAATAAAAGTTTACAGAAAGCAGCTTTCTGCAAACCTGTAAACATGTTTAGTGAAAAGTTTTATTGTCCGTTGAATATCCATTAAACTTCATTATTCACGTGATATTATTTTTTATTATTTTGGTCTGTTTGGGTTTTGTTTAAAATTAAATATATTAAATTGGATTTGTATTAGTTAAAATATTTTTAATTTTAATTATATTTTATTTAAAAAATTAAAAAAGATTGCTCGATGAGATAATATTTGTAAAATTTAATCATAATCTCAATTTTGTTTTTGCCAAATCCAACCCAATTAAAAAGATCAATTTTTTTTATTTTTAATTATGTGTTATTCAAAAAATTAAAAAAAAGATCACTTATAACGTAGTATTTGTATAATTTGATCGTAATCTTAATTTTGTTCTTGATGATATTTCACCTGATATTGTTATGCGTTTAAAAAATAAAGAAAACTATAGTCTTTATTTTATTTTTAATTGTGTGTTATTTAAAAAATTAAAAAAAAGATCACTTATAACGTAGTATTTGTATAATTTGATCGTAATCTTAATTTTGTTCTTAATGATATTTCACCTGATATTGTTATGCGTTTAAAAAATAAAGAAAACTATAGTCTTTGTTGGATGGATTGTGTACGTAATGAAATTATAAGTTATTTAATGGAACAATAAAAAATATTTAATATCAATATTGTTTATTTCATAATGTAATAGTAGTAGTAGTTAAATCAACAATATTTAAATTAGAAATCATCAAAATATATATATATATATATATATATATATATATTACAACCTCAATTATAAAAAATAATAATTAAATACATTAAAATAATTTTTTTAATTTTAATTTTAACCATATTTTTAACTAAATATATATAAATTTTAAATCAACCTATTACTTTTTACAAAACAACTTTATTTAAACCACAATCATAAAAATTATCACAATATCATATTTTTAAAAAAATATTAAGGTTTTTGAGATTGTAGTGTAATGTTTTTTTGTTGATAAGAAAAATAATTTTGAAAAAATAAAAATATATTATTTTAATATAATTATACGTAAAAATGAGAAAATATATATTAAGAAAAATTATGGTAAAGTTCGATTGCACATGGAGAAAGAGAGGACAGAGGTAAAGCCAAGCCCAAAAGCACTTGTACCCCACAAAGAACTTTCGTTTTTGTTACCTACCAGGCTATGATTGGTTCGCGTGGGAAAATGATTCGCTGGGGAATTACTTTACCCTATGCGCTAATTATTTGAAAACAAAATAATAGTTACTAATGATGCTGTTTTTAGAAGTAAGATTCTCGTTCGATGGACAAAAGATGGATAGTCAAACTTTGCCGAGTTGGTTATCATTTACTCAGATATGTTTTTTTAAAATATTTTTATTTTATTTTAAATAATATTAAAATATTTATTTTATTTCTTATATCAACGCATTAAAAAACATTTAAAAACATTAATATTTTTTACCGCTTTGTAAAAGCGATCAAACCAGACTTCTAATTTTACGAAAGAATTATTTCTGGCACCTGTGTTATTTAACTAAGTCATAATATTTCTTAATTTATAATATGCTATTTAGAGTTATTTATAAATTAATGAATTTCAATGTTTATTAAATAAATATGTTTTAATTAAAATATTTTTATATGAATTTAGTAAGTATAATTAAACTCATTGTGACTTGAATATAAATTAATAATCCGGGCATTAAAAAATTATATAAGTCATTTTTAATGAATCTGGCCTTTGTTTTCAAATCAATGTTTGTTCAAATGAATAAAAAAATAAGATAATATCAAAAACATAATTAATAAAAATATTAATTAATCATATTTTAATAAATATCACTTTTTTAATATTATTAGTATTTGTTAAAAATAAAATAAAAAACGAAATATATTAAATAAAAAATATTGAAAAATAACTAATAATTAAATTTAATAATTTAATGAATTTTGAAGTATTCATATTTTAGTAACTTATGTTATTTATTACTTATTTTGAAGTGTTTTTGTTAAATAAAATATTAATACAATACTATATAGTTTAGGAGTGATTTACAAATGTTATTTTACGTTATTTAGGACATTATGTTATGTATAAATAGAAATAAAAAAATTACAATTAATTATTCATTATAAAACATAAAATTTTGTAGGAATTAATGATTTAATTTTAATAATTTTACCAATATTTTTAGCATGTATTTAATTATATATTGATAGTATATTATAATATTAGTAATTTATTAGAGGTATAATAGTCAATCAAAATTGTTTAAAGTAGTTCGTACTTGTATAATTATGGATAAATACTCTTCGAATTCGAAAATATAAAGTATTATTAACTATCCACAAAGCCCCACCATTATTCGATTAATTTTTTATATTATTAACTTTGTAATTTGTGAGAAATAACCTAAATTTTATTTACACGATGTTCATGAACATCTATTATATTATATTATTGTTAAATATATTGGGAATTTTTTTATAAGTATTTATTTTTATTAAATTTTGGTAGAGATCTATCTAATTTTTCAATATCAAGTTAAGTTATTGACTTAATTAATTTCTATAATAAAAATATTCAACATTTTCTCATTATCCAGGTCTTTTTTATTTATATTAAACCCAACATAAAAATAAACTTCTTCTTCTTTTTCAATATTACTCAAATTAATTAATTATTATATCCTTCAACAAATACTATAAATAATAGGAAAAATAATTTAATTAAAACATAATTCAAGACACATATTTATGTTTAAAGCCAAATAAATCTAAAATAAATCCATAACTATAGTCATGTATTTTTTAAAAAAACTAATTTAAAGGTAAATACTTTCTTTTTTATACAAAATTATATTACATAACAAAATATACATTTGATTTTACAAAAAAAAAAACTATAAATATAAGATCAACTGCTTGACATGACGCTACAATATACCTAAAAATTTATATAACATCTAATATAACCATTATATACCCATTAACTAAAACACTATTCTCATTAATCTAAGAACTAGTTTTTATAATTGCTCATTAATGAAGATGTTAATTCTATTTACTAGGATAATTAATTTCTTTAATTACTCATTAACCAAAACACTAGTATCATTACAATGTTAATTAGTCTCTCTAACATTTTAATATTTATCAAATAATATTAAGACAAATTTAAAAAACCTTACATTTATAATTAGTCAATACTTTAATTTTAAGATGCTAAGCATTTAAGAGATGTCTAAGCGTGTGAACTTGTTCTTAATATTGGAGAGGTCTTACAACCTCTCTTATTCCAATAAAAACATTATGATTTGTTATTTTATCATTAACTTACTTTAAATTTTAACTTAAAATAACATATTATATTTTCATATCTTTAAGATAATCATCATTAACAATTTAATTCATATTTATAATTTTTTTTTTATGATTTTCATTATTAAATCTTAAATTAAAAGCAATTTAAAAAAAAATAAAGTTAACTTCTTATAGTTAACTTAACTTAACTTTATCAATTAAAGACATTAATCAATATTTGATATATATCTAAAGTTAAAAATTCAGTTTTGTGTATAATTAATTTATTCCATATGCTAATATATAAGACTGCAATTTTATTGAAAAGAGAAAAATCTTGTTATAATAAAAAAATCCAAAACTATTCTTACTATAACATCTAAAAATTATGTAGGAAAATTGAATTTGATATTTTCTTTGTTTTTGACTCATATATAATGTTTTATAACTTCAATTTAAATGAGTTAGTTTTGTTTGAAAGCTAAATCCCTAACTTTCACTTTAATGAATAAATTTATTCCAATTTTTATTATTTTCAAGTTTTAAACATAATTGGAAGTTGGATGATAAAAGTGTTCAGTTTTTCAATTTTTTTCTTTTAACATACAACAAAATATTTTCATTTATTTTCTCACCGTTCAATATAATTATTTCTTCTTTATGTAACTTATAACATCATTAACCCTATTACCTTAATAATTAACAAAATTAATCACATCATTCTAAAAATAGCTAAAATTCTCTCAATAAATCCTTATTCACTTTCTCTACATTCCTTTATATATAATACTTCAACATAACACAAAAATTCCATAATTTCATACGAACTTATAATGTTCCTAACTCAAAGCATAACTAAATTTTTGTTATAAATTAAACATAAAGTTTTTATTCCTTTTCAATTCCTTTTATATATTTAATACAAGCTAAAGTAGTTATAAACAAACAATATCCATGCATTGTTTTGAAAATTTTCTACATTTTTTTTTATTTATGGTCGACACTACCATCCTTCACAACCCTAGGATTTTCTTCTTCAATTGTTTATTATTCCAACTTGTTTTCACTCATTTCCATCTCAATTACATTAAGCAAGGCCAATTCTTATTTTTCTCAATTTTATCCATGAACCTTAACCTAAAAGCTACAACTTATACATCAATTCTTATTCAATCTAACTAATGTAGTCACATTTAAAACCCTTTATATAGTGATAAAGTGATCTCCGATCCTTAACCATTTCGACGCTCCTTCATTCCCTTTCTTGGTCGGATTCTTCTCTATTTAATTTTCTAATTTCTTTCACGCATTCTCCTTTAGTTTTTGTTTTGAAGTTGTTTCCCTCATTACGTACTTTAAATATTACCCAAACCCTTTCAATTTTCTTGATTTTTCTCTTAAATTTTGGTGTAAAGGTTTGAATATTCTTTTTTTTCTTCTTTATTGTTGTTAGCTTGAAAAATTAGGGTATTTATAGCCTAATCTCTTGATATTTACATATTGATCCCATTTATTTAGTTATTTCATCTTTGTCCCAATCTTTTATCTTTTTTAACAACTCGTGCTATATACTCTTTTATTTTATTTTTTTTAATTTCATCTCTTGTCATTTAATTTTATATCTCTAATTTAATTTAACTCATTTTATCTTCGGGTTAATATTTTTGAAGAAAACATTTTAACTAAAGGTTTGCATTCTCCCCTCCTTAAATTATAATTTCATCCTTGAAATTTAAATGTTGTACCTAAATCTAAGAACAATTCAAGATGTTTCCTCTTTATCTTTGATTCTTTTTTCCTATGTTTCTTTCTCAATTTGATAGTTTCTTCATAAAACCTTTATTATAGATATTTTTTTATTTCTAAGTTTTTTTTTTTACATTGATCTAACACCTTCACTGGCTTTACTTATAGGGTTAGATCTTTCTTGATCTCCAATGGAACTTGAGGCAGTACTTGAGAAGGATTTACTTTAGCTTCTCAAAATAAAAAAACATGGAATACATCATGAATCTTTGTCAAGTATGGGAGCAAAATTAACATGTAGGTTATAGGTCTAATCTTCTTTCTAATTTCAAAAGGTCTGATGTACTGTAGTACTAAATTTTCCTTCATTCCAAAGCATGGTGTTTTTATAGAGCGGCATTTAAAAACTTTATTCATTACATTAAATTCAAAAGGTCTTTGTTTAATGTCTATATAACTCTTTTGTTTGTCCTAAATTGCTTTAATTCTATCTTTCTGATGTAATATCTACACTAACTCTAGATCCATTCTCTTGTCACTTATCTCTTTCTAACATATAAGTGTTCAACATTGTTGACCATATATGGTATCATAAGAAGGCATCCCTATAATAGTTTAATAATTGTTATTGAAGGTAAACTCTAAAAGTGGCAAAATATCCTTCTAATTTCCTCTAAATTCTAATACACATGCTTTTAACAAATTCTTCAAGGTCTATATTTTTCTTTCATATTGCCAATTCATTTAAGGGTGAAAAGTAGTGCTTAAATTCAGTTTTGTTCTTAAAACACCTTATATACTTAGCCAAAAATGAGATATGAACTTGGAGCTATGATCTAAAATAATTAACATTAGTATTTCTATACAATCTTACCATTTCATTCATATATAATTTAACCAATTATTAATTGAGTTTATCATATTTATAAGGGAAAAAGAGCATACTTAGTCAATTGGTCTACCATCACCCAAACAATATTACTACTCTTTTTTTCTTTTAGGAAAACATGACACAGTCTATAATGATGTCTTTCTACTTCCACTAAGGTATCATTAATAATTGTAGAGGCCTTGTTGACTTCTAATATTCTAATTTTACTTATTAACAAATATCACATTTAGTCATATATTTAGTTAACTTCTTTTACATATTTGGTCATCAATAAAACTATTTTAAGTCCCTATACATCTTAACACTACTAGGGTGTACAAAATCTCGACCTATAGGCTTCTTATAACACTTCTTCTTGCAATGCCTTGTTTTGAGGTAGATACAATAAATGTTGAAATTGTAAAGAACAATCAATTTAATAAAAGGCCAAAGAAAAAACAATAAAAAAAATAAGAATTAAATTGGATAAAATAACATATCACAAATTGGGATTGAAGGATGTAATTGAAAACAATTCAAAATTTTACAAAAATATAAAGAATAAAATAAGAAATCAAAAAAATAAGAATTGAAGTTGACATCCCCATAGATCAGATGACAACTTTGAGTTTTTTTATAGGTAGCACAATTTTCAAGGTGAGAAGAGAGAAAAATATAAGGAGAAGAAAAAAAAGTCACTAGCATCACTCCACCAAACCAACACCACCATACGCCCCTCAATCAAGAAAAGGATGATGTAACGCTCCACCTTCCATTTGCTGGCATGGGCATAAAAACAAACTATTTTTTTATAATTTTTTTTATATTTGTTCAAATATTAATTTAACCCTTACCCAATCTAATTATTAGCAAAATACACTATATGAAAAGATAAAGTGTCTCTGGACTCAATCTTTAAATTTTTTTAATCTAAAAGTATTTTAGTTCTTTCACTATGCTTCTAATATGGAAAAAGATCAACTTACCCTTTCAACCATCTAGGAATGACCAAATGGGCCTTGTGAAATTAAAATCATATCCCTATTAGCTAGTTCAATTTTTTTTTATGAAACGGTGTCAAATTAGCCATTACACTTCTCTAGTGAACAATGCTTATATGTCTTATAAATAATGTTTTTCTAAGCATTATTAGCATTAGTTAATTAATCAAAATTTTTATTCTCATATCAATAATATATTTTAGGTTTACTATTTTATTTTTTTTGCCTATTGGATCACTCTAATAACTAGACTAATGCTGAGGACTAGTTTGATAATAATATATAGTCTTTCTTATCATCTTTATTGTTGATGTACGCAACATGTCTATGAATCTCATTTTTACTTGAATGAAAGTTTTTATTTTTTGGATTCATGTTGTTTTCTTTTTAAGAAAAAAATCAACCAATATTTGGGTGACTGATTAGTACTTAAAAGTGCATTTTTATCATGGTTTTATATCATCATTTTGCACTTGAAGTATCAATAACTCCTTAACTAAAGCATGTTTTATAATAATATATCTAATAATATAAGATACCTTTAATTTATGGTAAATGTTCATTTTAAATGCAGGCCTATCACATAAATGAAAATATTGATTGATGACTTTAAGAACTTAAATTGCAAGGGCAAAGAGATGGCCAAACTTAGAAAAGAGATGTCGGTGCGATCCAAACCGGAACACTGTTCGGTAATTGGGTTATATCTAGAGCTACAGATCTTAGATTTAGATCCAATTTATATGGATGGAAAGGTAAGACATAGGCCTACAACTTTCATATGGAGCCCAAGATCTAAAAAGGCCATTATCAAGTCCAAATTGTAGCAACAACAAAGAAGCCCGAATCTGTCTTCCAGCTCGAGCACTGTTCGGTATTTTGGCCATATCTGGAGTTCTAGAAGTCCAAATGAGCTGAATTGTTTACACAAGAAAGCTGAGACAATTTTCTACAACTTTCATGTTTACAACTGGCTCCAATTTTGACGTTATCAATGACGTTTTGGGCAGACAAGAGAAGATAAGGATTGTTACCAAGTCAAAAGTTGGCCACCCACTTATCAATTAGTCATCAAATCAATACTTCCCAATTTTGGCCTATAAAAGGAGGCATTTGCCATGCATTTAGGCATCTTGGTTTCCAGATCAAGATCATGCTCTTCCTTTCTCTCTTTGTATTTTTTGTAATGTTTATGCTTTGCTTTCATTAATATTAAGTTTATGCTTTTCATTTCCTTTCCTTTACTTAGTTAGCTTTTATGTTCTTATTTTGTTTATCTATTTTTCTTTCTTTAATTATGTCTAGCTAAGTTAGTTATGTCAAGGTGAAAAGGTTACACTAATGGTGTAAGAATAAGTATAATGTAAACTTAATATGGACTTTAATGTTTGATACTAACATGTTTTATATTTGTTATCTTGTTCACTCTTTAATACTTTGCTTGTTAAATGATTAATCTTGATTTATGTTGTATAACACTTGATACAACAAATGCTTGGCACTTTCATAGCCCATAATGTATGGTATAACCGACACCTGAGCTATGAAAGGAACTTGATTTGTTGTTAACATAAGTTATAATCATGAATGTTTGACGAGATTTACAAGTATTAGCATTAATCGAATAAGATAACTAATGTAATCATGTTAACAATTTATAATCTGATTGGAACCTCCTTTATGTGTGGTTTCCAATTGAATAATAAGAGTTTATATTATACTTGTTTGACATACCATTAGTGGAACCTCTAACCTTGACATTTGTTATTATTATTGTTTAATCCTTACATTAATTTTCCATCTTCAAGTTCTCATCATCTTCTTCTTCTTCTCTTTCTTTATTACTACTACTACTACTACTACTACTACTACTACTACTACTACTATTATTATTATTATTATTATTATTATTATTACTACTACTACTACTACTACTACTACTACTACTATTATTATTATTATTGTTATTGTTATTGTTATTATTATAGTTGTTGTTGTTATTGTTGTTTATAATTGTTGTTTATAATTTATACAATTAACCTCCCTGTGGTTCGACCCCGGTCTTGCCGGGTTATTTATTACTTTGACACTCCTGCACTTGGGAGAAGACATCAATCTTTTCGTCGTGTCAAGTTTTTGGAGTCGTTGCCGGGGAGGTAAGTTTTGTATAAATTATAATAGTTATTTTATTTTCTCCTTTCACTTTTCTTGTCTTTTCTCGTGTTTCTTCTTCTTTTGTTTTCTTCTTCCTTTTATTCTATTCCTACACGTGCATGAGAGTGTGGTCACGTACATCAAGTGGTAGACTTTGTAGGGTATCCTCATCATTTTCTAAAAATATGGCCGAAGAAGATAATCAATCACTTCATAATGAGAATAATGAGAATAACCGTGCTAGAACACTTAGAGACCACATGAATCCCACAAGAACAAGTGCACCATCATGCATAGTTTTTCCTCCCGATACATCTCATTTTAATTTTAAACCAGACATTATTCAACTTTTACCTTATTTTCATGGCTTATAATTGGAAAATCCATACTTGCATTTAAGGGAATTTGAGGAGGTTTGCAACACATATAATAACTTAAATTGTAGCATGAACACCATCAGATTAAAGCTTTTCCCTTTTTCATTAAAAGATAAAGCTAAAACATGGCTACAAAATTTAAGACCAGGATCCATTCGTGCTTGGGATGAAATGCAACAACAATTTTTAAAGAAGTTTTTCCCATCTCATAGAACAAACTCTTTCAAGAGACAAATCATCACTTTCACTCAAAAACCAGGAGAAACATTTTACCAATGTTGGGATAGGTATCAAGACTTGCTTAGTACTTGCCCTCATCATGGTTTTGAAACATGGAGACTGGTTTCACATTTCTATGAAGGGTTAACACCTAAAGATAGGCAAATGGTTGAATTGATGTGCAATGGAACTTTTAAAGATAAAAACCCTGATGAAGCAATGAAGTACTTAGACTTGTTAGCTGAAAATGCTCAAAATTGGGACACCGCAGGTACTTATGAGGCACCGAGTAAAACTCAACCTCATACATCTAGTGGAGGTATGTACAACCTTAGGGAAGATCATGACCTTCAAGCCAAGTTTGCATCTTTAGCTAGAAAAGTCGAGGCACTAGAATTGAAAAAGAGTGGTCAATTAAAATCTATTGAAAACATTGTGTGTCAAATCTGTGAAACAAATGAACACTCAACCAACGATTGTCCAACCTTGCCTTCTTTTAAGGAATGTCTCCATGAACAAGCCCATGCTTTAAACAGTTTCCAAAGGCCTAACCACAACCCATACTCCCAAACATACAACCCTGGTTGGAGAAATCACCCAAATTTCAATTGGAAGAGTGAGAACAACAATGCACAAACTTCATAACCACCATTTCAAGCACACCACAATTTTCAAAATTCTTATGGATATGCACCTCCTTATGCTCCACCTCCTAGAAGAAATCTTGAGGAAACATTACATGCATTCATTGAAAAGCAAGAGACAATCAATACTCAACTTGCTCAAAACATGACAGATTTTAAAAATACTCTTGCAAAATTAACATCTGCTCTCAGTTTCCAAGATAAAGGTAAGTTTCCATCTCAAACACAACAAAATCCCAAAGGGCAATACAATGCAAATGCAAGTAGTTCCGGAAGCCAACATATGGATCAAGTCAAATCAGTCACTACTCTACGCAGTGGTAAGGTTATTGAAAAACCCTCTCTTGAACCTTATGAGAAAGATGATGAGTCAATCTTTGAGGGTAAGGAAGGGGATGAATCTGAAAATTGCAAAGAAACGACTGATTCACCACCAGCACTTCCATTTCCTCAAGCCATGACCAAACAAAGGAAAGTCAATCACAATTCTGAAATTTATGAAATTTTCAAACAGGTAAGGATCAATATACCTTTGCTGGATGCTATTAAACAGGTTCCTTCCTATGCTAAATTTTTGAAAGATCTCTGCACTGTGAAGAGGAAACTGAATGTGAAAAAGAAAGCCTTTCTAGCCGAACAAGTAAGTGCTATTCTTCAAAACAATAATGCTTTGAAATATAAAGACCCTGGTTGTCCTACAATTTCTTGCTTTATTGGAGACCATAAAATTGAAAAAGCCTTACTTGATCTTGGTGCTAGTGTGAATTTACTTCCATATTCAGTTTTTCAGAGTCTCAATCTAGGTGAGT
This sequence comes from Populus pruinosa, assembly GCA_026413675.1. Taxonomy (NCBI): domain Eukaryota; kingdom Viridiplantae; phylum Streptophyta; class Magnoliopsida; order Malpighiales; family Salicaceae; genus Populus; species Populus pruinosa. Next base: position 9,041,586 of record JANKMR010000020.1, read on the forward strand.
TAAAACCAACTTCTATATCTCTTTTACTTGCCGATAGATCTGTAAAAGTGCCTAGAGGAATAATTGAGGATGTGTTAGTACAAGTCGATAAATTCATTTATCCTGTGGATTTTATTGTCTTGGACACAGAACCTGTTGAAGCATGTAATTCATTTCCTGTTATTTTAGGACGTCCATTTCTTGCAACCTCTAACGCATTGATTAATTGTAGGAATGAACTGATGAAGCTATCATTTGGAAACATGACATTGGAGATGAATATTTTCAACATTTGCAAGCAACCTGGAGATGATAATGATTTATAAGAAGTAGATCATATTGACAAACTAGTTTATGATCAACTTGAATCTACTTTAAGTAAAAATGAGTTGGATGAATCTGAAGATTTGCAAATGGTTTATTCTGAGGAAGAAATCACGGATGAAACAAGCACCGAAAATGTTGATGCGAATCTTTTGTCAACAGTGACAACAGATTTGACATCTGACATCACACCAATAGATGATTACTTTCTTAACGAATCCTTACTTTCTCTTAGTCCAATGCCTTGGTATAATAAAAATATAAATTTTCTTGCTTTAGGAGATTTGCCAGCTGATTGGAGTACCCAAGACAAAGAAAAGTTTTTGAACGAAGTGAAGAATTTTTATTGTGATGACCCTAACTTATTCAAATATTGTCCTGATCAAATATTTCAAAGATTCATTCCCGACGATGAGGTAAGTAGTGTCATTAAACTTTGTCATTCTGAAGCATGTGGAAGTTGTTTCTCGTCAAAAAAGACAGCTACAAAAATCTTTCAAAATGGATTTTATTGGCCCACCATGTTCAAGGACACACATGCATTCTGCAAAACTTGTGAAAATTGTCAAAAAATTGACACTGGTCAAAAAGTTTTGTTTTATGATTCTCAACTCTATGCATTCCCTAAAGAGCTAAGATTAAGATGGACCAATTCTTATGGGGCCTGTGATATTGAGAATTCAATGAATGACAATGATTTTAAGGGAAATGGACATCGTTTGAAAGCTTACTTTGATAATTTTCCTAGTAAAAATGAATCAGCTGGTTTGAATGATTTTGTAGATAAAGGTTGATTATTTTTTTTCTCACATTGTTTCTGTGTTTCTTTTTGAGTGGTTTTTGCTAGTTTCTCTCACCCCGGTCAAATGACGGATAACGGTACTCCGTGACTTAAGTCGGTTCTTTCAGTTTCTCACAATTACTGATATCTGTGTATATATCTGTGCAATTCTTTGAATCTCTCTTCCAATTCTCATTTGAAAATGGACACTAATCTTGAAAAATTGAAAAAGTATTTTCCCGCTCTGCCTCAGAATGTGATTACAAAAATTTACCGTGCTAGATGTGCAAGATTGAGATTGTTAATGAATCATGGAATTCCTGAAGATATTCGCTGGTTGATTGAAGCAAATGTCCGATTATCAGGTGAGTCCTCTAACTTCATTTCACACATGCCTGGAACAGGTAAAAGCACTTTTGCAAAGAAGCGTCGTGCAAAACGACTGGATGTCTGTCATCGATGTGCTAAATGGACTTGTAATACACAATGTCGTTCTTTAGAAATGGTATCTATAAACCGTGAAGATAAAATACAATTCATTAAGGATGGCCTGAGTAAGGAGTCTTTAGATAATCTTCTATTGACTCTTGAGACGCATCCTAGTGGAGATGTGCATCGTGCAATTCATGATTTATGGCCACTATTTCATAAAGAACTTGATCAACTTAGTCTTGGGAATCTGACTAAAAAAGACCCTGTTTGCCAGTTTTTAAGAAAACTGGATGGGAAGCCTATCCCCGACCCATAGAGGGCGTTTAAGCCGTTCTTGGACGTAAAACCAAGGGAAGATGTGAGCCACAATCACAACTACCTGTACATACACATGTTTTTTTCAAAAGTAAATAAATAAATAAATAAAAAGAGAGAGAGAGTGTGAGACTCCAGCTGGCCTACATATAGATGTTATGATTGCCTTTCTAATTTCTCATCTATAAAACCCTCTTTTCCTTCCTTTCATTTCTACTCAACCCATACATTCAACAAATACAGAAGTGTGTAGAAATGGCAAGTTCCTCAAGTCATCAAATAAGAAATATTTGTGTTTTCGGTGGATCTAGTCCTGGGAAAGAAAAGGAGTTTTTAGAATCAGCAAATCATCTTGGTCAGGTGCTAGTTGAGAGAAAGATTCATTTAGTATATGGGGGAGGCAGTCTTGGGTTAATGGGAGGTGTGTCAATAGCTGTATTTTTAGGAGGTAGTCAAGTTTTGGGGGTTGTCCCTGAAGCTTTGGCACAAGGGGACATCATTGGAAAAACAATTGGAGAGGAACTTCAGGTCTCCACAATGTCAGCTCGAATGAATGCAATGTTTAACCATGCTGATGCTTTCATTGCTTTACCAGGTGGTCTAGGCACATTGGAAGAGATCTTTCATATTTCCTCTTGGGCTCAATTGCACATTCACCATAAACCCATTGGCTTGTTAAATGTTAATGGTTATTATGATAAGTTGTTGTCTTTTCTTGATCATGCTGTGGAACAAGAATTTCTAACATTTTCTGCACGCCAAATCATAATCTCTGCTACTACTGTTGAACAATTGATTGACCAACTACAATCTTTCACTCCTGTGATTGATCCTTCCATGAGTCGCATAAATTGGTCATCTAAGGAAAGCCGTAAAAAGCTTAGATTGGATTTGAGCCTTCATTTGTGAATTTATGTGTCTTTTGGTTTTATTATTGTGTTTTGTTATTTCTTTTTTTTTTCAGTGTGTTTCAGGTTTTGTCAGTGTTCGTTATTTCAGGTGATATCTTCTATACTCTATCTTTCTACCTTAGAACATTGAGGACAATGTCTCGTTTTGGTTGGGGGGAGAGGGTAGTAGTTGATAAAAAAAAAATGTTTTTCATTTCATAAAGCATTTGCATAATTGTTGTTACTAGGATGACAGAGTAAAGGAGTTCTTTTGTTAAAGTGACTCTTGAGACGCATCTTAGTAACCATTCTTAATAAGGTCTATTATAATACTTCCTGAAATATTCAGGTTTACAAACTCTCGTATTGTTACCACTTAATTCTGCTCATATACTTATTTAACATGTATTCTTAAACCTTAATTTACACACACACACTTTAACATATGATTGTGGGTTGCGTATTGGATTATTACATTATTTATGTTCTTTTGTTAAAGGTAACAACTAAGGGAAAGAGATTGTATATAATAATAAAAAAAAACATGAAAAAAAAAAAGAAAAAAGAAAAAAGGAAAAAATGATGATAATAAAAATGTAGATAAGTTTGGTTTCGTAGTCTCCCTGACCTAAGCAATTAAGCCCGAAGGGGTGTTTTAACACCTAATACCCTAAAGTCAACTGACTTGGGAGCTATTGGCCCAACGCTTGTTACATGGGTTGAGGAGAAAAGCTTAAGAGAATCAAACATTGCACTATCTACATATCAGTATCTACGACCCGAGTTACTAAGCTCGTAGGGGTGTCTTAACACCTAATACCCTAAGACCAACTAGTCTGGGAGTCATTAGCTAAAAGCTCGTTACATGGGTTAAAGATGCATAATGTTTTTAAATTATATGTATATAGATTTTTTTTAAAAAAAAGAAAAAAGAAAAAAAAGACAAAAATAATAATCTCAACCCAAGGAAGTTAACCTTAAACATTAGAACAAAAATTTTGTTTTCTTCCAAGAAAGCCCCATAATTATGTGTTGATACATTGAGCACAAAAGAAAGGTTTATTAATATCTTGTTAAGTGGTATTGAGCAGATATATAAATTTAATGAGAGTTTGTTTATCTGGATAGATTAATGGAAGTTAAATGATGAATACCTTGCTTTGTGAAATTTGCAAATTGTTTTTCTATTTTACGCTTTGATTACTAGGGACTAGTAATAAGCTGGTTGGGGGGGGTGATTAGTACTTAAAAGTGCATTTTTATCATGGTTTTATATCATCATTTTGCACTTGAAGTATCAATAACTCCTTAACTAAAGCATGTTTTATAATAATATATCTAATAATATAAGATACCTTTAATTTATGGTAAATGTTCATTTTAAATGCAGGCCTATCACATAAATGAAAATATTGATTGATGACTTTAAGAACTTAAATTGCAAGGGCAAAGAGATGGCCAAACTTAGAAAAGAGATGTCGGTGCGATCCAAACCGGAACACTATTCGGTAATTGGGTCATATCTAGAGCTACAGATCTTAGATTTAGATCCAATTTATATGGATGGAAAGGTAAGACATAGGCCTACAACTTTCATATGGAGCCCAAGATCTAAAAAGGCCATTATCAAGTCCAAATTGTAGCAACAACAAAGAAGCCCGAATCTGTCTTCCAGCCCGAGCACTGTTCGGTATTTTGGCCATATCTAGAGTTCTAGAAGTCCAAATGAGCTGAATTGTTTACACAAGAAAGCTGAGACAATTTTCTACAACTTTCATGTTTACAACTGGCTCCAATTTTGACATTATCAATGACGTTTTGGGCAGACAAAAGAAGATAAGGATTGTCACCAAGTCAAAAGTTGGCCACCCACTTATCAATTAGTCATCAAATCAATACTTCCCAATTTTGGCCTATAAAAGGAGGCATTTGCCATGCATTTAGGCATCTTGGTTTCCAGATCAAGATCATGCTCTTCCTTTCTCTCTTTGTATTTTTTGTAATGTTTATGCTTTGCTTTCATTAATATTAAGTTTATGCTTTTCATTTCCTTTCCTTTACTTAGTTAGCTTTTATGTTCTTATTTTGTTTATCTATTTTTCTTTCTTTAATTATGTCTAGCTAAGTTAGTTATGTCAAGGTGAAAAGGTTACACTAATGGTGTAAGAATAAGTATAATGTAAACTTAATATGGACTTTAATGTTTGATACTAACATGTTTTATATTTGTTATCTTGTTCACTCTTTAATACTTTGCTTGTTAAATGATTAATCTTGATTTATGTTGTATAACACTTGGTACAACAAATGCTTGGCACTTTCATAGCCCATAATGTATGGTATAACCGACACCTGAGCTATGAAAGGAACTTGATTTGTTGTTAACATAAGTTATAATCATGAATGTTTGACGAGATTTACAAGTATTAGCATTAATCGAATAAGATGACTAATGTAATCATGTTAACAATTTATAATCTGATTGGAACCTCCTTTATGTGTGGTTTCCAATTGAATAATAAGAGTTTATATTATACTTGTTTGACATACCATTAGTGGAACCTCTAAACTTGACATTTGTTATTATTATTGTTTAATCCTTACATTAATTTTCCATCTTCAAGTTCTCATCATCTTCTTCTTCTTCTCTTTCTTTATTACTACTACTACTACTACTACTACTACTACTACTACTACTACTATTATTATTATTATTATTATTACTACTACTACTACTACTACCACCACCACTACTACTACTACTATTATTATTATTATTATTGTTATTGTTATTGTTATAGTTGTTGTTGTTATTGTTGTTTATAATTTATACAATTAACCTTCCTGTGGTTCGACCCCGGTCTTGCCGGGTTATTTATTACTTCGACACTCCTGCACTTGGAAGAAGACATCAATCTTTTCGTCGTGTCAGTGACCTTCAGATTCTCCTATATGATACAACGCTGAGGGATCTTCTATTTATATAACTTCCGCCAAATGTTCCATACCCATGTTCTAAACACATTCATTGATATTCTTTTTCATAATATAAATAAATAATTTTTATTTTATAGTTTAGAAGGAAAAAAAAAAAAGGAAATCAATCAACCCATTTCAAGGAAAACATGATACTATAATATTCTCTTAATATAGAAAGCAAATTAATACCATTTTGGTTAGGCAAAATATTGGATGACTAATTACATCTCTTGCTTTTCTCAATGATTTAACAAATTTGACTATTAATTTTGAGTTATAATTCAAAATTTATTTTTAATAATTAACTAAATAAAAAAATAAGTTGAAGTAACTTCAAATTAGAAGTATTTTTAGTAAAAAAAAAAGATTTATTTTTTTTATGAAAAGATGTATTATTAGTTAGAATCCATATATTAAAAGTAAAACATATTAACTTTTGATTAGATTAAAATTTTGAATCAATTTTTTTATAAATTTTTTTATTTAAGTTAAAGATTATTTCTAATATAGCTTTTTTTTATGAATCAAAAAGTTAAAAAAAAAAACAACTTTAATCAATTTACAAAGTTTCAATTTTGACAAATAACCATAGCAATTCATACAAAAGACCAAGAAAGAATTTTTTCCCCATTAGAGATTGAAAAGAAAACAATAGGATATTCTTAATCCTCACTCCACTAACGTTATGTTATGTTGTTTCAATCTAACTTCTTCTTTTTCTTTTTTTTAGTTATGATGAAGTCGTGAAAAGCTTTAAACTAGAATTGGGTTTTGCATAGCTATAAAATGTGTTATTTACAAGTTTTTATTGTAATTTAGTTGGTGTTCATTTTAAAAAATAAGTTTTCTGTCAGAATAAAAAATCCTCTAATACTTAAGTTTGTCATTATATAAGGATAAAATATATGTAAAGCTTGCTAGAAACTATTTTAGTTTATGTATATTTATAAAGTTCAATTCCTAAAACTTAGACTTTATAGCTAAGAACATGCCCTTACATAGAGTAGTGTTGCAATTAACGTAAAATTATGTTATTATTCTAAAAATATTTGTGTATGTATTATATGGTGCTTGTTGAGAAATTATATATGATGCAATTCCTAGGAAATGAAAATATACGAAGATGTGTGGTAGAGAAAAAAAAAGAAAAAAAAGAAAAGAACCTAGCCATTCATGCCAAGCCCGAATGACTAGGATTTCTAGTCATCTTTAGATGATAGATATAATTTATTATGATATCAAAATATAGCTTTTCATGATATAATTGAATTAGTTTTGTTAAAACCTTTCTAATAATATTAGAAAAGCTTCCATGATTACTTGATGTTTTAAATTTTTTTTTTCTTTTATCTTTTTCCTCTCGCTGCCCTTGTCTTTGGTGCCAATTCATTCTCTCCTCTATTCCTAGCAATTGGAATCTTTGGCTTTTGTTGCTAGTCATCATATCTGCGTAAAAACTAAGGTTTGACTTGTGTTCATTATAAATGCGTGTTAGGGGAAATTCATCTTCCAGTGGACATGAATGGGTCTCTTTGCTGGGAAAATTCCCAGCTGTTTGGGCCAGGCTCAAAGTTCTATGTATAAACGTTAGTTCGTTTATTTCAGGAAAACTTCTTCTTTTGTTAGCAACACATTATATTTTCGTTAATTCATAGCAGACCAACTCATTGTATCAATTTCCCCACCAAATCATTGTCAAGTGTTTTTTTTCATGTGTTGTGACTGTAAACATATAGCATCATGTACAGATTCGAGTGAAATTGATCATTAAATAGCATGGGATAAAATTAAAAATCATATAATATATTAGGGATGAGCTTTAGGTTTTTATTTTTTCATTTTTCATTACACAGATTATAGTGTGACTACATTCTAGAAGAAGGAAAACTATTGTCTCAATTTTTAATCAAATGCTACCGTGAGGAGGTAAAAATGCCATGGTTTATTATACACTGATGGCAAGAAGGAAGCAAAAGTAAGGGACGTTCCATGCTATTACAGTGTGGGACGGGCACAAGGTTTGAGTTCGGGTTGGGTTTTACAGTCTGAGTTTAATCCAAACATGGTAATTTTTATTTTCATGTAATTTTTAAAACTTGATAAGAATTTTTTTTTTATGACATGTATAATTTATGTTTTTTGAAATATTTAAATTTTATTTAAAATAAAATTATAGATTAATTTAGATTTACTTGGGCAATTTATATAACTCAGGAACCAATCTCTTGATTAGGTCAATTTCTGAGTAGGATTTGATAATTATGGAAAAGAGTACTCGGTACTTAGCTTAACGGGTTTGCTTTTATCATATTGGTGTTCATAAAATATATAGATGGAATTATTTTTTCTAGAATAATTTGAAGCTCTTGTTTTAATTAATTTTTTTAAACTTGAATTGGTGGTTAATCTGATTCACAGGTTTTAATGGGTTAGCTTTAATTTTTTTATAAATTAAAATGATATTGTTTTAGTTAAAAATTAAATAATTATAAATTATAATTGGAGTTTTAATCGATTTAGTCGAGTTTCTTTTTCTTCATAAATTTAGCTAGTTTTCAATTTCGTGGCAGCCAGATAACATGATTAGTTTATGAAAGGATGTTCATAATCATAATTTATAAATCTGTTAGGCTAAAACATTTTGGAAACGGAAATGATTGTCTATATTGATTTGGCACGGTTGTTGGTTATTTCATTGTAAATGGCTAGACCCTTGATTATTATATATAAAAAAATTGTTTTGAGGGATCACATCTTAGCTGCAGGTGACTTCTTAAAATAACTGTTTAGTTGTTGAAAGAGAGTAAATTCATTTACCTTTTGTTGTGTCGTGGCTTGAATTATGTTTAGTAAATTTTGTTGCATCCAACAACTTCTTACTACCAATGTAGGAAATTAATTTGTTTGAAAAGAAATCTAAATGGGTACTGAATTGTTTGGGTATTAGGACTTGTAGCCATTATTTACAAAAATTAAAACGTCAATAAAAAAAAAAACTAAAACATTTTTAGAGTTTTTTAATGCATATAGACACAATTCATTGTAATAGTACATTTTTTTTTTAATTTAATCATTTTACATTTAAATAATATTAAGTGGAAATGAGATTAAAGTTAATAATTTATTTTAATTAGCTTGATCTTGAATTCTTGTAATGTTGAGAAAACAATCTAGATTACTCTAGAGTTTGGTTGATAATCGATTTGATAAAATAAGATTTTATTTTATTTATTTAAAATAATTAAAATTTTAGGATTGAATTTAAAACTGTATCAAATATTCCATCTTTTTTTTTTCAAATTAAGGACTAAATGTTCAACTCCTTTTCAATTTTTTTTGTTATTTAATTTTTTTTTCAATTTGATCCTTTCATGTATTATTGATGTGAGATTAAATTTAAAGATTTGTTTTATTTGACTTAATGTTGAGTTATTGCAGTGCTAAAAAAATAATACTAAGGGATTAGTTAATGTTTAGTTTGAAAAAATACAATTTTATTGATTGGAAACTATTAAATCTTTATGGGCTAGATTTGAAACAAATGTTCAACTTTTTTTGTTTATGCCAAACCAGAAATTAAAGAAGTGGTTGGAGTGTATAATACACACGTGAACATGTGAAGGAGGCTATTGCATTGTGGAGGCGTGTGCGGCTTCCTTCATGATCTAACAATGATTTTTTTTTTTTTATTGTTAAAATCATCACGATGCCAGGTTTTTTTATGAGGTGGCACGTGATCATGATGACGAGGCTTCAATTATTTATTCTTTTTTCTTTTTGGTTTTTGCATGAACCCTGTTTCACATAGCAAAGTAACTTTTTAGTTTTCTTCGTCAAATTTAGTTTATATTTTTTTTATTACTATTTTTATAAATAACTATAGTTTGGTTTCATAAAAATTAATAAATTAGGGAACAGTTGTTTGAAATGATAAAAGGCAATACAAAGTAGAAGAGATATTATAAAGGTAAAAGATGAAAATGCAACCAAAGAACTTATATGATTACTAGGCTGATACCCTTAATTTTAAAAATTTATCGTAACCACACATTTGATTTATATATAATAACAATAGTAAAGCACAAGTAATTTCAATTAAAATTATTTAATAATTTAATTAAAATAATAGAATGATAGTTGATTAGGATGTGTTCATATTACTCAATGTGTGTAATAGATCCATACGAATTACTTTTATTTTCAGTATCATGAACATAATAAAATATTATAAAAAAATGAAAATATCATAAATAAAAAGTATACAAAAACAGGAAATTGTAAATCTAAATTTAATAAATTCAAAAATTTAATATGAATACAATATATCATAATAAATCTTTACCAAAAAAAATCTTTATACATAATATATAAATTGCTTCTTTCTATCTTTTATGAAAAAAATTATTGGACAATTAGATCTTTATTGACTAGAATAAATAAATGTTATTTCCTATTAATAATATATCATTTATATATAATATTAAAAAAAAATCTATTCCCACTAATATTTTTATAAACACATGCCTATTTATTTTTTATAAAATCAAATTATTTGATTATCTTATCAAAATGAATATATATTCTAATTTGTTAAGGCTTGTTTAAGTTCATAAATGAATTTTTATAGCTTGTATACTGTTTTGCTAAATTTTTTATATTTAAAACTTTCAAGTTGTATCACATATATATTTTCTTAAAAATTCTCATTCAAGAAAATAATTTTAATATTTATTTTTTAAATAATAAAATTATGGTATACAATTATAACAAGTAAAATTTTTATAAATTTTAATATGGTTACATATAAGAAGTTATGAAATTGTCATTATACTACCATATCACTATTTCAAACATTGCATCCAATCAATCATTATCACATCAAATAAATTATTTATTTATTAACACCACTTCTCAAGCATATTTACACAATATTTCCTAAAACATATAATTTTTTAAAATCCTAAAATTCAAAATTTGATACTAATAATCATATATCTAAACAACTTTAAATTCTTTGAATTTGACAATGCTTAATTAGACAATAAGTAAATTTTTTTATGAAATGAGTTTACATTAGCATTCAAAAATATTTCATGCAAGACATTAATTCATTATTTTTCTATATGAAGGAAGTTCTACCTAATCTATAGAAAAAGAATTACAGTTTCAACTAAAAAACTAATTTTATCTTGAACGAGGTAAATTTGTAAGCAAATAAACACAATGAAGTTTATAAATATTTAAATTATTTACTTAACATTAATAACAAAAATATAAATCATTGTATCATAATAATTCGATACAGTAAATCTTTTTCTTTCCAATTGCATCTCAGACGTGAATGTAATTTTCAATATTAGTCACTTTGATATCTTTTATCACCTATAATCTAGATCAACAAAATTAATATTGATATTAATTTTGAATTGATATCATTAGTGATGATCTCAATATCAATAATTCAAAGGTATATTGATATCATTCTTTCTGGTATCATTAATTTTCACTTCATGGATACTAATCAATTTTCAAAATAATATCGACACTAGTATAACTCTGTTGACATCATTAATCTCCATAATCTAAAATTTCCAATCAAGTCCATATATATATATATATTAACATAATATTGTTGGTATCATTAGCCTTTATGACCTAAAAGTTTAATCAACTCTAGTTCAATATTTTTCTTTTTGAACTTTTGATAAAATATCGATGTTAATATAATTTTATTGACATTATTAGTTTTTATATCTTGGATCAATTAATCAAGTTCTTATTCAAGTAAATATTGATATCAACGTATTATATTGATATCATTAGCTTTTAATTTACCTTGAATAACTAATCTGGTTCACAATTCCTTATTTTCTTTCACCTTATTCATTTTTTTTCATTTATTGTTCATGACTTGCATTTCCTAAAAAATTAGGAAAAAAACATAATTTAAGCTAACACAATTTAAATGAGACAATTTTCAATAATTCAAGGTATAGGATAAGTACTTGTTTGATGTATTGATCTCATACTTCTAACACCCTAGCATCTGATCGTACCAATATCTACTATCAAGCATGATTTTCATATTACTATCATTATATTAATCCGGGATCCAAACAAAAGGACACAGATTTATTTATTATATTTGCATCTCATGACATTTCAATTAAAATTATTGAAATTTCTTCAATATCAAATCTTGGTTGAAATCACGGTCTCTATTATCAATAATTTATGTAAAATTCAATCTCATTTTAATTTGAAAATTTCTATTCTTCTCTACTCTATTTGGCCGAACCATATCCAAACAACGATGAGTATGAATTTTCTTTAAATTTTCATAATTGGTACCTTGCCTATATATTTCTTATATTTCTCATGTAAATGAACACAATCACAATACAATTTGATAACAATTTCATTAAACAAATTTAAACCCTTTATCCACTCCCTAGGCCAAAACCTTCTCTTTAGAGAAGGGTGTGATTTTTTTTTCTTTAATTTTCACAATCAGCACTTTACCCACTCATTTCTTATATAAAAAACACCATACAAACTAATTTTTATATCAATTAAATAAAATGAATTCAAAATAATCAATTTAAATAACCTATATTAAACTCAAAATTTCCCTAACACCTTACATTATAAAAATCATCATAATCCTTGTAAAAACCTTATATCAACTTTTATACTAAGTTCTTTTTTTTACTTTTTAACTTCAAGATATCAAAAGAAATTTAGCAAGAAAATATTAATTTTACTTCACTCCCTCTTTTCTCTTTCTTTGGCTTCCAATAACATCTCTTTAAGTTCAAATTTTTTTTTTAAAGTTTGAAATTTCTAGTTTAAACCCTCAAAATCCCTTTACAACACTTAATTTAGGTATTTATTTTGTATGTTTAGATAAAGAATTTAAGCCATAATGATAAAATTTCCCTTTCTTTTTTTTTGTTCCTTTTAGCCGACCATCAAGACTTTTAAAAGAAGTCAGAACACTATTTATATGGTTTATTATCACGTTATTTACAATGATGCTATTATTGTTAAAATATGTATTTTTTATTTAACACGGTATGTTGTCTCAATCAACTTTTAAAATTGACATTATTTAATTTTTTTAATTTATAAAAATTTATTTATAATTACCCAAAAATACTCTATTTTGGTTACTTTTAGTTTTCTTATATTATTAACTTATTTTACCCCCAAGTTTAATTTACCAGTAATTTACTTGCATCATAATTGTTTTTAGCTAGGGTTTATAGTATTAGACATAATTAGATCTTTCACTCTTTTAATAAAAATGTATTTTGATCATACCATAAATTATATAAATATTGATTTCCTAATCAATTAATCTACAATACCATAAATTATATAAATATTGATTTCCTAATCTATTTTTCTTGCCATTTATATTGAACCTAAGTATTTCAAGATCACATTTACACAAATCATTTGTATAAGCACTAAATTTATAATAAACATCATTATTATAGAAAGAACAATATTTTTCTTTAATAATAAATATAAATCTATTAAAAAATAGATATGATATTTTGAGAAAATACTAGAACAAAATAACAATCATCAAGTTTTAATATTATTTTATTCAACAAAGTTAATGCAACAACACTTCATTACTTAAATATAAATCTATTATTTTTATTCAATAAATAAACACAAACAAAAAAATAAGCTTTAATAAGTTTTTTATACTTCACAGTTGTAAGATAGTTTTTATAGTTCCTCTTAAAGTGATTTTCCTTGCCATAATGATGACAAGTGCCTTTATTATTCTTAATGTCTAAATTAGAATTCAATGCTCAGATTATATGACAAAGTCAACATTTAACTTATTGTCTATAAAACAACTTAATTGGCCTAATTTTTATAATAACCAATCATCTTCGACATATAATTATTCATGGAGGAACCCTATTTCATCTTGGAATGGAAAAATTCCTTGGTTGTCTCATAATTTTCAGTTTTTTCAGTCATATTAAAAAACTTTTTGAGATGCATAATTATTATATGGATATTCATATTTCCATGCTATGTTTGAAGTTCAAGTGATATATTACTAACATCACACATGTAGCTAGCTCATTGTCATCAATATATATGTTAATACATTAACTAAATCAAACCTCTTGAACTAATATCAAAATGTGAAAATTATTCTCAAACAAGAAAAAAATATTACATGTAATCTATTAAAGTAAAGATAACAAGTATTGATTTCATGCATAAATATTTATAACAAAATTTAGATAAATTTTTTAATCATAAATTAATCTCCCACTATTTTTTTTAAATTAATAACCCTCATTATTAATTCAAGAAATCTCACTTAAATCTTCTAGTGGGTTAGAATCCTATTTAAATCAAAATAAATTAAATTAGATAAATACTATAGCTTATCAACCACATCTTTATGTGATTTTTTATATAGGTGATGATTGTTTGTCTATACATATCATATATATTTCATCTAACTATAATATTTAATCTTATATAATCACAAGTAACTCATCTAAATCATAAAAGTTAGTTAATTAAGATTTAATTTTACTATTTTAATTAAGTCTCATTCCATGATATTAGTGAGATATGATACATACTAATTATATATAAACATAAATTTATAGCATGACATTTTAATAATTATAGCCTTTTTTTGTTGTTCTTTCTTCATGTTAGATTACAAAATAGAATTTCCTATCTAAATTTCTATATTTATGAATTATATAATATTTATATAATTGTATAAGAAACATCAAGTTATATTTAAGGAGAATTAGATAAGAAAAAAATTTTACAACCCTGAAATAAAAATAAAAAACAAAAAGCACACTAGAATCCTATTTAATATTACAATTATTTAACTACATAAAACACCATTGCACTAGTCTTTAAAATGTTCATAATCATCCATCATCAATAAGAACTTATTAATATGTATAATTAAAAATATTAAATACTTCAATTCTAATTATTGGCTTTATGAGAAGTTTTAAAATAATATTTCTAACAATTAAATATTAAATAAAATATATTTTGATAATTTTCCAAAGATAATAAATTTTAATTAACACAAGATTTTTATCAAAAAATAATTTTTTAAAATTTAATAAGAAAATATAACATATTAAGTTTTTTTTATTAATATCCTAAACTATTTTAAGATCAATTAAATAAAAACATTTCACCTTAAAAATTCTCTATATTTTAGAAATGTTTTCCAAACATTATTTAATTAAACATTTTAATTAAATCCTAATCATATTAGGATAATTAATTCTATAATTAATTTAATTTATGATTTTAATTTTAATATATAAAATCAACATTTTATATGTGAGGAGGGGGTATAATCATAATTTTATCTAAATACCTAACTTGTAATTACATATAAGACATAAAGGTAACATGGTAATTTTATATCCTAAAACACTAGTTTAATCAGGTATAAGGTAAAGAGCAAATACATCATTTTATTCCAAAACCTAATTATTTTTGCTTGGGTGGCAGAATCGTAACTTTGCCCCCATCTTCTACCTTTGTTTTACCAGCAATGGGCTCTCTGCCTGGAAGGTCGAGCGACTACCCCTTGTGCAGCGGCTCGCTCAAGAATCTTATATCTACTACTGGTGGCGTGCAGGCTAAGCGTGAAGCACAACTAGGTGTTCTGGCATAGATTTCGCCGTCGGCGGCTTTGCAATAATTTTTTTTTCCCTTGTAAATTCCGGGTAGAATAGCAGAATCCAGTCATATTCAAATAATCCAGCTAGATATGCTGAAAGTATAACCTAATAATTTAAAAAAAAATCATAAAAAAAATAAAATTAAAAAAACTTAATTTTTCATGTAAAATAAAATATGCAATCAACAACTATAATTGTCTAAATTATAAATTTTTCATGTAAAATAAAATATCTAATCAACAACTATAATTATCTAAACTCTGTTACGGTTGAAGATTAAATATTTTTTTTTATTTTTAATAATTATCTTAATATTAGATTGTTATAAATCATAAATTGTTCAAATGTCTAACTTCTAATGATAAGTAATTAACACATAAAATCTTTTTTTTTTTAGAGAAAGAGATTGTTATGTCTTTGAGTACTACTAACTCTTTTCTTTTATATTTTTTAGATGTCTAACTCTTTTCTTTTATATTTTTCAGGTGTTTTGTACTATACCACTTACTACAAAGAAAATAAAAGACTTAATTTTCTATTTATATAAAAACCAAAAAAACCTATAAATGATAAAATACCAATTTTTCTTCTAAATAATATTATATATATTATTTCAGAATAATTTTTAGAATTTATTCAATGAATCCTTACATGATTTTTTTAGGTCTAGAATGGTAATTCCCTACATAAATTATATTTTAATTCTCAATTTTTAAAACATGTTTATCAACTCATACTTGATTAATTATTTCAATTTAATTTCTGGCCAATAATACTTATTCATAAGACTCATTAAGTTTCCTAATAACTTAGCACAAAAATGAATCTTAATCCTAAATGAAATAAATAAATTTATTATTAGTTAAATAACTGATTGGTTATATTTGAAAATTAAGTACAATGCCAAATAACTTGTCATGATCCCTTAAATACTTAAAAAATCATAAATGATTTGACTAACATTTAAGTAACCAGTTTATCAGGGTAATTACTATCTTTTCATAAATAATATTCTAATTTAAACATTATAGCATGAAGTGTGTCTATTTTGTCAAATCATGTTTTTTTTTCAACACCATAATTATTGATTTTTTGAATAAAAATTGAAACTCTTTTTGAATTTTATTTCACCTTGCGTAATGATTTATAATCAATACTATTTGAGAATAGATAAAACATTCTCCCTCATTCATCTAGGTTGATGAATTCTATATGAACTACTTATATACCTTTATATAGTTTATGTTATACTCAATATTTGCCTATTTGTTATCCTTAATTAAGACAACATGTAGCATGATCAAAAAAATAATATTTTCCCTTTCTCCGCACCTGGGTTCAAACCTTACTGTGCACGCCTGTCACCCCCACGATGCCTTACCTGCTCGCTGGGCTTGCAGGATGTTCAGTGGGCCGTGGGGATTAGTCGTGGTGCGCGTAAGCTGGCCCGAACACCTCACGTAAATAAAAAAAAATATATTTTCTATATAAGATAACTTAGTAATCTCAAGGTTAAGTATCACTTGCATAACCATCATATGAACCTTTTCATGATCATAAGTAATTTTTCTATATAAAATTTTTATGTAAGTCAATTCAGTGCATATGTCATATGAGAAACAACTATATATTCATTCTAGGTATCCTTCATACCTCAGTTTATTAAAACAACTTTTTCCTTTCATAAATGAGAGAATATAATATGTATTAATCTTAATAGCTTTAATTAATGTATAGTCTTAATAGAGTATTGATTAGAAATATTTAGGAACACTTTGATGCAATAAAAAATTCTATAATTATAATAACTTTATAATTTTTTTTGCAAAGTATTTTGGTTCCAAAGGTTTTATTTTTACTCGAGATTTATTAATCAAATATTAAATTTATTAATTAAATATTTGATGAATATTAAAATTAAATAAAATTTTTATTAAAATTAAATATATTTACTTGAATAAAGTCAATGTCATGTATAATTGATCGATAGACTGCTATAAAGCATAAACACGAACATGTCTCGTATATAAATATAGATTTTAAAGTGATTTTTTAAATTGTTAGAGAAGATAAATATTGATCTATCATTATCAAAAGCTATCTATTTTTTTAAGTAAATAATTCTAACTGCATATTTGAATATTTCTAACAATCTTATTGCAGCAGCATCCAAGGATACATTACCCTTAATCAAATGGCTTTATTGATCTTATTAGAACACTTACTGATTTAGCTTATCCTTTCCCCCATGGAAAAACTATTTTACCGTAGCTTATTTATGTGCCAACTATACAAAATGATGGGATAATAATTAGCTTACCTAGATGCTGATTTGTATTTAAAAAAAAAAAAAATCCCAAACGCAGGCATATAGCATTCTCCGCTTCGAAGTTTGAAGTCCCCGGAAGCCTTGTCCTTGGAAAATCCATACGTCATGTAAAGAAATTGAAGGACAAGCCAGATCAAGTTTGCTTTTGGGCAGAAGAGAATGAGACATGACATCATGACCTCATGACCTCATGATAATCGAACAGGAGATCACATTCACATGACACAGAGCTCAAAAATACAAGGCGTAAGGGAAGGGAGAGATCACATGATAGCTTTAAATATATGAAGGAAACTTCTGGTCCACATGCTGCCTGTCTCCATATGTCCAGTATTCTTAGGTGTTGTCAATTTCCATGGCAGACTGTATCCTTGAGGCCCCCTTTGGTCAGTCGATTCACTCCCTGCCATTTCCACATTCCTCATTCCACACAGCAACCCAATCACCTGTCTCATCTTCTGTCCAAGAAAAAAAAAGAAAAGAACAAAACAAGATTTTGCTGTTTTGTGAATTATGGTGTATTCGTTATTGGCTGGTTTCTTTTTCTTGTTTTGCCTGGTTTATTTTTTGTTTTACTACTCACTAGTTTGCTTCTCTGGGCTTGAAGTACTATATATTGCCAATGATACAGAAAGGGAATCAAATTAGAATTTATGGCTAGCAACAGAGAAGGAAAATTAACTAAAAATAATTTTATCAATCTCTTTACTTCCATTTAATCAAGCATATACAGGTGTTTTTCACTTTGTGGGGGGAGATTACTAGTTCGAAACAGCAGTAAGATCCTGAAGGCCTTTGAAAATCTGTCGCACGGAATCAACCTTATTTTTCTTCGTCTTCTTTGAGAAGGAAACAATCTTCCACTTAGATTGAAAAACACTTTGCTCAGATTTGCTTCCAAAAAAATGTTTAACACAGTATTAATTACTACAGACAGTAGTATTAAAAGAAAATTCAATGGGTTTGGTTAATACACTGTTCACACACTGTGTCTAATGGATTTACACCGTAATCTGGTTTTTTCCTTCAAAACTTTTTCTGTCCACTCGTAATTTTTTTTTTCAATTTTGTCTTCATATATTGTTTAAGTTTGGAGCTGGTTGAATGATTTATTAGAATTTGATTCACAAAATAACTTCTCAACATTGTGTTCATACTAGATTTCACCCAAAAAAATTGATTTTATGGCTTGAAAAAAATCAACTGTCAGGGACCACATTGAGTAGGAGGTAATAATGCAACAATTTATTTTTTATTTTTTTTACTACACAAAATGTGTTTTAGTTGATTCTCGACTAAAGAGTTATATATCAAATTCATTTTGGATCCTTTTAGTCTTACAAGTTAATGTTTTGATCCTAAAATTTTTTATCGTTTTAGTTTTTAAGTTTCAGACAAAAACAGAGAGAGCTCACTAAAACATAATAGCTGTGAGAGAAAATCATTAATTATCACCATTTTAGTAATAAAAAAACTTATTCTTGGTGTTAATGAATTTCCTTTAGGTGTTTTTTTTACTAGCTCTTCATCTTCTTGGAAAAAGTAGACTAGAGTTGAGAAAGAAAAAAAATCAGTTTAATTTTGTGTTTTTGTTCATTTTAAGTATGTTTTAGGTTGAGAAATTGCTTTATTAATGTTCTAAGAGCATTTATTAGTATTTGTTTAAGTGAAGATAAGTTGAAAATGAGTTTTGAATGTCACAAAACCTAAACCCCAAACAAGAGGATGTTTGTTATAATGAACAACCTATTATCTATGAATGGATGACTTGGCTTCATTAAAAAAAAAAATGTAGACTTAGGTTTTAAGGCTTAGAGGCTTATAAGTTATTACAAGGACTTAATTTTTTAATAGATTTTTTTATAATTTTTACTTTGAATTAATACTTCTTCTCTTAGATTTTTTTAAAGTTTTAAGTTTCCTCTTTTATATAGTATCAGTTATTTATTTATTTTTATAATAGTTTTGAGAGATTGTTGTAATTTATCATTAATTTCTTTTCTTTTATATTTAATATAAGTAAATTGCATTTTCATGATATATTTATAAAAATAGAAACCATTGGTTCTTGGTAAGGAAAAATAGCCTTTATGATAAAAAAAAAATGTATAAGTTAAAAGAAAAAAGAAAAATTCAAAGTTAAATATTTACATACTTATCTGTCTTTTGATCATATAACAAAAATTAGCTTTTTATTTAAATATTTAATTAGCATTAATATTTTTTTATTTATTAGTTTACACACACATACTTTAAGCCATGTTAACTTTTTAAATTGATGACTTTAATTATGAACAATATACTAATCCCTTAGAAGGTAAACTGTAAAAAATTATTTTTTTAAAATAAGAATTATTAGCTAAAAAATGAAGGAAAAAAACCAAGCCAACTCAAGCGAACGTCCAAAACATGTTCTAATCTTTAAAATTTACAACTTGTGAAATTCTTGAACCAAGTTTAATAAAAAAAACTTAATTTTCAACTAATTTAATTTTAAATGATGAAATCATAAAATACATATAAATTGAAAAAACTTGTTCAAGGAAAACAAATATAGAAATAAAGAGAATGAGGATCAAATTTGATAAAAAAAATTAAACCCACGAAGGATGAAATTGTTAATTGTTCTTCAAAAGAATGATCCTAAGCAAAACAAATATCATTCGACAAAAGGAGACAAATTTAAAGAAAATGATAAAAAATGGTGAAATTGGAAAAAAAAAAGAAGAAGAAGTAATTTTATAGCTTAAAAAAAAATAAAAAAATAGTAATAAAAATAATAAAGACCAAATATGAAGGGGAAATAAATTGATGCGGTTGGTTTTGTTTTTTAAAGGGGCTAGTGTAGAATTTAAAGTGAGAAGAGAAAAAAAAAGTAAGTTCTAAAATTAATATACAATAGGAGCGCATGTTACTCAATTATGTTGAGGGCACCAAAACCTTTTAAATGTTACCCCAAAAGTCAGTGTTTGGTGATTCGATGACCTTGCTTTCACTACTGAACAATGTGGAGGCCATCCACACTTTACACTCGCCAACAAGTTCTTTAATTATATTTAACTAATATAGATTGCAACTATGACCCTTAGATTTTACAAAAAAAAAAAATGAATGTAAAATTATATATATATATATATAAAAAGCTTTAATGTAAGAGTTTTGTTGGTTTTGTTTGTAAGAACATCAAAGTAATTATACTATTTTAAAAAAATTAGAAAGACATAAAAGCCATTGAATAGTAGTCATTACATTATTTTATTTTAGGGTTAAATTATTAATTTTTATAAAAAAACAAACTTGTCAATTTAACCCTATACAATTTATAAAAGACAATTGCATAATGAAAAGACCATCTTCCTTTACTGCCTAATTTAAAGGTTTAATGACTAAGGAGTAATTTTATAATAACAAAAGTGAATGAATTTTGTGTTTTAAATATCAAACATTTTTTTTCTAGTGAAAAAGCTAGTGACAATATTAAATTAAAAGAGGTGTGAAAAACATTGTTCATGTACTCATAAAATATGGATGGATTTTAATAGTGTTTTCCCTTTTTTTACTTGATACATGAAGTTTTTTACTCATATCATTTTTTTTTTGTAATTTCATTCTTCACAATATGTTGATTGGATATTTAACTTGATAATTTATTTTAATTTGCTTTATATAAAATTATCGTATTGTTATAAAATTTTCTAACATTGAATTGATGTTTGATTTTGTAAAAAGAAAATTCAGTTTTATTGTTTGTGAAAAATAAAAAGTACAAGGCAAAATTAATAGTAAGGCAAATCTAAAGGCTTTTTTACATTATTTATAAGATGCCTTCTTAAAAACATTTCTTTCAAACAATATTTACCTTTATTTTTGGTCTTTTTAGTTTGAAATTTTATGTTTTGGATCAAATTTGTTTTGATCATATTTTAGTTCCTATATTAGAGAAATGAGAGGTAAAAAATAGTTGATATGCCATATTACGTTAACAAAACAAAAGTTAAATTTGATGTCAAGTTGTTCTAGTTGATACATTTCATATTGTTGGAAAAGTAGATCGGGTTTGAATTTTTTTCAGTTTATTTTTTTATTTGAGTTAGATGGAAAACAAATGCAACAATAGAAAATGAAAAAAAATATATAAAAAAAACTCATGGTAACCTAAAACAAAACCTTTATTAAAGAGTGGGAAAATGATTTTGTTTAATTTTTAGCTAGTTAAATATGGAAAGTTAAAATAAGGTAAAACAAATGACAAAGAACTAGCATGAATTAACGTAAGCTAGCATGATAGATATGTAATATGGGCATTAAGAGACGAGTCATTTCAGGTTGACTAGTCAAACTTATATCCTAGACCATGAAAAGGTTAGAGGTTAGGATAACCGGATAAAAAAAAATAAAAAAACCTTAACCATTTATTAAAAAAAAAACAATTTTGAATGATGATATAAAAAAAAGATTAAAAAAATATCAACCACCATTAAGCTTTCAAACCTTTGTCTTGGGTTATTAAACCAAAAAAATCATATATAAAAAAACTGCAAAGCTAAATTTTTAAAAATGTTAAACGATGAAAAAAAAAAGTCAATTAAAAAAAATTCAAAATAAAGAATAAATACTAAAAAAATGAGGTTTAAAATCAAAATAAAAAATAAAGTAGAAGATACCCATAAATTTTTAATTTGAGAGTTAAATTAAAAATAATGATCATATTTACAAATAGAACAAAAAATCAAAAGAATCAAAATCGATACGTAAAAACTAATATATTATAAATTTAAATTGAATGATCAAATTAAAAATAAAATACTAAAAAAATATAGTTTGAATTAAAAAAAAAAAATATACGATAAAACAAGGTTGAGGGATGGAATTGGAATGAATAAAAATTTTATAAAAAAATTAAAAAAAATTATAAATTAAAATAACAAGGATTAAAGTTAAAATGATAAAGAACAAAAAGTAACAGTAGTTTCCTGAGGAGAAAAGACAAAAAAAAAAAAGGTTTATGAACTATGAGTGACCTTACTTCTATTGATGTCCACCATACCATCTAGAAAAAAGACACGATGGCACATTCAATAAGATAGTGTAGGATAATATCGATCATTGATAGGCACCACATACATTGTTCAATGAGCATGAACATCTCTCACACTAGTATGTGCACAAGCTTTTTATTAAAAAATTAATTTAACAAACGTAAAAAAATAAAATGAAAAGATCAAAATACCTCTCTTAGCATGGCTTAATCTTATTTTATTTTAAGGGAACATTTATTATTTTACTATATTTAAAAAAATAATCCTTTTATATATTTTTAAAATATATGATTACAAAAATAATTAGGTTATTTTATTATATTAAAAAAAATAAAAATAAAAAGATATTTATATTTATGCACAATTTTTAATAACTAACGTGTCATGTAAAAAAATTAAAATATCCCCTAATCAAAGATAATTATATATGTACACATTTTTTCTGGAATCTGTTACGCCTTCATTTGACTCTACTTTTGGTCTTGTTATTACAAGAGGGAGAAAAGGCAGCTACCCATCTCTAATTTAAAGGTACAAGGGAAAAGTAGCATGCATGAAAGCAAGAAAGAAGCTTCTTATAATTGAGGTTTTGGTCCAGGGAAGGATTTGTTTTTTTATTTTGTATCTTGGTTTTAACTTTATTATATATGTTTGTCATTTCTGTAATACTTTACTTGTTTATTGAGCTTGTAAGATGTTCAGTGAGCTGTGAAGATTAGTCGTAATGCGCGTAAACTGATCCGGACACCCCATATAAATAAATAAAAAAAGAAACTCCCACTCTCTCTCTCTATTTTGATTTTCAGCTGAAGAGAGTGCGTAGGTTATATTAGGTTATATTTAGCTGAGTGGAATATACCCAACTGCAAATGCTCGTTTCTTTGCCAATTTCCATTAAGAGGTTAAGAATTTATCACGTATTGGTTTGGTTTGTACTGGCTGTCTTTTTCATTTTCATCTTACGAGACAATCAAACAACATGCTTTAAGTTACTCAAACAAGGCCTAGTTAGCTATCTATCGTGTCAACATGATGTTTCTTCATGGATTCAACGTTAATACATGGTCCAAATGCATTTTAAGGCAATCCCCTTCCCTTTCATCCTCCATTGACCAGTGCACTAATGCCATGAAATGCAGCATCTTGATCTCTAAACAAGAAACAGTACTCCCCATTTTCCAACAACATTACAATATCCAGAACCCGTACCACCGTCATGTTACATACATAGAAAACTACTCATAAAGTGAAAATAGAAAAAGGAAAAGAAAGTCTTGCTTTGATTGATTATTAGATCTTCAGTGGAAGGAACTCGAAAAACTGGCAAGGAGAGAAGTCGTTAGCATTCCAGGTGTCAGCAGCAGAAACCGATACCTCAGTCTCTCTCTCGTTAATTCTTTCAATGTTGTTTCCGTTACCGCCACTACGAAGAGGAAATAGTTGAAGGGTTTGAGATTCGTCATTGCCATCTCTGCAATATTCATCTCCTTCGTTGATGAGGCTGTTATTGAAGTGGTTAAATCGGGCTCCATGATGCCCATTTTCTATGTAAGGTGCTATAAAGATGTTGAGGTCATGAGCGTTCATGAGCTTTGTTGGGTCCATTGTTCTTACTGTTGCCGCTCCTTGTGTTGACGCAGTTGTAGTAGCAGGAGCGCTAGATATAGTGTTTAATAGGTGGGTGGGAGATGGGCAAGAAAACGGCGTCATCTCCCACGTCGCATTCCTTTCTATGAGGTTCCTTCTATGCTGCAATATTTCTCCTTCATCGAATTCGATCCATCCATCTGGTCTATAGTACTCTGCCATTGCTGCTTTTGATGCCTTTGATATTGAAACAGATTCCTGAGACTTAATGAAGAGTACCATTCAAAACATGAATTCACTTATTTTCTGGTTCCTAAGAAAGAATTCTCTTATTATCAAAAGAGAATTTGAAGAGTGCAACGAGTTTGAACATTATTCTTTTAACTCTTGTGTTGTTTGCACATGAATCCATGCTACTAGCGATGCAATAGCACTCAAATAACAAGGGGTTCCGGTTGGGATATCTGGTATTCAAACCTCAACTTAAAAAAAATAAAAAATTCAGAGCTCATTGAGTGTGTGGGAAGCCAAGTTCCTACCAGTAGGGTTGGCATTTTGTACATTCACTATCAGGATGCCCAAATGGGTGCCCAAAACAATGCCTTAAATGCTTGATAAGCACAGGACCCAAAAACCCAGCTAATCTTGTAACAGCAGCCCCGGCAGAAAGGAAAGAATGCAGCTTTTAAACCCTTTTCATTTCCCAACAAAGAGAGCTTTTTGTTGTTTTTTTCGATCCCCTTTGCGTATCTCTCTACACAATCTTTTTAAACTCTATAAACCTAAAAGAAAATATATAAAAAAATGCACTTCTAATCATAACGACATTATTAAACCTTCTTGATTGTTTGTGTTGTGTTCCTTATTTGAGATTAAAGATATACTTAAATTAAGAAAAAAGAGAATCTTATTCCACGAAGAAAGAGAAAGGAAGGTTACATAGAAAGGATAAAGAATAGACCTCTGATAGTGTACTGCAGTTTGTAGAGGGAGCCCAGTTCCTGGTCTGTTCACCTTCATAACCTGTCATACTTGCTCCTGTAGACAAAAGGAAAAACAAAAAGAATACAAAACCTTACATCTCTCTCTAAAACCAACAATTGGAATGCTAAGAAGCAATACATAGATGATCTCAAACTTCTCTAAATAACAACAAAAAGGAATTCACAAAAAGCCATGCATATCAAACATTTCTCTCCTTTTCAAGCACAAGATTGGGGATAACTCTAGAAAGGGTTGTTTATATTGGATTCTTTTTACCTGGTTCTTTCCTTTCAAACATTTCAACACCCTGTCCATTTTGCTGATGATCATCAAGAGAATCAGATTCCATTTGACGTCGACGTTTTTGCCTTTCTCTCGCCTTGTGGTTTTGAAACCAGTAGAACACATTCTTTCCTTCAA
Source organism: Populus pruinosa (assembly GCA_026413675.1). Taxonomy (NCBI): domain Eukaryota; kingdom Viridiplantae; phylum Streptophyta; class Magnoliopsida; order Malpighiales; family Salicaceae; genus Populus; species Populus pruinosa. The sequence continues at coordinate 9,067,355 of JANKMR010000020.1, forward strand.
TTCTTCCGTATCTACGAAGCTGTGCAGTTATGTCTTGAATCTGGTCAGTTGAGGGTGTTCTAGTCCCTCTTCGATACAACTCTTCGAGGGTCCTTAACTGTTCTGGTGTTGGATTCCATCTTGAGCTCATCACAACTGGCTGTGTGTTGAACTTGTTGGTGGGAGAAACCACTTGTGGTGGCTTTGAAACACTCAGAGGGGATAAAACACACTCTTTTATTTCAAGAACAAAGCTTACAATAACATAAACAAAAGTTTACAACAACCCCTCTTCCTTTCTCTCTTTCTCTCTAGTGTTTCTCTCAATCTCTCCACACATAATTGCATAAGCTTAGCTATCTATTTATACACGAAATCAAAACAAGAAAATTCAACCTTCAAGTGTGAAGGCGGTTGTGGCCGACGGTGTGAAAGCGGCTGGCGGCCGGTGGCTGGCGGCGGCGGCTGGCGGCTGGTCGGTTGGTGGCTGGGCGGTGACAGCTGGTGGCTGCCTTCCTTGACCTTCTGGATTGAGTTTACTTCAACAAATCTCCCCCTTAAACTCAATCGAGGGATGTCATTCCAAGCATGAATTTCAATCTGATAAATACTTCTCTTTTCAATGGCTTGGTAAAGATATCTGCAACTTGATCATCTGTCTTGCAGGATATCAGCTCGACTTCTTTGTTCTTTACATGCTCTCGGATAAAGTGATGACGGGTATCAATATGTTTACTTCTTTCATGATACACCGGATTCTTTGCCAATGCAATCGCTGATCGATTATCGATATAAATCTCTGTAGGATTTTCTTGAAGAAATCCCAAAAACTTTAGCAAATTCCTTAACCATATTAAATGGCATACAGCTGAGTTGGCGGCAACATACTCAGCTTCACAGCTTGATAATGTGACAATTGATTGCTTCTTGGATGACCATGTGAAAGATGTATCTCCCACGAAAAATACAAACCCTGTTGTACTTTTTCTTTCATCCAGATCTCTACCCCAATCACTATCCGAGTAGCCAGTAAGATTGAAATTTGTACTTGAGGTATAAAACATACCTTCATTTATTGTGCCTTTGATGTAGCGAAGAATTCTCTTGGCTGCATTCAAATGAGATTGGTCTGGCTTCTCCATATATCTACTGATCAGTCCGACTCCGTAGAGTATATCTGGTCTGGTACATGTCAAGTACCTTAAGCTTCCTACCAAGCTTTTAAAGTAAGTTGGATCAACATTTCCAACTTTACTTTTCCTCAATTCCACTCCATTCTCGACTGGAGTTGATACCAGATTGCAGCTTTCCATCTTGAACCTTTCAAGAATATCTTTGGCATAACTGCTTTGGGATACAAAAATCCCTTCTTCTTTCTGCACCACTTCTAAGCCAAGAAAATGTGCCATCAGACCAATGTCTGTCATCTCAAACTCTTGTACCATGCTTTTCTTGAAGTCTTCGAACATGGTAGGATTGTTGCCGGTGAATATCAAGTCATCAACATATAGGCACACAAATAATATGTTGCCATCTGCTTCTTTCTTCACATAAATTGCATGTTCATATGGACATTTTTCAAATCCATTATCTTGAAAATACCTGTCAATTCTGGTATTCCAAGCACGCGGAGCTTGCTTCAAACCGTAGAGGGCTTTCTTCAACTTGTATACTTTGCCTTCATTTTCATCATCAATGTATCCAAGTGGTTGTTCAACATAGATCTCTTCTTCTAGGAAGCCATTCAGAAATGCTGACTTCACATCAAGTTGATAGATCTTCCATCTATGTTGTGCTGCTAGTGAGATCATCAATCTGATTGTCTCTAGCCGGGCTACTGGAGCAAACACTTCTCCATAGTCAATGCCTTCTCTCTGTTTGTAGCCTTTGGCCACTAATCTTGCTTTGTATCTTTGCACTTCTCCTTTTGCATTCTTCTTTGTCTTATAGACCCATTTGACACCTATTGCTTTCTTGTTTTCTGGTAGATAAGTCAGCTTCCAGGTATCATTCTTCTCAATGGCATGTATTTCTTCATCCATTGCTTTTATCCACTTCTCTTTTGTGATAGCTTCATTGAAGCTAAGTGGATCACTATCTGCAAAGAAACAAAATAGAGTTGTATCTTCCATTACTTGAGTGGCGTCATACAGCTCTTCTAGATTTCTCATCCTTCTTGGTCCTTCTGATGAGGATGCTGATGATGATGGTATTGATGATGATTCTGGCGTGTTTCTCCTGTTGAATACAGGAAATCTGTGTACCGGACTTTGTGGCTCATCTTCTGGTACTATTGGACCTTCTGCAAGTACTGTTGGTACTTCTTCATCTTCAAGGATCAAATCAGTGCTGATCCATTTAACTGCTTCTTGGTCATTATTCCATTGCCAAGTTTTATCTTCTTCAAAGATAACATCTCTGCTCATAATTACCTTCTGGGTGATGGGATTATACAGCTTGTATCCCATCCTTCTCTCACCATATCCGACAAAGATGCATTTCTCACTTTTATCATCGAGTTTGGTCCTTCTTGCATCTGGGATCTTTGCATATGCCACACAACCAAAGACTCGAAGATGAGTAACACTTGGTTTGTGACCACTCCATGCTTCTTGTGGAGTGATAGCTTGCAAACTTCTGGTTGGGCAGCGGTTCAGCAAATATACTGCACATGATACAGCTTCAGCCCAGTATTGCTTGGGCAGCTTCTTTGCTTTGAGTAGACTTCTTGCCATATCAAGAATTGTTCGATTCTTCCTCTCAGCTACACCATTCAGTTGTGGTGTATAAGCTGGTGTTGTCTGATGTCTGATGCCTTGTTGTGTACAAAAGGCTTCAAAGTCATTTGCTGTATATTCTCCACCTTGATCAGATCTCACGGTTCTGATCTTATAGCCACTTTGCTTCTCAACAATTGCTTTAAAATCTTTAAAACAATTGAACACTTCTGACTTCCTCTTCAAAAAATATACCCATGTCTTTCTGCTAAAATCATCAATAAAAGTGAGGAAGTACCTATTTTGTCCAGTCGACATAGGCTTTATAGGACCACACACATCTGTGTGTATTAACTCTAGTGGCTCGTTTGCTTTCCAGTTGACTTCTTTGGCAAAACTGGATCTGTGATGTTTGCTGAGGACACAACTCTCACAGACTTCTTCTGGATGATCAATGTGGGGCATACCTTTGACCATCTTCTTGCTTGCTAGCATCTTCAGACTTGTGAAATTCAGATGTCCAAGCCTCAGGTGCCAAAGCCATTCTTCACTGTTGGTGATGGCACTCAAACACTTTGCTGTATCATATTGGATGTTTAAAGGAAACATCCTATTCTTGGACATTTTCACATAGGCAATTAATCTCCCATTGTAGTCTGTAATTGTCAGATGACAATTCTTCATGTAAAGTGTATAGCCTCTCTCCAAAAGTTGACCTATGCTCACCAAGTTCTGCTTTATGGCTGGGACATAGTAGACATCGGCGATGTAGCTATGATCGCCATTCTTCAACTTGATTGGGATGTTGCCTTTACCTTTGAATGGAACTTTTGACGTATCTCCAAAGGTGACAAAACCTTGTATGGTCTCATCTAGATCACCAAATAAATCTCGTTGGCCACACATGTGATTGCTGGCTCCAGAATCAAGATACCAAATATTCTCTTGATTCTTGTCAAGTCCTTGTTGGACAAATAATGCAGCTGCTCCTCTATTGTTGACATCCTCTTCTGCATAGTTGACTCGCTCACGTATCTCCAATGGAGCTTTCTTTTGACATTCAGTGCTATAGTGGCCAAATTGATTGCAATTATAACACTGAATATTCCTCTTATCACGGTTATTGTAACCGCCTCCTCTTCCTCTAGGAGTGAATGCTTGTTGTCCTCGACCTCCTCTGGTGGTGTTTCTACCACCTCTTCCTCTAAAACCTGTATTCCAAGAACCTCTGCCTTGAAATCGTTGAAATCCTCCTCGTGTTTGTTGACTTCTTCCTCGAGTGGTGTATCCACTTGTTGAAGTCTCCCCTTGCTCATATCTGTCTTTGAGAGACAACTTTGCTTGTAAGGCATGCTCAATTGCCTTATCTCCATTTCTTTTTACAATCTTCTGCTCATGAGCTTGCAAAGAACTCATAAGTTCATCCACTGTTAACTTGTCCACCTCTTTGGACTCTTCAATAGCGACAATAACAAAATCAAATTTTGGATCTAGGGATCTCAAAATTTTCTCAGTAATTCGAGCATCTGAAAGGGCTTCTCCGTTTCTTCTCATCTGATTGACTATCACCATAATTCTTGTGTGATAATCAGAAATGGATTCTGAGGACTTCATTTGTAACAATTCAAATTCACCTCGTAAAGATTGGAGACGAATCTTCTTTATTCTGTCAGCACCTTTATATTTTTGTTGGAGAGCCTCCCATATTTCTTTTGATGTTTCTGCGGAAGCAATGATTTCAAATGTCGCTTCATCAAGACCTTGATAAATGATGGTCTTTGCTTTGTTGTCTTTCTTTCTATTGGCTTTGAGGACTTGCTTCTGTACCTCTGGTAGAGCATCTTCTGATTCTTTGGACTCTGGTTCCTCATAACCATATTGCACAATGTCTATACACTCTTGTGAACCAAGGAATGCCTTCAATCTGATGCACCAACTATCATAGTTGTCTTTGGTTAGCTTCGGGATGAGTGTTTGTGCACTTTCTGTAGTCATTTTGCTCTTTAAATGACTATATCACCTTTTTGGGAGTTGAATTTGGCAAAACCGACACCGTAGATGGATCCGGAATGGTCCAAATAGTAGGGAACCGGTCTGACTTTGTAGAAAACGGGTCAAAAATGAGGTGAACCGGTCCAAAAACCAATTCGGGTGGTTTGCTGGGTTGAACCGGGAATATTCCAAGGAATATTCTTTGTTGACTTTGACTTTAGAATATGGCTCGGAGCTTGGCTTGGCTTCGGAATATGGCTTGGAGCTCGGCTCGGCTTCGAAATATAGCTTGTGGCTCGGCTCGCGACTCGGCTTGAGGCTTGGCTCGGCGCGGCTCAAATATGGCGCGCGTGTGGCTCACTCGTCTTCTTCCTCGGGGCGCGTGGGCTACAGTGATGAAATTTCAGACGGAGAGTGTGGTCCACCCCGTGCTCCGATTGATCTGATTTTTGCACCGTTGAGTTCGTATTGATGAGCTCTACACTTTGGAATGATCAAAACTTGTTTTTGACAACTTTGAAAATTCGGATATTTCCCAAAAATACCTCTGTTTTCTGACGAACGGGGCTCTGATACCAATTGTTGGTGGGAGAAACCACTTGTGGTGGCTTTGAAACACTCAGAGGGGATAAAACACACTCTTTTATTTCAAGAACAAAGCTTACAATAACATAAACAAAAGTTTACAACAACCCCTCTTCCTTTCTCTCTTTCTCTCTAGTGTTTCTCTCAATCTCTCCACACATAATTGCATAAGCTTAGCTATCTATTTATACACGAAATCAAAACAAGAAAATTCAACCTTCAAGTGTGAAGGCGGTTGTGGCCGACGGTGTGAAAGCGGCTGGCGGCCGGTGGCTGGCGGCGGCGGCTGGCGGCTGGTCGGTTGGTGGCTGGGCGGTGACAGCTGGTGGCTGCCTTCCTTGACCTTCTGGATTGAGTTTACTTCAACAGAACTCTCTTATGCTTTGATCAACCATACTTGCTACAAAAGTAAAAATGAAGAACAAACATTTCCCAATATCTTAACGCACTTTCAATCAGAAACTGATCACACCTAATTAAAGAGAGAGATAAAAGAAAAGAAAGATGCATACCCAGTCCCAGATGGTACTGATTTAGAGCAAGAAAATCGGTACTATGAAGACGGCTGCCAGGGCAAGGATGGCCAGAGGCAGGTGAAGTGTTGTTTGTGGAGGGTAGTGGCCTCGGAACTAGAGTCTTAAGCTTCCTGTCATTGAAAGAATCTGGCATGTCGAAGTCACCACTATCATTGTAATCCATCATCCACATTTTCGTAAAGCAACCTTGAAGGACAAATAGGAGTAGGGCTAAAGAGAACTGAATGGAAAGACTTGGCGATAGAACTGGATAGTGAAACCAGAAGAAGAGGAGTAAAGTAGATTCTTTTAAAGATCCCCTCGCACTCCTTTCCTCAAAAGGAAATGCGTGTTGAGATGACGGGGCTGAAAAATATGGTGTTGGTTTAGCAGGAACAGGAAAGGAGCATGCAAGAATAGTATAGAGCTAGAGGTGACCCAAGAAATGTTGCTCCTACCTCTACGATATAGGGAATAGACGTTGTTCATATATAGTAAAGGGTGTTGCCCTAGCTAGTTGAAAATGTAGGGAGTGATCAGCTGCTGATCAAGAAATAGTAATGAAGTAATTAATTTCTCTTAAAAAAACACAGAAGCAGAATTTGAGTTTCAGTACTTTGAAGAGATGTGGATTGATCATTACACATCTACATGTACGTACAAAGAGACAGGCAAGTAAATGAGCGTGATAAGTCTTGGTTTATTATGAAACAAAAACAAAAGTGAGAGCAAGACATGAAGTTTACCATGCTATATTTTAGCTAGAGTGAGAAGTAGAAACACTATTTTTTTGTGCTTTCGAGTGCGAGAAAGTAATATACTATGGTGCAGTAGTAGAAGAGCGGGGAGGAGAAAAGCCAAAAAAGCTGAGAGAAGAAGCGTGGAATTCTGGGAGGATTATTGGGACTCACGACTGAAATCGACGTGACGATCATGAGGGTTATCATAAGCCTCATCACCCTTTCTTTACCTTTCATTTATTATTCTCCTCATGTCTCGTGCCTTTCACATTTGTTCTAAATCCGAACTGCCCCTCTCCTCCTCCAGCCTCCCTCGCCCTTTCCTTTGTCTACTCTCTCTCTACTAACCCTACAACCCTCTATGATCTCTCTCTTTCCCTCTATCTGTACATATATTATATGCCCATTGTATAATTTGCAATAGAGACATATGTAGATCATGAATTGTCTCTTGTTTTGTAAATTTTGTGCCGACTCACCACATTTCTTACAGTCCCATCCATTCCTAGTTGTCCGTTCACATGTATATTTTAAAAAATTTCAACACTAACGTTTGTTTCTTTGTTTGATTATGTAGCATGGTTGTCGTTGCTCTAGGTTAGCATACGAGTTTGGTTCATGTGAGAGCATCTCCAACAGAGAGGTAAAAATAAAAAAAATATTATTTTAATTTTTCAACGTTCATTTTATATATTGAGTGGTAAATAAAATACTATTTTATCATTTATTTTAAAAGAATGTCATTTATGTATGTCTTGCAAAAATATTAAAACACCATTCATCATTACAATGTGTTTTTTTTCACAAGTTTGTTCCTTTGATTTAATGTAATCGACTTTTCTAAATAATTTTTATCATTAAATTGCACATAAAAAAACGATATTCATACTATTAAAAAAATATATATATTATCAATTTGACACCTGGGGAGATGCTCTTACAGCTTGAATGATGTTACACTTTTACGTGCTCCCACAGCTAGTGTCCCCCATTTTGGAATTATCCCTCTCCCTCTTGCCATATCTATGAATCCTCTCTTTCTTTCATTATAAATGAAATTATCGTTATGATGGAGTCATTCCATTTAAGTGGATGGTCGGAAACTCTTCTGTCCTTATTGAAATTTGGATATCATCATTATTGCGTAATTATTGCCACAACTTTGTTTCTAAAAAGTGAGTCAAAAAGCCATTTTTTGTTCACGAAAGCCTAGCAGGCATTCATGGAGGAGATAAATGAAGGTGAATTAATCAAATAATATATCAAGAGAGTACGGAAATGCTAACTAATAAAAAATGATTCCATAGATCTCATGACTGGAACCCTAAACACACTGTACCTATAGCTATAAGCAGATCCATCCCTAGTAGAGAGAGGGATTATATTCTAAGCTACACATTCTTCCCTAGTTAAACGCAAGGATAAGGTTGACTTCTGTCTGTAATTTCATGTCAAACCTTCCTTTAGAGCTTCAGATAGAGCAGTGAGAAGTTCATCTGTGGCTTCCGCCTGCTTGCACTCCCTTCAAGTTACTAGCTCGGAGGCCATAGCAATTCCATGGCTTCGAACAATTTATTAAACTAGTAACCAGACACTCGAATCAAGAACCACTGTTTTACATTTTCGTGTCTTCCTCATTAATTGGCTCTTGATTTGAGGGGAAGTAGCCTTAATTTCGAACCGTGCCAAAACTAGCAAAAACTACAAAGAGATCCCCAGTTACAGTTGGGTCTTCGAGGAAACTTTGGTAAGAAATATATTACCCAAAATCAATGGCGAAGTCTCTCGGTTTGGCCTTAACTGAGTACTATATAGTAAACCATTTTGTCACGTAAATGTCTTTTTTTCCCCTCCCTTGCTCGTATATTTTTAAAATCAACTTGATCATCTTGATTTATCCAAAATTATTCCACCTTCCGTATTGCTTTGATCATTCTGCATTTAGTAGTAGAGGTAGAATTGATATAAGACCCAAAGATTTTGAATACAAGATAAAAATTACGCAAGTATAAATACTGATAGTGTGAAACCAATAAATATCTTATAAATAATTTTTACATGTAATTAGATATAGTTTGAAAACACGATACAAATCATGATATTTAAAATTTTAATTTTTTTGTTAAAAATTAATTTTTTTATGTATTTTTAATTATTTTGAAGTGTTGATTTCAAAAATAATTTTTAAAAAATAAAAAATATTATTTTAATTCATTTTATTATTAAAAACACTTTAAAAAATAACAATAATTATACCCTTAAACAAACCTTCAAGCTTGAGAAAACAAGTTGCGTCATGGATGGTAAGGAATGTGACTTTAATTTCATATATACTTTAGGAATAATTTTGTATATTCAAAGAAATGTCGTAATCTATAATTTACCATGCAAATGGGTATAATAATTATGTTTTTGTAGAACTGATTTATGGTGAGGCTGTTTTTTAATATAAATAAATTACCCCATTTTTCTTGTATAAGATTGTGTGAATTGATAAATATATATTATAAAGTACGGGACGTTACACTAAATATCTCTAAATAATTTAATTCGTAGGATCATGAAACTCTTGAAAAAAATTTAAAATATAGTTTTCAATGCATTCATGTTCTTTATGGTGATATTAGTGATTATTTACTAATAATTATTAATGAACCTCACGTACAATTTTTTCATGAAAGAAAAAATTACTCATGATATTCAAAGAAAGTAAATATCTTTATTATTTATTTTTTATTGTAAATTACTTATATAATTTTCTCAAAACATACTTGTGTTTCCGTAAGATTCTCAATTAATGTTTTAATAAAAAATTAATCAACCATAATTCTTAAGTTTAACATATGTTCTTTTTTAAATGCCTTTTCTATCAACAAAACTAACAAATGCAAATACAGGAATTTGCGGCTGAAATATAAAATTTAATTTTCATTTTCCAAGAATCTCAGCACTGGAATTATTGGTAGAATATTCTGCTTTAATTTTTTCACAGGTTATATGAAGATTATTTTAAAAAATACATTTTTATTTTTTTAAATCCCCATTTATTAATTTTTAATCCTTGCAAATGGAATTTCAAATTCTATGCAATAGGCTAGCTAGGCACATGCTAAGGGGCCATGCTTTTTCTGTCTCAAGCGTAAAACCTAAGAAAGGCGTGTGAGTGTGGGCTGGCGCATTGTACGATGGTGTGGTCTTTTTTTCTTTTTTCTTTTTTCTATTCTTATGTGACTTCATCATTTAATGTACAGTATTCACTAGCAATTCTATGTTATGCTAAAATTCAAGTTAAATTAAACTTTATAGTTTATATTTTAAATTTATTTTTTAAAAATTATTTGTTTAAATTTTATCAATTTTAAAATCACTAAAAATTTATATAATTGTTAATTTTAAAGTCTATTAAATTAATTAAGATATATATTAGCAGATCTGTAAAGATATTAATCTAAAAAAATAAAATTAATTTCATTTGATTTTTAATTTAATTTCTTTACATGAAATTAACATTGACAAAATAACAAGATAAAACAAAACTTTGTAAAGTTATAATATTACCGTCGTATAAATAACAGGTAATAATAGGATACCAAAAAAAAAAAAAACTTCGAACTAATTTTCTTACTGGCTGACAGATATTTAGGGATAAGGTAGCGCTCTTTCCTCTGGCCGAAACTTTGTGTAGTCACTTATCTTCCCTTTTTCATTTAACCTTTCTTTTATTTTTCTCTTCTACCCACCTATTTATTAAAATATACTAAAAGAAATTGACTTTTGTACGTTTTTCCCTCAAAAGTTTTTTAAAAAATAAAACTCTTATATATATATATATATATAGACACACTGGATATTAGAATTTATAATTTATTATAATTTATTTTTGAGTTTTTTCATCTTATAACTTGAGTTGGGAATTTTGTGAATTAGTTATGCTATTCTGAATTTTTTTTTATTTTTTAATTATTTTTTTTTAATTTTATTTTTTAATATTAAATTGATTGAAAATTAAATTTTATAATTATTTTTTGATTTATTTTATGTAAGATTGTTACAATTTCATAACTTGAATAGTGAGTTTTGTTGATTAGCCAAATTGACTTGATTTTTTGTTGAATATATTTTTTAAATTTTATTATTTAATATTAAAATTATTAGAAATTAAAATTTATAATTTTATTATTAATTTTATATAAAATTATTTATATTTTTTTACTTAAATTTAATAGATTACCTCGTATTTATTCCAGTTAATCTTTTACTTATTTTTTTTTCTAATTTAATCCAAATCAATCGGAATTCATGCCTGTATCCCTTTCTATTAGATCACCCTAGGAACTTTGTACGGTCTGAAGTGGGGGAGATATTTTGATTAGGACATACAATTTTATATATGTAACAACTGTTAGGAACATTATGGAGATATAGCTCATAGCTTGGAATTCTAAGCAAATCATCGAACCTGTTTGGGTGTGATTTTAAAATTTTGGATAATTAAAATTTTGAAATTAATTCTTCTAGGAAGAGTTAGCTTTAAGCGTAAGATTTAGCAATGGTGTTTGAGATTTTAATGACATTAAGTGCATTTTAATTTTTTAAAAATCTATATCAGATTCTTGTTTTTTATAATATTTTTTATGATTTTAATATGCTAATGCTATAAATATTTATTAAAAATTACTTTTGAATAACTCCTCCATCATCACAATGGAGAACATACACTGAAAACAAATAAATGAAATCAATTCTAGCCAAGTCCGAGGCTCCAAACGGATTGTAATTAAAAGGAAGCTGGTTTTGAGATGAAGGGTGTATTTCAGATCATAATAACAGTGATAATTTGAAGTTTATTTTGCTTAGAAATATGTTAAAATAATATTTTTTAATTTTTTTAAAATTATTTTTGATATTATTATATTAAAATAATCTAAAAATATAAAAATTAATTTAAAATGATGGTATGTTCTTAAAGAACGAGGAATGAGGTGGGCTAGCGTTGAATATTTTTCAAATATTGGAAGCCCAACACGATCAACTAGGCCTCTAGCCGTGGCTCTTATCTGTACTGTCATATTGAATAAAGTGTAGCCTATAGATAAGATAAGGCTCAAATAATAAAACTATTAAAATTAAAATGTTATTATTTAAAAAAAATTAAATATAAAAAAATTTAACAAGTTTTTTATCTAATTACAAGTTAATCTTTTATTTTTACTTGATTTCATTGAATTAAATTTTATTTTCATAAAAGCTAGATTAATTTAAACAGGATCGATGTTGGTCTTAAATTCTACAGGGTAAAAACAATCCTGAAGAAACGAAAATTATTTCTATAGAAATATGTGAATAATTATTTTTATTATTAAAAAAATATATATGTTGTTTGAAAATCTTAGAGTTCCATTTCATTGATCACATTTTAGATGATTACGAGTTAGGTCATTCTTAGGTTAATTTTTTTTATGTAAGAGTTTTTAGTCTATATATATATATATATCAAAGAGCCTTAGATATAGCTAAAATATTAGACCAGCAATAATATTTATAATATTAATATTTATAATAATATATAACTTGTCTGATCCAAGTTTACATATTTTTTAATTTATTAAAAAAATTATGGTTTTTTTCATAGTAATAATATTTTTATTTAATTATATTAACAACAATAACAACATCAACAACAATAATTTAGTTTATTCTTCACATTAAATTTATTGTGTGTTTTTCAATATTTTTTTAAATTTATTAATTATTATATTAATAATATTAATTATAATATAAATAATAATATTTTTAATATTAATAATTAAACTTCATCAAATTTAAGTAGGTTTGCCTGCAACACTATACTTAATAATTTTACACCCCTCATAAATGATAGATTCAAAAATATTGGGTCTAACTGCAATTCGAATCCATTAGACTTGTGTTAGAATGCAGGATCCACGAGCCTTGGATCCAAATACCAAACTCAATAGCTTTGAGTCTGGACACCTAACCCAAGTATCTTAGGTTAGGCGAGCCTGCAAGACTTGAAAGACTTGGATTTGTGTTTCTACCACTTATAATCAACTTGGATCAAGCACACCTTTCCAGTTTCAAGTTTCTTAGGTATAGAAAGACATGCCAAATTCAAGTTAATATTAACAACAATAACAATAATTAATTTTAATTTTTAAATCAAATCTATATTTTTTTATAGTAATAAATTTATTTTAAATTTAATAATATTTATGATATTAATAATAATATTAAACTTGTTTAGCCTTAGTTTTGATAGTTTCTACTCCCTTCAAATAAAACTTATTGTTTTTTTTATAGTAATAATATTTTTCTTTAAATTTAATAATAATAAAAAAAAATTACCATTCAAATCAAATCTATAGTTGTTTTTCAAAATTAATGATACATTATTTAGATTTCTTAATTATGATATTAATAATATTAATTAAAATAAAAATTATCAGATTTTTACTACTAACAATATTAATTATAATAAAAATAACAATATTTATAAGATAAATAATAATATTTTTAATACTAATAATAATAAAATTTAAAAAATTTAAAATATAAATAATAATATCTTTGGATATGGATGTCCAGTCAAACCTAAGGATATTAAGTCCAACTGTTGAGCTAGATCTAAAATTGATAGGTCTAGCTGGTTAGTAAGTCTCAACCTTTTTTTAAAATATTTTGGGTCTCGTCACCAAATACTATTAAATCCTCCTCAACAACAAGATTTAACATTATTGATGTTTTTTGAAAGTGTTTTGGGTTTGGTTTGCAGCTAGATTCAATAACATTAAGTCTAGTTGCTAAGTTAAACATAATAACTTTTGGTAGAGAAGACAACGTCTCCAACAGCAATTCTTGACAAAAACACAGCAGAGAACCACCCTTTATGATACTACAATGCTATCTACAATGTCATCCACAGTATAATGCGTTTGTTTCCACTCTCACATGTTTTGAAGAGTCCAACAGAGAGGAAACCCAGACAATGCAATTCACAGTAAAATCATTTACAATCTATTATAATTTAGTCTATAATAAAACATTGAGCCCCTTTCATTATAGTTAGTTTATAAAGCTTGTATGTCTAGGTCTGCAATTAGGTGAAAAGGTTTAACTCTAGCGTCTAAGATATGATAGCCTCAATGCCAGGCGTTACAGCCTTATTATTGTTTTAACGTCAAATACATCCCAATAAAAAAACAATCTTATCCTTTCTCTACAATCTTTACAACTCTCTATAGTAAATACAACTCTATCATTATACTACAATTTAATAGTAACATAGACCCTAGGCATTTTTAGTATATTATATAATATTATATTTAACCTAGTATCTTACTCTAAATATGTTTATAATAAGATAATTAACACATTGTTCATCCAACACATAGTTTTATAAAGACAATCATAACTTAATATCTGTTTTTTAGATTATGCCTGATAGTTTTATAAAGACAATCATAACTTAATATCTGTCTTTTAGATTATGCCTGATGATGTAGGGAATATTTCGGCATAACTCATCATAATATACATTCTTTTAAATTAGATTCGTGAGATATATTTTTATTTTAATTATTTTTCTAATTCATTTTAAATTCTAAATACCCTTTCTATTTATATTTGGATTTTTCTTGGTCATGTCAGTTTTAAATTCTATAAAAAACAATTGAAGTGTTATTTTTTTTTTATTAGATCATTGATCCTCGAGGTATTATTATGAAGCATGACCAGCAGATGTTACCGAAGCCATTACCTACAAGGTCAACTGTGCTCACTCCATTTCCTACCAAAATAACAAACTTCAGCCCTGTTGAGGCGGCAACGCTGCAGGCTGCACCGACAAATGGCAACTATTCACACAATAGACCCCATATTAGGGGACAACACATAAGTCATCTTTAGACAGACGGACAATCCTAAATCATCCGATCACGTACCAAAAACTCAATCACCACCCTTCATCTCAACATCACATGTCAAGGACAATCATGTAATTTTCTGAGATCCACGAGGAGGATCGTTTTGCTGTCCAAGTACAAATACCCACCATGACCCCTTCTTCATTTCAAGCCCCCCCGGGGAGAGAGAGTTTTCTGTTGTAATATCTACATCTTGTGCCCATTTTGCCCTTGGACTGCAAACATCCTCTTAGGCCAGTATGCGTGAAATTCTTCACATTCAAGGAGGGCAATGTGGGAACCAAATTGGATCAAAATTCTGGGAGGTGGTCTGTGAGGAGCATGGCATGGATCCCACCGGCCGGTACGTCTGAAATTCGGAGTTACAGCTAGAGAGAGTGAATGTATATTACAATGAGGCTAGTAACGGCCGGTATGTGCCTCGGGGTGTGCTTATGGACCTTGAGCCTGGCACTATGGACAGTATCAGGACCGGTCCGTATGGGCAGATTTTCCGGCCTGATAACTTCGTTTTCGGGCAATCTGGCGCAGGAAACAATTGGGCTAAAGGCCATTACACTGAGGGTGCTGAGCTGATTGATTCAGTCCTTGATGTTGTCAGGAAAGAGGCTGAGAATTGTGACTGCTTACAAGGCAAGTTTGCTTGACATAAATTTTAGAAGCAAATTTGTTGTTTAATAATCCTATGTTGCTGTTTGTCGGAGATTATTAGGATACTAAATTGCTCATAATCCTGATAGATTAGACAGCACTTCCCCTGAGAAATTCAATTGGATTTTCTTTCAGTATAATTTCTGTGGACTAAAAAGTATATTAACCGTTTTCCTGATCAACGCAGGATTTCAAGTATGTCATTCCCTGGGAGGAGGCACTGGGTCTGGAATGGGAACTTTGCTCATCTCAAAAATCAGAGAAGAGTATCCAGATAGAATGATGCTCACATTCTCTGTGTTCCCATCTCCCAAAGTGTCAGACACGGTTGTGGAGCCATACAATGCTACCCTCTCTGTTCATCAACTGGTGGAGAATGCTGACGAATGCATGGTTCTTGATAACGAAGCACTCTATGATATTTGCTTCAGGACTCTCAAGCTCACTACCCCAAGCTGTGAGTAGATTACAATATTACTGAATCTTGGTCATAAAGCAATAGAGTGGTTTGAATGAAATTCATGCAAGCGAATAAGACATGTAATTTTGGGTTTGGTTTTTGACCATTTTAAACCACTGATTTCTCTTTGAATCTTCCTTTGATGAATAGTTTTTGTTTCCTTTTTACAGTTGGAGACTTGAATCATCTGATTTCAGGAACAATGAGTGGGGTTACTTGTTGCTTGCGCTTTCCGGGTCAGCTTAACTCAGACCTGAGAAAACTAGCTGTGAACTTAATCCCGTTCCCCAGGCTTCATTTCTTCATGGTGGGGTTTGCACCTCTGACATCTAGAGGATCACAGCAGTACCTTTCTATCACTGTCCCTGAGCTGACCCAACAAATGTGGGATGCCAAGAACATGATGTGTGCAGCTGATCCTCGACATGGGCGTTACCTCACAGCATCAGCTATGTTCAGAGGCAAAATGAGCACCAAAGAAGTCGATGAGCAAATGATCAATGCGCAGAACAAAAACTCCTCTTATTTTGTGGAATGGATACCAAACAATGTCAAGTCTAGTGTCTGTGATATCCCACCAAATGGGCTTTCAATGGCTTCAACTTTCATAGGCAATTCAACTTCCATACAGGAGATGTTTAGGAGAGTGAGTGAGCAGTTCACAGCAATGTTTAGGAGAAAGGCCTTCTTGCATTGGTACACAGGGGAAGGAATGGATGAAATGGAGTTCACTGAAGCTGAGAGCAATATGAATGATCTTGTGGCCGAGTACCAACAGTACCAGGATGCCACTGCTGAAGAAGAAATTGAGTACGAGGAGGATGATGGAGTTGAAAACTGAAGGTGTTCGGTTATTTTGCTGTTTCATATGTTACGTTCTGCAGTAAATCGATAGGTATTTGTTTTCTCATTTAAAGTCTTATGGCGATGATGGTGAATGCTTTTCTGATTTAAATGAGCCCTAGGAATGGCTCTCTCTATAAGAACGAAGGCATTGCAGTAGTGCTGCTCTGCTTAAGCCACTCTAGTAACTTGCTTTAAGAGAACAAGGCATAAAGCCTCTTGTATGATCAGTCTCAGACTCCTCTTTTTTTTTTTTATTTGTTTGCAACTTACTCAGATGTAAAACTAGGTGATGATTTTGCCTAGATTCTTCAATTCAAGCATCTAAATTTCAAAATACCTTTGTTTGCTTTCATCACTTAAACCAGTCTCATATCCTGCTAGGTCCCTCTGCATTTTTTGTTGCCTAGTTCTGACCAAGATATAATTTTTCTAGTAATTCAGAAATTCGACATTATTGGTTGGGGGAGTTTTTAACACCCCGTCAGCATTTGACCTTCCTCCACGACAAAGCCCATATGTATCATGTCTGACACATGGAAATACAAAGCACATACATGTTGGCTAAGGAGATACTTTCCCCCGAGAAAATCATAGCAGCAATGTCCGGTTTACGCGCTTTAAAATTCCTTTGAGAATTATTGCTGGGAAGGAAAAATTCATGGTTTTAATTATAAAATTATATTTAAAGTTTAAAAATTATTATCTAGTATTATAATTATTAAAAATTTTATAATTTATAAAAATATGAGTAAAAAATTAGTTATGCAATAAATATATATATATATATTAACTCTAGTATATTTTATTTATGATAAGTTGAATTATTATTTGATTATTTTTTTAAGTTGAAATTTATTTCATTAGTCTTATTTAAAGTTCAAAATACAAAACACATACATGTTGGCTAAGTAGATGCTTTCCCCCGAGAAAATCATAGCAGCAATGTCCGGTTTACGCGCTTTAAAATTCCTTTGAGAATTATTGCTAGGAAGGAAAAATTCATGGTTTTAATTATAAAATTATATTTAAAGTTTAAAAATTATTATTTAGTATTATAATTATTAAAAATTTTATAATGTATGAAAATATGAGTAAAAAATTAGTTATGCAATATATATATATATATATATATATATATTAATTCTAGTGTATTTTATTTATGATAAGTTGAATTATTATTTGATTATTTTTTTAAGTCGAAATTTATTTCATTAGTCTTATTTAAAGTTCAAATTAGATCTCTTTTTATAAAAAAGTCTCTATCTTATTAAACTAAATCTTAATGATTTTAAATTTAAATTTTAGTATTACATTTATTTCTTTGTATTTTTAATACATAATGGTTTACTCTACTGTGTAGTTTTATACCCCAAATATTAAAATATACACCTAAACTCTAATATAAAATGAATAAAATAATTGATGAAGGGTTTTTAATATTTGGATAAAATCTTTATAGATAATCATAAACTAATATGATATTCATTTTTATAAAAAACATGAGAAAGATGCAAATTTTTTTATGAAAAATATACTTGGAAAATTTTTAGAATTTAATCGTATACATGAAAAAAATATTTTTTAAAAAAGAAAATTAATTCAAAACTTTTTAAGATTTTTTTGGATTTTTTAATTTTTTTAGGAACGTTTCAGAGAAAATAGGATATTTTAATACTAAATCTGTATCTTATAGTATAAATATATAACCTAAAATTATGAAAAAATAATAAAAAAATACGTGAGAAAATAACAAATTTTTTGAAATGACCCTTTGAATTTTTTAAATAATATTATATATTATGATATTGGATTGGGCTGAGTCCAGCTGATTTGGGTTGACTGGCAGCCCAAAAGAATTAGGTTGATATCTAAATGAATCTAATCTTTCAGATGGGCTAGACTTAGCCCATCAATTTAGATTAAGTAGAATTAGATCTAGCCCACCGCTAACAACTAATTTTATTACAAAATATAAACAGTAATTTACATTCTACATGCAACTAAAATGATTGCAGGCTGCAAGGAGAAGAAAGGAATGAAAGGAAGAAAAGCTCACTTGGAGTAAGAGTTTCAGCTGTGATCTTGAGGTTTAGCTGGTGGTTCAAAAGGCATCAGTGGAAGAAATTGTAGTCGTTGATAGCTATGAGAGGAAGGAGAAGAAACTTGCAAAGGGGAGAGAGAGGAGCTTGTGGTGGCTATCTTAGATGCGGGAGTGGTCGACTAGTGATCTTGTTGGCAACTCATGGTGGAGCAGTTGGTGTACGAGGCAATGATGACATGATAGAGAAGGTGGGGGAAACTAATAAGGAGAGAAAAAAATGAAAAAAAGAAAATGACTAGTTTTTGCTTAACTTTGAACTCAATTTTCTTCCTCTTTAGAGCATGGAATTCATTTCTATATTATACGAGGTGGAAGAGGAACAATATTTCTTTACTAGTGTCAAATTTTAGCTTTTGATTCGATTCAAAATAATCTAAATCGTTAGTTCAAATTTGTCATTATAAATTATTAAAATTGAATATTAAAAGCTGGTTGGGTTGACAACTATAAGTTAACGTTGTAGTAGCTATAAGGACAATTAACCGGTGTGACTTACTCTAAGGTATAGTACAATATCAACTCATTATAGTTGGTTTAGTTTGGCTGAAAGATGAAACATTACATATATTTAAAAATAGTTACCTAAATAGTTTTTTTGAGTAAAAAAAAAAACAATAAATAGTAACTAAATAACATGTCATCTATTGTTTTTTTTAATATTTATAAATGGTGCTGTTTTGGACCTTAAATTAGAGATTTTGGCCAAAATTTAATTTAGTTATTTATCTCTTAATTTCTTTTAATTTAACTATGTATTCACTCTAAACTTTTGATTTAAAATAATTTTGAACTTTATCAAATATCAAAATCAGAGATGGCGACCTAGAGCTTGACCAAAATGCCATGGCAGTGGCTTGTTGCCTTCCGTGGATACTGCTCTTCATACCGGTGCATTCTCAACTGGATTACGCTTATGGGTAGAGGTACTTTATTCTATTCTCTTGCACAGTTTGCTGAATCTGATATAGGTTGTTTCTAATTCCACCTTCAATATAATTGCAGGCGTATGGCTACTTGAAAATTTGCACTTGTTTGAAGCATTCGATGTCTATTTGCTTGTTTTTGGATTGGCCCTTAAGCCCACTGCATTTATTCATACAGACTGCTGCCGTGCGTGGTGTTTCAGCCATAGTTTATGGGCTCGAGCCACTATGTGGTGCTGGTTTTGCTGGTTGGATCGGGGCTGCTCTTGTGCTTGTTGAGTGTTTCATCTAACTATGTCAATCTATTTCAGTTTTCCTTGGCAGTATAGAAACTGATAGATGATCTACTAGGTTCACCAGCCCACATCAGGCCAGATACTTGAATCCTAGTTTGCCATGGACTGTGATCCTTGATACCTAAACTCCTTAGAAATCTGTGAAGGCTGGATAGAAAGAACAGAAAGGTCATCTCCTGCTTCTGGACACGAAAAAACCAAAGGGCAGTCTCTCAACTTCTCCACTTGTTGTCAGATCACATAACTGACAAGTTCAAATGATCAACAAGAATCTTCCTTAAGTTCATGACATAATGTTTGCTTTTACAGAGACTTGAGAATGGCTGATAAATATTGTATATGCGTCGATAATAGTCAGCAGCAATGTATATGTTTTCTTCGGCGCAGGAAAAAACCAAGATCCACATCATTCTGAAGGCATTTTGCTGCCTTGTGCTTGATTGCATACAGCCTATCATAAAATATTGCCCCAGGCTTCAGAAAAGAGAAACAATTCAAGAACTTTTCCATACTACACATGCAAACTATGAGCTCTTTATTGAAGGTTTGATTACATGAATTTAGTTGCAGATATTTCTTCGCAGTAACGTGTAATGCATCTATACCGTCCCCGGGATCCTGGTTAAAGCATGTTCATTTTCCTCGCCCATGCTGACATGCGCTATGAGTGATTAATTGGAGACAACCAGACCCAAGTGGCCCAAACTCTCCCGAATTGAATTAAAGGTAAGCTTGAAATGGATGAATAATATACATAGGAACATATCCCGCAACTAAAAGATACCATTAGTATAAATAAACTTCATAAAGTCAGGAAAGATGGTATCCAATCTTATTGAACATCTTGCAGGTTAAAACTCATGTGACAAAGATGGGATAGTTCTATTATTATTATTACGACACCAAAAAAAAAAAAAAGGTAAAATAAACTAGTTCACACATTAGCCATCGGCTGGGATCATTCAACTGCGAAGAAAAGATCAACTAGTGTCCACGACACTTATTTAATATGGATAGTGCAACGTGCTACAGGAGCCAAGAATCATTTTTTCTTGGCGATGAACAGGCCCCATCGCTGTTCGCCAGATGAACTCCTGATCAGCTTTGCCTTCCATCCACCAACTATATCATTATAGTCTTCCTGGAATCGATAATGATCAAGAGGAGTGTATAAAATGAGATGTATAAAATTAAAGAAAAATCAACCAAGACTTCCGGACTAAAGAATGCAGTAAACTCACTTCAGAGAAGTCAAGGATAAATTCATCCTTCTCCTTTTCTATAGCATTTAATTCCCTTAGCAGAACTTGGTTGAACTGAGGCAGAAATAATGAATTACGTTAAATTTGAAAGGCCAAAAGAGTACAGAAAAAATAAAAAAGGATACAAGATTATGGTTGGTTTGTGCAGCACCTGATCAGTTCGGTCTTCTGCAATGACCTCATCAAAACCAGCATCCCTAAGCATCTGCAGATCATCAATAACAAGATAGACATTTTTAGGATTTGGAACCAAAAAACCTCAATGTCGGGCAATGACAAACTATTTTAGATGCAAACAGACCTGGCCATATGCTTTCACATCATGAAGATCATATCCTCTCTGTTTAATGTACTCTGCAAATTCTGGTGATGGAGTTCCAGCACGCTTGCAGTAATCACTGATAAGTACTTTACCTCCAGGCTTCAGCCACTTGAAGAAAGATCTAAATAATGCAGGTTTGTCCTGAAATGGTAGTCCATTAAGTAAAAATAAATAAGGATGGGATTGCACAGTCAAATAGACAGCTTCTGACAACACGGCTAGTTAAGCAACATGTGAAAATTGTAATGTTTCTCATACCACAGGTAATATGAAAAGCTTCAACATAAATCAGCTTTTTGCAGGTCAAAGAGCTTCTATTTTTCAAGAACAAAGATAACGGAGTGGAAAAATTATTTCGTGGAAACAGCACTCAAAGCAGCACCACAAACTGACCAATACCAACAAAACAGAACGAAACCTATGCACTACCAAAGAAAGAGACAACTCTCCAGTCTCAATATATCAAAACCTAATTGGCAGAAACATCTGAGAACTTACTTGAATGTGCAAAATGGTGTCGCGGCTGTAGATAACATCAAAAGTATTGTCAGGATATGTCTTCGTAGTGCAATCAGCAACTTCAAACTCAACAGAGCATTTGAGTCCAATGGCACGTTCAAGGGCAAATGAAATCATATTTATGGAGAGGTCAATGCCTACAACCTCCACGTCAAAGTTCTCAGCCATGTAAAAGTCACCTCCCCCAATCCCACAGCCAACATCTAGGACTTTCTGGCCAGGCTTAAGATCCAGCTTCTCCACAAATTCTTTGGTTGTCTCTGCTCAGATACAAATATTCATTTAGAAACGGTAATGCAGAAATAGGAATAAGAGATCATTGCACTAATCTGATAAATCTTTTAATATTGATGAAGAACATGTGCAAGGAAGAATTCCTGCATTAAAGTCTTTGAAAAATAAAAATACTCATGTAATAGACAATTAAAAGAGTTCCCAGAAACTTAAGATATTTACATTAGTCTTCTCAATAAATGAAGGGATAAATAAAGTGCAAATAATAGAAGCATGTTGTCTATTCAAGTTCTTGGCTTTCAGGTTGCAAATTTAAACTTAGTTTCCTTGTGACATTATTGGCATGAATGCATTAGTGGAAAAGGGCAACTTATAGCTCC
This sequence comes from Populus pruinosa, assembly GCA_026413675.1. Taxonomy (NCBI): domain Eukaryota; kingdom Viridiplantae; phylum Streptophyta; class Magnoliopsida; order Malpighiales; family Salicaceae; genus Populus; species Populus pruinosa. Next base: position 9,089,820 of record JANKMR010000020.1, read on the forward strand.
CCCCCCCCCCCCCCCGGGAGGAAGAGAAAAAAAGAAAGAACAGAAAGGTAGCATACCCATTCCTCCTGTGCTCACAAAACCTTGACCAAAGACCCGCTCATAACGTAATATGCCATTAGATTTATATTGGACATTATCTAAGAATCGCTGGAACCCCTTATCATCATGTGAACTGACTTTCTGCCATATCCAACAAATCTGCACCGACAAAGCAAAACATCTTGTCAATTAACCCCTTTAATTATGCCTCAAAGGAAACAAAACCAAAAGGATCCAGTTTTATTGCCTGATTCTGGTTCTTTTTGTTTTTCACATAAGCTGAAATGCATTTGCAGCCAATTAGAGAAAGCTCAAAAGAATTTCCAGACCCATCAAATGTATGGCATTCTTTAAACACCTGTAATACAATATAAATAGGTATCAGGTACTTTAAAAAATAAATTACCATCACATATTATATAGTTCTACCAATTCATTTTTGTGTGCATTAATCAATCCCAAGAAAATGGAATGACGCATAGATGTATAATGTTTTGTCCAAGTATTCATAATTAGTCTTTCAAAACTTGATGAAGATCTTGATAGCTATTGCTTAAAACCTAGATGTTAACTGTAAAATGATCTTCCATGTGGCAGTACCCCTGCTGCATTATGATTCATGAATCACATATAATTTTGGAACAGCAGGCGTGATGAATCATCCATCATTCATTTGCCTCCTGAAACTAAGAATCTTATTGGTTCAAGAAACATTCCAATCTGACTGGTGTTATCAAACCCATGTGTCCAACCAGAATGAAAATCAAATCATTTAACACAGCCCAAGATTGGGTTCAATCATCAATCAAATCCAATTTTCACATGCTAGATAGATTTATGCTATATGATGAACTGGCACTAAAATTCCATTTTAGAGTGATTATTTAGCAGTGAAAATAAAATGATATCCAGCCACCAAACCATATTATAACAGATATAAATATAATTTTCTAGTTTATCACACATTCAGATAATAAAAATTCAGAGCACTTTCAAGGAATAATTTGAACAAGAAGCAAACCTTTGTGTAGAATCTGGGTTCACGGTAGTGGGTTGGGTTGTATTTTCGCTTGGAATCTCCAGATTGATGAAAACAAGACTCTCTAAAGAAAATGAACCCCCCAACCTTTAGCCATTTGACCATCCTTTCAACCAGATTCTCCACCTGCAATCCATGTTAAGAATATACAAGAGATAAAGACACCATCAGAGTGCAGAAGAATAAAGTACTAGAGATCACTAACTTTCAAGCACAAAGAATACACCAGATAATTAGTAAGCATGGATAAGGTTAGGCATACAAAAGCTATGACATAGAAATGCAGCATTAGAACAATGAAAATTGTGTGCCAACATAACCAACCCAATAGATCATTTGCCAAAAAAAAAAAAAAGGTAGCGCTGCAGGGACACTATGATACTTGGTAAGTAGAAATTGAACCAATGGACCAGTACAACTTTGAAAACATCTTGGAAATCTAACTAGATACTTCTTCTACCTGCAGGTTTTGGGTTCCATCCAATCATGGAATGGGTGGTTAGGATTTAAAGAAAATGAGAAGGCTGCCCTATTTTGTAGTCCAAGACCCAATGAACCTTACGACCAACCATCATTAAAAAAAATGGAAAGGAAAGGGAAGGAAACATTTATATCACCATTTTTAAAACTAAAAAGGTCAGATCTTACTGTTGACATGTCATGATTATCTGCATTAGGAGTACCATTATCGTTGCAAAAGCTCAATAAAAAGATATTTGCATTCTATTATCTCCATAATATACAAGGGTGGAGGAGTGTTACATATTTATGGTCCCAGAAGAGCAAGGTCTGGTAAAAGAAGATGTGGAAGCATTTCTCATAATTGTTTTAAAACAAACAGTTGAAGGCATCGAGAAAATAAAAGGCCAGGGAAAAATCACATGATATTTATGGGCATTTCACTTAAAGATTGATGCGATAACAGTCATAATCATACCAAACTTTCATCAAATGCATGTGACAGACTCCAATAAGATCGTCATAGCACTGACCACCGATTCCAAGAAGCCTTAAGATGAATTACTAACAAATCTGTAAGTAATACAACAATTAAGCAAGACAAGCAGGAATAAGGATCAAGTCTGCTCACCTCCTTGTCGGAAAGATACATGAGAAGCCAATTTGAGAATATCAAATCCACCGATCCCTCTGAAAAATTCAGATCTGGGGATGTCACATCAGCGCACATAAATTTGACATTCTTATAGTGTCCATTAATATTTTCATTCTGCAAACAGAAGATTCGACAGATGGGGAAAAAATCAGATAAAACTCAAACAGAAATATTGCAAAAAACACTAGACGCCCAGTTCAACGAGCACAAACAAAAAGCTCTTTGTGAATATGGAGGACCACAGTCACCTTTTTTATGGCACTCTCAATGAAGTCCAGAGCTACAACTTGGCTGGCCTTCTGAGCCAATTCCCCAGTGAAGCGGCCAATACCAGCTCCAAGTTCCAAAACTGTTTTTCCTTCATAGGGTGGAAGCAGAGAAAGTATCTCAGGTCTTTCCTCCTTGTCAAGTTCAGATGCTTTGGAGTCAAGCATCATTGCATTCACACTCAAATCAGAAATGTTATCCATCCAATACTTCTTTTGAATCTCGCGTTCTTCCACTATCAAACCCACAAACAAAAAACAATATAAGTCCAATCTCAACACAATGCACACACATATACACCTACAATATCCTAAAAAACAAGTTCCAAAGACAGAAAGACTAACAAAGAAATCGGATAAAATAAAAAGAAGTGGTTCTTGAAAAAACATTAGAAAAAGAAGAAGGGCATTTTACCTTGAGCAGCCATTGTTGAAAGGAACTTTGTTGAACAAGGCAGAGAGATACTGAAGAAAAGGAAGGGGTTCTCTCTCAAGAAGAAAAGATTTTGAAAGGAGATGATAGCGATGAAAACGCTAACTAACAACCCTCAACGGCAATGCGAGATCTTGAAAAGCTCCTGGATCTACGATTACAAGCCCTGCCTTTCTGCTGCATCACCGCCTATTTGCTCTGCAATCAAACTCTCTCTCTCGCTCAGGACACTCTGTTTGGGTTCTGCTGATACCTAGGTATGTATGGGCTTTTATAGAGATAAACGGTGAAGAGGTGGCTGCCTCCTCCTTGCTCCCTTTTTTTTCCGAGTTAAACTGCATGTCTAATTTTTCTTTTCTTTATTATCGTATTATACCGCTACTATACTATTTTAGTATTTCTTTATTATAGTATTATACCCCTACTATACTGTTTTAGTATTTCTTTATTATAGTATTATACATCTCACCTACCCCAACCATTTTTTTTTTGTCGTTTTTTTACATCTGCTTTTCTGATGATGTCTTTATTGAATATAAAAATATATTTTATGTAATTATAAAATATGTTCTTGAATCATTTTATACAGAATTGTGAAATCACATCTAAATTTATTTTATTTAAAAAAATAGTTTTGAATATTCAGATTTAAATCTATAAAGATTCACTTTAAAATAATTATTTTTTATGATTTCTATAAAGATTGTTTTTTAAAGTAATTTTTATTTAAAAATATATTAAAATAATATTTATTTATTTATTAAAATTACAAAAAAAATGGAAGTCTAGGATCTACAAAATTATAGTTTTAAGATTATTAATTAAATTAATATTAATTAAGATAATTGAATATTCGATATTGAAAGGAGAATTTGTAACCTTTTCGATCCGACAGAGAACTTGAGGGCCCACTTCTTCAGAATCTATACCAAATTAGGCTTCGTTTTTTATTCGAGATCGGTGCAAATCTGGCAGTGGTATGGTGTCACGTGAACCTATGGTCACTTGCCACGTGCAATAGATGGCCCACCTTCCATCAATTATTTTCTTTTCTGTTTCCTTTTGTCGCTATATTACGGCTGTTAAAGATTCTGCATAAGGCGACGATTTTGCACGGCGCATTGCCGCCATTTTTGTACTATTTGTACACGACTCATCTTTTTCTCAAGAGATTTGGGGTCACGGGACTTTGATATTTTTTTTTCCTTTTATTTCTTAAAATTATACATGGATATATTGTTATTGAATTTAATTTATTTTTTATAAAACATTTTTTTTTTGGTAAAATGTAACTTAGAAAAATATGCAGAGACCATTGCTTTGAATAAATAATTTTTTTAATATTTTTCATAAATATATTGTTTTGTGAAACTAATATGACATCAGCATCCCATTAAATGAAAAATAGAAATGAGAATTAAAAAATTTGTCTCATAAAATATTATGGTAATGTCATTAACTTTGAAATAAAATGATTTAAAAAAATTCATGATGATAATTTTTTATATTAATGTATTTCTTATTTATCTTGGTACATAATATATTTTTAATTAGAATTATTTTTCTTGTTTTAAAAAATATTTTATAAATTTTAAATAAGTTAGCAAAAAATATCAAAATAGCATGTTTATATTTTACATGAGAAATTCATAAGTGTTATAAAATTATGTTCATAATCCATTTAAAAAATTTAAAGAAAAAACACTTATTTCAATCCAATTTTAATAAATAATTTATTTTTTGTAATATTATTATCATATCATATACATAATTATTAAAAAATAAATTATTAAAATTCAAATAAAAATTTATAATATTATTTAAAAATTTATATTAAAACTTAAGAGTAAGTGAATTCAATAAAAAAAATCTTAAATTATAAAAAACATAAAAAAAAAAGTGAAGGGTTAGCCTCAAGACCTGATCCATTTATAATAGACTAATAAAAAATATTGATCATCACTTACAATGGACTTACAATTGATGAAATTAGTCTCTGGAATATAGAATATGATAAATTAATAAAATAATATTAGTCATTAATAATGACAAATGATATTAGTCTTCATACCCTAACACGTTAATGAAATAATATCAATCATTAGTAATCACCATTTAGTTTCCATATAGTGGCAGACTAATTAAACATTACTATTAAACTTCACATATCAAGTTCTCTGCATGTTTTTTAGTAATATATTGACACGATTAAAAGATTGATATCTTCTTTCAAGTGCATAAGTGTCGAAGTAATAAATAACCCGACAAGATTAGGGTCAAATCACAAGGAGGTTAATTGTATAAATTATAAACAACAACAACAACAACAATAATAATAATAGTAAAAAGTTAATAAGAACTTAGAGATAGAAAATCAATGCAAGAATTAAACAATGATAACAACAAATGTCAAGGTTAGAGGATCTACTAATGATATTTCAAACAAGTATAGTATAAACTCTTTTTATTCAAATGGAAACTACACATAAAAGAAGTTCCAATCAGATTATAAATTGTTAACATAATTATATTAGCAATGACATTGTGTTTATACAAGAAGACAAGGATTGTCACCAAATCAAGATGTTGCCACCCACTCAAAAATTAGTCAACAAATCAATAATTTTTAATTTTGGCCTATAAAACGAGGCCTTTATAATGCATTTAGGCATTTTAATTTTCATATCAAGATCATGCTCTTTACTTCTTTGTTTATATTTTTGTAATTTTTAAGTTTTATTTCATGTCATATTTTTCTTAATCTCTTGTTTATGCCTTTTATTTTTTTTACTATACTTATGTTTTTATGTTGTTTATTTATGTTTTTCTTATTCATTATGTTTAACTAAGTTTATTATGTTAAGGTGAAAAAGTTTCACTAATGGTGTTGGGATAAGTATAATATAAACTCTATATCGACTTGAATGCTTATATCCTAAACAGTTTGTTATTAATATGTCTTATCTTTTTATTTAAATAGTTAATCTAGATTTATGTTGTAGAACACTTGATACAATAAATGTTTGGTACTGTTATAGACAACCATATGATATAACCTACACATGTGCTATGAAAGAAATTTGATTTGTTATTAACATAAGTTAGTATCATGAATTTCTGACAATATTTAAAGTTTGGTGTTACTTAAATAAGATAATTAATATGATCATGTTAATAATTTATAATGAGCTATTAATGACAAATCATCTTATTGGAACCTCTTTTGTTTGTGATTTTCAATTGAGTAATTAAAAGAGTTTATATAATACTTATTTTAAATACCATTAGTGGATCCTCTAATCTTAATATTTGTTTTTATCATTATTTAATCTTCACATTAATCTTATATCTCTAACTTCTCTTGAACTTATTATTATTATTATTATTATATAGTTAACCTTTTTATTTTTGACTCCGGTCTTGCTGAGTTATTTATTACTTTGATACTCCTGCACTTGAAAGAAGACATCAATCTTTTGGTTGTGTTATAAATCCAAATATAAATCATGATATTATATTCTTTAATGTATACTCACCTATTCAACAAAATACAATATTATCCATTTAAAATGGTTATTTATGACTTTTATTATCAAATACAATATTACTTATTCAAAAGACCTAATTTTGGACTACTAAGTGAGATATTTAACACCTAGAATCCAGTATTCATATTATGAATACATAATTTTACTTCATCATGTATACATATATTTTGATTTTAAAAATCAATGCCTCTTTCCACTTCCACTAACATACCTTGTCTATACCATTTCAATTACAACCTTTATCATCATGTTCCAACCTTTCACATTAAATACTCGTATAAATATTGTTTTCTAATATCTTGTATCATAACTATTGTATACTTTGCATTTCTTAATATTCATTAACTTGTTCTTTTCATAATATGATTATTTTATTATTCAAAAATAATACTACAAAAAATATCAACTACTTAAATGATATTTTAAATTCTAAAATTTAATGTGTTAGAGACCTACTTGGAGCTTGATTATGTCCCAATACTCTAATATTTTATCCAATTATAACAGCCTTCCATGTATTAACAAGATTATAATATATTATAACCACACCAATATAACCTATAGATCTAATTTTGAATCCTATTTAACTCATGTTTATAAATCAATAACAAAGAAACTCATAGAATTTAATGTATACCCTTACTTTTCAAATATCATATGGTCTAAATCTACCATTTACTTAAGAAATGTTCCTTCATTCACACAATAATTCATAACAAAACATTCAAACACATAAGCTAATATTGATATATCCAAATCTAATCAATTTCCATACTTAACTTACTATTTTTTCCTTAAATACATGTGTTCATTAACTTAACCTTTTTTTACCCAAGTTATATCACTATATAACCTTGGTCGTCAGCAAACTTTCACTTAGTTCAACAATTCCTATCATTCCTTTTTTTTTTATCAAGTATTACTAGAAAAAAAATAACATTTATATTTTTAAGACATTTATTCTAATTTCATCATTTTAAAATTGTTTTAATGGACTTGAATTCAAGTTTTACACAATTTAAAACAATGAATCATACATACAAAAACTCATTTTTCTATCTTTATCCTTAGGTGACCAAACCCTATCAAGTTTCCCCAACCCTGGGTTTCCTTCCAATTTATATTTAATTTACCAATATTAATACATTGATATAAACTTTAACAATCATGCAAATTCATCACATAACAATTCAATCCTCCACCATTCTCATTTGGCTGAAACCCCTTATTAAAGCATAAATGGTCGAATGACTTCTTTGGGTAATCTTATATTATTCTTTATTTTTTTTAATTATGAAAATTCATTCTGATTTGATCAAAACACATTCTAAAATATGTTTAAACACTCAAAACATAAAATAACAAATCCATCACTTTTTCCTAAACTTGACCAAAATCATAAAAGACTAATTCCTTGAATTTCTATTTAATTTCTTGAACTTTTTTAAATTTAATCATTTAGACATCATACATAACACCATCCAATCCAATTATCACAACAATCAATAATAAAAAAAATCTTTTCTTCCTTCTTCTTACTTAGGTCAAATCTAGTTTCAAGTAAGGTTATAGTTTCCTTTCAAACATTCTTTCACAATTGACCTACCTATTATTTTTTCGTGCCTAAAAATATAATACTACAACGAAAGCCTCATTCTAATAAATCCAACACATTAAAGCTTGACTTACATAAAGCAAATTCAACATAACATATTTAAAACTTCAATTAATCCTTAAAAGATGTTTTTTTTTCACTTTTACCTCAACAAAAATCAAAGGTTTTGAAGCAAGTCAGTTTACCATTTCTCATTCTTCTCCAAGATTTTTTTTTTTTTGTCTAACCAAAACTTTCTCTTTTTTTTCTTACAAACCCTAACTAAAAATCACTTCATTTCTCTCTTTTCTTCTATTATCTCAGTTAATCCTTTAGTGAATTTCCTAAGAAAATTTTGAGAAAAATGAAAGAGAAGTTTTTATCTTTAAAAACATCTATTGTTGTTGGATATAGCCTTTAAAGGTTGAATTCATACTTATTTGTTTTTTTCCCTTTATTTAAATAGTTTTTTAACATGACCAAAAGATTGATGTCTTTTCCCAAGTGCAGGAATGTCAAAGTAATAAAAAAACCCAGCAAGACTGGGGTCGAACTACATGGAGGTTAATTGTATAAATTATAGATGATAATAATACAATAATAACGACAACAACAACAACAATAACAAAAATAATAATAACAATAATAGTAGTAGTAGTAGTAATAAAAAAAAAAAGAGAAGAAGGAGAAGGAGATGAGAACTTTGAGATAGAATATTAATGTAAAGATTAAACAATGATAACAACAAATGTCAAGGTTAGATGTTCCACTAATGGTATGTCAAACATGTGTAGTTAAACTCTTATTATTCAATTGGAAACCACATGCAAAGGAGATTCCAATCAGATTATAAATTGTTAACATGATTATCTTAGTTACCTTATTCGATTAATGCTAATACTTGTAAATATTGTCAAGTATCCATGCTTATAACTTATGTTAACAACAAATCAAGTTCCTTTCATAGTTCAGGTGTCAGTTATACCATAAATTATGTGCTATGAGAGTGCCAAGTATTTGTTGTATCAAGTGTTATATAACATAAATCTAGATTAGTCATTTAACAAGCAAAGTATTAAAGAGTGAACAAAATAGCAAATACAAAACATGTTAGTATCAAACATTAAAGTCCATATTAAGTTTAAACTATACTTATTCTTACACTATTAGTGTAATCTTTTCATCTTGACATAATAAACTTAGCTAAATATAATAAAAATTAAAAAAATAAACAAAATAAGAATATAAATAAGATATAAGTTAACTAAGTAAATGAAAGAAAATGAAAGGCACAAACTTGATATTAATGAAAGCAAAGCATAAATATTACAAAAACTACAAAGAGAGAAAGTAAAAGTATGATCTTGATCTGGAAACCAAAAGGCCTAAATGCATGGCAAATGCCTCCTTTTATATGCCAAAATTAGAAAGTATTGATTTGATAATTAATTGATGAGTGGGTGACCAACTCTTGACTTGGTGACAATTATTATCTTCTCTTGTCTGCCTAAAACGTCATTAATAACATCATAATTGGAACCACTTAAAAACATGAAAGTTATAGAAAATAATTTCAACTTTCTAGAAAAAAAATAAAGGTTATTTGAACTTTTAGAACTCCAAATATGGGAAAAAAACTGAATAGTGCGCGGGCTGGAGGACAGATTCAAACTTTTTTGTTGTTGTTATAATTTGGACTTAAAAATGATATTTTCAAGAAATTTCTTTTATCTTGGGTGCTCCAATGAGCTGGTAATTGTCCTGAAATAAGAAAATTGACAATATTAGCAAACCAAGGCATTGTAGAGACAGAAAGTAAAGATGCATTTGGAAAGTAATCATCGATTGGTGTGATGTCAATTTTCAAATCTATTGTCAATCTTGACAAATGATCTGCGACAACATTTTCAATGCCTTTCTTATTTTTTATTATGATATTAAATTTTTGAAGTAACAAAATCCATCGCACCAATCTAGCCTTATAATCTTTCTTAGAAATAAGATATTTCAATGTTGCATAATCACTAAAAATAACAACACGTAAGCCAACAAGATAAGACCTGAATTTTTCACATGCAATTACTATTGCAAGTAACTTTTTTCAGTGGTGTAATTCATTTGAGCACTATTTAAAGTTTTACTTGCATAGTAAATCACATAAGGTTTCTTATCTTTTCTTTGTTCTAAAACAGCACCTACGGTATAATCACTAGCATCACATATTATTTCAAAAGGTAAGGACTAATCAGGAGGTTGAATGATAGGAGCACAAGTAAGCAAATTTTTAAGTTTAACAAATGTTTCTTCAGAATGTTCAGTCCATTAAAAATATTATCCTTTATTAGAAGGTTACTTAAGGACTTAAATATTACACTAAAATCTTTGATGAACCTTTTATAAAAACCAGCATATCCTAAGAATGATCTAACATCTTTAATATATTTTGGTGTAGGCAAGCTAACAATTAACTCAATTATAGATTTGTCAACCTCAATTCCTTTTGAAGAAACAATGTGACCAAGTACAATGATGTTTATTACCATAAAGTGATATTTTTCTCAATTCAGTATAAGATTCTTCTCTTCATACCTGCTCAAAACCTTTTCTAAATTAGTCAAACAATCATCAAATGAATTGCCAAAAATATAAAAATCATCCATAAAAATCTCAAGAAAATATTCGATCATATCACTAAATATATTGAGCATGCATCTTTAAAATGTGGCTGGTGCATTACATAATCCAACAAGCATCCTTTGATATACTAAAGTACCAAATGGACATGTGAAAATAGTTTTCTCTTGATCTTTCAATGCAATTTTAATTTGGTTGTAACCTAACATAGCTATCTAGGAAATAATAAAATTCATGACCTGCAACTCTTTCTAGGATTTGATCCATGAAAGGTAAAGGAAAATGATCTTTTCTAGTCATTGAATTAAGTTTTCTATAGTCAATACACATGCGCCAACCAGTAATAGTCTTAGTGGGAATTAACTCATTGTTCTCATTTATTATCACAGTGACTTGATTAGTACTTAAAAGTACATTTTTATCATGGTTTTATATCATCATTTTGCACTTGAAGTATCAATAACTCCTTAACTAAAACGTGTTTTATAATAATATATCTAATAATATAAGATACCTTTAATTTGTGGTAAATCTTCATTTAAAATGCAGGCCTATCACATAAATGAAAGGATTGATTGATGACTTTAAGAACTTAAATTGCAAGGATAAAGAAATGACTAAACTTATAAAAGAGATGTCGGTGCAATCCAAACTGGAACACTGTTTGGTAATTGGGTCATATCTGGAGCTATATATCCTCAGATTTAGGTCCAATTTATATGGATGGAAAGGTAAGACATAGGCCTACAACTTTCATATAGAGCCCAAGATCTAAAAAGGCCACTTTCAAGTCCAAATTGTAGCAACAACAAAGAAGCCTGAATCTATCTTCCAGCCCGAGCACTGTTCAGTATTTTGGCCATATCTGGAGTTTTAGAAGTCCAAATGAGCTGAATTGTTTACACAAGAAAGTTGAGACAATTGCCTACAACTTTCATGTTTTGACTGGCTCCAATTTTAACGTTATCAATGACGTTTTGGGCAGACAAGAGAAGATAAGGATTGTCACCAAGTTAAGAGTTGGCCACCCACTTATCAATTAGTCATCAAATCAATAGTTACCAATTTTGGCCTATAAAAGGAGGCATTTGCCATGCATTTAGGCATCTTGGTTTCCAGATCAAGATCATGCTCTTCCTTTTTCTTTTTGTATTTTTTGTAATGTTTATGCTTTGCTTTCATTAATATTAAGTTTATGCCTTTCATTTCCTTTTCTTTACTTAGTTAACTTTTATGTTCTTATTTTGTTTATTTATTTTGCTTTCTTTCATTATGTCTAGCTAAGTTAATTATGTCAAGGTGAAAAGGTTACACTAATGGTGTAAGAATAAGTATAATGTAAACTTAATACGGACTTTAATGTTTGATACTAACATGTTTTATATTTGTTATCTTGTTCACTCTTTAATATTTTGCTTGTTAAATAACTAATCTTAATTTATGTTGTATAAGACTTGGTACAACAAATGCTTGGCACTTTCATAGTTCATATTGTATGGTATAACCGACACCTGAGCTATGAAAGGAACTTGATTTGTTGTTAACATAAGTTATAATCATGAATGCTTGATGAGATTTACAAGTATTAGCATTAATCGAATAAGATGACTAATGTAATCATGTTAATAATCTATAATATAATTGGAACCTCCTTTATGTGTGGTTTCCAATGGAATAATAAGAGTTTATATTATACTTGTTTGACATACCATTAGTGGAATCTCTAACCTTGACATTTGTTCTTATCATTGTTTAATCTTTACATTAATATTCCATCTCGAAGTTCTCATCATCTTCTTCTTCTCCTTCTCCTTCTTTATTATTGTTATTGTTATTGTTATTGTTATTGTTATTGTTATTGTTATTGTTATTGCTATTCCTATTGTTGTTGTTGTTACTATTGTTGTTGTATTATTGTTGTTTATAATTTGTACAATTAACCTCCCTGTGGTTCGACCCCGGTCTTGCCGGGTTATTTATTACTTCGACACTTCTACACTTGGGAGAAGACATCAATCTTTTCGTTGTGTCATGACTCTAGATTTCTTGGGTACAACTTCGATAGGACTTACCCATTTGCTGTCAGAAATAGGATAAATGATTCCATTATCCAGAAGCTTAATGACTTTATTTTTCACTACTTCTTTCATATTAGGATTGAGCCTTCATTGTATTTCTTTAGAAGGTTTAATATTTTCCTTCAAGTAAATTCTGTGTGTATAAATCAATGGATTAATTCTTTTTATATCAGCTATGGTCCATCCCAATGCATTTTTGTGCATTTTTAAAGTTTGCAATAACTTACCTTCTTAATATGCATTAAGTTTGGAAGAGATTATTACCAGAAAAGTTTTATTTTCTCCCAAAAATGAGTATTTGAGATTGAATAGCAATGACTTCAAATCAGGTTTGGGTGGTTGAACATTTAAAGGGATGACTTTAATTGATTGTGGTGACAATTCCTCAATTTGTGGTATCTAATTACTTGCCTTTGATTCTTTCTGAAAATAAATCATTTGCAAACCATTAGCTTCATCAATCTTAATTTCACTAGAAGTGGTTTGAAATTAATCATGAATTAATTTTTCAGTAAAGTCCATTTTCTGTAAATCATTATCATTTCTAGGTTGCTTACAAATATTGAAAATATTCATCTCCAATGTCATATTTTCAAATGATAGCTTCATTAGTCCATTCCTATAATTAATCAATACATTAGAAGTTGCAAGAAACGGACGTCCTAAAATAACAGGAAAAAAATTACATGCTTTAAACAGGTTGTGTGTTCAAGACAATAAAATCTATAGGATAAATGAATTTATCGACTTGTACTAACATATCTTCAATTATTCCTCTAGGCACTTTACAGATCTATCAACAAGTAAAAGAGATATAGAAGGTGGTTTTAACTCACCTAGATTGAAATTTTGAAAAACTGAATATGGAAGTGAATTCACACTAGCACCAAGATCAAGTAAGGCTCTTTTAATTTGATATTCTCTAATAAAGCAAGAAATTATAGGACAATCAAGGTCTTTACATTTCAAAGCATTATTGTTTTGAAGAATGACACATACTTGTTCGACTAAAAAAGCTTTCCTTTTCACATTCAATTTTCTCTTCACAATGTACAGATCTTTTAAAAATTCAGCATAAAAAGAAACTTGTTTAATAGCATCCAACAAAGATATATTGGTCCTTACCTATTTAAAAGTTTCAAAGATTTCAGAGTTGTGATTGACTTTTCTTTGTTTGGTCATGGCATGAGGAAATGGAAGTGCTGGTGGGGAATCAGTGGTTTCTTTTGTAATTTTCAGATTTAACCCCTTTTTTATCCTCAGAGATTGACTCATAATCTTTCTCACAAGGTTCAAGAGTGGGTTTTTTAATAACCTTATGACTGCAAAGAGTAGTGACTGATTTGACTTGATCCATGTGTTGGCTTCCGAAACTACTTGTATTTGCATTGTATTGCTCCTTGGGATTTTGTTGTGGTTGAGATGAAAAATTACCTTTCTCTTGAAAACTAAGAGCAGATGTCAATTTTACAAGAGTAACTTTAAAATCTATCATATTTTGAGCAAGTAGAGTATTAATTATCTCTTAGTTTTTAATGAATACATGCAATGTTTTCTCAAGATTTCTTCTAGGAGGTGGAGTATAAGAAGGTGCATATTCATGAGAATTTTAGAAATTATGGTGTGCTTGAAACGGTGGTTATAAAGTTTGTAAATTGTTATTATCACTTTTCCAACTGAAATTTAGGTGATTTCTCCAACTAGGGTTGTATGTTTGCGAGTATGAGTTATGGTTGGCCTTTTAGAAACTATTTAAAATATGAGCTTGTTCATGGAGGCATTCCTTAAAAAAAGACAAGGTTGGACAATTATTGGTTGAGTGTTTATTTGTTTCACATATTTGACACATAATGTTTTCAACAGATTTTAATTTACCACTTTTTTTTAATTCTAGTGCCTCGACTTTTCTAGCTAAAGATGTAAACTTGGCTTGGAAGTCATGATCTTTTCTAAGGTTGTATATATATCTACTAGATGTATGAGGTTGAGTTTTACTTGGTGCCTTATAAATACCCGCGATGTCCTAATTTTGAGCATTTTCAGCTAACAAGTCTAAGTACTCCATTGCTTCATCAGGGTCTTTATCTTCAAAAGTTTCATTGCATATCAATTCAACCATTTGCTTATCTCTAGGTGTTAACCCTTCATAAAAATATAAAATCAATCTTTATGTTTCAAAATCATGATAAGGGCAAGTATTAAGCAAGTCTCGATACCTATCCTAACATTGGTAAAATGTCTCTCTTAGGTTTTGAGTGAAAGTGGTGATTTGTCTTTTGAAAAAGGTTGTTCTGTGAGATGGAAAAAACTTCTTTAAAAACTGATGTTACATTTCATCCCAAGCACAAATAAATCCTGGTCTTAAATTTTATAGCCATGTTTTAGCTTTATCTTTTAATGAAAAAAGAAAAAGCTTTAATCTGATGGTGTTCATACTATAATTTGAGTCATTATAGGTGTTACAAACCTCCTCAAATTCCCTTAAATGCAAGTATGGATTTTCTAAATCTAAGCCATAAAAAGAAGGTAAAAGTTGAATAATGTCTGGCTTAAAATTAAAATGAGATGCATTAGAAGGAAAAACTATGCATAATGATGCACTTGTTCTTGTGGGATTCATATGGTCTCTAAGTGTTCTAACACGGTTATTCTCATTATTCTCATTATGAAATGATTGATTATCTTCTTCGACCATATTTTCTAAAAATAATGAGGATACCCTACAAAGTCTATCACTTAATGTATATGACTACACTCTTATATACGTGTAGGAATAGAATAAAAGGAAGAAGAAGAAACAAGAGAAAAAAAACAAAGTTATATACAAGAAAAGTAAAAAGAGAAAATAAAAGAAATACTATAATTTGTACAAAAACTTACCTCCCCAGCAACGACGCCAAAAAGCTGACACGACCAAAAGATTCATGTCTTCTCCCAAGTGTAGAAGTGTCGAAGTAATAAATAACCTGGCAAGACCGGGGTCGAACTACAAGGAAGTTAATTGTATAAATTATAGATGACAGTAATACAACAAAAACAACAATAACAACAACAATAATAAGAAAAGAAAGAAAAATACTTATTCTTACACCATTAGTGCAACCTTTTCACATTGACATAATAAACTTAGCTAAACATAATAAAAGAAAAAAAAAAACATAATAAGAACATAAATAAGATAAAAGTTAACTAAGTAAAGGAAAGGAAATGAAAGGCATAAACTTGATATTAATGAAAACAAAGCATAAACATTACAAGAAATACAAAGAGAGAAAGCAAGAGCATAATCTTGATCTGAAAACCAAAAGGTCTAAATGCATGAAAAATGCCTCCTTTTATATTCCAAAATTAGGAATTATTGATTTGATGATTAATTGATGAGTGGGTGGCCAACTCTTGATTTGGTGACAATCCTTATCTTCTCTTGTCTGCCCAAAACATCATTAATAATGTCATAACTAGAACCAATTAAAAACATAAAAGTTGTAGGAAATTATCTCAATTTTCTAGAAAAAAAAGAAGTAGAGGTCTTTTGGACTTCTAGAACTCCAAATATGGGCCAAAAACTGAATAGTACGCTGGCTGGAGGACAAATTCAGACTTCTTTGTTGTTGCTAAAATTTGGACTTGAAGATTTTTTTTTTTAATCTTGGGCTCCTTATAAAAGTTATAGGTCTATGTCTTACCTTTTCATTTATATAAAGTATACCTAAATCTAAGATCTACAACTTCAGATATGACCTAATTACCAAATAGTATTCTAGTTTGGACTACACCAACATCTCTTTTTTAAGTTTGGAAATCTCTTTATCCTTTCAATTTCAGTTCTTAAACTCATCTTCTTATCCTTTTATTTATATGTTATGCCTGCATTTAAAATGAATATTTGCCACAAATTAAAGGTATCTTATATTATTAAATATGTTATTATAAAACATGATTTAGTTAAGGAGTTATTGATACTTAAAGTGCAAAATGATGATATAAAACCTTGATAAAAATACACTTTTGAGTACTAATAACTTTTAAAGCCAAACCTAATCTAAATTTTTTACAACTTCATTAGGGTTTAAGTCAGAATTGCAATATGCTATAGAAAAAAGGAAGCCTAACAATCTCAATAATGTATATAACTGGCAAAGTATGAGTTTTTAAAGTAAACCATAAAAAACACTCATCTCTGCTCCACCCTAACACCAAAATATTTAACATTCTTATTACCTAAATCTCACCACACTCAACTAGAGCCTAATTCAACTTACTTGTCACAAATAAATTGTCTAAAGCTGTTTACACAACAATAAAAATTGAAACAATGATAGGAAAAAAAAAAGAAGAAAAAGCTCAATGTTACTAATGCAAAAAACTTATACTTCAAACCATAAATACAAAAAAAAAATATGCAGAAAAAGGAAAAAAAAGGATATGATGGATAGTTAGGTAAAAGGTGTAGCAACTCATTTTGAAGAAATAATCTTTTTATATCCACTTATGCATTATTTAGAAATACCACTTTCAATCCATGAAGGTCTATAGGAAGGTGGGTTCAAATAGTGTGTATATCCTTGTCAATTTGGGCAATACATATAACTTTATAAATAACAAAATAACTGAAAGACTAAAGTGTTTATTTATGTTCCTTGGATCTTATTAATGTAAAAGAAAAATTGATAAGAAAGATTTTTATATTAAAGGGTTATTGTGGAAAAAATATAATATGAGAAGTTTATACAAGACAAGTTAATTATTGATTTAGGAATGTTATGGTATTATATTACAGGTGTAATGACTAACCATTAATAAGACTCATGATAGAAGATAAGAAATTTATGCTTATAAATACCAGTAATGCAGAGGTTAAAATGATGGAATAAGTGAAATACACACACATTATATTCATGAGCTAAATGCTATGTAAAAAATATGCAAATAATGATGATAAGAAGGTGACATGTTTATAGGGAAGGGATTTGTAGAGGTTATACTAAAGTATCAAGATGTTTTTGACACTCTATAAAAAAGCTAGCATCTCACAAGTTTCAAGATCGTAGAATTATGTTGAAAAAAGACATATCTCTAATGAACTTAAGACTTTATCGATATCTAAATTTGTAGAAAGATGTTATTGAAAGACCAGTATAGAAGATACTTAATTTAGGTATAATTCAGTCTAAATTTAGTCATTTTTCTTCTCCAATAATGTTAGAAAAATGGAAAGATAACTCTTAGAGAATATTTATGGATTATAGGGAGTTGAACAAACATAGAATTAAATAAACATATCATATATCTATCATTGATGAGCTGTTAGATGAGTAGGAGAGGATTATGGTGTGTTCCAAATTAAACCTTAGATTAGGTATCACTAAATTAAATGTATTAAGCTGATATCTCTAAAAATAATTTCAGAACACATGAGTATCAAAGAATACTTTTGATTTAACAAATACTATATCTATATTTTAAAACATTATGAATTACACTCTTATTATCTTCTAAATTTTATGCTTGTATTTCTGATGACATTTTAGTTCGCAACAAACATGTTGATGAGCATTTGGGTTATGTATGTATTATATTACAAATGTGGAAGACTACTTTTTATAAGCTAAATAAATTAAGGGTCATTACACTTTACATTAGTAAGAAGAAACTATCAACAATCCAAAAATTGTATCAATAATCCATCTATGACCTACATTGAAGTAGCTACAAGCCTGCAAGGTTTCTCAGGCCTTGTGGGATATTACAAGAGATTTAATAGAAAATACAGGGTTTTAAGTCTACCATTGATTAACTTGTTTAAAAAAAAATAATTTATATGCAATTTCAAAGCTCACACTACTTCTAAATAAAAAAAGCAATGATGATAGCTCCTATTTTAGTTTTTCCTGAGTAGAAAAACCTTTTATAGTAAAGACCGATGCATGTAGAATGAGTATTAGTGCAATCCTTATACAAGGAGGTAATCTATAATTTAAACCAGTAAAGATCTTTTTTATAGGCATCAATTATCATTGGTCTATAAAAAAGAATTGTATGTCGTGATGCATGCTCCTAAAAAGTGGCATCATTATTTAGTGCTAAATCATTCCATCATTGATATGGATCATTAAAGACTCAATCTTATAAGAGAAATAGGTTACTCTTCCTAGCAACATTAGTTGATTAGTAAAGCTCTTGGAGTTAGATTATAAAATTATTTACAAGAAGGGGATAAAGGCAGAGCCTTAAGAAGTTTTGTCTACTATGGTCTATTAAATAAATATATAAATTTTTTCCTGGTTAATTGTTAACTTATGTACATGAATTTTTAAAGTTAACAGTAAAGATTTAATTCAAATATACTATCCAAAATATTAAAAAATAAATATAAAAATATATAAAATTGAAGTGAAAGTAAAATTAAACCCATTATTAAAGTTATATCTTTTGATGTTTCGTGAAATATAATTCATCTATAATCGAATCTGAATTAATATTATAATAACTCTTTACCCAAGATAAAATAACAATCTCATGTGAACTGGAAAATAAAGTAATTAATTTTTTTTTCTTTCTCAATTCCTCCTTCCTTTACTTGTTTTTTCCATAGATTAATGTTTTATAAGTTGAATTTTGTAAATTTATAAGGTTATTCTCTCATTTTTTTTTATTTTTTTCCTTGGATTTTTTTTGTTTTTCCCTTACTTTTCTCTCTTTCTCTCTCTCCTTTTTTTTCTTTTTCTCTTCTGTTTCTACCCAATTGACAACATATAAAAGAAAGGAAAAGCCAATTTATTTTATTTTTAATGGAAAATAACAATTTTACCTTTAATGAGTCGTTTTGCTTTTATTTGATGGTCTTTTTTTTTTGTTAATACTACCAAGTTCCGTTTTATCTTAAAATTTTAACCAGATTATGTTCAATATATTTTAAAATTTCTTGTAAAATTTCAGCTCAATTCGATGGTTGGATTGAAAATTATGTTCAATAATATAAAACTAGTTAAATTATGATTTTTCATCCAATTTCTGAATTTATACAAAAATTCTAAAATTTTAACCAAAGTTAAAGTATTATATTAAAAGACTCCAAATAAATTTTTAGAATTTTTTGATAACTCAATCAAGAATTATAAATTATTTTTATATAAAACTAATAAAAAAATATTAATAAAATCTATAGCCCATCCAAGCTTTTATCATGCCTCTGTCCTGAGGGGAAAACTAGCGTTGTAGCTGATTCTGTCTAAGGAAGAGCAGTTTTGATTTGCTGGTTTTAGCCATTTCCACTGCCACTTCTGACTTACAAGAGAAGATGTTGTGATGTGTGCTAACAAAACAAATATGAAAATGTTTCTTTTTCTATCTTATCAAGACCATTGCCTACGCTTGATACGAATTTCAGTATGGATTCTAAAGAACCAAAAAAAAAAAAAAGGGCTCAAAAAAGGTTAATTTAAAGCTTTAAGCATACCGGCGGTCCTCCATGGCTAGGAAACTGGTTCAAAAATTAGCCTCTTCTTACTATCGCCCCTCTCAGATCATATATATGGAGGGTAAAAGTAGTCTTCATCTTCTAGCTTCTTTTAAGAGCCATGATACACCTAACACTGCATGTGTCCTTGTTGAAGAAAGCTAACATGGAGACTTGCAATGTCCATGAATATTCAAATTCTTAGAGAAATCATATCTCGTGGCCATAGTGGACAGACAATGTGTTAGTATTTTGGGTTTACTGCAATAAGCATCAGTTCATCCTTCATGCCTTGTTCTAAGGCCGTTTTGGTATTTTGGGTTTGGTTTTGGTTAGGTGTTTGAGCTTTGATTTGCGATCTCAGAATTTATTTTGGGCTTTGGTTATGCTTCAGGAGTTTTCTGTTTTGTTTCCAATGCAGCCTTTAGGCTTGTGGGCTTTGGTTTCGGTTTAGAAGTTTCGGAATTAGTTTGGAGTTTGAAATTTAGTTTGGGTTTTGGACTTTGATATGTTAGGTCCATTGTTCAGATTGTGCCCTATTTTTATTATTATAAGAAGAACAGGAAACTAAAGATCCAAAATTGAATTACCTTTTCTTATTACCTAACGAGATTGGTTAATCAAAAATAATTATGATGGAATTTCTTAAAAAAAAAATTAATATAAACTAACATGCCTAAATGATAACTCGTTAATTATTTTCTAGGATTTATTTAAAAAAAAAGAGAGAATATAAGATCCATGAATAACAAAAAATAATAAGAATATATTCACAAAGGATTTCTCTCATCTTTCTATTTCTTGAAAATAAATTTCAAAAATAATTAATAAAATATCACTAATTACTCTTTAAACATTATAAAATTACTTCTCAGCTCAAGCCTCTTATCAAAGGCATGATCATACTAATCAAGTGGGGAAAATATGGACTCTCAAGAGTGTGTTTCTATATGATCATGAATGAGATCTTAGACTAATTAAGTGGCGATAACAAAATTTTCGAGCATTGTTTCAGCAAAGCCATGGCTAAACCGAGACTATGCCCCTGTTTTAGGGCTAATCCATCCAGGCTTCCACTAATTTTGATATCATTAAAGTCAATGAGCTTGGATTAATTATTTTATGTTAAGAAATATGGTCTCTGATTATCTATGCTCTCGAATCATTGCCCATGAGCTACTAGCTGAGGCCATCATGTGCAAAAGGGACCGGCCACCCAGGCAGCCTCTACTAAAGTTAGTATTTTGTGGTTATAGTTGTTGTTTAAAGGTTTTTTTATTTAAAAATATATTAAAATAATATTTTTTTATTTTTTAAAAATTATTCTTGATATAGTATATTGAAATGATTTAAAAACATAAAAAATATATTAATTTAAAATAAAATAATTTATTTTTTTTAATTTTTTTAAAATATAAAAATAACAAGATGGTATATATTAAACTGTAAAGGAAAACAAATGATTTTTTTTGTTTTAAATGGAGATTGCAAGCTTCAAGGACAGTATATATTAAATATTTAAGAGGATAAGTAATTTCTTCAGATATAGCTTCAAGAAATCTGGACAGAATAATACATATTTAAATGATTTTTTTTTTTAATAAAGATTGCAAGCTTCAAGGATAGTATATATTAAACTGTAAAGAAAAACAAATGATTCTTGATTCAAATCAATTCACTTTCCACGTGCTTGTATCATTCAGGAAAGATAGCCACCTGCTTGAATTTTAAAAGTGTAATTATATATTTTTTATTTTTTAAGAAATATATTAAAATAATATTTTTATTTTTTAAAATTATTTTGACATAATATATCAAAACAGTTTAAAAATCCAAAATATAATAACTTTTTTTAAAAATTAAATTTTTATAAAAAGCCATCTAAGTGAATAAAATGCACAGAAAACCTAAACTTTGTTTAAAAAATTGCAGAGAGCACATTTGTGATGTGGGGTTATTTTAGAATATGTCTGAAAATGTAATTATAGTTATTTTTTAAAGTATTTTTAATTTATAAAAATGTATTAATAATATTTTTATTTTTTTAAAATTATTTTTGACATTAATATATCAAAATATTCTAATTTTTTTAAAAATACTAAATCATAGTTACAAACAATCACTTAATTTTTATTTGTGTTTGGACTTTAGATATATTGCTGTTGGGATCCAGGCTAGGAATAAAACATGTTCACTGTCACATGCATGCTTTCAATTCTGAATTTTTTTTATATAATATTTAATTTAAGTATCGTTAAGAATCTAAAATCTCAAGAAGAAAACTAATTCTCTCTTTACACGAATTATGGTACCTATTGTTATTTTTAAATATTTTCATTTTAATATTACTTTTTATACTCTATTTATTTTTGTGTTTTAAAAATATTTTTAAAAAATAATGTTTTTATTTTTTTTCTTTGCTTCAAATTAATATTTTTTTAGTTTTTAAAATTATTATAATATGCTAATATTAAAAATAATTTTTTAAAAATAAAAAAATAATATTTTAATATATTTTCAAATAAAAAATATTTTTAAAATAATCATTAACACCCACCGCAGTCTTCTTCTTAGTAATTTAAGAGGGTAAATGAATGCATCACTCCTACTAGTAATGGCTACGAGGGTTTTCAACAATTTATCCGATGATAATATTTCTAAACTTTTGAAACCAGCCGACTGCAAATGCCTATACCCATCATAAAATTCCATAAATATTTTCTACTAATGGTGATTTTCACTTCTTTATGGCATTAAACTAATGGCATGTATATATATCCAATTTAAAAGAAAAGCTACATGTTCTTTTTCTAAGGATATTTTTTTTCTTTTTTTTTCTTTAATAGCAATTTGTATCACATATGTTACACCTAACAATAAGTCTTCAAAAAGGTTTGTTAAAATTTCCATGTAGGCACGACCCCTCAAAATAGACGTTCTATCAGCAACGTTGATTTTGTCACACAGTAAAGTGAAACGAGACCTAGACAATCGCTTTGTCAGCAAGTCAACAAGTTGATCATCCGTGTGCACATGAGTAACATGCAGATGGCCACGATGAACAAATTCACGAACAAAATAAAGGTTAATAGCAATATATTTCATTCTGGAATGTAAAACAGGATTAAGATTCAATTGAGTGGCTCCAACATTATCACAAAACAGTAGAGGCGGTTCACATAACATGAGACCTAGTTCATCAAGGGGAGATTTGATCCATGCAATATCAGAAGTTGCGGTGGCAAGGGCTCTGTATTCAGCTTTTGTAGAGGAGCGAGCTACAACTTTTTGTTTCCTAGTACGCTATCTGATAGGATTATTACCTAGGAAGATTATATATGCCGTAGTGGACTTACAGTCATCAAGATTGCCACCCTAGTCAGCATCAGAGAATCCACGAAGTACTGGGTGGGATTGGCGACGCAACAAGAGACCAAAATGCATGGTCTATTTGACATAGCGCAAGAGTCGTTTAACATGTTGCCAATGGGTCACTGTTGGTTTATGCATGAATTGAGCTAGACGATTGACTACAAAACCCAAGTTTGGACGAATGAGTGAGAGATACGGAAGAGAACTAATGGTGCATCTGTATTCAGTGGCATCACAGTTGGCTGAACCATCATCAAGTATAAGCTTTGTAGGCACAGACATAGGGGTGTGGACCGTCTTAGCGCCAGCTATATTGAGCCTAATGAGAAGATCATGAATATAACAGTTTTGAGAGAGGAACAAACCTTGTTGAACTGGTATAACTTCCACGCCAAGAAAATAGTGTAGATCAGTTGGGTCCTTTAAAGAAAATGTTGCACCTAAAGAGGTGACAACATGATGCAAAAATGTATTGTTATTGCCTGTGAGGTTTAAATCATCAACATAGACTAATACATAGAGCAGAACATCATTTTTATAAAAGATAAATAAGGAGCTGTCAGACTTGGAATTAAAAAACCTATCACAAGGAGGCTGAAGCGTAGGGAAGGCGTTTGCTTGAGACCATAGATAGACTTTAGAAGATAGCAAACATGATTAGGATAGGTCTGATTTATGAAACCAACAGGTTGATGCATAAACACTTGTTTTGTTAACTGACCATGAAGGAACGCATTATTTACATCAAGCTGTTTGAGAGGCCAGTTATTTGACAAAGCAATGGAGAGAATGAGGTGAATGGTGGTTGGTTTAATGAATGGACTAAATGTCTCAGTATAATCAACACTCGGTCGTTGATTAAATCCCTTGACCACAAGACAGGCTTTGAACCGTTCCACTATACCATCCGAATTGCGTTTAATTCTAAACACCCATTTGCAGCCAATTAAGTTGGAAGCTGATGGTCGAGGGACCAGACGCCAAGTACCACAAGAGATTAAGGCAGTAAATTCATCTACCATGGCTTTACGCCACCTGGGATCTTTGAGAGCTTGAGAGATGCAGGTGGGTTCTAATGGTAATGCAAGTGGATGCTTTGTAGTAACCGAGAGTTGCTTAGGATAAAAAATATTGTTTTGAGCCCTAGTAACCATCGAGTGAGTATGGGTGGGAAGCACAGGTTCAATAGGTAAAGGAGATGCAGAAGAAGGAGAAGTTATACCTGGTGTAGAAGACAGAGTCACGGGGGCAGTAGCTTCAAGCCCGATAGATGTGAGGGTAGAATTATCCAATGGAACCATGTAAACAAGAGGAACAGGAGTAGGAGATGAAGGAGCAAGACACGGGGAGGCAACAGGCTGAGGGGTAGAGAATGATGCTTTTGTAAAAGGAAAAATGCTTTCATCAAACGTAATATGATGCGAGAGATAAATTTTACCTGTTTTAAGATGTAGACATTGGAATGTATGTTGGGTGTTGGAATACCCAAGAAAGATACAAGGATAGGATTTGGATTGAAACTTATTTGTACGATATGGAACAAGCCAGGGATAACATTGACATCCAAATGTGCGCAGCTTATGATAGTCAGGAATTCTTCCAAATAAAATTTCAAAAGGACTCTTACGTGAGTGTAATATAGTGGGAAGCCGATTAATAAGATAAACTGTTGTAGCCAAGGCGTATGTTCAATAAGTGGAAGGGGCTGAAGCATGATGTAAAAGGGTCATACCAGTATCGACAATATATCGATGGAGATGTTCAATAGTGCTGTTTTGCTGAGGGGTATGCGGTGCAGTGGTAAAATGACTAATACCACGAGCAGCCAAAATAGATCTGAGTTTGATAAATTCACTACTGTTGTCGGAATAAAAGTTCTTAATTTTACTAGAGAACTGATTTTCAATCATGGTTGCAAATTGAACAAATAAAGGAGACATATTCGACTTGTTATGCATAGGATAGAACCAACAATACTTTGTAAAATGATCGACGAAGAGTATATAATAACGATAGCCATCAATGAAAGGAACCGATGATGGACCCCAAAAATCAACATATAAATATTCAAGTGAAGCATGACTGGTAAGGGACGTGATACTAAATAGCAATTTGTGCGATTTATTGCAATAACATGAAACATAAGATAATAAAGATGACTGAGATGAAGAGACTGGTAAATTATAACTGCGAAGAATAGAGGACAAAAGTTTGGAACTGGGGTGTCCCAGCCTGTGATGCCAACAATCAAGGGAAGCACGTGTGCCAACTAGAGTGACAACATGAGCTTGAGACGAAGAAGGACATAGTTCCACGGGATAAACACCATCTTTACACCTGCCTTACATGAGCACTGCTCCCGTTATCGAATCCTTCACGAGATAAAAGAAAAGGGTAAAATTCAACAACAACATTATTATCATGAGTGAACTTATGAACTGATATCAAGTTTTTGTGAAGGAGGGGCATGCAAAGCGTCTTTTAAACAAAAAGAGTGGGAAGGAAAGGAGATAGCAGTGGAACCAATATTAGCAATATGCAAACATTTACCATCACCAAAAACCACCTCATCTTGACCATTATACTCAGAGTGAATAGAAAGATTAGCCAAATCAGACGTAATATTATGCGAAGCGGCAGAGTCAAGAAGCCATTTGCCTTTCGATGAAGTAGAAGAGGTGTAATTTATAGAAGGTGAGGATTGCAATTTAACACAGTTCTTGGCAGTGTGACCTAGATGATCATATATTTGGCAGACAATAGATGGTCTATTGTAGAACCTATATTGTAACGATTGAAATGATTTTTATTGTGTTTGAACCGAGGATTTGATGACCTCCTTTGAAAGGAGTTAGCTATGACAACTAGATTTGAGGAAGGTTGTCCATCCATGCATTTGAGATAATGTTCATGTCCAATTAATAGATCATGCAATTCTGCAAAAGATAAGGCAGTTTCTCTCATGTGTATGGGAGCCACCATATCTCTAAATTCACAGTTAAGACCATTAAGCACATATAATATCAAATCATCATCTGAAATAGGTGCATCAATCAACGAGAGTTCATCTGCAATCAACTTGACTGCATGAAGAAAATCAGACACCGTGCGAGATCCCCTTTGAATAAGGGTGAAATCTTCTTTTAACTGCATAATCTTGGCCCGAGATTTTGCCAGGCATCATGGCTTGTAGTGGTTATAGCAATAAGGGACATAACTGCTTCAGAAACAGAAGCAAAAATGGCATTCAACAACAACTGGTCCTGCATGTTCCAATGTGCATGGAGTGCCACAGCAAAGGTAGAAGAGTTTGCATCGGGTGTAGGAGGGAATTGTGGAGTGCCATCCAAATATTTCATTAGGTCATATCCAATGAGAATAATGAGAAAAGTTGCACGCCAGGAGGGATAATTTGAGGGTGTGAGTTTGTAAGGTAATTGACTGAAAGTATTGATGGTAATGAGGGGAAGCAAAGACGCAAAGTCTGAGAGAGGAGTATGGTTGCCATTGGTTGACATGATGAACGTTTCTAATCTTGTGGGAGAAGAAAGCTCTGATACCATAAAAGGATTATTACAAATGAATTGATGCAGTTGCTTGATATTATTTCATTGCAATACTGTATATATAGAATATAATTACTATGACTGTTAAGGGAAGAGCGTAATGAATGAATATACAGTCATAAACAAAACTACAAGAATTAAAGTGCTATACATGAAAGTAAATCACTGATGAGCTCAGGTTATGGTGATTTCCTTGTATTAAGCTCATCAATTGTTAAGTATAGAACTCCTTAATTTGCATCTTATATCAAAATGGAAAACCTTGTTGGATTTTGACTAGGAAACAAAGTGTTATTGCATCATACCTAACAATCTGATATAGTTTGAAGGGGAGCCCTAGATCAAACTAGGATGTATTTCTTTCATATGTTGAGGTTTGCATGGTTATCTTGAAAATAAAGTCTCTTTCTCTCTCTCAATGTATGAGTAAACAAGCTATCTAATTGGTCTTATAGAATTGGGCCAAGAAACTCTACAATAATGCTTCCTACTGTATTATGTAACATGGAGCATTTAACATGAAGAATGCAAAATGTGTACTTCTAAAAGCATATGATATGCAATGATTTTTAATATAATAGAGCTTGAGAATACCATTCTTGGAATTTTAAAGTATTAAACTCAATTAATTCAATTTTTACAAAATTAATTCATTGAAATCAAAAATAAAATTACAAGAAAATCATAATTTTGGTCAATTAAGGGTTAAATTAAAGAAATTCAAAATTAAAGATCTTTTTTAGAAATACACTAAACTTTGAGGATTCAATTTGGTTAAGACTAATGGTGAAATTTAAGCAAAATTCAAAGTTTAATGGTCAATTTGTATAAATCCAAAACTAAGAATCAAAATAAAAACGCAATTAAATTCAGGGTTGATATTGGAGTTTAGCGAGGCGAGGGTAAAATCACATAAAATTAAAAGTTTGAAATTGTTTAGGGATGTAATTAAAAGAAATCAAAATCCAAAGAACTACATTGAATTTTAATCAGATCCTTGATTGAAACTCTAAAAACATCAAAATAACATCGTTTCATTTAAATGTAATAGTATGTTTTGACCAAAACAATCTTTGTTTTGATTGACATAGAAAAAAGAGGGAGATGCCAAATGACTTGTCATCTAGTTACTATTTATCATTTTCAACCTTTTATACCTGAAAGGATGTTTAGTGACTATTTTTCAAAGGTATTTAATGCCTTATTTCTCTACCAAACTAGGGAAATAAAACACCACTTTGATAGCCTGACATTGCACTACATCTTAGTGTAATTCTTGCCAGCTGGTCACCTTTATAGCCACAGCAGCGCTGCCACAAAGAGACTAACTCAATCGGCCTTTAGTGGTCAAATTTTTACAGCTTATGATGATAATTTTGAGCTAACGATTGAGACCTTTTTTGTTTGAATCAAAAGCCAATATTTGTTTCTAATAAAAACAAGATGTCTCTCTTTCACCCCTATAAATATAAGTGAATTTCAGGTATTAGAGAGTAGGAAAGAAGAGTGAAAGCGAGAAAAAACTAATTTTTTTTTTACATTTTCTTTTTCCAGACTTACTCTTTTCTCTCTCCACCATCACTTCAACTACTACACCCTCACCAACACTAGTTTCCTCTACCAATAGTTTAGTTGTGTATTTTCTTCACCAACTCATTCTCTCCACCTCACCTATGAATAACAATGTCACCGTAAGCTAGTTCTTCCTCTACACAATAACCTGCAGCAACGACTTTAGGAGTGCAACACCTCAACACCAGCAAACTAGCAACAACGTTTCTCTCCTACACTAGGTAACGGCCCCTTTCCCTTTTCAATTTCTTCCCTTGTTCACATGAAGGATGTCTATTAATTCATGTCTTACAGCTGCTGCTAGTAGAGGCAAAGATAGGTTAAACCCATTTCAGATTAGCCTATATAGCTAGGCTCGGTTTAGCCCATTTTAAAAGAAAAGGATTGTCAAGCCTTCATATGACCAAGGATCATTTTAAAGTCATTTGTGGGTCCGTCACAGATTTTTCCAATAATTTTATCTAATATCAAGTTATATAATTACACTATAAGATATAAACCCGATATAAAAGATATCTGATTTTTCTCCAAAATTTTTAAAAAATAATAATAAAATTTCAAAAATAAACTTTCATTTGAGATTTTTTTTTTCTTTATGTACACGACCATATACTAAAGATTTTTCAAACAAATTTTCTATAAAGGATAAAATTATATTTTTAAAATACAAAATAAATATTGTAACTTATTTATGATTATTTATTAGGTTTTAGCTAAAATACAAAATATCTCATAACAATTAGTTTTATTTTTTTGGAGTATTAAGATTTAACTTTAGACTTTAATATTTGAGAGTATAAAATTACATTATATTAAGGATACAAAATAGAAAATAAATGCGATGCTAAATATGAGACTTAGAACATTTAAGATTTAACCTAATAAAATAAAAACTTCTTCATGAAGGAAGATCTGTCTTCAACCTTAAATGAGATCAAAAAATAAAAAAAATAATATTTATATAAAAAAATAATTAATCAACAATGCAACTTATTTCTGGTAGGATGTATTATGGATGATATGTCTTTTCCTTGCATAACTACTGCCCTTATCTATACTCTCATAAACTATTAGGTTTTCTAGTGACTATAATATTAAGTATCGACTTATAAACTTTATAATCATAATTTTATTAATAAACCCAAAAACTCTCTTCAGGCAACTTAGTCATATATATATATATATATATATATATATATATATATATATATATTATTGACAAGGTTATTGACATGTTTACTAGGTTAGCATATTTAAAAGAGTTGATAAAATAATTACTGTAAATATTATTATTTAATCACCAATAACATTATAAACGGTTTGTTTGTCAATTATATATTAAATATTAACAAAAAAAACAACGATCAATAAAATTATATAAGATTTTTTTATCAATGATATGTTATATTTACTGATAGAAATATTAACAAAATAAATTAGGTAAATTATATTTTGGTAAGCTTTAGATGTGAACAAATCTATTGGTAAAATCATTGAAATACCACAAATTACTGATAAATGTTTTTACAATGGAGTATTCTATGCGTAAACTTGTCAAAAAAATTTTACTAACAGAACTGGAAGTATATATACTGAGAGAAAATTATGTTTGTAAATCTAAAAGTTGTGACCCTTGCCAAACTAGGACCCAAAGCTTTCCAAACCCAAAATTGAAGCCCATAACAGACACTCAAACATACCTTGCTGCCATCATCCATACCTAACTTTAGCTGATATGCTTCGGCCCAAATCATCCTCATTAGGGTTCGGCCGAATATAACCCAAGGCTGAATTATATCACATTTGCATGTAACGCATACATCATTTATTAGCTACAGGATCACTCACCTTAAACCCTTTGATAATGCATTGCTTGAAGATGTGGACAGCATGATTAGACTTCACATCTGTAAAAAAAAATTGGCCAGCCCTCTCTGCATTTTCACTCTTTCTTTCCTTCAATCTTTGTGGGTTTGTATGATTTGGAATTGTGTTCTTAAGACAGTCATCTACTCTTTTGTTTAGTTGTTGCCTATGCTCGTTGTGCATAAATTACGAGATCTTTTACATTGCTTTTTCCTGCCAGAAGCATCTTCATGTTCTGTAAATCCTGTTTGATCAACTGCTTGAACAAAAATTATAGCTTTGTGTAGCTATATCCTGCTAGCTAGCTAGCTCTTTTACGATTTACGTTGATCAACCACTTAAACGAAAATTTATTTACCTGTCTAAAGGTGGCCTGCGACACAGGGAGCGCAACCTATCTAGTATTAAACTGTAAAGAAAAACAAATGATTCTTGATTCAAATCAATTCACTTTTCACGTGCATGTAGAGATTCTTACCTTTTCAACTTCAAAAGATTGCAGAGGTTGGTGAATCCAACGTACAGAGAACCAAAACTTTGTTTAAAAAAATGCAAAGGTCACATTTGTGATTTGTGGTCCTCTTAATTTTTATTCGTGTTTTTTATTCATGTAGTTATTGCAGCTAGGAATAAAACAGGCTCACTGACACGCATGCTTTCGTGGTGCTGCCATTTCTTCCTCCTCCTCAAGTGCTCTCTCTCTCTCTCTCTTCCCTTAACAATACAAGCTTTGAAGTGAAGTGATGGTAAGTAAAGTGAGAGAGAGGGGGCAGAGCAATCCTAATACGGACGTGACAAAGCCACAAAGTATTGTCTTGGAAACGGCCGACCCAACACAAATTAGTGGGAGACAGACGTCAAAATGTTAGCCCCTCACCTCTCGCAGCACTCTTTGTTGAAAATGAAGACAAAACTGACGTTGCTGGCCTTTTCTTTTGCCAAATTTAGTGCTTTGTTTTGCTTAATGTCCCCCTCTCTCTGTAGACGTCCTTTCAGACACCCCACTCGTTATGTCCGAAGCAATGTGCGTGCGCGCGTAGTTTATATATTCATCTAGTTTTAGGTTCCCAAAAATCTTTGAGACTGGTGTTCAAAGTTCTATATATATATATATATATATATATATATATATATATACACAAAGTTCACTGTTCAGTAAGTGATAAAATCTCCCTGTCTCCTTTTTTTTTTCTTTCCTTTGTTCTTTTTTTTTTTTTAATTTTCACACTTACACTGATATTAACATTTTTTTGTTATTATTTTATAAAATTATCATAATCTTAAATAAATATAATAATATATTGTTAATATTTAATTTTATAAATATTTAATTTTATTATTATATTAAAATAAAATAAAATTTAAAATTCTTTTAAAACTAATAAAGTTCATTATTCAAGTCATGTGCGTGGATATTAAACCGTGAAACTAACATTAATTTATTAAATTACTATATCAATTAAAAATATATCGTTATGAAATTTTTTTAAAGTTAAATAATAATTTTTATTAGTTATTTAAGCTGTTTTTGAATCTATTAATTCAATTAAATCACTTCTTAATAATTTTTATACCATTTAAATTTAAATTTAAATAAATAAAAAGTTAAATTGTAAGAGATTTAATAACAACACTAAATTTCTTTAGTTTGAACTTTATATATATTCTTTTTTAACCTTCCCATCTTGTAGTTCAAGTAATTTTCCATATAACCTATTAATATGTCTTAGCATGCCATAAATGAAACAAAAAGTAGACGAACGTTCATATTTGAGTTGTATCATAGATCAATATCATTAATCTTTACAAATTCTCTTCCATCTCTTGGCTTCATATAAAATTACTTTATATTCCACTGCTATTATTCTAGTCATAGTCTAAAAACATGTCAATAAAATTCCCCCAACTGTTGTTCAATAGCTATGGACATGCATTCTATTGGTAGATCATAAATATAAACCCATAATTCAACATTATTAATCATCAATTGGCTCAAAACTTCACCCCTTTTTAAATAATACAAGAGTAATAATTGGTTATTAAACATCCATGAAGCCCCATCAAGAACTCTTTTTATATCTACTTGCCAACATTAACTTCTCTAATGAACATCCCTTTTCCATGACACCATAAGTTTTCCATCTTGTTTTTCATGGCATTGAAATTAACTCTTTTATCCATGAGAAAATGACATGCTAAACATAGATTGCGTGATTATATCTTTAAAATCGAATCTTCAACCTTTAGAACAAGTTTCTTATCTTAATCCTCACAAAGCAACATATTCTAAAAACATGCTTTCATTATGTAATAATCTCGAATAACTAACATAATGTTATCACTAGAATAAGATTACCCCTTTGCCACGTGAGCAAGACTAGGGAAGAACAACATGTTTTTGTTAGTGCAAAGTTTTAAACTATTTTTTAAGATTTAAAAAATAATTACTTAACTGTATTTATTTAATTAAAAAAAATAAAGATGATTAGATTTAAGTTTATGATTACTAGGTTATTAAAATTCTAATATTATATTATAAATCATCTTAATCTAAACAACTAAGCTAAAACTTCAAGAACGATTTTATATTAATTTTTTTACATGTGTTATAATAAATTAATATGATAAAATTACTTATATTTTTTTTAAAATATTATATATTATTGATTATATGACCAAGTTATATATTGTATTAGCGGGTTATTTATGTTTAAGGAGAAACATGTCTTTTTGTATTTGTTGAACTAGTGTGCATAAATACTTAATGTATAATAATAGATACACCTTCAATCTAAAAATCTAACCTAATGGGTTATAAATCCATCTTATATATAATTATTTTACAATTTTTATTCCCTTCCAATATGGGATATTTAAAACTCACCATGTGCACCCACAAAATCTTCCATTCTCATTTGAGTCTTGTCTATTATAACATAACTATTTTTTTAACAAAAATATTTAACAATTTGATTGAAACGTCTAAGAGTTTAAAGCCTAACTCTTTTTGCTTAATTACAAGGAAGTAGAAAAGGCCATAAAAGCCTAACTATAATTTTTCACTCATTCCAAATTGATGAAGTTACAAAAATCATGGGGAATATTCTAAAAGAAATTATTTTTAAAGATCCTTGATTCATTTATAGTGTGTTCTATGATCTTTACTTTTAGATTGTAAAGTCTTTTTAATAGATATCTTTAAGGGTTTTAAATCTTTTCTTAAATAAATACCCACACAAAGTCTTTTAGAGACCCTTGTCGGGGTGTTATTGAGTGATCCTCTAAAGATGAAGTCAGTATGAGGTGTTTATGTCTAAGAGTATAGGATTTTAAACCTTTTCTGTGTACTTAAGCTTTTTTTTTTTTTATATTACCTAACTTGACTTGCTTCATATGATATATGAGGGGTAAAGATGTAATCTTGTAATGGTAGAATAGTATTATTCTACTTTTGATGTCATCACATCTCATCAATATAAGCACAAACTATTTGTTTTTAAGTAATGAGATATGATGCATATCATAATCACTAGCCCAAACCTAAAGGAGGAGAAACTTATAGTATGATCACTTTTCAACTATACACAAACCCAAGAGTATTTGGTTCAACAGTATGCAGAACCTAATAGGAGTTGGGTTCAGTTGTACGCTAAGCCCAAGTATATTTGGGTTTAGCAATACACCAAATCCAATAGGAGTTAGGTTTAACATTACATTGAACCCAAGAGGAATTGAGTTCAATTGTATATTGAACCCAGGTGTATTTGGTTTCAGCATGTATGTTGAACCAAATACACCTGGGTTCAATATACAATTGAACTCAATTCCTCTTGGGTTCAATGTAATGTTAAACCTAACTTCTATTGGATTTGGTGTATTATTGAATCCAAATATATTTGGGCTTAGCGTACAACTGAACCCAACTCCCATTAGGTTTTGCATATTGTTGTATGTTGAACCTATATGTATTTAAGTTCAGTAATATGCCGAACCTAATAGGGGTTGGGTTCAATTGTACGTTGAACCCAAAAGTGGTTGGTTCAACTATAGACTGAACTGAAGAGGAGTTAGGTGTAGACACATCGTTATCCAATTTGAAGTTAAGCACGAACGTACTCTGGTGCAATACAAGATTGGGCATGGAGAAAACATAATCCAATTTTGGGTTATGACTTTTGTGTGATGGTCTTTAAATGTGAGAGGTTTTAAAAAAAAAAACATATCTCATTACAAATTGAATCATTGACTTTGATTGTAATTTGTTAAAGAACTAATAGTGTTTGAGAAGACATATGAGTGCTTGTATTTACATTCAACTTATATATAAAATAATGGATCCATATTATGTACAAACACCTTATGTTTGTAAAGGATCCATGTTATATATAAGCATTTTATCTCTTTTCAATATAAAATATTTACCATGTCAAATTTTACCTTTGGTTTGACTTGATGAAAATCTTGAGTCGTAAAATCAACCCATTTTGTGTTTTTTAATGAATAACAAAAAAATTGTGTCATTTTGAATTGCTTTTTGGTATTAAAGAATTGACTTGATTGATTTTGAATTGGGTGAGGCCACATTGATCAAGTCTTTCATATTTAACTTGATTGATTAGATCTAATAAGATCAATATTTAATTGGTTTAATTATAATGATAAAACCCAACTGGGCCTTATAGGTTAACTTGAAACTCAGGTGATTTAAGGCCTTGGCTTAGTTTCAAATCACAAAAAACTAAGTTTACAATTGGTTTGGAAAAACTTGGTCAACTTATTAAGTCAACCTAAAACCTAGATGATTTGGTATAACCTGGGTGATACCTAATTTTGTTTTAATAATTTTTTTATTTTTTTAATAAATCCAAAACATATAAAGTTAATTTATGAATATTTAGCCTATACTATACTTGTTTTATAGCTTACATTGTTTCTTACTTGTTTTTATAGTTTATATTTAGCCTCACATATCCTTTTTATAACTTACATTGTTTCTTACTTGTTTTTATAGTTTATATTTAGCCTCACATATCCTTTTTATAACTTACATTGTTTCTTACCTATTCATCGTGGAATAAATATACTATACTTCACATTTTCTATTTATAGCCTCTATCCACATGTATTGTTTTTGGATTTTTTAATAGTGGATAATTATGTATGGCTACATATAGATTGTTTCTTAATTTTTTGATGTTGAATAACTATACATAACTTACATCCACATGGATTATTTTTTAAGTTCTTGATGTGGGATAAGTATACTAGACTTCACTTTTCTTTTTATAGTTTATATCTACATGAATTATTTCTTAATTTTTCAATGTGAGATAATTATATTACAATTCACATTTTTTTATATAGTATTATTTTAAAATTTTTCATATTAGATATTAAAACCTCAAACATATTTTTTAATTTATTTTTCCAAGTTTTCTAGGTTAACCCATGTGACTTAGTACCCGACTTCTTGGTCGGATCAATTCTCGGGCTAAGTTTAACAACTATGTGTTTAATGTTAAATCTAACTTGGTTTAAGCTCTAGATCAACTTATTTAGATCGGGTTAGGTTTAACAATTATTTTTATCACTCATGTGTACATCCAACATATTAAATTACACATTATTTTTATATTTTAGAAATATATGTTAACTTACGTGTAAGTGTATTATGATTTATTAGAACTCGTATTTAATCACCTAATATTATTTTATAAATGTAACATATTTGTTTTATCATAAACTTGACACATTACTATAACCTTTAGAGCATACGAAGAGACATGGCTAGAACTATTCTCATCTCGTATCACCATATATATGCAAAGTGAATAATTAAACATATATATACAAGAAATGATGTAAGAACTTTGATTAAGAATGCATGTCATATATTTTCATGGATACTAATTTTCCAATAATCTTTCGTGTTTTCCTTTTGTGTTCATATTAGTATCAAGTGCTTGCTAGCCTGAAGTTGACAAAGAGTGCTGTATGAACAGTAAAATCATGACTACAAAACCTAACATGATTAAATTCTCTACCTTATATCATGTTCTTTCATGAAGATGTCTCCGAATGCACATTTACATAGTGCCCGAAACCAACTGAAAACATTCATGATTGATAAGTGAATATGTCCCCCACTGCCCTGCCTGAATGCTTGATTCTTCTGTGGTTCAAGAAAATGTGAATTAAAAGCTTGATATATATATGGATTATGCATCACAAGACTATTCACTGAAGATCCAGTGATATGAAGTAAAGCCAGCTTCTTGTCGCATGTCCTTTCAATATATCCCATACTTGACGTGACCACAAGCTAGTAAACATAAGATTAGAATAATTGATGTTCATATTGATTCATTTTACATGTAATCTTTTCCCATTTTACGAAGTGGAGTAGTTTTCTAGCATCCACCATCCTTCGAGCATGGGTTCCTGTAAAATATTATAAAATGTGAATAATAATACTGTTGGAAGTAATTTTTCAAAGTATTTTGATATGGAAAACACCAAGTTGATTTTTCTTTCCAAATATTTACTAATAATTTTGATAACCTCTCATATTGAAACTATTAAAAAACGAAAAAAAAATATTTTTCAATCTAAATACATTTTTAAAAACACCCACACTACAGTATCAAATGGAGCTACTGTTTGCAAAAATATATATGCTTTTCTGCGTCACATGTAATCAATTAATGCTTCATTTATTAGTAGTCTCTTATTATTAAAAAAAAACAAAAATTCAGGCTATCTGCTTAGGTTTTTAGGGCACCTAATAAGGAACATTTTAGAGTGGATTTTGTGAAAGATTAATTAATTGATCAAGCAAAATCACTGTTGGATTATGGGGATGCATTAGCGTATCATCAATCAGGAACCGTATCCCACTTCCAATATTAATAATAAAAAATAATGGGGCTCAAAGTTAACTTTGACCCTTTTATATATGTGTGTGTGTGTTATGGTGTCTTTGTTAATTGATAGATACTAGTTGATAATTGGAATGGTTTATTACAGTGTTTAACAATTAAACAACTAAGATATTATTAATGTCTTTCTTGATATATTTTTTTAATTTTGACTGACATCATCAACAATATCATTCTAGGTTAGTTCTTATGCCATGCATGAATTGAGAGAGCATATTCTTATGCACGGTACAATATATAATTAATTCCAGACATTAAAGCAAAATCTTATGTTTCCTTGTCCTAAATCTGATTTCATCAAGTGGAAATTATATATGTTTGTGTGTTGTTGATAAGGTTGCATGTCATAGTTCCATTGACAACTTTTAATACATCTCATCTTTACATGTGATCTGTTCGCATGATCTTGGATCGTTAAAGAGTATATGATATAATTGTTTCTCATGCTTATATTGATTCGAAGGGTGGAATATACTACAAAATAGTATTTTTAACTATTATGTACTAATATAAAGCTAGGATTAAGGTTGACCCATGTATCATGGAGTACTTTTATTTATAGTAAATGCAATCCTTGTAAATATTCTCCAATTAATTCCTCTTCTTTAAATTGATGCATAGTTATCTTTAATCTTCAATATCCAACTTGTAAAGTGAGTTCTAGAGGATTTTACTAGAGACTATCTTCTTTGATTATTAATTTATATGCTAGCTAATTGATTTTCAAATTTTACAATTAAGAACTGTTTTTCTTAACTTGAATTTTTTATTTTAATGAAATGTCGATTTATCTCAACATCTTTTATATGATTATATGAAACTAGATTATAAACTAATTCTATATATGCATTCTTGTTGTAAAAAAGATACATCCTATCATTTAATGTGTAACTAATTTTCATGAACATCTCCTTCAACCATAAGAGCTTATAGAATCCCTTGATCATTTCTTTTAACTCAACTTTTGTATTTGATAATGCAACAATTTTTTACTTTTTAGTTCTTAATGTAATTAGGTTATTTCCTATAAAGATGAAATAACTCTACATATATATATATATATATATATATATATATATATATATATATATATATATCCATCAATGTTCAAGTGTTTATATATATAACACAAACCTTTTAACAAGTATCGATTTCAATTATTAGAGATTCTAATCTATTTGTTTGTATGTTTTTTCACTTGAATTATATATAATATAATTCATTAGGCTTCTAATATAAGCTATATCCCAAAATACATGAGATAAATATATTGGTTTCTAACTAATTGATAATACCTTTCTTTATTAGTGAAAACTTGATAAGGATATTCGGTAAGACTATAATTTTGTATAATTAGAGTGTCAATTAGTTTACAATCTAGTATCTATTTTCAAAACTAAGCCCACCACATGTATTCTTTATAATAGGAAGATACCTCTTGGTAATCAACTACCTCAATATCTAGAAAATGTTTCAATCTCCTAAGATTCTTTAATTCAAATTTAGTTGTTGGGTTTTTTACTCTCAAATTATCTTCATATCATTGACTATAATTATCATATCATCAATATACATTATCAAGGTCATTATTTTTCTTTTCCTGTTTGAGGAACAAGGTATGATCTAAATTACTTTGTTTGAATTCATGTTTCTTTATAGTTGAATTAAAGCATCTAAACCATACACAAGGTGCTTTTTTGAACCTATACATAACTTTTTGCAACTTATACTTTAATGTAATTCCTAAGCCAGTAGTGCATCAAGGTAAAATGGACATATAAACTTGTATTTTTTATCTTCATAGAGTAAAGTGTTTTTTACATTGAACTGATGTAGTTGCTAATCCAATTTAATGCTAAAGATATCAAAACCTTGATTGTATTCAATTTCACAATCAGAGATAACTTCTTTTAGTATTTTATGTCATATGTTTGGGTATACTCTTTTATTATAAGTCTTTCTTTCTATATTTTAATATTTCCTTATACCTTATGTTTTCTTTTCCCTAGAATAAAAATCCACATTTGACTTTTCTATAATGCCTCCATTTCTACCATTATTGCTTTAGTCCATTCTAGTTTCAATAGATTTTTTTGTAGCTTTTTAGGAACCTATATAGATGACAACAAGTGTACAAAAGCTTAAAATAGTTCTAATAGATTTTATAATAATACATGACAATTGTAAACTTTTATTTTTTTGTTATATGCCTTTAAGATCTATATTCGGTAGAGGTATCTATTTTATTGATAAGTGAAGTGGATTGTATTAACTAAAGAATATTATTAGGAGATTATCTTGTTGGTATTCATAAAGCTATTTCATGTATCTTTATATGGATCAAATTTTATACATTGATTTTTATGAATATAAACAAAAACATCACAGTAACAAATGGTGAGTATATATTAAGATAGATTGTATCGTTATGACTATTGCTTCATTCTAGTAATAGCATAGCATATGATCTTCGATAAGGCATGCTCTAGATGTTTCATAGATATGTTTGTTCTTTCTTTCTATAATTCCATACTGCTAAGTTGTTTGAATACAAGATGTTTTATAAAGGAAAGCAATTGTCTAAAAGTACTTGTGAAATTTATAGTTATCATACTCTCTTACATTATTAATGTGAATAATTTGAACATTAGTTGCAAACTAATTTTGATTCGTTATATGAAAAATCTTGAAACTACTAAATTCTTCATGTTTATTTCTCAACAAATAAAGTAAGCTCATGTATGTACATTCAATCATAAAAGTATATAGGCAATAAATCCAAGAAAAAAAGTATGGATTGGTGAGGGTGCTCCAACATCAAATTGCATCAAGTAAAATGTCATATTACTCTTAATAAAACTTAAAGAATGCATGTATCACATTTGCAATCTGAATCTTTCAATAATTTAAAAAAAACCTAGAAAATAAATGCTTTAAATAGTTAGATGATAGATGCCCTGATCAAAGGTTCCATAACCATATATATCTCTTCCTAACTTGTGATAAGTCTTCTATATTTTTGCATTACTAGCATTGAAATCATTCATATAATATAGCATCACTCTTTTGACACCATGACCAATGATCTGTTTGGTGAGAATATCATAAAAATAAAGTTTGGATACACTGACACAACATTATAATTCATTAGTTGTTTATCCAACAAACATTAATTTATTTAAGATTAATAATAGGAGGAGTAAAGTAATTAATAATGAAAAAATTGATGAGATGTCCACTATTCCATCTCCTATAATTAGATAGGTCACACAACTAGCATTGAAAATATTAGATAATCTTAAAGCTACTAAAATACTTTGACTTAAACATTACGTGAT
The DNA here is from genome assembly GCA_026413675.1 of Populus pruinosa. Classification (NCBI taxonomy): domain Eukaryota; kingdom Viridiplantae; phylum Streptophyta; class Magnoliopsida; order Malpighiales; family Salicaceae; genus Populus; species Populus pruinosa. Next base: position 9,130,676 of record JANKMR010000020.1, read on the forward strand.
CAATGATTTTTGAATCAATTATACATCTATGGTAGTCTTTCTTGTTAGAACTATAAGAAAAATCAAGCAATTATTACCTAAATCAATAAGAATAGCGAGACCATTAATTAGTAAAGTTAAAGACACTATCATAAACACAAAAAGTAGTTCAGGCTTCATGTTTATCAAGGCAACTCAACCAGATCCACTATTTTCTTCATATTTTTTCTAGGTCTTTAAATTATCCCACTAATATAAGAATTCATATACTTTAAAATACTTCTCCTAAATATGTTTGGAATTTTCAAAGTAAATGCACTTAATTTATGTTGATTAGGTATTGGGTTGCCAAATACCTATCCATTATTTAGGCTAGATTTTTTTTTTTTTGCTTAGTTAACTATAACTAATTTTGTTAATTTCCTTTATTGCAACGACCCATTCAATTTTCTATAGATTTTTTTTGTGTGTGTATGTTTAAGAAGGGGAAAGGTCTTAGATTTGTAAAAATAAGTTGTCATCCAGAATTATAGTCACTAAGAATCCTAAATAGCCAACAAAGATCTAGAGTTAAGGACTGTTATGTTAAATGGAAGACATTATCACTTTAAAACATCCAACATAAGGTACATTGCTTTTCCAATCTTATCCTATATTTCTAACATTTTTTTATGTCTAATTTACCGGTAATCTATATATTAGGTCATGTAAGTTTTACTGTTGTAAGTTAAACCCTTATTGTTGGTTTAAACATAGTAGTTATAAAGTCTAGTTTATTTTTTCAACTCTCGATTATTACCCCTAGATAATATAAGGTGAATTGATAATTTTAATGTTAGTCACTCTTAATCATAACCTGCGACTAATTATTGATCAAGTTATATTAGTGAATGATTTATGGATGTATATTGGGCGCATTAAACCTAGCCATAATTCTAGAAAAGGTTCATTGAAGGTATCTTGATGAGGTTCACCTATTTTATAACATATATATCTCACTCATAATATTTTCTGAATAAAGATTTAATACTCTCAATTCATACTCATATATAATCAATAAATATTAAATTAAAAATTTAATACTTCTAATTTTATTATTCATAAATATTAGATCATAAATTTAATACACCTAATTTTTTTATCAATAGAAATTAGATTGAAAAATTAATACTCTTGATTTTATTATTCGTGCATATTAGAATGAAAAACTTAATAATCCTAATTTGGTTGCTAGTTAATATTAGGCTACAAATTGTATTGTTTGAAAAAATCAAGAGGATAAGCTATTTCTCTTGGTATATAAGGCAATAACTTATATGTAGTCTAAATATCATAAGTGAGGAGTAAAATATCTTTGAAATGGATTTTAAAACAAGCATTAAACTTGTATAAATGATGAAAAATAGATTTTTATCCACTTTTTTCAAACATGGAAATAATCCTACTATATTTGTTTTTTAAATAATAATATCATTAAACATAATCATGGTGCAATTTGACACGCAAAACACAATTATGTCAATAAATCAAACGTGCCTAAAAATTAAATATCCACACCTAAATGCCCACCATACAAAATCATTCGTTCATAAAATAAAAGGCACACACAACATATTATATCCACTTATAAATTCAAATTCTTACACATTCAAAATTATTTCTACCTAAACAACATGCACACTAATTTATTCATACTTATAAAACCAAGCATATAAATTATGCATACAACCACATAAAAACACATAATTAACCAACTTCCAAACCAATTATCCAAAATATCAATAGACTAAATTATTTAGATTTAGAATTGACCTTAGATGAGTAGAAATGGTAAGAGAAGTTGCTGGAATGGACTAGATTATTGGTATAGAAACTTAAATAGTGTTAGGGTGTGGAATTGCACACTACCTCCACTACTGGCATATAAAGGTCACGTGTCATCGTTGTTAGAGAGGACCATTTAATGGATCAAGTGTGTTTTCACCTCCCTATCACATCTAGACTGGTGGTGAAGCAAACCACCATTTCATAAAGGAGATTTAGCTAATTAAAATATTGGGTCTTTATTTTTTTCATGGGCTATTGTATTGCTGTAGAGGTTGGAGCTGTTATGGGTTTTGATGGTCGATATTTAATGGTTGGGTCTAGAGAAGAAGGATTGTCATTTAAGTTTTTTTTATAGGAAATAGGCTAGTTCAAGGTTATTAATTGCTAATTGTGTTTTTTTATGTTTTTCATTTTAGCTCACCTATCCATTTTGCTTTTTTATTTTTCTTATATATATTTCTTTTGTTTAAAGAAAAGTTAACATCAATTTGATAAGAAAAGTAATAAAAAATTACAAAATAAACATGAATGCATTAAAAATAATTTATTTATTTATTTATTCTTGGAAAATATTTGGAACAAAAGGGTCAAATTGGGTTATAATAGGTTTCCTCTTTAAAACACTTACAATACAAAGTCTTGTAAAAGGTTTTGTGAAGCAAGCTTGTAAGAAAAGTTGATGTTTTATTTTTTAAAATAAGGTGAAATTGTTTAGGTGACTACCTTGCTTAAAAATTTTAAATTTTTTCCATAATGATTTAGTTGTCTCAAGAAACCAACCTGTAGGTGAAAACATTAAATTTATTTTTTAAATGGTTTAATTGTCTCAAATGACCAATCTGTATATGAAAATTTTGGAAAATTTTTGGAATGATCTAATTGTTTCGGATGACCAACCTGTAAGTGAAAAGTTGAAATTTTTTAAAACAATCTAATTATTTTAAGAGACCAATATAGAGGTGAAAATTTTGAAAGTGATTTAATTGTTACAAGAGTCCAATTTAGAGGTGAAAATTATTAAATGTTAAAAAAGATGTAATTGTCGCACACAACTTACATGTTTGAAAATGTTGAATTTTTTTTGAAATGTTTTGAAATCTAACCGTTAGAGAGATAACCTACATCATGGTTTAAAATGATTTTCCTAGCTATGAAATTTGGCCGAATGTGTCCTAATTGCATGGTTGAGTCTGAACCTTTTTTATGGTAAGATTAGCTTCCATTTCTTGATTACAAGGTTAAAAATGATACTTCTTAATTATATGATTTAATTCTTCTTCATGATTGCATGGCTAAAACAAGAGATTCTTGATGATAGGGCTAAAATTGATGCTTTCTAATAATAGGGTTACATTCTTTTTCCTGATTACAGGGTTAAAACTAAAAATTCCTTATAACAGGGCTAACTTTTTTTCTTTTATCCTGATTACAGGGTTTAAACTGAAGATTTCATATAATAGGTTTAACCTTTCTTTTTTTTCCTTGATGTAGGGTTTCATTCTTGATGATAGTGTTAAAACAAATGCTTTTTAATGATAATGCTCAATTGTTTTTCCTAATTATAGGGTTAAAAATATAGATTTCTTATGATAAAGTTGATTTTTTGTTCCTTGATTGTAGGGTTAAGATTTGAGATTCCTAGTGACAATGTTGAAACTTTTTTCTTGATTATAGAGTTTAATTCCTAATGCTAGAGTTGAAACTGATACTTTATAATAACAATGTTGAATTCTCTGTCATGATTATGGGATTAATATTGATACCTTTTAATAATAGAGTTGGATTTTTCTTCTTGATTGCAAGGTTAAAGCTAATACTTATTAATGACACGGTTGATTTCTAGTAATGATCAATATTCAATTGACACAAGATCAATTATTTATAGTACTGTGACTCAATGATAAATTATTATTAGATCTTTATTGATTTGAATTTGTTAGAGCCTTGTCAAACATCATTGAGGATCTTTGCTTGCAAAATTCCTATAAAAACATTTTTACATTGTTAAATATTACAAGTTTGATGATAAGCATGCATCCTTTTCTGATTTAAAATATAAGCCAACATTTTTTTATTGTGGGATTTTCCATCTCAGTTTAGTTTTTTTTTATTGCTCAACCTATTAACCCACTTGGGTTTGCTTGTATAAATCCTTTGCTTAATTGTAAGCTATATAACTTAGGGCTTTTTATAATGACTACTACCCCTTTGTTTTTTTATAGGAAGTTGTAGCTCTAATAACCATTCAGAAATGATCAATTACCCTTTTTAAATCATAACTTTGTCATATATTCTGATTGTTCCCTGTAAATATGATAATCTTGCACCATTTCTCACTCTTTATATATTTTGATGGAGAATTAGTGTTCTTCTACTTTCAATTTATGAAAGATTCCATCAAGTCATCTAGTGTCATGGATTATTTCAAACTAAATTGGGTTGTGGTTGTTTTGGTTGTGTACTCTTTTTAAAAATCATCAAAAGGCATTTATGTTGTAACACCATGTGACTATTGTTATCATAATGTAATTCTTTAAATTGAATCGCCCTCATTTAACCTAGATGTGCTTGTCTTTCTAGTGACCATGAAAAATAATGCATGCATCAATTTTTTTTATTTAAGAACTTTGCAAAATCAGTTAATGCAAATTATTTAAGAAATTATTTTAGTGATTGTGTAGTTGTGTATCTCATGGTTGATATGAAATCATTGAGAAAAAATTGGAATGTATTTATTTAATCGGGACCTTAAGACATGTCTTAAAACCTTATCAAATATTTTGTAACGTATTTGATATATATATATATATATATATATATATATATATATATATATATATATATTCTTTGCAAAAGACGCCGCAAACAACTCAAATACGTTAAAAATATATTTTTATGTTTTTTTTGCAGTATTTTTGGTGTTTTTCAAAACATTATCAAAAATTAGGTAAAACATTAAATAGCTATACATATATTCTTTGCAAAAGACGCCACAAACAACTCAAATACGTTAAAAATATATTTTTATGTTTTTTTTGCAGTATTTTTTGTGTTTTTCAAAACATTATCAAAAATTAGGTAAAACATTAAATAGCAAGACCCCTCATGAGGAACATAGTTTTGTAGGCATCATTTCTCTTTGAAAATCAGTCCAAGTTACTGTTTTTATATAATTGATTTAAAATATATATTCTCATTAATTTATAATGTTTTAGTTGTTGGTTGTTCATATTTTATGCATGTTTAAACTAAGAAAATTATTCAATATTCATTATTATTTATCACTGAATATTGGTTTCGCCTTCCCCTTAAATTTCAGGTCCACATAATTGACACTAGACACCATTAACTGGAGACCTAGTTGTAGTTATCAATCTTTGGCATTTTATGATGTGTTTATACTTAAAAGTTATAATGGATTAAGTGTAATCATGGTCAATCTTAGACGTGAATTGTTTCATGTAAGGAACTAACATAAAGTTTCAAATTTTTAGATGTTTTCTTGGATTGATATTGATATAGAGATGGGCCTGGGATAACATTTTGATCATATAAAATACTACGACTGGGATAAAATTTTGATCATATAAAATATTGTTGTAGTTAGTAACTGCATATAGCTTTTAGAGCTCAAAATTAAACTAACTCAAATGAGTTGGACCTCATCGTGAAAGTAGTTAATCTGAATGTAGAAAAGTTGGCTTGAATAAGTGTTGAATTACTAATCCTTCTAATTTGTATCAAGTTATCAATTCACTATTATTTTTTGTCACCCTTTTCTTTTTCTTGATTAAAAATTTGATTATGGTATAATTAAACTTTGACTTTAGATTAACAATCTTGTTTGAGTATTAACACTTTGAAAAGCTTAATGCAAGCATTGTTAGAAAATTTTAAGTGAAGGCACTTACCATTTCAAATATCATTTGACTTGCACTAGTAAAGATATTGAGTCATGTTAATAAGTACTATACAATGTAAAGAAGATGATTTTGGATGTTTTGGTGAAAAAATCATGAAGCATCTGAAAAGAAAAGAAAGGCTTTTTAATATTAGAAACGATAATGAAGATGAAGTGAAGAAATTAGCTCAATGGACAAAGGAAAGAGAACAACTAATAAGAGTTTATATACATAAAGTACCATTAATCAACTAATAAAAAAGAATTTTATAGAAGAAGTTTGTCGATAAATTGTAAAATTTTTCTATACTAATGGGATTCCATTTAACATTTTGGTTAATAGTCCTAAAGGAACAATGTTTTATCATTAGATGCTTACTGATAAAGTATTTAAGATGTTGGATGCTATTGTGGAAAGGATCAGAGAGAATACTTTTATGCAAGTAATTACTAATAATGCTATAAGTTAAAAGGTTGCAAGATAATTGTTGATGGAAAAGAGAAAAAAAATTATTGTGGACACCATATGTTGCCCATAATATAGACTTTTTTAAGAAGACATTAGAGGTCCATCAAGTAACTATTTTGAAAGGAAGGGGAATGATTAGTACTTAAAAGTACATTTTTATCATGGATTTATATCATCATTTTGCACTTGAAGTATCAATAACTCCTTAACTAAAGCATGTTTTATAATAATATATCTAATAATATAAGATACCTTTGATTTGTGGTAAATGTTCATTTTAAATGGAGGCCTATCACATAAATGAAAGGATTGATTGATGACTTTAAGAACTTAAATTGCAAGGATAAAGAGATGGCCAAAGTTAAAAAAGAGATGTCGATGCAATCCAAACTGGAATATTGTTTGGTCATTGGGTCATATCTGGAGCTATATATCTCAGATTTAGGTCTAATTTATATGGATGGAAAGGTAAGACATAGGCCTACAACTTTCATATGGAGCCCAAGATATAAAAAGCTCATTTTCAAGTCCAAATTGTAGCAACAACAAAGAAGCCCGAATCTGTCTTCCAGCCCGAGCACTGTTCGGTATTTTGGCCATATCTAGAGTTCTAGAAGTCTAAATGAGCTGAATTGTTTACACAAGAAAGATGAGATAATTGCCTACAACTTTCATGTTTTCAACTGGCTCCAATTGTGACATTATCAATGACGATTTGGGCAGACAAGAGAAGATAAGGATTGTCACCAAGTCAAGAGTTGGCCACCCACTTATCAATTAGTCATCAAATCAATAGTTCCTAATTTTGGCCTATAAAAGGAGGCATTTGCCATGCATTTAGGCATATTGGTGTTCAGATCAAGATCATGCTCTTCCTTTCTCTCTTTGTATTTTTTTTAATGTTTATGCTTTGCTTTCATTAATATTAAGTTTATGCCTTTCATTTCCTTTCCTTTACTTTGTTAACTTTTATGTTCTTATTTTGTTTATCTATTTTTCTTTCTTTCATTATGTCTAGCTAAGTTAATTATGTCAAGGTGAAAAGGTTACACTAATGGTGTCAGAATAAGTATAATGTAAACTTAATATGGACTTTAATGTTTGATACTAACATGTTTTATATTTGTTATCTTGTTCACTCTTTAATACTTTGCTTGTTAAATAACTAATCTTGATTTATGTTGTATAACACTTGGTACAACAAATGGTTGGCACTTTCATAGTTCATACTGTATGGTATAACTGACACTTGAGCTATGAAAGGAACTTGATTTGTTGTTAACATAAGTTATAATCATGAATGCTTGATGACATTTACAAGTATTAGCATTAATCGAATAAGATGACTAATGTAATCATGTTAACAATCTATAATCTTATTGGAACCTCCTTTATATGTGGTTTCCAATTGAATAATAAGAGTTTATATTATACTTGTTTGACATACCATTAGTGGAATCTCTAACCTTGATATTTGTTATTATCATTGTTTAATCTTTACATTAATATTCCATCTCAAAGTTCTCACCATCTTCTTCTTCTCTTTCTCCTTCTTTATTACTACTACTACTACTATTATTATTATTATTATTATTATTATTATTATTATTATTATTATTATTGCTAATATTATTATTGTTGTTGTTATTGTTACTATTGTTGTTATTTATAGTTGTTGTTTATAATTTGTGCAATTAACCTCCCTGTGGTTCGACCCCAGTCTTGTTGGTTTATTTATTACTTCGACACTCCTGCACTTGGGAGAAGACATCAACCTTTTCGTCGTGTCAGGGAATTACCTCGCATAATTATTTAAGAACTTTTCTTATTTCCATTCTAAGGCACTTAAAAAAAAAAGATTTGATTAAGTATGTTGCCACTTAGTTTGTTACTGCAAACGCAACATTAAGATGCTTGAATGATTATAAAATACAACTTATGATAATGTTTACTTCTAACCAGTGGAAGTCATATAGGTTTTAAAAATAGAAGAAGGAAAGCAAATTAAAAGTTGTGTTTTGTACAATAGATTTTGGAATAATGTCACTATATGTATTAAATTTGAATTTGAATTGTTTGCTCATGTTTATACATAAAAAAATCATTTTCACTAGAAAGATATGAATGACTTGGTATTTTTCATGTGCAATTTGAAATTGATTTACAGAAAAGTCAAAAAGCATCCTAATAATTTTAATAAAGTTGGATATGATCTCTCATTAGATGAAGATTTGATAACTAAGGGAAACAATCATGGTGGTTTATCAAACTTTGAGTCAATTGGTGTCATTAATAAATAAAAATTATAAAAAAATGAAAGTGATGAAAAAGATATTTCTAATGATGTTGAAATTAAGATTCATGGAACTAAAAATGATTTAAAGACTTAAATTGATGTCCATCTAGAGAAGTAAATGACTTTTAAGTTAAATATTGTTGACATTAATGGTGTTGGTTCTAATAATAGTACAAATATTTAGAATATTAATGTTGGTAGTATTGATAACAATAATATTGTAGATAATAATGATCTCGATGAATATCTTAGGAATATAAAGGAAGATAAAGGTAATAATATTGCTTTTAATTTACATGACACATGATTATATTGTTTGTTTTAGGCTTGTTAATTCTTAGTTAATGAAATTATATGGATATAATTGTATTGTAATAGATTTTTAAGTTCAATTACATCTATTTTTTTATTTAAACTATATATTTTAAGGTGCTTGAACTTTTGTATTTTTTTCATTTTTGTCTTTATTGCATTATATTGTTATTTACTACTTGTGTTGCTACCCATTTTAATAATAATAGTAATAGTAAGATAGGTGCAAGGAAATACACTTGAAGCAAGCCTAAAAAGGAATGCCTAAGCCTAACGATGGAAGATCAAAATGTCAAGTGAAGTTAATAGGCCAAAATAGCAATCCAAGGTTTTAATTGACAAAGCTCATTAATGAAATGTTTGTTTTTAGTGTTTAAAGACCTAATTGGAATTCTCAAAAGTTTAAGTATTTAATTGAGGGTTTAATCGCAAAAAAAATCAAATTTTCAAAGTCAATTTTGAGGTCAATCAAAACAATTAAAGTTTAAGGACTCAATTAAAAGCTTGAAAAGTTTAAATTAGGTAAATCAGGGGTTTAATTGCATAAAATTCAAAGCCTAATGAGCAAATAAGGGCTTCATTAAACTTTCTATGAACTAAGGATTAATTTGCAAATCATGAGCGATTTTAGGGATTGAAATCAAGAGAAATTAGGGGTCAAATAAAAAAAATTAAACGTTTAATGGTCATATAGAGGCATAATTCAATAAATTAGAAACCAAGGATCATTGTAAAAAGCACTTAAAATTACTAGTGATAAATAAGGTTGATAGGGACGCAATTGCATAAAATTTCAAATAAAAGAGGTAAATTAAAGATAAAATAGAACAAAATTAGAAGATAAGGGGTTAAATTGAACATTGACAGATCCATAATCAATAGAAAACCCTAATCTACAGAAATTAGTCAAAATAACACCGTATAAAGTATTTTTCGTTTTCATATTTAGATTTTTTGTTGATTAAGAGGACACTTTCAAACAACTAAATGTGACATTCTAACCACCTTAAAGGTTGAAACCATCATTATTCGATTGAGAAACAACCTTCTACAACCCTATATCCTTAACATCAAACATTTACATCATATTTTCTCCATGGATCTCCACAACATGTTGATCCAAGTCAATCAAGACCAAGTTTTAGACATCATGTTATTTGGGTAGGCACTTTCAAACATTTGACTGTGGAATTACAGACCTTTAAATCATGCAAGAGTGGATTCGATTGAAAGGCAAACTCTCATTCCACTATGTCTAGGTAATCTTAGGCAATATTGACATTCAAAATACTCTGATGAGACTTTGAAAGTGGCCAACCTAAACAACCTTAATGTGAACACTCATTTGCAGAAAAACATTTAACCTTTTTTTTATTTTGTCCCACTTAAAAGCCTTTAAAAGACTTAGAGTAAGGGTTTAAAACCTTTCTTTGTAAATCTAAAGGAGGAAAACAATTCACTTTAATCTCCAATCACCCTAGAAAACCATGGAAACCCAAAAATAGTAGCTCTATGGAAAAACCAACTAGGTTTTAGTCTATTAGAACCCTAGCCAAACCATCTATAAGACCTAAATTTGCTTATAAAATAAAGGGTTGAATAACATAGAGGGAAGGAGTAAAAACAAAGAAAAACATAAAGAAAGAGATGGAAGAAAATAGATACATAAGCTAAGGTTCAAGGGTCTAGAAAGTTTTTGAGGCTTTAACTTTGGTCCAAGAGGTCTGAACACAAAAAGAAAGGCAGACAACATCAAGAATCAATTCAAATTTGAATTTTCAAGGCTAAAAAGATATGCATATTCAAACCTAGAAAATAAAGTTTATGAGGCTTAGTGGATCTTTCTTTTATGTTTAATATGAAGTCTTGAATGCCTTGATATGCTTTTGATTGTTTTTTTGCCATTTCATTGCATGAAACCTTAGTTTAATAAATGTCAAAGGTGACAACAAAGAATAAGGGGCACTTTCAATTAATAAAAGGATATCTCCTACTTCTAAATAGTTGGTTTGACCTTTCAAAGTAAAATGGTTAGATTTTAAAGCTATTTCTATTAAATATTGATTGTTATTTTGAGTTGGTAGCATTTAAGTTTAAAAATCAATGTTTTTTTGAGTTTTGTGTTGTTTCTTTGACCATAATAATATTCCTCACTAAAAATATAGTTTGTTGGGATAAGAAGGATACATTTTAGAGGCCAAAAAGGGTTATTCTAAGCGTATCTACCCTTTTAGATTTTTGGGTATCTACCCTTTTAGATTTTTGGGTAGCTTTTTCATGGGAGTTAGTCAAATTCATTTGTTGAATCTTACCTTAGGTATTAGTTTCAAAGCTTGTTTGGTTGTTTTTTATTCTTATAGGTTTGCCCATCATCGTTGATAAGTAATCTAGGAGTTTTTTTTTGCATTAATAAAAACTTTTAATAGATTTAAATTATAGGATTTTTATTTTGAATCAAAACCTATTTTAGCAAAAAAAATAGTGTGATTTTGATGATCATTAAAACAAATGAACTCATGATTATTGATTTTTGGAGGATTACAAACAAAAACATCCCTTTCTTTGTTCAAAATCTACTCTGGATTGAGAATTACATTTTGTGAGGAGACAGAACATTCATTATTTTATTTTGTCTTATTATTTTGATCCACTTTGATTGAGTTTTTTTAAAAATTTTGTGTTTCTACCACTTTTGATTTGTTTCGGTTGTATTTTCTTTACATCATTTTTTTAAGTTGACTCGGTTGAGTCACCTTACCAGGTCAACCCAACCATTTCAACTTGATCGAGTTTGCCCAACTTGACGAAAATAAAAAACATGAAAAATAAAGGATAAATAAAAATGAAAAAAAAATATAAAATCAAAATTTTCTTTTGTTTAGTTTATTTTTTTAGGTTTTAAGATGTGTTTAGGAAAACTCTTTTTAAACTTTCAAGATTGTTTTGTATTTTCAAGAAACCTACAAATTAAAATTAAAATAGTTTGTGTTGCATGTAGTCAAATCTCTAAAAAAAATATAAAAAACATATTGTTTAGTATCTTCATACAAAAACAGATATATATGTTTATGTGTCTGTGTCTGTGTTTTGACATGCATTTTACGATTTAATAATAAATTTATTAAATTCAAGACAATTTGATCAGTATTTGAATAAATCACTTTTTTTAATTCATTAAAACTAATGGTTAAAAATCCGGGTATTGAATGCTAGACTATAACTGAGGTTGATATTTGAAATATTAGGAGTTTACCAGAAAATTCTCAGAGTTATCCTAAATATTCACTAATTTTAATTAGGAGTATTTTTCACTAGAATACATAAATTATGAATAACCTTTTTTTCTAAGAATTTATTAGGATATATAATTTCATAATAAATTTTTAAACACCAGATTTATTCATACAAGTAAATCTTAATGTTAAAGCTTTAAACCACATCAAACTACATAAAGTAACTTAGCTTAAATAAAGTGTGGTAGGAGTGCTAATATATTTTCTAACCACAACTAGTCTCTTATTATTAAATCTTTGATAAAGTCAACACACTTAAATTCCCTAACAATCCTTAACCAAATAATTAGAAGGCAACTCCTTTAACCCCTACTCTCCTTTCTTTCACACATGTATTTTTCATGTCATATCAAGAAAAAATGCTTTTGACAAGCTTAATAGGATGACATTTACTATTGTGGTTGCGAGTGAGGTTCACAGGCAGCAACAAATATTGTTGTTTGGTATTGCAACAAAAATAATTTCTTATTGGTAGGGTCCATCATCAACTATGGTTGTGATATAGATTTACAAGAAACAGCTTTTTATTGCTTCCTGTAAAGAAAAATTATAAATAATAAAGTTATTACGGTACCAAACACACTTTAGAACTTGAAGGATCCACCCTTTTATTTCAATTGATTTAAATAATTATTAATATCATATATACATAAGACATGTTATTTCTATTAAGTAGGGAATTGAAATAATATCCCAAACTATTTTTATTATCAGGGGTCTATCTTTGAGAAGTTGAATTTGTATCATCTAAGAATGTAACTTTTTTTTCTCCTAAAATATGCACAAAAAAGTTTGATTTTTGTTTTATGAAATGGTCATTCCATAAGTGGGTATAATCCTTAAAATGAGTTTTATTCACAAGATGACGAAACTTTGTTAGTTTTCTAGAAAATTTATTGTTTTGTTCTTACCGAAGAATTGACAGGGGCAGAGTATAGGGTTGTGTCCTAGTGATCTCAAAATGCAATTTTTCCTAAACAAAATATATACAAATTATACAGATACTTTTGTATAAATATTATTGATATTATGGTACGTTATGTTCCTCCCTATAAGCGGTGACCTTTAGACCTATCTTACAATATAACATATAAATAAGCCATAGCCTAATTTTTTATCCACCATGATCTCGGGTTTAACATTTTAAAAGTTAGGATTAAGTCTTGTTATTAATTTCAGGTTATATATCATTATCTTAGATCATCATAGTATTTATGGTTAATAAAAAAAGACAATAATATAATTTACTTTAAGTACAATATATTTAAATACAATATATAAAGTGATTATTATGTTATATATTATATAATCACTCTTTTATTTAAAATCTTTAAAAAAACAGTTACGATTTTTTAAAAACTATAAAATTAGATGGAGATTTATTTTTCTATTTTTATTCTTTTTACGTTGTGATTCACCAAGATGTCTGCTGCAATAATATTATGGAAGGTAAATACAATCCTTATAAATATTTTTCATCCTCTTGACAGGTCACGCTAGCATGTTGGGTAGATGAAGTTTTATTATTTCTAGATCACACTAATAAATAAATGATATATAAATAATGCATAATGATTATCATCTCACGAGTTCACGCTAGCATAATGATTAAGTCTTTGTTGTTTTTCCCCGTTCTGGCTATTCTAATTTCATAATGTTGACTTACAAAAACATCATTCTAGGTTAGGTATTACTAATCATTCATTTGTGCAATTTTTCCGGTTTAATTAACTTTTTTTAATATAAAAAATTTCTAAAAATTTCTTGTGTGTTTTGTAATACAAGAAAATCTAAAACATGCAATTATAATTAATTTAATGAATCAAAAGAAAATTTAGATAATTAATGAAATTATATTTTAATTCTAAAAACATTTCAAGATAATATTTATTTTTAAAAAATATTAAAATAATAATATATTGGTTTGACCCATGTCAACCAAAATTAATATATTAAATTCACAATCTAGATTATGAGATTATGATAATTTTATAAAATAAATTAAAATAAATTCTCTATAAATACAATGTTAAATAATGATAAAATTAATTAAAAAAACAATTCGAATTAATTTAATTAACCTACCAAATTCACGATCCAAGTTGTCTAACTTCTAATCAACCTAGTTTGGAGTATGAAAATGAAAACACAATAATTACAAAAAAGATATAATTAATTTTTTTTTCATATTATAATACATATAATTTTTAAATAAATATTTTTTTTTATAATATCACATATTTATTATGAGAATTTGTTTTCCTTTTGCTTTTGTTTCTATTTTATTAAATTTAAATGAGGATAAAAATAAAATAAAATAAAAAGATTCAATAATAACATACGATATTATATGAAATAAATTTTTAATTCTTTTAAATGTATATACTAACTCATATCTTATCTATAAACTTATTAAAATTGTTTATTGACCGAATATGATTTGATATGTAGAAACTAATTCAAGAAAATTTTTAAGGACTTATTTTAAGAAAAATAAAATACATCGAGCAAAGTAAATTTTCAAAAGAAGAAAAACTTGCATCATAAGAATTTTTATAGTGTGAGGACATGACGCAAGGAAATTTTTAATGATATTAATAACACTAACTAAAGAAGGGGCGTAATGATAACGAAAATGTGATGTACCATATTTATATTAAAAATAAAAATAATAAAGGGACATTTTGAATATAAAATGAGAAACGCAGACGCTCACATGAGGCATTAACTTGTTACATGTCATATTTCTTGGTGGACGTGTGTGGGTGGCATGATGGAAAGTTGGAATTAAGAAGGTGATATTTTATTCTTCAGTTGAGGGTAATTTAGAGATTAATTTATCTAAATTTTTAAGAATAAAGAAATTATGATAATTAAAAAAGATATTAATATTTTTAATACATCTTATATAAATAAATTTTATTATATAGTTTAATATAATTTAAAAATTTTAATAAGTTTTTAATCGATAATTTATTTATAACTCAAAATATAGATTTACTCTTATTAATAAATAAATTTGGTACTTCAAATTTTTTATGAGATTATACGCCGGAATAAAATTTTATAGGAAAGATATATGTAGATATTCTAATAGGATTCATCTATTCTAGAAGGTAAAGGGATTCTCTATAATATATATATATAAATTATATATTATGGTGAAAAATAATTTTAATTAAAATTGATAAATACCTAAAATAATTTTGAAAATTTTTTAGTCAATTTTTAATATTTAAATATCAATCTATTTATATGTTTAACTTTTATATTAGGATATTGACTATTAATTTTCATAAATTAAAGTTTGTTGTTTGGACAAAACCTAATTATTTATATATTAAAGTCGATCATTTGGACATAGGATAATTATTGATATGTTAAAGTCAGTTATTTAGATGGAGACTAATTATTTTATGTTAAAGCCAACCATATTAATGGAGACTAAATGTGTTAAATTAAAGCTGGTAGCAATGCAATGACTGATGGTATAAATGTGAATTGGTCATGCTAATGAGGACTAGTTATATAGTGTTAAGGTGGCTATAACAGCGAAAATTGTGTTAGGGAATTATTATAATCATAATAATGGTGTACAAGTTAAAAGGAAATAATTTGAATGAAATGAAATTATTGTAGTTGTGTTGTGTTAAGGTTTAATACCATACACATTTGTGTAAGGTATATTTATATATTTTTATTCATTGTCTATATTAATATGTATTTTAGATTTACCACCACAACATTGATCTAGTGATTGAGATTCCATGTTTTTTTTTTATTCTTATAACTTGTTGTTAAATTGATGTATATTTTAAGTCTAATATATTGAAATTGTAAACAAGTAAAATGCTAGATTATTAATCATTTTAGATTTCATTATATATATATATATATATATATATATATATATATATGATTTCATGTATTTCATTAAATAATGTAAACTCTATTAGTGTATTAATGTGCTAAATAATTGGAATTGATGCAATTGATAGGTTGCATGTCTGGTTGCTTATGAGCATTGCTTGTATAAATTGAATAAGGTTTGATTATAGTTTTGTTGTACAAGTATTAATTACGGGATATAATTTTTGTTAATGCTCTATATGTTAGTAATTCAATTGAAATTTTGTTAAAATTTTATGATTTCTTAAAATTTAAGTGGAAAACCCTTGGTATGTTTAATGGGTATGTATAAGTAAATCTTGTATTTGGTTTATTAATTGAAAATGCTTATATATAAGGAAGATATTGTCCATTATATATATATATATATATATATATAAAAGATGTCCCTAACTTTCACGTACATGATAAATTAAAAAAAATACATGAAAAGGCTCAGGGTTTTATAATCCATGTGCCTATTGACCATATAATCAAAGAAAAGATTAGTTCATTGATAAGGGAGAGGGTCATATGAAAGATCCCTTAAGATACTTAACATTTTATTCATAAGTTGTATCATTAAAGTCATCTTATAGAGGCATGTCATTACCTAAAGAGGTAATGCTCATATATGTTCTTATGTCGTGAATAAAAAACAATCATTTCTTTAAAAAAACGAACAAACAATTATTTTAGTAATTGCAAATCCTCCTTGTGTATAAAGGCATACCTGTCATTAAAGCCATTAGTTTACTAAAATAATAGGATGTATCGAAGTACAAAAATTGCTTTTAATTTTGTACATGGAAAATGCCATATCACTTACATATATAGAACATAAGGAAAAAACAATGTGCGTGTAATATATATACATAACACATAGTGTGTGGAGAAAACACCTAGCACTAGAGAGATTATTTTGGATTATAATATAAAATTAATAATTTTGTTTTTCATCAAATTAACCTAAAAATCTAAATTCAGAAGTAAGATAATATTTTTCAAGTGATCCATTCATTATTTTTGTTTTGATTAGAGTTAAATAATTTATTTTTTTAACAGTAAAATTCGTTAAAAGAAAATAATCAGATAATTAGACTCCAAGATTTTTTTTTAAGATTTCATATTTTTTACCCAAAAAGTTTACTAAAATAACCTTAGTTGCAAAATTTAATTAAACTTTGTTTGGGGGATTTTTTATTTTGAATTGGTCTTTTTTGTTATAATAAAGCTATTTGAGAGGGAAAATAGCATTGTTATTAAAACCATATTGATTTGGTGGGTTGACTCAGTGGCTGGACTGGTCCAAATTTATTAAAAGACTAGTCGATATTACAATACAACGAACCTGATCTACCTAACAGGTCGACCCCTGACCTAGATTAATTCAGACGACACCTAATTTTTTTTCTCAAATATAGTTTTTTTTATACCCTTTTTTATATATTTTTTTAGTTAGTTATTATTAACACATTTTAAAGTTCACTATATGTGTATTCTATTTTTCCAAGAAAAAAATTATATTTTTTCAATATAGGTTAAAAACTTTTTAGTTTAAATATTGTAACTTAAAATAATAACATAATATTTTTCAATATAGAATTTAAAGATCTTTAATATATATATTATATGCTCACAAAAGAAAGGTGCATTGCTTTGATGGTGCATGTGATATCATCCAAAGATTGAAAATATACTTCCGCAATGTTATTTGATTCATCACAACATCTTTTTACTCAATAAACAGCTCATGTTTGATTTTAATGGACTTATTATCATTATTCTTGTTGTTTTTTCTCTCTCTTTCCTCGATATTCATACCAAACATTTAATATATCAAAGCAATTCTCTTCGTTTGGTATATTTAAATATCACTTCTTAATCCTTTTCTATTAATATTTGATTTGTTAGGAATTGAATTTTATGATTTTTTTTATTTTGTATTTCTAATCAAATGGTTTAGATATGGGTTTTATGGCTTAACACATATTGAAATTATTTTTTATTTATTTATTTATTTTTATCATTAAATTTTTTGTGTTTTATTCTATAATTTTTTTAAAGAAAAAACATGTTAGTGTTGATTGAATATTATTTTTTATTTTTTATTTTTTTTACTTGCAATAAAGCACAGCTAATATAGCTATCATGTGTGTATATATGTGTATAGAAGCACATGTTTTAATAGAATTGTGTAGGAAAGAAAAGAAAAAAAAAGAAGAAGAAGAAGAAGAAGCCGCCTTACAAGATGAGTTCATTTTCGCTAGTGGCAGCAAATGATTGAGTTTCAAATCAATTCTCTATCAATCGCATCTTTTTCAAAGATTAATAACAACAATAATAAATAAATTAAGAAAAAAGAAGAAATCCAATGATTCACAATAAGATGATGAGATTATGAGTGGTTGTCCAATAAAATTTAAGAATACTTTTTTTATTTGGCTATAAAATATGTTTTTAAACCAGTTTACATGTTAATTAGGATTAATTTCCTCAGTGAACCATTATAAAAATGCATCCCCTGTGTCGGGCATTCAAAGAAATTTAATATATTTTTCTGGGTGTTGCTCTTAAGGTTTGAATCCAAAAATTCAATGGAAGGAACTTGTCTTTGTACTCACTAGATCAACTACTCAGAGTTATATTTGAAAATCTCAAAAACCCACTATTTATTTATAGGGGGTGATTTTTTTTTATAATTCTAACAAAAATTGTCAATTTTAATTAGTAAATTTTATGATTTTTTTACCTTATTTTTTTATGTTACTCGAATTCATGATTAAGAAATTTTGAATCTGATTTGTCCCCACTGAGTTCTCTTTTAGCATAAGATAGTAAGAAAATTATAATTAACTAGTTAAAATTAGACCCAAAAAAAAGCTTTGATTAATATAAATTACATTCGAGAAAAAATACAAGCTAATAACTAGTTTTAAGAATTTATAAATAAATAACATAATTTCTTATATTCAGGAAAATTAAAAAAAAATTACTATCACCGAAATCATTTATTTCTTAAACTTTTAATGATTCTCAATTTTTTTAATCTCGATTTAGTATTCAAGCTAGCTTGGATATATTTTAATTAATTTTAAAATTAAACTAATTCTCAACTTTAACACTATTATACTGTTAATAAAAATTAAATTGCAAAATCTTAAAATTAACTAGAATGCATTTTTCAATTATGTTTAAATCAAAAGGTAAACTAATATGCTTATATTGTCATTGTTTTTGTAGTTAATTCTTGGGGAAAGGTTTTTCCTAGTTCAAGGCCATGAAAATGAATGTTCACCAGGATTTTCATTGATAACGATATATATATATATATATATATATATATAAAGCAGAAAATATCCTAAAAGGTGAAGCAACAGTCGCTTTCTGGGAGCCGACTAGAGCACAGAAAAATGCGGTGAAAACCGCAATGAGAGGCATCTTGACCTCATTGAATAGAATCTGCAAGTTTCTTCAAGCAGGCCACAGACGAGGGCAAGTGTTCTAAGCCAACGGCTCAATAATTTTCTGACAAATGCATAATGCATATAGTGACATCTTGTTGTGGTGCCACTCTCTCTTTAGGCAAAACCCATGCTACTAATTGGCAGCCGAGTCAGCGAAAGTGAGCGTTGGTCCTTCAACTCATTTATTGAAATCCAAAGCTTCAATTCCCATGTTTAATTCATCTTATATAATATATTAATATTGGTTTTTTATTAAGAAAAAAGAAGAAGAAATCTTTGTGTTTCCACTATAAGCTTCCAAACTGTCTTTCTCACGAACACAAATGGATTTTTTAATACGTGATTACAATAATTGAGCACCTATTAATTAACGAGATGGGACTAATTGCAGCTCCAAATTGCATACAAAAATATAACTATAATGAAGACATATACCTAAATTTGAAGCATTAATTGGGAAAACGAAGATTTAGGAGACAATCCAATGATTTCAAGAAAAAGAACAGTAATTTTTACACAGTAAATGATTTCATTATTCATGAAGATTTAGGCAATGCTCACTCACATCTTCTTTTCTTTTTCCTTCTCGTCCTAATATAAATATATAAAAGATTGTTTTAATGCAAACCTCATCCAAAATAGGATTATCATATAGGAAATTGGATGCGCACATGATTTCACAGCAATGATTATGCATGACACCAGCGATATCTATTTCTTTAAGCAGCTAAACTTTACACCTCATGTGGGAGGAAAACTTGTCTCGAACGTGATCCCTTTTGAAGGTATTTTCATGGGGGAGTTCTTGGGTTTGGGCATTTCATGCTCTAGTTGTGGAGGAATGTAATGATTTGAAGGAAGAAAATAAGATGAATGTGGAATGAATGACTGATGCTCTTGCGGTAGCCTTTATATTCCATTGTTTAATTAAGAACATAACATGCTTGTTCAAAATGAATTTATTCGTAGCACTAAGCATAGAGCAAGGATGAAAGGGAAAGGTGTCAAGAAAAAGGTCATGTGTTTAACTAAAGAATTAGGAGGTTGAAGAAGGAGGAGGAGGAGAAACTCTGGATGTGACTATTGTCTCCCATTATTCCAAGGAGGTCTGCATCAATTTCGAAACCCCATCTTGTAATGGAGGGGCCCTAATTGCACTATCTCTCAAACTTGCAATCCAAAAGCATGGCTAAAAAGTATATATCTCCAAATTATCATCTTTATTTGGGGTCAATAACTAATGTTTCTCTAATCCCTCTTAATCACCTCATCTAGTAACCCAACCATTTAATCAAGGCAGTATTGGAAACGAGGTTTCTTAAAACCGTGTTTCTTAATAATATGATTTCTTAATAATATTATGTTAATCACCTCATCTAGTAACCCAACCATTTAATCAAGGCACTTTACCTATAAATTCCTGGGATTTATTGCTTATTTCCTCTTTTTCAGATTTTTTTTAAATGCCTCGAGTTTCAAAGTTTTTCATGCCATAATTAATAGTCTGTATAATCATTAATTTTATAACTTTAAGATATATTCATTAATTTTAGAACTTTAAGATATATCCAAGCTGGCTTGAAAACCTCTATTATTTATAGAAAAAAACACTAACAATTCCTTTCCCTTCTTTTCATTTGTAAATTGTGTTGCGCTTCTAGCATAAATGTCTGGGAACATGGTTAAAGAAAAGCTAATTAACTAGGGCACCATTTTTTTCATTGATAACCTTACTACAAACATTAATTTTACAACTTCTCTAGGCAAAAGAAGACATTTCGCTCGAAAGATTCACCATGGCTGCTTTTCTCTCTGTCCTTTAAAATTTTGACTTTCAGTTTTTCCATGCACGAGCTAGTAGCCCAGATGGGGTCTGCATGGATTCCAATATCCGAGGTATTTTTCCTTCCTCTTCATAGCCCCATTAAGATGTAGTACACAAGAGTTATGGGCAATGCAATTAGCATCCCAAATATGACACTGCGATTTCAAAAACCAATAGCAAGTGATGAGAATAAGAGAAAACAATGGAAAAAGATGGCGAATGAAAAGGAGAACAATAAATATAAATAATGGTGCATAAGCTATGATGCTTTGTTTAGAAAATATACTCACGCTGTACTGAGAATATCAGGATGCACGTTGTACTCCTTGGCAAAAACAAATGGGACAATTCCTTGTGGGAGAGCTGCCTGTGTTTTTCGTTCGGGAAGGGAAGCACAAGAAGGGCAAAGGAACATGTTAGTAAAGTGCTGTTCATCAGTAACCCCAAACAAATCCTTAAGGTTTGATTCATTATTGGGGTCGCTGTAATTACTCTTGTTCTTTTTGCTGTCATTGCTTTTTTCAGATCAGTTTTAGCTACCTCCATAATGCTTCAATCTTTTTCCTCAAAATATTAGACACAATACCCGACCAGTGCAGACACCCTTTTTTTATTCTTATTTTTTAGTTTTGGAGATGAGAAATATCTGAAAATAGCTAACAAATATTTCTTGTTTTATTCATTTGGCGATACAAGAGATTCAATGTTTTTTGCACTAAGAGTCTAATTCCAGCATGGGGATAATTTCAACTGAATAAAAAATCTTATCTGGATATAGCAAACATTGTTTAGGAAGTAATTAAGTTTTATGGAGCTTTTGTAGTTAAGTAGGATTGGTTGTGTCAGGAGCAGGCAAGAGCACGAGATAGAGCACAGTAGAAAAGCAAACACAGGAGGTAGTGTGTTAAAGTGACCTGAACAATGGCAATGTGTAAGAGCGTGCCTCTGAGACCAACAGCAATAGAAGCAGCTGCCATGACAGCTGGACCTGTAAGGAATCTCACAGCCATAGCAAAAGCTGCGACGGAATTCCCACATGCTATGATCCTTGGTTGCAAAGCCATAAACAGACCTGTCAACACATCAAAAGGCAGCAAGCAATAAGAGCATGCTCGTCCACCATTTTTTTGATGTGATACAACTTTCATCATCAGTACCACTAATATTCATCAGCACAAACAGGCAAAAAGCGAGGGATTTGTAATAGAGTGAGAGAAAAAAAGAAAACCCCAACAACATGATCACCCTCGGACTATTGGCACACTTTACTTTGCTAGTCTGCTTGCTTTCTTGGGACATTAATAATGAAAAAGTAGAAGAGAGAATCAAAAAAGATTTTTAGAGAACAAAATGGGAAGAATAAAGGATTGTAAGCTGTAACGAAAGTTAAAAAAGGAGACAAGAGTCTGATACTGACCGAGACTGAACATTGCCATGCCGAGCCCCGCATCTGACAGAATGGAAATGGACTTAGCTATAATAGCAGGCATCTGTACATCCCACCTGTAAGAAACCAGAGATCCAAAGACCATCAATATCCCATTAATCAAAAATAAAAACAAAAAAGATACCCAGATACATTAACTACTGTACTGTCCAGATACACAAAGATCTTAATGGGTTTAGTGGTGTACCGTACCTGAATGAAACCAAGGACCAGGTGAGACCAATTAAGCTGGAGTAAGTGTTGGGGTTTCTGATAAGTTTCCTCCAGACCATGATTAGTATAAGCCTTGTCATGACACTTGTTGGGGGCATTGGTTTTGGTTTGCCTCCAGCACCGACTTTCTCACCTTCATGGTTATTCATTTCTCTCTCCATTCCTCTATTTCCAAAGCTAAAACCATCTCTCTCTAAATTATAGTCCTCCTGATTCTCTGTATGTCCCTCAACTGAAACTCCAAAGCCGACAAAAACAGCAAACAAGAAACGAAATAATAGTGAGTGTAAAGCAGATGAATAAAAGTAGAAAAACAAGGAGAACAATCTAAAATCTGGATTTATTGATAATATTTGCAAACTAATTAACCAAACTGGAAAAATTAATTAAGCACCTTTTCCAGGAGATACAGCGAGCCTAACATCTTTCTGGTCATGGGCACCATAATCATGACCACCAAAAACATCTGAAACAGGAGAAGCACTTGAACTCCAAACAAACATATGAAGGTCCCTACCATCTTCAGCTTTCTGTTGAGCTTGCCCATTAGGTTTCTTTGCAGCAGCATTATTGGCATTTGCTGCAACACCTTTAGATGCAGTTGTTGGAGAAAACATGCCAGGGTTTGGTGCTGGATAATGAGTTGCACCACCTGGCGCGTGGTAATGGAACCTTGGTTTGTTACTTCCACCATGCTCTTCTTCAAAATTGGATGGCCTCGGTGTTGGTCCCCAAGATGCTGATAGTCCATAAACATCTGAAGCACCAAAATTTGAGTTTCTACCAGCCGCCATCATTGAGTAGAAATCCGTATGATTGAAACTAGACCCTCTCGGAGTTGGATTTCTTGATGATTGTAAGGAGTAAATCTCAGCATTGGTAAGGTTTGATGGCCTTGGTGTTGTTGATGACAGACCTTGAGACCTTCTAGAGAAAATATCCGATCTTGAAGCATTGGATTTCCTAACAGTGACATGTAACTTTCCATCTTCCTTGATCTCTGCTTCAGTTTCTAGAGGCTGTCTTCCATCAAGTGACATGATATCAGAGTCCACATGGATTGACACAATGGAACCAGCAGTGTCTGGAAATTGCTCAGAGATGAGCAGTTTAGCACCCCTATATTCAAACAGAAACAGCATCAAAGTGTACCAGATGATGCATTGAAGGACCACAACTTGCACCATTAAACTACCAGAATAATCACCATACATTCCTTTGAGCAAAGGAATGCCCATAACAAGAGTGTTGGGCAGTGTTGAAAGTGAGAACAATGTAATGGTCCATTCCAAGCAACCCCTTCTACTAAACATAGTCCAACATGCTAATACTACTAGAACTATGATCTTTTGTAGAGTATCAGCAGCTATGAAGCGAAAGTTCATTTTGTAAGGATCATTGGTAGATATGAAGTGGAAAGAGAGGAGAGGGACAGCAAAAAGCGCCACAAAACGGTTGATGCCCGAGCACTGATCAGGAGTGAAAATCTTCCACCATTTCACCGAGCCATAGGCCAAAATCATGGCCACGTAAAGTGGCACCATTGCAGTCATCACATGGTAGAAATCTAGTAAACTAATCATCTTTGGTTACTATTTGAACACCCAGACTTTGGTGGATTGAGTCTTTTGAATGAGAAGAATGGATTGATGTTGTTCAAGATCAAACAAAGTGTGAGCTAACTAAAAGAGGAAAAAGAAGAAGATGAAGACGAAACTGGTTCTTGAACTGATGGTGATGGTGATGGTGATGGTGAGAATGGCAAAGCATGTGGCTCTAGGGTTATGGAGTAGTGGGTGGTAATAAACAGAATTGAGGAATTCTTTTTGAACTATACAATACACAGCTTTGCTTTGAGAGTTGCGAGAGCAAGCTTGCACTTGCAGTCCCCAAAGCACAGAGTCTGCTTTTTTATTTTCTTTGTTTTTTTCCCCTTTGTTTTGAGTTTTGTTTGGATTTGAGAATGAGAGAGACGATGGCCTCGGGCAGTATTTTTATTATAATATAAACAATTATTTGATATATATCTTGTTAAATTGGTATCTGGCTCAATCTTCAAAGGCCTAAATTGCAGTACAAAAGGGTGTAGTAGAAAAGAAAAGGCATTTTGGTTGGGAGAGGGAGGTGGGTATGTCTCCAAGTACTCGCTTGGAGAGACCCCTTTTAAGCATTCGGTAAAAGACCCCCTACCTTTTTCTCTTCTTTTTCCCTACTTTTCTTCTTGGATTCTCTTTTTTGAGCTCATGGGTCGTAGTAATTGTGTTTTTGCTCTGTGTATGTGTTTTGTTCTTTTCATTTCATTCTTTCTATAAAAAATTATGTTTGTACCACTAATGCTGTGAAAATGAGGAACATAATATTCCTTCTCTTCCAAATTAGTGGTAAAACTAGTTTATCATCTGTGCTGCGCTACAGATCGAACATCGTTATTAAATCAATTCTATCATGTCAATTTTCAAATTTCCCTATTTAATTCTGTTCTAATTTGAGTTTTAAATCAAAATTCTTGTTTGAGTTTTAAATTAAACCGGGTAAAAGTTATTTTAATATAATTTATTTAATTTAATAAATTTAAATATAATTTAATAATCCATAAAAATATAATTTAATTTTAAAAAAATTAAAATAATATTTTTTTATTTAAATATTAAAAAAACATATCAGATTGACTTGAGTTTCACTTGCCAAGTTCATCGCTTAGATTATAAAATCCACTAGATTTAATAATTTTATTTCTTTAGATTATTTTTATATAATTATATGATAATAAAAATAAACGCTCAAAAAATCAAATATCAACCAAATACTAAGATGTTTGTTTGAAACTATAATAATTTTATAAAATTTAAAATAAAATAAATTATAAAAATTAATTTAAAATCAATAAATTACTGAAATATAAAATTTAAAAAAAATAAAAAGGACCCACTTATACTATTCATGTGAATAGTCTAGTAAATGTCTATCCCTCAATTCTTTTAGTGTTAGGAATATTTTTTTAATGTTGTTAGTAATAATAATAGTAATTATCATTATTTTATGGAGGGAATAAAAATTTGTTGGTAAAATATGGTGGCTCTAGACTTATTATACCGTGAAATAAAATAATATAATGATGGTTTCAATCTTTAAAAAAAAACACTCAAAAAGCTTGTTATTAAAGGTAATATGATGTTTTTTGCTAAATTCATTGGATATTACTAGATTTAATTAACTTTTTTAGCATAATAAATGACTTAATTACTATTCAAAGCAAATACATATATATTAGCTTTCATCCAAGTGATTTTTAACTTTAGTTTTTTTTTTTCACAATAACTTAAAATTATCAAATTTACCTTGCAAGCAAAATTTATTAAGCTATTTTTCGTATGATTTCTTTTTATTTTTATACTGGTTTTTTTGGTTATAATTATGCTGGCTTAAAAAAATATAGTGTGTTAATAAATATAAAGTATTATTAAAAAGAAGTTAGCATGTGGAGCTACTTCATGCTTTTTTAGAGGTGTGAGGAACCTTAGCATCCGCTACAGTTTTGAAAGCATCGTAACACCTTTTTTTACATGGGACGACATATACGGTGCTTTAGATGATTTTGTGTTGTTGCGGATTTTTTTATTATTATTTCTCTTTTCTTTTTTTAAAATTCACATTAGTCATTAAAAAACTATCTCTGACTTATTGATATATCAAATTTTGTTCTTATTTATTTGATTTCTAGTTATTTTTATTTGTTTTTTTATTAAATTTCAATTTGTTTTTAATTTCATCATCAGAGATTCATAATTGTATTTTGTTATTTTTTCAAATATGATCTTCATTCTTTTAATTTTATTTTTTTAATTGCATTTTTTTTCAATTTAATTTTTCTTTTCAATTTATCATTCAAATCAAAATTTTAGATTTTCCTCTTATTTCCTTTTTATTTCAAATTAGATCTTTATTCTCTTTATTGTTATTTTTGTTTTGAATCTTTTTGTAAAATTTATTTTTTTTCAATTTCATTATTCAAATTTTAATTTGTCGAGAGTTAGGCTTCATGGTTTTTTAAGTGAATTTTATTAATTTAGTGACTTAAGTCACGAGTTTGAAAAGTTAATAAAAATTGACATTATTTTTCTTTAATTTTATCATTTGACAATGTTTATTTTAAAAAATAAACTTTATGTTTTTTTTCAGTTTCCTCTTAATCAGGTTATCATAATCTCATAACTTAGATATTAGATTTGGCCATTTTATTTAGATATTTTTTTGGATTGCTTTTATTTCTATATTTTTTTGTCTTATCCTTTAAAATTAGATTCCTTCATAAATTGAGCTTTGCTTTTTTCCTCATTTTTTTCTTATTAAATTACCTTATTTACATGATTACCTTAAAAGTTTTATCTATCATACTCCCGCTTACAAGTATTTTGTTTGTGTTAGGTTTTTTATTAATTAATTTTTTTATTTTATCTTTTTATATTTAGATAGTTAGAAATTAACCATTCTTATTTTTTTCAATTTACTTTATAGCTATGCCTTTTAAAATTTAAAAAATGAAATTATGATATATTTAAAGTAGCTTTTATGAAAAAATAAAATAAAAACTCTTCTAATCTTCATTCCCATGCCTTCCTTATAGTGGAAAACTGGTTAAAAAAAACCTAGAGACATAGATAAATAAATAAATAAATTATTTTTATTTTTATAACTAACTTGAAATATCCGTATGGTGGGATTGACCATTCTGTGATGCTTGCCAACAAATATATTATGAAAGTTATTTTGCATGTGTTTGAGGATATTATTTTTATACTCAATTAGGGAAGCGCTTGAGGATATTATTTATAAGAAGACATGTGTCGACTTGTTTTAAACCTCACCGGAAGGAATTCACCGTTCACCTTAATCTGGACAATTTGTAAGGAAGTCAATTGGCTTAAAATAAGGATAAACTCGAATCAGTTCCTCATTTATTAAAAAAGTTCAAATCATCCCCTGAAAAATCAATTATGTCAATTAGAACACTAAAGATTTCAGAATCTTATATCAAAGTCCTTACATCTGACATCTTTTAAAAACTATTTACTAAATCCTTGAAAATGAGAAATATTATGAAAGATATTATGCATATTTTTTCTTGGAAAATAAATCAATTTTGTGTATTTGGTTATGATAAAAGATAAGGTTCGAATTACATGTTAAAAGAATTAATTTAAGTTAATTTTTATTTTTATTAAAAAATATATTTTAATTAAAAAACTTGCTAAAAAAATCAATAGGTTAAGGGCTGGATTTTAACTAAATTGAATCCAAATGGATTAAACCATGAGTCAATAAGAATTCTTAACTGAATAAACTAATCTTTTTATATATATTATTTTTAATTTAAATTAATTTATACCCTCAATTAATTAAATCTCAAGTCGACTCACCAGATTAGTCTAAATTTATAACAATGTATAAAATCACAAACTCCTTAAAATATTTTATTTTACTATTATACTCTCCATAACTGCTAGCAATGTAATTTACTCCAATATCTTAATTTATAAATCCAACCCCACCTCTAATTAAGATAGAGACCAACATTAATAAGATTCTTAAAAAAATATTAATTTCTACAAAACAGATCAGTCCTTTTTTTCCCATTGTTTTCCTATTTATATACCATATATAACCCTAAATAAGCTTCTAATAAAATCACTCCTAACTTAGACGATACTTAACTCTTACCATCAAAACTATAAAAATTAATACTTAAAATACGAAAATAAAAATGAATAATATTAAAGACCAAGAATACTAAAATTGCATCAAAATTAATAAATTTTATTTCTATTTATGTTTATAGAGATTTCTTGTTTTATTGAAATTATAAATAAAAAAATTCATTTAATTATAAATTATAAGAATTAGTAATTTTTGAAAAATACAATATTTTAATTTTCTATAAATAATATTTAAAAATGTATTAATATACAAATAATTCAAACAATCCATTCATTAAGTAGTATAAAAAATAGTATAAGATATAATAATTGAATGAAATACTTGAAAATTAACTATGAGTCGAAAAAACTAGTTTCAATTAATAGTTTTTTCGGAGTTTAGTTCGTGTGAAAAAAATAAATGTTGATAAAAAATAAAAACAAAGGTTTGCTGGTGATGGTGGTGGGATCCAGGTTTCATGACAATAGTGGACTTGTAATATATTTTTTTTCAGGTTGGAAAGCATAAAATATTTTCTTAGTTTTAAATGATCAACAGATACAAAATTATTATAGAGATTCGTGTAATAGCTTAAGGTTTAATCTGAGCCCCAAATGAAGACTGATGGCATATTTAAATTATTATGATAATTATTATTTTCAAAATTTTATTTTTTATATAAAAAATTAATTAGAGATAAAAATAAAAAATAAATTAAAAAAATACTTTTAAAATACAAAAATATTAGTCTCTTCCTGATGAAAGAAATCAATAAATATGTAAAAGACAAATGGAAAAGAAGGGAAAAAGAAAAAAAAAAGGCAGCAATTTGCATGAGTGGAGGACCTAATTTTAGCTTTTCTACAATTTAGTGGGCCTTTACCAAATCTTAATTATTATAATATTGTGTGCATATATATATATATATATATATATATATATATATATATATATATATATATATAGCTCTGTTAATTGACATGTACCGGACTTGTAAAAAGGAAAAAGTAAAATCAGCGACAGTGAAAGAAAGGTGAGTTACCTTGGTAAGTTGCTAGGAAATGTTTGGCCAAGATTTTGATGCCTATGGTCCAATATTAAATAGTTCAGACCAATTTTCAAATTTGTCATCAACAGACAGTAGCCCTAAGAGTAGTTGTAGTTCTTTGAAAAGTATTTTTTTACATTAAAATATATTAAATTAATATTTTTTATTTTTAAAATTAGTCCATGAAAACAATTCAAAAATAATAATTTTTAATAAAAACATTAATTTATTTAAAAATATAATTTTCACTGCGTTTCTAGATGATATCAAAAGAATTATCTGAGAGGGATCTCTGAAGCCTTTTCGGTTTTAGTTCACCAATTTTATTCCATCATAGACATGCCATTAATTCAAAATAGTCTAAAGAGTTCTTTCCATGCTTGCTTGAGATATATAATGATTGGAAAAGGGGTTTAAATTAATTTGCAAACCTTTTAAGCCAAGTCATAAAAGAAAAGGACACAAAAATTATTATAATGATGGGTTATATATTTTTTTTCATCAAATTTGGATATTAAGTCAAAATATAAGGAATAAATTAATATATATATATATATATATATATATATATATATATATAAATCTTCTATATGATCGGATTTGAAAGACGGATTTAAATTGTTTTAGTGTTCGAAAATTGGTTCAATTATATACCTAACTTTAAAGATCTTTTCTTAGAAAATAAATGTAAGATCAATTGTTCAAACACATCCTCCTTTTATAAGTAGAAAAGCCGGAATTTTTATTTTTTCCAATATCATATGCAGCATCTGCTGACTTATGGGTGCCTATTGTAAATTATGAGATAAAGCAATATTCTATTAAAATTAATAGTATCATCCTATTGTAAATTATTAGCCTCATCATTGTCCGTTGGAATAATGTTTTTTTTTTAAAAAAAATTCTGATCATCATATCCTTTTTATTAAATTATTATAAAATCAAACTATGATATTTATTCTAGTTAGGTTGGTATTGAACACCCGTGATATGATGTGACAAAAAAAAAACCATAATTAATATTTAATTTACTAAAATTTAATGAAATTATATTGAATTGAAACAATTAAAATAATAAGAATTAAATTTGTGCAATAAACAAGTATTTAACTTTTTTTTATATAATTTCTTATAAACATCACAAACTGAATTGCATAATAAAGAGAGAGATTCAATCTTTTTTTTTAATTTAATCTTTTAAAATTATTATTTTTTATATTGGACTTGATAGGTATATATATATATATATATATATTGTTGCCTTGGTACGAGGATCTTATATTATTGAGGATAATTTATGACATATACTTGATGTTTAGTTTTTAAAATAAAATATAATTATATCAATATAAAATAATTAAGGTTTGAAAGAGTAAAAAAGATAAGCAAAGCAACTTAGTTGATACATGCAAAACACATGTCCTGAGATTAAACTTATGTCATTAGAGGAGTGACAGTATATCTCTAACAGCTTTTTTTTCTTTTCCTTCCTTCGGCTACTTTTTTATTTCTCTTTCTTTTTTATCTCATCTCGAGATATGCACTAGCCTGCAAAAAATTATAATATTTTATTATTTTGTTACAGTGTTAAATTTGATTTTCATTCTCTTGATTGTTATTTATTTTATTTATAATTATTTTTTAATTTAATTTATTTTTTAATTTTATCTTTCAATATTTAATTTTATTTATTATTTTATTATTTCTATTTATTTTTTAATTAACTTTTTTTTTAATTTCAACCCTATGGATTTTGTTTTATTTTATTTTATTTTTATATCAAATTTGATTCTAATTTTTTTCTATTTTTTTTATTGAATTTCTTTTTAAATTTGTTGTATATGTGTGGCATTACTGTGATAAAATTTTTAAATCGAGATTTGGTTATACACTAGATCGAGATTTGGTTATGTGTATAGAACAAAGAATTCTTGTCCTTTTACAGTTTAAAAGGATTGGACTAGTCATCTAATATTTTATTCACTAAAAATTCTAATTAGTTTTCAAAATATGGATAAAAATCCTAATTAGTTTTCAGAGTATGGATAAAAAGATCAAATATATATAGGGAGGATAATATCACCCATAATATACTTTATTTAAAATAAATTGTATTGCTAATTTGTCAAATTATTTCAAAAGCTTTGTTGTGTTTTACTATCCATTGGTATGTTTATTGGTCAAGGTAGATTCATTACAGTAAGGTGGACCATCGTATTATGAGTAAAGTCTAACCATTTTAAAGCTAAAATATACTGTTTTTCATTAGTTTCTTTTAATATCAAGAATATGTCTTATATATAACCTTTTAATTTGGCTCAAAATTAAGTTAAATTGGCCTATTATAATTTAATTATGTTCATGGTCTTAATCTTTATGCTAATTCATCCAATAATCATTTAATTTAACATTAAATTTGTATTTTTTTTTAGACATAATAAGGTACAATTAGACCTTGAATTTCCTCTAAAATTGCAGTTGATTCATCGGTTTGTTTTTTTCACTTTGCCGAACATTATTATTATTTTATTTTGAAAAACAAATTAATTTTTAGAGAATAACCTAGAATTGAGTGATGACAACCCAGTAAAAAACTTTGTCCAAGCTTGCTTTATTGCCATAAAAGCAAAGGGAAGATACCCATAATTGTTTTTTAAAAAACAAATAGCGTACATCATATGATCCAGACCATACTTGTGTTGAGTTTTCTGAATATTATACATACAATAAAAATTATAAAAAAAAATTATGTAGGAGTCCCTAGGATCCCATTAAATAGATCTAGACTTGTTTGTAGATTTATATAGTTTTTTCTATCTATTAAACACGTATTTACTCTCTCTTTTTTTTTTTCACTTACAAAATAATAGACTTAGCTTTTATATTTATAGAGAATTATAAAAATCCTATAAATAGAAAAACATCATAAATACTTCGAAAAATGAATTAAACAATTTAATTCATTCCTAATCCTATTATGAAAATAAATTATTTAATTAAAATACTTTAAGGTATAAAATCAAAAATATATTTAATTAATTTTTTAATTAAATCCTAATTATATTAGGAAAATTAATTGTATAGTTAATTTAATTTGAATTTCAATTGAAATAAAATCAAAATTTTATTTAAAGGGTTAAAAAAACAAAATAGAAGGGTGAAAGAGTATTTTACATCAAAATAAACCGTATGGTCATAACATAAAAGGGTAAAATACCCCAAGGCCCTAAAACCATCTCTTTCTTCCCTTCTTTTACCGTGATTTTGGATATTTTTAATTTTATCCTCAATTAATTATTAAACTTTAAACTTTTTTTAATTTGACTATTGTTTATCCAATTATGTTCTTGAACATGTGCATCTTTTTCATATTAGTTCTTGATTTTAAATTTTTTTAATTACCTTCTAATTGGTCTTAAAACTATATTGTTTTCAAGATTAAGCTCTTGAATTGGCCAATTAACTTATTAAAATTCAAAATCAGACCCCAGAACATCTAGTTTTTGCAATTTAACCCGGATTAGACTTCTAAAATTAACTTTTTTTTCAATTAAGTTAATTAAATCCATAAAAAATTTAATTAAGTTGTCAAGTTTAATTTATTCTTCTAATTTTAGCCAAATTGACTTTCAAACTTAAACTTGCCTCAATTGTAAGTCTTTAATTAAATTAATTAAACTCGTTAAAAGCTTAATTAAGTCCTCGAACTTAATTAATTCTTTTATTTTAATCAAGTTAAATTTTAAACTTATTTTTTCTTTAATTAAGTCAATTAAAATCTTTAGAAGTTTAATTAAGCCATTTAACTTAACTAATTCTTTCAATATTGGTCAAATTGATTGTCACATTTAATTTTACTTAATAAAGTCTTTTTCAACCTATCTTAACAACAATATTCCAGTTTGACTATCCTTCTAGCATTTTGAATTTTTGCTGCTCAAAAGTCCATCTATTTGTATCCTAAAAATATTTTAAGGTTTTAAATTTTTGATGTTTTTGGATTTTTTATTATTTAAAAAAATTATTTAAACAAATGTCTTTTAAGGGCCTAAAATTAGTTTATGATAAATTTCATCCCTTAATGTTTTAATAATTGAGACTTTAGCTTCATGATTTTTTCAGGTTTTTCTTCTATAAGATGATCTTAGGCTCATTATTCGGGTCACCGATTTGGAAATTAGATCAAATTGATTTCGGTCTTTTTTAAGTTTTTTTTAATTTGTTTTTTAATTTTATCTTTCAACATCGAGTGTGTTGAAGATTCGGCTTTGTTAATGTTTTTACGTTTTCTTTTATACGACTATCCTTATCTCATGTCTTAGGTCATAAACTTAACGGGTTAAATCAAGTTGACAAGGGTTGTTGTTGTCTATTTTTTTAAATTATTTTTTTTTCAAATTCTCCCTTTAATATTGGATTGATTTATGAATTAGCTTTATTTTTTTTCATATTATTTTCTACGAGGTCATTAGAATATCATGACTAGATCGTGTATTTAGTAGGCTACTTTGGATTGAGTTAAGGTTATTTTTTAAAGACAAAATAATATATATTTTTAATTTTTTCCTTCAACATTTAATTAACTTAGAATTTTTTTTCATTAAGTTATCTTATTTTTTTTATTAAATAAGATCATAGAGTCCTTTGGATATCTATTTATGAATTCTCTGGAGGTTCATTTTTTATATATATAGTTAATTATTAATATTTTTTATTTATCTAATATAGTTGTTTTTTAATTATATTATTAAATTAGCTAAATTTTTATAAATCTAGTCTAGACTCGAATCTTTTTCTTACCTAAAAACTTTACCATTATTTGTGTATTTTATTTTACATTAAAAAAAAAAAATCTAATCCAACCTAAAACATAACCTATAACATAACGTAAGCCACCAATATAGCCATTAACGGAACGCCGTGATGTTAATTTCAAGGTGGTCACAATATCAAAATTATATTTGTAGATTGCTTGCTCTTTGGACCTTGGTTTTTGTTCCTTTTTGTTTTTTTCCCTAAGAACAAAAGTTTCCACTACCCTTTAGAAGAATTACTATAGTATTGTGAAGGAAAACATGGGATATATATATATTCATACAAAGCTAAACTTGTGAAAATATGAAACACCATATGTATATATAAGATCAATGCACAAGTGATGCACAAAATATCTTAAAGATACTCGTTAGCTTTTTTATAATTCAGTATTTATTGCTATTTAATAATTTTTCAATTTTCCAGCCATTTAAAAGCGACTATAAATACATTATCTTGACATGCTATAGGATATTAATCTGTAATTGACTGAACAGAGTCCAAGAGGAAACATTGAAGCAAAATACTCCGTACTCAGATAAATAAATAAATCCATAGATCACTAAAAGTACAAGATTAATAAATGTAAACCTTTTATACTTTGACCCTGTCTCAAATAAATATGCTTAATTCTCTGTTATTCTATCAGCATCTCGAAAAGAATCAGCGTCTAAAACATATCTTGCAATACAGATAATATATAATTCGTTTTTTAATAAATAAAATAAGGTTAATCATGCATGAGGGTCGAATTTAATATATTCTTGCTAACTAATGGCAAGGAAAAATAATATAAAAGTTGGGAAACTTGATTAATTAAGTGCCTTGAAGGGATAAAAACACAGAAGCATGCATTTATGCTAATGATGAAAGGGAAGAGAGGGATTATGGGCAAAGAATGAAAAGCAAAACGAGGACAAAGATTGGCGTGTCAGCCTCATTACTCTCTTTGAAAATCAAAAACCCTAAGCACCATGCTTAATTTGCACGCACTGCAATAGGGTTTATGTTTTCTAAAAGGGTATAAGGGGCGTGCAATTTATTAATTTAATTCAACTCCTTTTGTTTCCAGTCTTATCTCTTGGTAATCACTACAGGCTAGCTACTTTTAACATTTCTAATAGAGAGGTTAATTTCTCGTTCATAAAGTTTCAAATTACTTCACATGAAATATTGTTTAATTTCTAGAATATTGAATTTAAATTTCAAAGAAATATAGAGAATAAAATGAACAAAGTAAATAAAAATGTTAGAAACAAGGAAAGTGCAATGATTTGTGGGAGTAACTTAAAAAAAAAAGTGATTTATGCGAAGAAGGACATTTTTATATGGAAAAGGTACGTTATTAATAAGTTTATATTAAATATTAAAAATACAATTATATTTTTAAAGAGATTAATAGCACTTGTTAGTTAAACGTGAAGTACAATAATTAAAGAGATTAATTATATTTGAAAGGTGTGTTAGTTGAGTTAAATTGAGGAGTTTTAGTACATTAATTTGTTAGCAAGACCCTTTACCTAAATATAAAACATATGATACTTGGGAAGGGGCCATGCCCTCAAATTCAACTCTTCAAAATGATTTTTTTAATTGGAGATGCCTTTATTGGAGGTTTTATTTTTATTTTTTATCAATCAATCTATTACTATATTCAATCGTTTTTATTAATTTGTGATTGATAAATTAAAGTTATCTGTGTGTAAAATAAAATTAATTTTATATGTAGAATATTCTAGAATCTAGGTTTGGAGAATT
Source organism: Populus pruinosa (assembly GCA_026413675.1). Classification (NCBI taxonomy): domain Eukaryota; kingdom Viridiplantae; phylum Streptophyta; class Magnoliopsida; order Malpighiales; family Salicaceae; genus Populus; species Populus pruinosa. The sequence goes on from JANKMR010000020.1 coordinate 9,166,908, forward strand.
CTAAAGAGCTTTCTTATATATAGACTTTGTTTTTTAAATAATTGAAAGGATAAGTTGTCTAAAAAACCAATTGGTATTGTTGATTATTTTTTTCAAACAATTCATAATTTCTCTAGATATAATGTGAAAGAAGTAATTTATCTCTACTTTATTTAAATTAATAAAATTATTATTTTTCCCTTATAAAAAATATATGAAACTACTACAAGGGATTCAGTCTTTTTCATATGAATGACTTGTTTTGAAACACAAAATCAGATAAATAGACATATTAATATCATGGAAAGAAAGTTCACCTCTAGGTATCACTTGGCTATAAATTAATTAATAAAAAAAATACACATCATTATGTAATGGTGCTTGGGACTTCAAACAAGCCATAACGAAGAGGTCAACTTCAATCCATATAGATCTCTTGAAGTAAATATTCGATGAGATCAGTGAACATTTTCCCGGATTTTTTTCTTTTTTTTTAAAAAAAATACTTTTTTCTCACACTAGGTGAACGTGTAACCCTAATGATTTGAAAGGTAAATAGAGCAGGAGGAAAAATGGAGCTTCTTTATAGTAAAATATTTATACAGCACTCATGGAAAAAAGGTAATTTAAAGCCATCATTGTTTGTCTTTTGATTAAAGTTGTGTTCTTGCTTTGAAGTTAAAAGTTGGGATTAACTGTTAATTGTTAAATATTAATTATAAAAAAAAATGATTGAAGAATAGAATTTTATAGATATTTGGTAGATGTATTGTCATAACTTAATCTTTACCTTTTTATAATGTATTTTGAAAATAAAAATTTTAGAAATAAGAAAAACAAAGGGACCAAAAATAAAGTTTAGACCCATTTTTCAAATAATCAGGATTTAAAATTAAAAAAATAAATTTAATGAAAAAGTGAATTTCAAATGTAAAAGACAGACCAAGAGAACATAAAACACAATGAGAAACCACGCCCCCCCCCCCCCCAAAAAAAAAAAAAAAAAAGAACAAAAAAGATATATATATATATATATATATATCAAAACTACCACCGATTTCCCTTGCTCAAGCCAACCACCACACACCTCTGTAGCCAACAAAACCTCCACAACCACCGTTCCATTGTCAAAATCTCCACTCTTTGCCAATGTTTTTTTTTTTTTTTTTTAAATCCGAGCAAACCAACCCCTTACACTACAGTCACCTTCTTCTCCACCACATATCCACCAATAATTATGAAACACAACCTTTTTTTGCCGTGGCCATTAGCCTCTAACGACCCAATCTTTTTCATTGAACCGAAACCAGGACGATCATTTATCTCCTTCCAACAACAGTAATTGAATTTTGCTATTTTTTTATAATAAAATTTAAAAAAATATTTTTTTATTTAGGTTAAACCCATGGTAAGAGGATCACTCAAAAAATTTTGCCTTTTGAAAATTAAAAAATCATGTGTTTTCAAAGCTATATTTATGAATTTGATTTATAGGTTGAAAGTCTCTTTTCATTCATTTTTTTTTTATACAATACTAAAGGTGATAACATTTGTTTTCTTAAAAAACAAATATCATTATAGGAATTTTATTTTTTTTGTAAATATTTTTTCTCTTTCTAATGTGTTATAAATGCTTGTAAATTTCTTTTAACATTTATCATATGTTAGGATATGACACCACCATTATAAGTAAATTGAGGTTGGGTGAATGCGACTCCAAAAGACCTTAGGCATGACTCATCAAGTAAAATCAATACGTAATTCATAATTTATTATATTCCTAGGTTCAACACATGCCATTTTTTAAAAAAAAAAGTGATTGAGCTTTGTTGCTATACTCAGATCTCAAATCATTATTCTAAGTTTAGTGATCATTTCATAAGCATACACATACCATTTTGGGCTAAATTTATCACGAGTACATAGGTATTTTATTATTAAAAACAATCACATGCAACTTAAAATTTGATGTTTTAAGATGATGTTTATCTTCTCTTTTATATAATCATTTTCTTATTTAAAATTTTAAAAATCAGTTAAAATTTTTAGTTATCATAAAATTAAAAATTACTTTCTATTTTTATTTTTACCTTTTTAATCTGTCTTGATGTCTTATGTATGTGTGTTACAAACATTACTAAAACTATTATTTTTAAATAAAAAAGATGTTATATCTATAACTATCATCTTCGAAAAACTATTACATTTGGTAAAAAGAAACATTAATAAAAATCTAAATATAACATACACATATACAAATGCATATATAAATAGATTTTATAGAATAATAATAAGAGTGACTTCATTTCCTCCCCACACACATATTGAATAAAATATCAAGTTCAATTAGATGACTCTTAATCTACTAATGGAGTATTATAAATAAATTAATATTTTTTTTATTAGAGGTAAGGAATGATTGGATTTTTTTTTACTGACAACACTCATTTTAAACACTACCAGAATTTTATATTTTGTTAATGGATTATTCCATTAGTATTTAGATACTGATTTTGTTGAAAAATTTTTTAATAATGAAATCACATATAGTTATTGTTACTAAAAAAAACTTATCATTGATGATTTCTATTTTATTGGACATTCCGTCAATAATATAATTACTTATAGAATTATAAAAGAACAAAATGCATCCAACAAAAAAAAATATTAGCATCATTTTGTTGGTAATGCTATCGGTTAGTATGTCATATCACCTATAGAAATATCATTTATAATTCCATCAACGAGTACATGTTGTCAATGAAATTTATTATACTTTTTTTCGAACTTTTTGTAATTTTTTGAGGGATTTATTCCATCGATATTATATGTTTTCTGAAAAAATAAACAAACTCTTAAAAAATATTATTGAAATCCAACTTACCATGAACTTCTAAACTTAGTTATCTATGAGCTTGTTATACCCTTTTTGTAATGGTAAGCATTTCACATATGAGTTTCTAAAAAAAAAATCATCAATCTTGGTTATTGTTTAGGAGTTGTAGCTTACAAAAAGAAACTACTATTAGTTAAACATTTTTATATAAAACAATAATTTTTTTAAAAGAATGGATGTAATAAAAAAGAATATTACCATCCGCTTTGTATGTAAAACAAACAGAATGAATCCCTCGATATGAGTGATAATTGAACCATGAATATCCTAGTTTTGGGTCTCCATACCAGACTACAGCTGCCACACGAAATGTATTGACATCATGTGCTAGGTTTTATTTGCCTATATAGCCTTTAAGACGTGTGGTGGTATAAAACCTCTCTAAACCACCACGTCTTTCTAGCCTATAAAACCTCTTTTTTTATCAATTTATTTAGGCATCTTATACAAAAAAAAAAATCATGCAAACTATAAGGTAGAAATGAATTATTGGTTAAGATAATAAAAAATAAATTTTAATATTTAAATAAAATAAATTAATAAATTAAATTCAATCTTACCTAATTATATTGTGATTCTCCTAAACCCTATTAACAACAGTATTGTCAGCTCTATCCTGGTAAAACTTCTCCTTGCACGTCAAATTTATAAAAACATTAGTTCATTAAAATTAAAACTAATCAAATTAACATAAAAAATTGCTTAAGTATACGCTAACTTTGAACTTTACGAACCAAACATTGATCATGGGTTTTCATTAAAGATTTTTGAAAACATGACTCCATTGAAAAAATAGCACTTTCATCATGAATATTGTTGTGTGGGTAACCTCAACATTATAAACCTAAAATTAAATTCGTTAATTGAAATTTATTTATTTTTAAAATATTAACTATTCTCAAGAACAAACTTAAATAAAAACAAACTTACTTTAAATAGTTAGACTTCCATTGGGCAATGTACTTCCTAGCTTATATATCCCGTTATGAGTGGACCTTTCTCAATGAAGCAACATCGCAATCAACAAGCTTGCATTGATAGAGGTTGCTTGCGCTATAGGGATTCGTTTATGAAAGGCAACTAACAATTCATGACAGCCAAAAATATTGCTAAAAGAACTAGTAGAACTCTTGTCCATATAACTCACAACTAATTTTTTCCTCGACATCTACACAAATTAAATGATTGAAAAAGATTAGCATTTCTATTTTAAAAACAATTTGGTAGCGTCTTCCCTATACAATAGATTACCTATAATTTAACAACCTGCAAACATGCATCAATAATATATAGCTACAAACCAATTGATTTTATTTATGACAAGTTTTTTTTCCTATCGATTACCAAATAAAAAAAGAACCCCATAAAAATATGAGGAATTTAAAAAAGTATTAGTTTTGCTAACAATTTCGTTAATTTCTAAAATTTCCTAAAATTATATAAACTAACAATTTGGTCGGTTTTAACAAGCTTTTTTATATTTTTGTCCTAACTCCATCACAAAAAGTTATATTTTGTATATTAATAAATTTTTCCATATGCGTATTGCATAACAAGCAACTTGCAATGATTTTCTATTGAATTTCATTATAGTTTTAAAATAAAATTAATTTTATATAAGTAATTTTAAATTATTTTTAAAATAAACATGTTTTCTACCAATAAATTATTTGTATATTAATTAATGAAACAAAATTAACCAAAATTACTCATGTAACAAATAAAATACATACAACCTCAAATAAAATTTTACTTAATTTAAAACAAATTTCTCTTTTACGCAAAATGCACTTCCATCCCTTTTCTCATCTAGGATTAAAATCTACAATAATAGGTTAACATCTTGTCAAAACTCTATCGCACACGTGCGGCATCACAACGATTGTTCACCCTCAAGGAAAAAAAGTATGATCTATTTGGCAAACATAGAGAGACTTATCAATAAAATATTTTTTTCTTTTTTTATGTATGGAGACCTAAAAATACGTTACAACAAACTCCATAACAAATAACAATGAAAAAGAATAATTAATTATACAAAACACCTTATATTAAAAAAATAATGGAAATCAGTTAAGAGCTTTGACTATTTGGCTTATAAGTTTGGCCCAACAATTATATTTTGTAAAAACATGATGATAATTCATTTAAGAAAAAGAAAAAGAAAAAGGAGATTAACTTGGAAGTTTTTGCCTAGTTGGGGTGAAGGACCTTGATGGTGTAAGAGGGGAAGAGATTGAGAGTTAAAAAAATAATAATTAACCATTAACCTTGACAAAAAAAAAACAAAAGAATAAACAATAAAGAGATTTACCTAGTGTGGAGGGTTCTCACATGAGGGTGGAGTGTGAGATGAAAAGAATAAGAGGGAATAAGAAGAAGAAAATAACAATGATAAAGAGAGCAAAAAGGGAGAAGTTGAAGAGATACTTTGAGAGGAAGAGAGAAGGCAGGTTGGTATTCCAAAGTTAGGGATTTTTCTCATTTAATTAGCATTTTTTTACTAATAGATATTAAAAAAATATTATTTTTTAATTTTCATCAGTAATTTCATTTGTAATTAAGAACTAAATTTTCAATTCAACCTAAAATTTTCAAGAAACCCTTCCTAAAATCACTAATGCATTTTTAGTTTGTCTATGATTCGGTTGGTAGTTATTAATGGCATATAGGTGTAATTGTTTTCCACCTCTTTGAAACTTTTTGACGGAATTAATTCGTCGGTGATTCCATATGTTATGGTCAGTGCTATGGGGGTTGAATTTTTTTAACTCTTTGAAACTTTATGATAGATTTAATACAATAGTCATTCCATCTATAATAGTCTATGACATAAGGGTGTAATTTTTTTCCAACTCTTGGGAACATACCAATAAAGTTAATTCGTTAGTGGTTCCATCTATAATGAACAATTGTCAGTGATTTCATTGGTATAAAACAATTATTTTTCTTGAATTGTTGCAATCTATATCTATTCATCCTCTATATGCAATAAAATCACAATACAATAACATCATTTCTGTTTATAATAATAAAAGCACAAAAATATCTGTTTATAATAATAAAATCACAAAAATAATCATTTCATTGTCATGTAATAATAAATCCATGTCTTTGTAAAAGAACAACCAAGAAATATTACATTAAAGTTTGTTTATAAGGCATTGATGTTTTACAAATTAACTTGAATTGTGTTCTTCTTCTTCTTCTTCTTTAATTTCATTATCGTCATGTCCACCATAATCTTCTATATTGAATTGTTGCTCGTCAATATCATCATCTTCATCGACTTTTACATGTTTGTTGGTTATCGATATATCATTCAACTTCTTAGCATCAACATTAATAAAAGTATTATTAGTGATGTAAAAATTCAAATTTTTTTTATAGTCAATAGATGGAGCAACTCAATATAGATCAACTAACTTATCAAGTTAAAAGACATCATCTCTTGCAATGACTTTATAGCTATCATCCTGAACAAATTGAACATGAACCCTAAGTTTGGTTTTCACTATAGACAACTAATCAATCTTAGAACAATTATTTTTAAAGAAAAGAGTATATGTATAATAAATTTGTTGGCATAACTTGGCGAAACAAATACATCATTGACATTACAAAGTCCAGCTTTTATACTAATTTCAACCAAACCATGATATGGATCTATTCTAATTTCTCTATTAGTTGTATCAAATCAATAGTATTTAAGTAAAAAAGACTCTATCAAACCAAACTTATAGGCATTGCAATTCAATCACCTCTTCTAACTTCCCATAATAGTCAACTTCAAACTCATTAAAAGTGAATTCCTTAATATAAACTCTATTGTTGTATGTCTTTCTACTCTGATCATGCTTTTTATATGAAAAGACATGTCTATTAATGAAATACATGTTATGACACTTAATCTTTCTTTCAGGACCTAGACATATTAAATTCAAAATACCGCTAGCATTCCTTCCTAAATTATAAATTTGGTACATGATTATAACCATTAACAAGCTAAACAAATAGGTTTTATGAAATTAAATATTACAAGAGATAAGAATAATTAAAGAGTGCTTACATGTTTTCTAAAATACATGAAAAATTATTCATCTTGTAATTGAAAAACTTGAGATTTAGTTTGATGTGAATTTTAAAATAGTAAAAATTAATGACGTTTCTTATGATGAATTATTAAATCTATCAATCTATAAGAGCATAAGATAAAAGAAATCTTAGAAAATAATGGCATGTTAATTATTGTAGTTATTGAATAAAATATCTTAATTTATTGCAATCACATAACATATAATTACATACATGTTTAAATTTAGTTTTTATCAAATATCTTCTCCTCAATATATTTTTTTGGTATAAATCATCCAAGATAGGAAAATGTTAAAAATTTCTCACTCAAAGGTACTTCTTCATCATCATCATGCCTTAGAACGTGGTGTATTTTCTTTCTCAAGTGAGACTCGAAATAATACAAGATAAATATTGAGATATTTTTAATAATATAAGCCTCGTATATCAAAGTCTTAACATGCATCTTATTTGTTTAATTTTCTCTTAAGGTTAAGTAAGTAACCACATGAAATTAAATTAATTTTTTTTAAAGACAATAAAGATTTAATTAGGATGCATGTTAATCACTAACCTCTTGAATGAATACATTCAGCTACACTGGACAAAGCCTCCAACTTTTGCCTGAAATGGTAAATGTATGGGTAAATGCTCTATTGAGTTAAAGAAAGATGGAGGAATATTATCTCAAGTTTACATATTATCTGGATGATATTAGTTTCAAGTCTCTTCATGTGTTAGATATGTAACTTGTTAAAGCATATATCTATAAAAAAGTGATTGATCTTTATAAGTACATCTCATATCTCATTTGATAATAAATTTCAATAAGCAAGTGGAATGAGTGTTTGTATAAACACGTGGTAGTCATGACTCTTCATTCCACTGTGATCCTTAAAATTCATCAATCTAAACATGTTTGAAGCATGTTTATCAAGAAAACATAGATTTTAAAGCCATTGGTAGACAACTATGCATTCATGTCTAATACGTAACTGGATTTGAGCTTTGTGACTCGTGACCCATTATAAACTAATGTTATATTCTTACAGTGAAAAAACAAATGTATATTCATTCTAGCCTTCGTTAAAAATATTTTTAAACAAGTTTTTTTTTTAATTTGCATGACATTAAGATTATGACATAGGAGATTAGTTTTCCATTAAAAAAGCTTTTAAAAAATACTTTGCTTTACCTAAATGGAGGTCATACCAAAATCAGGAAATTTCTGCTTATTGAATTGAAAACCAAACACAATATCAACATATTAGATTACCATATTATATAATTCTTTACCTAACGGTACCAGTGATGCAACATCATTTTTAACTATACTAGTAAAGAAATCCTTTCTAATCTTTTTGTACTAGTGATAGATTGACAATAAACTCTAGTAGCAATCAAAGAAATGTTTTACCACTATGTTTTTAAGTGAAAGTCTTGTTATTTTCCATACAATATAGACATGTTAATTTTTCATGTGTGCTTTAATCATTCTATATGCAGGAAAATCATTGATAATTCGTATTAAAGTTACCTTCATCCTAATTTTTTTTTCCTTGAGACATCATAAGTCAAAATCTTAAATAACTATAATTGCTTCAACTTATCAATCAACAATAGAAAAAAAAAATTCTATATTTCAACTCGAACTATTAGGATTGAGTATGACCATGGATAAAAATATGAACTCCGATCTTATACACATCTTTGATGGAGTGATTAAAAAGTATCTAAGCTTTTTATATGCATCAGGTCATTCTCGGTTTATAATGAGCATACCCACAAGTTCTGCACTTGGTCAAATCTGTATTTTCAAAATAGTACAACATGCAGAAGTTTGGACACATGTTAATTTTCTAGTATCCTAGGCCAAGAGGTTTCATCATGGATTTAATAGTATTGAAGTTCTCTTTCAGCTTATTTCTTTTAGGTAAAATGTTTCTTGAGCATTTAAAAGATTTGTCATAACCGAACTCACCCAACCTATGCTTTAACTTGATGGTGAATACCTGTGCAATGACTGATAATTTGTTATGATTTGTGAACCCATTCTATAATAGTTCATTAAAGTCTTTTAAAAGTTCAAAAAATCTGGTTGCGTTTGCATTTGGTTTTTTCATATAACTCTAATTCATTCACATCACATTTATAACTATATTCTTATAAGAATTACTATTGTCATCTATAACTCCATGTATGTTATTAGAACTAGAAGTTGACTAAATCATCATTTCTATCATGATCTTGTAAAGAACATATGGTTTTCGAGCGCAAACCAACATAAGTATTTCTTTATAAATTATTTTTATAAAAGATGTATCATTACAATATATGGATCGAGAAATTTTTATTTTTACACCTCTTACATAAACATCTAATAACGTCTCTAATATTTCTTGGATAGATAATGCATAATTAATAAAACCTTCAACCACATTAGAATCATCCATTCTACACAGTCTTTCAAGTGAAACTCAATATATCCAAGAATGATTATCTATTACTTATATCAAATTGATATAGAATATTGATGACAACATTTATTAATTAATTACATGAACTAAATAAATTAGCTAATATTGGTTTAACTCAAATTTATCCAATGTATTATAATAATACTCTTAAATAATTATTAATTTTCTATAAAAATTTAAATTCATCCATATTTACCAAAATCTTAACAATAAAATTGATAAAATATGAAATGTAACCATTAAATAAGTTATTATTTATTTCATGACAAAAAACCTAAGTCATAAAATCAAAATTGATTTTATCAAATTACAAGAAAATATAATTTTTTAAGATATAAAACAAACTCTAACATGTACAAATCATACATTCATATAACAAATTTATTGGAAAAAAGCTATAAAACAAGTAAACACATAGACAAACTACATATATTACATTAAAATGCCATTATAATTAACATTTTAAAATTGATTTCAAATAAAAAATAGATAGTTTTGCTTGTTTAATATGAGAAATTCTAAAAAAAAAAATCAGAACTAGGATGCTGATAGACTAAGTGTTGAGGTGGTCAGATTTATAATGATGGTAGTTTGATTTGTGGATAAAATAGGAAAGGTTCTATTGTTATTTGCATAGAAAAATGAAGGAAGGAAAAGAAATGGGGGAATCATAATTTAAATATTAGTGATGGATAGTACCAATGAGTTTATTTCATCAATTTTTTATTTTGTAAACTTGATATGTCAGTTTTTTCTTTTTTTTTCTCATTGTAATTCTTTTGGTATACACCAATAAAATAATTTTCTAGCATTGAATATAGGTTTGCAAATGCCCAACTCAAAATATAATTTTCAAATTAAATTCTAAATCAATAAATGTTTTGGAAGAAAATTATAAGAGACTCGGAGAATAACAAGGTAAATAATAAGCTCGTTTTGTATATACAAGGGAAAGTCTTTTCTATAAATTATTGAATCATGTAAAAAATCATAATGATTTAGGATCAAAAAATAAGATTTTATTTTTTTAAAAATATATAAATAGTAACATATGATATATTAACAGGTTATTTATTTTCTCCTTGTAGAAAAAGTGACAGGTGATTTTCCATTTTTAACTTGCAGTGGTTTTTTCCACTGTGATTTGATTAAAATAAAGGCATCTTGTTTAAATCAATATCTTCTTTGTTCTCCCACCTTTCTCATGATTGCTAATTTTGTCGATTTGGCCAAAATTCTTTATAGGGTTGCCCTCTCTCCCATCTTGTTCATTTTGCATCATGTTTAAAGGCCCGCTTGGTTCATACTAAAAATGCAATATCACTCTATCATTATCAAGTTGATTCATGATTAAATTGATGTACATTTCATTAATTCCTCCTAAATCAATAAAAAATCATTTAGAAATATATTAGAAGTAATTAAATATATAGAGACGTATCAGAGACCCTTCAAAAATAATTATATTTTTAGCTATTTTCTCCTCAATTATACTTTTTTCTTTCTTTCATAAGCCTCGCGTATGACACATTGCGAGAATCGATACATGAATTAATTCAGAGAAAATTCAATGAATTCATCATTTGCAACATTAATTGGTGGAGGTAGTATAATTAAATTTGCAAAATGAACCTATTACTTGTTCTGGATTAGAATTTTTCACTTTTGCAGTACATTTTATTTTTCAATACACATGGTTTTCTTTCACAATAGAATATATAACCCATGAAAGTGGTTTATAACCATAAAAGTGTTTACAATTAGCACAGTTTTTTAAAATATTTGTTAGGATAACACTATTTAAAAAAATTAGTGAAATAGTATATTTTTATATTATCACGCTTTAAAATATCGTTATTTAATAAATATTATTATTTTAAAACATGATAGGGTGAAGCTCTAACCATTTGGCCCACCTGATTGAGAGGTTGGATCTAATTGTATGAAACATCGACTGTCTCAATTAAAAACTATAATTTAATAAACTTTTTCTTTTTAATATATTTTGCATTAATATATATATATATATATATATATATATATATATATATATATATTTGTCCAACTTGTAAACTCAAAATTAGAGTTAACATAGAAGTTGTCTTTTATTTTTTAATGTCAATAATATAGCTAAATTTGCGATAATAGGTGATTCTAAATAATTAAGTGTGAGTTTATTATAGCTAAATGAGGATTTGTCCTAAAAAAATTATATAGATAGCCTGGCAGATATATTTATCAACCAGTGAAACAGGTTTAAACTTAAAAGAAGATTTGGTCACACCATACTAAAAAAATAACTTAAAATGTCATTACTTTTTATCCAATTGTTGAATTGCGCTCAAATTTTTACAAGATTTTTCGGATGGTGTTTTCTCTATTATATCAATTGTATCACTATGTGAATTGCTAGATTTATAGATATTAAAAATCTTTATATGACTCTTAATTTTAATAATTTTGAGATTTTTTTTGTTATTTTTTAAACTAATTAACTGATTTTACTAGCCATTATAAAAGAATTAATAAGTTGAACCATATAATTTAAGTTTTATCTTGTTGCAGTTCAGAATTATAACATTTACTAAATATTATTATTTTAAAGCGCGGCAATTATCTTCTGATACATAACAATAATTACATTTAGTAAATATTGTTTCTAAAGCCCAATAAAATAAAAATATACCATTTCATAAATTAGCCATATACCATTTCATAAATTAGCCAATTGTTTTGATTTTGTGTGCTAATTCCTCGATTTTCTATATAAATGGATAAGAGAGAGGAGAAGAGAAGTGGACAAGAAAGATGCTACATTATTTTGGCAGGTAATTAGACAGACAAAGAGGCAAAAGCACATTGAGTAGGGTGAAGGAAATCTGCACACACATGCTCAACTTGAATGAACTCCCCATGTATTGTTTTTTTCTTGGAACAAAAGGCAAACTTCAGATATAAAGTTGCTTTAATGTAAGCAAAGGATGTGCAGATCTTGGTTTTGGTATTGTTTCTTATGGATAGCCGGCAAAGGTCGCTAGCTAGTTGCCTTGTTGGAGAATGGGACGTTTCTTTTCTGCGAGGATTCCCATAGAATTTCAAGACTAATATATTGACCTTAGCATGGAAATTAGGAGAGGATGGGGCTGTGTGAAGGATAAATTAAACTAAATTATCTAGTGGATTTCGTATACATAAATATATTATTTCAGCATACACACGTGTGGTCAAGTTATTTGTGTTTGTTTCTTCAAGTTTATATATATAAACTTGAAAGATGGTTGCTTGCTTTTTTTAAGAAAAATAATAATAATAATTTACAAATTAAAGTAGTGAGAGTTGAGAACATGGACACGAAAGCTTTTCATATTACATAGGTTTTCGAAAAAGTTACACAAATAAAAATTATTTTTCTTTATCAACACGATGAGGAGGTATTTCACATTTTCAGACAACACTTTTCCATTTTGAAGAGGTTTATATGTGATTTATAATGAATTATCCTTAATTAGGACAAAACAAATCACAAATATTGTTGATAAATAGGGTTTCTTTTTCAGGTTCTCTTGCTCATTAAGTAACAAATCCTACTATATAAAATAATTTATAAAAAATATATAATTTACTGATCGAAATATAAATAAATTATTTAATTTCCAATCACGAAGAAGCCTAGTTGTTAAGTCATATTTGAGTTGCTGCAAAACTAACTCAACCTATTGAAAGTGTTTCCAAAACATGGTTGGTATTTTTGAATTATTTTTATATGTTAATATTAAAAATAAATTTTAAAAAATAAAAAATATTCTTTAAATATATTTTAAAAAATATATATTTTAAATATCAACATGCAATCACAGTATCAAACATAAACTCAAAAAAGCACAAAATGGTGCATGCAAATGCTGATCGGCTTACAGACAGGCAATCAAAAACTGAATTCAACCCATATTTCGAAAGCCCACCTACAAGACAAGCCCGTCTGAGTGGAAGCACGCGTTCCCGCACAGCAGGGGGCATCCACGGATCCTCAACGTCAGGATAGCTGAATAATAAAACCAATTTGGTGGTACGGTAAGATTGTAAGAGTGCTCAGGATATAAGCATGTAAGAAGCAAGTAGGTAAGCACATTAAGCAGCCAAAACTGCACCAAAAATACATATAAAGCAAGCTTCCTTCTTTTGTATATAGTACTGTCAAACACGTTCCAGTAAAGAATAAACATGCTTCGGCCTATCTACATGTCATCATGCTTTCAACAGGTAAACTCGCGAAGTCCAGAAATTTCCAGCACAAAGTGTATTTATATATTTAGATACATATCAAGAACAAGAACCATAAATTGTTCAATCCTCTGTCGTGAGCTAAGAACCTGATCCGAATACGGGTAAGAGAAGTACATAAAAGGTTAGTTTGTAATGCAAATCAGTGGATAGACCTCCACACAGGTGGTAGAAGCTTGAAAGCAATCTGTCCATATCATGTGATTGGAAGCAAATAAAGGAACAATCATAAACTTTAAAAGCCCCTCGAGCTAGGGAAGGTAATCCATTGGAGTTGGATTTCCAATTCACCACATTCCACATTTTTTAATCTGAGGTAGAGATCTTGAACAACCTTGCCATCACTATAAATAATGCAGCTATCCTCAGATAAGCAATTTTGCCGGCTCGGTTGTATTCTTGTGATGACAGTGCCACTTGAAAGCCCTGCCAAGTTCATCTTCAAGGTCTCTATGAATGGCCTAACATCAATCTCTGCCTCTCCCATTTTATCGTCTTTGGTAAACAAGTCATGGTCATAGACGATCTGAAATCACAAACAAACATGAATATGAATTTGGGAATATTAGGAAAGCATGATACATAGCAAAAACATAAAAGATGATATTTTCTGCATGCATTCAGTGATCCTATAAATATAGGTCGAGGGAGTAGAAAGCCTTCAACATAAAAGGGTACTGCTCTATGCCCATTTGGGTTCTCGAAGTTAGTAATTCCTTGACTGCCTCAAATTTTCAGGTTCTTGTGATTGGATTAAGTGATTGTTTTGACTTTCACAAGTTCATGGAGCAAGACATCATGCATGCAGCTGTCCCGTCACAATATAGTGCATGCTCCACATCTGTTACGAGGAGTCAGTTGTAGGAAAACTGTTGAGTTCTCACATCCAATATGTTGTATTTAGCTTAATTTCAGTTTCCTGAGTAACAACTGCTCAGGCAACGCTGCATCCAGATCATTGTCACTTGTAAAAGCAAGTAGGTGGAGAGGTCCGAGTACCATGTAATGCCATAGCAATCTCAATCAACCATCATAAAAGCACTCAGCATAAATACAAGCTCAACAGAAGCACATTTAACATTATAATGAGAACAACAATAACAAAGTGCCATTGTCCAAGAGCAATAATGAAATGCATGTGAGGTTGCACAACAATGATGAAAAATGATGGTTGGTTTTGATACTAAATCGGTGTATCCAGATTAAAAGTTACTTTGCATTGGAGAGGCCCATGCATTCTGTGGGGATTACAAATACTGTGCAGCACCACGTGGGATTACTCAGCAAATTGATGACAAATTTCCTCAACAGGAAAAAAGGCACATTCCCAATTTGATTCTGCAGGTCTCGCGATTAAATAAAGGTTGACATAATGAAGCATTACTGGCCAGTGTTGTATATTGGTGAATATAGAGGCTCTGTGACAATCTTCATCATAATGGAAGATTGGTGATTTTAAAATTGGAGCTGCACCTTTCAATGAAGTGCCAGTTTAAGATTTGAGGGACTCGCTTCAAGTAATCCTACTGAGCCACAGGCAATGAAAATATTGTTGTTCCTACCAACTAAAAAGAAAGAAAAAAGATAATGGTATCCTTGGACTCAAACAAATGAAATGAATTTGAGATGTATTTTCTAATGAAGTTTCACTCTGTTTCCTTCTTGTCTCTTTCCCATTAGGGGGTCTTAGGAGGAGGACAGAGGTGTCAAGAGTTGCAGTATTGAGCACTGATGATTCAGGTTAAACCACATCCTCTGTAATGTTAACTAAAAGTTTTCAACATAACTCGGGTGTCAAGAGTTGCAGTATTGAGCACTGATGATCCAGATTAAACCACATCCTCTGTAATGTTAACTAAAAGTTTTCAACATGACTCTTTTTTTTTTTTAAAGCACCTTCAATCAGTTAGACTTTTTGAATTCAGAAAGATTGTTATAGTACTCAGTTTGGAAATAGATTTGTAGTTGGACAAAGAGCACTGAAGAGAAGGCAATCATAAAAGTACTTCTTTTCTGCACAATAAACATGTGCACGCATGTCCCTTGCTGAAATAGACCTTATGTCCTAATGTGACAAGACATTAAACTTACCAGCTTGACTGGAAGATTAGGATCTGTAACAGAAAGAGTTAAATCTTCATTCCAATGTGGATTAACGTCCTTCTTGATCACACGAGTTTTCAGTTTCTGCAGCAAATGTTTACAATCATAAAATTAGCAGACGTAATGTAGTGACTAAAAAGGCCTAAAAGAAGAAAAACATTTACTCCAAGTAAATATGAAACACTACAACATATGCGTCCTACCGTACTGTAAGTAATAAAATCTTGACAGGAAATTAGATGGGGACAAATTAAATAAATGTAAAAATGAAGAAAAAAGCTTGAAAAGCGATAGAAAGTTATATAATATACGCACTTGAATGTGGTTCTCATCCTAAGTTAAACTTGCTAGCACAGCATGCTGAACTGTCAAGATTAATGAGAAGATGTCAAAGAAACTGTACCATCCTATGTTGCAGGAGGAATTGTACAGACATCGCACATACAGAAATTGGAGATGTCGAAGAAATTATTTTGGACTAGGATTATAGCACAAAATGGGAAGAGATTAGAATCCAGATTTTCTTACCAAAACAACCAGGCAGTAGCCAACTAGCTTTATAACCTTTTTTTTATGCTAACCTTGCTAATTCTGGGTTTTCCCTGACTAAAATTTAAGACTAACATCCAAAAATAACATGTTCTCTTACAGAATTTCTGGCTTCTGATTATCAATTCATCCAATACATCATAACTAATCAATCTTCAATTTATTACCACAGCAAGTTGTAATTTGGTTGAGGGCATAAGAACATCATAGACCTAAAAAAATACTTTCTCAACAAGAGAACAACATTTAAACATATCAGATCAAAGCATCTAAGAAATACTTGAGACTTGAAGTTCTTGGGGTTTTCCTTAAAAGAATTGAGAATCCAGATAAAAAAATACGACCCAAGATTAACAAGTTCTCTATTATTTCCAAATTTTCCGATCACGGAGAAGAAACAGCACCAAAAGAAAGCAAAGAACAAACGAAGGAAAAATAAGACGAAAGAACACAAAACTGCAAGATAAATGAGAAAAAAGAAAAAAAGGAGAAGCCAACCTGATTGCCCATCCTGAGAACAACATAAGGATCACTGCTACGAACATCACGTACAGCAAGGTTTATTCCACGTTTGACACGAATTCTGAGCAAACCCAAAATGCCCTCCATTAGACACAAAGCTTCTCCTCCTTGATGTGTTCGAGTTAAAAATGCGTCTTTTTTTAAAAAAACTCTTTGATCTCCTTCCCTCTTTTATATTACTGCATTTTCAACAAGCCCCACCAATGACGTGACAGACAGGAGTTTCCAGGTTAAAAAAAAAAATACAAAACTGTTTATGTTAACAAATTCCATCAAATTTTAACTAGGTCAACACAATTTGATTTTGTGTACAACCTGTTCCAACTGTCTATAATAGTTCTTTAAAATATATATTAAAAAAATACAGAGAGGCCCAGCTGCGTTGCCAAGTCCAGAGGTTTGTTTTTTTCCTTCTGGTCAGGTAAAAGAATTGTGAGTTTGAGAGGGAGGAAGATGAAAGATGGTGAATTAGGTGAGGCTGGCATGAGATGGTGAAATGTGAATTGGGTGGTTTTGTCTTTGAATAGACAGACAGCTAGCTGACCACCTTGGCTGTAAGGAAGCCTGTAACAACAGCAATCATGAGATGGTTCGAAACCCTTCGTTCGTCATGGTTTTTAAGAATTTACCGTATTTTAATACTAAAAAATACCTACAAAAACAATCATTACTTTCAAAAACCACAGTAAATCAGGATAAAGATCACAGGCACGCGTAGTCGTAGTTCAATGCACAAAGACAAGAAATCTTCTTCTTTTTCTTTTTTTGTCTCTTGTCTTACGTTTCATGTCGGCTAACATAGCAGGGTGACTAATTCAACGACCAAAGAGCATACGGCGTCCAAATGGAGGAAGCAGCAACAGCTTGAAGAAGGCATCCTCGTATGGATTGCCATCTGGCTCGTTTGGACGCGTATTTATAGTATTTTTTGAACATTTGGGTGTTATCCTCACCTAGACTGGTTCCACAAACAAAAGTATATTATCGAGAAGTTCAACTCTTCTTTTCTTTTTTTGCGTCCTAAAGTCTATTTGCTTTCAAAACCAAACCCTATTTGATTTGATTTTTTTTATTTAATTCAATTCAATTTTTGTATTTTTTTTTAAAGAATTGAAAGTAACCTAACATTAAAGAACCAGAAACTACCTTCTTCTTAGTTAAAATCTTTTTATCCCTTTTTTTTGTTGGATTGATTGATAGGTAAATTATATTTTTATATTTATGTATTATTTATTTGTCGTGGATGTTTAAATCCTTGATGCTATCTTGTAGTTGATTGGAGCATACTTTAGAATGATTTTTCTTTTGAAAAAAAATAAAAAGAAAACAAACAATAAAAAAGTCTTTTAACTTATCAATGGATTTAGAAGATCTAACACCATGATCAAAAAATAGTGTTTTACGGAACCAAAATCATTTTCTATGTTTAAATAAGAAAGAAAAAAAAATTAATTTTTCAAAACAAAACAAAAAAAAAATGAATGAAAGACCAAATTCTTTGTTTCGATTCGGTTTTGATTGATATTTTAAGGTTTGGTTAACCTAAACTAAATTGAATTTATCAACTGAATGCTCACCCTTAATTATATGAGCTCAACTAACCGTGATCATATTCTTATTTTAAATAAATATATAGGTTCCAAAAAATTTTAAATGATAGCTACATTTCTAATTTGATTATTAATTGAATCCTTGGTTTTAAATTTTCTTCCTTTCAGTTATATATATATATATATATATAGTTTTGGGTTCTTGAATATCATATATACAATAAAAATAATAAAATAAAATTATTTAAAAATTCCTAAAATTTCATCAGACAAATCTAACTATTTAGGGATTTATTATACAAAGATATGATCTTTTTTTGCTTTAAATATTTAAAAAAAAAACTGAATTATTGTAATTCACAAATCATCCAATTATATAATTTTCAATGGTAATTTACACAAATTAGTAATAAGAAATCTTCTAAATTCCTATTTAGGGAAGAGGGATTGTTATGTTTAGGATACTAGCTTTTTATTATGTGACTTACATAGTTTTTATACTTAATAAACAACCCCTAAAAAATAAAAAGCATAGCTTACTATTTATAGAGAAATCTAAAAAACCCTATAAACAGGAAAAATATCATTTTTTTTATTAAATAATATCTATATATTAATTCAGGATAATTTTAGAAATTAACTCAATCAAGCCCTTACTTAATTTCTTAAGGTCTAGGAAATGTAATTTCTACATTAATTATATTCTAGTTCTTAATTTCTAAAATATATTTTAATCAAAACATACTTAATTAAATCATCATAATTTAATTTCTAACTAATGATTCTTAATATGTGTGACCCATTAGATTCCTAATATGTTGATTCAAATATAAATTATAATTTTAATTACATAGAATTAAATAAATTAAACAATTTAATTTGTTATTAATTCAATAATTAATTAATTAATATTAAAGATTAGGTTCATCGTCAAGTAACGTGTCATGATCTCTCAAATATTAAAAAATTAATTAGTGATTTGATTTAACCTTTCATTGACCGGTATTTCAGTATAATAAATATTCTTTCACCAATAATTTTTCGATTTAACATTAAAGCATGAAGTATGTTTGTCATGTTAAATCATATTTGTTCTCTACATAATAGTCATTAATTGTTTGAATAAGATTTGAAACTCTCCATTCCACCTTGGCCAATGATTTTTCAATCAATATTATTTAAAAACAAATAATTTTTTTTTAATTCACCTAGAATGATAAAATCATCTCTTGATAACTCAAGTACCTTCATATAGTTTATATCTTACTCAATTTTACCTTGATTAAAATATCATATAACAATATCAAAATATAATATTTTCTATATAAGATAACTTAGCGATCGTAAGTCTAAGAATCACTTACACAACTGTCATGTAAATCTTTCTATAGATATAGGTAATCTCTCCATATGCAATTCTCATATGGGTCAGTTCAGTATACATATTTTATGATATACATATACATGTTAGTTCCAAGTATTTATTATACCTTAACTTATGAGAACAATTGTTTTTTTTCATAAAAAAAGAATATAATATGTATCAGTCTTTACAAATCTAATAAATATCATGTATTTAGAAAAACATCATCTAAGAACAATTTAGAAATAGTGTTTTGATACAATAAGAATCTCATAATTATAACACCTTTATAATTTCTTTTGCAAAGTATTTTTTATCCCATGATCTTTATCTTTACTCTAGATTCATAAATAAAATATTAGATTCATTAATCTAATATTATATATGAATATAAAGATAGATAAAACCTTTATTAATAATAAATATGTATCTACATGAATATAATAATATCACGTATAATCAACCGATTGATTAAAAAACATATTAAACTAACAGTCACTACTTTTATATTTTATTTTTGATAAAATAGACACAATTATTGATAACTCTTAAAAGTCAATAGGTTGTGTCTGTGTGTGTGTGTGTGTGAGAGAGAGAGAGAGAGAGAGGTACTTTTAGTTAGTTTACCTATTTTTCTTCCTTTTTTCTTTTTTGTCTAGGTACCAAAATTTATTTTTATTTTTTCAATCCTTGAATTTGAACGGGGGCGGAGAAGGTTACCTAAAAGTAATAGGTCAGTTACATTCTAGCAAAAAAAAAAATCAATTTTAGTGTTAAGGGGTTGTATTTGATAAGAAAAGTGTTATTTATGTTTTTTAATCCTTCATCATGTAAAAATAAAGGTAGATTAGGACTCGATTAATTTGGATTTGATTGCAATTTTATTTTTGAAACCAAGTTTAAAATAGATTTATTAACATCTAGGATTTTTTTTAGAAGTTTTTATATGAAAAGCAAATATTGCAAATGGGTTATTTGAATCATATAGGATGAGCTTGAATTTTCATATTTCTAAAATAGTTAAAATTCTATCCATAAATGATGTGTCAAGTTTAAAATAAGTTCATTGAGGTGTAGGATTTTTATTATAAGTTTTCATATGAAAAACAAATGTTACAAATAGGTTTTTTGGATCATACAGGAGAGACCTGACTTTCCATAGTTCTAAGATAGTTGAAATTCTACCCATAAATGATGTGTTGTCGACTTATTTTTTAAAAAAAATTAGGCTAACAACTCAATTTATCTTTATTTCAAAGCATTCAAAGTGTTTTGGATATTTATTCTAATTACTTTCAGTTTTTATTGAATAAAATAAAGCTATATTTTTTGTTAGAAAAATATATTAATAAGAAAAAAAATATTATAATATAAAATTATTTTGTTTCAATGGAAAATTATTACTATTTTTATATAAAAAAACAATTATTGCCATATAATTAGAGGAAATAAAATTTAAAGAGCTTCTTGTATCACAATAAGATATCTTAATTTGTATTTATATCTTATCTTATTTACTTAGTTTTAGTTAGCATCAAGGACTCTTTTTTATATTTATTAATGTATATAATTTTCACTTTTTTTTATTAAACATATACATCAATTTTTTTAATTTAAAATTAAAATTTTCTTGATGTTAAAAGATGCTTTCACAATGTATGCATATATCTTTCATTTAATTTTTTTATTTAATTCATCACAGAGCACAAGTCACTAGCTAGTATATTTATAAAACTAACAAAAAGGGTATGTATCTCCTAAAAAAACTAGAGAATAAAAAAACATTGAATTAAATTAATTTCAGAATCAAGAAAATTATAATTTGTCAATTAAGATTTCACTGCCTATTCTTACTGACAATATAAAGAAAAAAAAAAGTTTGGTCTAGACTAGACAATACAAACATGGGTTGCAAGTATCCCTCAAATAGATTGTATGTAGCTCACACAAAGGTTATACATACAGTACCTATTAGTTCCTGCAACCTCAATCTAGGTTGTCATGTGTAGTCTTGTGGACAAAACTATAATGTAACTCAATAGAGTTGATTTTTTTAGCCTAATTGATTTATAAGGTATCTAGGTTTGGGCTAATTCTTTTTAGCCCAATCAAACTGTCTTGTAATTATTGGACTAAATTGCAAAGCTCAACAAGTTCACCACCATTTCTCTCTTTTCTTTTTATGTTCTTTATTATTATTATTATTATTATTATTATTATTATTATCATTATCATCATCATCATCATCATCTATGTTGACTCTGTTATGTTAAGTTGTACAAATTATATATGAGCAAGCTATCTTTGATATGAGTGAGCTATGAAATAAAACTAGCACTTCATGGTTAATTGATTAGTACTTAAAAATGCATTTTTATCATGGTTTTATATCATCATTTTGCACTTGAAGTATCAATAACTCCTTAACTAAAATATATTTTATAATAATGTATCTAATAATATAAGATACCTATAATTTGTGGTAAATGTCTATTTTTAATGCAGGTCTATCACATAAATGAAAGGATTGATTGATGACTTGAAGAACTTAAATTGCATGGATAAAGAGATGGTCAAACTTAGAGAAGAGATGTCGGTGCAATCCAAACCGGAACACTGTTCGGTAATTGGGTTATATCTGGAGCTACAGATCTCAGATTTAGGTCCAATTTATATGGATGGAAAGGTAAGATATAGGCCTACAACTTTTATATGGAGCCCAAGATCTAAAAAGGCCATTATCAAGTCCAAATTGTAGCAACAACAAAGAAGCCCGAATCTGTCTTCCAGCCCGAGTACTGTTTGATATTTTGGCCATATCTGGAGTTCTAGAAGTCCAAATGAGCTGAATGTTTTATACAAGAAAGCTGAGACAATTGCGTACAACTTTCATGTTTACAACTGGCTCCAATTTTGACGTTATTAATGACGTTTTGGGCAGACAAGAGAAGATAAGGATTGTCACCAAGTCAAAAGTTGGCCACCCACTTATCAATTAGTCATCAAATCAATAGTTCCCAATTTTGGCCTATAAAAGGAGGCATTTGCCATGCATTTAGGCATCTTGGTTTTTAGATCAAGATCATGCTCTTCCTTTCTCTCTTTGTATTTTTTGTAATGTTTATGCTTTGCTTTCATTAATATCAAGTTTATGCCTTTCATTTCCTTTCCTTTACTTAGTTAACTTTTATGTTCTTATTTTGTTTATTTGTTTTCCTTTCTTTCATTATATCTAGCTAAGTTAATTATGTCAAGGTGAAAAGGTTACACTAATGGTGGAAGAATAAGTATAGTGTAAACTTAATATGGACCTTAATGTTTGATACTAACATGTTTTATATTTGTTATCTTGTTCACTCTTTAATACTTTACTTGTTAAATGACTAATCTTGATTTATGTTGTATAACACTTGGTACAACAAATGCTTGTCACTTTCATAGCCCATAATGTATGGTATAACCGACACCTGAGCTATGAAAGGAACTCGATTTGTTGTTAACATAAGTTATAATCATGAATGCTTGACGAGATTTACAAGTATTAGCATTAATTGAATAAGATGACTAATGTAATCATGTTAACAATATATAATCTGATTGGAACCTCCTTTGTGTGTGGTTTCCAATTCAATAATAAGAGCTTATACTATACTTGTTTGATATACCATTAGTGGAACCTCTAACCTTGACATTTGTTATTATTATTGTTTAATCCTTACATTAATATTTCATCTCTAAATTCTCATCATCATCATCTTCTTCTTCTTCTCTTTATTATTATTATTATTATTATTATTATTATTATTATTAGTACTACTACTACTACTACTACTATTATTATTATTATTATTATTATTATTATTATTATTATTATTATTATTATTATAATTGTTGTTATTATTGTTATTGTTATTGTTGTTGTTTATAATTGTTATTATTATTGTTTATAATTGTTGTCTATAATTTGTACAATTAACCTCCCTGTGGTTCGACCCCGGTCTTGCCGGGTTATTTATTACTTCGACACTCCTACACTTGGGAGAAGACATCAACCTTTTCGTCGTGTCAAGTTTTTGGCGCCGTTGCCGCGAGGTAAGTCCTTGTATAAATTATAATATTTATTTTATTTTCTCTTTTCACTTTTCTTGTATATAACTTTGTTTCTTTTCTCTTGTTTCTTCTTCTTTTATTTTCTTCTTACACGTGCATGAGAGTGTGGTCACGTACATCAAGTGGTAGACTTTGTAGGGTATCCTCATCATTTTCAGAAAATATGGCTGAAGAAGATAATCAATCACTTCATAATGAAAATAATGAGAATAATCGTGCTAGAACACTTAGAGACCACATGAATCCCACAAGAACAAGTGCACCATCATGCATAGTTTTTCCTCCTGATGCATCTCATTTTAATTTTAAACCAGGCATTATTCAACTTTTACCTTCTTTTCATGGCTTAGAATTGGAAAATCCATACTTGCATTTAAGGGAATTTGAGGAGGTCTGCAACACATATAATAATTTAAATTGTAGCATGAACACCATCAGATTAAAACTTTTTTCTTTTTCATTAAAAGATAAAGCTAAAACATGGCTACAAATTTAAGACCAAGATCCATTCGTGCTTGGGATGAAATGCAATAACACTTTTTAAAGAAGTTTTTCCCATCTCATAGAACAAACTCTTTCAAGAGACAAATCACCACTTTCACTCAAAAACCAGGAGAAACATTTTACAAATGTTGGGATAGGTATCGAGACTTGCTTAGTACTTGCCCTCATCATGGTTTTGAAACATGGAGATTGGTTTCACATTTCTATGAAGGGTTAACACCTAAAGATAGGCAAATGGTTGAATTGATG
The DNA here is from genome assembly GCA_026413675.1 of Populus pruinosa. Lineage (NCBI taxonomy): Eukaryota > Viridiplantae > Streptophyta > Magnoliopsida > Malpighiales > Salicaceae > Populus > Populus pruinosa. The sequence continues at coordinate 9,191,565 of JANKMR010000020.1, forward strand.
TGCAATGGAACTTTTGAAGATAAAGACCCTGATGAAACAATGGAGTACTTAGACTTGTTAGCTGAAAATACTCAAAATTGGGACACCGCGGGTACTTATGAGACACCGAGTAAAACTCAACCTCATACATCTAATGGAGGTATGTACAACCTTAGGGAAGATCATGACCTTCAAGCCAAGTTTGCATCTTTAGCTAGAAAAGTCGAGGCACTAGAATTGAAAAAGAGTGGTCAATTAAAATCTGTTGAAAACATTGTGTGTCAAATCTGTGAAACAAATGAACACTCAACCAACGATTGTCCAACCTTGCCTTCTTTTAAGGAATGTCTCCATGAACAAGCCCATGCTTTAAACAATTTCCAAAGGCCCAACCATAACCCATACTCCCAAACATACAACCCTGGTTGGAGAAATCACCCAAATTTCAGTTGGAAGAGTGAGAATAACAATGCACAAACTTCACAACCACCGTTTCAAGCACACCACAATTTCCAAAATTCTCATGGATATGCACCTCCTTATGCTTCACCTCCTAGAAGAAATCTTGAGGAAACATTGCATGCATTCATTGAAAAGCAAGAGACAATCAATACTCAACTTGCTCAAAACATGACAGATTTTAAAGATACTCTTGCTAAATTAACATCTGCTCTCAGTTTCCAAGAGAAAGGTAAGTTTCCATCTCAAACACAACAAAATCCCAAAGGGCAATACAATGCAAATGCAAGTAGTTCCGGAAGCCAACACATGGATCAAGTCAAATCAGTCACTACTCTACGCAGTGGTAAGGTTATTGAAAAACCCTCTCTTGAACCTTATGAGAAAGATGATGAGTCAATCTCTAAGGGTAAGGAAGGGGTTGAATCTGAAAATTGCAAAGAAACGACTGATTCACTGCCAGCACTTCCATTTCCTCAAGCCATGACCAAACAAAAGAAAGTTAATCACAACTCTGAAATTTTTGAAATTTTCAAACAGGTAAGGATCAATATACCTTTGTTGGATGCTATTAAACATGTTCCTTTCTATGCTAAATTTTTAAAAGATCTCTGCACTGTGAAGAGGAAACTGAATGTGAAAAAGAAAGCCTTTCTAGCCGAACAAGTAAGTGCTATTCTTCAAAACAATAATGCTTTGAAATATAAAGACCCTGGTTGTCCTACAATTTCTTGCTTTATTGGAGAGCATAAAATTGAAAGAGCCTTGATCTTGGAGCTAGTGTGAATTTACTTCCATATTCAGTTTTTCAAAGTCTCAATCTAGGTGAGTTAAAACCAACTTCTATATCTCTTTTACTTGCCGATAGATCTGTAAAAGTGCCTAGAGGAATAATTGAGGATGTGTTAGTACAAGTCGATAAATTCATTTATCCTGTGGATTTTATTGTCTTGGACACAGAACCTGTTGAAGCATGTAATTCATTTCCTGTTATTTTAGGACGTCCCTTTCTTGCAACCTTTAACGCATTGATTAATTGTAGGAATGGACTGATGAAGCTATCATTTGGAAACATGACATTGGAGATGAATATTTTCAACATTTGCAAGCAACCTGGAGATGATGATGATTTACAAGAAGTAGATCATATTGATGAATTAGTTTATGATCAACTTGAATCTACTTTAAGTAAAAATGAATTGGATGAAACTAAAGATTTGCAAATGATTTATTCTGAGGAAGAAATCATGGATGAAACAAGCACCGAAAATGTTGATGCGAATCTTTTGTCAACAGTGACAACAGATTCGACATCTGACATCACACCAATCGATGATTACTTTCCTAACGAATCTTTACTTTCTCTTAGTCCAATGCCTTGGTATGATAAAAATATCAATTTTCTTGCTTAGGAGATTTGCCAGTTGATTGGAGTACTCAAGAAAAAGAAAAGTTTTTGAAAGAAGTGAAGAGCTTTTATTGTGATGACCCTAACTTATTCAACTATTGTCCTGATCAAATATTTCAAAGATTCATTCCCGACAATGAGGTAAGTAGTGTCATTAAACTTTGTCATTCTGAAGCATGTGGAAGTTATTTCTCGTCAAAAAAGACAACTGCAAAAATCTTACAAAGTGGATTTTATTGGCCCACCATGTTCAAGGACACATATGCATTCTGCAAAACTTGTAAAATTGTCAAAAGATTGATACTGGTCAAAAAGTTTTGTTTTATAATTCTCAACTCTATGCAGTCCCTAGAGAGCTAAGACCAAGATGGACCAATCCTTATGGGGCCTATGATATTGAGAATTCAATGAATGACAATGATTTTAAGGAAAATGGACATCGTTTGAAAGCTTACTTTGATAATTTTCCTAGTAAAAATGAATCAACTGGTTGGAATGATCTTGTAGATAAAAGTTGATTATTTTTTTCTCACATTGTTTTTGTGTTTCTTTTTTAGTGATTTTTGCTAGTTTATCTCACCCCGGTCAAATGGCGGATAACGGTACTCCGTGACTTAAGTCGGTTCTTTCAGTTTCCCACAATAACTGATATCGGTGTATATATCTGTGCAATTCTTTGAATCTCTCTTCCAATTTTCATTTGAAAATGGACACTAATCTTGAAAAATTGAAAAAGTATTTTCCCGCTCTGCCTCAGAATGCGATTACAAAAATTTACCGTGCTAGATGTGCAAGATTGAGATTGTTAATGAATCATGGAATTCCTGAAGATATTCACTGGTTGATTGAAGCAAAGGTCCGATTATCAGGTGAGTCCTCTAACTTCTTCATTTCACATATGCCTGGAACAGGTAAAAGTACTTTTGCAAAGAAGCGTCGTGCAAAACGACTGGATGTCTGTCATTGATGTGCTAGATGGACTTGTAATACACAATGTCGTTCTTTAGGAATGGTATCTATAAACAGTGAAGATAAAATACAATTCATTAAGGATGGCCTGAGTAAGGAGTCTTTAGATAATCTTCTATTGACTATTGAGACGCATCCTAGTGGAGATGTGCATCGTGCAATTCATGATTTATGGCCACTATTTCATAAAGAACATGATCGACTTAGTCTTGGGAATCTGACTAAAAAAGACCCTGTTTGCTAGTTTTTAAGAAAACTGGATGGGAAGCCTATCCCCGACCCATAGAGGGCGTTTAAGCCGTTCTTGGACGTAAAACCAAGGGAAGATGTGAGCCACAATCACAACTACCTGTACATACACATGTTTTTTTTCAAAAGTAAATAAATAAATAAATAAAAAGAGAGAGAGAGTGTGTGAGACTCTAGCTGGCCTACATATAGATGTTATGATTGCCTTTCTACTTTCTCATCTATAAAACCCTCTTTTCCTTCCTTTCATTTCTACTCAACCTATACATTCAACAAATACAGAAGTGTGTAGAAATGGCAAGTTCCTCAAGTCATCAAATAAGAAATATTTGTGTTTTCGGTGGATCTAGTCCTGGGAAAGAAAAGGAGTTTTTAGAATCAGCAAATCATCTTGGTCAGGTGCTAGCTGAGAGAAAGATTCATTTAGTGTATGGGGGAGGCAGTCTTAGGTTAATGGGAGGTGTGTCAATAGCTGTATTTTTAGGAGGTAGTCAAGTTTTAGGAATCGTCCCTGAAGCTTTGGCACAAGGGGACATCATTGGAAAAACAATTGGAGAGGAACTTCAGGTCTCCACAATGTCGGCTCGAATGAATGCAATGTTTAACCATGCTGATGCTTTCATTGCTTTACCAGGTGGTCTAGGCACATTGGAAGAGATCTTTCATATTTCCTCTTGGGCTCAATTGCACATTCACCATAAACCCATAGGTTTGTTAAATGTTAATGGTTATTATGATAAGTTGTTGTTTTTTCTTGATCATGCTGTGGAACAGGAATTTTTAACATCTTCTGCACGACAAATCATAATCTCTGCTACTACTGCTGAACAATTGATTGACCAACTACAATCTTTCATTCCTGTGATTGATCCTTCCATGAGTCGTATAAATTGGTCATCTAAGGAAAGCCGTAAAAAGCTTAGATTGGATTTGAGCCTTCATTTGTGAATTTTTGTGTCTTTTGGTTTTATTATTATGTTTTGTTATTTCTTATTTTTGTTTCAGTGTGTTTCAGGTTTTGTCAGTGTTCGTTATTTCAGGTGATATCTTTTATACTCTATCTTTCTACCTTAGAACATTGAGGACAATGTCTCGTTTTGGTTGGGGGGAGAGGGTAGTAGTTGATAAAAAAAAAATTGTTTTTCATTTCATAAAGCATGTGCATAATTGTTGTTACTAGGATGGCAGAGTAAAGAGGGGTGTTTTAACACCTAATACCCTAAAGTCAACTGACTTGGGAGCTATTGGCCCAACGCTTGTTACATGGGTTGAGGAGAAAAGCTTAAGGGAATCAAACATTGCACTATCTACATATCAGTATCTGCGACCCGAGTTACTAAGCTCGTAGGGGTGTCTTAACACCTAATGCCCTAAGACCAACTGGTCTGGGAGTCATTAGCTGAAAGCTCGTTACATGGGTCAAAGATGCATGATGTTTTTAAAGTATATGTATATAGAGTTAAAAAAAAAAAGAAGAAAAAAAAAGACAAAAATAGTAATCTCAACCCAAGGAAGTTAACCTTAAAATTAGAACAAAAATTTTGTTTTCTTCCAAGAAAAGCCCCATAATTATGTGTTGATACATTGAGCACAAAAGAAAGGTTTATTAATATCTTGTTAAGTGGTATTGAGCAGATATATAAATTTAATGAGAGTTTGTTTATCTGGATAGATTAATGGAAGTTAAATGATGAATACCTTGCTTTGTGAAATTTGCAAATTGTTTTAACGCTTTAATTACTAGGGACTAGTAATAAGCTGGTTGAGGGGTGTGATTAGTACTTAAAAGTGCATTTTTATCATGGTTTTATATCATCATTTTGCACTTGAAGTATCAATAACTCCTTAACTAAAATATATTTTATAATAATGTATCTAATAATATAAGATACCTATAATTTGTGGTAAATGTCTATTTTTAATGCAGGTCTATCACATAAATGAAAGGATTGATTGATGACTTGAAGAACTTAAATTGCATGGATAAAGAGATGGTCAAACTTAGAGAAGAGATGTCGGTGCAATCCAAACCGGAACACTGTTCGGTAATTGGGTTATATCTGGAGCTACAGATCTCAGATTTAGGTCCAATTTATATGGATGGAAAGGTAAGATATAGGCCTACAACTTTTATATGGAGCCCAAGATCTAAAAAGGCCATTATCAAGTCCAAATTGTAGCAACAACAAAGAAACCCGAATCTGTCTTCCAGCCCGAGTACTGTTTGGTATTTTGGCCATATTTGGAGTTCTAGAAGTCCAAATAAGCTGAATTTTTTACACAAGAAAGCTGAGACAATTGCCTACAACTTTCATGTTTACAACTGGCTCCAATTTTGACGTTATCAATGATGTTTTGGGCAGACAAGAGAAGATAAGGATTGTCACCAAGTCAAAAGTTGGCCACCCACTTATCAATTAGTCATCAAATCAATAGTTCCCAATTTTGGCCTATAAAAGGAGGCATTTGCGATGCATTTAGGCATCTTGGTTTTCAGATCAAGATCATGCTCTTCCTTTCTCTCTTTGTATTTTTTGTAATGTTTATGCTTTGCTTTCATTAATATCAAGTTTATGCCTTTCATTTCCTTTCCTTTACTTAGTTAACTTTTATGTTCTTATTTTGTTTATTTGTTTTCCTTTCTTTCATTATGTCTAGCTAAGTTAATTATGTCAAGGTGAAAAGGTTACACTAATGGTGGAAGAATAAGTATAGTGTAAACTTAATATGGACCTTAATGTTTGATACTAACATGTTTTATATTTGTTATCTTGTTCACTCTTTAATACTTTACTTGTTAAATGACTAATCTTGATTTATATTGTATAACACTTGGTACAACAAATGCTTGGCACTTTCATAGCCCATAATGTATGGTATAACCGACACCTGAGCTATGAAAGGAACTCGATTTGTTGTTAACATAAGTTATAATCATGAATGCTTGACGAGATTTACAAGTATTAGCATTAATTGAATAAGATGACTAATGTAATCATGTTAACAATATATAATCTGATTGGAACCTCCTTTGTGTGTGGTTTCCAATTCAATAATAAGACCTTATACTATACTTGTTTGATATACCATTAGTGGAACCTCTAACCTTGACATTTGTTATTATTATTGTTTAATCCTTACATTAATATTTCATCTCTAAATTCTCATCATCATCATCTTCTTCTTCTTCTCTTTCTTTATTATTATTATTATTAGTACTACTACTACTACTACTACTACTACTACTACTATTATTATTATTATTATAATTGTTGTTATTATTGTTATTGTTGTTGTTTATAATTGTTATTATTGTTATTTATAATTGTTGTCTATAATTTGTACAATTAACCTCCATGTGGTTCGACCCCGGTCTTGCCGGGTTATTTATTACTTCGACACTCCTACACTTGGGAGAAGACATCAACCTTTTCATCGTGTCATTAATGACTCAAGATTTTTTTCAAGATAAGATATATATTCTCAAGTTTAATGAGAGAAAAAAGGAGAATATTTTTTCATTTGAAAAACAAAGAGATAACATATAGAGCTTTTTCACACATAACTTACATTATTGTTTATCCTATTGATTTTTTACATACTTGTCACATTATCAATCAAACTCAAATATTAACTTAGGCATTGAAGTGTCCCTCTATCGATGAGTAGATCCATATAAAGATGTTATAATGCTTAATTTGTAAAGACTTGATTTTTAGATTTAAAGAGGCTTTTAACATGTTTTTTATACTGGAAAGCATCATAAATCACTTTCTTTTTGTACTCAAGGAAGTCCTTTCATAAGCTCTCTATTTTTATGAATTTTGAATTAATCTTATATTAGCATGTCTAGGTCTTCCATGACATACACAAGGCTAGTCTACTAAAAAACTAAAAAACTAAACTTTATAATCAATATCATTTAAATTAATCACATAAGAGTTTCCAAGTCTTTTCCCTATGAACAATATTTTGTTATCATTAATATATGTTATAATCTATTTTTGGGTTTTTTAAAAAAATTTACCCTTTTTTCCTTATAAAAATAGGGTTGGCAATGCAGCAAAAACAAGTTGAGAAGGTTTAAATATATATAAAAGAATCATGTTAGAGTTTTGGATGAAATTAAAAGCCTATATATATATATATATATATATATATAAAATTAAGAGACAACATGAATTCAAGGTCAAATTAATTGATTATTGGATGAATATGTATAAAAATTAAGCCTAGAGATGTAATTAGATTTTTAATGGGCTAATTTAATTTAACCATGGACCAAATTAAAAGTTAAATTATATTTAATGATTAATTTGGGTCAAATTAAAATATTTAACTAGGTGCAGTGACTTAATTATACTTTTAATGGGTCAAGTTAATTCTATTAGGGAATTAATTGGTAAAAAATTAAATTCCAGAGCCCAATTTGGGCTTAAAGATTAGAATTTTAGAATACCAAACTTAATTTTTACAAAATTAATTGATTGAAATCAAGGATAAAATTATAAAAAAAATAATCAAAGTTTAGGGTCGATTAAGGGTTAAATTGAAGAAATTTATAGGCAATGACCTTTTTAAAAATACGCTAAACTTTAGGGATTTAATTTGTTTGAAAACAAGGGTGAAATTGAAGAAAATTAAAAATTTAATGGTCAACTTCCATAAATCCAAAAAAAATCAAAATGAAAAACACAATGGAATTTAGGGTTAGTATTGAAGTTCACAAAGGGTAAAATTGCATAAAATTAAAGATTTGAGATCAATTAGAGATGTAATTAAAAGAAATCAAAAGTTAAAAGACTATATTGAACATTAGTCAAATCTGTAATTAAAATCTTCAGAAGTCAAAACAAAACCGTTTTGGCCAATAGAAAAAAAAAAAAAAAAACAAAGAAAACTAGATGACTTGCCATCCAGTTACTATTTATCATCTCCTATCATTTTACTCAAAAAGGCTATTTGGGTGGCTATTTTTTTAAAGCATTTAAACTATACAAAATAAATCATAAACTATTATAATGGTCTAATATTGTAATACACTACAACTTAATTTTTATTGTTTGATTGCCCCTATAATCATCGCAGTGTCTTTATCAACTCAATTAATTTTTTATAATTTAATTCTTATATATCATAATAACAACTTTAAATCAATAATTAAGATATTTTTGATTTTTAATATAGATAAAATATCGTTTTTTCACCCCTTATAAATAGAAATAGATATCAAGTATTAAGAAACAAGAAATCTGAGTGCAAAGTGGCAAAAAATATTCGGTCTCTCCCTAGTTTTTTTTTTTTTTTTATCTACTAATATCTCTCTCTTTCTCCGCCACATTCTCAGTCACCACAACCTTACCAAAGTCGTGACTAACAATAGCCTAACACCCTTGCAACCTTATCTTCTCATCGGTAACAGAAACAACCACCACGAGCTTCTTCTTCTACCTCCATGCGATAATCTTTAACAGTAACATCAATAGCCGCTTTGGTGCCACCTTAGCCACGCCTACAGACCAATAACAGCAACGACACCCCTCCCCTGCATCAAGTGACCTTCTTCTCCTCCCTCTTCCTCCCTGTAAACCATAAACACTACTTGTAGAATGTGAATTTGTTCTGCATGCAAGATAATTTTAATTAATACAGCCCTTGGATATTGGCTTAGGCTAGTGAGTATATAAGTTGAGGTGTTTTAGCCCACCTAAATTATTGGACTAGTTCAAATAATATTAAAAAAAATTATTAGATTATTCGATTCAACCCAATCTAATCAAACGAGGCTTGGATTTTAAGTCGGGTTCAACCTATTTATTAATAAAATAATAATAAAATAATAGATCTATAAGTTTGATTTTAATTATTATATACTTGTATTTTTGTTTTTGTTTGATTTAATAATAGATTTAAGCGTAATTATCACACAGGATAAATTTTAAGTCATGAGTCATGTTTTTTTATAAAAAATAAAAATAATATTAACAGTTTTTGAATGAATTTTCTTTAGGCTAATAAGGGTACGGATGGAGGCTTTTAACCTGTTCAAGCCACTTAAATTTTCCGTAAAGTTAACAAACCTTTCCTGAATACTAATCCTTCCCGCGCTTTCACAAAACCCCGAAAACAGAAAGCAGGAAATGGACACTCCGTGGGAAGAGGCACTAGACCTAAAAGACTCGTCAGACTCAGACTCGGACCTCCCTCCTCTCCGCCCTCTCAAACGCCATCAGAATCTCACCCCCTCCAGCACCACTACTGGTGGAAGTGGTGGACCTAACCACACTCTCTCCCAACCATTTCTTGGCCGCTGCTCTCAGAACACCCAAAACAACCCACCACCTCCAACAACCACTTACTCCAAAATCCCTGGCCCTGCTGGAACCGTACAAGCTGCCATGCACCGCCGCAAGAGTCAAATTAATGAGCATCTGATGGAAGAAGAAGAACCAATCCCTACTCAAGAGTTCATTAGAAGGGCTGTGGAGGATAGTGGTTGTGCTGAAGATGATGATTTTACGCGTGATCCTTGGCTCTCTGCTGTTGATTTTGTTCGTCATCAAGGTTCTTGATATTTTCATTTTCATTTTCATTTGATGTTTGGGTTTTTCTTTCTGTCGTTTATTCATTTGGGTTATGCAATTTAGGTTTGGTGGTGGATGGTGATGGTGCAATTGGGATCCCTTTGAGTGTGATAAAGAGATGGGCTAGTTTTGATAGAGTGGCTCAGGTATCTATTCCCAATTATGAATATTAGTGTTTAATTTAGTAGACAAAATTGGAAGATTATTTGGGCTATGTTTGGTTCCTGAGAAAGTAAGGGAAAGTAACGGAAATGCGCATGTTTCCTAATTTTAGGATAGATGAATCTATGATTAATTTTACCGTCAACGATTTTTTTGTGAATCTTATTTTCTATGTTTAAAAAATGTGATTAGGTTGTTGCCATTGTTAAATCATGTAGACCAAATGGCCTTGGTGATATGATGGTGACTCTAAAGGTATGTTTACTAGAGTTTTGATTTTGTTAATAAAAAAAGGGTTTTGATATCAAATGCAGATAAATTTCTTGTTTTCTTCTTTAGGAATTATGCATGTATTTGGTATAACGGCAGTGGGTTTTGATTTAGGATCCCACGGGTACCATTGATGCTAGCATTCATCACAAAGTCCTCGCTGAGGGAGATTTTGGAAAGGACATATCTATCGGAGCTGTGATGATTGTCCAAAAGGTTCACTATTATTCTTCCCCTGAAACCATGTTCATGATAAATGTTCCTAGACCATGGCTTTTCTTATCACATTTTGAATAAGAGGAGTTTTATTATCTCTAAATATGGACAGTTGGGACTTTGGTAAAACTTATGTCTCAAATTGGAGTCAATGAGATAGTTTATGCTTTGAGAGATTGATCAAAGAATGCTGTTTACAGGTTGCAGTTTTTTGTCCTACACGTTTAGCACGTTATCTCAACATAACACTTAGTAACATGGTCAAGGTATGTGTTCTTTCTGTTGCATGCAATTTTCCAAGTTATCAGTAAAGAAAATCTCTCCACTTCTATGAGCTTATAGAAATGTCCCATTGCTATGCTCATTCAAAAGGAGTTCTAATACCCTTTAATTTTTATGATTTTAACTTTCTGGCTGGGGGTATATGCCGAGCCAATCTGAAGATTTTGCTCATGCATCAGATTAACACATCTGCGCATACTAATGAATTTGTGAAGGTTAACATCATTTAGTTGATTTTCCTTTGAGAATGATCAGTAATAAAAGCAGGCAGTGAGGAAGTATAGTCAGGTTCTTGATGCAAAGGTGGAGTCAGGATCTCATGCGGAACTATATATGGTTCCCATCTGAACATCCTCAATATTAGTGTAGTTACTGATTTTGCATGCGAGGATCTATAAATTCCTGTTAGTTTCCATATTTTTCAAATTCTAAAACATGCAAATACTGATCTCTTAATATAAAAGTGATTTCTGATGTCTGAAATCAAAGCAACTTATTTGAGTTTGTGGTCCTGGATTATAAGAAATGCTTAGATGCTTCATGTCAATCGATATTCATGTATAAAAATGTGTGCAATCATTCAAGTGTTTATATGGATGATGACAATATAATACCAACCTTTTTCAGGTCATCACTAAGGATGGCAGAGCTTCACCACAACAAAATTGTGATTTAACAGTCAAAAATGCTGCTGTAGTTTCTGGTAGGACACAAAAACTTTGCACTTAGTTTTCTTTCTGCCTTCAGAAGTCTAAAAACACTTGTTCTTTGGATTATATGCTTCCTCTCCTTGCAAGAGTCTTTAATACTTTTGTTGGTGTTACATTTTTCAGAAAGAAATGCCTAATACAAATACTTATGTGATCTCCTTAGATATCACAGGACAGGGTGAAAGATCACATATGACACAAAATCTATCCTTGTCACAAGGAAGAACTGAAGGAATCATGAATAGTCTGAGACAACATGCTATGGCAGTTACGTGCGTTGATGAACAGATGGAAGAAGATGCGCCGATAAGAAGCAGATGCCATAGCATTGGAAACAACAGAAATGAAAATGCTCTTCCAATGGAAGATCATTTATTGGCGAGACATGATTTGGATAGTGGCAGAAGAGAAAGGGCTGTTGAACCAGACACCAGTGACGATGACAAGGGATCTGTGACAAGGGAGAAACTAAACAATTACAACAAAGCAGGCATAGACCATATATTGGAAGGTACTGAATATGGTACTGCTGCAGCAGACTCAGTTGGTGCCCTTGACAGCCAAGAAAAGAGGAATTATAACGGAACTGAAGATAGACTACCACCAACTTCAAGAGCCTCACTACCGCAATGGACAGATGAACAGCTGGAGGAGCTTTTTGCATTTGATTGAGTTGCTTTTGCTCCAGTTCCGACTACTATTTTGATCACGTGTAGGATTAACTGAAATCAAATTCCAAGTTTAAAGATGTATGCGTATTAATCTAGTGATAGTTGCGCATGCTGAATGGCCTAAAAGTTAGAACAGATGGTCTCCTTGGCGTTTCTTTTTGTCGTTATATTTGTGCAGGAAAGGAAATGATTGAACCAACAATTATCTTATTATGTGCATGGTATTTCTCTGCATATTCATCCCTTCGTTTTTCCTTTTTAAGAAAATCTAGACACTTTATGAAGATCCAATACTGGAAAATAGCTTGCTTGCAGTAGAGCTCCTTTTTTCTTTCTCGCCTTCTTACGCTGCCATTGGACATGCAATAATGAAATAGCTGGCATATAATTGAAAATCTAATCTTAAAAAAAAAAAAAAACCCACTTATGGCATCAAAGCAATCGAACAAAGCAGAAAGGGCGTTGAAGGCGAAACAGACTGGTTCATATATGTTCCTTCTGCGGAGAGGAGGCCAAGGCACACAACTCAATCAAGAACGAAAGCCAATATGATAGCCATTTGCAGGCTTAGATTACTTCAAAAAGGAAAAGCTCATAGAACAATGTAACGTGGGGAAATTTCTTCAGTATTATTTACAGAAACAACTATAGGATACTAATTAGGAGCTCTCTTTATTTTTTTCCTTCAATATTAGCAGATGAAATGTCAACAAGTAGTAATTACATCAGTGATGTTGTTTTCACTCTCGTTATGTTAAAAATATCTACTTTGAAGAGACATCACTCCTCCGTATTCTTTTTCCTTGCTATTTTTGAGAGAAAAACTCATTTTATTAAAAATCAAAATCTTCCCAATATAAACTGGAGATCCTTGTTTATATTATTCCAGTTCTAGATTTAATATTCTTTATAGAAAACAATTCCTAATTAAAACTAGAATCCTTTACATGAAAGAATTCTTAATTAAAACTTATAGCATTAGAATACTGATTAAATTCAAAGTCTTAAACTAAGTAGAAATAGAAAAAAAAATCAAAAACAATGAGATAAATAAAAACAATCCCTCATGATAACCTTTGAACCATATTTAAATGCAATTTTCATTTCCAATCATCATAAAATTTTAATCCAATAAAAAAACAGAGTATTTATAATCTTCTATTAAAATTATAAAAATGTTAAACTAATTTTATCATACTAAAGCATAATCTTCTTGAAACCCCTCAAGATATAGAAACCGTATCCGTTAATGAAACAAAGCAATATGCAGAAGTTTCCCCACGTCACAATGAAGCAAAGATTTTTCAAGCACAAGGGATCACCTCAAAACTAGAAACAAAAGCCTGACATGGATATTTAAACAACAAAATTGGAATATAATTACAAGTTTTGACAACAATTTTTCCAACGCTCCAAAATGCTCCATCAGTTCAAATAATAAATTTCACCCGACCTCTATTACCTCCACATGAAGGATTTTCTCTACCCACAAAAAACACCCCATAAAAATATCAAGCATAAAATTGCATCTATCAAGTATCATATACTTAGCTGGGGTCACCAACCAAAGCTTCGCTGTATGAAACTAAATTCAAAACTTCTCCCGTCCCAGAAACTTTTGTTTTTGCTTCAATAACCTACTGGAAAAACTTTCCTTAATCTCTCAGCAGAAAGGGATGCTCTTTTATTAGTTGGCTCAAGCACCAGGGCATATTTGAAATCTGCAAGAACAAGAAGTTTTATTAGTCCACGGAGTTGGGGCAATAAGATTAGAAATAACTTAAGGAGGTGGATTAGAAGAATTCCAAGATAACAGATATTTAGCATATTGTCAGTCTCAACAAGCCGATACAACAAAATAGCTCAATAATTGACTACCAGTCGTTTTCTGTAGACATCACCTGATTGGCCTGATTGGCTTAAGTCAGGGAGCGGGAGCGGGAGCGGGAGCAGGTAACTAACAGATGACAAGATGAAACAAAGAATGAACCTATTCAAAGAAGGATGTAATGCAATGAAATGACTTACCTTCAATTGCATCCTTGTAATAACCAAGCATCTCTCTTGCTGTCCCTCTTCGCAAATAGGCCTTTACATTCTAAAAATGAAATAAAAAAAAGGAACCAGTGTTATATAGCAGCCTGAATACAGCTACAGGACAGTCCAATAAATCTCCAGAAACAACTGATGTTACAGCCGTTTTCGGTAAACCTTATCAAATTGGCAGGTTTCAAAGAGAGTTTCTTCATAGTTGATGAAAAATAGTGAAACAAGCAATCTGTAACAAAGCTAATCAAAATAGCAAGAAATCACCTTTTTATCAAGGTTGATAGCCTTTGAACAATCTGCTTCAGCATGATGGAAACTGAAAGAAAAAGAAATTTGTCAGCCAAGTACAATAAGATACCTATACAACAACATTCAAGAATAAAACAATACCTTCCCAGTTCAAGATACGCTGCAGCTCTGTTACTGTAATATGTTGCATTCTTGTCATTAAGTTTGATAGCTTCATTATAATAGCTGATAGCCCTCTTCCACTGCTTCTCCTTAAATGCTTGATTGCCCTTCATCATAGAAATGGGTGGCAAGGAAGGAAGTTCAGCCTCTAAAGAGATTCATTAAGTAGTATAGCACAAAACATTAGCAAATTATATACAGGACAATGAAACAATATGGAACTAATTAATCTTTTGCGTGAAATCAGACATTGATGGTCATAAAGCTGACCACTAACATAATATCCAAACTATGAGAATCCCAAGTCTTCCATCTCATGGATTCCTAGATAAGTTGAAATGAAAATGCATGTTTATAGAATGTGATCAAATTTAAATACAAACATCCATTGATTTGGCAGCATCACCCAGCTTATGTTCAGGTGTTGTTGGTCTGTAATCTTCCCTTATGCATCTTCCTTTTAACATCTTGTCATTTATTTATTGAAGCTATTTAACACCATTTAAAAAAAAGGTGGAACGAGCAACAAACAAGATGCCACTTTTCTCAAAAAGAACTATTAATGGTTATAATGATCACAGATAATTGTAGTTGCCATGCTAATCATCACTATAAGTGCACACCCATCAGTACTATATTTTTTAATCAAAATAAAATAGAATAAAATAATTCAAACTTATCATATAAACCATTGAAAATTAGCAGTATCATTGACAATATGAAATAGAAGCAAATACATTTAGAAAAACTGTGGTTTTCCTTTTCTCTATTATTGATATTGAAACAGGACAGGCACCAGAGCCAACATTAAAGTCTATTTAATTTATCTAAACATTGTGCAAAACGTGTACAATGAACAACTCTTTTAATTATGACAGTAAATCAAACAGCACGGCTCAGTGTAAGGCTCAGTATCTCCTGAACAGTTTAACGCTTGCTCAACTTCTGAGGTGGATATGGGAATTGATTTGAAGTGGCATTAGAGTCATCAAATGAAAGATCAAGATTAGCATGCTATGTACAATCAAATTCAATCCAAAATACAGTTTTGACAGGATAGACACATTAAAGATGCATAATTTACCTTTTCTTTAGCCATCTCAGCAGAATTTTCCCTGCTGTCTGTGTTCCTTGATTTAGATTTCACATGTGTCTCTGCCTGTTCTTGCAGAGATGCATACATGGTCAGCAGTGTATCGAGTAAAAAGCGATCATTTCCATGCCTGGCTATCAAGGACACTGAAACAGGACACTTGTCGTAATATCCTAATGGCACAGTGACCTGAAACATGAATAAGAGAAATAAATAAATTTAAGAGATAAAACTTTGCATTATAAAAGGAAACAGGAAGTTAGTGCCACTTCTAATTGCCATTTGCACATGCATGTGTGTGTGTGAGAGAGAGAGAGAGAGCTTCACCTGACAGCAACCTGATAGGCTAGCAATGCTCAAAAGACTAAATGAAGAGCTCTGATATTCTTCAGATAAAATCTCCTTCCCGTCAAGTTTTGGAGGAAGACAAGCCATTGTAGGGACCACCAGTATCCCATCATCCTGGATTGCCACAGGAATTAAAAGAACAAAAAAGATGAGGGATTTAGGCACCATCAATATAGCCATTCTGAATAAACATATCAAAATAAGATAATCAAGAAGGTTGCACCATGAATGTTGCTTCAAGCTCCAAAACCCTGACTCAAACCAATTACACAAATTAATTGGTTGCTCCAGGCAAACAAAAAATAATGTTGTTTTTGTTTCAATTCTGTTCTTTTCCTCAAGACTTAAGTTTGTTTACTTGGGCAAAAATAAATCCATTGTAATAAAACTCTAAACTTTTGCCCGATACTTAAGTTTGTTTATTTGGTCAAAAATAAAGCCATGTATTAAAACTCTAAATGACTTACTTGTCCTTTAGTTGTATTCATTAATGCATCCATTAAGAGTTGATTGATGTGCTTGTTTGGCAGTGTAGTAGCTTCTTGCTTTTTGCCTGAAAAGGTATCAAATTGGTTTTTTTATGTGCTTTTTGATAGTTTTGATGTGCTGATATCAAAAATAAAAAAAAACAATTTGGAAAAAAAATCATTTTGATGCATTTTCAATTAAAAAGCACAATACACCACATTACCAAGTCTTGGTTTGGGAGTGTGGTAGATGTTGTTTTCATAGTTCTTCTCTCTTGAAAATACATAAAATAATTTTTTTTTCATATTTTTTTATTTTTGACATCATCACATCAAAATGATAAAAAAAAACACTAAAACAAATATTAATTTGAAGCTTTTTCAAAAAAACAAAATTAAAAAATTTGGAAAAGTCTGGTCCAACAGCACTCCCAAACAGCCATCTAAGTCAATGTCAGCATGTGATTAACAAAAACATGTCATTTAATTTTCAGCAAAGGATACTTTGGTTTATAAGCACTATTGCTGACATAATACTTAAATTCAAAGTGTACCATTTTAAGAAAGAATACCTTCAATAGAGAGTTGATAGCCAAACGCATTTCTTCTCTGATTGACTTGCAGAGTTCAATCTCTGCCTCTGATATCTTCATTATTTCATTCATCTGTGCTGAGAAATCAGGTTCAAGAATTGGCTTTTCTGTGTTAATCCATTCCTCATGATTGCTTCTGAACTCATATCTATTACAAGATAGAGACAAAATTCATATTTTCCTAAACATATTATAGGTAAATATCAAAATAAAAGGTATAATAAATTGAAGCATCCACCTTTACACATCACACATCATGTTCACTTGCTCATCATGAATATGAAAATCACAGAATACTATCATCCTCCACAAGGTCAATAAATGCATATAATTAAGTATAAGAACACCTGGATCTGTCCAAAAAGCAGAGGATAACAATTATTTGGTTTGCCCATTGTAACTTGTGACAGACTTTCACCCCAGAATAAATGGATCGTAGATCAGTTCATGCAGCATGAGAAGCGCTCACATGTTATTGCAATCAAGGCTTACATGGCCTTAAACATTATAACAAAACCATGGTCTTTGTTTGGGTCTTATAGGTCTGCAGCAGAAGTCTAAAGCATATAAAGAGTTTGACTTTGATTCCAGAGAGCAGCTACTTTATACTGAAGGTTATCTGTTTGAAAATTATAGCAATGACCTCAAGTTGGTAGGAAGATGACTAAGTAATGGCCTTTCTTGGAAAGTTTAGGTGCTCTTCTAACATTGGTATCTTAGCAGCCAAGCCTAATGCATTGAAAAACATACATAATTTGGTTGATAACCCATGCTCATCAAGTTCATCTACATTGGTCTTCTAGATCTTGACCAGATTATCTTTATCAAGATGAAGCCTTGTTTCTTGCAGGATGAGGGGAAATAGCAGATTCAATATGTACCTTTAGCTCCACAGAATATGAGACTTCTATTAACAGTATATTCAGAGTATTGATCATAATTTGAAGATAGCAACAATTTATATTTCCGTTACTTCTTGGCTTTCCATATGCTTCTCTTTTATTGTATATATTCTTTAGAAATGCTATTTATTATATAAGACCATATACAAGAATCACTACTGCTGACCATTAGAACCTGCTTTCACAACCCGCACACCTCTTTCATATCTAATCATCTCTCAGCAGTCAATATTACTGTCCTACATAAATTCTTTTCGCATAAATTGGATTCAGAAACTACTTGCTTGAATTCAGTCATTTCTAGTAATGATCTTTCCATCTAAATACTAACTACACCTGATTAGAACCCATAAATACATTTTATATGCCACAAACAACTGTTGGTCAATATCCCAAAGTTCTCCTAGCTCAGAAGTGGAAAGACCTAACCTAATCGTCTTATAATTTCTCTATTTTTTATCTGATAATTTCTCTCGTTAACTACAAACCCAAATCAAAGTATGTTGAATTCATTGTTGGAGACAACTATCAGAAAAAAAGTTAAAAGAGTTTGAAAACTGATATTGAAATTTGAACACACAGAAGGTATAAATATACACTTCTCACAAGGACCATGTACATAAATATGATCTATAATGATACCACATCCACATGCATATGCATACATATGATTTATAACGATACCACCTCCACCCTAAGGAACCAAAAGATCAGATGAAAAAAGTTATTCAGAAACTAATTTAGATTAGTTTTCCCATCAAATAACAGAAAGCAGAAGAAATAGCAAAGTCCTATGATGATGCAATTACAAACAGTAGAAGAACTGTCACTATGCCTTCAAAGGAGATTTTGACAAAAAGCGCATCCTTTTCTTAGCATTTCCACTAAACAATCCATCAGACATTCAAACTTGATTAACATCTGAAAGAAGAAAGCTTACCTATGAAGAAGCTGCATGACATGTGCAAGCAATCTTATTGAAGAAGTTTTAACTTCACCATTTGTTTTCTTGTTATGGAACTCTTTCAATCTTGGAACTTTAGAATTCAGATACACATCAAGAATTTCATGCTTCAAAACTTGTCCTGAAGAAGCTTATCGAGGTATAATTTAGGGAAATTCCACCAGAGGAAAGCAAATATTTGTGAATTATAATGGAAAGAATTTACAACTCATGGTCAGAAGATCAGGACATACTTCCAAAATGCTTTTCAGTTGAGTTAGCCACCACCTGAGCAACTCTATCAAGAGGAATCTTTAGTAATTGAAAACAATCATCAGCCATTATAATTTGCCTAGGACTATGTTGACCTCCAAAAGCAGGTTGAAGAAGAACATGACCAACACGTCGTAGAATATTAGGATCCTTAGCAAACCAACCTGCAGGAGTTGTTTCAGAAGTTGATCAAATTCAGTATTCATCAGGGAAGCTGGAGAGCACCAAAAGGAATCCCATCAATACAAAGTAATAGTCAATCAATGGCTAGACGAGAGAATAAAAATGATCTCTGCATCAGAGATGATGTTACACAGATGATCAAAACAAAATAAATTACAAGTGGTATGAAAAATAAAGAGGCAATATCAACTTCAGCAAAAAGTTTTGATTGGTTTTATTTTATTCTAATCTCATTCAAGAAAGCTTATTAAACCAACAAAATCATCTTAGGACATTCCAAAAGCTTGGATTAAGTTGAAGTTTGCTCTCCCCGAACAACAAACAATAAAATGATATCCGTCAGTTGGAGCTACTTCATAACAGATTGGTTGTACAGGTAATACAAAGCTTAAAACTTCAGCTCATTAAATAGATGTGCGATGAAAAGGCTAAACTTCACTGTTCACAATAAAGAGAATTGATATCATTCAATCAAGAAGTAAAATTACACAATACATAATTATATGATCACCCCTGACTAAAACATTTGTGTGATCGATTCTTTTCTTGAAGATGTAAAACCACCATCAGTGAAAAATAGAGCTAAACCATAACTTGTGCTCCAACTATATCTTTTTAAAGTAAAACATGTGGAGCAAATTGAAATGCGCATGCATCAATCACATTTCTACTTGAAATGATTGTGAGAGAAAATGTTCAATCAGAAAAATACTATCTTGATTTGAAATGGAGAACAACATGGAACATTTAATAAACTGCAATAAAGAAAAATATAGGAAATTCAACAACATTATGTCTTTGCTTAACCAGGACCAAAATCAACAAGAGAATCCTAAACAAGATAAATTCCAAAATGTTACGATACATACCAACAGTGTCAAGACTGGCCGAAACAGGTAAGACTCCTGTGTTTGAAATAGCTCCATATGAGGGTCTAAATCCTATGACACCACAAAACCCAGCAGGTACTCTCACACCACCGACAGTATCAACACCTGCCATAAAATCTTTGTGTCAAATGCATATTCCAAAATTTACAAGCGTCCCCTAGAAATTAAATTGTAGTCCAGAAAACTAAAATTTTACTAACGAGTGATCCAAAAATGCCAAAACTACAAAGCAAACTTGCACAATCTAAAGAAGTGTAACAGTAGAACGACCTGACCAACAAGCATCCTATATTACATAAACCAATAACAGCAAACAAAGAATCATGCATCCCATTTACAGAATAGCTTAAAACCAGGTTCCATTTCTATTTGAGGAACCATAGAGCACAGCACAGCACTATAACTTGCACAATATGTAAATCAACTTCAATTACACCATGGTAATGTACTTTAGGTTTCCATAACAATTATTATCAATCAAGATGTAGGTTAGAGACATAAAATAACTCAATTGCAAAAACATTTGCATGAAAGCAATTCAAAAGTTTCTTAAATCAAACCCCGCGATCAACACAAATCACCTGGTGGTCTAAAAGCCAAGAAATCACAAGCATGCCAAAGAGGCAATACGAAGCTCACCCAAAGAGAAGTCAACCAGATTAGCAGCCACAGCCACAGCAGCTCCACTACAGGATCCACCAGGTACTCGTGCAGGCACAACAGGATTGATAGGTGTACCATAATGCTTATTTTCTCCATGAATACTGAAAGCAGACATCATCATCATCACCATACTAAAAGAAATACACGTGGAGAGTATGCATGGCCTAAGTTTGCATTGCAGTTTGTGTCGAAAGAAATTTCAGAACAACAACATACCTATAAGCAAGTTCATCAATAACAGTTTTACCGATGCAAGTAGCACCTCCGTCAACAAGAGTTGACACTACATGAGAGGTTCGTGAAGCTGCCCGGTGTGTCTTCGCCCACTCTGGATG
Source organism: Populus pruinosa (assembly GCA_026413675.1). Taxonomy (NCBI): domain Eukaryota; kingdom Viridiplantae; phylum Streptophyta; class Magnoliopsida; order Malpighiales; family Salicaceae; genus Populus; species Populus pruinosa. The sequence goes on from JANKMR010000020.1 coordinate 9,212,674, forward strand.
ACCGAATCCACTCACATATCCTTCTATCTCAAATCTGACAATCCAAATATATTACTTTCAATAAATTAAAAAGAAATATGAGCAATAAAATCCTAACTTTCTAGTAAAAAAAGAATTTACGAAGGGAAGTGGAGGGAGATACAAGTCGGAGACGGCGAAGGTGAGGGCGGTGAGAGGGTGAGGAGCTTTAGGAGGAGGGGGCTGCGGCGGAGGAACTAGCAGAAGCTTCTCAATAAAAGCGCCAAAATCTTGTCTAACAATAGATTTCTTAAACTTTTTAGTCATTAACAAAATCCCAGCCAGTCCTAATCCCAATAACACCCATAGATGTGCAGAATTCGACGCCATCTACTTACTGCTGCTGCTGTTTTCTTTATATTTCTTTTTATTTTAATTTTAGAGTAAATAAGGAAAAGGGTTTTCTAGACTAGAGGGCACAGAAGGAGAGGAGCAAAAAGGAGCACTCCTCCTCCTGGACAATGATAGAAGGGATCAGACAAGAGAGTGACACTTTTATGTTTGCGTAATGTGCAGACGGAATTTAGAAATCTGCTTCTAGTTTTTTGTTATTCTGTTTTTTGGTCCATCCATTTTTTGATATTCCTCATCTTGGTCCTTTCGCTCATTCGGCAATGGCAGGTGCGAGTGGGATTTTGAATTTTGATTACATAGACAAGGTGGGTTCTAGTGCAAGCAAGCTTTACCTTTATTATAAGCAAGAAGCTCTCACTGTGGTTTTCGTCAAAGCTTGTACCAGAAGTCTCATTCAGCAGCCACTGGCACGCATGAGGCCGCTTCTTCGCCTTCTTCCTCTGACTTGGTGCTGGAAATTTGGAAGCGTGGAATTAATTATTTTTTAAAAAAAATTAAAAAAATATATATTAAGATAATTTAAAAATATAAAAAATAGTAAATTTAAATCAAAATTATATGGAACGTGGTTTCACGACATTCGAACGTTCCGAAACAGTATCTTTGGATGACAACAGACCTCAGTATCTCTCTCTTTTATTTAAAAAATAAATGAAGTTAATTTCGTTATCAAAAGAAACTTATTACGCAGGATAGATTCTGGAATGTCCAGAAGCTTTATGCACAATTTCAGAGATATTTAAAAGTGTAATAATAATTATTTTTTAAAATATATTTATGAATGATGGGCACCACCCGTGTTTTATGCAAAAGTTGTGATGAAACCAGGAATCATTTCGATTTTGATTATGACTTCTCCAAGGCAGTGTCGCTGCTTAGTGTTAGGTTCTATGGTGTTGATAGTAGTCAAATACATACTTCTTTGGGAGCGGACATTACCATTATTATTACCATTATAATCCTACCACATTCTTTGGTGATCCCGGAAGATATTTGGCCACCATCATTTAAGAAGATATTCAATTCAGATACATCTGAAATTTCATCACTAATACCACCACAATACTGGTAATGATTTTTAAGATCCGAAAAATGAAACACAGCTTCAAGATTCTTCATCGATGGGTCAGAGGATCAGAAATCGTTTCTTTCTTCGGAGTTGTACTACAAGAAGGTGATACAGAAATTCCTAATGCACAGATCAAGGTTATGAATTCAAATCCTTGTAAGCTTCCCTACAGTATTGTCCATTAATATCATGTGCCCCTCCCCAGTTCTCCACCAACCGAAACTCAAATGGACAGACGGACGGGTCTTGAGACTCCAAATACAGCAACAAATCTTAGAGTAGCTTTGCTACCATCAATAAGAACAGAGAAATATCAGATTAAGATCTAAAACCTTATATGACACCCCATCAAATGATATTTAATCTTCAACCTAAGAGCAGAGAAGCTGTGCCACAAAGAGCTCAACATGCAACAATGAAAAAAAGGAAAAGAACAATAGAAAGAAATAAACCGGGGATTTTTTATAAGCATTGTTAATGAGGTCAGTAAGAAAGCTGAGGGTGGAGGGTTCCATGAAAATAAGAATAGAACAATCAATGGCACCAAGTATATTCCGATAAAGTGGTGGAGACTGATGCAATAAGTTGAACTTCAAAATAAAACGGATACAAAAAAATGAGCAGGAGCATCAGCCTGCATGCATGCGAACAGAGAGAGCCAGGGCTCTAGTTTTCTGTACCTTAAACATCTGACATCCTGAGGAAATTACTGCCATGCTTCCTAGGCTAATGCAAATGCTAATGAGAACGATGAGATTGAGTTTAGATGAGGGAGGAACCATGAATTCAAAATCCTTTATCTACATTCTAGCATATGGACTTCCAATCATGTCATGATTGCAACATCAAAATCCCACATACTGGAACATCATTTAAAAACATCAATTTCACTACTCTGACTTTGATAAATGAAATGGAAAAGGAAGATAGCTACACCATTAATGGATCCACAAATCTTCTCAAGAAGACACCAAAGAATTGAAACCATCATTTTTTTTCCTTCGTGCTGGTGAACAAAGATACTTACAGCAGACACCAAAATTAATGTAGTAGCAGGGTTGCAAAATAGAAAAAGGAGATACAACATTGCGTAGATCTCGATATTCAATGGAGAAAATGAAGATTTGCGGAACCAAAAAAAAAAAAGTTTGACTTACCCTTGGAGTTGCATTACCGTATCCAAGGAAATCTGGGGGAAATTCCACAAAACGATTCCATTTCCATGTCATTTTGCAAGATCTGATTGATCTCTATATAGCTTTAATAGCTGGGGGGCTTCATCAAAACAATTCACGAACTTCTCAAGGAACAACTTCTCAGAATACACAAACAAAGTATTCAAGTTAGGCTTCTTGTCAATCAACTTATTCCTTAACAGAAAATGAAGAACCAAAGCCCTTGGTATGAGTCTCTTCTCCAAGCTATACATCAAAAGATTTGGGTGTTTTGCAAGATATAAAGACTCACAATCCATTTTCTCAACGAAAAATTTCATCACTGCCATAATCTTACTCTCCGATGTCATCAAGCTCCACGGGTTCTTTCTGAAAGCAACAAGAATGTCTTTCTCAGACCAACCCCAACTCTTATAAACAACAGCCTTTCTTTCCCACCCAGCTTTTCCCAATTGACTCAATACCACCACTGCTCTAATAAACTCTGCACTAGAAGGATCATAACCCATTTCTCTAACTTCCTCGACGCACTTTCTGAAATGATTGAGGCATACACCGATAGACCTAGGCCAGTTGCAAATTAAGGACGCAATCTGTGTTCTGGGAACTCCATGATCTTGCAAAAGGTTGATAAAAGGTTTCAAATATCTGTCACCGTGACGAAAAAGAATAAACGGGTCATTTCTGGCAGCAGAAATGACTTTGTTGTCGGATAGAAGCAGATCACTAAGAAAGTTGAAATTAGGAGTTACATGATTTTGCAAGCTTCTGCCTAAGAGAAGAGGGCATCCGCTTAAAATGTGGGCAATATCAGCGTTTGACATGCCTTTAGAATAAAAAAACTCGAGTCTTGGCAAGAGGGTTTTATCAGGATTGCACGAAAGGACTCGTGGATATCTTTTAATTAGTCTAAAGATATCGGCATCACAAAAACCATAGCGCTTGAACATGTGAATCACTGCGTCAGGTTGATCTGGGGTTTCAAAAGTGAGACGTTTAGAAGCTGAAAGAGCAGATCCTAGAGAGAACCCACATTTATTTATGAGGTAACAGACTGGAAATGATTGTTGATTTGGATTTGCTTCACTGGAGACACATCTGGCATTCGTAAACAGGTTTTGAAGCAAATAATGTTCGTGTTTTAGCATGAGTGTAGTAGCCGTAGTTTGTCTCCCACTCCCATGGTGGAGAATGGCTTTGTAGAGAAAATAAAACATTGGAAATCGAATCAAATGAAATGAGATTCAGTTTCAGGTAGCATCAGAAGAAGGATAAGAGAAAACTAACCTCTTTCTCGAGAGAAGAGATAAAGAAGAAAATGGGAATTGGACTAAACCCTTCAGTTTTCGGAAAAGACCAAGAGTAGAACCCTAGAGGACTTGGACAACCGAAAAAACTTTGCAAAACGCGTCGTTTCGTTACTATTTTAAAATACAAAAATAGAGATGATAGAAATAAAAGGAACATGTCTCCTTGTACATTTTCAGAATCAAATTTATATTATGCCTTTTTAATAAACATGCTTATGTTATTATTATTTTTATATTTATATGTACAGTAACTATATATTATCCAAATATTTAAAAAATAATAATAATTGGAGAAGAGGACAAAGAAGATGTGAAGATTACAAGCACACTCGGGATATTAAATAAATCAATTATAATTATAATGGTAAACCTATAAAATTTTAAAAAACAATTGTTGATTATATAAATAGTATGAAATCAAGTGTACCTTTTTACCATGCTTAAACCTCGAGAAAATCAGACTAATTTTTCATCATTACATTTTCTAAATGTCTGTCATGTCTGGAAACTAACCAAATGTCCAAGAGAAAAAATTATCCTTAAACCATATGGGACATTTGTCAGAAGAGTTCTAGAAGTATTAAAAGAAGGGGAGTTTTTACTGCATCACCTCACAAATTGCTATTCACTTTGATAATGTTTTTTATTTTTTATTTTTTTGTAAATTTATTTTTTTAATTTTAATTTTATTTTTTAATAATATTTGGTTTTTTTAATAATTAAGTTTTATAGTTTATTTTAATTTTTTTTTTATAAAATTATTTTAACCTCATAATCTAATCTAGATCACGAGTTTCGTAGATTAAACTGGTTAACACAAAGTTTTTTTATTGTTTTTTTTAATTTTATGCTTTAATATTTTTATTAATTGTGGATTAGGTTTCATGATATTTTTTGCTTTGGTTTGTTTTTTTTATAAGATAATCATGATTTCATGTTACGAGTCATGTGTTCAATGAATTAACTCGAGTTTACTCGAGTTATATTTTTAGTCTCTTTTTTTTTTAATTTTATTTTTATTGATTGAAAATTATATTTGTAATTTATCTTAATTTGCTTTCTATAACTTATCATAACCTTATAATTAGATCATGGGTTTCTTGATTAACTCAGATTATCTCAGGTTTTTTTCTTATATATTTTCTATGAAATTATCTTTATTTTATGATCTAGGTTATGATTTAACAAATGAATCCAGATTGATTCTAACCTTTTTGTATGTATTTTTTTAATTAATTTTTTGTTTAATTTCATCGTTTTATATTGAGTTAATTAGAAATTAAATTATATAATTTATTTCAATTTACTTTATATGAAGTCAGCTTGGTTTTCTATCTCGGATCACGGATTTTGCAGATTAACTCAGGTTATTTTATTGGTTTTTTATTAATTTATTTTTAATTTCATCTCTTAACATTTAATTAATTAAAAATTAAATTTTATAATTTATTTTAAATTAATTTTTGCAAAAACTAATTATCCAGTTCTATTTCTACATAAAAAAAAGTCTTGGTCTATGAAAAATATTTAAATTTATTTAATTAATATTTGTCACATAAAAAATATATACCAAATGTTTTTAACATAACTAGTTTGTATGCACTTGGTTCGCAACAGTAAAAAAAAATTGGTTTTTTTTTTTATTTAGATGTTTTGATATTAGCATGTATGCTCTTTTTTTTTAATTTATTTTTTATATCTTCTCAAGTTTGTAAAATCTAAACACAAATTAGTTATAAAAACATAACAAAAGAGATCTAATAGGGCTTTGTGGATCACTAGGCAACCATAAATTTGTTAACAAACTCTAATCCAAATTGCAAACCCTTTCCACATTATGTTTTTGCTCACTTGTTGCTCTCAACCTACGTTGTGATCTATTTTTGCTGTCAGACTATGGTGGACAGCAGCAAGTATAAGGGAAATAAATCTCATTATATGCTTTAGTATCTATATGATTATAATCATCTAAAAATATGGCATGAACACTGCGTACCAACAGGCAAGATGTTGTCCAGGCTACAACTCAATGTAGTGTTGTACGGGTGCGTTTAGTATTGTTATTATTATTGTGATTATGTTTTTAAAAAAGTTGTTTTATAAAAAGTATTTTTAATTAAGATTGGTTTGAAAAAATATATATTTAGTTAAAACTGCAGTTAAAATTGAGATTGAATAAAAAGTAATTTAATATGTTTAGTTAAAAAAATACTTTTTAAATTGAGATTATAATCTAATTAAAAAATATTTTTAATTTAAATACTATAGATTTAACTACAATTATTACATCATGAAATAAATAATACTGATATCAAATATTTTTTATTATTTCATTAAACTATATGCAATGTCATCACATATAAAATCTATCCAACAATAACTATATTTTTCATAGTTTCTCAAGCACACAACAACAAAAAATAATTTTTTTGTTACATCATTAGACGATGCCCTTCTATTTTTTTTTGAATAAAATACAATTAAAATAAAATTAAAAATTATTTTTTTAACTAGGTCAGATCCGACAAGAACATAATTGGAATTGCGATCAAATTCCACAAATGTTACATCATTATGCGATATTCTTTTAATTTATTTAGTGTTATTAAATAATATTAAATACTAATTTTTCAAGTAAAACTCAATTTTTTTAAAAATATTTTATAATTTCATTACTTACAAAATTCATTCGATAAAAACTATAGTTTTCATGATTTTTTAAATATGCAATAAAATTAATTAAAATATTATTAGAAATAAAAATGAGATTACAGTACAAGTAAATTTATTTTAAACTAATTTTTTTGAAAAACAAAAAAAAATATTATTCATGTTTATTTGAATAGTACATGTAAAATTATTTAACTATACTGCTTTTTTTTTTAAATCTAAAAAAACAAAAAAAACTAAACTTTTCTTGATTTAAAAAAAAAAACTGATTTAAGTTTAAGTAATAAGTACGAGTGAATTTAAATTCATTCGCGTGGAGCATGGCTCCACCGTTCACTGACTCCACTGTTACAGCTTCTTGCCTCGGCAAGTAGTCAAATGTCTTGTGGTTTCATTTTAATTTGTAGTGGGTCTTATCAATAAAAAAACAAACTAATTACAATTACATTTTATAATTTTTTGAAATTTTATTTTCGCTGATTTTTTTTTTATGTTTTTAAATTATTTTGATTTATTAATCTTAAAAATAATTTTAAAAAATTAAAAAAATATTACTTTTTTATATTTTTAATTATAAAATATTTTTAAAAACAATTATAATTACATTTTCAAACACCGCTAGGAGACGAACATTAAGAGGAACAACTTACACTCGAAATAATATCTGTATCTCAGGCCAAGGTAGGTTACAAAGGAATAAGAATCCAGCTTAATCATATCAAGAAGTATATATTGCCCAAGGAAATAAAAAATTGCGAGGAACTAGCATGCTGTAGCAAGTTTTTCTTTCTTCTTTTCAACGCAGAGAGCATTTCATTAATGGGAATTCAAAGAATTCACCTCATGGGAAAAAAGAATAAGAAAACGACGATACAGCTTCCAATGGAACATCCTCCATTGTGACCGTTTCAACAGAATCAGGAGCAGCTACATGAGCAAGGCAAAATGTCCCTTGGCTCTTCGCGCATTCGGCCATAAATCTCCAGAACCTGATGCCATTCATGGTCCTCTGCTAGTGCTCTAAACCATAGACAACATCCCTACTTGAAACCATATTACGGGGAGCAGAGAAAACAAGGTTCTTGTGGCTCATCGTGGAACACAAAATAGATGCCTTCTTAACATTGTTCAAAGAGCGCAACGCTAAAATTACACCACCAGACCTCCATGTGCAGCACATCTACATCCTACAACAGCGAGGGCACAAGAACAGACATGTTAAAACACAAACCATGAGCCACACAAGAAAGAACCACAAGCTTTCTCAAAAAAAAAAAAAAAAAGATGTTCTTTCTAATAAACTTCCATTTTTAATATCAATATCTAAACTAGGTGAAAAAATTGGGTGCTAAATTTAAAACAGCGTTTTATTTATAGACCAGTGAATTCAGCGTCCAGTTCTTCCTCCAGCATATAGATCTGTTTATCAGGCCTGCTTCAACAGATTTAAGCTTACTCCAACTCTTTTTTATCATCAATTTCCACTATACAAGCTCACATCCAGTACACTCAAAGAGAAGCTAAAACCAACATCAAATGGATCAATACGACCTATGTCAGGGAATCAAAAAAGTAGAAATGCATACAAGACGAGGACACAAGCGTAGCAATTGTCGTGCTCAAGCTTCAGTGAAGAGCAAGGAAATTAGAGAAGCCAAAGAAAAAAATGTGAATCAGTCATGAGAATTAGATGCATTACTCTAAGTAGTGCGTGATTACTGTCCAGTATAGAAGAGACAAAGATAGTTGAGAAAGAGAAATAAAAAAAGGAAACGAAAATACAACCATGCTCCGTAATGACCTACAAGCTAAAATGATTGTTTTTGTATCTGGGTTTAGGTTTAGTTATGGTAGAGAAATATAATAAAATATTAAAAAAAATTATTTTGTTTTTAATATATATTATTATCAAACATATATATTTTAAAAAATAATTAAATATTTTTTATTATTTTAGTTTATATTGAGTGTTGAAATTAATAATATTATAACAATCCTAGTTATAAAATCAGAATTGAATTTACAAACTAATCCAAAAATTAACTTAACCTAACCTAGTAAAACAACCATATTAACCTGAGATAAAACATGGGTAAAAAACCTATTTATTAAAAACAAAAAATCAAAACAATATTACTTTAATTATTTAAAAAAATAAACAGGGTCAGTCGAGATGACCCTCATATCTCATGACTTGAACTTTGTCTTTAATTGACTCTTGAGTGGGGTTTTAAAACTATTATAATAATTATTTATATCTATACATTGACTCAGGTCAACCTGTTTTGACCCACCTAACTTGTGACATGAGTTTTGCCATAATTATAATAAAAACTTTTATCTTTGCATTAATTTGAGTTTATCCTTTACCTAAACTTTATCTCGAGTTGACTCTCAAATTAAAATTTTAAATTATAATAATAATTATTTTCATTTTATGTTGACTCGTGTCAACTTTGGTTAACTCTCTAACCACTAGACCTAGGCCTTACCACAAATCAGGTTTTTAAACTATGATAATAGCTATTTTTATCCTTATTATGACCAAAATCAACAATTAACCCTACTCATGACTCGAGCTTTACTCAAGCCAACTTCCAAATCAAATTTTAAAATTATAATAATTATTATTTTTATTTTTACATTGACTTAGATCAACATGTGCTAACCCAACCCATAACCCGAGTTTTGTCTCAGATCGACCCTGAATTAGATTTTAAAACTATAATAATAATTATCTTATCCTTATTAAATTTTAAAACTATAATAATAATTATCTTATCCTTGTATGTTTTAATTGAACAATTAATTAATAGCTTTTCACAATAATATATTAAGAATAAAATGTAATAAATATAATCTTTAAAAACATATTCCATCGATGCCTCTTATTTTAAAAATATAAAAATAATTCTAGAATTATCTCAAAAACATTTTTATCTATATATCTCAATCTTTTTCTCCAATGTAGATTTATGTTTCTACAGTCTTATAATAATAACTCTTTTATTTTATAATAATAACTAAACAGTCTTTGTTTCTTTTTTTTTAGAATAATAAGAATAATAACTAAACGATACCGATGGTAAAAACATACATCCCAGTACCCAAAGTAATCAAATAAAACAACAAATCAGCATGAGTGCAAACCATAATGTGACATTTATCCCTACCAAGTTTCCATGTCATTTTGAAAGATTCAGTTTTTCCCTGTATAGTTCTAATAGCTGTGGAGCTTCATCAAAACCATCCACGAACTTATGAAGAAATGACTTCTCCGAATACTTAAACAAAGTGGCCAAGTTAGGCTTTTCATCAATCAACTTATTTGATTGTAGGAATTGAAGGACAGAAGCCCTTGGTATAAGTCTCTTCTCCAAGCTCAGCAACAAAAGAATTGGATGTTTGGCAACATAAGAAGACTCACAACCCATATTGGTAACCAAAAAGTCCATCCCTGCCATAATCTTATTCTCGGAACTCATCATACACCACGGATTCCTTTTGAAAGCAGCCAGAATCTCTTCGTCTGACCAACCCCATCTCTTATAAACACCGACCTTCTTTTCCCATCCAGATTTACTCTGCCCAGACCGTGCCAGCACTGCTAGAGTAAACACTAACTTGGAAGGGTCAAAACCCATTTCTTTTACCGTTTCAACAGTATTTCTAAAACGAATTGGACAAACTCTCACAGTCCTAGGCCACTTATAAATTAAGGAAGCAATATGTGATTTGGGAATTCCATTTTCTCTCAAAATGCTGACGTAAGGTTGCAAATAGCTCTCAGGACGATGATAGATAATAAACGGATAGGTTTTGGCAACAGTAATTGCCTTGTCATTGGATTGAAGCAAATCACTAAGGAAGTTAAAAGTAGGAGTTATAATGTTTTCCAAGCTTCTATGCAAAAGAGGAGGAATTATGCAGAAAATGGTGGCAAGTTCAGTGCTTGACATGCCTCTGGAGAGAAAAAAATCCAGTCTAGGCAAAAGGGTTTTGTCAGGATTACAAGAAAGCACCTTCGGGAATTTCTTAACGAGTTTAAAGATTTTGTCTTCGGGGAAACCATAGCGCCTGAATGTGTCAATGACTGAGTCAGGTTTATCTGGGGTTTCGAATTTGAGATGCTTGGAAGCTGATAGAGCAGATTCTGGAGAGAACCCACATTTTTCTATGAGATAAGAGGCTGCAAATGAGTGTTGATTTGGATTTGCAGTGCTTGAGATGCATCTGGTAAATGGTAACAAGAATAACTGGTGGCTGTTGGCCTCAATAAAATGGGTTGGTGACAGTCTCAAGTAGTGTATTCCATGATGATGGAGAATTGTTTTGCAAAAACAATAAGACATCGGAGATCAAAGGAAATGAAATTCAACTAGCAAGAGCAGAGGGACTGACCTCTTCGTGCAAAGGGAATCCGCGGCCGACAATCGAGAAGTGAGCTAAACAATTCAACCTCGCCCCTGCGGCTCCTATTTGATGCGCAAAGCGGCCTCTTCACGCTTAACTAGGGATACCAATGGCTTATCTATCCCAATTTTTTACACGTGAGTTCGGAATTATCTTATGACTGCATATTACATTAAGGGCAAGAGATTGTTTTTAATTTATTTTTTTTAAATATAATAAAATAATATATTATTTTCTTTTTCCAAATTTATTTTTAACATCATCATATCAAAATAATTTTAAAATTTTAAAATTATTACTCAACTATTGCACCTAATACCTCCTAAATTAAAAAAAAAACTGAAAATTTTATTTATTGAATCCTCTCAAGTAATATTGTTTTGTATTTTTTTATTCCTTGAAAATTTTAATTTAATAACCAATTTTTTTTAAATTTTATTCTTACAATTTTTATTTTAGTTTTAGATCTAATAATTTGTTTTAATTAACTTATCATAAAGTTCTTGAAACGTTAACATTTAGTTAAAATTTAATTTTGCAAAAACAAAAATTGAGTTTATTAATTAAAAAGTATTGAAAATATAGGGATTTGTAAAGTTCCTGTAAAGTAGCTTAATTTATCAACAAAAAAAATTATAAATTAAAAGAAAAATCTTTATGATTATGAGTGAAATACCTAGTTGATTAATGTAAAAACTCGGATGAAATAAAAATTTAAATGGATATATGAAAAGTGATAGCAACCAAAGATTGAAAAGAAATACCATGCAAGATTTAAAATGAGTGGCACTGTAATAATAACATAGAAAAATCCTTACCATCTCCTATAAAAATTCGTCATAATGGAATATGATTAAGTGTTTGTTATAAGTATAAAAGCATCTCCAATTAGGAAAGTAAATGGACAGTAAAAAAAAATATTATACTCATAGTTTTTTTATTTATTTTAATTGAGTAATTATATTAACAACTAAAATAGATGTTGAAGACTGTAAATACTAAATACTATATCTATATTTTTTTGTAGCAAAAGACAAATATAAATAATAGTGCTGGTTACTGTTTTTTCTCCATTGATTTATATTTGTTGGCCAACATCTTTATTTTGTATCTGTTGACCAACGTTACTTTTTTTCATTTAAAAACAAAACGAACAAAAGAAAAAAAACAACATTTCAGCAAAACAGAAGGAAAAAAATTTACTTGCAAATTTCATCCTTTTTCTTAATTTAGAAAAACAAGATTTAATTGTTATTTTATTAATTAATAACATCGATTATATTAATTAATTGAAATCAAAAAATATATTTGCTTAAAGATTTTTTTTTTTTTTTTGCATCTCTTGATTTTTATTTTCTATTTATAATGATTTTTATTTCTTTGTTATTTTATGTTTTTGATATCAATTAATGAAGATAATTTTTATTTATGTTGTGATATTTAAAAAAATTCAAAGAAAATAATGATGGTAACTGATATTAATAAAAACATGGAGTAATATATCTTAATTATATTTTTTATTGTTTATTTTAATTTAAGATCAATTATATTTTATCTTAGCAGAAATGTAACTAAACCAAGTGATTAGATTAATATTAGAACAAGTACAAAGCAATTCTTATTATTAATTCACATATATGAAAACTACAAAATTGCTAGATATTGAATGTGAGATTCCTTTACACCATTTTATAAGGTTTTAACTAGAAATTTTTTTTTTAATGTAGATGGATTCAAATTTTCTAAACTTTTTTACCACCTTTCATATGAGCGAGTCAGAAGATATTTTTTCTCAACCAGTTGATTCTAATCAATTAATTAATAACTTAACATATTGAATTTAAATGTCAATAAATAAAATAAAAAACCACAAAAAAATAAAAACTTCTCACCAGAAAAAGATTGTTTACTTGTTTTTGCATGATTAAATACACACAAGGATCCAATTGCAAGAGTTGAACAACAAACAAAATAATTCTAGACTCACGTACATGCTTGCTTTGTAGAGAATGAAGGAAACTTGAATAATCATTCCCAAATAAGCATCTTAAGTAGATGGCAAGAAATAAATAGAGAAGTTAATAAATTTATTGGATTTGTTATTCAAATTGAAAATCGTCAGCAAAGTGCAATGACCGAAGAATTAAGAGTAATTTTAATATTCATTTTCATGTTAAATTATTTAACACATATTTTAACATTATTTAATTTCTTTAATGTTTTACCAGATTAATGATGATCAGCAAATATATATTTCTTGCGTTGGCAAACAATTTTAACTAGAACATTGTTGAGTTATTTTAAAAAAAAAAAAAACTCAAATGGCAAATTAACTCCCAAATATTCATATAAATAAATTTTAAATTATATCTTTTAACTTTCATATTACTTCATTAATTTTATATTACTTTTATAAATTACTCATATTAATTATATAATTAATAACATCATAATTATATTATATATAAAATATCTAACTTAGATATATAATTATAATAAAATTAATAATTTTTTTTTTGTTTATAATCCATTGAACATTAGTTTTTTTTTCTGTTGGTCAAAACGATTCTGTTTTGACTTCTTAAGATTTTAATTACAAATTTAACTAATGTTCAGTTTAGTTTTTTAACTTTTGATTTCGTTTAATTACATCCCTAATTGACTTCGAATCTTTAATTTTATGTAATTTTACCCTTTGTGAACTTCAATACTAACCCTAAATTCCATTGTGTTTTTCATTTTGATTTTTTTTGGATTTATAGAAATTGACCATTAAATTGTTAATTTTCTTCAATTTCACCCTTGTTTTCAAACAAATTAAATCCCTAAAGTTTAGCGCATTTTTAAAAAGGTTATTGGCTATGAATTTTTTCAATTTAACCCTTAATTGACCCTAAACTTTGATTTTTTTACAATTTTATCCTTGATTTCAATCAATTAACTTTGTAAAAATTAAGTTTGGTCTTCTAAAATTCTAGTCTTTAAGCCCAAATTGGGCTCTAAAATTTAATTTTTTACCTATTAAGTCCCTAATAGAATTAATTTGACCCATTAAAAATATAATTAAGTCATTGCACCTAGTTAAATATTTTAATTTGAGCCAAATTAATCATTAAATATAATTCAACTTTTAATTTGGTCCATGGTTAAATTAAATTAGCCCATTAAAAATCTAATTACATCTCCAGACTTAATTTTTATACATATTCATCTAATAATCAATTAATTTGACCTTGAATTCATGTTATCTCTTAATTATATATATATATATATATATATATATATATATATATATTAGGCTTTTAATTTCATCTAAAGCTCTAGCTTGATTCTTTTATATATATTTGAGAATACATAGCTTATCTTGAAAAAAAATCTTGAGTCATTAACCATGAAGTGCTAGTTTTATTTCATAGCTCACTCATATCAAGGATAGCTTGCTCATATGTAATTTGTACAACTTAACATAACAGAGTGAATATAGATGATGATGATGATGATGATGATAGTAATAATAATAAAAAAAAACATAACAAAAAGAGAGAAATAATGGTGAACTTGTTGAGCTTTGCAATTTAGTCCAATAGTTACCAAACAGCTTGACTGGGCTAAAAAGAATTAGCCCAAACCTAAATACTTTATAAATCAATTAGGCTAGAAAAATCAACCCCATCAAGTTACACAATAGCTTTGTCCACAAGATTGTACATGACAATCCAGATTGAGGTTGTAGGAACTGACAGGGGCTGTATGTATAACTTTTGTGTGAGCTACATACAACCTATTTGAGGGATACTTGCAGCCCATGTTTGTATTGTCTAGTCTAGACTAAATTTTTTTTTTCTTTGTATTGTTAGTAAGAATGGGCAGTGAAATATTAATTGACAAATCATAATTTTCTTGATTCTGAAATTAATTTAATTCAATGTTTTTTTATTCTCTAGTTTTTTTAGGGGATAAATATACTAGCTAGTGACTTGTGCTTTGTGATGAATTAAATAAAAAAATTAAATGAAAGATATATGTATACATTGTCAAAGCATCTTTTAATATCAAGAAAATTTTAATTTTGAATTAAAAAATTGATGTGTATGTTTAATAAAAAAAGTGAAAATTATATACATTAATAAATATAAAAAAGAGTCCTTAATGCTAACTAAAACTAAGTAAATAAGATAAGATATAAATATAAATTAAGATATCTTATTGTGATACAAGGAGCTCTTTAAATTTTATTTCCTCTAATTATATGGCAATAATTGTTTTTTATATATAAAGATAGTAATAATTTTTCATTGAAACAAAATAATTTTATATTATAATCTTTTTTTATTATTAATATATTTTTCTAACAAAAAATATAGCTTTATTTTATTCAATAAAAACTGAAAGTAATTATAATAAATATCAAAAACATTTTGAATGCTTTGAAATAAAGATAAATTGAGTCGTTAGCCTAACTTTTTTAATAAACATCATTTATGGGTAGAATTTAAACTATCTTAGAACTATGAAAAGTTAAGTTTGTCCTATATAATTTAAAAAATCTATTTGCAACATTTGTTTTTCATATGAAAACTTATAATAAAAATCCTAGACCTCAATAAACCTATTTTAAACTGGGCACATCATTTAGGGATAGAATTTCAATTATTTTAGAAATATGAAAATTCAGGTCCATCCTGTATAATTCAAATAACCTATTTGCAACATTTGCTTTTCATATGAAAACTTCTAAAAAAAATCCTAGATGTTAATAAATCTATTTTAAACTTGGTTTAAAAAATAAAGTAGCAATCAAATCCAAATTAATTGAGTCCTCATTTACCTTTATTTTTACATGACGAAGGATTAAAAAGCTTAAATAACACTTTTTTTTATCAAATATAATTACTCCTTATTACATATAATAAAAAAACTATATATAATAAAAAATTATATTTATACTATTTAAAAAATCATGTTATTAATTTAGTTTTTTAGTATCTCATCAGAGATGCTATAACAAACCAAATTAGAGAAATCAGGAGAGAAAGAGGGGTTCAAAGTCTCTTGACTATAGAGAAAAAAAAATGTCAAATTTAAAGTGAAGAAAAGGATTGTTTGGAATTGGTTGCAAAGACTCATTAATTTTGGGCTAATTAGCAAGGGTAAGATGTTCTTTTCCTAGTAATTCCACCTTTGCTCTTGTTTTTGCCTAGGGGATTGAAATAGAAAAGTTAGGCTTATGATATTTTTATATTAAAATTTTAATTAGGTTGATTATTATTAATGTTGAGTTATAAAGAGTGTATAATAATGGTTTAATTTGGATCAATTACGTGAGGAATTGTTTAATGTGTAACATTTTTATAATAAAATAAAATGAAAATGTTTTACAGGATTAACTTTATTTAAAAAATATCATGAACTCCACTATCAATGACAATTTACTTTCTAACATATTTTTCATAAAATACCAACTTTAAACAATTATTTTAAAGTGATCTTTATCAAAATAACCAAACTTGAACCCATTCAAAGTCCTATTTTGAATGAAAAATAGAGGGAATCAAACATAACTTCCAAACACAATTCTATTATGTATGCGAAATGGGAGGAGATTGATATGATTCTTCAATAGCCTGTCATGATTGGAAGTTGCACACGTTGTGCGAAATGGGAGGAGATTGATATGATTCTTCACCTGTCATGATTGAAAGTTGCACACGTTGAAGAGCAGAGGTGGAGCACACGTTGAAGAGCAGAGGTGGAGAGCAAAGCTTTGATATTTCCTTTATGTTTTATTTAATTGCAAATGAAATAGTCAATGAATAATTACTTACTCTATCGAAGAGGCATTGCAGAATAATACAAACACAGTCTTTCCGGCCTCTGTTCTTTTTCTTCTTCGGATTCCTTTCCCAAATTATGTTTTCATCAGTGGTATTAGAGCGGTTCGGTTCATGGATACACACAGTAAAACCAACGTGCAGTTTCTTGACGAGGTCAATAAAGCCCTTACCCGTCACGATACCAGCTTCAAGGAATTAAACCATAATTTTGGACGAGTCAGTACTGTCCTATAAAGAGTCATGGCTGAGCTGCAGGCAATGCGAATTGCCCAATCTAATCACACATCTGACAAAGAAGTTAATCCATTCTCAGTAGGAGAGACTTCCCACTCTTTCCAGACCGGAATCACACTCACCTCAAGTTGAACTTTCCGACGTTTGCAGGCGAAGATGAGGATTGCACAGGTTGGATTTTCAAGGCTGAGCAGTATTTTGAATTTAAGAATATTGACTCTTCACGACAGGTATAGTTGGCATCATTTCATCTGGGAAATGTCGCTCTTCAATGGTATCGTTAGTATACAAAAAATAGGGGTCCATTGCATTGGGACGAGTTCACCAAAGCCCTCCTCCACCATTTAAGACCAACGAATTATGATGATCGATTAGAAGCATTGTCTTATTTTAGACAAATGTCAACAATTAATGCTTACCAAGAGGCATTCAAAAAATTATCCCACAAGGTAGATGATCTTCTAGAAAAATTTTTGGTAGGTTGTTTTATTACATGATTGAAAGATGACATTCAATTGGATTTACTTGTTAAGCAACCGAAAATGTTATCCGAAACGGCTAGTGTAGCTTACCTCATTGAAGAATGAAACCAATTTCAGCAAAAACCTGGTAACCAAATTCGACCAGTAACTCCCTCCTACTAACCCCGACCTCAGCAGAGTACCACGGTGGGACTGCTTGGACCTTCCCCCTCTTGACGACCACCTCAAGCGTCTGGAAATCTCAATATACATATTTGGCGACTTACGGCATCCAAAGCTAGGGAGAGACATGAAAAGCGATTGTGTTTCTATTGTGATGATAAGTACATGTATGGACACTGTTGTACATGTCCACAAATGTTTATGATGGTTGATGGGTAGACGGAAGAGGAGATAGTTGATATGGATATGGACATAGAGCCATCAGAAGAAGCCATTCCTGAAATATCGTTTCATGCCTTGGTTGGAACTGCACATCCATAACCTTTCAGGTTATTGGGAAGGTCAGAAACGGAGAATTCATAGTGCTCATTGATGGGGGCAGCACCTATAATTTCATCGAAGAATTCGTAGTTACCAAGTTTGGATTACAAGTGGTTCGTGGCAAAACAATTCAAGTAACAGTTGGAAACAAAACAATTTTTTTTTAAAATTGAACGTGGGTATCCGAACAGTTTATGAGTACCATGACTAATCTCACGGTTTCTGAAATAAACGATTATATAAATCTTCAATAACTATCATATAAGCAATCAAAAACTCAAATATAAAATTATATAAAAAACAAATTTTTAATCCCAAATCATTACTATGACCATCACTTAAACTTAAATATTTAAAACAAAGTAATTATTGAGTGCACTTGATATTGTACGGGACTTCCCCTCTCAATTCAAGGATTCATAGTACGAGCTGATTTCCGCGTACTTCTTATGGCTGTCTGTCAAACCGTTCTGAGAGTGTAATGGTTAGAGATATTGAGTCCAATTCAAACGCATTACAAGGAACTCAATATGACCTTCATATAATCTGGTCGGACTCGTGTATTACAAGGGATGAGAAGTTTTGAGCTCGCTCCTATGAGTGAAAAGGAATTGTAGCATTTATCAGGTGTGGGGTTTTTTGTTCATGATATTATAGATGAAACACCAATTTAAGAGACCAAAATGCCACCGGATCTTAATAAAATACTATCAGAATTTCACATGTGTTTGAGGAACCCGTCGGGTTGCCGCCTACGTGCAGTCATGACCATCGAATTTTGTTGCTACCGAACCAGCCACCAGTTAACGCAAGACCTTACAGATATCCTCACTACTAGAAAACTAAGATCGAGAATTTGGTCAAAGAATTCCTCAAAACTAGAATCACTCGGCCTTGTCGGAGCCCCTTTTGTCACCAATTTTACTAATCAAAAAGTCAGATGGGTCTTGGCATTTTTTTGTGGATTACAAGGCACTCAATAAGATCACGATAAAGGATAAATTTCCAATACGGGTCATTGGCGAGTTGTTTGACGAGTTACATGGCGCGAAATGTTTTTCAACGCTAGACTTGCATTTTAGGTACCACCAGATCCACGTCCAGCAAGAAGACATTCACAAAACCACCTTTTGAACTCACGATAGGCACTATGAATTTCTAGTGATGCCCTTCGGTATGATGAACGCCCCGGCCTCCTTTTAGAGTCCCATGAACAACATTTTTCGACCACATTTACGAAGGTTTATTCTTGTTTTTTTATGATATTCTGATGTATAAAGGTCTTGGGTGGATCATCTGCAACACCTAAAACAAGTGCTTCAAATTCTTATGAGCACCAGCTATATGTCAAGTCCTCCAAGGGTCCTTCAAATTCGTGGCAGTAGATCTAACTAAAATGCATTCAGTCCTAACTTGGTCTGTGCCGACCTCACCTAAAAGGGTTCATGGTTTTCTTTGGTTGGCTGGTTGCTATCGCAAATTTATTAGGGGGCATGGTGTGATTGTTGTTTCCTTAACAAGGCTTCTAACGGAAAAAAAAATTTCACCGGACCGACGAAACTCTCTTTGCCATTAATCAAGTGAAGTATGCTTTTACATCACCTCCGGTATTGCGGCTACCAAACTTTACATAGCAGTTCATGATGGAATGTGATACGTGTGAAGATGGTTTAGGTGTTATATTGTCTCAGTAGAACCAACCAATAGCTTATTTTAGTGAAGCCTTAAAAAGGGAAGGCTACGTTACTGTCAACCTGCGACAAAGAAATGCTAGTTGTGGTAAAGGCTGTTTAAAAATGACGACCATATCTCTTTGGGAAGCCGTTTGTCATCAAAACAGACCATCGAAGTCTAAAATATCTCCTGGAGCAGAGAATTACTACGCCTTGCCAAGCAAGATGGCTATAAAAAATTATGGATTTGATTACTCTATTCAGTACAAGAAAGGCAAATAAAATCATGGCGTGAACGCTCTCTCTCGCATTGTCGCTTTCCAATTTCAGGCCTTGTCAATTCTAGTTGTCGACTGGTGGTCAACCCTTCAACAAGAGGTACTACACCATCTTTGTGTAATAATCATTCTCTAAATTGTGTTCAAAGGGATGGTGTGTGGATGTAAAATGGAAAAATCCACTTGAGCCCCACTTCATCGATGCTACTAGCTGTTTTGGCCGATACCCATTCTTCTCCAGCGGGTGGACATTTCAGTTACTTAAAGACACTCAGCTAAAAATGGTGGCGTACAAACTAGCCCCTCCAGCAAAGGCACAAATACATGATGTTTTTCACGTCAGTTTGCTCAAGAAAAAATTGGGACTACTACAGTAACCCTTCCTCATGTCTCAACAAATGCATCCTTGCTACCGGAACGTGAGTTCATTTTGAACCGTCGTGTTATTCAAAAGAAAAAATACCGTTTGAAAACGAAAATTTTGGTTCAATTAAAAGAAGCTTCCCTAGAAGATGCTACGTGGGAAAACTTATCCGTATTTCAGCCTTGAGGACAAGGCCTTTTTAGAGGGATGAATTGATCTGATTCTTCAATGGCCTGTCATGAGTGAAAGTTGCACACATTGAAGAGCAGACATTGAAGAGCAGAGATGGAGAGGAGAGCTTAGATATTTCCCTTTTGTTTTATTTAATTGCAATTGAAATAGTCAACGAATAATTAGCTGTAATCAAGAAAGTTGTTAAAAGCTTTCCTATATTCAGTTCCACTAGTTGAGTTTCTATTATCATGACAGATATTGTAATAGTGGCTTATTTAGGCTCATTTATTCTATTTATGCTATTGAATGAGGCATTGCAGAATAATACAAACACAATCTTCCAAACCTCTGTTCTTCTACTGATTCCTTTCCAAAAATTCTGTTCTTATCAGAGTTCTTATCACAGATGCATAGGGAATTATGCATGTAAAGGAAATCAAAAGGGACAAGGTATCCGAAGCAGATTATACTGCCGTAATTAAGCATCTCCCAAACAAGGGCAATGGAATTGAGCTTCAATTTGCTATTCAGTCTTCTTCTTTCTTTTTCCCAGTGCTGAACAGATAACAGATTAACCTTTACCAGGGACAAGCTCCAGCAGCAATTGAATTTAGCATACCGTACAGTCAATAATCCCGGCTAAAATATTAAATTTGCATAACAAACGTAGGAATCATAATAGCACTTTCACCAGGCGAGAAAAAATGGCCAGTTCCAATAACATCCCATCCTCACATGGGAATTTGTCGAACAATAGTGAAATTGAAATAACGGTAGCTATGTAATGTACCAGTGGAAAATATATCACTACCCGTGGGTAGTTTTACAATCCACACGTAAACTTTCTTTATTTTTTTTCACCATATATGCGTACAATAATCATTATTTTACCTCCTAAAAATGAGCTTCAATTTTGAATTCTTAAAGCACAAAATTGTTCATGATCAAATCGTTGTAAAATCTTTTGGTTCCTGTATTTCACAATACAGTGGTTGTAGAAGCTGGAAGCTAAACGAGTAGCGCAAAATAAATCCACTCTAAGCCTTTATCCTTGCGGATTCCCCCACAGCGTTCTCCATTCTTGTATACCAATCTCCTATTCGAGTTTGCTCCACCATATCTCTACCAGACCTCAGATAGCGGATGGGTCTCAACACCCCAAAAACAGCAAGGTCAGCTAAATTAGGCTTTGACCCCCCTGTGGCATAAAAGAACATCCCATAAATATCTGTCCCATGGCAAGTTTGAAAGGTTGTGCAGGGCTAAAATCAGAATCTCAAGCTGAGTCATTTGTCACAACCATGTAATAAAATTTTATGCTTAAAATGGGTTTATGCATGGGTCATAAAGTGAATGCATGCCACATTTATTAATCAAGTAGATCATAGTATGAAAACTCATATATATATATATATATATATATATATATATATATATATATAACATAAAGTATGTGAGTGGTGCTATAAAGAGTGATGCATACCAAGAAACTCTCGGCCATTCAGAGCAGCCACCCATGTTTCCGCAGCTTCATACAGGGCAGCACGTTCATCAGTAATGTTATATTTCTTCTTCAAATTCTTCGACACAAAATACATTGCAGCAGCTCCGGCATACTTGACGGTGATTTTCTCTGTAAAGCTAAAATTACCTGCATTTACAGGAGAAGTTTACAAGGCAATCAAGATAATTGGATAAAATATATGCCATCTCACAAATAACTTTGGACAGAATAACAGTGTGGTCCTTAAAAGCATAATTCTACGAACATTTAACAACTTGGAATAAGTAAACCTAGAACCTATATGAGATGAGTTCAGGATGATGAAGTAATCATGAAAGAAATAATAGCTGTGACTTGCAAAAAAATGAAAGGGATGGCTATAAAAAGTTATTGTGTAAATGTGATCCCTGTATGAAACAATTATATACAAATATGAATTTCCTGATCTTAAAAGGCTCCTCGAAACAGCATACTCATGCTATTACATGAGAAGAGAGATGGTATACAGAAAGTGAAACCAGAATAGCACAATTAAAGCTTGATGGAATCATAGACCATTCCTAGAACATTAAAGACAGGCCAAGGGAATCAATTATCTGATGACCAGAAGTATAACAATGTAGAAATTCCCAATGAAACAGGGGTGTCAATTCATTTTGTTTCTAGTATCCTGACACAATATTCTATACCAGCAACATCAATGTTGCCCTCAAAATAAGATTGCTCTCAAGAACACAAAAGTTCTCTCACTTTGCTCTTACTAGGAAAATGTCCTGAGAAACAAGTTTGTCATTATCAATTGTTCTACGACACAAATGAAGGCCAACTCTAACATCCTAAGGAATAGAAAATGAGGTGAAACTGCCCAAGAGCTTGGTCACCTTATCATTAACATGATGATTGTCAACTCAGAAAAATTTGGTCACTATTAAACTGACCAAAAACCTTAAATTATGCACTTCCTATGAAATACGGTGCATTTAGTACATGCAGCTGATGAGCTGTAACTCTTAACTGTCAATCTTTGCACGTCTGTCTTTTTGTAGGAGCAAATAACTTATATGATCATTGCTTTGCAATGTTTTATGGAACATGTTAAGTTATCTTGTCCATCAATTTACATAGTGTCATATTCTCAAGCATATCACGTTTTTCACCATAATCATCAACGCAACAAAGTTAGAGTAATCTACAAACAATAGTTTTGCAAATGCACATGAATATAAATATGCACAAGAATAGGGACTAGGTAGGTAGTTAAGTACTATGTTGCCCAAAAATTGTCAAATATTTTTCCAAGGCATCTCAAGTATATGAAGCGAATGCTACAAGAAGAAACATGCCAGACTTTCCTGGTTTAATGATTGAGAAAAAGATTCATATATTAACAGGTACATATTAATCATGGTACAGAGTCATAAAAAGTGAACCAAAGAGATTGTTCCAATAAGAGTAAGTCATAGGAAAGCTACTTCAGGTATTCTTATCCATGGATCATCTTACCATTGCTTGTGATATAGTCGAAGGATTCAAGAGCCTCAGAAGTATTGCGATATATGTTTGGAGACAAGACATGTACCAAGTGATTGTCAACCCACCTAAATAAGCAAAAAATAGTATATTAAATTGAGCATTAGAATGCCAGAATCAACTAGAAGTTAATTAGTATTGCGCTTACAAAGAAAGAAAAGAAACAAAAACATGACAAGTTGATAGCTGTTTTATGAGCATCAACAAAAAATGGCATAAAAATGTCAGACCAAATTATCTAAGCATCGCATGTGCAAGAGTATGAAAGTGTTGATTTTCTGACATGGGCAATTATGTATGCATCAGATCACAAGCATGCATGTCTCCAAACACAATTCTACAAATGACACATAACTTCATCTATATGCATAAGCAAAATTAAATGAAATAAATGAAATAGTTAGGCAGCTTTTTTAGAATTTTTCAGTGCCCTTTTTTTTTTTTGGTCAGTCCAGCAAGTTTATTTGCAAATTTAAAATCTTCAATTTAATTCCAGAATGAGAAGTTTGTTAGGAAAAAAACCTGATTTAGCTAGCAAACAGTGGCATAGATGTCAAGGTGTACAAGTTACAACAGGAGAGATGCACCAGTTAAGCAAGACAACCATGAATTAGGGAGAATAAGAAAAGTATTGCTTTTCTATTTGAATTTAAAAACACATAAAATGACAGATGATTTTGAAAGGAGAAGGACCAAAAAGAAAGAAACAATGTGGACCTCTGACCCAATGAATTGATGCCATAATCAGTGAGAGAATTTCTCCCTAGTCTTAGGAATTCAATGCTTGCAATTGGCTTATGGTCTGCATGCGGGATGAGAATATTTGAGCTACACAATTTTCTAACACCTATTTTAAGACGTCACAACTCAAGAGAGATTAATTTTCTAACACCTATTTTAAGATGTCACAACTCAAGAGAGATTAATGAACTTATGGTTAAGTGAGAAAGTGTTGGTGGTTCAAACCCAACACAGAGAATTCAGTGAACAACCTACCCAACTGCAATCAATTTAACACATGGCTAAGTTTTCATCCAACAAGGGACATAACTAAATCATCAAAATTGAGCAAGTTCTAAGTCCATATGTTCTGCATGATTAGATTTCACAAAAAGATACAATAATGAAGAACCATTGCAAAACTGATAGATTACCGATTATGAAACTTTGAAAGGGAGATCCAAGGCTGAAATGTAAATGTGTAGGTTTTGACTCAAGGACAGAGGAACTGATACAGGGCACCCGTATAAATGTAAGAGATAAATTGGATTCAAAAAGAAATTTCAGAAGATATATAGACTCGCATTGAAAAAGAGAAGATTTCCTAGGCTGGGTTCATAAAAATCATGGAAAACTAATCTTCATTACTAATTGGTCAGAAAACCATACGCATATAGATCTTTTCTTTCGACCATGTATGCATTTACTAATTGGCTGCCATGAAATGACCACAATATCGTTCACCTAACAAATACATTTAATGTTAAAGTTTTCAGTTGTTCAGATACTTGTTTGAAAAAAAAAAGAAAAAAAGAGATACGATTCCAAGGGAATTTTAAGAGTTAAGGCACTACTCCCTGCATCATATATCCTTTTTTGTTTATTTTATGCAGCATCATACAGTTTCTTATTTTCACATCCATGGATAAGTAGGTTATCACTCATGTAGCTACATGTACAGTTAAATTCCATGGATGATGATAAGAATAAGAAACTTTCTTTGACACTTTAGTATTACTAGACACTTAGATTATTAACTTTCCCATGGTAGATAGGTAACCTAATTAAGTACAAAGCCAACCAAAACTCATATTAGCAATCCATTTCTTCTCATGTGACAAGAGCTTAAGTCCAAGCACTACCAATTCATTCAAAATTCTTAAGAATATCCATCTGAGCACATTGAGCTCCTTAAAAGCTAAGGTTCAAAACTACTTTTTAACGTGCTATTCCAAGAATACCAATCCAAAACATAAAGAAATTTTTTTTTTTCACCAAAATAAAAGAAAAGGCTTACTGAGGTTAAGACATTGTCAGGAAAATTAATTTGCACTCAATTTAAACATTCCCATTTTATATGATAATAATAAATAAAAATAATATTCCCTATTTATGACGCCACTATTGCAACTGTCTCCATTGAAACCCCAGAAACCAAAATGAGCGAAAAATAAAACTAAGCCACGGAGCAAAAGAGAGGCCATACCTCCGCCACTTTATCTCTTCATCATCATCCTTATGAGAAGCAGATTCTACAATTTCCTTACCATGTATCTTGTTTCTCAATTTATCAATGATGGCTGCTCACATTCAATCCAAAAAAATCAATAATTAACATTTACACCACCAAAATAGAATCTGTCAACACAATTCAAAACCCAAACAATATAACTAACAAAAACCCTTTCCCAATAAAATCACAATAAAAAAAATAAACCTGAAGAGTCGACAAGCTGTTCTCCATCCACCATCAATATAGGAACCTTCTTATAATCAGACCATTTGATCTGTTTCTTGCTAATTGGATTCACTTCCACTACTTTGTATGGTATATCATAGTAATCCAAATAAGCTGAAAATTTACCCCCAAAAAAATCAACAAATTTAAATATAACACTAAAAAAGCTCTAAATTCATAAAAGTATTTCATAATTGCATACAAAGACGAGACCTTTAACTTTATTGCAAAAAGGACAGGCCTCGTACTGATAAAGAACAACTTCCTTAGGCACGAGCTCGGCCCGTGGTGGCTCCTTGGCGAGGACGTCTTGAGAGAGAGATGCGGCGGCAGCAGCGGAGACTAAGGCCCCGGCGACACCGAGAGACGAGGAGAATGGGTTGAAGATCCGGCGACTGTGGGAACTGCCGGTATTGCTGGTGGTGCTGTAGAATGCAACCAGGAGGAAGCGGTGGTTGATGGTGGAGAGGGCACCGCCTTCGTGGAGGGCGGGGGTGAGGGTCCGAGAGAGGACGGAAGAGGCGAGAGTGGACGCTCTTCTCATGACCGTGAACAGAAAGGAGAGATCTGTGAAGAAGAGAGGAGGTTTATGTGGGGTTTTTTATTTTTTGAGATTTTTGTTTTAAGAAATGCGGGTTTTCCTGTTTGTGGGGATGATGGCGTTACTGGCTCGTGACCCAGAGCTGTATCGTACCTTCTTCATTGTTCCATTTTTTACTTTTCAAGTCTTGACTCCAAAAATACAAAAAATTAAAAACAAATATATATATATATATAATAGCTTTTTCTCTTTTTTTTTGTCATTTTGATCCCTTGGTTTTTTTATTTGATCCTTTAAAGTTGTATTTATTTGGAATTAAACTTGATCCTTAAAAAGAGACTTGTGGACTAAAATTAAATTAAAGTTCTAATTTTTAAATTTTAAGTTAATATCTAGAGTTCTTAAATTTTATTTTAAGGTTCCATTTGCTTTAAATATTGAAAATAAACAATAAAATTTTTAAAAAACAAAACAGGGTTGGATGGTTTGAGTTTAGCAAGTGTGCTAGTCAACTAATTTTTTTTTTATTTTGATGTCATAACTAGTTTAATAAATTTATTATAAAGTTCAAATATGTAACATTTAAAATAAAAAAATGCTAATATAAAGAAGGTATTTTTAATTAGATGCTAACACATGTAAAAAAAAAAAACATTTTTTTTTGCTAATATAGAGATACTTTTCTTTGTTAAATGTTAATATATATTAAAAAATATTTTTTTAATATTAATTTTGGTACAACTCAAATAAAAAAATATTTTTAAAACTTAATAAATAATAAATACAATATAAATATTATTATACTCGACTCGAAACCTGCTAAATATAACCCAAAATATATACTTAGAAATATATTTCTAGAATATTTCATTTTTTTCAATGTAATATAATATATCCATTAATGTTGATATATAACACACAAATAGATATATATTAAATACCTATAACTTTATAGATAATTTATAAATATTTAAAATTTTTAACTAATAAATAATAAACAGAGTATGAATATGAATAGATATAATCCATATCTACCATTATTATCCTTGTTGCAGAGTGGATCCAAGGGCTTAAATCGTGATTCTTTACATCATAATTACAATTGGCATGTTGGAGCTCATGTTTCTTGTGTTTTTACGCCGTTAATAGGATTAATTAGAATCGAAAATTAAGCCTGGAGATCAAATGAGAGTCAGCTGTTCATGCTCTTGTTTTAATGTCTGGAAAATCTGCAGAATTAAGGAGCAAAACGACGGTGTTTGCTTTGAATATTCAAAAACATGTTCTTCCCTTTACCATGTGAAACACTGTCGGTTTTTTCTTCGATTTGAATTAGATTTTATCATTGATTTGGTTTATCTTCAAGACAGTACAGTACGCCTATTTTAGTGTATTTTGCAGTAAAATAAATTGGAGAGTTACTACTTATATTACCAGTGTTTTCACCTATTTTTTTATTTAATTTAACTCTTAAATAAATATAAAAATTCAATTGAACTTTTATATGAGTTAATGTATAAAAACGTTTTAAAAAAATTAATTTTTTTTATAAATTTCATCTTTAAATTTAAATTTGTTTGTTGCTAAAAAATAGTTTTTTTTGAAGAGTAAATTCTGAAAAATAAATTATTTTCTAATGTTTAGTAGTATAATTAAAAATAAAATAAAAAATATTTTTTAGTATTTGGTTATATTAGAAAATTGCTTATTAATATTTTTTAAAATTTTATTAAAATAATAAGAAATAAATCTTACAAATTAAAACCATGAATAAGAATGAAATTGAAAAAAATATAATTTCATAAATTATCTCCAATAAAATAAATAATAATCAAAATAATAGAGATTAAATTTAAAAAATTAGAAATCAAAAGATGAAGAAATTAAAATAATAATTATTATTATTTTATAAATTATTTCAAATAAAATAAATAATAATTAAAAGAATAAAGATTAAGTTTGATAAATAAAAAATTTTAATTAAAAAATGATAAGAAAAAAATAAATAATAATTATAAAAATAAGAACTAAAGTTAATATAAAAAATAAATTTTAAAAAAATAAATTAAAAATAATCAAAACAAAATATATATATATATATATATATATATATAACAATTAAAAGTTTTGAAGTAAAATTTGATATAATTAATAAATAATATAATATTTATAAATTTTTCATAATTTTTAGAAAATATTTTTTATTTTTATTTAAAATAAAAAAAATACTTTTATAAAAATAAAGTTAAATTTTTTTAATTAAAAAATATTTTTTATTGACTAACTTTTTTATAATAAATAAATACATAAAAATTTAAAAAAATAACTTTAAAAACAACTTTCCAAAAAAATAATTACATCCTAAAATTTAAATTGAAATATACTACAATTAAAAAACAAAAAGGTCACAAAAAAGTCACACGCGCCTTATAGGTTATCCCCATCACACAAGTATCGGCCGCGTGTGTACCGCAGGTCATCTTCATTCTTCAGTGCTTGCTTGCTGCCATTTTGCCTATCCGAAAACTCTGCGAAACACCATTCTCCTTTTCCTATCTTCCACCAATGTCATCAGCGTCTAAATTCGTAAACTTTGGCACCTCGCTCTTCCTTCGTACAACTAATAACGGCCATCCCCACAAAACCATCTCCTTTAAACCCCTCCCTTCCCTCCAATTCCACCTCTACTGTTCTTCCGTCACTGCAGCCACAGCGACCACAGATGATGATATCATAGAAACCTTGAACTCCCTTCAACAAGAAAATAAACAAAAACAACATCCATGGCCGGAGTGGGTAACTTTTGTTGATAAATTGAAGACCAGGGGTTACTTCATGGAAACTTCAGAGGATGAAAATATTATTGCTTACACTGATTTGAATCAGTTAAGGGATGGTTGTCTTAGCTTTGCTCGTGACAGATATGATGTTCTCAAGTAAGCCACCTTTTTTCTCCAGTTGGATTTGAAATTTGATTAGTGGTATGAAATGAAGGGAAGATTAAAAGATCGAGAATTTAGTTCTCAGATATTTGAGAATCAAGAAATGTTTATTGGGTCTTGAATGTTTTTAAAAAAACTTATGCAGATCATTGTCTATACCTGATATTCAAACAGTTGTGGAGAGTGGATGTCCTAATATTCTTCGAAAAGTTGTAAATTCAGCTAAAAGAATGAGAGCTTACGTGCAAAAGGATGAAGGGGATGTATGTTTCTTTTGCTTGTCTTTTTTATACTTTGTTCCTGAATTGTTTGTGATTGAAAAAAAATGCGTTCTTTAGAAATTTTCAAATGTCAGAAGGCTGTGTTTTGTATACTGTTAAAAACTCGTGCTTGCTTGCAGGCTTGTAGTGCCTGTATTCATCGGGGTTGTTGTGATAGAGCTTATGTGATACTAAAGAGTAAGGAAGCAGAGGGTCGTACCATAGACATAGTGCGGGTCTTAATGTTCCATGCACTGGATCCCAATGTTATTTCAGAAGGAGAGAAATCTCCTGGCAGTGAACTTATTGAAGCGACTGCAAGGAAGCTGCTTTCTGAGTTGGTTGAATTGAGTGAGACACCCCATGATCCTGCACCACCAAAGCATACTCCCAAAACCCCCGATAAGAAGGAGCGAGTTGTGAATTTCACGGGTGGCATACTGCGTGAAAATGTTGAAATGAAGAAAGGAGATTGGATATGTAACAAGTAAGTTACAATAGGAAAATAATTAAATTTAGCTCTTCAAGTTTATTCCCTTATAACTAAGTTACAATAGGAAAATAATTAAATTTAGCTCTTCAAGTTTTTTCCCATATAACTTGATAACTCAGCATATTCTTGAATAATGTAATCAAAGGATAGTCTTTCCTTCATGCAAAAGTGGTCACAGTTCGGATGACCAATCCAACTTGATGCTCCTTAATAGCTTATGTAGATGCATGACCTCATTAGAAATTGAATTTTTTTGGTGTGCACATTAGAATTCCATTATCTTTTTTTCTTTTTCTTTTTCTTTTTAAATTTTCGTGGGATTTTTCATTAATACCACCAAGGAATTATGGAGACTGTTTTGGAATTCAGGTAAAGGTTCCTTTGTTCTCATATCTTTTTTGTAACCCCAACCTTGACCAATTAGTTTGGTTTATAACAGTTATTGGATGATGTACTCATGTTGGGTCCACTTTGGATAGCACTGTAGTTAAAACATGTAGGTTATAGTGGTGGTGCATTTGTGCTCGAATGTGTGTGTGCTAGAGCTTTCTCCATTTGCACAAGGAAATACTTGCATGTGGATGGCAATATGTTTCTGAAGCCAGAACTTATTATATAAGTGTTGAAATGCGAAGAACATCACCAAAACATTAGTAATATGAATCAGAAGTTATGACAAACTATTCTGTGTTTTCTTTTCTTGGTAAGGTGATTGGTGCTGGGAAAATAGATGGTGCACTTTATCAATGCCACATTTTCTCTTGCTTTTAATTGAGTGTTTATATGCATCTATAGACACCAGACATGGTGTAACAATGCACTTAAAAAAATGTATTTTGTTATTGATATTCTTGATATGTTTTTGCAGATGCAACTTTATGAACTTCACTAAAAATAAAAGATGCCGAAAATGTGGTGAACAGAGTGCAAAGAAAGATGGTGATGACTCTATTGAAGTTAAGAAAGGAGACTGGATATGCTCCGAGTAAGCGACCTTTAATCTTATTTTCTTTAGATTGTTGCACTTCATCAATGCCACATTTTCTCTTGCTTTTAATTGAGTGTTTATACACATCTACAGACACCAGACATGGTGTGACAATCCACTTAAAAAAATTGCATATTTTTATTGACATCCTTGATATGTTTTTGCAGATGCAACTTTATGAACTTTGGTAAAAATAAAAGATGCCGAAAATGTGGTGAACAAGGTGCAAAGAAGGATGGTGTTGACTCTTTTGAAGTTAAGAAAGGAGATTGGATATGCTCCGAGTAAGCTACCTTTAATCTTATTTTCTTTACTTTGTGATAGATTGTTGCACTTTATCAATGCCACATTCTCTCTTGCTTTTAATTGAGTGTTTATATGCATCTACAGACACTAGACATGGTGTGACAATCCACTTAAAAAAATTGCATATTTTTATTGATATCCTTGATATGTTTTTGCAGATGCAACTTTATGAACTTTGCTAAGAATAAAAGATGCCGAAAATGTGGTGAACAAATTGCAAAGAAGGATGGTGATGACTCTATTGAAGTTAAGAAAGGAGATTGGATATGCTCCGAGTAAGCTATCTTTAATCTTATTTTCTTTACCTTGTGATAGATCTTTTTCATTTATTTTTATTTTTTGCGTTCTTGATAGTATCAGAGGAAATGAACAAATGTTTGAACCATGATTGATTTTACTATCATAGCCATTAAATGATCTGTGCTGTTCTTTGTTGGTCCAATTTCATTATGCCTGAGGAGTTCCTTTACCATATTTAGGAACCCATTTATTCATCTAGAAGTTTTTTTTGTACGATTTTCGTCTCCATTAAAGCCATTTTCGGTTTAAAGAATTTCAAGGGACATTTGGTTTTCTTATAAATCTTCATTTGACTTTAATGATCTTTTGATTTTTTATGACTTTTATGTTCTTTTTAATTATTTCGAGTAAAGAAATTGATTTGTTAATTCAGGAACCTATAATGTTGTTCAATATGTATGAGTGTAAATCTCACAGTATCATGAGATCTAGGGGCCTTCTCTTAGTTCAACAATCTCAATGGCTATCCCATGTCTGAGTTGTAAAGATGGAAGACTAAGAAGAGGCATGATGTGGACCAAATGAAGCAATTTGTAAACCTACTTCTCAGGTTATAGAAACTAGAGGGAGGTATTTGTAATTATATTACAATGCAGGGAGGTCAATGGCAAACCAAATTTAAGGAAAAAAATTGCTAGGAGGCCAATGAAGTTAACCCTCTAGTTATTACATGTTTAGCATTGCTTAACTGTTGGCTGCATTTATGCAAATCACCCTCTCCGTTTATATCCGATCCCCCAAGGAATTCCAATTGATGCTTTTATTTTGAATTGTAGCGTAATAACATATAAACTCCATTTTATGTTGTGGAGTCAATGTTACTATTGTCACAGATGATGGTCTAACATACTCTTCTCTACAGTGTTGTAAACCTGTTTCGTCTCTTATCACATCCCTTGTCTAATTCAATCCATTAACTGGTATGTTCCACTTTGTTGCAGGTGTGAATTCTTGAATTTTTCTAGAAATATAAAATGCCTAAAGTGCAAAGCAGATGGCCCAGAGAGGGTGGCCGTAGATAATGTGGAAATGAAGAGGGGGGATTGGAATTGTACCAAGTATGTTAGCCTTATTCTTTGTCCTACTGATAAGTGCAATGTACATATATACAATTGACATTGTGATTCTAGCATACGAGGAGAAATTATTGTGTTATTTACCCTAATGAGATTTTTTTTTAATGCTTTTGAAAGTATGAAAGCCTGGTACTTTTAAAGAGGTGGTTGTGAATGTTGTGGCAGGGCAGTTCTTTCTACCTTTCATCTTAAACACAAGATGTGTCTGTCTTTTATATCGGTAGCATATTACTGCCCCAATGAAATCGTTTTTTGTCTCCCTGTTGTGAGGCTTCTTGATTTATTACATACCAGCATAATTTCATAGATGGTTTTGTCAATAATAATGCTAACCAACTTTTTTTTTTTTGATTGGATGGTTAAAGAAAATTTATATTATGAAAGAATGCACAAATACATTTAAAAACAATTTAATAAATGGTATATTCTCCCTGCAAACCACTACCATTTAAATCCCTTGTCTACAGTAAGTGTTATGTAAATAAAAAAATGCATGGAAAAATAAAAGAAAAACCTTTGAAAGATGTGTTTCAGCTTTAATATCATCTTTGTTTGTCTATCTTGAAAGTTATCAGCTTTTCCTGGGAATTTATTTTGTTACTTTTTTTTTCCATTTTATTGTTTGTACTTCTGAAAATTCTTCTGTTCATGTCATTTGGTTTCTGTTTGCAGGTGTGGGTTCATGAATTTTGCTAGCAATAAGACATGCTTGCGTTGTCTTGATCCACGCCCTGAAAGAGACACTGGAGAGTGGAACTGCCCATCGTGAGTCTTGCTCTTTCATGATTGAGTTTGTTTTAGAGGATAAGATCTAACTCTCTGGTTTCTGTTTCTGCAGGTGCGACTTCTTAAATTTCACTAAGAATAAAGTCTGCCTAAAGTGCAATTGTGACCGCCCCAAAAGAATGGGTGGAGAGTGGCACTGTCCATCGTGAGTCTTCGCCGCTCTCATCATTGTGTCTTTCAGGAAAAGATCTATTGAACTATTTTGCTTTCCGTTTCTGCAGGTGTGACTTCATGAATTTCAGTAGGAATGCAGTCTGCCTAAAGTGCGATTGTAAGCGCCCCAGAGAAGCAATAAACGAGTATGAAGAACAGATGTGGAAGAGCCCTTATTAAGTAGAGTCATTGCATGGTACAATAATTACTCGGTCCCTAACATTCAGGGTGTCATGTTTGCAAAATTCAATGTCTTTTGGAAGAGGAAGCAGCAGCAAGAGGAAGGATTTGGCAGTTGCCGGCTGCTTAAGATTGAATAACTTGGGAGGTTTTTATCATGTTAGCGTATTTAATGCCTTTCATTTTGGTACCTTGGATTCTTTTTCTTTTTCTCCCCTTCATAGAACATTCTGATATAACTTCACCTTTTGAGAATCATCTTCAAGTGTAGCTCAGTGTATCAAAGTTGGAGTATGCTTGGAAGGAATTTAATGAGATGGTGGGAAAAGGATGACATGATGTTGAGTTTGATTCTGATTGCTTGGAACAGATAAGCAGATTAACCATGGCGGTCCCGTAGAATGGGGTATCTTGGCTGCGGCGTGGCATCTTGCAACTCAGGCAGAGGAAACGCCCATAAAATCATCTAGGAATGGAATTTAATCTAGATTGATGTTCAAGTTGACTCAAGAATAAATATCATTTGCTAAATTGTGAGATGTCATCATTGTTATCTCAAAATCTAAATCCTCATTTCATTTCTAAAATAGTTCAGAATCTTTACAATGCAACTTGAAATCCATGCATTGAAATGTAGCAGTTTTGAGTTTTTTTTTTTTTGATTTATATGGGGTGTCTGGGCCAGCTTGTGTGCACCACGATTAATCCCCACGGTCCACTGAATACCCTGCAAACCTAGTAGGCATATAAGGTATCGCAGGAGTAACAGGCGTGCACGCCAAGCTCGAATTTAGATGCAGTGAAAGGAGACAAGTTTTTTCTATCGTTAAGCCAAGCACTGAAATGCTTGAATTATTTTATTTTAGTGAAGCTAATAGGTGACTTTATACAGTAATTAGTGGGTAGTAATAATAATAATAATAAAAAAAAAAAAAATTACAGCAATGAAAGGTCTTTTGGCTTTTCATGGATTCTTTTCCTTCATTCATTTTCACTGTTAAGCTCATAATAAAGTG
This sequence comes from Populus pruinosa, assembly GCA_026413675.1. Classification (NCBI taxonomy): domain Eukaryota; kingdom Viridiplantae; phylum Streptophyta; class Magnoliopsida; order Malpighiales; family Salicaceae; genus Populus; species Populus pruinosa. The sequence continues at coordinate 9,247,738 of JANKMR010000020.1, forward strand.
AAGAAAATATAGGTGTATTCAGTGATATGTGTGTGTGTGTGTATATATATATATATAAAGCTATTTTTCTTTTTTTTTTATAGTTTTTTTTTCAATGAAAAATTAAAAAAAAAACATGTTAATTTCTTCAAAATGAAGACAAGATTTTTCATTTTCAAAAATAAAAAATACATCAAGATTACAACTATTTTTCATACAAAAATCAAAACCATAGTTTATACAAATCACTTAATATTTTATATTTATGATAATTTAATTGTAGAATATTAATTTTATTTCATTCAAATTAAAAATTAACATGGAATGGTTATATTATCAACTCAAAAAATATTTATATTAGATTTAAAATAAGATATAAATTTATGACACTAACTATGAAAATATTAAAGAAAAAATATTTTAATCATATACATTTCTAAAAAGGGCTATATATAAAAGAAAAAAAAAACTGTATTGTTCCTTTTAAAAAAAAATGTAAAATAAACTTTTGAAAAAATTCTGAAATGTGTTTCCAAACGCAGTATAAATTTGGAAAACAATTTATGGTTTTCCGTATGTCTTCTATCTTCTATCCTTAATTTGAAATGAGATATTCAACTCATATTTTTAACTTATACTTAAAATAGTTTTTCAAGTATGGTGATAATTTCCCAATAATAATAACTGAAAAGATTCACTCAGAATAATTCATTAGATATGAATATTATGCAGGATAAATTAAAACTTGATGTAATTTTTTAATCCTATTATCTTGAAATCAAGAATTATGGCATCAACTTCACCGATGTTTAAAAAACAGATTAATTTTAAAATCTTATAATTTTATAAATTAATATATATCAAATCAGATTAAAATTTGAAAATTCATAATATTAGTTAAACTCATTCAAATTCAGTAAAATCAAATTGATTTTACCGGTTTGAAAAAAATATAAAATTATACATTCTTTTAATCTATATTTGAGCATTTATTATAAAATTTGTGTAATTTAATAATCAAGGACTTGATTTTTACTATAATTATTATAATTTTTTTAACTACACAAGTTATTTGGATTTCATTTATGTAAAATTAAAAAACATATTCATTTTTTTTATAATTTCTTAGGTAAACTATTAACATATCAATTGATATATTACTATGTTTTGGTTATCAAATATATAAAATAAAAGTTGTAAATTAAAATGCTTGATCCTTAGTATCTATAAAAATTTTAAAAAACTCATTTCTTATAAATAATAAAGTAATTGCATTGATTTATTGAGAAATTAATATAAATAAAATGAAAGTGTTTGGATTTTTTTATTGTTTATTTTAATTGTGTTATATTATTAACTACTACTTAATTAAAATTGTTAATATATAATTAGTTAAAATATTTTACTTATAATTTTACAATTTAAATTTATAATATATATTCCATACCATACCATGTTAGAAAAATATATTTTTAACAACTTTTATCTTCACCATTATATTTTACATCAAAAGTTCTTTTATAACGCCTTCACATTAGTGACGAAACTCTAGTTATTATAGTGTATTCTTCAGTTTTGCATTAAAATCGACATGCCTTTATACCTTGATTAATTTTTTTAATAACAGTAAAAAATAATTTAATTATTTTTAGTTTAATACGTGCAAAAAAAAATATTAATTCAATAAAAAATATATATTGCATGCAACCAAGCAATTAAAATGGGATATTAGCTTGAGATTGTTGTCCAAATTAATTGTTTGGTGTCATACAATATTTGCATAATAACAAAATCAACACTCACACCTGCGGAGGTTTATCTGTTTATTTATTTATTTATTTATTTATTTATGAGAGTTGCGAATTTAAAGTATTATTGCAATTATTGTCAATATTGCAGTCTTAACTCACTAATAGCCACGACTGTGATTCTTCATTGCATATGTTGAAAAGTTTTTTTTTTTAGCCACACCTTTTACATTAATATTGTTTATAGCTCTTAAATTTTTATTTTTAAAAAAGAAAAATCATGTTTTGTTATATTAAATGAAATAAATTATACAATTTAATGTTTTTATGTTGTCTTGTGAACAATCATGCTATTGTATCACACACATATATATATATATATATATATATATATATATATATATATATTTAATTCAATCAATCAAGAATTATTATACTAATAAATATAAAAAAATAGTTTTAAAGAGTCGATTCAACTAATTTGACTATGAGCCAAAAAAATTCTAATATATGTTTTGATATCAAGTAATAAAATTTATAATTATAAATAAAAAAATAAAAACTTATATATACTAAAATAAATTAAAGATAATACATGTTAATAAAAATTTATAAGATTTTATTTTAATTTCTAATGTAGTAAAAACATTAGATAATATTGCAATTGTTTCAATAAAACACCATTTTCTTTAGCTTTTATACAACTATTGTTAAAAAACTAATATAAGAAAAAAAAAAGATAAAAATTATAAAATGAAGAAGATAAAAATTAAAAAAATATAAATAAATAAAGTGTAAAGTAATAAATATTTCAAGTGTAAATAATAAAAAATAATAATTTTTAAAGAAAATATAAAGAAAAAAACTATTCTTTTTACAAAAAATGAAGATAAAAAAAAGATCAGTGTAATTGCAATAAAAAAAATTAATTATTGCAATAAAAAAATTGAAAGAAATTACAGTTGTATCATTTGTACTGGAAAACACTACTGTTTAATTTATGTATATGTAAACATTGAACAATTGATTGGAAAACAATTGAAATTCTATTACCTAGTGTTTGTTTTATAATTAATTAAAAAAATATTAAATTAATAATTTTAAATATTTTTGATGATTTTTTATTTTAAAAACAACTTAAACCGAAATGCCAGAACAATGAATATAAGGTGATTAGTAAGTGTTATATGAGAAAACAAAACACGCTTTGTTGGAATAATAATAATAAATTATTTTATAAATTATTTATAAAATAAATTTTTATCATTTTATATCAAATGAATGACGTGTATCCTCCTCTATCTCCACTTCTTTTCAAACGGACTCTTAACGAGGATAAAATTGTAAAACATCCTTCAAATTGAATCCTCATGATAAAATTGCGTCTCCCTCCATCCATAAAACCCTAAAAATATAGAGAGAGCACAAGCACGGTAGGGAATGTGTGAGAGAGAGGAACAAATGGGAGAGAGAGACGACTACAGGTTTCTGAAAATAAAAGACGCTATTTCTGCAATAAACCAGAAAGTCAATCTAATCGGCGTCGTTATCGAGCTCGGTTTCCCCAAAACCACCAGAGGAACCGGTACGGCTACCTCTTTTTTTTTTCTTTACAAAATCTCCTAATTCAGTTTTTCTTCATTTAATTAAAAAAAAATTGATTTTGAGTGGCGATGATGAAATTAAAGGCCGGACTTACGGCCGCTACCAGAAAATTATTTTTTTTCATGGTTGGCGGGAGATTGATGAACTTCTCAAGTTAAGGTGTCTGTTCTGAGCCACTACTTTTTTTTTTTCCTTTCAATTTTTACAATTTCTTGTTCATATTATGGACTTTTTATTTCCAGTATACATGTTTACGAATTGGTTACTGCTTGCAGATTATTTTTGTTCAGTGAAAATAGTTGATGAATCATACCCGAAGCCTGGAATTCCGGTCAACTTTTTCATGGCACATATGGAAAATCTGCCTAGTGTTGGGTCACCTGGAGATATAATTCAGCTTTCTCGTGTTGTGGTAGACATACATGATCTTATGTAGTACAAAAATACTCCAATTTTATTATTTTTTATTTGCATTAGGATTACTGATATGCCTAAGTCTTTCCGCAGCAGATGGAAAAACTGAAACTTTTACCTTCTCGTTTCCCACCCTAATGCTTTGTTCTCTTCTTCGCCTGTTTCCAGTAGTTGTTTTTCTTAGTTGCGTGCTCTAGAACATTTGTGAAATTCGATGGAATAGGGAATGTGGGAAGGAGAGGGTGACTTTTATTTGCTTCTTTGTAGATCTCTTGTTTCTTGGTGAATTGTGATATTTAGTAGTTCAACAATCGGATTAAGATGGTTATAATTTGGGTTGATCTTGGCATTTAGTTTGTGTCAAGTTTGACATTGTTGATTAAACTGTCAACTCTAATAGCTAAGTGAACCTGCACACCTGGCATGGAATTTCATGTGAAGTGTTACATTATAGATTTGGTTTGTTGAAGAGTTATTAAGTTGAATTTATTTTTTTTAGGGAATTGAAGCTGCTTTTGTTTTATTTTTTGATAGATACTCCATGTTGTAATAGGGTGAACGCCTATCATTTGGCTTTGGTTTCTGATAATTTAAATGAAATTCTTGTCTTTTTCTCTTTTTCTAGATATTTGTTGTCTTTTAGGTTAAAATGGTGTTATTCATACTTGTAGGACCTCTTCTGAACTTCATGGTGTTTAACTTCTGGCATGCTGAAATCTATGGAATTTTTTTTTTTGGCAGATGAAAACTCACAACGATGGTGTCTATGCTCTTTTCAATAAAAAATTTTCTTCTTTTGCGTTATATGAAGGAAAAAATGGTGAAGACTTCCTACCATATCAATGTTCATTATTTCGTCCAAGAGACCATGACTCAAAGTTTATAGCAGGCATGAGAAAATGGTTGGTTGACTTTCATGTTGATGAAGGTACACTTAATTGATGAGAAAAAAAATCATTTTTGGAATATGTATTTGCATCAATAAATTGCAGTTAACAGGTAACTTGTGTTTTGTTGATAACCAAAATTACGTGTACTGATTCTCATTAAGATTAACTGTTTGTAATCATGAGATTATTGGAAAAGATGTGGTTTTGGATTTTGAGGATTTCTAAACAAGTAAAAAAGTGCATGTTCTATGATTCTTGAAAGAAATGATGTCAAGGACTAATCATTGAGGGTTGATGTTTATGTGCACGTCAGCCCTCTAACTCCAATGAGTAAGGTGATGTATAAGGTCGCAAGCATTAACCAAGATTTAGTGGACTGGGCATGAGTCTAACCTTAATTTGATATGATATACTCTTGGGTCACTGTTTTATTTGCATTCCGATGTCAGCATTGTTTTTCTACATATCCCAGCATCTTTTTACTTGGAATCATAACTGAGATGCTTGATTTCGAAGCACGGATGTATTGTGTGTTGGGGGGGGGGGGGGTTGAATTTGTTGAGTATTCATGCATATGGAAGCCATTCATCCTTCTGCCAGAATGCTTTGCTTCAAATCATGCCTGTTATCATCGTAGAAAGCTTTTTTAATGTTTTGTTTTTGATAGGAGTAAATACTTTCTCCTTCCTGAGAGAGATGAGGGAAGGACAGCATGCTAATTTGGTTTGTAAGGTGAGCCTAGGATTTTTTGTATCCTTATATACATACGAGTAACCAGAGTGGACCTTAATTTTTCTCTGCAATCCTTTTCATTATTCCTACTGCTGATAAATGGTTCTCACCTTGTTAAGATACTTCATGTTTGTGAGATTGCCAAGAATGAGTGGATGGTGCTTGTTTGGGATGGAACAGATTCGCCACCAATCAGCATTAATACAAAGTGAGTTGATATGAGCCAACATGTTAGAGCTGTGGATATTTACTTTATTTAATAGTTATTTCAGAGCACAGCTATTTCCATTGGATTCTTTATTCCATCTGGGTTTTGTTAAATTATGATTATAATTAAAAAACATGGGTTTGTTCACTGTTTGTTCTCCAACTCTATTTACATTTTCTCTCTCTCTCTCTCTCTTTCATGCCCTTTGATCATTTTGAGCTTGATTTTGAGTCTGAACTTTGGACTTTGGGTGTTTTTGGACATTGGGATTTGGTTTGGGTTTTGGACTTTGAGATTTTTTGATTTTTCACTTGGGCTTTTCTGTTTGTGTTCTGTTATTTTAATATACTGATATGGTTCTTATCCAGATATGATTTTTTTTCATGTTCTTTTTGTATATTTGTCATTATTCCTTGATAGTCATTATAAGAATTGCTGATGTAGTTATTCTGAATTGAATCACAGTCCAGAGCACAAAATGGATGAACAACTTCCTTTACAGTTGGAACCCTCGCCTCCTTTGTCTAGAGATTTATTATGTACATTTCCTACTGTTGGAACGATATTACGGGTAATCATCGACAAAGTCAATCAGAAGCATGTTCTCCACCTGCTCAATACAGGTGAATGGGTAAAGTTCATTGGCATACTCTGTGAAGTGCATGCAGGACTGTGGCGTGGGGTGTTGACACCTTTCACAAAGCTTAGATATTTGTCAAATGAGGACCATTTTGTCTTAGCATGCCAGAGGTATTTATATGTTTGTGTATATAATACATATTTCAAATATCAGTGCAATTGAACATTGCATGTTTTTAATGGAGAATTCAAAATTGATATTGCTTCTCCTTTATATATCCAAGTAAGGTCATACAATGAGCGTTTGTCGCTGAAATTAGGGCGCATCCCATATTGGTGCTTTCCATGGTGTTCACAAATTACAGGTTTGACATTGTTGACTTCTTATATGATTTCTGTGTTTGCTTCATTTTCTCTATGCTTAGAAGCTCTATGATGGTGATGATTTATTCACGCATGTCCTTCCCCCCCTATTCAGAGGTTGACTATGACCACATGCCATTTGTTACGTTAATGGATGTTCTCACCTATTCAGAGGTAGGATATTTGTCTGTATGCTAACCAGTTCATTTTCATGTTTTCAGATGATGCCTATTAATGTTAACTTTCACAAACAATAGCATCCCTCCCCACTTTTTGTTGGACTGTTCTTCCTCAGCCAGGGGATTGTTTTGTGGTCACTCTCCTGTAAGAGAATTAGTGCCATAATAAAATAGAAAATAATCACCAATAGCAACAGTAATTGCATTTTTAAACTTTTTTGGTTTTGTTGTTCTTTTTTCCTTTCAGGATAATATTTACTAGAATTAAAATTAGCCTGCAAAAGTTGGCATTTCAGATTTCTGTGTTGAAATATTAATCCTACAAACTAAAGTAGGTGATTCTAGAAATGTTTGGAGATGCACATGGCTCTTGGTTTTTAAGGCAGTGGCAAGAGTGTTCTCTGTTTGTGTTTTTCATGTTTAGGCTGTCAGCTGTTGCAATTTTGTCAGGCATTAAGCTGGCATCTCAACACATTAGAAAATACTTCTAGCACAAAATAGAGAAGCTGGCATCTCAACACATTAGAAAATACTTCTAGCACAAGATAGTTCTTTTGGGCGATGACAGTGAGCCGACCAAAGATTCCTGTAAATGATAAATTCCATTTTGATGGAAAATAGAAGCTGGCTTAGGGAACACAAAAATGGGAATATGTGGGCTACAGACAGCTTGACACCACTTGCCTGACTTTAAACCTTGCAGGCAACTGCTAGATTCAAGTGCATAATTAGAGTAGTGGCTGCATTTCCATGGCGTGCTGAGGACTTCTCTCATCATGGGACGTACAGAATTAGACTAACCATAGAGGATCCAACTGCCAGAATTCATGCTTTCATCTATGCTGAAGATGGGGTACAGACATTCTCTTACTACTACTCAACCTGCTATTATCTTGACAATATTGGCATATTATTCATGTAATCATGCATGTGAGTATAATACCTTGATATATCATTTATATTTCTCAATTGATATATGATGCACCACCCATTTTAGTTGTCTGTTAATCTAAACAATAGAAGTTTTAATTTATCTTTTAAATTAAATGAATATAAAATTAAGCACTCATTGAAAATAAATAATATCAAACTTTAACATAAAAGTTTTAATTTTTTGCAATTTAGAAAAAAAAGATAAAATTTTGGTTGTTTTGCATAATGAACAAAAAGTAGGAGATTGGTTCTATTGTAGTGAATTTTTCTTTTTGTGCACATTGATCCGGATAAATTACAGGGTCAGATTGTCCAGGGACATGTTGGTTAGCCCCCTTTATTTGATAGGATAAAGCACTTTTTGCACCACCTTTTTAATATATAAGATCTGCGGGAGAGGAGAGTGGAGTAGCTGACTTGACATAGAAAAAACCTGAGTGGAAGTGATAGAGTGATTCAACGTCATAACAACTTATAAAGTGTTTTAACTTCTAACAAAACTGGAGGAATGATCCATGTAGCTGATTCTAATTGGTTTAGGATGGGGCACGGGTAAGTTTTTTTTGTTCTTTTTTCTGCATGTGATTGTGGGTAAGTTAAGTTGAGCTGGAGTCGAGAACTGAGTATCTTTCCTTGTAAAGGCTATAGGTTTACCTTAATTTGTTTTGGTAGAAACTACAGCTTATTGCTAAATGCAAATATTTCTTGATTGAAATATGTGAAAGTAATATGTTTGTTAAAAAATGGGTAAAAGAAGATTCCTTTAAGAGCCTCAGCGATATATGCTCTTGTATCATCTGTTCCTCTTTTCATCTGACGGATCAGCATACATGAGTATTTTCTAATGAATTATTTAAAATTCTTCCATGTGGTGGTCAAAACTGGTTTAATGTTCTATAATCTACAGTGATTTTTGCTCCTCATGTGACCTTTATATTTTGCCATCTTCATCCTTGGTAGGAGAAATTTTTTGACGGTAACCCATCGATTGATGTGTTGACAAGGAAGCGAGATAAATTGTTTGGAGTGGCTGCAAATAATGATGGCAAGGGAGCCAATCCTGCGTCCAGAAATCCACCATGGGTGCAGTGTTGCTTGAAATCCTATTACCTAGACAAAAATGACATTTGGGGAAGTAGGCAATATAGAATTTTCGGTACCAGACTTGTGGATTGAGGAGTTTCACAGAGAGTCAGCTACTGGTTGATATGCCGGCATTGTTTAATGTAGTGTGCTGTTATTCTCAATAATGTGTATGGGGGATGGTTCCCTGTAGTTAGGATTTTAACACTGTATTGAGCAATCTGTATTTGTAAATAGCATGTAAGCCTTACCATCACATACTCTGCTTAGGGTTTGTAGGAGCTGCTCCGAGCCATTGAAGTTCTATTTATAATATAAAATTTCCTTGTAATAGTGGTGTTATTATTATATTCATAGTTTTGTAAGGGATGGTGTCTATTTCTGAGGCGTTGCAATTGAATCATGAATGCTTCATATGCCAGGTGAAAATAAACATGCGAGGGGCGGAGGATCGATCTCAGCACACGCAAGCCCAGAATGCGTGCCAAAGGCTGTGGTAATGCTTGACTCCTTTCGTTGACTTGATTTCCTATATATTTACACAATGTTTTTAGTTTATTGTATTTCTTTATAATGTCTTGGTAACTCCTTGTGTTATTGGGTTAAAAACTAAAAAAAATATTGTTTGTTTTGAACACTTAACCAAATTTACGGCGGCAATTTTCTCTTTCACAGTTTGAAGATGATGAAAAAACAGAGGATGAAGGAGGCGCGTGTAATTTAGGTTCATACCTACAGATGTTTCATAAACATGAAGATTTGCTGCTTTTTCCAAGCTGAAAGACTCCCACGTCTTTCACAACTGTAATTCGAGTGAAACTGAAAAGCAAGGCTAGAAAAGCAACTGATGAGAAGTAATTGGGAGGTTCAAAATCAATAAAAGGAAAATCATGCGCTCACTATAGGGAAAGCTTGCTAATGAAATAACAAAGAGAATGACCACAGCTTATCCAGAGAAAGGGGAAACTAGTTAGCTTGATATTCATTTTGCGGCCAGGAGAAAAAGGACACTAAGGTCAGTTTTGGCTATTCGTTGCACAACATTACCCCGAAATCCTTGCTTATCACAAGCAGAATCCTTATATGAAACAATGTATCTGTTGTGTAAAACGACTGTTGCACGTAGCACAACAAACATACCTGTCTGCCTATTAAATATGGCGTCAGATAATCCTGTGTTGAATACAATGTTGCCTGAAACAAAGCATGTCTTTCCACATGCGAGACAAAGCATGTCTTATTTCAGCCTCTTCCATCTCTGTATGGTACAGTGTTGCCTGAAACAAGGCATCTGTTTTGATAGAGATCTAAACCCTGTACATAACATTGCAATGTGAATTTTGGCCTCTCCCCAGATGACAACAAAACTGCAATATGAACTTTAGCTTTCCACAGATGAGCACTAACAAAACCTTGCATTTCTGAAGATCATGGTGAGCTGCCGACTAATTGAGTGCAGCAGGTGCATGATGGATATGTTGGCCATGCATGTCAACCTCAACAGCAGCATTCCTTCGTTGCCGTTCACGAAAATAGAGAACCGTAAGCAGACAGACAAAAAGAGTAAGTATTGCTGCATTTCCTTCTTCCAGGATAATATTCTCCACCCATGCTTTGATTTTTGGATAGACTCCAGGCAATGAATCAATTACATGTACCTAATATAGAGACAAAGAATCCTTGAACCAGTTAGTCAAAGTATTATAACAAAATTCCAAAACTCAACCCTGACAACCAAACTAATTATGATTGACTACAAGGATCGTCTTCTGCCCATGTCCTCCAATAGAAAGCATTATGTCCAAACCTCATATCCATTGGATGAAATATTTTCATAGTGATTTCATGCTGGCTTAAGAAACAGAGGAACAATCTTGCACCAAGTTTCAATATTCTCCATATTGTACTTCTTTTTGGGTAGCATACTTAAGATTTGTTCAGTTCAAAAAGAAAAACCCTTTTCTCCCTCAATTGTTCAGGAAAACATATGAAGAGAACAAACTGATTGCATTGGTTGGGTGAGCTTCAATGAGATAAAGGCAGTTTCTAGCAAGAAGGATCACCAAAAATAGGCAAAAGTTCACCAAATTTCATAGGAATCTGAGAAGCTATGAGGAAGGAAAAAAAAAGAACATCCATCCTTGTGAAAAAAAAGGAACATCCATCCTTGTGATGATATGATTCTTGCGTCAACATTCTAATTTTCTGCCACAGAAAACCACAAGAGACCCAAGGGGTGGGGAGTTTCTGATCAGCAACGAAAACATGCTATTTCAAGCAGTAAACTACATGATTTTAATGATTTAATAAAATGCATATGAGGTCTTCATTATTCATTTCTTAACTTTTGTGAAGATGCATGTCCCAACAAGTTTTAGCAAGTTAGGACTATATTTTCCAGTGGTTATAATACTCAGAACATCAAAACAATCACTGGAAACAGTTAAGAGGGCAATAGTGGAGGAAAATGACCAGCTCATGTATACATAGGAATTCTGATCAATTGATAGAAGCAGATGTCCATCTAATTTTCACTTCTATACTTAAAGAAGACAAGCATGAAAAGCAGATAAATAAACTGACCATGAAACTGTCTGCGTAGTTCTTTCTTATCCACAAGCTTGCAAGGGCTAGTGTGACAGGTAACTTTGCTGCAGGATCAATCTCAAGAGCTTGGTCATAGTAACGCTTAGCAAGATGAAGGTCAAGTGGAAGTCCTTCACCATGTTCATGCATGTAACCAAGATTGAACATAGCTTGCGCATTAGATTGCGATTTGGCATGCATGTAAGCCTCTGCCGCTCGTTCATAATCCCTCTCAGTACCCTAAGAAAAGGAGGAAAGAGTTAAGGAAAGTTTTAGGATGAAAAAACTATTCAGAAAATGAACCAAAAAAACAACCAAAAACTTCGAAATTGTGGAAGACAGGACACGCACCCTGCCATAGTAATATGCATCACCAATAAGCAAAGCAGCATGTTCATTGCCCTGTTCTGAAGCTTGCCACCACAAAGAATGGGCACGCTGGTGTCTTTCTGAGTCTGTACAAAACCCTGATTCCCCCATACACATGCTATCCTCTGCATATTTGTCAAGAATCCATGCAGCATTACTTTGTGCAATTTCATAGCCCAGCTCAGCCATCCTTGAATACAACAGGAATGCTTTGCCCACATCACCTTTTAGGTATGACTCCAATGCCCATCTAGACAAGGAGTTCCACGGGCCCCGTTCTGCTACTAGTTTGTATAACGCAGTAGCCTGGAAAAAAGTAAAGCTTTCTTGTAAAATGAATGGATATAAGTGTTGGCACATTTCAAAACTGTTTGCAACATACACCAATAGAGAGAAGTGCAGGGTCAAAAGGAAAATATCTGATCCCACAATCTCACTTCATCCATAGCAAGGTGGTGGGATGGCATGCAAATTGACCTCAAATTAAAAGGAGCTGAGAAACATAAAAGAATTCAATGAACAGAAACCAACGACCTACTGTTCAAATTGTATTGGGGAGCTTCCCAAGTTACACAAGTGAGATGATTTAGAGATTAAAGCTTAAAAAAACTCATTCACTCTTGAATTCAAAAGAACAGAAACTAACGACCTACTGTTCAATTTGTATTGGGGAGCTTCCCAAGTTACACAAGTGAGATGATTTAGAGATTGAAGCTTAAAACAAACTCATCCGCTTTTGACAGTTCTCCAGAATACTAGATCCCATAGGTCCCAAAAAAACTACCTTGGCAATATACATTATATACTTCAATTGAACTTCTTAGGTATTCAATGTCTTCAGCATGTGGCTCCAATACAGATTTATGGCGGATCTGCAAGGAATATGATCAATAACCTGACCTAGCAACTAGACTCGCAATAGCTTGCATGGAGATGTTGTTTTGAACTTGGTATTATCTCGCTAAATTTTCCTAATATAAGTGCTTTAATAAACCTAGCAATTATCGAAAAAGAGAATGTCCATCAGAAGCAAGGATTCAGAAAGCAGTGAGAAAATAACTGAACAGACACTAAAGCAATCTGGTTGATCCTTCACTAATTGACAGTAGAAGTCTAACACCAACAAACAAATTTATTAATAAGATATGGAGTTACGGATGCAAAAGGAAAAAGAGAAAGCACACAAAAAGTTCATACACATTGTAGTAAGGAGCTTGGGTAGGAAGAAAATTGAAAGGTAAAGAAACTGAATTTACCATAGGAAGATTCTTTTTAAGCCCCACCCCCATATGAAACATCTTTGCCAGCTGGTAAAATGCCTTTGGTTGACCAGCATTAGCAGCTACTATAAAATACTGGCATGCTAGCCTTACATCTCTCTTTACTCCAATCCCTTTAAGATGCATTACTCCAAGGTTATAGTGCCCACCAGCATCTTTATGGTCAGCAGCCCTCTCAAAGTATTCTTTTGCCTGTAACAAAAAAGAAAAGAAAAAAAGAATGGGCCTGATGCATATTCTGAAACTATCCAATAAAAGAACATTTACCACATGCAGGCAAATACAAAGAAGATAACATTAGCGATTTGAGATGAGCATACAGTACACATACACTGCATTGATACAGAATGTTCAGAGGCTACTCAATCATCACCCCAAAAGAGAATTTGGGGACAGATCCTTCAGCATTTGTTTTTACACTGACTCCTCTCAAAACTCAAACTTGCACCCTTGTGGTTGCAAGGTCAAGACTTTAATCATTTCATGGAAAAATGGCCACTTAAGGTACAAAAGCTCCCATGCATGAATATAAAACAGCTAAAGAAAACCACATCAGGCCCCTAACCTCAACAAATTCTTGATGTAATTGGTGCCAAAATATATCTAGTCAACTAAATCTTAACACAATTATTTAGATATCAAAGTAATCCAAGTCAAGCTATATAAAACAGATTTGAGTATTTAAATAAAAAGATTTCAATGTAAGAGGGGATGAGTAAATTCGCAACTTAATTAGCTGGATCCGAAACTGCAAGCTTGGCCTATCAAACAAATTCAATTGACTAAGGGAATGACCATGTCAAAGAGGAAACCATGCATGACACATGCATGACACGATCAGGCAAACATGCAATCCAGTCTTCTATTTACAAAATATTAACAAAGAAAGCTACATTCAGCAATATGATGAGCTTACTTTACTGTAGTTCTTCTTTTGCACTCCATAACCCTTGACATACAAATACCCCATGCCATTATAAGCCGAATAAAGCTGCTGCTTTGCAGCAAGTGTAAGCCATTCAAGCGCTTTAGTATAGTTCCTCTCAACTCCAGCTCCCCGGGCATATATTTCACCAAGAAGCTCCATTGACCTGGGTTCCCCTTTCTCTACAGCCTTTGAAAACCATGCCAAAGCTTTTGCATGATCACGCCTCAATCCTCTCAATCCAAAGTAGTGAAAATACCCAATTTTAAACATTGCTCCCGCATTCCCTTTTTGAGCTTGATATTCCAAAATCTGGAACACATCGTCATCCTCCCCTCGTGATTTCCTCAAAGCCTCTTTATTCTCCTCGGCCCCATTATGTATCCTAACCGGTTCAATCACCGGAGAATCCTTCGAAATCAAAAAACTATTTACTGCTACTTCTGCTAATTCCGCATATAATTTAACCGCCTTTTCATACATCTGAAAACCAAACAACAATACAAATCATTATAAATAAATAAAAAAGTAAATAATCCATTATCAAATCAAGCAAGTTAAATTAGCTCACCAGCTGCCGGTAATACGTGTAGGCAAGAGCTGATTTAGACTGCAAACTGCCTCCATCGGCTGCAAAGTGATGATACAAAAAAGCCTTAGCTTTATCCCTCTCTTTAATTTGCCCTAATCCATACAAAAACCCCAAAAACGATTGGGCATGGGAATTCCCCTTCACCGTCGCCAATTCTTCAATTTCCGCCACTGCTTCCTCCACAACCCTAACCTCACTGTCACTCACAGCCGAAAACATCTTCTCCACGGCGGAGTAGTACTGCTCCATCTCCGGATCGAGTTTCGATGCAGAGGTGGAGGATGTGGTGGCGTCGGGTTCGAAGATCGGGCGCCAGGAGCCAGGGTCGAGTTCGTGTTCGGGTTTGGAGTCAGAGTCGCCGAACTCGTCCCACTCGGGTGGGGACTCATTGGGGTCCACATCGGAGGAGGTAGTGGTTGGGGAGGAAGGGATGTCTTTGAGGTCTTCTTGAGAGAGGATGAGAAAGTAAGGGCGGGCGAGGAGAGAGAGTGGGAGGAGAGAGAAAATTAGAAGAGAGAGTGGGAGTTTGTGTCTCTGCATTTTTATTTTATTTTATTTTATTTTCTATTTCGATTTTTGATTCAGAGAGGGGGGGTGGGGGGAAGGTGTTTCTCGCTATGTATAGTTTTGCTTGGCGGTTGCCACGTCAACTCTTGTTGGATAGCCAATGACGTAAGCAGTATGCTCTTGCTAAAAATTATATGAATTACTTAGTTATAAGACAAAGCGTGTATCACAGTCCCTTCTCCCACGTTGGGCAACTAAATTAAAATAATATTATTTTAAAATATTTTTTAAAATTATAATAATTTTGATTTAATTTTTTTTGAGAGAAGCTGGATTTTTTTTTAAATGATCAGTGCGAAGGATAAATTAAAGCCAGCCATTTAATTGACTAAATCAATTTAATTAAGATTAATAAAAAAACTTAATTCAAATTAAAAAAACTAAAAAAATTTAGTTTGTTTAGCATGCAAGGAGAAACGCTGTAAATTTAAATAGCATATTAATCATTTTTTCTTTCAATACACTAAATAATTGCCTTGGATACGGGATATAATTGTCTTTTTTCAAAAATTAAAATATTAGTTTTCAATTAATCATCATAATTTAGTAGATTTATATTTTTTATATATATTGAAATTACTGTCACCTTTAAAAGTTAAGAAAATAAATTTTTTATTCAAAAGCTTTTATGTATTTTTAATTTTATTTATATAGTTAAAATTAAAGGATAATATTCTTAAAAGCTAAAAAATTTAAGCCTTGTAGAAGGTTTTTTTTTTTCTCTGTGTATTTTTTCTACAGTAAAATAATATGTTTAATCTTTAACTTTAAAAAAGCTAAACTTGGCAAGAGAGGATGTTTTTGTCTTTACCATATTTTTTTATTATAAAATTAGAGTGACCAAGGTTTTTTAGTACAAACATGAATTATCTACAGTTTTTTTATTCTTGCTAAATCTATCCTTTTGAAATAATTTTTTAAAATTAGATTAAATTAATATATTTCATATTTTAACATCAAATTAATTTAGTATTTTTTTTAGTTTTTTTATACTCTTTGTTAGATTTTACTTTTTTAATAGGAATTTTTTTTATTAAATTAATTTATCTTACCCTTTAAATATTAAATTTGTTTCTTATTAAAATTGTTAGTTGAGTCTAAATTTGAAATTTAACAGTTAACAACTTTAATTTATTAATTTGAGCTTAAAAAATCATCTATACTTACTTGATTTTTTTTAATTTATATTTTTAGTTTTATCATTTAAACTTTTTCTTACTTTTTCTGCTTATATTTTCAGTTTCATTCTCTTAACTTTTTTTTATATTTGTTTTTCTAATTTTTATGATATTTTTCATTCATTTTTAACAAAAACACAAGTTACTTAGATTTTTTTGGACTTTGTTAATTTAATTAGTTTTTTATAAATATTATTGCTTTTAAATTAAATATAAACATTACATGTTTTTCATGCCTTGTTCCATTTATTTTTAAGACTTAGGCCAGTAAGCTCAAGGTATTTTGTGTTATGAGTTAATCCGTTATATCGAGCATTTTAAGCATCAAATGGAGTATTGTGAATTTAAATTTGATTTTTTATTTTTGTTTTGGATTATTATGTGAATTTATAGATTTAAATTTTTTTAATTTGGCCATTCAATTCAATATTTGATAGTATTTTAGGTTTTAGCTCTCTATATTTTGGTTTTAAATTTTTATTTTTGATATCTTTATCAAATTTTAATTTGTTTTGATTTCATTATTGATTCAATGTATAATCTTTATTTTTTTTTAATTTCATCACTCCTGTTTGTTAGTGTTTTTTTACTTTTTTATATTCATTGAATTTTTTTCTAATTTTTTATTATTTAATTTTTAATTTTTATTTTAACCTTTAATATTTTGATTTTAAATTTCACTATTATGACTTTTTATGTTCAAAATTTGTTGATCCCTTGCAGATGGCGGGGGCATGCAAAGTATATATTTATACAACTAGAGAGTAAATTACCATCACTTTCTCTTTCTACTTTTATTTGATAATGAAAGTTTCATTGTATTTTTGATATTTTTATTGCATTACATTTTAAGTGTTTTATATATAGTATAAATAAACAAATTTGAAAATTAAGTTATATATGTGTGTAGTAAAGTTTAAAGAATTGAATGGTAGATTAAGAAAATATGTTATATTATTTTATAAATATCTATAAAAATTCATTAAATATACAGACTCATATAATAAATATCTTTTAAATCATTTAAAAAGATGATTTTTTTTTTAGTAATTTGAAGTGTTTAAATTAGTTTATATACACTACGATTAATTTCTAGACTCACTAAATACTCTACAAACCTAGTAAACAAGTAAAATATTATGAGGATGACAACAATACACATAAAGAAACGAACTCGAGTGTTAAAGAAAGAAAATAAGTTTCTTCCATGACTACTAAATCACAACCTCAAGTATAAAAAATGATTCTTTTTAAGTATACATAAAGCATATACTCTGCAACATGCTTTATTTAAAATAAATTTTATAACTATATCTAGTTTGATTTCCTTCTCATGCATAGTTTTACTATTAAGATTAAAGTTCATCTTGACTGAGATAATATAAACATCTTTTGCATATAATATTATTATATATAAAGATTTTTTTATTAAAATCTTTTTTTAGCATCATTTTCTTTATTTCTATCAAATTTTGGTAGTCAATTTCAATCTAGTAAAAGATTATAATCATAACAAATTTTTAATTTCAACTTTATTTTTATCATGATAAAAAAATTATTTATCTTACTTATGCTCTAATACCAACTAATATAGACAAAAACAATATAAAAAAGATAATAAGGTTTTACAACATGAGAATATGTTAAATAGGATCACCAAACAAAAATTATAATATTTTTTCTTTGGTAGTCTCTTGAAATACAAATAAAATAAAAATAACAACCACATTGATACTAGCCTAAGCCTAAATTTAATAAGAAAAAAATGAAAATTTTAAACTGAATGATTCTTAAATTGAATAAAAAAATAACTAAAAAAAATAAGATCCCTAAACTAATCAGAAAGAAGAAAAACATCATAAAAAATATATTTTTCCAAATTAAATAGAAATAAAAATAATTAAAAAAACAAATAAAACTCTCTAAAAATCTTTCTACACTAAGTTTTCATGAGTTTAAAAAACCTTATTGTTAGAGTTCAAATTATTCTTATCTTAATTTTATGGGTATTGCATTAAGACTCTTGAATTCTTTTTTATGTTCACTTTAAAAATATAAATTTTTTTAATAATAAAATAATCACGATTAATCAGACTTCCAAGACTTACGCATCATTCAAGGGTAAGAGAAAAGGATAAAACAATCTGTCTTTGTAAAAATCTGTCATAAAACTGAAGAAACACAACTCTGTTTCGGACATGAAAGGAGAATAACATCATGAAGATGTTCAAAGCATATTGGAGATTGACCAAAGGGAATTAACAATGGCTGCCTTCTAATGTAATTAAATATTTAAATATGCTTCTTCTAGTTTTATATTTCTTACATCTAGAAGTATAATCAAAGAAATTATATGATGTTGTTATTGCTGATCATCAGAAAGCTGCTTTGCTTTCTACAGGAAATCATAATGTTGGAAATTGAAAACAACAAATAAAAAAATTCACGTAAGATCGACGTTGTTTCATCAGGAGTTAATTAGCTTCCCTTATTGATCGGAAAGTACTCTGAAGTACAACATCCCGTTCACCCAAGACATTCCGATCCCCTTACCGGCTTGAATATCTCTAGGCAGAGTAACCTGATCCCAGTCCTCCAGTCTGTATCGCCCGTTTTTCTTTCTTACAAGCTCCATGTTATACCTTTGCTCCTTCTCAACATCATACACATCAATGGCAGTCCTTCCACAGTGCTTGCTTAGTCTTTCTCTCTTATCAACCGGCAGTCTTGGCATGATGTAGTTCTCAACATCATGAACAGACAAGATGAGTCGTCCGCTGTTGACATCCTCAGCTGTCAGTTGTTTCTTGATGGGCCAATTATGCAAGGCGTTCAAATCCAGCAATTCATCCAAGCGGCTTACGTAATTCATTGTTCAAGAATAATTTAAGTTAATTTGGAGAGGATGCAACAGAAGCAAGGATGAGATGAGTTTAGTTGTGGGGCAACATTGCTTGCTCTGTGATTATATTTATATGCCAAGCCTTCTGCAGATTTCTTTTTCAGTAACTTTTTCTATTTACATATTTGTATTTACATTTTAAAAATATTTTTAAAAAAATTCAATATTTTTTATTTTAAATTAATATTTTTTTAGTAATTTTAGATTATTTTGATGCATTGATATAAAAAATAATTTAAAAAATATTATTTTAATATATTTTTAAATAAAAAATATATTAAAAAGTAAACACAGTAATTACAAAATAAAATTTTAGTTTCAAAATATTTTTTTTCCCGTTTGGGTTGAAGTTTTTTCCTATTGAGTTTGTATTTGTGGAAAATGTTTTCTACATAAATTATTTTATTTATTTATTTATTTTCTATTTTTGGCTTCAAGTTTTTTCCTATTAAGTTTGTATTTGTGGAAAATGTTGTCTACATAGATTATTTTATTTATTTATTTATTAATTTTCTATTTTTGGCTTCATTTTTTTTCCTATTGAGTTAATTATTGTGGAAAAAGTTGTGATTATTTCATTCATGTTTTTTCCTCAATTGGGATGATCATTCCTAACCTTCCTATTTTAATAAATATTATTCAAAATAGAATTCTTACGTGACATCCTATACTTAATGTTGTGCGTGTAAATAATTAAGTAAATAATGTGGGTCCACGATAAATCCTAGTCAGTAATAAATTAAATAAAGATCCTAACATATATAGAAGAGAAAAATAAATACTTTTTAGATCTAATAATTAATAAATAATTGAATATATTTTTCTTCATTGTAACTATCATTATCATTTTATTTCTCTGTCTTCAAAATAAGAGAGTATTCCTTGTCATCAATTAATATAATTCAATCTGTGGTAATTAATTAATAAAAAGAATTTATATAATAATCATATGTTTTTTCTATATTTATGATGAGAGTTTAAGACTTAGGCCGTAGGTTATTAACCCCTAAACAACCCTCTATTAGCTAATTATAAGATTATTAATTTTATTAAAATATATATTGTTTAATTCTTTTTTCCTTTAATTAGAACTAAACCTAAGTTATATAGTTTTTTTTTTCTTATATTAGTTTTCGTTCATTTGTTTTCTGTTTGGCTTCAATCTTTTTCCTATTGAGTTCATAATTGTGGAAAAAGTTGTCTATGTAGATTATTTCATTTATTTATTTATTTTCTCTCTTTTATTAGGATGATCATTTCCTCCCTTCCTATTTAATTAAATTATTTAACACTCCCTCTCGTGCAAATATTCAAAATAGAATTTTTACGTGACATTCTAGTTAATGTTGTGCATGCATGTAAATAATTGAGTAATTAAATTATCTTTAGTGGGTGCATGATAAATCCAAGTTAGAAGTAAATTAAATAAAAAGTAGAGAAAAACAATAAGCTTTTAGATCTAATCATAATATAAGTTAATCTAAAGTATTAATAAAAAATTATATAATAATCATATGTTTTTTCTATATTAATTATGAGAGTTTAAAACTTGGACACATACGTAGGTTATAAACCACCGAACAACCCTTTATTAGCCAATTATATGATTATTAATTTTATTTTAAAAATATATAATTTAATTCATTTTCCTTTAGAACTAAAATATATGTAATATAATTGAGAGTCTACAAGGTATTTTAAACAAATTAATTATAATTAATAATTATATAATGGTAAGGAAATCACATTAATGCAGACGATGTAGTTTCAATATTTTTTATTTCTTTTAATTAACCCGCGATGACATGTGATTAAATAGTTGATAAATAAGTTTTA
The DNA here is from genome assembly GCA_026413675.1 of Populus pruinosa. Taxonomy (NCBI): domain Eukaryota; kingdom Viridiplantae; phylum Streptophyta; class Magnoliopsida; order Malpighiales; family Salicaceae; genus Populus; species Populus pruinosa. Next base: position 9,268,686 of record JANKMR010000020.1, read on the forward strand.
ATATCTGCACATGTACATACAAAATTGCTTCACTTAATTAATGATGTTCCTCGTTAACAAAAACTGATTGAGAAGGGAAAGATATTCTGACTAGGTAATCACAAAATATTATTTATTATAATAATATATTCTTTAATTTAATTTTTTTAATTTAATTTTTAATGTTAAATTAACTATAAATTAAGCTTTACGGTTCTATTTTATATTTTCTATGAAGTTATTCAAGTTTTATGTCTCGAATATTTTACGGCTTATTTAATTAACTCGAGTTTTTATTAGTTTTTTTTATAAATAATTTTGTTAATGTTATTTTTTAATATTTAAGTTAATTAATAATTAAATTTTATAATTTATTTTAATTTGTTTATTATGAAATTATCTCAGCTTCATGATTTAAGTCAAGAATTTGATATGTTAACCTAGTTGACTTGATTTTTTTTGTTATTTTTTTATTTTTTTAATTTCATCATTGGATTAGTTAGGAAATACACTTTATAAATTATTTTAATTTATTTTTTATTAGATTATTCCAGTTTCATTATCTAAATTTACTAGGTTAATCTAAATTGATTCACATTTTTTTTTAATTTATTATTTATTATTTTTTTAATTTAATTTTTTAATATTAGATAAATTATTTCTAAATTGATTCAATATGTTATCGTATGATTTTTAAAAATATTATTTTTAAATATTTTTAATCAAATTTTTTTTTAATTTTTTAGATTATTTTTAAATTTATCAATTCCATTAGGTTATATGAGTCAATTAGTTTACAATTTATTTTTTCAGCGTAAACACATGCTAATAATGGATAGAAATTATTTTGAAAGTTTTAGAAATTTAGATTTAATCCGTAGATAAATAATAATCTAATCTAAACCACAACTTATGTTTCAATCGACAAAAAAATTTATTATTTTAAAATCAAGTTCATTTGCACAACCAGAAAATTTATTATCACTAATGAAATATTTTTTCAGCATCTAAGCTATGTTTCCCTATATATATCATTTGTGAGTGTATCATTATAGATTTGATGATAATTTAGTTAGTGATTTAAATATCAATAAAAATAACAATAAAATATTCACACAAAAAAAATAATTGTTGATAATTTTTTGGTTTGCCAATATTATAGTAATAATTATTTTTTATTTAGAAATACATAAAATAATATATATATATATATTTAAAAAAATTTATTTTTAACAACAAAATATATAAAAATATAAAAAACTTATTTTTTTTAAAAAGAACTCAAACTTTAAAAAAACACCATTTGAGCCACAAAAACAAACAATGCACTTATACTCGGTTGAAAAATGCAATGAAAAAAAAATAGAGAGAAGAAAAGGATATAATGTTTTTTGTGTGAGGCTGGGCTTTCATGCCCAGCTCTCACGTAGCTTTGTGAGGTATGGGACCCAAATTTTCGAAATTGAAGCTAGCCCAAGATTTAAGACCCGCAATACTAGAGTCATATATTTTCAAAAACCCCTAAATTTGTCTGAAAGCCCTAATTTATTTTGGCTCCAAAATACCCACCATGAAGAGAGCTCTGCTGACAAAGCTCTCTGTCTGCACGCGAAAGCTCCTTCTATCTCCTCCCAGATTAAACCCTAACCCTAGGCCATCACTTGCTCAACTCACTGTCCCCACTCGTTCTAGACTCAGCAGGTTCTACTCTTCTGAGTCTGACTCATCCTGTGAAGCAAGATTGACCCAGAAGTCAAATGGCTCCATTGAAGATGCTGATGAGCTCAGCACTCAAGGTAGGGTGAAATTGAAAATGGGTTTTGCTTTTTGTGGAAAAAAAATTTGGACTGTAATTGTATGTGCATGGAAATATCTTCTTGTTTTAGTTTCAAAAATATAAAGATTGGACTTTTAGGCTGAATTTTGTTAGCTTTGTAATCTTGTGTTTTTGCATTTTCAGTTTAATTTTCATCTGTGATTTTGAAAAAGAACGACTCTTTTGTGTGTTCAATGTTGCAAATTTGTGACCTTTTGAGAACGGAATGCATGGCCATTTGTTTTGGGTTTGTGGATTGAAAGTCATGTTGTCAAAAACTGAAGTGTGAGATTATATGGGTTGCAGAGATAAAAAGGCTGGTGGAGAAGTACTACGAAGGTGAAGATGAGTCACTACCATTGATTTTCGAAGCAATTATAAATAGGAAGCTGGCAGGGATCCCGGATGACAAGTTGATAGAACAACTTAATCTAGAATCTCCTACAAATGGTTTTGAGGACAAAGAGTTTGATTTTGATTTTGAAGATAAATGGAGTGAAACTGATGAGGACGGTGATGAATTAGATTGATGGTATGTTGATGCTGTTATTGCGAGAATTATAAGTAATGAATGACTAATGTGCCTATTTCAGGGAATCTTGTGGTTGAAAATTTGTAGTTTCTTGTTATGCAATGCCTACAACTGCAGGAACATAAGAGCATAATCATAGTGATGTAGGAGGTTATAAGGAAAATTATTTTCTTTAATAATTTTCTTTTCTATTTAGTTTAGGAAATTAAATATTATGTTTAATAATTTTGTTTTATTTAATTAAGTATAGGAATCTTTATAATTATAATAACTTTGTAATTATTTATTAGTTTTTCTTTTTGTCTTTAAGTTAGACCAAGATTTGGTATAAATATGGCTGTTTAATTTGTATTTCAGCAAACTACTCAGAGAGAAAATATTTAGCGTTAAAATTTTGAATTAGGATTTTTGTGTGGTGATCTTATTTGGTAGAATTTTGTGTTGATTGTGTTTGCCCTTTTTTTTTTGTCATTTTTGTCATTGGTGGGTATTAAAGTCCAACGATTCCTGGCAGTGCAGTTTGTGTTGTGCGTTGAAATAATCATGGCTGAATTTTGTATAATAACTTCATAATTATTTATTAGGATCTTTTTTCCACTTTATGGTAGACCTAGAACTAGTATAAATATAGTTGTTTAGCTTGTATTTCAGCAGATCACTCAAAGAGAAAATATACAGTATTAAAATTTTGAATTAGGGTTTTTGTGTGGTGATCTTATTTGGTAGCATTCTATGTTGCTTGTGTTTGCTGTTTTTCTTGTGTCATTTTTGTCCATGTTGGTATTAAAACCCAATGATTTGTAGTGGTTTGTGTTGTGTGTTGAAATAATCATGGCTGGAAGATGACGCAAAACAAGAAGTGCTTGTGTTGTAGGGATGAGGAGGTTTCCCCTAGGGAAAGGCATTCAAGAACTGACGATAAAAGATATGTAGAGATAGATTGTAAAATTAACCCATCAATTGGTGGAAGTGATGAACCTGAGGGATCATGTGGAGAGTAAGCACGGATCCATTGCCAGCTTTGAAAACTATTTTAGAGGCGAGAGCAGAGGTATACTATACTCTGATAGGTTCAAATCATGGGATTTCTTATAATGGATTTTGATCTCTGGTTATTGCTTTTAGTCTCTATTCTGATATTTGGAATTGGACCAATAATAAAGATTTTGGTGATCCCATTTATAATGAGATAGATGTGGATTGATGTTCTCCAATAATTTATGATGTTTATTTAATGGTAATTATGATAGAATAATAAACAATAAGAGTAATGAGATTGATGATGTCATCAATAATGTTCTTATTGATAAGTTAAAGGTTGAGTGCAAAGAGAACAATAAAGAAACTCAACAAAATAAATAGAATTGTATTTTTTTATTAGGTGTCCAACAGATCTAGACAATAGTAATTTAAACTGGAGGGTGAGCTTTTTCAACTTGATGACGCTGATGTAGGAGGTTTCAAGGAAAATTATTTTTCCTTGGTTAGTTTTATTTATTCTTATTTAGTTTATAAAATTATATATTATGTTTTATATTTTTTTTTTCTATTTAGTTTAGAAATCTCTATAATAACTATATAATTATTTATTAGGACTTTCTTCTTTTCAAGGATGACCTAGAAGTGGTATAACTATAGTTGTTTAGTTTATGTTGTGCTATTGATTTTATATTTTGGATATATAATTGAAATGAAGGATTTTGTTCACATGAAAGGCCTAAGGGTAGAGCATATGTGCAAGGTGTTTGAACTTTGAATGTGAAAACTTGAAAACTTAAGGAATCATGTTGCTGCGCTTTGCTGTTTAGATAATTACTGAACTCTTTGTTTGAATCTCAGTGGCACTATAATTCTAGTTGCAGGATGGAATCTCTCTTTTAAAAGTTTTCTTTTCATATATGTTCATTTCATCCTCTCTTTTTAAATCCGCAAGATCATTGAGAAATTTTATATCACTTTAGAGTAACTACAATCACTTCATGAGTTCATTTAAAAAAAGAAGATATACATAAAGTTGAAAGAAAAAATAACATCAAGTCTATTTTTAAAATGATATAAAAAAAAGCTGTCGAAGAAGGCAAAATCATTGAGATCATAGATATATTATACTATTCATTCTAATACTGAAATGACATAAAAAATTGCTTGCTTGCTTTTGAATCAAAGGTTTTTTTTTTTATCTTTTAAATGATGCATTATTCATTATAGGTTTATTTAAGAGTATTTTTATTTATTCCATATTTTTATAAATAAAATAATAAAAATACCTTCAAAATAAAAAATAAAATAAAATTGCCAGGGAGGGGTGTTTTAGTCTCTTTCTTTTGTTGTGCATAGTTAAATCACACAAAAGTCCATATAGCTAGCCCAAAACTTAAAAAAACAACAACTCAAGGGATCACAAGTGTTAGAGTCTTTCTGTGGGTTTTTTTTCAATTGTATATTTCATTAGGGGTAATAATGGACATTAATATTTAATTTTTATTTTAATTGGAAAAAATATTGGTGCATGCTGAGCTCGTATAAAAAATATGTTTATGTCATTTCATTTTATTTTTGGTTGTCTTCTCTTTCTCTTTCTTCTTAGACCTGTTATCTTATGTTTATTGATGGGTTTTTTTTTTCTTTTCATTTCTCTTACCTACTTGGAAAAACAAGCTGTGGTTCTTATTTTTATTGGTGTTTTAGTTGTCTTTTTAGTTTTGATTTTTTTTTTATTTTTAATTTATATATATAATTTTTCTAGAGTTGGTCCTTTTTTTTTTCTTTTCCTTTGCTCTTTTTATCAAAATTTATACCTTTTAATTTTATCTTTCAATTCAAGTTTATAGTTTTTGGTTTTTCAATAATGGTAATAAAAATAATAATTTTAATTTGGTCATTTGTCTTTTAAGTTATTGTTTTCTTTGCTTTTTTTATTAAGTTTTTATAATTTATAATTTTATTCTTCATTTAAATTATGGTTTTTGTTTATTTAATAATTGTTGTAATAATAATATTAGTAGTCATGAGGGTAAGGATGGAGTGGTAATAATAACAATTTTTATTTTTATATTGCTTTTTTAATCTATGAGGTGGATCTTGTATGGATTGACTTTTAAATCAAGTTTTATTATTATAATAATTATTTTTATTTTATATTGATTTAGATCAACTTAGGTTTATCTTTTTGATATATGACTTTAGCCTTACCTTAAGTTAACTTTTGAGTCAAATTTAAAAATTATAATAATAATTATTTTTATTTTTATGTCAACTTGAGTCAATAGTTAACCCCCCTCGTGAACCTAGTATTAATACGGTTTGACTCCCGAATTAGATTTTAAAACTATAATAATAATTATTTTTATTCTTACATTGATTCTAGTTAACTTAACTTGTGACTTGGGCCTTGACTTGTGATTCGGGCTTCGCCTTGGATCAATTTTTATGTTAAATTTTAAAATTATGATAATAATTATTTTTATTCTTACATGTGTTTGTTGAATAATTTTGAAATTGAGAATTTTTTTCAATAATCTTTGAGGAATAAAAAATAATAAATAATCTCTAAAGACATTCTCTCTATACTTCATATTTTATAAGTATATAAATTCACTCTAAAATTATCTCAAAAATAAATTTATTTTTATATTTTTATGTTTATCTATTCAACAAAACACATTTTTTTTATTGTCTTAATCTCTTCTATCCTATGACAATATTCAACATTATCTTAAGGTTAGATAATAAACTATAAATTATCCTTATTTTTATAAGAAAAACATTGTGAAAAACGTGCACCAATTATTGATGAATATTGCAATAAAAGAGAAATCAGAAAAAACATAAAATTTAACGTGGTTTGATAATATATCTATATCCATAGGAAATGAGAGCTTTTATTTTTTATTATGTTGAAAAAAGTTACATAGCATGAATTTATAATAGGCCTTAAACCATTGAAAAAAATCTAACAGCTTGAAAAGTCATAATCATTCAAAAAATTATGTGACCTGTTTAACAAAAAAACTTAAATTTCTTTATAAATTTTTGTCTCGGATGTAGGTTTTACTAAATGAAAAACATTAATTAAACAGGTTATTATCAAACCCTACAAAGATATCTAATGGATAAAGATGGAAAGAATTAAGCCATAAAACCATTCTTTATTGAATTATAACTAGAAAAAAATGAATTTAATAGTTGAGTTTAAGTTTCATTTAAAAATAATAATTAAAGTTTTACTATATGGCTATCTAAGTAATAGAGAATTGGATAGAATTAAGTCATGTAACCATATTTGATTGAACTATAACTAAATGGGTTTGGGTTTTATTCAAAAAGCTTAAAGCTCGTGATGGATGGTTCATTTTGAATTCTTTATATTGCTAATTTTAGTGTTGTATAAGTTTTTATCAATGCAAGATTGTTATGAAATTTATATCCTATATGAAAAAGGATTATTAAAATATTCTAGAAAAATTTTAGTTTAATCGAAAATAGAGTTAAAGTTATGAATGTTAATATAAGGATGTTTGCATATTAGAAAAAAAATTATTGTACATCAATATAATAAAAGTATATCTTCATAAATCACTACATGCAACCATGGAAGTTATTGTTGAAAGTGATGAAGATATAATTTGATTTTACTTATGCTACATGCAATATTGGTAGTTGATTGAATAAGGTTCAATATTTCTAAGATTTTGATGCTTTTATATTATCATCAAATATGTTTAAGTTGAAATAGACATCTTTTACATTAATCATGATACTTAAAATACATCCATTACTTCCTCGATTAAATTTAGAAAATACATCCATTACTTCCTCGATTAAATTTAGATGTGTTTCTTATTCATATTAGCTAACTCTCTTTTTCAGTTATTTAATTTAAAATTTGAAAGAAATAATCTTCTCTTTTAGCATTTGTTTACATGCACCTCCTTTTTTTTTCTTCTTCTTTTGTATATACGATAGATGAGATTTTTATTAAATAACTTATTTAGCCATTAAGACAATAACTAAAAGGGTATTTTCAACATATTTTTTAGTTAAAATTTGAATTTTGTTTTTGCTTCAAATTAAATTTTTTTAGTGTTTTTAGATCATTTTGATATGTTAATGTCAAAAATAGATTTTAAAAAATATAAAAAAACTATTTTGATGTTTTTCCTAATGAAAAACATTTTGAAAAGTAACAGCTATCGCAATCTCAAATACCCTCTAAATATGAGAAGTAAAGTAACAAAGATAAAACCAAAAAACTTACTATCTAAACATGAACCACATATATTTAACTGATTTTTCTATTAACTTTCTAAAATCACACAAATCAAGCAAATTATAAATATATAACATATGACGATAACCATGCAACCAATTAGCTTCTCCATGAACTCTATGCTTGGCCAACAAGTATGTTGTATAGTTATTTTCTTTATAAATATATGTAAAATTCAATGGAGAAATGGAAAGAATTAAGTTATATAATCATATTTGATTAAACTACAACTAAATTAGGTTTGAGTTAAATTCAAAAAGCTTAAAATTTATGATGTAGGGTTCATTTTGAATCCTTTATATTACTTATATTTATTAAATGTGAGATATGCCTATCAACAACAAAAGCTTTATATTTTTTTTTTATTATTGAAAAAAGACTATTTTCTATATAGATTAAAGTTGTATACATTCATGAACTCTTCTATATATAATTTATATACTAGTAATGATAATGATTGATAGAAAAGTAATTAGTCCTACCTAAAATTCACACATCATTCAAGAGGGTAAGAGAAATGTCAATTATATGGTAGCTATTAAGGTAAACCAATTTATTTTTTTGTACAAATCAAGCATCAAGCTAAACATAACTTTGCTTTAGAAATTAAAAAGAAGCATCGAGCTAAACATAACTTTGCTTTAGAAATTAAAAAAGAAACACCCAAGGCTAGGATTTTTAAAGAATATTAGAGATCAACCAAAGGAAATTAACAATGATTGCCCTCTAATGTAATTTAAATATTTAAACAAATTTCTTTTAGTTTTACATTTCTTATATTTAGAAGTAGAATCAAAGAAATCATATGATGATGTTATTGTTGATCATAATAAAACTATTTTCTATAGAAAATCATAACATTAAGAATTTGAAATAACTAATAAAAAAATTCACATGACACAATCATGTAGGATCACATATTAAAAAATGAAAAGAATTTTTTTTTTTAAATCATAATTATTAGATTGTGATTATTATCTTTGTTTCTTCATTAATTTTAGGTGCATATTAGATTTCTGTAGTGATAAAAGTGCTATAGGGTATATGTGAGTGTGTGTATAAAATCTTTCATTACCATAATGAAACTAGACTTTATCATTAAAGAATTAAATAAATAAAAATACTAGGCATTTATATTCATAACCAAAAATTGGGAAATTATTTCATACTTATATGAATTAAAAAAAGTAACTAAAAAAATCTCAAACAAAAAAAAAATGAAAGTAAACTATTTCAAATGGAACAAACACTTATTTATCATATAATAATCAATATGATTCCATGTTAATAAGCTAGATTTTCCTGCAACACAACATTAAAAATAAAAATCAAAAGCTATATTAGTACATTTAAATAACAATCAAGCTATATATTTATATATAAAAATAGACAGAAACCTTTTTCTCTCTTTAATTACCTTACTAATTGCAAAGCATTTTAAAGTACAACATTCCATTCACTCAAGATATTATGTTCCCCTTACATGTTTAAATATTTCTAGTCAAATTAATTTGATCCCAATCCTCTAGTTTGTATCTTTTGTTTTTTTTTTCTTACAAGCTATATATTATATATGATGATATTTTAAAAAATCTAAGTAGCTTGAGAGCAAGACTTATATCTTGTATAATTGGCTAATCTTTTGATTTAAAAATTTAATACATTCTCCATAACCAAGATGGTTAGTTGGTGTTTGATACCTGAAAAACATTCTATATGGTGATTTTTGGGACTTTTTGATGGTTAAATCAATGACTTTTTAAGAGAAAATGCTATAATATTACATAAATATACTCAAAAAATAAATTTGGAGGAGATAACGAAGATTTCAAACCTTTGTTTAAAGGATTTATGGTCTATTTATAACTTACGAGTATTTTATGAAAATGAGAGGTTAAGGTGTAATATTGTTATGATAGTTCAAAAAGAAAAAAAATATCCTTAACAAATATATTAATATTGATAGAAATACCTCTAATATGTGTATTAATAAGGGAAAATATCCCTGATACATGTATTAATATAGATGAAAATATGGGGAGCCCTTAAAAGACTTTTACATACTATCTCTTACACAACATTAATATCAATGGAAATATGATAGGTTCTTGAATAAATTTTATACATAATAGATGTAGGGAGAATATGATTCAAAATGTAGTTAAGTCCAAGAGAGGATAGATCTTTCCCTTGACTAAGCCTAATTTTTAGGGTTTTTTTCTTTTAAATTTGGGTTCATTAGGAGCCTTCTAAGTTTTTATGATATTTATACACAAAAACTTGTAACAATACCTGATATGATGAGGTTGTCAATATTTGTTTTATGAGAAGTAAGGTGAAAACCCTAGGTAAAATATTAGGGTGCAAGAGTGTGCACCATACTTCAAAAAAGAACCTTTAAGTATATAAAGATAAACCATGAGAAAACCTATTCTTGGAAACTTTTTCTAATAGATGAAGAAATCAATGGAAGAGAAGCATATAAGTAGACAATTTTTTAGTGCATATATGAACCACTGAGATAAGTCTAAATTCAAAGGGGAATCTAATTGTATCAAACTAAAAAAATAACTCAAAAGGATCATAATTTTTAATTTGATCATTGGATCGTGCCTATATTTTTATAAGATATTATGAAGGTTATTTTTCTTATAGTAGCTACTGCATCGCTATGTGAACCATCAGATCTTTGATATTCAAAATCTTGCGATGAGGCCTTAATTTTGATAGTTTTTTTTAATGATTTTTCATATTATGATTTTTATTTCTTACTATTTTTATAAACTTGCAAATTTAAAAATCATATTTGCATCCCTTTTCACCTATAAAATAATTCTATTTTTTGTTGTTGAATTGTTAGCTTTAGCTTTTGCATGTATCAAGAACCCAATAAGAGTGATGTTATTACACCAAAGATATCAAGTTAGTTTCATCCATAAAGAGTTATTGCATATTTTTAGGAGTTCAAGGCTTGAGACCTCTTTGGTGATGACATGGGATGTAATAACCCTCAACTTGAAATAAATTAAACCTGAAAATAAGAGATTCAAAATCATTTATGGAGATAACATAAAGTTTAAGAGCCTATCTGGAGAGTTGTATTAGTTTTTCAAATTTCAATTAGCCTTGGTGGTATATACTTGGCCATTGGATAGAGGTCATGTTGCTTTGTTGAGGTTAGTCATCTCAAGTTGTTATAGAGGGTGAAGCTATTGCACTAGAGAGTATCCCTTTCAATGAGATTATGGTATCATACTAGGAAGAACTTTTTTTCAATAAGATTATGCAATCATCATAGAGAGAACCCTAAAGGGTTTTGATTAGCTTTTTATTTATTTATTAAAACCTTATAAATCTTAATGATTTTTTTATGTATATAAGTCATCATGAAAGTAATTTACTGGTATAACACTAGCGCATAACTACGGGTATAGTTATAGAACGTAGTCATTGGCATAACTGTAGACATAACCTTGTGCATCACCGTGTATAGCCGTTGGCATAGCCTAGGTATGACTATTTGCTAGCCATTGACTAGTCACTAGAGTAGTCACTAACATATTTGATGTTGCATTGGGATTTCATCATTAATGAAATAAGCTTTTAAGAAACAAAAATGAACTAATTTTTTTTTCTCATTTTCTATAAAAGACGCTAATTGATGATGTCCCCAAAAAATCTAAATAGTTTAAAAGTAAGACTTATATCTTGGATAATTGATTAATCTTTTAGTTCTAAAAATATATATTTTATTTTTTCTAGTTAAGGTGATTAGTGGTTGGTAACAAATATCTACAAAAATATCTATTTTGATGAGTTTGTAGACTATACAATGGTTAAGTATGTGACTTTACGAGAGAAAATATAATAATATTACAGAGAAATATTCTGGATATAAATATGAAGTAAAAAATGAAGATTTTGAACCCTTTGTTTAAGGATTCATAATTTATAAGTCATTTTATGGAGATGAGTTAAAGTGTAATATTATCTTGATAGTTTCAAAGATGAAAAATATCTTTGAAATATATATTAATATCTCTGAGATAAGTATTGATGAAGAAAATATCCGTAACATATATATATATATATATATATATATATATATATATATATATTAATATGGATGGAAATATGATGGGCCTTTAAAAAAAATTTTACTTGTTATTTCTTATACAACATTAATATCAAGAAAAGTATGGTTAGTCATTTAAAGTATTTTTTATACACCTAATAGGTGTAGGGAGATTAGGGTCTAAAATATAGATGTGTCCAAAGAAGGCTCAATCTTTTCTTTAGTTGAGCTCAAAAGAGGTTTTTTTAAAGAGGTTTGGAACCTTAAATTTGGGTTTATCAATACCTATTTTTTTCTCAACATTATAAACATCAATGATAATCCTTCCACGTTACAACCAACAATCTTGGCATGATGTAGTTCTTAACATTATGAATAGAAAAAAATGAGTAGCCAGCTATTAACATTCTTAATTGTTAGTTGTTTTTTATGGGCAAATTATATTATAATTGTTGCTATTTTTAGTTTAGGAATAAGATTGATGTATTGAATAATTGGTTAATTTTTTAGTTCAAACAATTTGATTTATTCTCTATGGTCAATGTATCTAGTAACTTGATATGAAAAGTCTTTGCAGGTGATGTCTAGGTGATTGATAACTATGGTAGTAGTAAGTGATGTATAGTCAACCATATGACTAGTATCTAGTATATGTAAAAAAATTTTTTTTGATAGATATAGAAACTTTTTGATGGTAAAATTAGTAATTTTATAAAGAGAGAAATTGCAATGGTAATTTAGAGAAATAAACTCTAAAAATATATATGCTAAAAATATTAAGAATAAAGAGATTGTGAACCTTGGCTTAAAGGATTTATGGTATATTTATTGCCTATAAATCTTGTCCTTTTATGAAAATGAGAAACTGAAGTATAATTGTATTTTTGTGATATTTTGAGTTGTATTCAACTTAAAATAATATATATTATATCAATATAAATTATTAAAGGACTCGTATAGAGTTCTAAAAAAATTATTTGGTGAATGTTGAGCTTGGGAAGCATATCTAAGCCCATATGGCGTTTTTTTGGCCTATTTAGAAGGAGAATTGTTTATTTTATTTGGATCTATTAGAAAAAATTTGATCAATTCATATCATTTAAAAAAAATACAAAGTTCATAAAGAGAAGAATTTGTTGTTTTTCTTGCATGGCATAAATAGTCATTTTACAAAGCTCTTTTTATATCTTATAGTTTAGGATTGATTGACTAACTATATGAAAACCTATAGCTATTAAGATACAATCACATGTTTACAGGAATTTTAGTAATTATGGTATATCTCCAGAACTAGTGGTAGAGATAAAATAGGAGCTTGAATATTAGAGAGCCAACTTGGAGATAATTACTCATGATTATCAACCAAAAATAGGAATGAATTCGAATCTGCATAACATTTTTGCATGGTGTTCTTACATAGTTCTTTTGTATACTTTGCAACTACTCTAACTTCTCAAGATTTTCAACATTTCTTCTTAAGACCTTTTTCACATTCCAGGAAAAAGGAAGCAAAATGTTAGATTAGAAATATCTTGTAATTAGCATAAAAACATATCCACAGCCACCAATTTTGAACAAAAAAGTTAGAAATCTGTGCAAAAGATTACATGAAATATTCGGAGTTGTCAAAGTTTTGTATTGCTTCTGTGGAATAGAATCCTTTTTTAAACATAATAGTATTGTTATCGAAGGTTAATGGTCCTCAAAAATAAAAATAAAACTTTGTTATTGTTAAACAAAGCTGCATTGATGCAAATATTACCGAAAAGTAAGTAGTAGTTTTTTTTTAAGAAAACTAATGAACGGGATTTACTAGGAATTATCACATTTGGGCCTGCAATGATGCTATTAACTTATTAATATAAATTAATTGTGGAGTGGAATTTATTGTTTTGCTCATCATAAATTATTTAAAATTATATTTTTAATCAAATTATGTTTTTAATAATGTCTTTAAACCTATTAAATTAATAAAATCACACCAAGTTAACCTCTAATAATTTAATTTTTTATCAATTAAAAAAATATTAACAACACTTAAATATTTTTTTATTTTAAAAAATTAATATCATCCCAAGCATCTCACAAGAGAAGACAATGATATAGTTTGGAGCTAAAGAAAGCATAGTTAGAAAAGGAAGCCCGGCAATCTTTTCAGTTATAACACCACCAATGTGATTATTTGAAAGCTTCAATACTTCTAGCTTAGTGCAATTAGCAAATGAAATAGGAATGCCCCCCCCAAGAAAAACTGCAGCAAGGGTGAGATCTTGTAACTGACTCATGCTTCCAAAAGTTTCTGTGCGAAAATCTCCTGGAGACTTTCTTCATTTCCGTATAGAACTCTTACATTGGAAATTTCTCCAGGTATACTGCCCGTGCGAAAGTTTCTGTGCTCAGCAAGACTTTCTAAGAATTTCCAATATCATGAAGATTTTGCAGGTCTCTTAGAATTCTTTTGCACAGGTCCTTTCAAAACATGGGTTCCTATATCAAGTTGAACAAGTCCGAAGGCATTTGCTGAGGATATAGTATTGCTTTTTGGGAAGGGTGAAGCCCAAATCAAATGTGAGGAAACCGAACAATTCACTGTGTACCAAAAAAAATATTCGATGAGATTTTATAGAGTTGTTCAGGAACCATACCGGACAGATTGTTGACAGACGACTGTGGAATCATTTGTTTTGCGAGATGTCGAAGTTGTAGTTCAATAGGGATAAATCTTTCAAAGTTATTTTCAAATAGACTTCGAATGAGTTTATCCCTAATGAAGGCGGGATTGAACCTATCAAATGGCTTTTTGGCAAGAACAAGTTCACAGACCTAACGCAGTATGCCAAGCTCGCTCGGGATTTTCCCTGTAAAACTGTTTTAACGTTGATGAGGCCAAAATAAAAGGCCTGTGGGCAAGTGCAATTGATGATTGATAGGCGTGTTTAAAAAATAAATGAAGACTTGAATCTCATCATTTTATTATCTGGGGTGATATATTAGATAGGCAAAACACCAGGTTTCACACTCGTTGGTAGTCTGTAAAACGTAATTAAAACCTTATTCTGACTCCAACCCTTCAACGGGCTATTGTTTCTTACTCGATTGAAAACTCGAACAACATGGTGTGCTCATACTTCTCGCCAGGTTGAATAACCACCGATGGGAAGTTTGGTTGGTTGATGGCGTTGGGAAATCCCTGTGTCTCCAAGCATAGTCCTGAGTGCTTTCCATAAACAGCACCTCCTTTGCCAACAATTCCATTCACATAGTTCGCAGTGTAAAACTGCATCCCGGGAGTATTAGTCCACAAATCAAGGACCCTTGAACTAGATGGATCCTTGACTCTTGCAGCATGCTTCAAACCTTCCTTCTCTTCCCCACAGTCGAGCACATAGTTATGATCATACCCTAAACCAACCTCATGAATTGAAGCACCAACCTTCTTTTCGGTGGTGAAGTCAAAAGGAGTGCCCTTAACTGGCATGATTTCACCTGTTGGGACTATGTTCTGGTCTACAGGAGTAACATGAGATCCCCATATCTGAACTGATTGGTCAAGTATGTTCCCCGAGTTGTGGCCAGCCAGGTTCCAGTAAGTATGTTGAGCTAAGCTCACTGGAGTGGCCTTATTCTCAGCCACTGCTTCCATGTCAAGTCTCATTGTCATGCTTGAAGTTAGTGTGTAAGTTGCAGTTACAGAAAGATCCCCAGGGTAACCTGTTACAGGATAAAAAGAAAATATCAATATCACACACACAACAAGCAAAAATATATTACCGGAGAGAGAGAGAGAGAGAGACCTTCCTCTCCATCACGGCTGTGGTATTTAAAAGTAATGGATGGTTTTTCGCCTTTCTTATACTCTGCTACCTCCCATACAACCATATCAAAACCTTTATGCCCACCTAAAGCAGAGAAAGTAGGAGAAAATTTTTTATGCAAGAAGATAATTTAAATAGGCATTTTATAGATACCACACAACCAAACAATAAATAACACAAAGCTTAAGAAACGATCCCACAATAGCTATTAGACATTAAAATCCATAAGAAGTTAAGCTCAAATGTTCCATCCAGAAAGAAAAGGAGAGAGACATGCTGAGACCTCTTAGTTGATGAAACAAAGAAAACATGGAATTCTTTTCTACACTTGATGTTAGAAGTATTCATTTATGTCATTGGTTGTAGCAACTAGAAAACATCAACTACTGCAATTGACCTAGAATGGTTTCATACATAGATTAGAGAGAGAAGAAAAACAACGGGAAGAGGAACCACTGAGACAACCACAAGGAAAATCCGAAATCACAAATCTTATGCATCTTGTCTAACAGTGGTTATTAGTTATCCCATTACACCATTCGTCTCTTACAGCCAAATATGTTTTCTTTCCTCCAAATGCTGTACAGATATAAGAACTGCGGTGCCGGTATCATATTTTTGCATAAAAACTTATGTCTAGTAAAATTCCTTTCACATACAAATTCAGTCTGTTTATAGCGTCACATTTACTGATGGATGTTACAAATAAAACTTCCATTGACAAAAATGATTTTGTCATGTTAATAAAATTTTCCAAATCAAATAAGAAAATGGTATACAGGACTAGATAATCTAATCTAATAAAATTACAAATCAAATGACTGATTGGCAGACATGGCTGATCAGAATGGCATCAAAGTTGACGATAATTTGGAATTACAAGCATACCATGAAGACTGTTTGGAGGCCTGTTGACGGGTAAGGTGTAATCTACCCCGTTAAGAGTGAACTTCCCATCTTTGATCCTGTTCGCTACGCGACCCACAATGGCACCAAAATAAGGTGCAACACGATTCTGATCAAGCATAAATTTACCCAGAAAAGGATTCAGGCACCGAATATAAACACAGGAAAAGAAGAAAACTAATCACGCGAAAATTACTAAAGGTTATTGATACTATCATTGCCCCAAAATGACAACACGAGAAATAAACTGACACACCAATGACATAAATGTCGGAAAAAAAAAAAACAGATTAGTTTGTAAAAAAAATGTTTTTTGGTGATGAATTGCAAGCAAAGTTGACAGGATCAACAATAATCCCAGAATACAAAATTTAGATGATGAACTCTCAAAAAACACATATATGGAATGCAGAAAACTGCCAGTCAAATCATAAATGAATACAAGAAAGAACCAAACTTTGCATTAGATCACAGCAGATGACAGAAAATCAAGTGACTACAATTACCAAATATGGCTCAACAGAGTCAAATCCAAGAACCACATCAGCCAAATTACCTACAAAGGTCAAGAGAACCCAACAATCAACAACACCTTAAGAGACAACAAAAAGCAAAACAGATTGATCGATCAACATTCATAAGAATTGGTTACCATTTTTATCAGGTAAAGACAAGGAGGTAATGGTGCAACCCAGATTGGTGATTTTGACCTGCATGGTCCCATTGTTGAGTTCAAAGATTTGTGGCTTCTGATCTGCCATCACTCAAAACTTAACACGAAACTGAGACTTTGTGAAACTGGTTTTCGTTCGCTCGTTTTGTTGTGGTTGGCTTCGCTTCGTTTTAGAGTACTCGCCAGTTCTGTTCAGTTTGATTGTCCTTTTATCGCAGGACACAACTACAGCTGGCGTGCATATCAGATTAAATTTTTCAAAAAATAAATGAATAAAATCTAAATAATAAAAAAAAGATTATTTTGATTAATATATGATTTGGAATATAAAATTAGAATAATTTTATATTTTTTTAAATCATAAAATTTAATATTTAATAATAAAATATCAAATTAAAAAAAAATTCAAGTAAAATTGAATTATAACTTTACAAACTTGTCAAACATGATATAACATAGAATTTAAAAGTTAAAGTTTTTTGAAAAACAATTTATAAAAAAATAAAATTAAATAAAAAAATCCAACACTAGAAAATAAACAATAAAAAAAGTATCAAAATTAAAAATAAAATAAAATAAAATTCTAAATGATAAAAAGTAACAATAAAAAAATAAAGACTAGATTGGATATAAAAATTAAATAAAATTAAATGTAAAGGAATGAAATTAAAAAAAAATATTAAAATCAAAAGAAATAGAAATTGATAGAAAAAGAACCAAATACAAAACAAATATAAAATAAAGGACATAATTGAGTTTTTAAAGACTTGACATGAATATCCAAACAAAAAAAATAAAAAAAATTATTATTGCTGAACCTTTATCAACTTGACCAAACATGTCACTCTAACAACTATACCACCACCTGACACGTCAAATGAAATGACGATGAGTAGTTTTTAAGCACTGGAATACTCCTCGTGTGCTTTTAAAATGACACGAGGGGCAATGACATGCATATGCATGTATTAATCTTTTTATTGATTTATTAATATTTTAATAATAGAAATTACTAAACATGCTCTGAGGACATGAATATTATAAAAAAAAAAACTATGTTGAAAAGATAAAAATACCCTCCCAAACCAGTCTTAGATTTTTCAAGTTAAATATTTAATATGTCATTTTACTACAAAAAATATGGAAACACAACAAATCCCCTTTTTGCAAGGCCAATATATTTAAGTTTTTAGGGATGCTAACATCATTTCATTGTGCAAATAAATAGGATAAGACACAAAAGCCCTTAGAGAAAAGGCTATTTTTTTAGTTTTTAAGGGCAACAAAGTATTTTTATTATATATAAAAAATAATGAATTAAGAAATTTTCCTCAATCAATTTACAAATGGCATTTGGATTCTCTAAAAAAAAAAAGATTTTACACTTGTTGCAAAAGAAATTATTAAGTGTAATGAAAGATAAAATGGTCAATACATTGTTTGAAATCATGATGTTTCTTTTCACATCCCATATGAAAACACTAAGGCTTTTTATTATTTTTGTAATAGATAGATGGCTCGTGAAGGTTTTTTGGTAGCATAAAAAAATATTAAAAAAAATAATATAAATGTTCATAAAAAATTAAATGAGAATATGACAATTGTATAGAAAAAAAATATAAATCTTAATTGCCAACAAATAAAATCTCAAATGAAGTAATTGATAAGAAAAAATTTAATAAAACAAAAAAATAAATTGACTTAAGTTTGTCTGAACCAGCACACCAAATTTATAACCTAGTCGTGAGAGTAGAATAACCCCGTGGAATGCAAATCGAATAATATTATGAAGCTTAATGATTAATATTTAAAAGTGTATTTTTATCAAGGTTTTATATTAGCATTTTGCACTTAAAGTATCAATAATTCCTTAACTAAAATATATTTTATAATAACAAGTCTGATACTATAAGATACCTTTAATTTATGGTAAATATTTATCTTAAATGCAGGTCTATCACATAAGTCAAAGATTGATTGATGAATTCAACTACTGAAATTAAGAAGACAAATAAAGGGTGAAACTTAGAAAAAAAAATGTTGGTTCAATCCAAACTGAAACACTATTAAGTCATTGAGTCATATCTAGAGCTATAGAACTTGAATATAGGTATGCTCTAAATGGATGGAAAGTTAAGACCCATGCCTAAAAATTCATGGAAATGCAAAACTCAATTCTGCTATTTGGAAGTTCAAATCTTAACAACAATAGAAAAGTCTAAATTTGTCTTACAGCCCGAACAATGTTTAGTGTTTAACCCATATCTTGAGTTCTAGAAGTCCAAATGACCTTAATTTTTTTTTTTTGGAAATTCTGACATTAAAAAATGATGTTTTGTTCAAATAAAAGTTGGTCATCCACTTAACATTTAGTCATCAAATCAATAGTTTTAAATTTTAGCCTATAAAAAGAGACATTTGCCATACATTTAGGCATCTTAGTTTTCATATTGAGATCATGTTCTTGCTCTTGTTTTTTTTATATTTTTGTAATGTTTAAGTTTTGCTTTTATTAATCTCTTGTTTATGCTTTTCATTTCATTTCATTTCCTTTACTAAATTAACTTATATCTTATTTATGTTCTTATCTTATTTATTTATATTTCTCTTCTTTCAATGTGTTTAGCTAAGTTTATTATGTCAAGGTGAAAAGGTTACACTAATTGTGTAAGAATAAATATAATATAAACTTAACATGGACTTTAATGTTTGATACTAACATGTTTTGTATTTGTTATTTTATTTACTTTTAATACTTTGTTTATTAAATAGTTAATCTAGATTTATGTTGTATAATATTTGGTATAACAAATATTTAAGACTTTCATAGCCTAACTATATGATGTAACCGACACTTGTGTTTTGAAAATAATTTGATTTGTTGTTAACATAAGTTATAATCATGAATACCTAACAATATTTATAATTATTAGCATTATTCAAATAAGATAACTAATGTAATTATATTAACTATTTATAATTTGATTGGAACTTTCTTTGTGTGTGGTTTCCAGTTGAATAATAAAAAGAGTTTATATTATACTTGTTTGAAATATCATTAGTGGATCCTCTAACTTTGATATTTATTCTTATTGTTTAATCTTCACATTAATCTTACATCTCAAATTCCTCTTTAAATTATTATTGTTATTGTTGTTGTTGTTATTTATAATTTATATAGTTAACCTCCATGTGATTCAATCCTTGTTTTACTAGGTTATTTATTACTGCGACACTCCTACACTTGGAAAAAAGACATCAATCATTTAGTCGTGTTACTTAATTCTCAAACCAACATGATATTAAAAGGAAAAGTTAAAAAAATGAAAAAAATGGTTAGGTCAATCTTGGTGAATCTACTAAATTTATAATGAAATAAGATTAGGATAAACTTATAAAAATAAAAGTTAAAAAAATAATGAATTCCAATTTTTGATTGCCAGAATCATACTATGTTTCGAGTTTTAGTAGTGAGATTAGAGATGACATCAAGCCAACATTGAAAATATTAAAAACTATAACTTTTATACAGGTATTTGATGAAATAAGGTGGCAAGAGAAGTCGGATCTAACAATAGTAAAAAAGGATAAAGTTATTTCCAGGGCATCTCCTTCTTCCAGTAGTGATAGACTACCAGGTAACTCTTCTTTTAAAACTTCACATATGAAAAATGGTTTACTATTTAGTAAAACAACGTATGCTTAAGACATTATATGGGGAAAAAAAATTAGGTCAGTGTTTCAAGTGTGGAAAGAAATTTACACTAGGTCATTAAAGCAATAAAAAGAATTTAAATATAGTAAACAAGGAGGAAGAAGAAGGAGAAGAGTTTTTAAAAGTAAAAGAAAGAGATAATAATGTGATAATGGCAGGAAAAAAACAGGTAAAAGAGTATAGGTTGTAGTATAGGTTGTCTCTTAATGCATTAGATGATAATTAGGCATATAATACAATAAGAATTGAAGGAAATTATCAGGACCTTATAATTCTTATTGATAGTGAAAATACACATAGATTTATAGATGAGAAAGTGGTTAAGAATATTAAAACCGTCATTAAAAAAAAACATTATGTTGATAGTAATTATGGCTAATAGAAGTGTCATGAAGTGTGGTGTATTTTGTTTATGGTTTGTTTGGTTGATACAAAGATATAAACTTCAAGCTGACTTAAGAATTTTAAAACTTGAAATGTGTGATATGGTATTAAGAGTAGATTGATTAATAATTTATTGACCAATCTTGTTTAATTTTATTAAAATAAAGCTATCTTTCATAAAAGAAATAAAGATGATTGAGTTGAAGGTTATTATAGAGGAAGCTCATCTACAATTCATTTCAGCATCCAAAGTACAGAAAAGTCTAAAAAAGGCAATATATGGCTTAATGTGATAGCATAAGAAAATGAATGTTAAGATTAAAGCACTAATAGGGAAGTTTATATTAGTTTTTTATAAGCCTAAATAGTTACCACCTAAGAGAGCTTTGGATCACAGAATCCATTTGATTCTAATTATCAAACCAGTGAACATCATACTGTATAAAAGTTTCTTTGTACACAAGAATGAAATACAGAGATTAGTAAAGGAGATGGTGGTAAATGAGGTAATACAACATAGCACAACTATGTTTGCATCCTTAAGTTGCGTTTGTTTTTCACCAACTTTTGCGTTTGTGGTGAAACACAGTAAAGTATTTAGTAACAGACCAAACTATGTTTTGTAATGTGAGGCTTACTAAAAAATTGAGTTTGAAATGCAGTTTTTGTGAAACAGTTTTTACATGCTTTTTTAATTGAGTTTCATAAAATCATGATTGTTTTCGAGTTTCAAAAGCATTTTTGAAAAAAATTAAATTTTTTTCTTTTTTTCTTTGCTTCAAATTGATATATTTTTAATTTTTAAAAAATAAAAAAAATATTATTTTGATATATTTTTATGTAAAAAACACTTTTAAAACCAACTCAACCACACGTCCACCAAATATTTTATACATGTTTTTTGCTACACATAAACTTCAACCATAATTTTTATCAAACACGTATCTAAATCCAACTAATTACAGTTAATCATATTTTTTAAAAACTTACTTTTTAAAATCACAACCAGAAAAGCTACCTTAAAAACAAACACTCATATTATTAGTTAAAAAGAAATACAATAGCTGGAGATTTTATGTGGACTACTAGTAGTTGAATAGATTGACAATTAAGAACAAATTTCTAATATCTCTAATAGATGATCTTATGGATGAATTGTATAGATGACAATATTTTTCTAAACTGGATTTATAGTCTATATATCACCAAGTTAGGATGTAAGCATGCGACATTAAGAACACATCATTTCATGCTTATTATAGGAATTATGAATTCAAGGTTATGCATTTTGGTTTTATAAATGCTACAACAATACTCCAAATTCTAATGAATAATGTGTTGGAACCTTTTCTCATAAACTCATTTTGGTTTTTTATGATATTTTGATATACAGCTCAAGCTTAGAGCTGCACATCAGTCATCTCATAAATGTGTTACAAGCATTAAGAAATCATCATTTATTTTCTAAAAAATCTAGGTTTAGGTGTTTTTTTTTATGAGTCTTAGGTGGAGTATTTGGGATATATTGTGTCAGCTTGAAAGGTTGTAATAAACTAAAAAAAAACTGCAGCAGTAAGGAATTGGCCTATTTCATAGATAATGAAAAAGCTTAGATGGTTTCTAGGGTTAGTAGCATATTATAAAAAATTTATAAGAGGATTTAGTATCATAAGTAATCCATTGATTGATTTGCTAAAAAAAAATAGTTTTAGTTGAGACAGTACTACCCAAAGAGCTTAAAATGGCTTTGTGTGAAGCTTCAATTCTTGCATCACCTGATTTTACTAAGTTATTTATTATAGAAATTGATGTTTGTGCAATAAGACTAGGGGTAGTGCTCGGTCAAGAAAGTAGACCATTAGTTTATATCAACAAGGCTCTATATGCCAAATATATAAGGTTGCCAATATATGAAAAGGAGTATTTGGCGATATTAATAATTGTGGAAATATAGAGGTAATATCTTCAGCATGATCAGTTTATCATCAAAACTGATCAAGAGAGCTTAAAATATTTACTAGACCAAAATATTCATTCAACTATTCAGAAGAATGGTCTGACAAAGTTACTAATATTATAATATCAAACTCATTATAGAAAAAGATAAAGAGAACAAGGTAATTGATGCATTGTTAAGAAGGGATAACAACTACTAAAAAACAATTATGACAAGTCTAAGAAGTTTCAATGCTATATTAGTAGTAGTTTCATCACGATATAATGAGGTTTTTAACACCTACAAACATGATCCTCAATTTCAAGAAATTATAATTGATTAGATGGTAAATATTCATAGCTGGCATGAATATAATTTAGTGGATGAATTGTTAAGATATAAGAAAAAAATTGTTATTTGAATTTGAGAGCAATTTGTGAAAAAAGTTAATAAGTGGCTCATGATTCTTATATAGAAGGCCATATTGGTGTTCAAAATTCCTATAAAAGATTGAAAGTCTTATTTTATTAGCCTTCCATAAAGAAAATGGTAAAATAGATGGTGGATGAATTGGTGCTTGTAAACAAGCAAGGTCAAAGAAAAAAGTTATTTATCTTAAGCTATTATAACCACTTTCAGTTTGAAGAGACATAATAATGGATTTTATAAAAGAATTGTCAAAATCGAAAGGAAATGATATTATTCTAGTTATTATGGATAAGTTCACTAGATAAGTTATTATAGATAAGTTCATTAGGTAAAGTTACTCCACTGCTTCATCACACATCTTTATTATCAAGACTACCATTTAGATTTTATTGAAATATTTCTATAAGTTTAATGGCTTGCTTTTTGTCATTGTTGCTAATGAGGATAAGGTTTTTATTAGTGTATTTTGGATAGAGTTATTCAAACTCTATTTGAATATGGCCTATTACCTTTAATTTGATGAACAATAAAAGAAATAAACTAATGCTTTAAAATTTACCAAAGATACCTAAGATTCATGACCATGTACCTAAGATTCATGACCATGTATTCCCCCAGAACACATACTCTACATGAGTATTGTCTATCACCCTTAATTGAGGGTGTATTGGTGGTACAATATAAATTAATATCCAAGACAAATGAGCTCTTTTTAAATAGTTTATGGCTAACCATCTCTTGCTGCAAAAAGGGTTCGATCAAAGATGATTTAAATTGTTGTTGTGGAAGATATGTTACAAAAAGGGAAAGAATTGGATCATAGTCTATAGAGGCAACTGGATATGGCTAGAAACAGGATGAAACAAATGATTGAAAAAGGCGGAACAGAAAGAGATTTTCAGGTCGGAGAATGAGTGTTTCTTAAGTTATAACCATATATAGACTATTATAGCCCTTAAAAATAATATAAAGTTGAATCCAAGGTGACCTTATAAGATAATTCGGCGAATAAGGACAATAGCATACAAGTTGCTGCCAGAATGAGTCCAATTTCACCAGTGTTTCATGTCTCTTTGCTGAAGAGAAAGATTAGTGACCATTTAAGGTACATGCTATAGCAATTATGGATCGAAAAATCATGAAGAAAGGGGACATAGCTATCACAGCAGGGCAAATTCGATGGTCAAGTTTGTTTGTTTGATGGAGATTCTATCTGGGAAGAAGTTTAGTTGCAATTTCCACTTTGAAATTAGTTCCTGAGGTCAAGAATTGGTTAAGAACGAGGAATTCCTATGAATAGTTGGATAACGTGAGAAGAACGGAAGCTTCAGCACGGATTGAAAGAAGAAATAATTTCACATTTTTTGTATTTTACAAACAAAATTTTCTCTCTTGTTTTCTTCTATTTCTCAGCTTATTTCTTGCATTGTCAAGAGAGATTTTAATAGTGTGTGTATATTAAAAAAAAAAAATCCATATTTTCTTGAGAAATGTACCCAAAACAAAGCAAATGCACTGTCAAACTCGAGCTTTGATTAATCGGCCTCGAAGCTGGAACGACAGATCCTGTAAAAGAGAAGTTGGATTAAGAAGTTGAGAAGTTGTCTGAAACAAGATCTAAAAATGAGATGACCATCATTCTCACAGCAGCATATGTAGGAGTTTATAAACAAATCGAACGTGTAGTGTCGTGGAGATTTGGAGTCAACTTTCTAAATATTAAGTTGCTGATTTCCTATATCATTATTCACCTAAGTTAGCTTAATTAGTATCACACACACACACCTTTCTCATTCTTTTAATTAAAAGAGATTTGAAGGGTATTTTCTTCCTAATTGAAAACATTACTAATTGCAATAGGCTCATTTCTGTTGTCATGATGCTTTGTTGTTCAACATCCATGCCAACGTGAAATGAGAGAGAGGAGAGAAATAAGACATTCAGGGGAAAACAGCTAAATCAATCCATTTTTCCTACTTAATTGAGTTTTTCATTGAAATGCCAACAAAAGTGAGGACTTCCATAACGAACAACAGCAAAAACTTACATGTCAGGATGTAAGCTGCCATGCTAAATCCCATTGCTGCAAGACCTCGAAAACCAATTTGCTTCACAGAAGTGGATTTGGCTGTAAAACTGGCAAGCACAGTTGCTCCAGGCTGTAGGATTCTGCATTGGCTAGAGTACATTTTCCCAAACCTGGATAGCAATTTTACAATGAGGACAGCCAAACATCTACCACGCTAATTGTCAGCTTTAAAAACCAAGCCACAACGACCTGTGAGAAAATTCACATCAAATACTGGGTGGTAAACTTTGAGCAGTGACATCATTAAGGTGCAGAAACTGAAGCAATTCAAATCCATTTATCTTCATGTTATTTTTACAGATGGACAAGCCTAGCTCTAAAGCCAGTATGCCTATTTGGCTAGACTTTGGGACTTCTTAATTGATGATCCTGGGGCCTAAACTGTCACGGGCAGTTCTGTGATTGTCTTAAACAGGGGTAATTTGTAATATTGACCAGTCAACTACTATACTATTAAGTACTTGAAAGCCCAGCTGGCTCCACCTTTGGAGCAACTCCTTAGCGCACCTCTATCAGGGTACCCCCAAATTAGTCTCTTACACGCTAGTAACCCCACACTTTTAAATGAACTTATCAATGAATAAGAATTTCTGTATATGTTTTGAGACTCTGTAGTGCAACCTATCTTAGGTGTTGAGCAACTATATTAGGTGTGACGACAAAGAACCTTAGGTGTGGTCCAGTTTTCTATCTTCTAGGCATTCTTCCTATAAATCCTACTAGTGTGATGCTGGAAGTGCTTCTATATTCATTCCACTGAAGTCTATAAACCCCATAACATCCTTCATTTATTTTACCTAGTTTAATCACCCTGCCCTTTAAACATGCCAAAATCTTCATCTATAACCTATTCTCTTGAGTTCCAAACAATCAAATTTAATGTGATTTGTAATCGTAAGAGATTTGGGTGCTGTAAATTGATGTGAACGGGGAGATATTCTTTGAGCAAGAAACTAATTGATTAAATACTTGAATAATTCACACATCACTGCAGTAGTTTTACCAAAAACAAGCTGTTGACCAGCTGCATCCAAAAGTCAAAGAGGAACTCAAGTGATTTGACTATTTCCAAAAATTTGAAGATTGAATGAAGTATTGCATAATAGATGTAAGCAAATGCTCAAGACACCATAGATTAATTCAGATCACTTGCGCATCAATATGAGCTTAATTAATTTGTAAGCTAGTGCAACAGTCATATTTGCCATAAGAAAAAATAGATAGGCTGAACGAAAGAATTGCCAATGGCTAGAACGAACATCATATCTGAATACTATGAAAGGATACTAAAGGAACCAAATTTGAACCGCATAAAATATATATCACCTTAGTACAACTTACCAAAATCTGGACCAAAGTACCATGGGATGATGGGAATGAGCTTTGGTATAACCTCTCAGAAACTGGGGAACACAAGTCTCGAAGACCCTGCATCCATGGAACAATTACCCCAAATTGCCACAGCTCGCCAAAACAAATACAAGATTATGATGTTATTATATAAAGCATGCACAGCAGTCACAAAGACATAATGAGCAATACCAAATAGATGGGAAAACTAACAGTTAAGAAACTACTTTAAAGAAATTTTACGAAGAATAGAAAATTCTGGCTGTCCCTTGTCAGGAGAAGGGAGAAAAGGGAAGAGGAAGGGCATTTTCTCTCCCTCTTTTTCTTAACAAAGACAAACATTTAAGCTCCACTGGTAGAATTCAAACTCGGCACCACAAAATTGTACATTGAAGTTGTTAATCTACTTAAACCCAGTCTTTCATCAACCTCAATCTCCAAATAAAACCAAATTATCAAAGTCGGTGTATTCAATTACAGAAAACAAATGCAAGTAATCAAAAAATGCAGCAGCTAAAGAAGTAAACATCAGATACTGCAATATTTTAAGAGTGTCAACGCTTCAAGCTGGGTACACAATTATTCAGGAAAAGAAATGAGAGTTCAAATATGACACTCAACTAATATCAACGTGAAATCTTCTATTACCAGATAAAGGCAGAAACTCTGTATCAAGAAAATATATGGAAACGGAAGTTTGTTGAATAAATTGAGATTGTCAAATCCCCGACTTAAACTCGGTCCCATTGGTAGAGCAATAACCACGGAAATTTCTGATACCACTATAGTGCACATAGATTTTGTTACATGATCTTCTGAAACTCCCAAGTGTCTCAGTGAGCAAAAACCGTGTCATTTCGTCTAGGAGGTCTATCAGGAATTCCTCCTGGCTTGAATTTTGAAGCCTCGTGCTTTGCCAATTCAGGAGGCACGGGACTGTTATTCTGAATAAGCATTTGCTTGAGATCATAAAAGACATCCGTATCCCCATGAGTCAAGAATGTTGTAGCCACACCTGTCTTTCCAGCACGGCCTGTACGTCCAATACGATGAGTATACATTTCAATATTTCCAGGCATATCATAATTAATGACATGGGCCACATCAGGTATATCAATACCACGACCTGCAACATCTGTTGCGACAAGGACGTTGTATCTTTTGGTTCTAAAACCTTCAAGGCTAATTTCCCTCTGCTCCTGGGACTTCCCACCATGCAAAGTTGTGACACGAAAACCAAGCTTGTCCAAATTCTTGGCCACCATATCTGCATTCTTTTTAGTGTTAACAAAGACAATTGCGGTCTTATCTCCAGCTTCCTCAAGCAATCTATTCAACCTGTAGGACTTCTCTGATTCCTTCATCATTATCACATGTTGAGTAATCAAGTCGGTGGCCTTCCCAGCAGTACCAATAGTGACCACAACAGGATTTCTCAAGTACTTCCTAGCAAGTCGCTCCACAGCAGGTGGCATAGTAGCACTAAACATATAGGTGGTGCGATAAATCTTTTTCTCATCAAGCTCTTCATCCTCATTTTCTGGCTTCAAATTACTCGATGGCATTGCATCCAACACACCCATAACCTGTGGTTCAAAACCCATATCAATCATCCTATCAGCCTCATCAAGCACAACATAATTACACTGATTCAACACTGCATAACGCCTCTCCAAACAATCAATCAAACGACCTGGAGTAGCAATAACCACCTCACAACCTTGCCTAATCCTAAACCCCTGCTCTTCAATAGACTGCCCACCAACGATAGAAACAACTTTAATACCCAAATAATGTGCAAACTTAACAGTCTCATCCTCAATCTGCTGTGCCAACTCACGCGTAGGTGCCATAACAACTGCATAAGGCCCTTCAGCCTCATTCTCCTCACTCATTGGAGGCAACCTAGAAATATAAGTCAGCATAGGCAAAACAAAAGCACAAGTCTTCCCAGAACCAGTCTCAGCAATCCCAATAACATCCCGCTGTTGCAATCCCAAAGGAATCGCTGCCATTTGAATAGGTGACGGCTTCTTATACCCAGCTCTCTCCACTGACTTCAACAACTCACTACTCAACTTACTCTCTTCCCAACTCCTCATCGGCCGCGGAATCTTTGAGCCCTTGTAAGAAATATTATAATCTTCCCTAAATATCCTCCAATCTCTCTCTGTCATTTCTTCAAGCTTCTTCTCCGACCAATGTCTATCAACACGCATATCAAAAGTATCATACATATCAGCAGCTTCTTCCTTCAATTTTTGAGCAGCCGCCTCTTCTGGCTTTTCGTCTAGGCCTTCTTTTTTCCGAAATTCATTTCTCATATCCTTCTCATTCTTTGCAGCAAGTTTTTTCTGCTCTCTCCTATCCATACCAGCCCGAAACCCTCGACCGAACAAAAGCTGTGCCTCATGAGGGTTTTGATACAAAACATTCATATCCCTAGAAGTATCTTCCGTGTTTTCCCAATCGAAAGAGAAGCGAAACTTCTCACTAGGTTTAATTACTCTCTTTTTAGGCTTTTTGGACCCTAAATATTGCTCTTTAATGGCATCCAGCTCCTTCTCTCGCTCTCTCTCGGCTAATTTCTCCAATCTGGCTTGTTCACGCGCCTTTACATCCTCTTCACGTTCGCGCTCTCTGTTGCGCCGCGAGGAGCGTTCTCGCTCGCGTTCTCTTTCTCTGTCTCTGTCTCTGTCTCTCTCTCGATCGCGCTCTCTGTCCCTGTCCCTGTCCCTGTCCCTGTCACGGTCTCTGTCTCTGTCACGGCGGTCAGAATCGGAAGGAGGTTTTTCGGTGTCAGAACCGGAGGGGCGGGATTGGGAGAGGATGAGTTGTTGGCGTTTTTTCTGTTGTTCGATTTCTTCTTGGCGGCGCTGAAGGGCTAGTTTTTCACGTTCAGCTTTGGTTAAGAAGACGGGTTTGCTTTTACTTTTGGAGACGCCAATATCGTCGATTGAGCGTTTCATGGTGGTGGCGGCGGTAGGATTTAAGAGCAGAGATCGGGGGTTTGCTTGATCGAAAAGCAAGTGGTTCTCGATCGATAGAGACGAGAGATATTTCTCTTCTAGAAATGACTCTCACTCTCTCTCTCTCAGTCTCTTATAATCAATATTTATTTAGAAACCAAGCCCTTGTGCTGCTTTTTCACCCGAGTTTCACTACATTTTAATTTTTTTTATTTTAAATTAATTTTTTTATATACTAATATTTTAAATATATATATTTTAAATATATTTTTAAATAAAAATTATTTTTAAAATACAACATCGACTTCACTTTTAAAACTTGAAACGAGAAGCTCTTGTGTTTTTTTACCATTTTAGTATTTAAAGCTTGTAATTTTTTTAATTCAGTTACATCATTTTATTTATTTTCAATTACGTACCTTAAAATTATGTTTTCATGGATTTACTTGCTCGAATATTTATTTTTTTTGTGCCTTATCTTGCTTTCTTGATGTGTCATTGAATGTCTTGATATTAAATTGATAGCCAATTTTATAAAATATAGTTTTAGCTTTTAAAAAAAATAAAAATGAAAGATTAAGAATTAAATTTAATAAAAAAAAGAAACAAGGCTTTTTTTTCACAAATGCAAAAATTTTATTTGAATCTCTCAAGTTTTTTCATTTATTTTCCATCCTTGTTCTTTTATATTATTCCTTTGGCTTTTATTTTATTTTTATTATATTTAAATTTTTAAAAATTAAAAAATTAAAAATTTTCTAGAAAAGTTGAAGAGATAAAACTCTTAGATTATCGGGTCATTAATAACTTTGATTTTAATATTATAAATGCTGTTTAAAATTAAAGAAAAATCATGAAGGTGGTATATACTTTTAACTATATTAGAAAAAAAAATCTCTAAAAGTTTTTTGAATTGATTTGGAATTTTTATGCATTTTGTGGAGTCTTTGGGGTCGTTTTTGAGGTTATTGAGTTTTCTAGTTTGATTTTTAGGTATTTTCAAGTGAGAAATGAGTTTTTTGGAAAATTTAAAATAATTAAAATAAATATTATTTTAATTTCGTTTGCTGAAATTCAATTTTTCTGAAACTTCCGGTAGCCGAAGCTTGAGCTAAATGATGACAGGTGGTCTACCCCCATTGGGCATGTATCCTCTCCGGCCTTTTCTTCCCCTTGAAGAACATGTTGTTCACCAGCTTTTATAGAAGAAAAAAAAAACAAAAAGCGCACCTTGGTTTGTTGGGGACAGGTGCCTAGCCTTAATCTTTTTTTATTTGTTTTATACTATAATTTTTTTAATTAAGATTATTACAATAAAATTTAAAAATTCATCCAATTATTTCTTTTTTAAAATATCATTGGGGTTTTGTTATGGTTATGTTGTTAATTAATTTGTAAAATAATTGATATAGATCTAATATGCAGAAATTTTTTGAAAAGAATTGCTCATGAATATTAATAAAGAATATTTTTTATTATTTTTTAAGTTAGTTTTTTATATAATTTTATCAAATTAATTATTTTATATTGCTAGGTCAAACTTTTCCTTGTGTTATTTTTTTATTTTCTTATTGAGATTTTCTTTTTATATGGGATTAATTTAAAAAAATACTTCTGATGAAAAAACATTTTGTTTGCTAGGAATTAAAAACAAAATAAAGAAGGATGGTTTTGGTAAATAAAATATTTTTTTCTCATTTATCTCAATCATTTTAATTTTTGTGAATATTTATTTTAATTGTTTTAGATTTTTATTCAAAAATGCATTTAAAAGGAAATAAAATTTAAATTTAAAAAATATTTTTGATATAATTTAAATTGTTTGAATTTTTGGAAAAATTATTCTATTTACTGTGTAATTTAATAAAAATATATTTCAGAAATTATCACATGATCGTGCGCAAATATACAACTAGTTTGACCTCAATAAATTGGGTTGGACCTAAAACTTCAAGTACTAGATATCATAGAACATAAAAATAATATAGAATTATTCTCAATGAAGAGTTTTTTAATTTCATCTTGGTTGTTGCTGCTGGTACAAAACAAGAATTTTCAAAAATTCAAACATAAGTTAATATGAAATAATTATAAGTGTTTGCAAGTTAGTTAATTACTAAAATAACATATTGATTAACATAAGAAAAATTGTGGAATTTTTAAAATAAAATAATATTTAAATATATATTAATATTTATTTCTTAAAAATATACATATTCACTCATTATCTTACATGAAAACAAAATAAATTAAAATTTTAGATTAAAATATATATTATAATATACTATTTAAACATTAGATAAGATAATGATGTTACTACAACATATAATTTTATTTTGTTTAATGCATACCAAACACAAGACATAATATTTATTTATTTAATTTGATTTAATCATGTCTAGTTCAATCCAGTTAATATTATCCAATATACTAGACACTACTATATATATATATATACACACACACATGCTTCGTGGATGGCTCATCACCCTCTTCACCATGAAGGAAAACTTTTGACCTTTGATAGTGTTAAAAGTGACAAGCAATATGGATGCCAAAATTATGGTAAGTTTCTTTGTTTTTCAGCCATTCGTTGATATCATAGTTTTATGTTTCTTAAAATGTGGAAGAACATTTCATGATTTAGAATTTTAGCGTTTGATTCTATTTGTAGTATCTAACTATCATCCTCTGTGATATAGTTAACTTTAATGTGTTAATTTTTCTAATTAATATTTTCTACTATAAATATTAGTTTAATAAATCTTATAATCCATCCGATAGGTTCATGCAATATTATTATATTTATATAAATATATATTTATTGTTAATCAAGGTTTAATTTATTTTTAATATTTATATAATGTTAGATTAATGAATTTAATATTTGATTTATAAAATATAGAGTAAAAATAAAACTCATAAGACAAAAACGCTTTGTAAAAAAAATTATTATAATTATATGATTTCTATTGTATTAAAATATTATTTCTAAAATATTCATGGTTGATGTTCTCTTAGATACAAAACATTCACTAGAGTCATAGATACTAATACATATTATATTATTTATTTTATAGAAAAAGCGGTTGTTTTTATAAGTTAAGGTATAAAAAAACACTTAAAACTAATATGTAGATTTTTATCATAAAACATATACACTAAATTAACCTGCATAAGAATTTTATATGGAAAGATTACCTACACTAAATTAACCTACATGAGAATTTCATATAGAAAGATTACTTATATCTATAAAAAAATTCATGTTATAGTTATGCAATTGATCTTAGACTTGAAATCACTAAGATATCTTATATATATAATATTATGTTTTAATCATGTTATCTTAATCGAGGTAACGAAATGGCATATATTGGGTATAACAAGAATTATATAAATGTATTTGAGCGATTAAAAAAAAATTTATCTTATACGTGAATTGAAAAAAATGTTACATTTGTTCTCAAATAGTATTGATTAAATTTTTGTAGCCAAAGTAGAGCAAGATTTGAAAATGATTTATAATCTTATTCAAACGATCAATGATTATCATGTAAAGAAAAAATATAATTTAACATGACAAATATACTTCATACTTTAATTTTAAATTAAAACATTATTGATGAAAAGATTTTAATTATATTTAAAAATTAATCATAGAAAAAGTTTAAGTTAAATTACTAATGACTTTTTTAAAATTTAGAAGATTATGATATATTGATAAATGATGCACGTGATTTTTAAATATAAATTAATTTTTTTTAATTGATAATGAATTAAAATATTTAATTATAATTTATATCTAGACCAACTTATTAAGAATTTAATTGATTAAGAACTATTAATCATAAATTAAACTGAGATAATTTAATAAAATATAATTAATGCAAGGATATTATAGGGAGGGGGGATTCATATTTTACATTTTTTTAGATTTTAAGTTTTTTTAGAGTTGTTGATTGCAGACTTTTTTTTTACTTTTTATAAACTAGTAGACAGTAAAAATATTTTTTTACCCCATAAAATCAAACAAATATTAAGCTGTTGGACAAGGTTTTTTTGGTTTTTTTTAATATATAGTTAAAATATGTATTTGACCTTGGAAAATAAAAAAATAAGATGTACATACAAGAGTGTTTTTGTATTTTCACATGGGTTTTTGGGTTATAATTAAGGTTAGGAGGGGTATTTTAATATTTTTTACATTGACTTTTAAATGTTTTTAATTAAGAAAGCTATTGAAATGAGCAACATTTCCATCATTTAAATGATGCGTTCAACACTATCCAATGAACAAACGTGACCTTTCATTATATCTTTGAATACGCCACCATGTTCTCTCTCACAAGGTGTGACATGTGATGGTATATGGTAGCCAAATTATCACTAATGTTTTCTCTTTTTCTTTATTTTCTACTAAATAAAGTGCTAAGTTGTTTTATTTGCGTTTGATTTTTCAATTTAAGTTATCATTCTTTTTATTTCTTAGTTTGTTAATATTATTTTTATAAAAAATTTATTTGTTTTTAATTTAATTTTTTAATTACAGTTTCTCATATGTTTTTTTTCATCTAAGTTCTTATTCTTTTAATTTTAATTTTTTTCTTAGTCATTTTGTTAATTGTTTTAATTTTGGCTCTAAATTTCATCATTCAATCAAAAATTTTGTTATTTTTTTTAATTTAATCCTCATTATTTTGATTTATTTTTCTTTTTATTAAAGTTATTTTTTAATTCAATTTAAGTGTCCAATTGAAATTTTTTGTTTTCCCTCTATTTTTATTTTTATTTTCACTCTCATTCTTTTAATTATTTTTTAAATTCCTTTATGTAATTGTTTTTTCTAGTTTTATTTTTTAACATTTGTTTTGTTGAGGAATTATCTTTGTAAGATCTTATCATTTTATATTATTTATTTTAAAATATTAGTTTTGTGATTATTTTCAATTTTTTTCTATGAATTTATTCTAGTCTTGTGGCTTAATTCATGAGTTTTGCATGTCTTTTTAGAATATAATTGCTTCTAAGTTGTTTTTTTATGTTTTATTTTTCAAGATGTTATTTTAATTATTCTATATTTTTTTTTGTTTTATACAAATAAATTTTATTTTTTAAAATCAAAAGTATTTTATTTACATTAATAATTTATTTAATTAAATAAATATTTACTTAAAATTTTTAATTAATATTTTAAATTTTTTTAAGTGAAAAAAAACACATCAAAGTAATCTGATACCAGGGGTAGATAGCTAATCTACTTTTATTTTATGTATGATATTTGATTTTTTTTTTGTTTTTCCTTGCATTAATTCCGTTATTTTTCTTTTTGGATCTGAGATACTCATTCTTTTGCTCTTTTTGCTTCAGCCCCGCTCTATCTACTATTATTTGACTTCACTGCTTCTTTCTTTCTTTCCTTTTCTTTCTCCATCCCAATAGTTTTGGCTAAGTTCTTGTTAGATTATGTTTTTTTTTAAAAAAATTTATTCACCTTGCATGGAGCGCGGGTAATACATAAGCTTAATTTATTAAACACAAAATCAAAAAAGAATAATCTGAATGCTCCTATATTCTATTTTTAACAATTTATTGAATTTTCATTGTCTAAAAAATTAAAGAATACTTTCTACTATAAAAAAACTGAAATTGTTTTTGAAAGTGATTTAATTTTCATTATTATCTATAAAAATAATTATTTCAAATTACAAAAAAAAATTAGTGTAGAATTTGATCCACAATCAAAGTTTAACTCATTAATATAATAGTCAAATTAAACTATGAGGCCAATATGTAGAAACAAATTATTGATTTCTTTTTCTAAATACACAAGGCAACATGAGGACGCACTCCCAAGATATTCCAAGGAGGGAAATTAGAGCATATATTTTTTTTATTTTAAAAATATTTTTGAAAAATTAAATTGAAATTTTTTAATTAATTTTTTATTGTTTTTGATTATTTTTTGATGTATTCATATTAAAAATAAATTTTAAAATTTTTAAAAAATCATCTTTACCGTTTATTAATCATGGTTGACATGCAAATTGGCATGAGATGCCTTAGAATTAAAAAGAAAAAAGAAAAAAAGAAAGAAAGGCCAATGGAGGGACAACATGTGTCCATAGTTTGATGACATAATTGATCAAA
Organism: Populus pruinosa; assembly: GCA_026413675.1. Lineage (NCBI taxonomy): Eukaryota > Viridiplantae > Streptophyta > Magnoliopsida > Malpighiales > Salicaceae > Populus > Populus pruinosa. The sequence goes on from JANKMR010000020.1 coordinate 9,304,773, forward strand.
TTGATAGTATAAGTATCAATATTCACAAGCTCAATAGTTTATGGGTGAAAACTTACATTAAAACCTTCTCCAACAGTCGCAATGGGCAGTAGCTAAAAAAGACCTTTGAACTCTTGAAAAATCCCATTCTCGCACTCAGCACAAAGAAAAGCGGAGACGTTGCTATCATTTTCAATCCCCTCCTTAGTCACTGACAGATACTCTCACCAATTCTCAAACGGGAGCCGCACGACTCGTCGTTTTGCAGCTTGAACTCTACGATTCCAGGTATGGTGCGTGTCATAAGTTTTTTTTTTTTTTTTTGCATTTTGAAGAGCAAATAAACTGTTTCTGGGCTGTTTTACTCATTATCAAATGAGAAGATGTGAAATTGAATTTCAAAATCGGGCTCGTAGTTTTATATTATTTGAACAAGAATTTGATGTAATTAACTGTAATGCAGGTGATTAGCCTTGACGATTTTTATTCATTTATTAATTATTTTATAATGAGAGAAATTTGATTGTTTGTGGGTTTTACTTGTCAATGCTTAAAACCCATATCAATTATATCAGTTAATTTTTTGAGGATCATTTTATTTTGGTCTGTTTAGATGGTTTCACGAGGACCATTTTAATTTGGTTTGTTTACCTTTTGATTTTTTTTCTTGTTGGTTTCATTAGAAAGCATTGTTAAAGTTTTCAAGGTGTTAATGACGATGAGAAAATTGAATTTAGAATCAACTGTAATGGAAGGCTACTATAGCCTCACATATTCTTGCAATTTTAGGCTAAAAAGAGATTTTCACGACCAATGTGAATGAGCTAATTAAAGGGGATGGAAGAGGGTGAGTTGGATATTGATTGCTATAATAATGTTATTGAGATATGCATTGCATGTGTTTCCTTTTGTTTTTTCTTCAACCTCTATTGCCTGCCCAAGCCATTTAATGGTGATTGTTATGTCAAATATTGTTGATATGAACATTCCTGTGTTGTAGTGCGAATTTGGCCTTGAGCTGCTGGAAAGAGTATCGGATAACATTCAGTATTAAGATATTGCTGTAAATATTTTATACTGGACGCATATCTAGGCCAGTGTTTAGACCTGGCCTCTAGAGCTTGTGCTTCAGCATTGCCTCTTCAAGCACATTGTATATCACTTCCAATGAACATAGCCATGAAGCATTTATTTCTCGATTGTGAAAATTGTGGGTTCAATATCGTTTTTCTGTAATAAAAGGTTTTTGCTTCTCACTCAAAAAACTCTGTAACTCTTTAAAGTCGGATTTTCTGGTAAAACAGGCTTGTTGTTGAATCTATCCTTTATCCACGTACGCCTATTTTCCAACTTATCATGGATAATTCAAGATGACTGACTCACCTGCATCACGTTCTGTTTGTTATTTTATTATTGTCTTCTCAACTAAGTGTGCTCTATGCTAAACTGGGGTTTTGTTGTTTCCTATTTCCACTATTGTTTTGTGTTGTCTTGGTTCTATTAAATAACTATTTAAACCCAAAAGCTTAACTATTAAGTTTGAGTTTGGAACTTGCACAAACCTATCATTACTTTATATTTAATTTTATTAATTAGAATGTGGTAGTGAGATTCAAACTTATAACTTTCTAGTCATTAAGATTTTGATACCTTGTTAAAGAACCATATCAATCCAAAAGTTTAAACTATTAAGTGAGATCTCAAGATATAATTTATATTATTCTCTAATAGTTTCTTCTATACTTTGTCCTGGTTTGTACAGTGATTAAGTGTATGATTTCGTGCTTTCCACATGATGAGTATGATCAACATATATTGAGTGCTGAGGTTGATTTTGCCATGGAGAACTCTGTTGATGAAAAGGATGCAGTTTTCAGTAGCTATATGCCCAAAGAACTAAGTTTACCTAATGGTACCAAATTTGTAGATGAGGTTCTAAGCAGTCAAAGTGACTGCTGTCTTGAAAATTTTCGTATGGATAAGCAGGCATTCTACAAGTTATGTGATATTCTGCACAGCAAGGGCCTACTACGCCATACAAACAGGATCAAGATTGAGGAACAATTAGCCATATTCTTGTTCATTATTGGCCATAATCTACGCACTCGAGCTGTTCAAGAATTGTTCCGATATTCAGGAGAAACCATCAGTCGCCATTTTAACAATGTTTTGAATGCTATCATGGCAATTTCATTAGATTTCTTTCAGCCTCCAGGATCTGATATTCCACCAGAAATCTTGGAAGATCCTAGATTTTATCCGTATTTTAAGGTAATCCTAAAGTAATTTGAGTTCAATCAATATCTTATTTTTGGGTGACTTCGATCCAAATATAAATTATTTGCTGCTAGGATTGTGTTGGAGCGGTAGATAGGATACACATTCCAGTGATGGTTGGTATAGATGAACAAGGACCTTTCCGTAATAAGAATGGACTACTTTCACAAAATGTTCTGGCTGCATGCTCCTTTGATCTGAGGTTTCATTATGTTCTAGCTGGATGGGAAGGCTCAGCATCAGATCTGCGAGTTCTGAACTCAGCGCTCACAAGGCGGAACAAGTTGCAGGTCCCTGAAGGTATTTTGTTTCTCTCACATCTTAGCTCACTAGAAGTTTATTTGTCCACCCTAGCGAAACGCCAAAATTATGCAGCTTTTGAGGGTCCCTTTTTTTAATATATATATATGACTTTTACCTTTTTCCTTTTAAAGTGCCTTGGAGGATGCCAATTTATGTAATCATTCTTATTTCTTCAACTAATTTAGTACTCTTTTGCCCTATTGCTGGTTGAAAAATTGACAATGTAGGGAAGTATTACCTTGTGGACAACAAATATACTAATATGCCAGGATTCATAGCTCCGTACAATGGGATCTCTTGTCATTTAAATGAGTATTCTGGTGGTTACCCTTCTCGAGATTCAAGAGAACTATTCAATCAAAGGCACGCAGTACTAAGAAACGCCACTGATCGTAGTTTTGGGGCTCTAAAGTCTCGTTTCCCTATACTGATGTCCGCTCCTCCATACCCCTTGCAAACACAGGTTAAGTTGGTTGTAGCTGCATGTGCTCTACACAATTACATACGTAGGGAGAAACCAGGTGATTTGATTTTTAAAATGTATGAACACGATACTGTACTGCAAACTGAGGAGTCCTTGCCCCCATTAGAGGTGGAACATCCAATTATGCAAGTTGAGAACCCAGCTTTGGACATTGCTTTTGATACAGAACAGCTAGAATATAGTTCTCAGTTGCGTGACTCAATTGCAAGTGACATGTGGCATGACTACTTAAGTGATTTATCAACCATGTAGATGGATTCATTGTGATTTTATAGTTTCAGGCTAGGATTGGATTTTTTCATGACCACTGGCCTATAAATTCTTAAAACTTGGTCTTGATCTTGATCTTGATCTTGATCTTGTACATTGACGCTTTGTTTATAACAAAGAAGTATATAGGTTGATCAAAATCGTCAGATGTCCATGTTGCATACAGTAGTTTTTTGACAATTATTGCAATGCATGGTTCTTCATGCCTCCTTCACACTAGATCTGCTGATGAGCTGTCCAACCCTGAGTTGGCTTTCTAGGCGATTATAATCTCTCGAAGGGGTACGCCAACAAAAAGCGGGTAAAATCAGCCCTAGTTGAAAGCTTTCTAGTTTGGTAGCTCCACTGCAACCCGGTCGTAAATGGTGTTTTACTGTTTTTGTTGCTGTGGGGGTGTTGTATCTGAAACATTGCTTGCTATCTGGATAACACCATCCCTCTTGCCTCGTAGAATGACAGGGGTGGCACGTACAAAAGTTTTTGAAAAGGAAAACGAAAGTCCGCTTTCCAGTTGGGAGTGCACTGCCAAAATCAAGTGCACTGTCCAGCACTGTCCAATCTGCCTGCTATGCTTTTATTTGAAGCTAAGAGTGTGTTTTGTCGACAGCACCCCCTTCTCTTCTTTATATTTTATTGATCTAGGTTCTAGAAATCCATTGGCCGGCACCCTCAGCTCTGCCTACAGTCGGATGTGTAGCCATGTTTTGGCCCCTTAATTCAAGATGCCAATCGGAAAGAACTGCCCGAGCTACGCTAGTATATTATGTAGAAATCAAAGTTAGAACTATTTTCTTCTTCTTTTCGAATCATCGACTTCTATCAAATGCAAAAAACACCTTCAGTTGGGTTCAAGAATATATAAACAATCTTAGCCTTAAGGCAAGTCATCTTTCTTTCTTTTTTAGAGCAGAGGAAAAGGATGAATTCTTTAGTTTTGCTCAAACTTGAATGTTCTCTACAACTTAACACATATGTACATAGCTTTACAAGACCTTTTTTAGAAAATTTGCTTTACATGTATTCCAATTGTCCAAACTCAGTCTCCTGGACCTTTCCATTCCAGAGATTATCATAATTCTTGAAAGGTTTTCAAATCGTGACGTAAGAATCTTCATAATTTTCTTGGGGCATCCGTGTACTGTTCTTCATGAAACATCCTAGTCAATGAATGGTGTCGGGCCGTCGGCTCCACTAGTAAACAGAGAACAAATGCTTGGTAAAGTGGAGGATCTTCCATAGTTTATCAATTAGTTTACTGGATTATTAGTAGGTCTATTTCTCCCAAAAAAAAAAAAGATGGTGTATTTTCAAATGAACAAATGTAGCCAAATAAGCTACAAATACCTACGAAATCGAAAATGGTCGCGAAGAGTATTTAAAGATAATGATGACAATGAATCTGTAATAATCATTGACTTAGAAATTGGTTAATAAAGCATTTGAAGTGAAAGAAACAGTAGCAACCTCCAGCTTTAATCAATGTCTTAAAAATTGGTTAGATTGATGTAGATAAAGGAAAGGGTGTGGTAATTGGTTTATAAAAAGTTGTGAATTCTTGTTCTAACATGCACATAAAATATTAGAAAAGCCAAAACAACAATCAAATTCTTTGTTAAATTTCATTTCAGAAACACAGCTCTAAAATCCCATCTATCACCATCTCTCTAATCTTGCAGAGTTGCAGTCTGTCATCTCGTCGTACTTCAAAACACGAAACTCGGCTCCTACAAGACAGAAATATATGACTGCCACAGTATAACTTACCCAAACAAGAGAGAGAGAGTAAAGTCGGGACTTGGATAAAAATGTTGGATCCAACAAACGATATCCTTCCACCTCCATCTTCCCCCACCAACTCCTCCATCTCTTCCTCCGATCTTGACACTGAGGTATGCAACCACTTTCTCTAAATATTCAGTCTTCAAGATTCAACCTTTCTTTGATTTTTACCATTTCTTTGCCTTTCTTGCTCTTGTTTTTCTTTTCTTTAATTGTCCCGTTTCTTTAATTTCTTTGCTTTTTTTTTTTGCTCGTACTCATTTCTTGATTTTCTTGTTTTTGCTTTTGTTTGATTTAGCGTTTCTTGCTCTTCGTATTCTTGTTCTCCTTTAAGTTATACCATTTCTTGATTCTGTTCTTGTTATGCTGTTGTTATGCAGTCTACAGGGTCCTTTTTCCATGATAGAAGCACTACATTAGGTACTCTAATGGGTGTCACATTCCCTGCCATCACTTTCAGAGCACCATCCCAGCACCGTCACCCCGCCGCAGCCTCCTCCACGGTAACCGCCTCCGCGAACGGTGGAAATCCCAGGAGGAACACCAAGAAGAGGAGGAATCTGGCGGCTTCTTTGGTGGCGGAGCGGAGGAGGCGGAGGTGGTGGAGCCTGTGCCGGGATGGAGGTGGGGCTAAGCCGGCTTCTCTGGGTGAATTTCTGGAGGTGGAAAGGAGGTTCGGTGATGCCGCCGCGGAGCTTGAAGGCGTGATGGTGACAGAGCAGCCGAGGAACGGAGGAGTGAATGGACGGTTGTTATTTGCTGATGGCAGGGTTTTGCCACCTGCAGATGATGTTGATGATGGTGGCTCATCATCGTCAACCGCTGGTGCTCTTTGGCGATTTCCGGTTTCACTTACTGGGATCTGCAGTGGTGGCACTGGATAATACTAGCATTTTAAAATTATTTATTGTTTTGCCCTTTTCCTTTGGGTCCTGTTATTTAGTTTTATTTTACTTTTAGTCCTTGTCTAATTCGATTTGTCCCAAAAATTGTAAGTTTGGCCTTTTGGGGTTTCCATTTGTCTCTATTCCTTTTTGAAAAATTCCGTTTGGATATTTTCCTTCTCGAGATATTAAAACTAATATGAAAAAAAAAAAATTCAAAGTGGTAGAGCAAACCACTATCCAAAGTGTTTAATTCAATTTCACTAATTGAATTACAATTCATTAAAGTGGATGGTCTTGGGATTTATTGTTGCTCTATGGCTAACATTTAATTTGCATAGAAATTAAAAAAAATGGAATAACTTTGGGAAAAATGAGTTTAAGAATTAAGACATGGACAAGTTTTTTTCAATTGAAAATATATTAAAATAATATATTTTAAAATTTTTTAATATTAATATATTAAAATTTTTAAATTTTTTTAACAAAAGTTATAATACCTATACACTTTCACATGAAACACATTGTTAGTAGCTGTTAATAATAATGACAAGATATTATTTATTTTAATTTTTTAAAAGTAATTTTTAAAAAAGGTTTAAAATTTATTTTTTATATTATTTTGATGGATTGGTGTAAAAAATAATTTTTTAAAATAAAAAAATATTTAAAAAATAATTATTAAATTAGATAAGGTGCATGGATCCTTTACAAGTTGTTTTTATTCAGCCATGAACATGGAATAAATGCTAAAACATATTTTAGTTGAAGCTTTTGTTCATGGATGCCCTTTGATTGGTTTCAATAGATAATCTTGAAAGACAGAAAATTTACACTATTCTAATCATGAATTACACGGGGCCATAAAGTAGCTCACCGAGTTCTGATCAAAGATTAATAGCATTATCTCCGAGAAGAAAAGAAGTTATAGTTTGTTTCATGTTTCAAAAGTTTTTCAAAATAAATTTAATTTATTTTTTAAAATTATTTTAATATCATTATCAAAAAAATTTTTTTAAAAAAAATATATTAATATATTATTACATAAATATTATTTTAAAAAATAATTATTACTATACTTTTAAATAAAAATACATAAAAGAATTCTTTCAACCATTTAGTAAATGGTCTATTAGTAAGAATTTAGAACCACAAAATTGATTTTACTTGTGGTTTTAAGTTTGAGTGGTTGTCAATATGATAATTATTGAAAAATTATATAATTATTAATTTTAAAATTTATAAATTATTAGAGATAGATAGAAATTAATCACCTTATATTTATATTAAAAAAACAAAAAAGAAAAGAAAAAGAAAAAGAAAAAAGAAAAGGAAGAACTTGCCTTTCTTGGTGTGCCTTAAGCATCGCGAGTGACCCACTAACACTGAGTCACTGACAGCTCGTCAAACAATATTCTCTCATGGAGGCCCCATAATCTCTTCAACACAAGGTTCCTGTCAATTCCTAGGCCCATGGGTTGAAAGCCCCTCACCGGAGCCGATGACAGAACGGAGGTTTTATAAAAACAGATCAGGAATGGGGCTAGAGTGTTGTCTTTATATGGGTTGGACTCTTCAAGGAAGCATAAAATATGTACGTGCATGGAATTGATTGTCACTAGCCACGTTATAATTTTTTTAAAAATAAATTTTATATAACTATTTAATTAAATAAAATAATAATAATTTTTTAAATAAAAAATATTTAATATTGAATAATTAAAATTAAAAGATAAATTTTTGTTAAGATATTAAATCATATAAAATGAAACACTCACCATATTGTATTTATTTAAATTCATAAAATATAGATTTACACTAGGAGGAAAAGATATGAAATGAAAAATATATGACTTAAATCATGAGATCGAGATAAACTCATAAAAATATTTTTTGAACACAATGATAAAACCAATACTAAAAAAAACTAATGCAAAACAATAAAATCGTAGGAAGTTGAATCCCAAAAAGAATTAAATGTTAAAATATGAAACTAGAAAAAAACATTAATTACATAAAAGGATTTAAAAAAATTAGGGTGAAAAAAATTAATTAGAGGGTTATAAATTTTCAATAGGATATTTAAATTGAATTGAAAAATAGTTATAATAAAAGAAAAAAATAACAATAGTCAAACTGGAAAAAATAAAACAACAAAAAATTGGATTGAAGAATGAAATTGAGAACTAAAAAAACTTTAACAGCAATGCCAAGAAAAAAAAGTATCAAAATGAAAAACAAAACATAAAAAATACTACAATTAAATAGAGATAATAATTTAATTTGAATTTGATGGATGATGACATGACATGACCCAAAGTGAATGGTTAAATATGTTTTGGACTCCATGGATAGTGAATATAGAATGGATATTATCACACCAGACCTAAAATTCCCTCGAACCTAATCCAAAATCTACCTAACCCACCATCACAATCTTTAAATTTATTAATGGAATTTTTAATTAGTATTTATACTATCATTTCATATGTAATTAATTTACCAATGAAATCACCAACAAAAATACTTCGTTAATGAATCTTTCGTCGGTGATTTTTTTTTCATTGGTAAGTTAGTTGATAATAAAAAATATTGTTACTAATGGATTTACTAATGAAAAAGACGCATAAAAAAAATTATCCACTTCATTCCATCTGTATGTCCCTAAAAAAAATATCGTATGTAATTTTCCCGGTAATTATTTAAAAATAGTTTAAAAAATATATTTTACAAAACAATAAAATAATTAAATTAATATAAATCAACACTATATAGTACTCAAAACGATTGGAAAAAATAAAACAAAATCATATGAAAAATATCCTACAACAATATTCATACAATTATTAAGAATAAAAAAAATTAAAAATAAAATAAAATAAAAAATATAGTGAAAAAACATGAAAAAAAACATTTTACCTTAATGTAATTGCAAGTGTAGCTAAAAAAAATAAAAATTCATAAAGTATATTAATTAAAAGACTAAGAAAAAAAAAGAAAAAGAAAGGAGAAGAATACATACCTGAGTATGGAAGATAAGAGAAGGAGTTGAGAAGAAAAGAGAAGAGAAAAAAATAGATATTGATGTTTTTTATATATAGAAAAGAAAAAAAAAGAAAAGATACGAGCCTGTCTGTTATGAAATTATGGATTCTAGACTTTTTATTGGGGTATTTAATTGATGAATATTTTTAATATTTTTATCTGTAATATTTATTTAAAATTAAAATTTTAATTTAATAAAAAATTCTTAGAAATTACCAAATATCACTGATAACTTTTCAATCCATCAGTAATTTTGTCTATAATATTTAATTTAAAATTTTAATTTAATAATTTTTTTAAAAAACCACTAAATAACACCGACAACCTTTTAATTCATTGATGATTTTGTTTATAAATAACGATAATTAACAATACAATTAAAAAGTGAATAGTTTTAGAGTTCTTTAAAAAATATCAATAAAATTTTTTATTGGTGATTTTCTTTGTAATTGAAATAATGAACAATGTTCACAGTTTACAAATGAAGTTACCAATGAATTTTACCAACTGAATTTATACCATCAGCAATTTCATTGATAAAAGTAGCACGTTATTATTATTTTTGCTTTGTTTTAATTATTTTTTTCACTATAATTCTCTCATTAATTTACAAATAAAAATAATAAAAATATTCTCTTGATATTTTTATTTTTATTTATTGATTTTCTAGTAACAATCTGAAATATATATTTATATTATTTAAATATATCTGTATAATATTTAGATTTTTAAAATACAATATGATATATACATACCTTAATATTAACATAAAACACTTATATGTTTATTTAATATTAATTTGATTATAAAATACAATCATCTCAATATTTAATATTGAAAAAAATGAAGTAAAAAGGATCATGCATATCTATTAAAATCCTTATAATTAATTATTAATTCAAAAGCATTAACATATCCCTAACATTCATCACAACTCATGCCCAAGAACAATATAAACATGAACATGATGAACATGATGTTTGAGAATATGATTACAATTATTTATTAAAATATTTTTTGTTTAGAAATATATTAAAACAATATTTTTTATTAAAATATTCTAAAGCTCTCTAGAAAATACCGATAGAATTTTTCATTGATGATTCCTCTTATAACTGGCATGATGAACAATGTTTACAATTTACTAATGAAGTTATTAATGGATTTTAACAATGTAATTTATTCTATTGTTGGTAATTACGTTGGTCAAAATAACACGTTATTGTTTTTCTTACTTTGTTTTAATTATTTTTTCTCACTATAATTTCTTAGTAAATAATATGTTCGTCGGTAAAATTCTTTGAAAATTTACCAACAAAAATATTCTCTCAGTATTTTTATTTGTATTTATTAATTTTCTAGTGGTGACTTGAAATATATATTTATATTATATAATATTTAGATTTTTTTAATACAATATGATATATACATACTTTAATATTAATATAAAAATACACATATTTATTTGATATTAATTTGGTTAAAAAATATAATCATCTTAATATTTAATATTGAAAAAAAATAAAGTAAAAAGACCATGCATATCTATTAAAATCCTCATAATTATTTGTTTTACAAAAGACTAATTTTTTAGATATTTTAAATTTTTTAATAAACTGATCTTAAAAATAAATTTTAAAAAATAAAAATATATTTTAATAAATTAATACAAATTTTTTTAAAAACAACCATAACTCAATTCCCAAATACATATGATATCCTTTAGCATTGCAAAGGAAGCATCGACATGCTTAATTACATGTGACGGACTTCCATCATTGCTTTCCAAGTAGCTTGGGAAGGAAAAGGGAATGATTGAGTTCGTAATTATACAATGAATCCGCAAGAATATCTTTATATGTACAGAGGTCATAATAAGTTAATAACTACCTTGAGTTTTTATAAAATTATAAATAATGGTCCAAAAAATTTAAAGACATTATGTGAAAGCAAAATATACTTAATGTTTTAAAATTTTCATTATTACTATAGAAAGAAGGATTATAAAAATGCCAATGATATTCTTTTGATAAGAAAAAAGATTTTCTTAATATTTTTATAAATATTAAGATAGTTTTTATCAAATGAATAACCTATATAATTTCAAAATATCCAACTCAATCAAACAAACCTAGAAGAAGGCAATAGCCAAATATGATGCAACATGTAATGTTTGGTTTTTTCAAGCTCTAAAAAAAATTATAAAGATCTTCATGTATTTTGAAAAGTCTTTGATTCATGAATTCATAGTTATACAACCTGATGTAGCCTAGCTTGTAAGGTCATCTAAGACCTAGATAATTATGGGCTAGAACTGGACCAAATTAAAAAAAAAAATAAAGAAAAGAAAAACTTGATGTAATTCAGTTGATTTGACAAAATCTAGTCAAAAACCTGGTTGCAATTTATTAATTTTTTTTTAAAATGATATCATTTTAATTTTTAAAAAATAACTCGGGTGATCCAGTCAAAACCCAGAACCCTGGCCTTAGACCGGGCCGAGTATGAAAACTATGCATAAATCTAATAAAAAAACATATCAACTGTTTATGTAAAAACAAAAACCAACTTAGCAAAATAATCCAAAACTAAATAGAAAAATGATTAAATTCAAAATTAATTAGGAAATCCATTATAACAACAAAATTCATATCTTTTGAGTCTAATTTATTTTTCTGGTATATAGCGAGTTACCACAAGCCAATTATATATGGCTCATGCAAAAAAAGTTTTTTCTTAGATTTTGTCATATCTATATACATAAGTAAAATATTCTATATTATCTTAAGAAGGTGTAGTTCAATTAGTCACTGGAGACTTATATGATCATTAACTTCAGGATGCATGCAAACTTGCTAGACACCCATATTAATACTATAAAAAAATATTCCATATTAAAATATTACTCATATCAATCCCACATCAACAAACTAACTTTTATGGTAGAAACCTCCAACAAATTAATCTTTAGTGTTGATGGATAACTACTATATTAATTTTGCACCTTTGATTTGTTAGCTCTCTACAGTTGTGATTGATTGTCAATGTTGATTCCATCTCATTGACAAGATTCTTCTTTCACGTAACAAAAACAACAATAAAAAATAATGATTTCATATTAGTCTTTATTATATGTGTTTTAGTTAATTTTTTATAATTAACTTATATATAAAAATCACCTAAAATTTAAATTTGGTTATAACCTTAAGTCTTGGTGATATGCTTGAGATTTACATGTATTATAATAGAATCACTTCATATGATCACCTTGTGAATAGAAAGCGTCTATAGAGTTTTTTATCCATGCATGATACAACTAGCTAGCTAGGATAATAATTTTATTTTTATCATATAAATATTAATCTAAACTAAACTAAATAAATAATTAATTTTATGAATAGTTTAGGTTTAAATTGAATTCAAAACTAAATTCAAAACCTAACCCAACTTGACTGGAATAAATTATCATGTAGATGTGATAAAGAAAGAGAATAAAAATCTAAAGCAAGAAATAATTTACACAAAGTAAAAGAAAGGAAACCTATAAGTAAGTAGAAGAAAAGGAATAAAAATCTAAATTTTAGACACAAAAAAAGAAAAGAAAAAAAAGAAGAAAAAAATTGAAATCAAGTAGAAAAATAAAACCCAAGAGTTAATTCATGTGAAACTTAGGTTGTTTTTGGTTAGAGTTAAAAATTGAAGGTTAAATTAAGGATGTAAAAAGTGATTAAAAAGTAAAATGTTAAAAATATTTTGATTAGTGTATATAAATTATGTATAATGATGGAGTTCAATAATTTTAATTGAGAAATAAAATTAAATGAAGTTGTAAAATAATAAATAACTATATATTAATAGTGGGATATAATCGGGAGCAGAAACGGGGGCTGGTAGGGGCCGGGATCCCTATAATTTTTTTTTCCAGCCCTTCCTTTAATAATATTTATATTTCTAATCTAAATAATGAAACAACTAATATTTTATTTCTTTTTAATTCTAATTTCTAGTTCGTGTCCTAGATATAACATGTTTGTTTAAGATAAAAGAGAGGGAAAATAAAAGACGAATTTGGAAGAAATAATTCAAACAAGAAATTATAAATCACAATTATCCAAAATTTTCCCCTCTCTCTCAACATTAAGCGTTAATCCATTTGTTATTTACATAAAACCAGACACAATCTTATAATTAAAGATTAATATCATAATTGACTTATGGTTAATGAAATATATATGTTCTTTTCTTAAATTTAATAAATTTCAAACCTCATGAGGTTGTGAAAGTAAAATCAACGTGAATTCTCTTTAATTAAGTGGATTGATAGTTTACATTTGAGAATATTTAAATTTCTACGAACCCGAGATTTTACATTATATATAGAGCAGCAACATTTAAAATACATCAGGGTTGTTGTAATTCTAGGGCAATCTTCTCTTAGTTTTGGAGTATAAACAGCAGGAGAACTTACACTACAATAATGAACTTGACAGGCGCGCAAGCATGTTGTTAATAATCTACTCGAAATGTCAGCAAAAAAAAAATCCCAAAAAAAACAAAAGAAGGAAATTGAAAGAAGAAATAGAAAAACCATACATGCTGATCAAGGCCGCCTACAAGGAGTTTCAACAATGGTATCCAAGGCAGGCTTCCATGATCTTTGCTTGGAATACCTCTCCATAGGCTGTGGCTCTGTGACCATACCACCCATTGTTTTCCCTTCTGAAAGGAAAATGCAAAACTCACTGAGGACTGGAAAAATCTTGCCAAAATTGTTATACTTCAATGCCTTGGTAGCCTTATATGTGAAAGAGCTCAGTTCCTCATGTGTTAGCACCGAGTAGAGAAGCTCCATGGGCAAAACAAAGTAGAGTTGGCGCCTCTCTAGCTCATCATCAGCTGATAGACCATGAATTCTATAACCAACTTTTAGACTTGTAGAATCACAAACAAATTGTCCAGGGTTCTCTAGCATGAGCTCTGCTGCTTTAACTGGCTTCGTGTAGATTTGCAAGTTGCCATTATCAGAGAACAAGACCTTCACTACTCCATTTGATGAGATGATTGACGGAGCACAAGATGTTGCATTCCCCATTATAAGATACAAAAAAGAAAGAGGAAGAGAGGGCGAGAGAGAGAGAGAAATGGAAATGGGTGCCTATTTCTTTAACATGAAGTGATCAAATATGTAATCAAAGGTGATAAAAAGATGGAGAAGTTGATCATTCGAGGTTGATGGCGTCTCTCAAAATTAGCCAGTTTGTCATGCATGATGGTAGTTGAAAAGGAGAGGAAGCGTCCATGTCCATTGCTGGTTAAGTTGTCGTAACATATATTCAATGGAAGATCACACACTCCCCTCACAGGGAAGCAGGATCAAAGTTGCATGAATTATTTGTGCTATCATGAGGATTTGAGGTGTGCAAAGCGGCCACGTTCTTGCAAGGAAATGGAAAAATAGGAATATGGACAAACCTGTTAAGCACAGTCAAGTCACCCTAAGGGCAGCCCTTCCATTTGCTTTTGTTAGGGTTTAAATAAATGTATCCATTTTTGTTTATGAAGGAGTACAGCACATAAAGAGCTGGGAGAAATGGAGCAGAGCTCCCTGAAGACACCACCAAACTAATGATTGGATATTGTCTTTGATCCAATTCCTTCCTGCAGGCCACCTTCACCTAACTCCTTCAAAAACATGCAGATGTTCTTCTTTATTTATAATTTTTCTAGCTCACCCCCCCTCTCTCTAATACATATGTTATGTATTTATTTATTTTATATTTTTTATAAATATAAATGTTTGAGTCAATTTGTATTTATCTCAATTAATTTTATAAATTTTAAAATTAATAATTATATAAATTTTTAATAATTATAAAATTAATTTATAAAACTCAAACTAATAATACTTAATAAGTAAACTTAAAATTTCACCAATTAAGTTATATTATTCAATGTTTTATTTTATATCTGTTCTCTTTCATACATATATATACACAAATATATATATATATATATATATATATATATATATATGTGTGTCTATATATATATGTACAGTGATGGAGGCAAGGAAGGCTGGCAGGGGTCCTGGCCCTGCAGGAAATTTTTTTTCTAATTCTCTTCTTTGTAAATATTATAAAAATAATTAAAAATTTAATTTTATTCTTTTTAATTTTTAATTTGGCCTCCTTAGTTTTTTTTTTCTTGCTTCGCCCCTGTATATGTATACTCTATTAATGCAAGAAGAGTAGGTATATATCTTTTTTTAGAATAAGATAGGTAAGTATATATCTATCCACAGAGATACGAAAGAATATATGTGCAAGAAATAATTGCAGTTTCAAAATCTTAGCTTGATGCATGGTTGGTATATAATCGCTGTCATATGTTAGCTATCAAAATATTCCATAATTTATTAATAATCTGCTTTTCTGGTATATATGCAACTACTGACCAGAAAGCTGAGAAACTCCTGGTAGTTTATTCTTCCCAGCGTTCACAATTAATAATACAGCACACAATTGTTCATAAGAAAAATATAGAGGCACTCCATTTTTGCGCCATGTTAGGTCATTAATTTAAGTCAAGTTCATAGGTTAGATCTTGGATGTACGTTTAAATTAATTTTTTTTAATTTAATATAAATATTCAGACCAGCTCTTAATTAATTTTACAATGATTATGTAAATTTCTAGTAACTATTATATAAATAACTATAAAATTCAAATTTAAAACCATAAAAAAATCAATTTTTTTAATTTTAAATTGTTATTATTAAACTACCACCTAGATAATTATTTAAATTAAAGTTAATAGATTATTAGATCATGGATGGACTTCTAAATTAATGATCTGACATTGTTTCGCGTTGGATAAGCATATTGACATCAGATTCCTCCGTTTTCTCAGACTTGCTTCCGTCTTTTCATATATTTAAAATGTCTAATTAAATATCCACTTATTCATGTCCAAAAAATATAAAATCACACAATATATATTCTAAGAAAAAGAGTGAAGAATAAAAGCAAGATATATAAGTTTTATATTAAAGCACAATTTATTTTTGTGTTTGAAACTGTGTTTTAATATATTTTAAAAATATATTTAACTTGAAAAATACATCAAATATACATTCTTTAGTGTTTTTTTAATAGTTTTAATATAATAATGCAAAAAATAAAATAAAATCTGAAAAAAAAATTATTTATTATAAAAAAGTTTGGCAGGTTTTGTTCAATTTAGACAATATTGAAGAAGAAATAAAGTTTTGGTTGTTAGCCGGCTAGGTTGTGAATAGTAGTAATAATACTATTATT
The DNA here is from genome assembly GCA_026413675.1 of Populus pruinosa. Taxonomy (NCBI): domain Eukaryota; kingdom Viridiplantae; phylum Streptophyta; class Magnoliopsida; order Malpighiales; family Salicaceae; genus Populus; species Populus pruinosa. The sequence continues at coordinate 9,321,110 of JANKMR010000020.1, forward strand.
ATTATTATTATTGTTCATCAATCATCTATATATTATTATTATTATTATTATTACCAACGTTTTAGCTTTATGTATACCTACGTGTGATGTATAATAATATAATGGGGCCAACGTCTAAAACAAGAAGGGGCAGGTTTGAACTCGTAAAACTACTAATTGTTATTTTGAATATTTTGAAAACATCTCCCTTTTCTTCTATCTAAGTCCACCCTTTCTTTGTTTTTACGGTGTAAAAATACTTTTGAATTTTTTTTTTGCTTCAAGTTAAGTTTTTAATGTTTTTACATTATTTTAATTTGTTGATATTAAAAATAAATTTTAAAAAATAAAAAATTATTATTTTAATATTTCTTCAAATAAAGAACACTTAAAAAAATCACTATTACAATATTAAATAGTCTCGTACAAATACCGCCCAAGTTGACACAAGTTTTGGCTATGAAACGTAATTACAGTGAAATGATAATGAAGTTAATAATGACTCAAGAGAACCTTTTCATTTCAAAATAATATATAGTTAGAATATAGTATTGTTTATTTGTATATTCTAATCTTGCCCATTAGAAATTTATCATGTCTATGCCAAAGAAAAAAAATATTTTCATTAAAACGGCATAAGCAACTTCATCACACAAATGTTTATTTATATAATTAAATTTGGTAGTGTGTGTGTGTATATATATATATATATATGAGCTCTTTCAAAAATCTTTGCTTTCCAAAACGACCATCTCACTATTTGATATTTTCTTAATTTTCCGGTCCATAGACCCAACAATATAAATAAAAGTTACGACTATTTTTTTTTTTCTAAAACCATATTGTAAAAATATCTAAAGTTTATTTAATATTCTCTTTTTAACTCTAGCGAGATATATGTCTTCTATTTTATCAATTTGACTTGAATCCTAACCTGCATCAAGTACGCTAGTTTGAGAATTAATATGACAAAAAGTTCATTAGTTTTTTCTAGTAAAAGTTTTTTGACTTTAAAACTTGTTAAATTTGTATTATTTTATATTTAATTTTTATTAAATAAATAGGAATAGTGAGTTTTTAATTCATGGTCATTAAATTATCAAGATTTTGATATCATATAATAAAATTATCTTAATCTAATAATTTAAGTTATTAAATAAAATCTTTAAATATGATTTATATTATTTTTTAATATTTTTTAATATTTGAAAAGATTACTTTTTCATTATTTAGGCTTCAATTTTAGCGTTTTTTTGGGAGTGCGAACTGACCAAACAGAGATGGGTTAAAATTCAATTTTTTAATTAAATCACTTATCAAATTAAAAAAAATACAATAAAAATAATTACATAAAAAATAACTTAATCCCTTCGGAGAGATTTAGGCTTCTATTTGATTTTGTAGGCTTGGGTAATCCATGTTTCTTGGGCTTTCATTGCCTTGTATTTCAGACACGGGCTTTCTGTATTAGCTGTTCAAGTTTTTATTTTTTTTTTATTTTTCAAAGAGTCCTTGCTTGAAGAGAAAAGAAATTGGGCTGGTGAAATTTTGGGTGATAATGTAAATTAGCAATTTCAAAGAACATTGGCCTCAAACTTCCTGACTTGAGGGACTAAACTGCAATTATAGGAAAAAAGGAAAAGAAAAGCTGAAGACTACAGACTTTGTCGTATCACCGTACTCCATAACCAGAGAGCGCTACTAGATCTCACACGGCAAAACGCGAAGCCAGGGTCTCAATTGGCGAGTCCTTTTTTTTTCTTCCTCTTTCATTTCTAATAACGAAGCCCAGTTTCCTTTTCTTCTATCTTTGATTTCTCGTTTAGGTTTTACGCCATAGTTTTATTTTTTAGCTGTAAATAATTGTGATTCCACTCCTGGTCAATGTTTTTTGTGTCGATTGTAGGCTTAGGATGAAAATAATGAATCAGAGTCTTAAAATTAAAACCCCCATTTCATAATTTTCAATATGTGCTTGTTTGGTTTGTTAAAGTCATGATTTTCATTTCTGGGTATGTAAAATCAAGAGCATTTTTTTTTTAAAATTGAGATCAGCATTGGTTGCTTGGTTGAACTGTATGATTTTAATTTTTATGGAAAATTGCTTTTGTAACAGGGAGAGATAGGTGATGATGGATGGTGGAGTGCCAAATATAAAGAAATGGGTGGTGTTCTATCCTGTCTACATTAACTCAAAGAAAACAATAGCTGAAGGGAGGCGGATTAGTGCAGAAAAGGCGTGTGAGAACCCTACTTGTGTTGAGATTGGTGATTGTTGTGGCCACCTCAAACTTCCATTTGCAATTGAGGTTTGTTTTGCAATCCACAGTTTTTTCTTTTTTATTATTAGAGCTTGAGATTGCTGTTTGTTTGTGATTTATGATGCGTCTTGGATGTTCTAGATTGATAAGGCGTATCCACGAGATTTCATGCAAGTAGGGAGAGTGAGAGTATTGCTGAAAAGAGAAGATGGGAGTTTATGTAATCCTGCAATTCCTTCCCGTAAGCATACTTTACCGTTGTTTCTGTTTGTCATATGATTCTGATATTTCTTTTGGCTTCTTTTTCATTAATTATCCTTTTCTTTTTCTTTCTGAGATCTGCGTAAATTGATGGATTTGTACATATAGATTTTTCAACACTTAAATTTAAGTGTATTGGTACTGACCAAGTGTGATTTTGTCAATCTTTTATGCCTATTACATTGAATTATGCGTCACCATTCTTCTTCTTCTTCCTCTTCCTCTTCTTTATTTTAACAAAGAGAACTATTTTCATGAGTTGCTAGTGTTGAAGTAATTCCATATTTGTTATGTACAAGGATTGTTATGGCTTTCAATAGTTTATAGTCTCTTCAAATAGTGGCTTGAGATTTTGGGTTAATGCTTGGACATGGTATAGAACTGTGCCATCATTGTGTTTTGTTTTGCTGTAATTGATTCACAGGATAGGCTCATTTCCATTAAGTGAAGCAGCTTTTTGGTTAGAGACTCTGACGAGGAACATGTATCAAGCTGCCAGTGGCTAGAATCTTGCAAATATATAGAAGAATCTGACATTTTTTAAATGATAATATATATTTTAAAATCTTTTAGATGATTTCCTCTCACAAGTGAGATGAACTAGGAAATCTAACCCACTCCTTTTCCCATTCACTTCCCTTCTTTTCTTTTTCTCAATTTAAGATCCAAAAGAAATCAAACTTCCTTTCTGTTAATTCTGGTACTCTCCTTCCTTTTCCATGAATCCATATGTATTGGTGAATTCAACAAAAATTACATAAGATTTTTCTTTATACTTCCCATATGACAGTTTATTTTTATATTTGCCACATGCTCATTGGCACCTCCACCTGTCTTGTAGACGCCTCTTTATTTTGTTCTCTAATAATCCTTGAAGTGAAATATTTGCAATTAATTCTAATGCGGATAACATGTAGGGGACTCAATGGTATCACGTGGTCCTAATTTCCAAGGGACTGTAAATGTTGATATGCGTATTGGTTTCTGTTACTCTGCACAGAGACTTTTCAAGAAGGGATATTGACACATAAATTTAACCAATCCAAGAATGTATATTTACTATGTTATGTGTCATTGACATCTAGTATTGCATAAGACTAGTTTCTGCTAGGGATCCATCACTTAAGAGCTGAACTGACCTTTATATTGGTCTTGTTTTAATTGATGATTTTGTGGACAACCTCTTGCATGTTAATGAGTGGTTAGCAGTATTTACATGAAATATCAGTGCTCCACTTGTTGATCTGGACTGTTTGATGATTGTTCCCTTTTAGTTTAGTTGAGAAATTTGAAAGCTGCCTCTCATCCTGATATGCCATGGCACTGTACTTCATTGACCTGGAGGAATAGGGGGAGAAATAGAAAAAAGGAAAAATAGGGGTATATTTGTGTCACAACTATCAAGAAAGTAAAGTATAAGGTGAAAAAACAATTAAAAATCAGCTCAAAGTTGGATGGGCTGATGCCACTTATATATGAGCGTCTGTCCTACATTTCATATGTAATGGATTTGAAACTTCGACCTTATTGCAGGAAAACAGCTTATGTTCCATGTTGCAGAACTGGTACCGAGACATCCTGGGAGGACCAAAAAGCAGGAGCCTGCATCCACGGCAAATGTTTCAACATCCAAGTCTGGGAAGGGTGGGAGAAAGAAAAGATAGCCTTCTTCATGAGAAAAAGGATAAGGTTTGGTTTGCAACTAGCTGGTATAAATTTGAATTTTTTCATTCTTATCATGAAAAGATTTGGATGAGAAGGGTATCCTTTTCTGATCAATCGAAGAGCTAAAATTCCAGAATCTTGTATCACAACAATTATCTGTTCACGCACACCCTTTTTACCCAAGTCTATGCACAAAGTGAATTGTATGCAAGTCTTTTCACATGGTGAAAAGTGAGGTATTGATTCAAAGTAATCTGGGCTTGCTATTATATGGTATGCCTTTCTTTTGTTGGAGTTGCTGGTTTCATGGCCTTGCTTAGCATTAAGAAATATCATCTAGTGTAACCATAAGAAAATGTCATAGAACAGACTGCCCACATTCTTGGCCCTGAACTCCTTGCAATCCTTAAGGAGAAAATGTACGATCAACTTGATCAATGGAACCTGACTTTGTCACAGAAAAAGTATGATCAATTGTTTTGTTTTGGGTGTTGGAATAGTGATTGGTAGATGGCCCAAGTATCACAGCTATGACATGCTTGTTTTAAAATCTTTTCCTGAAGTACATCTAGTTGGTTTCCAGGTATGAAATCTTTAGCTTTACTGTGGCATGCAGTAAAATGTCTTTTTTTTACCTGAAGATGACCTGCTAATTAGATAGGGACTATGGAATTGGGACGGGATATCTGCATTTAATTTTTTTCACATTGGCATGAATTGCTTTTGACGCGTAAATTTGGTGTCATGTTGTAGTTCTAGTCGTGTTATAACGCTGAGTCTAGCATCGCCATTCCTCTGGGGTCTGAAGCTGGTAATATGCATAACAGAGCTTTGTCTATCGCAGGAACATAGTTCATTGCAATCGGTGAACCTGGAATACAGAGCATGGAACCTTCACATAACTCATGTTGATCTGTGATTGTACACGGTTTTGAAAACCCCATTTAAGGATCAGAGAAACTAATCTGGTGTGACTGAGCTCTTGGATGTGATGATACTCGGATATCACTGAAATGTCTTGTCGGCCCGCTTGGCTAATGAGAACTTTGTTTTTTTTGTTATCTTGCTCTATTGTGCTTTTGGATTATCACTAAAGCTTTTTTACAATCAGCAGGGGTGTTGAAAAAAACTGATTAAACTGAGAAAACTGGAAAAAAAAAAACTGAAAAAACCGAACTGAAAAAAAAACCGATTAAACCGAGTAAAATTTTGAAAAAATCAGCTGGTTCGGTTTGGTTTTGGTTTTATAACTGAAAAACCGAACCGAACCGAAACCGGAAAAAAACAAGTCAAAACCGAGCTAAACTGGAAAAACTGAGCCAAAACCGAGAAAATCGAGTCAAACTGGAAAAACCAAGTCAAACTAATTTGAACCGGTTTTGTTTTAAAAAACTGAATTGAACTGAAACCGGTCGGTTTGATTTGGTTTTGGTTCGGTTTCAGTTTTTTTCTTAAAATTTTTTTTTTCTAATTTGGTTATTTTTTTTTATAAAAATCCAACCAAATAAAAAATAAACACCCTGACAATCAGAGAGCAGCATGCACGTGTGAGACGATTTTCCTACCTTGTGATCTATACTGTTGTGGATATTTAGCTGCGGCTGTCTTCTTTTTCTTTTTCTTTTCTCTGCGTGTCCAATAATGGAGCAGTCGAAAACAGAAGGCCACGTTGTGTTCTCTGGTTCCCTGCACCTCCTCCTCCTCCTCCTCCTGCTCCTCCTTCATCACTTTGACCAATTGAGCATCTGCATTCGATTCCATCTAACTGTATACAACTTGTGAAAATCGAAAATGGAAAACAAAATCCTTGTCAAGTACAAAAATTCCGAGCAAAATGAGCCTTTTATTTTTCCTCACTCATTAAACCATGATGATGAAAGTTTCGTTCTTACCCAAGGTGTATTAATGTATCTTTGGCTCTTTCTTTCCTCTCCATAGGCCATAACGCATGATTTGCATACTTCATTTAAACATATTCCATATGGCATTCAAAGTCCAACACTTCAAGCATGTTAAGTAATGGATTTTTACGAATTCTATGCGTGGTTACCATTGCCGCACTCAGTTATGAAAAGACACTAATGAATGTAAATAAATAATACAAGAAATCAATTATTATAGTATTGAGAATAAAAAAATTATAGTATTGAAAATAAATATTTTTGATAAAAAAATCATAATTATACTGAAAAATTAATTACTAAAAATTTAAATCAAATAAGTTATGATTTTTTTAATAATAGGAGAGTTAAATAAATTGTTAGATATTATAGGTGGTCTTCAAATATAAATATAAATAAATTAATTACTGTATTAAAAAAATTAAATTGTTTATTTTAGTTTATTTAGAATTATAATTTATAACTTATTAGGGAACTTGTCACAAATTAAAATAGAATAATTAATTAAAAGTGACTTGATTACAAATAAGTTTTAGAAATAGAGGACTATAATGTAATTAATACATGAGATTATAATTTAGATTTAGAAAAAATAATAAATTTCTAAAATTATTATAAAATACTATATATAAATATATGATATAATTTCAAACGCATTTTGTTAACTAGACGGTTTGATTGAATTAAATACCAGAGTGGTGGTGGAAAGAATACACTACACCAAAAGGCATGAAGATGAGGGTAGCATGAGGCAACGAAAAAAAAAGAAAAAAAAAAAAAGAGAGAGGATGGGCTTAGTGCACTTCATAGAACCAGGTCTTTCAAATCTAAAAATTCATTTATCTGGATTACTATGCATCAATCACACACTCCTCCTGGAGCCATGCTGGTAATGTTTCAGAAGAAACCTGGCCAGATATTCACAATTTCCCTTCAACTTTTCCTTGTGAATTTTTATCTGTTTTACTGCATGCGCAGAACTTGCCCCGATGGTTTAGCTGAAACACTTGCCAAGGAGTAAAAGGAACATTATCCCTTGTGATGGCTGGACTGCATCTACTCTAGCAGATCATCCGAAAGTTGGTGATGTTTGTGTCTTCGAAATGATGAAAGTGGTGGGGGCACACTTAGAGTTCAAATTCATACTTAGTCTGTGAATGCTCTAGTTTTTTTGACTTGTTAATGCCTTGGAGAAATGACTTTAGGCCGTGAGTTATCTCCATCATATTCATATTGATTTTTTGAAGGCTAGAAACACTGTTAAACCAATTGATCCTTGTAGAATGCTGTGCTTCAGGTTGGAGATTCCATGGATGAAGAACCAAATTTGGAGTGGGAGTATGTGCATAGAAATCACTAAACCTGACAGGTCACCATCTCCTAGCAACCATCTATTGACAGAGGCACAGACGTTTATCAGCAATGAAGACTTTCAGCCAACCTGCTGCTCCTCATCTTTGACCTCGTATGATCAAAGATGAGGACCAAAGTGAGCTGAAAGTCTTCAGTAACTATTTAAGCACATTTGGCTTGTCTAAATTGCAATTTCACTTCTTTGGTGATTCTCTTTCAATCATTTGCTACGTTTTTTCTTTCAATCTGTTTTATCAATGAGCTGTTCTTGAATCGTGATGCCTTATAAGACAAGCTTTTCAACAAGCCTAAGATATGTTCTGGAATAATAGTGTGGATTGGTATTGGTGCTTCAAGAAAAATCTTCTGTGAAAAGACCTCTCCTTTGTGTCTATGAAAGCTGACAATCTTGTACAATCTAGGAGAATTGCTTTCGTAACTTATAAGGATTAAGGAGGCTTCATCTAGACAAGTTGAGGGACCACATTTTGTTTGTTATGAAATAAATTGTTTTTGTCCGTTTTTGTTAATGATCAGTGCCTTGTCAATTGTTGAGGAAATATAAAATTCAAAGTTGTTGAATTGCATTTAAAACTAAAAAAAAAACCTGAGTCGTGTGTTTTTTTCTTTTTATTATTGTTGAAAACATTATGCATCTTCTCATAATTTTTTTTTTATTTACATGAGATGTTCGGGTCAGCTTGCTCACACTACGACTAATCCCCACGGTCCATTGAATATCCTGCAAACCCAGTAGACATATAAGGTACCGTGGGGATAACAGACGTGCACGTGAGGGCTCGAATTCAGGTGCAGTGAAAAGAGACAAACCCCTTCCACCGCTATGCATCTTCTCACAATTCGTTGTGGGTTCGAGTAGTGAGATTTTTTTTATATATCAAACTTTTTGTCTATTTGATTATATCTTTCAAAAACAAAATTGATCGTCAATTATTTTTAATTTATTATAAAATAACAAGATTCAAACATAAAAAATTAAAGTGAAGAAAATAAAAAAATTAGATGGTACTTTAAAAATTCTAAATTATTTCAAAAAATTTACTTTGATCGTCCACCTTTCATTGGACATATTTTTAGCCGTAATCATTTTAAAAAAATTCACTTTTGATATATAACTTTATCATTGTAAAAAAATTCCAACAACAAGCCTCTTTATTTCTTTTTTTAGTGCAAAACATTGTTTAATATTATGATCCTTTATCATTGTAGAATAAATAAAATTTTTTTTTGAGTTTTGCTTTTTTATATATCTCTTCATTGGTAGTGGGTATTAGATATAATCTTCTTCCCATCAATGACTTCCAGCACATCAACCCTGGTTGTATTTAGAGGGATCACTATCAGTTTAGAATATACCAGTCTACTTCTTGAATGAATTTTAAGATTACCTTTATATACTAGGGTGTTTTGAAGAGGATGTCTATTGTCATATTTTATAGATACTTCTCTTCATGAGGGTAATCTTGTCATGATGCACTTGCTTCCTCCACACGAATATAATTTTTTATAGTTTATTTCACGTTGAAAAGACTTTTATCATGTATAACATAAAGACATTCCTATAAAAAATAGTTGTGTACTCCGTTAATCAAGGTCTCTATCGCTATTGGTTTCAGTAAGTTTAGACATTTCTTTATTAAATCTCTTTAAATAGCCTTTATTGCTTTCACATTCCAATTAAGTGATGGAGAAAAGTTTAATTGAACTATTTTTTGGTAAGGATGCTCATGCTGAAATAAGCAATTAGTTTACTATATGAATAAGAAAAACTAGATATAGATCTTGACTTCAAAATATGATATCATACTTGTGTTGACCCTTTAAAGTTGGTAGGGCGTATTTTACACATGACATTAGAATCCTAAATAACTAATGCCAAGTTGTTCTTGACATTCTAGATATACTCTCTAAGGTCGGATAGCTATCCAAGTTCATCTTGGTAATTATAAAATCTATGGGAAGACGAGTGTTCAACACTTTATCATATAATGATGAATCTCTTATTTGACATGAGTTTTTTTCATCTTTATTGGTATATATCTTTCTAGGTTTTGAGATGCTAGAGTGCAACTCTAAGAGAGAGTGGGGTCAATGACAAAAAGGTATGGCCATAAACCTTACCTTTTGATCTGTTAAGGTCATACTTATATGAACCTGTATGAGAAAGTTTTTTATGTTAACATGATCTACTCATAATAAAGGTAAAAGTATAGTGTCTACCTTTTTTTTTTTACCTTGTTTTAGGTAGTTTCTTTTTGAAATTTGAGTTGTTATTGCATAGGAGATGCAATTGTTATAACAGTAATATGAGGAGTAGATCATTATACAACAATCTTGAGGTTTTGTGGATACACAAAGACAAATTAAAGTTATTGTTGAGTTGCTAGTACAACTTCAATAAGTGCTCTCATATGCTATGTGAGATTTTGGAGGTCAACAGAAGTTAACGAAGATGGTGGGATGTCTATTATTCATACTTTTAGTGTTTTGGTAGTCTACCATAAGGATTTTATGATGATGTATGCAGGATGATAAGAAAGATATAACAAGAAATGAATATGATTTTTATTCAATTTCTCATAGACAATGCTACTAATGAAGCTTGAAACTAATTACACTACACTTAATTTAAGCTTTTTTTACACTTAATTTAAGCTTTTTTCAAGGATGATTGTTGTATGGATGACGGTTATTACCTGTAAAAAACCATTTAATACTAAAATCAATATAGGGTTTTTAGGCAATGATAATGGAAAAAAAATGAATAAAAAGATACTGATATTTTTTCTATCCCTTGTTTAGAGGGAGAATCCCTTTTCTTTTACTAAATCTTGACATTTTTTTATTTAGAAAAACATGAAAAAATCTAGAAAAATTCTTTTATCCTAAGGTGGAAACTCTATTCCATTGTTATATCTTCGAGTAAAGTTGTCTTAGATTCATAGCTCGTGATTAAAATGAGAGAAAGAAAGATAAGGAAAAAAAACTTTATTGGGCCATGACCTAATTGGGGTGTTGAACCTTGATTGGATTATGATCAAATCATGGATTGAACCTTTATTAGATCCTTGTGCAACCATGCGTGGGGTTCGGTTTGACTAAGGCCCATTCGATTATTTATTATCATAATTTCAAACTACAACTTTAGAGATTACAGGTTACGAATTACAAACTATAAGATTACACCATACATTCTATAGTCTAAAATTTCAATACAATTAAAGTTTTAAAGAGTTGTACTAGGTAAAATTACAATTTATATTTGCATTGATTATATAGTATTGTGTTTATATTGTAGTTTCATTCTTTATTTTTATACTACTGTTCTTTAATTTTTGTTGTTTAACTATTTCTTTTTTGTTTTTCCTCACATTCAACCATTAATAGAATACATCTAGTTGCATTTCTATATTCAACCATGCTTTTATTTAAATTATAGGTTGAACTTTTATTTATTGATGGATTTGATATAATGTCATATATTAATTACTAATTCATTTGCTTGAGCTTTGCTGAGAGCCAAATTATATTTTAAAAAAACAAAAAAATTATTAATATCATAAACTTGAGCAAGAAGATAAATTTTTAAATTTCTTATCTTAGGTCTTTGTCTGATATCGGTTTCCAATAAAATATATAAGATAAACTTGGATGATAATTTTTTATTTTGAAAAACTATTTTTGAACCATAAATTAGAAAAAAATTAATAAGGTAAAAACTAAAAAAAAATGACAAGTCACGTAAACTTTTCAAACCAATAATATAAGATATTAGATTGAAAATACAATACATAGAAAAATAGTGAAATTCAATTTCCAACAAATCTAACATTAAATGATAAATTATCACTATTATTATTCTTATTCTTATTATTATTATTATTATCATCATCACCCTTACTATTATCATTATAATTATAGTTATCATTATTACTATAATTATTATAATTATTATTATCACTGCTGCAGTAAATATTACTATTATTTTTATTCTTGTCACTGTTAAAATTCGTTGGTACTAAAATTAAAACCTTGTGAACACGAGGGAGTAAAGGAAAACTTAGTAGTGAGGAATAATTACCGAGGAATAAGAAAATGCCAGAGCCTTCAACTCTCAATCATTAGACCTCAATGGATGCCTCACCCCTTCTCTTCAAACGCAAACAGACAAACGAATAATCTCTCTCTCCCTCTCCCTCTACAGAAAAACCATGATACCCATTTCTCCCTTCTATTCAATCCTTCCAAAACCTCCTTTCTCTCTCTAAATTCACTCTCTCCCTCCCTCTCTCTATAATGGCGATCGTAACAGGAGATCGTTACTTGGAAAAACTAGTCAAATTCGTCGAAGAACAAGCCGGTCCGTTAATTGACGGAACCCTAGTTTTGAAGCTCAACCCAGCTGGTCTCCACTACGTGAATTCACGACTCGAATCACTACACGAGCTGGAGAATTTGTTATCCGGAGCTCCGGTCGATTATCTTCGCGCTTACGTTTCTGACCTTGGTGACCACCGTGCTCTCGAGCAGTTGCGGCGTATTCTACGTTTGTTGACGGAGTTGAAGGTTGTTTCGGTCTTGCCTCTTCCGACGCGTGATCCCACGCCGGTTTGTTTGGTTCCGTTTGGGAGGTTGAGGATTTTGGAACTTAGAGGTTGTGATTTGTCTACGTCGGCTGCGAAAGGGCTGCTTGAATTGAGACATACTTTAGAGAAGATTGTTTGTCATAATTCTACTGTGAGTAATATTTTTTTTATTGAATAGGTGTTGTGACATTCAATCTGAAAAATATAAAAAAGAAACAAATTAATCACGATTTTTATCCTAATAGTGGCATTGATTAAAGGAGATAGTCCTTTAATTGAAGGATTGAAGGAAGGGATTGGTAGTGCAATTTAATTATAATTATAATATAATTAAGCAAAGAAACAACTTATTTAATGTGCATTAATTTCTTTGTGCTGTCTAAATTTTATTTTATGTTTTGGTTATTTGTAGTTGCCTTCTGTTTTGGATATTGGAGTGATTTTTTTTTATATGTTCTTTATTTGTTTGTTGGGTTATTTAGGATGCTTTACGGCATGTATTTGCAAGTAGGATTGCGGAGATAAAGGACTCGCCACAATGGAGTCGGTTGTCATTTGTATCTTGTGCGTGTAATCGATTGGTTTTGATGGATGAGTCTTTGCAACTTCTTCCTGCAGTGGAAACTCTTGATTTGAGTCGAAATAAGTTTGCGAAGGTGGATAATTTGCGGAAGTGTACCAAATTGAAGCACTTGGATCTTGGGTTCAATCATCTGAGATCAATTGCACCCTTTTGTGAGGTAGGGATAAAAGCCATTAAGCTTCAAATCCCATGCTTAGGATTTGGTTGCTTTCAAATTTCAGAATGCACTATATTTTAATTTTAAAGTATACTTCTAGTTTGTTGATTGGTGGATTTTTCTTCTCTTCTCTCTCTCTCTCTCTCTCTCTCTCTCTCTTTGTGTAGTTGATGCTGTATCCATTGCTGTGCTTATTTTCTATTTTCCAGCTGATACTGTTTTTTTTTTTTTTATAGCAGGCATCATAATTACTATTCTGCTAGTAACACTTAAGCTATAGTAAATTATTAAAGATCACTGCTGCAAAGGAACATATCTTCTTCAAACATACTGACTTTAATTGACCTAGGCATTCTCATTCAAGCTTTCTTGGCAACTAAATAAGCCAAGCTCAAATTTCGATTTTGCTGCTAAAATCAATATCTTGACTGCTATGCAAGTAAACTGTAATTGTGCACAGTAATGAAATTATATTTAGAGGTGCTGAAGTTGAACACGTGACATCAAGTATATGCATGTATGTATGTGTGTATGAGTCTAGAGTTTCACATATGTAGTATACATGGAAGGAGTGGATTAGATAATGTGGAAGTTTATATTTAGAGGTACTGAAGCTGAACACATGGCATCAAGTATATTTATGAGTTTAGAGTTTCATATGTGTAGGATACATGGAAGGAGCAGATTATATAATGTGGAAGTTCCATAATCTAATTGTTAATGTTTTTGGGGCAGGATTCTAATCATGTATTAACCATCTCCAGAATGATCCTGGGTAAATGAGGATGGGTATTAGAGCTTCTGTTGGCAGGCTAATAAATTTTGGAGCTAATAACTTGGCTAGGGCAAGAGGTGCAGTATGGAACATGATAATGTGGCAAGTGGTGACCAGTGAGGGTTGCAAAACTATTTGGTTTCTTGGAGGATCTCCTAGTTGTAGGAATTTGTTGTGGATTTATTGGGAGAGGTTGTGGTTGTGGAAATAAGTGCATGTGAGATGAACAACAGAAGAATGTGGCTCCAAGGTGTGAATGTGCATAGGTCAATACCCAAATTTGGTATTAAAGAACTAAGATTAGGGTGTCTGTTAATATGGCAATGTAAACATGTAGTTATTACTTCTGTAGTTGATAAATGTGGAACATATCAATCACGTGGTTATTTTGGGCAAGTGTGGTACCAACAAATGCCAAATGTTATCATCTTCTTTCCAAGAATTCTTTAGGATTTCAGGATCACTCAGAGTCTACCTTACATGCAAAACCAGGGAGTTGTCTGCCTTTGAAACATTTCTACTTTTTTTCAAAATTCAATTAGCTATCAACATAGCTCTGATCCAAACAAAATGTTATTCAGAAATGTAAAATTGCTGAGGAAGAAACAATTTGAGAATCCCTGACAGATATGTCTCTCATCTTTCCATCTTTTGATAGACTATTAGGCAGATGATACACAAATGTTAATAAGGGAAATTTGCTTTTGCTAGAATAGCTCTATCTAGAGTTGCAACCAATATTTTCAAATTTCATTGGTTGTGGAATATATACTGTTAAACCTCAATAGCAGAATGATTCAATTAAATTTTTTCTTAAAGATTTATTTCCTTCCACTCTAAGTTTTTGTCTTCAGAATTAGCCTTAGACCCATACACTGATGTTTTCTGTGCAGGTGTCCTGTCACATTGTTAAACTTGTTTTGAGGAACAATGCTCTAACTACATTACATGGGCTTGAGAATTTGAAGTCACTTGAAGCACTTGATGTATCCTGCAATATAATTTCCAATTTCTTAGAGCTGGAGTTCCTTGCTAGCCTCCCATGTCTACAAAACTTGTGGTTGGAAGGAAATCCTTTGTGTGGTGCCCGATGGTATCGAGCTCAAGTATTCAGCTATTTTGTTCATCCAGATGCTGTAAGTGATGATCCAGGGGATTGTGTTTCTTAATTTAAGATAATGCAAGAAATACAAAAGCATAGCCTGTGGATGAGTGGAATGTAATGTGATATTTAAAGGATACTTTTCATAACTCCATTATGAAATGTGTAGTCCTAGTAAACAAACAATTTAATTGTTTCCTGATGCATGGTTGCTTAGGTGAAGTTAGATGACCGGGAAATTAGCACAAGGGAGTTTTGGAAGAGGCAAATCTTAATTGCCAGCAGGCAGAAACAACCTGCCAGCTTTGGATTTTATTCTCCTGCAAAAGGAGATGCTCACGGAGTGGGGATTATGAACAGGAAAAGGGTGAGTAATATTCACGTGCATTGAGCCAGCCCTTTACATATTGACAGCATAATATTTGTGGGATGGTTTATTTAGCCCTGTTTTTCTTGTATTTCTTTCCGCTGCGGCACCATGGTAAATTGAATTCCTCTCAGCATCAAGTGTGTATTATGTTTTTTATTTCTGTAAATATCTGCCTTTTGTTTAATAACTCTCAAGTCTTTCAAATATAACACTGTATTTCTCTTTATGAGTCAATTAGATTATTGATATTGACTTGGAGAGGAATGACATCTCCTTATATTACATTTCTCAGGGAAAAGTATCTCGTCTTGCTTCAATTGCAAATAAAGAAGAGAGCATGTATTTTTCTTCCGACCACGAGTCTCCATCTTGTGATTGTGAGATTCAAAGCAAAGAGGAGAATGCCATGTCTGATGATGAAGCTGAAATAGTAGATCTAATTAACAGAGTTGAGCTCATGAAAAAGGAGCGTTCTATTCTTTGGTTGCGAGAATTTAAGGAGTGGATGGATCATGAATCAGAGAATATTGTGGATTGCAGTACATATTGTGGGGTTACATTGCATCATGCAAAGGAAAATCATTCAATAAACAAGTCAACACAGAAGGACCACTGTGATAGTTCTAGATATTCCTTGGATGCTCTTCAAGCTTCAGGAGATGAGACCAGCACAAATCTCTTTGAGTCTGATAGTTCATTTGTTGACACTGGTTCATATGGTGGGGTTGCTTTACCAGGTATGGGGAACATGAATCTAGGACAGAAGCATCAAAAGTCTTATTCAAATGAAGGGTGTGATAGCATGTCTATGCAAGGTAAAAGTTCTCACACAGATAGCTCTACTGTCCAAGGAGTCCATACAATACTTGAAAATGGAAGCATATCACTGTTAACCGCTCATTCATCTTCTGCTTATCCTAGGTCTCCTCCTCATTACGAGGAGGACATTTTGCATCGACGCCACAACTTGGTGGAAGAAATTCTGCAGCTACCTGCAGAGTCCTATTCAGTGGCATCATCTGATGGTAATACAAGCTCTAGTGATGATGATTTATATGAACTTGGGCCTTCGTCATATGAAGTTGATAAATCAGAGAATGGAGAGTACTTGAATCCCAGGGCTGGAGGGCACTTATTTTCCAATCTTTTGAAGGATCAAGGACATGGAATTCATCATGTGAGGAAAGAGGACAATTATCTATTTGATTCACAAACCTCTAATTCACCAAAACTCTTAAATTCAAACTCCAATGATTTTTCCTCTGGTTCCCATGATATTGAAATTGCTAATTTTTCCAACCAAGAGGCTTATTTACTGGAGAAGAAGAAAAACAAAAGGAAATCAAGAAGAAGAGTCATTTCTCTGTTAGAGAATGTGGTTGGCAGGGTAGGGAGACCAGAAAAATCAGATGGAAATGAGGATAGTTTTGGAGCTGATTTGGTGGAAGAGCAAAGGGAAATAATTGTTCATGGGAGTGGTTTTCATGAAATTATTGATAAAAAACAGCCGTACACGAACTCTATTGCAACCTTGGATGCTGCAAATGTCACTGGATTCTCTGATGATTTTATTGAGAAATATTTTAATGAGAATGTTGCCGATTCCAGAATTAATGAGAGCATTAGGAGTTATATTTGTTGTGATTGTGTACTTGAGCCAGAATCCTTGTGCAGAGAAAGGTAAACATCTTGTAATCGTTAGAAAATGTGGCCTATGGAAGAGCTTACTTTTTGTTTATTTCCTAAGCACCATAACCATTGCTATTGAATTCTGGAATGGCTATAAAATTTGGGTCAGCATGTTGCTTATTGTCACTATGCTTTTGCATTAATTTTTCTTGCCTAAAATTGGTATTGATTTTTGTGGATTATCATCAGTGATGCAGTACCTGTTTGTCCATTGTTTAGCATCTTAGAGATCTGCTGTTGCTTATTTAGCTCTTTCCATAAACTGTATATTATGTTTTCTAGAAGCTCTAGATTAAACAAGATATCAGTGAGTTGTATTCCTTTTCAACTTTCTTTCTTCCAAGGTCTTCCATGTCTTATCAACAGAAGCTCTTTCCATAAACTGTATATTATGTTCTCTAGAAGCTCTAGATTAAAGAAGATATCAGTGAATTGTATTCCTTTTCAACTTTCTTTCTTCCAAGGTCTTCCATGTCTTATCAACAGAATGAAAGAAATTTAGATTAGTAATTAATGTGAAATAATAGTTCACCTTTTTTTATCCACAGTTGTATACAGACAGAGGATGATGATCCTGCCTCAATTTTTCTTAGATTACTAAATATAAAGAATCAAAGTATATTAGATTTTAGATTGTGAAGGGAATTTTTTTTTTTTGAACTTGTAAACACTCCTTTCAATGAAAATTACAATAATAGGTTAAATCTGAGGATATTCCCTGGTAGCATCTAGCATATATATCTTTGCATCTTCAAAGGCTGATACTTGATACTAGATTTTCGCTTTTTGCATAACCAAGCACTCCCAGGTTTCTGGACTTATAATATGAGATGTTACCTCATGCTGACCTTAGCATATCTGTCATGTCTTCTTTTTATATCTTATCATGAATATCTAAATATGTTATTGTAAAAATTCTATTTGTTCTCTTTTTTGCTTTCAGAGAAGTAGTCTTGTTGCTGAGCAGTGAAGACAAGCTGTATGTACTGCTCATTGATGTGGCATTTGATGGATCAGGTTAGTTGTCAAGTCTGTAGGAGACACCTATGCTTCTGAATGTTGATTACATAGAAATTTTCTTATCTTAATTGCTGAATTTTGGAAGTTCACTGAAATGATATATCGCAGGAAGCATTTTAAGTTTGCTGGGTTGGTATAGGGTTGAAGATGTTAGGGAAGTTTTAGTTGGTATAGGACTTCAGGTTGTGAGGTTAGTGTTTTCTTTGGTACTGTTAGTAATTAGAAGACTGATCTTTTATAAATCTTGAAAAATGTATTTCACTCCTGTTGGTTAGGGTATACATTGAGAGGGGAGCAACCTACCTGTTTCTAACACGGAGCATTGAGAAGTCAAGGCAGTTACTCCATATCTTGCAAGTTTCCGGGGCATGCTCAACAAATAATAAATGTTTGTTAAGAAGGTGATCTATCTTGTGCCCCTTTCATACATGGATGGGAAATTTAATGCCAGTGTTTTGGCTTACGCCCATCTAAAATGTTTTTTTTTAATGAAAAAATAAAAAATTTAATAAGTGCTCTCTATCTGTATGTATGTACTTATCTTCTTTGTTGTAAGACTCGGGTGTTGGGAATTTATATGGCAGTTTGGAGCAGGTTCAGGTCAAGTTGTTTGAGCAACAAATATGTAGAGGTTCAAAACTGAGCATATTCCAATATTCTATGGTGCATCTTTGGCACAGGCAGGATGAAGGTATGCATCTCATTGGATTAATTTGATGAAGTCTTATTGCATAAAACGGGTAAATGGTCCCTCAGATTGTTGTGATGTACAGTTGGATAAAATGAGGCATAATAGGTAACTGACTTTGGAAGTTTATTCTTATAGCATGTCACTTCATCAAAAGCATGATCTATCAAGCCCACTGCTTTTATTCTAGTTTTTCTGGCACAAAGACCTCAGCTATGCTTGTTTCATGCAAAATATTCCTGAGGGCTTCTTGTTTAGTTTGTTGATTTAGGTATTATTAGTATTGGTTTTATCTGAAGAATTAAATGTGAATCTGTAGGATGATCAGAGTTGTTATGACCACTGAGAAGCCAAAATGTTGTTATGAGGTGTACATAGCTGTGTTCTTAGACACATAGTTGATCCTATGCACGATAAAATTTAATTGCAAATGTAGCTTTATGATTAACACTGTAATCAAAATGCTTGGAATCTCTCTTAATTTGATTGGAATACAAATTCAAATCATAATACTTTCCTAATTTGATTGAATAATGTTAAACTTTTCAAACAGTGGATCAAACTATTCTTAATTGTTGTGGCATGCGTTCAAGCAGATACTCTATGATGTGAAAATAACGTGTGGATTTATATTTCAAGCAGATACTCTATGATGTGAAAATAACGTGTGGTTTTATATGTGCCTTTATTTTTGAAATTCTTATTTTCCTTCTTACGTAACCCAACCATTGGCTATTTATACATGATGATTTATGGACAGAGGATTCATGGCTTCCCAGATCACTTTTTGTAAGTGGTGGGCATGTGTTTTTGTGTGTTGAAGATTTTAAGCAGTTCAACAGTCCTTCCATGGATGCATCTTCACCTCCATATTTCTTGCTTGATTCATGTTGCTCCATCAGTGATGTATCGGAGCTGGTATGTTTCTGTTTGCTTAAGCTTTTATTAGTTTTTTAGTTCATAAAATTGCTTGCTTGTTAGGGCAGCCTGTTGATTTTTCATCCAAAACATTCAATGGTCATTTTTTGCTTGATAATTTGCTGGCATCCACCCTTTACTGTGTTGATGAGATAATTATGACTAGCGAAATTAGTCACATTACAGTCTATTTTTCTTTTCCCTTCTTTTCTTGCTTTCTGTAGTGCGTCTAAGAAACTGCGTTTCAAAAGCATTTTTGAAAAAAATTTGAAATATTATTTTTTTTACTTTAAATTAATATGTTTTTATTGTTTTCAAATTATTTCAATATGCTGATTTCAAAAATAATTTTTAAAAAACAAAAAAAAATTATTGACATAATTTTCTGAGTGAAAAGTAACCATAACTACACTCCTAAACATGCCTAAACCATTGTTTTGTGCTAGACCGGTTCTATTGAATGTGCGAAAGGTTATATCTTTTAAGATCATAATTCCATTTTCAGGTCATCGAAGCCAAGGAGAGTTGGTTCGTGACCTTAGCCCTTCAAAATGCCACAAAGAGTTTCTGCCTCTCATCCATATCTCAAAAGGATGTCAAAACAACTACCAATGATAACGCAGCTTCAGTTTCTTTGACACGGAAGCTTAAGTGGTTCTCAAAACAGAGCCTATTAAATTTTGTGGCTTTGTTAAAGGCAATTCATGCAGCAGGGGCAGCCACAGCACCTTTGCTGGTGAGGCATACTTCATGAGCCCCGCCCGCATACTCATGTTTTTGTTTGTCATATTCATTCCATTCTTTTTGATTTAGGGTTTTCATTTTCCTTGTCTGGTATATGCATTTAGTTTGGTTGTATCCTGGACGTGGTGAGTCCATATCCTTCTTATTCTTTCATTTGTATTCTTTATGGTTGATCCTTCTTCTCCTGTACAGAGTGTACAGTATAGAACATCAAGGTAAACTGTCATTAGTTCAGTTTTGATTGTCCATGGATTGCCTTGTATTTTTTTGCCCCATATCATCCTGTAGGTGTCTATTGTGCTACCATTTAAGAATGTGCAGCTGTTAGATCGATGCATTAGACATTGTACTCTTGTATGATTGAAGGAAATCGTGAACACAAAGCATGGGGGGGGGGGGGGGGGGGGGGGGTTGGTTCTTTTGAAAATCTATTCTTTTCCTGAAATCACAGAGATCCTACTCAAAATGCAGACACCACTCTCTCTCTCTCTGAATAGATAGATAAATATGGGATGCCCTTCGATTTTTCATTTACGAGAGTGCATGTTTACTATGAATAAAGATTAAAATGGAAGAATTGAGATAGATATATACATCAAGAATTTTAATTTTATAACATGGGCATTGTATCTAGTTATGATAAATAGTTTTATTTTTTAGAGTTAATGTTTTATTGAATAAATGATAATAATAATAAAAAAATTTAAGAAAGTGATTGAATAAAATTGAAAATAAAAAAAAATATAAGGAGAATCCTCATATAATAAAACAAAATATCAAAATCTTATCATCAGTAAACTTAAGTAAAAATTAATTGTATTACATTAAACATAAAAAATGTGTTAAAATTGACGGGGAAAAAAGGTAATAAAAAAAAAACTAAAAAATATATGATGAAATTAGAGGAAAAAAAAAGATTAAAAAGAAACTAGTTTACACACAAAAAATACTTAACTATGCAGGCCAGGCCTGGATGGCTAGCTTAAAATGTCTAGGCATGTGGGCTTTTTCTTAACTATGTAGGCCAGCATGGTTGGCTTAAAATGTCTAGGCATGTCGGCTTTTTCGTCTAGACTCATGTGTCTAAATTTATTTAAATTATTTAAGTTTTAAAAAGATGAATAACTTATCATCAGTTTTTTTTTTTTTTTAAATAAGTAGACGATGTATCGCTTACTTCTCTTCAGATTTTTTACTGCTCTCTGCTGGTGAAAACTTGGGGATGATGAATTTTTTACCTAGAAATTATAATTTTTAAGTAATTTTTTTTTATTCAAAACACATATAAAATACTTTATAAATCCATTAATGACTTTAAATAACCTAAAACCAGTTCATACATCCAAAATTAACCTGAAAGAAAAGAACTTCCCGAAGTAGATTGTTGTGGGATATCGGGGATAAAAAGGAGCTTTGAAACCGGATGCAAGAGGGAGCGTTCACATAAAGACAAAGCTGGAGAAAAAGATGCGGCTTTTATTTTAAAGAAAGAAAATGTGGGAAAAGCCTACGTGGAAATGGGCTCAGGTTCAGGTGGAGCCCACAAGGAGGGTCAATTTTAAAGATCCTTTAATATCTAGTTTTTTTTAATGCATTTGTTTTTACTTAATTTGAAAACAAAAAAAAAATTGATTTTTTTGTTATCAATAATCTATTATTTTATTTAACTTAATTTAAAAAATAAATACAATTTCATCTCTTTTTTTTAATATCACAGATAAAAATTTTTTTTATCTGCTTAATTGGAATCATGTTCATTATCAAAGTTCTAGATTAATTCAGGTTAATTAAAATTAATATAATATGATATATTTTTTAGATTTCATCTCAAATTTTGTTGTAACTCTTTAATTTAATTTAGTTTTATATTTAGATCAATTACGACGCCCCAGGAAAAAAATAAAAGAAAAAAAAATTTGTTCAACTAAATTAACTCTTTTCAGTCATGTTTATTGCCCTAACGTTAAATTTTATATGTTATCTCAGGTTATACCATATTTTTTTCTTTTATAATCCCTTGACAGTTCATTATTTCACATTTAAGCTAAAATTAGGCAACTGTTAAAATATCAAAAGAGTGAATCCCTAACAAATTTGTCAAAACAAAAAAAATGAAAAAAACCTTCAATGAAAACTGATGGGTAGAAAATAAATAAATGAACCAAATATTTGTTTTTTACTTGATTATAAAAGAAAAAAAATCATTATTACTTTAACAATAATTCAACATTTTATTGATTTTTTCATCAACTCCATTTTTCTGATGAATCATTAACTTCAAATTGTATGCATTCAAGAAATCTTCATTTGCAAAGGCTATCCAATATTTAACTATATGCAATTTCTGCTTTCCCTATATTATGTATTCAAATCACTTTTGAGATGGAATCACCAAAGTTTTCCAACATAGAAATAAGATACAGGAAATGACTGATCTAATAAGATTTCTCATGCCAATAGCTGGGATTCCTTCACCAACCATTGCTGCACCATATCAGCTGTTAAACCAGAATGGATGTTATTCATGCACAATTAGTTAAAATAAAAGGGAAAAACAATCAGAATGCAGTTTGCACCAAAATTTTCAGACATTTTCTTCTCCGATCAGCAATTCCAAAATCCACAATCCCTCGGTAGTATTCATGTAAAGAAGCAATGAGAAAACATGACTAATCCAAGTAAAATCACTCACAGTAAAGACTGGCTATCTCCGGCTCTTTTTGGGCCTTAGTCTCTTAAAGGCCATGAATGTTACAGCTGCAGATAGAGAATACCTGCACACACAAAATAGGAGGAAAAAAGAGGGGGGGAAGAGAGAGTGAGTTACTTCCAAAATCTGTTGATGCACTGCAAATTGCTCCATGAGAGACTAAAAAGTTCATGCTACACTAATAGGCATGGTCACTTATAATCTCCCCTCCTGCAGTCTCTTCCACCTTGAAGAAAATTAGGTTTAATAACAGTATTTGGTATGCTCACCTAGATACTCTGACAAGCTAAATTTCTTTTATGACAATAGCATGTTTCCTATGAAGCAACTTAAGCGCATATTAGACTTCAAAAGTTTAAAAGCACACTACACACACTACAGAGTCACAGACCAACAACATCAACTTTTTTAAAAAGGATCTAATTAGGGAAATATTAGGAAATTTCTGTGTTTTAATCCAACTTTTTCCTCTATTTAAGATGCTGGGAGATGGAGGATCAGGACCTAGCACTGCCATGCCTCTTCGGCTGCCCCATCTAAACCTTGGGGCCTTCTGAGCAGAATAAATACTTCATATAAGGGAACAAATCAATACCCGATAATAACATAAAATATCAAGCACATGCTGGCAGACAGACTTCAAGTACACAGAAATAGCTCCAGAAAGCATACCAGGTCAGTGTATAATTGAGATGGTCCTGTGGCATGACTGAACTTCGAATCAAGGCATTAACATCCTTGGGTACAGGGTAAGGACAACCTGAATTAAAGTTTTCATTAATGTCTTCCACATATATGGTATTCTCAGGAAGCCCACAAGCACGGACAATTGCGGGAACATCAACATAGAACCACTGGAAGGAGCTTGGATCATTTGCAGGAACAAAAATGCTGGGTTTTTCACTACCACGAACGACTCCAACAACTTCTACAGGAGCGATGGAAGGGATTTTTTCCTGTACATGCAATATGTTAAGATTGTATCTTTGGTGGGTTTCAATACCCAAAAACAAACAGAAGTACAGGAGACACCTCAATAGTTTTTGGCCTTTTGGACCAAAATCTCCACCAAGAGCTTTTCTCACTCCCTTGGGCAGATGCCATTGCTATATCTGAGGGTTGTTCATCATCTTGTGAAACTTCCAAAGAATTGTCTTTCCAGCTACGGGGTACCCATCCTCTATTGACAAGAATCGGTGACTGCACACTGGAGGAAAATTACATCAGTTAGCTTAAAGAGAAACAGACATCCACTTATGAGTTCATAAATGTAGAAACACAAATAACATCCACTTATGAATTCATAAATGTAGAAACACAAATAACATTGTGGAGATGCATAGTGCAATTATGCAAAAGTCATATCCATGAATACTGCACGGGAAAGAATACATTCCTGAAATGTGCTCTCTATCTCTCTCTATATATATACATGTTTTCAGAAGCCGACTCCAATATTCATGTTGTCAATAAATGCTTGATGTCAAACAACAACAGGAATAGTGTACATTCTAACCAAACATAACTTCAAGGTCAATTTGGCACTATCTTAAAGTTGGGAAGACGTCAGATAGTCAGTATATCCCTTGAAAAAGGTTTTTTGATTAGAGATAGTGATACATTCTTTGAAATGCAAAGGGAGATAAAAAAAAAATTGAATATGGCTGTGCACCACCAATGGCAAAGAGAGTTTCGCATATAAATAAACTATAGTATATTAAACTATTTACCATCATTCAACAATTTTTAATGCCAAGCTAAATCAGTGAAACTAGCCCTCAGAACTTTTAGTAATTTGCGCTCAAATATTATTCATTTCAAAAGGAATCAATTGCTTCAGAAATTTCTAGTCTTACCTTCTGCTGTGCTTAACAGTGTAATCACTACTGTACCAATCAATTTTTTTTCTTTACCATAGATGAGGTACCGGATTGATCTACTATGTTGTGTCTTATATTATTGTTACTCTATACTGTTAACGTTGTCAAACCATATGAATCAAAGTTTTGTTATGATCAATGTTCAGAGTTCAGATTGCCATGTGAAACAACACTTTAAAAACAGTAACACTAGAACACTATACACAACTTCCCTTCAAAGTTCAGATTTCAGAGTCTTCAAGGATAAGATAATATAGTAATTACTTTCTACATCAAATTACCATAATCAGTTGCTTTAATACCCCAAATGAAATTAAAACATGACTCTGTTCAAGGTGTTACTAAAGAAAAAGGCCAATCAGGATATCAGGTAAATAGTTGATTGCATTTCTGGTGCTAACAATAAAACTAACAATGCACGAGATTAAGAAAAAATAATTTCACTCCATTGAGTCAAAAAGAGAGAGAACATCATTAACTTCCAAGAGAAGGTAATAAGGTAGAGAGTCAAGCAATCAAGCAAATGTAATATTACAAGAAGAAAGCGAGAGAATACTGGCTTGATAAATGAAAGCCAACAATTTCAAATGCACAGATCTTTCACCATCAGTTCATATTCTTCTTAACTTTGGAAAGCATCCATATTGGTTAATACCCATAACAACCTTGGTGATCCCAGAAACTTGAGAGCCTAGACGTCAATACTTGTAATGTCTATGGTTGATATTTCAAGAAAAACTCAAGAGAATAAATTAGGACATTTGAATGAGTTGTAGTATACCTTACAAGTTATATCTTGGTGAACATATACAGACAAAAAGCAGGTGCAAATTTGGCAATCTAATTGGCCTCACATAGAGACATGGCAAGCTGCCTGTATTTCTGTCAATAATAAAGGTACAGCCATAAAATTATGCTTACCACTCAGGGTTTTTGGAGACTGGCATAAGTGGTGTAATGACATAGTAGCCATTTTCAGTGATTCCAGAAATATTTCTAGAACGTGGCCCCACATAGATTGACTTTTTATCACAAAAAACTCCTTTGCATGCCACTCTTCTGAACTCTAAATCATCCAGCTGTTCACTAGATGGAGATATATCATTGAACTTCATCGGTTCCATTGCCAATCTCCCCTGTCTATATTCCAGCATTTTGATCTATAGGGAAAAAAAATGACAGACATATTAGTTAAGCAAGCAAGACTGTAAACAGCCTTTATGATTAAATTTAGTAAAGTGGCATTATCTATATGTGGAAAGGGATAAAACTTGTACTCTCCACAGTTTGTTGTGTTACAAGCATAGGCTTAAAGTTACATATAACATTTACATCCAGTTTGTTCGTCAGAAAGTGTTCCCCTGGAAAATACTTTCCCAACTTCCTAATGTTTGGCTGCATTTTTGAAAACTGTTTAATGCAATTTACTTTCCAGTTAAAAAAACCTAAGCTTTAGAAGGAGGAAAGTGTTTTCAATGGAACACCTCCCATGAAGGACCGAGGAACTGATGTAGTACACTACTCATCATCCTTGTATAAAAAAACATTAACACACACACACACACACACACACATATATATATATATATATATATATATATATATAGAATACATCATAATAAGATACCATAGAAAAGAAGCCATTGTCAATGTACATCAAACATCGAATATGCTTGATAGTGCCATCTAAAAAAGGGTAATAGCTCAAAATTCTTATTTTCTATGACATAAGCAAACACCAAAACAGGGTTTCCAACGCATTCCATGATACATCCAAAAATTGGAAAGTGATCCATTTTCTTGGAAATCATTTTCCATTGAATTCACTTTCCGTCAAACAAGCAAGGTATTAAATGCATTAGCTTCCTAAAATAGCTTTCAGCCACCTTATATCAGAGAAAGAATAGAATTAATATTAAATATAAGAACTCTCCAGCCAATATCATGATAAGAACAAAAAATGCAACGCTCAATGTTGTACCCAAGCTCACAAAATATTCACTAATCTATCTCTTTCCATCAATTTCACAATCCCGTAGCTTCCATCCTAGTTTGTGAACCTGCAACCATTATGCTGTATCGCAGCCAATATATGCAAGGAAGGTTGCCATTATTCTCATACTTGTTTCCACTTCAGTATTTATTCCAATCCAAGAGAGAGATCGCATAGCCATGGGCGGGTCTTAATTTTGCTAGTAAGCAATAAAACAGCTTCTGAACTCCACCTTCCTGGAGAAACCAAATTGATCCTTGGAGAGACTACATTGGATACCCTTAAGATAATTTCTTCCACAAGTATTTCACAATATACATACTGGACCATCTTGATGCTAAAAAAATGAAATAGAAGTAACAATAAATTCACCAAACCACTGTCATGGTGTTGATATTCGAAAGCAAGCATTACTAATACAATTTGTTGCAACATACATACACCCAGTTAAACTTAAAACCAACACTTGACAAGCAGTATAATATTCAAAAACGAATTTCAATGGAATCAAGAGCCTACCAAAAACAAGTTAAGGAAAACATTAAAGTAATAACTAAACAAGCAGGCAGATATTGAGAATTCATTAAAGAACCCAAATTAAAAAGGCAAGATACAAGAAATGAAAGAGAAAAACAGAACCTTGTCCTGCCTTCTAAGAACCTGCCAAGTTCCAAGGCCAAAAGTGATAGCTCCAGGTAAAAAGAGTAACCATTTTGACAATCTTGAACCACTCTCTTTTTCTGAAAATAAAGGGAACCATTTGGAACTCCCATAACTAATTCTTGAATTTCTTGATCAACCCAGAAAGAGAGGAAGAAAGTAGAAAACCACAAAATACATCTACAATGCGCATACCTGGAGGCTGTGCAGAGATGGTGGTGGCAGCAGCGGAGCTACAAAAGGGAGATGATGAAGATGAAGACGGGATCCAATATTTCGGAAGGGAGTCGAGGGACCCGCCACTTCTAAGCTGAAGAGTGTTACGGAAATTCCTTGCTAGAGTTCTGGACATGGAAGCCATATCGACGAGTCTTGCATTTGATCGATTGTTGCTTTCGACAAATCCGTGTCTCTAGCAGTGAGGGCTTACGGGGTTTTGACCGGAAGGAGAGATGGAAGTGGACTACCTCTGAGGCCTAAAAGGCCCGTTGGGCCTTATATTGAAGCCCAAGAAATTCAAAAACAAAAACTAGGGTTTTACTCTCCTTCCCTCATCTCCTATATAAGCAAAGCCCTTCTCCTTCTACCTAACAGGGGCTCTTGAACTCTCTGCTCCGCTGTAGAACCTGGCTGGCGGCGGTCTCTCTCTGTGCCTAGCAGTGTGATTATGCAGGTGGTATTATATTTACCGGATCCTTTTGTGTTGTTTGAAAAAAAAAAAAAGGCAACGCGTCACTGATGTGCTAATTTAGATAGCGCAATCGGTCCTTTTAGTTGCCCACATTTATTTTCTTATAGCGAGTTATCATGCTTGCGGTTGCCGTCTTTGTTATACGGTCTTTTGCATTCAGATGCTCGTACATGCTCTTTTCCTTCGTTTTTCCTCCGATTTTATGACTCTTGTTGTTATTCATGTCTCAAGATGGGTTGTTTTCTGGGGTTGATTTGAGGTTTTTTTTGATTGACCCAGAAGCAATTCTTTCATCGCTGTAATTTGAATCAGTATATTGTTATTCGACAGAACATTGTTAACTTATTACGTTTTTAAATTTGATTTTTTCTTGTTTTAATTTATTTTTTTAATATTTTTGAATGGTTTCACATTGATTTTAAAAAATAAAAAAATTATTTTAATATATTTTTAAATTCAAATTAATATTAGTAGCATTATTTTAATACAAAAATTTAGAGAACATCCATTTTTTCATTTCCCTTCATTTTAAGTCTAAATACTTAAATTTGGTCTCCACTGGAATATTTATTTGGATTTGAAATTAACTTTCTGAAAAATATTAAAAAATTAACCTGAGCTGGTGGCATATGCGAATTAACCTGAGCTAGAGGTATTAAAAAAATAAATAAATTGAGTAAAATCAACTGGAAAAACAAACCGAAAATAAAAAATCAATTAAAATATTTAAAAAATCTTAATTTTATAATGCAAAAATTAATTAAACCAAATCAATTTAAAAATAAATCCCTAACTAGTAACCATGACTTCTATAGATATAAATAAAAAATTTTGCCCCCCTCTCGTCTAACCCTAACAAGCTATAAGAGCACTCGCTGCCCTCTCTCTGCTAATCTTAAATAGCGTCCACCTCCAACACTGCAAATATATAATATAAATATTCACCCTCAGGAGGGGAGGATACAGGAAAATTAAATATTTAAATTTAGACAACCACTCTCGCTTTCATTAATCTTAGCAAAATTTCAAAATCAATAGAGGATCCAAGTTCTAGCCAGCCCTTCTTTTCCACTGACCGGTTTCATCTATTTTTTTTTGTTTATGATATAATTGTTAGTTTATTTATAAGTAATCAGAAAAACCCAATATATGAGGTTTTTTGTTTTTTTAAGAATAATTATTGTTACTTATTTGTTTATTCACTAAATTTTTTTATTTTAAATTTTTAAGTAGATTTTATTCAATATATTTAAAGATTCCTTATAGTCTAATTAATAGATTGATGAAAAATTATACTCATCAAATTATAATTTTTCATTAAATATTTTAATTTCTTCAAAAATTTTAAAATTTTAATCTAAGATAAAACATGTATTAGAATGCTCCATGCAAAATTTCAATATTTTTTTTATAATCCAATTAAAAATTATGAATTTATATAATAAATAGTATTGTATAATAAATAAAAGAAAAAACAAAAAAATAATCTAGCATATGTTCGACTTTGACTCTCTTAACTTAAAAAAAATATAGATTTTTAATTTAAAAAATAGCTGATTTAATGGAGAATATATATATATATATATATATATATATATAGTATTAATATATAAAAATCTTGATAAAATCTTGACATGGGTTATAACCTATTCAAGCCTTTAACATCTCTCCGCCCCTAAATTGGTGTGGCTTTTTTGTTTTTAGACTTGATGCAGGCATCTAATTTTGCATCAACTGCTATTCTTGGAATTTAATTCTAAAGTGTGAAACTAAAAAAGTAATCAATCTCTTTATAATAATATTTTTTATATAATAAATCTTAATATATATAAAAATAATCATTCATTACCTTAAAAACTTATATAAAATAATAATGATAATATTTATTACTAGTATAACAATTAATTCAGAATTCAACTTTGATAATTAAAAATAAATTCAGAATCTAATAACTAGTTATATTTTGTTCAAAAATATAATAATATATCAAAATATTAATTAGATAAATCTAATTAACAAGTAATCAATACCCAACTAATTATATATCATTTGATCAATTCAAATTTATTCAATCTAAATTTATATTATTTTTTTATTAATTTCTTAAAAAGTTAATTTCCCCAAAATTTCCAGCATAAAAATGAAATTAACAAAATATTATTAAATAATCTATTATTTTTTTCAATATAACATATCTAATCAAAATAGTTTCCAACATAAAAATAATTTCAAGAAAGTGACGGGTAAACGTTTTCCTTTCCATGAACCAAATTAAACTTCCTGAGAAAAAAATGACCAAACATTGTATGAAACAATATCTCATTTTACGGTGAAAGCAAGAAAAATCCCTTCCAAATGATCAACCTAAATTTTATGAAGAAAGGGAGAGAGAATAGAACAATCTTTTAAGAGAAAGAACATGGTTTCTTCATGGGATCGGCTTAGTGATGAGGATTTGTCTGAGTCGTGTGAAGTAGCCTGTCTAATTAAGCTTTGATTCCCAGAAATACCATATCCCGACGTTGTCAGCAAATAATCCTTTCTATATCAAATAAAGGATCTGTTACCTTCAGGTCTCATGCATTCTTAATTTGCGGCAACAAATTAAGCAAATATATACAAACACCACCACCCTTTGTATATCATCATATATTGACTATGATGATTGATCATAACCACTACTGCATCTACAGCTCAATCCAACCAAAGATTTGAATCATTCACCAGGGCCACTGTGAGGATGAACTGTGCCAATATCTTGAGTGAGTTTGCAAGTGATTCTAATTCTGAAATCAACCATTATCTATAGGGTTTTTATGGGGAAGCACATACAAGAGGGAGATTGTTGGTTAATTTATGGGGAAGCACATGGAGATTTTTCCAAGAACATATGCCGATTGTCTATAGCTTTATATGCCGGCCTTTTTCCATAGAAATTAGCCGGCTGGACTAATACATTAAAACCGCCATTACTGGCATTTCTCTTTAAGATCATAGAAGAAAAAAAGCATTAGGTGGTAGTGGTGTTACGCATATATTGTTTTTAATTTTAAAGAGAGGTAATATATATATAGATATACTTGTCAATTAATCTTAGCGAGTTTCTTCTGTGTTCGATAAAGAGCTACCCACATTTTGATGTTGGTTTCTCCTTTTCTTATGATTTATGTCGTATTTTGGAGTTTATTCCTCGTGGAATTGGCAATTAACTAATCTTCAGACACTGTGTCATGTTTTGTGGTTGAAAAAACTAGTTTTTTTTTAGTTTTTAAGATTAATATAGGTATTTTAATTATGCATTTTAATTAATTTTATAAATTTTAACATTAATAATTATATAAATTTTTAGTGTCTATAGAATTAATGAGACTCGAAACTTTTAAAATAGTAATTTAAAGTTGGTGAATTAAATGAGTTATGTTTTTAAAATGAGTATGCTACTGCTTATGTTGGAAAACCAAAGGGGATTATGATTGCATGTTTATTACGAGGTATGACTGGTCATCTTAGGTGATATTAATGATACTAAAACATTAAAACAACAAATACTGGTGTTGTTGTTGCTTATAAGAAGAAAAAAAAACATATGGTGGTGTTGTCATGCATATATTGTTCATTAATTTTAAATAGAGGCAATATATCCTTGTCAATTGAATCTTAGCCATTTTCTTTTTTATTTTTTCAATTTTTTCATTTTATAAAAATCTGAATTTATTTGACTGCAAGTAATAACAAGTGATTTCATCACTTATAGTTTATGCTTATAATGCCCAAATATTTATCGGAAAAGGTTTATATAGATTCCTTAACATGATATGAGCATTTCAGTTGTGTTGGTTTTCATGATTTTTTTTTATTTGAAATTTTAAAGAGATGATTTGTTTTTGAATTGTTGTGCCATTATGATAATAGACTGTCACTAGTTGGCATTTTTATACGAGATCCAAGATGAGGAGAGAAAATAAGCAATGGGATTAGACTAATTAATAATGCTTAATTAGTGTGATATTAAAATTTATATGGTTGAAGTAAATTAATGTCTTTAGTTAGTCGGTATTCTAAATGGAAGTTTGATTGAAGATGCCATGCTTTGCCATGGACTTTCTGTAGATTTCAATTGACTTAAGCAACAATTTGAATGTTAAATTTTCAGGCTTATCTTATCATTTTAGCTATGAATTTTGAATTCTTTATTATGCATGAACTCAATACTTGCACTGAATTTTATATTCCAAGATAATTACCAAGTTATTCAATCTTTTTAAATTCTTTATCACACTTTATTATTTAAGAATTGGTTTATGAAGAGTGTTTATCTTTCTTTGGTTTTTGTCGTCATAGATTTGTAGTCTTGATCATATTTTATAATTCACTTTTAAAATTCTCCCCACTATTTTATATAAAAGGGTTGTATTTATTAACATCATTATATAAGATAGATAAGATTCTATGTATATAGAGAAAATAAGTAGTTGAATTAGGTTAATGAATATAGTATATTGTTGGATTTTATATCTTAAGGATTTTCAAGTTATTCAATATGTTTGTGTGTCTCTTTGTTTTAGGGTTTGATTACACATAAATTTTGATATATTATTTATGTTTTTATTTTTCATGTTTTATTTATCTTCATTCTATATAAATTTTTTTCTTTTTTCTTTTAAAAAATTATTCCTGATTTTTTGTCGTTTTCTTCTAGATATTAATTTTCTTTCCAATCATTTCACATTTCTCGTAACTATTAAGTGTTTTTCTTCTTGTTTTTTTAACTTAATTTCTTTCTTTTTTGGTGTATATTGATAAAGTTATGAAAACCTCAAACTGAATCGAGCTTTTTGTGGAGTGTGATTTTAGATTGGTGGAGTAATTGGGCTTGTCACTATTTTAATGGCTGGTAAGGTGATTATCTTTAGTTTTTGTTTTTTTTTAAAACAAGTCCCTTATTAGAATAAAAGACCCTTTAATACTTAAATTATTTTTAAAAAAATATGAGCAAAAGTAAAGAATGTAGGAGAGTGTACATATAAAAATTTTGTGTTTTGTCTAAACTTTTTGGATAATTGAATAGTTATTTATGGTTTTAAGAATTGTTGCATGGTTGCTTGTTGCTAAAATTATTTTATGGGTGCTAGTTGTTGTTAATATTATATCAAATTATATGGTTTGGCCTGAATTTTCTTAGCTTGACTTGAACATTTTACTTAGTAATCAAATATATTTATAAACCTTGGTCATACTCACCTTACATAGAATGATGTTACATGTACCTTATGGTATGTGCAGTTGCAGCTTTCCACGAGTTAAGTAGTGATAAAGAGTTTTGTAATGAGTGGATAATACTATTGATAAAGAGATTGGTACCTTTAATATAAATAGTAGTATTGCAAGTACTTTATGGTAAGTAAAGATGCCTCATGGTAAGTAATGTATTAGACACCTAGCTTATCGTGATATTGATGGAAAAGTTGGTGATTGGTGATTGATTGGTGGCTATTGGCGAGAAACGTTGTGCATGTTCTCCAAAGAAAATTTTGACATGCTCCAATATGGTGCAACATTGGTATCTCAGTAATAAAAAAAAATATTAAGGTGTATAGGTATTGTTGTATTGATGACTGAGATGGAGTTATATTGAATGTCTTTAAACTCGTCATTAGCAACAATGAGGAGTTTTTTATGGTATCAAGTTAAGGCCCATATAATTTTTTCAGGTCAGATTATGTGAAAAAGGATGGGGTAGCTTATCTCTAGACGTGAAGACAACATAATTTAAGTATAGTCCTAATAACATGAAAATTATATTATTTGAGCTTGGTCCAAACAACATAAAGATCAAGTGAAGAGTCAAGAATTTTATTTTATTTTTTGCCCTGGACTATAAAGCAAGTACACATAAATTTGTTTTTCAAGATCAATCATTAACTCGTATATATAAATTTATCAAGTTAAATTATGAAAAAATGAAAATTTAAAGTACATAAAATTGAAGAAAAAAAATAAAAATAAACTACACTATTAAAGTTACACCCTTTCATGTTTTATGAAATATAATTCATCTATGATTGAATCTAAATTGATATCTTCAGCAAACTCTTGTTTAATATAAATCATCATAGAATCTGTTAAGAATTCCTCTTTCATTTTATTATAAAGCACAATTTTAATATATTTAATAGCTAAAAATGCTCACTCTATGGTGGCAATGAAAACAGGCAAAGTCAAAATAAGACAAATCAACTTGTCAATAAAATGATAGTGCTAGGACTTATTTGTTTTAACTAATCCTTGACATAAAGAAATGGTAGACATATTCTAAAAGCTTTTATGATAAAACATATCAATTTGATAATACTCTCATTAAGATCTGAAATAATTCATCTCTTATTCATTGAAATTTTCAGGATAAAATTTCTAAGCAAGCTTACAAATAACATCAACTTTAAATGATTTAAAATTGTTCTTAGGTTTTAAAGCAGAACTAAGTATAAGGAGTTTCATTGTCCCATCAATGAATCTAGAATTTAATTCTTTCAATTGAAAATCTATTATTGAGTCAAATATATCATAATGATAGTATTGGTAAACTTTTACCAATCTTTGTTGTTAGCATGAATGATATGTAGCCTTTTTATACAAAACATTCATATATGGTATGTCAATCTCATATTATGTGCAAATAGATTACATATATGTAACGAGAAGATTAAATCCAACATCTTTCAAAGTTCAAAGCAATGTTTTAGTAAGTGATACAAGATCCATTGCATTTGAGACGTTAAGAGCTTTTTGCTATAAAGTTTGACAAAGTAAATTAGTAATCCCATTAATCCCTATTATTTTACGCATCAAATATAAAATGAATATAAATTCAAAGGATTTCATCACAATCAAATAACCATCAACTTTTCAACATATAGAGTTAGAAGATCCTTCTTAAACCATACTTTTAAGCACGATAATAGTTGCATCATATATATTTATTAAACTGCAAATAGAATCAAAACAAAAGCTCTACCGATCAATTCCACTTTAAAGTAAATTACCAATTTGATTAGCCCACTCCAATCTTATGTTCTCTAGTAACTACAATATATATAATTTTTATAGCTTGAGCATAATATAACTCATTATGATGTTTGGGAGAAGCATTGATATCATTAATAATGGGTGTCAATGTTTTTTAAAAAATAATTCCAGCTACTGCAACTAATGTCACTTGTAGTCAGTGAACAAAGTAATATGCATAAGGGCAATCTCTAAGAAATGGAGCTTATAGTCTATTCCATGTGCCATGTCTATTGCTAACACTATCATATCCTTGACCTCATATATTGAGGATATGCAAGTTACATCGAGCGAGCACATCATAATTTGTTTTTTAGTGTTAAAGAAGTAGTATTTGAAACATGCACAATACCAAAAAAAAGGCTCTCATAAAAAACCCTAAATGCCTACAAGTCTCAAAACAATAGCCATTTGTTTTTTATTTGATGCATATTTGGCTTCATCAATTAAAATACAAACTTTACATCTCTAAATTCTTCACAAAACTTTTTCCTCATTTTGTTCGCGAGAATATACAAAATCTCTTTTTGAATAGTCAGTGAGGTATATTTTGCATTTTCATAGCTTTTTCTAAGACAACATCATCAATGTTAACATTTAATCTCCCTATAAGTCTTATCATCTCATAAAATATCCTTAATTATTAGAAGATGAAGATTCATCATGACCTTTAAATCTGTATACTTGTAAGTTAACCCATCAAACACTTTCAATTGTTGTCATAAATCGCAATCGATTTTTCTGAACTTCTTTAACAGTTTTTGTATTCAACACTTTATCAATATGTCTACTAACTTTTATTAAATATTTAGCTAATTTCACAACATTATTATGTGATGAAGTGGGACTTCCCACATGTATCAAAAATACACATCTAACCCCGTTACTAATATTTTTTCAACTTCTAAAACCTTTAGTGGTGAATATGAGATGACAAGGTACTTTATTTTCAAAGAAAAGGTATGGAAACAAAAATATTGCATCCTTTAATGGAGAGTACTCTAACCAAAGAAATTGATTAAATTAGGCATATTGAAATCAATGATACTATCTCTCTAATTCAGTCCTGGGATACTTTGGTAACTTAGGTTGATATGGATCCATTTTGATATAAGCTCATCTAATTTTATTTTGTTGATTAAAAGGATGTTGCCACAATGGAATTCATATCTCAGAATCTCGTTTAAGAATGTTAACATCAATTTCAATTTTTTGACATTTGAAAGGGGGTTGGTCATTATAATTTGAGACATCAACATTTGATGGAGAATGTCATTTACTGGTTGATTTCTGTTCGTTTGGTTTAAATAATGAAAACATAGTTTTTCCACCCATGCTTCCTTGATTTTCCATTATAATTTATAACGTATTCACTAAGGGATTAAGGAAGCCAAGTACAAGATGCAGAAATACTAATGTTATTACAGGATATTCATGAAATGTAAACTACAAGAGGATAAAATGGTAAAACAACATGTTAATTGAACTTGTTATACTTCTTGAATACTGTTAAACATGCATGGTCAAAATAAAAATAGAAATTTTGGTGAAGGAACTTAAGTTTCAAAAAGCTTTCCAAACACCCAGCAAAATATGAATTTTTTTTGTCAAGGAACTTAAGTTTCAACTTGTCTTTGTAAGAGACCTTTTATCTAAACAATTAGATATCCTAAATTTTGAATAATTAGTATGTTGTCAGCAATTATAAATTCAAGTAATAAAAGAATTAAGGTGATAAAGACCAAAAAAATATGACCACAATAACTTGTGCTTACATGCTAGATGTTAAAGGTTGATAAATGGATAAAGACATAAATTAAAATGATTTTTTGTATCTATTATGTCAATAAGTGGTCTGGCTAGCATAACCTGCAAATATTATATATCAAACTTATTAAGAAATTATCAATAAAAAAGGAAAAGATAATAGCCAATAAAACAAGTATAAAAGCCAAATATATGGTGAAGTAATAATCAAAGGTTCAAACCTTCAAGTCTAGCGGTAAATATCACAAGTTTTGCAAATTCTCTAAATTATTTTAGGAATTCATCCAACCTTAGATGCACAAAGATTATAACATAATTGATCTTAGGTTTCCCTTTGCATTTAAATTCAAAATAAAAGATACATGACAACAAATAGAAATTTAGCTCAAAGAACTTATGTTTTAAAAAGCTTCTTATCACCTAGCAAAACATGTTTTTTTTTTTTTGTAAAGGGTAGAAGATAAAGTTTTTTTAAAGTGGGTTTACTAGGTTTTTTTAGGATCTATTTTTTTTACATGATCTACAACTCACCTTAGCTTTCCATGCCCTCTGCCCTTAAAAAGGACTATGTCATTCAGGTTGAGCCTAAGCAATATATAGACAATTCATTTCATGCTTAACCTAATCAATTTTGTAAGTTGTTTCATGTGTGATTAAGGTTAATATTGTTGTTTTTTCATTGGTTTGGATTTCAAGTATATATTATACTTTTTTATTCTTTAATGCAATATTATAACATCATGTACTATTTCATTACTTTTTTGAATTTCTTTTCATTACTTCAACAGGTTTAATGGAGAAGATTTTTTGTTGGCTCATTTTGATATTTTTCTCATTCATTTACATTTACTATGTTCCTTTCTCATCATTTTTTCTCATTTTTATATCGTTAAGCCATTGGTGTATTTATACTTTTATTTAGTTTGTGCTTCCCTTTTTATATGCATTGCTTTACTTTTATTTTTTTTATTGAATGTTTCTTTTTTTTTTTCTTTTTATATATTCAATCATTGTTTTAAGCATTTATGACTTTATTCCATCGTTTTGTTTCTTTCCATGAGTTATTGATGGTATTTTTCCCTCTTATCAAACAAAGATTCCATTTACCATTCTCTATTATCTTATTTCATTTAACAGGTATGAATAATGATTTATTAAGCTTTTATTTAGATTCCTCACAACTTTTGCATAGTTTACAAAGTTCATCTACCTGATTTGATGATTTTAGCTTCCTTTCTTACGATTTGTTTTCATGATCTTTTTCTCCTCACTGTGGTTGAATGGATGGATAAGATGTTGTCCAACGGGTTATTATAAACACATTTATGTCACATTAGTGCTTATTTATGTTTTGATCCATTAATCCTTATTTCATTATACTTATTTATTTATCACTTTACATGTATGTTTGTGTATTTTACAAATTAGGTTAAAGGAATTGCTT
Organism: Populus pruinosa; assembly: GCA_026413675.1. Taxonomy (NCBI): domain Eukaryota; kingdom Viridiplantae; phylum Streptophyta; class Magnoliopsida; order Malpighiales; family Salicaceae; genus Populus; species Populus pruinosa. The sequence continues at coordinate 9,359,393 of JANKMR010000020.1, forward strand.
CTTCTTTTTTTCATTTTCTTTCAGTGATTTAGTTGTGTTAACTTGATTTTACAAAATGCATGACAAGTGTGTAGTATTTTAGTTTTTTACATATAAATTAAGATGAGATTTGGTCTTTAGCAAAGAAAAGAAAACAAAATAAGAATATGAGCCTTCCAATTAAATTTTTGTTAATTATGATTGTCCATTTTAATAAAGGATCACACGAAGCTAGTTTCATATTTGTTGTTTATAAAATTCTTTAAAAGTATGCTACTAATGAAAAATATAAATAATTAGGTTCTAATGATACTAAGAAGAAATGATCTTTTAAAAAATATTCTTTTTAACTATATAAGCCTTGCCTTTCAACCTGATGAAAGCACCCCACATGACACCTATAATATCTCTTTATGCATACTTGTTTTTAGGTTTCAACATAAACTTTCTACACAAATGAATCCTTTTTGGCATATAACTTTTTCTATATAAAGCAAGTACCATTTTTTACGACAATAACATTGCTTATCACTAATATTTCCATTAATAGTACATATGGCATAACAATCATGGCATGAAATAATAATCAATACAATCACCATGGCTAGCTGATTAGTACTTAAAAATACATTTTTATCATGGTTTTATATCATCATTTTGCACTTGAAGTATCAATAACTCCTTAACTAAAGCATGTTTTATAATAATATATCTAATAATATAACATACCTTTAATTTGTGGTAAATATTTATTTTAAATGCAGGCCTATCACATAAATGAAAGGATTGATTGATGACTTTAAGAACTTAAATTGTAAGGGCAAAGAGATGATCAAAATGAGAAAAGAGATGTTAGTGCAATCTAAACTGGAACACTGTTCGGTAATTGGGTCATATCTAGAGCTATAGATCTCAGATTTAGGTCTACTTTATATGGATGGAAAGGTAAGATATTGGCCTAACTCCAAAGTTGAGAAAAGATATTTAGGTCTACAATTCTAACCATTTGGTGTTAAGAAAAAAATCATTATCCAAAGTTGTTGGCAATGATTGTTGGCAAGAAAATAACTCCAAAGGTTTTTTAAAAAAAAGGCTAGGGAATCGTCCATTCAACTTGTTGGTGATTCGAGGATGAATCATCTTGAAGAGAGAGGAAATGATACAATTTAGGCATGATTAAATTCGGATTTTAATGTAAAATATGCAACTATTTAGTTTTACGGCAATAGTCATAATTCTCAATCCGACTGTTAGATTAGGATGAAATTTTATGTGGTGTCTTCAGACATGTTTTCGTATCTTAGGTTAAAATTTTAGGTTAATCAAAGTTTAGGAAGGCATCACAATACTGCTCAACAGAGGTTATACGCATTTTGTTATTACTTTCTTTTGACTTGTGGATTTTCTATTTGGCTGGGATTCTTTTCTTAAAATGATGTAACATCTTATTTTTTGAATCTTCTAGTTCTATAAGGATCTTTAATGAGTTGCACCATAATTTTCAAGTATGATAATGATTCAGAATCATTTTCTTACAAAGATTTCTTATTTATCCTAGCTACAACAAGGAAAAAAGATTTCAAAATTAATTCTACCTTCAGATTTGATTCTTCTAGCTTATATGAGACTTCTAAAGGACGACAAATCTGATTATATCATATTTAGGATATTAATTTTTATTTATTATTATTTTCCTTTTAGTTTAGGGTTTATTTATATTAATCAAATTTAATTATAAGTGGGCTTCATATTAGTCCACATAAGAGATCCATTAGGGTTTATTTTAGTTTGGAATCACTATAAATAAGGGAATAACCAGACATGAAAGATTATACAATTCAGTTTAATAAAACTTCATGTTTGACGCACTTTATGTGTGTGTGTGTGTGTGTTGGTGAGATAATCTCCCTTCCATGGTTCTCTAAAGAACTGAAAATGACTTATCGAAGAATAACTGGCTTCATGGCATCATCCTTATACCTCTCGTTCACGAATCAATATTCGTTACGTGGGGGTTTTCCGTTTCCAATAGTGTTGGTGTCTAGGTATAAGTTATTTTTGTATCACACTCTTATCAAACCTGATTTACTTGGCTTTGCCGGAATTTGTGTCATTGTGTATGGGTTGTGTGACCACATGATCATGAAGTTCGCATCACTCATACTAAACAGCTAGTGAGTAACATGATGGAGCAATAACAATGGATAAAGTAATAGAAAAACCATACCAATAAAGAAAATAAGATACTGATAGAGTAGCATAAAAACTATATTAATTAGAAAGATGAGATACTCTCGTAGAGCGGCGAACAGCAGGCTGATATGTAGAAGGCTCAAAAGCAATCTCAAGAACAGTATCAGGTAGTGGGTCAGTCTCAAGAAGATGAAAAGTTGGTCGACGTCTTTCATATATAATTCCTAGCTTGAACCACTCAAAAGATGGCATATCCTCAAAATAAGAAAGAATATAAGCAACAGAGGAAAATGTAACATGAGTAGGGAAGAAATATTGATTTTTAATTAAGACAACATTTCTAGATATACGAAATTTGCTATAGCTTAAATCATAACAAACAAAACTTTTGTGAGAAATACTATATCTAAAAAGACATATTTAGCAGATTGAGTAGAAAGTTTGTGTTGTTTATGAGAAGGCAAATAAATAAAGCAAATACAACCAAAAGCAAGCAAGTCATGATAGCTAGGAGACTTATGATGTAGACGACAGTACGGGGAATCAAAATTTAATACATGTGATGGCAATCGATTAATTAAATAAACTGTAGTATATAAAGCTTCAATCCAAAATTTAGATGGTATAAAAGACTCAAGCAATAAGGTTCTAGTGATATCTAAAAGATGACGGTTTTTACGCTCAACAACCCCATTTTGTTGTGGTGTATATGAACAGGAACGATGCGAGACAATACCATTTTGCTGTAAAAAATCATAAAATTCATATGACATATATTCCCCACTTGAATTATATCTTAATACTAATAGAAAATTGAATCTCAATATAAGCAAAAAAGGACTTGAAAATAGAAAAGACCTCGGATTTGGAATGAAAGAAATACACCCAAGTAAATTGACTATAATCATTAATAAATGTCATAAAGTACTTGTCATGAGCATGAGAAATAATTGGTGTAGGATCCTAAAAATCACTATGAATAATATCAAAACATTTTGTAGCACAACTGCCATAGGAAAGGAAGGAAGAGTTTTACTCTTGCCTAATTTACATGTAAACAGTAAAAAAATATCATGAGAAAAAATTTAGTTTTATTTCCTAACAAACTAAAATTCAACAATCGAGACAAAACAATAGAATTTGGATGGCCTAAATATGTATGCCATACTTCACTATTTTTTTTGAATAGTTGTACAAGCAAAAGATAAACAATAAGGAATGGAAAAATGCAGCGGAAATAATCTTCCAACTTTAGGCCCTTTCGCGAATACCTTCCCCGACACCTAATTCTATACAAGACAACCATTACGATAAAAATGCATATCACAGTTATCATCCACTAATTGACTAACCAAAATAAAACTAGTAGAAAACTTTGGTGATACAAAAACATTTTTAAAAGTTGAAGCGATATCTCTGACCTTAGTAATCGGTATATGGCCACCATTGGCAACCTAAATTTGTGATAAACCCTAATACTCATGTATATTTTTAATCATACTAAATGAGTTGGTTATATGATATGAGGTAGCAGAATCAACAAACCAAATTTGAAAATTGGAATTATTACCTTGTTGCACCAAGACTAAAAACTTTGTAAGAATCATCTGTTGTAATTTAGGAGTAAGAGTACTGGATATAGCTGTCGTAGATGAGTTGTTAGACACCACAGTTTGAAAAGCATTTATTCTATGATTTTAAAGACAAATGGGACATTCTTTGATAATATGACCTTACTATTTGCAATAATTGCAGAGCTTCTTTCTATAATTGTTAGTAATGTGTCCATATTTTTTACAAATATAACATTGTATATTGCTCATATTCCCGCCCTTTCCTTTTCCCTGAGCTGCAAAAGCAACTGCAATTGAATTATCCTACTTGAAATTGTTTTGTGTAAAGAGACATTATTCTCGTAGCAATTCCGCAAAACAAACATCAAAGAAGGACAAAGGATCTCGATTCATTAAATAGGAATAATTCTGATTTACATCTCATAAAATCTGCTACTATTAACTATAATCTCAGTTTAATATAATTAGACTATGATTATATAAATATTTACAATTGCTTTCTTGATATAAATAACAAATATACATATAAAAACTAATGATTCTACTGAAAAGGACCATCCTAACACCAGATAAGTACTCGATACCAAGAGTAATAATACCAAACATCGGTACTCGGAGTAATAATACCAAACTACCATCCATGTAAGAGTGATTAAGGGAAAAGAAATTCCAATGCCTAAAAGTGTGAATGCCATACAGTGAAATCATGTTAAATTTAGCATCACTTGATCTAAAATGAAATTTTTTTCTGATGCACTGCCAGATTGCTTGTGTGTGCACATGCACAATGCAGACGAGACATAAGAGAATAGAAACCCATACCTTCATTCAGAGCAGATAAGGCTTCTCTTTCTTGCATTGAATCAAGGGCATTTTAGCACACAATAATCAAATACAAACAAACCATAATTTAGAAAACCACGAGGAATAAGAGAAAGCAGTGTTGGTTGTATAGCTCCGTTTCTATAATAACTGCCAAAGAATTCTAAGCACCCGTAAGCATGCATGAGATAAATCTACTAATTTGTTTGAACTTACATGATTTCTATTCAAATGCCCATATTACAAACCTATAATATACCTTCAACTCTATTTCCCTGCATGATAATAAATCAAAGTGATAAGTCAAATCAACTTTGTTGATTAATCTTGCTGATCTGACTAGCATTTGCTTGTCCTCTAAATCAAGTTTTGCCTGAGAATTGTTTCATTTGTGACTTTGGGTTGCCAATTCTTCGAATTAACATTGGCTATAACTTGACCCAAGATGCTCATGAATCACTCAAGAGCAGTCGTGATCTTTTCACTAAACTTGTCAACTATCATCTATTATCTTGAATGAAGCATTATGCATCATAAACACAAACTTTCTTATAAGAAACAAGTGTAGGTTAACAAAAAGAGTAATTATTTTTCAACACAACGAACAAGAAAAGTACAACTATTAGTTTTTTTTTAAGGAGAAAACATAAACTTACTTGGGATTCAGCTTCTTGTTTTCTTTCACGTTCAGCTTTCCTTGGCTCCCTTTCTTTCTGCAGGAGTTCATATTTTATGCGATGCCCTTTAATTTTGTGCGCATTAGGTTCAACCTGTGGATTTAATTGTACTATCAGAAAGCATTTACTGTACCAACTCATGATACAAAATGGCAGATTACCTTTTTCAGCACTGAACCATGCTCATCATCATAATACAACTTTGATGCCATTTACAGCTCACTGGCTGCTTGTTCCCATTGGCCTAACATGGCTCTGGCCATACCTCGTGCTTTATATCCTTCTGTAGAATCTGGATTGATCTAATGAATAAAGTTCACCTCTGTAAGTCATGTTTTTCCAATGGGATAAATACAGATATATGACAACTGATTAATCTAAAATCTTAAGACTTTTTAGCTGCCTGTACAAAATAGGTTGTGGAAGGGACTCAGCCACAGACTTACTGCCAGAGCAACATCAGCGTCATGAATTGCAGCATAAGGTTTCTTCAGTTTAACAAAGACACTAGCTGGAAAAATAAAAGGCATCTTAGGACATTAAGAAAACAATGAAGTAACAGGGTAAGGCCAGGCATCAAATGAGAACTGAAAATTGGATTTCAAATGATCTATAGCTTCATCCAGATTACCTAGAAAGTAAGACAAAACTTGGCAAGGAACACTGTAGGATAAATCTTAATCAGAAAATCTAATTGCAAAGGCCTATCGTGTACCTTCAAAAATTGCATCCATAGCTTTTGCCTTTTCAATTTAAGCAGCATCCCACTTTTCTTCTGTAACTTCAACTACAGGATCTCCCATCTGTAATCACAAAACATGCATGCTTAGCTGATGTATAAGACATTATAAAGGCCTCTGTACCAACTAAATATGAGTGGTTGAACTCAACAAACACTTTCCATCACCTTTTGTGGAGGATCATTATCAGGTTCCACAACATCAGTATTATCCAATTCAATATTAGACTCAACAATATCATCATCATCATCTTTAATTGATCTTTTGGAATCATAGCATTCCCCAGAGTCAGACATGTTAACATCACCTTTCTCCTGTATAAGAGCATGCTTCTATCAACACGTAAATATTTCCATATGAACAGGTAAAAAGGCAAAGTAAAAGGCAAATTACCCTTCAAGCTATATAAAAAAAATCTTAAAAAAATAGCTCGATAGTCATAATAAAAAAGAATGAGTGCTACTGATCTCTCTCTTATGCCAAGTAAGTTACGGACACGTGAACTAATAATCCACGAGGCTAGAGTCCAAAACCCAAAAGCACTATTTCTGCCAGAGAATCAAACAATACAGAAAAAATACTAAAGAAGAAGCCATGTTTTATGAAATAAAAGATAGCGTGATATTCCAGAGTAAAAATTATAAGGAAAGGAAGAGATTAATGAAATGTTTCAACTACAGAATCCGTCACTTTTTTTCGCTATTTTAATAACTCCATATATTATCATTTCCAGCTCAATATTTCATCAGTTAGGAGAAATTTTTGTAGTACATTGATTAATTTGTATATATTCTATTAAAAAATTGTAACTTTTTTCTCTTTTTCCTCATTTGTTACCATTTCAAGAAATATTCGTAAGAAAATGAAAAAGACTCCTTATCTTCCCAGTAAATTAGTATAGAAAACCATCCTTTAAACTCTTCCTCTTTGGCTCATGAGATAACCTACTTGGTCTTGAACCTCTTCCCCATTAGAAAAGAAAAGAAAAAAAATCTTATGAGAATACAATGTGGAAGATCGCAGCTTGCAGTTGCTGATTTAATGATGAACCTCTCCAATTGCTCTTTGGAGGCTAGAAAGAATTTCCATGCACATAAGAGGGACATCTACTGAAGAAATGCAGTGGTCCATTGAAATGTCGAACTAGAATTAAAGAGATGGAAATATAGAAATATCTTCCACTATGAGAAATGCTACTTTTACAGCACACTGAACCAGCATAGAATATGGTCAACTGAGCAGGTACTCCAGAGGATTTAGCACCATCCCTACAAAACAGATTCAAGTTTAACTCTCCAGTTCCGGCCATGACTAGGGGATTATTGAATAAAACAGCACGTAGGAAAAAGAAACAGACTTTGAGATACCTAAGATCAGTGGTGCCAATGATCGAACTCGGAGTGGGAAGAGCAGATGGAGGGGTTATGACTGGAACTCCTCCCAGAGGTTTTGGGACTATTGAAGTAGAAAGCATATTATGTCCTGTGGGAGGAAAATGGGACTGCAGGATGGGGGAGCTCATAGAAACCGTGATTGTTTGATTTTGTTGGCCGGAGATTGAGAACATCCTCGCATCCTGTGGCCGATTAACAGAGTAGGCATCGAACTGCTGTGTACCATAGGTTGTCACAGGATAATGGTTTCCAGCTTGTTTATCAATAGCCATGTTTTTCTACAATTTGTATAAGGAAGGCAATGGTCAAACAATCAGCAAAACAAAATAAAAACATATATCGATCCTGAAGAAGGTTAAGACTCTCACCACTTCATATCCATTTACTCGGAAGAAGGGAAGATAAGTGGTCTTTATACCCTGAAGTAGGGAATTAGCAACAAACCTGAACCAAGCCAGAGTATGTTTTCTGGTTAGAATCAAAAGCATCAGCAGTTGAAATAGATATAAGGCCAGAGGAAGATGCTACAGGATCATGACCAGCCTTTCTTGGTTTATCTTCCGGACAAGACTTGAATGACAAGAATTGAGGAATGGCAGAAACCTTGTTTGAAAAAGACCACTGCATCCCTGAACCTCTCATGGCTACTGCAACACCAAAGAAATTTGGCAAAGATGTCCTATTAGCTGTGCTAATGATTATACTCTCCAATTAAACTTAAGATCTAACCTGATAAAATAAATAAAATCTATTTTAAACACTCAAAACCAAGAACCGAATAGAAAATTGACAGCACTGTTCATTGAAGGAGAACAGTTGATTACATTAACAATATGGCTATAAAGAATCTTATATAATCAAAGAGAAATCCTATGCGGGCGAGGTTGAAAAATATTATTGAAACTTTTTACACAGAAACAACTATAGACAGGCACACGACACAGAATCCACACATGAATAAACCATAATTTAAATCCAATAATTAAGCATCTAAAGGGAATTATTTAATGATACCTTTCAATAAAGACAGAATACACAGAATACACACATGTTCCTTTCTCGTCATTTTTCCCATTTTTGTATCATTAAGCTATTGGTGTATTTATATTTTTATTTAGTTTGTGTTTCTGCATTACTTTACTTTTATATTTTCTTTTCTTTTCTTTTCTTTTTTCATTGAATGTTTCTTCTTTTCTTTTCTTTTTTGTATATTCAATTGTTGTTTTAAGCCTCTATGAATTTATTTCATCGTTTCATTTCATCCCGTGAGAGTTATTGATGGTATTTTTTTTTTATCAAATAAAGATTTCATTTACTATTGTCTATTATCTTATTTCATTTAACTATTATGAATTACAATTTCAATTTGTTGAGCTTTTATTTAGACTCTTCACAACTTTTGCATTGTTTACGGAGTTCATCAACTAGATTTAATGATTTTATCCTCCATTCTTACAATTTATTTTCATGATCTTTTTCTCCTTGTTGTACTTGAATTAATGGACAAGATGTTTTCCAATAGATTATTATTAGCATATTTGTATCTTTTTAGTGCTTATTTATGTTTTGATTCATTGAATTTTATTTCATTGTACTATTTTATTTATCACTTTACATGTGTTTTCGTATTTGACAAATTAGGTTGAATGGATTACTCTTTTTCTTCTTTTTTTGTCATTTTTTTTAGTAATTTAGTTATGTTAACTTGATTTTACAAAATATATGATAAATATATGATGTTTTAGTGTTTTTTACAAATAAATTAGAATGCAATTTGGTTTTTAGCAAAGAAAAAAAAAACAAAATAAGAATTATTTCATACATGACCCTCCATTAATGCCTTCCAATGAAAGTGTTTTCATTTATTATTATTCTTTTTAATGAAGGATTATAGAAAACTATTTCATGTTTTTTGCTTATAAAATTATTTAAAGGTATGTTATTAATGCCAAATATAAATAATTAGGTTCTGAAAAATTTTCTTTTTAATTGTTTGAGCCTTAACTAAATAATTGGAAATTCCTGGAATTTCAGCTTGATGACACCACTTAACACTTGGAATGCCTGCATAATTTTTTTGGATTTCCATATAAACTTTCTAAATAAATAAAAATTTTTTGGCATATAATTTTTTTATGTAGAACAAATATTATTTTTTGCGGCAATAACACTATTTATCACTAATATTTCTATTAGTAGCGCACATAGTATAACAATCATTACATGAAACAATAATAATGTAATTACCAACCATCTAGGTGGTGGCCAAGTGGTAAGAGCTTGAGATCAAGGGGTTTGCTCCCTCTATGGTCTCAGGTTCAAGTCCTTGGTTGCTCATATGATGGCCACTGGAGGCTTACATGATCGTTAACTTCAGGGCCCGTGGGATTAGTCGTGGTGCGCGCAAGCTGACCCGGACACCCACGTTAATCTAAAAAAATAATAATGTAATTACCATGGTTAGTCAATAATAGTTCATGTTATATTTGATGATGAATACTTTAGCTTACTTCAATTATCCTTTTAAGTGAATAAACTTTTTTTGATTATTTGAACATAAATATGTTTATAAAAAATGTAACATTTCTTAGTTCTATTATTTTGACTTATATATTTGAAATTAATATTCATTATTATTGTAAGTATATCCAATAAAAATACAATACATAATGTTAGTTGTATTTTTATAGATAAGGTATTGTCACCTTTGCAAAATACCCTCACACTTTTAAGATATATATATATATATATATATATATATATATATATATATATCTTTTTATAATTTATATGATATGTTTTCTAATTTTTATAAGATGTTTTTTTAATTGTAGAATTTACGATGAAGATTCTACGTTCATAAGTTTTAAAGGTCTTTCAAACTTATTAACACACATTCATTATCTTTTTAGAGCTTGATTCTATATTTCAACAATGTTATTTTGTAAGGTAAATAAATAGTAGTAGCATTAATAATATATTGGCAATAAAATTCATCAAAAGTTGTTTTTCACACTCCATCATTTTCACTTTTTATTCCCCATGTCTTTTTTTAAGTTAGTTTTCAACTTCTAATTTTAAAAAAAAATTTCTTCTAACAAAATATGTATAATAATTCAAGATTAATTAATAAGTATAGGTATAACAATACTTGTTTATAATGCAATATTTTTTCCACTTCTAGTTTAAATAAATTTCAATAACTAAATTTGAGAAAATTAAATTTAGAGGTTCATTACTTTTAATTATTTGAAAAAAAATTGTGAATTTTAATTTACAAAAACTCCCCACTTATGCTTTTTCCAAAAACTTTCAAAAAAGGTTCTGATATTTTTTTAATATTAGTATTTTTTATGCAACCTTACATAATATTTTTTAATTTTTTTTTATTTAATTATTTTTATGTGTATGTTTATTTTTATTAATATTTAATTAGTAAAAAAACCAAATTTATTAAATACAATTAGATCAATGGCCTATTTTGTAATATTAGATATCTTTATCTATATTTATTTATATAATTAACATTAACAACTATTTTTTTCTTTTGATTACACATATATTTCAAGATTTATTGAATTATATGAATACATTAGCCATAAAATTTACCCATCTTTCTGAAACTTAACAAAACGACTTCCAACTGTTGCTTGGGGTGCATTTGTCGGACATAATTAGAAAGGTGAATTAAATTTATTCTGTCTGGATCTTATTGGTTTGTCCATGACCCCCACCAACCAGTTATGTCACAATTTTGCTGGCTCTGGCTTTTATTCTTTGCCTTTGAAAGGCCAAAGGTTATGAAAAAGAAACATACAAACAAACAGAGAACGAAAGAAAAAGGCTGGTCTCTAGCGCACAATTTAACGAAGACAGAACAAGCACCGGAAACATCAAGGCAAATTAATGACGAAAACAAGGGAGGTTAAATCCAGAAAAAGAAAGGCTGTACCATCTCGATTTTGTCTGCAATCCACATGGTTCATCCCTCACCTTTTTATAGCCTACCAGAATTCTAGCTTCAGTTCTCAAAGAATTCTTGAAACCAATCTTTGGCTAAGCCAAAAACAAGATCAAAGGGTGCTCACTGATCTCCATCGACGATGAAGAACCTTGGCCGGTCAGATGCAAATAACAATCTTGAGACTCTCTTAGACATGGACAAAACGGCATTACATAAGAAAAATGGAGTGCCAGCGGAACCCCGGAAGATGATGGCAGGACATGGCCTGGAGTTCAAGAACCTGTCATATAGTGTCATGAAAAAGCAGAAGAAAGACGGGGTGTGGATCACCAAAGAAGCATATCTTCTCAATGATATCTCTGGACAGGCTATAAGGGGTGAGGTTATGGCTATTATGGGGCCTAGTGGTGCTGGGAAGTCCACATTTCTTGACGCCATTGCTGGTCGGATTGCAAGAGGGAGTCTCCAGGGATCTGTTCGGATAGATGGAAAACCTGTTGGTTATCTACTATACCTCTCATTCAATATTGAAAATATCTGATATTGCTCAACAACATGGTTATATATAAGGCATCTTCTGTGCAGGTAACTACAAGCTACATGAAGATGATTTCATCGTATGTAATGCAAGATGACCAGCTCTTCCCCATGTTGACAGTTTTTGAGACCTTCATGTTTGCAGCTGAAGTCAGACTTCCTCCTTCAGTTTCGAGGGCTGAGAAGAAGAAAAGAGTCCATGAGCTCCTTCACCAACTGGGCTTAACGGTATGATTTCTTCTTCCTGATCACTCACACAGTCACCGAGACATGTACTACATTATGTGAGCATAAACTTGAAGTTAGTAGCATATTTGGTTCTGCAGAGTGCAACACATACGTATATTGGGAACGAGGGAAACAGAGGAGTGTCAGGAGGGGAAAGGCGAAGAGTGTCCATAGGAATTGATATTATCCATAAGCCATCCCTGCTTTTCCTTGATGAACCTACTTCGGGTCTTGATTCTACAAGTGCTTACAGTGTGGTTGAAAAGGTGAAGGACATAGCTCGGGGTGGTAGTATAATCTTGATGACCATCCACCAGCCATCTTTCAGGATTCAAATGCTCTTGGACCGTATCACGATTCTTGCAAGGTAAAATGCTTGAAAAACTCAATTCCTATAAAACCCTGGAATTGTACCCATCAGATTCTCCGCTAGTATTATTACATCTTGCTTGCTAAGACATCAAACCATGCAAACAGGGGAAGACTGATATACATGGGAAGCCCAGTTGCTCTTCCTAACTATCTTTCTAGATTTGGAAGGCCCATTCCTGATGGTGAAAACAGCATTGAGTATTTCCTGGACGTGATCAAGGAGTATGATGAATCAACCGTGGGACTTGATCCCCTCGTGTTTTACCAACGCGATGGTATCAAACCGGATCAAGCGGCAGAGACACCAGTCCGCAAAACACCAAGAACTGCAAGGACACCACGTACTCCTTACATGAAGACCCCTCTGTCAAAGTATGCCATCAGCCTCCGAAGCCAAGGATTCTCCGGTACAGGAGATATGACATCCCAAGCGGACTCTGGCCAATTTGATTACTACGACGAAGATGATGATGAGGAATTTGACAACTCCCTGGAACGGAAACCTGTACGGACACCAATGCAAAGTGGTGTTCATAATCCTCGTTTGGCTTCTCAATTCTACAAAGAGTTTCCAGTCTGGGTCTACCATGGTATCAAAGGAACTCCTCGCCGAGCACCGTCATGGACTCCGGCGAGAACTCCAGGAAGGACACCCGGGAAAACACCAATGACTGGGCCAAGAAGCCAATCTTCAAGCCGCTTCTCAACACCACAGCATGTTGTTTCTCGTCCAAAACCCCTAGAATTTTCTAACCCCTCGCTGGACCCATATTCCCCTTCTTACGAAGAATTCAGTTGTGAGGAAGAGCTTGATGAGTCAGATCACGGTCCTAAATTTGCAAACCCATGGCTCCGGGAGGTAGCAGTTCTTTCATGGCGCACAGTACTTAACGTGGTTCGCACTCCTGAGCTTTTCCTCTCGAGAGAGATCGTATTAGCTGTTATGGCACTCATTCTATCCTCACTTTTCAAGAACCTGGGTCATCCATCTTTCCAAGACATTAACAGGCTTCTCAATTTCTACATCTTCGCAGTTTGTCTTGTTTTCTTTTCATCCAATGATGCTGTCCCAACTTTCATCCAAGAAAGGTTCATCTTCATCAGAGAAACCGCCCACAATTCCTACCGCGCTTCTTCCTATGTCATCTCCTCACTGATAGTGTATCTCCCTTTTTTCGCTGTACAAGGCTTGACATTTGCTGCCATCACCAGATTCTTGCTTCATCTGAAAAGCAATCTCTTCAACTTTTGGTTGATTCTTTATGCATCCCTCATAACTACTAATGCCTATGTGATGCTTGTTAGCGCGCTTGTCCCGAGTTACATCACAGGTTATGCCGTCGTGATTGCGACAACTGCTCTATTCTTCCTGACCTGTGGGTTCTTTTTGAAGCGCTTGCAGATACCTATCTACTGGAGGTGGCTCCATTACATGTCTGCAATTAAATATCCCTTTGAGGGAATGCTATCAAATGAGTTTAAAGGCTCAAGATGCTATTCAGGGAACCCTTCAGAACTTTCACCAGGCCCTCTCGGAGAGATCAGACTCAGCCAACTGCATGATGACTCAAAATTAGAGCCAAACTGCATGTTGATTGGGCAAGATATTCTATTCTCCATGGATATTAAGATGGACAGTATTTGGTATGACATTGCTATCTTGTTAGCTTGGGGAGTTCTTTACCGATTCTTCTTCTACCTGGTTCTTAGATTCTACTCCAACAATCAGAGGAAATGAAGCTGCCTTGTTTACTGTTGTTTTACCGTTTGCATTTGTTTTTGTTCCAAATCAACGCTTTGTCTTAAACTCTAGGCCATGACTACTACAATATGTAATCCATATACTATGACAATTATGTAGTTGAATGTTTAGGGATTTCTTGTTTTCTAATTTAGAACATAATTGGAAATCAAGGAAGCATGCAAAGCATGGTCGGATTTTCAAACAAAGAAGCTCTTCGTTTTTGGTGCTCTTAGAAATGGAAATTAAGGCAGTGACAAATGTAATTAGTCTTGTAAACATAAATAAACAATTTTCAGCATGAACAAAATGTATTCTCTCTGCTATATCATTACCATACTTAAATCAGGATAGCTTCCATACCAAGTTCCCAACCTTACTTGGAGACTCAGCTAGGACTTCGATAGAAAAACCATAATTATTATGCTTTGTCCGTACAAACAAGAATAAATCCCCAAAGAAGCAAAGCTTGAGCATGCCACTTCTATTAAAAATATAATAATCTCATACATTTCTCACGTCTTAATATCGTTGTTAAGTTTGATTACAGAAAACACATCCAAGGCTCCAGCAGTAGATTAGCTCGAGACTAGCCTGCATGTTGTTCAATTTTCCTTTCCAGTCCATTTTTATCAGCCCCCACAACCTTGTCAATCTCCTTGCCATTCTTTGTAAAGTAGAAGGTAGGAACACTGCTGATATTCCAGCTTGAAGCAACTTCCCTTGCCTCGTCTACGTCTACTTTCAAGAAAACAACTTTCGGGTACTTTGCAGCTAAGCTTGTGAAAATGGGAGAAATCATACGACATGGCCCCCACCATGTTGCCGTGAAGTACAAGATTGCAAGGCGAGAAGTTTTTGATGCAGCATTCAGTTTGGGATCTAGTTCCCTAGCAGAATGAATACCTATAACTTGCCCTGTTCATATAAAAAATAAAAAACCATGATAAGGTGACCTATAGACACCATTCTCCTTGAAACACCATAAAAATGACAAGTATATCTCAAAAATTTATCAGGTGATCCCCTCCACTCAGAAGGTTACAAGAGATATCCTAGTCTCTTTTGACTCTTCAATAACTATAGTGGTCAAAAACATAACAAATGACTATCATTGACACTTTTAGATAAACATACTGAAGCGCAGGCAACGGCTTTTCTATGTTCACATATTTCACTGCTCCTGGTTCTGCCCTAACAATGTTACTACGATTATTCTCTCACCCTTCACTGTACTTGAACATACGCATGACAAATATACATAAGTTATTGAATGCTGGACATCAAAAACTAATGATAAATATACTAAAACACACAATTACAGCAATACACTAAATGACAGACGAACTACAACACTTGACACATACATAAACCAAACACAAGAACAGAAATGACATAAGAAGACTGGAGACATCTGGCAAAGAGCAAGTCTGTTCGCTGTTAGAATTCTTTGATGAGATTTAATCACTTAAAGAAAAAGGCTCTGATTATCCATGAATTTCTTCTTCCCGGTTGCACCAATACAAACCACCCCCTCACCCAACAAAGAAGAAGAAGAAATAAATGCCCTAAACTGAGCAGGGACGTGTGATGTTTCAAAAAAGGTAGGACTGACCCAGAAGTGCTTAATCTAAACACTGGCTAGATAAGTACTCGGTACTGAGTAATAATACCAAACTACCATCCACAGAGGAATGATTCAGGGAATAGATATTCCAGTGTCTAAAAGTGCGAACGCCATACAGTGAAATCATGTTAAATTTAGCATCACTTGATCCAAAATGAAAATTTTGTCTGAAGCACTGCTGGATTGCTTGTGTGTGCATGTGCACAATGCAGACGAGATAGAAGAGAATAGAAACCCATACCTTCATTCAGAGCAGATAAGGCTTCTCTTTCCTGCATTGTAGCAAGGGTATTTCATTACACAGCAATCAAATACAAACAAACCATAATTTAGAAAACCATTTGGAATAAGAGAAAGCAGTGTTGGTTGTATAGCATCAGTTTCTATAATAACTGCCAAAGAAATCTAAGCACTCGTGAGCATACATGAGATAAATCTGCATTTGAACATGTGTTATTTCTATTCAAATGCCCATATTACAAACCTATAATATATCTTTAACTCTATTTCCCTGCATGATAATAAATCAAAGTGACAAGTCAAATCAACTTTGTTGATTAATCTTGCTGATCTGACTAGCATTTGCTTGTCCTATAAAAGAGTATCTAGAAAAATTTCACGAAATCATAAATAGAAAAACTTAGATAAGAATCAATAATTCATATGAATAGAGGATAGCCAGCCATATTAAATGATGCGAGAATATTATAGACTAATTTCAAGTTTTGCCTTAGTATTATTTCATCTGTGACTTTGGGTTGCCAGTTCTTCGAATTAACATCAGCTATAACTTGACCCAAAATGATCATGAATCACTCAAGAGCAGCCGTGATCTTTTCACTAAACTTGTCAACTGTCATCTATTAGCTTGAATGAAGCATTAGGCATCATAAACACAAACTTTCTGATAAGAGACAGGTGTAGGTCAACAAAAAGAGTAATTATTTTTCATCCCAATGAACAAGAAAAGTACAACT
Organism: Populus pruinosa; assembly: GCA_026413675.1. NCBI lineage: Eukaryota > Viridiplantae > Streptophyta > Magnoliopsida > Malpighiales > Salicaceae > Populus > Populus pruinosa. The sequence continues at coordinate 9,376,218 of JANKMR010000020.1, forward strand.
ATTAGTTTTTTTTAAGGAAAAATATAAACTTACTTGGGGTTCAGCTTCTTGTTTTCTTTCACGTTCAGCTTTCCTTAGCTCCCTTTCTTTCTCCACGAGTTCATATTTCATGCGATGCTCTTCAATTTTGCGCACGTTAGGTTCAACCTATGGATTTAATTGTACTATCAGAAAACATTTACTGTGCCAACTCATGATACAGAACGGCAGATTACCTTTTTCAGCACAGAACCAATTTCATCATCATAATCCAACTTTGATGCCATTTACAGCTCACTTGCTGCTTGTTCCCATTGGCCTAACATGGCTCTGGCCATACCTCGTACTTTATATCCTTTTGCAGAATCTGGATTGATCTAATGAATAAAATTCACCTCTGTAAGTCATGTTTTTCCAATGGGATAATACAGACATATGACAACTGATTAATCTAAAATCTTAAGACTTTTCAGCTGCATGTACAAAATAGGTTGTGGAAAGGGCTCAGCCACAGACTTACTGCCAGAGCAGCATCAGCGTCATGAATTGCAGCATGAGGTTTCTTCAGTTTAACAAAGACACTAGCTGGATAAATAAAAAGCATCTTAGGACATTGAGAAAAGAATGAAGTAACAGGGTAAGGCTAGGCATCAAATGAGAACTGAAAATTGGATTTCAAATTAGATAACATATCATTTTGTAAAAAAGAAAACCTACCTCGCGTGGCATATAATATAGCTGAAATTGGATTAAACATGATGGCTTCTGTTAAATGATCTATGGCTTCATCCAGGTTACCTGGAAAGTAAGACAAAACTTGGCAAGGAACACTATGGGATAAATCTCAATCAGAAAATCTAATTGCAAAGGCCTATCGTATACCTTCAGAAATTGCATCCATAGCTTTTGCCTTTTCAGTTTGAGCAGCATCCCGCTTTTCTTCTGTAACTTCAACTGCAGGATCTCCCATCTGTAATCACAAAACATAAATGCTTAGCCGATGTATAAGACATTATAAAGGCCTCTGTACCAATTAAATGTGATTGGTTGAACTCAACAGACACTTTCCATCACCTTTTGTGGAGGATCATTATCAGGTTCCACAACATCAGTATTATCCAAGTCAATATCAGACTCAACAATATCATCATCATCTTCAATTGGTCTTTTGGAATCATAGCATTCCCCAGAGTCAGACATGTTAATATAACCTTTCTCCTGCATATGAGCATGCTTCTATCAGCACGTAAATATTTCCATATGAACAAGTAAAAGGCAAATTACCCTTCAAGCTATATAAAAAAAATTCTTTGAAAAGAAATTAAAGAAGCTCGATAGTCATAATTTAAAAAAATGAGTGCTCCTGATTTCTCTCTTGCGCCAAGTAAGTTATGGACACGTGAACTCATAATCCACGAGGCTAGAGTCCACAACCCAGAAGCACAATTTCTGCCAAAGAATCAAATAGTACAGAAAAAATACTAAAGAAGAAGCCATTTTTTATGAAATAAAAGACAGCGTGATATTCCAGAGTAAAGATCGCAAGGAAAGGAAGAGATTAATGAAATGTTTTAACTACAGAATCCTTCACTTTTTCCTCTATTTTAATAACTTCATATATTATCATTCACAGCTCCATATTTCATCAGTTAGGAGAAATTTCTATAGTACATTAATTAGTTTGTATATATTCTGTTAAAAAATTGTAACTTTTTTCTTTTTCTTCCTCATTTGTTTCCATTTCAAGAAATGATCATAAGAAAATGGAAAAGACTCCTCATCTTCCCAATAAATTAGTATAGAAAACCAACCTTTAAAATACTTCTCATTTCCTGTAACAACAATATAAGTCGAAATCCTATGGAGCCAGAAGATTTCTGCATTATTACATAACCCAGAAGCAAAAGCATACTAAAAAAAACGAAAAATTTATAAACTAGAAGTGAAGGAACCATGCCTCACCGGTTTTTTCTCTGGAGGAACTCGAACAACTAGGCTTCAAACACGTCAAAATAAAACAAAACACTAATAAATCCTCAAGATAAGAAACGAAAAATACTAAAATGATTAGAGACATAGAGGTAGGAAATTCATACCTTTAAAGAAAACAAGAGATGGGGAGTGGAGAATTGAAGGGTAAGTCTTGCACTGATCAATAAAGTGTTCAAGTTCTGTTATTTTAGCGGCATACACAATCCCATTGGAATAATATTATATGCTTCTCTTTCATTTTTTCTTTATCTGCGGAGAATCTAGAAAGCGAGAGAGCATACAAGCTAGAACCCTCTCTGGCTTTTGTTCTCGACATGGTTTGGTTCGTGTTAGTGGCAAACAACAAACAGATCCTCTAACTATTCATGATTTTCAATTTAGTTCTCAGTTAGATCTATTTGTTTTTATATTTTAAAAGTATTTTTAAAAAATATTTTTTTAGTTAATATTTTTTTAATTTTTTCAGAGCATTTTAATGTATAAAAATAATTTTTAAAAAATAAAAAATATATTATTTTAATATATTTCAAAATAAAATATTTTGAACGCAATCATGATTCCACTCTTAAACATTCCCTTATTTCTAATTCTATAATTCCTAATTCTAACTGGGTTGCCTTACGTTTAAATTAATTTGGATTCATACTTATATTTGGATTTGGATTATCACAGCACTTAATCCTAACTCTAATTCTAACCCATAAGTTTCTGTTGGGTTTGAGAATTTTTTCTCTTCAAAATAAAGAATGCAACTATTTTATAAGTTCATATATATATATATATATATATATATATATATATATAATAAAACAAAGGCACATTAATTATAAGATATTATTATATTGTTAGCAAGTCTTAAATATAGACTCATAAATGAGCATATATGCATCTAGCAGCGATTTTTTGTTTTTTGTCTAAAAAAAAAAGAAGAAATTATTGAATTTATATAGAGAAATCTAAGAAGTTAATCATGACGGAACATAATTCTTAAATTATCATAGTACTTGCTATATAAAAGAATTTAGAAATACATAGAAAGCAAGTAATTTAACTAACGAGAAAATCACATTGAGTTTCTTATAGTATGATTGTTTTTTTTATTTGAAAAATTTACGTTTTTCATTCCTAATCAAGCTAAGCTAAAATTTCAAATCATGTAAAATTACATTACTAAGGAACAGAATACCACTTTTACGTTTTACGTGCATCATTTCTTTATTTCCACGATATTTTCTCTCCACACAAGTGAAAAAACCCCAAATATTGTTTAACCAAATTAGTTTTTCTAATCAATTCTCTTAGTTGGATGTACATTGCCTCAAGATTATATTCATAAGATTGAAGTTCTATAATTAATATATAATTAATATATAAATGTTTGTGCTGATTTACAAATATCTTAATTATTTCCATAAATTCTGAAATAATCAATGATATAAGTGTTAATATCTTTAAAATTTATGAAATTTAAACCGATAATATTTATAAAATTAATTAATTAAATTATATTTTATAAAATTAAATTAATTATTATTTTTTTTTAATTTACGTGGGGTATCCGGGTCAGCTTACATGCACCACGACTAATCCTCATGGCACATTAAATACCTTGCAAACCCAGTAGGCATGTGAGGTACCGCGGGGGTGACAGGCATGCACGCCAAAACTCGAACCCAGATATAGTAAAAAAAACAAATTCTTTCACCATTAGATCAAATCCTGAAATGCAATTAAATTAATTACTTGATCGCATGGGTTTTAGACTTTTAGGTGGGATTTTGCTTGTTTTGCTGGATGGGCATGCGAAAAGAGGAGCAGTGGCATGACTGTTTTAGTGGTGGTAGCCATGTGGTTTGTTTCATATCTTGCAATATTTGTTTTTTTTTTTAAGATAATTTAATTATTTAGATTTTAAATTTATTTTTTAATAATTATAAGTTTAAATTTTATAATTATTAACTTTAGAGCCAATAAAATTAATCAAGATATACACAAGTTGGTCAAAATATTCATGTATATATATATATATATATATATATATATATATATATATCCTCTTCTCAAAAAAAATGTAATTTTTTTATTATTGATATTGTAATTATTGATTACCTTCAGGGTTATTAATAGTTGTTAATTTTGTTGTTTTAACATGGTATAGATTTTTTAGTTATTAATTAAAATAAAATAATAATTTTGTAAATAATACTAATTTTTTTATTGATTTTTTTAGCAGATGGAAAGTGTTATACATTTTATAAACTATAAGATATAAATTGTAATTTTTTTAAATAAAAACAAAACAAAACAAAAGGACTCAAAGTAATTTTCCATAAATGCATATACTTTGTTGGAGACTACTATAATTATTGCTTTAATAGGGCAGAAAAAAGAAATATTTATGTATCAGGGATCTTATCTGCTCTAATTTTTTAAATAGATTTGGATTTGGTTGATATTTGTCACCTCTATTATAAAATCTATAATTAATCCCATTTTATGATGGGTATTGCTCTTTAATCTTTAATAATTTATCATAAAATCACAAACATCTAAGAAAAAAGAAATTCAAGAAGCTAATCATGATATATACAACATACTTATAAAAATATAATAGTTAATATGTAAAAGGATATAGAAAGATATAGGAAACAAATAGCCTAATTAATAGAAAAGTAATTATATATTAAGGTTCAATGTAGCCGAATCAAGGAAATAAAAAGTCTAAAAAACTGAAGAGGGTAAAAGGTTATTTCTCCTTATTAATATACTTGGGATTTTATAAATTAAAAGGTCTATATAATACTTTATCCACCATTTATCCTACGTGTTATCATAAATCAATTTAATTATATTCAAGACTTTCATGTTATTTTAGTTTTTAATTATATTGAATTTTAGGTTGAAAACACTACACTCATCACCCTAACTTGATAGCCAGATCTTAGCATGACTTTATTCCTTTTACGTCATTGTGAGATGATAAATGATAATTACAACTAATAGCCAAATCTTAGCAATGGAGTAGCAAAGTTTTGTGATAATTGAATTTTCAAAAATAGTGAGAGAATATAGTTTATATATAATAATAATAAATAAATAAATCATTCTGTCAATTATAACATAATTAATAAGTGTGTATTCACTAATATTGCATGATAAAAATGTCTTTTTGACACCCTCCATTGCAGCCCACAAGAGGATGACTTATGATAAGTTAGGCCCCATTGAGTTCGTGGTGATTTAGATATCGATATCATAGGAGAGCCATCTCGATCGACTATAGCCTAACATCCTTTTTAAATTTTCGGCAATGAAAAAGGGCAAAGCCAAAAGGCCAAGACACGGCAACAATATGTTCAAATGAGTATCTTGGTATGTTTTTGTATTTTAAAAATATTTTAAAAATTAAATTTTAAATAAATATTTTTTTTTGTGTTTTTAAATTATCTTTTTGATGTGTTAGTATTAAAAATAATATTTAAAAAATAAAAAATATTATTCTAATACATTTCTAAAAAAGATATTTTAAAAATAAATAAATACCACTCTCCCAAATCCTTCACTTAATTGCGTAGCAGCTACATATATAGCAAGCCGATCAGCACACGCAGTACCCACCATGTATACACGCTGCCATGGTACATGACCTCCCATGGCCTTTAACCTAGTTGGTGAAGTGAATTTCGTGCCAAACCTTGGCCACCAAAACAAGTGAATCCTGATGAAGCCATGCAGCAGGTATATACATCAACATCTTCCTTGATTCTTGGGAAGATTGCGGCTCCTGCTGGATCAGTAGGACAAACAAAACTGCGATGAAAATGGTTTCTCGTTCGGCATCATCTACATTCTTCATTTGCTAACAATGGCGTCAAATCGCTATAGTGCAGTCCCATCCGAAATTGACCGGCAGCAAGTGGCCACGCCGTCCCAAAAGGGTCCCTCTCCTTGGCATAAATTTAATGGTTGAAATTCGAAATGATCAAAATATCCCGCACGCTAGCAGTTGAAATTAAGCTGATTGTAACAGATGTCGATGCATGTTGAGAAAAGGTGGTAATGGTCGGCTAAGATATGAAAAAGCTAAAACGAAGGAAAATCTCTTCCTCTTTGGCTCATGAGATAACGCGGGGTCTTGAACCTCTTCCCCATTAGAAAAGAAAAGAAAAGAAAAATCTTATCAGAATACAATGTGGAAGCTTGCAGCTTGCAGTTGCTGATTTAATGATGAACCTCTCCAGTTGCTCTTTGGACACCTACTGGAAAAATGCACTGCTCCATTGAAATGTAGAGCTAGAAATAAAGAGACGGAAATATAGGGATCTTCCACTATGAGAAATGCTACTTATACAGCATAATGGAAGCTAAGACAAGTTACAAGTGGTCTAGGGTTGTCGTCGGATTAAAACATTTATCATAAACAAAATTTACCAAATTTCTACTAATAATAAGAACCATATATCTAAAGTAAAGATTCTATCTCCTTAAAAGAATTGAGCTTACAACTTAGAACAGAAAATAGACGTTGAAGATCACTCTTTCTTATACTTCGGTTTCAATCCCTTCGGTCAGAGTCCCCGGCCCGTTTTCACTGCTAGTTGCTGGCTGGGAGAGGGAAAGAGCTAGAGAAATTCATAGATAAACTTGCACCATCACATCCATGGGAACCACTCTCGGGAGACTTCTTGCTTACATTATATGGCGAAGTTTGCGTCACCCTGCATGCACCCACAGAATATCATTTCAGCATGAAACTCAAGTACCAGCACCAAAGTGACAGAAAAAAAGATGAAAAAACCTCTATTATTAGTTAGAATCATATCCTAAAAACATGATTTCTCATTCTCCCCACATGATATCCTCAATGACCATGTCTTTTCTTTCACATCGTTTCAAATTATCTTTTCTGCCAACATTGCCCCTTGGGGTTTGACGGCCATCAAAAGCATTTTACTTTTTTTAATAGTTCTCTGATCAAGACGAGCCTTTAACATCTGATGGAAAACTGAGTCAAGTTATTGCCATAGATTGAAGTCACAGCTACAAACCTTTCTTTGCGCTTCTCCAGAAACCGAGCCAACGATGCTTTACGAGCCTGAGGTACAGCCACTGCGAAGAGAGAAGCGGTTTTCCATCATAATACTATCAATTTATCATAAACATACTCAATAATTGTATGAAACATAGATTTTAAAAGTAAAGCATGGACAAAGCCAACAATGTCATACCTGCTGGAACAAGCGTGGCAGAAGTAGGCCCTGGTGAAATAAGGGGTTTGGGGGGTTCTGTTTGTGTAACAGAAGAAGCTAAAGATACTACAGGCTTAACTGTTGCTAAATCGTTGGTGTTACTAGAGGTCACAGAAATAGGGCTAGGAATGCATGAGAATGGAGCTGTAGTGTTGCTTTTGTTCCCAGCAAAAATATCGCCGACAGGTGGTCTACGAATTGGTGCCTGTGCTTGAGGCGTAGAGATTGGCTTGTTCGGCGTTCCAGAAGACCCACCGTTTCCAGCCAAGAACATAATGGCCTGAGCCTGGATAGACAGTAAATTATTAATGAAATAAGTAAGTAAATAAATAAATAATAATAATAATCCACCTCCGCTGGAGAAAAAAAAAACTTGGAAGATTCAAAAGGCTCTGAAGTGGATAGATACCTTCTCAGGAGAAACATCATCATACACGCACACTGAACCAGCATAGAATATGGTCAACTGAGCAGGTGCTCCAGAGGATTTAGCACCATCCCTACAAAACAGATTCAAGTTTAACTCTCCAGTTCCGGCCATGACTAGGGGATTATTGAATAAAACAGCACGTAGGAAAAAGAAAGAGACTTTGAGATACCTAAGATCAGTGGTGCCAATGATCGAACTCGGAGTGGGAAGAGCAGATGGAGGGGTTATGACTGGAACTCCTCCCAGAGATTTTGGGACTATTGAAGTAGAAAGCATATTATGTCCTGTGGGAGGAAAATGGGACTGCAGGATGGGGGAGCTCATAGAAACGGTGATTGTTTGATTTTGTTGGCCGGAGATTGAGAACATCCTCGCATCCTGTGGCCGATTAACAGAGTAGGCATCGAACTGCTGTGTACCATAGGTTGTCACAGGATAATGGTTTCCAGCTTGTTTATCAATAGCCATGTTTTTCTACAATTTGTAGAAGGAAGGCAATGGTCAAACAGTCAGCAAGACAAAATAAAAACATGTATTGATCCTGAAGAAGGTTAAGACTTTCACCACTTCATTTCCATTTACTCGGAAGAAGGGAATACAAGTGGTCTTTATACCCTGAAGAAGGGAATTAGCAACAAACCTGAACCAAGCCAGAGTATGTTTTCTGGTTAGCATCAAAAGCATCAGCAGTTGAAATAGACATAAGCCCAGAGGAAGATGCTACAGGATCATGAACAGCCTTTCTTGGTTTATCGTCCAGAGAAGACTTGAATGACAAGAATTGAGGAATGGCAGAAACCTTGTTTGAAAAAGACCACTGCATCCCTGAACCTCTCATGGCTACTGCAACACCAAAGAAATTTGGCAAAGATGTCTTATTAGCTGTGTTAATGATTGTAACCTCCAATTAAACTTAAGATCTAATCTGATAAAATAAACAAAATATATTTTAAACACTCAAAACCAAGAACCGAATAGAAAATTGCCAGCCACTGTTCATTGAAGCAGAGCAGTAGATTACATTAACAATATGGCTATAAAGAATCTTGATATAATCAAAGAGAAATCGTAGGCGGGCGAGGTAGAAAAATATTATTAAAACCTTTTACGCGGAAACAACTATAGACAGGCACACGACAGAGAGTACACACATGAATAACCATAATTTAAATCCAATAATTAAGCATCTAAAGGGAATTGTTTAATGATACCTTTCAATAAAGACTGTGAAAGAGAAGAATTGATGATCTCACGAGCTTGCATTCAAAGTAGAAAAAAAACCATGAAGCCTCTAAAAAATTCAAAACCATGGGCTACAACATTTAAGCCTCATGCCCCATGTTGCATCTGCGATTATTTTAATAAACAAGTTGGTTGCATCTGGGCAAGCACTACTGCTTATCAGAATAAGCACATTTTAAAGTTATAAAAACCCAAAAAAACAAAAATTTAATCCCACCTGATACGGACATATTTCAATCACATTGTATCTGTCTGCCACTACCATTCAAAAACACAATTTTTTTACATTTTTTTAAGGCAAAACTGAAGATGATCCTTTATATTATTACATTTAACAGCTCATGTGCATGTTACCAAAAACATTATCTTATTCTTATTTTCTTACCCCAACACAACCAAACTTGAAAAGTCAAGAAAGTAAACTGAATATGATAATAATAATAATAATAATAATAATAGAAAAGCCATGTTTCAACAACCAAGTCTCCATCTCCAAGCAATACAGGAACGCCATTCAATTTGACCCCCTGACCTGACCCACAAGTGAAACATACCGCCCATACGCAAGTTAGCACTCACTACAAGTTAATGGAGAAAAATCAGATTCCAAGGCCACCTTTGGGGGAAAAAAAAAAGAGCAGATGTAAATTAAACGCCTGAGTACTTGTGACTTCAATATTCCTATATTAAAAAAAAAAACACCACCCTCCCTTTAAAGTGATTGTACCATTCGCTTCTAACATTTGTACCATGTGCCCTAAACTTTTAATTTTTATTAGTTTCACCACGAGGTTTCTTCTTGAAGGAAGAAAAAGCATGTGCTTAGCCCTCGTTTGACTCCTCAGAAATCTAAAATAAAAGAAAACAAACCCCAAAAATTAAAAAATTAAAAACGAAAAGAAAAGGGTTAATTGTAGCTTCACCTCCACATATAACTAGTTCTCCAAGGAAAGGGAAGAAACGCCAAACCCATCTCGAAATAGAACTCAAGAAACCAAATAAACGCACACCGAGATAGGAAAGATAAGAATTAGGTCGACAAGAAGAGAAAAACACTCCTTCTCTCTTTCATTTTCTCTATTTATGAGCAACCACGAGAGCAAACTCAAGAATCACAATATATCCAACAAAAAAAATGAAGAATATAAGGATATTGCTTATGGTTATTTAGATAAAAATATCAGTGCACGACACAAGGTTGGATATAATTTGGAATAAAAAAGAAAAGAATGAATTCAACAAAAAGAGACATGAAACTATGGTAGCCTACCAGAATCCTTGTTGGGAGTCTCAGTGGTCGCTTCTTTGATTGTAAGAGGATTATTTATCGTACCCAAACCTAAGAAATCTCTCTCCATCACTGAGCCAAAAACAGAGAACTTACACAACTTTCCTTCAATTCAAACCAAACAATTAATTCTCTTAACTACAAAGAAGAACACACGAAAGAAAAATGGTGTTTGCTTGCTTCTTTAAGGAGAGAAAGCAAAGCAGGGAGAGAAAGACAAAAGAGTAACAGATGGGGACACAGACTGGTTTTTTATGGCAACTTTGAGTGTCAGAAATAGAAGGGTTTTTTTTTTTTTTTTTACTATCAAATCAGTTTCTTGCTTTGGATCAACTTTCAAAGCTGTCACCAATTTCTGAAGGACTTGCTAAGTCAGTCCTATAACTTATAGAACCGGTTTGTTTTAGCGCTGCCGTGCTGTTTTAAAAAATAAAAAATATTTTTTAATTTTTAATTTTTATGAATCATATATTGATATTAAAAATAAAGTTTAAAAATATTATTTTAGTATATTTATAAAAAAAACACTTTAATAATATAATGTCAAACATTACCATATTCAAATTTTAAATTAATCCTATTTTAGAATCTTTCAAGATTTTTTTCAGTAGTTATTAAATAACTTGACAAGTGTGACATTTTATAAATACCCTTGAAGTCAAAGATAATAAATTAATTAATTTTCATTTAATCCTAACTTAGCATTCACAATTAAGCTCCATAAATTCATATTAATATTGGATAAGGATTTGAGTATATTATCCCTTTGTTTTATTTCTATTGGCTCTTGAATTAAGGAAATGGATATGATTAGGGTAGATTAAGATTAATACAACCTATCTAAGGGACATAATCCATTAATATTTGTAAGAAAGACTCCAATTCATTCTTATTTTGAAAGACTTGCCCATAACATATATGGATTGAATAATTCAATTCAACACCATCATATTTATATTTAACTATTATATTATTGTATGAAAATTAAATTTTAATATAAATTTTAATTATTTTAATAATTTTAAAACAATCAAATTAGTCAGCACAACTTCTTAATTTTTTAAATATGATGTCAACATCAAAATTAAATGAATATTACAAGACTATGCTCACACATTTTATACTTATATATATATATATATATGATAATCGCTAATTAATTTTTAAAAATCAATTTATTCGGCACAACTTCTTAAATAAATTACAATTTCACATTTTAGTTGAAGGACTAACTAGCAAGACTTGGAGTTCGGATGTCGGGATTGATAAGCCATTGAAAAATAGTATAGTGATTTGCATTTCTTGTAACTTTACGCTTCACACAGGATCTAGGCCGTTGATCAAAGATTCCTTTCTACAGTAAGGTAATTAAGTTCGATTAGGACCACCTGGTGTTGCCGGTGAGACACCACCTGCGTAACCAGGGTCATATTGGCTGCTTTGAGTAACACGTGGCTAGCTCCTGTAATTAGTTAGTTGTTCGTGACTTTGAAATATCAATTCACGAGAAACATTTTTAAGAAAATATAATTTCAAGAAGAATCTTTTGTTTCCTACCCTTTTTTTTAGTACTAGGATATATTATCCTTAACAGGTGACACGGGGATCTTCTCAAGGCGCAATAAGATTACACCACGTGGCTATATTGTTAAACTATGCATGGGCTTCATGTCGGTGTATGAGGAAGTTGTTTTGGCTATGTGGTTACAAAAATTGGATTAATTTAAAGAAATTAAGAATTGAATCGTGGGGATATTAATTTAACTAATTTAGTTAGCAGTAATCGCTTTTGTGAATTCTAATTAGCTGGAACAAGATTTCCAAACAAATATATATATATATATATATATATATATGCGTTAATAAAAATTAGATAAATTCATAAATTGTTTATATATATGGTAAATATATAGAAATTATACATTGTCATGTCAATCTATTGGGTTTTAAACCGGAGTCGAGTTAAACTTGAAAAAAAAATATTTATTAGAGTATTACCTAACTATGTTCGTTAATTTGTTTGATCTTCTATACCATAATTGCACTAACGGATTTCCTTGATAATGTATAGGTTGTGTGGATCAAAATAAGACAGCAAGGTAACACTTCATTCAAAGCATGCTGTGTAAGAGACATCTCGGGAAGGTTATCTAGTTATCACTTTATAATTATAATTACAAATTATATAAATAATAATAACTCTTATGGAAGATAAATTGTGGCCTCCCTCGTAAACTAATGTGATGGGTTACAATTTTTTTTTTCAAGTTTTATACAAAAATCAAGAGCTAGAAATTTTTTTTATCAAGCTCGTGTTGTGTCATAATAGATGACACATGTCATTTTGAATAGAGAAGTTGATGAGATAATTTTAAAAAAATCTAAGTGATATCAAGTCATGATAAAAGTTTTACATTTTTTATTAAAAAAAAACTCATTCTCATAGAAGATATGTTGTAGCCTCCTTCTAAAACTTTTATGGACAACCACTAGTAATTTTTTAAATTTTATACAAAAAACGAGGAAGTGAAAAAGAGAGCATTGAAAGATAAAAAAAAAAAAAAAGAATCGTCAAAGATGTATCTTATCTTAACTAATAATATGTGTTGTTTTGGAATAAAAAGGCTACCAAGGTTATTTTGGAGATATCAAAGATAAATGGTATTTGGTCTTGAAAGAAGCCATATACTCCACCCAAACACGATGGCTTCCTCAGGTGCTAGCATGTACTAGTCTTTTTTTAAATTCAATTTCTCATAATATTTTTGTTTTTTCATTTAACCCCTCTTAATTAATAATTTTTTTTTATTTGTTCTCTTATTCTTGTATAGCTTTTTATTTTGATCTCAAATTTCACCTCAATTGAACCTAATACAAGTTTAAACAAGGAGAAAGAAGGGGTGGGAAATGAAAAAGATAAATCTTAATATAGCACAGCAGGAGACTAGCCTCGATGTTCATGCTTCGCTGCATAGTCAAACTATTTTTTATGTGCACAATGATGTCATGTTCTAAAACGAGGTAAAAAACATTAAAAATTGGTCATGAAAAATTTGTAATCATACTAATTAGGGTTAAACCAATCCAAAATATCTCCTTAAACTTACAATCCAAATCATGCGATTGAAATAACATAATAAAAAAACTAAAAAAAAATATGAAGCACCTTTTTGCTATAAAAAAAATTATATTCACTTTTTAAACTCATAACTTGAGTCAATAAACCTAAAGTACTTCATCTGGTAAAATCATAAAATTTAATTATTAATTAATCATATATGGAATAATAAAATTATAAAAAAATAATTTTAATTATACAAAATAATTTTAAAAAATAGTAATTAAAAAAATAAAAATAAAAAATAAATTTTATATTTAATTGAATGGTGAAATTGAAAAAAATCAATCTAGTACAAAAACCAAAAATAAAAAGAATAAGGCTCATAGTTGATATAAAAAATTTAAAACAATGCTATAATTAAAGAATAAAATAAAAAATAATAACTTTTACAAAAAGATAGAAACAAATTACAAACCAAAATAATAAGGATCAAATTAAAGAACATAATACCAATAATTTCAATTGAATGATAAAATTAAAAATCAATAAAACTTTTACAAAAGGATCAAGGTAAAAAATTAAAAATCCAAAAAACAAGGACTAAATTAAAAAATATAATATTTGATAAATTATGATTTAATGATAAAATTAAAAATAAATAAAACCTCTGTAAAAGAACTAAGACAAGAAATGAGAAATCAAAATAATATAGATTAGAGTTGAAAAGCCAATAACAAATAAAGGAGGAAAAAGAAAGAAAAAAGATAAAAAAAATTCACTAGTAATACATCAGATACACACATCATAGCAATAGAAAAATGATACAACAAAAAATATTTTTGAATCATAGAAAGCGTCGCATGCATAGCTCAAATGGCTTAGGTGCCTCTCATACATCACCAGAAATGCCACAAAAGTATATCATTTTTTTCTAGCTAAATAAAAAAGTTTTCATAAGCTGATTTTTTAATAAAAAAATTATTATGATAAAATAAAAACACCCTTGAACTCGGGGCTTAATTTTTTTTTGGAGTAGTTTCATGATTTTATTGTGTATTTTAATTGTTTATTATTTTTTATGTTTAATAAAATATCAAATTACCCTTCAACTTAAATTCTCAATAAAAAAACATTATGAAAATATAAAAATATCCCTTAACATCAAGTTTAGTATATATTTTTTTAAAGATATTCGGGTCATTTTACTTAAGATAAAAAATATTTATTTATCTCTAATTAATTTAAAAAGGACAAATAAATCATACAAAAAAAATTAATATCCTTGAAAGCTAATATAATTTTTTTTGGATTGAGAAACAAAAATCTTATTACATTATTCTAGTAAATATAGCTAATGAGTATAGTAATCTTTCAATACCAATTAGGTTTTGTTAATGTGCAGATTTTTAGTTAATTTTCTGTTTCATCCATGCTCATCATTTGTTTTTTCTATTTTTCTTCCTTTTCTGCAGTAAATATATAAATCCCTGGTTAGGTTTTTTTCTAAATTTTTCTTTAATTAGATTTTAAACAGTTAGTCCGCGCATCACAATGGCTTATTCTCCTCTTTTTTTTTTTTTAATCTTGCATCCCCCTTTATTAAGCAAAAAACCAGAACCACATAAATCTTCCAAAAGCCCTATAATAATAATAATAATAATAATAATAATAATAATAATAATCCTCCCATAACCTTTCTTGAAAAATAAAGCAGATTTGTTCATCATAATACCTGCATTATGGGATTATAAAATATGTTCTGCACAAGGAGAATAAAAGGGTGGCAGTAGATACTTGGTCATGATGCATAATCCGTCAAGAATAATAATAAATATGATACAAATTTAAAACAATCATTCAATCAATAATTAAGAATACTAAAAAAAGCCCCTCAAAACATATTTTAATTATATATTAATTAACCAGAGAAGAAGAGTTTATAATTGATGTCTCCGCCTTAGCATCATTTAATATGTAATTAAAATATTCTAAATGTACATGCATGGAACAGAAAGAGAAAATAAAATAAAATAATCAATTATTATCCCCAGCTTGTTTTAGCTCCCTGGGTGAAGAATGATTGGATTATATGTTCAATTAAAAAAAATAGAAATTTTATGCTGCATGTATTTTAAGGAAACTTGATCATAATTATATCTAAACTACTATTTAAAAAACTTCCAACAAATAAACAATGTTAGTCATATGTTGATTTCCCACCTAACCCAGTCATGGAATATTATCATGAAACGTTATGGAGTTAAATTGAAGAGCTTAATTATAACAAATAATTAAATACAATAATAATTATTTTTGATTAAGGGATTTGTTTTTCATTCTAGTTCTAGATTGCTAATATAATAATTATTTAAAGTTAATATGATTATTAATTTTAATGACCGTAAAATTAATTAAAATATATATAAACTAATTTAAATATTTACATTAATTAAAAATAAAGAAGCAATAACAGTCTTAATTAAAAGAAAAGTTTATCATTGACTTGAGAAAAAATTGAAGCCATCATGCTCTTTATGATCGGAGTAGCTTGGGCAATCAGCAGCCACGAAACTAATGAGAGCAAATTATTCTTCAGTCCTTGAGTTTAGAATGCAATTGTAACTTAATCTTTCGAGTTTAAAAACATATATTTCTTTGACTTTTGTTAGCCTATTTTAATTTAAACACTTATTAATCCTTTTCCTCTCAACCTCAAATGTTCCGTTTAGTAATTTACTGGGTTGGTTTCCTCACTACATTATTACATTTCGTATTATTTTTCAAGTAAAATATTTAGGTGTTATTAGCTTCTTCTTTTTTTAATCCAATAATTTGGATTAAAGTGTGACTTACTAAATAAATTATCTTTATTTCATATATATATATATATATATATATATATATATAAAGACAATGATAACAAACAAAAATATATAAACCAAAAATATATTTAGTTTTAAACTTGAGTGAGGTATCACTCACAGAATCTGTAAGTATTTTATATTAATTTTATTATTATTTTTTAAATTATATCATTAGATCTTTTTAATTAGTCAGTTAAAATATTTTTAAATTGTTCAAATTAATTAAATTATATAAAAATAATTTCCATATAATTTTATTTTAAATTTGAATTAGATAAAAAGTTATATTGTAAGTTTTTATGTCAATTTTTATTTAGTTTTATTCTTGTGATATTTTTATTAATCACTTAAAATATTTTTAAACCATCCAGATCTATTTAGTCGCATTATACTATTTTTTATATAATTTAATTTTAAATATAAATTAGATAAAAAAACAGGTTAAAAAACTTTAAAATTAGTATTTTAGATCAAGTTTAATTAAAATATCAAGTAATAATATTCTATAATCTAGATATTTTTTTTAATAATATATACAGGATGGCGTCTACTTGGATAAGAATCGCATGAATAAAGTATAATTAGAGGTATACTAGGATAAATATTTTGAAACGATCGAATTGACTTTCCAACTTGTTTAAGAAAAATGTTTTTGGAAAGAATTGATTGATTAAAAATTCTCTAATACGAGAAAGGGATGCGATGAACCATATTTTAAGGACTGCAATTTGTCTCGTTTGCAATTGGATTTTTTAAACATCATTTCGGAGATGTAGCAAAATAAAATATTCCATAAAAAGGACATCTTTTTTGGATCTTTCGGACAGGACAGAAAACGTTTGAACTTCAGGAAAAATAATTTCCTGACATTATTTACAGGTTCATTTATGAATATCCACGGACCAATTCATTTTTGTCTTCTCTTCCTCTTTCACACTGTTATCCCTAGATTCTATTTATAGTCATTAATCATATCTACCCTGTCTATTTTAGGTATGAAAACATGCAGCTTGCTGGCTCTGTATGAAATTCTAATTCAAAGCCAAGTTTAACAAATATTAATTGAAAATTAAAGGAACAATAGTGCAAATGAAACATATGTAGTCAAGAATACTGTAGCGATATAGATATTGATGTCACACCCACCTTCCTCTGGCCCTGTCGGTCATATATATATATATATATTGTGGGTGGGTGCGAGGTGTATTGAATTTTTAATCCCAGTTCTCATGCTCATGTGTTTTTTTGGTTCACAGAGGCAAGTGGTTATTAATTTTTTAAAGTATTTTTTATTTTAAAATATATTAAAATATTTTTTATTTTTAAAAATGATTTTTGATATAGTATATCAAAATAATCTAAAAATATTAATTTAAAGGAATAATAATAATAATAATAATTTTTTTTTCAAAAACAAATAGTAACTCCAACTCATCAATTAACAAAGCTTAAAATGCAACTTTCAAGGTGTAGGTGTAAAATGGGTGAGCCGGATGCGCAGCACAATGTGATCGGTGTTGGGCATGACCAGGTTCTTTGATCCAATAATCCAGAGAACGCCATATTTTATTGTTGCATTTATAATCAAGGAAGGTGCCATATTTTATTGTTGCATTTATAATCAAGGAAGGTGCATTTCTCCATAATTTACTATATATATTAATTAAATGGATGGTAAGTTGACCATAATCTTAATCCTACAATAATTTCTTTGTTAGGAGAAAAAAATTCTAAATAAATAAGGTTTCATTTAGGATCATAGTGATCATGAGTTATATCCTACAAAAAATTATAATCAAAATCATCTAACTTTATTTATCTTAAGTCAGTTCTCTTTTAAAACAGAATCCACACCAACTATATTCTCCAAATCCAGTATTTAATCTCATTAAGGGTAATGCTTTTACTAACAAACTTTGATTCATTAGGAATAAGTTATCAAATTTTATAATCTTTTATCATGTATCTATAGCCTGAGATTTTTTTTCCATTAGTTCCAATTTTCTATCATTTATATAGAAAAAATTATAATTTTTAGAATATCCATTTATGATTTATTAGCAAGTACACAAAAAAACAGTATTTTAAGAATTTGAATTTAATCACTGTAAACTATGAGTATTATATCGATAAATAAGCATAAGTAACCAGAATTTTATTTCGATATCATATTTGATAACTTGATAAAAAACATATGATAAAAAAGTTCTCTTATTTGTTGATAATTGTTTTACTTGTCAACAAGCTAATTAAAAATTTAAGAAATATTGAATTATTTTTCTTTACCATCCAATATACACATCAAAGATTCTTCCTTGTGATGAATGGATCCTTTCAAGATTCATTATCATTGTCAATTTAGTTAAAATCTTTTAAAGAGTTGTAAAATTAGGATTCCAAAATTAAAAAAAAAAGTTTTAGTTGCAACAAATCTTGCAATATTGGCTTGGACAAAGCAACTGTAATTACAAATTGTGTTTGAAATTGTAAAATTAGATTTATAAATAACATGACTTTAGAGAATTTGGATCAATACGTGGATAATGTATGCATTCAAAAATCACTTATTTTAATAAAAAAGTTGAAGTATCATGATAAAATAATTGTTGAGTATTTTTTGAACTACACGTGAAAAAACGAGGCAACTTGAGTTGTTAAATAATATTAAATTATTGAGAATATCATTAAAAATAACAAATAAGAAGAAGTTAAAGATGATAGTTCTATGCCGGATGCTATCTCTTATAAAAATATTTTCAAACCATTAATCATTTGATATAATTTTCTTTTATAATATAAAAACACCACACCATAATTTTTTAATTCACTGTAAAAAGTTAAAGATAAAGCTCAAAAAGATATCAGTTTAAAAAAATAAACAACATTAAAATCATATTTTTTAAAGAATTTGAATCATGTATAAATATTACTTTTCCTTACAATGAGATTATTAATTTAAGTATCAAGTGGAACCCAACCCATGTAATTTTTTTAAAATATTTTTGTTTTTATAAATTTAACGAATTATTAATTTATCATTTTTTATTCATATATGCATATAAGATAATGATCTTTCTTGATGGATCCGCGCACTGGTAAAGGAAGAGAGGTAGAGGTAAGAATAGGGAGTTGTGTTCTCTCTAGCCTAGAGAAGTAACCATCATTGATTTTTATTTTTATTTTATTTGTATTAAATCAATTAAATACGACTCTCCACTCTTATTTCGGCACGTCGTTTTCATTTTCATCTTCAAAAAACCATCGGACATGTAAAGCGACGACGCGTTAATTTGTACACCCGACTCAGCCACCACTCAATTAGAACTCCTTTCCACCAGCAACACCCCCTCTCTCATTCTACTCGCTTTCCTTGTAATTAACATATATATATATATATATATATATATATATATTTGCTGATCATGTGGTCCTGATTTTATATCTATATCTTCTATTTTAATTTTCTAGTCTTTCAGTCGTAATCAATCAAGTTGAAAATGGCACAAGATTCTGCAGCGTGTGGCACTAGCTTTAATTATATTTAAAAAAAAATAAAAAAAATAAAATTCACATTTATATTGAGACAAGAGTGCATGTGGATGCCACGATAAAAAAGCAAGCGCCGAACGCCACTGTCCATTAAAAACAATAGAGGCTGAGAAAAATTGTCCCTACTTTTGATTTATTAGAAAAGGATCTGGGGTCGCATGTCAAGAATGGCCGACTAGGGCTTGTATTTTTCTGCTAACAATGGCTGATATTGCAAGGATCATGGAGTGCCAAGCAAAACCCCACGTTCTACATGCTATATGTGAGAGTTTTGTATTCCTTTGTGCGCCTACCTGTCACAATAAATAATGTCAAAGCTAGTTTATTTTCTCTCGATGAATGATGGTTTGTATTTATATTTATATTTATATTTATATGTGTGTGTTCTTGAGAATCTCCTTCGCGACAAGAATTCAGCTTTCTCCCAAGGTTTTATATTGCATGTGTGATTTTAATATTGGATATTTTATGTGCTGGTTCGAAAGGTAGATGATTTTTCTTTTCATATTGATATTTTAGATTTAAATTTAAATTTATTTATTTTATGATAATGAGATTCTTTTTATATACTATAATGAGTGAGATATCACACATCCTCATCTAGGTTTCGAGATTAGTATTATTATTTTTATGTTTTAAAAATATTTTTTATTTTAAATTAATTTTTATATATTTTTAAATTGTTTTAATATGCTGATATTATAAATAAATTTAATAAATAAATAAAAATATTATTTTAATAAATTTATGAAAAAAATAATTTAAAAAGCATCCATAATCATAATAATAAACAGTTAGTAAAATAGCTAAATGTATATTTGGTATTGTATTTTCAATTGTATTTAAATGTGTTTTAAAATAATATTTACTTTTTTAAATATTAAATTGATATTTTTTAAATGTTTTTTTTTATAATTTTGATAAGATAATATTAAAAATTACAAAAAATCATCAGCAATACGTGTTTAGCATCACACACACACAAAAAAAGAAATTGTATTCCCCTTAATGGAGCACTGCCTCTAATTATCAAAATGAATGCAGGTATGTAATGATTTTTTTTTCCTTTGCAAAAAACAGAGATTGAGGTAAGCAAAAAATATTTGGTTTACAGAAATGATAATAATAATAATGATGATAATATTATTTAATTTAATAAATATTTATATGTGAATTTATATATATTTAAATAATTTATTATATTTATAATTTTTAATATATATCTAGAATAATTGTGTATTTTTTTTCTAATACTATCCTAATTAACTTTTTTTGATAAATGTAAAATATATTAAAAAATAATATATGTAAATAGTTTTGGCCTTTGGTTTGCATGAAGTGGGGCTGGCAATAAATTTAAAAACAAATTCCAAGAACCAAGGTTTAATTTAACTTTGGAAGTTGGAAGTGGGGTCCAAGTTTACAGCTATCCACGACTCTCTTTTTTCTTTTTTTATTATTATCCTCTTGAAACCTTTTTTTCTTTAAAAAAACAAAATTCTATTGAAACTTTACTGAAAATCGGTAATCACATGTCTACGTCACTTTTTTTTCTGTATGTACTAAGAAGACTACATTGTACTTCACCAATAATTCACACATCAAGATATAAAATAGCATATGATCCTTTATACTTTATTCAGGGCATGCAGTTAAAGCCCATTTCTAAGCCCAACACGCATCAATACCTCTCAACTTCTAAGCCCTTTTACATCCTACCGTTATGTAGACTGGACTGGGTCCGCTCTTCGTAAATTTTATAATTGTATTAAAAAATAATATATAAATGTTGTTGTTATTTTCAATGCTATAAAATATATAAATTAAAAATTTAAAAATTTTCTAGTTCATCATATAAAATTAATTGAACCAAAAAAATAAGCTAATATAATTTATTTGCAGAGTTTTTAAACCTAGTTCAGTGGTCAGTCCGGTTCAAATCCAGACGACGAATTTTGCCAAGATTATCAGATTTTAACCGAATCATTAGATCACTTGGATTAATTTTAATTTTTTTAATAAATTAAAATAATAATTATTTGATAAAAAAATTACATAGTCAACGAGTTCTAGCTAGGTTTTAATGAGTTAATTAAATTTTTAATTTTTATTTTTAATTTAATTTAATTTAAACTTTAAATTAATTAGGTCAACTTATTATCCAATTATATCAGATTTTAAAAATATATTTATTTTACATAATGGGCTAAAAGTTACAGTTACTAAAGGCAAGTTATGGCATTGTAATAATCACAGTAATTTTACCTTCCGATTTGTTATTTACCTCATGTTCTAGAGATCACATCTCGGATTCGAACTGGAAAATTTCCCCCTTTTCTGTTTTCAAATAATGTAGGGATGGCAACGAAGAGATTTTTATGTATCTGCAGTCAACTCAGTACACTTACGACCATCTCCTGCAGACCGAGTTTGATGGAGGAATTTCTTCACTCATCGCGTGCCCCGAGGTACTAAGATTTTTGAAGTCTCTCTCTTAAATTATGTGTTCAAATTTCTTGTAGCACTTCACCAAATCACATTATAATAAATCGGTGCAAAACATTTCATATTTAATAATCTTATTTTTTAAGTTATGTTCAAGGTATTGATAATATATAAAATATTAAAATTATGTCATTAAACTTTAGTAGTAATAGATCATTAGCGACTAATAAGATTAATATATGAAAAATTCAAAGATCTTTTCAAGTCTATAACTTGTTTTATATAATGTTGAATTATGTGCTTATTATTTTTTAAATAATTTATTTCATGAAAATAAAAAAAAAATAATTATCTAACTTATAATATATTGTATATTATACAATATATAATACTGAAATGATACAAACTTTGTGATAATGTGGTCAAATAACGTAACCCATATGCAAAAAGAATAACTTTTGAAAAGTCTAAGAATCAGGTTTCATAGGAGTGCAATATAATGAAAACTTATCCCAAGAAACTGGTATTATTGAAATAAAAACTCTTACAAATATCAGTTCACAAATGAAAAGTATAAAAAAAAATACCACAAAGTCAGTTATACTTTGATAAATTTGATTGTTCTTTGTTTAACTAAAGAGAAAAATGTTGCATCATGCAAAATACAAGTTTATTCAAAACATTATGGTTGAAAACTAAAAACCTAAGTATAATCTAAATAAGCCTATTTATAATATGTGAAAAATATCCTAAACAATTCTGAAAATAATAATAAAAGAGTTATAAATAACATAGGAAAAAAACCCTAAGTAAACTAGACAACTAAAATAAATCTCGCATAATAGTTTTTAGACCTTATCGTAAGGTCTTATGATATTGGATTGATTTGAAATATTAACATAATATAAGACAGAACCTCTAGAAACGTCTGGAAAATTTTTAGCTTGATCCAACAATTGAATTAAAAGATAAATATGTTAGCATAAAATTATACAATAGGACAATAAGACTAAAAACCCTTGTAATAAAAAGGATTTTAAAACAATGAAGCAATTCTCAATACACTTTAAAACTATATTTTGCCTATTAAAGATCCATAACTAGAAAAGGTCTTAAAACTAGCTATTAATATACTTTCATTATTAAAAAAAGAATAATCTCCAAATAAAACATCCACAAGTTAAAAAACAACAAATAATAAAATTCATATTTTATCTTCTAACCTCAATCGCAATGCCTTGTAGAATTTTGACTGCTCTAAAATTTTACCCAATATAGAAAAATAGTCTTAAAAGTCATGGTTAAATTTCAGTCCGATCCAAAGATTGGGTTTAGAGTTATGCTCGATTACGTAAAACTTGACGGCACGTACAATTACGCTAGAATCCAAATTTTCTTGTTCAAACCTTTTTTAAATTGTATCATAAGATGTTGCTTATGACTAATTCTCTCATACAATTGAATTCAATTATATTGTTTGACTTGAATTCAATTGATAAATAAGTTATATTCATATATTTTTGAAAGATATAAGATTCAAATCATTTTGTACCTTCTTGTTTCCTCAAATATCTTTTTTTTTTTTTAAAAAAGATAGATGAGTATTTTGAAAAATTTTAGTTTCTACATTTTAGAATTGTAAATTAGAGGTGTTGTCCTCTTATTTATTTTTGAGTATTTTTAAAAATTAAATTTCATTTGAAATTCAATTATTAACACTCAAGAGGATTTCAAATATAAAATTTCATTAAAATCTCTAGATTGAATTTCATTCATAGGGTTTCAAACATGTTATAAAGGATAATATAATATACTTGTTATACACATTTTTAATTAAAAAAGCATTAGTTATTATTATTATTAGCATACATTCATAATTATATATTAAATTTAAATTTTAAAGCCACGGTAAAAGCTTAGATTATTTTTATAGGATTTATGATATATTATATCATCAATAATTATGTATAATTAAAAAGTTCTAGAATTTTTTCATTTTGGTAAAATTTTATAGAGAATTAAAGATTGAATGATTAATTTATTATTTAAGGTTTATAATATTGTATATCTTAACAAATAATAATAATAATAATATGAATACAAGGTCAGATACATATTAGGTGATAGGATGAGGGTTGACAATAGGATAATATATAGCTCAGCTTATATACAAGATTAAGTTTTAATCTTCTTTTCTTCAATTCAAATTTTCTCTTCTTCAATAAGCTATGTATGCAATTAAAATTATTGAACATTCCAAATATGCTAGAAAGGAGGAATAAATATTGTTGAATTACTTGTGTATAAATAACGGGTATGTGATATTGATGAATTGTGTTTTGTAGATATTTATTAAAAATAATAATTTCTTGGCCAACCTATTATATTTATTATTTTCTTATTTCTTTAGATTAGGAGGTTGGCAGAGGCTATAAAAGTGAAACCTAGCACAATCTTGGAGTATAAACCTTAAAAATCACTCAGAATTAATTTAAAACAACTCATGGGAGAATCGAGATAATAAGTCACCCTCAAATCTAGAGAAGGTACATGATTAGCCAACTAATTCACACATAGATTAATTTCTCAAGGCTCATTTTGAGTAAAGATCACTATATTTTATTAAGGAGTCCTAAAATTCAAGATGCTTAGAAGTAAAACTGATGTATTGTATAATTGGTTGATCTCTTAGTTTAAGCAATTTGAAATATTCTCCATAGTCAAGGTTTCTAATGACTTGATATAGAAAGTCTAAAGGGTTGATAACTGATAGCAGGTGATGTCTAGTAAGTTAGGTAACCGATAACTGTGGTAATTGACATGATGAAAAGATTGTTGTCTTCTCCCAAGTGCAGGAGTGTCGAAGTAATAAATAACCCGACAAGACCGGGGTCGAACCATAGGGAGGTTAATTGTACAAATTATAAATAACAATAATACAATAATAATAACAACAACAACAATAATAATTGTAATAAAAATAATAGTAACAACAACAACAACAACAACAACAACAACAACAACAACAATAATTAAGAAAAAGAAGGAGAAGAAGAAGAAGAAGAAGATAAGAACTTTGAGATGGAATATTAATGTAACGATAAAACAATGATAATAACAAATGTTAAGGTTAGAGGTTCCACTAATGGTATGTCAAACAAGTATAGTATAAACTCTTATTATTCAATTGGAAACCACACACAAAGAAGGTTCCAATTAGATTATAGATTATTAACATGATTACATTAGTCATCTTGTTCGATTAATGCTAGTACTTGTAAATCTTGTCAAGCATTCATGATTATAACTTATGTTAACAACAAATCAAGTTCTTTTCATAGCTCAGGTTTCAGTTATACCATACAGTATAAATCAAGATTAGTCATTTAACAAGAAAAGTATTAAAGAGTAAACAAGATAACAAATATAAAACATGTTAGTATCAAATATTAAAGTCCATATTAAGTTTACACTATACTTATTCTTACACCATTAGTGTAACCTTCACCTTGACATAATAAACTTAGCTAGACATAATAAAAAAAAAAAAATAAACAAAATAAGAACATGAATAAGATTAAAGTTAACTAAGTAAGTGAAAGGAAATGAAAATCATAAACTTGATATTAATGAAAGCAAAGCATAAACATTACAAAAAATATAAAGAGAGAAAGCAAGAGCATGATCTTAATTTGGAAACCAAGATGCCTAAATGCATGGAAAATGCCTCCTTTTATAGGCCAAAATTAAGAACTATTAATTTGATGACTAATTGATGAGTGGGTGGTCAACTCTTGACTTGGTGACAATCCTTATCTTTTCTTTTCTGCTCAAAACGTCATTGATAACGTCAAAATTAGAGCCACTCAAAAACATGAAAGTTGTAGGCAATTGTCTCAGCTTTATTGTATAAACAATTTAGCTCATTTGAACTTCTAGAACTCTAGATATGGCCAAAATACTAAATAGTACTTGGGTTGGAGGACAGATTCAGACTTTTTTTGTTGTTGTTATAATTTAGACTTAAAAATGGCCTTTTTAGATCTTGGGCTCCATATGAAAGTTGTAAGCCTATGTATTACCTTTCTATCCATATAAAGTAGACCTAAATATAAGATCTATAGCTCCAGATATGATCTAATTACCGAATAGTGTTCCAGTTTGGATTGCACCCACATCTCTTTTCTAATTTTGGTCATCTCTTTGCCCTTGCAATTTAAGTTCTTAAAGTCATCAATCAATCCTTTTATTTATGTGATAGGCCTGCATTTAAAATGAACATTTACCATAAATTAAAGGTATCTTATATTATTAGATATATTATTATAAAACATGTTTTAGTTAAGGAGTTATTGATACTTCAAGTGCAAAATGATGATATAAAACCATGATAAAAATGCACTTTTAAGTACTAATCAGTAACAGTAGGTGGTGCTAAGTAAGTTAGTGACTGGTAGTTGGTACCTATAAAAGATTGTTTTTGATGAATGTGGAGACTTTTTGATAGTAAAGTTAGTAACTTTATAGGGAGAAAGTGCAATAACATTCTAGAAAAAGATGCTCTAAAAATACATATATAGTAAAGAATGAAGAGATAATGAACCTTTAACTTGAAGGATTCATAGTGTATTTATAACTTATGAATCTTATCCTTTTATGGAAAGGAGGGGTTGAAGTGTAATTTCATCACTTTAATATTTTGAATTGTATTTTACTCAACATAATAAGTATTGGATCAATATAAAATGTTGAGGGACCCGCGTGGGGTTTGAGAAAAATCTCATGTAGGTATTGGGCTCGAGCAGGGTGCCCAAGCCTATTAGAGGTGAAAGTCAATCCTGGCACATTACTAGGAAACAAACATGCTGGGCCTGGCTGTGATAATCTTAGCCTATGAGAGGTGAAAGTGGGTTTGAGAGCGCTTTTTGGACACAAACATGTTAGGCTCAGGAGTGACAGTCCAAGCCTATAAGAGATAAAAGTGGTTCCGAGTACGCTGCCTAAACCTAAACATGCTGGGCTCGGGCGTGACAGTCCAAGACCTTAATGGGTGAAAGTGATTTCATGCACACTGCTTAGATCTAAAAATATTGGGCTTGGGCCTGACAGCCTGGGCCTATAAGTGATGAAATAGGGTCCTGAAAGGTGAAATTAGGTTTGGGCACGCTGCCTCGACCTAAACACATTGGGCTTGGGCATGACAACTCGAGCCCCTAAGGGTTGAAAGTAGGTCTAAACACATAACTTATACCTAAACACGTCGAGCTCAGGCATGACAACATAAGCTTAAGAAGGGTGAAAGTAGGTTCGGACGTGCTACTTGGACCCAAACACACTAGGTTTGAGCCTAAGAGGTCGCTGAGGTGTACGCTCATCCATTGGGCAAACACTTAGTGTACTGTATAACACCCATACATATGTACCCATGTATAAAGCTGGGTTTGATCTACCGTGTCTGAGCTCATATTCCTTGGGTATTTTTGGGTTTTTTCCTCTTTTAAAGGATTTTCCAAGTTTGTTTTTAGGGATTCCTTTTGTTCATTTTATTTGGATTCATCAACAACCCCCTAAGTTTTTATGATATCAATCTATAAAATACTCAATAAAAATAATCGGTTACCATGACAAGTTCATCAAATTTTCTTCATGTAAAAATAAGGGCTGAAACCCCATGTAGTAAACTAAAAAGCGCTTGTGTAAAGGTGTGCATCATGTTTGAAAAAAATTATAAATATCTAAAGGGAATCATAGAGAAACACTTATTTAGAAAAATTCTTAGGAGGGTGAGGGGTGATATAAAAAACTTCATAAAATATTTTTCTAAAAAGTTATGAGAAATTTATAAGGAAAACCCTTACACTTGGAAAAATTCCTAAGTGATTGGTGGAAAACTATGAAGGATGAACCTATACTTAGAAAATATTCTAAAGGGTTAAAGGGAACCTAAGGAGGGTCACCCCTGACGACACCTATACTTAGAAAAATTTCTAAAAAACTAAAGAGATCCAAGAGAGGGTGACCCCTGATGATACCTATAGAAAAGTTTTTAAGGGCTAAGGGGAACCCAGTAAGGGTGACCCTAGTGATACCTATACTTAGAAAGATTTTTAAAGGGCGGAGGGGACAAATCCAAAGAAGGTGTATTGTACCAAGAAAACCAATTTAATCATTTGAAGAGTGGTCACACTGAGTGTTAGAAGCATATGACCTTCCTGAGATGGAATAAGGCATAAAAACCCATAATTGAATAAAAATCTCACTGAAAAATGGGAGGTCTATAGCCTTGAATGGTATCTATCCTCTTGTAATGGTGTTGGGGTCTTAAAGCCCCTCACTGAAGAATGTTAATAATATCTGAGAGATATGTAACCTCTCAATGATAGTATAAGACATGAGAGCCCCTTATTAGAGGGTGGTGCTAGTCAAAGACTACATTGGATAATAGAGATCCGAGATCAATATCTAGTGAATTCAAGATCAATATCTAGTGAATTGGTGAGAGGTTCTTTAACATTACTTGGAGAATGCATTAATCTGATACTATACTTGAGAGTAGAGGATTCAAGATCAACCACTAGTAAATTAGTGAAAGGCCTTTGGCATCACTTGGAGAATTTATTAGTTTGAAACTACATTGAATAGTAGAAGATCCGAGATCAACCCTTGATGATCATAGGGGTATTGCTTTAAAGAGACCAATTTAATTCCATTTAAGAAAAGTGACTGAAAGCCCCCACTAGAAATCTATAATTAGGGAATGTATGACGGAGATATATTATTTTTATTTAAAAATTAAACTTACGTTCCTAATGAGAATTATGCATCCGAAGGTGATCTAAATGATATATACATTAAAGGTTATTAAGAGTAATATATCTTGAAGGTAGCACCAAAATGTTTGTTTTAACTGCCCTGATAACTTTAAATGAGTGATCCTTAGGATATACTAAATGGCTATGGATTGATCCTTCAAGGTTTTTCCTCGAGCTTTCATTTTTACTAGGAAAATGATTTCACTTGGAAGGTTCTTAGTTGTTCATGTAATAAGAAGAGGATCTATGTTGTATCAAATCAACCTCTTCCACTTGTATGTAATTTTTTATGACTCATTTGACCTTGAACAAACTTCTATCTAGTAAGGCATAAAGTGTTCTTCAGAGGACATATTCCTTTACCCCTCTTATCAAGACCTCTAAAGCTATTAACTCAAGTAAATTTTCCACTTCGAGCATCTCCTTATTAAACCTTTTCAAATATGCCTATGTAGACTTACCCTCTTGTTGGGTAACACCAAATATTTTCATGGAGCTTTTCTTGGTGGGTATATCAGTGCTGAAGCGTGCCACTAGCTTAGCGCATAGGTCAGTAAACCTGTCAATAAATCTTGGCTCCAAATTATTGTACCATGCAAATGCAGATCCCTAAAAAGTTATGAGAAGGATTCTGCATATTAAGTTACTATATTAGATGACCAACTTTAAGCTATGACGTACATTCTATACATGTTATCTTGGGTTGGTCAGGATATTATACTTGTCCAAAATCATTCTTGTGAAAATATAGTCCTTAGATTGTTGATTGTTTAATACTCTTTTAGATAAAGAAGAACCCCTCCACTGATGAGGGTTGCTGTCATTCTCCTAGGTATGCTTATGTATAGATATTCTTTTAATGTTTTATCTATTAAGCTTTTAGGAGCCTGGAGAGTTTAACATGGAATGATGGTTATAATAACTGATGTCCATCTCATAGTGACTAGGGAAACAACATTTAGAGTATCAATTCTATACATGGATATCACAATGGTATGAGCAACCCCTTAAAGGACTCTCAAGATTGTCATTATAGTTAGTCTTCATTAAGTGGTGTAATTTTATACTAGTATCTGGTGTGGTTGCTAACCATATCATTAGGGCATTGTATGTTACTAAGGGTATTAAGACTTGTCAAGATGGCAAAGTTTGATTTTAACCTTAGGTTGCCAACATGGTTTGAGTGAGGAGTTGTACCTGATTGATGAGTTATTGAAGCTCTGGCTAGATGGAAGCATTTGTGGTAATAAGTAGATTTGTCTTGTATCCTAACCTAGGTTTGTCTTGTTTATATGCTATGAAATGATCTGAAAATTATCAATTGATGACTTTTATATCAGTTTTCCATGTAAAGTCAATTTAAAATCTAAGATGCTTAGGAAAAAGATTGACATATTGGATAATTGGCTGATCTTTTAGTTTAAGTAATTTGATACATTCTCCATAGTCAAGTTATCTGATGACTTGATATGGAAATCCTAAAGGGGTTAATAACTAATAATAGGTGACCGATACTTATGGTAGTAACATGTTACCTAGTAAATCAGGTGACTAGTGGCTAGTACTTACAAAAGGTTGATAGATATCAAGACTCTTTGAAAGGTGCAATAATAATATAAAGAGAATTTATGTGTGTGTGTGTGTGTGGAGATTATGAGCCTTTGACTTAAAGGATGTATGGTGTATTTATATCCTGTAAATCTTTTTATTTTATGGATAGCATGGACTGAAGTGTAATGTCACCCTTATAATATTTAAGTTGTATTCTATTTAAAATAATACGTAGTCGATCAATATTAAATATTGAGGGACCTGCATGGGGTCCAAGAAAGATTCCGTAGTGAGAGTTGGCCCGGGCCCATTAGAGGTGAAAGTGGGTTCGATTGCACTACGAGAATCCAAACATGTTAGGCTCAGACTTGACAGCTCGAGCCCATAATGGGTGAAAGTGAGTTTGGACATATTGCTTGGACCCAAACATGTTGGGCTCGGGCTTGAGAGCCGGAGCCTACTAGAGGAGAAAATGGGTTTGAGTATGCTGCCTGGATCCAAACATGCTAGGCTTGGGTGTGATAGACCAAAACCATGAGGGGTGAAAGTGGGTCTGTACACACTGCTTGGATCCAAACATGATGGGATTGGGTGTGATAGCTTAAACCCATGAGTAGTGAAAGTGGGTTCAACCAGGTTGCTTGGATTAAAACACCCTAGGCTCTGGCATGACAAATCGAGTTCATGAAAGGTGAAAATGGGTTTGAACACATTACCTTGACGTAAAAATTCTGGGCTTGAGCGTGGTAACCAAGCCCACAAGAGCATTAGGGTGCATACTTAACACCAGCTGGGCATGAGTATTCTCCCACTAGGCGTTTATATGTCTATAAGGGGAGCATGAGTTTCGACTACTTACTTGAGCCTATGTTTATGGTGTTTAGGCTCTTTAAAAAAGCCCATGTTTTTAAAGGTATTAAAGTAATTTTCTTGTGAAAAAATAGTAGGAAATGACTGAGATTCCCTTTCAAAAACATAGAATGACACACGAACCTCATAAAAATATCATTATACCCTCTAATGCTAGTTTTATTGATTCCATGTGTTTTAGGTTCTTGTAATACTCAAAAATCTCATGAGGAAGAATATAAATGAATAAACTCAGGTTTCACTAACCTTAATATGAAACAAAATGAGAAAAAAATCTCCTGATATTTATTATTATTTTTTTATCGATAAGAATCTTGATTTTAATTGTCTTAAAGACATTTTGGTGACCTAATTATATAAAAAGGGTAAGAAAAAAAAGTGTTACTATCTAATTTTATGATTATTATAAATTCTAATTAGTTTTAACATCAAATATCATCATTAATCAGGAAAATTGCAAGGTTAACCTCGAAGAAGAATGATGGATTCATAACTCAAATGGATATTATTTATCATCATATCATTTGGTTTTATTTTGGACTTATGAAGAAAGATTTGACTTTTTAAGATTTTTTAAGGAGAAAAAGGTAAAGTTAGGATTTAAAGAAGTATGAGAGATAAGGTGGACTCTACGTTTGAACATTTATGAAGATTAAGTGTTCAAATAAAGATTGTAACCTAGCATTTGTATGATATATTTTAAAATTTCACTAGCAAATTTATATTTACACTAAATGTTACTTCCAAATAAGTATCTTCTAGTTTCAAAACAACAACAAGACATATAAAAAGACACATTTAATTAAAATACACAGTCTATCTAAAATATGATAGAAGCAAATCAAGTTTCAAATTTTTTTAGAACAAAAAAAATGACATTATTTACCAAGTTCAATCACAAAAATGAATTGACAATGCAACATTTCTTCTATTTTCAAATCAGTTTCATTTATCATATAATTTAAGTTTGGTAACATTCATTATATAATTTTTTCATCATTTTAGCCGATCATTTATTATGTTAACAATGGATTAGTGGTCATATAATGTGCTTTATCTTCCTTCATAAATTTAATATGGCTTTGATTTATGAACTTACATGCTTGTTACTTGAAGTTACAACTTTTAACTAAATGACTTAATTTTCTATCATAATATTTATATTTCATATTTGAATCATAACATATAAAGTATTTGAAACTTAATAATGATACCATGAAACTTAATAATACTTGAGATGAACGGACAGTTAAGGATTTCCACTCAAAATCCATTTTTTAATGTCTTTTGATATAACGATAAATTTCATTGATGAATTTTTTATACTTCATTATCTAGGATTTGCTTAAATTCAAGAACCTTAGGTGCTTTAGAAATGACTTCTTCTAATGTTAGACAACCTCATTATAATTGTTTCAATATTTTTGGGTCTTTCAAGAGTTTGTTAAAACATACTAGTTGCTAGAGTCATTTTATCTTTTAAGGACTTGATCTGATTCTGTCCATTTTGAGCTCCCTTTTTATTTCCTATTTCTTAGTTTATTACAATCACTCGAGAAAAATTGAGCTTCCAAATTGTACTTTATGCTTATTTCCTTCTCATGACCTTTTCTAGATAAGCTCTATAAAGATTTGAGATCCAAATTTTCTTTTATCAATTTTAAGTATCTTTGGGTCATTTTCATGAGCAACTTTACCTTGCATTTCTTTTTTCATCTTAGAAAAAAAATATTTATTTTATGTTAATTATTGAATATATTAATCTATCCATTTTGAGAGCATGTGCCTTGATAATTTTTTTTTCATTCGAAGATGTGGAACATGAGTTAACATATTTGTCCATATATTTTGGAAAAGTGGTTTGAGACTTCTCTTCATTCAAAAATATGGAAACTACTTCATGCATTAAGCAATACATTTTGAGAAGAAAACTTCAAGACTTTGATTCATCCAAAAATAAAAAAAGATACAAAATAATTTATTAATTTGTTATACATATGACTCCCTTTCCTTTCAGGGTTACCTGACCAAATTTTGAGAAGCAAGCTACACATTAAAAAGTTTGAAATTCTTGCATGTCTCTGTTATGAAATCATGTAATTTTATATTGGAAGCTTGTAATGGTTAGATTTCTTATTATATCGTTTTCACTTGTATTTTTCATAAGTTTATCAACTCCATTAACAATGGATATTGAGTATATTTTTTAATCTTCATTATCTTATCACCTATCTTATGAAATTTCATGCATAATAATTTTCTCAATGGTATTATAGAGAGACATCCTAGGAAATGGTTTTAGCCATTACATGCAAGGGTAAGTTGGTTAACCTTAATTGGTCATAAAAAGGTACCTATCACTTGGGAAAACAAACCTTAAAAGGTTGCCCCAAAGCTTACAAAGTGCTATGAGTATATACTATCTAAATTCACATCAGCTACTAATCACGACCTTCTAAATTTTCAACAAGAGCTTGGGTTTCATAAATACTAGCCTAGAATGAAGCCACATCAGGATACCATTAATTCCCCATAATAACTTAAGAGAATTGTGTGCAAAACAAATTATCATATAGTAAAGGCATGAATGCAAAATAATATTCAATTCAAAGAACCATAAACAAGAACATAAAACACACATATAAAAAATAATAAACACACATTAATTAGTTTAGGAAATCAAATATAAAATATGTACAAAGCATATCAAATATATTATTTTAAGAATTAAACAAATAAAGCTTAACCCTAATTTTTTTAATAGAGGTGTTATTCTATCATGGAAGACATCTTAGTGATTTAATTATATGAAAGGAATAAAAAATATTTAAAAAACAATTTGTCATCTAAGTTTATAGTTAATATAAACCCTAATTGGTATTGAGATATTTTTGGGTAAAGGGCTAGTAATTCTACAGAAAAGATAAAAATCATCCTAAAATATCATATTAAAAGGGCAAGATTCTTAATAATAATTAACAGAGACTCGAGTTTTATTATGATTAGAAGAGAAAATAAAGGTAGTGAGAATCAAACTTGTCGGGGGGCGACATCATCTAGCGACGACGGAGGCTCTTTGTCGTGTCTTTTGTTGCGGGGTATTATATGTGGGAAAAATTAATTTTTGAGAGTCGTCACCTAGTATTATGGTCACTAGGAACCTATGGTCTGCGAGAGTCTGAGTAAGAGACTGATTGTATAAAGGGAAGATGCATCACCCCCAGTGCACCCTATCTAAGGTAAGCTCTATTGTTGTTTGATTGTTCATTTTTTATATTGGGTTTCTATTTATTGGTATTATCTAAGGCTCAAGGCAGATCTCTTTTCATAAGAGAGTCTCTACTTTATCACATTAAATCCTAACCATTCTAAAGTCTAAATTTTAGCATCACATTTATTTACACTTTGTATCTTTAATACCTGAGAGTATACTTTATCATGTAATTTTACACCCACAAATATTAAAGTCTATATTTGGATCCTAGAGAAAAAAAAAATTAGAAGAAGATTTTTGATATTTTGGCCAAACCCTAATGAATGATCATAAACTGGTTATGATATCCTTTTTTAGGTTTTTAAAACATGAGAAATATTTAATTTTTTTATGAAAACATTCTTGGAAAAGTTTTTAGAATTTGGTCGTATGCATGAAAACCTTTTTAAAAAAAAAATGGAAATTGATTTAAAAAATTTAATTTTTAAAAAATAATTCAGAGAAAATCATGTATTTTAATACTGGATTTGTATCTTACATTGTAAGTATACAATTCAATATTGAACAAAATTGATAGAAAAACATTTGAGAAAATCACAGTATTATTATTATTTTTTCAAAAGTTTTTTTAAGAAAAATTTTCATTTTTTAAAATTAATTAATTAATTATTATTATTTATTATTAAATATTATAAAAACATATGGGCGGGGCCCAGCACATGCCCATAAACAACTAGGCTAATATTGGCCCAAAATAGTGGGGCCAAGCTCGACCCAATTATTCTTTATTCAACATTTTTTTGGCTGGACCTGCTTAGCCCAGCCCAGGTCTAGCTTTAAAATTATTTAGTCACTGAATCGTGCCTAGTGACTAAGTTGCACAAAACAGTGCAACGTGAATTACAATTCACGTTGCATTGTTCATACGCAACCTGCATAAAGAAGAGGGGGGAGAAAAATAGAAGAGGGAAGCTTAGTTAGAGTTGAGGAAGCTGGCAACCTGTTTGGTGGTGCATTGTGACTAGAGATGGTGATCCCAGCAGCTGGATGTGGCTGCTGTTCTTGGCGTTGGAGTGGCAGGGGAGAAAAAGGTTTGCAAAGGAGAGGGAGAAGTGGTGCAACTACCACGTGAGGTGGTTAGGTGGCCACTTGAGGTGGAGATGACAACAAGAAGACAAGTAATGATGGCAGTGGCAGCTGGAAGCCACGAAGGGGAGAGGAAACAAAGAAAGGGCTGGTTGTAAGAAGATTTGAGCAGGGAAGGTTGGTTTTCGTCCAATTTTGGGTTTGGTTTTCTCTTCCTTTATGCCATCAACTCTACCTCTATTTATAGCTGGTGGAAGAGGGTAATCTCGTCTATACAAGAAGAAAAATTTCAGCCTTTGATTCAGTTGGGAAGCTTCCCAACCGTTGGCTCAAAACATGCCTTATGAGTTGTTTCAATCTGCAGAAAAAGCCTGCATGAGTTGACCTTTTTAGGCAGGCACCAGCGTTGTTTCGTCGCCATTCAAACTGAACTGTTTAGTCAGCATTGTAAAGCAATTGCACGGGATCATTTTCATGCATGCTTTGTTAGATTTGATGGATCAATGAAGCATTAAATATATATGAAAAGTAGTCATCCAGGCAAAATCAAAGAAGATAGTGAATAGTGTTGAACGACGCGTCGTCTGTTTTTTTTTTTTCAAAATGGTGTTGTTTTGGATTGTTAGAGATTTTTAATGATTTTTGATTAAGTCCTACTAAATTTTTGATTTAATGCATTTCAACCCCTGATGAACTTCAATTGGAACCCTAAAGTTAGGTACATTTTATAATATGGTCCTTGGTATTAGATTTTGTCAATTAAACTCCTAATTGACCATTAAACTTTTAATTTCTTCAATTTCACCTCCTAGTTTTTGTCAATTAAGCCCCTCAATTTTAGCACCTTTTATAAATTGGTCCTTGGATGTGAATTTCTTCAATTTAGCCCCTAATTGACCCTAAAAATTCAATTTTCTTGCAATTTGGCCTCTAATTTCAATGAATTAACTTAGTAAAAATTAAATTTAGTCTTTTAAAATTCCAATCTTCTTAATTAAGCTCAAATTAGGTTTTCAAATTTAATTTTTCACCAATTAAGCCCCAAATAAAATTAATTTGACCCATTTAAAGTATAATTAAGTCATTGCACTTAATTAAATTCTTTAATTGGATCCAAATTAATTCTTAAATATAATTAATATTTAATTTGGCCCATGATTAAATCAAATTGGCATATTAAACATTTAATTATGTTATTGGACTTAATTTTTATGCAAATTCTTCCAATAATCATTTAATTAAGCTTGAATTTGTATTTTTTTTTTATTTTTGGGCATAATAAAGCATAATCAGGTCTTGGATTTCTTTCAAAAATTGCAACTTGATTTCCCGACCTACTTTCTCCATGTTACAAGCCTTTATTATTATTTTTTATTTTTATTTTGAAAAAAAAATGAATTTTGAAGAATAACCCAGAATTAGATTATGACAAAACTTATGACTATTGGGTTAGTAATGCTTTATTATCATGTCAAGAAACTATCTCAACTTAATAGTTTAACTTATTAAATAAGACTTTATTTATATTATTCTTTAACAGTTAGTCTTTCATATTTTAAAAAATAAAAATCCAATAAGAAATTCTAAACATCATGCTTGTAGCAATAGAAATAAAAAGAAATCTAAATCTCCTCCTACCCCAATATCAAGAAAGTATTAGAAAATAAGATCCTTCAGCAAGGTTTCTGCAAGTAGATAAACAAAAGAAATTAACATTGACATCATGTAAGGATAATGACCAATTGCATAAACAGATAGTATGCCTAAAAAACCACATGTTACAAATATTTATGAAAACTATTGAAGTCTAGATGCTAGCGTTGGAGTTTGATTGGCAGTTTTTTTTTTCAATGTAATTATGAACTAAAATATTTTGAGTTAACTGAAGTTCACTGCTGGCCACAATTTTTTTTTGGGTATTTTCTCCTTTCATGAACAAAAAATTTCCTCTACATAAACAATCACCACAGAGAAATGGTGATAAAATTGCAATCCCTAATTGTGTTAATTCCATTATATAGTAAAGAAACTAGGTATAGTCATGAGACCCTTCTCTTAAAAGACTATGATTAACAATGTTAATTCAATTTTCAATACAAATGTTAATTCAATTTTCAATACAAATGTTAATATACGAAATAAAAAAGAAACTTAAAATATCAAACTTTATGAAGAAACCAAATACAGAACTGACCTTGACTCCGAGGACCTGGACTGGTTAAGGGCTTTTCATCAGCTGGGGGCTTCTTTGGTCCAGAATCCTTCTCACAAACACGAAGTATAGACTCCGCACACACATATATAAACACATCCGTCTCTTCTGCTTCAATGGGAAAGAGAAGACAGCAGTTAAAAGAGACAGAAATAAGATTACCAACCGATGATGGCGTGGAGAAATACTTGTTTTCCAAATGCGGAAGGTCTTTGCTTGAAGAACCCATTTCTGTTTTAAAACTGTGACAGTAAGCAACAAGAGTTTCGTAGAAATTGTAAGGTTTTGTTGCAGAGAGGACACAGCAGAAAGTCTTTGTTTTGGGTTCTATTGATATACCAAAATGTTGGTAACTAAACACCATACTTGTCACAACGGAAATTCAGAACTCATTTCCATGCATTTGAGCAGACAAAAAAAGAAAGAACTGTACTGCAATAAGCTCCCAAAACTCAGCAGAAAACTCACATAAGCAGACCTTAACAGACCTAATTAACATGTACTTGAACAAAAGAATCCATACAGAGCCTGTTTCAAACCTTTCTTCATCCACAATAAAATATATATATATATATATATATATATATATATATATATACCATTTTGACCCTCTTGTTCAAACGACCTGAAATACCACAGCCCCATCAAAATGCACATGAAACTCGAAGATCAAACAAAAACTGAATCAAGGCAAGTCCAAAAAACCATGCCAACAGAAGCTACTAATACTTCTAACAGAATTTTTGGCAGCCGAAATTACAAACAAGTTCAGTATGTGCGAAAGCCCACACCACAATAGACATGCTCAAAAACAACAAGATAAAGACAGAGAAAAAGTTATACCTTTGCAGGTCTTGGTTGGTTTAGACCTAAAAACAAAACTTGGGTTGCTTTCCCTTTTGCTTGAAAAGCTTTTGTGCTGGAGCTACCTTCGATTTCTTCTGTTGTTCTATCTTCTTGGAGCTTCTCTCAAAACCTCGGGCATAAAACCATTTTCAGTTTTCTTCTCTCTATCCAGTTTTCTTTTTCCAATGGAAAGTCAGAAAACTTGTTCATTCCTTGAAGTTTCAGAACATTTTTCCAACTCAGAAAACTGGAAAATAAGTTCATATTATATTGTTTTCTAGGATATTCTTTATATTTTGACATCAATAAATATTTTTTTCTCATCTTAAGGTATTGTTTTTATTTTTATTATTATCATTGTTTCAAGAGAGAAATTTTAATTAAATATCAATTTTAACAAAAAAAAAACTCTACTTCTCCTGCTTTGAAGGTGGGAAAATTCTTTCGATCATAGACCTCATCTATTCCTCACTTCATCTACATAACTGCCATTAATTGATCCCAATAAAAACTGCTACAAGACTCTCTATCTGATCAGAAAGATACTGATCTAGCACCGCTGCGCCCTTCTTTGTGGCTGTCAAGAGAAACGGGATTAATCCACACGAAAAAATAACCAAATTGACTCCATCATATAATCCAAGCAAATCAATAATAAACAAGAAACCAAAAGTAGCCACACAAACAAATAAGCATGTTAATCACACAATTTCTTCAACAAACCAAACCCATATGTTCAATATCATCCCTGATAGATCCCAAATGCAAAGTGTAAAGGGCAAATAAAGTTTTTTTTTTCTCTTCGGGTGAGAAAAGTACCACAAGTTGAATGTAAATTTTTCTTATCCTTTAATGAAAGTATTGGCTGCTTAAATAAGCAAGCCCCGTCCAAACAAACAAATACAAGGAATTACAAGGAAAACTAATTGTAAGCAAATGGACTCTGCTCACGTAAAACAGAGAATCAACAAAGCGAATAAAACAGAATAATCAAAACATAAATAAAATAACGTAAAACTGGCAACGATGGAAGACCATTTCCTGCTGCACCTCTGCACGTTAACCTCCACAACCCAGTTCATCCCTTTCCCACGTTGCATGCATGCATGCGCATGCCATGATCCCACACGTCCTCTGCTCATTCCAAATATTTGGGATTTGACTTAAGGTTCCTCTCAGATCGACGTGGTCTAACAATCCCACTTACTCAAGCCCTAAATATATATGTTTACAAATTAGTTTATGATTAATTAACATCAACATTCCTTCATCAGCTCCAAAAATTATGAAGTGAGGAAGCACTCGTTCCATCTGGATTTTGACAGTTATAAACTTTCAAAATTCCTATTTTTCTCATGGGTTGTCTGATTAATTGAAAACAGTACTCCTAGTGCTGCAATTATGACACAAGAATCAAAGGATTCAAAAGGCTATTACCAAAAGTTCAAGTCATCATCACGACTAGCTAGCTATACATTTATAATTGTAGCCCCCAGTTATAAACAAGAGAAATTTGTCCAGCTTTTGAAAAAATCAGCTCTGTTGTTATTGTTGATGGTGGTGGTGGTGTCGCTGCCGTTTCTGGAAGCGATGTTTCTGCTGGTGGAGGCGGTGGCGGTGCTGCTGCTGCTGCTGCTGAGTGCTCCAGGTGATGAATGGATGGTGGAGAATGAGGAAGGAGGAGACCGCGCAAAGACAGGGGAAAAAAAGAGAGCTAGAATGTATACATGGTATAATTGTAATTAAATAACAAAGTAAGGTTATTTTTGTCCTAAAAATCCATTTTTGAAAGAAAGAATGAAAGATTTTCAACTTTAAGCTACGGTCGGAAATTGAAAAGGATTTTTTTTAAAATTTATAAAAACACATTATTTTAAATTAAACTTTTTTTCCAGGTTTTCTCTTTCAATTTGTTTTTTAAAATAGAGTAATACTCTATTATTTAACAATTCTCTCTTAGGTTTTTAATTTTTAATATTTTAGGTTTTGTGCTAGAACCTATGTTTACACTTTTTTTTTTTATGATTCTTGTATTTTATGGTAGTTTTATCAAGTTATGTTTTGTTTATCATAAATTGAGTTTTATGTTTTTTTTTGTTTTTTTATTTTCTTTTGAACATTAGAATTAACATCTTTATATTTTATGATATTCTAATTTTACATTATATAATTGAACATATGTGATTATTATATAATGATTTAATATATTTATGTATATATTGTTGTATCTTAGTGTGTTTTTAGCTTATTGGCTCGTGTTACTCTACAAGTCATGATAAAAAATATTCTACGCATAAAAAAATATTTAGATACTGATAACATGTTTTTTTTTTTTAAATATATTTTGATCTAATATCAAGATGAAAAAACATTTAATTTACTTGGACTAACATATAAAATTCATTGGGATAATATTTAAAAATAAATTGAAAAGTTCAATCCTGGATTAACTCAATGTTGAAAAATAAAATTAATGAAAAATAGCATTTGATTAAAAAACAAACTGAACTTGAGTTGATCAAGCAAACTCGCAATAAAAATTATACAGGTATCAAATTCAATAAATCTTTTATCTCTAAAATTATTTTTCATTCAATTATATAAAAATAAAATGCATGATATTTTTCTTCTATGAAACAACATATTTT
This sequence comes from Populus pruinosa, assembly GCA_026413675.1. Classification (NCBI taxonomy): domain Eukaryota; kingdom Viridiplantae; phylum Streptophyta; class Magnoliopsida; order Malpighiales; family Salicaceae; genus Populus; species Populus pruinosa. The sequence continues at coordinate 9,417,556 of JANKMR010000020.1, forward strand.
TTAAAGTACATATGTATCTAAGATAGCAAAGATAATTCATTGATAACAAAATATGAAATTATATTCTTTTAAGTTATATTTAATAAAATAAATAAATTATAGATAACAACGTGAGATTTGTATTTAAAAAAATGAGTGCCAAACAATACTAAAAAAATACCTTAGATGTAATAGGTTAATTTATTAAACCTACTACAAGGATAATAAACTCATTCAGGTTTAATAATTTATTTTATTAGTTTTTTTAAAAATCAATAAAAACAATAGAACCCAATGATATAAAAATAGCCTAGGCATATAAATCTTTTAGCTCAACTCATGTGTTTGGATGTATATTATTTTTGTTTTACTTTTTAAAGGGGTATGGACAACATGTTTTTTCTTAAAAATAAACAACAAACGATGTGTTATTTAGTTTTTATAAATTTTAGCAATGAGGGTCACTGGAAAATTAGGGGTTCATTGTTTTCAATTTAAAACCTATTTTCAAACTATTTTGACCCAAAACACCTTGATAAATATATTAAAGAACATAAAATAAATTAAAAAATAGCTCAAAATACCAAAATCAACTCAAGGATAAAATAATTCTTATGGTCAGACCTACCTTCTTGAGCAAGAAAAGAAAAAAAATTTTTGGTCAAACTCTCTTTATGAATTAGAATTTATTGACACTAAAATTAGCTATTTTTATGGAAAAAACATCATCACTAATGAATTCTCTTTTTATATTAAAATATAGTGACCTTTTCTTTCTCTCTCTCCTAAAAAAAATATTGAAAATAAAAAAAATTAAGTTTGATACTAAAATTAAATTTTTAAAAATTAAAAGAACCGATTATATAATAACTAAAAAAAATAGTGGGTTAAATTGAGTTATTCAAATGAAATCGTAAAACATCATCTATTTTATTTATCCTTTGTATTTTATTTCTCTATCTTTTAATTTAGTTATTTTCAAAAATAAATATATAATTAAGTATTAATTTGGGTTCAAAATAATTTAATTGTGAAAAAAAACCCTTTTGAGCACTAAATTGAAATTTTTTAAAATATAATTATTATAATCCAAAATAATTGATTCATGAGACTATAAAAAATAAAAATGCTACGATGAATAGGTTGCATGCTGTGTTGGTAGTTTATTATTCTATAATAATATTACATATTTCATTATTTAAGTTTGTCAAAAAAAATATGTCTTTATATTTTGTTTAGTTTCTTTTCCTTTCTTTTTTTGTCAATCAGTTTTTGAAAAGCTTTCAATATAATAAAATTAAATATTTTCTCATGTTATCTAGTGAGTTATATAAAAAAATTAAAAAAATTCAAATAGTATTGTTATCAAACCTAACCTAATAACACGATTTTAAATTCTCACAACTTGATTTTTTATCTAGTTTTAATTTAGAATTTTGATTTTTTTATCTAACCTGATTTAAAAATTAACTTGATAAGAGGTGGTCAAATGTGATCCAGACAACTTGACAAGTCCAAAAACAATTTGGACAACCATTAAAAAGTATGTTTTAGTTTTTTTTTTTTTTAAAAAATAAAATGTCACCTTTCTTTTAATATTAAGATAATGACATATCATATCAACCCGGGTTTTACAGCTTAACCCACCAAACCCACAACCCAGATGATGGACTTTATTAAGTCTAACAACTTTGTTATTTTAAATTATTTTTTACTTAATAATATAATAACTAAAATAGTCAATTGCAAAATTAAGCATCAATCAAGCATCAAATTATTTGTTTAAGACTATAATAATTTTTTAAAAAAATTAAAATAAATTATAAATATCAATTTAAAATCAATTAAATGTTGAAAGATAAGATTGATAAATAAAAAAAGATTTATTTGAAAGATGAAATTAAAAAAAAAAAAAACTATTTGATTTTGTTAACCTTCTGACCCAACTATTTGCTTAGCACAAGTTTAAAATCAACCCACATAAAAATCAACTCCAAGTGACCTAATTAACTTGATGGGTTAAAAAACAACTCGAATAATTTGTAAAGTGTAGTTTAGCTTTAAAAAAGAGCGCATGACAAAAAAGGCTGTAGTAAATATATAAAGTTGAAATAGCAAAGATAGATTATTGATAACAAAAGGTAAAATTTCATTCTTTTATGTTCTAGTTAAATAACAAAGGGTGAAAATTATATTTAAAAAAAAAGGGATAAAAAAAGCATTAAACCAAATAATAAGAATAAGAATACTCCATATGTTATGGATTAACTCGTTAAACCTACCACTTGAATAACAAACTTAATCGAGTTTAATGATTTGTTTTATCAATATTTTTAAAACCAATAAGGGAAAAAAAGCCTAGCTGCTTGGGCTTGCACATTAAAAAAAAAAACAGCCCAAAAGTATGGGCCTTCTAGCTCAACCTATGTGTTAGGCTGTATCTTTTTTCTCTTTACTTATTAAAAGGGCAAACAAACCTTATATATATATATATAAAAGACAATAAATGACATGTCATTTTCTTTTTGTAAATTTTAACGACAAAGGTCGCTGAAAATTTGAGGGTTCATTTATTTTCAATTTGAAACCTATTTTTAATTTATTTGATCCAAAAACCTAAAAAACACATCAAACAGCTTGATAAAACTATCAATGAACACAAATAAATCTAAAAATCAACTTAAAAAACTAAAATCAACATGAAGCTAAAATATTCGCATATTTAGACCTACTTTCTTCAGCAAGAAGGAAAAAAATATTTAGGTCAAACTTCTCTTATAAAATAAAACCCAATAATACTAAACTCGACTATTTTTTGGGCTAAAAACATTATTAATGATGAATTTTTTCTCTACATTGAAATCCAATAAACCTTTCTCCCACCTCTTATAGAAGAAAAGTATTGCAAATTAAAGAAATGAAGTTTGGTATTAAAAATTAAATTTTAAAAAACTAAAAAGATTTATTACCTAATAGCTAAAAAAGATGCGAGACTAAACTGAGCTTTTCAAATGAAATTCTAAGATATCATTTGTTTTACATGTTCTTTATACTTTAGTTCTCTATCTTTCAATTTAGTCATTTCCTAAAAAATATGCAGTTAAATATTAATTTGGGTTCAAAATAGTTTAATTGTGAAAAACAAAAGTTGGAAAGCCAGATTAAAGTTTTTTTTAATATTTAACTATTATAATTCACAAACATGCTGGGCCATTAAGCATGCGCCATTGGCTTTTCTTATTTTGCTTTTCCTTAAAAATTTAGATGTAATACTTTAAAATTAATTAATTAAAAATATATTAGATATATTATTTTATTAAAATATTAAACTAATTAAGAATATATTTAAATATTATTTTATTTATTATCATTCAAATTTTAATACATTGCCAAAGAATCCTTTATTGCTACATATGAGTGTTGTTTTATTTTTTTATGTTGTTTTAATACATTCAAGTCTAACATTATTAAAATGTTATTTTCTTATAATTCAAACTTGTTCTTAGAATAATTAATGTTAATTAGATGAAGGAGTTCTAATTTGAGAAATATGTTTTTATTCTTATTTTCAATCATTCAATTCAATTTTGTTGGTTCTAATTACTTTTTATTTTTAATAAATAAATAACATTGTGTAAAATGTTAGATTTTGTTTTTATTGAAAGATGTTAATAAGAAAAGGAAGACTTATACTAGTAAAGTAGTTTGTTTTTTGTTATTTAGTTGGTGTTAAAATCTCTTTTTAACATTGATTACATATTTAATTCTCAATCTATTTTATTAAATGTATATATTAGATTTTTAGTTCATGATGAAGTTTTTTCTTGAAATTAAGAAATATATTAGCAACACCTATATATTTTTAACCTAATTGACAATGAAGCACAAAAGCATGGACTAATTATATAATAAAATCTATAGCTTTAGTGAGAAAAAAATATATCAAGTGATTAGCACTTAAAAATGCATTTTTATCATGGTTTTATATTATCATTTTGCACTTGCAGTATTAATAACTCCTTAACTAAAGCATGTTTTATAATAATATATCTAATAATATAAGATACCTTTAATTTATGATAAATATTCATTTTAAATGCAGGCTTATCACATAAATAAAAGGATTGATTGATGACTTTAAGAACTTAAATTGCAAGGGCAAAGAGATGACCAAAATTAGAAAAGAGATGTCGGTGCAATTCAAACCGTAACACTGTTCAGTAATTGGGTTATATCTAGAGCTATAGATCTTAGATTTAGGTCTAGTTTATATGGATGGAAAGGTAAGACAGAGACCTATAACTTTCATATGGAGCCCAAGATCTAAAAAGACCATTTTCAAGTCCAAATTGTAGTAATAACAAAGAAGCCCGAATCTGTCCTCCAGCCCGAGTACTGTTTAGTATTTTGGCCATATCTGAAGTTCTAGAAGTCCAAATGAGCTAAATGTTTTACACAAGACAGCTGAGACAATTGCCTACAACTTTCATGTTTAGAGTGACTCTAATTTTGATGTTATCAATGACGTTTTGGGTAGATAAGAGAAGATAAGGATTGACACCAAGTCAAGAGTTGGCCACCTACTCATCAATTAGTCATCAAATCAATAGTTTCTAATTTTGGCCTATAAAAGGAGGCATTTGCCATGCATTTAGGCATCTTGGTGTTCAGATCAAGATCATGCTCTTCCTTTCTCTCTTTGTATTTTTTATAGTGTTTGTGCTTTGCTTTCATTAATATCAAGTTTATGCCTTTCATTTCCTTTCCTTTACTTAGTTAACTCTTATCTTATTTATGTTCTTATTTTGTTTATCTATTTTTCTTTCTTTCATTATGTCTAGCTAAGTTTATTATGTCAAGGTGAAAAGGTTACACTAATGGTGTAAGAATAAGTATAGTGTAAACTTAATATGGACTTTAATGTTTGATACTAACATGTTTTGTATTTGTTATCTTGTTCACTCTTTAATACTTTGCTTGTTAAATGACTAATCTTGGTTTATGTTGTATAACACTTGGTACAACAAATGCTTGGCACTTTCATAGTTCATACTGTATGGTATAACCGACACCTGAGCTATGAAAGGAACTTGATTTGTTGTTAACACAAGTTATAATCATGAATGCTTAACGAGATTTACAAGTATTAGCATTAATCGAATAAGATGACTAATGTAATCATATTAACAATCTATAATCTGATTGGAACCTCCTTTATATGTGGTTTCCAATTGAATAATAAGAGTTTATAATCTCTAACCTTGACATTTGTTATTATCATTGTTTAATCGTTACATTAATATTTCTTCTCAAAGTTCTCATCATCATCTTCTTCTTTTTTTGTCTTTATTATTATTATTATTGTTATTATTATTATTATTATTATTATTATTGTTAATATATTATTATTTTTGTTCTTATTGTTACTATTGTTGTTGTTTATAATTTGTACAATTAACCTCCCTATGGTTCGACCCCGGTCTTGCCGGGTTATTTATTACTTCGTCACTCCTGCACTTGGGAGAAGACATCAATCTTTTCATCGTGTCATCAAGCAACAAAATTATAGTTAAAAATAAAACATTATAGAGATGACAAAGACTTTTTTTTGTTGTTGTTTCTCATCCAGAGAGATCCTATAGCTGGAAATGGAAAAAGATAAGAAACCTAACATATCTAACTTTAACTACAACAAAAATTAATGTGTTGTATAAAAAGATCAATTACTATATATTATTGGATTCAAACATAATTGCATAAAAAGATCAATTACATGTGTGGAAGGGAACATTTTATTCATATAATCAATAGTAATACCTACAAATACTTATAATTGCCAGCACTTGGATATTAAAATTAAGGAATTAAGTAACTAAAAAAAATCAGAAAAAAATTATTGTGGTCCATAATGTTATATTAGTATGTCTACAATAAAAATAGCATGTGTGTGTGTGTATTGATACTAGTAAGAATTTTCTTTCCAGTAAGAAATGCTTATCAGTACGTGGTGTTGTTATACCCAAGAATGATCTTAAAGATCATGTCACAGGTTTCCAGTCTATATACTGATTTTACAAAACGAGAAATATATAAAATAAACTATAAAATATAACTTATATAAAATTAACATCAAAAATATAAATTATAAATAGATTTTTGATACGAATGAACAAGGTAAGACCAACAATGTCAGGATCCTTGATCAAACACATAGCATACTTATCAAGCATAAAATATAACAAAAATATAAATAACAAAAATAGGATCTTACATAAATTTGTAATGTAAATTAATACAAGAGATATTGGATACAGAGGAGAGTGGAAAAAGATTACAGGTATGGGTTCTAAAGGAGAATAAAATTTTCTCCGCAAAAATAATAGGTTGCCTTGTAAAGCTTGCCGAGTCCCCTTTTATAGACGCTTTGACATGGAAGAGGCTAAAATTTCCTGTTGGAAATTCCATCAGAACCTATATGACATTGTTTGCCATAATTGAGTGATGACAAAATGGAAAAAGCCTAGGTTTTTTGTGGAACTTTCTTCTATTGTCTTTTTGCCACCGACGATGGATTTATTTATTTATAGCAGGAGGTAATATTTGTAAAAAGAAAGTCTAAAATAAAGGGATTTAAAATAAAAAGGGACTCAAAACAGGTGAGTCAAAAAGATATGGCTCTAAACAGATGAGCTTGAAAAAGCTGGAAAAATACTCTCTTTTTTTTTAGTGTCGCTTGATAGGTGGTAGAATACCAAAATAATCATTTTTATTATCATTTCCAAGGAAAATAGTAGGAGATATTGATTTGGATGAGCTGGATTGGGACAAGACCATTTTGGGGTTTCGGCTTTGTATAATGCTTAGACAATTTGTAGGTATTCTTCTTCAGTTATTGCAGAGGCAAGGGGAGCTACCATTTGAGAATTTCTAACTAGAAACTTTGATTGAGGATGATGATCAATGATGAAGATTGTCTGATGTTTTTATAACCATTCCGTAACAACTAATTTTGAACTTTTAGATTCAGCTGCAAAGGAATCCCACCATTTGATTTTGAATTTACAAACAAGAACTGGATGTCTGTTTTGTAGATTATAATAGTAGAACCATGAACATACCCATGATATAAAAACTTTTATATAGAAAATGAGCAGAGAAGAGAACTTTCTTTCAAAAGGAGCTGGTTGAAAATTATTTTTAAAATAGAGATAACTATTTTCAACCAAAGGATGGTTTTTGAGGTAGTCAACATGAAAACCATAGTAGTCCCACTGACACGACGAAAAGATTGATGTCTTCTTCCAAGTGCAGGAGTGTCGAAGTAATAAATAACCCGGCAAGACCGGGGTCGAACCATAGGGAGGTTAATTGTACAAATTATAAACAACAACAATAGTAACAATAAGAACAACAATAATAATAGTATTAACAACAACAACAACAACAACAACAACAACAACAACAACAACAACAACAACAACAACAACAACAACAACAACAATAATAATAATAATAATAAAGAAAAAAAGAAGAAGATGAAGATGAAGATGAGAACTTTGAGAAGGAATATTAATGTAACGATTAAACAATGATAATAACAAATGTCAAGGTTAGAGATTATAAACTCTTATTATTCAATTAGAAACCACATATAAAGGAGGTTCCAATCAGATTATACATTAGTCATCTTATTCAATTAATGCTAATACTTGTAAATCTCGTCAAGCATTCATGATTATAGCTTATGTTAACAACAAATCAAGTTCCTTTCATAGCTCAGGTGTCGGTTATACCATACAATATGAACTATGAAAGTACCAAGCATTTGTTGTACCAAGTGTTATACAACATAAATCAAGATTAGTCATTTAAAAAGCAAAGTATTAAAGAGTAAACAAGATAACAAAAATAAAACATGTTAGTATCAAACATTAAAGTCCATATTAAGTTTACATTATACTTATTCTTACACCATTAGTGTAACCTTTTCACCTTGACATAATTAACTTAGCTAGACATAATGAAAGAAAGCAAAATAGATAAACAAAATAAGAACATAAAGAAGATAAAAGTTAACTAAGTAAAGGAAAGGAAATGAAAGGCATAAACTTGATATTAATGAAAACAAAACATAAACATTACAAAAAATACAAAGAGAGAAAGGAAGAGCATGATCTTGATCTGGAAACTAAGATGCCTAAATGCATGGCAAATACCTCCTTTTATAGGCCAAAATTGGGAACTATTGATTTGATGACTAATTGATAAGTGGGTGGCCAACTCCTGACTTGGTGACAATCCTTATCTTCTCTTGTCTACCCAAAACATCATTGATAACGTCAAAATTTAAGAAAGTTGTAGCAAATTGTCTCAGCTTTCTTGTGTAAAACATTCACCTCATTTGGACTTCTATAACTCCAGATATGGCCAAAATACTCAACAGTGCTCAGGCTGGAAGACAGATTCGGGCTTCTTTGTTGTTACTATGATTTGGACTTGAAAATGGCCTTTTTAGATCTTGGGCTCCATATGAAAGTTGTAGGCCTATGTCTTATGACACGACTAAAAGATTGATGTCTTCTCCCAAGTGCAGGAGTGTCGAAGTAATAAATAACCCGGCAAGACCGGGGTCGAACCACAGGGAGGTTAATTGTACAAATTATAAATAACAATAATACAACAACAATAACAACAATAACAATAATAATAGTAACAATAATAATAGTAATACTAATACTAATAATAATAATAATAATAATAATAATAATAATAATAATAATAATAATAATAATAATAATAATAATAGTAATAGTAGTAGTAATAATAATAATAATAATAATAAAGAAAGAGAAGAAGAAGAAGATGATGATAACTTGGAGATGGAAAATTAATGTAAGGATTAAACAATAATAATAACAAATGTCAAGGTTAGAGGTTCCACTAATGGTGTATCAAACAAGTATAATATAAACTCTTATTATTGAATTGGAAACCACACATAAAGGAGGTTCCAATCAGATTATATATTGTTAACATGATTACATTAGTCATCTTATTCAATTAATGCTAATACTTGTAAATCTCGTCAAGCATTCATGATTATAACTTATGTTAACAACAAATCAAGTTCCTTTCATAGCTCAGGTGTCGGTTATACCATACATTATGGGCTATGAAAGTGCCAAGCATTTGTTGTACCAAGTGTTATACAACATAAATCAAGATTAGTCATTTAACAAGCAAAGTATTAAAGAGTGAACAAGATAACAAATATAAAACATGTTAGTATCAAACATTAAAGTCCATATTAAGTTTACATTATACTTATTCTCACACCATTAGTGTAACCTTTTCACCTTGACATAATTAACTTAGCTAGACATAATGAAAGAAAGCAAAATAGATAAACAAAATAAGAACATAAAAGCTAACTAAGTAAAGGAAAGGAAATGAAAGGCATAAACTTGATATTAATGAAAGCAAAGCATAAACATTACAAAAAATACAAAGAGAGAAAGGAAGAGCATGATCTTGATCTGAACACCAAGATGCCTAAATGCATGGCAAATGCCTCCTTTTATAGGCCAAAATTGGGAACTATTGATTTGATGACTAATTGATAAGTGGGTGGCCAACTTTTGACTTGGTGACAATCCTTATCTTCTCTTGTCTGCCCAAAACGTTATTGATAACGTCAAAACTGGAGCCAGGTGAAAACATGAAAGTTGTAGGCAATTGTCTCAGCTTTCTTGTGTAAAAAATTCAGCTCATTTGGACTTCTAGAACTCCAGATATGGCCAAAATACCAAACAGTGCTCGGGCTGGAAGACAGATTCGGGCTTCTTTGTTGTTGCTACAATTTGGACTTGATAATGGCCTTTTTAGATCTTGGGCTCCATATGAAAGTTGTAGGCCTATGTCTTACCTTTCCATCCATATAAATTGGACCTAAATCTGAGATATATAGCTCCAGATATGACCCAATTACCGAATAGTGTTCTGGTTTGGATTGCACCGACATCTCTTTTCTAAGTTTGGCCATCTCTTTATCCTTGCAATTTATGTTCTTCAAGTCATCAATCAATCCTTTCATTTATGGGATAGGCCTACATTAAAAATAGACATTTACCACAAATTATAGGTATCTTATATTATTAGATACATTACTATAAAATATATTTTAGTTAAGGAGTTATTGATACTTCAAGTGCAAAATGATGATATAAAACCATGATAAAAATGCACTTTTAAGTACTAATCACACCCCTCAACCAGCTTATTACTAGTCCCTAGTAATTAAAGCGTTAAAACAATTTGCAAATTTCACAAAGCAAGGTATTCATCATTTAACTTCCATTAATCTATCCAGATAAACAAACTCTCATTAAATTTATATATCTGCTCAATACCACTTAACAAGATATTAATAAACCTTTCTTTTGTGCTCAATGTATCAACACATAATTATAGGGCTTTTCTTGGAAGAAAACAAAATTTTTGTTCTAATGTTTAAGGTTAACTTCCTTGGGTTGGGATTACTATTTTTGTCTTTTTTTTTTTTAACTCTATATACATATACTTTAAAAACATCATGCATCTTTAACCCATGTAACGAGCTTTCAGCTAATGACTCCCAGACTAGTTGGTCTTAGGGCATTAGGTGTTAAGACACCCCTACGAGCTTAGTAACTCGGGTCGCAGATACTGATATGTAGATAGTGCAATGTTTGATTTCTTTAAGCTTTTCTCCTCAACCCATGTAACAAGCATTGGGCCAATAGCTCCCAAGTCAGTTGACTTTAGGGTATTAGATGTTAAAACACCCCTTCGGGCTTAATTGCTTAGGTTAGGGAGGCTACGAAATGAAACTTATCTACATTTTTATTATCTACATTTTTTTATTTTTTCTTTTTTCTTTTTTTTTCATGTTTTTTTTTAATTATATACAATCCCTTTCCCTTAGTTGTTACCTTTAACAAAAGAACATAAATAATGTAATAATCCAATATGCAACCCACAATCATATGTTAAAGTGTGTGTGTGTAAATTAAGGTTTAAAAATACATGTTAAATAAGTATATGAGCAGAATTAAGTGGTAACAATACGAGAGTTTGTAAACCTGAATATTTCAGGAAGTATTATAATAGACCTTGTTAAGAATGGTTACTAAGATGCGTCTCAAGAGTCACTTTAACAAAAGAACTCCTTTACTCTGCCATCCTAGTAACAACAATTATGCACATGCTTTATGAAATGAAAAATAATTTTTTTTTTTTATCAACTATTACCCTCTCCCCCCAACCAAAACGAGACATTGTCCTCAATGTTCTAAGGTAGAAAGATAGAGTATAAAAGATATCACCTGAAATAACGAACACTGACAAAACCTGAAACACACTGAAACAAAAATAAGAAATAACAAAACATAATAAAACCAAAAGACACAAAAATTCACAAATGAAGGCTCAAATCCAATCTAAGCTTTTTACGGCTTTCCTTAGATGACCAATTTATGCGACTCATGGAAGGATCAATCACAGGAATGAAAGATTGTAGTTGGTCAATCAATTGTTCAGCAGTAGAAGCAGAGATTATGATTTGTCGTGCAGAAGATGTTAGAAATTCCTGTTCCACAGCATGATCAAGAAAAGACAACAACTTATCATAATAACCATTAACATTTAACAAACCTATGGTTTTATGGTGAATGTGCAATTGAGCCCAAGAGGAAATATGAAAGATCTCTTCCAATGTGCCTAGACCACTTGGTAAAGCAATGAAAGCATCAGCATGGTTAAACATTGCATTCATTCGAGCCGACATTGTGGAGACCTGAAGTTCCTCGCCAATTGTTTTTCCAATGATGGCCCCTTGTGCCAAAGCTTCAGGGACGACTCCTAAAACTTGACTACCTCCTAAAAATGCAGCTATTGACACACCTCCCATTAACCCAAGACTGCCTCCCCCATACACTAAATGAATCTTTCTCTCAGCTAGCACCTGACCAAGATGATTTGCTGATTCTAAAAACTCCTTTTCTTTCCCAGGACTAGATCCACCGAAAACACAAATATTTCTTATTTGATGACTTGAGGAACTTGCCATTTCTACACACTTCTGTATTTGTTGAAGGTATGGGTTGAGTAGAAATGAAAGGAAGGAAAAGAGGGTTTTATAGATGATAAATTAGAAAGGCAATCATAACATCTATATGTAGGCCAGCTGGAGTCTCACACTCTCTCTCTCTCTTTTTATTTATTTATTTATTTACTTTTGAAAAAAAAACATGTGTATGTACAGGTAGTTGTGATTGTGGCTCACATCTTCCCTTGGTTTTACGTCCAAGAACGGCTTAAACGCCCTCTATGGGTCGGGGATAGGCTTCCCATCCAGTTTTCTTAAAAACTGGCAAACAGGGTCTTTTTTAGTCAGATTCCCAAGACTAAGTCGATCATGTTCTTTATGAAATAGTGGCCATAAATCATGAATTGTACGATGCACATCTCCACTAGGATGCGTCTCAAGAGTCAATAGAAGATTATCTAAAGACTCCTTACTCAGGCCATCCTTAATGAATTGTATTTTATCTTCACGGTTTATAGATACCATTCCTAAAGAACGACATTGTGTATTACAAGTCCATCTAGCACATCGATGACAGACATCCAGTCGTTTTGCACGACGCTTCTTTGCAAAAGTGCTTTTACCTGTTCCAGGCATGTGTGAAATGAAGAAGTTAGAGGACTCACCTGATAATCGGACCTTTGCTTCAATCAACCAACGAATATCTTCAGGAATTCCATGATTCATTAATAATCTCAATCTTGTACATCTAGCACGGTAAATTTTTGTAATCGCATTCTGAGGCAGAGCGGGAAAATACTTTTTCAATTTTTCAAGATTAGTGTCCATTTTCAAATGAGAATTGGAAGAGAGATTCAAAGAATTGCACAGATATATACACAGATATCAGTAATTGTGGGAAACTAAAAGAACCGACTTAAGTCACGGAGTACCGTTATCCGCCATTTGACCGGGGTGAAAGAAACTAGCAAAAAGCACTAAAAAAGAAACACAAAAACAATGTGAGAAAAAAAAATTAACCTTTATCTACAAGATCAGTCCAACCAGTTGATTCATTTTCACTAGAAAAATTATCAAAGTAAGCTTTCAAACGATGTCCATTTTCCTTAAAATCATTGTCATTCATTGAATTCTCAATATCACAGGCCCTATAAGGATTGCTCCATCTTGGTCTTAGCTCTCTAGGGACTGCATAGAGTTGAGAATCATAAAACAAAACTTTTTGACCAGTGTCAATTTTTTGACAATTTTCACAAGTTTTGCAGAATGCATGCGTGTCCTTGAACATGGTGGGCCAATAAAATCCATTTTGAAAGATTTTTGCAATTGTCTTTTTTGACGAGAAATAACTTCCACATGCTTCAGAATGACAAAATTTAATGACACTACTTACCTCATTGTCGGGAATGAATCTTTGAAATATTTGATCAGGAAAATATTTGAATAAGGTAGGGTCATCACAATAAAAATTCTTCACTTCGTTCAAAAACTTTTCTTTGTCTTGGGTACTCCAATCAGCTGGCAAATCTCCTAAAGAAAGAAAATTGATATTTTTATTATACCAAGGCATTGGACTAAGAGAAAGTAAGGATTTGTTAGGAAAGTAATCATCGATTGGTGTGATGTCAAATGTCGAATCTGTTGTCACTGTTGACAAAAGATTCGCATCAACATTTTCGATGCTTGTTTCATCCGTGATTTCTTCCTCAGAATAAATCATTTGCAAATCTTCAGTTTCATCCAATTCATTTTTACTTAAAGTAGATTCAAGTTGATCATAAACTAATTCGTCAATATGATCTACTTCTTGTAAATCATTATCATCTCCAGGTTGCTTGCAAATGTTGAAAATATTCATCTCCAATGTCATGTTTCCAAATGATAGCTTCATCAGTCCATTCCTACAATTAATCAATGCGTTAGAAGTTGCAAGAAATGGACGTCCTAAAATAACAGGAAATGAATTACATGCTTCAACAGGTTCTGTGTCCAAGACAATAAAATCCACAGGATAAATGAATTTATCGACTTGTACTAACACATCTTCAATTATTCCTCTAGGCACTTTTACAGATCTATCAGTAAGTAAAAGAGATATAGAAGTTGGTTTTAACTCACCTAAATTGAGATTCTGAAAAACTGAATATGGAAGTAAATTCACACTAGCACCAAGATCAAGTAAGGCTCTTTCAATTTTATGCTCTCCAATAAAGCAAGAAATTGTGGGACAACCAGGGTCTTTATATTTCAAAGCATTATTGTTCTGAAGAATAGCACTTACTTGTTCGGCTAGAAAGGCTTTCTTTTTCACATTCAGTTTCCTCTTCACAGTGCATAGATCTTTCAAAAATTTAGCATAGGAAGGAACCTGTTTAATAGCATCCAACAAAGGTATATTGATCCTTACCTGTTTGAAAGTTTCAAAGATTTCAGAGTTGTGATTAACTTTCCTTTGTTTAGTCATGGCATGAGGAAATGGAAGTGCTGGCGGTGAATCAGTCGTTTCTTTGCAATTTTCAGATTCATCCCCTTCCTTACCCTCAGAGATTGACTCATCATCTTTCTCATAAGGTTCAAAAGAGGGTTTTTCAATAACCTTACCGCTGCGCAGAGTAGTGACTGATTTGACTTGATCCATGTGTTGGCTTCCGGAACTACTTGCATTTGCATTGTATTGCCCTTTGGGATTTTGTTGTGTTTGAGATGGAAACTTACCTTTCTCTTGGAAACTAAGAGCAGATGTTAATTTAGCAAGAGTATCTTTAAAATCTGTCATGTTTTGAACAAGTTGAGTATTAATTGTCTCTTGCTTTTCAATGAATGCATGCAATGTTTCCTCAAGATTTCTTCTAGAAGGTGGAGCATAAGAAGGTGCATATCCATGAGAATTTTGGAAATTATGGTGTGCTTGAAACGGTGGTTGTGAAGTTTGTGCATTGTTGTTCTCACTCTTCCAACTGAAATTTGGGTGATTCCTCCAACCAGGGTTGTATGTTTGGGAGTATGGGTTGTGGTTGGGCCTTTGGAAACTGTTTAAAGCATGAGCTTGTTCATGGAGACATTCTTTAAAAGAAGGCAAGGTTGGACAATCGTTGGTTGAGTGTTCATTTGTTTCACAGATTTGACACACATGTTTTCAACAGATTTTAATTGACCACTCTTTTTCAATTCTAGTGCCTCGACTTTTCTAGCTAAAAATGCAAACTTGGCTTGAGGGTCATGATCTTCCCTAAGGTTGTACATACCTCCACTAGATGTATGAGGTTGAGTTTTACTCGGTGCCTCATATGTACCCGCGGTGTCCCAATTTTGAGCATTTTCAGCTAACAAGTCTAAGTACTCCATTGCTTCATCAGGGTCTTTATCTTCAAAAGTTCCATTGCACATCAATTCAACCATTTGCCTATCTTTAGGTGTTAACCCTTCATAGAAATGTGAAACCAATCTCCATGTTTCAAAACCATGATGAGGGCAAGTACTATGCAAGTCTCGATACCTATCCCAACATTGGTAAAATGTTTCTCCTGGTTTTTGAGTGAAAGTGGTGATTTGTCTCTTGAAAGAGTTTGTTCTATGAGATGGGAAAAACTTCTTTAAAAACTGTTGTTGCATTTCATTCCAAGCACGAATGGATCCTAGTCTCAAATTTTGTAGCCATGTTTTAGCTTTATCTTTTAATGAAAAAGGAAAAAGCTTTAATCTAATGGTGTTCATGCTACAATTTAAATTATTATATGTGTTGCACACCTCCTCAAATTCCCTTAAATGCAAGTATGAATTTTCCAATTCTAAACCATGAAAAGAAGGTAAAAGTTGAATAATACCTGGTTTAAAATTAAAACGAGATGCATCAGGAGGAAAAACTATGCATGGTGGTGCACTTGTTCTTGTGGGATTCATATGATCTCTAAGTGTTCTAGCACGGTTATTCTCATTATTTTCATTATGAAGTGATTGATTATCTTCTTCGGCCATATTTTCTGAAAATGATGAGGATACCCTACAAAGTCTACCACTTGATGTACGTGACCACACTCTCATGCACGTGTAGGAATAAAATAAAATAAAAAGAAGAAAGCAAAAGAAGGAGGAAGAAAACAAAATAAAAAGAAACAAAAGAAAAGAAACAAAGTTATATGCAAGAAAAGTGAAAAGAGAAAATAAAATAAATACTATAATTTATACAAGAACTTACCTCCCCGGCAACGGCGCCAAAAACTTGACACGACTAAAAGATTGATGTCTTCTCCCAAGTGCAGGAGTGTCGAAGTAATAAATAACCACAGGGAGGTTAATTGTACAAATTATAAATAACAATAATACAACAACAATAACAACAATAACAATAATAATAATAACAATAATAATAGTAATACTAATACTAATAATACTAATAATAATAATAATAATAATAATAATAATAATAATAATAATAGTAATAGTAGTAGTAATAATAATAATAATAATAATAATAAAGAAAGAGAAGAAGAAGAAGATGATGATAACTTGGAGATGGAAAATTAATGTAAGGATTAAACAATAATAATAACAAATGTCAAGGTTAGAGGTTCCACTAATGGTGTATCAAACAAGTATAATATAAACTCTTATTATTGAATTGGAAACCACACATAAAGGAGGTTCCAATCAGATTATATATTGTTAACATGATTACATTAGTCATCTTATTCAATTAATGCTAATACTTGTAAATCTCGTCAAGCATTCATGATTATAACTTATGTTAACAACAAATCAAGTTCCTTTCATAGCTCAGGTGTCGGTTATACCATACATTATGGGCTATGAAAGTGCCAAGCATTTGTTGTACCAAGTGTTATACAACATAAATCAAGATTAGTCATTTAACAAGCAAAGTATTAAAGAGTGAACAAGATAACAAATATAAAACATGTTAGTATCAAACATTAAAGTCCATATTAAGTTTACATTATACTTATTCTCACACCATTAGTGTAACCTTTTCACCTTGACATAATTAACTTAGCTAGACATAATGAAAGAAAGCAAAATAGATAAACAAAATAAGAACATAAAAGCTAACTAAGTAAAGGAAAGGAAATGAAAGGCATAAACTTGATATTAATGAAAGCAAAGCATAAACATTACAAAAAATACAAAGAGAGAAAGGAAGAGCATGATCTTGATCTGAACACCAAGATGCCTAAATGCATGGCAAATGCCTCCTTTTATAGGCCAAAATTGGGAACTATTGATTTGATGACTAATTGATAAGTGGGTGGCCAACTTTTGACTTGGTGACAATCCTTATCTTCTCTTGTCTGCCCAAAACGTCATTGATAACGTCAAAACTGGAGCCAGGTGAAAACATGAAAGTTGTAGGCAATTGTCTCCGCTTTCTTGTGTAAAAAATTCAGCTCATTTGGACTTCTAGAACTCCAGATATGGCCAAAATACCAAACAGTGCTCGGGCTGGAAGACAGATTCGGGCTTCTTTGTTGTTGCTACAATTTGGACTTGATAATGGCCTTTTTAGATCTTGGGCTCCATATGAAAGTTGTAGGCCTATGTCTTACCTTTCCATCCATATAAATTGGACCTAAATCTAAGATATATAGCTCCAGATATGACCCAATTACCGAATAGTGTTCCGGTTTGGATTGCACCGACATCTCTTTTCTAAGTTTGGCCATCTCTTTATCCTTGCAATTTATGTTCTTCAAGTCATCAATCAATCCTTTCATTTATGGGATAGGCCTACATTAAAAATAGACATTTACCACAAATTATAGGTATCTTATATTATTAGATACATTACTATAAAATATATTTTAGTTAAGAAGTTATTGATACTTCAAGTGCAAAATGATGATATAAAACCATGATAAAAATGCACTTTTAAGTACTAATCATCTTACCTTTCAATCTATATAAATTGGACCTAAATCTGAGATCTATAGCTCCAAATATGACCCAATAACCGAACAGTGTTCGGGTTTGGATTGCACTGACATCTCTTTTCTAAGTTTGGCCATCTCTTTATCCTTGCAATTTAAGTTCTTAAAGTCATCAATCAATCCTTTCATTTATGTGATAGGCCTGCATTTAAAATGAACATTTACCACAAATTAAAGGTATCTTATATTATTAGATATATTATTATAAAACATGCTTTAGTTAAGGAGTTATTGATATTTCAAGTGCAAAATGATGATATAAAACTATGATAAAAATACACTTTTAAATACTAATCACACCCCACAACCAGTTTATTACTAGTTCCTAGTAATCAAAACGTTAAAATAGAAAAATAATTTGCAAATTCCACAAAGCAAAGTATTCATCATTTAACTTCCATTAATCTATCCAGATAAACAAACTTTCATTAAATTTATATATCTGCTCAATACCTCTTAACAAGGTA
This sequence comes from Populus pruinosa, assembly GCA_026413675.1. NCBI lineage: Eukaryota > Viridiplantae > Streptophyta > Magnoliopsida > Malpighiales > Salicaceae > Populus > Populus pruinosa. The sequence continues at coordinate 9,436,026 of JANKMR010000020.1, forward strand.
TTAATAAACCTTTTTTTTATGCTCAATGTATCAACACATAATTATGGGGCTTTTCTTGGAAGAAAACAAAATTTTTGTTCTAATGTTTAAGGTTAACTTTCTTGGGTTGGGATTATTATTTTTATCTTTTTTTTTAAATATATATACATATAATTCAAAAACACCATGCATCTTTAACTCATGTAACGAGCTTTCAGCTAATGACTCCCAAACCAGTTAGTCTTAGGGCATTAGGTGTTAAGACACCCCTACGAGCTTAGTAACTCGGGTCGTAGATACTGATATGTAGATAGTGCAATGTTTAATTCTCTTAAGCTTTTCTCCTCAACCCATGTAACAAGCGTTGGGCCAATAGCTCCCAATTCAGTTGATTTTAGGGTATTAGGTGTTAAAACACCCCTTCAAGCTTAATTGCTTATGTTAGGGAGGCTACAAAACCAAACATATCTACATTTTTATTATTATCATTTTTTTTAATTATATACTATCCTTTTCCCTTAGTTGTTACCTTTAGCAAAAAAACATAAATAATGTAATAATCCAATATGCAACCCACAATCATATGTTAAAGTGTGTGTGTAAATTAAGATTTAAGAATACATGTTAAATAAGTATATGAGCAGAAATAAGTGATAACAATGCGAGAGTTTGTAAACCTGAATATTTCAAGAAGTATTATAATAGACCTTATTAAGAATGGTTACTAAAATGCGTCTCAAGAGTCACTTTAACAAAAGAGCTCCTTTACTCTGCTATTCTAGTAACAACAATTATGCACATGCTTTCTGAAATGAAAAATAATTTTTTTTTAACAACTACTACCCTCTCCCCCCAACCAAAACGAGACATTGTCCTCAATGTTCTAAGGTAGAAAGATAGAGTATAGAAGATATCACCTGAAATAAAGAACACTGACAAACCTAAAACACACTAAAACAAAAATAAGAAATAACAAAACACAATAATAAAACCAAAAGACATAGAAATTCTCAAATGAAGGCTCAAATCCAATCTAAACTTTTTACGGCTTTCCTTAGTTGACCAATTTATACAACTCATGAAGGGATCAATTACAGGAATGAAGGATTGTAGTTGGTCAATTAATTGTTCAGCAGTAGCAGTAGAGATTATGATTTGTCGTACAGAAGATGTTAGAAATTCCTGTTCCATAGCATGATCAAGAAAAGACAACAACTTATCATAATAACCATTAACATTTAACAAACCTATGGGTTTATGGTGAATATACAGTTAGGCCCAAGAGAAAATATGAAAGATCTCTTCCAATGTGCCTAGACCACCTGGTAAAGCAATGAAGGCATCAACATGGTTAAGCATTGCATTCATTCGAGCTGACATTGTGGAGACCTAAAGTTCCTCTCCAAGTGTTTTTCAAATGATATCCCCTTGTGCTAAAGCTTCGGGGACGACCCCCAAAACTTGACTCTCTCCTAAAAATGCAGCTATTGACACACCTCCCATTAACCCAAGACTGCCTCCCCCGTACATTAAATGAATATTTCTCTCAGCTAGCACTTGACTAAGATGATTGGCTGATTTTAAAAACTCCTTTTCTTTTCTAGGACTAGATCCACCGAAAACACAAATATTTCTTATATGATGACCTGAGGAACTTTCCATTTCTACACACTTCTGTATTTATTGAATGTATGGGTTGAGTAGAAATAAAAGGAAGGAAGAGAAGGTTTTATAGATGAGAAATTAGAAAGGCAATCATACCACCTAGATGTAGGTCAACTAGAGTCTCACTCTCTCTCTCTCTCTTTATTTATTTATTTATTTACTTTTGAAAAAGCATGTGTATGTACAGGTAGTTGTGATTGTGGCTCACATCTTTCCTTGGTTTTACGTCTAAGAACAGCTTAAACGCCCTCTATGGGTCGGGGATAGGCTTCCCATCCAGTTTTCTTAAAAACTGGCAAATAGGGTATTTTTTAGTCAGATTCCCAAGACTAAGTCGATCATGTTCTTTATGAAATAGTGGCTATAAATCATGAATGGCACGATGCACATCTCTACTAGGATGTATCTCAAGAGCCAATAAAAGATTATCTAAAGACTCCTTACTCAGGCCATCCTTAATGAACTGTATTTTATCTTCACGGTTTATAGATACCATTCCTAAGGAACGATATTATGTATTACAATTCCATCTAGCACATCAATGACAGACTTTCAGTCATTTTGCACGACGTTTCTTTGCAAAAGTGCTTTTACCTGTTCTAGGTATATGTAAAATGAAGGAGTTAGAGGACTCACCTGATAATCGGACCTTTGCTTCAATCAACCAGCGAATATCTTTAGGAATTCCATGATTTATTAACAATCTTAATCTTGCACATCTAGCACGGTAAATTTTTATAATCGCATTCTGAGGTAGAGCGGGAAAATACTTTTTTAATTTTTCAATATTAGTGTCCATTTTCAAACGAGAATTGGAAGAAAGATTCAAAAAATTGCACAAATATATACATAAATATCAGTTGGTGTGATGTTAGATGTTGAATTTGGTGTCACTTTTGACAAAAGATCTGCATCAACATTTTCGATGTGTTTTTCATTCGTGATTTCTTCCTCAGAATAAATCATTTGCAAATCTTCAGATTCATCCAATTTATTTTTACTTAAAGTAGATTCAAGTTTATCATAAACTAATTCGTCAATATGATCTACTTCTTGTAAATCATTATCATCTCTAGGTTGCTTGCAAATGTTGAAAATATTCATCTCTAATGTCATGTTTCCAAATGATAGCTTCATCAGTCCATTCCTACAATTAACCAATGCATTAGAGGTTGCAAGAAATGGACGTCCTCAAATAACAGGAAATGAATTACATGTTTCAACAGGTTCTGTGTCCAAGACAATAAAATCCACAAGATAAATGAATTTATCAACTTGTACTAACACATCTTCAATTATTCCTCTAGGCACTTTTACAGATCTATCGGCAAGTAAAAGAGATATAGATGTTGGTTTTAACTCACCTAGATTGAGACTTTGAAAAACTGAATAAGGAAGTAAATTCACACTAGCACCAAGATCAAGTAAGGCTCTTTCAATTTTATGCTCTCCAATAAAGCAAGAAATTATAGGACAACCAGGGTCTTTATATTTCAAAGTATTATTGTTCTGAAGAATAACACTTACTTGTTCGGCTAGAAAAGCTTTCTTTTTCACATTCAGTTTCCTCTTCACAATGCATAGATCTTTTAAAAATTTAGCATAGGAAGGAACCTGTTTAATAGCATCCAACAAAGGTATATTGATCCTTACCTGTTTGAAAATTTCAAAAATTTCAGAGTTGTGATTGACTTTTCTTTGTTTGGTCATGGCTTGAGGAAATGGAAGCGCTCGCGGATAAACAGTCTTTTCTTTGCAATTTTCATATTCAACCTCTTCCTTACCCTCAGAGATTAACTCATCATCTTTCTTATAAGGTTCAAGAGAGGGTTTTTCAATAACCTTACCACTACGCAGAGTAATGACTGATTTGAGTTAATCCATGTGTTGGCTTTCGAAACTACTTGTATTTGCATTGTATTGCCCCTTAGGATTTTATTGTGGTTGAGATGGAAACTTACCTTTCTCTTAGAAACTGGGAGTAGATGTTAATTTTGCAAGAGTATCCTTAAAATCTATCATGTTTTGAGCAAGTTGAGTATTGATTGTCTCTTGCTTTTCGATGAATGCATGCAATGTTTCCTCAAGATTTCTTCTAGGAGGTGGAGCATAAGGAGGTACATATCCATGAGAATTTTAGAAAGTATGGTGTGCTTGAAATGGTGCTTGTGAAGTTTGTACATTGTTATTATCACTCTTCCAATTGAAATTTGGGTGATTTCTCCAACCAGGGTTGTATGTTTGGGAGTATGGGTTGTGGTTGGCCCTTTGGAAACTGTTTAAAGCATGAGCTTGTTTATGGAGACATTCCTTAAAAGAAGGTAAGGTTGGACAATCATTGGTTGAGTGTTCATTTGTTTCACAAATTTGACACACAATATTTTCAACATATTTTAATTGACCACTCCTTTTCAATTCTAGTGCCTCGACTTTTCTAGCTAAAGATGCAAATTTGGCTTGAAGGTCATGATCTTCCTTAAGGTTGTACATACCTCCACTAGATGTATGAGGTTGAGTTTTACTCGGTGCCTTATAAGTACCCACAGTGTCCTAATTTTGAACATTTTCAGCTAATAAGTCTAAGTACTCCATTGCTTCATTAGGGTCTTTATCTTCAAAAGTTCCATTGCACATCAATTTAACCATTTGCCTATCTTTAGGTGTTAACCCTTCATAGAAATGTGAAACCAATCTTCATGTTTCAAAATCATGATGAGGGCAAGTACTAAGCAAGTCTCGATACCTATCCCAACATTGGTAAAATGTTTCTCTTGGTTTTTGAGTGAAAGTGGTGATTTGTCTTTTGAAAGAGTTTGTTCTATGAGATGGAAAAAACTTCTTTAAAAACTGTTGTTGCATTTCATCCCAAGCATGAATGGATCCTGGTCTCAAATTTTGTAGCCATGCTTTAGCTTTATCTTTTAATGAAAAAGGAAAAAGCTTTAATTTGATGGTGATCATGCTACAATTTAAATTATTATATGTGTTGCAAACCTCCTCAAATTCCCTTAAATGCAAGTATGGATTTTCCAATTCTAAGCCATGAAAAGAAGGTAAAAGTTGAATAATACCTGTTTAAAATTAAAACGAGATGCATCAGGAGGAAAAACTATGCATGATGGTGCACTTGTTCTTGTGGGATTCATGTGGTCTCTAAGTGTTCTAGCACGGTTATTCTCATTATGAAGTGATTGATTATCTTTTTCGGCCATATTTTTTAAAAATAATAAGGATACCCTACAAAGTCTACCACTTGATGCACGTGACCACACTCTTATGCACGTGTAGAAATAGAATAAAAGGAAGAAGAAAATAAAAAAAGAAGAAACAAGAGAAAAGAAATAAAGTTATATACAAGAAAAGTAAAAAGAGAAAATAAAATTACTATAATTTATACAAGAACTTACCTCCCCGGCAACGGTGCCAAAAACTTGACACGATTAAAAGATTGATGTCTTCTCCCAAGTGTAGGAGTGTCGAAGAAATAAATAACCCGGCAAGACCTGGGTCGAACCACAAGGAGGTTAATTGTACAAATTATAAATAACAATAATACAATAACAATAACAATAACAACAACAACAATAATAACAACAATAATAATAGTAGTAGTCATAATAATAATAATAATAATAATAATAGTAGTAGTAGTAGTAGTAGTAGTAGTAGTAGTAATAATAATAATAATAAAGAAAAAGAAGGAGAAGATAAGAACTTTGAGAAGAAAAATTAATGTAACGATTAAACAATGATAATAACAAATGTCAAGGTTAGAGATTCCACTAATGGATGTCAAACAAGTATAATATAAACTCTTATTATTCAATTGGAAACCACACATAAAAGAGGTTCCAATCAGATTATAGATTGTTAACATGATTACATTAGGCATCTTATTCGATTAATGCTAATACTTGTAAATCTCATCAAGCATTCATGATTATAACTCATGTTAACAAAAAAATCAAGTTCCTTTCACAGCTCAGGTGTCGGTTATACCATACAGTATGAACTATGAAAGTGCCAAGCATTTGTTGTACCAAGTGTTATACAACATAAATCAAGATTAGTTATTTAATAAGTAAAGTATTAAAAAGTGAATAAGATAACAAATATAAAACATGTTAGTATCAAACATTAAAGTCCATATTAAGTTTATATTATACTTATTCTTACACCATTAGTGTAACCTTTTCACCTTGACATAATAAACTTAGCTAGACATAATGAAAGAAAGAAAAATAGATAAACAAATTAAGAACATAAAGAAAATAAAAGTTAACTAAGTAAAGGAAAGGAAATGAAAGACATAAACTTGATATTAATGAAAGCAAAGCATAAACATTACAAAAAATACAAAGAGAGAAAGGAAGAGCATGATCTTGATCTGGAAACCAAGATGCCTAAATGCATGGCAAATGCCTCCTTTTATAGGCCAAAATTGGAAACTATTGATTTGATAACTAATTGATAAGTGGGTGACCAACTCTTGACTTGGTGACAATTCTTATCTTCTCTTGTCTGCCTAAAACGTCATTGATAACATCAAAATTAGAGCCACTCGAAACATGAAAGTTGTAGGAAATTGTCTCAGCTATCTTGCATAAAAATTCAACTTATTTGGACTTCTAAAACTCGAGATATGGCAAAAATACTGAACAGTGCTCGGGTTGGAGGATAGATTCAGGCTTTTTTATTGTTGCTATAATTTGGACTTGAAAATGGCCTTGTTAGATCTTGAGCTCCATATGAAAGTTGTAGGCCTATGTCTTACCTTTCCATCCATATAAAGTAGACCTAAATCTGAGATTTATACCTCTAGATATAACCCAATTACCGAACAGTGTCCGGGTTTGCATTGCACCGACATCTTTTTTCTAATTTTGGTCATCTCTTTGCCCTTGCAATTTAAGTTCTTAAAGTCATCAATCAATCCTTTCATTTATGTGATAGGCCTGCATTTAAAATAAATATTTACCATAAATTAAAGGTATCTTATATTATTAGATATATTATTATAAAACGTGCTTTAGTTAAGGAGTTATTGATACTTCAAGTGCAAAATAATGATATAAAACCATGATAAAAATGCACTTTTAAGTACTAATCACTCGGCAAGACCGGGGTTGAACCACAGTGAACAAGATAAAAAATATAAAACATGTTAGTATCAGTATCAAACATTAAAGTCCATATTAAGTTTACATTATACTTATTCTTACACCATTAGTGTAACCTTTTCACCTTGACATAATAAACTTAGTTAGACATAATGAAAGAAAGAAAAATAAATAAATAAAATAAGAACATAAATAAGATAAGAGTTAACAAAGCAAAGGAAAGGAATTGAAAGGCATAAACTTAATATTAAGGAAAGCAAAACATAAAGATTACAAAAAATACAAAGAGAGAAAAGAAGAGCATGATCTTGATCTGGAAACTAAGATGCCTAAATGCATGGCAAATGCCTCTTTTTATAGGCCAAAATTGGGAACTATTGATTTGATGACTAACTGATAAGTGGGTGGCCAACTCTTGATTTAGTGACAATCTTTATCTTCTCTTGTCTGCCCAAAATGTCATTGATAACGTCAACATTAGAGCCACTCAAAAACATGAAAGTTATAGGTAATTATCTCAGCTATCTTGTGTAAATAATTTAGCTTATTTGGACTTCTAAAACTTCAGATATGACCAAAATACTGAATAGTGCTCGGGCTGGAGGACAGATTCGGGCTTCTTTGTTGTTGCTACAATTTGGACTTGAAAATGGCCTTGTTAGATCTCGGGCTCCATATGAAAGTTGTAGACCTATGTCTTACCTTTCCATCCATATAAAATAGACCTAAATCTGAGATCTATAACTCCAGATATTACCCAATTACTGAACAGTGTTTCAGTTTGCATTGCACCAACATCTCTTTTTTTATTTTGGTCATGTTTTTGCCCTTGCAATTTAAGTTCTTAAAGTCATCAATCAATCCTTTCATTTATGTGATACGACTACATTTAAAATGAACATTTACCATAAATTAAAGGTATCTTATATTATTAGATATATTATTATAAAACATGCTTTAGTTAAGGAGTTATTAATACTTCAAGTGCAAAATGATGATATAAAACCATGATAAAAATGTCCTTTTAAGTACTAATCACTATCTCAATTTTGTTTCAACTTAGACCATAATTCTGACTTGGTTTGTGCAATAGTTGATCATCCCAACTATATTTTATCATTCATGACATGTTAAATAATTAATCTATACCTTTATTGGAGCTTACTATTTTTTATGTCAAACTCTTAGTCAGATTGGGATACTTGACATTGTCAGTTTCTGAATCAGATTAGAAGATCTTTTGATCACCTAGATTGTGACCAGATTTTGTTCTTCAAAATAAATTTATCTCATTTTGAACCCCTTATAAAAGTTGTAGTCCTATAATTTAAATGAATTTAGATTTTTGAATTGTTTGATTCCAATATTAGAAGCTTAAGATATTCTTATTTGAAGGTCTAGCATGAAAATAGACAATCCTGTTGTAAGAATGGTTCTAACCTGAGTTCACAAGTTTGTTTCAAGGGATTATGGGTCAATTTGAAGGAATTTGTTTAGACCAAAGACCAAATTGAAAAGTGCTAAAATAAAGGATTTAATTGAAGATCAAATTAGAATGAAATAGGTTGGTTTTCAAGAAGTTGAAGAGGGGGATTGAATCATCAGAAAATGATAGGAATTCTACCATACCGGATAAGGAAATATGACTTTGCAACATGGTACTATTCATTTGTGTTTTGAACATTACACCTTCCCGTCTGAAATTCTTTCATTTTTTCTACACAATCCTCATTGTTTGAAATTGTTTCATTTTCTCTGCACAACCCTCTCATCTACAATTCTTTTCTTTTCTCTACACAACTATTCCTGTTGGTTTTCATTATTCTCTCGCCCTATTTTTGAGCTGCAGATCAATTTTTTTCTGCCTCAATCCAAAATAAATAGTTAGTGCATCATGGTGCTAGTAATGGAAGGAAAGAAAAAGGTTGCATCGTCCTCTAATCACTAAAAAATAATCACTAGAATCATTAGAATATCAATTAGAATAATCTGGTTTTCTAATATTCTTTATCTAATTGTAGGACACTCAAAATTGTATGATAGATTGATGTATTTTGTTTCCTAAATAGAGCTACATTTAGGCTATATAAACCTCCATTGCAGACCTAAAAAAAGAAAACAAAAAGAAGGGACTGAAAAAGAAAAAAAGAGAAGAAAAATAAGAGAAGGTAAGTAATACTAGGTAGAGAAAAAACACAGAGAGAAAAGAGAGAACAGAAGAGAGGAAGGAGGCAAAGAGTAGAAAAAAACAACGAAAAAGACTAAGTTTTCTTAAGATTATCGAAAGCCAAAGCAAACAGGGATTGTGTTTCGATCTTTGCTCCATTTTCTGCAAACAAGATCTATAGAATAGGGGAGAACAGAAGAGTTAAAACCAGTAGAGAGAGGGACAAAGAAGCAGAGATAAACTTAGAAGACGGAAGCCAACAGTAGAGGGAAAAAGGGTTAAAAATAAACAAGAATATTGATAGATCACCCAACATGCCTTCAACATCGTTGTTGTCCCTTTATTTTGGCCTTCATGTTTGTTCTCTCTAACTCTTTACATGCATTTTCAATTGTGTTTGTATTGTTCAAGTGAATTATATTTCACTTAAATAGTAACTAGACATGCACATACGAGAAAACTCATATACGCCTTTTGTTTGCCTAGACAAGTCATTGGTTTGGGCAAGTGATCCAGCTAGGCTTTCTAGGTTCAACCTAGCCATATGGGCCAAATTGGACCCAACAAAAAAAAATATTTTTTTATGTGTTGCATACGACTAATACCCTAACATATTTTGAATATTTCTCTTAAAAAACAAATATTCGAAGTTTAAAAGAAAATGTGTTTTGGCATGGATTTTAAACACAAAAATTATTTTCTTATATTTTGGATTTTACAACATGTTTGTAAATTCCAAAGAGTGTTGAATAATATTCAAAAAATATAAAAATCTTATTTTTGAAGAATTTGTCTTTATTCACCATTAATAGTTGGATATTGAAATCCCAAATGAGTTAATATCCAAAATATTATTAGGAATAAATTTTTTATTCACTATTAATATTTGGATAAAGAATTCTCAAAGGGGTTAGTATCTAAAATATTACTGAGAATAATTTGTTATTATTCACTATTAATATTTGCATAAAAAAACCCAAATGGTTCATATCCAAAATATTGTTTTAGGAATAATAAGTTATTATTCTTTAATAATATAAGGATAAAGAAACCTATGAACGGTGAATGTCCAAAATATTATTAAAGGTAATACAACTTGTTTATTTTTAACATAAGGGTAGATTTATGCCTAAAATATTATTTAGAATAATTTAATTACACATATTTAAAAGAAATTGTAATTATAATTGAGGACATTTTAGTTTTTGCTTAACGGTTTATGAGTCATGAAAATATAAAATATTAAGGCTAAAATAGACTTTTAAAGTACCTTAAATTTCCTTAGATTTCTTAACTTAGTTTTTTGGTTTCTTTTACGATTTATGAGTTATTAGCACTTGAAATATCCAGGGAAAATGAGTTTTTAAGTGCATTGAATCTTCTTAAATTTCTATCTTAGCTATCTCTTAATTCATACGTTATAAATTTAGTTCAAATCAAACACAGATCTCCTTAGCACTCTATAAGCATGTCTAAAGGTATGATCGATATTAGATAAGGGTTCTTTCTTTTAGATTTCAAGCCCAAGTTTTTTTCATCATAGTAAACCTATCCTAGGGAACCTGATGGAATTAGGAAACACCAACACTATAGAAATTATAAGGCAAACCAAACATCAAGCAGTTTACCTTAGATAGGGCGTACTATGGGTGTTAAAACCTTTCTTTTACGCAATGAGTCCCTTGCCTTAGAATGTGTAAAAGACCAATTAGGTTTTCTAGTGATTATAATACTAGTTGGTGACTCCCTTTCTCACAAAACAAAAACCTTGACTTCATTCCCCATTCTAGGAAGGGTCATCACGACATCGTGCTCTCGTGAGGGTGCGACATAACATATCCAAAATCTTAACTACACCAAAATGCCCCATTAAACCGCTTCATAAGCTTCTTTTATAAGCAGTTCACATAACAAATATTTAGGCACACATAATCTCTTATCTTTTAAAAAATTCATCATACCTTATAGAGGAAGGTCGAATGCTTACATTGTCCATTCACTTGACCAAAGCCGTCATCATCATATATAATTGTTTCTTATATTTAAATCCTAAAAGTCTAATGTTCAAGGTATTAAGAAGAACATACCTTTAAGACAATGCATCCACAATAATATTTTTCATACCTTGCTTATACTTGATGACATATAGGAACATCTTAATGAATTTAATCCACTTGGCATCTCCCCTATTCAACTTAACTTGGCTCTTTAAGTGTTTAAAAGATTAATAGTTTGTATGTATTACAAACTCCTTAGAGCAAATATAATGTTGTCAAGTCTTCAAGGTCCTCACTAATAAATACAATTATTTATCATATATTCGATAATTAAAAGTTGCTCCATTAAACTTCTCACTAAAATAGATAATGAGTTGTTTTTCCTATAACAAAAATGCTCTAATACGTATACCTGAGACATCACACTCAATCTCATTTTATTTTTTTGTAAAATCAAGAAAAGTAAATAATAAGGCCAAAATCAACCTTACTTTTAACAAGTTAAAAATACTTTCTTAATCATCATCCCATTTAAATCCAATTATTTTCTTTACAATTTCAGTCAATGGTGTAGTTAGAGTACTAAAATCTTTGATAAATCTTCTATAAAAACTAGCTAAATTATGAAAACTTCTTACTTCACTTATCACTTAGGTGTAGGCCATTCTTGAATAGCCTTAATCTTTACCTCATCAATCTCAATCTTTTTTAAACTAACAATATAACATAATAACATAACAAATTTTCTTTTCTATGTATTTCAAAAACTTATCTTAAATGATTAATTTGCTCATTTAATCATTTGTTATAAATCAAAATATCATCAAAATAAACAATAATAAATTTTCTAATGAAAGATCTCAACACATAATTCATTAATCTCATGAATGCATTAGGGGCATTAGTCAAACTAAAATGCATCAATAACCATTCATACAATTCATATTTAGTTTTGGATATTGCCTTTCATTCATCTTTTTCTTTCATTCTAATTTGATGATAATCACTTTTCAAATCAATTTTAGATAACATAAAAGAACCATGCAACTTGTAAAGTATACTATATAATTTAGGGATAAAATATCTATACTGTACTATAATATTGTTAATGGCTTTACAATCAACGTATATATGCCAAGTATTGTCCTTTTTAGGAACAAGTACTAATAAAACTACACAAGGACTCATACTTTCTTGAATGTATCTTTTCAACGTCAACACTTCTACTTTTTTTTGAAACTCTTAAGTCTTTTTGGGATTACTTTTATAAGCTGGCCAATTTTGAATCGGTACTCCTAGCACAAAATCAATTTGATCTTCATCTCTTAAACTGGTGGCAAACTACTAATGATCTTTTCAAGAAAGATATCATCCAATTTTTACAAAAAACTTTAGCAACACTAGGAACATAAAAATTCAAATAATTAGAATTAAAATATGCATTTTTATAAAATAAAAAAAAAAGAGTAAAATCATAAGCACATTGGAATGATATGCATGAGTAAAATCACTTTATTTTGTACAAAAACTAAGGTGTTTCCCTAATTTTTCTACACAATTTTTTTTTCTCACCCTTACTTTATTCTCTCCACTTTCAACCTTCCCTCTGTTTTTTTTTTTGCTGAAATCTTTAAAAATATTTCTAATTGTTGAAACTTTTGCCTTAATTGTTTCACACTTATAGTGTAACTTATTTTCACTCGGCCTCACATCCTTCCCAATATTAAAAAAAAAAAAACCATTCAACTTCCTTAGTTTTCTTAAACTTTAATTGATCCTTATACACTTGCCTTGGTGTCAATGGAACAAGTGTATAAATCTTTCTCCATAGTATACTTGTTTCTAAACCCATTATATTTAGTCTTCTTATCAAACTACCAAGGTCTCCCAAACAAGAGGTATGTAGCATACATAGAAATAGCATCACATATAACCTTATTCTTAAATCTTTCTATTATGAATGAAATCAAAATCTATTTATTTACTTTAACTTCTCCATATTTATTTAACCATTGAAGCTTATATGGTTTGGCATGCTTAAATGTGATTAGGTTCAACTTTCTAATCAAAATTGAGCTAATAATATTAGTACAATTATCATTTATCAATCATCATATTATATATCTTATTATCAATGCATCACCTAGAATGAAAGATATTCTCTTTTTATTACTTTACATTCTCTTTACAAACCTGAACACTAAAAAGTCTTCTTATAATTATAGATTCTCCTTGCACAACATACTCTATATCAATACAGTCATCAAGTTTTGACATCCCTTTTAAATCATCTTTACTAGTCAATTCCATCTTTTATAAACATAACTCTCTTATTTGGACATTCACATGTATAATGATCAAACCCTTGATATAAAAAATACCTAATCGTTCATTTATATTTTAGCTTAACAATTGTTTTTTATTTTGTTTTCCTACAAAGCCATAACTTACTTCCTAAGAAATAAAGGTTTAATTACTTTTAGATGTAGTATTTGGTTTCACCTGTACATTACTTTCTCTTAAAATTTGACGTCCAACCTATAGAGAAACTCAAATATCCACCATGTTTTATACTACCTTTTCTACTTAATTATTTCTTCACTTTTATAACTATATGTACCTTAATCTTCATATATTGTTGCAATTCCACCATATAAGCAATATCTTTGTTTAATCCATTAAAAAACCTAGCCATTATGGTTCATTTATTCCTAGAAATAGCTCTAATCATAATTACTTTCCTCTCCTTAAAGTACTCATCCACACTTCTACAACCCTAAGATAAGGTTTGCAATTTATTATAAATCTCTCTATATTAATGAGTAGGTATAAACATTTTCCTCATAATTGTATTCAACTCCTCCCAAGTTTCTTTTAACCTTTCTCTATTACTTCTTCTATTTATAACAAGCTAATCCCATCTTAATTGTATAATTAGTAAATTCAATCACAAGTAATTTAACCTTTTTCTCTTTTGAATACCTATGGCAATCAAACATAAACTCCATTTTCTTTTCTCAATCCAAGTCCTCTTAATTACTCTTTCCCTGAAACCTTGAAATTTTGAGTTTAATACCACTCGAATTGTTATCTAAACCATCATGCTTTTCAAAAGTTTTACCCTAGCTGAATATAATAGCTTATCATGATCGGTCTTCCATTCTTTTCCTAGGTCATGACTCATACGCATGACTTTATTAAATTCAAAATTTTCTAACATAATCAACTACATCTTCTTCCTTCTTTTTTTTAGAATCATCATTCACACTCTTATCATTCATCGTAGCCTTAATGATATGCATTTCAACTTCCTTTTCTTTACTACTAAGAACCTTTTTATCTATTAATTATCTTACTAAACATACTCATTAACACCTCGACCATAACCTCTATTCTATCCTACCTTTACTTTACCATTCTAGCCTTTTTTTGTTCAACACTTTTTAAAAACATTGTTATATCTGAAATAAAGGTTATTAGTGAAGAATATTTTTTTCTCACATAAATCTCATATATTTACTTTCACAGTAAAATCCATTCCTTTTGCATCTCACATAATTTATTAGGTTTTTCACTCTAATAGTCTTATTATGCCTTTTACCATTCTATTCTTATATTTTGGTTCGTAAAAGTAACTTAGCAACTTATCAAACAATTAACTAAATTATGCAATGACTTATTTTATGTTTAAAAACTCAAGAATATAAAAAATACTCAAACTCCTTGAAATAAATCTTAAGGATAAACTTATGGCTAACAATTTAAATTTATGTGAATATGATAAAAATAAAGACATGAAATAAAAGCAAGAATTATTATTAAGAAACTTTGAAAACTATAGAATTCAAGACAATAAAATAAAAAACAATGCAAGAAATAAAAAAAACAAAAAAAAGATACAAGATAATTCTATTCTACCTAAATTTACAAAAAATCAATCAAGATCACTAAGATTTTCCAAAACAAGTGTTGGTTAAACCCTAATTCATGCAAGATCCAAATTTTTGAATTTCTTATCTAAAAATCCTTTTAACATTGTGATTTTTCCTTTACACACACACACACACACACACACATATATACGTGTATGTATGTGTGCGCGCGCTTGCGCACTCGTGCGTTGAATTTCTCAAGTAAAAAAGATGAACACAAATTATTGTTTTGTATGTATTTTTTCAGCAACTTTAATACTTGTCTCTATCAAAATCAAATTTATTCTTCCTTTTTCTATATAAAAAAATTAAACATGCAACTAAGATTAATCAAGAATTAATCTTCCTTTTTTGTATTAGTCTAAACCCTGGAGAGAAAGAAACCAAGAAAAACAAGAAAACAAACCATAGATATAGCAAGATCTATAGAAAACCCAAGAATTACCCATAACAATAAAAATTAAAAAGATATAACATGAAATTAGTCATGCTCAAATACCAAACTAATGTAAAATTTTCTCTTAGATTGCTAATTTGATGTTTGAAGAAAAGTTTGCAACTTGGCTTAATATCCTTGGGTTAAAGAACCAAAGTTGGTACAATTAATCACCCCCACCCTATACCTATAACAAGATATGAATGAGAATTATAAATCACAACAAAGTTGATCAATCATTCAAAGAGTTTGCAACTTCAATCAAGAACTTAATATGAGAATCACTCAATCACACAAAAAGAAACAAAGCACATAATATGCAATAACTTTAGAGAAAATTTCACAAACCCTAAAATAATATTATCAATTAGTTTATATAGTAGAAAAATAACTCTAATTTAGCTTAGCGGACCTAAAGTTGATAAATAAACCTTAACATATTAAAAGGCTAAAATAACTACAATAACAAGATAAAACCTAACCTAAATAAACCCTTAAATGCCATGGACCGTAAAATCAATTTAAAGATAAATAAATAATATCCTAACTAATTAAAACAAGACCAGGGTTGAATTTTATAATCTACTTGCAAATATGATGCGCAACTTCAAACAAATAGTTCTCCCTCTCTCTCGTCTTAATAAATTAGAAGATCTACCATATATTACTAGAAATATATGGATGTCTATTTTGCAATACAACTAAAATCAAATCAAAATTAATTTTATTTCTCTAGTTATAGCTAAAAAATAGAAAGAGGTCAAAGCTGATAAATTTGAATTTTCTTATTCTAATCTTTCTATTATGTCTGAATGCTCCCCAACAAACCTTTCTTGATGATTTTAATCAAGGCTTGCTCTTAATTATTTGATATCCTCTTGAAGTCTAATTCAACACATGTATCTTAAAAAAGTCTACTAATTGCCTCCTTAAATGTTTTTGCTCTAAGTCTTATGACTAGACTTATTGAAACCTTACAATAGATCTCTTGGTGTTAAAGTTAGGACTGCATTATTGGTTGATTTGATTTTATTAGAAAAAATAATCAAAATTAGTGTTAAAGTGTTTTTCTTAACAAAATGAGTGTCATTGTGGTGTTTCTAAGATTTTATATCATTTGAAAAAGTAGGATCAATGTTGGGAGAGTTTTTCAAGTTGATCTTGTGGTTTTTTATCCAATTTAGTTTTTTTAGTAAAGGGATTGTTTTTTTTTAAGTCATATGAGTATTTTTTATATGAAAATTAAGAAATTTTATGATACTCAAGTTATAACTGGTGACTTTCTATTAGTTAAAACTTGGTTTCATTTACTTGTATGCAATGTCATTAAAAATCCATATTAGCAACATTAGAAAAAAAATCACCATCATCAATCTTTTCTCCTTCAATAACCCTCTCCTTTATTACCCATCTTTTCATCCTCAATAGCTCTCTTCCAAACTAGATACATTGTTGAGGAACCACCACCTCTTCAACAAAATTCTAGTTTTTTGTTTTTTTTTCCTACTTTTATTGACAAAACTTTTCGGTTAAAACTCAAAAAAAATTGTTAAACACTTGAGTCTTTACTTCTTTGATTATGTTTTTCTTTATTTTAAAATCAAAATTCATGGAATAGAGATTCTATTGTCTTTTTTGGAAGGATTTTTCTTTGGTTGTTGGATGAGAGATTCTAATTTCCTCATTTTGGGGAAGGATTAAATTAAGAAATTCACCATTATCTTTTTTTTTTGTACATGTATATGACTAATTAATAACTTTATTAGTGATGGATTAAGTTATTTATATAGAAATGTATTTTTTATTTATAAAGAACAAATGGTGGTTGATAAGAACATGCATCATTTATTCCTTCATGTGGATGTTTTAAAGCCTGAGCAAGATAAATCTCTATATTTTCTTTGTAGATTTTATCCAGATATATTAGAAATTCACCATTTTTCTTTAAGTCCAAAGCTAGATAGTGTTGAGTTTCTCAAGGTTACAAATTTAATGGATTTGATTGTACAATTCAACAAATTGTTCCTATATTGATAGAGAACTTGATAAAAAGGATGAGAGATGCATTTCATGATTTTATTGAAAAATATATATGGATGAGAATTTGTTTAATTTCCTTTAAACATGGTTGTATATGAAGGAGCGCTAGAGATGACATTTTGTTTGATCTATTTTCTTTAATAATTTCTTTATAAACTTTTTTGTATCTAAAGAAATATTGTTTTGGATGTAGAAAAGTATAAAGATTTTGAACTCAAATTGTTTAAGTAGTTTATAATTATAACTCTATACCTCTTTATTACCACTATCTTTATGTTTTGTATCTTATAACACCTTTTTATTTCAAAATCAAAGCATATGAAGATTTTAAAATGATATTTGCATTCTTTAGCTTTGTAATTCAAATTAAACACATTTTAGAAAAAAGGAAAGTACCTGTTATTTTCTCTAAAAAGTCATATTTGAATCCATCTAGGTTTCATTGTTTAAGCAATTGAATATTTGGTAAGCCTTATATTTGAAAAGTACCTGCTATTGTCATGCCTTTGTTTTTGCCTTAAAAAAAACATTTCTACATCTTATGTTTATTTGATTTTAAATTAAATAGTTATATATATATATATATATATTCTTAAATTAATTTGAAATATATTTGAGTTATTATTTTTTTAAAATGTTCTTAGAATCTTGATTTGTTTTTTTAAAATTAATAGAATCCTTTTTGTCATTATATAAAAATGTCTTATCTTTAAAAATCATAGAACTTAAAATAAAATATATCTAATATCACATATTTAAAGAAAAGCTAAAATGCATAGGGATTTCACTTTAGCTTTACGTATAGATTACTATGAATTGTTATACTGAAATTACCTTTTCATCCTTGAGTGAAGAAAGTTTAAGCCTTTAAGCTTGGGTTTTTTTTTTGTCTTTTCCTCTCACTTAATAATCATTAAAAGATTATTTAGGAGTGTATGCATCTTTTTAATTTTTTAACATATTAAAAATACTTTTTTATCTTTAGAGTTAACCAAATTTAGAATTGGTGACTAGGGGCTTTCTTCACTTTTTCCAAGCTTTGTAATGATAAAAATACTTATTTGCTCCCAAGATAAAAAAAAAAAAATATGGAGTTACTAGACATGAGTGTTTTGGGTTTTTCCACTTTATATGTATAGTAAAAGAACATCTTTAATCTTAAAAAAGATAAAAACGAGACTTTGCTTTTGGGGGTATTTTAGTATTTTTTACATAGGTATTTTGTGTAAATAAAAAAGTTAAGAGAGCATTTTGATATTTTTACATTTTGTTTTTAATTTTTAAATCAAAAAGTTACAAACACATGTTTCATATATATCAAGTAGGTGACATCTGCGTTTTTTAGGTGGCATATATGACATTACTTAGTGGCTAAATTTGACTATTCACTATCTCCCTGGATGTGTAGTCATGTTATCTTCTACGTAGTGTGACGCGTGTAGGCTTATGGTAGTTGAATTGACACTGGTGATTGATTGTTTTTTTTCTTTTTTTTTTCTCTCTCCTGACAGCTGAAATATACAATTGTCCTCTTTGTTTGTTGTTTTTCAATTTCAATCCTTATTCTTTAAATTTTTTATTCCTCTTATAGAAGTTTTATTTTTATTTTCAATTTTGTCCTTTAATTACAATTTTTCATATATTTTGTTTTTCATTTTAGTCCTCATTCTTTTAATTTCTTATTTTATTTTTATTCATTTTATAGTTTTAGTCATCCTAAATCCATCCTTATTTTTTGTTGGTGTTTTAGAATCTGTTCTTTTAGTTTTGATTTTTGATTTTAATTATTTTCTTTTTTGTTAGAGTTTTATTTGTTTATAATTTTGTCTTTCAATTCTAATTTGCATATATGTAATGGTTATGATATCAATAATTATGATGATGATAATAATGATTATGATTGTGATCGCAATAATAATAATAATAATAATAATAATAATAATAATAATAATAATAATAATGGTGGTGATAATAATTATAACAATGATATAAACAATAATAATAATTGAGGTTATGTTGTTAGTAGTAGTAGTAGTAATAATAATAATACCGATAAGTATAAAAATATAGTAATATTAGTTATAATGGTGGTTATAATAATTATAACAATAATATAAACAACAATAATAATTGCAATAACAACAACAATGATAATAAAAATAATAATACTAATAATAAATATGATATTATTTATTGATAATAATAGTAATAGTGATGATGATGATAATAATAATAATAATAATTCATCATTTAATATTAAATTTGTTGAGAATTAAATTTTATTGTTTTTTCATATATATGATATTTTTAATCTAATATCTCGGATTACTGATATGAAAAGTTTATATGGCTCGATATTTTTTTATTTTTTATCTCATTATTTTTTTAAAAAAATTATTTTCTAATATTAATTTTTAAAAATAAAAAAAATCATCCATATTTCCTTTAAATATATTACATAAATTAATTTACATCAAATTAGTTTTTAAAGAGTTTTTGTTCTGCCTAAATTTATAGTATTGCTAAAATTTTCTATATATTCTTAATATTTTTAAAAATATAATTCAGCCTCCAATGAAATGCATGCAAATAACTAGTCATATCTGAAGCATTTTAAGTTGACTTCACGTGGATGTTTGAAACTTCAAATTTTACATTTTCATGTACTTAAATATTTAAACAGATGAATTCATTTTAAAATTCAAACTCCAAATAATATAAAAAAACGCTTAAAAATATTTTTTTTTTACCCATTTACCAAAAAATGAATAAACACAAAAATCACTTCTTCTTCTTTTTTTTTTTCTGCCCTTTTTCCCGTCCCCTCTTTCTACGTCAGTTATATTCTGCTCTCATTCTCTTCAGACATTCAACCCCTCTCTCTCTCTCTCTCTCTCTCTCTCTACCCCCGGCTTTCTCTTTATCTTGTCCATCCAATCAGTCTCCTTACAAAAAAACCACCTCCAACTGCCCTGTCCCTCTCTCTCTCTAAAAAACTCAAAAAACACCCATTTCCCCTTCAAACGTCACTGCTCTCTCTTTAGCAGTCCGCTGCTGCACCGAAACAAGAGAAAAAGACAACAAACCCTAAAACAAAATGGTGTTCAAGAACAAGCTATTTTTCTCATCTTCAAAGAAATCAGAGACTTCAAGTCCTGATGGATCCAACAGCAGTCCAAGATCAATCGGGTCAAATTCACCGATCAGGTCCGACAAGAAAAAACCCGCCAAATCTAAAGATTCAACACCTACTACTCCAGCTAGTACTGCTTCTTCTAATAATTCTCCTTGCAAGCAAACCCAAGTTAAAGATGGGGTAAAAAAGAAAGACTCATTTTTTAAAGGCAAAGAAATTGTGAGCCAACCTCAAACTCCTACCAAACCCGGGATTTCAAATTCTGGGTCGGATTTAAAATCCAAAAAAGGTGGTGTCTTGGTTGACAATAAGGAGAAAGAAGCAGAAAAGTATTCTGTTTCGCCGATTTTAGCGTCATCTTTGGGGTTGAATAGGATCAAAACAAGATCAGGGCCATTGCCACAAGAGAGTTTATTTAGTTTTAAAGGTGATAAAGGGAGTGGTGTATTGGGGTCTAGTAATTTGTCAAGGCCTAGTGCTAGTAGTGGGGATGGAGGGTCGAGTTCGAATTCAAGTTCTTTAGGGTCAGGAAAGAAGAAGGAAGGAATATTGGAGCAGAGTAAGTTGAGGGTGTTTCAAGAGAATGGTAACGGAGGTGATAATTCGGATAGTATGTCTACTGGAAGTGGAGGACAGTCTAGAGAAGTTAGTCTGAATTTGCAGGCAAGAACAAGGTTGCAAAGTGGAGAGTCATCAAACGAAGCAGGTAAGTTGGTTACCTTTTTTTCTTACTGGTTATAGTTGTGAAGGTCGTGGTTGCTTGCTTTTACTTGTTTTAATATTTGGTGTTGCTCTCATATTTGTTGTTACATAGTGTAGTTGACTATTGGGAAAATTTGTTAAAGTGTGACATCCTTTCAGGTGTTTAGTAAGGGCTTGGTTCTTCCATAAAATCAACTGAAATAGGATTTGCTCAATCTTAAGCAATGTCTGGCTCCTTTCAGGTGTTTAATAAGTAAGGGCTTGGTTCTTCCATAAAATCAACTGAAATAGGATTTGCTCAATCTTTAGCAATGTCTAGCTCCTTACATCCTCAATCCTAAAAGGTAGGTCATTTTAATAAGGAATTGTCTGGAGGAGCTATCCATATCCACTCAAGATTGGTGAAGTATATTGTTCATGTAAAAGCTTTACTCTTTGCTGTATAGATCATGCAAAGGCTTGGAAGAAGGCCCTCAATCCTTTTGTTGAAAAAACTACAAGATGATGTTTTTTAACTTCCATGGTTGGGAAATCTTGCCTAAAATAACATAGCTTGAAGGGTGCCTCCAACTTAAATCTTAAATTTTGCTGAAGTCGCATAATTTTGGGACCATATTGAGATTTCAAAATTTGTCCAATGCACCAGCTTTCCATCCATTGGAGATAGATGACTAAAAGTCCACTTTTTCAGTAGCTAAGGTTCTTAAATACTAAGAGGTTTCAGATCTCATCCTTGGATTCCAAATCCATTGTCTGCAATGAACTGATAATTAAAACTTCCAAACAATTAAATCTGAAAGGAGGATGATACCTTTAGCAATGAACCTCTAAATCATGCATGGCTCCTCTAAGAGCTTTATTATAGGTACTGGTAAGATGTGTGGATTTTCAAGATTGCTGGAAATAATAACGGTGATATTTGTGTGGTAAAGTGTTTGCAATTTTTTTTTCCTTAATGTATTCCTGGATCCTACCTCACATTCAATTTAATAAGATGATGGAAAGAATTGGACTGGAAATTGCATTGGGATCATATTTGTGCATTTGCTTTTGAGATGTTCATGCAATATGCCCTTGCGACGTAGTTAACTAAGTCATGTTTGTTTTGCAGATATATGGTATCCGAACTATTAGAGAATAGTATAGATCAATCTTGAAACCTCACCTAATGACTTTAACTTTTAGGTTGGGTTGAGATGATTATTTGACATGGTATTAGAGTCTTGTTGACTAAGCAATCATGAGTTCGAATTTCATCACCCCAGACTTTTACTTGAGGGGGTGTGGGAATAGTATAAATCATATATTGGAACCTCATCTAACAATTTAAGCTTTTGGGCTGGGATGGTTTTTTGACAGAAACAATGTCTAATATGAATTTGTATCCCCAACATTTTATATAAAGAAGTGTACACTTTCTGGAAAAGCTGTCCAATTTTGATGAAACTTTCAGAATTGTGATTTAGTTGACAGGTTTTGCAAAAGAGTTTCCAATTTCTGTAAAGAAAATTTGTGGAGTTATTGGAGATGAAGCAATATGCCTTAGATGACTAAATTATATAAAAAACTAGTTTGAAAGAGATATATCCTAGGAGGTTCTTCATCATGTCAGAACATCAGGGTCTGTTTGACATGAGGTACTGAATTTGTTACATGCATTTATGGGGGACCAGATGGACGCTGTGTTAATAAGGATAATTATGTGAGGAACATGTTTGGACAGCTAATTAATTCATGTTTTGTAATGACAATTTTTGGTGAGAAGGAAAGTCTCACTGTATGTCGTTATTTTATGTGTAAAAAGAATAAGGGAGGTCTTCTTTATTTAACTATTCAATTGTAGCAGAATTGCTGTTAAACTTCATCAATCTGGTCAGTGTACAATTGTGCCTAAATTCCTGTTGACGTTGTTTAGAAGTTGGATGGCTGTACATATTGGGGGGCCTAGGATGCTATGGTTTCATAGTTGGGAAGTGATTGTATGCTGAAAAAAAAAAAGTGCGGGCAGTTGCAATGATCTTCACTTTTCTTTTTGTTACATTTGCATAGATAAAAGGCCTTTTCCCTGGGACAAAGTCTGAAATTCATACTAGTTTAAACTTTTTCAATGTAGAAATGGTTTTTGCTCATGGCATGTTTTAACTTGCATGCAACGTTCTTTATGTCTTCCTTTGCAAAAACACATTTCTGATATTTTGTTACCATGGCAGGTCAACAGAATTCATCATGGGGTCACTCTGGAGGCTTACGAAGTTCAGATGCTATCACACCTGAGGTACCATTCAAGATATTTTTATTGATATTCCCTCACTTGTCTCCTACCTAGTCTGTTGTTCTTCTGCTAGTTTTCCTCACATTGGTGTTTTAAATGTTTGTTTTTCTAGACTTATGATTGTGACAACCCAAAGGAATCTGAATCTCCCAGGTTTCAAGCAATACTCCGTTTGACAAGTGCCCCTAGAAAGAGGTTTCCTGCTGACATAAAAAGTTTCTCACATGAATTAAATTCCAAAGGCGTACGGCCTTTCCCATTTTGGAAACCTCGAGGGCTAAATAACTTGGAGGTAACTTATTCAATTGCTTTATATCTCTTCTAGATGATGCAATGTGCTTTATGAAGTTCGCCTCCTGATTAATCTTCTAGTTTTGGTATAGGAAATCTTGGTTGTGATACGTGCAAAATTTGACAAAGCAAAGGAAGAAGTGAATTCTGACCTGGCTATCTTCGCAGCAGATCTGGTTGGAATTCTTGAAAAAAATGCGGATAGTCATCCTGAATGGCAGGAAACTATTGAAGACTTGTTGGTTTTGGCTCGGAGTTGTGCTATGACATCACCTGGAGAGTTTTGGCTTCAGTGTGAAGTTATAGTCCAAGAATTGGATGATAGACGCCAAGAACTTCCCCAGGGAATTTTGAAGCAACTTCATACCCGAATGCTTTTCATCCTAACAAGGTGTACCAGATTATTGCAATTCCACAAGGAAAGGGTGCTGGATGAGAATGAAAATGTTTTTGGGCTTCGTCAATCTAGGCTCTTGCATCCTGTAGATAAACGAATTCCGAGTGTTGGTAGGGATGGGAAAGTTTCTAGTGCTGCAAAGAAGGCAGCTTCAGGAAGGAAATCATATAGTCAAGAGCATAAGGCTGCATTAGTAAGAAAATCATACAGTCAAGAACAACATGACTGGAGCAGGGAAGATTTACTGCCAGGAAAACTGCTATCTCTTGCTGATAATGCTCGTAAGAGTGATGAATCTCCCACAGGCAGGGATCGGATGTCTTCTTGGAAGCCACTCCCATCTCCTCCTGGCAAAAGCGCAAAGGAAGTTGTTCCTGTAGAGGTGCAGAATGACATTAAGATTGAACCTTTGAAAACTTCAAATGACAGGAGAGGAGCCTCTGACGTGCATGTGGCTGCTGCAAAGGTTTCTGACCTTCCAATGGTGAAAGATTTGCATGAAAATTCTACGAAGCACCAACCTAAAATTTCTTGGGGAAACTGGGGTGATCAGCAGAATATTGCTGATGAGAGTTCAATAATTTGTCGCATTTGTGAGGAGGAAGTTCCGACTTTACATGTAGAAGATCATTTAAGAATTTGTGCAATTGCAGATCGATGTGATCAGAAGGGTCTAAGTGTCAACGAGCGCTTGATCAGAATTTCCGAAACACTTGAGAAGATGATAGTCCAGAAGGATATTCATCATGCAGGGGGAAGCCCAGATGTTGCCAAAGTATCAAATTCTAGTGTGACTGAAGAATTTGATGGTCTCTCTCCAAAACTGAGTGATTGGTCTTGTAGAGGGTCAGAGGACATGCTTGACTGCTTTCCTGAAGCTGATAATGCTGTTTTTATGGATGACCTGAAAGGGTTGCCTTCCATGTCATGTAAAACCCGATTTGGTCCCAAGTCTGATCAAGGAATGGCCACATCATCAGCTGGTAGCGTGACTCCTAGATCTCCATTATTGACACCAAAGACCAGTCATATAGACTTGCTTTTAGCAGGGAAGAGTGCTTTTTCTGAGCATGATGATCTTCCTCAGGTAGTTGTCTATTTTTCTGTCTTAATAGATAAAATGGGTTATGAATCCCTATGAAATGGGGCGGGTTATACTTCTCTGGCCCCTTCCCATATTAATTGTGTTCATAAGGTATGGGGATTCCTGTTAATAAAAAAAGTATAATATTTGTATGTACAATTAATACTTGGCAGTTAATATCTGATGAAAAATTGATATTAATTACATATGAATATTGAATTTTATTGTAACCCTCATTAATGTTGAAGTATAAATTGATTTTAGAAGGTGAGTTATTCAAGAAATATACAGACAAGATCAAAAACAATATATATGGATCTATATGATCAGGTTCGGGTTCTCCATGGAGTGGGGGCATGTACCCCACCCCCATTGCCATTTGCATATCTGGGGAAAAGCAGCCATACCTGCTCCCATCGGGTCAGGTTTTGTTGGGTATCCATTAGGGCTGGTAATTTAGCCATCCCTAAAAAGGGGTTAGCTATTGTGCATTAGGATGTTACAGAACTAAATAATGTTGCACTATAGACAGGGTGTCTCTCATCAGCACGATAACACTTGTCCTTATTTTTAAATTGAATTTTATCTTAAATATTGGCCATATTCCAAAAATGTAATGTGAAATTCTTTGTAATTGCACATGCTTTCAGAGGGGACAAGAAAGAGAATGTAATAAACAATGTTCTCAAGGCAGCTGGAAGAACATTAAGTGCTTGGCAGTTGGTGTGGCCTTAATGCAGTTCTTGCTGATTGGAATTGATTACTTTTTGTTTAAGTTTTAGTTTTGAAGGTGTCTATGTATTGATGCAGCTGAATGAACTTGCTGATATTGCAAGATGTGTAGCAACTACACCTCTAGAGGATGATCGCTCCTCTCCCTATTTGCTAACTTGTCTTGGAGACTTGAGGGTTGTCATTGAGCGGAGAAAGTTTGATGCGCTTACTGTGGAGACTTTTGGAACAAGAATTGAGAAGCTTATTCGGTGGGTATCATGCATGAAAAGTTTTGGAGTTTTCATTATATATGCAAAGAATTTAGCTTTCAGTTAAATTTGGTGTGCACTTCTTCTAGAGAAGTCTCACAATTTTGAATTCTTATGGAAAGTTAATTGATTGCCACTTTGTTCTTCTTTCTTGTTGTGCAGGGAGAAGTATTTGCAGCTTTGCGAGCTAGTGGAAGATGAGAAGGTTGATATAACAAGTACTGTCATTCATGAAGATACACCTTTGGAAGATGATGTTGTTCGAAGCTTGAGAACAAGTCCAATACATTCTTCTAAGGATCGTACCTCCATAGATGACTTCGAGATAATAAAACCAATAAGTCGTGGGGCATTTGGAAGGGTGTTTTTAGCTAAAAAGAGAGCAACGGGAGACCTTTTTGCCATAAAGGTACCAATATTTGATGTTGTGGTTGTAATTTCTTTTGTAGTTTGACTTTTGCTTTATTTTATTTTACTGATTGCTTCTTTTTTTTCTCCGTAAATTTCCTTTGTTCAGACAATATTTATGTAAATTTGTGTCTAATCCACTATAATTTTGGGGCTTATGAGGCCTTGAAGTTAGGTGCCTCATGCAGGAAGAGGTCGTGAATAGCCCCCTAAAAGTAGAATTTTTTGATCAAGATGGAATGGGGTGAGGTCATGGTACTGTAGTTAGGCCTGTTGGGATTTTGTCAGATAAGAAACTGTGATTTTTTATGGTAGTTCCTCAAGTTCACATAAAGGGTAAGACAAGACAGAAGATGCATTGAATTCCTTCAGAAGTCTGAACACTTTTTACTGGGAATCTTAAGGAAACTATATGTTTGAATTTGAGGGCCGGCATTCATGATGATAATTGTTTTAAGAGTTGGAATGGCAAGTCTCCCTTTTGTCAATAATATAACTCCTGTTTCTTAATTTATGATTTTTTCTGAATAGATGGAATTTTAGATAATATGTTTATGTGTGTGTGTGTGTGTGTGTGGACCTGGTGTTTGTTGCTGATATTAGGCTGTAATTTAATGGTTCTTGTTGTTGAGTGTCCCATGCTCGTCTTTTGTCAGTGGGAAGTAAAGAGGAAGTTGAGTCTGAATTGATTGGATACTTGGCATTTACAACAGGTTCTTAAAAAGGCTGATATGATCCGCAAGAATGCTGTTGAAAGTATACTAGCAGAACGAGATATTTTAATTTCAGTCCGCAATCCCTTTGTGGTGAGCATGTCTAGCTTACATATCATTTTGGCAGGTCATCATAAATTCATTTTCCATTCTAACATGTGTAATTGGTCAGGTTCGCTTCTTCTATTCATTTACTTGTCGTGAGAATTTGTATCTTGTGATGGAGTATTTGAATGGTGGTGATCTGTATTCATTGTTGAGAAATTTGGGCTGCTTGGATGAAGATGTTGCTCGTGTATACATTGCAGAAGTTGTAAGTTTTAGTGTTTTTCCCTCATAAATACTTATACTGCATATAGAGCAGTTTCAAAATCTAATTATTATTGCTTTTAAGGTGCTTGCTTTGGAATATTTGCACTCACTGCGTGTAGTTCATCGTGATTTGAAGCCTGATAATTTGTTGATTGCACATGATGGACATATCAAGGTAACTCCTGTATTTTTTGATTGCCATTATTTTGTTTATCCTGCGACCTTGTTCCAGTATTTTTTTTTTTTTTAATTTCAAGATGCCCTTGTCCAACTAAGGTGTACATTCTTTTTAACAGCTGACAGACTTTGGTCTTTCCAAGGTTGGTCTCATCAATAGCACCGATGATTTATCTGGTCCAGCAGCTAGCGGGACTTCCATGCTTGTGGATGATGAACCTCAACTATCTACTTCCGAGCATCAGCAAGAAAGGCGGAAAAAACGTTCTGCTGTGGGCACACCTGATTATCTGGCACCAGAGATACTTCTGGGAACAGGACATGGTTTGTATACCTTGTTTTAGCTCAGGGTGCTACAATTGCCTTTATTTTATATGTATAGTGATGCAACATTAGGTTTACTAAAAGTGTATGTTTGGCGTTCCTTAAAGCAGCTTATGTAATGCTAACCTTATTACTTAATTGCATTTAAATGCCTGAAACAATAAACTCTCTGTCTAATTTTCTGCAGGAACAACTGCTGATTGGTGGTCTGTGGGTGTGATTTTATTTGAATTGATTGTTGGTATTCCACCCTTCAATGCAGAGCATCCCCAGGTTAATTCCTTGCTTCTGTCTACAGTATTGTTATGAATTTTGTTGCTATGTTCTCTCTTCAACTTACCTCCTGATAAATTCTTTCTCTTGCTATCTTCTTTTATGAACTTTTATTTATTTATTTTTTCTGAAAAATATTTCTGTTATATTCTCTAAACAATGAGTAGTCCTTTTCATGCTTAGGATTTATGAAACTAAGAGTATTCTCCAATAATAACAAAGGATAACTTTGAGATGCTTAGTTTGGGTCATGAGAAGTATTCCTCTCTTATGAAATGGTTCTGGAAAGTGCAGGATGATATTATAATTGTCATACTACTAAACATGTAAGTTTTTTCTGATGGGAACTTTCCTCTCTCAACCACCTCTGAAGCAACGAGAGTTGCATTACCCTATTTTCTTAGCCAGTTGATATGCTGCATTTCTTAATTAATTTTTTCTTGCAGTGAAACAGCCTAGGAGCAATGCAAGTGTAATTTCGGTTGAATATGTATCAGGAGAAACATTAATTTTTATAATTTTCTACATAATAGGTGTATATTGTTGAAATTGGGAAGTACAAAATACCTTCTGCATAGGAAGATTTAAGTTTTTTTGTTTAATATTAACAATATTAGTGTATACTCATTGAGAATTCCAAGTCTAAAATTAGAATTAGTTGTTCTTAAGAGGTTTATATATGCACATCTTATATGATCTTTCAATAGGCAGAATGCAATATTTTCTTAGAATTTCCAGACAACATGCCCTTTGTGATTTTGAGATGCGATCAATTTTAGGTCCAACTCTTAAGAATCAAGGTGTGGTGCTGAGGTTTCATTTCTAGATGTTATTCCTTAAACCTTCTTTAAATTCTAATAATAAATTACTGCAGAGAAGTTTCAGTAACCAGACTTGATCTATACAAAAACAAGTATTCCCCCAAATTGTGGGTTAGCATTAGCTTAAAATCTGCTTGGAGTCGGTACCAACAGGAAAGGATGAGACTTCCTAATTTGTTTTCCAGACTTCAGTTCAGGATAAGTGTGGGAGGAAGTTATTGAATGAATTGCTACAAATAGGCAGTAGACGTGAGATGGATTCTGAGAAAATCTGAATTTTGCCAGATAATCTGAGAAAATTTGAATTTTCCAGCTAATAACTTTTAAGACATGAATTAGAATGGTTCTCTATAGCTGACCTTGTTTCATCATTGCTTACAATTATATTTGATTTTGAGGAAATACAGAAACTTAAAAAAGATTATTACAAGGTAATTCTTTTAAGATGTCAATAGGGACCTTGATAGTGCAAGGTAGTATAATTTAGGTTAAATGACTCAGTGAGATATTATGACATATGGAGGCAGTCTTCTAAGGCCGAGTTGTACTTGAAGACAATTGGACATGATTATAGCTGTTAATATCACAGATGTTTACCTGGACAGTAATTTTGGGGTGGTAGATTGCATTCTAGATTAGATATCAAGAGAGCTTAGAGGGTGGCAGGTAGCCTTCAACAATCTGGAGCTCTGCTTATGTGAACACCTAACTGAAATCAAGCCAATGTGTCCTTTCTGTGACCAGATGGTTCCAATTTTTTAACACTATGTGATGGTGCTGCATTTGCAACAGCTCCATAGTCTGTAATGTAAAAACTTTAAAGGTAAACTAATTTTTGCACATATATATTCATTTCTAGCCCCAATGTTTAAAATTTGCATTTTTACCCCTTCAGTTTTTAAGAGTTTCAATTTGCCCTTGTTATAAATTACTAATGAGAAGTTCACTGTTTTCTTACCTTTTCTTTTTTCCTTATTTTTCTCTAAATCCCCATTCATGTTATAGCATCTCACAAAATACTTAAACCTCAAACTAAAATAAGCTGAAGCCAAACCTTCTCAAAGAAGAACAATAGTCCCCCATGGTTAAGTGAAAAAAAAGAAAAGAAAACCATCAAAAGACCAAATTCAAAGAGGAGGCCATGTAATGTTAAATTGTAACATGGAACTTATTGGTATCTAGAAGGGTAATTTTGTGAAACCATAAATTTTAGGGGTAGAAGTGGAACATCAATGAATCTATGGGGGTAAAAATGAAGTTACCCAACTTTACAATGGTTGGTGATGCTCAGCAAAATGTCTTGGGTGGCCTGAGATGTGAGTTTGCGACATGTGGATGTGTATGAGTGGTCTGAGGTGATAGTGCATGAATAGTCATGTAGTTTTCCATACTTTTAAATAGCTCCATGTTTTTATGTCAGGCTATTCTGTTGCTACCTGACCGTCCCTATAGGGCATTGGCTTCTATTTACATGGTGGAAATTAGTCAGGGTTGGTTGCAAAACTGTTTCAAACACCGAGTCATACAATCATTATTTTCAAATATGATAGTAGGCGCTCAGATGCATGGTGTTTTGGATCGTTTGGTGTACTACGATAACCTTTACTGTTTTTCTTAATCAAGTAAAATTAAGCCATTCAAACCATCTTGTAACAAAGCTTGTGGGCTTTGGAATGCTAGTCTGGAAAGTTATCTATTTCTTAGTGATTGCTTGAAATAGCTTTGAATTTTTTTTTCTTTTTATTTATTGGCATGTTAATTTTCAATTTTGTTTCCATTGCTCCATCTTATTTCCCTTTTTGCTTCTAGACGATATTTGATAATATTCTCAACTGTAAGATACCTTGGCCACGGGTGCCTGAGGAAATGAGTCCTGAAGCACAGGATCTAATTGATAGGTAAGAGAGTTTGCCTAGTTCTTATAAATGGTTAGTCTATTAATGTTGTTATTGAAATGTATATTTAACCTGATTGATTTTGTCATCATTTATGATGAGGATGGTTCCATTTCAACCGATTTGCTGTAAAATACAATGCCTGTGATCTCTTTGGTATTTTATGAGACCTGAATTTAGAGACTTTATTATCTTTTTTGTATTTAGTGGATCTTAATTTGCAAGATATAGTGTAAATTAGATTTCCTGAGGTAGAGTTTTGGATTGTGAATTGATTGAAGTTTTTGAGTCTGAACTAATACAATTCATTTCCAGATTATTAACTGAAGATCCTTACCAGAGACTTGGAGCTGGAGGAGCATCAGAGGTGAACTTAATTTTTATTTCTAGTTTATTTTCCAGCCTGTCCATGTCCATGCATGTATTTCTTTGTACCTTTAACCTACTAAAAGCAGAACTTTTAATCCAGGTAAAGCAGCATGTATTCTTTAAAGATATCAACTGGGACACGCTTGCCAGGCAAAAGGTGTGATTGTCTTCCTTGAGTATAAGCATGACTTTATGCAATCTTACAAAATGGGTTGTAGATTGACATATCATTTTTGCATCTGCTATTTTTCAGGCTGCATTTGTGCCCAGTTCAGAGAGTGCACTTGATACAAGCTACTTCACTAGTCGATACTCTTGGAATACTTCAGATGATGCAATATACCCAGCCAGTGACTTTGAGGATTCGAGTGATGCAGATAGCTTGAGTGGCAGCAGTAGCTGCTTAAGCAATCGCCATGATGAAGTGGTATTATGTCCTAAAGTTTTTCTCAATCTTGGGAAATTTTTATGCCCCCCCTGCATATTTTGCAAAAGTGACTCACTCTTGGGCCATAATGATAAACAGGGAGATGAATGTCAAGGTCTTGCTGAATTTGAGTCTGGTTCATGTATCAATTACTCCTTCAGTAATTTTTCATTCAAGGTACTTCCATTCCCCTAAAGCTGGATTAACAACTCCTTCCCTAATCTGAATGTTTGACGTGTTTTTGGCAAATAAAGTTGTCCTGTTTACCTTTTCTTTATTGATTTTTTTTCCTTGCAGTCTTTCAATTTTTGGTTCCTAAAGTTAGATTGGGGTAGGAACTATACACTCATCAAGAAATGATGTTTATTAGCCCAAACACAATTTTCATGTCTGCTAGGACAAAAAAATATTAGAACCTTAAAATATTCTGTTAGAATTCATTGAGAAAAATATTTCCTTGATCATCTGGAACAAATAAAAAGTTTAAGAACAATATTTTCTTGATTTTCTTAGTTTGGAAAGAAAGGAAAGAAAAGGTAAGAAAATTTCTGATTCCACTCTTATAAACAATTTATTGCTCACGGATCGTTTGTTCTGAGTTAATTCAGAGCTTATTTAATACGATCCCTGGTGTACTTTAGCTTATAGCTTAAATGTGCAGTGGTGTGTCGTCAAAATATTTTCCCCCAGTATTTATTGCTCTAATTCTTATGGGATAATTTATGCTGTCTTTTTATTCCTTCACCATTCTGTTGTGTCCATGACTGCATTCTTACCTTCATTTTTTTTTTTTCCTGTGGTTTTAGAATCTCTCCCAGCTTGCATCAATCAACTATGATCTTCTCTCTAAAGGTTGGAAGGATGATCCACCAACAACTAATTTATGACCATTTCTCCTCGGTCAGAAGCCAGAAGAATTGTGTTCCTTGGCATTGAAATCATTTTGAACGTTTATGGGGCATCTGATTTTCCAGTGTTGTTTATATACTCTGTACATGTAATTGCTCTAGTTAGTGTTTTCTCTCCTCATTACATCTTGTCATTTCTTCTATGATCTCCAGATGGTAATTTAATTCATTTTTGATACTTGCAGACAGAAGAAAAGTTGAGGACTGAAACTGCTTTGGGATGTGCTCTTTGTTCATTATAGGTAATGGATCCACACTGTTGGGGTTCAATTTTATTTGTTTAGTTGAGCTGAGGAATATTGTTTTCTATTATTTAAATGCCCCGGTGTTGGTCTACGCTCCTTGATGTGTGGTGTACTTTTTTGTGATTTTCGCCTCGTATCAATGAAAGAACACATCCCTATATTTGAAGTTCAGTGTAATATGATCATCAAACTCGCAAGATTCTTTGCTATTCTGTGGTTTAATCCATGACCGTAAGAAGTTTAGAGACCAGTTGCTGTTTTTTTGTCCAATCACAACGGAAAATTTGTTTGGTTAGCCAAATAGTTTATGTTTTTCATACTGAATTTCATAAATAATTGTGTTTTAAACATTAGTTTTGTAGAAGCTAAAATAACCTATTTTTCTCTGCCTTTTGCTTAATTTCACAGCATTTTTCTTAAAAACTGCTAGTAAAAGTGTTACTTAAATTTATTTTTTTTAAATTACAATTGCAAAAACAATCATAATATTAAATATACACTTAGTTATGTTAGTGTTTACTACTGTTAGTAGTCAGGTTCTTTTTGGTTGTACTACCTGTTTTCGTATCTGCTGCTTTGCTCCCCTTTTCTCCCCTCACCTTTTCCCTTGATATGCCCTTGGTTTTCTCAAATCCATTTATAATGAGAACTCTTGCTACTCTTTGCCTGACCTGTTACTGCATCTTCGATGCACGGCGGGCATATTGTGGTCGTGATTTTTGGAAAACTTGTGTTTGATTCCCACCATTTACTTGAAATTGATGAAGGCAGAAAAAAAAATATTCGAGGTTCTGTGTGGCCAGTATTTTACATGCTGCAAGATGGTGTTGGTCTTGTACTGGCTAGGCTATTACCTGAAAACACTAAAATATTTGGTATTGGCGCTTCACTGTTCATATGAACAGTGAAGCACCTCCCCGTCACTTTGATTTATTTTTTGGCTTTTTTTCGTGGTTTCTTCCCCTAAGTTTATACTTGAAATTTGGTAGATTTTAAGTTGATCTTTACAATTTATTTGGTGTTTGTTATGAGGGTATCGAAACAACTTGAATGTGACAAAAAAACTTGTATGTAATTACTGCTTAATTGTACAAGTGATTTAGTTTTGTTATCTACCCGAAAAACACTAAAAGATCTGGCATTGTTAATGGTGCTTCACTGTTCATATAAACAGTGAAGCACCCCTCTTCTTTTTTCGCTGTTTTTCTTTCTTCTTTTTTTGAAAGTTTTTTTTTTCTTAATCTTGTCCTTTGATATTTGATAGATTTTAAGTTAATATTTATAATTTATTTTAATTTTAATTTTATAAGATTATTATAATTTTAAGAAAACATTCCGTATATGAGTGCTGTTTAATTTTTTAAGTGTTTAGTTTAATTATCATGTAATCAAATGAAAAATAGTTTTAAAAATAAAAATTAGTAAATTTGATTGAGTTCATGGCTTGAATTATCTGTTTGATAAATAAATTTTAGTGGATTAAAATATAATTTTTATAATTTTTTTTTTTTGCTATTTTATGAAATTATTCTCAAAGAAAAGTTTTTATTTGTTTTTTATAAAGTTATTATGATCTTAAATAAATATTTTAATAATTTTAAAAATATTTTTTTAATTATATAATTAAGTGTAAAGTATTTTTTAAAAAAAATTATTAAACCTATAATCAGAAATATATTTTTGACTAGATAAGCCATAAGCCATAAAGTGAGGATAGTCTAGTATGTTATATTAAAAAAAATATTATGTGAGATTTTAAAAAAAAATTAAATAATATTTTTATTTATATTTCAAATTATTATTTAAACCGTAAAATTAATGAATTGATTGAGTTATATTTATAGGCTTTTAAACTGGGAAAAGATTCAGATCAAGAGTTTTTGAAATTGGCTTGTTTGTTGGAATAAGTTTAATGATAATTTAAAAGAATTTTTTATTATTTAAATATAATTTTTTTATATTTTAAAAAATATTTTATTAACCCGTCACAAAGCAGCTCCATGTTCGTCCGCTATTTTATGCTTGATTTGCAGCTTCTATTTAAAGACAATGGTGGTGATATCCACCTTATATGAGTTCATGTAACAAGAGTTTACACAACAGGTTGCATTGCTTAAAACAATTTCAAGAAAACTCAAAGAAACAATATACTTGGAAGATTTTGCAAAGTGAGAACACTTTCCTATGCTGCTACTTATTCATTTGGTTTGGTATTAAAATTTTGGTGTTTCTCAAATCCTTCACTATGAACACTGCTGCTATTCACTGGCAAACACTTTTACTACTCCCTAACCAACATTGCCCGTTGCTGTGAAATAGTATATGCTATATTTGTGGTTCGTGCTTCACAGTGAGTTGAGTTAATTTTTTTTATAACATAAAAAAATAGTCAGGTGTTGCTAATAGTGTCTTTAAAAAATCATAGTTTTTACTAGGTTTAATAAAATGGTTTCATTTAATTATATAATAAAAAAACAACAAATGGTAAATGAATCAATTTTTTCAAAAGAAATAAATAAATATAACCAGAAAACAAAAGGAAGGCATGTCAAAAAAAATAAAGTTGAATTCCAAGATAATTTAATGATAAAGGAAGAATATAAAAAAATTATAATAAATTTTTTTAAGTTAATCCAAGCTAGCACGACAAACTAGCAATCCAGATCATGATGTTGAGCCAACCTCATAAAAAGAAAATTGAAAAAATAATAACAATAACAATCCCCAATAATCCAAACGTGTAAATTGGAAAAAAAAAATCAGTTAACAAAAAACAACTTAAAAAAACAAAACATTGCAAAACCGAGTAAGTTTGCTAAAACTCTCGAGCCGGATCATGCAAATAAGATAACTAGATATAAAAAAAAATAGAAAAAATAATTGAGCTTAATTTAAAAAGAACCTAATTTTGAAATATAAAACCAAAAAAATATAAAAAATAACAAAAAAAATTTTGATTTACCTAGCTAAACTTGCTACTCAAGTTATGAGATCGTGATAACTTGATTGAAAATAAATAAAAAAATAAACAACATCGAAGGATAAAATTGAAAAAAAAATGAAATAACCAAAATCAACATATGATAATTTTTCAAATTCATGATTACTACACTAGAGGCACCTCAACTAGAAAAATCCTGAATTTCAACTTTTAATAAATCAAATGTGAATGATGAAATTAAAAAAAATTAATTATATAAGAGGATAAAAAACAAAAAAATGAAACTAAGAGAATTTGGACCTAATTTTAAATAAAAATTAAATAAGAAGACAATCTAGAATTTTTAGTTAAAAAAATTGAAAAGAAAAATCAAATTCATAAAAGAATGCAAAGCAAAAAAAATAAAAAGAATGATGACCAGATTTGAAAAAATATATATAATTATAGATTCATAAATGAAATTGAAAACAAATTGAGATTCGACAAAAAATACCAAGAACAAAAATAAATTAAAATTAAAAAAATAATAACAATGGCAATCATTAATAATCCAAACGTGCAGATTGGCAAAAAAATCAATCAATAAAAAGAAGCTAAAAAAAAAACATTGCAAAACCTAGTAAGTTTGCTAAAACTCCCAAGCTGAATCATGAAAATAAGATAACCAGACAGAAAAAATAGAAGAAATAACTGAGCTTAATTTTAAAAAACCTCATTTGAAGGATAAAACCGAAAAAAATATAAAAAACAAAAAAAATAATTTACCTAGTCAAACTTGCTACTCAAGTTATGAGATCATGATAGCTTGATTGAAAATAAAAAAAAATTAAACAACATCGAAGGATGAAATAAAAAAATTAAAAAAAAATAAACCTGTGATAACTTTTCAAATCCATAACTCAAGTCACTAAACTAGAAGCACCTCAACTAAAAAAACCATGAATTCTACCTTTCAATAAACTAAATGTGAAGGATGAAATTAAAAAAAAAATCAATTATACAAGAGAATAAAAACAAAAAGAATGGCAACTAAGAGAATTAGGACCTAATTTTAAATAAAAAAGTAAATAAGAAAACAATCTAGAATTTTTAATCAAAATAAAAATTGAAAACAAAAATCAAATTCATAAAAGAATGCAAAGAAAAAAAATAAGAATCAAAAAAATAAGAACTAGATTTGAAAAATATATATAATTATAGATTCAAGGATGAAATTGAAAACAAATTGAAATTCGACAAACAACGACTGAGAACAAAAAATAAAAATTAAAAATTAAAGTTGAAATATCAATAAATAAAAGGACAACTTTAAATGAAAGTTTGAATAATTTTGACAAAATTAAAGGGAAGGAAAGAGAAAAGAAGAGAAGATAAAAGAAAAAGTTGTTAATGATAGACCATCACTTATATCGCTATATGTGCTGCCCACCTCTGCGATGCTTCCAATACCATTGTAGAAGTTAGCATTCCTAAAGAGAGCATAAACACTCTATATGATAGCGAGTACATTGCACGTGTTTATTATTATTATTATTAAAATATCAAAAAAAATTAACCTAACTTGGTTGTAATTAAAAAATTAGGATGAGAGTACAAAAAGGTTTATGGAAGCAAGTTCAATAATTTTTATTTTTAAAGGTGTTTAACTTATTTTATTGTGTACTAAAAAATAAACAAAATCTTTTTATTCATAGGCAATTTAATGATAATAATTTAACTCCTATATATATATATATATATATATATATATAAACTATTCTACCTCTAAGTCCAAGTTTATGGAGTTTTTTCTTATAAAAGTTTAATGATGATTTTAGTGTTTTAATCCATAATAAATAGAGTTCTTGTATACAATGAAACAATAAACCCTAATCCCTGTTAGTTGTTTTTTTTTTTTTATTACTAAGATTCTGATATGATAGTGTACCTCACAAGAAAAAAATGTCAGAAATAGACCTGTTTAGGAGTATAGTTGCAATTGTTTTTAAAAGTATTTTTATGTTGAAATGCATCAAAATAATGTTTTTTTAATTTTTAAAAAAATTATTTTTAAAATCAGCACATCAAAATGATTCAAAATATATATATAAAAAATAAATTTTTAAAAACTTAGTTTGGTTATGTTTCCAAACACACGTTAAAATGGTTTAGGTAATCAATACTGACAACAAACAACTAACAACTAACTTGAGATTATTTTTTAATTATCAATTGTCATTTTATTAAAACAAGAGTTGATAAAAAGTGTATGTTTCCAAGATTGTTGTGTTTATTTGAGGAAATGTTTTCAAAAATTCTGGAAAAAAAATCAGAAACAAATAGAATACTAAAGATAACATTAACAAAAGATAATTGGTCATTAAAAAACACTATATCATGTCATGAGAATAGTATTTTCATGATTTTATCCTTTCAATAAAAAAAATAACATTAGTTATTAGGGATATTAAAATCTTTTCACATAACTCATTAATCATTATTGAATTAAAAGAGAATAAATATATTTTTTTCATTTCAAAAATATAGTGAAATAATTAAAATACCATTAGAAGCAACAAAATAA
Organism: Populus pruinosa; assembly: GCA_026413675.1. Lineage (NCBI taxonomy): Eukaryota > Viridiplantae > Streptophyta > Magnoliopsida > Malpighiales > Salicaceae > Populus > Populus pruinosa. The sequence continues at coordinate 9,474,603 of JANKMR010000020.1, forward strand.
TTAAAATTGATGCCAAAGAACTTTTTTGTATTTTTAAAATTGTTTTTCAATATTATCAACTCAGCTGAGGAATAATTTGATATTTAATGAAATATAAAATATATATAAAAACATATTCAGTGAAACAATCAAAATTCCTTACAAACAAAAATTCTAAAATTGAAGTCATGTAGTTTTTATCTTTTCATAGTGGTTTTTTACTATCATCCAGTCAATATAGAAATAATTTGATATTTGACTATATATATATAAAAGTTTTTTCATATATAGCCTAAGCGTCGATGCATGAGAGTGATTGCACATTTTAAAAGGAGCATGTGAACCTCCAAGCAACCAAAATATTATTTCACTGTGTCATTGGAAGTGCTTCTATATTCTCTTCTTGTTGGTGCAATGCATGGTGGTTGTGATATAGTTTGTTATCGGTGGATCTATTTTTTATTCCCTTCTTTTTTCTTTCTCATCCCCAAGAAATTATATCTTAGTTGTTTTTGTTGTTGATATTTTAATTTTAATTTTTATCCTTTTGATTTTTATATCAACATCAAGAGCATGCCAACTCAGTATCACTTGGTTTCTACTTGAATTGACAACTATCATAAAGTAGGTTTGTTTTTCATTCCAATCCTTAACAATTGAAAACATCTAACATTTTTGTTCTTAGTTCTTTTATAGAAATTTTATTTTTTTTAATTTTATTTTTCAATCTCAAATATCATATATTATTTTTTTTAATTTGGTTCTCATTCTTTTTATTTTTTTTTTAATTTTTTGTTGAATTCATTTTTCTTTTCAATTTCACCATTAAATAAAAAATTTGTTTGTATTTTTTATATCAATTTTGATCATCATTCTTTTGATTTGTTTTTGTTTTTGTTTTTGTTTTTGGTCCATTTGTTAAATTGATTTTTTTTAATTTTACACATTAATTAAAGATAAAATTTATTTGTATTTCAATCTTAATCCTTATTCCTTTAATTGCTATTTTTTATTTTGAATCCTTTTGTATAATTGAAATTCTTTTTTCAATTTTACCCTTTAACATTTAATTGATTGTGAATTAGGTCTTATGGTTTTTCTAGATAGAATGCTTTTGACCTAATGACTTGAGTAATAAATTTGAAAAATTAATACAATTTGACTTTTTTAAAAAAAAATGGGCTTTGTGGTTTCATTGATTTTTTTTATCGAGTTATCTAAATCTTATGACTTGGATTATGAGCTTTGTGAGATAATTTGGGTTGGCTTGGCCTTGATTACCAGGGTTACATATTTGTCATAGCAACTCAGGTTGACTTGAACTAATTTTTTAAGTTATTTTTTTATCTAATTTCATTATTTTATATTTAATGAGCTGAGTATTGAGTTACATTATTATCTTTTTTTTATCATCTAATCAAAATAAAAAAAAATATATTTCACCAAGTCAGGTTTATAATCTGAGTTATAAATTTTAATTTCTTCTTTCAAATATCTTTGCAACACCTAAATATTATTTTTTTATTTTTTTATGAAAAAAAATTATTCTGTACCAAAGCATGGGTCCATAACTAATTTTTACAAATTGAAAATAAAAATTATTTATTTATCAATTACCAAAAGAATAAAAATGTTGTTCTCCAAGTTTTCTACTATAAAAAAAAGGGTCTTGTTTGTCCATCAAATATTTATGGTCATTTCTTTTATTATTTTTCAATTTAAATCAAATAAGACCCTTTTTAAACTTTTTTAAAACTTATATGGCATAAACATGTTTCTTTAATTGAATAGGAAAAAAAAATTCTAGAATAAGTAAGAAAACTATAGTTGGAAACAAAATTAACTATTTTCAGAAATTAAATCTGGTGAGAGACAAATCCACTGTTCCCATGCTGGGATTGGAAATAAAATGGCAAGAGTCCAAAATTCAGTCTTGAGTGGAGCTGAAGTCAAGCTGACATCTAATAAATAAATAAATAAATAGATAGATAATAGAAAAGAGAAAACTAATGCCAAGTAGCACAAAATCATTATGGCAAATCGTTGTAGATATGGAAATTGTGTATGTTTTGGTCAGGAATTTGCTTTTATTCATCGAAAGGAGATGAAAGTAGAGAGATCTTGTGTTCTAGGAAGAGGGAGGTGAAAACGATTAAAAATATTTGGCATGTTTGAATATCAATAGGATTTTATATTCTAATTTATAGATTAAAATATTTATTTGGTTTTTTAAATAATCTGTGATATTTTCAATATATATAAAATAATTTCCATAGTTTTTTTTTTAATATTACATTGATTATATTGGTTAGATACATGTAAGACATTCTATCCTTTTATAGTTCTTTATTCACTAGGAATTAGATACAAGAAATCATCATATGGACATTTATTTTATAAACAGCAATACAAAACATTGAAAATTGACTGGATAAAAAAATTATTGGTTTTTTCTTGATTTCTTTTTAAATATGTTTGTAAATATAGTTGGATTGGATTTGGTTTTATAATTATATTTAATTTAATTTAATTTTTGATATTTTATAAAATATAAGCATGATCCATTCCAAAAAAAAAAAAACGATTCAATGGGGTTGAATATATTATTTTGTGCTAATTTTTATATGAATATTACAGAGTTTCACATATTAAATTTATATTGCTAAGTTTTATGGGTTAGACTTTATTAAAAAAATAAAAATTAGCTTAGAAACTATTATAAATTATAACAAATAATTTAAATTTAATACATTAACTAAATCAATTAACTAAAATAAAAAAATTAATTATAAATAAAAAATTATCACAACAAATTATTTTTTTTGTTGTGAGGCATATAGGTTGATTAGGTTTCAAAAATCTCGATCTATTATTTAACTTTTATATTTATTTTTTAGGTTTTTTATCAGTTATCATATATAATAATTATATTATCTAACTTTGATGGATGAGGTTGGATATAATAATATAAATATTATAAATAACTGGTTTAAAAAAATGTTTTTGTTTTCAAAATTTTGAAGAAAAAAAAAAGAAACAACAAATGATACAAACGACTCACTTGTTGCGTTTAACAAATTTAAATGAGTGAGCCTCGCATCCCTCTAGTGCATTCAAAAAATAAAATTTAATCTCAAAGTTGAGACTTGAAGAATTTGTCATCATAAGTCAATTCCTTCAATTAGTGGAGGTATTTTAATCAGGCTTAACACTAAGTGACAAAGACAAGTAACGTTAAGGAGCCTGGAAGATTAGGTTTCCAGGATCTAAACTAGCAGTGAATGGTGGGCTCATTCTGCTTGGTAGAGCGTTCAAATTTTGTATTATGTGATAAAAATATTTGTGTGTTCATCTTGCTCTAGGGCAGCTTCTGATGAAGACGAAGAAGAATAGGACAGCACAAGGCAACGAGACAAACAGATGCCCTTTTAGAAAATGGAAGGTCTACCTACTCCCACCCTTTTTTTTTTAATAACAATTATTATTTTATATGTTTTCTTCTCACTACTCATTTTCAAAGAAATTCCAAATTCTTGAGGCTTTGGATGCATATAAAGTCTCGTTATTAAGACCACTCTACTTTTTACAGGTGACCGTCCATTTAGATGTTACTAGATTATTAATGATATAATTTTTAATAAAAATAATTGTACAGAGATAAGTTGATATAACTGATTAATTTAATAAGTTAAAAAATAATTCAAATAACTAGTAAAATTATAATTTAATTGAAAAAACTGAAGATAATTTCTTTTATATATTAAACAAACTTGAATGGACTTTTATGATTTTGGAATCATGATAATCCTAGAAATTTGACACCCTAATACACGCAAAACCTATAAATGTGTGAGATGTTTTAACAACTCCCTAGGCCTGTAGCTTAGTAGGGCTTTGGCGAAGAGGCTACAATCTCTAAAGCACTAATGAGATGGTGGAGCATAAAAAGTGAGAGCTTTATCGATTGACAGGCGGTTTGAGAGTCGCCTGAAGAAACATTATAAAACCTTTCAAAGTCACCAAGACATCATCTCGATCCAAACACATAAAAGGCTGCATCCAAAGCAAAAGAAAAAGTAAAAGCGAAAGCAAGGATAATAATTACAACCTCCACCATCCACCCAACAAGGAGAGAGAGGACAGACATCCACCCCTAAGTTTTCATGGAAAAAAAAGGGGGAAATTAGTACAGTGGGGATGAGGAGGCAAAAGAACAACCAAAAAAAAAAAAAAACATATCAGTTGGCTCCTAATGAAAGATGAGAACGGATCAAACACATCATCAAACACCAGAATAAACATTAAAATTATGGGCACAAACAAAGCAACGAAAATCCCTCTGCAATACATGGAGTGATGTGGCCAGCTAATCAAGAGGACATATCGTCTGATGCATCATTGTGTGGTTCAGGCTGTGAGTCTTCCCGCAGACTAGACCGACATAGCTCATCGATCCTCCTTGTTACTTCGGACATTGAAGGACGATTGTCGGGGTACTGGGCGGCACAATCTATTCCAAGCTGCAAGAGCTGAACCATCTCTTCCTCAACATTTTGGTATCTGAGGAGCTCAAGATCGAACACCTCTGAAGTCCATTCCTCTCGAACTATAGACTGAACCCATCTGGGGAGGTCTACACCCTCCTCGTTCAATAGGGCATGGGTGGGGGCCTTCCCAGTCAGCAGCTCCAACAGCAATACACCAAAGCTATAGACATCAGCCTTCTGGGAAACCTTGCCAGGGTCAGTTACCTCTGGTGCTCGGTATCCAGCAACTCGGTTAGGAGTGGAGGGAGGACCAACAAGGCAGGCAAGGCCAAAATCAGAAACTCGGGCATCATATGATTGAGTGAGAAGGATATTGGATGACTTGATGTTTCCATGAGAAACATCGGGGCCTTGAGAGTGAAGGTATTCAATGCCACGAGCAGCTCCAAGGGCAATGCCAGACCTGATTTCCCAGTTCAATGGAGTCCTACCAGCTCCCTTGTTCCCTGTGGAAAAATTGAAGATCAGTGGCTACACAACAAAATATTATTGTTTGAATATATGGCAACTCAATTGTCATGCCAAACTAGATCAAAGGGAACGTATGACTAGATAACTCCTCCTCAGGATAATAAATGAGATCGTCTATTATTGAGCTGAAGAAAATTTCAAACAAGAAATGACAAAATTTGTTGACTTCTACTTATTTAAAACTACCTACTTGGTTGTGCAGAAAACAAGCAAATTTAAGCACAGCCGCGGGAAAACACTTTAGAAAGGAAATCTAACGAAAGAATAACCCCAGAAACTCCTTGCCGATGCAAAACAATGCAGGCATGAAAAAACAATCCACTCGGACAATCAGAAAGAAAGCATAGCATTTGCTGATTTGACCCAGTTCATCATTATCTTGGCAGATGGATTCAGCTGTAAAAGATCACCATCACAACCAGATAGACACAAAGGGATAAATATAATTCTACAAAAAAAAAATATATAGTAATTATCTACAAAGGTGACACACCGGAGAAATCTCAGCAATCATTCACCAAAATGCAAATCCAAAAAGGGAGAAAATTACATGAACAAACCAAAGAGAACATGTCAAATCCAAAAATTGAGAAATGCTCACCATGCAAAAGTGCAGACAAGCTTCCCATTGACATGTAATCATAAACAAGAAGCTTCTCATCTCTACTATAATAGTAAGCTCTCAATGGGACCAAATTCTCATGATCCATAGCACCCACAGTCTCAATCTTCTCCCTAAATTCTCTCTCAGAAATTGTCACATCCTTCAACCTCTTTACAGCCACCACAGTCCCCATCTCCAAAACCGCCTTATAGGCTGTCCCAAACGTACCTTTTCCCAAAACCTCTGCCGAAGCTCTTAACAAATCCTCCAAATCAAACACCCTTGAAGACTTGCCGAAAAACACCAACTTTTTACCATCACCACTATTCAAATCCCCACCTTTACTATTACCCACCATTGCAGCCGCCGCAGCGGCAGCCACAGAATACCCATCTCCATACCCACCACCATTTTCCATCTCCACAATTGGCTTCCCCCCTTGAATCTCCATCTCTTGTTGCTTAAACGACGCAATGTCAATCGATCTTGACTTACTACTACTCTTCTTTCTACACAAAAACATCAAAACCATTAACATCAACAATAACCCCACTATAGATCCAATCACAATCCCTGCAATTGCACCGCCAGACAACTTCTTCCTCTTACCTTCTCCACCCCCATTTGGCCTACTAGGCACCACAATACTCCTAGGAACACCATCACAATCAGGAAGAGGCTTCCCACATAAATAAGTACCCCCAAAAGAACTAATCCCAAAACCCTTAAATCTATCAGGTATAGACCCATTTAACAAATTGTTACTCACATTAAACTGCTCTAACTTTTCCAGTTTCAAATCTGGCAATGACCCAGACAACGAATTTTCCTCTAAAAACAAAGTCCTTAGCCTGATAAAATTACCAAACCCGGTTGAAATCTCGCCAGTAAAATTATTCTCACCAAGGTTCAACCTCACAAGATCTTTCAAACCAAACAAGAAATCAGGTATCTCTCCAGAAAAAAGATTCCCTTGTAAATAAAGATTTCTCAAACTTTTACAGTTAGCAAGATCTTGAGGAAGCTTTCCAGAGAGTGCATTAAGTCTAAGACTCAAAGTGCGCAATTCTGTCAAGTTTGAGAAGATTCCAAGTGGGATTTCTCCTGTGAGTGCAAAACCAGGAAGCCGTAGCACTGTGACACGGCTTTGCTCACATAAGACACCAGTCCACGAACAAGGGGTCGGCAGTGAGGTGTTCCAGAGCAGGGTTCGGCCGTGTACAGCGGAACGGAGAGCGAGGAGGGCTGAATGGTCGGCCGAGAGATCTGGTTTTGAAAGAGGTAGAGAGAGTAGTAACAGAAAGAGGTGAAAATGGAGGAGACATTTGGTCTCCATTTTCAAAAAGTTTGGAATTTTGGAAGGAAAGGATTGGATTTTTGAAGGGAATGTGAGATGGGGGAGTGAGAAAGTTTAGATTTTTAAGGAAGGGAATGGGAAATGTGTGGGATTGTGGTGGTGATAATGTAGGTTTTGTTTAAGGTTTTTTTCAGGGTTTTGGGTGGTAGATGACAGACAGACATTGTTAGGGGAGGGAGAGAGAGATGGGGCTGGTGTTGGTGTTAGAAAATAGAGTGAGAGAAAAGAGACAAAAAGTTAAAAAGGGTAACCCTAGCTGTTTTATGTAACTGGCATGTGAGAGTATTGAAGGGAGTGAAGTGGTGGCTGTTGCTGGATAGGTGTTGGGGCTAGTCAACTATGTTTTATTTCTTTTTTTTATATATAATTTTATTTTGTATTTTTTATTGGTAAATAATATATAATTTTTAAAAAATATATTAAAAAAATTTAAAAATTTTTTATTTTTATATCAACACTTCAAAATTATATAAAAACATTAATTTAAAAAAAATACTTTAAGATATATGTTATAATAATAGCATTTTCTTTTATGAGAGAGCAAAGTCTGTAATTAATGGCATTGTAAGTTATAACTTGAACTATTAACTATTATATCATGTTATGTTAATAAATCTAAAAAAACCATAAATTATATTTAATTTTCTATCTATAACAATTATTAACCAAAGAAATTAAATAAAAAACAATCACTTTTAAAGAATAAAATTATTTTTTTTAATAAAAATCAACATTGATGCTGGTTTAAAAGAGTAACTAACTAATTAAAGTCTTGGATTTTTTAAAATCAAAATGCCTAATAAATACTTGTACTTAAATAAATGTTTCACTCTCTATTTTTGACAAAGTTTAATTTTATGATCAAAACATAATTGCACATTTCCATTCACGATCCTTCTATTATCCGTGGTCATTTTATAAACTTATTAAAAACAATAATATTGAACAATATGAGTATAATTAGGAGTAAAAGTATAATAATATATTTGTTTTACGCTGACAAATTTATCCTTTCTCAATTAGTATATTTATTTAGAGATTAAAGTACTTAAAAGTATTATTATAATGAAAATACTTGATTATCCTTAAAAGTGTGTGTGTGTATAATGTTTCTGTACAAGCCTAGAACGATGATCTATCCTGCATAAGAAATCACAGAAATTAGAATGTTCAAGGGTGATTAAAAAAGATTTTCATTTCTTAATTTTTCATTTTTAAATTTTAAGATTGATGTTTAAGATATTTATTAAACTTTTAAATACATCCATCCTTAATATCGCTCTTGGTTAAAAATATATTTTATTACATAATAATAATAATAACAGAGGGAGCCTGTGCAATCTACTTTATGGTGATAATTAATAATTCAAAAGACAACGTAATTTTAATGGTTAATTTGCTTTAATTAGTTTAACGCAAAAGGACACGCTTATGGCTTAATCACCATCGAGTTTGTCCTCATTGCAACTTCTGAAAAAGTGGACGATAAAATATTCATTCAGACAGTATCAGCTTACTGAACACGATGTCGTGTCTCCATCGATGTTAAAAAATAAAAACATAGAGATGAAAACCCTCAAGGATTTTTATTTATTTAAGTTATACAAGTAAATAAATTCATGAATTTGTGAATGAAAATAATTCTGTATTTTTTAGGTTCACAAAGTCCCTCTTATTGCCTTATACAAACACATGATTCTAAGGAAATCTCATCTTTGAATATTTTCAAAGGATAAATTACATTGTCTGGCTCTGGATTTTATTATAATATGATTGCTATTTCCATCCTCATTACTTTATATAGCCTATTTTCTTTTTTAAAAAATACTTTAATAGTTTTTAAATAATTAAACCAAGGTGTTATACACACATACACTTCAAATAAAACTGAATGATTTTTTTTCTCGCGAAAGAAATGACATGGCATCTACATGTAACATTAAACAATCCAAAAAACATTTTATGATGCCACTATATATAGCACACCTAAAGACATATAAAAGGGAAATTTTGCCCGAAAAATAGAGTCAAGATCTAGAGAAAAAATATTTTTATGAAATTGAAACTAAATTATAATACAAGAAATGGATCTTGTGTGGTCTCTCTCTTTAGTAATTAATATATCGGTAGCTTTACTATTTTTCCTTTTGTTATGTATTTTTTTTCCAAATAGATATTAACATTAAACAATTAGAACATTTTTTTAAAAACCAAAAACATTTTTTTAGCAGGACAAACCCTTAAAAAGACATAAAATAAAAAAATTAAAATAAAATAAACCTGAAAATTGAGCTAGACACTAGATAAACTAGGAAAATGAAATAAAAAAATCAGCTTTAATGATATAACAAATTTGACATTATTAAAAAAACACATAAAAATAAAATAGTGTCATCATCAAAGAAACATTACTAGCACAACCGATAAAAATAAAGAAAAAAATTGCATTTAAAGTTATGGTCTAATAAAGAAAGGGACTTGTTTTTTTTTTTGTATTCAAGTTTGATTTGTTTTATGTATATTTGTCACCTCTACGATATTTTATCTATACGCTAGGTTTACAAGATATTTAATAGATCTAGAGATTAATTATGATACATGTAAACTAATCAGAATATTTCAAGTTATATAAAAAAAAAAATAACTTTATGGCAAGAAGACTTACAAGAAAGAATGTTATAATTAAAATTCAATGTTTGTTATTATGATTTTTCTTTGTAATTAGTATTTACAAATAACAACTCCTAAAGATTTATTGTATTTACAATATTGATTAAAATTATTATTTCAAAATCACCGTAAAAAATCATTCTATATTGCATTTTTATTGTAACGCTCTTTTCTTCTTATTAGCTAAAAAACATTATCAGTACCAACAATAAAATTGATTAGTGTTGGTAGATTTTTACGACCAAAAAAACGGTTGGTAAGTCTTCACCAACCAACACTGCTGCTTTTATATTGTTAAAAGGAGATTTAATCTCCAATAAACATCTTTTATTATATATTGAAATAAGTGTAATATTTTATTTAATTAATGCTTTAATAGAAACTCAACCTACCTAGGAGAAAAAGAATACTCAAGTAGCTTAACCTGAATGGAAAGGGACCAAAAAATGATAATGTTTCCTGTGAGATGGGCAATAATGATCGCCTTTGCCATATTATGATGCATGAGCAAGTTTATTTCTATCCCTAAGAACTGTAAGTGTCACCAATGTGTATTCTACATGGACAATCAAGGCTTACGTAGAGGTTCGTTAGGGCAGTAGAAGTTATATTTTAAAATAATTTTTGTTTAGTAATATATTAAAATAATATTTTATTTTATTTTTTAAAATTTATTTTTGATATTAAGATATTAAAATGATGAAAAATACTAAAATATTAATTTTAAACAAAAAAAATTCAAATTTTAAACAAATAGTATTTTCACCGCTTTGCAAAACTCCATATCATTGTAGCTAAAATTGTTTTTTGGTCCGCTTTTTCTCACTTTTCACTAAATTAATAATATTATTGGGTTTGGAATTATGCAGGAAGCATAAGTTGTCAAATGCAGGAGAAGGAGGTTACATGCAGAGGGAACGGCTACAAATGAAGCCATTTTCGGTACGTTATGGACGAGAGAAGAAGGTTTTGTCTTCTATTTGTGGGTGAAAGGATGCATGCCCGCGTCGACAAGCATTGGCTTCGTCGAATGAGAACATAGATAATAATAAATTTATGAGAAATGCAGCAAAATCATTAAAAAAAAAAACATAAAACAATGCTCAGTCAATTATATGATGCAACAATCCTAAACTTTAAGAGGTATAATTTAAGTGGTTAAATTTTAAATTTATTGACATAATTAAAATATTGATATTTTTTTTAAATGCAGGAGTGTCAAAATAATAAATAATCTAGGAAAATCGGGGTCGAACAACAAAAAAGTTAATTGTATAAATTATAGATAACAATAATACAACAACAATAATAGTAATAGTGATAATAATAATAATAAGTAGTAGTAGTACTAATAATAATAATAATAATAAAGAAGTTGATGAAAACTTTGAAATGGAATATTAAACAATGATAACAACAAATATAAAGGTTAGAAAATTCACTAATAGTATATTAAATAAGTATAGTATAAACTCTTATTATTCAATTAGAAACCACACACAAAGGAGGTTCCATTCAGATTATAAATTATTAACATGATTACATTAGTTATCTTATTCGATTAATACTAATACTTATAAATCTTGTCAGGCATTCATGATTATAACTTATGTTAACAATAAATCAAGTTTCTTTCATAGTTTAGGTATCGGTTATACCATACAGTATGGGCTATGAAAGTGTCAAGTATTTGTTGTACTAAGTGTTATACAACATAAATCTAGATTAGTCATTTAACAAGCAAACTATTAAAAAGTGAACAAGATAACAAATATAAAATATGTTAGCATCAAACATTAAAGTTCATGTTAAGTTTACACTATATTTATTTTTATACCATTAATATAACAAACTTAATTAAACATAATAAAAGAAAGAAAAATAAATAAAAGATAAAAAGATAAAAATTAACTAAATAAAGAAAATGAAATGAAAGGCACAAATAAGATATTAATGAAAACAAAACTTAAGTATTATAAAAATATAAAGAGAGAAAGCAAGAGCACGATCTTGATCTGGAGACCAAGATGCCTAAATGCATAGCAAATATCTCTTTTTATAGGCCAAAATTGGAAACTATTGATTTGATGATTAATTGATGAGTAGGTGACCAACTCTTGACTTGGTGACAATCCTTATTTTTTCTTATCTATCCAAAATGTTATTAATAATGTCAGAATTAGAACCACTTGAGATATGAAAGTTATAGGAAATTATCTCAGCTTTCCATGAAAAAAAAAATAAAGGTCATTTGAACTTCTAGAACTTTAGATATGGGCCAAAAACTGAATAATATTCAGGCTACAAGACAGATTCAGACTTCTTTGTTGTTGCTACAATTTGAACTTGAAAATAGTTTTTTTAAATCTTGAACTCTATATAAAAGTTATAGGTTTATATCTTACCTTTCCATCCATAAAAAGTATACATAAATCCAAGATCTACAGCTTCAAATATGACCTCATTATCGAACCGTGTTTTGATTTGGACTGTACCAGTACTTTTTTTTTTTAAGTTTGACCATTTCTTTATCCTTTTAATTTCAATTCTTAAACTCATTAATCAATAATTTTATTTATGTTATAGGCTTCCATTTAAAATAAATATTTATCATAAATTTTCAGTTTTGCATGCACTAACAAATCTCTCAAATTCTTTCTCTTTTCGTTCAAATTAATCCTTGAATTGTCATTTTTTAATTCATCCCTGAAGTTCTAATTGTTTTAAATCAATGAAATTAATTTTTTTTTTACTAAACGAAGAATCAATTGAATGCTAATTTTTTTTTTTTGATATCGCTAGAATCCCATGCAAACCTAATCAAAGCAAATAATAAGTTCCAATCCAGTATAAACAACAAAAAAAGGATGAAGTTAAAAAGATAAAAAAATCAAGCAACCATAAAAAAAAAACCATGAATTCATTATTTTAATCCATAGTATTTTTATGTCTTGGGTTATAGTTAGCAATTTCACCGCTCCTTATAGTTTCTTTTGTGATTGTAATAGTTTAATGGAAGCAAGAATTTTCAAGAAGATCTAGAACATTCATTTCTAAGTATAATGATCATTTTTTTCAAATAATATTCGATCAATTACATATTAATCAATATTTGATTGCATGGCCATAAGTTAAATTATGATGAATAAATTTCTCCATGTTATTTCCTTTTATTTTGTTCAATTTTTTCATTTTTGTCCAATTCATGTTTACTTTTCTTTATGAGTTTTATACACACCCATACATACATATTTAATGAGGTTTTTATTTTCAATCAATTTATAGTTTATTAAGGATGTTAATTGCAACTTGCAAAGTTATCAATATTATCTCTTAAAATAGAGAAAATTGTTCTCAACAAGGTGCTGCAGAAACAACTTATTTAGCATTAATATATTTTAAATTTATTATCATATTGTATCTGATGAAACAAAATATGAGAATTACTTTTATATCATACTTGCAGCAATAAAATCAAGACTTTGTCAATGCTATAAATTTAATTTTGACTACTAAGTCATTGATTCATAAACAAATTTTAATTTAATTGATAGTTTATTACAATTCTTATATTTAGAATAAATATTAAACCACAAGATTGAATTCTATTAAATTGTTTAGAATTCTTGTGAAAATAAATTGAATTAGCAATCTTAATTATTTTGCCTTTAATTCAGAACACATGAAGTTGACCCTCCAATAAAGGAGAAGTGGATGAAAGAAAAAGATTGAAATCACAGAGAAATAGAGAGAAGGAAAAGAAAAAAGTTGCAAATAAGAATGACCATCATTCATTTACTGTTAGGAGAAAGAGGAGGCAAAAATTTATCAATGTAAAAAATTATTATTAGTACTATTATTTTAGTACCAAATACATAATAATTCAAAAAATATTAAAATTCAAATTCAAATTTATAATAATATTTAAAACCTTATAAAAACACAAAAGTAAGTAAATATAGTAAATTTCTTTCAAAGTCCAAAAAAACCAATATATATATATATATATATATATATATATATATATATATATATATATAAAAGGCGCCGAGTCCACAAGTAATAGATGAGGCACGTGCATTTAGCCTTGTTTTATTTGTTACTTATTACAGAAGCGGATACCATGTCTTTTAATCTCTATTTCTTTTTTTTTTAAAAAAAAACACAGACAACAGTTTATTTGTCCCCTGAAAGAAAATATTACACATCAAAGCACTGGAACTCATGACCTCTCGCCTCAATCCCGTGCACTAACTAACTTAGTTACGACATGAAGCTGTTATCATGTAGATCAAACACATATATTAACCTGCTTTATTATTTATATCAACAGTAAAGAATCATAATGAATCATGGTTCTTTTAGATGTGTAATATAACTAGTTAATTGTAATTAGTGATTGAATTTTTTAAATTTAAGTTAGATGACTGGATATGATTAACTTAGGATATAATATAAAATTAATCAATGTGCTTTGAACCATCTGTAGTTGTTGCTATGAATCAAGTAGTTTATCTTTTGTTTGTCTCGTTCAATTAGTGAACAAAGCTAGCTTTGGATAAAGGAACAACAACAACATAATTTATAGTTAAAATTTTAAGGGATTGAGCATGAATTAGTTGTTTTTTTCAAGTCTGGTTTTGTTAGATTGTTTAAGTTGTCAGTTTGGTTGTTGTTTCTAAGATATAGTAGTTGAAGGAATGAAAAAGCAGTGTATTTTTAAAATATTTTTTATTTTATTTTTAAAAGGAATTATTATAGGTGGATTATTTTTTTATGAATTGAATTTCATTTGAAATTTGAATTAATATCCTTAAATGACTCTAGATACAAGAATTGATTTAATCTCATAAATTTAATTTAATTTACAAATTCCTATCAATTTATTTGTGTTTACAACCAATATTTGAGATTTTAAATGGTAATTAAGATAAATAGTGGTGATGGCTTGATAGTGAGGCTCTTGTTTTTATGGTTTCATATAGATGCATGGTGGTCTTGATTTTTTTTCTTTTTTTTTTGGGTTTATTTTTCTATAAGGTGGAAATGATTTAGTGGGAAATAAAAATTTTAATTTTTGTTTTTTAAATTTAGATTCAATCATTCAAAGAAAAGATAGATAAGAGCTTTTATTTTTAAGATTTTCTGAAGAAATTTGTAAAATATTCACATCAAAATATTAATCCAAAGCAGCACTGGAAAATTAAAATAAAAAAACTAACAAGGCTTTGTCTTTTATAGCAGACTAATTTTTTTGTTATTACAAAAAAAATTCATGAATTATCTATTATGAGAAATATGGTCTTTTTATGAGGGTGTATTATTTATCATCAAATTGATATGGAGCAAATTGAACTTTTTAATTTATTTTAGCATAGTGTGATGATCAAATTATCTTTAAAAGCAATTTTTTGATAATTGTAAAATATAAGTATAAGAATATAAGTGGAGCATTAATAGTTCTTGCAAGGATAAGAATATAGCTTACTAAACATAAATTGTAAAATTCAATTGTCAAATAAAATAAATTTTTATTTGATAATACCATAAAAGTAATTAAAATATAATTTTAAAAACATTTTTAAACTTGTTAAAAATAACATCATAGTCTAATTCCCAATTCCAAATACATACAATACTTGTTTATATTGTGGTAAATAATATTTTTTTAAAAAAAATTTATATAGAAATATTTGAAAATATTTTTTTAGATTTTTAATATTAGTATATTAAAATTATTTAAAAAATACTAAAAAAATATTAACTTAATATTTTTTTTAAATCCATCCAAACAAATACAAAGGCATAAAAGCAATTCTGAACAGGCATGTAACAGTGTAGCTGGACAAACCGTGGGTGGGGACACATGAATTAATATAAATACAATTCCTCTCACTCCATGTTGCAGTAGACATTGCGAGTACGCATGGTATTTTTATAATGATTTTAAAATGTTTTTTTTTAAGAAATATATTAAAATAATATTTTTATTTTTAATATCAATACAAAAAATACATTAAAAATTTAAAATAAATAAATAAATAAATAATTTTTTTCAATTTTTTTTTTAAATAGCCTCCTTTTGCAACAAATTGAAACAATACTATCATAATGTACAAGCCCAAGGACAAAATGACAGGGGGGCTTAGATTATGACATTTTATCCACCAAAATGCTTCATAATTTTTTTCTTTTTGGATCACCAAAATGGTGCGTGTTTCACTTTCATCGTCTCTGCCCTCTGAACCTTGTTTTGTACTTCAATCCTATATACCACCGACTGGGAAATAAACTATACTCTGTTTTGTTTGTACTGGGTTTTTCTTATAATTATTTTAATCATAGGACGTCGTTATTAATTACGAGATATAAGTATGTCGTTTGGGAATTTTCAGTTATTAATTACTTTATTCATCATGATTATTTCCCTCAATCTTATAATTAAAATAATTATTTTTTAAAAATTATTTTAATATCAATACATTAAAATAATCTAAAAATAACTTATCTTGAAGCTAAAAAAATAAAAATAAAAACACAATTACACTGAAATATTAAAAATACAATATCGAACAGTACCTGAATATTTTCGTTAATGGCAGCCATGCTTCAGAAGAATAAGAGGAAAAGGTTATGTAATCATTAGGCTAGATTTCTTTTATAACCTAAATTCCTCACCCTTGACTGTTTTGAAAGATTTGTCAATGCTTTTGGAGTTTTTGGTGAAATGTATGGCGCATGGAACTCAAAAGGTCAAAAAATCATAAGATGCTGCTGCTGCTGCTGCTGCCATAAATAAAGCACTTGCTTTAGCTTGTGGTGAAGCGATAATTACTGAACCATAAACACGGGCCCTCATAAAGCTCTTCATTAATCACAAGAAATTACTTTATAGTATTGTAGGAATTTCGTGTGTGTGTATTTACGGTTTCAAAGTATATTTTAAAATATTTTATTTTTTTATTTTTTTATTTGCTTCAAATTAATATTTTTTTAGTATTTTAAAATTATTTTAATATATTAATATTAACAATAATTTAAAAAGCTACCACACACCTAAACATTTTTAAATTTATAGCTATTTTCAAAGCAAATGGTCACTAATACATGGAAAATAAATCTGTTATCTACATGTTTGGATTGCAAGATTTATACATTTTAAAATTTGGAATTCAAAATATATTATTTGTAAAAAGATTTATAATGTTAAATGATTAATTGAAAATAGTTATTTTATGAGTTTATTTTGAAGAGAGATATTAATAGATGATGAAAAAGAAAGTTTGGTCTCGTGAAAAATAATAATAATATTTTTATTTTTATTGAAAATATATATTTTTTATTTTTTATTTCTCTCTTCCTCTTATATTTATTTTTCATAAAATAAGTATGAGTAGTTACTTACTAGAAAACATAATATTTTATTTATTTATTTTACAAGTTGTTCAAATACAACTTGATTTCTCGATTAGATTATAATGAAATAAAACTCTAAATTAACTAGTATTATCTCTAAGCCTAAGTTAGGAATTACAATAAAAAAAAAAGGTTGACATATTATTCCCCAAAAAAACTCCAAATTTATTAAGGAGATCCTGTTTCGAATCTCGGATGATTTTCGTCTAACAAGCAATTTTTTCCCCTTCAAAATGCATACATGCAAGGAGATTTCATTAAAATAAAAGGAGATGAGTATATCTAGCATGTCTAGATCTATAATTCATTTGAAAACCAATCAGAACGGAATCCAAGATTTTCTGTATTTTTTTTTCTTTGGATTCGGACAAGGCATGAGCTATGAGCTAGAAATTAAATAAAAGAAAATAATAGTCTTAGTTAATTATACTATGAAGACACTTTGTTAAAAAGTTATTGGAATTTAAGACCCTTTCTTTCTTAAACATGAAGACCTTTTATTAGGTGGCTTGTGGGTTTTAGAGCTTGTTTATTTTTATATTTAAAAAATGTTTAGGAATATATTTTAATTTTTTTTATTTAAATTATTATTTTTTAGATCATTTTAATGTATAAATATTAAAAATAAATTTTAAAAAATAAAAAATATTATTTTAATATATTTTAAAATAAAATGTATTTTAACAAACAATTATTACCACATTACCTAATATGCTCTCAGTTGAAAAGTAACTCATTATTGTGTTTCCATTTCAGTTCTCTACTTCTTGAATTCCTTATTTTTAGGTAAATTATTTCATCATTTATGTTCAAATTCAGGGAAAATATATTTAATTTTTGAAAAAAACTAACTTGAATTGCAACTAATTTCATATCAAACATATAACAAATAGAATAAGAAATCACAACAAATATCGTGAATGAATGTTATGAAACTCTATTTTCGACAATAAGAGTGTTTAAAGCTAAATTTTGTACGTTGAAGAAACACATAAGCTAAGTTTTCTATGTTGGTGCCTTTTTCTTTTTTTTTTAAAAAAAAAAATTGAATAAAGCTAAAGAAATTGATAATTTTGTTACTAGTTGCTTAACAATTTATGTCACCCAAATACTTCAAAAAGATTACAACTTGCTGTTTTAAAAAAGTGTTTAACAACAACACGTTTCAATGACTTTTTAAGTTTCTTAAATTCAAACAACCTATGTAAGAACAGGAATGAATGACACTACGAAACCTTATTATAAAAGAAATCCAAAGTCATTAATTAATAACAATTTCTGTCGGTCCATTGATTCATAGTGTTTCCATTCGAGCATATATTGCTACAAGTTACTACAAAAACAGCTCATGATTAAGAGTCTATGGGAGGCAAAAAGAGAAGAGAAGGTATATGCATGATCCAGCGATCAACCGCCAGCTCATTGTGGTTTCCTGCACTCATTTTTCATCCTTGAATATTTGATGGCCAAAATTCAATGCAAGAAAGTAAAGGGTTATATAGCTGCGGTGGTTTAGACTTTAGATGCGTGCGTGCTGGGTTTCTTTACACAATTTTTGCGAATTGCAGCAAATAACAAAATGCAAGGATATGGCTGTCGGGAAGTTATTGTTTAAAATGTTTTGTATGAAATTAATTAGTTATATATGATATTATTATATTTATGTAAATATATATTTATTATTATAAAGAATTAATTGATCTTGTAATATTAGATTAAAGATAAAGTTCACAAGACAACAACAATGATTTACAAAAAAAAATTAATTAATTGATAATAAATTAAATTATTTTATTTTATTTTATTATAATTATAATTTATATTTGGATCAACATAGTAGAAATCTAATGAATCACACATGTTATGAATCATTAATCAAAAATTAAATTTGGATGATTTAATAAAATATAACTTAATTAAAATATATTTTAGAAATTAAGAACTAAAATATAATTAATACAGAAATTATATTTCTAAACTTAAAAAAATCAAATAAGAACTTAATTGAGTAAATTTATAAAAAAATTTCTTTATTAATATATAAATATTATTAAAAAATTAGATATTTTATAAATTTATAGGGTTTTTCATATGTCCTTATAAATGAAAAGTAATGCTTTTTATTTTTTAGTTGTTGTATGTTAGACAAAAAAATTACAAAAACATAAAATTAGAGTTAACATTTTAAGCATAACAATTTCTTTATTTTAAATAAGAATTTAAAAAAAATTATGAGGATTTAAAAGATTTTTTATGAGTGGTATATGAATTATGTTAAAAATTAAACAATTAAATAGTTTATAAAAAGTACTCATGCTAAAAATAGATCAAATTTATAAATAATAACTTTTTAAATAACTATGAAGATATGTCAAATAGAATTCTAAAACTTCTAATTAATTTGTTTATAATTTTTACAGTGTGAATAATATCGAATGACCCAACAATCTAAGTCTTACCATACCTTTGGATCAACACTGAAATTGACTAGTTAACTTGTTTCTAGGCACCACCTATATGTTATAGGTAGCAAAATTCCTGTACAAGAAAAGAAACTAGTTAACTTGCACATCAGAAGACAGCATAATTACTCCTGTCTTAGAGTTTGCATGGGAGCGAAAGACACTGTACAGAAGTCAGTAGAGTGTTTAGCTTGTGCTGCCATTGACAAAATTGTTGATGTCGCTATTGGGGAACAGTAGCCACAGAAAACGACCGGTACATGGAGATACAGTTCAAGGATCGAATATGTTTTGCATGAATGCGTTAATTTCAAGGATGATTTCTTTTTTCTTAAGCTGGTCTCACCCCTGAAACTTTAAGCTTTTGGCGTGTTTGGGAGGTTTCAGTTAAAAGTATTTTTTTTAAAAAAATATATATATTAAAATAATATTATTTTTTTTTAAAAAATTATTTTTAAAATTAACATATTAAAACAATATGAAAATATAAAAATAAAATTTTAGCAAAAAAAAATTAATTTAAAAAAAATATGATTTCAACTACTTTTTCAAAACGCGAGTTTATATTCCATTCCAACTTATATTTATAATATTTGTTTTATGTTTTACAGATATTTTTAAGAAATTTATTTTTTTTCTTTTTTTAAATTAAATTTTTGTATTTTATATTATTTTAATATACTGATATTAAGAATAGTTTTTTAAATAAAAATATTATTTTAATATATTTTTAAATAAAAGATATTTTAAAAACAACCATTATTATATTTTCAAATATCTTTCTAATTTTATTATATGGATATGATAATGAGGTTTTCATTCCATGATATGTGGTAAGCGTTCATTAACACTAATTTTTTTAATTTAGATCTCCAGATATTTGTTAGATCACTGGGTGACTTCACTGTTAATTTGAAAATTTAATAATTGAATTTGAATTATATTTAAGAACTAGATAGGTGTTTATCCTCAAATCCATATTATTTATTTATTTATTTTCATATTATATATGTCCATTGAATGCGAATAAGCATCCTAACTCGGTATTACCAACTTCTTTTACTTTCTTTTCCTTCCCTGTCTTTTTTTTTTATAAATAATTTTACTAATAAAATTGGGGTTTTAATATAAAAAAATGATAAATTTGGCCTGCTATGCAAAATCAGAAATTACATCAGCTAGTCACTTGAAATAATTATGCACGCAAGCTCTGAGTAAAATTTAGGTTTGGCCCAAACTTTGTTGAGTTTGAGCTGGGCTAAAGTCATGCTATTGTAGGTTTGGCCCAAAATTTGTGCTTCATTTCTTAGCATTTGAACCCACATCTATGTAGGCATGTACGAAATAAAACAAAAGTAATTTCAGTTGAAATTAATAAAATATTTAATTAGAATATTGGAATGATATGTGGATTACATATATTTAACATATATTTGGTCATATTATATTATAATATTATGTAAAAATATAAAATAATAAATTTAAATAAAAAAATATTAGTTTTCATAAAACTATGTTAAATATATGAAAACTTCATTAAGTAAGAATTAAGTAAGAGTACTAAAAAACATAACCCAATAAAAAAATTAATTGTTGAAAAATTACAAGTTTTTTTTTATTTAATGTATGTGAACTGCTTAATAAATAAAGAGACAAGTATATATATATATATATATATATATATATGATCACCATAATAAAATTTTACCCAAAAAAGATAAAAATACCATAAATGGAACATGACATATAAAATAATAAATTTAAATTTAATAAATAAAAAATATGTTAGTTATCAAAAGATTATGATTAATATAATATAATATGACCAAATATTCAACAAATACTATTACATTATTTTTGATAAATATTATACTATTTAAAAAATACTTAAGTATTATTTATGATATAGTTGTCATAGTAGCCTACATTTACCCACATAAACAGTTTCTTAACAATTCTCAAATACACATATTTATGGCTGTGATAATGGTCTATATTCAAACACTTTTGACATGTCAAAACAGCCCTCAAATACACATATTTATTGATTATCTTAACAATCTACTATTATACATGTTATATTATCTTAAATAGTCCAAACTGGCATGATTTTGTGCTGCTATAATAATCTTTATCCAACAACTTTTGAAAATTAAAAAAAATTAGAATATTTATTTTTAATTAGATTATTAGAATGATATGTAGATTATGGAACACGATGAATCCATTTATTTAATATATGTGATAATTCTTCATAAATATATAATATGCTGATTATTATATTTTATATATTACCAACAACAAATAAAAATACTATAAATAAATTATTAGAGCTATATCTCTACATTCTGTATATAAATTTTTTTATCTTTGTATAATTATTAGAAACATATATGTAGGCTTTATTCTTATAATCTTGTTTTATTTCCTCATGTATTATATACTTATTGTAACCATAAATGTAAATTACATAGAATAATTTTATTTTATTTTATATGGTTTTAGAGCTAACTTTTTTTTATATATTTTTTTTATTCTTTTGTAGCCATATCTAATACCCTATCTCAAAAAACCCTCTTTTTAACATCTTCATCAATTTCAGATATATCCTTTTTATAAATCCTCCATTCTACTTATCACCCAAGTGTCATCCTAGTCTTCATCATTTTTAATGGTGACAATTATCCAATGAAAATAACAAAAGTAAATTGAGTTTTATTAATGATATCCTCTCCAACATACCCCGTAACAAAAATTCAACTATGAGGATGTTATAGTGATATAGTCTTATCATGAATTCTCAACTTCATTGATAAATCTATTATTAATAATCTGATTTATCATGACTGTCTTCGTGATGTATGGCTCGATCTTGAGGATCGTTTTTCTCAAAGCAACAATCCTAGAATTTGCAAATTAAAATGTGACATTACTACTCTCATTCAAGGTTTTATAACTATCTTTGTATATTTTACCACACTCAAAGGTCTTAGAACTTGTCATGCTTAATCCCACCTCAAAATGCACTTGTGGTGTCCTAAAATAATTAACTCATATGCAAGACATTGGGTGATTTTTTTTAGTTTTTGATGGTGTTTCATGACTCTTATACTTTAATTTATAGCTAGATTTTGGTTATAGATCATTTACCTTCATGTTACCAAAGTTTATATTCAATTTTATATCAAGAGGAGAAACAACGCCTTCTTCGTATCTTTAGTGTTCCAACTGAATATGTTGTCATGGTAGTTCCTTGTCCTTTCTCTCATTGTTCTAATAATAAGGGAAGAGGATGTGGTTGTCCAAAATACAACTATTATGACTATGATGGTCATTGAAAATTTCACTGTTTTAAGTTGCATGGTTATCCTAAAAACAAATCTTAATACCGTGAAACATCTAATGGACATTCTGGTTTATCAATGATAGTGAATGGTGTCACTAATCTTTCAACCTCTTCTGAGATTACTATTCCTGGTCTTATTAGTTACTAATGCTATCGACTTTTGGATTTTCTATCACCTTTGTAACAACCTCAGAATGAGCTGGGAAAATTGGCTTGAAAATATAAACACCGGGCTATATTAAAAAGATGATGATATTTACATTCAACAACGCCATCTTGTTGAGGTGTATCCATATTTGTATGTTCGTGAAGAATATCACGATTATGAAAAAAGGTTTGTAGTTTATTGGATAGAAATTCTTGACCATTATTAATAAGTGCATATCGAATAATGCAATTTAATATATATATATATATTAAATTAGTCATCTTATATATTGTTAACATGATTACATTAGTCATCTTATTCAATTAATGCTAATACTTGTAAATCTCGTCAAGCATTCATGATTATAACTTATATTAACAACAAATCAAGTTCCTTTCATAGCTCAGGTGTCGGTTATACCATACATTATGGGCTATGAAAGTGCCAAGTATTTGTTGTACCAAGTGTTATACAACATAAATCAAGATTAGTCATTTAACAAGCAAAGTATTAAAGAGTGAACAAGATAACAAATATAAAACATGTTAGTATCAAACATTAAGGTCCACATTAAGTTTACATTATACTTATTCTTACACCATTAGTGTAACCTTTTCACCTTGACATAATTAACTTAGCTAGACATAATGAAAGAAAGAAAAATAGATAAACAAAATAAGAACATAAAAGTTAACTAAGTAAAGGAAAGGAAATGAAAAGCATAAGTTTAATATTAATAAAAGCAAAGCATAAACATTACAAAAAATACAAAGAGAGAAAGGAAGAGCATGATCTTGATTTGGAAACCAAGATGCCTAAATGCATGGCAAATGCCTCCTTTTATAGGCCAAAATTGGGAACTATTGATTTGATGACTAATTGATAAGTGGGTGGCCAACTTTTGACTTGGTGACAATCCTTATCTTCTCTTGTCTGCCCAAAACGTCATTGATAACGTCAAAATTGGAGCCAGTTGTAAATATAAAAGTTGTAGGCAATTGTCTCAGCTTTCTTATGTAAAAACGTCAGCTCATTTGGACTTCTAGAACGCCTGATATGGCCAAAATACCGAACAGTGCTCGGGCTGGAAGACAGATTCGGGCTTCTTTATTGTTGCTACAATTTGGACTTGATAATGGCCTTTTTAGATCTTGGGCTCCATATGACAGTTGTAGGTGATTAGTACTTAAAAGTGCATTTTTATCATGGTTTTATATCATCATTTTGCACTTGAAGTATCAATAACTCCTTAACTAAAATATGTTTTATAATAATGTATCTAATAATATAAGATACCTATAATTTATGGTAAATGTCTATTTTTAATGAAGGCCTATCACATAAATGAAAGGATTGATTGATGACTTGAAGAACTTAAATTGCAAGGATAAAGAGATGGCCAAACTTAGAAAAGAGATGTCGGTGCAATCCAAACCGGAACACTGTTCAGTAATTGGGTCATATCTGGAACTACAGATCTCAGATTTAGGTCCAATTTATATGGATGGAAAGGTAAGACATAGGCCTACAACTTTCATATGGAGCCAAAGATCTAAAAAGGCCATTATCAAGTCCAAATTGTAGCAACAACAAAGAAGCCCGAATCTGTCTTCCAGCCCGAGCACTGTTCGGTATTTTGGCCATATCTGGAGTTCTAGAAGTCCAAATGAGCTGCATTTTTTACACAAGAAAGCAGAGACAATTGCCTACAACTTTCATGTTTTCAGCTGGCTCCAATTTTGACGTTATCAATGACATTTTGGGCAGACAAGAGAAGATAAGGATTGTCACCAAGTCAAAAGTTGGCCACCCACTTATCAATTAGTCATCAAATCAATAGTTTCCAATTTTGGCCTATAAAAGGAGGCATTTTCCATTCATTTAGGCATCTTGGTTTCCAGATCAAGATCATGCTCTTCCTTTCTCTCTTTGTATTTTTTGTAATGTTTATGCTTTACTTTCATTAATATTAAACTTATGCTTTTCATTTCCTTTCCTTTACTTAGTTAACTTTTATGTTCTTATTTTGTTTATTTATTTTTCTTTCTTTTATTATGTCTAGCTAAGTTAATTATGTCAAGGTGAAAAGGTTACACTAATGGTGTAAGAATAAGTATAGTGTAAACTTAATATGGACTTTCATGTTTGATACTAACATGTTTTATATTTGTTATCTTGTTCACTCATTAATACTTTGCTTGTTAAATGACTAATCTTGATTTATGTTGTATAACACTTGGTACAACAAATGCTTGGCACTTTCATAGCTCATAATGTATGGTATAACCGACACCTGAGCTATGAAAGGAACTTGATTTGTTGTTAACATAAGTTATAATCATGAATGCTTGACGAGATTTACAAGTATTAGTATTAATTGAATAAGATGACTAATGTAATCATATTAACAATATATAATCTGATTGGAACCTCCTTTGTGTGTGGTTTCCAATTCAATAACAAGAGTTTATACTATACTTGTTTGATATACCATTAGTGGAACCTCTAACCTTGACATTTGTTATTATTATTGTTTAATCTTTACATTAATTTTCCATCTCCAAGTTCTCATCATCATCTTCTTCTTCTCTTTCTTTATTACTACTACTACTACTACTACTACTACTACTACTACTACTACTACTACTACTACTACTAGTATTATTATTATTATTATTATTATTATTACTACTACTACTACTACTACTACTACTATTATTATTGTTATTATTATTATTGTTGTTATTGTTATTGTTATTGTTGTTGTATTATTGTTATTATAATTTGTACAATTAACCTCCCTGTGGTTCGACTCCGGTCTTGCCGGGTTATTTATTACTTCGACACTCCTGCACTTGGGAGAAGACATCAACCTTTTAGTCGTGTCAAGTTTTTGGCGCCGTTGCCGGGGAGGTAAGTTCTTGTATAAATTATAGTATTTATTTTATTTTCTCTTTTCACTTTTCTTGTATATAACTTTGTTTCTTTTCTTTTGTTTCTTTTTATTTTGTTTTCTTCCTCCTTCTTTTGCTTTCTTCTTTTTTTTTTTATTTTATTTTATTTCTACACGTGCATGAGAGTGTGGTCACGTACATCAAGTGGTAGACTTTGTAGGATATCCTCATCATTTTCAGAAAATATGGCCGAAGAAGATAATCAATCACTTCAAAATGAGAATAATGAGAATAACCGTGCTAGAACACTTAGAGACCACATGAATCCCACAAGAACAAGTGCACCATCATGCATAGTTTTTCCTCCTGATGCATCTCATTTTAATTTTAAACCAGGCATTATTCAACTTTTACCTTCTTTTCATGGTTTGGAATTGGAAAATCCATACTTGCATTTAAGGGAATTTGAGGAGGTGTGCAACACATATAATAACTTAAATTGTAGCATGAACACCATCAGATTAAAGCTTTTTCCTTTTTCATTAAAAGATAAAGCTAAAACATGGCTATAAAATTTAAGACCAGGATCCATTCGTGCTTGGGATGAAATGCAACAACAATTTTTAAAGAAGTTTTTCCCATCTCATAGAACAAACTCTTTCAAGAGACAAATCACCACTTTCACTCAAAAACCAGGAGAAATATTTTACAAATGTTGGGATAGGTATCGAGACTTGCTTAGTACTTGCCCTCATCATGGTTTTGAAACATGGAAATTGGTTTCACATTTCTATGAAGGGTTAACACCTAAAGATAGGTAAATGGTTGAATTGATGTGCAATGGAACTTTTGAAGATAAAGACCCTGATGAAGCAATGGAGTACTTAGACTTGTTAGCTGAAAATGCTCAAAATTGGGACACTACGGGTATATATGAGGCACCGAGTAAAACTCAACCTCATACATCTAGTGGAGGTATGTACAACCTTAGGGAAGATCATGATCTTCAAGCCAAATTTGCATCTTTAGCTAGAAAAGTCGAGGCACTAGAATTGAAAAAGACTGGTCAATTAAAATCTGTTGAAAACATTGTGTGTCAAATCTGTGAAACAAATGAACACTCAACCAACGATTGTCCAACCTTGCCTTCTTTTAAAGAATGTCTCCATGAACAAGCCCATGCTTTAAACAGTTTCCAAAGGCCCAACCACAACCCATACTCCCAAACATACAATCCTAGTTGGAGGAATCACCCAAATTTCAGTTGGAAGAGTGAGAACAACAATGCACAAACTTCACAACCACCGTTTCAAGCACACCATAATTTCCAAAATTCTCATGGATATGCACCTTCTTATGCTCCACCTTCTAGAAGAAATCTTGAGGAAACATTGCATGCATTCATTGAAAAGCAAGAGACAATTAATACTCAACTTGTTCAAAACATGACAGATTTTAAAGATACTCTTGCTAAATTAACATCTGCTCTTAGTTTCCAAGAGAAAGGTAAGTTTCCATCTCAAACACAACAAAATCCCAAAGGGCAATACAATGCAAATGCAAGTAGTTCCGGAAGCCAACACATGGATCAAGTCAAATCAGTCACTACTCTGCGCAGCGGTAAGGTTATTGAAAAACCCTATCTTGAACCTTATGAGAAAGATGATGAGTCAATCTCTGAGGGTAAGGAAGGGGTTGAATCTGAAAATTGCAAAGAAACGATTGATTCACCGCCAGCACTTCCATTTCCTCAAGCCATGACCAAACAAAGGAAAGTCAATCACAACTCTGAAATTTATGAAATTTTCAAACAGGTAAGGATCAATATACCTTTGCTGGATGCTATTAAACAGGTTCCTTCCTATGCTAAATTCTTGAAAGATCTATGCACTGTGAAGAGGAAACTGAATGTGAAAAAGAAAGCCTTTCTAGCCGAACAAGTAAGTGCTATTCTTCAAAACAATAATGCTTTGAAATATAAAGACCCTGGTTGTTCTACAATTTCTTGCTTTATTGGAGAGCATAAAATTGAAAGAGCCTTACTTGATCTTGGTGCTAGTGTGAATTTACTTCCATATTCAGTTTTTCAAAGTCTCAATCTAGGTGAGTTAAAACCAACTTCTATATCTCTTTTACTTGCCGATAGATCTGTAAAAGTGCCTAGAGGAATAATTGAAGATGTATTAGTACAAGTCGATAAATTCATTTATCCTGTGGATTTTATTGTCTTGGACACAAAACCTGTTGAAGCATGTAATTCATTTCTTGTTATTTTAGGACGTTCGTTTCTTGCAACCTCTAACGCATTGATTAATTGTAGGAATGGATTGATGAAGCTATCATTTGGAAACATGACATTGGAGATGAATATTTTCAACATTTGCAAGCAACCTAGAGATGATAATGATTTACAAGAAGTAGATCATATTGATGAATTAGTTTATGATCAACTTGAATCTACTTTAAGTAAAAATGAATTGGATGAAACTGAAGATTTGCAAATGGTTTATTCTGAGGAAGAAATCACGGATGAAACAAGCACAAAAAATGTTGATGCGAATCTTTTGTCAACAGTGACAACAGATTCGACATCTGACATCACACCAATGGATGATTACTTTCCTAATGAATCCTTACTTTCTCTTAGTCCAATGCCTTGGTATAATAAAAATATCAATTTTCTTACTTTAGGAGATTTGCCAGCTGATTGGAGTACCCAAGACAAAGAAAAGTTTTTGAACGAAGTGAAGAGCTTTTATTGTGATGACCCTAACTTATTCAAATATTGTCCTGATCAAATATTTCAAAGATTCATTCCCGACAATGAGGTAAGTAGTGTCATTAAACTTTGTCATTCTGAAGCATGTGGAAGTTGTTTCTAGTAAAAAAAGACAGCTGTAAAAATCTTTCAAAATGGATTTTATTGGCCCACCATGTTCAAGGACACACATGCATTCTGCAAAACTTGTGAAAATTGTCAAAAAATTGACACTGGTCAAAAAGTTTTGTTTTATGATTCTCAACTCTATGCAGTCCCTAGAGAGCTAAGACCAAGATGGAGCAATCCTTATGGGGCCTGTGATATTGAGAATTCAATGAATGACAATGATTTTAAGGAAAATGGACATCGTTTGAAAGCTCACTTTGATAATTTTCTTAATGAAAATGAATCAGCTGGTTTGAATGATCTTGTAGATAAAGGTTGATTATTATTTTTTTTTCTCACATTTTCTTTTTTGTATTTCTTTTTGAGTGACTTTTGCTAGTTTCTCTTACCCCGGTCAAATGGCGGACAACGGTACTCCGTGACTTAAGTCGGTTCTTTCAGTTTCCCACAATAACTGATATTTGTGTATATATTTGTGCAATTCTTTGAATCTCTCTTCCAATTCTCATTTGATAATGGACACTAATCTTGAAAAATTGAAAAAGTATTTTCCCGCTCTGCCTCAGAATGCGATTACAAAAATTTACCGTGCTAGATGTGCAAGATTGAGATTGTTAATGAATCATGGAATTCCTGAACATATTCGCTGGTTGATTGAAGCAAAGGTCCGATTATCAGGTGAGTCCTCTAACTTCATTTCACACATGCCTGGAACAGGTAAAAGTACTTTTGCAAAGAAGCGTCGTGCAAAACGACTCAAAGTTTGTCATCGTTGTGCTAGATGGACTTGTAATACACAATGTCATTTTTTAGGAATGGTATCTATAAACCGTGAAGATAAAATACAATTCATTAAGGATGGCCTGAGTAAGGAGTCTTTAGATAATCTTCTATTGACTCTTGAGACGCATCTTAGTGGAGATGTGCATCGTGCAATTCATGATTTATGGCTACTATTTCATAAAGAACATGATCGACTTAGTCTTGGGAATCTGACTAAAAAAGACCCTGTTTGCCAGTTTTTAAGAAAACTGGATGGGAAGCCTATCCCCGACCCATAGAGGGCGTTTAAGCCGTTCTTGGACGTAAAACCAAGGGAAGATGTGAGCCACAATCACAACTACCTATACATACACATGCTTTTTTCAAAAGTAAATAAATAAATAAATAAAAAGAGAGAGAGAGTGTGTGAGACTCCAGCTGGCCTATATATAGGTGTTATGATTGCCTTTCTAATTTCTCATCTATAAAACCCTCTCTTCCTTCATTTCTACTCAACCCATACATTCAACAAATACAGAAGTGTGTAGAAATGGCAAGTTCCTCAAGTCATCATATTAGAAATATTTGTGTTTTCGGTGGATCTAGTCCTGGGAAAAAAAAGGAGTTTTTAGAATCAGCAAATCATCTTGGTCAGGTGCTAGCTGAGAGAAAGATTCATTTAGTGTATGGGGGAGGCAGTCTTGGGTTAATGGGAGGTGTGTCAATAGCTGCATTTTTAGGAGGTAGTCAAGTTTTAGGAGTCATCCCTGAAGCTTTGGCACAAGGGGACATCATTGGAAAAATAATTGGAGAGGAACTTCAGGTCTCCACAATGTCGGCTCGAATGAATGCAATGTTTAACCATGCTGATGCTTTCATTGCTTTACCTGGTGGTCTAGGCACATTGGAAGAGATCTTTCATATTTCCTCTTGGGCTCAATTGCACATTGACCATAAACCCATTGGTTTGTTAAATGTTAATGGTTATTATGATAAGTTGTTGTCTTTTCTTGATCATGCTGTGGAACAGGAATTTCTAACATCTTCTGCATGACAAATCATAATCTCTGCTACTACTGCTGAACAATTAATTGACCAACTACAATCTTTCATTCCTGTGATTGATCCTTCCATGAGTCGCATAAATTGGTCATCTACGGGAAGCCGTAAAAAGCTTAGATTGGATTTGAGCCTTCATTTGTGAATTTTTATGTATTTTGGTATTATTATTGTGTTTTGTTATTTCTTATTTTTGTTTCAGTGTGTTTCAGGTTTTGCCAGTGTTCGTTATTTCAGGTGATATCTTCTATACTCTATCTTTCTACCTTAGAACATTGAGGACAATGTCTCGTTTTGGTTGGGGGGAGAGGGTAGTAGTTGATAAAAAAAAATTGTTTTTCATTTCATAAAGCATGTGCATAATTGTTGTTACTAGGATGACAGAGTAAAGGAGTTCTTTTGTTAAAGTGACTCTTGAGACGCATTTTAGTAACCATTCTTAACAAGGTCTATTATAATACTTCTTGAAATATTCAGGTTTACAAACTCTCGTATTGTTACCACTTAATTCTGCTCATATACTTATTTAACATGTATTCTTAAACCTTAATTTACACACACACACTTTAACATATGATTGTGGGTTGCATATTGGATTATTACATTATTTATGTTCTTTTGTTAAAGGTAACAACTAAGGGAAAGGGATTATATATAATTAAAAAAAAAAGAAAACAAAACGAAAAAAAATAAAAAAAATGATGATAATAAAAATGTAGATAGGTTTGGTTTCGTAGCCTCCCTAACCTAAGCAATTAAGCCCGAAGGGGTGTTTTAACACCTAATACCCTAAAGTCAACTGACTTGGGAGCTATTGGCCCAACGCTTGTTACATGGGTTGAGGAGAAAAGCTTAAGGGAATCAAAGATTGCACTATCTACATATCAGTATCTACGACCCGAGTTACTAAGCTCGTAGGGGTGTCTTAACACCTAATGCCCTAAGACCAACTGGTCTGGGAGTCATTAGCTGAAAGCTCGTTACATGGGTTAAAGATGCATGATGTTTTTAAATTATATGTATATAGATTTTTTTTTTAAAAAAAAAAGAAGACA
The DNA here is from genome assembly GCA_026413675.1 of Populus pruinosa. Taxonomy (NCBI): domain Eukaryota; kingdom Viridiplantae; phylum Streptophyta; class Magnoliopsida; order Malpighiales; family Salicaceae; genus Populus; species Populus pruinosa. The sequence continues at coordinate 9,506,260 of JANKMR010000020.1, forward strand.
AAAATAATAATCTTAACCCAAGGAAGTTAACCTTAAACATTAGAACAAAAATTTTGTTTTCTTCCAAGAAAAACCCCATAATTATGTGTTGATACATTGAGCACAAAAGAAAGGTTTATTAATATCTTGTTAAGTGGTATTGAGTAGATATATAAATTTAATGAGAGTTTGTTTATCTGGATAGATTAATGGAAGTTAAATGATGAATACCTTGCTTTGTGAAATTTGCAAATTGTTGTAACGCTTTGATTACTAGGGACTAGTAATAAGCTGGTTGGGAGGTGTGATTAGTACTTAAAAGTGCATTTTTATCATGGTTTTATATCATCATTTTGCACTTGAAGTATCAATAACTCCTTAACTAAAATATGTTTTATAATAATGTATCTAATAATATAAGATACCTATAATTTATGGTAAATGTCTATTTTTAATGCAGGCCTATCACATAAATGAAAGGATTGATTGATGACTTGAAGAACTTAAATTGCAAGGATAAAGAGATGGCCAAACTTAGAAAAGAGATGTCGGTGCAATCCAAACCGGAACACTGTTCGGTAATTGGGTCATATCTGGAACTACAGATCTCAGATTTAGGTCCAATTTATATGGATGGAAAGGTAAGACATAGGCCTACAACTTTCATATGGAGCCCAAGATCTAAAAAGGCCATTATCAAGTCCAAATTATAGCAACAACAAAGACGCCCGAATCTGTCTTCCAGCCCGAGCACTGTTCGGTATTTTAGCCATATCTGGAGTTCTAGAAGTCCAAATGAGCTTAATGTTTTACACAAGAAAGAAGAGACAATTGCCTACAACTTTCATGTTTTCAGCTGGCTCTAATTTTGACGTTATCAATGACGTTTTGGGCAGACAAGAGAAGATAAGGATTGTCACCAAGTCAAAAGTTGGCCACCCACTTATCAATTAGTCATCAAATCAATAGTTTCCAATTTTGGCCTATAAAAGGAGGCATTTTCCATTCATTTAGGCATCTTGGTTTCCAGATCAAGATCATGCTCTTCCTTTCTCTCTTTGTATTTTTTGTAATGTTTATGCTTTACTTTCATTAATATTAAGTTTATGCTTTTCATTTCCTTTCCTTTACTTAGTTAACTTTTATGTTCTTATTTTGTTTATTTATTTTTCTTTCTTTCATTATGTCTAGCTAAGTTAATTATGTCAAGGTGAAAAGGTTACACTAATGGTGTAAGAATAAGTATAGTGTAAACTTAATATGGACTTTCATGTTTGATACTAACATGTTTTATATTTGTTATCTTGTTCACTCATTAATACTTTGCTTGTTAAATGACTAATCTTGATTTATGTTGTATAACACTTGGTACAACAAATGCTTGACACTTTCATAGCTCATAATGTATGGTATAACCGACACCTGAGCTATGAAAGGAACTTGATTTGTTGTTAACATAAGTTATAATCATGAATGCTTGACGAGATTTACAAGTATTAGCATTAATTGAATAAGATGACTAATGTAATCATATTAACAATATATAATCTGATTGGAACCTCCTTTATGTGTGGTTTCCAATTCAATAACAAGAGTTTATACTATACTTGTTTGATATACCATTAGTGGAACCTCTAACCTTGACATTTGTTATTATTATTGTTTAATCCTTACATTAATTTTCCATCTCCAAGTTCTCATCATCATCTTCTTCTTCTCTTTCTTTATTATTATTATTATTACTACTACTATTACTACTAGTATTATTATTATTACTACCACCACCACCACCACTACTACTACTACTACTACTACTACTACTACTACTACTACTACTACTACTACTACTACTATTATTGTTATTATTATTGTTGTTGTTATTGTTATTGTTGTTGTATTATTGTTATTATAATTTGTACAATTAACCTCCCTGTGGTTCGACTCCTGTCTTGCCGGGTTATTTATTACTTCGACACTCCTGCACTTGGGAGAAGACATCAACCTTTTATTCGTGTCAGTAGGCCTATGTCTTACCTTTCCATCCATATAAATTGGACCTAAATCTGAGATCTGTAGCTCTAGATATGACCCAATTACCGAACAGTGTTGCGGTTTGGATTGCACCGACATCTCTTTTCTAAGTTTGACCATCTCTTTATCCTTGCAATTCAAGTTCTTAAAGTCATCAATCAATCTTTTTATTTATGTGATAGGCCTGCATTTAAAATGAACATTTACCACAAATTAAAGGTATCTTACATTATTAGATATATTATTATAAAACATGCTTTGGTTAAGGAGTTATTGATACTTCAAGTGCAAAATGATGATATAAAACCATGATAAAAATGCACTTTTAAGTACTAATCACACTCCCCAACCAGCTTATTACTAGTCCCTAGTAATCAAAGCGTTAAAATAGAAAAACAAATTTGCAAATTCCACAAAGCAAGGTATTCATCATTTAACTTCCATTAATCTATCCAAATAAACAAACTCTCATTAAATTTATATATCTGCTCAATACCTCTTAACAAGATATTAATAAACTTTTCTTTTGTGCTCAATGTATCAACATATAATTATGGGGCTTTTCTTGGAAGAAAACAAAATTTTTGTTCTAATGTTTAAGGTTAACTTCCTTGGGTTGAGATTAGTATTTTTGTCTTTTTTAAAAAAAAAATACATATAATTTAAAAACATCATGTATCTTTAACCCATGTAACGAACTTTCAGCTAATGACTCCCAGACCAGTTGGTCTTAGGGCATTAGGTGTTAAGACACCCCTACGAGCTTAGTAACTCGGGTCGTAGATACTGATATGTAGATAGTGTAATCTTTGATTCCCTTAAGCTTTTCTCCTCAACCCATGTAACAAGCGTTGGGCCAATAGCTCCCAAGTCAGTTGACTTTAGGGTATTAGGTGTTAAAACACCCCTTCGGGCTTAATTGCTTAGGTTAGGGAGGCTACGAAACCAAACTTATCTACTTTTTTATTATCATCATTTTTTTCTTTTTTTCTTTTTTCTTGTTTTTCATGTTTTTTTTTTGCTTAATTATATACAATCCCTTTCCCTTAGTTGTTACCTTTAACAAAAGAACATAAATAATGTAATAATCCAATATGCAACCCACAATCATATGTTAAAGTGTGTGTGTGTAAATTAAGGTTTAAGAATACATGTTAAATAAGTATATGAGCAGAATTAAGTGGTAACAATACGAGAGTTTGTAAACCTGAATATTTCAAGAAGTATTATAATAGACCTTGTTAAGAATGGTTACTAAAATGCGTCTCAAGAGTCACTTTAACAAAAGAACTCCTTTACTCTGCCATCCTAGTAACAACAATTATGCACATGCTTTATGAAATGAAAAACAATTTTTTTTTATCAACTACTACCCTCTCCCCCCAACCAAAACGAGACATTGTCCTCAATGTTCTAAGGTAGAAAGATAGAGTATAGAAGATATCACCTGAAATAACGAACACTGACAAAACCTGAAACACACTGAAACAAAAATAAGAAATAACAAAACACAATAATAAAACCAAAATACATAAAAATTCACAAATGAAGGCTCAAATCCAATCTAAGCTTTTTACGGCTTCCCGTAGATGACCAATTTATGTGACTCATGGAAGGATCAATCACAGGAATGAAAGATTGTAGTTGGTCAATCAATTGTTCAGCAGTAGTAGCAGAGATTATGATTTGTCATGCAGAAGATGTTAGAAATTCCTGTTCCACAGCATGATCAAGAAAAGACAACAACTTATCATAATAACCATTAACATTTAACAAACCAATGGGTTTATGGTCAATGTGCAATTGAGCCCAAGAGGAAATATGAAAGATCTCTTCCAACACACTGAAACAAAAATAAGAAATAACAAAACACAATAATAAAACCAAAATACATAAGTTTTTACAAACAAAAAAAATTCAAATCACAGTTGTGAATATGACGCACATCTTCCTTTGGTTTTATGTCCAAGAACAACTTAAACGCCCTCAATGGGTCGGGGATAGGCTTCCCATCCAGTTTTCTTAAAAACTGGCAAACATGGTCTTTTTTAGTCAGATTCCCAAGACTAAGTCAAGTATGTTCTTTATGAAAATGGGTTCATAAGTCATGAATTACACGATGCTTATCTCGACTATGATGAGACTTAAGAGTCAATAGAAGATTATCTAAAGACTCTCTGTGTTTTGAAATAAATCTCACCTTCTGACAATTTTCACAGTTTTTGCGGAATGCATCTGACTCCTTGAATATGATGGGCCAGTAAAATTCACTTTGTAAGATTTCTACAATCCTCTTTTTTGATGAGAAATGATCCCCACATGCCTTAGAGTAACAAAATTTAATGAAATTACTTACCTCATTGTCGAGAATGCATTTTTGAAATATTTGATCAGGACAATAATTGAATAAGTAAGGGTCATCCCAATAAAAATTTTGCTCGTTGCTCAAAAAATTTCTTTTGTCTTCAATACTCCAATGAGTTGGCAAAAATCCTGAAGCAAGAAAATTGATATTTTTAGCAAACCAAGGCATTGAATTAAGAGAAAGTAGAGATTCATCAGGAAAGTAATCATCGATTGGTGTGATGTCGGGTGTCGAATCTGTTGTCACTTTTGATAAAAGATTTGCATCAACCTTTTCGATGCCTTTTTCATCCTTGATTTCTTCCTGATTGGTCATGGCATGAGAAAATGGAAGTGCTGGCGGAGAATCAGTCGTTTCTTTGTAATTTTCAGATTCAACCCCTTCCTTTCCCTTAGAAATTGACTCATCATCTTTCTCATAAGGTTCAAGAGAGGGTTTTTCAATAACCTTACCACTGCGTAAAGTAGTGACTGATTTGACTTGATCCATGTGTTGGCTTCTGGAACTACTTGCATTTGCATTGTATTGCCCGTTAGGATTTTGTTGTGGTTGAGATGGAAACTTACCTTTGTCTTGGAAACTGAGAGTAGATGTTAATTTTGCAAGAGTATCTTTAAAATCTGTCATGTTTTGAGCAAGTTGAGTGTTGATTGTCTCTTGCTTTTCAATGAATGCATACAAAGTTTCCTCAAACTTTCTTGTAGGAGATGGAGCATAAGGAGGTGCATATCTATGATAATTTTGGAAATTATGGTGTGCTTGGAACTGTGGTGGTGGAGTTTATGCATTGTCACTCTTCCAACTGAAATTCAGGTGATTTCTCCAACCAGGATTGTATGTTTGTGAGTATGGGTTATGGTTGGGCCTTTGGAAACTATTTAAAGCATGAGCTTGTTCATGGAGACATTTCTTAAAAGAAGGCAAGGTTGGACAGTTATTGGTTGAGTGTTCATTTGTTTCACAGATTTGACACACAATGTTTTCAACAGAGTTTAATTGACCACTCTTTTTCAATTCTAGTGCCTCGACTTTTCTAGCTAAAGATGCAAACTTGGCTTGAAGGTCATGATCTTTCCTAAGGTTGTACATACCTCCACTAGATGTATGAGGTTGAGTTTTACTCGGTGCCTCATATGTACCCGCTGTGTCCCAATTTTGAGCATTTTCAGCTAACAAGTCTAAGTACTCCATTGCTTCATCAGGGTCTTTATCTTCAAAAGTTCCATTGCATATCAATTCAACCATTTGCCTATCTTTAGGTGTTAACCCTTCATAGAAATGTAAAACCAATCTCCATATTTCAAAACCATGATGAGGGCAAGTACTAAGCAAGTCTCGATACCTATCCCAACATTGGTAAAATGTTTCTCCTGGTTTTTGAATGAAAGTGGTGATTTGTCTCTTGAAAGAGTTTGTTCTATGAGATGGGAAAAACTTCTTTAAAAACTGTTGTTGCATTTCATCCCAAGCACGAATGGATCCTGGTCTTAAATTTTGTAGCCATGTTTTAGCTTTATCTTTTAATGAAAAAGGAAAAAGCTTTAATCTGATGGTGTTCATGCTACAATTTAAATTATTATATGTGTTGCACACCTCCTCAAATTCCCTTAAATGCAAGTATGGATTTTCCAATTCTAAACCATGAAAAGAAGGTAAAAGTTGAATAATACCTGGTTTAAAATTAAAATGAGATGCATCAGGAGGAAAAACTATGCATGATGGTGCACTTGTTCTTGTGGGATTCATGTGGTCTCTAAGTATTCTAGCACGGTTATTCTAATTATTCTCATTATGAAGTGATTGATTATCTTTTTCAGCTATATTTTCTGAAAATGATGAGGATACCCTACAAAGTCTACCCCTTGATGTACGTGATCACACTCTTATGCACGTGTAGGAATAAAAAAAAAAGAAAAGAAGAAAGCAAAAGAAGGAGGAAGAAAACAAAATAAAAAGAAACAAAGTTATATACAAGAAAAGTGAAAAGAGAAAATAAAATAAATACTATAATTTATACAAGAACTTACCTCCCCGGCAACGGCGCCAAAAACTTGACACGACTAAAAGGTTGATGTCTTCTCCCAAGTGCAGGAGTGTCGAAGTAATAAATAACCCGGTAAGACCGGGGTCGAACCACAGGGAGGTTAATTGTACAAATTATAAATAACAATAATACAACAGCAATAACAACAACAACAATAATAATAATAACAATAATAGTAGTAGTAGTAGTAGTAGTAGTAGTAGTAGTAGTAGTAGTAGTAGTAATAATAATAATAATAATAATAATAAAGAAAGAGAAAAAGAAGAAGATGATGAGAACTTGGAGATGAGAAATTAATGTAAGGATTAAACAATAATAATAACAAATGTCAAGGTTAGAGGTTCCACTAATGGTATATCAAACAAGTATAGTATAAACTCTTATTATTAAATTGGAAACCACACACAAAGGAGGTTCCAATCAGATTATATATTGTTAACATGATTACATTAGTCATCTTATTCAATTAATGCTAATACTTGTAAATCTCGTCAAGCATTCATGACTATAACTTATGTTAACAACAAATCAAGTTCTTTTCATAGCTCAGGTGTCGGTTATACCATACATTATGGGCTATGAAAGTACCAAGCATTTGTTGTACCAAGTGTTATACAACATAAATCAAGATTAGTCATTTAACAAGCAAAGTATTAAAGAGTGAACAAGATAACAAATATAAAACATGTTAGTATCAAACATTAAGGTCCACATTAAGTTTACATTATACTTATTCTTACACCATTAGTGTAACCTTTTCACCTTGATATAATTAACTTAGCTAGACATAATGAAAGAAAGAAAAATAGATAAACAAAATAAGAACATAAAAGCTAACTAAGTAAAGGAAAGGAAATGAAAAGCATAAGCTTAATATTAATGAAAGCAAAGCATAAACATTACAAAAAATACAAAGAGAGAAAGGAAGAGTATGATCTTGATCTGGAAACCAAGATGCCTAAATGCATGGCAAATGCCTCCTTTTATAGGCCAAAATTGGGAACTATTGATTTGATGACTAATTGATAAGTGGGTGGCCAACTTTTGACTTGGTGACAATCCTTATCTTCTTTTGTCTGCCCAAAACATCATTGATAACGTCAAAATTGGAGCCAGTTGTAAACATGAAAGTTGTAGGCAATTGTCTCAGCTTTCTTGTGTAAACAATTCAGCTCATTTGGACTTCTAGAACGCCCGATATGGCCAAAATACCGAACAGTGCTTGGGCTGGAAGACAGATTCGGGCTTCTTTGTTGTTGCTATAATTTGGACTTGATAATGGCCTTTTTAGATCTTGGGCTCCATATGAAAGTTGTAGGCCTATGTCTTACCTTTCCATCCATATAAATTAGACCTAAATCTGATCTGTAGCTCCAGATATGACCCAATTACCGAACAGTGTTCCGGTTTGGATTGCACCGACATCTCTTTTCTAAGTTTGACCATCTCTTTATCCTTGCAATTTAAGTTCTTAAAGTCATCAATCAATCTTTTCATTTATGTGATAGGCCTGCATTTAAAATGAACATTTACCACAAATTAAAGGTATCTTACATTATTAGATATATTATTATAAAACATGCTTTGGTTAAGGAGTTATTGATACTTCAAGTGCAAAATGATGATATAAAACCATGATAAAGATGCACTTTTAAGTACTAATCAATAGCCTGGTGTTTATATTTTCAAGCCAATTTTCCCAGCTCATTCTGAGGTTAATGTATTCTCACAACCACTTATTTGCTTAACTAAACTCCTTCCCTCGACCTCAATCTTAAGTCCCCTTACAAGATCCTTTTCAATAAACCACCATTAAATACACATTTACGAGTGCTTAGATGTTTATGTTATGCCTAAACCCCTCATCAACATCGTGATAAGTTTTTTCCTCGTGCTTTATTATGTGTTTTCTTAGGTTATCCTATCAATCATAAAGCTTATCATGTATATGATCTAGAAAAACATAAAATTTTCATATCCTGTGATATTACTTTAAAGAAAATATTATTCCCTGTCATCTCATAACTCTAAATTCTCCAACTCCTCAAGTTTAGGTTTTATTAAGACCACTCTATGTCTAGGCATATGCTTTTCTACTACCAACACTCTTCAAGTCTCAGCTTACTTTGATTCAGACAATGCTAGTTGTCCACTCACTTGACGCTCCACTAAATGTTTTTTCATTCAACTTGGCATAAGTCCCATTTCCTGATATACTAAGAAGCATTATACAGTCTTTTACTTTTCTGTTAAAGCTGAGTATCAAGCTCTTGCTTCCATTACCTATGAACTTACATGGCTTTAAAACCTTCTACATGATCTTGATGTTCTCTATTAACAACTCATGCTCTTATATTATGACAACCAAATAGTCCTTCACATTGTTTAAAATCCTGTTTTCCATGATCGTATAAATATATAGAAATTGATTGTTCTGTTGTTTGTCAAAAGTTACGGGTTGACTTTATTATCTTCAAGTACATACCTACCCATAATCTGTTTGCAGATATCTCTACTAAACCTTCAGGACATGAACAATTCCAAGTATTATCATGTAAGTTAGGCATCATATATCTCTATGCTCCAACTGAGGGGGAGTATTAGAGTCATGTCTTCATATTCTATATATAAATCATTGTACAATTATTAGAAACATATGTTTAGGTTTTACTCTTAGGATTTTGTCTCATTTCCTTATGTATTATATACCTATTGTGACTATGAATGTAAAATACATAGAACATAAATTTTCTACTTTACATAAATATTGCATAAAAATATAAAATAATAAATTTAAATTTAATGTAATATTAGTTGTCTAAAAACTATGTGTTAAATATATGAAAATATCATTAAGTAAGAGCACTATAAAACACAAAACTATAAACTTAATTCAATAACCCAATAAAAAAAATAATTGTTGAAAAACTGTTTGTTTTTTTAATACATATGAGCTGTTTAACAAATATTATTACATGATTTTTGGTAAATATTATGCTATTTAAGAAATACCCAAATATTATTCATGTCATGGTAGTACACACTCATAATTTTTATAATGGTTCATAAATACATGCATTCATATAGCAGCCCACATATTCACCTATATAAATAGTTTCATAACAATCCTTAAATACACATATTTATGGCTACCATAACAATTTATATTTGCAAACTTTTGAGATATCAAAACAACCCCCAAACATACATATTATTGGTTGCTTCAATCCATTATGATGCACACGATGCTATCTCAAATAGCCAAAACTTGTATAGTTTTATGTTGTTGTAATAGCCTTTATTTAAGCATATTCAAGTTGTCATTCCAACAACTTTTAGCCAAGAAAAAAAAAAGAACATACAACATATTTACTCACTTTTTATTCAATCATCTACTTCACATACACATATATTTTGTGCACATATCAAACTCCTAATTATTTAACGAAAAACCATGGTTTTCCTTTAATAAATTATTCAGCCACATAACACATGTGTGTACACATACACATACACACTTAAACTTCATCACAACAATTTATCTCATTAAACATATTGTGATTATGAATTTTAAACTATCCCTAAGATAGAGGTTTTATATACCTAATCTTCTAATACATAGTAATAATACTTCAATACTCTTTTTTTTTTTCATTTTACAATCATTCACACTTATCACTAACACATGGTATGCAATCTATTTAAATCATCCTTTATATAAAGAATGTATATACCCAATCTTTAAAAGATAACAACATTGATCCCACACATCATAAACCAACTCATAATAATCATAATTAAAATTCTACATTTAATCCATCTTCACAACATATACTTAACATGATTCCCAACACTATTCATTAACCCTTAGCCTTCCAAACACATCCATAATGGTTCCATACATCTTAATTCAATTTTACAATGTTTTTACGCATAATTATACATTTAATTCACTTGTATAACACATAAATATACAATCTCTAGCACATTTGTGACAATCCAAGTAATTGAATCCTGATAATTTGCTAGTATCAAGTATGTTTTATAAGGATATGTTTCTAATTATTTTGATCTACAAACTTATTTATATAAAGATAAAGAGTATTAATTTCATGTGTACATATTTAAATTTTAAATTTAAATAAAGTATTTAATCCTAATTTGATTTCCCACTATTTTCTTGCAAATTAGTAGCCCTCTCTATTAATCCAAGAAATCTTACTTAGATTTTTCTACTGAGATAGGATCCCATTTAATTTATCTAACTTTGAGTGACTCAATAAATCAAAATAAGTTAAAGTAGGTAGATAATATAATTTATCAATTACATCTCTATGTGACTTATAGATCAATTAGGTAACAACTCATTGTTTAAACATATCATATAGATGGTCAAATCCTAAATAGTTGTATTAAGTCTTCATAAGTCCATTGCAAGCACTTTGGTTATAGCCTTTATTACAATTTCTTTCTTCATCTTGGATTACATAATAATTCTCTATATAAATTCTTACATTTCAAAATTAATTAACATTTATGTAATTAATTAAGAAATCTCAAGTTACATTCAAGGGGAATTAAATGAGAAAAGAATTACAACTCAAAATAAAAAAATAGAGATAAGACAGGACACATAAACCCTATTTAATAAAATTATAACCATTCAAATATCAAATACAAGCACAATCACATTGGTCTTTAAAATCTATAATCATCCATCATGCATAATAACATATTAATATGCATAATAAAATTATTGTATGTTTCAGTTCTAATTATTGGCTTCATGTAAAAGTTTTAAAATAATAATTCTAACATTTATAAATATTAAATCAAATACAATTTGATAATTTTCTAAACATAATAAATTTTATTTAATATAATTATTTTTAAAATTTAATAAGAAAATTAATCACATTAAAATTCATGTTAATATCTTAAACTATTTTAAAACTATTGTAGGATTAATTAAATAAAATTTTCTAGCTTAAAAAAATTCATTATTTTAGAAAAACCATTTTTCTAAATTTATTAGTTAAACCATTTAATTAAATAAATCCTAATCCCCTTAGGATATCATAAAACTTAAAAATTTAATTAAACAATTTAATTCATTCCTAATCCAATTATAAAATTTAATTCTTTAATTAAAATAATTTTTGAGTTTCAATTTTAATATAAAATCATTATTTTATATATAAAGGGCTAAAATTATAATTTCAACCCTAAAATACCAAAAGGTAATTAGATATAAGTTTTAAAGCTAGAATCATAATTCTTCTTCTTTTTTACTATAAAAAGAGGACTAAAAGCTATCACAATAGTTGTTGTTGTTGATATGGGCTACCCAGTCCAACATCAATATTGCTGACCTTACTCTTGGAGTAGAGTGTATTGGCAACCCTCATGCTGCACCACTTGGAGCATGAGGGTATGGCCTCGCTCTGTAGCTATGTCATGGTTGATGGCATAACCAAGGCGTGTTGTTGCTACTTGCCAGTGGTAATCTAGACATGACCATGCATACTAGTAGTGCTGGCATCGCTGTTTGCTACATTACAACCTTTTAAAACTATTTTTTTTTAATGGTGGATTCTGGCCAAAATACCAAAGTTCAGCCAAATTCAAATAATCTAGTTAGATTTGGTCAGAACAATAGTCCAACTTTTATTAACAAAAAAATCATGAGAGAAAAATTACTTTTAAGAAAAATAATTTTTGTATATAAAATTAATTCGAAATTAACATCAATAACAAGTAAAACAAGCAATCAACAACTTTAATTGTTTAACAAAGGCTCTGATATTACTATTAGGTTTCTTAACTATCATATAAAAAATGAAAAATATGAAACAAAATTATTCAAAAGTTCTTAGGATCCCAATCTAAAGTTGTTTAGGGATTTGTTACCTGAAGATTAAATTTTATTCGACTTAGAATAATTCTTTAAGGGTTACGTTGTCACAAATCATAAGCCGTCCAATTATTCAGCCTTTAATAATAATCCACACAAACTATCTGTAAGAAATCTCTTAAATCCCTAATTAAAAGAGAAGAATTGTTATGTCTAGAGTGCTAACTCTAATTTTATATTTATTTAATATTTTTATCTAGCAAACAACCACTTTTAATGAGAGGCATAACTCACTATTTATAGAAAAATCTTAAAAATCCTATAAATTAAAAAAATATCAATGCCCCTCCCCCAGGAATAATATTTATATATTAATTTAAGACACTTTTAGAAATTAACTCATTCAAGTCCTCACTTGATTTTTCTTGATCTAGAAATATAATCTCTTTATTAATTATATTCTAGTACTTAATTTCTAAAATATATTTTAATCAAGCCATACTTAATTAAATTACCCTAGTTTAATTTTTAACTAATGGTTTTTAATGTATATGACTCATTAGGTTCCTAATATGTTGGTCTAAATATAAATTATAATTATATTTAAATAGAATTAACTTAAATAAATAATTTAATTTATTATCAATTTAATAATTGGTTAATTTATATTTGAAAATTAGATGCAATGTTTTGTAACATGTAATATCCCCCAAATATTAAAAAATTTATTAGTGGTTTAACTTAACCTTTTAGTGATCAATTTCTTTGTATAATTATTAATATTCATTCATCAATAATATTCTATTTAATATTAAAGTATGGAGTATGTCTGCCATGTTAAATCATGTTTGTATTCTACATAATAGTCTTGATTACTTAAATAAGATTTGAAAATCTTTTCAAATTGTATTTCATATTGGTTAAGGATTTTTTAGTCAATTATATTTGAAAATAGATGAACTTTTTTTTTTAACTCATATAGAGTGATGAATTATCTCTTAATTACTCAAATACCTTCATATAGTTTATGTTATACTCAATGTTTACTCTTTCATTACCTTGATTAAGATATCGCATAACAAGATCAAAGCATAACATTCTCTCTATATAAGATGACTTAGTAAATTCAAATCTAGGGATCATTTATACAACCATCATATGAGCATTTTTATAGACATAATTGATCTCTACATATGAAATTCTCATACGGGTCAGTTTAGTATACTTGTTTTATGACAATTACCTACATATCAGTTCTATATACTTTTATACCTCAGCTTATGAGAACAATTGCTTCCTTTTAAATATATATATATATATATATATATATATATATATATATATATATAAAGAACATAATATTTATTAGTCTTTACGGCTCTAATAAATATCCAGCATTTAAGAGAGCATCGACCAAGAATATTTTAGGAACAATACTTTGATGTAATATAAATTCTATAATTACAACTTTATAATTTTATTTGAAAAATATTTTCATCCCATATACTTTATCTTTACTCTAGATTCATTAATCTAATATTATATGAATATTAAAGATAAATTAAGCATTTATTAATAATAGATATGCATTTACATGAATATAATAATGTCATGTGTAACCAACTAATTAGCTAGAACGCATATTAAATCAATAAATCAATGCCAACAATTTATGTCCATTATAATGGTAAGTCTATGATTGGAAGGAAACAAAGTAATATGTATAATAACAAGTGTAGACATATATGTAATAAACGTAATATAATTAAACACTTTCTCTTTAATAGGATAATTTTAATTAATTATGTGAACAAAGAAGAATATTATGAATCCATGAACTAAAGGTTTATTGAGAGAGTTTGTGCATAATTTATTGAGAGGAATGAGCTAAAAGTATTTATAGATAAAAGAGCATAATGATGTTAATCATACCTAGTTAACTGGAGATTTTAAATTTAGGTTCTAATAAAAAATTATGTCATATAACATTTTTAATAGCATTAAAAAATTATTATTTTTTGTTTATTTCTATAATGAGAAAAGGTGTTAGTTGCAGCATGATAAAAGGGGTGTTGTGCTCTTAATAATTTTTATATCTTGATATACCAAGTAAAATATAGCATAATACTTTTAATAAAATATCACTTGTATGAGTGAAAAATGTGATTGTTTCTTTGAGCATTTACAAAAAAATATTGAATTCTCTTAATCACTCATGAAAACTAGGAGTTGTATCAAAATGAATACAACCAAGAGAACTGAAGGAAAGATCTAGGTAAAGAGCCATATGAGAACTATTTTCTTAGTTGACATAGAAGGTTTAATAGCTTAAGACATCATGTTCACTATTTCACTAAGTAAATTTGATAGTATTTCATTAAGAAAGGTTCAAAACCAAAAGTTATTTATCCTAATGTAGTGATCCATTAAATCATTAACTCTTTATAAATCTTTGAGTCTTTTATAATGATAAGACAATTTTCATTAATATGAATGATTTTGAAAATTTATTTTAAAGACATGGATAACAGACACATTTGAAGCCAAATTAATTGTGAGATCCACCCATTTCTAAGGTTAAATATTTATTGAAATTTATTTTTCAACAAAGTTTTTTTAATATTGAACATTAACATGATTAAATAAATTATTGATGAATAAAAAATTAATCTTAAAAAACTCTTAATTGGTAATTTTATAAAACCTAAAACCCTATATCCTATATTGCAAAAACAAATACTGGAATATATTATATTTTATAAAGTGAAAAGTTAAAAGAATTATATATAAAATTAAGAAATATAGTTTTAGTTTAATTCATGAGCATATGCTGGACACTAAGCATGACCATATGCATAGCTCTGAGGCCTAAGCCCCAAGCCTTATGTGTGTTTTGAGTTCTAAAGCCTATGGCGTAGGCTTATGTCTGATTTTGGTTTTTATTAACTTATTTCCTATTTCGAACATAAATTTTAGTTTATTATAAGATAATTCTTTGAACAATAATGAATTATTTCTCTCCTGCCTATTTATATATATCTAGCACATGAATAAAGAGTATGAATACTTCTCTTTCTTCCAAATATTTTATTTTCAAATGTAAAACTTCTTGTTTTTAAAGCAAAAGGCTATAGATTTTATTATTATTATTATTTGGGAGGATAATTATGGAAAAATAATGAGAGTTAAATCTGGTAATTACTAATTATCATAATTAATTATGTATTATCTTTTGTTTAAAAAATGTTGAACATGAGAAGTTATGCACGCTTACGGTAGCTCTCTATTATTTTTCTAGCCTCTTCTACTCATATTTCTCAGTTCTAAAACTTAAGTTCTAGTTTTTAAAGAGGTTCTTAAGTTTCTCTTTTTTTTTTCTGTACTTTTAAGAAAAGTATAAAGCGAGTCCAAGTAGCACTAGAGGTGATATTGGAAACATAGAGAATTGTTTGGCATCAATCTTTCACATTAGAGTCCTTTGTTCTACTGTTTACCAAGTGAGAGAATAGCCATAGCCATGGCCATAGAATCAGATGCTCTATTTAATAAACATAATACAATTAAACACTTTCTCTTGAATAATATAATTTTAATTGACTATATGAATAAATGAGAATATTATGAATCCATGAACTAAAGATTTATTGAGAGAGTTTGTGTATAATTTATTGAGAGGAATGAGTTAAAAATATTTATAAATGAATGAATGTAATGATGTTAACCATATCTAGTTAACTAGAGATTCTAAATCTAGGTTCTAATAAAAAAACTAAGTCATATAACATTTTTAATAGCACTAAAAAAATATTATTTCTTGTTTATTTCTATAATGAGAAAATGTGTTAATTGTACCATGATAAAAGATGTGTTGTGCTCTTAATAATTTTTATATCTTGCTATACCAAGTAAAGCATAGTATAATACTCTTAATAAAATATCACTTTGTATGGGTAAAAAATATGGTTGTTTCTTTAAGAATTTATAAAAAATATTAAATTCTCTTAAGTACTCATGAAACTAGGAGTTATTTAGGTCCAAAATAAACACAACAAAAAGAACTAAAGGAAATATCCAGGTAAATAGCCATGTAAGAACTATTTGCTTAGTTGACATAAAAAGTTTAATAGTTGAAGACATCATATTTATTCTTTAGCAAAGTAAATTGAACAGTATTTCATTAAGAAAGATTCAAAACCAAAAGTTACTTGTCCTAATATAGTGATGTGTTAAATCATTAACTCTTTACGAATATGAGTTTTTTATAATGGTAAGACAATTTTCATCAATATGAATGATTTTAAAATTTTATTTTAAAAACATGAATAATAGACATATCTAAGGTCAAATTAACTATGAGATCCACCCACTTTTAAGGTTTAAGCTTTATTAAAATTTATTTTTCAACAAATATTTTTTAACATAAAACATTAACATGATTAAATAAATTATTAATAGATAAAAAATTAATCTCAAAGAACCTTTAATCGATAATTTTATAAAACCTAAAATCCTATATCCTATTTTGCAAAAACAAATACTAGAATTAAAGTGAAAAGTTAAAAAAGTCATATAAAAACCAAAGAAATATAGTTTTGGTTTAATCACTAAGCACGTGCTTGACACGAGTATGAACATATGCATGACCATGAACCCAAGCCCCGAGCCTTATGCTTGTTTTAAGTTCTAGAGTCTAAGACCTAGACTTGGCTTTAATTTTGGTTTTTACTAATCTATTTCGAACATAAATTTTAGTTTATTATAAAATAATTTTTTAAATAATAAAGAATTATTTCCCTCCTACCCATCTATATATATATATATATATATATATATATATATATATATCCATTTATATATATGCAGCGAAGGAATAGTCTGAATACTTCTCTTTCTTCTAAATAGTTTATTTTTAAATGTAAAACTTCTTGTTTTTAAAACAAAAAGCTATAGGTTTTTTTTATTATTATTTGTGTGGATAATTATGCAAAACAATGAGAGTTAAATCTAGTAATTACTAATTATTAGAATTAATTATGTATTATATTTTGTTTAAAAAATGTTAAACATGAGATGTTATACACGCTTGCGGGAGCTCTCTATTATTTTCCCAGCCTCTTTTGCTCATATCCCTCCGTTCTAAAACTTAAGTTGCGGTGTTTAGAGAGGTTCCTGAGTTTCTTTGTTTTTTTTTAAAAGGAAGTGCAGAGCTGAGCCAAATAGGAGTAGAGGTAACATTGAAAAGATAAAGAATTGTTTAGCATCAGTCTTTCATGTTGGAGTCCTCCATTCTGCTGTTTACCAAGTGAGAGAATCGCCATAGCCATAGCCATAGGATTAGATGCTCTGTTGGAGCTAAACGAAACAATGTCGTCAAGTTCACAATGCAGTTGCCCTTAATTTAAGAGCTTGAATAGGAATGAAGTGTAAATTATGTTTTTTTTTTTAATTTTAATTTTTTTATTTAAAATAATTTTTCAAATTTTAAATTATTTTAATGTGGTGATATCAAAAATAATTTTTAATAAATAAAAAAATAATTTTAATATATTTCTTAATAAAAAAATACTTTAAATTATCTATATTACCACAATCTCTAAGCCACCTTAATTTATGGCCATGGTCAGTAACGAGTAAAAAAAAATAATTGAAATAAATTAATTGAAAAGAATTATTCTAAAAAAGTCAAGATTAAAACGACTTAAACTATAAATATTATTAAAAAAAAAGAATATAAAGAACATGTCTCCGCCACTGACTACGGTGACGAATGGTACAGAGTAGAGACCTCACTTTCCAAAGAGCAAGACTCGAAAGTATTTTCAACGTCGGGACTAAAGAATGAATTAGTCGGGGGTTTACATCTAATGTGGTGTTGGGAACCGTGCTTCGATCCTTGTATTTTAAAAATTAAAAATTCATTATTTTTTATATTTTTATATCATTTTAATTTATTAATATTAAAAATAATTTTTTAAAAAATAAAAAAATTATTTTAATATATATTTTAAATAAAAACATTTTAAACTAAATCTTAAACACACCTTAAATGTCTGTGTAGGGTAGAGACTTCACTTTCCAAAAAGCAAGGCTGAAAATGTTTTCAACATCAGGATTAAAAAATGAATTTGTCGGCGGATTTAATTAGAAATGTGTTTTAATTTATGTTTTTAAAAAATTTAAAATTTAAAATTTATATTTTTATATTTTTAAAATTTTAAAATTTTAAAATATTAAAAATAATTTTTAAAAAATAAAAAATAATTATAATATATTATCAAATAAAAAATAATTTAAATTATATTTTTTATTATACCTTTAAATTCCTAAAAATAAATCCAAGTCAAATAAAAAAAAGTAAAAGAAATAATAATAACGGTTTGTTTTTTCTTATTGAAAAGTCATGACATTTGACTTTCAATATGGTACAAGTGGTTAGTCAAATCAAGGTGCTGTTTTTTATGTTTATTTTAAAGCAATGAATTATCTGTTTTTTATTTTATTTTTAGAATAATAATAATAATAATAATTTAAAAGGGTATTCTTCCCCATCAGCTCATAATTTTTATTTTTTCATGATGAAACTATACCTTATTTTTTAAAATAACGACGTTATTATAACCTTTTTATATAACAAGTGCATTTCATCATCAAATAATCATTCACCCAGAGCTTCTCCTTTTTTTTTTTCCCATTTGACAAACTACATGTATTTCTCTTTTTTATTAGTGGGGATGTTTTGATTAAATGGTAGAAAACTTATTGGGTTTTTTTAGTTAATTTTAATGTTTATATATATATATATATATATATATATATATATATATATAATTCAATTTGCTTTTCAGCAAGACTTTTATTATAACATTAACCAAATAATTAGCATATACAATTAAAACCAAACAGTCATTTGTTTTTATTAATATAAATATTTTTATAATAATAATTATTTAACTATTATTGTGGTCTCTCACTAATATAATGATGAACCACCACATTTAATTAATAAAAGACAACTAATTAAATGGTTTATTATTGTAAAGACGGTAATATTATTTAAAAAGAATAAAAATATCATGATATCAGATTATTAGTTTTTAGTTTTTCCAACAATTTTTAAATATAATCTTAGCCACCCTGGGTATCAATAATCTAGCATACTCTCTCCTATGCTTGTATTGTTTACCCATTTGTCAAAGTTAAAGATGTAGTCTAGTAAGCTCGGAAAATTCAAAAATACCTTTATAAGTATATAAGAGAAATGAAACAAAATTAGTAAGAAATAAATTCAATTTCAAACTTGGGGTTTCGACTGTGAGTCCGATTAATATTATAATAATAGTTATTAAAAAAAATAGTTTAAAATATATTAAAATAATATTTTTATTTTTAAAAAATTTATTTTAAATAAATAGAGATATAGGAGAACATATACCATGCGGGATATAAATAGGATGCTAGGTGTTAAATTTATAATTGTTTTTACAACAAATGACCCAAATATAGTTTTCAGTTTATGGTTTACAAATTTCAAACAATTAACTAAATATAAACTTATTGCAACTTTTTTTCAAATTAAGTACTTCTAATTTATATTTTCTTATAAAAATGAGAATTAATATGGTAATATGATTAATGATATGGTCATATTCTAAACAAGAGTTATATGAAGTAAAATAATAATAATTTAAGCAACATAGTTTATATATAAATTTAATAACAAGACAAGACATAATTATTTTTAGATTACAAAGTCATTTATTTTTTTCATACCAAATCCTTTAATCTTCAATTTTATTTTGCTATAATTGTGAAATCTTGTAATAAGAGTTTATTTAGTATTGTAGTAATAATTATTTTTTAAAGTATTTTTTATTTATCAGTATATCAAAATAATAATTATTTTTATTTTTAACATCATTATATAAAAATGATCTGAAAACACTAAAAAAATTTAAAATAAAAAAAATAAAAAAATATTTTTAAAATTAAAAAATAAAACAAGTTTTAATGAATACATTTGTCCCAATATAATAGAAAAAAATGTTTTTTTTCCATTATTATATCTCCTTTCTTCATTATGATTTATGCATTATCAGAAATATGTGATTAAATTTTTCAAGAGAAAGGATGGGGGATGAGAGGGAGGGGTTTGGAAGGGAATAGGAGGGTTCTCTATGAACATTAAAATATCTATTGTTAAAACAACAAACTTCTATTATAAAGTTTTGGTAAATTTTTACTTTATAATTTATCAATTTATTTATTCGTTTTTTAATAAATATAAGTATATGGGGATATTTGATATGATAATCATTTTGTTAACTTTATGGGTTACATATACGTGGAACAAGTCCATGTCATTTTGTGAGCTTGGCCTTTCTAAGCAAGTTCATGGCAACAAGACATGTCACCTCATTCAAATATATGTTTCTTTTTTCTTTTTTCTTTTTATCCATCATTGAAATAATTCCGTGGATATAAAATAGAGAGTTCTAATAGAATTTGCCAGAAATTTGTATCCATCTATAGGAGCATATTAGAGAAAAAAAAAAAAAAGATTTCAAGGCTACTAAACTCGATCCTTTTTATCTTGTGTGCCCTTTGTTCCATCAACTACTTCGAGAACCCCACGGCCTCAGGCTTCACAAATGAAACAGACCGAGAAGCTTTGCTAGCAATGAAGCATCTCGTCTTAAAAGATCCTTTCAGAGCTTTGAGTTCATGGAATGCCTCACTGCATTTCTGTACTTGGCATGGTGTTGCATGCGGTTCCAAACATCAAAGAGTGATTGCTCTGAATCTTTCATCACTGCAACTGGCAGGTATCTTGTCTCCCCACATAGGGAACCTTACCTTCCTTAGGAGAATCGATCTCAGTAAGAACAACTTCCATGGAACAATTCCAGAAGAAGTCGGACACCTGTTTCGCCTACAATACCTCTCTCTCTCAAATAACTCTTTCCAGGATGAACTTCCAGGAAATCTAAGCCATTGTTCAAATTTGAGATTCTTGGGTATGGAGGGAAACAACCTTACAGGGAAAATTCCTAGCGAGCTGGGATCTTTGTCTAATCTAAGAACGCTTGGCATCCTCAGAAATCATTTGACAGGTTCACTCCCTCTTTCATTTGGGAATCTCTCTAATCTCGTCTCACTTTCTCTGAGAGAGAACAATCTTGAAGGAAGCATACCTATTGAATTTGAACGCCTGTCCAGGTTAGCATATCTTGACCTGTCCTTCAACAATTTGTCAGGTATGGTTCCGAAAGAGCTTTACAATATCTCATCCTTAAGCACTGTTGCCATGGTCTCCAACAATTTAAGTGGTCGCCTCCCCCTTGATTTAGGCTTGACCCTTCCCAATCTCCAAACTCTGTATCTCGGACTAAACCGGTTTCTCGGACCTGTTCCAGCATCCATAGTTAATTCCTCGGGACTTGAATACCTTGATTTAGCTTCTAATTCCTTTTCAGGGCCAGTGCCAAAGAATTTAGGAAGCCTACGTTATCTTCAAATCCTGGATTTTGGTTTTAACAAAATTGGTGATAAGAATAACAATCACTTGACTTTTCTCACCTCCTTAACCAACTGTACCTATCTAGGAGAGATCTGGCTTTACAAAAATAAACTTGGAGGTTTATTGCCAAACTCCATAGCAAATCTCTCGACCAATCTCTATTACCTGGTAATGTGGGGCAACTACATAACTGGAACCATTCCTACCGAGATTGGAAATCTTAAAAGCTCGCAGACTCTTGATTTTGCTGACAACATGCTCACAGGAAGATTACCTGAATCTATTGGGAAGCTAGTCATGTTAAAAGAGTTCTACGTTCAATTGAATAA
The DNA here is from genome assembly GCA_026413675.1 of Populus pruinosa. Taxonomy (NCBI): domain Eukaryota; kingdom Viridiplantae; phylum Streptophyta; class Magnoliopsida; order Malpighiales; family Salicaceae; genus Populus; species Populus pruinosa. Next base: position 9,528,379 of record JANKMR010000020.1, read on the forward strand.
AATCTCGGGGGAAATTCCATCCTCTTTGGGAAACATTTCTGGTTTACTTAAACTAGATTTGGGAGTGAATCTTCTCGAGGGAACCATACCTGTTTCTTTGGCTAATTGCACAAGCTTAAATCTTCTGGACATTTCACACAATCACCTTAGCGGGTTCATACCTGAAAAGATCTTTAGTCTTTCTTCCCTCACGCTTGGCCTTCTTTTAGGATCAAATAGATTAAGTGGAAGATTGCCAAGTCAAGTGGTTAACATGAGAAATCTCGTCGAATTGGATATTTCAAGAAATAAAATATGTGGAGAAATTCCAAGTACTCTAGAGACTTGTCTCATGTTAGAGACTCTCAACATGAGTGGTAATTTCCTCAGAGGCACTATTCCTTCCGCTTTCAAGAAGCTAAGAAGTATTCAAGTCCTAGACGTTTCCTGCAATAATTTGTCTGGACAGATTCCAGAGTTTCTTGCTGATTTGCCATTCCTTTCTAATCTAAACCTGTCCTTTAACGAGTTCGAGGGCAAGGTGCCAGCTGAAGGAGCTTTCGAGAATGCTAGCCAATTTTCCATTGCTGGAAATAACAAGCTATGTGGAGGAATCAAGGCGATTCAATTGCCTGAATGTCCACGAACGAAAAAACACAAGCGTTTTTCAAAGAGAGTAGTGATCGTTTCAAGCAGTGTTGCTCTCTTCATTACGTTTCTTCTAGCATGTATTTTTGCCGTTGGATACAGGAAACTATCAGCCAACAGGAAACCCCTTTCAGCTGCAATCTTGGAGAAGAAGTTCCAAATAGTTTCCTATCAAGACCTTGCTCGTGTCACTGATGGGTTCTCTTCTGCCAATGTGATTGGTGATGGAAGATATGGCTCTGTCTACAAAGGAATTCTCGGTCCTGATGGTCAAACCGTCGCCATAAAGGTGCTCAAACCTGAACAGCGAGGAGCCCACCGTACTTTTGTGGCTGAATGTGAAACATTAAGGCGCATCAGGCATCGGAATCTTGTTAAAATTGTCACTGCTTGCTCGAGCATTGATTTCAAAGGCAATGACTTCAAAGCTTTGGTATTTGATTTTATGCCCAGTGGAAGTTTGGAGAGCTGGTTGCATCCAAGTACAGTGGAGTCACAAAACTCGAAAAGATTGAGTCTACTGCAAAGGATTGGCATGTTGATCGATGTGGCATCGGCATTGGATTATCTTCACAACCATTGTGATGAACAAATCGTCCACTGTGATCTAAAACCAAGCAACATCCTTCTTGACAACGACCAGCTCATGTGGGTGATTTTGGCCTTGCAAGGATTCTTTCGGCAGCCGCAGGAGAAACCCCGTCAACATCGACCAGCTCACTTGGCGTAAGAGGAACTGTTGGATATGTGGCACCAGGTAAAATAATATGCAATTATCCTCCCTCGTGACTACTGTTAAACATATTCACGAATTCTAATTCCATTCAAGTTTAATTTAAATTGATCGAACTTCAAAATAATGTTATGATATGCTCTAGTTTCTATCTAACTTCACTGTGTTTTGGTTCCTAAGCAAAATATGATTTCAATCAAAAAGTATTTTTTTCATTCTAAGAGGAAGTAATGACAGTAATTGTCTTATTTATATCTTGAATTGCAGAATATGGTATGGGTGGAGAGGTTTCAATAAGTGGTGATGTGTATAGCTATGGCATCCTCCTTCTGGAGATGTTTACAGGAAAAGGACCCACCGACAGCATGTTCACGGGCAACAATAGCCTCCATAATTTCGTTAAAACAGCTCTTCCTGATCAAGTATCAGAGATCATCGATCCTCTGCTTAAAATTGATACCCAGCAGTTAGCCGAGTCAAGCAGAAATGGTCCAAGTAGCAGTAGGGACAAGATAGAGGGCTGTTTGATATCAATCTTACAGATTGGTGTCCTATGTTCTGTTGAGCTTCCAAGTGAACGAATGGTCATAGCAGAAGTTCTCTCTGAACTTGATAAAATTAGGAAAATTCTCTGCAGCAAGTAGAGAGATCTCAAGCCATGACTGCGATTGCTCTTGCAATTTTCTGTTGTAATGCATGACACGGATTTATTCTGAACTTACTTCCCTAGCTTTACTACTTGTATGTAGGTGCTGTACTGCTATTATATGTTATGTTTTAGCGACTGATCTCAGGAAATCATGAGCGAGGAGCCGACATGTAAATTTCTCCGTAGACAGGGTGCATCAAAATACAAAAGTTATATGATCAAGCCCTATCAATTGCCTCTGATTTGTCTTGTTGATTCATTTAGCACAAGCAGAGGAATTCCATCCTTTTGATCTGCAGCATAATTCATCATGGAGTTCATCCTCATCTTCCAAGCTTGTTTCTTCGTTGAAGCTCGTCCATCAGCAGATGTGCAACTGATTTGTAACCCATCTCTCGAGCTTTTATGTCATTCGTATGAAAGGAAACCAATACCATATCATCAATCAACTATATGAGCTCGTTAACAGAAAAGGAATTGATAGTAATTATATTCATATGCAAATGAAAATATAAATGCCAGAAGATAAACCTTTGAAAATTGCTAGCCCAGTTGGAGCCATCTCTCGCTTGCGTAAGCACAACGAACTATCCACAAATAAAAGATTAAAAATTAGAAACGACAGGTTTCCAATTGATAAATCTCAAAAGATTACATGGTGATTCTGCAATAGCAAATACATTTAATCATAGCCCTAAATTAAAAATGAAAACATAATCATTCGTACCTGTTACAAATCCAATAAGGATTAGTTCCTCTTTCTTCTACGCAATGAGGGCACATCCACTTCTTATTTTCTCTCACCTCCTCTATGTCTACCAAAACATCATCACAGTAGGGTTAGATGATTCCATTATTTTTGTGGACACAAACATTTTGCATATCATCCTCCTATATGAACATTTTTGTAGTCTTAGGAGCTTTAAAGTCCAGAACTAGGTTTTTAAGGCTGCTAACACTAACAGGACTAAGTGGTTTTGTACCAGCTGGTTCTTTTTTGGTGGAAGGACTCACCTTCTCCATACCTGACCTTGAGACAACCTCGACAGAAAACACCAGTTGGAGAATGACAAAATGAACAGTCTGTTTTTCCTGCTTGGAACATAAGAATTTAAAAGGTACAGACCATTATGGATTATAGAGACTGGTTCATTTATAACTGACCTATGCAAGGATAAACATCAAAATACACAAAGCATTCTAAAGCTACCTATGCATGGTTCATCAGGATCAAGGTTACTGCAGCGCTTGCAATCTTCTTCGCTACACAATGTCTTTTGCCTGCGTTTGTGTGCAATTAGATTCACATTATCATGCTCTATTTTGACTAGACTTGCCAGGTTGAACGGTTAGCCAAAACTAGTTAAAGCATAGAAAGGTCTAAAACATGCTGAATTCTAAGACAGTGCTGGTTAGAAAATTAGTAACGTGTACAATGTTCACATATTCCATTGTGACTTTCCAGGCCACGAAGCGCAAAGGTTCCCTTTTTAACTAGTTGCCCGCTTGTTTTCGAGATTCAAATGGTTATGTGCTTTCATAATGGATTGTTCTTGAGGTTCAAATGATCGATTTTGTTTACTTAGAAAGTGCCAGAACAATTATTTATGCAAAAGACCGTAAGAAAAATATATGCAAGTGAAGAAGTCACATAACCATTTGAATACTTGGTCCACCACTCATCAAATATCCTAGTCTTTTTTACTTCCATTCTTTTTCTCCCACTAAATAGAATAGTTTTTATCCTTAGAAATAGCATCACTTAATTGATTTAACCAAGTGAGAGCTTTTGGGTCGGAAATGCCCAAATAATGAATGCCTTTTGGATTATACCAAAACCATGAATTTGGTACTTTTTGAACCCAGAGGTCCTTTACTATACAAGTACTTTCAAATTTCAATTGCAATTATACATGCAGTATAGAATGGTAGTGAAGTGGGACTTAGGACGCTTATATTATGGAACATTACTTGTAACTGAGTGTGATCTTTCTATATGTTTCAATCGTTGCCATTCTTAAATAGCTATAATATAATTATGTAAACTGCACTAAGATTTGGGGGTGAAAACGCACCAAATAGATGCCTTTTGTAGCATACCAAAGGCATCAAAATTTGAAGATCTTTCAACCCTAAGCGCTCTACAATCGCACTTCTAATCACAAAAACAAACAGAGATATTTATTTCAATCATCTTATATAACACATTTCCAAGAATTTCCATGTCCCTCAATAAAATAATTAACATAACAATTCAAATGAGCAAATAAGAAAAACAAAACTTTAGCAGGATGGATTTTGTACCTGCAAAAATGGCAGCAAATCCCAAAAACCGAGTTATAGACCGTGCCTCTACCCTTACTACTACATCGCCTAGCAGAAGCCTCCGGCGAAAGTTGAATCTGCATCGCACCCTTTACCTTCACTAACGGAGCATTTGCAGGCCTTTTCTCATCTTCTTCCTCTTCACTCTCATCACCAACCTCCACTTTTCTCCTCACAACTAACACAAAAGGAACACACACAAAAAACCCGCGTCAAATCCAACATCCCATTATTTTAATTTTGATAAAATCACTCAGGAAAAAAAAAAAACAGGATACCTGCTTTGACGGGTTCGGTGGAAATTTCTTTCAGACGATTAGACCGACGTAAAGAAAGATTGTTACTGTACTGTATTGATGATTCGACGGAGCTGATCCTCTTCAATCGATCAGATCGTCGCAAGATTGCTGTCTCGTACACTCTTTTAGTCCATTTCTTTCTCTCGCATTTTGGAGAAGAAGAAGTTAAGGATCGAAGATCAGAGAGTGTTTTGTGTATTCCAAGCGATTCCAATCGAGCCTACAATTATTAATAATAACAGTTCAGTTAAATCATTGGTTTTTACAAGAAATCAAAGAAACAAAGCAAAAATCCTGAGAGCATTACCTGGTTCTCTAAGATGCGTGCGTTTCTTTGATCTTCATAGTCGGATTTACATTTAAGCTTCCCCATTTTCTTAGAAAATTCAAGATTTCTTTCTGGTTTGAGGGGGAGATAGAGAGAGAGGGGTTTTCAGTCCTCGTTTCTAACGGTCAAGATATATTTGAATGTTCAAATTTTGAATTTCTATCCAGATTTATCTGGCCCCGGTAATTAAAAGGGCTTACGTTGAATATTTTAAAGCACATTTATAATCATTATAATTACAGATCAGCTTGGGTAGCAAAACTAAATTGTTTTGTACGGTTTACGTGTGAGAGTATAATATTAGTTATTTTTTAAAATATTTTTTATTTAAAAATATATTAAAATAATATTTTTTATTTTTTAAAAAATATTTTTAACATTCAAACATTAAAATGATTAAAATATATAGAACAATTAATTTTAAATAAAAAATTCAAAATTTGGAAAATATTGTTTGGAACGCAACTCCAACCAACACCTAAAACACTAATTTCAAGAGAGAGAAAAATTAAATCACTGAATGAACTCATAAGCCATCGAATTAATTTGAATTATTAATTATTTAGGAATGCCGTAGCTTTTTTTTTTTAATGTGTTGAGAGTGGTAGTTTATATTTATTAATGTATTTTTAAAGTATGTTTTACTTAAAAAAATCAAATAAATGATTTTTTGGTGTATTTTTATGATTTTAATATATTAATGACAAAAATAAAATAAATTCTAAAAAAATATTATTTTAATACATTTATAAAAAATCACTTTTAAAAAATATCTTACATCATAATATTAGAAAAATATTATTTTATTTTTTATAAAAAAATCACTTATTTTAATTTAATAAGGTTTAGTCGGGTTTTACCAAATCAATATTTAATTTAAATTTAACTAAAAATTTGATTTAAATTAAATTATGTCTCTTAAATTTTTCAACCAAGCTCATCAAAATATTTCAAGCTTAACAACTACAATTCAATTATCTCTGGGTAATAAATCATTCATGGAAACAAATTGGTATATTTGTAAAAAAAAAAATTGTAAACTTTATTGAATTCAAATTCAAAATAATAACAATATGAGGCAAAATAATAATTTTTTTTTGTTTTTTTTTTTTTGAGGCTTAACTTCGTTCCCAGATGCTGATATTGGTCTCATTTTTCTTAGGACATAAAGAGTCCAGAGACCAAAAGACACGAGTTTGCATTGCAAAAAATAGATTTAAAGTACCTTTCTCATCACATCTCTGTTCGGTTCTTTTCTTTTTTTCTCATTTGGATAGAGATTTTGCTTACAATATGCCCAATAGCATTAAGGATTCTGCTCTTTTTTCCTCCTCTTTTTTCCTGGAATTTATTCCCTTGTGACTATAATTTAATAATTTTCTTTGTAGATACCGTTGCCTCGTTATTCTGAAGATACAGGGCCGAGCATCTGCACTGAGACACCAACCTCTAAGATTTTATTGTAATTATTAACAAATCTGCCCGATTCGATTCAATAATTCGATTGAACTAGATCAGGTTTACTTCAAACTATTTTGTAAGAAACACATGATTAGATCAACTATTCATCTTAGATTGATCCAATAACCGGTAAGTTAACGGAATGATCCGATGACCAGGAATTTTAAACCGGATCAAACCCATATCCATGGATATTACAAGCATGTGTATTTTTTATAATGCAACTTGTGGTCCATCATTATCAGCTTTCCTGGCGCTCTTCAATATCATATTGCCAGTTTCAATCTAACCATAACAACTCCATCGATTTTCTCCATCGGAAAGGGAAAGAAATCTACCACTGCCACTAATCTTTGCCGAGCTAATCAAGTCATCGTTACTCCGTCAACGTGGTCCGTCCATCAATTACAGAACTACCCTACCACTACTTGTTATCAGGCCAAAATGTATTCTTTACCTAAAAAGTAGTTTTAGCAACGAGTCATGTTCCTAATTACAGGTGGAGCAGGGCTTGTTGGCTATCTCTAAAGCCTTTAAGCCCTTTTACCTGCCTTTCCAGCCTTCTGGGACCAAAGACGTTTTGATGGTTTCTTAGAGATGGAACCCGGAAGGAAATTGCAGTGCCTCTGTGAACAGGAACCGAAGATTTTTAAGCCACGAAAATGGTATGGATCATGACTTTTTATCCCCGTGATTTCGATATTCCAATTGTAATCATCACTAGCCCTGCCATGTTCAACTGTCATTTGAGACTGGTATTTATAGGCCTTATCAACACTAGCTGATCAGAGGAAGAGCAGCAAAAAGACACCGCTACAACAGCCTACAGCATAGTTGAAAACAAAGTCCCCTGTAGTGTTGTCTTATATAATTGGAAGCAGTCACCAAACAATATGGTATTACCTGAAAATGAAATTGTATGCAAGATTTGCAAAAGCAGCATGCAATTATCATGCAGAGAGTGAAAGTCTTTTTCTTCTTTTGCCTCAGTAATGTTAATATTAGAATTTTTGTATATCTAATCACCGGAGAGAAATGACTTGATCTGTTAGGGATCCGGTTGATTTGTGTTGTTTATGAGGTCTTCTGTATTACTTGATGGACGTGTCTCTTGTTGTGCTCTTCTTTTGGTAAATTTGTCTGGGAACGGATCTGCCAAAGCTTTGTTATAAAGAATTCAAGCAAAATCAGTCTACAAGTCTCTTCATCACCCGCCTGCATTATTATTTTTTATCTTTAAACTGCTACAGACCAAGTCGCCAAACCATCTCCGTCACCAAGGGCAGCATTGGCGTGCAGAAGCAGGCATTTCGCGTGTAAAGAACTCAAAAGCCCCTCTTTTGGCATTGGCCTGCAGGCCTGCAGAAGAAGGCATTTTGTGTTTAAAGAACTCAAAAGCCCTTCTTTTGGCATTGGCCTGCAGAAGCAGGCATTTTGTGTTTAAAGAACTCAAAAGCTCTTCTTTTGGCATTGGCCTGCAGAAACGGGCATTTTGTGTTTAAAGAATTCACAAGCTCTTCTTTTGGCATTTGCCTACATTTTGGTGTTCAAAGAATTCTCGAGCTCCTGTCATTCTTAGCAGAGCCGTCTTTGGGATGCTTGGTTGGTAATAGATACGTAAATTTTAATTATCTTCGAAAATTTGGAACAAGAGTACGTGGTGAAGAATCGAGCTTGTTGCTTGAAAGAATCAATGAATCAAAATTTGTACACCAACTAATAAAGACGACCACCATTGGCACCTCATGTACAAGATGCTCAGTAACCTATTCTAGGTTGAAAACCCTATGGCCGTTGACAAATGTTCAATTTACAAGCAGTTGCTGCATTTGTTCCAGGTTTCCTAACTTTGTGCTTGGAGATTTCGACTTTGTTGCCTAAATAATTCTTCTAAAGCTTCTCGCATCCACCAATTATGGCAAACTTCTCTAGCTTCATTAATAGAAACCTGAAAGAAAAGAGCAGATAACATTGCTGGATCAGATCCCATCCTCTTAAACAATTGCATAAAAACTATCGATCAACACCATGACAGCATACGTTAACGCATACCCATCTTCGTTTACGGATATTTTTCTCCGGCCAACAGTCTAATTCTTTTTGAACAAGCAGAGGAAACATGTAGCTCTCATGCATTATGCAACTCCTTTTACTCTTGTAATGCCATGGGCCTAATTTATCCTGCAAAGGCAACACCGAAAAATTCAATTAGATTTCATAAGATGGCATCGACTGAAACAATGAGAAACTTTTATGTAATGATGGATTGCATGTACTAACCTGAACAACACCAATAACTCCTGCTTCCTCCTCCGTCTCTCGCTTCGCTGCCTCTTCCATACATTCATCATTTTCCCATCCTCCCTGTTCAATATAGAACAGACTATTAGTTAAGAGAAAAAGGAAATGACTGAACACAGTTATCTTAAAAACCAAATGATGATAACGAGCCTGTTGGTGTAAGCAACATAGTATTAGTACCTTTGGGAACAACATTCCTTGACCATTTTGTGCGCTAATGACAAGGACTTCTAATTCTTCAACTGAAGTTGGTTCCTGTGATTTCTTGTATCTATATGGAATGCACCTACATAATTTTAAAAACAAAATAAAGAAAGAAGATCAGATCATAATTTGAGCAATTAAAAGTGAAAGAAACTCTCTTTTTTCAACAAAATAAAATTCATATGCAAAACAAGGATTAAAAAAATAAATCCAAGCCAAAATCGATATCCTCAAAGTCTAAAACATCAAAACCATGAAGGTAACAGATCAAAACTATATTTAAATATACCAAAAAAAAATCAAGTTCAACAAATTTAACTTGAGATTGTAAAGAGTTTCCCAATGTTTTAGCAAAGATCAAGCAAACATATTTAATTAAGGAATTGCCAAAAACCATGAGATATGAAAGGAAAAGAAAACTCACCCTACAACAAGGCGATAGCCTTTCTCATAACGTTGAAGATGTCTGCCAGTACGAGAAACCAAAGTGACCATATTCTCAATTTGCACAGGCAAACACTTTGATGGGATTTTAATAAGGAATGGGAAAAGAAAGTTGAGGAGATTTGTTAAGTTTGTGAGATAGAAAGAAAAACACCTCATGTTTATGCCGCACAAGAGACTCAATACCAGATTTCTGGTGAAGGCTTGATTTGTTTGACAGTAACCTTAAATTATACAACCCTCAATTTGCTCCTCTTTTTCTTTCCTTCTTGAAAACTAAACACGGGTTCTCTCAAATGGGATTTTGCTATACTTAGAGAAGAGATTGTTTTGGTAGGAAACGGAGAGCATTTGATGCTACAACGAAACCGCGAACAAAAAGTTCAGACAAAAGTACGTGGATAAGAAACTGAGGTTATTTGATGCCATTAAATAGAGATTTTGCAGTTCGGAGAAGGAGGGAGAGACAGGGAGGAAATTGCTGTATGGCTTTTGTCTTGATAAGTGGACAGACGCGCACTTTGTGATGGTGAGCATAACTCGATTCGAAAGTGAAATATTCAATAAGAACACCCCTTTTTATTTAGCATGAGGATTATCTTGTTAATTATTAATTCTTTGACTGACTTTCGTTCGTGCTCGCGTTGCTTATTTCTTGGATCGCCTGTTTGGGGACTGCAATTGTGACAGCCTCTTCATGGATTGACGGGGTCAGAGAGCGGTTTTCGTCTGCAAGAGTCAAAGATAGAAAATAATAAAATGCATGATTTATTCAAATATGGAGATAGAAGTGATGTCTTTTAATCCCATAAATGTTTACCCAAACACATATCACGGGTGTTAAAAAATAACTAATTTTATAGATAATAATGGATAAAATAATTTTTAAAATAAATATTATATGAGTTTGATAATAATTTAGGATTTTTGAAATTTAATCAACTCAATACAACCTAACTCATATTTCTTATATAACCTGCTAATAATTTAAATATTAAAAATTAATTTGTTTATTGGGTTAAAATCTTAATTCTAATTAATCACAACATGTGAAAAATAATATTACAAATCCAACCCGTAAATTATAAAATATTTATAAAAAATTTAGTCCAGTTTGATATATTCCATTTATTTGGGTTTAAAAAATTTGAATAAATCAAGTTTATAATTTATAAAATATTAAAAATTAAATTTGATTTAATCTCAATCCTCTTCTCTCTCTATATATATATATGAACACCCTTAATTTATATATGTATAAATAATTTATTATTTCTCAATGTATTTCTAAAAAAGTTTGTATTTTTCATGACAATATATTTAATAAAAAATAATTATATAAAAAAAACTATATGCACCTTTTATCTCTTCTAATCCCTCCATTACCATCAATAATAAACAAACAATAAGATATAAGATTTAAAATATATTACCTTACTGAACATTTCATTATCAGCAATTTTAATCGAGAAGAATTGTGCTTCATCATATAACTCATTTATAATTATAAATTTTAGTCTATAGTTTGTGTGCATGATATTATTATTGTTTTTACAAGAAAAAATAATATAAAGAAAATCAAATCAAATCCCTATTATTTTCTAGTAATACCAATTGCAATATCTTATACATCATATATGTAGCATTAATGATTATATAATAATAATTATTTTTATTTTTTTTTCTTACTAAGCATTTACCAAAATTTTGGTTGTTAAGAAAATCAAGATCCATGCATCAAAAATATGGTTGACCTTTATTCAATAAAGTTCTAATCTGAATGTGGGTTTTGACCTCCCCATTTACGCAGAAAATATTGTCGTTTGACTCCATGTTCAAAAGACACGTGATTATTTCTCGTGTGACTAGAAGGACGTGTGTCAAAACTAGAAACGGTCTCACTGGGAATACAATGTGTTCGCCCTCACATTCACATTCATCACACTTCGTCATGCAATTATCTAACTTAACATCACGCGCCAGGTGCGCGTCGGAATGCCTTTTTGCTACCACGATATTTCGCAGTTTTTTATTATTTTCCTTCGTTACATAAATTGAATAATTGCGTGGACTTATCTATAGACCGTGTACGCTTTTATTTATTCAGAGAGTTAATTATGAATTAGTCGGTGTAGTTTAATAAAACTACTAAACCAGTCCTCATTAATTTAAAATATTATTATTTGATCCTACATTCTTAAATCCATTAAAAACTCAACCCTGCAAATTCCACATTCCTTTTTTTCCCCCAAAAATATAAAAAGTCAAAGACAATTAGGAGAGGACTCAAGATTTCGATCAAGAGAGAGAATGTGTTCTTGAAACAACTTGCTATTAAAAAAATGCTTGGAATAGTAATATTCATTACTTTTCAAAAGATTTTTCATTTAAAAATATATTAAAATAATGTCTTTTATTTTTTAAAATTTATTTTTTAACATAAAGACATCCAAAAAATTAAAAGAATAATTGAAAACAAAAAATATTCTCAAATTTTTTAAAAATAACCCCACCTCAATTACCCTTGAGATCCAGTATGGTCAACTTCAGTCAAGGGATTAATTAACTATTTTGATACTAGAGGTACTGATTTAATTTTGAGAAACTCAAGGACCGAGATGTGAAGTATTTTATTGTTCAAATGCATGCGTGGCACTCGGTTTTAAAAATGGCGGCACATATAGTAGGCATTGAAGCGAGACCCAAACGACACGGCTTTAAATAGCCTCTTTTTTTTTTTTATCGTTTTTTGGTCAGGGTAATAATTTCTAGGGAGGGATTTTTCTTCGTTACTTCGAAGCAATGTGAGAAACGAGGATTGTCAGTCAACAGGGAGTTTTTTATTTTTTAACACAGTAAAAAAAAAAGCGGATAAAATAATACAATTTAAATAATAATTGAAAAATTAGCGTAGTCGTAATGCTATAGTATCTTACAATAATTATAAATAGATGTATAATTAGTTTAATTCTTAATAAAATATTATATTATTTTAATTATTAATGTATATTTATTATTTGTAATTAAATATATCATATATTGCTTTCGTGAATTGTATTTTAATAATAGAATAGTCTATTCCTGGACACTCATGTATATATCATCTATAAAATATGAGAGTAATAAATAATATCTGTAATTTTTTAAATTTGTAATTAATATTTTACTCATATTATTTTACCTAATTAATTTTTTAAAATATACTATCTTACCAAACACTAACAAAAAGGCGTTGCCGGACGGAATCCCAATGATTTTGTCTTTGTTGCCGTCAAGTTAGGCTATAATTATGGGGAAACTAATCAATTGAGATGAGGCTCTAAACCGGTAAGGGATGCTCCAAATGGAAACTCAAAAGCAAAACGACAAAACAAAAAGGGTTTTATATTATTTTTATTTTTATAGCTTTAAGAGAAGAGATATAAAATAAAGTGCAAAATAGTATTTCTATATTAGATAGTTATTTTTATGTATAGGTTAAAAATGATAAAAGTTTATTTAATATATTTTTATGTGAAAGAAAAGTTTTGATTAGAGTCATATTAATTAGTTATAATTAATAAATATTTTTATTAATATTAAATATATTAAAATATAATTTGATCTTCTAAATACTCTTTATTTTATTATTGGAGTTCATGTAAAAAAAATATTTATATTATTTTAAAAAATTATTATCAATTTGATTTTTTTAAATAGCATTTTCTATTTAATTTTTCATTTAAAATACTGTATGGAAACAAGAAGATGGATTAAAAGTACCTTAATTCTGTATCCGAGCTTTTGAGTTTTAACTCAATTACATGGATGATAGAAGAAAGTCGCAGATTGAAATTTGGGTTTCAAGCTATCTTTATTTAATTGTTTAAGATTTTGAGAATTAACATTAATCATAAATTAAAATATTTGATCCGAATATTTGTTTATTTATAATTATTAAAATTGACTTGGTGTAGACTTCACACAAAATCCAAGTTATAAATTGAAATAAATTTAGATTATTAAAACAAATTAAAAAATGAATAAATTATTATTTAAAAAAAATAAAATAAATATCAATATATTTTAATCGAGTTATAAATTAATTCATTAAATTAATCAAATCAATTATGCTTGACTTTTTTAAAACCTAATTTACTTAAATTATGGGATGAGTTAACGGATTTAATTCGATAAGTTAGACCACATCAAATTGACTAATTGGACCATATTAAATTTAATAATAATTAATAAACTATTATCATATCTAACTATTTACAATATTAAGATGTAAGCTATATTAAATATATTTTATGATTAAGGCATTATGATTTATTTACGTGGAAATATATTTAAAATTTTAATTAATAATACTTTGAAAATTAATAAAAAAAACAAAAAAAATTTCAGATCCTTTTTATTTATATCCTTTTTATTTATATGCAGATTTAAAAAATAAAATAACACATTGATATCAAGTTAAAAAAATATTAAAAAATAATTTAACTAATAACAATATATTACAATTTCTTAACATAGAATTTTTGAAATTATTCTACTCAAACTAATTCAAACCTCATATCCTAAGCATCAATTTATAATGCATATTGAATTTTTTTAAAATCTAAAAGTAAAAAACAAATCAAGAAAATTATCTTGTCTACTTAATTTATCCACACCAAGTTCCTTCAAATTGTTTGAAAGTTCATAATAGTATAAATATTGAACTGTATATTATTTCAATGTTTACTGATTTTTAATTAAAACCCTTTCCTAAATAAAATTATAAAATCAAGTGATATAATAGTATTTATTTAAAAAATCACAGGTAATTAGGAATTTAATATTAATAAATTTTGTATTCTTAAAAAGATTTATTACCTTTTGATTTTATTTTTTAGATGCAAAATTTTTAAATTGAATTTTAATCAATATAAAATTAAATACTAATACTAGATTGGAAGAAATAAGATGCAAAAAAGAATTATAGAATTTTTGTTTGATCATTTTTCGTATATATAAATCTATTGCTATTGATGTTTAAATATGATGACAACAATATAAATAAGTATAATCATAATGACTATGACAATACACAAAAAAAATTATGATAATATAATTAAATGCTAAATAATTAATTATATATGAATGGTAAAAAAGATAAAATTGTATTATTATATAATGTACGAGCGTACAACTAGTTTTATTGTAAATTTAACACTTTTAAGACCTTTCTTCATTTCTCCTTCATGATTAGCAGATGAAATATAGACAAGAAAAGCAATGTTAGCAACGATTTTATTGTTATTGTTTTCATCATTATGATGTTGAAATTGACTACTTTAAAGAGAAATTTCTTGAGAAAGTTCTTTTATGTTTTGTTTTCATAATTAAAATAATAATAATTACATAATAAAAAATATCTTTATAATTATTTTTATTTTAAATAACTTTAAAATTAATAAATTTTTAAATTTTATCATGATAAAACTATATTTTTTTTTCTGCACAAGCTCTATTAACTAGAAAATCTAGTCACTAATCTTTAGCATCATAAGTAAATTTATGTATGATAAATTTTACTTTCTAATAATAAAAAATTTTGTTCCAATAAAAATAATTTTCCAACTTTAACAACCATCTAATAAAGTTTTTTTTTTTAAAAGATTCTATAAAAAAGGAATCTTATAATAATAATAAAAAAAAGTGTAAAAACAAAATGATTAAAAATTAAGTCTTAATTACTTCACGAGTTATAAGGACAATTGATCGTATAAATATGATTCTTATATAAGTTTGCATGTTTGGTTTTATACAAGGTAAGGCTCTCAGAATATCCATTAGCTCATCATCATTCATACTTGTACCTTTTTTTTAAGTATTAGATGGTTAAGTATCTTATGATTTTTGCTAATGAGTGCCCCATTTAATCTAGTCTCTGCTATTAGGTTTTTTTTGGTTGTTATTTGAGATCTCATAATACTTTAGATGACCTTCTTTCTTGCATCGTAAAATGAAAAGTTTGCCAATATCTTTATTTATGGAATAGTCTAACTTGATTCAATACTAATTAATATAATATCTAATATAGACAAGGTTTTTGATATATAAAAATTTATAGCCCTAAATTATAAAGAAAGAAACTAGGGTTCTAAACTATAAAGTTATAACCTTTAATGTTAAAGAAAACTTTGGTAGTTTTTTTAAAAAATTTATCTCATTAATTTTATAGTAAAAATATCTTACAAGTATGTGTGTATATCAAAAATCCTAAGTAATAAAATTATAATTAAATTAAATGTTCTAATGAAAAGAATCCAAAAACAAGAAAAAAAAATTAAATAAAATCCTTAGTAATAACTTTGTAACCAACTCAAAATTAGAGTGACATAATTATAAAGGATTAGGTAATTTAGGTTCTTAACTAAAAAATTAAAAGGATATAATCAAATAGTTATTATTGAATATAAATAACTAAATTACAATAAAATTGGACTCAATTTCATAAAATAAAAGTTTTTTGGGCATAATCAAGATAACCTAGGCCTCCTGTGATAAAACTAAGTTGCTCTTAAGCATTTCTCCATGTAGAAAAAGACTAAATTTTTCAATTTAAAATATTGCTATAAATTTAAAATTTTAAAAATAAATTTGAGATTAAATTTAAAAGGATCTTAAACCAATTTGATCGAAGACCAATTTCACACTTCAAAACTCTATCGTATAAGACATGTCCTTCCACACGTTATTCAGTTATGGTTTAATGCTTGCCTACCATTCATGTAGATTCCTTTTTTCTATGCAATATCTTAATTGTTTATAGGCTTTTGGACTAATCATCTTCCTGCAACTTTCTAAACAAGCTGCTTAATTGTAGAGAAAAAGTGTTTAGAAGACCTTATTTTGTCTTCTCCATCCAAATACTTCCTCAAACCTATTATAATCCCTCTATTATTCAGAAATCCTTGCTTTTAAAGTGAAGATGAGGGTTTTTTTACCCAAAACTCTTCCAACTAAATAACATCTTCATGGTTTTGTCCTTCTCATATGACTAAAATTTTCTTCTTAGTCATACATATGGTATGACACTCCCTTGTGATCTTGTATTTTAACTGGATTTGGTTGGGGTTTACCTTTCAAATTAAATGGTGGCAACTTTGGTTCTAGTTGTTTATGTAGGTTGATCTATCCTTTTAGTATGGAGAAATGAAAAATAGGATGAACTTTTGTTCCTTTGGGTAGCTCTAAATGATAAACAATTTTTTTTATTGTAGTTTTTATTTTGAAAGGCTCATAGTATTGGAATGCTACCTTTTGATTTTTTTTTCTTTATTGTATAATTATCTAGTGGTACGACTGGAGTTTAAGGTAAACCCACCCCCTCTCATGTAACTCTAAATCTTGTCTCTTTTTATTATTATTATTATTATTAAGCCTTATATCAATCATGTGCTTTTTAGGTTGAGTTCAATGGTTTGTGATATTTTTTTATCTTTGCTTGAGATGCGAATCCATTACTTTATTTTTATCGGATATAATTGATGAGACTAAGAGAGGGGTAGCTATAAATACATTTAAAAGGGGTGATGTTTATTGTTATGTGATAGTTGTTCTTCCATCATTTCACCATGGTCAACTAGTTTGACCATTCTCTTAGATTACTACTAGGAAAACACTTTGATACCATTCAAGGATTTTGTTAGTATTATTAGTTTAATCATTGGTCAGCAGGTGGTAAGGTGATGATAAGTGAAGTTATGTATCTAGGACCTTAAACAATTCATTACAAAACTTTATAGTGGAAGCAAGGTGATGGTCACTAATTATAGTTTTTGGTAGTTCATATAGCTTCATAATATTTTAAGAAAACAACTTGGTGACTTTAATAGTAGTGTATAAGTGGGATAGGGGTAAAAAGAAAGCATATTTGCTCAATCCATCAATAATAACTATGATTATTGAGTTTTGGTTAGACTTAAATAGCTGTGATTAGTACTTAAAAGAGTATTTTTATCAAAGTTTTATATCATCATTTTGCACTTAAAGTATTAATAACTCTTTAATTAAAGCATGTTTTATAATAACATGTCTAATACTATAAGATACCTTTAATTTATAGTAAATATTCATCTTAAATACAGGCTTATCACATAAATGAAAGGATTGATTGATGAATTTAATTATTGAAAATAAAAAAATAAAGAAAAGGCTAAGTTTAGAAAAAAAAAATGGTGGTTCAGTCCAAACTCGAACACCATTCAGTTATTGGATCATAATTGAAACTATAGAACTTGGATTTAGATATGGTTTATATGTATAGAAAGCTAAGATATAGGCCTAAAACTTTCATGAAAGTTCAATATTCAAAAACGTTGTTTTCAAGTTCAATTATAGCAACAACGGAAAAGTCAGAGTCTAGTCTACAATCTAGTTATTGTTTAGCCCATATCTCGAGATCTAGAAGTTCAAAGACACCAATTCTTTTTTTGTTGAAAATCTGAGATAATTTATCAAAACTTTCATGCAGACTATATGTTCAAATTCTAATGTTAGTAATGATATTTTATTCAGACAAGAAGATAAGGATTGTCACCAAGTCAAGATGTGGCCACCTACTCAACAATTAGTCATCAAGTTTATAAGGATTAACATCCTAACACCAAACTTGATCTCTTCTTTGAGCTTTCCTAATAATCTACTTGATCTATATCAATCTAAAAGACCTTTAGCCTTGTTTGAAAGTAACTAAAATTTGAACTTATAAGCCTTAATCAAAGAAGTTTACTTTAAATCGATAAATGCCTCTATGAGGTCATAATAGTCCAAAACTCCAAATTTAAAAAGCCTTTATAAATGTTTTCTAATTAGTGAGAATTCTTGTTTTCTCCAACTCTTTAAACCAGACATTTGCCTTCCCTTTTATGTAGAAGCTTATTGTAAATTACTGGTATTAAAGAGACATCTTATAATAATTAAATAATTGGGTGGCCTTGTAAACCCAACCAACTAGATCATCCTCGTTGAAATGAGGGAAATCTAGCTTAATTGTTTTAAGTTGAATCTATTATTGATCTCTAATTGGTTTAACTTTATATATATTGTGCCCATTAATATAAGTTATTGGGGGTATTCAAAGTCATTTAATCAACCTCTTGCCTTGCACCCTAGTTAATTGATCCACCTTGTTAGACATGCTTTGCAATTACTAAACTAATTCTTCTAAAACTTTTTTTTATTGAGATTATTGGTAGTGTTGTTATTCATCTTATAACTGTGATTGCTGGCCACTATTTATATTAGCTAGGACATTCAGGTGTAGTTTGTCATTGTGAATGAAAGATGAAAGGTTCTAAAATAAAAGTGTAATATACTCAAAATTAAAGGAATGTAATTAAAAAGGATTGGTAATTTAGGTTCTTAACTAAACAATTAAATGGTATAATTGAATAAGTTTTATTGAATTAAAAGGACTAAATTACAATAAAATTAGAATCAATTAAACAAAATAAATTTTTTTTAGGCAGATTAAGGTAATCCGGGCATCTTAGGATGAAATGAAATAGTTCTAAAATATTTTTCAATGTAGAATAGGTCTTAAATTATCAAATTTAAATTATTCATAGGATTCTAAAATTTGAAATAGATTTGAAATTGAATTAAAAAAAATCTTGAACAAATTTGATTGAAGACCAATTCCATGCTTCAAAATGCTACTGCATAAGACCTATCCTTTCACATGTCATTCAACTATGGTTGAGTGCATATCTATCATCCACGTAGTTTTCTTTTCCCTATACAACATTTATATTGCTTGCTGATTTTAGAATTTATCACCTTTTTACAGCTTCTCGAACGAGCTACTCAGTTGTAGAAAGATAGATTTAAAGGAGTTAGTTTTGTCTTCTCTGTTTCAAACTTCTAGGGTGAATTTAGATATGTTTCCAATATCGAATGAAGCTTTAATCTTAATTTAGCAAGGAATATAGTTTTTAGAACATTCTAGCAAACTTTAAATCTAATATAATAATTAGATAATCCAATATAATAATTAGAATTATGAATTTTTTATATTAAAACATCTTTCTTATATGTTCAAAGTACTTCTTATAGTAAAACTTTTATGATAAACTTAAATTTAATTAATCTAAAAATCTTGAAAGCCTGAAACTCATGGTCTTAATATTTTTTTTTATTAATGCTTGTGTAAAAAATATTTATTTTTAATTAAAATTATAAGAGTGAAATTACACTCTAACCCATTATCTACATAAAAAGATAAAAAGATAAAACTTGTGGGTTATAAACACCTCAAACAGCTTTAAAGCTTCAGGTTCACAATTTACACTCTTTATTATATATATTTTCAGAATTTATTTCTTTTAATATTATTATATTTTCTCTTTTTAAAACGATACTTATTTAATTATTTGAAAAATTCTAAATATATCAAAAAAAAAAATTCTTTACAGTTATCAACCACTACCTGCTTTAGCCTTGCAAACACAAAATATCACAACTACAAAAATCAATAAATTAATCACATATCTAAAACATAAACTTTGCGTATAAGCTCGTAAACTACATGTTGTCTTTTTATATATACTTCATCATCTTGTCACACACACGTGTGTCAGGGACTCCCAACGAGAGTTAAGTTCTAGAAAATTAAGCAACCAATCCAAAACTAAAGAATCCTAGAAAGTTAAGGATTGGAATTAAGGTCACAGCCCTTACATGGACTTCATTGAGTTTGGATAAGAAAAACGTCAGCCAATACAATAACATGAAAAATCTTTCCTGCCAGGAGGAGCCTTGTCCATGACTAGATGGCTGCTCAGCATGTGGGCATGTCCTTATCTGCAATCGCAATTGTTGATCTGAAAATTAGCACAAGGGCCTTTTGATTTTACGAGAGCTTTTGGCATGGAAACACGACAAGCATTTAACTGTTGGTTCACCCCACCGTCTCCAAAGTCTACAGTTCCATTACTGTTTCTGCGATTTCTGTAGTTATCACATGTTTGTATTTTCTTCAGATTAGCCTTTTGTTTTCCTGTGTTTTAATGTATACGCCCTAGTTTGTTCAAAAACAAAAACTAATCCTGGAGAATATAAATATAACTGATGATAAACATATTGTTAGTGAAGAGTCAATCATGGTAGAAATTAGAAAGAAGTTAAGGTACCTAATCAACTGGGAACAACAAGAGTACAACTATATCTTTTAGGTATCTGTTCATAAGCAGCTCCATCTTCATCTGTTTGCTGAGATCTCCAAAGTCTTTTAGGTATCTGTTTCCACTTTATTCAAGCAATGCGAACTGAAACTCTTCTGGCCGCATTTGAATTATTACTGTATTTATATTTATTTTAGCCGAAATTTTGTTTTTGGCAAGTATAGAACAACATAGATCTCCTCCTGCCGACACATCAAATGGTTAAAAAGGTGCCATTTTGCTTTCTTGGATTACTGCTACAGATAAGATCTGCCCTGGTAGCTAACTTGATGGCGACCTCAGCTATTACTTAATGCAGATGGTGAATGTTTGACTTATAATGCAATACTTTATGCAAGAATAACAAAAAATAGATTAAAATGAAGGAAACTCTTAACATGATCTCCATTCAGAGTTTGGTAAGCGAATGGTCTGTTTTGTACCTATGGTAGATGACGAGATTTTCATGTAAATAATTAACTAAACAAATCCAATTCAATTGAATTTTCCTTCGTTTTCTTCTGATGTCACTTTCTTAATGATTAAAGATTCGCAGAAATAATTGACTTTGAGCGATGCATGCCTTCGGATCACATTATACAATCCTATATATACACTGATAGCACACAGATAGGAAGATGACTTTTGCTGCAAAACTGGAATCATCGCTACCCATCATCTTAGAGGATATTATTCTCTGCCTCTCGTGGAAAACCTAATATATGCTATGATTAACCTCAGCGTGCATGAGAATCATGCGCCCTCCATTATTTCTACCACGTGCACTCAATTATTTCTCCAGGGACTCGAGAAACTATTGTGCTACGAAGTTGATGTTTTTTATTTTAAAATAAATTTTAGATGGTTTTGAATTATTTTGATATATTAATATTATAAATAAAAACATTGAAAAACGTAATTATTACAATAATATCAAATACTACCTTATATTTTGTTTGTTTGTGTATTTTTAATGTACTTTTTAAAAAATTAAAATTTTTTAGTATTTTTTTAAAGAAAAAAGGGTGCAGCTTTTGCTAACTTCTTCAGTAAAGTTGCTGAACTTGCTGCTTTCTACACGATGCCCCATGCTTCTAGAAAAGCATGGGGGTCCCTTTTTCCAGATCAACACTTGTGTTGTCTTTTCACAGTAAAGATGGAGTGTCTGAGGTGGTGATTCCTGATAACCTCGCTTGTCAATGCTTAGCCGAACGTTGCAAAAGATATACTTTTTCTAGCATCCTGTTCTTTGCAAGCGTTAGAGTCACGCACAAAGGTTTTTTTTTTTTTTTTGTTTTTTCCTGCGGATTCTGAGTGCTTGCCTCGATCCACAGCATTTTGATCTGTTAAAATTAATTGTGTTTCTGGGAGAAGCTTGACAGCAACCTCAAAATTGTTTTCCTTGTCTCTTCAAGCCTAATTAATCACTTTTCTAATATTGATCGCCTTGGATAGTCTGATTGCTCACATGTAGGAAATCGAATATTAAAACAACTCTACGACCTACCAATTACTTTTATGTCTCAAACTATAGCTTACGGAATTATAGACTACATTTTATAATCTAAAGTCTTAAGATACCTCAAAACTTAAAAGAGTTGTCCGAATAGCGTATGATATATGTGTAATTTGTAGTATCATGAACTATGTTTTCCAAACATATACTAGGTATAAATTAACAAGTAGATAAATCTCTAATAATATTTGAAAAATAAATTGAAATTTTACTAATTAATAACTTTTATAATTACTGTAAATTGAAAAGGAAAACTTACTTGTGAAAATTTGTTTTTTTTTATTCCTGTATCAATTATTTCAGTGTCACTTCGATTACTAGAACCAAAGTGATATTTCACAGTACGAACGTTTTTGTAAATCTTGTCAAGTTAATGCAGAGAGTCAAGATGGGATAAGAGAAAGAAAGAACTATGTTCTTTCAATAATAAAAAAAAAAAAAACTAACCATTCTATATGGGTTATATCCCTTTATATGATTAGAGAAGGCGGTTACTTTCTTTAATAACTTATTTAATAACTTGGATCAGGCTCATCCATCATGGACGGACCAGGCCTAGCTCAATAACCAACATCTCTCACTCGCTCATGAAGGACTGAATCTCTCTAATACATTATACTTCAAATTTGCACAAGAATTTCATACTTGACAAACGGATTGTGCGACCTGAAGCACATAGTGAAAGGAGCTCTAATATATAAACCTAATATAGGCAATATAGGAGACATTAATCACATAATTAATTATTTCTTAAAGTGTACTAATATACCCCAAGCATTTTTAGTTACACATGACTAAATATAATTCAATCCCTCAAGAATTTCACACTCAATCCATCCTTACAATTACAAGTATTCTAAATCATATAAAATCTATTCAAGTGATATGATCCCGGCCGGTGAATACAAGTAACAGATGTAGAACTAAAATTACCTTTTCTTTCGCTCTCATATCAATCAAATCTGAATTAACTCGTTTTTCTAAGAGTATTCCTTTAAGTCGAATCATTCTATGACTATGGAATATACTCCTAAAGTAGCGATCATTAATACATAACCTCATGATATAATCAAAAGTCATAAAGGGTAAGCTTTTGAAATCTTAGATATGATCTTCAGGACTCACATAATAAAGAAGCAGGGATTCATTCTTTTATTCCTGTAATAGTTGCTAGCACATATAGTATGAAGTACATGCTATAGTGGAGCTTACTCTTTTCATTTCTTAAGACAAAGAGTGTATGTCGTTGCTCTCTTGTTAGAAGAAATACATTATACGAGTCTTAGTCTTGTTCCTAAAAACATAGACTTCAAATAAAAAATTCTCATTTCTTATTTTTCATTAGTAGCAAATAAATAATTTCATACTCAGCTTCAATCATAATAGACACATGAATGACGGGAATTCATTCATGTCGATTCTTTTATTTAAGAACCTCATCTTGATCCCAGCCAAGGTGACTTTTTAATAATCATCTTGACTTAAAATTGCTCCTACTGCGTCCAAGTCGCTTATTGAGCATTAAAACTTAAATAGTCTCATCTCTACTCACCTTACAAATGCTAGAGGTGATTGCTCATGTAAGTGAGCCAATCTAAGTCTATCGACATACTATAACAAATTATACTATACAATACTCATAATATATTCATGAAACAAATAATGAATAAAATGATATTCTAAAGGCATTTATTCATTACTCAATCATTGTAAGCTTTCGTATAATCCTCAAAACTAATTACATTCTACATAGGCCAAAGGATCTCACATGTCTAACAAATGCATCCCTTGCTATTGGTTTTGTGAGTGGATCTGCAACCATAGAATTTATAGAAATGTGTTTTAGGATCATATCTTGTTCAATAATTGCTTCTCTAATGTAGTGATATCTTATCTTGATGTGTTTGGTCTTTCCATGGTATTTTGGATCTTTAGCCATAGCTATTGCAGTAGTGTTATTACAGTAAATTGTCACTGGGTCTGATACTGATTTGATAATTTTCAAATGATACATAAAATTTTTTTAACCAAACAGCATCTTGTGTTGCTGTGGAACAAGCTACATACTCAGCCTCCATAGTAAATAAGGCTATGCAGGTTTGTTTCTTGCTCCTTCATAGTATTGCACTATCATTAAGCAAGAAAACACATTTTAAAGTTGATTTGGATTGGTCGACATCTCCTCCCCAACCAGCATTAGAGAAACCAATCAATCACAAATCTTTCTTTCCTTTGTAACATAGCATGTAATTTGAAGTTCCTTTCAAATATCGTAGAATCCTTTTGACTGTCATCCAGTGTTTCTGATCAGGGTTTGATTGATATCGGCTAACCAATCCAACAACATAACATATATCGGGACGTATGCACATCATTGCATACATCAAACTACCGACATCACTGGCATAAGGTACTATGGATATTTTCTCTTTTTTTCTAGAGTCTTGGGACACATATCACAGTTTAAGCTCAAACTTTTATCAACAAGGGTGTCCATTGGTTTACTATCTTGTGTGTGATAGCCCTCTAACATCTTTTTGATGTAAGTCTCTTGAGTTAAACCCAAAAGCCTTTTAGCGTGATCTCTTATGATTTTCACACCAAATACATAGCTGGCCTCACCTATGTCTTTCATTTCAAAGTATGATGATAACCACTTTTTAGTAGTATCAATCATCTTTTTGTTATTTCCAGCTATTAAGATGTCGTCAACATATAAAGACAACATTATAAAACTATTGTTAGAACATTTTAAATACAAACAATGATCTTCTTCCATCATTGTAAAACCATCTTTAAGGATAGCTTGATGAAACTTAACGTTCCATTGTTTAGAGGCTTGCTTAAGACCATATATAGATCTTTTAAGCTTGCAAACTTTGCGCTCTTGTCTTTTAGTCTCGAATCCTAAAGATTGATCCATATAGATCTCCTCATTTAGTTCTCTATTAAGAAACTTAGTTCTAATATCCATTTGATATAACTTTAGGTCCATATATGCGACTATAGCTAAAATGAAGTGAACTGAAGTAATCTTCATAACTGGTGAGAATGTATCTTCATAATCAATTCCCTTTTCTTGTGTTTAGCCTTTCACTACTAGTCGAGCTTTATAACGTTCTATTAACCCGTCTGCCTTATGTTTAATTTTAAGAACCCATTTATTTCCAATGGATCTTCGTCTTAATGGTAAATCAACCAAGTCTCAAGCTTGATTAATTTTCATTGACTCCATTTCTTCTTCCATAGCTTTAATCCATTCACTTGCTTTAAGACCACATAGAGCATGATTGAATGTTTTAAGTTCTTCATTATTTTGTGGAGCAATCATGAATGTTTCCCCCTTAATCTCAAATCAACAACGAGGAATTGGTTCACGAATGCTTCTTCGAGGTTGAGATTGCTCATGATCTTGCTCCATGAGAGTATGAATAGATAAAATATAACTCCCGCTTTTTTCAGAAGGATTAAAAATTTCATCTAAGTCCTCTACTGAATGGCTTGTTGCGCCATAATCTAGATTTTCCATTTCATATAATTGAAAATCTTTTTCAACCTCATTTGTCTTTGGAAAAACCTTTTCTGAGAATACAACATCATACAATTCAACTCCGTCACTCTTCCATCAGCTTTTTCACTAATAAATACAAATCCTTTGGAATATTTAGAATATCATATAAAGATACACTTCTTCCCCTTAGAACCAAGTTTCCCATATTCATGAGAAGTATTATAAATATAAGTTGTACACCCCTATGGATGGAAATAACCTAGATTAGGTTTGACACCATTCCATAGTTCATATGGGGTGGATGAGACAGATTTAGAGGGCACACGATTAAGTATGTAAGCAGCAGTTAACAATGCATCTCCCTAAAAAGAAATTAGTAAGTTAGCTTGTGCCATCATTGACCTAACCATGTCAAATAGGGTTCTATTCCTCATTTCTACTATACAATTTTGTTGTAGAGTATAAGAAATAGTTAGCTGTCTAGCTATACTCTTTTCATCACAAAAGTTTTTAAATTGTTCAGACAGATATTCATGTCTTCAATCAGTTCTTAAAGCTTTGATCTTGGCGCTTAGTCTATTCTCCACCAAATTGGTGTATCGAATGAAGCAATCCAATGTTTCAGACTTATGTGAGATTAAATAAACATGATCAAACCATGTGAAATCATCTATAAATATGATGAAATAATTTCCTCCATGTCTTTCTCTCACATTTATTAGACCATAAATGTCTGAATGAATAAGATGTAGTGAACTACTAGCTCTTTTAGCTTTGCCAAATGGTAATCTAATTGCTTTTCCAGCAAGGCAATGCTCACAAAAGGGTAATTCCTCTTTGGTAAGTGATCCTAAAAAACCAGCTCTTGCTAATCTATATAATAGATCTTGCCCAATGTGTCCTAATCTAGCATGCCAAGTTATGATATTACTATACTTAATAGTGCTGGAATTTTGAACAACATAGATTGAAGCATTATAATTAATAGATACATTAAAGGTGTCTAACACCATAAAACCATATAATACAAAACCATAACCATAAAAAATATTATCCAGGTGTATTTTTACACAACAACCAACAAACACAATTTTAAAGCCTAATTAGAGTAAAGTAAGAACATACACAAGATTTCATCGAGCTTCTGGAGCGTAGATCATATCATGAAGATAAAGTGTGCGACTACCTTGCAAATCCAATTTGCAGGTACCGATCCCAAGCACAGCAGTGGAAGCATTATTCCCCATATATATATATATCTACTTCCCTTTGGAATTCAACAAAATTCCACAAAGGTTGTTTGATCCCTTGTTATGTGATCAATTGCTCCTTAGTCTATAGTCCAAAAAGAAACAAATTCAGCAAGCATTAAATAACTCCTAACGTATAAGTTAGAGGGATGATTGTGATTAAACATTACCTTTGACTCAGTGTAATTATGAGTAAAGTGATCAGGTTTACCACAATTGAAACAATTTATATTCTTGTCTTTTTTACTGCCGCGTTTCCCACGATTGCGTTTATGTCCACTACTACTTGCTTCTATTCCTCTCTTGCCATATTTAGGACCTTTAGCCTTACCTTTTTTTATATTTAAAGCTATATGCTTTATGCATCTTTGTCTCAGATATAAAAGCCTCATTTATAGGCTTTTCAACCTGAAGTTGATCTTTTTCAAGCTCGACATGATGAGTAACATCATCAAATATCTTAATGTTGTCATTGTGGGTAAGGTTAACACACATGTGTTCCCAATTACTTGGCAAAGAGCGGATAACTACTTGGACTTGTTATTCATCAGTCATCTCATACCCAACACCCCTCAATTCACTGATTATATTAGATATGACTGTAAGATGCTGCCTCATCGTATGATTTTAGCGCTTCTTATAACCATCGAATTTAAGGGTTGACTTACAAAGTTTAGTAGTGAAGGTTCCTCCACACTAAATCTTTACTTCCCAAATAGATTGAGTTGAACGATACCTTTCAAAACACAACATTATATCATTTCTCATGCTGCTCAACATCAAAATGCAAGCTATACGATCCTTGCGTTTATACATTTGATATGCTTCCATATCAAGCTTGTGCTGAGCAGCGTTTCCTTGCTCAGGTTCATCCATCGGTTGTGTGATTGTTTCCAGCATTTCTTGCTCTTCCAGGAGATACTCAATTTTATGATGCCAAACATTGTAATTCTTTTCACTTAGTTTGTCTTCATGGTTCAAATCAGCAATAATACTCTTAGATGCAGCCATATTAAGCTTTATTGACAGGAATTACAAATATTAGTATTTAGTACAATTTAATTGACATATTTTTCCATCCATTCCAAATTAAACAAATAATAATCTAACACATACAATAGAAATTTAAAAAATGTTAAATACTTAATCGATTTCTATTTGTATAGTCTAATTATTATTGGAAATTTAAACGAGTGCAAAATTATAGTTATTAGTTTTAACTAACAACTCCCACTAATCAGGTTGTAGATATTATCATATATATGCATATAATGTAATTAAACTTAAATTACATAAATATTCAGTTCACAATTAAACAACCAATCATCTTTAAAAAAAATACAATATTAAGAATAATAAATTTCATAATTATTTTATATTTTAGACACATAAGTAGGGTCTCCAATTACGTCATCCACTTCATTAAAGCCATCTCCTCCAAGTTCATTCTGCTCAAATCATGGAATGAATTTAGCGGCAGCATCCAAATGACCTGCGCTTCTTCCAGTGCGTCGTATATTCTTTTTGACAGGTTGACGTTTCCTCTCAAGCAGCATCTCATCTGCGAGATTGTTGAAATCTAAGGATTCCAGCCTATATTCTAATGATAGTCGCACCGGTATCCATTCTTCAGGTAGAGAATTAAGAACGATTAACATTTGATGTTCCATGTAAAATTCATAAACACCACTCGTAGCCAATCTAATCATCCAATGATACATGTAATTAATGTGCTCTTGAATTTTGTGAACATGATTAAAGACATAACCTAATAAATAATTAATTTGTTGTTGTTTATCCACTGCAACAAAATATTCCATAGGCATTTAAATATTATGTTTAATATTGAATTAAAGCATATATCATCGTATATGTTAAAAAAATACTTTTAACATTAAATAAATTGACACCACAATTAAACAGTTTATACTAATAATAAATTAATATTAATTGTGTTATTTTTATTTATTTATTTAAAACTACCGAATGAATGTTACACATAAAGAAATGTGCTCTTTCATTTTTTTTTTAACAATTGTCAAATGATAGTTACAATGTGTGGTAACTTTTTTAGTTACAATGTGTGGTAACTTTTTTTTTCACTCAATTGCTGAAAGGCAGTTATTATTATTATTATTATTATTATTATTTTCAATTGTAAAAAAACAGTTTCCAATTGATTACTGCAGTTAATTGGGAATAGAAATGGAAATGGGCAAATTCCACTTTCCTTTCTCAATATCAATTCATATAGCAAATGTTTTTTTTTGTAGTTATCAAATAGCAGTTAATTAACTGCCAAATGACCCCAATTGAACACTGCAATTATAGTTAATTATGGAAACATTTCTATCTCCATTTTCATTATTAATTTATATATGAATCGATAATAAAATTATCTAATTACCATGCAAAAAGTTTTTTCTAATTAATTATAGAAAAGACAAATTCATAACTAAATTACTTTAGAAAATTTTATAAATTCAAAATTCTCAATAAAAGTATTATTTTAACACAAAATTTACATTTATCGTTCATGTAATAATAGATATACTGCATAAAAGCAATATTATAAAATCATGGCTCTGATACTAATATAGATCGGAAAGAAAAACTTACTTGTGAGAATTTGTTTTTTTATTTCTAGATTAATTACTTCATTGTTATTTTAATTACTAGAACTAAAATGATATTCCACAATACAAATGTTTTTGTAAATCTTGTCAGGTTAATATAGAAAATCAAGATACGATAAGAAAAGGAAAAAATTATGTTTTTTTAATAATAAAAAATTAACTATTTCATATGAATTATATTTTTTATATATAATTAAAAAAATAATTATTTTTTTAATAAGTTGAATAAAATACAGTCATTGTAAATAAACTAGTCATAGCCCAGTAACCAACAATTACATCATCGTTTTTCACTTGGAATGAATGCGCTCAGCTAAGTGGATTAATTTGGAGAGTAGCAATGTGGCATAATTCTGTTCAGGATTCTCGGATTCCATCTTGGAGGAGAATCAAAAGGACATAGTGCAATAAGAGCTGGTGTACGTGGAGAATCAACTATCCATGCAAAGCTCCGATAAAAGCTTGTTCTTTTGTGACTAGAAACCGGTGAGAACCCACGCCCCTCGCCGTGACAGACGACAGGACAGCCATCAAACAAGTTGTGGAAATTCAAGTAAAAAAAGGGGACAAACCTGCTTTTTTTTTTTTTTTTATTGAGGTGATGTGGAGATATGGCTGCAAAAAAGAAAAGAAAAAAGAAAAAAGAGGAGATGGGAGGATAATCTTCGAGCTCTTGGTGGGTGTTGTCTTCGATGATTTGGCTGCTTCTCCGGTCCTTTTCACGAGCATCATCTGCTGCCGACGAGTTGACTGACTTCCGTTGTGCCCTCCAATAATGTTACTTGATCATGTCAAAAAGTGTGTTCGCTAATGTCGCAGTTTTTTTTTTATTTGAAAAACATTGAATTAAAATACAGTTTTAATATATTTTGCCCGCATTGGTAAGCGCACACACTGTATTACGCTGTCGTTTTCTTCTGAGGACCACAGGAGGAGACGCTATCCATTTATTATTATTTGCTTGATATTTATCGGTGTTCATCCGTAGAGACCAATTCCGCGATGCCAGTTTTGATCAATTGGGAGGTAACTTTTTTCTTAAAAAGGACTTTTCCCTAAACCCACGGTCTGCAGCACACAGGCTAGCGGGGCTTGCTAAACTGGTCATGAGATGAACTTAGATTATTTTTACGTAGTTTATTTTTTAATATAAAACAATACATTCAAAGAACGACAATAACATCACGATTATAACATGAATCAACCCAGTTTAATTTTACTAAATCATAATAAAAAAATAACCCATGGGAAAGCAAAGAGAAAAAAAAATCAAGGCTCAACAAAAGGTCAAGGCCCGGTAAAGGAAGAGTGTTACAAGCATGGTTTTATTCTACTAGCTCACAGTATGCGAGGGTATGATTGGGATAAAAAAATATTTTTGTTTAAAATAATATAGAAAAAATAATTAAAACTAAATAAATTTAATTTTTTTAAAAAAAAAGTTCATATAATGAGCTTGCAATCTTGAAAAACTCTACAAAAAACAAATAAAAAATAAAAAAAATTCAAAACCTAATAAACCAATATTAATAGATGAAATTAAAAAAATAATAAAAAATAAAAAAAATTCAAAGAAATTGATTAACTCACGATCCAAAGTAATCTTAAAAGAAGAAAAGAAAGAAAAAACTCAAGTCTAATATTAAATGATAAAATTATAAAAATAATTAAAAAACAAATTTAAAGTTAAATCAAATTAATTTTTAAAATTAGCAACTTCAGTAATAAGACTTGGATAATTTTACAAAAGACAAAAAAAATCTTGAAAAAAAATCTTAATCATTAAAAAATTTTAAAAAAATAGTAATCACAATAATAAGGGTCAATTTTGATATCAAAACTAAAAGATAAAAAAAGAGCAATTATAAGAATGAGGACCAATAAAAAATATTGAGGAAAAAAAATAAAAGAAAAATAAATAATAAAATTTAAAAAAAAAATTAAAAGAGTGAGGGATAAAAAATCAAATAAAACAAAATGATGAGAGACGAATTAAAAGAAAAAAAATTAAAAAAATAATAAAAAATAACAATTAAAAAAAAGACTCAATCCAAAAAATTAAATTAAATATTGAAAAATTAAATTAAAAAAATTAAATAAAGACAATGATAAAAAATCAAGAAAATTGGTATTATATTTGATATAAAAAATAAAATAAAATAAAAAAAAATCTAAAACAAAGAAACATTAATAAAAAAATGAAGATTATAATTAAAAGAAAAAAATAAATAGGAGGAGAACCGAGCATGAATTTCAAGAAGTAGGAAGAGAAAATAAAGAAAGGAGAAAAAAGATAACCACCACCAAATAACCATGATTTAAGCAACACGTATTGTCCCATAAGCTTTGCCTCTGCTAAATGCTTCAAAGCTTCAAATGACATCACTGTTGGGAAATTTTAACTTTTTTTATTTGAAAATTGATTCTTTGACAACTACATAATGCCACTTGAACACAGCAGCCACATTATTTTTTATGAAAATACTAATTCGTTCCTGATCCAAAAAAATATATTAAAAAAAAATCATATGAAAAGCGCTAAAATATCCTTGACCAATCCTTTAATCTTCTTGACATTAAGGATATTGATGTAATTGTAATATATGTTAAACAAAAGGAAATTACACAAAAAGCCATCTTAGCCTTTCATTTTTGTTTTGCCTTTTAAGGATATTTATGTAATTCAACAGTAAAAAAAAATGTAAACCATTAAATTGTCCCTTGTTAGTTCGCAAATGACATTTGAGTCCTATGAAAATACCATTATAACCCTGCAACCAAGACAAAAACTATGTGCAGAGAAGGGCAAATTACTAATTACACCGTGCAAGTTCACAACTCAATATTGAATAGTTTTAGGTTTATATATATATATATATATATATATAATCATCCAATAAAAGACAAACATATAACATAGCCCAAAAACTTGGGAGCCAGCCCACCAAAGTACCTAGAGGCTACAACTCTATATGGGCTAACGCTATCCATCTTTTCAAACCATTTATTTTGAGATCAATGATTAGGATTTCATTTCACGAGTTGGTGGATTTAGTTAGAAATTCTGAAAAATTGATATTAGTTCTTCAATATAAAAGAAAGAATTATTAACAACGATGCTTTTCTTTCTTAAATATATTTGAAAGTATTTTCAAACACATTTAGCCAAGTTAGGATTCACCTGAAATAGGGTTTATGCTGCTAACTCTATTTTTGTTAAAATAAAATTGTTTTTTTTTTTTAATTTTTATAGTTGACTTCATCGGATCAAATCAAATGAATCATTAATCAATCAAATCAATTTTTTTTTTAATTCATATTAAGACTCTCGAATGATCCACTCATCGGACTAGCCAAGTTTAAAAACCACTGGGCCTTGAATGGTTCCTACTTTGAAGAGAGAGGATTGAATAGAGGGTTCAGCTTGTTGCATCGTGCATGCATGCTAGTTGTCTGCCTAACTTGTGTTTGGAGAGTCAAAGCTAACTTTCGAATCATCATCACGATATTGTCTTGTTTGCAACTATTTTAATCTTGTTGTTAATTAATATGATCATTCACTGCCTTTTCTGCTGAAATCGAGCTAATAGGCCTTGTCATTCTCTGCAATTGGGTTCCTTTCGTTCACATATTTCAACCACGGATGCTGTGAGCCTAAACGGTATTTCCAAATCAAAGGAAGAAACTCTTGTATCTCTTTTGAAGAAATGCTTTTCCATGAAAGTTTTAGAGCAAATTCTTGCCCATGCAATCCAACTTGGCTTTGAGCAGAGCCTTTTTGTTGCAGGCAAGGTCATTGTGTTTTGTGCTGTTGCAGAGCATGGAGATATGAGCTATGCTGTTTCGGTTTTTGAAAAGACTGAGAACCCAGATGCTTTTATTTGGAATACAATGATTAGGGGTTTCGGCAAGACTAATGACGCTCCAAAAGCATTTGACTTCTATAAGAGAATGCAATAGAGAGGTTTGGTGGCAGACGATTTCACTTTCTCGTTCTTGCTTAAGGTCTGTGGGCAGTTAGTTTTATCGGGGAGACAAATGCATTGCAGTACATTAAACATGGGTTGATTAACATGTCTTTGTTAGGAACACTCTTGTTCATGTACATGGAATGTTGAAGGATATTGAAACATCCCGCCAACTGTTTGCAGATATTCCCAGCCTTAGTGGCATGGAATACTATGATTGGTAGTTATGTCTCTTGTGGTAAGTTCAAAGAAGCACTTGGCATGTTCTCAAGGATGATGGAACTCGGCGTAGAGCCTGACGAGGCCACACTCGTTGAGACGTTCTCAGCAGGTTCTTCATTGGGTGCATTAGATTTTGGGAGATGGGGTCATTATTCATGTATTAGTAATACTGATCATGGGAGTATTATAGAGGTTAATAATTCACTCCTTGTTATGTATGCAAAGTGTGGAGCTCTTGAAGAAGCATATGAGACATTCGATGGGATGAGCAGGAAGAATACAGTAACGTGGAATACGATGATTTTGGGACTAGCAGTCATGGCTTTGCAAATGATGCATTGGTTCTCTTTTCCATGTTAGAACAAAAGCTCTGGGTACCAGATAATATTATTACTTTCTTGGTGGTTTTTGTGCTTGCAGCCATATATGGGTGGGTGGTTGATGAAGGAAGGAGATTTTTTGATATTATGAAGAAAGAGTATCATATCCAACCAACGATAAAGCACAGTGGGTGCATGGTGGATATTTTGGGGCGAGCTGGGTTCGTCAAGAAGGCTTATCGATGAATAAGTAGTGTGCTAATGCAGTGCAATTTTGTGTGGAGAACATTGTGGGCTGCTTGTGGGTTGCACGGAAATGTTGAACTCGGGGAGAAGGTTAGGAAACACCTTTTGGAATTGGAACCGGGTCATATGACTGTTCTTTTTGCAAAAACACACACACTAGTGTGGGACAGTGGAATGAAGTCATGAGACTGAGAAATTCAAAGCAGAAGAGGGGGAGTTCAGAAACCTGAACCTGGTAATAGTGATGTGGGCAAGCATCCTAGTTTGATGGCAAACAAGCCTCTCTAAGCTTTGCTGTGAAGTATTACATATTGTTATGCAGCTCGAGTCTGTTCTACCAAGCACTTGATTCTGTCAGATGCTTTATCAGAAAATTTCACTGCTGATGCTCTAACAGGGGTTCATAACCTTGTGGCCTTGCTTTAGCTCCTGAATTTTGTTGGACAGATGTACACTTCTGGGGGTTAACTTTTGCTTTACCACTCAGTGTGTAAGATTATCTGCTTTGCTGATGACCTCATGGTGTTCACAGAAGGTTCTGTTAATTCCATCATGCAGATGTTCAAAAAATGAAACTCATCATGCAGAAATTTTATTCTCTCTCAAGCCCAATACTTAACATTTCTAATACTTGTAATGCACACTACTCCTGGTTTTAAGATGGGAAGCGTACCAGTCAAGTATTTCAGAGACCCACTTCTCTGGTAAATTGAGTTATGGTGATTTTAAAGCCCTCATTGATGAGAACGCTTTCTGATTGCAGCAGTGGGCTTTTAAATTATTATCTTTTTCCAGGAAGATTGCAACTGTTACCGGTCGGTATCCAAAACTACTGGCCCTTGAAGTTCTTTCTTCCTGCTTTTGTTATCATATCCATTGAGCAAAAGTTCAACGCATTTTTGTGGAACTGAAGAGTTGACACTGCTGAAGAGGCAAAAGCTGTTTAGGACAGTATTACATCCACTTGAAAAGAGAGTCTTAGCACTGAAAAGTGAAGAGGGGAACTTTGGATGCTTCATGAGGAATATTTGGAACATAATCTTGCAGGCAAGGTCGCTTTGGGTGGCTTGGTGTGTGGCTCAGTGTTATGCACATCTCTTAAAAGGTAGAAGCTTTTGGTGCTTATCCGCTCCTAGTGACTGAATCGGAGAAAGCTTGTTGAACTCAGAAGTCTGATTTGGAATCAAACACTGCGCTCAATAGGCAATGGAGAAAATTTTCACCCTCTAATACTAAGCTATCAGCTGCGATTCAAGGTGAGAAATGGCACTGGCCACCAGCCGGATCTAATAAACTGGAAGCAGTTCACAGTGCTATATCCTTTGTAATCATGGATAGTGTTTCCTGGAATCCTGGTTCCGATGGACAATTCCCTGCAAGAAGTGCCTGACAGTTTGTTTGAATAAAGGAGAGCAGAGTTGGCTGGTACAAACTGTTGCATTGTTCCTTAAATATTTCCAGACACGGTTTCATCAATCGGTTGACCGTTTTGGACAGAATAACAGCAAGCCGCAGACAATTGAAATGGAGAGAGATATAAATCTTATCTGTGTTATATGCAAGTGTGCTGATGAGGAGATGAGGATAGAGATCGTGTGTTATTTTCTTGATCTACTACAAAGAGTATTTGGCAGCAGATGTTGATCCTTGACAGTTTACCACCAGAACGCAGGACCTCAAGCCAACCTATAATGGTGGGGGACGGTGCCGATGGACGGAAACGACCTATTACGGTGGGGGACAGTGCACTCCTGACATAGATTATGTTTGTGTATGGACGGAAACGATGAAGCATCCTGATCGCTTACTTTTTTGGTAGGAGATTAGGCACATCTTATTGAATTTTATTTTATATTATTTATTTAGTGGGATTTAAAACTAAATTTATTGAGTTTTGCTATTTATTTGTAATTTTTAATATTATGATCAATTTATAATAAATTGAATAAAAATGATATACTTTTAGTTTTCTCAATTTAAAACAAATTTCTTCTAATTCTTAACTTTTCTTAAATTTCCTTTACCCCGCATTAGTTCTAATATTTAGTTTTCTTAAATTCCTAAAATTCAAAACAATTCCTAAATCCTTGAATTGAATTTGTGGAGAGCCCTCCTCAATACTTTTCTAAAACAATTCTTCTTGCCGTCCGTTTACAATAAAAAAATGAAAAAAAACATACTAGTTTTCCATGGAACCTAGCCACAACTCATCCTCTCTAGCAACAACCAGCCACCATATTCAGTTTTTGCCACCTCAACCGCAGCCCACAGGCCACCACGCCGCCGACCAACACAAATAGCCAGGTCACCTACAGCCACGACACCTCCATCATAGCAAATCAGCACAGCAGTTCATAGAACAAGCAGCATATCAGCCATCCCATCTCTCAGCAAAATGCTTATCAAGACACAACAGACTCTCACGCTAGCAAAGCAGACACCAGTCCTCTCCACAGCCACGGTAGCACAACATCCCAGAAGCGGTCCACATCAGACCAGTTCCTCTCAGCAGCTATCCGACCAATTTAGTGTTTGGTGTCATTTTTTTTTTTGATAAACCAGAATATTCGAGTTAGTTTATATATGCCATAACTAAATGTCGTGAAAATAATAAACATGCATATATAGAGTCCAATTTAGATGCAGAAACAAGAAATTCCTTGTTAAAATTGCTAGGCTACAACCCTCAAGCACTGTTGGTGTCAAATTTGATCGAGAGATCTATGTGAAGAAATTCGGGAGTCTTCTGCCAAATCCTACAGCTTCCTTCACTGTCCAATTTCATACCTTTTTATTTTATTTTCTTTGTTTAGTTGTAATTTTCTTTTATATTGATTTATAAAAAACAAAAAAAAAGACAAAAAAAGGTCAAAAGTAAAAAAGGAAATGACATTAGCAGACAAATGAGCCGATACAGCAAGAAGTCTGTGATACTGCATCAATAAAAGCTTGTGCGATGTAAGTCTCCATCTACTCCTCAATATTGAGAAGAGACAGCATATTCCATCAAACACGTGTCAACATAGTGAGAAGAGTCAACATCTTCCATCAAACACGGGTTTCAGGCTTCCAAATCCCGAGGAGCTGAACATAGTGGACCAATCCCAGATTCTATCAACTATGCTTCAAAACTAGCAGTCTTAGTAGACTTTTCCTGCATTTCGTTCTCAGGCATAACTCCTGATTTGCCAGGAAATTTAAGAAATCTGAAAACTCAATGTTTAATTTAAGAGTACTGTGCAAGTGTATGAACTTAGTAATGAGGATTTTAGTAAACTATTACAAATGCTAGGACAATGAGAGCTGCCTGGCATAATTAATGGTGTAAAAAACCCCAAGTAATTAATTTTGATGGTCCCTAACAACCTATTTTAGGTTGGTTGAGCTTCCGATTCAAGTTTGTTAAAGGGTCGACCTAAGTTAGGTCAGTTTGATAATTGATTTAATTATTTTGTACATATATCAGCTCAATTATTATCAATATCCATTAATTTCTTTACAAATTCTTGTTCTTTTCTTTTTTTATATATAAAAAGTAATTAGTAAAATATCACGAATTATTTCTCAAGTATCATAAAAGTTTTCGTCGAATATTGTGGTAATTATGAAATGTGATTATAATGTACATATACACACACAATATTATTTATTTGAGTAAGCTTTCTAGACAAATACTATCAAATTAAAGTTAATTTTGTTTTAGTGCCTCTTTAAAATTAATATAATGCTTGCAATTTGTCGATATCTCTATTTGAATTTCTATATTTTAACATTTTGTAATGAAGGTCATGTGCGTGTAAAAATTGTTCAATCAACTATGTTTATTTTGAAAGAAAACGCCAATAGTTTGATTACTCTTGAAAATTCATTTTTTAAAATTAAAGAAACTAGGTTATTGGATCGTTGCTTGTAGGTAGGTTAAATTATTTTTTTAAATAAAAATATATTTACATATTGCATTGATTATGAACTCAAAATATGATATATGTTAGATTTTTTAAAACAATATATTGATACAGTAATATATTGAATAAAATTATTTTTTAAATATTAAGATAACAACATATTAAATCAACTAGGGTTAATATGTTAAATTTACAACCTGAGTCATGAGGATATAATAACTTTATAAAAAATCAAAATAAATAATAAATTTTAATTAAAGGATGAAATTAAAAAAAAATTAAATTAAAAAAAAACTACCTGAGTTAATCTGCTAAACTCGTAATCAAAGTCATGAGATTGAGATAATATCATAAAAAGCAAATAAAAATAGTTATGAAGCCCGATTTCTAAACAAACTCAATTTTAAAGGATAAAATTATTTAAAATTAATTTTAAAAAATTCAAGTTAGTTTAGGCTAATCTATTAAACGTGCGACCTAAATCATAAGATCGAAATAAATTTATAAAAAAAATTACAAAGCCTCATTTTCATAAATCAAATGTTGAAGGTTGAAATTGAAAAAAAAATCATAATACCAAAATAATTCCACATAAAATAAATTTAAAAAATTTAATTCTCGAATAACCTGATATTTTATGGATGAAGTTGACAAAAGAAAAGGTAAAAAAAAAATTGAGTTGTTGGATAATAAAATTAAATATATATATTAAAAAAAATTAATCCGGATCAACCCATCTAACTTGCGACGTAGGTCATGAGAATTGAAAAACTTTATAAAAAAAATAAAAAAATTTAAGAAACCTAAATAAAAAAGAACTAAAATAATGAATAGACTCAACCTTCTAAACTCACAACTTGAATTGTAAGATCTAGATAACCTCATAGAGATTAAATAAAAAGAAAAGTTATAAATCTCAATTTCTAACTAATTTAATATTAAAAACTAAAATAAAAAAACAACAAAAAAAACTTAAATCAACTCAAATTAATTTATGAAACTTATAATCTTGATTATAAGATTATAATAGATTTATAAAAGACACGTTAAAAATTTATAAAACCTCACTTCTAATATATCTGATTGAAAATGTTGAAATTAAAAAAAAAATTAAATTTATGAATTTGGTATATAACCAAATAAAAAAATTTAAAATATAATTTTGGAAACAACCTAATATAAGGGGAAAAACTAAATAAAAGAAGAAGAAAAATGAATTGTTAAATGATAAAAAAATAATTTTTTTAAAAAAAACTAAAACGAAAATTACGAAGCACCATTCACGTGTGGTGTTTCGTGCTTGTTAATAAAAGCATGTTAAAGCAAAACAAAAGCTCTGATAAAGGACAGCCGTACAGGAAACAGAAAAAGAAATCGCTAGAAGGAGGGCTTGAACCTCCGACCTTGTGGTTAACAGCCACACGCTCTAACCAACTGAGCTATTCCAGCTGATTGATAATTCTTCCCAAAATTTTATAATAAAGATAATTACAGAGGTCGATCTTTGGAAAAGTTGATTTTTTCTGTTACTGAACTGCCGTTTAGAAAGCACAGATACGGATAGCGAACAGGAATGCTGGTTAAAAATTGCGTGGCAATGTAAGTATCCGTCAATTTCTTTGGATTTTAGGACAAGATACATGATTTTTATGTTATTAAAAATGTATTCATGTCTATTTTTACCGAGATGAAATAGTTGTTAGAATGTTACGAGATTTAATTTTATTTGATGCTTTAAATGATAATAAGGATATTTAGATTATAATTTTAAAAAATATAATTTAACTAGTTAAATTTTAATTTTTTTTAAATATTATTAGTTTATGAAGAGAAACAACACCACAAGTTGATTAAGATTTTTAGATTCACTTTATTTTTCAAATGTTTTTCATTATTCTGTTATGTTATATCACTAGAATATATATACAAAGATAAAAAATATTTATTTATAATAATTTCATGATTATAACTTTTGACAGATGATTTGATTTTCATAATTCCAGCTCTTGATAGATTGGCTATTTTGGCTTAATTACCTCTTGCTGATGAAATGGTTGTAACCAAAGGATTGATGGCATGATTAGTGGCTAGATTCTTTGCAGTTTGATTTTCTCTTGTTGATGGAGCAGTTGTAACCGAATAAATATGATCAGTTGTTGGATTCTTTACACTCCCCCGCAAGATGGGCTTGCCATCGATGATGCCAATCTTGGTTTGCAGTTGAGTGAATCTTTGGCGAGGGAGTGCTTTAGTCAGAAGATCTACTAGTAGGTCGTGAGAGGATACATGATGAACTTGAAGAAGACCTTTGGTAACATAATCATGTATAAAATGCAAGTCAATAGTAATGTGTTCTATTCTGGAATGATGAACAGGATTGTGACTAAGTTGCGTTACTCCCATATTATCATAGAGAATTGCAGTTAGGTTGAGTTCTTGAAACAAGGAGGAGAGCCAACTAAGTTACGAGGCAATGGCAACTAAAGCCTGGTATTCTACTTCAGTTGAGAAGCAAGTAATAGCACGTTGCTTCCTTGTGCTCTACGAGATTGGATTTGGTCCTAGGAAAACAATGTAAGCACTAGTGAATGTATGGTCATCTACATTTCCTGCTCAATCAGCATATGAGTATGCTATGAGGGAAAGTGAAAAGAAAGATCGAAGGTGAAAACCATGATGCAAGGTGCCTTTTAGGTAATGAAGGAGTCATTTGACAACAGACTAGTGATAGTGGGTTGATTCATGTATAAATTGTTCTAGATGACTAAGAGGGAAAGATAAATCAGGTCATGTGAGAGAGAGGTATTAAAGGGCACCAATGACACTCCTAAAAATGGTGGAATCAATATTAGCAAACCCATTATAAAGTTGTAAATTTTCAAATGTAGAAAGAGATGTATAGGTTGGCTTAGCTCTATCAAGTTTGTAACAAGATAATAGATTATGAATATAGTTATGTTGACTTAAAAATAAGTATGTGTTAATGGGGATTACCTCAACACCAAAGAAATAATACAAGCTATCAAGATCTTTGAGATTGAACTGATGCCCTAGGGATTGAATGATAATATACAGTTTAGTGGAGGTGTTGCCTAGAGTATGAGATCATCAATATAAACCAAACAATAAGCAATACTACATCTATGTTGATATACGAAGAGTGATGAATCTGTCTTAGATTGTGTAAAGCTAAAGGAGTGAAATCCTCTGCTCAGAGTTTGATTCCAGGCATGGGGTGCTATTTTAGGCCATATAAAAATTGATGAAGTTTGCAAATGTAATGAGGCTTTTTAGCATTAATAAAGTCGTGTGGTTGGTGCATATAAACATCATCATCTAAGGTTCCATCATGAAAAGCATTGATGATATCAAGTTGTTGAAATGGGTAGTTTCAAGATGTGGCAAGTGATAAGATGGTCTAAATGGTTGTAGGTTTTATGACAGGAGAAAAGGTTTTATGATAATCAATCCCTTGTTGTTGATAAAATCCTTTGACCACCAACCTAGTTTTGTACGTGGCTATTGAACCATTTGGAAACCTCTTAATTCTGAAACTTCACTTACAACCAACAAGATGAATGTGAAAAAAAAGTGGAATCAATTCTGATACCATGTTTCATTAAGACATTGAATTCTTCACTCATGACATTTCTCTAGTGTGGTTTTTGAGTGCTTCACGCACACTAGTTAGAGTAAAAGAGTTTGCTAAAGGATGTTTAGTAGCATTATAAAGCTTATTAGGTTCGTGAATGTAATTCATACCTCTTGTGATTATGAAATGAGTGTGTTGATCCAATGAGGAACTCGATTGGGGGCTGCAATGAGCAAGGATGTTATTGGAGCTGTTATATCCATTTATGGTAAGGAGATATTTGAAGATTAGGTTTGTAAAGTAGGGGTGGTATGGGGAGTAGTTATTTTTTAAATATATAACTATTCGGTTATGTTACATTACTAGAGAATATATACAGAAATGCAAAATATTTATTTATAATAATTTCATGATTATAGCTTTCGACAAATGACTTGATTTTCATAATTTAAGCTCTTGACAGATTGACTATTATAGTTTAATTATTTCTTGTTGATAAGATAGTTGTAATTGAAGGACTCGATGGCATGATTAGTGGCTGGATTCTTTGTAGCTTGATTTTTTCTTGTTGATGGAGCAATTGTAACCAAAAAAACATGATCAGTGGTTGAATTCTTTACAGTTCGAACATGACAAATCTTAAAATCACTAAAGATTTATCTAATTATTAACTTCATGGCTTTAACAGATTAATGGGTAAACACATAAGTTGACCTGAATAACTATGATTTAAAAAAAAAGAATTTTTAGTATTTTAATCCCATCTAAAGATTCAAAAATAAGACAATTTAATTAATTTCTCACCTTAATGATAGAAAGGATATGATTTTAAAATTATTTATAAATAATTTAATTTTGATTGGTGTACAAATTAATTTTAAAAAATCATTAATATAATTAAAAAAAAAAAGGGAGTTCCTGCCAAGATTTGACGTAAAAACACAAGTTTCTCCTAAGGCTAGGGGGTGTGGTAATTGCGTTTAGAAGTAGCAAAGCCACGTGGCTGGTTATTTCAACTTCACGTTAACGACTGCCGTCTCCCATTCTAACAAACTCTAACCGCCTAACAACGTCAACGGCACGTCAAGAGCTTTATACTTCTTGTTAAGATTATAATAAAGGCCCCAGAAGTTCTTTGAAATAACGCAACTGCCATCATGCGCTCCACGGCCAAACATTCAACTCCACCCCCACTTCTGATTTCCCGATGTGGCTGCTTTTGAATGCTGATGTCTTGTATTACAAGAGGAGGATCAAACAGAATTTGACTTCTTTATTAGCTTTTTTTATGACCTTGAACTTTTATTCTTCTTCAATTTGATCAAATTATATGGATTAGTCTTCGATTTTGTGTTCAATTCTTGGCCATAATGTTAATCATTACACCATATTTTTAAAAAGAAATTATAATCTTAAATTTCATTCAAAATACCTTTTTCCCCATATAATTAAAATAATTTGATTTGATTCATTAAATAGAAATATTGATTTAAATATAATTATAAAATTTAAACCTATTTAATAAATTTATTTATAATCTAAATCAGTTTAATTAAATAAAAAATTAAATTAACTCATTAAAAAGTCCGAGTTTACTTGTTAATTTAATCAACCCGAACATAATTTTATTAAAAAAAAATAATATAGGTTTTATAACTTTAGCATTAACGATAGAATTAGATAAGGAATTGCTTTCACGTAGAAAAGAGATTAGAAATATTATCGGATGATTTAAGGTACAAAAAAAATGCAAAGCTACTAATATAAATATATTTTTTCGAAGATGGTTATAAACAAATTATATTCAATAGGGTAAAGAAGTAATTCCACTAATTGTTCGGAAATTGATTACGTTTACTAAAATGGTTGAAAACAATGTGTCGGTAAGCCGTAGTTATCTGAAAACATATCAGTGGACATCGTCAAATGTCAGAGTCTTTGGTAATCTCTTGGCAAGAGAGCATTATAGTTTTTTTTTCTCACTTTTCGATGCGAACATATTCCAATTAATGTTCACACTTTAATATTGAATTAGTCATGAAATTTAAAACGGGATACTGTGAAAACAATTATTTATAAAGTATTTTTTTAAAAACAATTATAGAAATAATATTTTTTTTATTTTTTAAAATTTATTTTTAATATTAGAATAATAAAATGATAGAAAACATTAAAAAATAATAATTTAGAACAAAAATAAATTTATTTTTTAAAATTATTTTAAAATATAAAAATAAACAAATTTTTAATTGGATACGTCCATCAAACACAATCCTTTTTCATTAATAGGCTCATGGAGAGAAGATATCATGAATCTCAACCTTAATTGTGCCTGTCAACACTCTTAGGAATGCCATTTACTCTTGAGATTTTGCTAATAAATTCTGATTTTCAAACATCCTTAATTTAATATTTTAATTATATGCTTGAGATAAATTTGTTGGCTCTTGGGATGAGAGAAAGAGGATAAGAGAAGAGGGGGTGACTCTGTTTATTATGCATTAAGTTATTAGTAGTTATTTTTAAAAATATGTTTTTGTATTAAAATGTATATTAATAATATTTTTTATCTTTTAAAAATTATTTTTAACACCAATATATTAAAATAATTTAAAAACACTAAAAATATATTAATTTAA
This sequence comes from Populus pruinosa, assembly GCA_026413675.1. Classification (NCBI taxonomy): domain Eukaryota; kingdom Viridiplantae; phylum Streptophyta; class Magnoliopsida; order Malpighiales; family Salicaceae; genus Populus; species Populus pruinosa. The sequence continues at coordinate 9,572,750 of JANKMR010000020.1, forward strand.
ATAAAAAAATTTAAATTTTTTTAAAATATTTTTAAAACATAAAAATAAATAAGTCTAACTTATCCAACATTTTATACTTGTAAATTTCAATTTTCATAGAAATAGATCAATATTTTATTTAATTTCACAAGAAAATATCACCTACACACTTTCTCTGTTTTCCCCTAATGATCTTTTTGTGTAAGAATTAAATAAGATATAAAGGCAGTTAAAAATCATTATATCCAATGCTTTTTTAAGATTTATTCCATGCTTGCATGTTTCCTTGCCGTGCCTATGAAATTAATTTTTTTTCCCTTTATGAACACATTATGTGATCTTCACAACTTGGTATATATATACTTCCTTTTGAGGCCAGTAATAATAATCATTCAATAAAAAATAATAACTAATAATCCTTACATAAAATGACAAAAATACTACTCGTGATTACTTGATAACTATCTCAAACATATATATATATATATATATATATATATTATTGATGATATATAAAAGGTGTTTTAATTTCTACATGCATTGAACCTTATAGTAATTCCTTAATCACACTAAAAACACAAGAAAACTTCACTACTAGAAATACTATAAGGGAAAAGGCAATGCCTAGCATGTGAAAAATAAATAAAATACCAAGAAAATCATACGCAGACAAACGTCAAAATAGCGTGTGAATCCTGAAAGTTCTCTTCTCTTAACTTGGTCCAAGTCAGTCGTCTGAAAATAATCCACGTACAGATAGATCTTTCCCACCAAACTTTGTTGCCCTCCCTTCTTCTCTCACGTCTCAAATTCGTATCTTCTTTTGCTCTCCCTTCATCTCTTACCTATATAAATAACACACACACGCACACTTCTTCCTTGCCCTTCAAAAACACAGAATCAACAAGAGAAAGGTCAGGCGATTTTTCTTCAATATTCTCAGGGAAAAACATGGAGCATAGAAGAGGAAACAGCAACAACAACAAGAAGAAGGAAGATGGGGTTGTGGAGGAGCAAGTGGGATTTCCAGTTCATAACCAAGTGAAGAAGATAAAGCAAGAATCTTGTTACAAAATCTTGGATTGGTTACCGGCTGGGCAGCCTGAGATGAGACCTGTTATTAAAGTGTTCACCGCCAGATCACATCAAGTTTCTCGCTCTCCTCTGGGATTAGCAGGCAGGCCCATCTCCGTTGGGGATTCATAGAAAGGAGTTATGGGAATAATCATGGCGGCTCAGGGCTTCTTTTTAGTAGCAAGAAAGAATCCACAGGGTTTTGCTTTAGCATCGTTCTCCTTCTATGGTATCTCCCCTGTTTTTTTCTTTTTTGATATTTTGTAAATAGCGATAAAAGTATGTGGTAGTTTTTATAATTAATTCTCAGTTTTGATGAACTCGAGGACAGTTCTTGGTTACCTGCTTCGTTCCATCGCCACTCCTCATAAATCTTGACAACCGGAGGATTATATGGTCGAGCCTGTAGAATTGCGAGATATTTATAAGTTAATTCAGATATCATGTTAATAAATAAATATCATGTTAATAAATAAAAAAAATCTTGAACATATTTATAATAAGAAAGGGACATCTTGCCGTGTTAGCCTCTCTCAATCACAATCACTATCTTAATTTTGATTTTTAGCATAAGGTTATGATTTTATTTTCTTAGAAATATTTCTGTTGTTCTTTCTTATAATATGATTACCTTAACCACCCCATCATCGTCCGGGTGGTGAAAAGTCCAATTCATGGCCAAGTAATATGCCCTTTTCTTATTTATTTATTTATTTATTTATTTGACTAATTATGGATAGAAACAGTTGTTCTTAGCTAAATAAAACTCATAATCAGTAGTAATTCGTTACCCAAATGTGTAATATCAGAAGAAATTGAACCTGGATTTTTAAATGAAAATTAATTCAGAAATCTAAAACTCATAATCAGTCCATGATTTTGATGCGATTAATATACTTCTGTAATATATCGAGGATATACCTTTCCACTTGAATAATGACAGATTCTTAAATTAATCAGTGCTTAAGAGTCCACAAAAACTAACCTTCAATGGCTGCGCCATGGTCCATAAACACTAACCATCAATGGCGCGGCTGCGCTATGGTTACTTACCCTACTAGTAATAACAGTAAGAACTTCCGAATTAAAATTTTAGGAGGTGTAATGTAGCTGGTTAAATTTTAAATTTATTTTTTAAAATTTATTATTTTGATTTTTATAAATTTTATAATTATTAAAAATCTATATAATTATTAATTTATAAATTTATAAATTAATCGGGTTATATGCAAGGTATTCAAATATTATATTAATAAAAAAAATAAAAAAAAACTCTCGAGATAATAGTTTAACATATATTTCCGTGCTAAAGAATGTTGACCCCATTTTATTTTTTTGACGAAGATAGGGAACTTAGAGAAAGAATAACAGCAACCTTGGAGAATTAAATTTTTAAAGCATTGGCAAAATAACAAAGCAAGGTTAGCCTTCCGATGCCCCCTCTTATTAGTCCATGATCAAACATGTCTATAATAAAATCCATGACAATTAATTTATTATTGCTTTCCAAATTTAAGAGAATCATGATTTCTTTGTAATAAAATCCGAGGTATGAATAAACCTAATTATTACTTACAGTGTTTAATTTACTAAATTTTTAATCATGTTATTTTAAATATGGCAAGAGATCATTTTTTTTTGGGTACAAGCAAGATCTCAATTCAAAGTGTAAGAAAATAAAAATCAATCCAAAATATTCTTCACGAATAGTTTCCCTTCATTGACCTAAAGGTAGAAACATTGAATTTTTTTTAAAAAATTATTTTTTTAGTTTTTTAAATTATTTTAATGTGATGATATTAAAAACAAATTTTGAAAAATAAAAAATATTTTATTTTAATATGTTATTAAATAAAAAAAACCATTACTATAATATATAATATCAAATACGATTATTCAGTCTAATCCACCCCATGATTCAGTCTAATCCACCCCATGATCCAAATTACACAGGTGGAGTGTTGATAGGCTGAGGTTCTGAAATGTATGTTTTTTTAATGGGTTGTGCTATCTCTGTTTCTTGAGTTTATTTCTTTAACGGATTTTTCTGTAACACAAACTTGAAACAACCGTGATCTAGTCATGTTGTCTGTCTGTGGACAGGAGGCCATTGTAGTCTTATTCCTATCTTTTTAAATTACAAATGTTCACAAAGAATTTTCACTTTTAACATGTAAGCCTCCCTTTTTTGAAACAGAGCATAATAATAATAATAACAATAACTATTATAATAATAATAATAATAATATAATTTTAGTTATTAAATTCAATTTAAATTAGAGAGTGTTTGGTGTAAAGTGTAATAATTTCTTTTTAAGGTATCATCTCTTAAATTACATACCATACTTTCTAAAAATAAAAAATATATATTTTTAGTAAAAACTAAAAATAAAAAATATATACTTTTAGTAAGAAGTATGGTAGCTTTTAGAAAAAAAAAACCAACCACATCTCCTACCCAAACACCCTATAATAACCAATCAAAGATTTTATTTGACTTTGATTTAAAAAAATCAACTTGGAATTGATAGTGTAAATTAATTTAAGACATGATTTATTGGTTTTCTTAAAAAAAATTTATTAATACATTAACCTGTTTGCCTTGTAATCCAAATTTTTTATTGAATCTATCTATAATAGGTTTAATCATTATTTTAAAAATTAACTTAACTAGATATGTTAATATGTAACCTAGATAATAAGATATAAATAGAGCATTATTACAACAAAAATAGAAAGAAAATTGATTTGGTGTGACCTTTCAAAAACTATCAACAACTTGGTTAATTTGGAAAAAATACAATCAAAATTTGTTGATTTTTAAAATAATATTATTTATTTTTTATAAAATTAAAAAATTAAATTAACCTTGTTCAGCTACGTCAATCTCTTGATTGAGTTTAAAAACTATAGGTTTAATAACTAAAAAATTATAAGGAGAAATGCGCTGGATGCATGTTCGGAATCTAAGTATTGTGTAGTCTTTCATCAAAGAAAAAGGAATCTATTCAAATTAATTTCTTTTTTTTTTTTTTGGGAGGGGGAATTTATGGAACGATGATCTTCTTAAAATATTTGCCCGCGTAAGTAAGAGTATATTACGATATTTTTGGGGGTCCCTATTTATTTATTTTCCTATGAAGTGGATGCTTCTCTTTTGGAGAGGCTGTACAGGTGTGTGTTTTTTTATGGGCTGGGCTCTTAGTTCATGAGCTCAGTATGCTGTAACTGGATTTTTCTGTGACCATATAATCAATCCAGCTGTCCTTTTCTGGGCCTATATTTCTGACTGGCATGCAATATTGTTCCAAGCCCGTTATGTCGTGTTAGAATAAATCTACCTTCCCTTACGTGTCCTTGCATCTTAAGAACCCAAGTAGTCATTAGATTGGTGGCCCATCCTTCTCGAATTGTTTTTTAACGTAAAAACAAATAAAAAATGTTGTCAATAGAAAAAAATAATTCATAATCATTGTTCTTAAATTAAGCTTCAATTCTAAAGGAAATCCTAATAATTTTAATGAGTGGTATTAACAAAATATAAAAATAATACGACTTTTACGCATTACCACAAGAAACTCCCATCAAGTGCCATTAAACCTTGTTTTTCTACTCATTATTGAATTCTTTCAACTTTTATTCATGAATTAATTGATTTAACTGATCTAAAAATAATATAAAATATTAATAAAATATATATAGCTTGACTAAAAAAAACCTTAAAAGAAATTGTATTTATTGACCTTTTTTTTTTTTCTATAGTGATCCTCCCTTTCTCTCTTTTCTTTTAAAGTTAATGACTTAATCATGAAGAAAATAAAGTTATGAATTAAAATATAAAAATTTTAAAAAAATAAAAGTTGAAATGAAAGAAGTTGAATTAACTAAATATACTAAAAACATGCCTTGAAGACAGTACTAAAAAAGCCTGAAACTTAATCCAAGTATTAAATTTGGACCTTGAAGTTTCAATTATGTTTAACAAAAAAATTAATTTAAAATTTTCAAATTAAGCATTAATTTGATGCCAAAAGATTTTTAACTATTCCAAGAAACTCTTGTGAAGTTAACTGGAGCAGACCACTAATTATAATTTTAAATTAATTGAACTTAAAAGGATTAAATTAAAATAAAATAATAAAAAAAAGAAAATATTATATCAATTTATAGCGTGAATTTATAGTGTTTCGTCTTACAGGGCAAAGTTATTCACTCATTCCTCTTAGTTTTTTGTTTAAAATATGTTTGTTTTTGCTGTAATTGTTATGGTTATGATTAGAAAAAAAAAATAATTTTTTTTAAAAAGTATTTTTTCTGTAATTTGTGTATATATTTTGAGTGTTTAATTAAAAGAATGATTTGAATTTATTGTTGCTAAAAACATGTTTGATTAAACATGTGATTGTGGTTCCTTTTGTACCTAAAATAATGAAAAAGGACATAAATAAAATAATTTTATGTGTTAAGAGAAAATAAAATATTTTGTCCACATATATACCGGCAAAATAATAAAAGCATGATTTGTTATTAAAATTAAACATTAATTTCCCATCAAACCATTTGCAATGTCATCACAAATATAATCCATACGTGACACCCTTTGGTGTCCAGTTGTTTATGATTGTGGAACGACATATGGAAAAGTATCTAGAGGAACGAAATCAAGATGGCTATCAAACTTGTTAAATGCAACATCTTGGCCTGACTTCCGTTGAATATAGTTGTGCAGCGCCATTATGTGACAACAATTTTAACATGTGATTTATAAGGAAACTCAAGCATCGTTTGCAAGATTCACCATTGACACGACCAAAAGATTTATATCTTCTCTCAAGTGTAGGAGTGTTAAAGTAATAAATAACCCGACAAAACCAGGATCGAACCACAAGGAGGTTAATTGTACAGATTATAAATAACAATAATACAACAACAACAACAACAACAACAACAACAACAACAACAATAATAATAATAGTAATAGTAATAGTAATAAAGAAAAAGAAGGAGAAGAAGATGAGAACTTTGAGAATGAATATTAATGTAACGATTAAATAATGATAATAACAAATATCAAGGTTAGAGATTCCACTAATGGTATGTCAAACAAGTATAATATAAACTCTTATTATTCAATTGGAAACCACACATAAAGGAGATTCCAATTAGATTATAGATTGTTAACATGATTACATTAGTCATCTTATTCGATTAATGCTAATACTTGTAAATCTCGTCAAGCATTCATGATTATAACTTATGTTAACAACAAATCAAGTTCCTTTCATAGCTCAGGTGTCGATTATACCATACAGTATAAACTATGAAAGTGTCAAGCATTTGTTGTACCAAGTGTTATACAACATAAATCAAGATTAGTCATTTAACAAGCAAAGTATTAAAGAGTGAACAAGATAACAAATACAAAACATGTTAGTATCAAACATTAAAGTCCATATTAAGTTTACACTATACTTATTCTTACACCATTAGTGTAACCTTTTCACCTTGACATAATAAACTTAGCTAAACATAATGAAAGAAAGAAAAATAAATAAACAAAACAAGATAAAAGTTAACTAAGTAAAGGAAAGAAAATGAAAGGCATAAACTTGATATTAATGAAAGCAAAGCATAAACATTACAAAAAATACAAAGAGAGAAAGGAAGAGCATGATCTTGATCTGGAAACCAAGATGTATAAATACATGGCAAATGTCTCCTTTTATAGGCCAAAATTGGAAACTATTGATTTGATGACTAATTGATGAGTGGGTGACCAAATCTTGATTTGGTGACAATCCTTATCTTCTCTTGTCTGCCTAAAATGTCATTAATAACATCAAAATTGGAGCCACTTGAAAACTTGAAAGTTGTAGAAAATTGTATCAGCTTTCTTGTGTAAACAATTCAGCTCATTTTGACTTCTACAACTCCAGATATGGCCAAAATACTAAACAGTGCTCGGGCTGAAGGACATATTCGGGCTTCTTTGTTGTTTCTATAATTTGGACTTGAAAATGATCTTTTTAGATCTTGGGCTCCATATGAAAGTTATAGGCCTATGTCTTACCTTTTCATCCATATAAAGTAAACCTAAATCTAGGATTTATATAGCTCCAGATATGAGCTAATTACCGAATAGTGTTCTGGTTTAGATTGCACCGACATCTCTTTTCTAATTTTAGTCATCTCTTTGCCCTTGCAATTTAAGTTCTTAAAGTCATTAATCAATCCTTTTATTTATGTGATAGGCCTTCATTTAAAATGAACATTTACCACAAATTAAAAGTATCTTATATTATTAGATATATTATTATAAAACATGCTTTAGTTAAGGAGTTATTGATACTTCAAGTGCAAAATTATGATATAAAACTTTGATAAAAATATATTTTAAAGTACTAATCAACCATCTTTTCTTTCAAACTCCAAATGTATGTTTAATCACACATCGTAATGATGAATGGACTTGGTTGAATAGTTCCTCTCGACTTCACGGTTGTCCTCATCGATGAAATTCTGGAAGATGATATCTTTCCCCTCTATATGGACTCAAGTAATTGTACTCATTCGGATATCCTGAATCAATGAGATAATACTTCCCTACATAAATGTACTAATTGTTTAACGCTTACAAAATACTTCATAGAACAACAAATTAGACCAACTGAATAACAACCATATTTTTTTTCCAAGTGAATACCTTCTGATGGTTGCAGAAATTATATGTTTGTATTTACAATCACCTCATAAAATATTCTATTATCATAAGCACTACCTTCTTACCCAGCCCAAACAAATATAAATTGTATATCCAAGCTACATACTACCATTATATTTTGCGTCGGTATACCTTTTCTACCAATAAATGGTATTTGATTTTCTTGTGAAACACATGCACGTACATGTATTCCATCAATCACTTCAATGCAATTCTACAAAAATAAAAAATTTACTACAGAAGCAATTTAATTGCACTTAAATATTTGATTGTAACCTTTTGAAATATTTAACTACTTGTATAAAGTATTGCTTACCTTGAAATAAGGCATGTATCTTGGATTCATTTCAATTTTCAATGGTGTTGTTGTGAATTTTGGATCTATTGGTCTGATTAAATCAGCTGCTAGTAAGCATACATAACAAAGAACCTCATTAAAATTTCTTGAAACGATTTCACCTGAATGTTGAAAACGCTCCTACACTTCCCTATTCAAAGCACCTAGAGCTAAAGTGTAGAGAAACATGCATACTTTCTCAATAACACTCATCCGTCTAAACGATTTCAACCGGTACATCGTTTCCAACTCAAAAGCTAAACTATGCAATGTGTCCGCATTCATCCGAAACATATTCACATAACGCATCCAATGCCCATTTAAAATTCCAGTTAACCATCGCATGCCAGTGTTGTATGAATCCATACATGACTCTCTATAAATTTATGTATTGTAATACAAAGCCAATGCATATGACTAATTTAGTTCGATCACACCCTCTATGCCAAATTAAATTGCCACTGTCATCATCATCTTGTTGATTTAGGTTGTCATCCTGAACCTCACTGTTATAGTTCCTATAACCATCACCAAAACTACCTCCAAAAACACTTTCTGAACTTGTACCAGCAAACCCATCAAACATATATCAACCAGCATTATTCATAACATTTTTGTAATGGTCCTTAAAAAGCACATTAAACCAATTCGCATCTATATCTACAAACACAACTTAATATCAATTTTTAACTTGCAAAGTACTCGTAAATAATACATGTTCATTTAATAATATGTTTTGATTTTTTATGTTGTTAATGATAGTCTTAACACAAAACATTTATGTTTGATCAAGCGCTAAATATCGAACATCTTTAACTTATACGTAACTCATTCAATATTTTCCAACACAACAATAATTGTAATTTTTAACTTGCAACGTAAAGGTAACATGACAGTTTTTACTACGTAATTTGTTTACACTATTTTAAACATTAATGGTGATATTAACTTATCCCAAAACATTTTCATTGCAGCAATCCTTAATAATTGAACTTATTTATAGTGACATTAATTTAAATAAAAAAAATTTAAATTAAAGCGACCACAATGAATCGCACAAATTTTACTTATAAGTAACACATTCAATATTTTACAGCACAAACTTAAATGCAACCCTCAAAACAGTGTTCAAACACGTTGGCATGCTTGAAATATATGATGACAGGCAATTAAGGTTTCATGACAAAAAAAAGATAAGGGATTGTTGTATAAATAGAAAAAAAAACAAAAATGAACTTGCTTTATTGACAATAATAGCAGCCCTATCACATTTACCATCTAAATTTGATAACAAAACATAAAGATAAAGTTGTATTAACTAAAAAATCACCCTAAAATCAACAACTAACCTTCTAAAGTCAATGAACTTGACGTTGCAATTAAAAACAACAACAAAACCTCCTGAAAATAACCCTCAATACACGTGGGAATGCTTGTAAAATTTATGGCCAGTGAATGAAAATACTTTGAAATGATAATGCATCTTAAATAGAAACACACACAGAGCACAAACCAAGATATATTTACTGCCATACCCATCAGCAAACCAATATGTGTACCATGACCAACCATTCAACCCAGCAACTCCCATTCAACCCACTATCAAATATTCAAGTAAGGAACAATAATTCAATGTTGTAGCAGCAATTCAAGTCAATTAACATTCAACCAATCAATTATCATTCAACTCATAAAAAACCATGAAATCCGTTAAGTTACAATATAAAATTCAAACTGAAAAGCAAATTGAACACAAAGTTTTCCAGCCATTCAAACTAGGTTATATAAGTCAACATGAAACCTACAATTACATTATAAAAGGTATAACAATAGCTATTAAAAACATCTCAAACATAACCAATTAGCCTACAACTACAAATACAAAGGAAATGCTTAACATATGATACGTTACAAGTTAAGAAACCTAGGAAAAAATAGTAAAGGCATAACCGTTTGCATCAACCATTTGGCAATTCTACAATTGCAGCAACACCTCATGCACCTAACCTTTTTTTAGACTTTTAACTGTGAGAAAACACATAACCATACAACATGTTAACGGCTTATTGGAATACAAACCAAACATTATAAGTGTGCTAAACATTAAAAAACACTTGAAATATAAAATGTATGCAATAATTACCAAAACATATGACACACAATAACTTACATAACTATTATTTTTTCCTATATCAAATGTAAACTTACTTCAAGGTTTGTAGGTTGCCCTTCGATTGAACATTAATTTCAACCACTGAAATTTTTGGTCCATATCACCAATTGCTATCCATATTTTCCTCCTACTTCTAACCAAAAAAACTCAATTGCAAAACAATATAGCTCACGAACACCACTTCCTTAATGGAGTGAAACTCTTTTATCACCTCTTTTATGCTATATCTTTTTTTTTTATCCAAAACACTTGACGTGCATTCACTTTTGGTAGACATACTATCAATTAATTTATCTAATCATGAAAACAAATGTGATCCCCTTCCAGCACCCCTTTTTTTCTCATTTTATTGGGAACTTTGTTGCACATATTTTCTCTTCCTACTACTACCAGTGGGATTGCTTGTGTTGTTGGTAAAATTAACACTAGCCACCATATTATTAACATCAGTAACGAAATTTAGTAGGTTATCCTCCTCAAAATCTCCATTACCTTCCTGAAGATGAGGATCCTTATTAACTGCATTAGTTTGTCTTTGACCAATACCATCTTTATTAGAATTCAAACCCTATGATAGAGCCCAAGCATATTGACCGGTAGCAATAGTGTTTGTAAACATGATATCATATTTACAATACAATGTTGGATCAATGCCAGCATGCAAAACTTTCTTACTCCGTGTATCTCCTATAATAAAGGGATAATGAATAAAAAAATACATAAAAAATGATGTAAAAACACGCAATCAAATAGTTTGTTACAACTCAAAACATACTAAAAAAAATAGACCTGGTTTTTAGCTTGCCACCATTCATCAGGAGTCGCAATTGTTCCAAGTTTAGCACTCCATCCTACTCCTGTTTTGGAAATCGACCTTTTCCATATTCTCCAATCTTGTTTAATTTTGTCCCATTTATTCTTTAATTGCGCTTTTGTAAATGCATGGCCAGTTTGATCCTTAAAGCAATTCATAACATATTTCCACTCAGCTTTGTCAAAATGTGTGTTGGGTTGCATACCTTGCTCAATTGGTTTAATACATATGTCACAAAAAACATGCAACATCTCTCTAGTCCAACAAGCTTTATCTTGTGATTGAGAATCGTTCATTTTCTTAGTTAAAATATTTTTTTTAATATACAATTAATAAGTTAATTTCCTAGAGGTGATGTAAAGGACATGGAATGCACCATTTATCTTAATTAATAAATCACAACCTAAAATACAAAATGCAAATTGAGAACATAGACTTAACATAATCAGCTTAACATTATAATTGTTAGGTTTATTTCCATTAATGTTTCAACAAGCCAATGTTTGCATTGCCTAGTATTACTAATATTTCTTTAATTTTAATGCCAATGAAGATCATGATAATATATTAATATGTGATGTATAGAGTATTACAATTGGCAGAAGTTTACACAAAGAAAACCTTTAGTTTATATTCTATAAAATAAAGATTATATGTCATTATGAGATCTCTGAACAAAGACTATTTACAAGTATATAAAGTACAAACACAAGAAAAAACCAACAGATTTAACTTACCATCTCCTTTTCCTTGCAACAACAAAATCCCCACACATTCTTCTCCCTTCATATATACATTATAAACCATAACTTTTTCCATCCCCTCTTAATACTTTGAAACTTCCCTTCATGTTATACGATAACAACCATAAAAATCTTGTCCCAAAAACTTAAATTGCCACTTTAAACTAAAAAACTAGTGCAAAAGAAACTCTTGGTTTCCACAACACTAATATCCACATATTGCAAAATCCTATGCTCTTTTCTTTCCTGAGAAAAAAAAAGCCCATCCCCTTTTCACACTCCACACTCCGCAATCACATCATTTATGTTTAACAAAATCCTATAATTTTTATCATATCCTGGTTGATCAAAAAAAAAAATTGGCAAAAAAAATTGACAACAATTCTAGCTAACATAAAGTAATACTCTACTCTTTTCAAACCTTCTCTTGACGATAATGATTAACCTTTTCTTGATTGAATTTACTAATTTAAAATAAAAACAAAGAATCATTCTACTAATACTAAACCAAATTTAGCAAAGACAATGAAGGTAATGACTAGCTAGCTCCCATTTAAATAAAAAACTCACATCAAAATCAAAATCTTTAACATGAAAGCACATGTATTTATGCCTAGCTATACATAAAAGTATAAGGAAATGTTAACATTTTGATGGTTTCACACCACGTATAATTAAAATCACATGTAAAAAGAGAATCAGAGATATAAAGTAATTGTGCAACCGAAACAGAGAAACTGACCTTAAATTTTCTTGTGCAACTAAGACAGAGATTGGTAAGATGCTTGTGCTAGAACTTTCAAGGAGGATGATTTTGATGCTCTCTTTGGTTCTGACAAAGAAAACACATAGCAAGAGAAAATTGTAGTTAGAAAAAACAGTTCGTTTTAGCTGATAAGGCATGATCTATACATTTTTTTAAGTCAAGTGCGAAGAAAATTACCTGGTTCAGTGCGTGTCTTCTTCAACTATGAAAGGAGTTCATCATGGCAGCAGATCAATGGCAAATGAGCTTGATCTACACTCGGCTACCAATAGTAGTGGCGATTTGTGTGAGAGAATGGATGAAGAGTATGTGTGGGTGTGTTTGTCACACTGAAAGCATGAAGAGGAGCATTAGTTTTTTGAGAAAAGGGCAATTGTGGAGGAGGAGAGCTTAGGGAGGCGAATGTGGACAAGGGGAGACAATCATGATGTTAAGGACATATAGGGCTAATTAATTTTTTGGTAAAGGTTGCAGCATTTTCTGAATAGCAGCCACAACAAAAGCAACAAGTTGCTTTTGCTTATCCTACATTTTGAACGCAATTTGTGTGGGTCCCATGGAGTTTGAAAACATGAGTAGCTGTTAATCAAATAGCTTAAAACAATAGAACTGTAGAAAATATGAACGCTCTCACGTAACCAAACAGATAATTAACATTCTATAAATATTTTTAAGAGGTGTTCATGTAGATTATCTTTGGTCATTATCTTACGACAGAAGGGATAAATATAGTAATGATATAAATATATTTAATTGAAGAAACCAAGGTAAAATAAATGTCTTTAATATAATTTCAGCATGAATTTATATATTTTTAAAATAAAATGTATCAATGATGCTTCTTCAATTTTAAAATTTTTATTTGGAGGTTTTAGGTTTATTCTCTTTTAAAGAGATGCAACGATTTCTTATTATACATCACGTAGTCAAAAATTGATTGAATTCTACATTAGGTTATACCAAAAATGAAAAATGATCATTTTTTGTTAAAATTTTCACCAAATATATAGAAATCGCAATTGAAGACACCCATTTTCTATCATGGCTTCCACGTAACCATGCACCATGTGATGTTAGTAATTTCTTTCTATCTTTTGTTTGTTTCTTTCTACGATGGTAGTGATTATCGTTTCATCTACTGAGTAAAAGTTTCGAGAGATGTTCATGCTCTTCCTTTAGTGCTTACTCGAGTTTGAATTATTTAAAAGTATAATAGTATTTATTTTTTAAAGTAATTTTTATTTTTTAAAAATAATTTTTAATATTAATATATGAAAACAATTTGAAAATATAAAAAAAAATTAAAAAAATCAAAAATATTTTTAAAAACTTTTAACGCCAACCCCCACATTTTGGGACATACTCATATTTAATGATCATATTTACTTTAGCATCGATAATTAAAGATTCCTAAATGGAAACCTCACATGGGATGATGTGTCGCTTTCTTACGTGGTCCGATCTCATTGGATGTTTGTAGCGTGGAATTAGAATGGAAAAGGAGAACCAGCTTGGTTTCTTCGTCACGGTTGCATTAGGACATGATCCTCAATTCACGTTCGGTTTCCTCGTCATGGTTGCATTATCCTCAATTTTATCAAATATTTCTCAAAGATTAGACATGTTCTAATTTCTCTTCCTTCCGAGAGACTCGCTGCTCTTGGATATTTGTAATTACAACTTGATTATCATAGTTTTTTTTATTCATTTTTTTGTTTGTTTTCTATATAGATAAAATAAGGTTTAATTATGGAGAAAAATAATGATATTAATAATGGAGGACTATGAGAATATCTTTTAATGTAAGAAAAAAATTGAAGAACCACCATTTTCACCGATCAAAAGTCTGTGAGATGAAATTAAGAAGATAAAAGTAGAACTACGTCATTATTAACAAGAGAAAATGCTAAGAGCATACCAAAAAATATACCATTAAACTTTGTACAATATGACTACCATCAAATGACTCATTATAGTGAATTATCTTCTAACTTTGTTAACTTTAATATGAGGTTTTGAACCTGTTGAAGAGTATAATATAAAATATTTTTAATAAATATATTAAAATAATTTTTTTATTTTTTAAAATTTATTTTTGATATTAGAACAATCCAAAAATATAAACATATAATTTGAAACTAAAAAAAATTAAAAAAAAATTAAAAATACTATTAAACCATAAGATCAAGTAAAATATTAATAAGAGACTATAAAATTATTTGTTTTTAAAAAAAACATAACCTTTATATTAAATTAAAAAATCAAAAAAATATTTTTATGAATAATATATTCAAAATCTAAACAACATAAAAAAAATAACCAGCCTACCAGCCTTTTAAATTCCATGGTGCAATCACTAACAATGTACAGCATGCACTTGCTAGCGGTCTCAACCCTCAATCATAGCTCTCTCTCTCTCTCTCTCCCTCTCCCCACAGAAAAAACCACAATAGTCATCAATGTCAAGCTGTCAACTGTACAGTTACCGATCACGGGGGATTGATTTATACGCAAGAGGAAACAACATATTTATTTTATTTTTCTTTTATTTTCCTTCACATAGACCTAAACGCTTCCAAGTCACCCACAAATTTCATAGATTAATATTCTGATTTTTAGAAAAATTAGAGTAAATAAAATTTAATTTTTTTGTTTAAATACAATACTTTTCCTTCAAGAAAGTTTAAAAAAAAAACTATTTTTTTCAGTTTTCCAATTTTTTTTAATTTTAAAAAACTTATTTTAGATGTTCTTCAAAGGGTTTTTTTTAAATCCACTGTTTTTTAAATAAAAAATATCAATAATACAACATTTTTTATATACAACCATTTTTTAAAATATTTATATTTTTGATATTTTTATATTTAGTTAGTGTCATAATCTTATTAATTTTTATTATAAAAATAATATAAAAGATGTTTTTTTTTGGGGGGTTAACAAGCACAGCTTGTTCATCATAATTTCCAATTTGAATTGAATAAAATTAAAATCTTAAAATTAAATTATCACCAAAATAAAATATTAAAATAATAATTATTAATTATGGTTTTGATTTTGATTTTGATTTTGATTTTATTTACTTTAAATATTTATAATCTTGATGTTTATATTATTATTATTATTATTATTATTATTATTATTATTATCAAGGAAAACAAATCCTCTTCATTCTCGATAAATAAACATATTTTTCTATATTGAAAGAAGCTACAAAAGAAAAGAGAAACTAGAATTAGAAAATGAAAATAATTTTATATTCCTAGACAAATCCTAAAATTCCCTGCCAACCCTTCACCAAACCTTCCAAAATAAAGTTAGGAGATTCAGTAAAATACACCGTATCCATAGTCCTTACCTAACTCAATCCCATATTTACATTTCCATTCGCTATTGGAAGAACCAAAATGGATTATGAAATAAAGCAATCAATTATAAAATTTTACTACAAATAATTCCTAGAATCATGCAATGTTTTTTGTCTTTTATGTTTTTTTATTTTTATTAAAAATAAAAACATGATTTTTGTTTGGAGAATCTTGACTATATGCAATTTGACAACATAAAAATATTTTTTGAAATAATAAATTTGTTTTTTATTGTTTTTGATGGAGAATATGGATGGTAACTAAAGGAATTGGTGCTTACATAGTTGACTCTAAAGATGGAGATTATGGAATTAGTTGGTCAAGGAAGGCAATTAATGAATTGTTGATTACATGGTGGGTTCTAATAATGAGGTTTATGTACTTAGTTGGCTGGGGATGATAATTAAAGAATTATTAGTTATATAATTCATCATTGAGGAATATGATTTGCATGAATAGTCGGTTTTAATATGAATTTTAATTAGGAGAAACGTTTATATCTAAGTTTTAAATGGTGTTCGTTATATTTTTTATTTTTTATTTAAAATTATTTTAATATACGAATATTAAATAATAATAAAATATTATTTTAATATATATATATAACATTATAAAAAATAATCACTAAAATGCACCAATCACTACATGAAAGGTCTAAGCTAGCGTACGTTTGTGGGTTGGTAACGAGGTAGCTACTATTAACAAGGAAGAGCTAATAAATAAATAAATATTGTTGAGAAACAAACAAGGCCCGACCAAAGCGGTACGGTTTGCTTTTCAATGGAATTTATTTGCTGGTGGGTGAAAACAAAAATAAGAATTAAAAATTATCTGTCACGTGGGGTTCGCAATTGTTCCATATTTTTTATTTAAAAATATATTAAAATAATATTTTTTATTTATTAAAATACATCAAACCCATTTTAAAATACAAAAAATTTAATTAAAAAATAAAATTTAATTCCTTTTAAAAGCACAGCCACACAGCTTTAACAATAAAAGTTTTGTCATGGAGTTCTTATTTCCCGTGTGCAGGAGCTCTTTTTTTTTTTATTTACTCGGGTTGGCCGGGTACCAAAATTAACTGGATCGAATTTTAAAAATATAAATTTATTTATCAAATAAGTTAAGTTTTCAACTATATTTTTAATATTTATTTATTTATTTACTCTAATCAAACTATAGTTTGATACAAAAATCATTTTGCAACCATTTCCTCAAATATTACAGTGTCAGCAAATTTTTAAAATGAATCAGATGATTACAATACCTAACGTCTATTAAAACAAACCATTACCATGCCTTACCTTCTCTCCCTCTCTCAAAGCTTAAACTAAAACCCAGTATGGAACAAAAAATCATCACTGTATTAAAAAAAGGGTCAAAATAAATTAAATTCAGGGATAAGTTAAAAATAATTAAATTTGTATGATACCATTAAAAACTAGTCTTAAATATTTTATTATTATTAATACATCAATGACATTAAGTATTTGAAAATATAGTATAAACTGCGTTTCTAAAAAAATTATTTTTTTAACTAGCAATTAAAATTTTTTATATAATTTTAATTATTTTAATATATTAATATTAAAAATATTTTTTTAAAAAAAATAACTATAAAAATACATCTAACTAGTAACGTGAAAAGAATTTTACGTGATTTGCTAATCTCATGGAGATAATAATCAACTCTGTGAATGTATGGAGGAAGGATTGTAATTATTAGTTCATTAAATGATAAGGAACAGTCCACAATTTTTGAGGTGAGAGTTCATCGGAAAAGGATAGAAAAGTAGTCTGTTTTTAAATATAAATTTTATTTAAAAATATATTAAAATAATTTTTTAAATTTTAATATCAATTTATTGAAATAAAATTTAAAATTCTTTAAAAAAAATTAAAAAACATTGTTGAAGGATACCGTCTAAAAATCATTTTTTTTTTAGAATAAGGTTCTTATGCAGCAATATATTCTACTAGTCTACTATTTTTTTTTCCCGAATATATTTACTACCTCCCCTTCTATACTTGAAGATACTCTACTCTATATGAATTTAAAGAGATTTTAAGATCAATTAAACATTCATTCTTGGGCATTGTTATAACCATCTATAAATTTAAATTTTTAATCTTTCTCGATGCTTATGGTTTTCTTGTATATAATATTATAATTATTTATAAATTAAAATTTTATTTTTATTTTTATTAATATAAATATTTTAATCAACTTACTAGTAATTCGATTAATTTCACAAACAATAAAATTTATAAAACTCAATTTAATTATCTTTAAGAGTAAATCAAATTTTAATCTTTCTTAATATTTAATGGTTATCATGAGGATTAAGATTTGCTAATCCATAATTGTTATTCTCAACCCAAAGATTGACTAAAAAAAATAGTTGCTAAATTACCTTGTGGAATCAATTGTTTTTATTAAACAACATTTATAATTTTTTACGCAAAACACAAGAACTCGATGAAACTTGAATAGAGTATGTACAAGTCAATGTTTTATTCAACTAGAACCCTAGTTCAAGTTAAGCTCCAGGTCATGCATTTTCGGGATGAGCCTACAATTTTATTATTATTTTTCTATTTTTTTACGTCAATTAAAAAAAGAAAAATACCCTTGTTTCCACTTCTACCAAATTTCACAATATAATGGACGGAGGGGAAGCTTGATTTTTCATTCATTTCAAGGAAAAAACAACACACTAAATTCAGGAAATGGACAACGAAGAGGCAATTCATCGTTGCACTCTTATTGTTTCCAATAATAATAATCTGCCATCTATGCTATTAATTTTATTTTCATTCAATTACGGGGAAAACGACGAGGCAATTCTTGTACCAAGATAATAATACCATGGGAATAGCAAGTTCTAACTAGGCAGAGAGCTTATCAAGGCTTCCTCATGCAAGACAAGGGCCAACGATCACAATAATCAACCACAACCTATTCAAGTATGGCGGTGATCTCTTATGGTTTCCAGAGAATGGTCGTGTCTGCAATCATGGAGGTGACAACATAAGGATCCATATTGGAAGCAGGCCTTCTGTCTTCGAAGTAACCTTTCCCAGCTTTCTCTGTATCCCTGCCAACTCTAACTGAAGCTCCACGATTCGCCACACCCTATTCAACGAAGGTAACAGAGCGATTGGGTACTTGAATTTTGAAGGATGAGTGATGCAAATAATCCACAATGAAGAAAAATTCTTACCCAAGAGAAGGTGTTGATGTCAGCTGTTTCATGGCGACCAGTCAGACGACGCTCATTGCCTTCTCCGTAAGCAGCAATGTGTTCCTTGTGCCTCAATTTAAGATTTCCAATGGCCTTCTTGATAACTTCAAAACCTCCATCATTTCTCATGGACTTGGTACTGAAATAAACACGGCAAGCTTTTATTAGATGCTCTATTGAAATGTGAGGAAAAAAGTAGCAGAAAAGGTCCTTCGCTTTGGTTTGTTTTTCACTGCAGTGCCAAACGTAATATTCACAACCAATTACCTGTAGTTTGTGTGCGCACCAGCTCCATTCCAGTCTCCCTGGCAAGACAAGGCACTCAACAAAGTTAGGAAGACGTGCAAATGCTTAGCAGTTAGATGTTTAATCCTCTATTTTTGCATCAGAAAAGAAAAAAGATTTCAGATACAGAATCTAACCGCGATAGGTTTTGGGTCAAAGGAAACGACCACTCCAGCAATTTCTGTGATCCTCTGTTGTCATAAAACCACACAGCATCAGTAACAGCATATTTGGTTTCAACCTCATATTTATTAGCATGAAGAAAGTGCAGATCGTTGAAAACAAAGCTCAAAGTACCTCAAGAATGTAACG
Organism: Populus pruinosa; assembly: GCA_026413675.1. Lineage (NCBI taxonomy): Eukaryota > Viridiplantae > Streptophyta > Magnoliopsida > Malpighiales > Salicaceae > Populus > Populus pruinosa. Next base: position 9,592,567 of record JANKMR010000020.1, read on the forward strand.
GGCAACCCACAACTCATCTCCAGCTGAGATGCCAACAGAAGGGCCAACTTGAAATTCCCACTGTTTAAGCAAGAAATTTTGTGTGTTTCAGAAAATAAGCTCAGCTATAGACAGGAGTACAAATAATGTGAGCTAGCTTGGACAGCTCAAAAGAATCAAGTAAAATCTGTATTTACTTGGCCAGGCATCACTTCCCCGTTGATGCCAGAAATGTTGATTCCAGCATAAAGGCATGCCTTGTAGTGGGAGTCAACAACATCACGGCCAAAAGCCTTATCAGCACCAGCACCACAGTAGTAAGGACCCTGATATAACAAGCAAACAATTCAATTCACATTAATTGAAGACAAATCCCTTGAGATTAAGAAATTAGGATATGGTGTTTCGTACTAATTAAGGAAAAAAAGGGTTAAATAATGGTTAATAAAATAGAATTAAGGGGAGCGTAAATCAAAATAAAAAAAGAAAGAAAGAAATTAATACCTGAGGTCCAGGATAACCACCAACAGGCCACCCAATTGGCCATTTTAAATCTTTTTGCAACAAGGTGTACTCTTGCTCTATACCATACCTGCATGTTTATATTAAATTATTTGAAAATAATTATAATAGAATCCACAAAACCTTAAAAAGAGAAGAAGAATATTCTTAATTTAATAAGAAAAGGTTAATATCTGAAAATAACTCTAGTATACAGAGACATGGATAGAGAGATACCAAGGCTCCTCAGCAACAACATCTGGATGGCTGAAAATTTTTGCTGCATTGTATCTCTTGTTAGTTGGGATTGGCTCTCCTGCTGGAGTGTAAGCATCACACATCACCTATATATATTTGAAGTCATCAAAAGAATTAATTTCTTAAAAACTCCTTTAATGAAGAATCGGACAAATTGACTAGAATAAGTGGAAGGGACTTACTAGGATGTTGTTGCCCCTCCTAAATGGGTCCTTGAATATTGCTTGTGGGCTATTTTCATGACATCACAACAAAAGTAAATCCATGCACCAGAAGGACAAGTGCCATTAAAACACAAGGGGGGATGAAAGGGGGAGAGAAGGAGAGAGAGAGTACTATAAGATGACTTCACTGTCTTCTCCGGGAGCTTGGCCGGTGCTTGAACCGTCATAGTTCCACTTTGGAAGCTTATGAGGATCACTCACTACTCCATTAAGTGTCTGTTTCATGTAAATCAACAAACTTTCACAAGAAAACAACTAAAAGGATCGTAATAGAAACGTGAACAGAGAAAATATGGGTTACCCTGGCTTTGCTTCTAAGATCCATACCAGATCCACCGATCCTGCAACATAAGTGACATATCAAGATCAAAACTTTGAAAAAACATCAAAACAGAGCAACCATTAAAGAGGGTGATATAAACACTTGAGGGATCAAGTTCTTAGATTAAGCAAAAAAAAAATGTGCCCATTAATGTTAGAAATGAAAGAATCCAAAAGAAAGAGCAAAATGAAAACTTTTAGATGCAGTCATAAAAAGGAGAAAAACAGAGGACTTGGAAATAACACTGTTTGCAAAACATTGAAGTACAACAAGAGAGATCAAAACTCATTGGATTAATTAAGAGACGCAAAGACAGGAGTTCCATAATCAACTAAAGAATTTCAGCTATCCCCAACAAAGGAGCAAAAAGGCAAACGCACAAAGAGGGAACAACAGAGGACTGAGAAAATATATCATATGCAGTCAAAGGAAATGGATACAAGGCAGAGAAGAGAGACTGTAAAAAGAGAGAAAGTGGAACTGATTGATACCATATGTATTCTGCAATGATCTTATCAGTAGTATCAGAGAGGTTCAAGTTGATGAGATCAGACAAGAGAGACATGGTTGCAGCAAGAAGAAGGATAAACAAAGAGCTCAACGGTGAAGGCGTTTTACTTTCAGATTCAATGAATCTAGAGAGAGAGACTACTCTGTATTGGGAGGCTCGAAGGTACAGCTGAAGAAGATGTAATCTTATTTATAGAAAGGATTTTGGTGTTGGGGGAAAAAAAAAAAAATTCTGATTGGTATTTGAAACTATAAGATAGTTTTTTTTTTCTTTATAAAATATTTATTGATTTATTTTTTCTTATTTTCCCTTTTCTTTAAGTCCGTTATTTAAAAAATTAATTTGTACTCCCTTTGTTTTAATAATGGCAAGATATCTTCAAGCCATTTTAAGTCCCTATATATGGAGAGAGCTTATAGAGAATTTAGATAAGTAATTATAAATTTTAAGTAATTTAATGATATGAGCTTGTAATTTCAAGAATTCCCATGATAATTAAGAAGATTTGGTACAAAAATTTTGATGTTTAAAAAGAAATTTAGATTAATACATTATTAAAAAAACATAGTAGCAGTTGTATCAAGATCAAAAAGAAAAAAAAAACAATTTGACATATTAAGGGTGTGTTTATTTATGTTGTCAAACTGTGTTTTTTTTTTAAATAATTTTTTTATATTTTTAAATAGTTTTAATATTATAAAAATAAATTTAAAAAATTAAAGAATATATTATTTAAAAATATATTTTAATTAAAAATAATTTTAAAAATAACTACTATTACCAAATCTAACTCTACAAAAAAACTTTTGTCAAACAATTAATTTTCAAAATAATATTACAGTTAAGTGAAGAAGACATCATTCTAAAAAAAAACTTATTTTTTTAGTATTAAAAAATGTATTTGTGATTTTGATATTCTTCTAAAGTAATTGGAAATTTGAATATTAAAAAAAAACACAGAATTTATTAAAATAAAAGATTTTATTAAAACTTAATTATTGAAAAACAAAACGTAAGAATTGGAGTGGTGGTAGTTAGGTCAAATTGTAAACGGTAGGTAATGACTATAACATGGGTTTGACAGACGACACCAACCTTAAAGCATTCAGTTTTGTTTTCTTAATAGTATTTTTTAAAACGTAAATTAAAAGTCAATGAAAACAAGATGATGATATTTTATAATAAAAAAAACATGCATTTTACTATATTTATTGAGTTTGTTTATTTAAATAAATAAAAGATATATTTACATACTAAAATATATATGATTTAAAAAATAAATAAAAATAAAACTAACTAAATAAATTCATCCCATAAAAAATATTATGTAAAGTCAAACATATCAGCAATATAATTTAAAAATAAATATTTTTATTTTAAAAAATAAACTTTATTTATATATAAAAAATATAAATGAATTAGAATAATACTTTGAAAAATAAAATAGAAATAGAACAACTAAAAAAAACTTATATAAAAAAAAAGATATGCAAAAATCCTGATTTAAATTAGGAGATTGGGATAAATTTATAAAACAATTTAACAATAATCACAAAACCAATAGTAAGAAAAAAATTTAATGTAGAATAACAAGATTGTACGAAACTAAATTCCTAACAAATTAAATGTTAAAAGATGAAATAAAAAAAATTACACAAAAGGATAAAAAATAAGGGTGAAAAGAAAAATTAATCAAAGGGATAGAAATTTCCAAATGAAGGGTTTAATTGAATGGAAGAATAACTTTAATAAAAGAAAAAAAATAAAAAAATAAGGATCAAATTAAAAAAAAACATTTGATTGAATGATGAAATTGAAAGAAATTTTTTTTTTAACAAAAGTGTTAAGGATAAAATAAAAAAATTTAAAAAATAAGGATCAAAATGAAAAATGAAGCATATAAGAATATTGCAATGGAATATTAAAAAAATAAAAATAAAATTAAATGAAAAGGGAATAAAATAAAAAAATTAATAGAATAAAGACTGAAATTGAAAAGTAGAAAACAAATAAGATAATTATATAAATTATTTATCAAAAAAAAAAAACGAACAATCATTAGCGATAATTTTACAACTCTTAGTTGTTACATGCCACTTTAAATGAAAAGTAACATAGATATCTAAAGAAATTACAGAAAGTCAATTATATTTATTAAATGACATCACATATGCTATTTAGATAACACGAACATCACTCAAGCACCAAAACAAGTTGAGCATGCTTTGGTAGTTTAAGTATTAATAAATTTTAAAAATATCAAAAATATCAAAATACTTTTTAGGATCTCGATAATTACATAAAATATCTATATAAAAGTATAAAAATACTCTTATCCAAAAATATTCTTAAATGTTAAGCTTATATTTTGTTTCTTTTAAGGTTAAAGATATAATTACATTTTACATCAAAATTTAAAAGCTATAAAATACCCTTATCTATCAGCACAATATTGTTTTGGCTCCAAGAGTAAATATATATTTTTATTATTAAAGGCTCATATAAAATTAAAAAAAATTATGATCAACATTTTTATATTTTATTAATATTAGAGATAAAATAATATTTTTATTGTGCATAAAAATAAAATAATATTTTTATTGTGCATAAAAATAAAAGGATATTAACACCCTCACCTAAAAAGTTTATTTTTTTTTAATCAAAAAGCATAAAGATAATTTCTGTAACCCAATATATATTTCACTATAAATTGGATTACGTTAAAATACTCATGCAGTGTAAGTTTTGTAGGCAACACTTATCTATGATCTCTTTTATTAAAAACATATGAAATATTTGACTTGGTATAATATATATTTTTTATCATAATAAAAAAATGAGAGTTGCATAATAAATATTTTTTTAATAGAAATTTGTTGTTGTTAGGATGATGAAAATCCAAATTAAAAAATAAAAACAGCCTTTGAAAAAACTAACAATGCACATTCGAAGAAGCTTTCATGAACATAAATTAATTTTTTTATTACTATATATATTCAAACTATTTTCTTGAAATTGTTTTCTACAAGTCAACCCAAATTTAGCAAAAACCAATTTCTCACCTATAAAGATGGTTATGGTTTGAGTCTATTGGAAGACTTTGGAGATGTGCAAGACCACTCAAATTTGATCATCACTATTTATCCATTTTTAGTCCTCAAATGCATGATCTTATCCCTGTTCTTCTGTACAATTGGCTGCTCGAAGACTTTATTACCTCCGCCACAGTATAAGCCTTGCCTGTTACTTCTCTAAATCTTATCTTTTTAATTGAAAGCAATCTATCAAGACGACAAGACAACGTCTGCCTTGGAGCTCAGAAATATGGAACCAAAAAATAAAAATATGTTTTTATTTTTTAAAATGCATTCATGCTGATTTTGTTCATTTATGTTCTTTTTTTTAGTATCTTGTAATATAAGCATGTTAAGTTTTCATGTATCCTTATAAATATCATATATTAACAATACTCTTAAAGATAGGGAAAATATTATAGTTTTCCCCGCTTCACATGCCTTTTTTTTATTTGTTTTTTTTTTGTTTTTTCCCCCATATTTTCTTTTTTTTTTCTTTTTTTTGGGCTTTGCATGTTTTTTTTCTTTTTTTCCCAAGGTTATCTTCTTCTTTTTTTATTCTTTTTTGTTTTTATACTTTTTTTCAAAATTATATTTATTAATTTTTTTAATATTAAACTGGTTGAAAATTTTGTTCTATAGTTTTTTCTTTAAAATATTATGAATTATTACAATGCTTTACTATATAGTTTTTTTTTCTTTTTTTTATGAATTTTTTCTTCTTTTTTTTCTTCAAAATGGCCTTTGTCAATTCCGTTTCATAGTTTTTTTCTTTAATACTGTGGATTGTTATAATATTTCTTCGTATGATTTTTGTTTTGCTACAATGTTTCTCCATATATTTTTTTAATTATTTTTATTTATTTATTTTAATATTGAGATGATTGAGAATTTAATTTTAACTTTTCCCACAAATTTTTTTTATTTTTTTTTCAAAATTGTCTTTTTTTTCAATTTTTTGGTGCCTTTTCAAATTTTTTTTGTTGATTCTATTTTTTTAATATGGAACTAGTTGAAAATTTAGCTTTATAATTTTTTGCTTTAAAACACTGTGGATTGCAACAGTGTTTCCTCACATAGTTTTTTTATGATTTGTTTTGTTTTTTTTAGAATTATCTTTATCGATTTTATTTTTTTTATATTGAGCTGGTTGAGAATATAATTTCATAGTTTTTTTCTTAAAACATTGTGGATTACTACAGTGTTACCCCACATGATTTTTTTTTATGATTTTTTAAAATTATTTTTATCAATTTTTTTATTCTTAATATTGAGTTGGTTGAGAATTACAACTGTAAATTTTCTCATAAAACACTATAGATTGCTACAATATTTCCCTGCATGGTTTTTTTTTGTTATGATTTTTTAAAAAAATTTCTTTATTCATTTTATTTTTTAAATATTAATATATTTAAAAATTTAGCTTTGTAGTTTTTTTCTTGAAAACATTGTGGATTACAACAATTTTCTTCATATGATTTTTTTTTTTTTCACAAATCCACGACAATGCACAAACATATCACAAGCCTATAGCATCGTGCGAGCATGATACCTAGTTTTTTCTGTCTCATAGATTTTAGAATCAAATAGAAAGAATTTGTATTCTTATGAACCCTTTAATTTCTTATAAACTGTGTTATAAAATAATTTTTACCCTTAAATTTTCCAGAGAAAATATCTTCAAAGAGTAAAAAAAAAAAAATCATTTTTAGAGCAAAATCTTTTAAAAAAAGGTTTCCAGAATAAAATACAACTTGGGTTACAATCAAACAACAAGTTAATTTATAGCTGGTTGGAAAAATAATATGTGAATACAATTAAGAGTAAAATTAAATAGAAATTGAAAAAAAAAACATTGAAATTGGCCACAACTGAAGTAATTAAAAGATCATTGATCAAAATGAAAAAGATAACAAAGTTTGAAAAGTACAATTCATTTAAGTAGGGGTAATTTGAAGAGAAAATTAGAATTTAGGGTAAAATTGGCCAAAATAACACAAAGGGACAAGGACCAAAATAGAAAAGTGTCAAAAAATGAGAACTAAATCAAAGTAAATTAAGGTGTCCAATTGAAGAAATTCACAGTTAAAAGTCTAATTGAGTTTCAAATTATAATCTTCATAAAAATACTTTGAAATTTATATAGAGATGATTTCGATTCAATAATTGAACTTGAATGAGTACAATCATTAAAATTTATAGCTTAGTCCTATAATAAGAAAAATGAATTACAAAAAAATGGTTATTAATTGAATTTACAAAGTTTTTAACAATAATTATGTTAATGTCTATGTCCCTTGTATGGAAAAATAGTGAAAATAGTAATAATTTTTTTATAATAATGGTGACATGTTTATCTTAAAGAATCAAAATTATAATAATGGATGTGCATATCCTCCACTCAGGACAATGCTATTTGAAGAGCATGGATAAGTCGACCAATAATATTTCATAACAATCATATAATTGGAATGACGACATGAAGAACTCTATCATAAAATGAAATTAGTAGAGCCAATAATTTTTTTATGATTAAAACCGAGCAATAGTTAAAGGAACTAAGTCTTTTAAAATCAAAATAAACTGAAAGAATACAAGAAATTATCACTCTTCAAACAATAATTAATAGTGTTGACTCTTTCAAAAGAATGAATAGGGAGCAAGATCATAAATTAAAGGCAAGTTATATATAAAGTCAAGTATCTGAGGGTGAAAAGTCTCTTAAAACAACAACCAAGAAGAATTACAAAGACAAATTGTTATTTTTCAAGCAGTGTAAAAATGAACAGATAATATACATTAGTAGACTTGAGTAGAACAATGAGTTAAGCAATTGGAGGATATAAAATAGAAGCAACGAACTCAAATTGATGAATAGAAAAATTAGACAAAAAAGGACCTATATCTTTAAAATGTAAGCATTTATTTATTATTGTACAATGCTCTTATAAAACTCTAGTGTGAACCTAACAAGGTTCATTGTAATTTTGAACACAACAAGTCTATAACAAATTTGAGTCTAGCTAGATTTTAACAAATTTGAGTATAACAAGACTCTGGTAGGGCTCATTGTAATTTTAAGTCCAACAAGTCTCTATTACACTGGAGTCCAGTATAATTCGTTGTAAATTTTTTAATATAGTAAAACTTTAGCAAATTTAAGTATGACAGGTTTTTTTATCATTTGTTTGAGTCAAACTTAGCTCGATTTTAACGAGGTAAGTCATCTCTTGATTTGACTAATTTTTAAAATTTCACAAGAAAGGTTGCCTTTTAGTTTAACTAATTTCAAGATTAATAAGATATGTTGCCTCTCGATTTGATATATCTAAAAAACCACAAAGTTGGTTACTTTTTAATTTGACCATTTCAAGGAAAAAAAAAAAGATTGGTCACCTCCTAATTTAAACATTTAAGAAATGAGATTGATCATCTCTAAGTTTGATCAAAATTCAAAATTCCCCAACAAAGTCATCTGTTAATATGTTGTTTTTTAAAGTGTTTTGAAAAAAAAAAACATTATTTTTTTTTTATAAGTTTACTACACAAATAGAATGAAAAACATTTTTCATAATGCTTTGTTATGTAAGAATTGTAAAAATAGAACAACTATAATAATCCAATTCCCCACTTCAAATTTTTTAAAAAGAATATCATCAAAATCATTTTTAGAAAAAATCAATTTAAAAAAAAAGAAATTTTAGGAAAAAAACAATCACTTTCAAATAAATATCTTTGAAGAGAAAAAAAGTTTTTTAAAAAGTATAATTTGGGTTATAATAGAGCAAAAATTTAATTTACAACTAGTTAAATAATAATATGCCAATGCAATTAAAGGTTTAATTGAAGATAATTTAAAAAGGATTGAAATTGGTCACAATCAAACTCATTAAAACATCAAGGATCCAAATGAAAAATATAGTAAAGTTTGGAAGTCCAATTTATTCAATTAGGACCTAATTGAAGAGAAAAAATGGAATAAAAAGGCAAAATTGTCCAAAATGGCATAAATGAGAGGATCAAGGACCAAAAAAAAAAATCAAAGTTAAGGGCCAAATCAAAATGAATTAAAGGGTCTAAGTCAAAGAAATTCAAAGTTAAAAGTCAAATTAGAAATCAAATTGAGAATCTTTTAAACCATTTATGGTTTTTGCAAGTTAAGCTATTTAACTTAGTATTAGGTGTTAATTTAGGGTGCTTATAATTTCAATGTTACTTGTTTCCTTGGCTTATTTTGTTAATGTTTGTAGTAAGTATCTTTGATTATTATAAATGTGAATATTATGTGCTATATCCATGTTTTTTTTTATACTAAATGATGCATGAATGAATATTTTGAGGTTCGGATTCCTTTATTCTAAGGTATAATTTGTTTAACTAGGTTTTTTGATTAAAATACCAGTTTAATTTAGTGTTTTTAGGTTAATCTTAACAGTCATCAAAATTAATTTTTTTTTGAAAAAAATCCATTTTTTTTAAATTGATGAAATTTTCTACTTTTAACAATTAATATTAAAATTTTTGTTAAAATTTCTGTTTTGAAGAAATCTTAATTTTTAGGGATTAACATCAAAATTTCATTAAAATTTCAATTTCAATAAAATTTCCAGCTTTTTTGGATTAACATCATTTAAAAAAAAAACTCATTTCAAAAAATCTTTTGTTTTTAGAGATTAATGTCAAGATTTATGTAAAATCTTTATTTCAACAAAATCTTTTATTTTCAGGAATTAATGTCAAGTTTAATGATAAATTATGAAATATCTTGTTTTTATTGATTAATTTAATTGTTTTTTCATTCCAGTAAAAACCTGAAGAAATCTCATCAAGTTTCCTTGATGACTTTATTATTTTTATTTTTCTGTTTTAATTTTAATTTTGGAGCACCGCATTTGATACCGTACGACAAAACCGTTTTAATCCCATGGTATGAATGGATAACATTTGACGGAAACTTGAATAATCCTAGTCTTCATACAAATTGAGAACACACCATTGAACTGAAGGAAGGAAAAGTAGGAATCGAAAATAAATTTCGTGCTAATTGTTGTTCATAGATCTGTCCTAGCAATAGTCTCGTGAATGTTGTTTTAAGTATATAATCTCGTGAATCAATAAACAAACAAATAGAGGAAAATAACAATTGTACTTAGGAAAGTAAAGCTGGTTCTTGCAGATACAGAGGTTGCTTCTTTTTGCTAAATTTTCCTCTCTACCTGGTGATGCTTACGACCATCTGTTCTTACATCATTGTCATAAAATTATTAATATTTGTCCTTACAATGCTACAAAGAACAATGGAAACTATAAAAATGTTATTTGAAATTAAAAAAAAAACCTTGAAAAGTAACTTTGGAATGCAGATCAGTTTCGTGGGTTCTTGATGTTGGAGACAGAGGAGATCGGAATTGAACTTCATCATTAAGAACAAGTCCCGCATTGTTCTTGCGCATACAAGCTCAGGAGCAAACATGCTTCGAAAGAGGTTCTTGGAGCTCCAAATGTCTAAGCATGGTTAAAGAAAACAAAGCAGCACAAGAGGTCCGAGCCCTGAAAAGAGTTCTCCAGTATGCTTTCAAATGATTCTGCTCGAGCATGCTATGGAACCAAGCACGTGGAGGTTGCACATGAAGAATACAAGGCTATACAAACGCTTCTCATCACAGATAAATTTTTTCAGGTATGCTGATATACCAACAAAGCAGAAGTTTGCCCACTTAGTTAAATCGATGAAGGAGATCAATTGGCGCTGCTCTTAAATTTTTTTTGTCCATGCACGTTTCAGGAGAGCACTTGGCGCTGCATTCTACCATTGCTGCAGTCCTTCAATTTCCTCTGCCAGTATTGACGGTGCAATAAAGAGAGTTCCCGTCCTCTAGTTTAAGATTTTATATTGTTCAACCAATTCGATAATGGCTAGGGCCTCTAATCAGTAACATGCTATGTTCGCTACTGAAATGGCTTATTCTCTTTTTCTGAAATTTTCCAACTTAATTTTATATCCTGTTAACATGCTAGGTTCATTCTTGGTTTCGAGGAATAGAAGAAACCGGTATATGTATCTGATAATAATGAAGCAAAAGCTGCTCCGATGACCCAAGCAATAACAGGTTTAAATAAGGATCCAGAGCTGTGAATATAAACGGTGGCGACATCAGATATGTGCTCTCATTAATTAATGAGAAATAAAAGAATATGGAACAAAAAATTGAGCACATAACACTAATATTCTAAAACCCTTGCTTGGACCAATCACTACAATCTGATAGTGTTGTAATCAACAGATCGTTGTCAACCTCGGTAACAGTGGAATCAATTTTATGACAAATCATGCTGATTTGTTAAATCTAAGACAAAAATTTAACTCAAAATAATCACAAGAGATTTCCATAAACTATCAGCATCCACCAACCTCTCACTCCTCAGCCTGGATCTGAAGAGTATTTGATAGATGAAAGCCACCTGAAAAATCTGATGCAGTCCAGTAAGGCCATTGAGGTAAAAGAAAAGAGGGATCGGTCTGACGTACAGTACTCAATCAATGATTCATCAGCACCAATGCTGCAACCCTCTTCAAGGATTCACATGCCTTGAGCAGATCAGAATCTGAATGAGCGGCAGATACAAACAATCTGATTCCCACAGGCAAAAGACATTTATCAAGTGTTGATCTCTTTGTGGTTACAACAAATACAGAGTCTTCCTTCAATGCCTGAAAAATTCACAACGATGGAGACACACAATGAGAGCAAGATAGAACAACCTAACTGTAATTATAATGGAACCATATAACTCATTCATTCCTTACCCGATCGGCGATAGCTTCAAGGAGTTTAAGGTCATCTTTGGTGGAACCTGTGGACTTTTCTAGATTGAGAAAAACAATAGGCGATTTAGGATTGCTGGTTATAGAGAGACCCTGTATGTTGGACAATCCTGCAGTCACCAAATTAAATTTATAAATAGGAAAATTTGTGCACGCTGTGCGAAACTGATAGCATACATCGTAAGAAAAAAAAATGTTATTCTGACAACATGATCTCTAGCTCCAAACAAAACCTGACATTCTTGAACCAAACACCAGCATTAGACATTTTCTCAAAACAAAACTAGATCAATTCTCCAGGAGATGGCCTATATGCTGCCTAGATTGTAAGCATGAGCTTCTAACTTTTACTTCCACAAAATTTCATATTACAAATGATTTATATTCATCATAAAGAAATGTGACGCAATTGTACAAGTCTATACTGGACAATACCTCTAACTCAACCACAGGAAAAGCAAGTGAAGTTGCAATAAATAAGCAGGACCAAAAAATATAATCACTTTTTCTCAAACTTCAGTTCAGCCTGATCATGACCAAAAGTGATCCAACTAATCATATTCTTACACCAACTCATAGTATTATGATGAATTGGGATATGATATTTGGTCTCAGTATCATAATTGACATGTTACTGACTCGGATGGCTCAATTGTTCCTGAGAAAAATATTCTGAGGCCGGAAAAGACTACTAGAAAGTGAATATAAAGACAAAGGTGCCGTTGCCATTTGTCCAACAAAGAAAGAAAGAAAGAATAGTAATCAATTCACACAAAAGGAAGACATAAGAATGACAGCAGTGTAATGCAATCAGAATCAACCTTTCCACAAGATGGCAATGTTTTCTTTCAATTTTTCTATTAAAGCAGGATTATCCTCCAGAACATCAATAGCAGTAATTGCAGCGCTTGCAAGATATGGTGGAAGAGAAGCAGAAAACACATATCCAGAACTACTAAGTCGCTGCCAGAGATCAACAAATAATAAACATTAACACTTAGAATTGGAAGAGTAATAATTATAATTACCACTGCCACTCGCTAATACAATGATACCAGAGAACCTGACTATTAATCCAAATTCAATAAAATGATCAGGTTATCAGACACATATTTCCTTACTTGATGATCAACGACTCTGGAACTTCCAGTGCAGAATCCTCCTTCAGTGGCTAATGCATGGCCCATATCTGCAGTAACAATATCTATCTTCTCAATCTGCAAGGCCATGCAACCATAGATCAGAGAGTTTGAGCCAGAAACAATGAAGAAATGAATCTTTAAAACATACCGGCACCCCATGGTATTCAGTAAGACCTCTCCCAGACCTGCCAAGCACACCAAATGAGTTGCTCTCATCCAGCAAAACACGGAAGAAATATTTCTCCTTCAATCTGATGATCTCATTTAAAGGGGCTATTTGGCCAGTGTTCTACAGATTCAGAACAAAAGAATTAATATCCCAGTCAAGCAAGTTAATATTCATTAGAAGTATGAGGAAAATAATTCAGTGGTAGAGCAAATAGATAACTACTAGTAACCTCAAGAAATAAATGCAGTTACTAAATTAAAACATTCAAAGCATAATCATTTTCCAAGAAACTACATGCATCAGCAATCAAGTCCTACTGAATCAAAAAAAGTCAGAAGAGGGAGGAAAACACTACATTCTCCCTTATGGTCTATGCTAGCATTGTCAGCTTCAAAATACAGACTCCCAAGAGAAAAGAAAAGGGAAAAAGAAAAAGCAAAACCATGCAATCCTCTTTCTTGCTCAATGAAAATGAAGAACAAAGTGAAAGGAACTCCCAGGCTCTGCAATTCATGTTTGAGTGTCAGAGTTATATCTACAAAGCAGCTGCAATATCATGATATGGGGTTCCAATGATCCACAACCATCCATCTCTTCTTCATACAGGAGAGAGACCTGTACAGTAAATCTACTGCTTCTTGACACGGTGAGGCAGATATAAGAAATTAAGACTCAATCTGAACTCTAATTAATGCAGCCAAAACCAAGTATTTGATCAAGGTGGTTTAACTCAATATATCGTAGGCACATATCACTATGCGCAACATAAAAAAAATGTTTGGTATGATATACCCAGTAATGATTTATAATGTTCCACCATCATTCACTAGAAAATTAAATTCAGCCATTCTGCCGAGAACATTTCCACCTTTCTTAATGGTGATTATGAATGTGTTCTGAGTAGCAAAAACAGAGAGTCATGCTATCCCATTTTCATCCATGCATATTATGATGATGATGCTGACATCTCAGTAGAACAGGAAAAGGACTTGTAGCATAACAATCAGAAAAAAAGAAGAAGTAAATATCAAGATTCAAAACACAATGGCTGTCACTGGGTTGAGTAAAATCAAGAAATCCAAAATCATGATTTGGTTTTCTTGTGATGATCAAAGGCAATGCTCTTTTGGTGCAGGCATTTACAAGTTTTTCTTTAAGTTTTGCTTAACAAATATGTGTATTTGATATGCATGCAGAGCAGAAAAAAAATACCTGGTACACAGCTTCAACTACAATATAGCGTCGCAACTCCTTGGCCCGCTTGTTCTCTACTGTAATTTTCTCCAAAGCATTTCGTAGAGATTCCATGTCATTGTGCTTGAAATACACAATGGTGCTTCTTGAAAGATACAGGCCATTCTGTATTCCCCAATGGACTCCCTCATCCCTAATGGAAAATAATATAAGTACAATTTTTATATAGCCATATATTTATACTTCCACTGAACAATTTTAACAGAAGGTTTCACTAATGAACCAAGAATTGTAAAATACTTGGATATCTATGCCACAAATAACTACTGCAATCAGAAACATGCATATTACAAATCAAAGAAAAATACACAATCAAGGATGAGAAGACTGAGATATCGTTGAGTCATCTATTAGACAAGCATCACTGGTCAAAATCATTTAGCATGGCTTAATAAATTCTTAAAGTTATAAGGAACTCAAAGCAATTACCAATGATGTTTATAATCATTTAAAATGATAATCAAACTAACATCACTAACATTTCAAGGGAAGGGACTAGATGAAAAGAATGAACTTGAGAAAATATAAAAGATTTTCATGGAGTTCAATTACTCGTGTTAACCAGCTGATTTCTACGATGCAGCCATATGGGTAAAACAAATCTTAACAGTTAGGACTACCATACTTACACAACAATTATGTCTCCTTTTTTGCAAAAACATGGAATTGTACTGAACATAGTGGACAGTCCGTATGAATAGATAATTGAATCTGGAGTTCCCAGAAACTTGGCTATTCTGGCTTCACAATCAAGGTGGACATCTAAGAAAAAGAAAACTTGTCAAAAGGCAAACATTTATGATGAAAAAGGAAATAATCTTCAACCTGCTTTGTTTAAATTGAGTCTCACCAATTGTTCCATAGAACCCACGAGGACCACAGGAACCAACACCATATTTTTCCAAGGCCGAGGTACTTGAATTCTGAGTTTTTTTTTAAAAAACTTGGTTATACATTTTCTAATTTGTGGAAAATATAATCATAAATGGTAAAGAAAAAGTGCAACAAATTTTCTCACAATTTGTTTCTCGTGCCCTGTTAGACCAAGATAATTAGCTGAAGCAAAGTTTACAACATCCTTGCCATTGATTATGGTATGTGGCCCAGCAGCACTGCAATAAAAAGTAGCTCATGAAATTACTGTAGAGAACCATTCAGATGTCTTCAAAGCGAAGTCATAGTTGGAGAATCAAAGTAACAACTTCTTCGAGGGGATGCAAGAGACCATCAATTCAATAACTGACAATAATTGTTTTTCAATACAGCAGGGTGGGTATGATAATACGTGAAAACACAGGGACAAGAATCAAACACACACTTTTCCTACAAAAATCAAACAAATGTGTAGAGACAAGAGAAGTATGCTCACCTCTCCAATACTGGTGGCTCATATCGCATCTCCTCTGTAATAGGAGGAATAAGGGATTCTGGAACCCATTCATCACATAGCTCGTCTATTTCCTACAAAAAACACACTTTTCAGTAATATTATGTTGGCAAAGCTTCACACTTCAGAATGGATTCTCAAAACTATAATTTATATATCCAACAAGCTAAACCAGTAAAAAGCACAATTTCATCTGGAAAGCAATACGATGTCACAATAAATCTTAGAATCAGTCTTGAGGAAAAATAAAATAAAGTAATGTGGAAGCACTACATGTAGCAGTTTAAAAGGATACATAGAACATGGAAGTCCCTTTGGGCTATCAAGCAATATGCAAGGATATTGGGGACATATATTGATGAATTGATATCTAATAACAGTTTTGTATTCCCGTGTTAGAAGCAGAGCCAAAAAAACTTCAGCATATAAAGGTATATGGAACTCTTTTCCATAAAACTTGGACAAAAACTCAAAATCTGATTTTTCAACCTAATGCATTTGCATGTGGCTCCACAAGAAGGAGAAAAGAAACAAAAATATAGCTAACTCTCAATGCGCAATGTCCTAAGTACAAACATTCCACATGTATTCATCTATCTTTATGTATATTTAAGATTTATCATCCTGACAAGATACGAAACTACTAAACAACACAAGGCACATAATGAAAGAAGGCAATTTCTTTCAACTAAGGTACAAGAAGAGACAAAAAAGGAAAAAGGAAAAAGAAGCCACACTAACCTTCTTTGTTAAGGGCCGCTTAGGATGCTTATAACTTTTCTGGGAAAGAAGAAAAAGAATGACCACTAAAAGAAGAACCTCCACAAACAGATGCCCTTTAACATAGAACAAAAGCCAATATAAACATAAGTTAATTAAAAAATTACGAGGTACAATGACACAATCAAACTATCAACATCCACCAGTTTTGGAAGAGATAAAAATCTACCTCCAATATGAACACCAAAAACAACAGCTCTCGCAGATGGAAAATCCAAAGCCGATGTCACCCTCTCCAAAGTGCTATTCAGTAATTGCAAAACATTTGAAGCCATTGTATCCATTGCATGAAATTTCAGATCGCATAAACTTTTCAACAATAAGCCAAACACAATTCTGATGATTACTCGTACAAAACAATCGTGCAATGCAAGTTGTGGATAGCTGTTATGCCCTGTTGGTTTCTCTGGAAACACATCAAGGCACAGAAGCAAACAGAAAGAAAGAAAGCAGAATTAAGCAATGCCCGATTGAAAAGACTCAAACCTTTTCAAATTAAGGCTTCAAAAAGATCAAATCTTTAGATCATTAAAATTCTGGGTTTTATTTATCTCTCATAGAGATCAATAAAAAAGAAAGGAAAGAAGCGGAGAGAACAGATGTCTTTTCTCGATCTGTTCTAATTATGATCCTGTATTACACATACCTTGATAGATTGAGGTTGTAACGATAAGACAAGATGAAAGTGAATTTTGAGCTTCTTTGGTCAGTATTGAAGTCCTGTCTTCCTCTTCTTCTTTTTTTTTGGTGTACAGTTTCTATTTTGAATGGAGATTTTGAGATTGAAGGGTCAACTTTGGATGCTTATAGTCATCGATCATGCTCCACGAAATATCCACGAACCCACCCATCTATCACAATTGAATAATAATAATAATAATAATAATAATAACAATAAATTTAAGGTTGAAAATAAAAATAAGCAATGAGGATAACATTGTTTTCTTCAAAATAATATATTGTATTATAATTACTTCCACCCTGTTTTTGAAAACATCACACTTGACAAGAATAATTTATATTTTAGCACGTTAAAAAAATAAAAAAATAGCACAACTTAAAAAATTATATTATTCCCGTAGTGTAATTTAATTGATTATTGTACTAGTAATGTAAAAATAATTAAAATGGTAAGGATTACACTATTAAAAAAGAGCGCAACTATTAATTGTTTTCTTTTTAAAAACTACAATGATAAAGTTGAGCAGCCTGTTGAGTTACACATGTAGATTTGAAATTTGGTTTCATCACATAGATCAATTAAAATTTGATTAATTCAAGATTAAAAATAGACTAGATTAAAAAAAATAAAAAGATAAAGATAATTTAGATGATTAAATAATCTAGTTAATTTGATAAAACCTGGTTAAAAATTTAATTATAATTTATTAATTTTATTTTTTATTTAAACAACATTATTTTAATTTAAAAAAATTAACTCAAATGAGCTGATGATCCAATCAAAATCAAGAACTCTAGTTTTAGACCGAATCAAATCTGAAAAGTATAATTAGATTAGTAATACAATAAACTCTTTAATTTTATTTTAATTTAACTAGTTTGTAAATTATATATGCATGCATGTGTGTGTAATAATCATCCAAGCTTTATTATTCCTCTAATTTTATTTTAATTGTACTACTTTGTAAATTATATAAATTTTTTTAATATTATTATAATAGTAATTATTTTTTAAAATATATTTTACTTAAAAATATATGAAAATATTTTTTTAAATTAGTTTTAATATCAACATTTTAAAACTATCTCGAAATATAAAAAATAATTTAAAGTAAAGAAAAAATGAAAAAGTAAAATTTTAAAATACAAAAATAAATAAATTTACTTTTTTAAAAAAACAAATACAATTATTATTAATACCATCATTTTACTATTGCTATGCCACCATCAACTTTTAAATCACTACATCTTTTGTAATGCCACCAATCTAATATGGCTATTTTTGTTTTTGATAGCATCCTAAAGTAAATAAAAACTTGTTTTGTGATATGTTATTGGATTGTAAAAACATCATGGGAGATGATTATCTTAACACATGTTACAACAATATCAAATGTAAACCCCAAGCCATTCACTTCCCGGTAACAAAATCACAAATTATTATGCTAAATGTTTCATTCGGTTATTATTTAAAATATTTTTTATTTAAAAATATATGAAAAAAATATTTATTTTTTATTTTTTAAAATTTATTTTTAATATCAATACATTAAAAATAAATTTAATTTTTTTAAATATTTTTAAAATACAATACAAATAGGCTTTGAGTGTTTCATGATATTGTGTCATATGAATATTTTTAAAAACATGCTTTTACTTTAAAATATATTAATTTAATAATATTCTAAAACAAATAAATTTTAAAAAATATCAAAAAATAAAAGTTATTACATTTATTCCAAATGGGTTAAAGAAGATAGACAGACCGACCATAACAATGTTTAGCATTGTGTTTCAAAAACACTTTTTAAATTTTTATTTATTTATTTTTTACTTTATTTTAAATTAATATATTTTTGATATTTTTTAGATTATTTTAATGTATTGATGTGAAAAATAATTTTTAAAATAAAAAAAAATTAATTTAAAATAACAATCACTAAAAAAAAACCTCCTTTAAGCTCTATACTTATAAGTTTTTATTTTTATTTTTATTTGGGCTAATGATAGATAGTTCCTCCATTAAGGGTGTGTTTGATATTGCGATAGCTGTTGTGATTATAGTTTAAAAAAAATTATTTTATAAAAAGTACTTTTAGTTGAGATTAGTTTGAAAAAATAGGTGTTTGGTTAAAACTGTAGTTGAAATTAAAATTAAATAAAAATAGTTTAATGTATTTTGTTAATTTTTTTAAAAAATTAAGGTTATAAAATAATTTTAAAAATATATATTAATATTGATGATTTTTAATTTAAATATTATAGATTTAACTATTGCTATTATATCATGAAATAAATCCTATTATATCATGAAATAAATCATATTTTATATAAAATATTTTTTATTATTCCATGAAACCATCTATAATTTTATTATATATGAAATACATCCGACAAGAACTACAGTTTTTATAATTTTTTAACATATGATAAATTTAAATAAAATATTATCATGTTTAAAATTCACTCTAAACTAGTTTTTTTTTTTAAATATTATAAAAATTAACATAAAAAAAATATCCATGCAATGCAAGTGAACAGTGCAAGAACATTGTACTTTTCATTAAACAATACAATTAATATAAATAGTGCAAAAAAAAAAATTCTAGCTTTTTAAATACTATAATTTCAATATAAAAAATAAGTGGAATCTAATAAATAATATACTTTTTTTTTTCTTTAATTAAACAGCTATAACTATATTTTAAATAAAACATAGCTGCAGCTGCAAAGCCAAGTCACTAACTGGATCACCATACTTTTAGAACATGCCTCACATCTTCTCTGAATTCACATGTAGCCAGCCCAAGACCAGGACCAGGACTAGGCCCAGGCCCAATTACAGAACGAGAGGCCATTAAGTAACCAGCAAGAAAACTCCTCCATCCATCGAATTTGAATGGGGTGGATAGAGTGTTCCCCAAGCTCACACGTGCGAGTATTGAACCGCCACAGGCTACACGATCAACTCAAGCATCTATAAAAGCGAATCACAGATATTTGATCAAAGAATCGATCAAACCTTCCATCATCTACGATTACAATCTCTCCCTATTTCCCAAATTTCTTTCGTTGTAATCAGTTCTTTAATTTTGATTCCCCCCTAAATTCACCTAGGGTTTAGACGTTTAATTTCTTCTTTTTGAAGGGAAATTTAAGAAGTTAGGGTTTATTTGGTGGTGGTGGATACAAGCAGTGGTAGTGCAGGCGGGGGGTTGTTGTTGATATCAGAGAATATGAGCTTCCAGTCCAGAAATGATGGGGGAGATTATAATAATGGTAGCAGGTCCAGATTCCCGACACGACAAACGTGGGTTCCCAGAGGATCTAATCCTTCTCTTCCGCTGAATGTGGATGTAAACCCAAACCCAAACCCGCCTTCAAGTTTCAGCTCTAGAAACAATGGAAATGGTGGGCATTCTAGCCATGGGACTGGAGTAGCTGATTATAGGTACAAGGGTGGTGTGAATGCGCCTAGAGGTGGTCAAATGGGTCGGGGGAAGGAGAGGGGGGTGGAGACTCGGGAAGTGAAGGACCCGAATTTGCCGCAACTTGCGCAAGAAATTCAGGAGAAGCTTGTGAAGAGTACGGTTGAGTGTATGATTTGTTATGATATGGTTCGGAGGTCTGCGCCTATTTGGTCATGTTCGAGTTGTTTCTCGATTTTTCACTTGAATTGTATCAAGAAATGGGCTCGTGCGCCGACATCTGTTGATTTGATTGCGGAGAAGAATCAAGGTTTTAATTGGCGGTGTCCGGGATGTCAATCTGTGCAGCTTACGTCGTTGAAGGATATTCGGTATGTTTGCTTTTGTAGTAAGAGGACGGATCCGCCTTCGGATTTGTATTTGACTCCGCATTCATGTGGGGAACCGTGTGGAAAACAGCTTGAGAAGGAGGTTCCTGGCGCTGATGGGAGTAGGGAGGGTCTTTGTCCGCACAATTGTGTGTTGCAGTGTCACCCTGGGCCATGTCCTCCTTGTAAGGCCTTTGCTCCACCAAGTCTGTGTCCTTGTGGGAAGAAAAGAGTCACAACAAGATGTGCTGATCGGAAGTCCGTTCTTACCTGTGGGCAACGATGTGACAAGCTTCTGGAATGTTGGCGTCATCGATGTGAGCAGATTTGCCATGTTGGTCCCTGCAATCCCTGTCAGGTATTGGTTAATGCTTCATGTTTCTGCAAGAAGAACACGGAGGTTGTTCTATGTGGGGATATGGCAGTGAAGGGAGAAGTGAAAGCTGAAGATGGTGTTTTTGTTTGCAACTCAACATGTGGAAAGGTTCTAGGTTGTGGAAATCATATTTGTGGTGAAACTTGTCATCCAGGTGATTGTGGGGATTGTGAGTTTATGCCTGGCAGGGTCAAGTCATGCTATTGTGGAAAAACAAGTTTGCGGGAGGAAAGAAATAGTTGTTTGGATCCAATTCCAACGTGTGCACAAATATGTGGCAAATCCCTTCCTTGCGGGATGCACCAATGTAAAGAGGTGTGCCATTCAGGGGATTGTGCTCCTTGTTTGGTTTCTGTCATCCAAAAATGCCGCTGCGGATCAACCTCCCGAACTGTGGAGTGTTACAATACTATTTCAGAGAATGAAAAATTCCTGTGTGACAAGCCTTGTGGTCGAAAGAAGAACTGTGGAAGGCATAGGTGCAGCGAGCGATGCTGCCCTCTTTCCAACTCGAACAATCAGTTCTCTGGGGATTGGGATCCGCATTTTTGTCAAATGGCTTGTGGGAAGAAGCTAAGGTGTGGACAGCACTCTTGTGAATCACTGTGTCACAGTGGCCACTGTCCTCCTTGTCTTGAAACGATTTTCACTGATTTGACATGTGCATGTGGGAGAACTTCCATCCCTCCTCCATTGCCGTGCGGCACGCCTCCCCCTTCATGTCAGCTCCCATGCTCAGTTCCTCAGCCATGTGGCCATCCAGCATCTCATAGCTGCCACTTCGGAGACTGCCCACCTTGTTCGGTGCCTGTAGCTAAAGAGTGTGTTGGTGGGCATGTGATTCTGGGGAACATACCCTGCGGGTCAAGGGATATCAGATGCAACAAACTCTGTGGGAAGACCAGGCAATGTGGTTTGCATGCATGTGGAAGAACTTGTCATTCACCGCCTTGTGATACCTCACCTGGAACTGAAACTAGCTCAAGAACTTCTTGTGGGCAGACATGCGGTGCCCCTAGGAGAGATTGCCGGCATACTTGCACTGCACTTTGTCATCCTTATGCTCCTTGTCCTGATGTTAGATGTGAGTTCCCTGTCACAATTACTTGCTCTTGTGGCAGGATAACAGCATCTGTTCCTTGTGATGCTGGAGGGAGCAATGGTGGTTATAATGATACTATTTTAGAAGCTTCCATTCTCCACAAGTTGCCAGCATCTCTTCAACCAGTGGAATCATCTGGAAAGAAGATTCCTCTTGGCCAGAGAAAGTTTATGTGTGATGATGAATGTGCCAAATTGGAGCGGAAAAGGGTTCTTGCAGATGCTTTTGATATCAACCCTCCAAATTTGGAAGCTCTTCATTTTGGTGAGAATTCTTCCGTGACAGAGTTGATTGGTGATCTGTACAGGCGCGATCCAAAATGGGTGCTTGCTGTAGAGGAGAGGTGCAAATATTTGGTTCTTGGCAAAAGCAGAGGAACCACAAGTGGTCTTAAGATTCATGTTTTCTGCCCTATGCTCAAGGATAAAAGAGATGCAGTTAGGCTAATTGCTGAGAGGTGGAAGCTTGCAATTTATTCTGCTGGTTGGGAGCCAAAGCGTTTTATTGTAATCCATGCTACACCAAAATCCAAAACCCCCTCTCGTGTGATTGGCATTAAGGGTACGACAACTTTAAGTGCCGCCCATCCACCAGTTTTTGATGCTCTTGTAGACATGGATCCCAGGCTTGTTGTTTCTTTTCTAGATTTGCCGAGGGAGGCGGATATAAGCTCACTGGTCCTTAGGTTTGGTGGGGAATGCGAACTAGTTTGGTTGAATGATAAGAATGCCCTGGCTGTATTCAATGATCCTGCTCGAGCAGCAACCGCTATGAGGAGGTTGGATCATGGATCAGTATATTATGGAGCTGCTGTGGTTCCTCAAAATTGCGGTGCATCCACGGGATCATCAGCTACCAATGCCTGGGGAACGGCAGGCACTGCAAAGGAAGGGACGATCACAGCTCTGAAGGGAACTTCGTGGAAGAAAGCTGTTGTGCAGGAGTCTGGTTGGAGGGAGGATTCATGGGGTGATGAAGAGTGGTCTGGTGGTGGTTCTGCAGATGTTCAGGCTTCTGCATGGAAAGGGAAAGAACATCCAATCTCCACTTCAATTAACCGATGGAGTGTACTGGACTCCGATAAGGCTGACAGTTCATCTGCTGCCTCTGTCAGGATCGAGGATCCTGCAAAACGAGTTGCAGAAATTCTTTCCAGTACAGGTTTGGAATCAAATGTAAGCACTTCGAATATATCAGTGCAAACTGCAATGCAACCTGGAGGGGTTTCAAGTGAAGAAGATTTATCTGAGGTGGTGGATGACTGGGAGAAGGCCTATGATTGAGAACATGCGTGTGGAGTCATCTGATTTTTTGAGCATGCTTCCAGAGTATCTTTTGGTCTATACCTACTTCACTTTAAATATTTTGGCGTTTGCAGGAGTATTTTACCCGTTATTTTTATGAATAGCTATATCATCCACCCCTATTGATGCTTGATGGTGTTCCTTTTTTCCTTTTCTTTTCCGGCTTTCTACTTGAAATCCCATTATTTTCGGCGGGTCTGCAGAGAGCATGCATCTCTCCTGTATGGGAGATTACTTGTTACTGTAGAACTTGTCTAAGAAAATATCTAGGAAAAGAACATCGCTGTCTCGTCAGCGGGTTTTGTTGATATATTTTTCAGAAAGGCATTCTATGTGTACAGAGAAGAACTGAGATTTCGCTACTTTTGATTCCAATGAAATATCTGCTCTATTTTGGCAAGACAGGTGTTTCTTCGTTTTCTTTTCAATGTTTTGATCCCAAATGAGCTTCAACTTATGGTTTGGTTGGTCTGGTCTGGTTTGTTTGCCTATGTTCAAGAACATGCAATTTTTTTTTTATCTTCATGCTGTCCCATTGATGATCTTTGGCATGCTTGTGTCAACCTGTTAAGTTCTTTATGTTGTACAGGGATTAAAAGTTTTTGTTAAGAAACAGGAGTTGCTGCTGTTGAGATGTCTCTCTAGTCAGAGAGATTTATCTTCTGGTTTATTGGCAAATATGATCAAGAAGGTCACAGCCCCCTCTGGTTCAATCCCTACTGTTTTTGCGTGCTTGGAACCTCCTGCTTGCTCCCTTTTTCATATGGAATGCTGATATCGCAACAGCTATGCAGTTCTCATGGTGATAGTGTCCCCATTCCATTGAGGTCTGTTTTCTTTTGACTTAATTGTTCATGAACGATTTTGTGTGGAGATAAAATGTATCCCTTTAATTGTATTGGGATTCTGAATAAGAGGCATCTTCTAAGTTTTGTTGCCAAACGAGATGAATTTAAGAATGACGATAATTTAATCCGTAATCTTCATATAGAGTAGCTGATTATCTACTCATTATTTCCATTTGGCATCAATTCTGCGCATGTTGAGTGACAAGTGATGATGTTGCTGCATTTTAACTGAACTGCAATCTGTCAGCATGTTAAAAGAAGCTAGTCGAAAGTCGTGTAAATTGCTGTAATGATCGATTATCTAATTCTACTTGAGGCAATCGAGCCTAACTAAAACAACTAGAATATATATCTTCTTCACTATCTTGAGATCAACAGAAAGCAATTGGTTCAACTGAACTGTATTGAATTTACAATTGTTTAGAGGTCCGAAGGCAATCTAAAATGAGCATGAGATTTTGTTACTAGTACTATTTCCTCCCGCGTGAATCCCATTTGAAATAAAAATGCTGGTACTTGTAACCAACAGGAGGAGGCTGGGAAACTCAATCTCTTGCGGGAACCGAATGCTTTCCATGCATCTTATGCAATTTCTCAACTAGCTCTGCCCAAGTATTGACTGGAAGAGATGTGCCCTAGCCTTTCACATACCTTAATTAGCTGTTCCTTCGAGTAGCCAGTATAAACTTCTAATGCTTTGTTCCAATTAGACTTCTGGTGTTAGGTGCATAGTGCAACATACACTGCTTGATTATGTCAAAACTACTTGGTTATTATCAACGAATGCATTTAAAAAAACAAACAAAAAACTCATTTCAAAGGATTTGTTTTTCAAATCTTGTGGGATTTTTACATCACATTTTAGCAATATTTTTCAGAAAATCATATTCCTTTCTTTGTTAATCATATATAATCTATTAAAATTAGTTAAATAAAATTATTTTTTTAATTAACATTTTATATCAATTCAATAATTCCGCATACATGCCAAAAATCATCAGTTATTTTTATAAATATTTCTAGGGAATTGGCTCAATTTATCTTTATATCTTTTATCCAATCTCTAACATGATTACAAATCTTGTCATATAACTCGTTTGAACTCTAATTATTTTTTAAAATATTTCTTAAAAAAATATAAAGATTCTAAAATTGCTTTTTTTTCTTATAATTTTTTTTTTAAATTCAAAATTTAGCTATTTTTATTTATATATATATTTTTAGCATTTTTGTATGTTTTATTTTGGTTTCAAGCAAGCATAAGAAAATGATAACAAAAAATAAAGTGTGAAAAAAATAAAGAAAAAACGATGAGTGAGAGTGGATACCAAAAAAAAATGTGGAGCGAAAAATTTTATTAGAAAATAAATAAGAGAAAATAAAATAAAATTGAAGGATAGAATATTATTATCTATTAATGTTTTGAACTAATTAATATTTTGAAATAATTTGTCTTTTACTTGTGTATTTATGTGTGTTATGGTATTCTTAACAATACCCTACTAAGATGTTCAATCGGTCGTCTATCAAGTTATTGTTTGGTTAGTTAGGTCAAGGTAACTTTATTTATTTTATAATTCATTTATATTTTAACATTTAATATATTTTTAATGTTTTATATTATTTTATTTTAAATTTTATATGTTTTTACGTTTTAAAAGTATTTTAAAAAAATTAAAATTTTTAATTTTTTTAATTTTAAATTAATATATTTTTAATGTTTTTAAATATTTTGATGTACTGATATTAAAAATAATTTTGAAAAATAAATAAAAATATTATTTTAATATATTTTTAAATAAAAATTAAATTAAAAAATAATCACACAATTATGGTGTCTCCGAAGGCTGTAATTTAACATTCAATACATCATGTCTCATAATGCTGGAATTTATGATTTATTTTAGGGAATGAAGTGGTAGTGTATTCATGGCTGGACAATGGTGGTTTTGAGGCTTGCTTAAGTGTGTGATCATTTTCATCAGGAATCTAAGATGGTGTGGGCCACGAGGAGAGAAGGAGTGGCAGTGTTGATGGTCTTAGTGGAAAGAGAAGTTAGGTGATTATAGATGGTGGTTTATTGAGTTGTTGATTTGGTTATGGTGACCGAGAGAAGTTTGGGCTTTTTTGGTTCTCGATTTGGTGGTCTGGGTCAGGTTGTTAATGGTGTCAATGGCGGAAGTGATGATGGTGTTTGTTGACGACGTGGAGATGTTCGGTGAGATGGATGGTTGCGCGTTGATTGCTGTGTTGAGTTAAATTAGTTTTTGTTTTATTTTGAATACTAAGAGGAGACCATGGTAGGTGCTACTGGTGTCGCTGGATTCCGGCGAGAAAATTAAAAAGAAAAAAGAAAAAAGAAAAAGGGTTGAAGCTTTTCTCCTTGGTTGATTTTTATTTTATACCTTTTGGTGTCTTTTGATGTAAGAGGTTATGTTTTTCTTAATTATTTTTATTTTTTTATTTTCAATTTAGGAATTTTAGTTTTTTTTATTTAATATTATTAGGTTTTTTAAGTTTTCGTAATAAAAGAGAATAGTTCTTTTTCTATTTCTTGTTTTTCATTTTGTATTAATAGGGCTTCTTAGTTTTTTTTTTTTTATGTAAAGGTTTGCAATAAACTTCTCACAAGGGAGACAAAGATGAAATAAAACTTATATATTGTTGATATATCCCTATAATTATTGTTTTCTTAGTTTTAAAGGTTTTTGACTTAAAATAAATATTATTGATAGTTGAGAGTTTTAACTTGTAACAAACCTCTATCATTTGCTTTCAAGTCTATTAGTTAATATTTGATTTTTAGATGGTAAAGTAAGTGATTTTATAGAGAAAAAAAAAAATATTAAGACTAAGCAAAAAAATAAAAAAAATAATTAAAAAAATCAAATTATGAAAAAAATCGATTAGAATATTTTAAAAAATATTCGATTCGGTTATGTTTTGATTTCATAAGTTTGAAACCAAAAAATCAAATAAAAAAAATTGAGTTAAACAGAAACCAAACCTATTAGAAATTACAAAAAAAACCCTTTAAAAAATATAATTTTTGGTTTTTAATATAAAATAATCAAACCAAATCGAAACGAAACTGAACCAAACAAAATCAAAATCGGTCAGTGGGGTTTTGGTTTTTGTTCTAAAATAACTGAACTGGTTTTGGTTCGGTTTATGTTTATGTTGTATTTTTTAAAATTTCAATTTTGTTATTTTTATAGGTAAAAACCGAACCGAACTAAAATGATCACCACTAATAAATATCTTAGAGAATATTAAATTCTAAGAACAAGATTGTTTTTATATGTGAATATATATGTGTTTTTAAATGTAAAATCTTGAACCTTTGAGCAAGATAGTTCAAGAGGAATTTATAGTTTATGAATTTTATTTTTTACTTGAGTTGAGAGGTTTAGGTTAGAGAGTTATTTTACCTTGATAATATTAATGAGGTATATAAATTCTTTATTTATGCATTAATGAGGAAAGATATATATGTTGCACATGTATTAATGAGGGAATATATCCTTTATTTATGTAATGAGAAAAAAAGTAATTATGTTTAAGACATTCGGGTCCATGAATATTAGGCCATGCTATCAGGTTTAAATTCAAGGCTAGAGCCCATAGAGGCCGAGCACACACCTAGAAGCTACGCTCAAATACCCAACCTAAACCCATAGGTGCTGGATGAGGGCTTAAATACATAGCCCATACCAAATAGATGAGGTACAAGGTATATACCTTACACTTGGGCTCGAGCATATTAACCAAGCCTAAAAGATGCTTGATACGGGCTCTATAATTGGATCTATGATTATTCTTGAAACTTAGCTTGTGCAAAAAATAAATATTTTTTTAATTAAATATTAAAAAAATCAATAAATTTTATGTCATGAAGAATTATATGTACGTTTTTCTAGAAAGAATGAATGAGTAAAATAAATATAAGAGGATATTATTTTATGGTGAGCATAAATGAGTCTTAAAATCATCATCTTTAATTCTTCTTTCTTCATTTTCTTTTTTCTTTTTTATTCTCAATTCATTTTTATGTTTTTGCCACAATACCATATCATGCAAAAAAAAAATATAAATTTATGACAAATATACTATAATTGATGGGTGATTCTAGAGTTTTGAAACCCAGCTTAGCTCGGTAGGTTGACCCTGGACCCAGCCGACCCGGGGCTGGAACCAGTTCGGGTTGAAAAAAAAATAGGGGAAGGAAAAACCCGATGTGACCCGACGACCCGGCTAAGAACTGGTTGCAAACCCGTTGACTTTTTGTTTTTTGTTAAAACGACGTTGTTTTGATTTTTTTTTAAAAATAAAATTTGACTTGGCCAAAACCCGGTGACCTGGTTAAAACCCAGAACTCGGGCCTTGGACTGAGTTAGGTCTTAAAACTATAATTCATTCTTCACAAAATAGAAGAATAAATTAAAAAAAAAACTTCAGAAAATAGAAGAAAACCATTGTCCTATGATTGAAAGGAGTCTGGACCAACCAAAGATAATATTAAAGAACCATCTTAACCTAATAACTTAAGCTATTAGGTAAGGTTCTAGAATATGATATATATTATTATCTAACACACTCCTCAAGTAAAAGCCTTTTAGGTTTGAAACTTGCACAGACCCACATTACTTTATGCTTAGTTTTTATCAAGTAAATAGGAATGATGAGATTTGCTTGTGATCGCTTGGTTATTAAGACTCTGATACCATGTCAAAGAACTATCTCAACTCTATAACTTAAGTTGTTAGGTAAGGTCATAAAATATGATATATATTATTATCTAACACACTCCTCAAGTGAAATCTCTTTATACTTGAAACTTGCACAGGTTCACATTACTTTATGCTTAGTTTTTATCAAATAAATAGGGATGATGAGATTTAAACTCATGATTGCTGGGTCATCAAAGCTCTGATACCATGTCAAAGAATCATCTCAACCCAATAACTTAAGCTGTTAAGTAAAGTCCCATAATATAATTTATATTATCTTCTAACATATAAAAGAAAAAGGAAGCTTTTCTGATACATCCTTTTGATACCAGTATATCTGGAGTGGGGAAGCTCTCTGATTTTTTTCATTAACATCACTATCAAAGCTTGTGGTCTTCTCTGTTTAGCTAGGGATCCACGACCTCTTCCATCATCTTTCTAGGCATAACTCGCATAAGAAACAGGATACGAAAATGGAGAGTTCTTTTCCATCTTTGAGTTGAAGATTGCCCTTTTCCCTCTTATTTTTTTTAGAACTTCAACTCCATTTCTTCCTTTCAAAACCACCATTAGCAAAGACCTAGTACCACCCATGAGCCAATATCAGTAATAACAGCCTCCTTCACCTCTTTCACCTGTGACAACCCCTCTCCACATCTAGCCAGGACAACTCCATCTTCCACCCATGATAGCCATGATAAAGCAACCCTTAAACATCCTTCATAAAACAACCTTGAAATCAGCCCAAAAACAATCCACAAAACCACATCTAGACAATTGTGAAAACTCCTACAATAACATCTTGAAATAGACCCCAAACCAGATAAAGCAGTACCACTAAAACACCATCCAAATAACCATTTTCTATAACAAGAAAATCAAATTCCAAGTCATCACAAGAAAACCATCAAATCATCACAAAACTGCCTTACAAACAATAGCAGTAGGAACCAGGTACGTTGAAAAATAAAATAAAAGGAGACATCAAATTTCAACATAACAACCTCCCTTTATAGATGTTCATTTGCATCTTTGTTAATGGAGAATCTAAGAAGATATATAGCAGTTTCAAACCTCATTGAATTTTCTTCCAGAAAAAGGAGCAATAACACTCAATAATAGGAAGAAAAGACAAACCTAGACTGAAAAACAGGGAGAAAACTAAAAGTTTAACATAGCAATTTACAAGTGTCCGTTTGCGACGCTGCTAGTAGAGAATCAAAGAGGGAATGTAGTAGTTTCAAACCTAGTAGAAAGCTTTCCTAGAATCAACAAAAGTAACACCTATAAGTTAGGAGAAAAGGTAAATCTAAACTAAAAAACAGAAAGAATGCTGAAACTTAAATGTAGCAAAGCTCCCTCTACAAGTATCCATTTGCTACATTGCCATTAAAAAATCAAAAAGAAAACATAGGAGTTTTAATTCACCAAATTTACAACCTCTAGAAATAGTAGCACATGACCTCACGCACCAACAACAGGGGTGACACGTGGAACTAATATGTGGTCACTATTCTAGCAATTCTAGCATTTCTAGCGGCTCCAATCTATTTTCAAAGTTCTGGAAAGTTCTTTTCAAATCTTAGACTATTTAATGTGTTGTTTGTGATTGTTTTTGGTTTATGATAATAATGATAAACATTTATGATTGTAGGGTGTATATTAGTTTAATCAATAAAAATGGATGTGTGTGTGTGTTTGTATTTTTTTTGTTGGCATGGTTAAAAATTAAAAAAATCAAATATTTTAATTTGCATCACAAGCAAGCTTTTTAAAAAAGAAAAGTATAAAAAAATATCTGATTTGTATAATTTAGTTCCTTTTTCAAGTACTTTTTTCAAACATAAAAAATAAAAAAAACAAAAATCATTTTTGCATGTTGTAGAATTTTAAAAAAGAAATTTTTTTTTAACATTTTTATAAAAAAAAATTGTATTTTTGTTGCATGTATTTTGGATTTAATAACAAGTTTATCAAGCCCATTAAAAACTTGACCAAATTAAAATGATAGTTAGGCTTACATGCTAAAAAAACAAAAGAATAAAAATCCATTACTTTTTTATTTTTAAAAATAAACAATGACAAGGTTTTTTAATTAAATGTTCAAACGCACTTATGTCATTAGAACTCAACCTAGGATTGTTTGAGTTAAGTGGATTTAGAATGGATATTAATTTTGATATTTATTAATATTAGAGTTAGAAATATTTATTTAAATATTTATTAATGATAGAATAAAAAATATTAAATTTAATAGTTATTAACCCTAAATTCAGAAATATCCACCATAATATTTACTAATTCCAAAGTCATAAATATTAATATACAAAACCATTAATAATAATATACAATAATTCATAATAATTTAAAAAAACTTTAAAAATAATAATATTTTTTCTAACATAACCAATTTCTTATCATGAAATCTTTAAAAACCGATCAGAGTTTGCAATAAATATAATATCAATTGATGACCGTATAAACAAGACTCTTTCCTCGAAAGAACTGTACACTAGAAATCACATTCTCTTTTCCTTTTTTTGTCTTAAAAAAACAAAAATGACTTTTAAGATCTTTTTGAAACAAGGGTAAATAATAAGGCTATATTCCCACTAAATTCAAACTTTACTTTCCTAGCATTTGGAAAAGTTAGGGCTCTGTTCATTAACATAATTTTTTTTTTCAGTTTTTCATTTCGAAAGAAAACTTTAAAACCTTGTTCATTTGTTTAGAATAAAATGATTTTTTTCATAAAAAACACATCATGATTATAATTACTTGTCATTAAAAAAATGAAAATTATAATTTATTATAGTCATCTTAATAATCTAATTATAGAATATTAATTTTCTTTTATTTAAATTAAAAATTATCATAAAGAAGATTACTGTTAACTTAAAAAGGGATTTTTATATTAGATTTATAATAAAGATTAAGTGTATGAAACTAAAGAAATATAAAAATATTAGATTTCTAAAAATCAAGAAAATGTTTTGCATAACTCATATCTTTTTTTTTTATTTGATAGAGAACTCTTGAAGTGTGTTTTTCAAATTCAATATAAATTTCGAGTTTTCTACAGGAAAGAAAAATATTATGTTTGAACACAGATTTTCATTTTTTTTTCTTCAATTTTTTTGAAAAATTAAAACATTATCTTATTTCTGAATAATCTCTAAATTTCTCACATAACTAGGGAATATAGGAAGGAGAAAGTGAGGGGAGTGGAGGGAGGATGTTTGGAAAATGAGATTTATAAAAAGATTTCCAAATTCCATAAATTTCTTAAGTTTTAAGAAACAAACAAATTAAAAAAAAGAAAAGAAAAGAAAAGAAAAACCACTCCCTCTCCCTTTCTCCCTTTCTTCCTCTGGTCTAGCATGTCCATTCTCCTTAGGAACAACTACCAAGCCCTTTCAAGGAAGATGATTTATCTACCTATTTATAAAAGTGAGTAAATTGGGAGAGTTATATTGATTGTATTTTAAAGTGTTTTTTTATTTAAAAATATATTAAATTAATTTTTATTTTTATTTTTAAAAATTTATTTTAATTATTAGTATATCAAAACAATTTAAAAACACTAAAAATTTTAATTTAAAATAAAAAAATCAAATTTTAATAAAAAATAATTGAAACTTACTTTTAAACAACCGCTCATAAATCCATCCGAATGTATAAATGACATAACAAGGGCAGCCGTTCCAAATGCAAAGGCCATCACGTTTTCAAGTATCCAATTTCTCATTTGTTGACTATAATCATAACATTATTCAGACAATTAATTAAATGAAGAATTATAAAGCTTCCATTAGTTGATATATCACATCAAAGGGTTTTTCTTTTAATTTACAAACTATATATATATAGTATTTAAATTACAGAAATTATTAAAAAATATTATTTTAATATTTGTTCAAAATAAATACATTTTTAAAAAATACTAAAAAATAAAAACCATCGCATTCTCAAAAAAGATAAATCAAGTTTTAACCACTTGTTCTAAGCCTTATATATCACCAAACATAAGTTTTTCCTTTCTTTTTGGGAACATAATATTCAAAATGGAGTATAATAAAAGGCAACTGAGTATTGAAATTTTTCTCAGAGGCAATATCATATTTTCATATGAATCTCTTGTCTCCAGCTATGGGAGATCCCATTTATGGAGCTCTATGTATTAACAAGCAGGAATTGTCAAGGAATTTGCGCAAATAGATATAATTTGTTTAATTACAGAAATTTTAAAATAAAAAAATTGATGCTAATACTAATAAGAATAAGTATATAAAAGAACTTTTTTTTTTTTTTTTATAATTCCTATGATGAGCTTATCCCTAGAAAAGAATCAATTTAGAGAGCCCTTTGTGGCTTCGGTGGCTACTAGATAAAGGCCTTGCTGCTTCAAGAGAAGCTCCCATAAGGTCACTTTGGATCTTTAGGTATATTTTCTTTCTTATTTTCTTTTGAAGTAAGATTCTAAGCATTGCATTTTCATTTTGAAAACAAGCATCATCTATGCAACACCATTCTATCACAAAATTAAAAAAAAAAAAAAAGAAAGAAAGAAAAGAAGAACAAAACAATATAGTGTTAGGCCGCCGGTTTCCTTAATATTTCCTTTTCTGTGATATTATTTTAAGAATTTATGTTTGCATATGTAAGAAAACACATATCCAAAATGCTAGACTAGCCTTCTCCCTATCAGTATCAGTCCAGCATTCCCTCTCTGCTACCCATAAATTAAAAATTCAAAAACATCGTAAGAACTAAGAAGAAACCAAATGGTGTCTTTTCCACAGTCAAACCACAATCTTTGAGGGAATCGTTCCTTCTTCGTTGCATCCAAGAAAGCAGCCACACAGAAGCGCAAACCTCAACAACAACACAGTTTCTAACGTTTCTGTCTTTCACATTGCGCATTGCCTCTATCGCCTGGCATTGTCCCACTCTGCCACTCAAGTCTTTTTTTCTTATTTCTTTTAT
Organism: Populus pruinosa; assembly: GCA_026413675.1. Taxonomy (NCBI): domain Eukaryota; kingdom Viridiplantae; phylum Streptophyta; class Magnoliopsida; order Malpighiales; family Salicaceae; genus Populus; species Populus pruinosa. The sequence continues at coordinate 9,626,817 of JANKMR010000020.1, forward strand.
GTCCACCACTGTAATACAGTAAAACTTTCTTTGAGATATAGTCTAAGTGCCCCCTTTTTTTTTAATCTGTGAATGGATCATCCACCGAGTCGCACTACATCCTCTGATGGACTTAAGGTAATGAGTTTCTTGCTGATTCTTTTTAAAGCCAAATTCAGTTCTTGTAATGTGTGCTTAGCTTGTATATTTGCATGCTGATGTTTCTTGATTCTCCTTTCACCTGTGGGATTTCTTGTTTTGGGCTGAAACGCTTCTTGTTAACTTCGTTATCAGCAATAAAAGAATACAGAAAAAAAGATAAAAAAAAAATTGTTGTCATATTTAGATGGATGTAAATTGTTGGACATGTTGTTCTCGATAATTTGCTAGTTGAACATATCAAGAACCATCACAATATCAATTGTATTTTTGCTCGATGAGAACTTAAAATGATTTTTGGTCTGGTTTGTTTAAACAAAAGATCTAATCTTTATAGATTGACTGCTTGAATTCTTCTATGCTTGTTGTTAAAATTTCTATGATTTTCATGAATGATGATGGGTTTTTTTTATCTATTCTTGGTAAATTGCATATACTGGAGTTGATTTTTATCTTTTACCAATAAGGCATGTTGGCTTGAAAACTACAGTTTTATTTTTGCTTTCCCCTGAAATTTTGCTTGGTCTTCCATAGGCAATTTTGTGGCCTATGGTCTGCCATCTCTTTTATGATCATCTTCCAGCACATTTCAAAAATTAATCGATGTTGAGCTTCAGAGATTTGTGCTTCTTGAGGAGAAACTGGAGGTTCATTTGATAACCGTTCCTTAGTTTCTCGCTTGTAAGATGGCATCCCAAATATTTCTAGTTAGCAGGACTCTCTCATATTGTAACTGAATATGCTAGTTATTCTATAGTATGTGCTTGGCCATCGAGCACAGCAGTTGTAACTTTTATCTGTTGTTTTGCGTGTATAGATAGCGAAATGCATAGAAATTGTTTTTCCCAGGTGTTTTCATTTGCATTTGTTAATTTATTTAATATTTATAGAGTTTGAAATCGTTAATGAGCTAATTTCTCTGCTGTGTAAATCTTTTTTCAACCAAGTAATTGAAATATAACTACAGTTGCAGAACTGTCTTCAGATTCTGAGTGATCCAAAACTGTCTTTGAATTTACATTTTTATATGTCAATTTTTACAGGAGACCTGGAGGCATGCACTCGTTCTGTCATTTCAAACTCTTGGAGTTGTGTATGGTCGCTTGAGCACTGCTCCATTATATGTTTTTGGGACGATTCAAACGAAAGATTTCAAATCCAATGAGATTGCATATGAATACTTCTCTTTTATTTTCTGGACTCTCACTGTTGTTTCTTTACTCAAGTATACCTTCATTGTACTGAGGGCTGATGATAATGGAGAGGGTAATGCTCTTTGCCAACTGAAAACTCAGGATTATTTTTACATGATCATATCATGAAGTGTTATTTACCTCAACAAATTCTTGCAGGTGGTGTTTTTGCTCTGTACTCATTATTATGCAGGCATGCTAAAGTGGGTCTGATTCCAAACGACACAAGCACCAATGAGGTTATGCAACATGAAGAAGAAAGCACTTTTAGGGGAAAAGTTGAATCAAGGGCAAGAAGAGCCATAAAAAACCATAGAAGTAGTCATTATTTGATGCTGTTCACGGCATTATTTGGTGCTTGCATGATAATTGGAGATGGGGTGATAACCCCATCTATTTCAGGTTAGGCATTCCTGAATCTTGATAAACTCTAATTTGTCAGTGCGGTTAACTTGTTTAACCTTTAGTTCTCTCCTGTTTTCCCTTCTTATATGCTAATGCTGTACCCTTTACCAGTGTTATCAGCTTCATCAGGTCTTCAACGTTCATTATCAGAAATTAAATGTAAGGGCTAGCTCTACGAAAGTGCACAAAGAGTACTTCATATTTTATTATAGCCTCGATATCAATATCCTTTCATAATTTAATTTCTAACCTCAGTTTCTCTGCAGACTCCTCCTCGCCAGATGCACAAGGAGCCATATCAGATGCTTTAAAAAAATGTGAGTGACTTAGCATGAAAATAGTTTTGGCATATAGGATGAAAATTTCTGCTTTGGCTACCTTGTAGCATTTACAGCAAAAACTTACCAGTGTAATCTGCAGCATTTGGAAATATGATTGACCTCTGCAGGATATCTATTATTTTTTTCACTTTTAATGCACATTACAAATCTTTTTTTCCGACGACAGAAAATGTTAATAATATTTTCCATTATTTTGTGTCATGGTATTTTGTTTCAAGTGATTCTGGATGATTAGCATGTCCCAGCAATGACCTATATGACATTTTCATTTCTGTATGTGTTAAAGAACAATTGTCACATGACATATATATCTTGGTAAGAAGCTAGAAGTTTTAATCCTCTAAAAACATAATATCAATGATGATGCTTTACATTTTCTTTTCAAGATTAATAGTTTCAAATAATTAAAGCTTGAACTGATTACAATTTTAAATCACTTGCGATGATTATATGGAAGTTGTAAAATTTTGGTTTTCATCTTCCTCGTCTTCTCATTAAAGGATTTGCCAAGTTTTGGCTATCTAACTGATCTACTTCCAAAATATGTGCCTTTTTCAGATGTACCAGTGCCGTCTGCTTGTGTCATAACAGTATGCCTCTTTATACTGCAGCACTATGGGACCCGTAAAATCGGGTTTATGTTTGCCCCAATTGTCACTATATGGCTTCTGTTTATTGGTGGAGTGGGTATATATAATATATTCCAATGGGACCCTGAAATCTTCTCTGCATTGTCCCCAGTATACATGTACAGATTTGTAAGAAATATCAACAAAGACCGTTGGAAGTCGCTGGGTAGCATTCTTCTCTGCACAGCAGGTTGGTTAACGTGCTCCTTGTTCTATACTAGTTCTTTTATTTGTTTGTCCTTTTTTTGCTTCTCTCTGAATATGTTGTTTATGGTAGTAACAAATTGTGTTAACTACTCTGTCTGACTACTTATCCTGCAGGATCAGAAACAATGTTCACAGATTTAGGTCATTTCCCTAAGAGATCAATCAAGGTATTGAAAATAGCTCAATACTTGTTGCCATAGCACAATTATACGGAGTCAGTACAGAATTACAATATAACTTTGTTTGGTGTCTCTGATGCAGATAACATTTGTCTGCTTGATTTATCCAGTTTTAATTTTGTGCTATGCTGGTCAAGCTGCTTTTATCTCTAAACACTGGAATGGTCCTGAAAATTTTAATCATTTAAGTGAATCCATACCTAGTAAGTCTTTCACTGTTGTCTTATGTTGTTTGATGCTGCTTCACCTGGGATATATGTTTCTAACTTGTGGAAAGCATTGCAAATCCAGAACATCTTCGTCATGTCTTCATACTGCTATCTCTTCTTGCTTCGGCCGTGGGAAGCCAAGCAACAATAACAGCCAGCTTCTCCATTATAAACCAGTGCCGTGCACTTAGTTGTTTCCCCAGAGTAAAAGTTATACATACATCAGATAAGAGACATGGACAGGTTTATATTCCAGATGTCAACTGGTTATTGATGGCCCTTAGTCTCTCCATCACTCTTGGTTTCCATGATATAACTAGAATTGCAAATGCAGCAGGTATTGTCCATCAATATTATATTCATTCCCTTTTTCTGAAACTCTGAGGTTCTAGGATCCTTGAAAAAGATAATGATGTTCTCTAGGAATCATTTGGAGAACAGTAAAGTAGTCAACTTTCAGTTGAGAATTTATGAATCACAATAGCGTGAGGAGAGTATGAATCAATTACAAGATAAAGCCTAGGGCAATAGATTTCTTAGTGATATCAAGCTTTCACTTTCCTAGATGTTACAACAATTAAAGTAGCTATTAATAGTTTTCAAAATATTGACATGTTTAGGTGCTTGGATGCATTTATTCTTTAATACTTCAGATTTTTTATAGTTACATCTAATGTATACTGGTTAAATCCCTATACAGGTATGGCAATTGTTTTTGGGATGATAGTAACAACTTGTATGATGTCCCTTGTGATGGCTCTGTACTGGGAGAAGAGTTTGTTCATATCAGGATTCTTTTTGATGTTCTTTGGTTTTGTTGAGGCTGTATATGTATCGGCATGTATGCTGAGCTTTCATAAAGGAGCTTGGTATCTATTTGTCCTTTCAGCTGTTTCCTTCACTATAATGCTTGCATGGCATTATGGAACTATGAAGAAATACGAGTTTGATTTGCAAAACAAGGTTTCTACAGAATGGCTCACAGATTATAGCCCAGGCCTAGGAGTTTCCAGAGTACCTGGAATTGGCTTAATCTACACTGATATCGTAATGGGAATCCCAGCTTTCTTCTCACATTTCATCACAAATCTTCCTGCATTTCATCAGGTGCTGATCTTCGTGTCTTTCAAGCCCCAACCAGTTCCTTGTGTGCCTCCCAGTCAGCGATATTGTGTAGGCAGGGTTGGTGGCAAAGACTACAGGATTTACAGATGCATTGTGAGATATGGGTACTGTGATCAGGTTAGAGACACGGATGATTTTGAGGAACAGATTATTGGCTCAATCGGAGAATACATTTCCTTGGATGAAAGCGATTGTGAATCGCTTACTTCTCCTGAGGGAAGAATGGTGATCGTTGGGACGCCATTGTTGGAAGGACATGCGTTGATTCCTGTAGATGATACCAACTTGGTTTCCGGTTCCACAAATGCTGCTAACAATGAAACTCTGGCAATTCCGGTGGGAGATTTGATTGGACGAAATACTCCTGTCAGGAGAAAAAAGGTTCGATTTCTAATTCCAGAAAGTAGTCCTAGATTGCGGGAATCTGTCAGGGATGAGCTACAAGAACTGATTAATGCCAGGGAAAGTGGCACTGCATATTTCCTAGGTCAGTCGCATTTAACAGTGCGTAATGGTTCTAACTTTTTTAAGAAATTCCTGATTATGGCCTACGTCTTTCTTGATAAAAATTGCCGTGAACCTCCAGTGGCATTGAATATCCCTCATGCTGCTCTCGTAGAGGTTGGCATGGTGTATATTATATAAACTATATGTATGGTATGGAACTTTTTATACGTCTGTTTGTCGAAAAAGAAACACAATTATTAATCATAACTAAAAGGGGATAGTTGTTTTACTGTAAACTGTGAATATTTTCATTATAATTGTACTGTTTGTTATTATAGAGTAAATTATTGTAAATTTAAGTGATTTTACTATGAATTATATTATTTGGTGAAGCATTCCATGCTGCAGATCCGCGCATCTCGGGTCTTTTCTAACCTGTACCTGGGTTTTGCAAACCTTTCTAGAGGTCGGAGACCTGAGCGACAGGGGTCTGCAAAAATAACAATTATTATTATTATTATAGTTAATAGTTAATAATTTATAAAAATTTGGTAAGAAAAGTTCAATAATATTATTAATATTATTATTTGTATTCTAAATATTATTATCTTTATTATAATTAAAAATATTAATCTTAAGAATATTATTATTGTGATATAAATATTATGATTCTTATTATAATTAATCTTATTAATATTAAAAATATTGTTATTTTTATTATAAATATTAAAAAGAAAAAATAAATTTGATTTGTACGGTAAAATTAAGAATTAATATTACTATTATTGTTGTTGTTATTATCATTAGTAAATTTTTTTTTTAAAAGTTATTATTGCCTTCAAAGAAGAACCATAATTTTTGTTTAAAAGATTAAAAAATATAAGAATTTGGATACGTACACCTGACGCTAAGACTGTTAATCCCCAGGTGTAAAGCTAGACCAGCGTGCCTGACCGCGACCCTAAGCTATAGATACCTGGTACCAAGTTTGCCTAGCCCTGGGTAATAAGGACTAGCTCGCGCGCCTGGCTACAAACACAGGCGAGCGAGTCTACAAGCCCATGCCTAGAGGTTTGCAAATTCACGTGCAATGACTATATGCCCGAGCTGTGGGTGCAGACTAGCACTAGCAAGCTGCAAAACTGTGTATCTGAGGTCTATAGACCCGTCTACTGGTCTCTTCTGATCTACATTGGGATTCTACAGTAAGTCCACATACCCTGAACTTGGTCCTTAGCCACATCCAGGTACACTACACTTGGTAGCCTACCAAGTCCACATGTACCTTGGACAAGGCCCCTGTAAAGTTCATGTTCTCCTAGATTTGGTCGCCTACCAAGTCCATGTGTCCATCATCCATACCCATGTATAATGGTTCCATCATCCAAACCCAAATGTAATGGGTTCTGCATCCATACCCACCTCTCTTGGGTCTGTGCAGGACCTAAGGCTAATGGGTCCATCAACAAGGCCGAACCCAAGAGAGGTGGGTACGAACGCCAAACCCATATATCTTTAGTGTTGTGCTAGCACCTAATTCTTTTAGGTCTAGCATCAGGACCCACAACTAAGAGGTCCTGGCAACTAGACCCAAAGCTGATAAATTCTATAGCAGGACCCAATTTTCTTGAATTTAAGGCAGGACCTATTAGCTTGAACTGTGCGCCTATGTTTTGGAGATTTGGGAGCCTGTGTTCTACAGTCTCGCACACCTGGATCTCTTCTAACCCATCAAACCCAACAACACTTCAAAAATGACTCGATTTGACTGCCCTGTCAGACCATCGATCTTGGATCTGGCTGGGCAGTTGAACCCAATATCATTGTATTGTAAATATTAAAAATATTATTATTTATAGAAGAAATATTGTTATTGTTATTATAATTAATATTATTAATATTAAAAATATTATTATTTGTTTTATAAATATTGTTATTTTTACTATAATTAATATTATTAATAAAATAATTTATAAATTTGAAAAAAATTATAATCAATATGGAAAAAAAACATGGAATTGATTTGAAAGGTAAAATGAAAAATAATAATTATTATTATCATTAATAAATTTGAAAAAATATTATTGCTATTGAAGAAAAATCATATATTTGATTTGAAGGGATTAACAACAATGAGAACTTGAATCAGACAAGTTTAATATTATTAAATTTGAAATAAATATTATTACTATACAAATCATATAATTGATTTGAAGAGTAAAATCAATTACTACCATTACTACTACTATTATTACTACTATTATTATTAACTTGGGTCAGACATCCCCTTCTAGACTCAAGAAGCTTTGGTCTGGAAAGGGACGCCTCACCCAAGTTGCTTGGATGTGGCATGAGCGCGAATCTAAATCCCTTGGGTCTTGTAACCTCGCCTAACCTAAGACTATATGTACAACGTAAGAACCCAATTCCCCTTCAAGACTCAAGAACCTTTGGTCTGGAAAGGGGCGTCTCACCCAAGTTGCTTGGGTGTGGCATGAGCGCGGACCTAAATCCCTTGGGTCTTGCAACCTCACCTAACCCAAGACTATATGTACAATGTAAGAACCCAATTCTCATGATTCTTGTGTCAAAACCCAAATGCCTTGGGTCTTGCAGCCCCGTCTGATTTAAGACTATGGGTCTTGCATCAAAACTAAAAGCTGATGGGTCCTACACCACGACTCAAGGCTAATGGATCTTGCATAAAGGACCCAATTCGCTTGGGTCAATCATCTAATGGGTCTTGACACTAGACCTAATAGAATTGGGCCATGACGTCAGACCCAATAGAATTGGGTCATGACATCAGACCCATTAGACTTGAGACTTGAAACCAGACTTAAGCAAAATAGGTCCCTTGTCAAAACCTAATTCTCTTGAGTTTGCCCAGGACCCAATTATCTAGGGTCCGGTGTCTGAACCCAAGTCTAATGGGGTCCTGCGTCAAAATCCAATTTTCTTGGGTGTTACGCTAGGACCTAATTCTTTTGGGTCTATGGTAGAACCCAATTCTCTTAGGTCTTAAATTTTTATGATATTTTTTATAAAAATAAAAGGTGAGCTCGCGGTATAAAGCAGACCACCTAGTTAGAAACTATAAAGTGTGTGGCTTTGTTACTGTAGCCACATAATTAAGATTTTTGAAAAAAATTCAATTTGATTCTCAACTGTTTTTTACACAATTGAGTCCTTTTGAGCCCAAATTGGAGTCTAATGCCATTTTTTTAGGGTAAGGATTGAATTGAAAGAAAGATGAATTAAGTGAGAAAAACATGTAACATGGGTGGCGACTCTGCAATTTGTTTGAAAAATTCATTTTAATCCCTCATCTTTTAAGTTATCAGATAGCCGAGCCCTATAATTTTTAAATATTATATTTTAGTGTCATACTTTATTTTCCTCTTTTTTTATAGTTCTTCTCCAGTGGAGGAGAGAAAGAGAGTTGCTAGATTTGAGCTTAGAAAAAGAAAGTTGTTGGCGACAATTATGACCACTAAAATGACCTATTTTTATGTCAAATGGTTTCATATCATAAGTGGAGTTGAGATTAAATATTTTCTTACCTTGAAATACCTAAAAAAATAAATATCCAAGTTCTAAAAGATATTTGTTTTTTGATTGATTATGGGTTTTTTGGAGGTCATGAATTGGTTAAACAAAGTTCTAAGGATGCTTCCTATGTGTTTTAGATAAAAAAAAAAGATTGAAAAATAAGTTTATGAGTTGAAAAAATAAAAGTGTTGTTTTCTCGGCCATCATAATGGTTGGATTATAGACACTTATAGATGATGTGTCATCTGTCTTGACAAACAATAAAATGGATGACGCATTGTCCATCCCATTAACTTCAGGAAAAAACAAAAAGCTTGTGCATGTAGGTATGGACTTGCAAGCCCTTTTTTTGTGGGCTAAACACCAGGCCTGATCTGATTTATTGTTTTTATAATTTTTTTAAAAGTTATTACTTTTTATATGTATTTTTAAAAATAATCATTTTTATTTATGTTTTAATTGGTATTCATTCTTCGTGATTTGTTTTGTGCTTATTTAGCTTTTTTGAAATAGTGATTATTAGTTTTTTTATTATATTGAGTGTGTTTAATTTTTTTATAAGATTAGTGTAATTCATCTATAATTTTTTTATATTTTATATAAATTAAAATTATTAAAAAAAATTATTTTCTTATAATATTTTTAATATGTACAGTCTTGCATAAAAAAATTTCCTTTTATTTTATTTAATAAATTTTATATGTGTAGATTTATGTTACAAATTGATTTTCATAAATAAATTCATTAAATATAACATAGTAAATAACCCATATTACGATATTAAATATCTTGGTTTACATTCATCTTTTAATTTTTTTTTATTTTTTTTTAGGTTATTGTTAGCAATATTTTTTTGTTTATTTACATAAATAATTATTGGTTTATTTGATTAGATGCTTGTATGAGATTTTTTTTTATTTTGATTTTTTTAGAAAATAGCTTGCATACCCAAAGTTTTTTTCTCAAAAGAAAAATTAAAACTACAGCAGTGCACAGGTCAGACAACTAGTATATATAACTCTTATTTGTTTGATCCTATTGTTATATCAGTAGGTATAACAAACCTGTTTTGAGACGCAAAATTTATTATTTGCAAGGTATTAATTGTCTCCGTATTTCCTGCATAGTTAAAGTGATATATATTTAGGATACAACAAATTAAACCTTAAAACTTATAAACAACTTCTATAAATTTATTAAGAATCTTTATTTTGTTTTTGATAAATATAAAAAAATAGTTTGTAAAGAAACGTACGACAAAAAAGAAATTGTTTTGTAAAAATTGATTTTCATCAATATCAAAATGATATTTATAAGAAAAATAAAACTCTATTTATTTAAATTGATACGTAAAATTTAAAAATATATCTTTTCAAATCAATATATATGTAAAATTCAAAAGATAAGCCTTTAAATAAATAATTTAGCAGGTGTGTCATGTAAAATAACAAAATCTCTTACATCTCCTGTGGGATAATTTTTTTTTGTTTATATATCTAATATGCAAGCTATTATAACACCTACATTTGAGGTAACTTTTCCATTACTATTTTTATTGAGCTTGTGCAAGGAACCACTTCTTCTTTGATCAAGAGTGCAGGAAACTATCTAGGTGGTGGCTAAGTGGTAAAGAATTGGGATTAAGGGGTTTGCTCCTTCTGTGGTCTCAAGTTCGAGTCCTTGGTTGCTCATATGATAGTCACTGGAGGCTTATATGATCGTTAACTTCAGGGCCCGTAAGATTAGTTGTGGTGCACGCAAGCTGGTCCGGACACCCACGTTAATCTAAAAAAAAAGAGTGCAGGAAACCTTAAAATACATATATAGGAAGGCTCAATTGCAAAAACATTGGTTCAAGTATATCATCGGCATGCATGTGTTCCTCGTTTCAGTTTTTTTCTCCTGCAGATATTATATACAAGAAATTTAAATCCAAAAACTACAATACCGCATAATTTCAATCTAGGTCAGAGACCAATTCCACTGTGGTGGAATCATCACAAGCTCCATGTGGGCTTGGTTATATCGGCCATTGATGATGACCAGGAGGTGGCCTTGGAGCTGGTGGAGGACTGACGGGCATAGTATGTAAGCGACCTTCGCTTTCCCTCAACACGAAGACCAGAGAGGGAGACTGCCTACACACATCACAGAAATACAGATTCTACCGAATTAGGTAAACAAGTATTTAGGACACAGGTTTCTTTCAATCACTGACTCAAGTTCCTACAAACCTGTCTTTCTGCTGTAATGAAATTTGGCAGAGAAGCATTAAGCAGCACAAGCGTAAAACAGCCCACACTACTCCCCTCATGAATATCCCTCCAATAACATACATAGAATTAGATGATCTCAAAAGGAGGCTAGACCTCCATTTCCAAAGAAAATGAGAAAGAATGGTTAGGGTAGGGTGGTTGCATAAATTATTCATATATACCCCAAAATGATCATAAACGAGTAGAAGTCACACAAATTATTCTACGCAAACAGTTTTTAAGCCTGCATGGTCAACAGTTTGAACATAAAAAATCAAGTTTAATCAAGGGAATCTATCAAGTCATTTACAGCAAGTCTTTTATATTCACTGGCAATCAAACACCTCACATGCAACGTTGACGTTTTCCATTGATATCTAATGTTAGCGATGCTTCATGATGAAATAATAAGTTATTAACTTAGTTTGATATGAAATTGAAAATATATCTTATATTAGAATGATATCAAAAAAAAAATATATAACTATTTTGGAATGAATTTAAAAATCATTTATTAAATCGAGTAAAGTTATTAAACTTAATTTTGATCTAAAATTTAAATCATGATTAAAGGAATTAATTAACCTATGTCAATTCAAAATAGCTTTATTTTAAGATTTAAAAGAACAATTAAATAAAGGACTTGTAATTTATTTTTAAAAAAATCAAATAAGTTTTTACCTAGATGATTAAGTCCAGTTATAACCAAACCAATTCCCATCTACTTTAATTTGAAATTATTCTCATATTAATAAGTTATTTCATCCATTAATAAGATTAGTAATACCTAAGAAAAGGTGTTCTTTTTTCTGTCTATGTCTTTCCATTTCTCGCCTAAAGCAACAGCAAAACAAAATATTTTGGATTCGGATCTTAATGTTTTTTTTTCCGGAGACCATATATAACCAATCATATTCATAAAAGATTGTCCACATGTATTCTTCTATATTCTATTGCTCTAATTTTTGGTGGTCCATTATTTTTTTATAACCTCCCACACACGTATATAGATGGGTTCAGCATGCTCTTGGATGAAATATCTTAACATAAATATTAATAAAAAAAATACATAGGAGTGCAACAATAAAATAATGCTTCTGGAGATTTGCCACAAATAATATACGATTGAATGTAAATTTCTAAATGGGAACCCAGCAGTCTGCCAATATTCATGGGCGAGGTAGGTGTATGCGTGTGAATCCTTCGTCACTCAAATACAAAATGCGGATTAGTTCTCATGGACGATATCAAGGAGGTGGTGGTGAAGGTCTGGGCTGGTAGCTGGAATGACCCTGAGGTGGTGGGGCGTAATGCACGAGTGCAGTTACCGTGGCAATGGTGGAAGTGGTGCCTTAAAAATTTAGTTATTTTTTAAAAATTAGCGCAATAATATAAAAATATTAGCGGAACAACGTGATTATTAAAAACAATTGTAACATATCATAATTAGTGCAGATCACTGATCACAAACATTTAAAGATGTCACAATTCTAAATTGTGACAATTTAAGCTATGATATTCTTAAATATAATAATTGTATTGTTTATATATTATTGATAAACTCGGTCCAATTCAATAAATGACATAAACTCAAATAGATGAGCTTGCTTATATGCTATTAATATATTATGTTGTATTGTTTTGTTAATTATAAGTTTTATATTGTATTAGTTTGTTAATTATGAGTTTGCAATTAATTTTAGTGTTTTTAGTGTATTTATAATTTTTTTTATGTGATTTTTTGAGTTGGTTAAGTTGAGATTCAAATAGTTTTTTTCTCAAATATAATTTGGAGAACTAAAATTCAAAATCAAAATCTTAAAGGTCATCATGTAAATAAAAATAGTAGGATTTTTTGTTGAGTTTAATTTTAATCTGAATATTTTTGAATTCTAGGATTTACAATTTTCATTAACCAAAGAATTATGCAATTCACCTTAAATTCAAAATAATTTTTTATTATAAAATGCTTGATAAAAAATTTAAAAACAAGAAATGAAAAAAAAAGTGTAGCTATTATGTGATTCATCATAAATCCAAAAGAAAAATTGATTACAAGCTATTTTAAAATCACATAAATTATAAAAAAAGAAATATTGAAAAAATATAGTTTTTATACAATGTTTAATTATATATACACACATATATAATCCTAATGTAAATGATGTTAGGACTAATCGACCAGAAAAGTCAATTTTAAGTGAGAGAATTCTATGGATTAAGTCTCCATAAATGTTTAACTATGAAATCTTGTAGTGAATATTTTGTGAAAATGAAAGTTTTAGGCTAAAAGTAAACTTGATGAAAAAATTTAACGTTTAGATTGTTAGTATACAAAATTTATAATCATATTGTTCATAATATTATATATTATGATAAATCACTTTATTGATATAATGATAATATCTCAACTTTCCTCACTTGTTGGAAAAAGACCAAGACAAACACGGTTAGTAATTCCTTTCATTAAAGCAATTAAATGTAGGGGCCACGGTTAATAATTCCTTTCATTAAAGCAATTAAATGTAGGGGCCATTAGTGTTTTAGTAGCTTTTTCATTTAATTTCCTAACACCATATATAAAGCAATTGTGTTATTGTAAATAAAATATTTACTTAAATTTTTTCTAATGGTGACTTATTTCTACGTTGCGTTTTAAAACCATGAATAACACAAATTATATTATTTTACTAATATATTTTTATAGCCATGTTATTTTATCAAAAAATAATAATTTTTCTATGCTAATAGCCCAAAAACATAAAAAAAAAAAAATCAGCTAAATTAACATAAATATTGGCATTATTTATTACAAAAGACATTTAATTATACTAGGTTGTTTATAAAATAATAACTTAGTTAATATATACTTTTAATCATCTAACACGACACATTGTGTTTTAGCATGAGCGGCTAAAAGTGCACGAGGGACAGCTGAGCTCGCGGGTTTAATTATCAGTGGTGGAATTTATATTTGATGCATTGTGATAGATGTCCCTTCATCTATCATATATATATATATATATATATATATATATATATATATATATTTTAAAAAAGAGAGAACGACTTGGAGTAAAAATAAGAGGCCAGGCTCGAAACAGGTTCAGCCGTGCTGGGCCACTTAGGCCTGTGTCTGGATTCTTTTGTACTACATACCTTTTATTTTATTTATTTTATATTTTTTGATTATTTTTCTAACTTTATTCTTTGATGAGTTCTTTTTCTTGGATTTGTTTTTGTTCTTATTTTTATTTCATTTTTTTTATTTTATCCTTTAATATTATAGGTTTTGTTAAGTTTTATTATTTATTATTGAGCTAAGGATAAATCAGTTTTGTATTTTTTTATCAATAACAAAATAAAAAAATTAATTAGACCTGGTAAAATTCATAACTTGAATCATGAGTTTAACAGGTTTACTGTAATAAATATCATTTAATTAATTTTTTTTATCCATTAAACTTGTTCAATTAATAAGATCACATAGAAAATTTAAATTGGAAGATTTTAATGTTGACTTGTAATCCAAGTTTATTACCAAATATCAAATACCTCCATGTTGTAGTAACACTTTATTTTTGTTATATTAAAAAAAATTAATTCAGGCTATATATTAGTTTTTTCAATAAAAAAGATATCAAAAAAATATTGTTGTATCCTAAATTATTATGGAAAAAAACACTAATTTATTAGAAACATATAATTGATTTTGAATTGATCTTTATAGTTTTTTTTGATTTATTTTTTGAATTTATTACAATCTCAAACAAATATCTTAATATTTGATAGGTGTTTAATTTTACTTATTTTTTTATTATATCATTAAGTAAAAAATAGCTTTTTTAAAAAAGAAATATTAAATCCAGTAAAGTTCATAAACTGGATCATAAGTTTGACAGTTAAACTTAAAACCCAAATAGATTCACTAAATCATCATCTTAATATCCATCTTGAAAAAAAATTTAAAACCAAATCACACTTTTTACCATTCCTCGAGGTTATTTTTTAACCTGCCAAGTCAACTAGATCATATCGGAGCAACTCTTATGTAAGTTAATTTTAAACTTGACACGAAGTTGAGTTGAGAGGTTCTAAATTTGACACGCCAGGTTGGGCACTATTTTTTTTTTCTTTTTTCTTTTTAAATTCCACCTTCTAGTTTTTTTTTTCTTACAGTGAATCCTTTTTTGCTTATTTTTTTAAATTTTATTTCTTAATATTTATTTAATTTGAAATTAGTCTTCATAATTTATTTCAATTTAGTTTTTATGAGACTATCACAGTCTCAAACAAATATCTTGATATTTGATTGGTACACAGTATTATAAGTGTCTATTTTTGTTATTATATCATTAATTAAAATTAGATTTTTTTAAAACAAGTTGTTAGATCCAATGTAGTCCATAATCCAGATTGTGGGTTTAGTGGGTTAAGCCACAAAATCCAGCTTCATCCAATATTTTATTATATTAATATTAAATTAAAAAATATTATCTTGAATTTTTTTTAAAAACCAAACCATATTTTTTACCAAGTCAACTAGGTTGTGTCAAGAAATCTCTCACATATGTTAATTTTAGATTTGGGCTTGGCAAGGAGTCGGGTTAGAAGGTCTCAAGTTTGACTAACTAGATCCAATTTAATAACAATACCAAATAATTTTCTATAGTCTACAGAAAAATATTGAAAGAAAATAATTAGGAATTAACAAAATAAATGAAGGAAAGGATAAAAAAAAAAGCAATAAATTATGAGGATCTAATTGGAAACAAAACAAAATTATATTAAATTCCAAAGGATGAAATAAAAAAATTTAATGAAAAGAATAAAAAAATAAGAATCAAAGAATAAAAAAATAAGAATCAAATTAGAGAAAAAAAAATCTATGAAATAAAATGTAAATAGATGAAATTAAAATAAAAAATAATCAAGAACCTTAAAATCAAAATAAATAGAAATAAAAAAAAAACGAGAACGAACTTTAGAATAAATACAAACAGGATGATACATCTAAATCTTTAAAGGCTTGGCTTGAAATCCAATACATAGGAGAGAGAAAAGAAAGAGAGGGAAAATTTTCATTGTTGACTAACCGCCATTATCTAGGCCAAATGTGCTACACCAATAGCCACATCGCTACCTGCTATATCAGATGACATAATGGTCGGTAAATTTTGACCATCGTAATACGTATCATGTGCCTCCTATTTGGCAATAAGGATGATAACACCCTTGAAAGCATCCTACTATTACAAAAAAAAAAACCCTTAATAGCATCCTAATATTAAAAAAAGAAAAAAAAAACCTGTGGTAAAGATGAAAACGTGCTCCCTTGCCAGGCATAGATTTTTTAAAGTCAAAGGTTATACATGTCATTTTATTGTATATAACATATATAAAGACAAGAAAAACCCTTTCTGCAAAGCCAAAACTTGAGCTTTTAAAGGTATCATTGTCCTTTAACTATGCAAATAAAGTTGAAAATACATCAAAGCTATTTTCTTAGCTTTCAAATGTGACAAAATAATTTGACTATATATAAAAACATAAATTTACTAAATTATCCCATTAATTGAGAAATAATTTTTTGATCCCTTAAAAAAAACAACTATACCCCTGCAACCAAGGAAATTGTTTAGTGCATTAAATGACAAAATGGTTAATGCACTGCTTGAATGCATAATATTTCTCCTCGCATGTTATAGAAAAAAATCAAGCTAACCTTTATATTTTTAAAAAAAAATATTTGAGTACTTACTATTTGTTTGCTTGTAACTTGTCTAATTTCCAACATCTAGTTAAACACGATCATGAACATTCTATCAGAATTTTCTGTCAAATTTTATCAACAAAGCAACCAGCCTCAAACCCACTTACTAAAAATTTGATTTGTATTGCATGTTCACTCTTGTAGTGGGTTCCATTGAAGCTTAGCTATCTGCTCCTTTTAATACAACCTGGCTTAGCTCAAAACCTTTATTATCAATGTTTATGGACATGTATATCATTTAAAAATTTTCTTTTCAAAACCAAACCACAAAAAAAAAGAACAAAGTTTTGTAGTTGTTCTTTTAAATTCATTTGAAGGCTTAATAGTTATTATATAACATAACAAGAGAAAGTTATGTGAATCTGAAATTGTAGGTTTTATTACCTTATAATTAGCCATCACATATAAGTGTAATAACTCAATTAGTCAATTTACTTGAAATTATCTTTTTGTTAGAACAAAAAATGGATAAACAAATAAGTTGATTATATACTTAACAAAAAAATTTCAAGTGTGTTTCACTCCCACACTCGTTGAGGGACTCTTACCACACTCATTTTGTAGTCAAGAATTAAAATCCCTTTGAAAATGTCATCTTTCCACAAAATCAATGATGGAACTTAATTTGTGACCTCTAAATTGAATTATTTTTCTTCTTACCACATGAACTAATTCTTAGGAAGTTCATGAAATTATATTGTTTTTTTTTATAGAGAATTTTTAATATATTTATTTATTTTTTAATATAATTTATTATTATTATTATTTCTTATGGATAGATTTAGAATTTTAACCAAGCTCTTCAATGATTTTGCTATTTGGATATTATTATGAGTTGAAAATAATAGGAGGCTTAACATATTAGTTAGTCAATATTTTCTATTTATATATGTATGGTAATGTACAATAGTTAATGGAGATATTACAACATAAAAATATTAAACCTTTCAAAAATATATACAAGCTTATAATATATAGTATACCATAATATGCCCCCTTGAACTAAGGGTAGGGATTCAACCCAAAGTTTGAACTTTAGAGTAGTAAAAGAAACAATGGAGAGAGGTTTTGTAAGAATGTCTACAAGTTGATCCTTGAAAGAAATAAATCAAATTTTAATAGCCTTTGTGGCAACTTTATCACGTACAAAGCAATAATCAAGCTCAATATACTTAGCACGAGCATGAAAGATAGGTTTAGCAGACAAATAAGTTACACCCAAATTATCATACCAAATCGTAGGCACAAAAGAAGGAGTAAGTTGTATCTAACAATAAATATTGAAGCCATATAACCTTAGAAGTGCTGATTAGTACTTAAAAGTGCATTTTTATCATGGTTTTATATCATCATTTTGCACTTGAAGTATCAATAACTTCTTAACCAAAGCATGTTTTATAATAATATATCTAATAATATAAGATACCTTTAATTTGTGTTAAATGTCTATTTTTAATGCAGGCCTATCACATAAATGAAAGGATTGATTGATGACTTGAAGAACTTAAATTGCAAGGATAAAGAGATGACCAAACTTAGAAAAGAGATGTCGGTGCAATCCAAACCGGAACACTGTTCGGTAATTGGGTCATATCTTGAGCTACAGATCTCAGATTTAGGTCCAATTTATATGAATGGAAAGGTAAGACATAGGCCTACAACTTTCATATGGAGCCCAAGATCTAAAAAGGCCATTATCAAGTCCAAATTGTAGCAACAACAAAGAAGCCCGAATCTGTCTTCCAGCCCGAGCACTGTTCGGTATTTTGGCCATATCTGGAGTTCTAGAAGTCCAAATGAGCTGAATGTTTTACACAAGAAAGCTGAGACAATTGCCTACAACTTTCATGTTTGCAACTGGCTCCAATTTTGACGTTAGCAATGACGTTTTTGGCAGACAAGAGAAGATAAGGATTGTCACCAAGTCAAAAGTTGGCCACCCACTTATCAATTAGTCATCAAATCAATAGTTCCCAATTTTGGCCTATAAAAGGAGGTATTTGCCATGCATTTAGGCATCTTGGTTTCCAGATCAAGATCATGCTCTTCCTTTCTCTCTTTGTATTTTTTGTAATGTTTATGTTTTGCTTTCATTAATATTAAGTTTATGCCTTTCATTTCCTTTCCTTTACTTAGTTAACTTTTATGTTCTTATTTTGTTTATCTATTTTGCTTTCTTTCATTATGTCTAGCTAAGTTAGTTATGTCAAGGTGAAAAGGTTACACTAATGGTGTAAGAATAAGTATAATGTAAACTTAATATGGACTTTAATGTTTGATACTAACATGTTTTATATTTGTTATCTTGTTCACTCTTTAATACTTTGCTTGTTAAATGACTAATCTTGATTTATGTTGTATAACACTTGGTACAACAAATGCTTGGCACTTTCATAGCCCATAATGTATGGTATAACCGACACCTGAGCTATGAAAGGAACTTGATTTGTTGTTAACATAAGTTATAATCATGAATGCTTGACGAGATTTACAAGTATTAGCATTAATTGAATAAGATGACTAATGTAATCATGTTAACAATATATAATCTGATTGGAACCTCCTTTGTGTGTGGTTTCCAATTCAATAATAAGAGTTTATACTATACTTGTTTGATATACCATTAGTGGAACCTCTAACCTTGACATTTGTTATTATTATTGTTTAAACCTTACATTAATTTTTCATCTCCAAGTTCTCATCATCTACTTCTTCTTCTCTTTCTTTATTATTATTATTATTATTACTACTACTACTACTACTACTACTACTACTACTACTACTACTACTATTATTATTATTATTATTATTATTATTATTATTATTATTACTATTGTTGTTGTTGTTATTGTTGTTTTATTATTGTTATTTATAATTTGTACAAATAACCTCCCTGTGGTTCGACCCCGGTCTTGCCGGGTTATTTATTACTTCGACACTCCTGCACTTGGGAGAAGACATCAATCTTTTCGTCGTGTCAAGTGCTATCGACTAAGGCTTTATACTCAGTCTCAATAAAAGAACGAGCCACAATACATTGTTTTCCTAACTTTGAAAATATCAATATATGTATAAATAAAATAAGATAGCCACCCATAGATTTATAATCAACAACATTACCAACCCAATTAGCATTTATAAAACCATATAAGGAAAAGAAAGAGCTCTAAGTTATATGAAGACCAAACAAAACCGTAACCTTAAGATAACATAGAATACGTTTAAAGGCAGCCCAATGTGCATCTATAGGATCATACATATACTGATAGATTTTGTTAACTAAAAAAAAAAATTGGTCTTATAAAAATGAGATATTGAAAAGCACCAACAATTAGTCAAAAACATGTTGGATCAAAAAACAAGCAATCGAACACTACATCAACCTTTGATGTAGAAATAAGTGTATCAACAAGCCTATAAGAATACATTCCTACCCGATGAAGGATGTCAAGAACATACTTATCTTATCGTAGCATGATACCCATAATAGTGGGATGAACCTTAATACCAAAAAATAATGAACAACTCCTAAATCCTAAAGATTGAGCTTTAAGCTCGGCAACTGAATCAATCAGCGAAGCAAGACTGAATTGCTTTTAGTTAATAAAATATTTTCAATTTAAACTGAAAGATAAAAAATATTATCGCTCACAAGAAAAATAAATAATGATGTGTCAATCTTAGAGGTATAAAAGCCAATACAGAAAAGATAATTATTAAGCTAAGTGTACCATGCTCAAAGAGCTTGTTTCAAGCCATAAAAGAATTTATGCTACCAACACATATGAGAAGAGAGATTAGAATCAACAAGACCTAGAGGTTATTACAAATAGACCTCTTTATCAAGTGTCCCATTAAAAAAAGCATTATAAATACCAAGTTGATTAATTCTCTAACCACACGACATCGTAAATGTAAAAATTAACCAAATAGTGGCTTTCTTAATAACAAGACTAAAAGTTCCAAAGTAATCATTTCCTTCCTACTTACTAAATACTTTAACAGCCAACCACGCCTTATAACATTCAATGTTGTCATCGACATGATGTTTGATCTTGTACATCCAATGATAATCAACAACATTCATTGAATGATAAAAGAAAATCAATGACCAAATGTCAATGAAACATAGCACCTAAATTTCAGCATTCATAGCATCTTGTTAATCCTTATACCTGTCAACATCAGAAATGGTAAGTGGTTCACAGGCAGGATAAGAGACTAGACGAGATTTATGGTTGTCAGAAGAGGTTAAAGAAATTGTCAAATTAGTTGTCTTTGGCAGACATAGATGAAGAACCATATGATATCGATGAACTATAGATAGCGAAGCAGAGGGAGCTAAACTTTGATGATCTTACAACAAATAATAGAAGATCAATAACCAAATTTAATCTAACACCAGAAGCATTGGGAGACTTGGAAGAACCAACAACATCAGACTTATTACATTACAATTCAGAAAGGGCCAAACCTTTACCTATAATGTGATTATTAGAGAAATATACATGTGGTGATGTAAGACCATGACATGATGACTGTTGTGAGTAGGCAAAAACGAGAGGCTGAGAGGCTATAAGCGTAAAAGAGTAAAAAATTAGTGAGGTGAGGAAATTGGATAAATTGATGGAGATTTTAGGAGAAAGAGTAGGGATTGGTTATGCATTCTTCAGATTTGTCAAAAGAAAACACTTGTTCATGCAAACGGACATGACAAGAAATATAAATTTGTTAATATGCAATGTTAAGACAACAATAGCCAAGATAAGCTATATCCTAAAAACACACATAGAAAAGAATGAAAATCTAATTTATAATTATGACATGGATGAAAAAACAAAAAACAAAGACAACCAAACATATGCAAAAAATCATAATCAAAAGAACGTTGAAAAAAACAATCAAAAGGGTACTTATTATCGAGGATAAGAACATGCATGTGATCAATAAGATAAATTGAGGTTTCAAAGGTGTAATTCCAAAACCTTATGGTGTTTTACATTGTCCAAGAAAAGTAAGATTGACTTCTATATTATACCTATAACGACATTGAATTGTGTTATTTTGTTCATGAGTATAAGGAAAAATTGAATGATGATGAATGCTAATAGTCTGAAAAAAAATATATATGTAGCTTACAGTATTCACCACCCCAACCAATTTATTTTTTAGTGAAAATTGGGGCTTAACCAAAAATTAAAATGGATGAAAATTAGATAGGATATCACACTTTGCAACAAGAGGATAATACCATATATATTTTATATGTGCATTAACAAAAATAACAAAAACCATTAGAATAAAAAAAATGACCCTAAACATTACTAAATATTAATTCAAGTGAAGCATAAGTTTTGTGGCTCGTAGATCCCAATAACAGACGCGACAACTTTCATAACGAACAAGCTTAACACTAAAATTGAAATTGTCTAGAGGTATAAATAATGTTATTTTTTTATATGAAAAAATTGAAAACACGGGAAGTTGGATGAACCAATCGACAATGACATTGATTAACATAGAAAAATATGTAAGGAGACTAGTAAACTTGAGGAATTGACATGACAGAAGACTCTAATAAAATATAGAAACCATCTTTAATCTGACCGAAAAGGAGCAGTGCCTTAGTGTTGAGATCCTTAATATAAAACATAAATGGATGAAATTAAAAATAATATTATTTTCAAGATAAAATTTCTGAACAGAAAATAATGGTTTTTGAATATGGGTACATGAAGAAAAATAAATAAAGTAAAGGTACATTTTAGAGTATGTAACTTAGTATGCTCAATATTAGATATAGAAAGGCCTTTACCATCACCAACTTGCAAGTGATCGTTACTGAGATATAGTTTGAACCTTGTTAGATTTGCAAGATCAGATGTGACATGTTAATTTACACTATTATCAGGAAACCAATCCACACAATTTGTTAAGGAAACATTATTGAGCACAAGTGGCATTAGGTTGTTGTCCATGGCTTTGAAATTGAGAACAGTACAGGCTGAATGACCCAAGATTTGACATAGCTAACACCTGACATTAGACTATTGTAAAGAGTCATTATTTTGTTGGTTTTGTTGTCAATTACCCTGCTTGTTTGAAGGCCCATTAAAACCTAAAAATCAGACATGATATTAGTGTTATTACGATTGTTGTTATAATTGTTTAGCTAGCTTCCACAAGATCATCATCTACCATAACTGAAATTATAATTGTTATTATACAAACTAGAGGTCTGACATTGAGCAATATGAGATGGTGATGTATGAGCTGGCTTGGGCAGTAAAGGAGTAGTAACAACAATACCTATAGATTAAAGGGAGATTTTATGAATGAACTTATTAGTAGAAAGATGACTATAAAGATTAGTATATAAAAGAGGTTTTTTCTTGGTCACGAGGCTTGTTATTAAGTCTTTAAACTCACCTTAAAGACCATGAAACACTTATAAATTAAAATCTGTTAGAGAAATTGGACGGCCAATAGCTACTAATTCATTAAACAATGCCTTTGCTTTTGTATAAATATAGTAATCGGATAATCACCTAAATAAATATTTTAAGAAGAACCATAAAGTTACATAATACAAGAATTAAACGGATAAACAAAGGCTTGCTTAAGAGTACACCGAACATAGTGCAAGGTTTGACAATCAACAACAAGATATAGTACATTCATTAAAAGAGAAGAAAGTAGTGCATTTATAATAAGTTGATCTTATTATTTCTAATAAAAAAAATATTAACTTAAAAAGAAGAACCATCAACAACAATCATGTGAGGAATAGAACATGACAAAAAGTCATTAATAAAAAAAAAATCTTATTGAAAAGGATATGGTTTCATCCACATTCACCAATAAAAATAATTTGTTTATAAATTTTAAAGAAATAATTTTGTGAGTATCAGTTATGGAAACAATGTTTGCAATTAAAGTCTTTGTGGTGACAAGAGTCACGACGATAATTGTAGGGGAAGGTTGCACAATAGTAGTAAAGGAAGATTTCAAAGAAGAGGTAGAAGTAAAAATATGAGGATTCATAATAGTAGCAGGGGAAGCTTTCAAAACAAAAGAAGAAGAAAAAGTTGCACCATAAGCTGAAACAAAGAATCTATTAAAAAAAGAAGAAAGTTTTAAAGTGTAATAATTCTAATATTAAGTTGAGAATAATAAGAAATTTAAATTAGTTAGTTACTATCATTATATATATATTACATAAAAAATAGTACACTTTTCCTAAATGTATTTTAGCGTTTTAATATACTATAATACTCTCTGTTTGAGAGAGAGGGAGAGAGAGAGAGATAGAAGAGTACGTGGGTGGCCCAATATCTGTTACTCTTTACCAAGCTTTCTTGCTAGAGCTTCATGTGTTCTAACTATTCACTGCCTAGAATGTGTAGTAAGCAGATGTTGAGCTGTCAATTCTCCTAGGGAAGTTGAACAGTTCCAAAACATTCTTTGCTCATATGTGAACAAAACTATACAGATAATAAAAAGAGTCCTTTCATTACACTAAAACAGTAACGAATTTGGATGTTCTGCTAGAAAAAGTGGGAGAATGAGCAGTACAAAGGAGAAAGATAAAGACGAGGAAGGCACTGGCTGCTTATGCAGAAAATGTACTATCAAAGCTCCCATTATTCGAGAAACTCTTGAACTGTAACTTTCACACATGTAAAAAGGCAGATGAGATTAAGCAAAAAAGTCCAGTGTTCTCTGACTGATACCTTTGCATGCATGGGTCAATCCAAAAAATGGGAGCAACAGTCCTGATGCTTCCCTTGTTTTACCGCTAATAGTTGGAAGTGGGCTTCATAAATTTGAACAGATGTGGTAAACAGATAAAATTATTAGTTTGCGCCAAAGGGTTTGAAGTCCTATATTTTGGAGGAAAAATGGAGAGTAGCAGCATGAACAATACTGTTGGGAAAGATGATGATCTCTTAGTTGACACTGCAGAAGCTGAGGCTCTCAAGAAGAGAATCTCTAGCCATCCTTTGTATGGACTTTTGGTCCAAACTCACATCGACTGTTTGAAGGTTCTCTCTCTCTCTCTCTCTCTCTCTCTCGTGTGCACTGTGTGATGTAAAATTATATCAGAAGCACTAAGAGGTTAATTCAAATTTGTTTGTGAAATTATTTTTTTCTCAGCACATGTAACTCAACTTTTGCCTCATTAATTTCAACTATATTTATGGCAGTGTTACCAAACTTTATTTAATTTGATCATGATCTTGAGGTATCAAAATCATGTTAATGTGCGTATCAGATTATGTTTTTCCTTCTACATTTTTATGGGGTTGTCAAGAGTGCAATGCTAAGTGGCTAAGATAGCACCAACCAACACTTTAGAACATTACACTTGGTCAGCAAAACACAAACGGGAAAATTCTACAACATGATCTTGAGCTTCATGATCCATTTTTTTGTACTGATGAAAATTCCAAAACATGGTAGAGTGATGCTAGCAAGTTTCAAGAGTTTGAAGTTGAAGCACGTATACAAGATTCATCAAATTGTGCAGATATGAATAGCAAATAAAATAATATATATAATGTCCCCATTTATTGATGAGGATTCAGAATCCTACACTTATCACTAATTTTCAGAGGCTGCATTTTCTTTTCAAGTTCTGTTCCAAAGATCACAGTGATCAGATTCCATGAATTAATGCATAGGACTCATGCATATGCATGAATGAAAGCAATACATGTCATTTTTTCTTAATTTTTTCGATAATGAAATCAAAGATTTGAATACGATTTGCATTGTTTCTTCTTGCTTTTGACATATCAGGTTGGTACCGGTGGTGATGTTGACCGAATCCTTAGGGTGAGGCCGACTTTATCCTGTCAATTTCCCAATCCAAGCTCCCTCAGTCAGCCAGAACTAGACAGTTTCATGGTAATAAACTCTAGCCCTCTCTCTCTGTCTCTCTCTCTCTCCCTCACACACACACACACACACACACACACACACACACACACATCGACACACAGACATAGACACACAGACATAGACACACAGATCTGTATTTCCTTTAAAAGACAGACAGCAAAGAACTAGGGTAACGTTCTAGAAAATAAATGCAGTCCCTTGCTGTGTGTAGCTTAGTCACATTCTTCCTTATAATAAGTCATTAGTCAAATCCAACATGGTATGACT
This sequence comes from Populus pruinosa, assembly GCA_026413675.1. Classification (NCBI taxonomy): domain Eukaryota; kingdom Viridiplantae; phylum Streptophyta; class Magnoliopsida; order Malpighiales; family Salicaceae; genus Populus; species Populus pruinosa. Next base: position 9,652,441 of record JANKMR010000020.1, read on the forward strand.
AGACTACTTGCTTGAATCACATCACAAGCTTTAAAAGATCATTTTGAAAAGACGAGACTGAGTTTTTTTAATGAAAATAATAAGACAAGACTAGATTCTGTCTATTTTAGTCTGTTCTAGTTTACAGACAATGATATCTTGAAGTTGAGACTGTCCTAACACTGCGTATGGCAGCCAAATCGATCTCGTGTAATCATTGAAGGGATACGCTTTTTCTTGTCTTTGAACTAAACCGTGAAAAAAAAAAATCTTAAATTAGTCTTCTTAGAATGAACTTGGGTGATGATCGGTAACAGAGAAAACAATGAAATGAAAATGAAAAATTATATTCTAATTTTATAGATATTGAATTGATAGGAGCTAAAGAACAATTGAAATGAAGAGTGAGAATGAAAAATCAAATTAAATATAGTCTAATTGTTATAGAGGGATGAGAATATTACTGTGAATGAAATTTGTTTAAAGAATAATATATTATTTAAAATTTATTGTATATTTATTATGGGATAACATTTATTTTTTAAAGTATTTTAATAGATTAAAATAGTATTTTTATATTAAAACAATTAAAAAAACATATTTTTAAACAAAACATTGTTCGCAAATCCAAACATCATTTACCTCATCTTTACCATTGCTATCATCATTGAAAATGGTGATAATATTTTTTAATATATTATTATTATTATTTTTCTTTCATTCCTCCACAACATTACTACATCATCACTCTTTAATATATATATATATATATATATATATATATATATATATATATATATATATATATCTCGTTATTACTCAAATATTAATACTTCCTTATCATCTCCACCACAGTTAACACAGCCATTACAATCAACTTTAATATTTTTATTACTATCATTATTAATAAAATTATTTTTTAATCATTATTCTTTTTCATCTTAAAAATAAATTTTAAATTTTATTATAATTCTTTGTTACTATTCTAAATATGGGATTAAAATTAAAATGTCATTAATTCCAAATCCTTCATTCAAGGGCACCTTAGTATATGTTTGATTATATTGTCGGGAATGCTTATAGTTGAAAAAAACTTGGAATTGATTCCAGACAATCATAAAAATAAAAAATAAAAACTATATGATTTTTTTTTACCCAAATATATTTTAAGAAACACATTAAAAAGCATCCAGATTACGATATCAAATAGCATATTATCTTAAACCGTATCTTAATTTCAAATTTAATAAATGTTAGTTAATTGAATAAATTAAATATGAAGATAATGATGTCTTTTATTACACTACATAGTCTTTCTTCCTTTTTAAATTTTAAATCTTTGGCGGAAAATGTATTAGTGTGTGTTTGTATTTGAGTTTAAGATTATTTTTTTCAATTAAAATTAGTTTTGAACTAAAAAAAAATGGTTTTTAAATGAGTATTTCTTTTCGTGGTTCAGACTATTTTAAAAATTATTTTAGCAGGAAAATGCGTTAAATTAAAAAAAAAATTATGTGTTTTTTAATGATTTTGTTATGTTAATGTGAATAATTTTTTTAAAAAAATTATAAATAAATATTATTTTAATATATTTTTAATTAAAAATACTTTTGCAAAAACTCTATCATTGCATTACCAAACAAATATAAAGAGTTTATTTAAAAGTGTGGTAATTAACTTATATTTTTAAAAGTATATTTACCTTAAAAATACATTAAATCAATATTAATTTTTTTATTTTTAATAATTTTGATATCTTGATATCAAAAATAAAAAAATTATTTTAATTTATTAAATAAAAACACTTTTTAGAAACGCTTTAATTTTTATTCTATTAGGTGCCTCAGACTTCCAATTAGACATGATTTTATAGAAGATTTGACAACTCATGAGTTAAAATATAACAAAATTCACTACTCGCCTTATAAGTAATCTTTATTCGTAAGCACATAACATTTCATAAACTTTTGACTCGCTAATGTATTCTTATGTTTTAAATTAACTATTTTACTTAATAAAATAGTAGTGAGTCTAGTGACCCGATACCAAAGTTTTAACCATTATCTCAACCAAAAAAAAAATCTCATTTATAAAAGACTCTCCTCCCTTCATAGCTAAAAATGTTTAATTAGTAGATTAAATTGAAGGACAAATTTGTGAATTTATAGGTTTAATTGATTTTTTTTTATAGTAATCAAAGAAATATTATTGGGATTCCAAGCCATTAATAAAATGACAAACCAAAAAATATAAAAAAAATTAAAGTATACATACTGAAATTGCTGTCTTAAATTATTAATGACATCCAACTCAAATTTATATTTTATTATATCTATATGAAAGATTAAATAATTAATAATTCAAAAGAAAATCATGATACTTTAAATTTTTTAAGTTTCTTTTCTTCCCATTTCGTATTAGTAAAATTCTCTTTGAAAGAAAGCATAAGTCATCTTCAATCTCTATTCATTAAGTACTTTTCACTTTTCTATGCTATATTTTGTATACCAATCAGGCTCTTTTTGTATTCTTGATCATTAATTTTGTTTTGTATGTCTAGGATGGTTTGTCTAAATATAGATGAATATTTTTGTAATATAACGTTTGTCTAACTTGTAAATATGTAAAAAAATAATAAAAAAAGACATTGTCATTTTATTTTCAATTCATTGAAAAACAAATGAACATATTATGCCAAACTATCGTCTATTTCATTCTTACGAAATAATATTCATATAAGGAAGACATTCAGTATTCAGTGTGTATGTGTGTGGCCATATATATATATAGAGAGAGGGAGAGAGGGAGAGAGAGAGAAAGCTAAGAATTTCCTTTAAATCATTGCTCCGATTTAATTAAAATGAAAAATGATATTATATATTATGGAATGTGTTATTTTATATATAAAAAATATTGTAATTTTTTTATATAAATTTATTCTGTATAATATATAATATATTATTATATGTAACCTAGTCATTTATTATATAACTAGGTCAACATACATATGATAATGTAAAATATGCTATACATAAATCTATACAGAAATTATAATATTTTCATATAATATAATGAATTTCATAATATCATACAAATTAAGTAGAACTTTTCAATTGATCAGCTGATGAGGCAGCATGTGTTTTTTTGGTTAGTTCTTGCTTGTATACAATTGCACATAACGATATGGTATGATATAAGAATTTATTTTTGTTTTCACCGAATAATTTAAGCATTTGGATTTACTAACTAATCATTTTCTAGCGCAGTAGGGCTTCTATAACTTCGTGCTTAGGATCAGTTCAAATTCTGGTTACTCCTCTTAAAGATAAGCTTAATTATTACTGGCCCACAGCTAATATATTTTGGATTAGGCGATCAATTTGATAAGATATACTTCTGAACCTGGTTTAATGGTCTTGATCATCATAATGTTGAGGCAATATGCAGGAAGCATACTGCTTTGCACTGAGCAAGTTGAAAGAAGCAATGGAGGAACCCCAGCAAGAAACAGTAGCTTTCATCAACAGCATGCACTTACAGCTTAAAGAGCTCACAAGAACCCATTCCAAGAGTACTGCTGAACATTCCACTCCCACTACATCTTCCGGTGAGCTACTTTACACGTTCCATTATTGTCTCTGTTATGTTGCCAAGCTAGCTATGAATGATAGCTCAAGGGTTTTATCAGTACAAAAATGTCTTAAAAAATCTATTGTAAGTAAAAATGTGACAGATGATAAATGATTAACGTTTAATTCTGAAATTTGTAGTGAATAATCAATCAGTTAACATGGAAAAATAATAATTAATTTGGCATATAAAACTTATTTTGTTTGAATAGTATTGCATGCTCTTGTTAAGTAAATCATGTTTTCTAACTTCCATTTTAAAATAGTTGGTGTCTATTCAAGGGTTTTTTTAAGGGAGTAAAGAGGTGAGGAAGTGTTGTGTACATTGATAATGTCTAGATAAATATTATTTGTCTAACATCCTTAATTCTTATTTTAAAAAAAATAAAATGGTTGAGGGTGAGCTTAGTCCACCCCAACAAACCCTACTCCGAGCCTATCATACCAAATCTCCCTACCCTATTTGGCCATGAACCTTGCCACCTTGCCCTTAATATATGCCATGAAGCTTATTTGTGGGCTTGTGTCTATGCAGCTCCACCTACAAGAAAGATTTAATCTTTAAAAGAAAAGGTTAGTGAATAAAGTCTTCATATCTGCAGCTAGCTGAGGCCAAATGGGGATCCGTATCCCATCTTCCATTTAATTCTGCAATGGCCGAGCTAAGCACTACATAAGCTGTTGTGATGCTGTGATATTGATGCTCAAAGAAAGTTTAAACTTGCATTGACAATAACTACTAAGTAGTGTTTTATCTCTGGACATATTCTTCTGCAGGAGAAAGAATTGGCTAGAGCAAAATGGACCAAAGAATGAACGGAGAGCAGGATTATTTCTTTCTGGTGAAATTAGAAATGACTAGCTAGTCATGGTGTGCCCATTGAGTTTTAAATAAGTGCTTATTGTAAGCCGTTCTCTTCGTGACTTGCATGTTAGAACAACATATTAGTTATTATAAGTGTAAAACATGTCAAATATCCTAAACCAGTGGAAATTATGTGCCATTATGTGTTTCTGCATATGCTATTTTCATTGTCTTTAATTCCTTCATGTGTTTGGTCTCCGGCAAGAGGTGCAGATGCTTGAGCAGCATCCCCTTGGAGGAATGGGAGTGAATGATGGAATCTACATAAACAAACCCAGCTATTTGTTTTGAACCTATTAATAAATCGCTGTTTTCAATGAATAAAAAAGATACAGTAACCATAACAATGCTGCTAATGCTATACCAATTCATTGAATTGGAGGGGAAGAACACAATTTTCTGTTAGGATTATTGCCATTAACATCCAGTAATTATAGAGTTGCAGCCTATTCAAAAAAAAAAATGTCATTATCACAAAGCTATAATGATAGGTGAGTATTATCAAACAAGTTCTACCAACTATCGATAAAATGATACAACTTATATGTTGCTATCATTAGTGTCATAATTTATGACCAAGTTGTCTTGCTATTATTACCTATAAAAAGTAAGTATGTGTAGAACCAAAGATGTAAGAAATATAAAAAAGAGTGGGCTGCCAAGAACAGCAAGCAGTGGCTGTCATTGCAGCACTGTAAAGAGAGAGAGTGTGAGGAGAAGAAGATAGAATAGAAGAAGAAAGTGGTTGCAATGGTTGCTGCCATAGCAGAAACTGCAAGTGCAGCAATGAGAGATGAGAGTTGAGTAGAGTAGATGTGATCCTCCTCCTCCATGTAATTGTATTGTATTATTTCTCTATCTCTAATAATAGAAACATCTCCCGTGAATGTAGGCGGTTTGCCGAATCACGTTAAATATTATGTCAGTGTACTTTCAATGACTAAATATCATAACATCACCAGTTGGAATCCTTAATAATTGGTATCAGAGCATATGGTTTAAAATGGTGTTTGATTTTTGCTCAAAAATAAAAGTTGTCAAAATTGTGTTTTGACCATACCACCATGTAAAGGAGAAAGAGACGAGCACACTAGTGAAAATCAGACGTTGAACATGGCCACACATACCATCACACGCCAACGAGGCGTCTGGCCATGCGCACAGACATGGCCCACGCGACTTCTTCGCCCGAATGGGCTGACTCGACCCAGATACTAAGTGACCCGACCCACGTGATTGACCCAAATAAGGATGACATCATCATGATATAATCATGGCGTTAACATGCACAGTTGGCATGTCATGCCATCACCTAGTCAGCTGACACGTCAACAATATAAGACCCACACACCATGTCATCAGTCGTGGGCCGAGCCAAGCCGCGAGCTAAGGGATAGGATCCAGGTAGCTAATCTTATGTGCAACCGGATTTAAGATTGAGTCTTGGTCGTTGATTAGGCCATAATTATTTTGATCAAATCTTAGTTGTCTGAAATGCGATTTGGATGATTTCAAACTTGTTTCCAGTTAATTTAATCATTTTGGATGCAATGGTATGGTCCAATCATTGAGATTTGGACCAAAAATGATGGTGGTGAATTACTAGGAGAGATTGCCCAATCAAGAGACATCTGAAGGTCTTCATAGTGATCGATGGAGATGAAAAAGAAGAAATCGCACATGTTTGCCCAATTACATGTGTTGAACTGCTAAATAGGGAGATTTTTTAGTTTTCTTGAGGGAAGAAAAAATTAAAACACTTTGGACACCCGATCATGTGAACCATTAAAGGTGTAGAGTGGAAATTAATGAAAACCAATCTTGACAAATCTAAGCACTGATAGTCTCGCTAGATGTTGAAAAATTAGGTATAAAATCAAAATATTCCAGATCACTTGTAAAGAAAAGTCGCAATAAAGCTAGGAAATGGTTATGTATACGGAAAAACAGTACGATGGATAGATGTGGCCTAAGAAGTTCTAGCTAGGAGATTGGGTTTTAAATGGGACCGGTGTGACCCCTCCAATCTTTCTTGAAAACTTGCTTCGTTTAAGGATTATCCATACGTTATTATTTTTGTATATGTAACAGTTTGTAATAAAACTGTTGAAGACTAGCAGGATGACGACACAAAGAAACAGTTGGGTTTCATATGTTCAAGGATCTGATGGAGTGGTGATTTCTCAAAAAAAGATAGATTCGGTAACTGTAATTTCTTGAGGGGATAATGGATGAAGACCCTGATAATAGAAGCGAAATACAGCAAAAGGATAAAAATTGGCACCCTATTTTGACTTGGATAGGTGTTGTGACAGGATAAGCTACTATCAAACATAAAAGTAAAGAATAGGGAGAAATCTGGAGAACAAAAATTACACAAGAGCATACAGAGATTGTGTAGGAGTACTTGTAGGATCCAACGAGATACTGTAATAAGACAACATGTAAAAGGAGAAGAAGAGTTCTTAGATGAAGCTTAGAGCAGAGACTGTGTAAAAAGTTGTACAATAAGAAGTCTCTTATGCTCTTGATAAAGGTAACAAGTGAGGACCTTTCCAATGCATGTAAGGATGAAAAAATAAGCTATTGCAAAAGCATCTAATTGAGGCGGTGCGACTACCTATGATGAAAGGCGAAGACACCAAAGAAAGTTGGTGTAGGTGGAGTTATCAAGTGCCATAATGAAAGGAACAGAAACTCCAAACATAGGAAATAAGATGGAAGATTGCAATGAGAGTACCGTAACTCTCTCTTTCTATATGATTAATGATGGTAATCTCTCCTAAGTCCACATGGTGATAGAGAATCTTGGAGCCACTAGAGTCATCCCTGATAAAGGAGGATAAGACCGCTCCACAACGAGCAGAGACACCTTAAACAGAAGGTGTGAGGGTCACCATATGAGCCCAAGCACAAACAACAGCATGACGAAGAGCAGAGACACCTTAGAGGAAGGTGTGTAGGCCATGATATGAGCCCAAGTACAAACTGTTGCATTACAACGAGTGGAGACACCTTAGAGAAAGATATGTGGGCCATGATATGAGCTCAAGTACAAACCGCTGCATGAAAACAAGCAGAGCCACCTTAGATAGGTGTGTGGTTCATGATATGAGCCTAAGTACAAACCGTCTCATGACGACAGGCGGGGACACCTCAGATAGAAAGTGTAAAAACCATGATATAAGTCCAAGATTAGATCGTTTCTTGACGACAGACGGAGACACCTCAGACAGAAGGTGTGAGAAACATGATATAAGCTCAGGATCAGACTGTCTCGTGACGACAAGTGGAGACACCTCTTATAAAAGGTGTGAGGGTCATAATATAAGCCCAAGATCAGACAACCCCATAATAATAGGCGATGACACCTTACAGAAGGTGTGAGGGTCATGATAGGACCCCAATTACAGAACTCCCCAAGCTGATGTGATGGCTAGATATGAGTGGACAGATGAATAACTAATGGAATGGCTATGATAAGTATGGAGACAAATGCAGGATTAACTTTATGGATATTACTCATATGCTAAAGATTAACGAGTTAGAAGACATTTGACTTGGACAATAAGTGGATGACTTGTGGAGCATTAAGATACAACTGCTATGTAGGAGTAGAGGGCATGCGTAGGTTTCTAGAACAAGTTGACTCTTGTTAAAGTGGTGGGCTTGGTAATGACATTGTAATACTTAGAGTATAAAGATAAATATGGATCAACCTTTCATGGGTTGTCCCAATGGTTAAAGTTAGAAAGCTACCTAGACTTGTAAGACTAAGAGCGGGAGACCCATGGAGAAGTAAGGTGTGGTTTCTAGAATGAAACATAGAGCAGACGCAACTCTTAGATGAGTAGACTTTTAGAAGAGTGGTAAGCTTGTAATTATATTGAAATACCCAAATAATAACTATTGCACTTTGAAATAAAAATTTTCATTTAAGGAAGTGTTGTAAGTCTTGGTGTAAGGCTTGATAAGTCATTCCATACCGAGCATAGTTGATACGCTCGAAGGGGAATGTTGTGTCCCAGAAACAAGCATTAACACTTTTCAGATGTGATGTGACAGACCATCTGACTGAAGCAATCCTTTAGAGTGAGCAAAAAGGTGCTTGGGTGACTCTAGTGATTGAAAGATTTGGCGAATACTTGTAAACTTGGTCAAATATGCTCTCAGAATGATAAGGTTAGATGAGTTGTAAAATGCAAGCATGTGCTAAAAAAGCAAGATAAGAATTACCCACATGAATGGCAAAAGGGGTGATTGTTAGGATTATTGCCATTAATATGCAGCAATCATAGAGCATTTGCAGCCTACTTTAAAGAAGAGAGATGTCATTATCAAAAGGCTACTATCAAACAAATTGCACCAACCATTGATAAAATTATGCAACCTATGTGCTGTCACCATTAGTGCCATAATTTATGGCCAAGTTATCTTGCCATTATTATATATAAATAGGCACCAAGAGAGCAACACAAAGTGAGTGTGTAAAGCCAAAGATGTGAGAAATATAGGAGAGGGTGAGCTGCCAAGGACAGCAAGTAGTGGCTACCATTACAGCACTGCAAAGAGAGTGTGAGGAGAATTAGAAAGGAGAAGAAGAGAGTGGTTGTGCAGCAATATGAAATGGGAGTTTAGTAGAGTGGATATAATCATACTCCTCTATGTATTTATATTGTATTCTTTCTTTATCTCTAATAATATGAACATCTAGATAGTTTGTCGAACTACGTTAAATATTGTGTCAATGTACTTAGTTTCCAATAAATAAATATAAGAACATCACCTGTTAGAATTCCCAACATCTTCTTATACCAAAAAAAAAATACAAGATTTTCGGTGCTGATATATTTTTCCTTACTGTTTGACAATGAATCCTTGCTGTATGCTCCACATGGTCATGCAAGAGTGAACAAATATACGGTGGTACTGAACAATTTTCACTATCTTTGCTGCCAGTCAAAAAACTGTTTCCAGCAGTTGGACGCATACTTAATAAACTCACTCTGGTCGATGGGCTAACCTGGCAAATCCCATTTATTTTTTATCAAACAACTGAGAGACTTGCTACAGGTTTTCAAAAAATTAGTTGGAAACCATGCTCTCAGCCTCCTTAACAAAACCATCTCCAGTCCAATCCTTGTCAGACTGCAAACCTTTCTTGATAGCTTTCCTCTGTTGCATGGCTTCTTGTTGCCGGCGCACCAAATCCATGTGCGTTGTGAAATATTCAAGAGATGCACTGGAAAGACAAATAGAAAAGGAAGAAGATTTAGATAAACTGCAGGCAACTTTTTGTAGCTTGCGACTTTAGATATCTTCTATAAGAATTACCCTCTGAAATCTTCTATTGATGAGAAGTTGTGCATTTTCATGAAATCCTTCAGCTCTTCACAGAGTTTCTTCACAAGGCCATATCCATGCATCATAACTCCAGTGCAGACCTGTAGTCGAACATCAATGGTCTTAAATATTAGCATAAAGTACAGAAATCTAAAACAGTTATGCAGTAGAAGTAAAAGATGGCTTTTAAAAAAATTCAAAACAAAGGCAAATTATGGTTCTCTCTCTTTTATTCAGGAAGAAGAAAACAGCAGAGTAACCACAAGTCTTACCAAACACAAACAGAAAATTATAAATTCTGGAGGCAAGGAGTGATATTTTAGTAGTTGTTCCAACCTCATACCTGCCGACAGACAGATTCTGTGTGGAAATCACAGTCTCTATAAACGATAAGGTTTTAGCTATATGACATCAGAAATTCAGAGAAGCAATTCCCATAGCTCACGGTATGAATGCTTTGACCCAGGATCAAGTAATAAAATTGTTCACCTACCATGCGAATGAAGTAAAGTGCCCTGCTTCTTGAATTGAACAAATTGAAATGAGGCCTTGAATAAGCAGAGGAAAAGGCTATCAGGAGGTGGAGCGAGTTTTTAAACATTCTCCTTCAAGCGACAAGTCTAATCAATTTAATCGAAATCTGGTTATGAATAGGTGACTTATACTCCTCTTTCAAGGATCCCCTCCAGTTTTTCCTGGGCCTTATATAAACAAACCCAAATACATCCTCAAACATTGATCAGAACAAATTGTTTTCAAATTCCTTGTGAAAGAGATGTAATCAGAAGCCATTGTCATTGACTTCTACTTACGGGATCACACCATGGATCAATAAGCTCAGTATTGAATTTTTCACGTTGAGTTAAAAGTGTGTTAAACTTTACAGAATATTAAGCTTGGGTTACAAAGGCATTTGCTGGTTTGTCACACCTTAAATTCACTAATAACCAAAAAGAACTTGCTCCAAACTATTCTGATTTTTTTTTTTAATAATCAGCTGTTCTTTTTTTCTTTCTTTTTTTTACAGTCTTTATGTTTTCCTCCAGCAAATAGTAGTAGCATGACAGTAAAATCCACCTAGTGTTGACCCCGAGCAGTCTAAAAATAAATATCAGCATCAGAGTAGATTTACCAACTACAAGGATATCAGCAATCTTATGGTTAAGCAGGCAACCGATTTTTATCAGGTACATGTAAATGTCTTGAGACGGTAAGAACATGATAAACAAAATGCAAAACAATTATTTTTGCCTACCTGAACTGTATTTGCTCCGAGAAGAATAAACTCAGCAGCATCACCACCAGTCTCAACACCTCCAATACCAGAAAGTGAGTATTGGGCCAAATCAAATTCTGATTTCATCATTTTAGCAATACTCATTACTTTCTCTAGTGCAATAGGATGGACTGCTTTGGAAGAGTAACCCCCAGGAGTTGAATATCTGACAACAATATTTAAGCACCAAGGTGTTACTTAAGGAATAATAATTGATAGGAAATATTGCCTTCCATCAGCTAATACAAACCCTTCAACACAAGGCTCTGGCCGTAAGGTTTTCAGATTTATTCCCATAACACTCATGATGGTATTAATAGCAGACACTCCCTCGCATCCGGATAGTAATGCCACCCTAGCTGGCTGTACAACAAGATCAGAAAAAAGTCATGAGTAAAAAATGTAACTGAAATATTACTGCGTAATGCACAATACTATGAAAAACAGCCGCAGAAAATAGATCGACGAGATCAAACAATGTATGCTATTCAATCATATAAGTGTTGTTAAGCCAGACATATGAGAAGAATGAAATTGCATTTCTGTACCACATATACTCAAAGGAAATGATGTTTTAAGTATTTTTTAGAATCATAAGTGTTGTTGAGCCAGACATATGAGAAGAATGAAATTGCATTTCTGTACACCACATATACTCAAAGGGAAAGATGTTTTAAGTATTTTTTCAGATTAGATTTCTAATGCTAAGCAAGTAAATAACAATTGCATTTCTTGTAAATAAACACCATGTATAAAAAACAAACAAATTTCTATCCTTAGTCAATATTTCTTAACTACATGATAAATCAAGCTAAAATTGCATGTTTAGTAACGAAGGAAGAAAATGACCTGTTTTATGTCAGTGATGTTAGGAGTCATCTTTGCCCATACTGGGACTGTGGCTTTTGCATTAATCCATCCACAAACCTCTTCCAATAGCGCACAATCTTGGCCAACTGCAGCGCCCATTTTACGCTCAGGCATTCCATGAGGACATGAGAAATTGATTTCTAAGGCATCCTAGGAAACATTTTCAGGAATATTAGATGACAGCAAGCATCCAACTTAAAAAAAAGATCGCAAAAGTAAGAAATTGGTGATGACTAAATCTTACAATTCCAGTTTGCTCTACTCGGTCAATGAGTTCCTCCCAAGCAGCTTTTTCATACTCCTCCATGATTGAAGCAATGAGAATCCTATCAGGATATTCTTCTTTTAATTGCTTAAATTCTTTCAGCATTGTTTCAAGAGGCCGGTCACTTATGAGTTCTATATTCTCCCAACCAATAATTTGCCCCTTGGCTGAGCCATTTGCACCTGCTCGTAGCTGAGCATACCGAGGAGTTACATTTACAACTTTCGCTGCATCTAGTGACACCTAGCAAATTAAGAATTGAAGATCATTTTTTTATGAATAGATACAATAGCTGTAGCATGGAAGGATGCCAATAAGCTTCAGATAAATTGAAAAGAAAGACTCCTCCAATAGAACATAGAAACTATGTCCTCTAGGCACTTCATTCATATGATATGGTCAACAATGAGGCAAGTAAATATGCTGGTCAAAATTGATTATTGCAAATAGTATTCCTTGTAAGAACCTAGAATTTCTGGCATCAAGTTACCGAGCATTCCTCAAAAGTAATCATCAAAGCACACAATCCCCCTCAAATACTTCAATACCTATACTTCAACAATACTACTGTACTTCAACAATACTACTGTATCCTGATCAACATCTTGCATAAGCAAGCCTAATTATTCCTAAGAAAAGCTTTCACTTTTTCCACCATGTCAATTCGGATACTATGAATGAAAGTTCTATTTTAACAGGCAGGGCAATCAATACCAGCGAGGAAAAGGAAGAGACCATGGCGATCAATCACTAAAATCATTGATATCTCATTTTTGCATAAAATAATCACAATCCACCAGAACAAAAGAGTCCAGAATCTGACGTAAGAAATAATCAACAAGATCATCAAAATATGAACCATCCAATCCTCACTAGATTAACCCAGAACTCAACTGTAACACCTGTATCTTAAACATCAGCATTGATATGATCCCACTTCCATCATCACTCGACCATCCCCCAGAAAAAATATATGTGTGTATATATATATATATGATCAAGAGAACATCCACATAGCATGACTCTATTTCATTTCTTTCCTCTTCAACAAAACAAAATATATGTGAGGGGGAGAGAGAGAGGGGGAGAGAGTGAAACTCACAGTTTTGGCAATGACAGCACCCCAACCTTCATCAAAGGCCCTCTTCATGACAGTATAGTTGGTACCAGGTGGACCCGACCCAATAACAAAGGGGTTAGGCATTTGCAACCCATTTACAGTGACGCTCAAATCAGGCTCTCCCTGACCCTGAGAACCCACCATCCTCAAGAACCCAACTTTACTCCTTCCACGTCGTGTTATCAAACTCGGCCGAGTAAACTCGGTCACAGAATTCCTCCTTCTGATGTGGGTCAAACTCAAAGAAGCCATAACTATCAATCAATCAAGAAAGAAAGAAAGAAGTCACAGAATTGTTTCCAGCTCTTGAATGTTTATGTAATCGAGATAGAGGCATGGGAAACAGTTTGATTGAATCTGAGTTAATAATATTCAGTATGGGATAGGAAAGAACGTGGATTTAGAGGAATCGATTACACGTCTTGTAGGAAGTCGTCCCTGTTTTTTGTTTTCGTTGGTTTTGTTTTGAATACTCTACTACTAGACATTGTCTGTGGGCATAATTTTTTTCCTTTTTCTACATAAAAGCTACGTAATGTTTTGCGTCTCTTGTCTAGAAGAACTGAAAAGTATCAATATTTGACCTTGGCGACATGTTCCCCGCGATAAACACAAATTAATAATCATGTATTGTTCTGTAGTTCTAAAATTACTGGTTGTGTTAAAAGACTAGAGGAGCATCCTTTCAGGTCCTCTAATGTAGTCCAGAAAATGCTCTACAGCACCACACTTTTGAAATGAGTACGAAATCAGTCGAGGATGAAGCAGCTACTTTGGATTTTTTTATTTCCAATTCTTTTTACTTCCTCCTACAAAACCAAGAGGTAAAGAGGTAAAAAGATAAATGTTTATTTTCTGAAAAATTATTTTTTTAAAATTATTTTTTAAATTTTTATATATTTGTTTGTTATTAATAAAGATAATCAATGAAAAACATTTTTCTATTAACGAGAAACACTTTCCAGTTAATATAAAACACTTTCTGATCAACGAAAAATATTTTCTGGTCAACGAAAAATATTTTTCAGACGAAAAATATTTTTCAGTCTAAAACAAATTTGGCTTGATTTTCAGGAAAGTATTTTTCTTTTTTGCTGTGTTTATTTTTCGAAAAATGATTTCCGGAAAAACACTTTCCAAATTTTCTTGTGTTTGTTTTCCAAAAAGTGATTTTCGGGAAATCACTTTCCAAAGTTTCTTGTGTTTATTTGCTGTTAGGAAAGTTGGTAAACGAAAAACACTTTTCAATCAAAGGAAAATTTAACTTAATTTTCAGGAAAATGTTTTCCTGAAAAATTTAGAAAGAAAACACTTTCTGAAAGTTGTGAAAAATTTAGAAATATCATTATTTACTGATTATATCAAATTTGATCCTCAAACTTTTGATTGCTATATATATTTTGTTTTGGATATTTATTTTTCAATTTCATTTCTTAAAATTTAATTTTTATATTAACTTTGGTCCTCATTTTTATAATTGTTATTTGCTTTTCTCCTATTATTTTTTTACTGAAATTTTTTATCTATCAAATTCAGTACTCATTCTTTTGATTGTTACTTATTTTATTTGAAATACTTTATGAAATGTTAATTATTATTATTTTAATTTCTTCATCTTTTTTTTTTAGATTTGATCTTTATTATTTTGATTATTATTTATTTTATTTGAGATAATTTATGAATTTTTTTTCAATTTTATTATTATTCAACTTTTTAATTTGTAAAATTTGTTCCTTATTATTTTAATAAACTTGAAAAAAATAAAATATTAATAAATTATTTTCCAGTTCATTTTCCATAACATAACCAAACACTGGAAAGTGTTTTCCAGTTCATTTTCCATAACACTACCAAATATCGAAAAATAATTTACTTTTTAGGAATTCATTTTTCTTGAAATTCACTTTTTCAAAATTCATTTTCTCCAGAATTTACCTTTCAAAAAAAATAACTTTTCTGCAAACAAGCAGAGGCTCAAAACAAAAATAGTTTCAGTATATAAAATAAAAATATTTTGATTTAATGAATAAATAAATAAAATCCTAATATCACGAGGATTGTCCTCTATCCATACTTTGAGTTTGAAAAAAGCAATCCATACTTTGAGTTTGAAAAAAAGCAAAAGATAACTTTATTGATAATGTAATAACAATATTATTTTTTATTTAAAAATATATTAAAATAATATATTTTATATTTTTAAAATTTATTTTGATATCAACATATCAAAACGATCTAAAAAAATAAAAAGTAAAAAATAAAAATAAACAAAAAATTTTATTTTTTTTAAAGTGTTTTTCAATAACAAAAAAAAGATCTAAGAATGACTATAAACTAGATTAATGGTCAAAACTGTCTCGTAGAATAGATCAATTTTTTTAATATAAAAAAATATTCAAGATTTACTAACATGTTTTCTAATAAAAAAATATTTATCAACTTAAAGTATAATGCATATTGGATAATATCAATTTTCAATATTGATATAGTGACATGTTAGATAATATTTTTTAAAATATTGAGATGATGATATATTAGATTGACTTAGCTTAATCTATTAAATTTGCAACATGAGTCAAGAGATTATGATAACCCTATAAAAAATAAATTAAAATAAATTATGAATATCAATTTTTAATTAACTTAATATTAAATGATGAAATTAAAAAAATATATTAAAATATAAAAAGGACAATAAACTACCTAAGTCAACTCAGATTAACCTATTAAACCAGCGATTTATATTATGAAATTAGGATAATTCCATAGAAAGCAATGAAAAAAAATTACAAATTCCAATCTCCAACTAATGTAATATTTAAGAATGAAATCAGAAAAAAAAAATCAATTAAAAAAACACAGAAAAACAACCAAATTCAACTTGAACTAACTTGTTAAACTCGTGACTTGGATCATGAAACTAAGATAAATTTTTTAAAAATAAAATGTAACAGATCTAATGTTAAAGGTTGAAATTGAAAGGGAGAAAAACCTAAATCCCTCAAAACAAATAACTTCATAAAAAGTAAATTAAAGAAAATAACAAAGTCTAGTTCCTAAACAACATAATATTAAGAATGACATCAAAAGAAAAGAAAAATTGAGCTGTTGGACGGTGATATATTGTGTGTGTGTGTTCAATTAAAAACTGTCCCAAAAAAATCAAATCAATTTATGTCAACCTTTAAAATCTGCAATCCAAATAATGAGATTTGCACAATCAAATAGAAAGTAAATAAAAAAAATATAGAGCCCAATTAAAAAAAATCTAAATTAAAATTAAATAAAATTAGTTATAATTATGAGATTGAAATAACCTCATAAAAAGTAAATTATAAAAATTATAAAACTCAATTTCAAACTAACTCAATGTTTAATAAAAAAAATAGAAAAAAACTCAAACTAACATGTTAAACTCACAACATAGATTATGAAATAAGGATAAATTTATAGAAAATGAATAAAGTTTCTTTTTTTAAGTCTCACTTCTAAAAATCTAAAATTTAAATCAAGAAAAAAAAGCTAAATTAATAAAACCAGTAAAATCTAATAGAAAAATAAAAAAAATTACAAGGCATAATTTCCAAAAATAACCTAACATTAAATAACCAAATTAAAAAAATAACATAAAAAATAGGTTGTTGAGCATAAAACAAAAAAAAAAAACACTAGTATTGATATAGTGTTGTTTTAGCTACAATGATTTAGTGCCACAAGTATTTTGTTAATATTCAGAAGTTGTATTTTTGTTAATATTCACATTATTAAATATGCATAGTTCATTGAATAAAAAAGTAAATATTTATATAAATAAGTAATGAATACTTGGAAAAAGTAAATATTTATATTTTATATATAAAATTTCGATTCATTACCCATGTATTATTATCTATAGCATAAAGTTTAGATTGAATTTTATATCAATTTTAACACTATTAATGCACTATTTATTATTCATCAAATAAAATAATTATTAAAAAAATCCATTTATTTGAATTGGTTCAATCAATATTTATAAAGTTCACGTTAAATTGATGATTAGTACTTAAAAGTGCACTTTTTATCAAGGTTTTATGTCATCATTTTGCACTTGAAGTATCAATAACTCCTTAACTAAAGTATGTTTTATAATAACATATCTAATAATATAAGATACCTTTAATTTATGGAAAATGTTCATTTTAAATGCAGGCCTATCACATAAATGAAAGGATTGATTGATGAATTTAAGAACTGAAATTGAAAGGATAAAGAGATGGCCAAATTTAGAAAAGAGATGTCGGTGCAATCCAAACCGGAATGCTGTTCGGTAATTAGGTCATATCTGAAGCTGTAGATCTGATATTTAGGTCTACTTTATATAGATGGAAAGGTAAGACATAGGCCTACAACTTTTATATGGAACCCAATATCTAAAAAGGCTATTTTCAAGTCCAAATTGTAGCAACAACAAAGAAGTCGGAATCTGTCTTCCAGTCTAATCACTGTTCAGTGTTTGACCCATATCTGGAGTTCTAGAAGTTCAAATGACCTGAATTTGTTACACAAGAAAGCTAAGACAATTTTATACAACTTTCATGTTTTCAAGTGGCTTCAATTTTGATGTTATCAATGACGTTTTGGGCAGACAAAAGAAGATAAAGATTGTCACCAAGTCAAGAGTTGGTCACCCACTCATCAATTAGTTATCAAATCAATAGTTTCTAATTTTGGCCTATAAAAGGAGGCATTTGCCATGTATTTAGGCATCTTGGTTTCCAGATCAAGATCATGCTCTTGCTTTCTCTCTTTGTATTTTTTGTAATGTTTATGCTTTGCTTTCATTAATATCAAGTTTATGCATTTCCTTTATTTTGTTAACTCTTATCATATTTATGTTCTTATTTTGTTTTTTTTTCTTTTATTATGTCTAGCTAAGTTTATTATGTTAAGGTGAAAAGGTTAAACTAACGGTGTAAGAATAAGTATAGTGTAAACTTAATATGAACTTTAATGTTTGACACTAACATGTTTTGTATTTGTTATCTTGTTCACTCTTTAATACTTTGCTTGTTAAATGACTAATCTTGATTTATGTTGTATAACACTTGGTACAATAAATGCTTGACACTTTCATAGCTCATACTGTATGGTATAACCGACACCTGAGCTATGAAAGGAACTTGATTTGTTGTTAACATAAGTTATAATCATGAATGCTTGACGAGATTTACAAGTATTAGCATTAATCGAATAAGATGACTAATGTAATCATGTTAACAATTTATAATCAGATTGGAACCTCCTTTGTGTGTGGTTTACAATTGAATAATAAGAGTTTATACTATATTTGTTTGACATACCATTAATGGATCATCTAACCTTGACATTTGTTATTATCATCATTTAATCCTTACATTAATATTTCATCTCCAAGTTCTCATTTTCTTCTTCTTCTTCTCTTTTTTTTTTGTTTATTATTATTATTATTATTACTACTACTACTACTATTATTGTTGTTGTTATTGTTATTATTGCTATTGTTGTTGTTTATAATTATTGTTTAAATTTATATAATTAACCTCCATGTGGTTCAACCCCAGTCTTACCGGGTTATTTATTATTTCGACACTCCTACACTTAAAAAAAACATTAATCTTCTAGTTATATTAATTGACATCTTACTCTTCCCATGCTCATGAATATAATATTTCTTTCTTTCTTTCATGTTTCATTTATTCTTAATCCAATATTTCACTTTTTTATCTCCACGTCTTCTGGACCTCAAATATAATTTCCAATGTCACTTTCCTTAGATAAAGCTATATTTTAAATCTAAATTTTAAACTATTATTTTCTATTTGATGAATGATATTATAACAAATAAAAAAAATTCTCGTTCACTTTATACTATTTATTAAAATAATATTTTATTATTATTTTTAATTACAATCAATTTTTTTAAAAATAAATTATTTTTTAATATTAAATTTATTTTTTATTGGGTTAATTCATTCTCATTATATAAATTGTAATTTTTTATTAAAATTAATTTTTAAAATGTTTGTTTTAATATTGAATTAATAATTTTTTTATTTTATTTACTTGATTGAATTTTTTTAAAATTATTTTTTTAATTCCATAAATTAATATTAAATTAGATATTAGATATTTTTCTTATTTTTTATTAGATTATTTACGCCTTGTGAGCTGAAAATTACTTCAGGAGAGTCGGGGGTGATGACATCATTCTTCATGATGACTAGCAGTCTAGTGGGTCTTTTGTGAAGTCACGTTCATGCATCTGAACAGGATCTTCTATTAAGATATTTGGTGACTCCTCGTGCAATCAATTATTCGGCCTCTGTGGGCCCATGCAGTCCAGCAACACATCCACTTCGACTCCCCAAAACATCGACTTTCTTTGCTGTAGTGCGCGTCAATCTACTGTCTGTTTATTTTTTATTTCAAAAGTGTTTTTAAAATAATTTGAATTTTTATTTTTTATATACTTTTAAAATTAATATTTTTTTTAATTTTAAATTATTTTAATATTTTAATATTAAAAATAAAATTTTAAAATAATTATTTTTATTTTAAACAATTTATATATAAAAATTAACCGCCATTACTATCAAATAACCTCTTACTCTATATGAACGACGAAGCCTCCATTACTTGGAGTCTATTTTCGGGACCCCATTAATGCAAAAGGCAGTATGGATAAGTTCGTCTCGAGAATTAATTTATACAAGAATGGTCTTTTGTGAACTATAGGCTTAAATTCTAAAAGTTTTTTAAACTTACAATTTAAATAAGTATATATTATCTTATGTTATTAACTAATTTTAATTAAAAATTCAAATAATAAAATTTAAATTTATAATTACTTAATCAATAAAATTATAATATTATATTAAAAAAAATTATTAATTAAAAAATTTAACATCGATTCAATCCAAAACCTGAGTCATAAGTTTTGCCTAGATCTCCATATTTTAATCAAGTTACTTAAATTAATTTTAATTTTTTATATAAATTAAAAAATAAATAAATAAAAAATTTAACTAAATTTTTAATTAAATCTTATCAAATTAACCAAATCAACCTTAATTTCTAACTTCTCTTACTTTTTTTTTAAATCCAATCTAATCTCATCATGAATTAATCAATTTTAAGGTCCATTAGCCAAATTTTTTTAAAAACACAAAAGGAAGCAGGCGAAAACAACGTATTAAAGAATTCTTCAAGGACAAATCACAAATCTAATCACGATTTAGATAGGCTTGCAAGCCAATAGTTTATCAAAATGCACGTGAAAATTAATGGGATTAAAAAATATTTGGGGCTCTTGCACGCTTTTATGCTTTAGCAAGAAAGTGGAGAAGGCTCCCCCACAGTCACGATCTCATGAGCAGTCACCAGGATCTGCTCACCCCAAAAAAAACGTGTCCACGTTTTATAGGAAGACCTTGAAAAAAATAAAATGAAATACTCTATAAATATTCAAAATTATATACTTCTTTTTTCTTCTTCCCAAAATAAAAAAAAAGGATACAAGTCTCGGGTTCTTCCAATTGCTTGTTTATGAGAAAGAATTTCACACAATCCTGGCCTTTACACCAAGAACACAATGAAAACAAGTTGGAAATATTTGAATATATTGAAACACATTAATTACCATTTTGTATTTAAAAGGATATCTTATATTGATTTAAAATATATTTTTATTAATTTATATTGAAATTATTGTGTGTTATGCTTATTATTTTTAGTTTTAACAAAAAACAATTATAGCAAAATAAAATAAACCAAAGATTATAATATTTGACTATTTTGGTCCCATTTATTTGATGAAATGTAGTTTTTTTTGAAAAGTAAAATCCAAAGAAGTGAATTATTTTTTTATGTTTGGTAGTTTAATAGAAAATAAATTGAAAAATACTTTCCAGTGTTTGGTTATGTCATAAAAAATAAGTTGAAAAATAACTTATTAATATTTTATTTTTAAAAAATTTATTAAAATAATAAGGAACAAATCTTACAAATTAAAAAGTTGAATGGGAATGAAATTGAAAAAAATATAATTTCATAAATTATCTCAAATAAAATAAATAATAATTAAAATAATAGAGATTAAATCTAAAAAATAAAAAAATAAAAGATGAAGAAATTAAAATAATAATAATTAACATTTTATAAATTATTTAAAATAAAATAAATAATAATTAAAAAAATAAGAATCAAATTTGATAGATTAAAATTTTCAATAAAAAAATAATAGGAGAAAAAGTAAATAACAATTATAAAAATAAAAAATAAAGTTAATATAAAAATTAAATTTTAAAGAGATGAAATTGAAAAATAAATATTCAAAACAAAATATATATGGCTATTAAAAGTTTGAGAACCAGATTTAATATAATTAGTAAATAATATGATATTTCTAAATTTTTCATAAATTTTATAAAGTGTTTTTTGCTTAAATTTTTCAGGAAAATACTTTTCTAAAAATTAAGTCAAATTTTTTTTTGACTGAAAAATATTTTTTGTTGATTAACTTTTATAATAATAAATAAATATAGAAAAATTTGAAAAATAATTTCATGAATTCTAGGAAACAAATATAGCCTTTATTATAAAAATATATGATTGGTAAACTATGATGATATTTTTTATAGAAATATTTCACAATAATTTCAATATATATATATATATATATATATATATATATATATATATATATATATTTGTTACTCCACTTAAAAGTGTTCTCATGTTACTGAACTAATGTGCTAGAAAAGAAAAGGACTCAAATCACCATGCATGGATGGGAACTAGCTGTGCGTCGGGCGACGTCCTGTGCTGTACCCATAATTTATTTATTTTTACTTTTTTTCTATGAAAAAAGAATATTTAAGTCATGAAAATTCTTTCTTGATAGGTTAGTATTGAAATCTCATTAAATAAAAAAGTTTTTTTTTTTTAAGAAATAAAAAAGGGTACCTAAGTAGATGAACTAAAAATGAAAATATAAAGGATGTAAAGAACAAGAAAATGGAAAAAAAAAAAAAAGTCTCATTTTGAAGAGCAGATTTATTGCTTTAATGGAACAGAGCTACAGAAGATTCAGATTAAGAGAATGTACAAAAGAAAATCCCAAATCCAGATTCCAGAAGTCTGTACAAAAAGACTCAAAATTATGTTCCCAGCCCACAAATTTAATTGGGCATTCGGGTCAAATCACAAGTCCACTAAATCGGATCTTGGAACTTTACATACGAAAGGGTGAGCCAATAGCTGAGCTGCTGTCCACCTCTTACCAGACTCTTTCTGCAGGCAACACTGAATAAAGTCCCGAAACTCCTCCGACGCTCCCTCCGGCAAGCTCGGCGGATCCCCAAAACAAATAGCACACATAAGAGTAGCCCAATCGGGTCTTTGACCCGCTGGAAGAAATGGAAAATGGCCCAAATAAAGCTCCAATAAAATAAGCCCCAGGCTCCATATATCAGCAGCATAACCATTATAATTGCCACCGTAAGTATCAGGATCAAACCTTTCCGGACTCATGTAAGCACAAGTACCAACATACGAATTACAAGCATCTAACGTACGGTGCATGATTTTACTCACACCGAAATCAGCAATCTTCACTTCCATGTCCTTGTTAACCAGCAGATTTGAAGGCTTGATGTCTCTGTGAATGATTTTCTGGGCGTGCAAGTAGCTAAGACCATTCAGAACCTGACTTGCAACATGTGACAGTTTGGACTCATTGAACGTACCATGCTTTTGCAGAAGTGAATCAAGTGTGCCTAAATCCATGTACTCCATCGTAATTGCTATGTCCCCAGATGGTTTTTCATAAACCCCATGGCACTTAACGATGTTGGGGGAATCCGTACGGCGGAGAATCTCGATTTCTCTGTAAATTTGGCGGCGGACTAATGGGTCACTATCTCCATGTACAACTTTAAGCGCATAAATTTGTGAGTTCCTCTTGTGACGTACTTTATATACCGTGCCACCGTTACCATGGCCGAGCACGTGTATTTTTTCAATATCATTGCAAGATATGGTAGAGGTGTTGTTGTTGTTGTTGTTGTTGATGGTGGAGGTGGGGGGAAGAGGTAGAGGGAAGCGGGGGCGGCAGTCCGAGAGTTCAGGGAGACGGAGGTTAACCTGTCGGCGTTCACGGACAAGGGCCATTAGCTGAAGAGGAATATGACTTACTATTTTTTTTTTCCGGGAAGGTTAGGAGGAAGTGAAGAGGCGGAGGGCTTGTTATATAAGTGGAAGGAGTTGAAGCACGTGGTAGATTTTTTGGGAAGGATAGGGAGAGGGAGAAAGGACGTGGTGGGTTGTAGAGATTGAAGAGAGCTTTTGTTGGAGAGTGAAGATCGTAATCATGGTGGCTATTTTTTTTTAAGTGGACTCTATGCATTTCTTATCTTCTCGTGACCAAGTGGCCAGTCTTTTGATTTTGTTTTCTTTTTCATGGTATTTCTTTCTTTTTTCTATTATTATTAAAACAATTGCCATCACTCTGAGATATGTGATTTTTATTTTATTCTACTATTATCCTACGACACATCACATGATGTGACGAGATGTTTAGTATTTATTGTGTATGTTTATTTATAGATATTTAAAATTTTGAGTATTTCACATGTGATGCTACAAAATCATTGATATTATATAAGATTTAAAACCATGATTATAATGTAATTGTCACGTAGTGAACACATTGAAGTGTCGATTTGTGTAGATGCCAAATATTTCAAACCGCTTGATAGATATCGAAAAAACATCAATCTGAGTACAAGTAGGAATAATTTAATAAGTGCATGCCCGCTGCAATGAATATCTCATGTTTGTTAATCCTCTGTGTGGTATAATTTAATTTATTAGATATTAAATTTATTTTTTATAAATTATTAATTTGAATGTTATAAATTTTAAAATTATTATAGATTTATATAATTATTAATTTTAAAAATTTAAAGGATTAGTTGAAATATATATAAACTAATCTGGATATCCATAATTACTAAAACATTATTTGTTTTTTTTAGTTTTAATTGTTTTTATATTAAATTAATATTTTTAATTGTTTTTCAAAGCTTTTGTATGTTCATCTAACAACTCTTTTTGGAAAGTCCATTTATTATTTCCCGTGTATATCTAAACATGAGATCACAACCTTAGGGTATTTGATAATACAGTTAAAATATTAATATTGTTTGTTTAAATTTTGATTTTGATTTTTTTAATTTTTTTAATTGTTTTGATATATTGATATAAAAACTAATTTTTTTTTTATTTTAACACATTTACAAACAAAAATACTTTAAAACACCATCTTTATTATCATATCCATTAGCCTGCCGGCGGCTGATTCTTTCAGGATTAGATGAAGTTTGGCCAAATACAAAGGAAGACCAGAAGCAGCCAGAGTGCTTACCTTCCCCTCATTTTTCTATGAATTATCACAAGATGCTTACCTCTTCCATGTAGATTTCAAATTATAAGTTAGGTTTAATGTAGAGACCCAAATCTCAAGAGAAGAGAATCTGCAGCATATGCAAGATTAAGCAAAAGGCATCTCACCTTCCCTGCAAATGATTAAGGGATGCTTGCATAAGGACTATACCAACTTGCATAATAATGCAAAAGGACCCAATGAATATAACTTAGGAACAGTGGTAGATACTTATAGTGGGACATAGAATTGGTAGAAGGTGGGGATTCTCTCAATGTCGTCGTCCTCGAGGAGCCGGCACCAAGTTGGCCCCATTGCAAATTAATGCCATGAAAAATGGATTAGGTTCAACGTAGCTGCAACAACTTAGCCACCCCAGGTGCTTATAAGTTTATTCAGGAATATATGGCTGTAATTGTTTTTTTAAGATTTTTTTATTTAAAAATATAATAAAATAATTTTTTTAATTTTTTTTTTTTATATTATCACATCAAAATAATTAAGAAACTAAAAAAAAAATACTTCAAGCAAAAAAAAATCAACATTCACTAAAACTCATACAACATCTCCAAATGGGCACCATGCATTAATAAAAAAATTAATATATATATATATATAAATTATTTCAAGCTACAAAAAATTCAACATTCACTTAATCTCGTGCAATCACATCTCCAAACGAGCAATATGCATTAATAAGGGTATCCCAACCTTAACCAACAATCTGCTCCAATTATTCTGAATATCTTTCGAGGGGTGACTGGTAGAATGTAGTTTTTAATGGTATTTGTTAATCTGGGAAAATTCCAAATTAACTTGACACTCTAAATTGATTCTTAATGTACTGTCGAAACTAAACTTTTATTAATTAATTACATGATGTTAATTCACTATAAATGTATTCTACAATTGGGTTGCAGATGTTAAAAAAACAATCGAATTGAAGTAAATTGGACTTTTGAAGTAGAAATGTATTTCAAGGATGTTGGATGTTTACGAGGTGTTTTTTAATTGAAGTATTTAAAAATTAGATTTTTAAGGCAAAAAACTAAATGTTTAATTTTCTAGCTATTATTATGATAAATGAAATCTGGGCTTGCGAGTGATATATAGTTGCTTATTTTTTTTTTCTAAAAAAGAGCAAATGACCCTTTAAGAAATTAAATAAAAATAAGAATAAGCTTAAGCTTGTTAGCGCTCCTATGTTCTTTTTTACTTTTTTTTTTAAAAAAAGTTGCATATAAATTTAAGTGGAAAAAATATTGAATATTGTTGAGTTCATGATTCTGGTCACGATTTTGATTAGTTAAGCTACAACAATTAAGTTATTATTTTTTTCTAACATTTTTTTACTGATATCTTTTTTTGTATTTGTTTTCTCAAAATAATTTTTAAATTTATATTTAAATTAATATTTATTTTTTTATCTAACCTTTTTTTGGATAAAGATTTTTTTATGGTGTTGTGCATATTTTTTTAAAAAGATTATTCTGATTCATCTATAATTTTTTTGTATATTAGAATTTTATTTTTGAAAATAAAAATATATTTATTTTCAGATAATATTTCTGATATATGCAGCCTTGCATAATATTTTTCACTTTTATTTATTTAATCAATTTATTATGTGTGTATATTCTTAATATCACTTGATTGAATAAAAAGTTAATTTTAATACATAAATTCAATAAATACAACAGGGTAAATGTTATATCTTGCAAGATTAAATATCATAATCTATAATTTTTTTATTTTATTTTTAATTAGTCATAACCTAATTCTAGGTTATTCCTTAAAAATTAATTTTTTTCAAAATAAAAATAAAAAAATAAAATAAAGGCTGGCAACACAAAGAAAGCAGGCCGGGGAATTAAGTAGCAATTTAGGAGGAAATTTTAAGGCCTAATTATACCCCATTATACCCAAAAATAAAAAAAATACAAATTCAAGATCAAATTAAATAATTATTGGATGAATTTGCATTAAAATTAAGTACATTATAGGCTAATTTGATTTAATCATGGGTTAATTATATTTAAGAATTAATTTGGGTCCAATTAAAGGATTTAATTAAATACAAGGACTTAATTATACTTTAAATGGGTCAAATTAATTTTATTTGTAGGTTAATTGATGAAAAATTAAGTTTAGGTACTTAATTTGAGATTAATTGAGAAGATTGAAATTTTAAGAGATCAAATTTAATTTTTACCAAGTTAATTGATTGAAATTAGAGGCCAAATTACAAGACAATGGAAGTTTTGGGGTTAATTAGGGCTAAATTAAAGAAATTTATAGCCAAGGATCAACCTGCAAAAGGCGTCAAACTATATGGGCTCAATTGACAAAAATTAGGGGTGAAATTAAAAATTTAATGGTCAGTTAGGGTTTAAATTGCATAAATCCAAGATCAAGGACTAAATTGCAAAAAATACATAAATCTTAAGCTCAAATTGAAGTTCTGTAGGGACCTAATTGCATTAAATCAAAAGTTTAGAGTCAATTAGAGTTCAATTAAAACTAATTGAAAGTTGGAGGACTAAATTAAAAATCAATAAAAATCTATAATTCAATTCAAAACAGTGATGTTTTTCATATATATATATATATAAAGACCACACGACGTGTTGTTTAATCAATGTTTATTGTCTTCCCTGATTTTACCTAAAAATGCTGCTTGAGGGACTATTTTTCATATGCCTTTAATGCTTTATTTCTCTATCAAATCTAACAAAATGGCACATAAATGATCCCCTGCAGTTTCTCTACAACTCCAAGTGAATATTTCAGTCTGAATGGCAACGAGACTGTGCCGGAGTCGGTCTAAATAAGCCAACTCAGACAACGTTCTTTTACAGATTTGACAACTCAGAATGTCTACTTTAAGCCGACGGTTGGGATCCTTCCCAGTTGAATTAAGCGCTTAAATTTCTCCTCAATGTAGACAAGATTGTCTTTTGCCTCCATCTAGAGGCAAATTTCATGGCCTGAGAAAGAAAAAAATGGGATTCAAAGCAAGCCAAAAACTAATCTCTCTACCCTGATTCTGCAGTTTTTCTTTCCCTCTCTCTTCCCGACATTCCAACCACCAACTTCTTCATCACAAGAAGCCACTAATCAACCACAGAGAACCACCGTGAATCTTTCTCTCTCATTTGCAAACCTATTTCTTTCTCATATAACAACTCTGACGACCAAAACTCTCTACCAACTCTGCTATCAGCCTCTCGTCTTTCATAATCAGACCACCTCCAACCTCAGTCCAGGCTAGTGACAGCAGCTTCTTCTTCTCCACAAGGTTGCCTCCCACTTCACTCCATTGCTTGCAACGGTAAAGTTGCATGCAGAATGTGAACTTACTATTCACATTATGCAAATAATTCACAAACTCGGCCCCAAAAAATGAAAATAAATTAAAAAAATCCCTTTCAGATTTTTTTATGATTTTCTAGTATATTTTTCTACCCATTTTGCATGATATCGGGTTGTATATTTACAGTGTAAAATACAAATCTAATATCAAAAAATCAGTTTTCTCTAAAATATTTTAAAAAAATTCAAAATATTTCCAAAATATCTCATAATATTTTAAATTAATTTCTCTTTTCTAAAACAAATAAAAAAATATTTTTTTCATGCATATGGATAAAGATTAAAATTTTTCCAAGCATACCTTCATAAAAAACAAAAATTACATCTTTTTCATATTAAAAAAACAAAATTTCAGAAAATGATATCATAAACATGATTATCCATTAGGATTTGATCAAAGTATCAAAAAACTTTTTCTAATCTTTTTATAGGATCCAAATGTAGACTTTAATACTTATGAGTTGTAAAATTACATGATAAAGTACATCCTCAAGTATTAAAGTTACAAGATGTAAATAAATACGATGATAAAATTTAGACTTCATAATGGTTAGGTTTTAACCTAATGAGGTGAAGACTTTCTTGTGAAGAGATATTTGTTTTGAACTTTGAAAAAGACTAACGAATAGAAACCTAACTTGGAAAAAATAATCAAATAACAATGCAGCTTATCTGAAGTGGAGTGCACTGAGGGTGATGCGTCTTTCTCTTGCATAACCAATCCCTTACCTAAACTCTTGCAGACCATAAGTTTCTAGTGACCATAATATTAGGTAGTGATTACTAAACACTAATCATAATTTTATAATTAAATAAAAAAATTCTTTCCAATACATAACACCTCACATAAAAGATACGATAAAAAGCCTTCTTCATCGCTAAACAACATCACGGTGCTCACGACCCCGCAACATTATTAATATTTTTTTATTAGATATATATAATTCTTAAATTTATTTAATAATATGCATATATTAGTGTTTTAAAATATATTTAAAATGTTTCATATAAAAAAAATATAATAAAAAACTTACATATATAAATATATTTTAATAAAAAACACATCTGATATACTGCGGATGATGGGTCAAATAGGTGGTGTCTTTGCACAGCCCGTGCACAAAGATCTGCTTGCTGACTGATTTGAGCATGGAAGAGTATCAGAAGCTGCTGCATTTTTCAGTTGAAGATGACGACAAAGGCGGCTACAGAGCAGGCATATTGAGTTACTTGAATCCAGCCGTTTATATACATCTTTCATGACTTGGAGTTTCGATTATTTATATAAAATCAACGATAATAACGATGCACGTCTGCATCACTCATTTCTATAAGAAAATTTTTATATTATTGTATAGAAAATTTAAGAATTTTTTTTTTTGCTTTCAGTTTCTTTTCCATGGTGACTGTACTTTCCTTTCTCTTTCAATTTTGATTGTTTTTTTTTTTAAAAAAATTAATATATTAAAATAATATTTTTTTTATTTTTTAAGATTTATTTTTAACATTAAAATATCAAAAAATTTAAAAATATATAAAAAATAATTCAATATAAAAATATTTTAAAAATATTATTGAAATACAAAAACAAACAACCTAGGTTTTGTTTGTTGTTATAAAGTGAGGTGGTATAATTTATATTTTGTTTTATTTATAAATTTAAAAATATTATTAAAATATAAAAATAAATATTTAATTTATTATGAAATTGATGTAAGAATCAGACCTAAATGGTCTCCATCAAGTCATCAACATCTATGGAATGGAAATACAACTGATTTCCTTTAGTCACCACCATTAAAATAGTCTTCTTGCTTCTCAAAGCAAGATTGGACAAAAACTATGGGAGAAAAGGACAAACGAAGCTAGGTGATCAAGGCAGCTAATCCGGTCCATATATGCCTCCATTTATGATGAACTTTTATTAATGATTTTACATGATCAAGTTTTATCAAGGAAAACACGCGAGCTATGAAAAAAGATTAAATATTTTATATTAATTGAACCGTATTAATTAAAACAATCCTCTAAAAACTACACAGGTTATTTTTCATATATATTAGTGAAATTATAAATATAATAAGTTGTTTATAATAAGAAGATTTATCGAAATCAAATTTAATTTAATTTACTACACGAATAAGTCAAATGGTTTTACTCTTTTCTTTCCCTTATATCTATCTTCATTATAATAAATAAATAAATAAATAATAAACACAATTATCATTCCTAAAACTTTTATTAATAATTTGTGATTCGAAGTGTCAAGAGTAACCCTGGAATCACATAGTTTTACATCACATAAATTTAAAATATTTGAAATTATAATAATAATTATTTTTTAATTTTTTTAAAAATTATTTAAAAAAATTATTTTTAATATTAACACATTAAAACTATTTCAAATCACAAAAAATTAATACCCAGAAGACTAGAACTGAGCATATGTTTGCATGCTTCGAACTTTCAATGTAAAAAAATAATCATGTAAAACGTGAAGTTAAAATTCTTAAAACGGTGCCAAATATTTGAACATAAGCAAGTTCCAAGAAGACCAGAAGTGAGCAAATGTATGCTAAAAACACATGTTGTAATTTAATCATGTGACAAGTAAAGGGCATTCCCCCCCTCTTTCTATTTCTTTCATCTCTCTCAAGTCTCGGGTCAATTTGTCTCTCCAACTTTCTTGTAATTTAGCACAACAAAGACCACATAGATTTTTCAGCTTTCTTCAATTTAATTACAATAATTTAATAAGAAATATTACGTTAAAGAAATAAAAAAATATTTTTTCCTTAAATTATAGGAATTCATGTTGAAACCCACAATTTGTTGCCCATTTGGACGTACCATCTTGCCGTGGCTTTCCATGGAAAAAAACGAAAAATATACTTTAATAGAATTAACATACCTGTTGATTTTATTATTAAGTTAATTAGGTCAATATGCATCGACCTTATTTATTTTTAATAAAAAAATTATTAGTTTAAATCTGCTGAAATACATATTTATTTAATATTAAAATTTAGCCCAATTTAAATTAAAAATGGCAAATTTACATGATCAACTAGGTTTAATAACAATGAAAGCGAATTTCAGCAGGACTCTTCATCAAGAAAGATCTGGTGATTTTTCTAAATAAGGGTATGCCAGTCTATGTAATACCTGACGAAGAAAGCTTACATGATCAATAAAGTTTACATGATCGTGTATGATAGTTTTAATAATGAATAAATATTTTTATATATTTATATTAATATTTGATGGAAATATAAAGGGTATTTAAAAATAAATTTTTTTGACTTTTCTCTCTTTAAAAAAATGTTTGTTCTTGCGTCATCCTTTTCAGGTTTCTTTCCATGAGCTGTTCCTTCTGCCGACGTTCCTAATTTGGAATTCTAGCTTAAAATTCAACTCTCTATGGCGCTCCGCATTAAACATCTGACAGACAATGAGGGCCAAGTGGACTTCATTAATGGCCAGAGATAATTTGCAGAGATACAGCAACTTTCACTTGTCAACTTGTTTCTGTAATACCAATCTATGTAATGCAAGCTACCATTTTAGCTGAATTGTACGAAGTTGAATGGTAGATATACACTCATGCTTGCTTCCTCGGCAGGGGAATTGAAGAAAATGGGGCACTAAAGCGCATGCAAGGGCGTTTCTTTGTTTCTTACAGCAGCAGTTCCCTCTTGCCTTCTGGGTTGATTGGATCAACGGGAGACCAGTTTGTTTGTTCTTCTTTTTCCCTTGAAATAGGCCCGAAATTTCAAAATTTACAAGCCAACGTAGCACCTTCTTGTATCCCAGACCAAAGTCATGGCCACTTGTGCTAACGTTTTTGGTTGCCATAACCTGATACTTAGATGATTCTACACAAGAAAATTGTGGCCACATCAACTCTTTCTGGCTCCATGGATCATAGGTTCACACAGCAGTTGAAGAAACAAGAAATTAATGGTTCGGTCTTGCATACTCATAATTCTGTGGCACAGAGAAGAAAAAATGCAGACTTGAATAAATGTTCGTTTCAAGAGATGTCGATGATTTAAATCAAGAACAAAGAAGAGAAATCCCGAGGGGTGTATTTTAATTAGATATTTTGTAAAGATAACTAGTTTCACAAGTCTAAGGCTATTAAAAATTTATGTAATTATTAATTTTAAAATTT
Organism: Populus pruinosa; assembly: GCA_026413675.1. NCBI lineage: Eukaryota > Viridiplantae > Streptophyta > Magnoliopsida > Malpighiales > Salicaceae > Populus > Populus pruinosa. The sequence goes on from JANKMR010000020.1 coordinate 9,684,798, forward strand.
ATAGGATTAATTAAAAAATATATAAATTAATTCAAATAATTATATTAATTAAAAAAATCATGCTAAAATTTTGTTAAATAACTTGAAAACACAAAAGGGAGGATATCTACCATCCTAAAATATATACTATGTTCATAGAGTTCCTAAAACATGTAGATTACATGGACTTGATCTCTCACTAACAAAATATTATGGTAAAATTAATAAAGTATCTATTATCACCTGCAATCATTATTTGTAATCACTAGCTGTCAACTAATACTTGAAATTTAAATTTTTTTACCTTTAATTTGTATATAAATAAATAATTAAGTTTATATTATTAAATATAAAAGTGATAAGAAAGGAACACTAGAAAAAAAAAAGGACATGTTTTATTTGGTAAGCTTTTTATTGTTAAAATAAAATTGTGTATTTTATTTTTTTGAGTGTTTTAAAATCACTATCAATAATTTCTCCCATCAACATAAAACACCTAAGGAACTGCAAAGGTTTAAAAAACAAGTATTTGGCCATCAACTAAAGCAAAAACATTATAAAATTTAATTATATAAAAAACAAAAATTTAAATAATGTAATTATAGATTTGCCCTTCACCATAAAAACTTCAAAATAGTTATGGTGACAATTTGAACTTTTTATAAGGGTTTATTGGTTATTGTTAGATTAATCAAAGCCAGTTTAGTCTTTTTAATTTTTTTTAATATAATAAAATGATTGAAAAAACGTTTAAAAACAAAAAAATATTAAACTTGCATCCAAAGGTGTACTCACTTTTTTAATTTTTTTAAGCTTGATAAAATAACTTAAACATCTTTGTATTTAGTTTTTTTACTGGCATCTAAGGGTTTTTTTTTTTAATTTTTTTATATTAGTTTTTTTTTTTACAATCAAATTGATTGAAGCAAAATTTGATCATTTACTAAAAATAAATATTAATAAAAAGAGTGATTGATACTTGCATGAATTAGTTGTCCCCACATTATTTAGATGAGGATGAGTTTATGATTTATCTTTTTTGATGGAAAAAAATTATTTAAAATGGAGTAACAATAAAACAAATTTTCTTCTCTTTGTTATAATTATATTGGTAGCTTATATTTAAAGTTAATTATAACAAATTATTTTTATTTTATTTATTATTAATTTTTTACTTATATTATTAAATTAACTAAATTTATTGAACTTGATCAAATCAATAACTCGAATCAGAAACTTTCCATCTTTTTTTAGAAATGATAGCATTGCTTTAATAATATTTTTTTATTATTAATTTTTTTTCATTTTATATATTGTTGTTGCATTTGTTTTATTTGTGTTATTTAAAATAATCTTAGTTATTAAATTCAGTTGAGAAAATAACTTGAGTTTCATATTATTATTTTAAAAAAAAACACTGACATCACATTAATTTTTTTTTTTACTATGAAAAAAATTTACGTTAGTTTACAGTGTTGCACGAGCTATATATCTAGTTAAAAAAACTAAATCTCATTGTGAGTTACTCTACGTATAGACACAAAGATTACTATTCATTAAGAAAATAAAGTGATGGATTTGCCTTATAACAAATTTGAACTAGAAATTGAAAGCAATTTAGTCTTTTTGTTAGAATGTTTTGTTATTATCAGATTAATAAAGGACACGTTGATCTTCTTATACTTTTTTTGCGGATTAAACAAATGAAGAGCACTTAAAATAAAAAATTATTAAATATTTTTCTAAGCTAATTTATCTTTCCAGTTTTTATAAGCTTAGTAAAATGATTGATGTTCCCGTACAAGAGAAAATAATTTAACTAATATCCAGTGGTTTTTTGTATTTCTCATAGATTATTTTTATAATAATCAAGTTAATTTAGTGATGAATTATTTATTTAAAATATTTACATGTTAATAAATAACTACTCACGTTGACCCATGGTAGTTGTAATGCTGTTTGGGTGATCCATGCAACAATTATTGATAGTCAAATAATTATTTTTAAATCAGCTTTCAAATCATCATGGCAGACCGTTCATACTTGTACAAGCTCTGCCTTAACATTGATAAAAAAATTTTCTTTCTATTATTTTTTATATCTAACCTTTTAAATTTTTAAACCAGTTTTTTAATTTGTTTTTTTATATTTAATCACTATTTTTTATTACAGTTTATTTAATTTAAAATAATTTATATAATTGATTTTTTTTTCAATTTGCATTATTTATTAATTCTGATCCTGATTTTTTTTTATTTTTTATTTAATTTTTTTATAATTTTATTCTTATAATTTTTTTTCTATTAAAATTTATTTTTACTATTCTGATTACTCTTTTTTATTTAACAAATTCTTTAAATTAATATTTATTTTATTTTATTTTTAACATTAAATTTACTAGAAATTAAGTTTCTTGATTTATTTAAATTTAGAATTTTAAAATTTTGAGTTTGATAGATTAATTTATATTTAATTTTTTTTCAGATTTTCTTAGTTTTTTTTTATCTTTTATTTTTTAAGTTTTGTCTTTCAATTTAATTAATTGAAGATGAAAAAAAGGCATGAATTTGAATGGGAGAAGTCACATCAGAGTTGGAGGAGGATAATTGGATAGTCTCATAAGAGCCAAAATTCAACAAAACTGTAATATATATATATATATATATATATGAAACGTCATGAATGATGGAAGCAATGACGGGGATGCAGTTTCGACATCAATTACGGGTGATTTTGAAAGTGGCAGGACTCCATCATCTCATGGTGATTTAAGAAGACGTGTCAATGTGGAAGTGGGGTCGTGGTTTAGTAGTGTGAGAGATTATTTTTTTTTATTTAAATTTAAATTTTATTATATATGTTTGTTATTTTTGTGATATTTTATTTATTTATTGAGCTTATAGAATATTTAATGGACTGTGAAAATTAGTTATAATATATATAAGCTGGTCCGGACATCCCACATAAATAAAAAAATAATACATGTCAATGCAACAAAGGGATTAGATGATTGGATTCTCCCCCTTGTTATTGTGTTATAAAAATAAAGTTTGCTGAATCGCTATCAAACACATGTCTGTCTCTGTTCTTATTTTCCCTTTTTACTATTTTGGTGTGAATTATGCAAATAAACATGTATTATGCTTTAACATGAGGGTATAAATTACGTTGATTTTGCTGCCTAGAATTTTCTCACGAGTTACAAATTTAAATAATTAACTCATCTTTAAAAAATTTGACAAAAATTACTTGATTTTTTTAATATTTTTTTTATAACTTTTTAGTTTTATACTTCATCATCTATTTAATTAAAAATTGAACTCTATTATTTTTTATTTTACTTTTTTTTATAAGAATTTTCAATAATTTTAAAAATAATTTAATTTTTTGACTGTTCTTTGCTTAATTTAACTTTTTTTATAGAGAATTTTTCTTATAAAACTAAATTAATTAATTAAATATAAAATATTTATTTTATAATATTTTATTTAATTTATTTTTGAAGTCATTGTTGTTTTTATAGTGCATGGAACCTTTTTCGGTGTTGTTGTCGAGCATTTCGTAGTGATAATAGAATCATTAAGAAGCTCTTTGTGGTGATAAAATAATATCCACGGTATAGTAATAATAAATATCTAATGAGTTTTTCTTTCTTATTATCTTGAGTCTTATACTAGCAATTCATTTTCAATACCTAACTATTGTTATTTGTCATCTTATTTATAGTCAATGTCTTTTTAATAGTATTTTTAAATTAATTAAGCTTAGTAAACTCAATCAAAACATCAATTCAGATCTCAGATTTTTTTTATTTTTAAAAAACATTAATGTCACTTAATTTTCATTTTTTTTATTCACATTATTTAAATTAGTTAAGCTTATCAAATTGAGTAGAGACAAAACCCGAATCTTGTTTTTTCTGGAGCACTTGCGTTGCGTTAGTGTTTTTTTTTTTTTTTTAAAAAAAAAAAAACTTAAGTTGATCCACATTGTAGAGCAGCAACCCATGTTGTAGTAACTAATGTTAAAACCAACGAGGAGAGTGAAGGTGGAAGATTTTGTTTTTAAAAAAATATGGGGCAGCAGCCCCGGTTGGGCTGTATCCAGCCCAATTGAGGCTGCAATTTTTGCAACCCCGTTTGGTCCTCCCCCCTCCCCCGGCAAGCTAACTCCACGGTGATAAACCAACAAAAGAAACAACTTGCCATGGCTGCAAGCCTGCAACTACGATAGGTCTGCCACCCCACAAAAACAGTGGCTAACTCTACTATCTTTTGATTCTAAAACATCTAGAAAAAGTGAGGATGGTCAAGTATGAAGATAGGACTCTCATGAACAACAAATACACTTACATTAAAAATCGATGCTGCTTGCACTCTCTAGTTTCTCTATAGTGTCTCTCTATTACGCAAGTGACACTCATCTAATCTAATAGCCAATTCATTAGAGAGAGAGTCTTAGAAAATATGATAGTTATTATTTTTAAAGTGTTTTTTATTTAGAAATATATTTAAATATATTTTTTTCAAATTTATTTTTGATCCATATATAAAAACGATCAAAAATTAATTAAAATAATTAAATTTTATCAACTTCAGTGATGTGTATCTATAGCGTCAATATAAACAAGATGGGCACAATTATCAATCAAAAACTTCGAACCAGAGTGAAGAGCCAAAACCAGAATGAAATTTCAGAAAACTGCAAAAAGAAAAGCCTTGGAAAGACTTCTTTCTAGGCAAAATAATCTTCAAGCTACATGTGAAAAACAGAAGGAATGGTTAAGAGATGTACCTGATATCATCATTGTAACAAAAAAAAAAAGAAAAAGAAAAAGAGAAAAGAAGCAAGTTCTATCACCTCTTCTATCCAGGGTGGTTCCTCTCTTACAAATTGTTAACATTACAAGAGTTGAATCCACAGTGAATGTAAAACCACTGCCTCAATTTGTTTCAGCTCTTCGTGAAACTCCAGATGCAACACCGACGAAGAGGATTTTCCACCCAGCACCAACCCAAGAAACCTGACCATATCTTCAAGTCTTGGAACCCAATCGCAGGCCGGCAAACCCAACAAGATGAAGCCTGTGTACAAGGACCTGCCAGAGGAAACATGTCATCCTTCAGCTATTTCCCAAATACCTAATCAAACTCATCATCTCTGAACCATTCAGTTCACTAATTGCAGATGACATTGTTACTTTCAACATTCTGTGATACCAGCAGAGAAAGCAAACAAAGGACAGATGTCGAGAACCCATCATAGGCAAGCATAAGCAGAATAGCAGCCTCCTTAGCCACTCGTAATTTATTTTCTTGAGAGATTTTTATCTCTTGCCTTCTCAATTGCTAACAATTATTGCATGCTCAATGCAAATAAAAAGCAAGTCAGATTTCTTTTTCACCAAAAAGACTCATGGCGCTTCCATAACCAGACCCTTCACAGCCCGAACCTTAAAAGATCTCACCTTCTCAATCAATCCCCAAGTATATATACCCTTTATCCATTGAATCAATTACACCGACCTAGATAACTAGCTTCTCCCACGTCTTCTCAAGAAATTGATTCAAGATATCAACGAATTCATTCTTAATAAAATTATGGCAGTCCTTAAGCTTTCTTTTTAACGTGGTATAGAATCTTTTGCCTAACTCAGTAAATTACAGAATCAGAAGGTGATGGTTGCCACCAAACGTGGCATCTGGGGTTTCATGTTCTGGATTTAAACTTTGTTAAAAAATATCATATAGGTTTAGAATTATAGAGTATTCGGAATGGGGCACAAAGTGTTCAGGATTTTTCACACCCTTTGTCATCACTTCAAGCGAAGACGTCAAAAAATCTGTCTGAGAAACCAATACAGAAAATCTAAGAATATTCACAAACTTGAAACGTTTGAATTTGGACCGATGATAATCGAGCATTATAGACAAAAACAAGGTTTGAATTGAAGAAGAAATTGAAAAAATGGCTTGATTTGATTTAATTTGGCTAAAAGCAAAAGAAATTTGATGCTAAAGAATGATTTTGAAATAAATAGCAAGATTAGAAATGAATGAAGGAATTAATTGAAGCAGAAGATCAAGATTGAGAGTTAGATTGATCAAAATTGCTTAATTTTAGAAACCAAGGATGAAGTTGCAGGTCTAAATTGATTTAATTAGGGATACAATTGAAAAGAAAAAGGTCATTTAAAGCAAATTGAATGAAAATGAAAAAAAATTAAAAATATAAGGACTGTAATGAGAATAAGGAATGTTTTCCGAGCTATTATTCCAATCCATTTAATTCAATTTAGTCCAAATTGATTCATTGATTTCAATCATATCAGTCTAATTGAATCAATGTGATTCAATTCAGTCCACGTTAATTCAATTTCAATCCAATTATTTTTAATTGATTCTTTTTTAGTCCAATTAAACCCCAAAATCCAGCGTTTGATTTCATATTTTTTATTGCAATCCCAAGCAATTAAACTAGATTGCAATCTCCTAATTTCATCTCCTCAATCACATAATTACAGCCCAAATCTTCAATCAAGTCCTAGAAATTATGCTAAACTCCGATTAATTCCAACTTTTGCTCCACAGTAAAAAGAGAGGAACAGAGGCAAGAAATGACCTATTTTTCTTGTGTATGTTATGTTTAATTACTTAAATTACATCTTAAAGGTGGGTTGTGAGAGAATTACTAGGTGAATCACATGGATGAAAATATAATTGAGTATAATTTATAATTCAAAATATAGAATGGAATTTCAAATTTTATCGAAGAAGTTATGGTGAGTTTAATATATAATATGTGATTGATAAATTATTATAGTTAAATATTGGAGAGACTTTATGTTTGTGAATAGGTTATTTAAGCTAATATTTTAGAATTTAGTTGTTTAAGCAAGAGGGAAATATTCACACAACCTGTTATTTTTAAACAAAATAATTTTCTTTTTCTAATTGTGTATTATATTTTTTTTTTTAAATTAAACACTTGCTATGTTCAAATTAATTTATTTAAATGTAATGTTGGTATAGAGTTTTTATAAAAATGTCATATAAACTGATTTATATAAAAAAGTATTTTAGAATGATTTGTAAATGATTACATAATGACTTTCAAATGGCTATAAATAAAGTAATGATTTCTGGTTAATGAAGTTGCCGACACTAGAAATAGTTCTAATGGCCCGCCAATAAATTATAATAATTAAAAATGGCTTTTGCCATGACTCTTGTCAAAAAGATTATAATAATTGGTCAGGAATTCTAATAGCCAATTGATGGGTTATAATAATTATTGATAATGACCATTGTTATAATTATAATAAGAAATAATCAATTAAATAAGATTATATATATAATATAGTTGTAGCAATTTAATCCGAGAGTAAAGTCATTCTTGTGGACTACAATAATAATAAAATTATTTAATTTTATTTTTAATTTTATTTATTTTTAATATTAATTTAATTTATATAAAGATCACTTGAGGCTATAAAATCTTCAAATTTTTATCACACCCTTAACATTCCAAATTTAAATTTTATTTTCTTAATATTTATTTCTCTTTCAAGTTCTTTAACTTTGTACCAAACACAATCGAGGATACTTTTATTTTCATAATTTATTCCTTTTTAAGATTGATAGAGTACCCAACAAACGAATGAAAGAGCAAACCAAAGGTGACTTGCTCTCACTATTTTACGTCCTATTATTCTTTTGATAAAATAAATAAATAAATAAATAAAAAGAAGATAAAAATAGAACATTTGACAAATCGTTTTGGGCTCGCCATTCATTGAAAGAATAAAAACATTAGGAAACACAAAGCATCTTCTCTTCCACGATCTTTAAAGTCTTTCTTCTTTTTTTTTTAGTTTTTTTTTGCCCTTAGAAAGCACAAAGTTAAAAGTTGAACATTAATCAGAATTATAGAGATGCCCAGCTAAAGTGGTCGTGGAAATTTTCTCAACATTTAATTTTATAATTATATATTATAGTATTTGATCGGATGGAATTAGATCTAATCTTATCTAAAATTCTTATTAAAATTACTTAAATCATTTTAAATTTATTCTAAAATAATATTATTTTAATTAAAAAACTGAAATAACTTTATTTTGGATACAAATTAAAAAAAATCTATAGAATTCACCAATCTTGATCAAAATGATTTAGAAAAAACTATCCTTATTTGTTTTCACATTTTAAATACTTTTTTTAAAACAATTAAATTTTTTATTTTTTATTTACTTTAATTTAATATTTTTTTTATTTTTAGATCATTTTAATGTGTTAATATAAAAAATAATTTTAAAAAAATAAAAAAATAATTTTAATGCATTTATAAATAAAAAAATACTTTAAAAAACAATCACAACAATACTTACAAATAATTAATAAAATAAACTAAATTTAATAACTATATATTTTTCAAGATCTTTAAAGTTTTTTTTAAATTTTTTTCTTAAAAAACACAAAGTTAAAAATTGAACATTAATCAGAATTATAGAGATGCCCAAGCTGAAGTGGTGTCGCTTCTATCTTTCTTTATTGATTCTTACATAGGCTCTCTTGGTAATTCTTAGATCGTTGAAATTTTCTCAACCTTTAATTTTACATTTATATATCATAGTATTCGGCTACGATCGGATATAATCTTGTCTAAAATTTTGATTAAGATTCCTTAAATCACTTTAAATTTATTTTATAATAATATTATTTTAATTAAAAAAACTCAAATAACTTTATTTTAGATACAAATTAAAAAGAAATTATATAGAATTCACCAATTCTGAACAAAATGATTTAGAAAAAATTGTCATTGTTTGTTTTTATATTTTTAATATTTCTTGATGTTTTTAAATTATTATGAAGTGTTGTTATCATAAATAATTTTTAAAAAATAAAAAATTATTATTTTAATATATTTTTAAATAAAATTTTAAAAATAATTACAATCACATTTCCCAACAAATGCTAAAATGTGTCATCTTTACTTATGATTGCATTTTATTAATTTGGCTTAAGAGATAATTAAAACTCTTTCTTAAATAAATGTATACGAATAAATTCCTTTTAAACAAACATATAATATGCTACTTAGTTACAACTTTAACATTATAAAATTTCTTCATTTGCTTTAGTTTATCACTTTCATATAGAATAAATCATTTTTTTTTTATATGTGAGCTAATTCTTACACATAGAAATTAAATCAACCCTCACGATATAATTAAAAACAATTATAAGATTTTTATTTCTAACCGTCCAAACTAAGATTTAAATCTTGATACACACACACAACTATTAGAGTAACCCTTTAAAATTAATTAGGTAAATGATGCATTCAATAAATTAATTAGGTGGAAGTTATATTTTAAAATACTTCTAAAAGTTTATTAAAATAATATTTATATATAATTTTAAACACGTATTTAAAACTTATTTAATATTACAATAATAATTATTTATAAAAATATTTTTTACTTGAAAATAATTAAAATAATAATTTTTATTTTTTAAGATTCTTTGAAATAATACATTAAAAATAATTAATTTAAAGTAAAAAAAGAAAAAAATTTAAAAATTATAGTCTTTTTTCAAAAATATTTTTAAAATACAAAAATAAATTTTTTTCAAACATATTATTAAAATACTTTTTATTTAGAAGTTTATCAAAATAATATTTGTTTTCAAACATGTATTTAGAATATATTTAATATTATATTATTTAAAAAAAATATTTTTTACATGAAAATAATTAAAATAATAATTTATTTTTTTATTTTTTTTAAGATTCTTTTAAATAAAGACATTAAAAAATTAATTCAAAGTAAAAAAAATAAAATAAAAAATTATCAATTTTTTTAAAATACAAAAATAATTTATTTTTTCTAGCACATAATTAAAGTGGGTAATCTTGTGTTGTTATCGTTCTCGCTGCCAGTCATTGATTCGTACTGTTAGCTTCTTAATATGAGCTTCCTAATTACCAAGAACAATTCTCTTTGTCACCACAAATGTCTCTCTTATCATCTACGCTAACAGAAAGCCCAGGGTAATATATATATATATATATATATATATATATATATATATATATATATATATATATATGTTTTAAAAACAGGATAAGTCTCCCCTCCATTGTCAAAAGTTTCCAGTAACAAATTCCTTTGGCACCAAACACATTTATATAAAAGTTATCTTTCAGATTTCATCATGAAAGATAATTAGCTTTCTTTCTCGTTCAAGACTGAAGGTTACTTGCACTCTGGTACTTACATTCATTCAGAGATCTCGTCTTCTTTCATTTTTATCACATTCTATGGCCAGCCCACGATTTTTCTGTTGAAATTCTTGCAGATGATGATGATGATACGGGGAAGAGAAAGGACAAGAGGTGGTGTTGGTAATGGAGGTGATGGATCAGATGAGGAAGAAGAATTGGATGTTGATAAACTTAGAGGGGAAAGTAAATCATCATGGAAGAGGCTATATGGGCTGCTCAGAATGGAGTCTTCGATACGAGATGGAATCGTTTTTAGAGATGGAAGCAGCTTAGGGCAGCCCTCCGTTTCTGATGCTTATATTATTCGTCCTGACAGCTGGTAGGCACTAAGACCCTATTTTCTCTGAGTTCGATGCCTCTCATCTTCTAGGATGAGCCGTACATACAATTGTTAACATGGTGGATTTGGATCTTTAAAGATTACAAAAGCAATCTTCAATCTTTGATTAAATAAAAGTCTAGGGTTTGGGGCAATTCTAGTTTTTCCTCTAGAGGTTGTAGATTGAATCAATGCCACCACTCTGTTTTTATTACCCCCCATTTCATCTGGAAATGTTACCTGTTCTAATGGAAAAACTAGTTTTGGTCTCTATACGTTCTAAATTTGATGGAACCGAGCCTTATTAAAAATAGTTTTTTTTTTTATGAAATTAAATATTTTACTTCTAATTAAAAGTGAGAGTGGTGTCATATGTGTTATTTAAATTTACAAATAGAGCTATACCTTGATATGGGTGAGAGAATATAAAGAACAATAGAAGAAATTAATTCAATATGAGAGTACGGTAGTATTTATTTTTTAAAATATTTTTTAGAAATTTATTAAAATAATATATTTTTTAATATATTTTTTATATTAATACATCAAAAATAATTCAAATATATATATATATATATATATATATATATATATATATAAAATTTAACCAAACTTTGTTTGCGCACACTCCCAAACAAGAGTAAATGGAGTCAATGGATAATTCTGTATGGAGGGTCTCATTTTTAGTCCTTGGATATTTTGGCATGTTTTCATTTAGGTCCCTTAAAAAGATGTTACTTGCCCCCCCGAATTTTGAAAATATGTTTTGACATTCCTCAAGTCTCGTAAGGTTTCAAACTTCCATCCCAACAATTTAGTCCATGCTCCCCCACTTAATCCATTCATGATTCAGAGTTGCTGCCGTAGAATGCTGCTAATACAAGGCTTTCCATGACTGGCTGTTAGTGGGTGTATAAAGGGTTTCTAAAATCAAAATTCTATTGTGTGTGATTGTGAAAGCAGGAGGTACACAGTATGGGTGCACTTCATACTAATATGGGCAGTCTACTCTTCCTTCTTTACACCACTGGAGTTTGGTTTCTTCAGAGGACTCCCAGAGAACCTTTTCTTGCTAGACATTGCTGGTCAGATTGCTTTCTTGATAGACATTGTGGTCCATTTCTTTGTGGCCTATCGTGCAACTCACTCTTATCGCTTGGTCACCAGTCACAAGCTCATTGCCATTAGGTGTGTACCTTTTGTCCGATCTCATATTTTCTTGGTCTTGGTTTTCTGCCATGTATTGATTGGTTATTATGTATATTTTGTATGACATGTTTTGTTTAGGTACTTGAAATCTCGGTTCTTGGTTGATTTTCTTGGCTGTCTGCCTTGGGATGCCATCTTCAAGGTATCGTTCTAGGACTTTGAAGGATCGTTTCTGTTAAATCCATTTTCTTAACGTCACTTTTGCTTCATTTATAATTTTTTTACATATTGAGTATGAACTGGCAAGCTTAATCTCCTTTTTGGGTCCTGATATGGAACTATCTGGTTTAATCAGGTTTCTGGGAGAAAGGAGGCAGTGAGATATATGTTGTGGATTAGGCTAAGTCGGGCCAAAAGAGTGTCGGAATTTTTTGAGAGGTTGGAGAAAGATATCAGGATCAATTACCTTTTTACAAGAATTGTGAAACTTCTTGTTGTTGAACTCTATTGTACACATACAGCAGCCTGCATTTTTTACTATCTTGCTACTACTATGCCTCCCTCCCAGGAAGGTTACACATGGATAGGAAGCTTGCAGATGGGTGACTATCACTATACAAGCTTCAGGGAGATTGATCTTTGGAAGCGATACGTAACATCACTTTACTTTGCCATTGTTACTATGGCAACTGTAGGTAAACTTTTTTCATATGTTTAAGTTTAATAGTTTGGTGTTTGATAGAAATCGAGATGAGTGGCAAACAGTGATTGCTCTTCAGGAAACTGTGTGACTGAGATCTTGAGAAATATTGATGCTGAATCATTGCTAGACAAATCCACACTTACATTAAGTCATTCATGTCATTACTAATAATGCAAATGTTTAGAGGATCAATTATCTTGAATACAACTTGTTTCTTTTTCTTCATGATTTCCTATACCTTCCATGGTCATGAATTCTGATCCATCAGCCTCAGCATGTAATTTTCACTTTAGGTGAAGCAGTTGTCTGGAATCCATCTGCTTTGAATTTGTGATCTTGATATCTGCATGATCTTTTTCTCCCGTTTTGCGGATGCTCATACTTATGGGGAAGGTGAAAGTTCCTACTGAATGCTAGAAAGTTTTAGGCAGAGATTAGTTAAATTGATTTAGTCACCAGATATGTTAGGCAATCTGGTATACTGCATGGCATTGTTGAACACAGATTATATTGGATTTGTATATCGAGGCTAGGCTTTTCCATTGCAAGATGTCATGTTACATCAATAAATGATTTGCTCATTGTCGAATTTATTCTGCGCTATATTTTTCAATTTTTGCTAAAAACATGTCGTTTCTTTAATTCGTTGTCATTGATTTTATGCTTTTCTTAATGTGACTCTCCCTGTTATTTGAGGGTGCGTTATTCTTAACATGAATTGCTGTATAATGCGTGATGATGAAATGCTTTCTTCTGCAGGTTATGGAGAGATACATGCAGTAAATGTCAGAGAAATGATATTTGTCATGGTTTATGTATCTTTTGACATGATTCTTGGTGCTTATCTGCTTGGTAACATGACTGCATTAATTGTAAAAGGATCAAAGACAGAAAAGTTTAGGGATAGAATGACTGACCTTCTCAAATACATGAATAGAAATAATCTTGGGAAAGGCATAAGCAATGAGATCAAACGCCATCTGAGATTACAGTACGATCGCAGCTACACAGAAGCATCTGTTCTGCAGGAAATCCCAGCTTCTATTCGGACAAAGGTATTGATAATAGTTAATGGCTTCAATTTTTAAGCGGATAGAATATTGTTGATGTTGAGCTTGAAATTGTATCAACTTCTTCCTATCCTGCAAATTAGTTTGGTGCAACATTACACCAAATCCAGAAGAAAGCATCCATGCTGATATCTGTTGCAACTTATTTGGCATGTCAAAATTTATATCTACCTACATCAACCCTGCATGTGCTGTCTCTACACGAATTATATACATCATATAAGTCAGATTCCTATGTATTATTTTAACTCTAATGGAAAAAGGAGCAAGAGGTATATGGAATAGACCTTCCCATCATCTGTTCCTTTCTCTAGTACCCGAATTTTTGTTATCTTATTTAATGTGTTGGTATTCTATATTGGTCTATCACAGTAGCGTTCTAGGTAGTTGGATTTATGCACTGCATCTACCGATCTTGAGTAATTTTTTTTCCTTTCCTAGTTGGTAAATCAGATGCTTTATTCTTGTATTAGATAAGACTTCCTGCTTCAGGAATCAGTGATATATGGTGATTCTCAATCATGTGTTCTACAACACGTTGTTTCTTTTTTGCAGATCTCACAGAAATTATATGAACCATTTATTAAAGAAGTTTCTCTTTTCAAGGGTTGCTCTTTGGAATTCATTAAGCAGATAGTAAGCTTTTTCATTAAATTAAAGTCTTTTGAATCCATGAATGGATTTCATTCTATCACATTAAAGCATGGATTCATTGTAGTTGCGGGAAGAGTTGTATTCATTTGTCATGTTTACCAGGCAATTCGAGTCCATGAAGAGTTTTTCCTTCCTGGAGAAGTGATTATAGAGCAGGGACAAGTATCAGATCAGCTTTATGTTGTCTGCCACGGTGAATTGGTAACATTTCATCTTTGACCTATCTTTCTTCTTCAATTGCATATTCCAAAGCATCACAAGTGTAGCATATGTTTCTGTATATATTAAGTTGCTGCTGTGTTATGATATGAACCATTTACCTGGCTTCGTTTGGGATTGATCTTTGTCTTCCTATATCCAAATAGAACAAAACAAACTTTATCGCCTCTTATGACTGTCTACAGTACCTTTAGCTGTGAATTTGATTGCACCAACGTGGTCAACAAAGCTTAATCTAAAATTTGGCTGAGGGAATCTCTCAAATGAGCATGTGCATTCACACACGCTTTCAATAACAGAGAGATCAATGTTGATTTGTGTCTATCCAATTAATACTCCTACATTATTTTTATTCTGGATAATGGAACATGTCATGCATACTATCAAATGTATTTTAACAGATACAAGGTTATGGAAAAGTACAATTTTAATGTAAAGCAACTTTAGTCAAATATTTAAAGTTGCAATCATGCCGCAACTATCTTTCAGATGTAAAGAAAACTAGCTATATTACAATGCAACCTATATGCTTGACATATCAAGTCATGTAGACCTCTGAATAAGAATTTGCTCTGTTTGATGATACAAGTGTGTGTGCATGCGCGCACCTGTCTCCGAGTGTGTTTGAAGGACTATCAGTAAATCTTTTTAGTTTATGATGTTAGCGTGTAGGCGTGACAATGTTATCTACAGGAGGAATTCGGAAGAGGTGAAAATGATCGAGCAGAAGAGTTTATCAAGCATCTGCAAACCTATAGCTCATTTGGGGAAGTTTCTTTTCTTTGCAACACTCCTCAGCCTTATACAATACGAGTTCGGGAACTATGCAGGGTATTACGACTTGATAAGCAATCTTTTACAGAGATCCTTGAGATATACTTCTCTGATGGGCGAATTATCTTGAACAATCTCCTTGAGGTGAGTTTGCTTTGATATCATTGCTTCTTATCTTTCTCCTGGTTCCTTTAGACCTTCAATGCATCAAACATTTGTCCTTTGTTGTTGCCTAAATTTTATGTTCTTGGCGGTATAATTATGTTCTCCATGTGCTGTAAAACAAAAATGAAGCCTTTGAAATCATACTTCTTCTAGCTAGATATTATGAGCTAGAATAGGTAGTGGACTTATTTATGTCAATTTATTCAACTGCCAGGGAAAAGATGCCAATATACGGAATGAATTATTGGAGTCAGATGTTACCCTTTACATTGAAAAGTCTGAATCGGAGCTGGCTATGAGGTTGAATTGTGCTGCTTTTGATGGGGATTATTATCGACTGAAACGGTTGATTGAAGCTGGAGCAGATCCTAACAAGGCTGATTATGACGGAAGATCACCTCTGGTATGATTTCTGAAGGATGGACCGACAAGCCAGTCTTGAGATACTATTATCTGATGTTAGACACCTTTGATTTTTATCAGATTAATTAGTCAAATATCCTTTTCCTTGTAACATATTGTTATCTGGGGACTTTGACTTTCAAAAAAGAAGAGTACTGCACTTCAACCATTGCATTATTATAATATTATTAAGTAAAAAATGTAGAGCTAAATTTGTAAGCGGTTTTTCTCAAATATTGATTTTAACTTACATTTTCTTTCTTGCAAGATAGTATGAAACTGTTTCTTGTATAGAAAATATAATATTGTTTTTCTTTCAACAGCATGTTGCTGCTTCTAAAGGAGATGGAGATATATCTCTACTGCTTATTGAACATGGAGTGGACGTCAACATTTCAGGTAAGTTTTCTACATTGTTTATTGCTGTATATATCCTCCAGAATTATGTACATATTCTCTAATCCAATCTTCAAGTTCTAAAGCAATCTAACAACACGTTTTTGTTTAACCCTGTCTATCAGATAAATTTGGGAACACACCATTGCTAGAAGCCGTCAAGAGTGGGCATGATGAAGTAGCTTCTTTACTTGTTAAAGCAGGGGCATCACTGGCAATTGATGATGCTGGTGGTTTTCTCTGTACAACTGTTGCAAAGAGGGATTTGAATCTCTTGAAAAGGGTTCTGGCCAATGGAATCAATCCAAATGCAAAAAACTTTGATTATCGAACACCTTTGCACATTGCTGCCTCCGAAGACTTACACTCAATCGCAAGTTTACTTCTAGAAGCAGGGGCCAGCGTTCTTCCAAAGGACAGGTATGACCTGAATTGAAGGCCAGTTTGGCCAGTCACTCGAGGCTAATTTATGCTACCACTTGATGCATCGCATATGAGCTAGTTAGGACACATTTCTCACTCGAAACTCAGGTTTTGGAATAATTCACTTCTTGATATCTTTACATGAAAAGTTTTGTACAAATATATGTTTTGGTAAATTATGCTTTAGGCATTTCCTATAAGAATTTTCCATATTCACTATGGTCGCATGGACTATATTTCCCTCTTCAAATATAGAGATCACTAAGGAAAAGAATAATGGCAAGGCATGAGGACTTTCAATTGATCATGAGATGCATCCTACCTTTGTTGGATGAGAAGCATGGTGAAAAGTTTAAATCTGTTCCCAGTCCTAAATCACAATATTTTACTTCTCTTGAATCTGGATTTTGATCATGTGATTTCCCTCATATATCCTACGGGCTATTTCCTGTTTATAGATGGGGAAACACTCCACTTGATGAAGCTCGTATTGGTGGAAATAAGGATTTGATTCAATTGCTTGAGGTTGCAAGAGCTTCTCAAATAGGTTAGTAGCGTGTCCCTTTTCTTGGTTAAAGTTTTTTTTTTATTGGGCATCTTTCTCATCATTAGTGGAAGGCAAGATGTCGACCATCTGCATTAACTATGGTAAATCATACATGCTTTCATTCATTGTGACTTACTATACTCTGATGTTGTTATGCTTGAAGTGTTTTATCTGCTAGATTAATGCAGTCTCAAAAAGCTTTTTCATTAATTACCAGTAACAGGTGATATGCAAAGAATGAAATGCACAGTGTTTCCATTCCATCCATGGGACCCAAAAGAGAAGAGAAGAGAGGGAGTCGTCCTGTGGGTTCCTCAAACCATTGAAGAACTTGTCAAGGCAGCTATGGAGCAATTAAAATCTTCAGGTGGTTACCTTTTATCTGAAAACGGTGGCAAAATCCTTGATGTGAACATGATCAGTCATGACCAGAAGCTATTTATGGTCAATGAGTAATCACAAATCCCTTCAGTCATTTTATGACTTCTTGACAAATTGTTCTGATTTCTGGGGTGTATCACAATGAAAAAGCATATTCGTATATAATTGACGGGCAAATTTTAATCTTTGGATTCCTGAATCCATCATTGAAGAATGCAGAAGAGAAAGGAAGCATTCGGCGTTTGATAGTGAAATTGTTCAACTCATGTAGCCATGCTCGCCTAAAAGAAAAGACCTGTATGTTGCTATGACATTTCATTAGAATTAATCATGTTTATGGCCGCTTCGTTCATTAATTTACTAATAGCTTCGTGGTGGGATCGAAAGTTTTTTAACACAAAAAAGGGTAAGTGTTTTCAACATGTTTTTTAATAAATAAAAAATAATGTATATATTTAATTAAATAAATTGAGAAGTGAATGTTTTAACAAATATAAAAAAGTTGTTAACAATGACTAAAAACTAAACAGAAAAGTTATTAAGTAATGACTCAACTGAAAAGTTAAGAAATAGATGTCCACTAAGATATTTAATTTTACACTGCAAGCTACGAATCTATTTTGGTTCAATAAATTTGTTTTTTGAAATATTTTTTTTAATTAAAAAATAATAATAAATAATCATAGAAAAGTTACCGAATAGAATTCAAGAAAACAAAATTGTATTGGCTTACATAAAAATAAAAAGAATGTTTGATAATATTAGAAGAAAATCTTATTATTACGTGAAAACCAAATAAAAATAAAAATAAAAATATATTTATTAAAAAATATTACAAATACATTTTAATTTATTTATTTTAATTAAAAGTAAATACTTGCTAGTTCCGGCATGCCACACATATCTTTAACCATTCTCTTTTAATTAATATAAATTAAAACCAAAGAAAAATGAGAGGATAAAAGTTAAAAAAAGGAGTTAGTCGCCTCTGCCTGGGTGGCTAGCAAACTTTGCCTATTAAAAGAAAAGGCAACACGGGCGCCCCAAGCCTCTTTTTTTTTTTTAGCCGGTTGTACACCATAAATTTTTTTTTTAAATAAAGGTAAAGAATGCGTCATATGCCTGCTTAATTTTCAACGACAAGAGAGATAATAAAAAACCAAGCTGTGATTTTTTAATTAAAAAATTTATTTTTCAACATATATCATCCTCAATTTTCAACCACAGAAAGGTGATTGTAAAATCATGTCGTGATTTTTTCCATTAAAAACATTTATTTTTTACTTAAATATCATTATAATATCAATAATATATAAACTCAAAACATCCTAAATTTATCTTAAAAAACAAAATCAAACATAAAAATCTCTCAAACCCTATTTATTTTTTTCAGCAAAATAAAAAAATAAACATCTCAATAAAACTTATATAATTGATTGAAATCTGTTGATTCTAAGAATAATTTTTTTATTGTTCAAATATAACAAATCAATAAATATTTTATTATTATTTTTCAGTAACTTTTTTTTATATACCCAATGATTGTAATGCGACTAAAATAAAATTTAGATTGTTTAAATTAAAAGAATAAAAAAAAAGATATTAAGGCTAAATTCTTAGAAAAGGCAAGCGTCCAACAATAATGAAAAGAAAATCCCGCTTTGTTTGCTTGTCGTCAAATTGAATCCTTCGATTTTATTTTTATACATAAATTTTTTATTTTTGCAAAATTCAACATTAATAATGTGTTTTTACACCACAAGAACTCCAAAAAAAAAAAAAGAAACAAATTACTAAACTTAATTTCAACCAAAGGCAACCTAAAATAATAAATTTGAAAAAAAAAACACTTTAGTTACTAGAATAGAAAAATCCTAAAAGGATAAAAAAATAAAAAGATAAGTCTCTTAATCTTGAACTACAAGACACTATTTGAAAATATAACTATAAAAATTTAATTTTTTTTTATAAAAATTAATTTTTTTTGTATATTTTAGATCATTTTGATGAGTTGATCTTAAAAATAATTTTTTAAAAAATAAAAAATTATTTTAATGCATTTCAATACAAAAAACACTTTAAAAAATAATCACAACCATACTCCCAAACAGATATTAAACTCTTTTAAGTAATTAAATAATAATTAATATGTCTTTAACCTCCTAACTGAAGATCTACTTAAAAAAATTAAAACTCAGAGGATTACTACATTTGACACTTGAAATTTTGTTTGCATTGTTTATTTAACAACTATGCTAAAAACAATTAGGATTTTTTTTTTGCATCTTTAGTGCCTTAATTCTTTTTTTTTTCATTTTAATCTATAGATATATAAAGTTTTTATATTTTAATCCAAAACTTTATTTTCTTCTCGTTTACATTTGAGTTATTTAACTTGAGAGAAAAGATATACAGGAGAGAGATTCGCCAAGAAAAAAAAATAACAAAAGAGAAAAAGTGATTTATTGGTTTGATTTTTTTGACAAAAATGGTCAAACTTCATAACAATGCTATCCTAACAAGAAGAAGAGAGGAGTGTAATTGACACGTTCTTGGAATTTTATATTGCTTGGAGCTCAAGCCGCCTCCTCCTATAATATGATTGTTCTTTCAGTTTGACTTTGTTGTTTGAAAAATTATATTTAACATCATGTTTATATATTTATAACACTTTAGATTTTTATTTTATGACTAAATAACCATTGCAATATTAAAATTATAAAATTACCATAATTATTTGATTGCCATTTTTGTGCTGGACTTTTTACCAAACACGTTGTGTACAGTATATCCAGGCTTTATTCCATTTGACTTCTGCTGTTTTTTTTCTCCTGCAACGAGATGGGAAAGGCCATCTTCTTTGTGAGACACAACAGCGCATTTCCTTGTAATTTGAAACCCCACGAACTTTTAACATGAGATCTGGACGGATGCGACGGGCGGAAGAAAAACCTTTTTTTTTTGGTTTTGTTGTGTTTTCCGGTCCTCCATCATATGCTGTTAAAGTCCGAGTAAGCTATCAGAAATTGTTGAAATGTTTTGTTTTGAATGAACTGCATCATAGAACGCCAAAAGCTCAGAAGAAGCACTTATTCCGGTCATTAGCAGTAACTAAATTCCTCCACACCACAGAGCTTGATTGGGCTGAAGCAGGTCTCCAAGTCTGTAAGCAGGGGTACAACATGCTAAATCTATTGATACACTGGAAAAAATTAAATTATCTCCACCTTGATTATAATTTTAATTTGAAGTTTGAACTTTGAAGACCCTTACGACGAATGCACGCAAGAAGTCACAATTCGGGAATGGGTTTCTTGTTTTTTATCCAGCAATTGCAGTGGAATTGAACTTTCTGGTTCTATTTTTTCAGGGTTTGGAGTAGAAACAACATGACGAGCGCCAACAATAACAATGCTTGCGAGTGGGATGCTTTTATTTGACTATAACAACTTCATGAATTCCTAACAAAACACCATATTTTGATTTTGAATGCTAATTTCTAGAAATTGCCCAGAAAACTTCTTTAATTGTCAAGACTATGCCACACAAGAGACAGATTGATTTGTCTAGAGAGAGAATATTGCGGACAGAAAAGTAGTTGATGATAGAAAGAGAGTGGGTGCTCCGTTATTTCTATAAATTTCTGGTATATATATATAGTAAGTTTTTAAATGACGACAAAATGAGAAAAAACAATCAATCTATAGGTGGTTTGATGAATTTTTTTTAATTCAATTTTGTATTTTAAAAAGCTTATACATGTATTTAGCTAAATAAATTATAAATTTTTTAGACCAATAAATGCAAGTGTTAACATATTTATTTGACTTGTTTTATTAGGGGTCATATGTTTTTTTTTTAAAATCTATATTTTATTAATATGATTTTTTATATGAAATATAAAATAAAATTGTAAATTAAAAAATTAATACTTAAAAATAAATAAAATAAAATGAGGACGTACGTCTTAATAAAAACTTGTAGAATTTTAAATTAATTTTTAATATAGTAGAAAAATAAAATAATGTTATGAGTGTATTTTACTATATTGTGATTCTCTTAATCAAGAAATGTAAAAATATTATTTACATAAAACAAATTAAATCTTAAAATGTATGAACTAATAAATTTAAAAAGAGTTGTTTATAACAATGAAATTGTAAAATAAAAAGATTTCCATTCTCATAAAAGTAAGATATAGATAAATATGATATTTAACCCCAATTTTGTGTGTATATATAAAATCTTAAAGTTTATTGTTTCTTATCAAGAATAAATAATTTTTATTTTTAATAATAAAGTTTATTTATATAAAACATAAAAAAACATAGATAAAATAAAATGATCTTATTAAAGACATAAAAAATAATTGAAAAAAAATTGTTATTTAAAGAAGACTAAATAAAGAATTAAAAAGAAAAAGAGAGAGAATGAATATTACTTAAATATAAAATATAAAATTTATTCTAAAAAATACATATTAAAATCAATAAAAAAATAAAAATCAAAGAAGTTTGGCAAACCAGGTCCACGTACCTAGTATATTTTAAAAACAGACAAATGATATTCCGCCTGCGTCCTTAACAAAATAAAAAAAAAATAAAGTAAAAATAAGGGTGGCAAACTCGCTCTGGAACATGCGGTCCTTTTAAAACGATGTCATTCAAAGAGCTGAATTTTACGGGAAGGCGATCTAAATGCTGGCTTCGACTGTCCAACGGCCGAACAACCTGAAAGGTTCGATTAAAATAAGGGATGGGCTCAACAACTGCAGCTTGGATTACGGGAAGTGGGGCCTGTCTCCCGACCAGCCGGTCGGTCCTCAATTCTAGGGCTAGTTGGCTTCTTGTTTTTCCCTTCTTTTTTGTTTTTTACTAGGTGGATGACTTTCCTCTTGATTTAAAACTTTATGTTTATGGTGATTTTATCAAAGATATAATAATGTGTAGATTCAGCATAACATCCATTAATTAGACAACATAGGACTTCCTCGCGTAACCTCAAATCTACCCGACATGTTTTTCTGAACAAGGACATGCATTACATTTTTTAACGAAACTATAGTGATTTTTTTTTTCATAATATATTAACTCATATATTCCATATAACACATGTAATTAATCAGTATAGTTGTTAAAAACAAGCCTAGGCCTGAAAATCTATAATTTAAAACATAATTTGTACACGCACCAGCAGCAGACTAAGAAAAACACATTATAAAATATTTTTATTGATAAAACTGTAAAATTTTATAGTGATGTTAAATTTGAAATTGAGATAAAAAAGGTGTTGATGTGCTCAAATCCAGCTAATTTAAGTGAATTTAATTTAGATTTGATGTGCTTAATTTTAAAAATATTTTTATAAAAGAATAAAATAAAGCTACTTTGACTAAAGTTATTAACCTTACAATTGTAAATCTAAAAGTTAATCAAATAAAATGAATCTTTTTCACGTTATTAGGTGGACGCCGGAGTTGATAGCTATGGTTACGTTACGTGGTACCTAAAGATCTCCACAAATAGACTTATTAATTAGCACAAAAAGAGGCTGTCATATAGTAGCATTTACTCAATCAATTTTACGTGTCGGTGGATTTCACAGGTTTTTATATGCCCCGACCAGCCGGGAATCCATGCATATCAACAAGAACACGTCGATGACCTGCCTCTCAAGCAATATAATAAACCCTATCATAATTAAACCCTCCACAACTCGGTCATGAAACGATGGGCAGCTCCACAATGTTCATGTTCATGGCAAACTGACGTTTCATGTACACCAAAGGACCATGGCAAAAGTCAAACTCCATCGACAACTAAATTATGAAAGAATAATTTGGCATTAAAGGTTAATTAATTATAACTAAAACTCATCAGTATAGTATTTTATTGTAATATGGAATACTGTTATAATTTAAAATACTATAAATGAATTCATTATAAATAAATTAAAATGTACTCTACTATGCAATCTATTATAAATACTTTCAAAATGCATTGAGGATTGTAAAAGATAAGGATTTTCATTATAGATTATATTGTTTAGTAGAGATATAGATCAGCTGGAAGGCAAGGTCTCAGCTTGAAAGCAAGCTTCCTGATGCTAGGTCTGTCCAACCTTAGAGCTTTCACTGCCATACCCTAAGGCAGGCTATCCCGTATCATATGGCGTTTGATTTTCTTTTTCTTAAAGACAGGTCAAGCGTCAAGTAGCACCTGAGTTATCTATATTTTTAGTATAATTATATTAAAAATATTTTTTTTAATATAATTAATGTTTAGAGTATTAATTGTAAAAATATTATTGTTTATTTTTTTGATATTATTTTTTCAGTATAATTAATATTAAAAGAATTATTATATTATTTCTTAATTTATTTTTTTAGTATAATTGATAGTATTGACATTAAAAATATTATTATTATGTTAGTCTAATTAATAATATTGATCTCAAAACTATTATTATTTATTATATTAATATTATTTGTTAGTATAATTAATAGTATTAATATCTAAAATATTATTATATTTGGTATTATAAATAATATTAGTTTTATAATAATTCATATTATTGCTACTAAAAATATTACTATTTGTATTTTAAAAATTTTAGTATTTTCATTAAAATTTATAAGTATATAAATATTATTATTATTATTAATAAATTTTAAAAACTATTATTACTATAAAAAAAAACCATATTAAGACACGTGACGCTTGAGTTCTTCTTTTAAGGACGGATAGCTTAAGAGCCACGTGACGCTTGAGTTGCTTCCTTTGTGATGAAGTCCAACTACCACATAACGCTTTAACTTAGATCTTGCCAGACATTACCCAAAGTTAGCATTGGCCTAGTAGGGTAGGATCCAAAATAACATTAAATTTTAGCTGCGGACAAATCAAATGTTATTATGACCACACGCAAGTCGCCTAAGCACTGCATGATGCTTGCTTTTCTTTTTCTTGGGTGTCGTCCAAGTGCCATGTGGCATGGCACTTGGACTGCCTATACTTTTAGTATAATTATATCAAAAATATTTTTTTAATATAATTAATGTTTAGAGTATTAATGGTAAAAATATTATTATTTGTTTTGTTGATATTATTTTTTTAGTATAATTAATATTAAAATAATTATTATATTATTTCTTTATATGTTTTTTTAGTAAAATTGATAGTATTAATATTAAAATTATTATTATTTTTTTAGTCTAATTAATAGTATTATTCTCAAAACTATTATTATTTATTCTATTAACATTATTTTTTAGTATGCTTAATAGTATTAGTCTCTAAAATATTATTATAGTTGGTGTTATAAATAATATTATTTTTATAATAATTCATATTATTGCTACTAAAAAATATTATTATTTATATTATAAATATTATTATTTTCATTAAAATTTATAAGAGTATAATAATTATTATTATCATTAATAAATTTAAAAAACTGCTTTTGCTATGAAAAAATCATGTTGGGACACATGACGCTTGAGTTCCCTCCTAAAAGCGGGCAACCCAAGCTTCACGAAGTGCTTGCTTGCTTTTTTTATGTTGCAATCCAAGTACCAGGTGGTACTTGATTTGAGCATTGGCAGGCATGACTCAAGGCTAGCCTTGGACCTGGCAGGATAAGATCCAAAATAGTGTTGGGTGTGGTTGCAGATAAATTAAGCGCCACATGATATTTGGGCAGCATAACGCCACCTAGTGCTTGGTTTGCTTCCTCTTAAGTGCACCCAAAGCACCACGTGGTGCTTGAACTACTTAAATTTTTAGTATAATTACAAGTATTAATATTAAAAATATGATTATTAGTTTTATTAGTTTTATTAATAGTAAATAAATTATTGTTTGTTTTGTTGATATTATTTTTTTAGTATAATTAATATTAACATAATTATTATATTTTTTTATTAATATAATTTTATGGTATAATTGATAGTATTGGTGTTAAAATATTATTATTACTTTTAGTCTAATTAATAGTGTTGATCTCAAAACTATTATTATTTGTTTTCTTAATATTATTTTTTTGGTATAATTAATATTAAAATTATTATTATATATTTTTCTTAACATATTTTTTTATAGTAAAATTAAAAGTATTAATCTTAAAAATATTATTATTATTGGAGTTATAAATAATATTATTTTTATAATAATTAATAATATTAATACTAAAAATATTATGATTTGTATTATAAATACTATTATTTTCAGTAAAATTTATAAGAGTATATTTTATTGTAATTAATATTATTAATAAAATAATTGATGAATTTGAAAGAAAATATTATATCGTTTACTAATTTTACTAAATGTATTATAATAATAGTTTTTTCAAATTACAATTAATTTTACATTTAAATTATTAGGTTCAAGACCCAAAAATTAAACTTGGATCTTACCATATAAACAACCCAAATAACCTTGGGTCTTAAAGAGCCTGACCCAAGAGTAACTCAAGGCTAGACTTGGATCAAATTGGGCAAAACTTAAAATAGCCTTGAATCCTGGTCGCAACATGATCCAAATAGAATTGAATTTTGTTCCTAATTCTTTTTGGAAGTTAAAGGTGAGACTGCAACGTAGGGTGGGTCACCTAACTAGTTGAACTTCTAAAATAGAATAGGTCGCCACTCGACATTACTATGTTCTTGACTTTTCTCTTTTCTTCTCTTAGTTATTTTCTGTGCATGGCATCTAAAGATTTAGATGAGAAATTATGATTAACTTAGAATATAACAATATGATGACTATTTTTTGTTGAATCACAGACTAATTATTTGTTTTGTAATTTAAAAGTTATTATATTCCTACAATTTTTTTTTTTACTCGGGTATCCTTACACCTTTTTAAAGGGTGAGACTAATTATATTCGGGGTTCATGGTTGCTCCTTCTAATAGATGTGTTTCTTGGGGATCGAACTTGTGTTCTTATCCTTGTAGGGATATAGCAATGTCTTAACTACTAAACCAACACTTCATTGGTT
The DNA here is from genome assembly GCA_026413675.1 of Populus pruinosa. Lineage (NCBI taxonomy): Eukaryota > Viridiplantae > Streptophyta > Magnoliopsida > Malpighiales > Salicaceae > Populus > Populus pruinosa. The sequence goes on from JANKMR010000020.1 coordinate 9,711,270, forward strand.
TATATTCCCACAATTGATATTTAATTAATCATCATAAATTAAGAATTAAATTTAAAAAAAATCAAGGGTTTTTTAATAAAAAAATTAAAAGTTATTTGAGATTAATTTCTCATTTACCCATAATTTATTTAAATTTTATTAATTAAACAAATTTCTAACAATCCCCTAAATGAATAACAAATATCTTACTAGTTTGAAAATAACTCAAAGATTTGTTAAGAGATGCTAGTTTGGTATATTATTGTATAAAGATGGGTGGCTTTTGGATTTAAATCTTTCTTAGTGAAATATTATTAAATTTACTCGGTTAAATAGTGAACATGATGTCTTGAACTATTAAGTCTTTTGCATAAACCAAGAAAATAATACTCATATAATTTTCTACCTCAAGATTTATTTGATTTTCACTGTTGTGTTTATTGTGGCCCTTAACTACTTTTAGATTCATGAATGCTTTAACAAATTCATACTTTATTAAAATTCTTAACTAAACGACTATATCTCATTTTTATAGATGATTTTTCAATAAGATTATTTTGCTATTGTTTACTGGGTGTACCATCAAGATATGAAAATCATTAAGAGCTCAGCTTACCATTTATCATGCTGCAACTAACATTTACTTCATCATAGGAATAATCAAGAATTAATAATTTTCTAATGCTATTGAAAATGCTATATGACTTATTTTTTCATTTGAATCTAAATATTAGGATCTCTAATCAACTAGGTATGATTACCATCATTATACCTTTTCATCTTTTAAAGGCTTTAAACTCATTCCCTTCGATAAATTATACACAAGCTTTTTAGATAACATTTTTGATTAGCGAATCCGTAGTACTTTTTTTTGACTTTACATAGTCAATGAAATTAATTTTATTCTAGAGCAAATTTTAACGATATTATTTATATAATGTGTATGTCTAGACTTACCATTATACATGTTATTTTGTGCCATTTCAATTGCCGATTGACTATCATAATGGACATAAGTAGTTGACTATCACAATATTTTGATACTTTTTTTCAAATCATATAATGATTTGACAAGCTTATAAAATTTCTTTTCTTGTCATTTGACAATAAACCTTTTAGGTTGTTACAAATAAATCTTTTCATCAATGTCACCATTTAAGAAAATTATTTTACTTCTATTTTATGTATTTCAGGTTTGTTGATAGCTACAATGACTATTAATGTGTTTATAAAAGTTATTCTTGACACATGTGAATATATCAAAATAATTAACATTTTTTTGTTATTTAAAACATTTAACAACAAGTCTAGCTTTAAATTTATCAATAACGCCATCAATTTTTATTTTCCTTTTGAAAATCCATTTATAACCTAATAATTTACTTCAAAGAGAAAGATTCACCAGTTTCCATGTATGATTATTAATAATGGGTTCAATTGTGTTATTAATTATCTCTTTTAAATAGAAAGCTTTGAGAAAAGACATTGCCTTAGAGTAGATCTAAGATTCATTATCTAGTCTTTTTTGGTCTTTTACTTATTCTAAGCTTAAATTCATCATCTTTTAATTGATGATAATCACTTGAGTTAGGCTCAATTATTTTTTTAAGTGAATAATTTCCATATGCTTCCTTTTATAGAAACACATTTTCAAAGAATATAATATGTTTTTTAATTTTTTAATATTTTAACACTTGATTTATCTACCAAAAATCAATATGTACTACTATTATATTCATATTCGATAAATACATAATTCAGTTTTAGTTTATATCCTAACATTTTTAGGATCATGTATTGCTACCTATATAAGATACCCCATATTTTGAGGTATTTGTAGGAAGATCTTTTATCTTTTCACAATTCATATAATATCTTTTTTATATTTTTATGGGATGCTTTATTAAGTATCTAATTGGCAGTTCAAATTGCCTCTTATTATAAGTTTTGAAATGCTTCTGAACTTATTAACATATCATTCATTATTTCTTTTAATGTCCAGTTCTTACATTTCACAACACTATTTTGTTAGGGTTAATAAATAGCAGTAATTTGGTAAATAATATTATTTTAAGAATAGAATTTACTAAATGATGCCTTATATTTTCCACCTTTATCACTCCTTATTACCTTTATCTTTTTATTAAGTTAATTTTCAACTTATTCTTATAATGTTTAAACATTTCAAGAGTTTCATCATTTCTCTTTTCCAAATAAGTATAATAATATCTTGTGCAATCATCGATAAAAATAATATAATACCTTTTTCAATCTCTAGTTTGCGTGAATTTTAAATCACGAATATTTGATTAAATTAAGTCTAAAGGTTCACCACTTCTTTTAATTATTTGAAAAGATGATTATGTGAATTTTAATTCTACAAAAAATTCACACTTATGTTTTTCATATAAAAAAATGCTTGATAATAATTTATAGTTTATTAATCTTTGTATAAAATTATAATTCATATAACTTAACTTTTCATGCCATATATCATAAGTTTCAAATAAATAAAAAGAAGAGACAATCTTATTATTATTCTTGTCATTCGTTACAATGACCATTACATTTATTTTAAAAAGGTTATCATAAAGATATTTTTTTATACAAACATACTACTTTTAGAAAGTATAAATTTATCACTTTCAAAAGCCATCTTAAAACTGTTTTGCTTAGCAATGCGTTATATACTAAGTTCTTCCTAATATAAGTAACATGCAGTATATTATTGAGAGTTAAAATATTTTCAAAGTTTATTTTTAGTATAATCTTTTTAACGCTTAGTACCTTTGAAGTTGATGAGTTTTTAAAATAAAATTTTTTTCCATCCATTTCTTTGTAAGTGGAAAATATTATCTTCTCAGAACATATATGTCTTGCAGCACTAATGTCAATCCATAACAAGTCATAATTGTTTAGTAGATTGACTTAAAAAATAACACAAGACAAGTTCATTTTTGAAATATTATTAGTAAGGTGATCAACTTTAGTGACATTATCTTGGGTAATTCTTTTCTTAGAGTTTCCTTATTGATTCTTATTTTTGTAATCTTTAGGTAGATACTCAATCTTCTTACAAATAAAATAAAACGCTTGCTATTAAACTTCTTAACAATTCTTTTGATTTTGTTGTGGTACTTAACCACTTGTTCCATAACACTTATTTTTGAGACACTAGAAGAATTAGCTCTCTTTTCGAATTACTTATTATCCTCTTATATCTTCAATCTTAAAATTAGATCTTTAATTCCCTATATCTTTGCTCACTTATGCTTAAAATAGTTTTTGAAGTCTTTCTAAAATGATAATTTCAATGACTATAAACACTTGGAAAGACTCACTTAGAGACATACATTTAAAATGTTTATCATGTAATATTAGTTGAAACTCTTAAATTTGGCTCGTTAAATTTCTTCATACCAATAACTTCATGTTTGTATTTTTTTGTCTAAAGCTTACTATAATGCTTTTGTATTTTTGATTAAACTATACACATTCTAAAGTTTATTATCTAACTCATTCAAGATGTAGTTCATTTACTTGAAATTAGTATGATTTTATACATTCATAACCATCACAATAATAGGGTCAAATTTATTTTTTAAGGTGGTCAATGATGAAAGATTCATTATTAAAACTTTATTTTTCCTCATTTATGGAACTAGTATGTTTGCAATACGCCTCATAAGATTTTAATACCACTATCTTCGTTTAGATACATTTCTAAACAAGGTGTTTGAATCAAAGAATATGAAATTCAAATATTTTTCAATAAGATGAACATAAATTCTAGATTTAAAAGGAAAATCACAGCTTAAAATAATAAGAAAACACTATAATATAAGGTGAGAAAGAGTATATAGAAATTTTAAAAACTCAAGTTTAAAACTATTTGTCACCTCTCTTTTTTATAATAAATTTTAAAATTTAAATTTTTTTTTATATAGTGAATTTTAAAAATTAAAAAGTTGAATAACTAATAAGAATCAATTTTTACCATTATCAACATTTAATTAACCACGGTAATTCAAAAATTAAATTTAAAAAAACCAAGACTTCTTTGAGTAGAAAAACTAAAGATTGCTTAAGATTAATTTCTTATTTATCTATAATTTATTTTAATCATATTAATTAAATAAATTTCCAACATATACTATCGTGAAGAATAATGTCATGTAAACTGTTTCAATTGTAAATTAATTATGCTGCCTTCATCTGTACCTAACGTTTGTTGGAAAAGGTTATGGTTGATAAAAAATTGAAACTCCATATCATTATTTGTTAATTTGACATGGGAAAATGAGGCGCTTAATTTATCATAATACTGTACGCTTAAGGTCATTGTTTTCACAGCATGGATCAATGGTGCTTTGCAGCAAGGTTGGCTGTTGAGTCAGGATAATCATAAACTAATCTAGGTTCTATTTGTTTTTTGGATATTATACAGATAGTGTAATGTATTGCTTATCTGGATTCAGATAGGTAAGATTCGTTTTACTAGTATAAAAGGAAGAGAGTGGTTTATATTTCTATTGCATTGTAGCTAGAGAGATCAAACTCAGAATCATATACTTATTCGAAGGAATTGGGCTGAGAATTGTAGTTTACTCTAGGTCTAAGATTAATATGAAGACTGCTTTTATTTTTGCTTGTGTAGCAGTCTTGACAGTTGTTGGGGTTTGTCAGGCTGGTGATTTGAGGAAGAACTTCTACAGGACCTCTTGCCCTGCAGCTGAGGGCATCGTCAAAAATATTACTGAAAGACATGTTGCAAGCAACCCCAACTTACCTGCAAAGTTACTGAGAATGCATTTTCATGACTGCTTCGTAAGGGTAAGCAATGCTTAAATATTCATTCTGCTGCTAGAAAAATAGTATCTGTAGCCTTTTCCAAGCGTGGACATTGTATGCTTGAAAATAAAAGAAAAACTCCATGTAGTATCGCCACATTTTGTAATTCTGATGCAGATATCTAGCTAATTCGGAATTAAATTCCTGCAGGGTTGCGATGCCTCCGTTTTAATAAACTCGACAGCGAATAGCACAGCGGAGAAGGATGCAATTCCAAATCTATCTTTGGCAGGCTTCGATGTCATTGATGAGATCAAAACGGAGCTAGAGAACAAATGTGCAGGAAAAGTATCCTGTGCTGACATTTTGGCCTTGGCTACCAGGGATGCTGTCTCAGTCCAGGTAAATATTATCGCAATAAACATTCTTAATTATCTCAACTCAAATGACCATGCATGTAATCATAGCGAACATATACGATTCTTCCTGCAGTTCAAAAAACCAATGTGGAAAGTGCTTACTGGTAGAAGAGATGGTAAGGTGTCAATAGCTTCGGAGGCCCTGGCAAACATTCCCTCTCCATTCTTGAACTTTTCCAGCCTCGTTCAAAGTTTCAAGAGCAAGGGTCTAACTCTTCATGATCTCGTTGTGCTATCAGGTATACATGCATTTATATTATACTAAAGAAAGTAATGGCACATACTTCTCAAGGGTCATATAATTGATCAGAAACTCTTATCACTTCTGAATCATACTGTATGTAGGGGCACATACCATTGGTGATGGCCACTGCAACCTGTTCAGCAACCGACTCTACAACTTCACAGGAAAAGGAGACCAGGATCCATCTTTGAACTCAACATACGCTGCTTTCTTAAAGACCAAATGCCAAAGTCTTAGCGACACAACCACCACAGTAGAGATGGACCCTGGCAGCTCTCAGAATTTCGATTCTTCTTACTTTGTTATCCTTAAACAGCAAAAGGGTCTCTTCCAATCTGATGCGGCCCTTCTAACAGACAAACAATCGAACAAAATTGTTGGAGAGTTGCTTAAATCAACTGATTTTCTCAAAGAATTCTCCCAGTCAATGAAAAGAATGGGAGCAATTGGGGTTCTTACGGGCAACTCAGGGGAGATCCGAAAGAAGTGCGGCGTTATCAATTCCTGAAGCCATCTTCTTTTTGTTTAGTTTGTGTTTTTCATGTTCTAGCACTACTTTTGATTTTGGCTTTAATTAATAAGCTTGTCGCTTAATGAGTCATAATGATCCTTCTATTTGTCAGTCGGCGATCGATGTTTTGTAATTTGTTTCATGAAAGTAAAATAAATAAATAAATAAATAAAGGTGTTAAGATTCGAATACTTTCAATTGTAGCAAATTAATGCATTTAAAAAAATGCCTGTTTTTTTTATATATAATTATTGGTATGCCAGGATAGAGTGACTGCCATTTGAATTTATTTTATTTTTTTCGCAACTAACCCATTTGACTAGCTAATTTTTTCAGAGCTTCTTGCATCTTTCTAAACATCTACATTCCAAATTTGTCAACAATGTAAGTACATTCCCCGGAATATCTTCACTACTTATGCGGAGTATAATTCAATGGGCTGAGATTATCAGCAGATATAAAGAGTATGATTCACTTAAAAGAATAGTTATTACATTTGATTTGGGGATTGATCTCAACAAGGAGTTGGGTCTTATATTTACATGGATAGACTCATATTAATATGAAAAAATTAAAAAAATATTTAAAATTTTAATATTTTATTAAAAAAATAAAAAATAATCTATAACAATATAAGCTATATATTGTGTAAATAATAAAATTTAAAAAATTATTTCAAAAGATTTTTTATTTCACATTGAAAAGATAGCATGTTATCCTTTTAAATTAAAAAGATTTTTTTATATCACATTGAAAAACATAATTTTTTTTTGTAAACATAAAATATATATAGTAAAAAGCTTCAAATCCTATATTAAAAAAATAAAATACTTTTCTAGTATTTATATAATTAATTTTAAAAAAGATTAATAACCAACTAAAAAAATATATAAAAAATAAAGGCCTTTGATTAGGAAAAAAATACATTTGAAATACAAAACGAGTATCTACAGAGTCGTTTGAGTCACAAGTTATTGGATTCAGCCATTGGATTAACCCACTTAACTTGTTTGAGTTTAAAAATTATATTTTAAAAAATATTACCAAGATAATGGATTGATGATTTTTCTCCAACAAATTAACTAGAAAGACAAAACTCAGAGATAAAATGATATATTTTATATGATTTATTTTTCATTTTTAATTTTAATGAGATATGAAATTCCTTTCAAGTTTTTTTAGAGCAATGAAATATCTCGTTGCCCTTAAAAGAAAAAAAAATCATATAATTGTTTGTTAGGATTTTTTTAAAATTTCACATTTTTCATACAACAAATTTATTAAATTATCTCGATGTGAAAATTAATATAAGCTTCTTTAGGGGCATTTTTATATTTTCATATAAGACATGTGGAGGGGTTAATTAGTCTTTTACATTAATTAAAAATATTAAAAATTTAAATATGTTAGGGACTCACACATGGAGGCAAGTGTAAGGAGTAGCAAGGCTTCAGCAACACATGAAAAGTTATCTGGTGGCGGCAAATTTCTTTCCGTCGTGTTAGTCGATTTCCCACTATGTCCTCTTCCTCCACAAGCGGCTCGTCTTGAGTTGTGCTGGACGGATTGTCATGGAAGTCATTTTTTTTTCTTTTTTTTCTTTTTCTTTAGAATTCGTGTTCGACATTTAAAATTTCAAAACAGATATACTTTAGTTGGGAATATTTAAGTGTCAATTTTTATTTTTTTTTATTTTTTAAATTTATTTGTGGTCATTTTGTAAATTTTTATTTTTTTAATTACTTCCTTCAATCTCAATTTTTTCATTTTTGTTTTTCAAATTTGGTATTGATTTTTTTTTCTTCATTTTTTTCTTATATATTTTTTAAATTTTGTTTTTAATATCATCATTTAATCAAAATTTTTATTTTTTAGTTTTTTTCTTAAATATGGTTCTTATTTCCTTGGTGGTTTCTTCTTTAATTCTTTGATGAAATTGATTTTTTTTCAATTTAGCTATTCAATCCAAAATTATTTATCCTCTATTTTTTTAAAAAAAATTGATCCTCATGTTTTTAATTATTATTTTTTTTCTATTTATTATGATTTTTTTAATTTTAACTTTTGATTGTTAGTTGATTGAAATTTGAGATTTATTATTTTTTCATGTTTGATATTTCCAATTAATTGGTCTGAATCAATAATTTTACAATTTAATTTTGTTTTTGATCTCATTAATTAAAATTTTTTTCTTAAAAAAAAAATTTCATAATTTTTTTGTTTTTTTTATAATGTTTTTTCAATTTCATAAATTTGAAGAGTTTGTTTTTCGAACTTGTTTTTCTGTAACAAAACGAATCAGGAGGAAAATTTTGTAAACGAGAAGAGTTCTGTTACGTTTAATCTCATTTAAGATCGAGTTATTTAGTTCTTCTGAACGGTAATTAGTTGGTCATTTTCACTCCTGTGCGCTATACCGAGGGCCAATCTTGTTCTCTATATTTTGTTTTTAACCCAAGGGCAGGGCTAAATCATAAACAGTTCCTTCAGAGAAGAAAGCAAGCAATTCTTCTACAAAAGAAAAATGGTATTGATGACGGGATGGTCCATAATAAATCTGGCAAACAAGCAGGCATGGAAGAAAGTGGACGGAGGGCATCAACCAGCATCAACCACCGACGTCCATGTCTAGGCAGAACATATAGGACTTCTGAATTAAGGGGTGATAATAATTTTTTTTAATTATTTTTTTATAATATTAGTGATTTTTAAAAAATTTATTTTTTAATATTTTATTTGTTAAAAATTAAATTTCATTATTTTTTTATATTTGATGCGCCTCATCAAATTATGATTCAAAACACACGTTTAATAGGCTATAAAGAATTGATATCAATTTTTTCTTGGACATATTTTTTTATTCTATTTCATAATTTGACATTAGTATTTTATATTTTTTTTATTCCATCTCATAATTTGATATTGATATTTAAAAAAATTAGTTTTCATAATTTTTTTTGGTTAAACTATATAGATCTTAAATGTGTTAGCTTAGAAGGGTGTAAGTTTTTTTTTTACAATTGTTATTTTTTTATTTTTTTTGTTTGTTTTGTTTTTTTAGTTTTATAATTTAATATTTGATTAGTTAAAAATTAGGTTTTAAGAATTTTTTTTAAAAATCTATTGCTTTGAGTTAATGACTTAAATCACGGGTTTAATACATTAACAATGATTTACATCATTTTTTTATTTTTAAATTATTTAACATTAACTTTTTTGTTATCAATTGAATATCATTTTTTTCTTAATATTTTTTTTTGTGTGTCACATGGCTAGTATATAATAAGCTAAGTAGAAAATTATATTATTATTATTAGTAGTAGTATTAGTAGTAATATTATCATGGTTGATAATGGTGTAACAATAATAATGAAGATAATTAAAAAAATTTAATTTTAATTTTAATTTAATTATTTTTTTATTATTATTATATTTAAAAATATCATTATTACCGTGGTTAATGATTATGAATATATAGATGAAGATAATTGAAAAAAAAGAAGAAGGAAAATCTAATTCTCATTCTGATTTTTAATACTATCTACTTCATAAAAATGAAACCATATCCAACGTTTATTTTCATTTCTATAATCCATTCTGATTTTTACTTTATTCTGTTTTAACTAAATACATATAAAATACAATTTTTTTTTCAAATTCTATTATTTTCATTTATTGTCACCAAACACTCCATCCATTAATCTTAAATTATTGCTATTTATAAATTGTGAAGTAATAAAAAAAACTCTTGCTCCCCACTTGGCACCTCTGGCTCTCTCATCGCAATCCAACGGCCCAAAATGCAAATCACAAAAGGCATTGGAAAAAGAAAGGAAGGAAGTAAGAAAACCAAAAAACTTGGTTGTTAAGCAAAATCAGATAAAAAACAGAACAAGCAGTCCTTGGAAAGAAAATCGAAGACAAAAGACAATGGCGTTGCAATGGATGATACTGACATACCTAGTGGCAGCAGAGGCAGTAATAGCGGTACTCTTAACGCTACCGTCGCCAAAGCTATTGAAGGACCGATTTGTTTCTCTCATCTCTCTCCTTCTCCAGCCGGCTCTCTTTGTTGTCCCTTTTGCCGGGTTCCAGCTCCTGGGTTTGTTTTTCTCTTCTTTTATGTTTACTCCTTTTGTTCTCTTTTGGGCTTTAGAAATTCTGGGTTTGATTTTCATCTTGTGAACAGATATATATTGGAAAATGGAGCATCGATTGATGTGCACTGGTGAGACCTGCACCGCTGCTGAAAGAGATCGTTATGAGAAATCTGTATGTTGATTTCATCTGATTTGCTGATTTGTTCTTCTTCTTTTCTTCTTTTTTGCTCTGTATAAGAGATGTGTTATTGGTTTTTGGCGATTTTTAATTATTACTAAGCGTTATCAAAGAAACGTTGGATGCCTTCAACGAAATTAAATAAATTAATGGAAACTGGGATTAGGGTCCTGAAAAATTAGATTTTTATTCTCTTTATATTTATAATTAATGAGGCTGTCATGATTTGTTTTGTAATCTTAAAGGGGTGGCAACTTGCTAAGAATCTGATGGGATATTTGGTGGCCAGGGATGTAGTGTTTTATGTTGGTTATGAAATGTTGGGGTGCCATTTTGTTTTGCTTATTGCGTTCTTGAAGCGTTGTTGGATGCTATTCATGACCCTTGTTATTGCCTCTGAAGTTTTGTGTATATGCAAGTTTACCCCATTGCGTTCTTGCTTATTTTCTTACGGTCATTCGCTGGTATTTCATTGTAACCTCACTTGAGCAGTTAACTGAGTCATTAAAAGACACGAAATTATCAAAACAGAAGAAAAGGTGTTATTGGGATAAAAAGTGGTTTAGTTGTTTGTCGTTTGTATATGTGAAGCGGTTGCTTGAATTTAGATTATTACTTGTAGCATCATGAATGTCCAAACAGCATGATTGTCATTAACCTGTTGGAAAGGTGGGAAATTGAAGAGGTGAGGTACTAATGTGAAACATTGAATGCAAAAAAGAGTTATTCCCTGGGAATATGTCTGCAGTTGGTAGATGCTACTGGATCTGGAAGGGCAGAATTGAGCCAGTAATCTCTCTTATTCAGGACTCCCTGGATGTGTGTCCGGGGCTGAGGAGCAGGGTTACAGTTATTGCAGTTTTATTTAGTTTGCATTAACACATAACAAGAAGCTAGATTCTGCATGAGTATTGTTGTCGATGCAGTTAGTTTAAGAAGAAATGACTCCATTAATAACAACTAGCTCCTTACGCAATGATAATTATTCCATTTCCAGTAGATTCCGTTCTGTAGATGCTGGATTTTCAGTCCCACAATAACATGTGAACTTCTGTTGCATGCTCCAATATTTTAGCAAGCTATCAATTCCATGTAAGCATAGCAAGTAATGCACACGCTAGCAGGTTCCTGTAAAACATGCACAACATGCATACAACATGCATCACCTCTCTGAGTAGTGGCATATACCTAATTTTTGAATATCTGGTGGAGTGCTAAATTAAATATAAAAAAAGTTTATACCCCATAATTATTTTTCAAAAGAATATGCTAGTAGTTATTTCCATTATTTCTGTTAGACATGAACAAATGTATAAGAAGGAATCATATAATTTTTTACAGCTGTTGTAATGTTTGTTGTGCATGGAGATGTCCCCCCTTTTAACTGTCAAAAATCACTTGAAGCTGAAATTTCTAGTATGAAGATTGATGATTTGAAATGGGAGTAAACAAACGCTATCCCCCCTCCCTGACTAGAACCATGTCTCATAAATTTACTTAGATTGATAGATTAAGCACTAGGAGGTATATTACGTTGCATAGTCTGAAAACTACCAGTTCAAGCAGGGAAATGCATCTCATGAGGCTATATGTTAGAAGAATGTATTTGAATTAAAGTTGTAAACTGCTATTGTTTATTATCATTAGAATCTACACAAACTTACCGTTGAAGTCTGCTGTGCAGATCTACAAATCTCAAAGGAATGTCATTCTTTGCATTTCAGCATGCCTTCTCTACTGGTATGTGTCTGGTTTGGAAGCTTTTGAAAATGCTTGATTTATTTATTTGCAATTCTGCCACGTGCCATTATATACTTATATGTGCCTGCAGGTGTGTTTATCGCGTGTGCAAATTTCACAAGGAGATTCAGAGCTTAGAGGAAGTAGAGAAGAGATACAAGGACCAGTAGTATTTCCTCACCTATCCCCATTTCATAACTAGCGGCTGAGAAGTAGTAGTGCTGTGTTTTGTATTGAATATGGACATTACAACTAGATATGTTGTCATGTTACAAATACGAGTATGATGTAATTGCAAGTTTATCTTCTGTGCTTGTGGCCTGTATTTCTCCTGTTATTAGGCTGTTGCATTTTCCTCATACCCATGGAGAATACCCATGGAGAGTACAGTATGAACACTGCTGTTTGGAAAACTAAACTTTGCTATTTCTATACTATTTTTGTTTTAATCTACCAGACGTGTTCTTTTTTGGTTTTACATTCTCCTCTTGTCAAGTCAGGCAAACGAATTCCTCTTCTTCTTCCTCTTCATTTGGAAAGGTTCAACACCTTCGAAACCCCCCGCCCCCGCCCCCGGTTTGATGACTTGAAGTTCGAGGGTTAGACGTAGTTGGGGAAACGCTCTCCGTGGCATTGAGCGGCTCTAATGAAGGTGTTACTGTTCTATTTAAGTGTTCTGCTGAATAAGTCCGTCTCTAGATTCTGAATTCCTAATCAACATAAATATGGAATGAAGCATCGAGCGCTTGAGCATGTGTTCTATATTATTTTTAAAAAATATTTTTTATTTTAAATATATTAAAATAATAATTTTTTATTTTGTAAAATTTATTTAGAAGCATGACTAGTAAACAGTGCTACGGTCTTTTTTTTCTTTCTATTTTATAATTTCAATAAATGACCAAATGGGTCCATTTTTTTAATAATATATCAAATAAAAACCAAATGTTATGATTTTAAATCAATGTTTTATTTTCCATTTCGTCTGCATATACAAGCTTACACCTAGAAAATATTTTGTAATATGAACCAATCATTTTAATTGTAATCTAAGTGTTAATGAAATTTTATATTTTATGTTACATACGATATACATAGGTGCATTTCTATGCTATATGAAAAGTTATCTAATTATTTATTATTGTTGGGAAGATTGATCATGGATTTTATAATTCTTACTTAAAAAAAAGGATTTATCATAGATAACTCATGTTAGGAAACATTATATATATTGGCTTGAAATTTTAGTTTTTCTTTCCTTTTTTACATAATATGTGCTCTTATGATGCCTTAATTTTAATTTAAAAGTATTCAAAATGAGGGTTAATTTAGTTTATTCGTAAAATTAAAGGGAAAAAATATTGTATATCAAAAGCACAGGCATAACTTCTAAAGTATGGAATAAATTAAACTAAAATGTATTTCATAAATAAAATATAATTGGGATTCTAAAGTTCTAAAACTTCAAATTACAAGGGAAATTAAGACTGTAAAGAAAAATAATAATTAAATTCCAAGTTTTTGAATTAAAGGAGGATATTCTTTTTTGTTAAGAAAATATTTATATAATATTTAAATTGGTGAAATAACTTTTATCAACTCTAGAATAATAATTGAACAGCACGCCAACACAATAAAATTAAGAAACACCTCATAAATATTTTGTTTTCCGAGCCATTGTGCTCCTCAGAAATTAAAGTCTTGTTGACTTATCTTAATCTTTCACAAATAAAAATCAATGGTAATCGGTTTGTTGTTTCGCAAATATTAAGAATTGAGAGAAATATTTTTTTTTTCTAATAGTTTTATGATATGATTGTGATCTTATAACAACTCAACTGCTTGTTGAATTTATGTTTTTATATATAAAAATAAAATAAAAAAGTAATGAGCGTTTCGTGTGTGAAGAAAAAATATTAATAAAATTTAGATAGGGAAACAGAGAGAGGTTTTAAATAAAAAAATTCAATAAAAAATTATTAAACTATTTGAAAACTCACATTGCAAGCCTTGAATTTAATATTATCATTCAATTAGGTCGTTTCTCAATTGAATCAATGAAACAATTAAATTGACTGTGTTGAAAATATAAAATATTTAACATATATGCATATGGTAGGAGTTTTTGCTATTTCTTTATAATTCTTTCCTTTTTATTTATTTTTAATAACACTTTTATTTTCAGAAAAAAATATTTCAATCAATAGATTCTAGTGCAAAAGCAATTCGAAACCTTTTTATATTGGGATTTTGGATCAAAATTAAATTTAAAAATGAATTACATTATAACAATTCAGATATATATGAAAATCACAACATTTTGCAAATTTTCATGCAAAATAAAGCAATGTTTTTTTTTAATTATTATTAAGCTTATTATAGATACACTTTTTGTAGAATTAAATTAGTTTCGTATCCAGGTTATTATATATCTTACGATGCTGCTCCAAATAAATATCCAAAGTTATGATCCATCTATAACACAAGAAAAAAGAGAGGTTATTTTTTCTTATTAGCATGGTCTTTAAAAAAAAACATTTGGGCAAAATAACAATATTTTAAGAAAGAATATCTATAATAAATAAATAAATAAAACTTTGATTAGATGCAATAATCAATAATGTCTTCTTTTCCAATCTTTTAGTTGAATAAAAAGTATTATGAAAATGAGATCATCCCGTTACATAATAAAATGGTAATTTCATGAAATGTCTAAGTTTAATGATGTTAAAAAATCATCTCAATGTAAGAAATTAAGTTATTGAACAAGATTTTGAAATATAATTTATATTATTATTTGATATATCTTCTTTAATGAAAAACTTTTAATTTTAAAATTTGTATAAATTCATATTATCTTATATTGAATTTTTATTAAATAGAATGAGATAATGAGATTCAATTTTTTGATCAATAAGGTTATAATATTATATTACAAAAATCTTCTTAATTTAATATTAAAATTTTAAGGTATAATTTATATTATTTTTTAATAAATAATATATATAATAATAATTAATAAAATTTATTGTAGGATTATTGTGGTATATATGGGATCTGGATTTCAATCTCAAATGATACTATAAAATTAGAAATATATTAAAACTGCTCAATCTTTCACTTTAGTAATTCATAGTCAAAGATTGAGCTATTTTTTTTAAGTTGTTTTTCTTCTTTTTTCTTTATTTATTTTTCAATGCCTTTAGCTTTTTTTCTTTGTTTGTTTGTTTTTTTTTTAATAAATTTTCTTTTGTTTAATTTAGTTTAAGCTATTTCCCCCCTTTTTTTTCTTTTTTGATGCCTTCAACCTTTTCTTTTTCTTCTTTGTTTTTTTTTTTAATAAATTTTGTTTTGTTTGATTTAGTTTGTTAATGTTAATATTTTTTTTAAAATTTAGTTATCAAATTTTTATGACATTGATCTCGGGTTTAACAGGTTAACTTGGTTTCACGAGTTAACCTAGATTTTTTTAATTATTTTTTTCATTTACTTTAGTTTGTTATTATTAAATTTCTTTCTATTTAATTATCAGACTTTCATGATACATGTCTCAGGTTTCACGGGTTAACCCAGTTATTTCTGGATTAACCCGTCTATTTTTTTATTTTGTTAATGTTAATTTTTTTTTAATTTAGTTATCAGACTTTCACGACAAAGATCCCAAGTTTAACAGGTTAATCTGATTTGACGAGTTAACTCAGAGTTTTTTTTAATTATTATTTTTTGTTTACTTTAGTTTGTTAATATTAATTTTTTTTCTTTAGTTATCAGACTTTCATGATATATATTTCAGGTTTTACGGGTTAACCCAATTAATTATGGGTTAACCCGTCTATTTTTATTTGTTTTTTTTATTTTGTTAATGTTAAATTTTTTTATTTAGTTATCAAACTTTTATGACATGAATTCCGGGTTTAACGAGTTAACCTGATTCAACAAGGTAACTTGAAGTGTTTTTTCTTTTTAATTAATTTTTTTATTTAATTTAGTTTATAAATATTAAATTTCTTTGTAATTAATTATTAGACTTTCATAACACATATTCCGGGTTTGATTGGTTAACCTGGTTTCAGGGGTTAACTGAGTTAATTATTGGTTAACCTATCATTTTTTTTTCTATTTAGTTATAAACTTTCATGACATGAATTTCAAGTTTGATGGATTAACCTGGTTTGAAGGGTTAACCCTGTTAATTCAAAAAAAATTCTTTTTCTTCATTAATTTTTTTCTTAATGTTGGTATTTTTCTTTTTAATTAATATATTTAATTATTATACTTTTATGACATGATATTACAGTCAAACTCACATCCAAGGCTCTTGGATCTGGTGTTGCAATCAGACTCACTTAAACTTGAATCATATAAGTTTAATAGTATTATTAATATTATAATTATTACTCTTGAGTCAAGCATTGCAATTAGACCCATGACTTTTTGGTATATCTTTGCAGAAAGACCTAACACTCTTAGATTTTAGTTTTTTTTTTCATATTTTTATACAAGAAAAAAAATTAACTCGTGGGTATACCTTTATTTTTTTTCCTTTCCTTTTCTTTTTTAAGCCTTTTATTATGGACTACACAGTGCAGTCTACAATGAAAAAGTTGATGCTTTAGTTTTTCTTCTAGCTTTTTTTAAAATTATTTTTTTAATTTACTTTCTTAATATTAAATTTTTTCTATTTAATTATCAAACTCTTATGACACAGATCTCAGGTTTGACGGGTTAGTATAGTTAATTATGGGGTAATCCATTAATTTGATTTTTTCTAGTTAGTTATCAAACCTTCATGACACAAATCTAATGTTTAACTAGTTAACTTAATTTAAAAAGTTATCTCAGTTAATTCAGATTTTTTTTCTTCATTAATTATTTTTTTCATGTAGATTTTTTTTCTGTTTTTTTTTACTTAATCCATTTAATTATCACGCTTTTATGATATGACTTTGCAATCAGGCCTGCATCTAAGGTTATTGAGTTTGGTATTGCAGTCAAACCTATTTAAACTTGAGTCATACAAGTTTAATGTTATTATTAATATTATAAATATTACTCTTAAGTCAGATATTATAGCTAGACCTAAAATTCTTGGGTATAGTTTTACAAAAAAACCTAACATTTTTAAATCTTAGTTTTTTTATATATATTTTTTATACAAAAGAAGATTGACCCGCGGTATCATGCGGGTCATCTAACTAGTTGAATTCTATAACATGTTGATAATAACTTGGACTGATAAATCCCTCTTGAACTGATTGGTGGATTGATGGCATGATTGTCAGGTTATGACAACTCAAGTGCTCATCAATTATATCTTTTCATATGCAAAAAATAATAAAAAATAATAAGTGTTTCATGCGTGAATAAAAGGAACTTATAATAATAAGATTTGGATAGGGAAATAATGAGAAAAGTTTTAAAAAAAAATTTTGAATTAAGATTTATTAAACTATTTCAAAGCTCATATTAGAAACCTTAATTTAAGACTACATTATATTTTTATTTATATTTATATTTTCAATTAAAAAATAATGAGTTTTTGAATGATGAATAATTTGAAATTTTGCAAGCTTCAAAATAATTTAATGGGTCTAAATATGGGATAACAAAGATATTTTCTTTGATTTTTTTCTTCTTCTTCTTCTTTTTTTTGCTTTTACGTCTTCATGTAACATTTACAATACGAAGACAAATGAACTATTTAATAAAATTTAAAGGTTTTAATTTTTTTCTTTCCCTTTAATTAAACTTTTCCTTTTAGAAAAAAATTATACCATTTTCCCATGAATTAAGTGGAAGAAACAACCTATATATTGGATATAAAAAAACCATAAAAATAGATATAAAAAGTTGTTTAAGTGCTCTCAATTTATATATGTAAACTAGATGCTAAAATAACTGAGCACTTAAGAATTTAAGATTCAATTCTTATATATTTTATATGGAATACTTCCTTTAAAAACATTTGTTCTGAAACACAAATTGAGAGAGATATAATAAAAATTATATCATATACTTAGAAGTAGGATATATCAATAAAGAAGATAAATTAAAAATTATTTGTATTAAGATTTTTTCAATGAAATATTAGAAAAATAGTAAATATCAGTTAATACATGTTTTACTCTAAATGACGGTGTTTTAAGTTGAAAAAGTTCTGAATAAAAAAGTACAACTGATTCTATATCTAAATAAAGTATACCTCCACATTTGAAAAAACAAAGAAATTGTTTGAATCAAAAAGTTGATCAATGAACTATATTGCTAGCATTGTTAAGTTACCATGTACCATGATAATAATAGAGTCATTGCATAAGCAAATGAATCAAGGTCTCATCAATGATCCAAATAAGTATTTAAACAATTATATTTAATTTTATAAATTAATGAAATAAAGGATGTAAAGATAGAGCAATTATCCATCGAAGAGAATTTAGAAGATCCTTTTATTAAATCGTTATTTATGCTGAAACATTAATGCTACATGAAACAATATGGTATTAAATACATGATCAATTGATTATACTGCAAGTAAGAGATTCTTAAATTAATATTTCATGTAGTGAATCGGATAATTATATGTTATATTATTATATTAATACAAATACATATTTATTATTAATAAAAGTTTAATTTATCTTTAATATTTATATAATATTATATTTAGGAATCTAATATTTGATTTGTGAATCTAGAGTACAAATAAAGCTTATAGGAAAAAATTGTTTTGTAAAGAAAATTATAAAGTTGTTATAATTATGAGATCTCTATTCCATCAAAGCATTATTCTTAAAATATTTTTTGTTGATACTTTCTTACATACTAGACATTCGTTAGAGTTGTAGAAATTGATATATATTTTTTTTATGAAAATAAACAACTATTCTCTTAAGCTGAGGTATAAGAGATACCTAAAACTAATTTGTAGGTGTTTATCATAAGATATACATTTTGAACTGACCCGTATAAAAATTTTATATGAAAATATTACTTATATTTATAAAAAGAATCAGGTGGCAATTGTGCAAGTAATCATTAGACTTGAGACCATTAAATTATATTTTATAAGGAATGTTATGCTTTAATCATGTTACATGTTATCTTGGTAAAGGTATGAAATAGACAGATATTGAATATAACATAAACTATATGAATGTATTTGAGTAATCAAGAGAGGATTCATCATCTTAAATAAATTAAAAAAAAATATTTCACATGTTTTCAAATAATATTGATTTTTAAATCCTTACGCGAGGTGGAATAAGATTTGAAAAAAATTTCAAATCTTATTCAAATGATCAATGACTATAATATTATGAAAAAAATATGATTTAACATGGTAGACACAATTCATATTAAAATGTCTAAATCAAAATATTATTGATGAATGTATAATAATTATACAAAGGAACTGGTCATTAAAAGGTTAAGTCAAACCACTTATAATTTTCATAATAGATTACACACATTAGAAACTATTAGTCCGATATTAAACTAGGATAATTAATTAAGTGTGACTTGATTGAAAATAATTTTAGAAATTAAGCACCAGAATGTATTTAATTTAGAAATTATAATTCTAGCCTAGAACAATCAAGTAGAGACTTGATTGATTAAATTTTTAAAATTATCCTTAAATAATATATAGATATTATCTAAGGAGAAAATATATATTTTGTTATTTATAAGGTTTTTAGGATCTCTTATAAATATAAAGTTATGACTCTTATTTTGTAAGAAGTTGTCTGTTAAATAAAAAAATTATGTAAGTCACAAAATAAAAAGTTAATATTCTAAGCATAACAATCCATCTTTCATAAATAGGAATTTAAAATATTTTTTATTGGTAGTTCATATGAATTATCGTTGAAAATTGAACAATTTAATGGTTTACAGTTTACAATAACATAACTTTAAAAAAATTATTTAAAGATGAATAAAATTATATTTTCAAATAATAAATTCTTAAAAAGTTTTAGATATGTGTAACCAAATTCTAAAAACTCCTAAATAACTTATTATTATTATTTTGGTTGCATAATATTCAATAAACCAACACTTGTATGTGTATGTTATATATATATATATCCTACGAACAATACTTCATCTCCAGTATATGTAATCTAGCACCGCCGTGAACAAGCATGATCAAGCTTAAATCCCTTGAAGTGTCATTAGACCTTGAAATTTTGTTTTGTCGTTCAACCACCAAAAGCCCATTGGAAGACTCTACTATGTACGGTGGAGAACCTCCTCTTAACACAGGATATGGCGGAGCTAGGTCCTCTACATGTGGATTTTCAGGCTGAATGTTAATAACCCGCAGCGATCCATTGTACATCAAAGCATGAATTTTCCCCTTACAGAATATGACATCTGCAAAACATTGCAGACCTTGCAGGAATACTCTCCAAGACATACATATTATTATGAAGAAACCTAATCTCAATGAGCAAAAGCACAATGAACATCGTGTATATATATATAAAAACAAAACAAAAAATATAACATTTCAATGTAGATATACCGTGATCGATGAAAGTCTACTTTCACTGTCAGTCGGTGGTAACTCTCTGTAGTACTTCTCTGAGGAAGTTGGGAAGATCATGCAGACCATTAGTGCAGGCTCTCCTATTTTGTAAGGAACCGCGAGCTCATCGGATTCCTGCAATTAGAATTTGTTTTGAGCTCTTCCCAGAAAGGACTTCGAAAGTTTTACCTGTGGACATTTCTTGTTATCTAAACAAGCAGGGCTTCGTCACATGGGCTTGCTTTAGCCCATTCTTCTTTCTTATTGTATGACTTTTCTTTTTACAGTTCTAATTTAAAAGTCAAATTATATTAAATACCCTATTTTTTATTTTTTATTTTACCTTTTAACATATTATAATTTTATGAATTTACCAAAAAAATATTGAGACAGAAATGGAAAAACATATTTAGTGGTATAAATGAAAAAACTAAATTATTACATTTTAATATCTTAAAAATTGTGCATACATTTTTATTTAAGATACTTAATATAGGACCGAGAGAATATTTTTTCTCTCTAGATTTTTCAAAAAAAATTTGTTTCATATTATATAAAAAAAAAACACAACAAAATTTCTAGATTTGCTAGCTGGATCTAATTTTCTGAATTTACCAAAAATAAATAAATTTAAATGCCAAGTTCGGGCGAGGAAGGGGAAGACATTGTCATTTAATCCCTTTGTGCTTCATTTTCCCTTGTGTTCTCGATTTGCTAGCTGCTCTTTGATAATAGAATAATTGTCATAATATGAGAGGAATAACCTGAAAATCAAGGGGGTGTTTTTTCTTTTTTGTGAGTTCGGACGAAATAACATTTCTAGAAAATTTTCAATTTTTTTGTATTTCTAATGTCAAAAATTCATTTTAAAAAATAAAAAAAATATTATTTTAATATATTTTCAAATAAAAAACATTTTAATAAATAACATGTACGGCATTTCTAATCTACCCTTTAGCAATTAATGTTCAAACTTAAAATATGTTAAAGTAACAAAAATTCTCATGAATCTTCAAATACCAGCTTGGATATAGCCTATCTTACACCACAGCAAAGAGATATATTGGTCTCCATGCTGCTATATAACTCTAAGTACAAAAATACAGACAAATACCCCTAGTTATTATTGCCTCCAAAGTCTGGTCTATTAGTTTTTTAAATTTATAGCCTGATTCCTTTTACCTTGACTTGAACGTGTTAAATTAATGAGTAATTACAAGATGTTGTGATGCACGAGCACAAGGATTAGATGAAGTGCTTTAGTTCTTCTTTTCACATAATTATGTAAAGCAATCACAGGATTTGTAAATACCTCTTCTCCTTTCTCACCAAAAATATGACAGTATAATATTCTTGTTAAGGTTTATAGCCATTCCAGTCGTGCCTAAAAGTTAACCTGCTAGAGAGAGAGAGAGAGAGAGAATCATATATGGCGTTTTGTAGTGGAATGATAGTGGTAATTTAGGGGATAATTAACCAATTGTGATATGGTGGCAATGGAGTAAAGGTGATGGTGATCGAAAGAGGAATGATGATGGAATAAAGGTGATAATTATGGTGGCGGCGGGCAATAGTGTTTGGTGACGGCAAACAAGGATGAGGAGGAGAGGTGACCGTATTGCAATATGGTAATGGCATTGCAATATGGTAATGGCGGTGATACATTGGCATGTCAGGTGGTGGTGGTTAAAATGGTTAATAATAAAGTGATAATATTAGAAGGGATGGTTGATTTTTGTGTTTTAAAAATATTTTAAAAAAATTAATTTTTATATTAATTTTTTTATATTATTTAGATGTGCTATATCAGAAATAATTTTTTAAAAAATAAAAATAATATAATTTTAATATATTTTCAAGTAAAAAATATTTTAAAAAACAATTACTATCATTTTTCTAAATATTTTTATGTAAATTTCTGAGCAACGTTAAAAGTTGACTTGATGATAAAAAAAAAATAATTTTTTTTTGGATATAAATATAGTTTATTTCTTTTTTATTTAATATCAATAAATTTTAAAAATTTAATAATAAGTAGTGTAGTTTAACTCATCAGCTTCTATTTTTTTAAAAAAAAATTATTAGTTTGATTTTAATATATTTTAAAATTATTGAAAACTTATATAATTTTTAATTTTAAAATTTATTATAATTTTTAATTTTAAAATTTATAAAATTAATTAAAATTTATGAATGTATTTATGATAAGCCATTAATGATTGATAGTTATAATATTAATAAATAAATATTTAATAAATAAATATTTAATAAATAAATATTAATAACAAATCAAATACAATTTTATAAATAAAAATGATTATTTATAATTTATGATTGTGGTCATATCCCTAATAAATCTTAAAACAATAAAAAAATCTCTAACAAATTATAAAATCATTAACATATCAGATTCTTAGGTGGAATCACCACCTCTTTTTGCTTTTGCTTTACTATATTATTATAATAACATATGAATTAGAATATGAATAGAACTTCTATACATCCTTCTTCGAGGTCAACATAAGAATATATTTTAATTTAAATCCAATTTTTTTTCTTTAAAACGATCCAAGTTTGTAAGTTTAATGTAAAGCATTCGACATTAATCTATTTAATTTCTTATAATATATCTTATGCTAACCAAACACTATCTAATTACTATAAAAAAGATTTTAGTTACAATATTATAGCTGTTAATTTTAAAATTTAAGCTATTTCATATACTATTTATAAAGAGAGCTATACACACCAACAGGCAATTAAAATATTAGTGATACATAAAGTTGCTAGTTCATGTCACGATCGAAGAAAGTACCAGGAAATTGCTAGTTCATGTCTTTTAGCTTCAGAACTTCACTTGATTAGACAAATCAGAGCGGACAACATACACATGATTGTAACATTCTGTCAAAAGCAACCATGTTGTTTTTTTAAAAAACATTAATTTGATTAAAAACACGGTTATTTCGAAGATAGTTTTTTTTTTTAAAAAAAAAAAACTATCATTAAGACATGAAAAAAAATCAAAAATAATATCAGTAAAATTCTATGTTAATTTGTTCGAGATTTAATGTAATATGCATTGATTATACAACTTCAACTAATAAAAAATCAAGCTACAACAGGAATCAAGATACGTTTAGTTTCCCAGTAACCATGTTGAACTGGTTCCAATATGGTTTAGTCTTCTTTTCGAGCACCTTTTTTTTGTCTTAATTACGCCACGAAAGTGTTTTGATCTTCCTTCTGGATATATATAAACGCGTTTAGTGTTTTAGCTTCTACTATTAATTTCAAAAGAGAAAGGTTCGTTGTTTGCTTCTGCATGTCAGTTTCTTTCTTTTGAAAATAATTGAAGGCAGGCTGCGGGAGAACGATGGTACGGATGCCCATAACCTGCTGCATTCTAGCTCGAGGATGCATTCCAAATTAATGTGCAACACGTCAAAAACGTGCGCCAATGTGTTAAACACGTTCGCCTGAATGCGATAGCGACCTAGTAGTTGGATATTTAAAAATACAGGAGAAATTATATTTTTTAATTTTTTATATATTTTAAATTATTTTAATGTGTTTAAGTTAAAAATAACTTTTTAAAATAATAAAATTTTATTTTGATATATTTTTAAATAAAAACTATTTAATACACTCTAAAATTTATTTAACCTAACTCGGTTTTCGGCTACCGACTAAACCCAATCCGAACTTGGTTATAACTTCAACTGTCAAAGAAAAAACAACAAAACACCATGTTTTTAATTATGAAAATGGTTAAATGAATGAATTACAAGTTAATTTAGTGATTCAATCTCTTTTTATGTCGGTCCCGATGGGGTTAAAACTATGATTCTTGTGCTGTGTATACACTTGATCTGCGTCATTTCATATATGAACAAAATCTGCTTTCAAACTAACCACTTCCTAGCTTGATCTGTATAATGTGAGTTTCGTTGAATTAACAGTAACTGCTAACGAAGCACCAAATCATCTGCAGTGACCTAATTGTATCTTCTTCGAAAGCACGAATGCTATGGTATCTTCTGTACGAAATTATGTATACCAAAAAGCTTGTATTCATGGACATATCACTCAACGAATCAAACATGTCTGAACATCTGATATGAATTCAGCTATTTCTGCTATAAATTCACCCCACTTGATACCAACTAAGTTCTAGCCAATAAAGCCAAGCTTGCCTTGTCGCGCAGGAGCTTGAAAGCGATATTACTGCTTCCTTGTAATAACTTCGTGTGGAAGAACGAAAAGAAAGAGCCGCTTGACACCATATTGCAAATGGGCAAGACGAAAGATTGAAAATTAATGCCAAGAGAACAATCATCATTCGATAACATGCATGCATGCCGCAAAAGGAATAGTATATATTTTGCTTCAATCCCTTTCAGTGTAAGCATGATTAAGAGCATGGTACAGTACCATTGATAACTATTCTGGTGTTATATTTGAATAAAATAGCAAATTAAATCAGCATAATATACCTAAAATTGATAGCATGAGATCATGAACATTGAATCGATGTTTAAAATACAACTTCTAAGAAAAAAATATATGTTTCTATACAACTGGGGGACATAAGATGATATCTATATGATTGTGTATCGATTAAGAACAGCCAATGTTCATAATATAGATGCACACTTTCTATATGTTTTTAATTAGGCCATGTTTAAGGTGTTGATTAGGTATATTTTGTTTTTTTCCGTGTTATGATGTGCTATGATATTGAGTTGTATATTAACATCAACATTAAACAAAAAATATAGAGAGCATGACTAAATTATTGTAGTTACATTCATAAAACATTATTCATTGAAGTGGTGTTTTTGTCTACATTTGATTTTAATTGAACACCTTAATAATTATTTTTTTAATTTTATTATTTAATATTAAGTTGTTTTGAAGATTTTATTTTATAATTTTCTTTATTTTTTTGTTGAGTTACGTACTAATATCATGGATTATTTTTTTTCGATTTTAATCTTTAACATTAGATGTTAGAAGTGATGCTTTATAATTTTTTATTTTTTCTATAATTTATTTCAATATCATAACTCATGTCGCATGTTTAATAGGTTGATCTGAATTAACTCAGGTCTTTTTTTTTGCAGCTTTTTCAAATTAATTTTTTTAATTTTATTTTTCAGCTGGTTGGAAATTAAACTTTATATCCTTTTTTATTTGGTTTCTATAGGATTACTCCAATAATATGATCCAGGTTGTGGGTTTGATAATTTTACCTAGGTTGACTGTATTTATTTTTTGGGTTCTTTTTTAATTGAATATTTTTTTAACTAGACTTGGCAAGTTGATTCGATTCATTTTTTTCTTAATTTCACCCTCCAACAAATCTTTTTTTTAATATTAGGTTGTTTAAGAATTGGGTATAAGAATTTTTGCTTTTCATTTTATTTTTCTATAGAGTTATATTATTTTCGTATATTTATTTATTTTTCTCGATTTCAATCTTCAACATTATATTTGTTAGAAATGAAACTTTATAATTTTTTATTTTTTTAATAAATTATCTCGATTTCATAACTTAGATAACAGGTTTAACAAATTAGCATGGATTGACTTTAGTTTTTTTTTTTTCCTTTCTTAATTAACTTTTTTTTTGTTTTGATGTCATGCTTTCAACACTAGGTTGGTTAGCAACTAGGCATTATGATTTTATTATTATTATTATGGGTTATCTTGATCTTATGATTAAATTTACGAGTTTGACAAGTTGACTTGAGTAATTGTTTTTTTAATTTAATTTTTTTTTAATATTGAAGTGATTATGAATTTATTTTCTATAACTTTATTACTGTTTCATGACTCAAGTCGTAGATTTAACAGATTAATCTAATATGTTACAATTTCAATATTTAAAAAAAATTATTTAAAAAATTATTATATTAATATTTTAAAAAATCATCTAATATACAATATATTTTAAGTTTATAATAATTATTTTTTTATAAAACATGTTAATAAAACTTAATAATTTTTTTATATTAAAAAAATAATAATCCAACTCTAAGGCATCGCAAGCCAATCTCTAGTTTTGCCTTGAGCAACACGAGTTCACAAGGTGAGGAACGAAAACATGTGAAGCAAGATAGTCAAAGACACCGATGTGACAGCTGAGGCAAATGATGGAGGTGTTCAAGTTGATTAATTAGGACATGTTCTTTTATAAATCTGTAAATTAACTTTAATCACTTTAAGAATGATTTTGGGTAGGACTATACATCAATATAAAAATATTAAAAACAAGTTTGAAGGGTCGATGACCTCCTTTACGTACTCAGAATCTGAAAACAATCATCCCATGTCCCTCCTCCACTTGTCTTCCCTTCCGCCGTGAAGAAACTCGCAGTTTGACTCTGAAGAAAACACATCACAATTTGACCCCTTAGTTTGAACAGATCAATAGCCCTCTATGTTAAGTTAACATATATATATATAGCAAGTTTGAATGTGTATATACCTCAGCTTATTAAACTGAAGAAAAGAGATTAAATGGTGTTTGAAATTGAATTTTCTGCATGTGAATTGTTCAAAGAACAACAGTTCTTCATAGGGCAGAATGGCTGACGAAAGAAAAGAATGCAGTTGTAGAGGAGTTGACAGGGAAAAAACCTCTTTGATTAGGTCAAGAGGGTGCTCGGTCGCCAGCACCTCTTCATCGCGGCTGGCAACAATTTTCATGGTCTATGGTCTATACAATAGTAATTATCTATACCTTTGAGCTTATAATCAACTGGCATCGTTTTTGTTTTTGAAAAATCTCGAATTCAAATATTTTATATAATAAAGAATTAGGAGTGTATTTTTACATTTCAAAAATATTTTTAAAATTCTTTTATGCTTTTTTGGCTAATTATTTTTAGATCATTTTAATATATTGATATTAAAAATAAAATTTAAAAATAAAAATATTATTTTAATATATTTATAAATAAAAAAATAATCATTAATATATTAATAAATATGTGTGTGTATAGAAAGATTTTAGGTGGTGAAATTGTAACTATTGTATATACTTAAAGCGTAGAATAGATACAAAGAAAAAGAAGAAATCATAAATTATTTCAGAAAAAAAGTGATAAAAATTCTCACTTATTAAAAAAATTATATTTTAATATTTTCTCTTTTATTTTTCTTTCTTAAAGTATCTCCAAATAAGATGTTATTTAAATTATTCAAATTGATAATATAAATTTTTAAATAGTATAAATATAGTTTTTTTATTAAATGCACTTTAATTGTAAAAAGTCATTTAAAAGAATAGATTGTATTTTAATATATTTGATACATAATTATTTTAATAATTTTATATGACTTAGTTGACTTGAGAATTTAAAAACAACTAAAATAATTCTTAATCAACTAATATTAAAAAATCAAATTGAAAAAAATAATAATTAAAAATATAACAAAAAAAACTAGAATCAACATAAATAAACTCTCTAAACTCATGATACGAGTCATGAAATGAAGATAATTTTATAAAAAAATAAATTAAAAGAAAATCAAAAGAAAAAACCATTGAAAAGAAAAAAAATATTATTGCAATAAATAAATAGTATCTTGTAACCAAATTAATATATATATATATATATTCTATTTAGCACATCTCTTGAAGATGTCCGAATACCGTAAGTATTCAGTAATTACACTGAAATCTTTCATTATATTCCTGGAAAGGATTAAGAGAAGAAGATTCTGACTCATGCGATAAACCAAAAAAAAAATGTATATATATGTTGAATTAGCATTACAAATTACAGAATTGATCTGAAAAATGAAGAATTGATGAATATGATATTGCAAAATCTTGAGTGTTTCAAAATGACCGTTTAAGATTTTTGAAATCTACTGAGTCAATGCATTCCAATCCATCTCTGTAAGGACTCATCAGTTTTAGAATTTCTGTTGTCTTCTCCTTTGTCTCATCTCCGCAGCCAAGCTGTAGGAGCAACACTAGCTTCTGAAATAAACCTACTTGAAGAGCCTCAACCAGGACGTTCTCTTCATGTTTCTTTCCATACTTGCTAAGCTTCCAAATTGCAGAAACTGAAGACTGCGTTGCCAATTCTGATACCCTTAAGATTTTCTTTACCAAGACTGGACATGTTAGAGCATTCCTGTAGGCCTCTTCTCTTCCTTCTTCACAATCACAAAGTATATCAAAAACACCTAATGCTCTCTCACTTGTGCTCCTTTCTGAGTCTATGGCAACTTCTAATAACAAAGAAACCAGGCCCATCTCCACTAATACTGATCTGGTCTTTATGCTAGTGGAAGAAGGAGATGATACTAGATAGAATATTACCATAAGAGAAGCTTTGGTGATTGCAGGGCAAATTGGGTCTTTAATGAACCTAAAAAGCACTTCATTCACCTCTTCAATGGCTGCCAATGCTTCTACCTGTTTTTGGTCTAAAGAAACAATCTCTCTTAATGCAATCATGGAGTCTTGCTTCACCGAAAGATCTCCGCTTTTCAAGAACCACACCAAGCAGCGTAAAGAATCTTGCGAGCCTAAATGCGCTTGTGCTTCTGCATCAAGTGAATGTTGGAATATAGGAAACATCCAATTCATGGCAGATAATATCTCCTCCAACACATTAGCATTTCTTTCAAAAGAATCTCTCGCAAATGAATCAAACGCGGCTGCAAACACACTAATTGCTCCATTCACCACGATACAACGCCTGTTACGCTCGCTTTCATTGCCCCATTTCTTGATTTTCTGCACCAGCTCTAGGCACCCTACCCCATTCAAACGCTTTGTCGAGTCCTCCAAACTAAAAAGAACCTCAAAGACCTGAGCTCCCAAAACCGGAACTCGAGGTGTTGGGATTCGTTCGACGCCATAGTTACGATTCGCCACACCCCAATCTTGAATCATTTTCCTAAGACTGTGATTAGGAATCTGATCAAAACTCCTTAGCACTTGATTCGTTACCGGGCACGTAAAATTCCCACCCTCGAGCCACGTTTCTATGCTCTCCCGATCATACGTTATCCCAGAAGATAATGTGACGGGATCCTTCATAAGATCAAGAGATATTGGGCAAAGAAACTGGTTTGGAATCACCAAATCCTCGACTTTGAACAGCTTTTCTCGAGCAGCTTTCTTCCTTCTCCAACTAAAAACCATATTTTCTTTTGCCTGGACAAGATGCTAGGTGCTTTGGCCTTGTTAGTGAAATGTATATAGAATGTTTTCGCTACGTTGTTGATCAAAAGATGCAAAGATTTTTCTTGCAAGTGATGAAAATATTATGGCATTGGGTCTGGTTTGGTTGGTTTTATAAGCAAAGAAACACGGGGGTATACATGGGGCTAAAAAGGTCTCAGCCTTCAGATCTTGGACGCCGCGTCCAAGGTTTAGACCTTGAAAAGTGAAGCGATTAGAAAAGAAGAAGCGTTCAAATTGATGAATAGCATGCGTAAATACATAAACAAACGAAAACCGAAAGTCAGTAATATTTCGATGGAATTATTTATTTTTATTTTTGAATATTGAACGTTGAATGTTTGAAAGAGGAGTCGTCCGCTGTTTGTCGTTTTGACGCGTTCCATGAAGATTTCTTTCTTTTTCTTCTTCAATAAGCTCTTTCCACGCTTCTTAGTTTTTAATTACCAATTTCTTTTATTTTCAGAAAGACCAAATAAATATTGTCTTCCAATTCTCTTTTGTGTGTGTACATGCAGATTTATTTATCAATTATTTTATGATTAAAGATTCATTTAATAAAAGATTTATTCTTAATTGATGTTTAAGTCAACATCGTAGCTAGAATAAAATAAAATAAAAAGTTTTCTGATTAAGCTTTTGAAATTCTTTGGAAATTGATGGTGCAAAATATTATTCAAACTAAAACTATTATTGTCTACAAAGCATAAGCTACTTGGATTGACATTTTCTCTTGCTGTTTTGCGAGGAAGATTAATGATATTATAATGTTTGATGCAAAATATTATCTTATACATTTACAAAACTTTGTCTTTCTTATGGAGCTCC
Source organism: Populus pruinosa (assembly GCA_026413675.1). Taxonomy (NCBI): domain Eukaryota; kingdom Viridiplantae; phylum Streptophyta; class Magnoliopsida; order Malpighiales; family Salicaceae; genus Populus; species Populus pruinosa. Next base: position 9,741,801 of record JANKMR010000020.1, read on the forward strand.
ACCAGTGAAACTATTATAATGTTTGATGCAAAATATTCTCTCTTGCTTGTAGATCCTTCAAAAGTCAATGGAGGTGAAACTATACTTGAAATTACAAGTAAAATAAAAAACTAAAAGATACAAGATTGAAACAAGGATGGCATATATGGCTAACTATGAATTTCCAACAATTTTTATTTTTGCTTTTGTTTATTTTTTGATCCCCAAGATAGAGAAAAGAGAAAAAAAAACTCATCTGAAAATAAAAAGAAAAAAAAGTTATTAATTTTTATTATTTTAACAAAAAAATAATAAAAATTAATAATAAAAAATTCTGATCAACAAGTTTGAAGGTGGTGGTTTAAAGTTTTTTATTGACTAAAAAAGTAAATTGAACTCAAAAAGGATTTTTTTTTAAGGTATAATTTTGTGATGTTAAATTAATTCTAGAGTGTTTTGGGTTCAGAGATTAGTTTGTTAAGATGTGAAGTATATTTTACAGATGAAAATAGCATGAAAAATAGATTTTAAAGAAAAAATCAATCTCTTAATATACAACTATCCACTAACCAGCAAGCGAAAGGTAATTAGACAACTTTTTGCTTGCTTAGTTTTTTTTTTTTTTGAATAAATAAAAAAAAAGGGGGGGAAGTCACCCGCTCCTTAATCCAAAATTTGAGGGGGGAAAACTAATAATAATAATAAAGCCCAAAGCGAGGCATGTGCTTTTTTAAGTTGAAGCCAAGTCACCCCCATACCCTAACCTGTTTATTTTTTTAATTTAATTTCAGCTTTTTTATAAGTTTATTTTAAATATTATTGAATAAACCATTACGGGTTCAAGCCAGGTCATCGCCCATACCGTACCCTTGCATGGGTTCAAGAATTCAAAAACAAAATCCGATAAAACTATTGAATTATAACAGGAAAGATACGGTGACAGAACCCTTGTCCGCAGGGAGAGGGATCCGGCAGGAGGGACCGGAGGAAAGGCAGGGAGAGAACCACCTGGTGCCACCTAGCTTCACAAAGCAACTATTTTTATCCATTTTTACTCGCTTGTAAAAATAAAAATTAAAAATTAAAAATCAGAAACCCAAAAGGCATGCATGCAAAACAGATTATCTCATTCGATGATCAAACCCAAGGAAGTGAAACTCCTATGAATAACAAGAGGGAGGAATATACAAACTGACAAGCTCTCAGGTTAAGAAGTGCCAAAAACATTGCTCCGATCAGTTGCATGATTCACAAAAGCTGGTTTTACTCATAAGTAACAGGACACTGTACAAATGGATAAATCCTCCCAAAGAATACCATCAACTCCCCAAAACCAGATTGAGGCTTCGTATGAATCAATCGGCCTTGCTCCTAATAACATCACACAGCAATATCAAATTTACCCCACTTCAATCTCCTGGTTCAAATTGCTGGCTCATAGATGCCTATTCCTGTCTGATAAATGGGGAGGAGCTCATTTCTGTGCTATAAAACGAGTCTTCCATAGGGATTCCATACACGTTATCGTGCTTTTCTTCATCCCACTTGAGGACCTCCCTTATGTACTTGAATGCTTCGTCCACTGAAGTACGTTCCCTAGCTCTGGTCTGAAATACAAACAGCTTCTGACCAGTAAGTGAAAAATATAATTCCTTGAATTTCACTGCCACGTAAAAGTATGCTTGCTGCGCCAGGGTTTGACTATTGTTATGGGGCTTCAAAGGCTGGAAGTCCTCGAACCACTCGCAAGCCGACAAAGGAACCTGGTTGATCTTTTCCTCCAATGCATCATACTTGTTCAGCAAAAGCACGAAAGGGGTGTCCATAAAACAAGGGTGCCTAACCAGGCTCTCAAACAAGTCCCTACTAGCAATCATTTTGTTACATGGGGGACCTGTACCATGAGCCCAAATCTGGTCGTAGTCGTTTAAGGCTACACAGAAGATAATTGCCCTCACATCTTCAAACATTTCCAGCCATTTGCAACCATCACGCAATCCCTTTGAATTTATGCGAATTAGTTGGTACCTGAGGCAATGGGAAATTTCCGGAGAGATGACAGAACATTACTTTCAGCGGCAGTGAAGATAAAGATGATGCAAACAGAATAAAAATTTTACTTGGTCAAGGGAGGTGTACAGTCAAAGTTTTCATTGTATATCTCCGACATGGGACTTCTATCATCAAATGTGAATTCCATGAAGGCAAGACTGTTGTTCTGTGTGACTCCTTCAGCATATAAAATGTCCTTCTCTGAAGGTTCATATTCATTGCTTGATATCTCAATGGTCTGCAAGAAATAACAGCATAATGCACAAACTTAATTAAGGTTCATATTCATTGCTTGATATAAAAGGATGGTTTTACAGTCAGATAACATCAAAAAATCATTTCAAATCAAAAGCTTATCGTATTAGATGAGGCCCTAGGAAAACAAGAGAAAAAATCCCCGCAACCCCTTCATTAAATTCCCTCATCAATTTTTTATCAAAAAAGAAAATTCATTCATCTATTTGTTGAAGGAATTTCATTTCATGCTAATGACATGATGTTATTATTATAAGGGAGAAGGCAGTTAGAACACTTTTTTTTAACTTATGTAAACAGAACACTTAGTTTCAAGATTTTCAAAAAGGTTCAGGCATAACATCTAAATGATACAGACATGAACTCCAATATAAAATTCATTTCTTACCACACAAATATCAGACATCCCACAGTGAAGCATATAAAAAATACGAAAATTGTATAATGGAAAGAGCTTTATAGTTAATGTAGCGTTATCATGTACATTGCATGAAATGTATGATGTCAAATATGCATACACATGTCTGCACATGATATCTATTTGATTTTATTCAATCCAGATTCTAGATGGCAAGAACTACAGAATCATGATAGGTTAGTAAATATCTGTTCCTTGAAAAAATAGGTAAAAGATGCATTTTTACTCTGCCTTGAGCTATTCAATCACTTCCGCTAGAAATCAAACCAGAGTACTTGACAATATTGGAGATCAACAGATAGATTAACCTAATTCTAAAGGGAATAAACGACTTCAACTGCCTCCACAATAAAATCATATCTAAAAATTGTTGAAATCCCCAGAAAAAGCAGCAAAATAAACCATCAAAGAGAAATAAATATTAACCATGAAAGACTCTAGAAGATTTTCTGGTTGTTGAACTCTCAACAACAGTGCTTTGAGTTCTAGACCCCATTACAAAAAATCAAGAAGTAAATCAGCACAGAAGTTGCATCACTGTTACAAATGGAATGTTATTGAATCGGTACTTTCATCTAGTCAAATTGTTGTCCAAGTTGCATGGACAGTTTGGCATTCATGCTTCTCTTCTTGACTCTTCCATCAACAAAATTATCATGCCCACTTTACCAGGTAAGAGATTAACATAGATACTGATGCCACCTCATTATTCTTGGTTTTCTTTTTGAGGTTACTATCCTCTTGTTTTTCCATGTATGTATTGGAATAAGGACGAAGGAAACTGAATCTGAATAAACATGATTTGGAGGGGCTACCCGATAAAATTGCAGTGGTCTTATAACTGAGATATATATCTGGCACAAAGCAAAACATTGTGCATCTAATCTACAATAATTCTATCGACAATTCAAAAATTCCAGAAAGAGATGAGAAAAGATCCCAAAAAAGGCATTGTATGGAGCTAGACAAAATGAACACGGACATCTTCTAATTGCTTGTAAATAAACAAAGCTAAAGTAGAGATGCTTGAGGCATACCCGATCTAAGAAATATTTAGCAACAACAGGAAGATGATGCAATTCTTCCCTTCTCTTGTAGGTTTCCTGAATGGCAGGGTCCTTCCAGATCTCATCCACAATAGGAGCATACTCTCGTGTTGCAGCAGGAAAAAATGCATCCAAATCTCCCGTTGCCATGATATCTAGTAACCAGTCAGAAAAATGCTTGAACCTTTGGCTAATGGAGTAGATGCATTTCTCACTTGTTTCATCTCCTTCACCTGAAATTATTTCATGCTGAATCACTTACTAAGGATTATTATGGCCACAGGCAGCATCAAATTACATTTTATGCATATCCATATCATTATGGAAAGCAAGGCTTTCCCTATCATAGATGGCTAATGACCAATCCAATGTCACACAACAAGTTAAGTAAAAAGAATACCTACACAGCTCTTGGAAATTGAGGAATTAAGGTGGCTATCATGCTGTTTCCAAACAAAGTAGATGAGACAGTGAGAGAGAGAGAGAGAGAGAGAGAGAGAGACCAAGATCCAAGTGCAGATATTGGATAAATCACACAAACAGGCATCATTTGATCATGTTGTAGTCTTTATCTAGTTTTATGTATTAAGTAAACATGATGGTGAATTCTTCCTACCCATGAAAGTCTCTTGAAAACAGACATATTCCTTCATGAACACTTCAACTGTAAAGCTTCTACATAAATGCTAGGCTATTGCAGAGTATCCTGATAGGGCCCCACCAACTGAGACTAAATCTATGTTCCTAGTCTCCCATGAGATATTTATCATTTTCCACTTTTATTTTCACACTAGACTTAGTAACAGCTTCTTGCTATGCATTCTCCATGATGTTAGAAACTGATCACCAAGTTTGTTAAGAAGAACATAAGCACTGCCTCTAAAAAAGAAGAATCAGAATCTAAATATGCAACAAGTAACAAGGTTATACGTGTGAAAGAGTCCATTTCCGATTCAGCACCATAGAGAACAATCTATCTCATCTGATCTAGCACATAATTCCTTTCCAAAATGAATGTTCCCTCTCTGTGATGTAAGCAACCCTACAATTAGAGAACTCCTGGCTGAAATCTTACATGATAAAACATTTACTATGTAACTCTTAAGTGTTGATGTCATATTTGTCAAGGCCAGTAAAAAAAAAAAATCACATCCAGACTGCTAGCATGATTGTTTTCATTTCTTGCTCCCACATGAATGGAAGACCTGATTTGATATAGTCAACTTGAAGCCTTTTTTACAATATCATCAAGCCATGTTTCATAACAAGATTCAAGCCTAGTTGAGTAACCGATCATTCAAATGCTAATCTGTCAGGTCAATGAATCTATAAGCAGCTTCATTCACTTTCTACTAGAGACACTGAGCAGGAAAGCCCTCTTATTAAACTGTTAATTAAATAGGCAGTCTTGCACTGTAGCCGCAAGATAAGGCCTGTGTTGATTAAATATTTGCTACAAGCCCTAGCTTCTGAGTTGATTGGCAACATATTTGTCACTTCCAGTAAAAAAATCACATCCAGACTCTGAGTATGAATGTTTTCATTCTATCTCTTTCTCAGAGTTGAAAGACTAGACCTGATATAGTCAACTTTAAGCCATATTTACCAAATAAATGAGCCAAACTCCTTATTAGCTTGCTTCAAGTCACAGTTACTTTCTTCCAAATGTTAATCCATTATCTCAATGCACCCATAAATTTGCTCCAATTACTTTTTTCTAAAGACACCAAGCAGGAATGCCTCTTAGTATCCTGCTAATTTAGGTGGCAGTCTTACACTCTGGCAACATGAGGACGCTTGTGTGAATAAGATGGAGCTATATATGAGAATCTTTTGGATTACTCTACTCAAGTATCAGTAGAACAAATATAAATAGCATTTTCTTTTCTGGTAACACCATAACCACCTCCAAAAGCTTTTAACATATTGACTCCACTTCTGTAAAATTTTCATATTTATTGTTTTTGTATTACCTAATCATTTTTCTGCATGCAAATGTGTTTTTTTCAAGACAGAGAAATTTGATTATTTTTTAATGGAAGTTTTGGCAAGCTCAATTCATGCTTTATTTCCATTAAACTAAAATATTGGCAACAATGTATGATGCCTTTGCACTTATCTTCTTGAAATAAATTAAAATTCATTTGAAAAACCACACTTTTCCTCTGATTTTAAAAATCTAGCATATCTTTCAGCAATCCTATGAGTAGCAAATGTAAATGTTTGAATATTTCTTCAAATCTAGGAAAAAAAGCAAAAGTAAACAAGGTTCTATGATTTATTATAAACTAGAAAATGAAGACAAAAATAGTAGTATTGAGACCTGAAGCACATTCTTCAGAATTAACTGTAGCAGTGCTCTTCTCCGTCAGATCCTCCTCTTCAAACCTCTCTCGTCCTTCAAGCAATATGCTAAGATATCTGTACATATTGCTTTGAATCATGAGTTTGATGTCCTGCAACTCTTCAGGGGTGAACCTATTCCCATATAAAAACTTGCCCTGTTCCATTGAAAAAGGAAACAATAAGAAATATGACAAGTATTAAGCCAACACCCATCTCCATGCAAAGAATTGTTGCAAGTAAAACAGAAGATCAGAAGAATAATGTGCTAAAGACCATTATAAATAACGAATATTGCCCTTTTCTAAACAGCTATGACATTGATATATCACTAATTATTTAAGTGACATATACATGATGGATATCATCAGTGAGACAGCCAAATAGCCAGTTAAAGAATAACCCAAATAAAAATGATTGTTTTCAGTTTTGAATTGATAGTTTATATACTTTGTAAGAAATTCAAAAGTTAAGCAATAGCCTAAACACACCAACTACTCAAATTGCATACATAGCTTCCCATTAGCTTCCACCATGTGATAGGAAGTAACAGTGATCAATTAAAGAGAGAGGCAGTTGTTTCAAACAAACATTTCAAGTTAAGCACGTTCGGCGTAACAATGGCAGCAACATGAAATGATGAGAATCATAAACAAAACCTAATAAAATGAATTTTTGTGATAAAATAACAATAAACATGAACTTACCTGCTTGAAAATGGTACTTGTTCCAGATCCTTCTAACCCGAATAAAAGAAGTTTATGGATCCTTCCTTGCTCCAAATACTCGGGCACAGACCTTCCTGAAAAGGTAGTTGGATCTTCTTTTGGCCTGTTAGGATTTCCAGGTGGTACAGGCAATGAAAATAATGAACAGATGAAACGAGTAGATGCCTGCCTACCAAAAATCAGATGACAACTGTATAAAATTCAATTCAAAACTGATTGTTGAATTTCAAACTTAAAACTGATGAGAGGGATACTATCTTTATATTAAGAGATAACCTTTCCCCATATGTTTCCCTTTATATTATTTTGGCCTTCTTCCTCATAAGATCCATCATCATACACCCAGAAATGAGTATCCTTGGGGCATTGTACGTTCGCAAGCTGGAATGAATGTCAACTTAAGCAATGAGACCAAAGTCCAACCTCAACCATACTATCACATGCAACCAATGAAGTAAAGGCAAACATATCATAAAACTGCAAAGCTCTTAAAGCTAAGTGCAAGCACAACTGTAAAGACATCAAATATCAAACAGCATGTCATCAGTTTCCAATACTGTATCACTTTGGGAACAAACAAGAACTGAAACACCAAGGGCAAGTTTGCTTCTGCAAAATTCTCCAAATCTTCTGAAATTTTTCAAAGATACAGAAATACTTTTAATGGTTAGGAATGAGAAAATCTTTTCACTCTTTCATACAATTTTGTTCTTGTCACCAGCAAACCCCCCCCCCCCCCCCCAACCCACCCACCCACACAAAAAAAAAATCCCATCCAAATCTCCTGTTGTCAGCAAGGGAATATCAAAGTGTTGGATGTCCTAGAGGAGTGAATTTCTTGAAAACAAAACTGTTATTGCACTTCGCACCAAAAAAAAAAGAAGCAAGTTCTAGCTCCATTAGGTAAAATGTGTTAGCACAGTAGCAAGTATTTGCAGTATTTATCAGACCCGGTTCTTCCCTGAGGTAGTTCATAGATGAGATTCTATTATCAAAGTTCTCTTTCCATGCATGCCACCAATTTTTATTAACTGAATTATCTATCTCATGTCAACTTCCTCCCAAGTTGAAAGATTTTTTCCTTATTAAACTTTAGCTCAACTTGACTCATGGATGAACTCCTCTGAAACCATTCCTTATATCATATAAGCTCGCACTACAGTATTCAGAACTCATGCAAATTATGACTATAATTATGCATTGCAAGCGTGACTAGCTCTACAAACATAAGATTCATAACAGTCATGTATAGTATTTCAATGTAGAATCTACACACCTCATCCCCAGGAAAAGCACTGCGCTTTCAAAACTCGGTTTTGCCACAATTACTAAATCATTGAAAATCATTTGTACACAATCATGACAAAATGGTAGGCATAAGCAAAGAAATAAGATACCTTCAACACTCTGAGCTCAGTCTTGGTAATCTCACGGCCATTTATGTAAACCTTTGTATTCCCATTGCTCGCATCCAGCCTAAGCTTACCCCCAACATTCAATTTGGAACTAATTATTCTATCTGGTTTCTCTCCCTCCTGAAATCAATAACAAAAAAACAATTCACAAAAAAAATAAACCATCTCAAAACGCAAATAAACTGTAACATTCTTTCTTTCACCTTCCCCCAAAGTCCCGAGTCCTTATCATACCAATACTTGCCAGGCTTCAACTTCTGTGGCGGAAACGCACACCCCAAAACCTCAGCTAGTTCCTCTTGTCTCAACTGCCTCCCATTTACAATCAACTGCTCCGGTCTCAACTGATTCGCAGCACACTCCTTCTCAGCCTTCATTATCTGCCTAACCTCCAGCGGACTACAAACCCTCGCCAAAATCCTCGAACATTTGCCTAAAACCGACCTCTTCGATTCATCAATCGGCTTCCCAATACAACTCACACACTTCCTCCCTTCTGGCATTGATCCCATCGCTTTCAACAAGCAATTACTACAATACCTCTTCTCACAAGCCAAACACGATTCCCTCTCCTTCCATCTATTCTTCTTTCCACACCTACTACAAACGCCACCCTTCCTCCTCCTCACTCCTTTCCTTGTACTGCTTAAATCAGCATCCGTCGCTGTGGAGGAACATCCATCCTCCTCCTCCTCCTCCTCCTCATCCCCTTCCTCAGTCTCCGAATCTTTAGGCGTATTAAACGTAACGGCATTCCCCCGCCTTCCTTCATCTCTTCTATTAATTTCATCTTCTTTTTCAAGATTGCCTTCATCAACCTCTACTCTTGCTGGATAAAATCTTCTTGCGGTACCGTTTTGGTTGCTGAATCTAGTGAATTTTGAAACTGGAGTGCTTGATTTTGATTTCGATTTCGATTCTTCAGTAGAAGCGAGAGAGGAAGCCCGAGTTGAGAGTAAATTAAGATTCAACGGGTCGATACGAGGGACTTCGTAAGGAATTGGCGGACCTTCGTATTCTACTGCGATTGAGTAATCGAGATGATCTTCGTCAGGTAACGGTGCTCCTGCTGGTAACATCTTCCTTATCACTTCTTCCCACTCGCTTCCTTGTTCTGTAGTCGTTGGCATTAGAGGTTTTGTTTGTTTGGTTGCTGAGAAAGTGAGGGGAGATGGAGAGGTAAGGAAACACTTGGTAAGAAGAAGGTTGGGAGAGAGAGGAGACGGTGTTCAGTAACGGAAGAAGAAGCCAAGTCCCCGGATTCAGTTTTGACTCTGTTAGACTTGACGTAACTAATGATATGGAAGTAAGGATTATTTTTTGTGATAACTATGAATAAGTCCACCATTATGTTAAATATTCCAAATCAGTACTATAAATATTTCTATTTTACTATTTTATTTTTATAGACATATCGATTAAATCCCTCAATTACATTTTTTTATTAACAAATCACAAGTCCCTTAGTCTTTGATAACTCAACATCCCATTGCATATTATGCATCAAATTGATGTAATGATTTACATTATTAGAATAAACTTTTCTAAAATATAGTGATAATTTAGTTAATAATTAATTATTCCTTTAACTTTTATAAATAGACTGACTTGAAAAAAAAGTATTTAATAATTTTTATAAATAGAGAAATTACCTTAGTTAATTCATTGGATCACATAATTTAGTTAACTATATCATTATCCATGACAAAAATAATATTAATTTTTTGATATCATTTACCTATTTTATCTAGATTAAAAACTGATTTTATTTTCAATTTTATTTTTAAGCGGTAAGAAATGTCAAAATTGAGTTTTTTAATGAAAATCCAAGACAAACAAGTTTTTTTTATTTATGTGTTCTAATAACAAGGACAAAAATGTAAATTGCTAACGATACGAGAGACCCTGGATGATTGTTTTGAAAGAAAGGGACTAGAATTGCAGGACTTGCAATATCTAAGGGCTGGTTTGAAATTTCATCATAAGTAGGGTATTGAAGTGTAGTTGGCTCGAAGTTTGGAGAGGGGTTGATTGTGGCGGGGTGGTGTGTAGATTCGATGCAAATGCAATCTCCAAGTAGCAAAAAGGAGCTAGTAGCAAGCTAACAAGTGTGTCTATGTTTATTTGTTGCTGGACTTTTGTTGCTAGCCAACTCTTTGTTGGAGTTTGTCTATTTAGTAATACTATGTTCAATTAGCTTATAACCGTTTATTTTTATATGTGATTTTAAAAATTAAGTTTATATGTTAGATATTTTTATTATTCATGAAAAAAATCTAGATGCTAACAATATTTATCTGGTTTAATAATTAATTCAATTTAAAATTCAAATCATAAATTTTAACAAGATTACAAAATTTTGACGAAATCATTTAAGTTAATCTTATTTTTTTTTTATAGAATCAACATGATATTATTTTAATTAAAAAATAAATAATTAATAAATTATAATTGAGTTTTTGACTCGGTTAGTCAAATTTTTAATTTTTTTTTATTTTTTTATAAACTTATTTTAATTTTAATTTTGAGTTAACTAAATTCTAAATTAACTTGGATAAATAATAAAGTTTAATATCGATCGATGTTCCTTAAAAGATAATAAAAGCAAATAATTAATAATAATCAAGGATTCTAAGTTGAAATGAGTCATGAGTTAACGGGTATTGTCTACAATATCCTCTCAAGTTATTCCTATGACTATCCAATTAATCACTTTTAATTAATGAAGTCATCTATGGTTAAAACATTTAATTTTAAAATTATTGTCACTATAAAACCTCAATGTTAAATTAATATATATACTAGTTTAAATAAATTCTTAGCATATAAAGACAATATGCATCTTATAATTATAAACAAATAACAATGTTATTTATTTTATATATAATATATAGAATGATAATTATATTTTTTATTATATCATTAACCCTTTGTATAGAATTTTTAAAAAATCATATAAGATTTTTAGTTATCTTAAAAAACTAGATAATGATGTCCTTGTCATATTTATACTATTTTGACATGTTATTTGTCTCGATTTTCCTTGCAAACATGTTTCACCACCCATTATAACAATGATTTATTATAACAATTATTTATAATGTTTGTCAACTTCTTATTAAAATCAGTCGGTCAATTCCAAGTCAAGTTTTTTTTTTAAATCGAGAGTAGATGTTATATAACTTAACAAATTAACTAGTAATTTGGTTTACCTAGAAAAATTAGAATAAAATTTAATTATGTCAAGTTTATGATTTTTTATAATATTTTTCTTAAAATATCATCATTTTAGTAAAAATAATTTGAAACAATATTATTTTGATATTAACATGACCAGCCTACAATACAAGACTTGACCAAATTAACAAAACCTAAGCTATTCAAAGAAACCACTATAATTATATCTTTAATTATTGTAGATTATAATAGTAAATTGATGTTTTCCTTTCAAAAAAATCACACAACATTATTTTTCAGAGATAGAATAGTCTTTCTTTAGATTTATTTTTCATTTTAAATTTCTTTGCGAATATCTTAATTTTTTTTATATTTTTTACATGGTTAAATTATTGGTTGTTTTTTTTTTAAAAAAAACTTTGGTCTAAATGCTTTTTTGATATTTGTGCACATTGTAACTACTCTATTTCTCTTAAAATAAAATATTATTAGGTTTGGTTTTAAGGACATTATAGTCATTTCATAGTGTTTTTTGTTGCAATTATCATGTGGTCCATGGACAATTTGGTTATTTACTTAATAAACAAATAATGATGTGGTCCTAAGGGCAATTATCATGCGGGCCACCCTATTGTATTTGGATGATGCATACGGTGTTCATGATGGAGAAAACTTAGCTTCTTTATGTATTTCGATTCGCAACAATCAAGAAGTGTAAAAAATAATAAAAAAATTTTTCATGAGAGAGTTGTATTGTTCTTATCTTCAAAAGCATCAAAAATAATTTCATTATTCTAAAAAAATGACAAAAGCACCCCTAAATCAAAACCATTAGAATTATTTATTTCAAGGCTAAAAGTTGTTAGTTTACTATACATTAAATAAAAAAATAACAAATATAAGCTCATGCAATGTTAAATGATAAAAGTTTAGTTTATTGATATTTTCTTCAAGAGCAAATTAGTAACTATATTATTACAATAAATAGAAAAATAAATCTTAGTTTATAGTAACTTCTCTTCTGAGTTTAATATATATTTTTTAATTTAATTTAATATATATATATATATGCATGCGCGCCTGAGAGAAAGGGAGTGACAATAGAATTGTCCTAACTTATGAATTATAGTTATCAAATTCAATTTGAGGTTTGACCCATCAAATAACTTGGATAAGTAAGGTATTAAAACTTTGTTCAACCTCGTTCGTGTTAATTAACAAGTCATTAGGTTAATTTGGATATTTTTTAATTAAAAAAATATTTTTTTTAAAAAATATTTAGTATTAAAATGGGAGGATTTAACCAAATTAATTAAATTATAAATGGCTAAACATTTAAGTTTGGTTGTAAAATATTTTTTATTGGGATAATCTTAATTTAGAGTTTGTGTTGTTGTTATTGTTTTTGAATTAATAATAATAATAATAATTCGACTCTGAATATGGCAAAAAAAATATTGTTTTCATAGGCATAAAAATAAACCTAATTTACTCGTGTGTGTTTTTTTTTAAGATTGTACATGTGTTTTTCATTTGAATTTATCTCTGAACAATGCTATAATTATAAATAAATCATATTATATTTTTAATATAAATTGATCTGATGATTATACTATTTATAATCAGTCAATTATTTAAAATACATTATACCCACAATCCACTAATTATCACTTACAAAATTTCGACATTTTTTCAAGAGAAGTCCGATTACTGACAGGTTTATTATTTTTCTTATTCTCAATTCTTTATAGAGTAAGGTTTATTATATATATATATATATAATTTTTAAATCAAAATAAAAAATATACAAATATACAAATAAAAAAAACAACTCAATACAATAAAATGATATGAATAAAAAAAGAAGAAGAAGGTTTGAGCAGGTTAAACATAATTCCAACTCAATTTCTTGAATGTTATATATATATATATATATATATATAATATTTAACCTATGATGGCAAAATAATAGACAAATATACAAATAAAAAAAAAACAAATCAATACAATAAAATGATATGAATGAAAAAAACAATGGTTTGAGCAGATTAAACATGATTCCAGCTCAATTTCTAGACACACACACACATATGTATGTATGTATTACATATGATGGCAAAAAAGAAATTAACTAAAACTCAAGGGACTAGAAACATATCCAGCAACATGAGCAAGGTTTTATCACAATGACACAATCTAACGCTAACTGAGCTTCGCCCATTGAGAGCCACTGTAACCCGCCAACCACAGCTGACCAACGCCATATCCACCAGCTTGCACAAACAACCAACACCTACAAGACATTCATCTCTCGCTCTCCTTGAAGATAAAGGTTAAATTTATCGATCTTGTTTCAACTACTTGTAAAGGTAGGTATGCATCACCGAAGTCAAGCTAGAATCATCATCCTTTATTTTTAAAGGGATTTTGATGGAATCTTACAAAAGGGTTTTTGGGTTTTGTAGAGAGGTGTAAATGGAAGCAGCTACAGCAAATTTTATTGGATCTTCAATTGGCATCTCTAGACCTGCAAAATATGTTGCTAGATCGGGTTTTTTAGCTGCCAATGGGCAAGTGTTTGTGCGTTTTCCTCATAAGGTACTACCGATTAGTCTCTTTTTGGGTTTTGGATAATTTCTCCTTGAGTTTATGTATGAATTTTGTGTCCATTTATAATTCATGGATAATCTATGGTATAATGCTAAAAGCTTTAAATTTTTTTCTATGATTCAATTTATTTCTTGCTGTTGCATGCTTAAGAGTGAATGAAGTTTGGTGTTTTATGCAAAATATTTGTTATAAAAGATGAATTCCTATGTGTAATTCTGTTTGATTGTTGTTCAAAAATGAAGCTTTTAAGACGTCTTACTTGAAATTTCAGCAAGTTTGTAATATGTTTGGTTTTCATTAGGATTATTTAAAATTTACTTTGTTGTTGTTCTAGATGTTATATGGTTGGAAAGCTGGTGTTTGATTCCCTTTTCCTTTTTGTGTTATTTGGATTGCAGCATTATTCTTCAGTTTCATACTCGAAGCCAGGTCATAGGAGAGTGGCATATGGAAGCAGGAGATGTATGGGAGTGAGAGCATCATTGTCATCGTCTTCAGATTCATCGGGATCAATTGCATCAATTGCTCCACTTCAGCTTGAATCTCCAGTAGGGCAGTTCTTATCTCAGATTTTGATTAGTCACCCGCATCTTGTGCCAGCAGCAGTGGAGCAACAACTTGAGCAACTTCAAACTGATCGTGATGCTGAGAAACAGAAGGAAGAGCCTTCTGCCACTAGCACTGATTTGGTATTATATAGGTTAGTTTTATGATATTTCTGTATAGATGTGGTTTCTAGCTCCTGCCATTGATGCTGAAGGTCGAGTCTAATGTTCAGTTTTTGAAATTATTAGGAAAATTGCTGAGGTGAAAGCTAATGAGAGGAGAAAAGCTCTAGAAGAGATTTTGTATGCATTGGTTGTGCAGAAGTTCATGGATGCCAATGTTTCTTTGATATCCACCATAGCCTCCTCTTCTACAGACCCATCTGGTGGAGTGAACACTTGGCCAAGCCAAGATGAGAAGCTTGAGCGACTCCACTCTCCTGAAGCCTATGATATGATTCAGAACCATCTAGCTCTCATTTTGGGAAATCGGATGGGAGATTCTACTGCTGTTGCTCAGATAAACAAACTCAGGGCTGGACAGGTCTATGCAGCTTCTGTGATGTATGGATACTTCCTAAAGCGAGTTGATCAAAGGTTTCAGCTTGAGAAGACAATGAAAATCCTCCCAAATGCTGTGGATGAGGGAGAAACAGATATTCGTAAAGTTGTGTCTTCCCATCCTGAAGCCTTCTCTGATGGTATCAGTCCTGGCGGATCTGGGCATGGATTAAAGGCTTCCCGATTGCGGAATTATGTGATGTCTTTTGATGGGGAAACACTTCAGAGGTATGCTACAATAAGATCAAAAGAGGCTGTTAGCCTTATTGAGAAGCACACTGAGGCCTTGTTTGGAAGACCTGAGATTGTCATAGCACTTCAAGGGACTACTGATTCTTCCAAGGATGAACTAGTCAAGATCAGCTTTGGTGGTTTGAAAAGACTTGTTCTGGAAGCTGTAACTTTTGGTTCTTTCCTCTGGGATGTAGAGAGCTATGTGGATTCAAGGTATCACTTTGTTCTGAATTGAATAATGCTCACTTACATGCCTGCCTAAACGAATTTGTAGTAGAGGCACTACTGACCAAACTCAACTGATAACCATTAAGAAATTTGTGCTAATTTTTCTGTATATGGTTTTGATCTGTTTTCCTGACCGTGAGTTTGGTCGCAGTAAAATAATTGCTAGATTTATATTCTCTCTAAATACAATTTTATTTTTGTATGTAATGCATAGTGTCACGTTGAACTGAAAGTGTACACAATTTATGCGATAAATGCATAACCGAAGAGAACCAAGAAATTAAAGCAAGGTTGGCTTGAATTCACCATGAAATTAAATGAGAAATCGAGAGCATAGTCCTCGAGTTACAGAGATTATCTGGTGGGCAAAATTCATTGAAGAAACTTCGGCCATAAATCGAACTGTATACTTGTAAATATTCCATGGTGGAACCACTATTTAAATGGTCTTTGATCGTTGCTGTTGGCCTGTGGCCATTCGTTTCATTCAATTTCAAAGTCCAATACAAATTAACTAAATATTAAAAGCTTGAAATAACAAAAAACATTCAATAAGAGAAAAAAAAGAAGATAAAAATGACTCTAGCGGACACTATAACAGTATCCCTTGTTATGACATTGCTCAAATCAGTTTTTTTAAATAAGGAAGAAAAATTCAAGGCTCAAAAAATCAACCTAACTATATTTATTAGTCAGATTAATTTAATAATATAATTAAAAAAATATTAATTTAATAATATAATTAAAAAATAATAGTGAATGATAAATAAAAAGATCTAGATAACTCATGTCATTTTTAAAAGAAATAAAAAATTATACATATATAAAAAAGAACCTAATCTTCAAATAAATCAATTGATGAAGAATAAAAAAAAAATATGAGTTTTAAAAAATAATTTAATACCTTATACTATTCTTGTGGGATAAATAAATTTTTTCTAACCTTAAAAAAATGTTAAAATGAATAGAAATGGTGATATACTAGATGATATATTTTTAAAAATAATTTTCAAGTAATTCTTTTTATTTAATTCAAAAAAATTATTTTATATGTTTGATAAAAATTATATTTGAAGTTTATATATAGCATAAAACATATGTAAAATATTTGGTGTAATTGTATTTAGATCTGTTGTTGTAGTTGTTTTTCAAAGTATTATTTATTTGGAAATATATTAAAATAATATTTTTTTATTTTTTAAAAATTATTTTGAATATCACCATATTAAAATGATTTGAAAATATTAAAAATAATAATTTAAAGCACAGAAAAAAATAAAAAAATCTCAAACCTTTTTTAAAATATTTTTAAAATGTAAAATCAAACAAGGCTGTAACCAAACCATGTATAAAACACAATTTAATTTATTACTAAACACTTTACTATAATATTTGTTTCAAGGCAAAAATAAAAATAGATGTAAAACAAACGCAACCTGTACATGCCAAATAGAGAGGCAACCTTTGATCTTGCGAATAAAAAAAACACCAAGGAAATTGGATTTTAACCCATTGTGAGTTACCACACGTCATCAAAAGATGACAGAGTGGCACGCTTGCAGGCGCATTCAGCGAACATGCTGGCAGGTTTGCTTTTTTGTATTATTTATTTATTAATCAAATTATCAAATCACTTCTGAAACCACCCAACAACAATAATAATAAAAAAACCAATATAAAAATATCTACATGCCCCTAAAGCAAAAGCTAAGACTTTTTAATTCCAAGGGCAATATAATAGTTACACTATGCATGCGAAATGAAAATTCCAAAAACACCCCTAAACTGGGTTTTTTCAAAGGGTAATCCAGGAATTTCATTGTGAAAAGATTGACAATCCCCGAATAAATATAAAATGACGAAAGAACCTAGCAAAAACAGTATTCTACCTCTAAAAAATAGCCTTGAGTGTTTTCCATGGCGTTTTTTTAATAAAGTATAAAACATTATTAAAAACAACAATGAATCAAGACTGACATATAGTAGTTCTCCTTCAGGTATTTTTAAAGCGTGTTTGTAGCTATGTTTTAAAGATATTTTTAAAAGAATTTAAATTTTTTATTTTAAATTAATATAATTTTTATATTTTTAAATTATTTTAATATATATTGATTTCAAAAATATAAAAAATATTATTAATATATTTTTTTAAATAAAAAATATTTTAAAAAATAATTATAACCACGATACAATATTAATAAAATATATCAATCTTTAATATTATCATCAACAAAAACATAACCCCATTCCTATCATTGATGGCAAGTGCTATTGATAATATTATATAGAAGAATAATTTAATTATATTTGTATAATTGACAATTTATATTAATTTAAGGTATAAATTGTAATTTTAAAAAATAAAAAATAACTAAATTATAAAGTGATAAATAATTTTTTCCAAAAAAATCCAAATCAAGATTTACCAGGAAATGAATTAAGCTTCCAAGTGGCTTGATTTTAGCATCCTTTAAATTTATCAATAGCACAAAAATATGTTGTTAAAATAGATTGATAATAAAAATGTATTTTGGTTACCAACTTAAAAATATTTATTATAGTAAAATAAAATAAAAATGCTAGTTATTAAATCTTATTTTATTAGCATTAAAAAGATTCATAATCTAATAATCTAACTTGGATTAAGTTTTTAATTCAATTTAATTAGATATTAATTCAATAAAACCTTTAAATTTTCTTGAAATAAAATATAAAAAATACCGTTATAATAAAAATATTGACTCTAATCCACGCGTTGTCCAATTATTTAATAATTCATGCTTAAACCTCACGTAGGGGTCTGACAAGATACATGTTTCGAATGTTCCGTCATCACTCTCTCTCTTTCTCTCCGCTTCCTTACAAGTCAACGCTATACGTCTACACTAGCAACAGTCGCGTTTGTCTGGGTTGAACGGAAAACTAGCATTTGTTCAACAACATAATGGCGGAGAAGATATTACCGGCGGCTTTATTCGCCTCCGTTTTGTTAGTCTTGAGTGTGGACCAGGCTAGTTCAGATCATCGGTACAGACAAGGAGACCAGGTTCCCTTCTATGTTAACAAAGTCGGACCCTTTCACAATCCTAGGTAAAACTAGTGAATTCTTGTTGAATTTCCTTCTTTTTTTTTTCATAGTCAATGCTTTTTTGAAAAAAAAAATCAGCGAAACCTACCTTTATTTTGATCTTCCGTATTGCTTGCCAGGTTAGAGTCCCTCCCTCCAATGACACTCTTTTTTTTTTATCTGATTTGGTTTTGTTTGTAGATAATGCGAAGGAGAAAAGGCTGTCTCTAGGTGAAGTACTGAATGGCGATCGTTTGGTAAGTCGGCCTTTCTCTATTGAATTTCTACCCGAAAGAAATTCTGTACCTGTTTGCAAGAAGATGTTATCAAAGAAAGATGTTGCCAAGTTTCGAGCTGTTGTTCATGAGGACTTTTATTATCTAATGTATTTTGATGACTTGCCCGTCTGAGGGTTCTTGGGGATGGTTGATAAGAGGCAACAAAGATACTACCTGTTCAATCATATCCATATAAATATTTATTACAATAAGGATCGTGTGATTGAGATTACGTCTCACACGGATACGAAGGCGGTGGTGGAACGTACTGAGGATAAAGAGGTAGATGTGGAGTTTCTGTCTACAGTGGAGTGGAAGGAAACAGATGTCCCTTTTGAGAAGAGGATGGCTAAGTACTCTCAGTCATATTCGTTGCCTCATCATTTAGAGATCCATCGGAATTCCGTTATAAATTCATGCATGGCAGTTCTTCTTCTTGCTGGATTTCTTGCCGCAATCTTGCGAATCCTTAACAATGACTCTGTCAAGTAAGAATTGTGTTTTTGGTTGATTATATCCATTTCAGTAAATGTGTTCAATCTTCCAATGTCCTAGGGTGTGTATGTATGGCTTTTCTTTGCTCAATGGTACTTTCTGTTTTGATTTAGATATGTTAATGACGAGGAATTAGCCGAAGATCAGGAAGAGACTGGTTGGAAGTGCATTCATGGAGATGTATTTAGGTATCCCAGGCACAAGTCTCTTTTTGCAGCCTGCCTCGGTTCCGGAACCCAGCTATTGACTCTGTAAGTGATTTGTTCGTCCCTCACTGTTATTATTGCTTCTGAAAAAATTGACATGTTTTCTTTGTGCCTTGCAGCACGGTCTTCATTTTTATTATGGGACTGGTAGGAGTGTTTTATCATACAACCGGGGGGCTTTACTCACGGCATTGGTTGTCTTATATTCTCTCACATATTGAATTGCAGGATACACAGCAACCTCATTTTACTGTCAGCTTGGAGGAACAAACTGTGTATTTGCTCATGGACTTTATATATGCCTCCTGCTTTTATTACTACTACGCACGCTCAGAAATGTCTGGTTTCATGCAAACCTCCTTCATATTTGGGTGCATGGCTTGCGTCTCTTTTGGTTGCTTCCTTATGCTGAGCACTGTAGGTTTTCTTGCAGCTTTGCGTTTTGTCCGGCATGTATATGGTTCAATCAAGTGTGAGTAGCCTGGGAGCCCTCGTCGGAGCAACTCCAACTCAGGTGCTAAGTGGAGAGCCAAAAATAAAATAAAAAAGCAATATTTTGCTTTCTTTGCTTGTTTTTCATGCTACAGGAAGAAAGCTAAACAAAATGTTATTTTAGCATTTCTCTTATAAAAATGCTATTACTACACATTTTGCAAAAATATCAAGACACATTCATTGCTATAGTGTTTTTTTTTTTAATAATTTTTTGATAGCTTTCTGGAGAAATAGTTGAACTAAGGAGAGGAGAAAGGGATATGGAATCACTATTGAGGGGTTATAAGGTTTCTGAGAGAAAGAAAGAGCAGGGTTTATGAAATAATATTTTTTTTATTTGGAATTGTTATTTGTTTTTATCTATTTTTTATAATTTAAATTTAATTTGGAATTCTAATCAATACCTTAATAAAAATTCCTAACATAAAAATTGATTTAATTATTGAAATTGAATTCAATTTCAAGAATTTTAAATAGCATGTTAAGGTTTCTCTTTTTCTAAAAATAAATAAATAAACCACACCAAGGTCACATATAGTGGAAAACATTTATGAGTCATTTAAATTTAAATTTAAAAAATTCATTTCTAAATATTTTTATTGGGGTAACTACAAAATAGTCTCCAACCTATTTGATGTTTCGTAGGCCAGTCCGTAACCATAAGCTTTTTTGGTGGATATAGCATGATTTAACTAAACTTGGTTTAACATGTACTCACCCTGCATGCATTACTACTGCGGTTACACACTATTTTTTTAATAAAATATTTATTTATAACATGATTTTTTTAACAATAAATTTAATTACTTATTATAGTCCACCCAAATAAAAAATTTAGCTTTATTTAAATTTTATGAAAAAAATAATAATAGCAAACGAGAATGATTATATATATATATTTCTTCACAATAATATGGGAAAAAATCTTTATCCAAGAGCAAACAAATTCTATAAGGAGTGGATATATTAAAAATATTATAAAAATAATTTTTTTTAAATAAATTAAATTTATATAAAATAATTTTAAAAAATTATAAATGAATCACACCAATCTTATAAAAAAATTAAACATACTCAATATAAATAAAAAATAATCACTATTTTAAAAAGGTTAAATAAATAAAAAAATACAAAGAAGTGATATTATTCAAACATAAATATAAAAAATATTTTTTTAAATATATATAAAGTATTAATAATTAGATAAAAATAATATAAAAATATTGAGACCAGACACTGTAGGCCTAGTAAGCAAGACCCAATGTTTAAGCCATGAAAACAGTGCTCATACGTGAGTTTTTTTTTTTGAAATGTTGCCTACTTCATTATTTGCTAAGAAAATAGAATATATATCATTTATAGTTGTTCAGAATTAAAAAAAAAGGCTCTTGTTTTTTAAACATAAAAATCTCTGGGATAAATTTTTTTTTTTGTTTTTTCAGCATAAAAACTAATATTCAATCAATTTATTCTCAAAATATTTTATAAACATTCTTGAAATCTTGTTTAACTAATGCATGATCTTAAAAAAAAAATACAAAAAATATACTAAAATCTATAATCAACCAAAAACCTAAAATTTTTCATTACTGAGATATATTTTTAAGTGTTTTCAAAATAAAAAAATATTTAATCTTAATTTCCTAAATTAAATTGAATTATTTGACACAAAATTAATTATTAATTATTTTAGTAGTTAAAATCATCACCAATAATAACTTTTTTTTTCAAATCAGAATCCGGCTACCTCCTCTATCTTTTCCACTTAAAAAAACTAAAAATAAATAAAAAAATATAATACCAAAATATAATATTTATAAATTATATTGATTGGTTACCTAATAGATTAAAAGGATAAGAGATTAAAATAAAATTTTCAAATAAATTATAGAGCCACTATTTATATTACTTGTATTTTTTACTTAATTTTTTTTTAATTTAGTTCTTATAAAAAAAAACATGCAATTCGACTTTAATTTGAATTTAAAAAACTCAATTGTGCAAACAATGAGCCAACTTTATATATATATTTTAAATCACCATTACACTCTACAATAAATTATAAAAGGTAAACAGTTAAAAAAAAAGCAACACGTTTTATAAATTATGTTAATTAGTAACTCATAAAATTTTTGGTAAAATCCAGGCACCAAGAGTATAATTATCCCAATAATAAATTAACAATAATTAATTCCAACATCAAAATTTCTCGAGTGAGGCTAGGGTCTACTCCGTATTTTTATATTATACTCTAATTAATTGCTTCTTAACAGATTCATAAAAGGAGGAAGAAGAATTGTTTTCGCTGTTGATTGATTTGGGTTTCTCCCACCAAAATTAAGAGCATGCACATGGAAGCAGGTCCTCCATATGAGGTGCATTGATGTGAAATGGTGACGGCAACCAGCCATGATATCCTCAGAAGGAGAGCTTTCCAGTTGGTAAAGATGAGAAAAAACAAAATGTTATTGAGCTACAAACTGAATCGATGCATTCTCAGAATAAAGATTCATTCAGGGCAAAAGACTAAGACTGAATAGTACTTAAGGACCAAAGCCATCCAAAGTCATCATCATATCCACTTTCCAGGAAATTTCTTACTCTGGCTTGTTCAAAGTAAAAGACACGCATGAAGTTTGTCCATCTTCATGGATGGACAAGAAATTCGAGGAACGAAGATGGGTTGAAGGTGATGCTATAAGGTTGCTTACTTGTTGCCTGGTCCTATTTTGACATATAATCCATAATGGAACGTTACTATATGTCCATCACTATTGAGTATAGAACTTGCCAATCTCACCTCTTCATGGTAGCGGTAGAACTCAGCTAGAGCCTACCTTTAGACACAGTCAATTGCACATACTGTTCAGGTTATTGGATTAGTTCATCTGTTAAAGCTCTGATTTACCAAATTTTATGGGTGAAACATTCTTGTAAAACCCATTTTTCCTTTTTCTCTCTGTTTTTTTTTTTGTTTAATAAAAGATTCGTTGGTGTGTGGCAAGCAAGGGAATCCCATCAAGATTGATAGAAGCTTGACCACTTTCATCATGTTTATGACACCGGCACTTTTTTTTTTTTTGATGCGACACTGACGGGATCACCATTACAATAGTGCCCATTGACAAAGAATGAGCACGATAATGATATTAAGAAAATATAACTATAACACTGACGATCCTCTGGCTCTAGATCCTTATATTGATGCGTAAAGCGACTTTGTTGCAGTCCATCTATGCAAAACATTGCCAGAAACATCATAAAATGCAATCTCTGCTGCATCCCGAGTCAACTGCACAGACATGAAACCTTGACCATCATAGAAGAATTTTAGCCCGCCTGTCTTTTGTTTTTTAATGTCACCCCTCCACGCCTTAGACCCAGCTCCACTAGTTAGAAATTGTATTGGGCTGTAAAACAATTGTCCAACATTAGTAACATTTTCGTAAACTCTTTCCAGTTTCCACTAACACACATCGCTTAAGGTGTACCTCTCTGCGTCACCGATGTGTTCAAGGCAATGGTCATGTCCATTCATGTAAAAATCCACTTTGTTTGCCTGAATTTAGTGAAAACAGTAGAGGATTAGCTCCAATCTTGTGTCGAGAACCATTTTATCAGAGAAAAAGGGAACTGAATTCGAGTGATAGTGTTTACCTTCAGGATTGGAAGAAGCTTGCTTACAAGTTCCTTAGTGTCCCCGTGATGTCCAATGCTTCTAATTGAGTGATGACCCACGACAATTTTCCACTTTGCACTTGATTCGCTCAACGCCAACTTTAGATCCTGCTCCAAAAAAAGGGTACAGTCCACCAGATAAATTATCCACAGATTATTTACACAGTTGATCATAGGCTTCTAATTGAGTGGCTATTAATGTTACACATGCTGTAAACTTGATGCATTATTTTGAAAGTGAAACAATAATGAACATAAACACCTTTATTAGGTTTGCGATATAAGCTCTAGGAGAACCAATGCCTCTCCAGTCATAAGTATGGCCCTCGGCATCCGTGAAGTAAGATTGGACAAAAGGAGTAGTGTCCACAAAGAAAATTTCAGCCAATTCTACAGAAAACCAAATGATTTAATTAGTTATTGGATGAATACATCCTGTACAATTGAAAAATTGAACAAAATAGCTAGTGCAGTCTATATGTGACATGAACGAAAGGGAACGCTTAAAAAGTAGAAGCTACACACCAGCATCGACAATGAAAGATCTCAAACAAAGCCACCTGCTATCTATTTTCCTGAGGTGAAGGCTTAACTGTGCTTCCGCATTCCCTCTATAATCATGGTTTCCCAACACTGCAAAAAAGAAAAAGAAAGATGAGAAAAATGTTAAAGAATTCTAATCCAATAAGATCAATATTGAAACAAAATCATTAGTTGTGCCAGTTTGTGTACTCACCACTATACCACTGCTTTTGCAGACTCTTCGCGGTGTAGATTTGGGTAAACGATTCCTCAAATGCTTTGTCTTGTTCACTAGTTAACCCATCATCATAGAAATTATCGCCTGTTGAAACCACAAAATCTATGTCCAGCTTCTCTCCAATCCTTCCCATCTGTATCCATACAAATCATAGGCAGGAATTAATTGAAGGAAAGATCTTCAAAAGATGGAAATGCCAGTTAAATGTTGCATGACTTTTCTCAAACTCCCTTCCCACACGCGCACACACATACAAAAACATGGTGTAAATTAAAGAAAAGCAAGGAAGTTGGTAGAACCTGAAGAGCAACTTCAGACTGGTTGAAAGCACCTTTTCTGCCCCAGTCTCCAAGCACCAGAAAGGAAAGAGTCCCGTCAGTTTTTGCAGGTTGTTCAAACCTTCGAAGCTCTGCATGTGTCGAGACCAAGCACAAACCAAAACTACTAATCATCAAAACAAGGCATAGAGCCATGTATTCGTTGTTAAGACCTGCTGCCATGTCTCTCGAGCTAGAGCTGAACCGAGAAAAAAACTCAGATAGAGGTGAAATGGATACACAGAACAGAATCTTGGTGGGAATAATTCTTTGTACCAAATAGTAACTTTCAAACTTCTCTGTGCTGCAGGGAGTCCAGTCCAGGTCCTATCATTTTTAGTCTACGAGGCTCTATTTTATAGACAAAGTTAGCTGGTTGATTGATTAATGTAGCGTAAGAAAACAAGAGACATGAAAAGTTGAGTGTGGTGATGAAACTATTACATTTCAATAATTCATCAATGCGTAGGCCATGTTAGGTAAGGTATGGAAATTTCTACATCAGCACTCCCAAAATTAGCCAATTCGGATTACCCATAGCAAAAGGAAATCCAATAGCTCGTGACAATGGTGGAACTGTGCCACAAAAAAAATGGAATTATTGAAGCAGAAGGACTTGTGACATCACTAAAAATTTATTTTATAAATAAATTTCCGCATCATCAAGTTGATCTTTTTTGTTTTCTTAATTGCTTTAATAACTTCGAAGCTTCATTTAGAGGTTTCTGTACAATAGCCAGCAAATTGTAACAGAAACAACCGGTGGGTAGTTTCCGTTTGCTACTTGATTAGGAGAGAGAGTGAGAAGAACATGACATAAACAGAAACAAAGGGATATGCGAATATGCTGCAGAATCAATGTCCGAATAAAGTATGAATCCCAATAGAATATTCGGTGGTTAGATTATCTAAACTTGAAAAAAAATGTACACCTTAAAAAAATTAAATACAAAGATAATATGATAATATTTGATGCATATTTTTAACAAAAACAAATAAAATTAAGGATCATGTATACCTACAAAAACTAAAATTAATTGCACTTACTTATAAAAATAAGAAATAAATAAAAGTAAAAATATTTGATATGTGAAATCTGAACTGTTCTATCTTTTAATATCATTTTAACATAAAACATTCTAGAAATATCAAGAAACTAGCTCTTTCACTCAAAATACCATTAAATCAATCTAAAAAAAATTAAAATAAATGAGAAAAAAGATTTTCTTTTTGAACTTTGATTTTTTTCCAGTAAAATAAAAAAATAAAAACATTTAAATAGAACTTTTTTCATTAAATAGAATCAATTGACACTAATAATATATTTTCTTGTTACTGAAATATGACCAATCAATAACTTTTTTGATAACTTAAATTCAAAAACTTAAATGTGATTTAAATCAAGTTTTCAACCAAAGTGTATAATTTTCAAATTAAAAAGATTAAAATAAAATTTAAGAATAATGTCAAGGCATTACTTCTCAAAAAGATAATGAACAAAAAAAGTTGGGTAAAAAAAAAAGAAACACACATATTGCCCCACTTTTAAATTTGATCCTTTTATTTATTTATTTAAACAATAAAAGTGACATTTTTTTCACAAAATTGATCATAAACTCAACACTAGAATATTCTTTTTTAACCCGCAAAAACCTAATAGAAAACAAAGAAAAAATATTTATCAAACTTAATCCTCAATTAATACAATGTGAAAGGATGATATAAAAAAAGAAGTTAGATGACCAAATTATAAAAAATAATGATTTAAATGACAAAATAAAAAATAGAACTACCATTATAATCCATAATTAACTTACTTGTATTTGCCGTGACTCGAATCAAAAGTTAATTTTAATAAATAAAAAGAATAAGAAGTATGATCAATTAGGTTATGCCCTTTTTTAGCCCAAATTTTAAATAAAATAAAATAAAACTTAAATTTATATGATGTGATCAACCAAGTAAGGAAAAACATGACCTATTTGAATAAGAAAAAAAAATCCAATTTGACTTTTAAAAAAATTCAAGAGATGTTGTTTTAATATTGTTTCTAAAATATTGAGATGATGAGATTTTGAGTTAATTTGTTAAGCACATGACCTAGTTGGGTTAAAGAATTTTATTTTTTTTACCATTTTTTTATTTAACAACACGATAGTAAAATAAACATATAAAAAATTGATTAAATCATTTTTTAAAAAAATAAAAAACATCATGAAAGATAATTTAATATAAAAAGCTAATGATCTTAACAAAAGAAAAGAAAACATAAAATTAAGTGGTACTCAGTAAATAAATCTCAAATAAATTCTTAATCATGATTTAAATTAAAATTCAAAGAAAGAAATAAAGAATTAGATAGGTTAGACTTGTGATCTTAATCAGTTGATCATGTATTTAAAACTAGTGGATCACTCATCAAAATAAAAACAAAATGCAATTTAATTAGAAAAGGAACATATGAAATATGCACAAAAACAACTGGGAGAATAAATTGTTGTCCAAAGAGAAAAAAAAGATGTATTCTATAAAATTTATAAAGTGTTATCATATTTTAAAAAGAACATCTCTTGGTAGGGCTTTTATGTCAGATAACTAAAAAATATACTTTAATTTTATCAACATTAGTTTTTCTTTTTGTGTATAATCATGTGATTTACCATTTGCAAATTAACTTTTTAAAAAGATTGGTGCCAATAATATACAATAGAGAAATAATTAAAATTGTTAAGATAATGTTATCACATACCCACGCAATAGATTTTGGGAGAAATGTATACAACTTATCTAATATAAAATTGTATAACAAGAAATTTACTTTTTTAAAAATTAAAAAAACATATAAAAGAAAGGACGAAGGGAAGAACCCCAACATTCACAGTCACATGCAACTATAATATTGGAAGGTAAGCAAAGATTCAACAAAATAAAAGAGTCATATATAAAATTTAAAACAAGTTGTGAAATGAACAATAACCA
Source organism: Populus pruinosa (assembly GCA_026413675.1). Taxonomy (NCBI): domain Eukaryota; kingdom Viridiplantae; phylum Streptophyta; class Magnoliopsida; order Malpighiales; family Salicaceae; genus Populus; species Populus pruinosa. Next base: position 9,769,667 of record JANKMR010000020.1, read on the forward strand.
AAATGCATTGTGTGTCATCAACAGTTGAAAATATTATTAAACTTTCTAATTTAATTCACAAAAATCATCTAGATGCTAAAACAAAACCTAGACCATTATAATGTTGGAAGAAAGATAGATGTTGTATATGATAAAAAACAGTAATGTAAAATTAAAAACTCAAAAAGAAAAAGATTGAGAAGAAAATATATTTTCATCAAAAAGAAGAAAAAGAGCAAATGATGACATAGATTGGAGAGATGAATTTGTTAGGGAAGACTCAGGTGTGGTTTATTGGTATGGAGAGTGAAAATAGTGCTATTAATGGTTGTTATTAGTATTAAAAGTTTGGTATTTCTAGTTAAAGTAAGCTTGAAGTTCTACTAAAACAAATATAAGGATTCATCAATAGGAAATTATCTACTTTATCAAAAACAGAAAAAAAAATCAAAAAATATGTTATACGTGTGTTTGAAGCTAAATGAGTTAAGAAATATTTTTATCTATCATTAACTTAAAATAGCTTCAAATCAGAACCTGAAATATATTAAAAAGAAAAACAGGAGTTATCAATGGTATAAAAAGTTAAACGATTAAGAATAACAACTGGAATCTTGTATCTTTTTATTAATCCAAGGGCAACATAAAAGATATAAAAATCTAAGCAATCAACTATAACTAGAGTTTGTGTAGGAATCACTAATTTGGCTATGACCATGTTTTCATTATGATTGTGGTTTTCTAGTATTTGATTATATTTTAAAAGTTTATAGTATTTTTAAACCATGACTACAACTAAAAACAATAGTTGTTTCAAATGGAAATGTGCCTATACTATTTGGACTTGTAATGTGAATGTTTAAAAGGATATTGACACAAAAAAAGAGAGCTAATATTTTCATGCTTAAAAGTTGTTTTTACATAATGTTCTTTGCATCCTATTGGCATTTGTTTATTATATTTGCTATCAAATTCTTGTTATATATTTTTTGACTAACTGAAAGTGTGCATACCTCTATGACTTTATGAATAGCAAATTGTTACAAACCTCCTAGGAATCCAACCACAACCCCATTATCAAGCCATAAGAGAATTAATATGCTTTTGGCTAATCATTACTTTTGTCCTTTTTTGTTTATGATCTTCAAATGATGTTTTATCTTTTGAGTAACTCTTTGTTAAAGGTCTATAGAGTCTATCTAATAGAGAGAAATAATCGTTAAAAAAATTAGTAAAATCTTTTAAAAGATGTAATTAGAAGAAATAAATTAAAAGAACAAATAAAAACCCAGCCATACGGGTATGATCTGGGTGGCCCAACATAGCTAGGCTTAAAAGCCTAGTTTCTAGGATGACTTGTATTTAGTATAACTTGTATTTAAGCTTCAAACAATATTTCTAGTCACCCTTGAATATTTTTTTTATGTTTAAGAAAAAATTGACTTGAACCACGACGTAATATGAGTAAATCATCTAGTATAATTCTATTTTTCATAATCTCTTTCTACCATTTTTAAATTTTTTCATTTTCTCCTTATGTGTTTGTATATATATAATTAGAAAGTTCTGGGAATGAGTAATGACATTTGATCCTATTAATGTTTTTCCAACTATGTAGCAATGAAAGATTAAATTATTCAAGAAAAAGGGTGACATTCATCATGTTCTATTGGCCTGAGTAATGGCAATAATAAGCTTTACTTGATCAATTCCAATGGAATTTTTTAAGACAACAAAGCAAATAAAATCACACCCATTATGTTTGTTATGCAGAAATTAATGGGTTTTTAATAAAAAATAACTTGGATATACTTGTTAATGGGCTTTTAAGGCCTTCATAAAATGACAGTTTATGAGGATCAAATTAACTGGTACCTGGCTCTAACCATAAGCTGTTATAGGTAGTTTGTAATCACACACCACAATTATAATCTACGTCATTAATTTCATTTAAAGCAATTAATGAATATATATTTTTTTATTAAATAAGGTCTAAAGAAAGCCAAGATAAGATGCATAGATGAAACTAAAACTTTAGGATAATTCAAGGAGATAATTCTCAATCCAAGATTTTAAAATTTAATGAATTAAAAAACATATAAAGAATTTCATAGTTATCAAATGTTTTTAAATTTATTTAATAGAATTACTAGGATTATTCATTCTCTAATGGTTGCCTTCCTACCCAAAAAAATTGCTTTGATGTGAAATGGTTATCTAATTGTTGCTTGCTATATTGATTTATTTTTTGTTTATATGCTTCATAAAATCCCATCAATTCATGAATTGTATGTTTTGATAATTTTCTGGTTTCTTTAATAACAATAATTATATGCTTAAATTTAAGTGGTAAAATTTTAGAATCTTCTTAATAACTCTTTTATCAAAAAAATTATCACCACAACTTTTTATCCGATTGATGATTTTAGCGATGCTTGAAGAGAAATTTTGACTAATTCATTATCCTTCATTCTAGGGTTTTCAAATCCTCTTTATAGATTCTATAGCTTTATAGAGATGACTTTTTTATAACCCTAAACTTTATTTTTCAAAACATCCTATATTTCTTTTATCTTCTTAATAAAAAAAATTATGAGATAAATTAATTTGTTTACTCCTGTATTTCTATGTATATTTTGCTTATATTCTTTTACATTTTATTTTGTCTAAGATGCAACAGATCATGTTTGAGATGGTTGTTCATATTCCTCATCAACTAATATCCATAAATATTATAAAATGAAGATAGTAACTCTAATATTCATGATGTTCTTCATGAAAGATTTAAATCTAAGTTGCTCTGTAGAAAAAAAATAGAGATAATTGGTGAAAAAGTATTAAAAATGTTGCATGTATGTGGTATTACGACGATCTTTCACCACTTAAAAAAATTACAAAGATCTATTTTATAAATAAAAAAAATAAAGAATTCTTGTTTCTTACTAGTAAAATGAAATGAGAGTGAGAATAAATTAATTTTGATATCAAATCTGTTGAAAATAAAATGCAGAAACAGAATTAAAGAAGATTTTTGTATGAAATAATTGTAAAAGTGAGCTCCATACCATAAATGCATGTTTTTATTATTTTGTTCCGATTACAATACTAAACCGAGAAGGTCTCTATATAATATTAACAATAAATTAATTTCATGAAAACTAGCAACACATTAACTTCCTCAATTTATATATAAAAAAAAGGAGTAAGTTTGACTTGTTAAAAGATAATATCAGATGCAAATAGAATATTCGCTTGACTCAATTTTGGAAAAAGTTGCGTCCTGCAAAAAAATAAAAAAAAATGCACTTGTTACGATTGCTAACAATAACAATATTCAAGAAAGCATATTACAGTTCAATTAATGTAGGTAAAAAGCATCAGTGCGTGCCCACTTACATGCGACGAAAACCTCATTATAAAGTAAAAGTCTGTGCTTGGAAATTCAGGCTGAGTAAAAGGGATACCAAGAAGGGTTTGGGAATTTTTAAAAACAGGGAATTAACCAGCAGCACTAAACAGAAGTTAAGCATTACCAACAAAAACAAAAAGAACTGTAATTCAAGCAAAAAGTATAAGAGAACCATTGCAGGCCAATATATAGTAACATTGAATTGAACATGTTTTAGAGGCTTGCATAGAAGTTCCAATCATGATAATGATACAAAAAAAAAAACTATAAACCAAAAGGAAAACAAGCCTGAAGTATCCTTAAAGATGTTTACAGTCAGCCCGTAAACTGATAAACCGGACTGTACCTGTATCAGGAGAAAAAATCATGTCAGCAGGTGGCCAACAGGGTACAAAATTATTTGGGCGAATAGAAAAACTGGAGTTTCAAATGAGAAAAACAGCATGAGCTGTGGACAAAAGCAGACTCCCAGATCGCAAAGTGAATACTATTCTCACTTTTGTTTTCTTAACGACTGTTGCTTGAAGTGAATCTAAGAAACCTGATTTTCACAAAGAAGCTATCTGAATTGTTCAAATTCCCAAAGGCTTGCAGCTGCAATAGAATCCTAGAAATTCCATAGAAAAAAAAAACAGATCAATGAATCAGAAAACCCTTCCTTGATAATTTAATGAAGATGAAACCCTAAACTGCATTGAGACTTGTGTTCCACTTAATAGAAACAACATCAAATATGTGTACATCTATGCAAAACAAACTAAAGAACGTAAGGAACATGAATCAGGAAAATGGCGAAAGACCCCAAGAAAACTTAAAAAAAAAAACCGATGCCATTGATAGAAACTGATATGCAAGAACACTTGATGAATACTGAATTGTATATCATATCTTGAATGCAAATCGTTTGGCTTTATATAGCCTTTACAATACTACAGGGTAACTGCTGCCCCCGTGATTCAAGGAATCAGTTATTGTTAGCTAAGAATTGAACACTAACAAACTTACCTGACTTAACTAACTGCAGCTAGATTAACTAACTAACAACTTTAACAGACTTGCTAATAGTAATGCTGACAGTTATGGACTACTTCTCAACATTCTCTCCTTTAAACGAATTCTGCGTAACAATTAGTTTACGTCAGACATCACACAAACTCCCATTTGTTCTCGAAGATTCTCAAATGTCTGCAGTTTAACTGGTTTTGTTAGCAGGTCAGCTACTTGATCTTGTGAGCCACAATGCACAAGTTCAATGACTTTGTCTCGAGTTAAATCACTAAAGAAATGGAATCTCACATCAATGTGTTTCTTGTGTCCATGCATAATAGAATTTCTTTTGAGCTTGATGGTTGAATTGTTATCACACCATAAGATGGTGCAACTATTTTGTTCGTGGTTTAACTTCTCTATAATCTTTCTCATCCATACTGCCCGATAGGCATAAGCTGTTGCTGTCATGAATTCTGCTTCAATTGTTGATAGAGTGATTATAGGCTGCTTCTTTGATAACCATGAAACTGCTCCTCCACTCAGCATGAAGACATAGCCGGATGTACTCTTTTTGTCTGTAAGATCTTCTATATAGTCACTATCAGTGTATGTAATCGCTGCTTGTTCTCATTCTTCTTGTAGAATATACCATAATTGATGGTACCCTTTAAGTATTTTAATGTTCTTTTAGCAGCTTGTAAATGCACTTTTATTGGGTTAGACATAAACATGCTAATAAAGCTCACCCCAAACATGATATCTGGCCTGGTAGCAGTGATATACATGAGACTTCCTACTATTTGTTTATAATAAGTCTCATTGATTTTGTTTCCTTCTCTAATTTTGTCAGTTTTGAAGCCAGGGACTATGAGATTCATTACTGCATTACTTTCTTCCATCCCAAACCGTTTCAGAACCTCTAGTGTATATTTTCGTTGACAGATATAGGTCTCATTGGTCTGTTACAATACTTCTATACCTAAAAAGAACCTCATTCTTCCTAGATTAGTCATGTCAAATACCCTCATCATTGATTGTTTGAATTCCAGCATCATTTGCTCATCATCTCCAGTAAAAATTAAGTCATTTATAATAAGAATTCTGCCTCCACTGGTTTTAACAAACAAAATTTATTCATTGATACACTTCTGAAATCCTTCATGGCTGAAGTAAGCTTCAATACGACTAAACCAAGCTCTAGGGGCTTGTTTTAGTCCATACAAAGCTTTCTGTAATTTGTAGACCTTGTGTTCATTTCCTTTCTGTTCATACCCTTTTGGTTGTTCTACAAATAAATCCTCACTTAATTCTCCATGTAGAAAAGCCGACTTAACATCTATATGAGCTAACTTTTTTTAGCAGCTAGTGCAATGATCATCCGAATAGTGTCCATTCTTGCCACAGGAGCAAATACTTCTGTATATCCATACCATGTTGTTGAGCATAACTCTTTGCAACTAACTTGGCTTTTAGCTTATCCATTTTACCAGACTCATTTAACTTGGTCTTTTATATCCATTTCACCTCAATCTTCTTAGTTCCAGCTAGTAATTCAGTTAAACTCCATGTCTCATTCTTCTGAATGACTCCATTTCAGCATCCATGGCTTCCCTCTACTTATAACTTTTTATTGACTCTTCATAGCTCACGGGATCACCAGAAGTTATAAATGCCATATTCAATTCAGTTTTTTCTTCTAACAGTCCTTTACCAAAGACAGTTTCTCATCCAGTTAGACATAATTGTCTCTCTCCTTGTATGCAGATTAACATCTTCTTCATATATTGTATTGGTAGGAGCATTGTTGGACTCTTTAACGCCATTCCAATTTGATTCTGTATCTGAGTCTGCAATATTTTGCTCAATTGCCGCTGCATCTTCACATTGTTTGCTTCATCTCCATCAGTTTCACCTTCTTCTCCCCATTCTAAGTTCATTTGTAACTCATATTTATAACTGATATCCTAATCCTAGTGTTTTTCTTCTTCAAAGATTATGTCCCTATTGGTTACAATTTCTTTGTTGCAAGGTCATACAATCTGTAGCCTTTTGATTCTTCACTTACTCTCAACAGTATACAACACACACTCTTGTTTTCTAGTTTGGTTCGTCTTGCATTTGGTTTACGCACATGAGCTACACACCCAAACACTCTAAAGTGTTCAACCGAGGGCTTCATTCTAATCCACATTTCTTCTAGAGTCATGTCTTTTACAACATTAGTAGGGCATTTGTTCAAGACATACATGATCTAGTATACTGCTTTAGCCTAGAAGCTTTTGGAAATCTTCTTTTCTGAAAGCATTGATCTTACCAAGTTCAACATTGTCCTGTTTTTCCTCTTAGCCACTCCATTCTGTTAAAGGATGTAGGCTATAATTAACTGTTTTTTGATGTCATTCTACTTACAGAACTCATTGAATTCCAGTAAACTGAATTCACCACCTCTATCTGTTTTTATACCCTTGATAAATTGTCCAATTTCTTTTTCAACAAGCTTCTTAAAGTGCTAGAAATGCTGAAGAGCTTATGTTTTTTCTGCTAGGAAATAAACCCAGGCCTTCCTACTATAATCATTAATGAGGTATAAAAAGTACTTGTTGTTTGAGGTTGGTGTGATTGGGCCACATATGTCTGCGTAGATGAGCTATAGCCTTTGCGATGCACGCCATTAACTCTTCTTTGGAAAAGATTCTCTGTGCTGCTTGCTAGTTGATTAGTACTTAAAAGTGTATTTTTATCATGGTTTTATATCATCATTTTGCACTTGAAGTATCAATAACTCCTTAACTAAAGCATATTTTATAATAATATATCTAATAATATAAGATACCTTTCATTTGTGATGAATGTTCATTTTAAATGCAGGCCTATCACATAAATGAAATGACTGATTGATGACTTTAAGAACTTAAATTGCAAGGGCAAAGAGATGACCAAAATTAGAAAAGAGATGTCGGTGCAATTCAAACCGGAACACTATTTGGTAATTGGGTCATATCTGGAGCTATAGATCTCAGATTTAGGTCTATTTTATATGGATGGAAAGGTAAGACATAGACTTACAACTTTCATATGGAGCTCAAGATCTAAAAAAGCCATTTTCAAGTCTAAATTATAGCAATAATAAAGAAGCCCGAATCTGTCCTCCAGCCTGAGCACTGTTCAGTATTTTGGCCATATCTGGAGTTCTAGAAGTCCAAATGAGCTAACTTTTTTACACACAAAATATGAGACAATTTTTTACAACTTTCATGTTTTCGAGTGGCTCTAATTTTGATGTTATCAATGACATTATAGGAAGACAAGAGAAGATAAGGATTGTCACCAAGTTAAGAGTTGACCACTCACTCATCAATGAGTCATCAAATCAATAGTTCCTAATTTTGGCCTTGTCACCAAGTTAAGAGTTGACCACTCACTCATCAATTAGTCATCAAATCAATAGTTCCTAATTTTGGCCTATAAAAGGAGGCATTTGCCATGCATTTAGGCATCTTGGTTTTTAGATCAAGATCATGCTCTTGCTTTCTCTCTTTGTATTTTTTTTTAATGTTTATGCTTTGCTTTCATTAATATCAATTTTATGCCTTTCATTTCCTTTCCTTTACTTAGTTACCTTTTATCTTATTTATGTTCTTATTTTGTTTATCTATTTTTCTTTTTTTTATCATGTCTAGCTAAGTTAATTATGTCAAGGTGAAAAGGTTACACTAATGGTGTAAGAATAAGTATAATGTAAACTTAATATGGACTTTAATGTTTGATACTAACATGTTTTATATTTGTTATCTTATTCACTCTTTAATACTTTGCTTGTTAAATAATTAATCTTGATTTATGTTGTATAATACTTGGTACAACAAATGCTTAACAATTTCATAGTTCATATTGTATAGTATAACCGACACCTGAGCTATGAAAGGAACTTGATTTGTTGTTAACATAAGTTATAATCATGAATACTTGACGAGATTTACAAGTATTATCATTAATCAAATAAGATGACTAATGTAATCATGTTAACAATCTATAATCTGATTATAACCTCCTTTATGTGTGGTTTCCCATTGAATAATAAGAGTTTATATTATACTTGTTTGACATACCATTAGTGGAATCTCTAATCTTGACATTTGTTATTATCATTATTTAATCGTTACATTAATATTCCTTCTCAAAGTTCTCATCATCTTCTTCTTTTTCTTCTCTTTCTTTTTCTTTATTATTGTTGTTGTTGTTGTTGTTATTGTTATTGTTGTTATTGTCGTTATGTTATTGTTATTTATAATTTGTACAGTTAACCTCCCTGTGGTTCGACTATGGTCTTGCCGGGTTATTTATTATTTCGACACTCCTGTACTTGGAAGAAGACATTAATCTTTTAGTTGTGTCACTAGTAATACAAACAATGCATTCTGTAGTTGATGCAAGAAGTTGTGATAGTCCTTAAACCATTTCTTATATTGCAAGGTTCTAAATCCTTTGTGGCTGAGATGACCATATTTGCAATGTCATAAATGTGACACATATTGTGCATATGTATGGAAACAAGAAACATCTTTGACTTAGCCTTTGCTATTAGCACAAACATCCTATTGACTATCATTCTGGTTTGGATGATCAGGCCTCTCACAGGATGATAAATCTTGCACGTTTATAATTTGATAAGAATTGCCGGACCCTTTTCTTGTAGCTGGCCTATGCTTAGTAGATTATTCTTCAGTTCAGGTACATAGAATACATAAGTAACCATGTGCTGCATTCCATCCAAAAACAACTTGATTTTTCCTTTTCCAAGAACTGTCATTCGTGTATTATTCCCAAGCTTTACCGGTTGTCTAAATTCTTCATTCAATTCGCAGAACATATCCTTGTCTCCACACATATGGTTTAAGCAGCCAGAGTCCAAAAACCAAGCATCCTCTCGATTGTTGCCATACAATTCTACATGAGACATCAATAGAATTTCTTCTTCATTGTTCAGTTCTGCATAATTTGCCTCCTTGCTCACCATGGGACATTCATACTGAAAATGGGCAAGTTTGTGATATCTATAACATTCCACAGTGGTCTTGTCAAAGTTATATCGTCCTCTACCTCTTCCTCCTCCTCTGAAGGCTCGTCTACCTTGTCCTCTGCCATATAATCTTTCTTCAGATGCCACCTTCAAAGCTTGTTCTTCCATGTTGTGTTTCTAGAATTTTTGTTCATGTACAATCAATTAGCTTTGTAGCTCATCAATTGAGAAAATATCAATGTCCTTAGATTCTTCGATTGAGCATACCATGTAATTGAATCTGTTAGTCAAGGATCGAAGAATTTTCTCCACAATCGTTACATCTCGCATTTGCTCCCCATAGATTCTCATTTTGCTTGCTACAGTCATAACCTATGCAAAATAGTCAGTGATATTCTCACCTGTTTTCATCTCCAATGTTTCAAACTCCTTCCTTAGTGTTTGAAGGATTGAACGCTTCACTCTTGCATTTCCTTCATATTTCCTCTTCATTGAGTCCCAAATTTATTTAGAGGTGTTCTTCTCTAGAATAGTTTCAAGTATGGTTCTGTCAATGGCTTGAAATAGATAGTTCTTCACTTTTGGATCTTTGAGTTTTAACTCCTCTAATTTCTTTCGTTGTGTTTCAGTCACACCTGCTCCTTCCTCTGGCTCTATGTAAGCCAGTTTCAACCAAGATCCAGAATTCCTTGGATCTCAAAAAATTCTCCATTAGCATGCTCCAGTGATCGAAATGACCATCAAAGCGCGGTATGAATGGTTGTATAAAATTGCTGTTATTGTCATTCGCCATCTCTTAGTTTGGCTCTTCTTTGTTTTGTATAGTTCAGTAGAAAAAACAAAGAAACCAACTGCAGCTTTCTTTTCCTCTCCGTGCAACTTTCTCTCTCTTCTTTTGTTTTGCTTTGATACCAATTGATAAAAACTGATATCCAAGAACACTTGATGAATACTGAATTGTATAGTATATCTTGAATGAACAATCATTTGGCTTTATACAGCCTTTACAATACTGCAAGGTAACTAATAACTGCTGCCCCTGTGATTCAAAGAATCAGTTATTGTTAGCTAAGAATTGAACACTAACAAAATTTACTTGACTTAACTAACTGTCAGCTAAATTAACTAACTAACAACTTTAACAGAATTGCTAACAGTAATGCTGACAGTTATGGACTTCTTCTCAACATTAAACGGGTCGAAACAAAAAGTAGCAGAATTTAATGCAGCAGAGAACTTGCAGCTAGTTTGAAAGAAACAGCGGGGCAAGGTGCCAGCTGCAGTTTCAACAAAACTTTGAAGAAATTGCAGAAAAAGTAGCCTACAGAGGTACCAACGAAAGGAGGGAAATAGTTGTAATAACACAACCACTCATGTTCTTTTTTGTGTAAGATGGAAGAACAACATTATTTTCAATAAATGTTGAAAGCCTGATATTGCAGAAAAAGTAGCCTACAGAGGTACCAACGTAAGGAGGAAAATAGTTGTAATAACACAACCAGTCATGTTCTTTTTTGTGTAAGATGGAAGAACAACATTATTTTCAATAAATGTTGAAAGCCTGATATTGCAGAAAAAGTAGCCTACAGAGGTACATTTTTGGTTGCTGAATCTAGTGAATTTTGAAAGTGGAGTGCTTGATTTTGATTTCGATTCTTCAGTAGAAGCGAGAGAAGAAGCCCGAATTGAGAGTAAATTAAGATTCAACGCGTCGATGCGGGGGACTTCGTAAGGAACTGGCGGACCTTCGTATTCTACTGCGATTGAGTAATCGAGATGATCTTCGTCAGGTAACGGTGCTCCTGCTGGTAACATCTTCCTTATCACTTCTTCCCACTCGCTTCCTTGTTCTGTAGTCGTTGGCATTAGAGGTTTTGTTTGTTTGGTTGCTGAGAAAGTGAGGGAAGATGGAGGGGAAAGGAAACACTTGGTAAGAAGGTTGGGAGAGAGAGGAAACGGAGTTCGGTAACGGAAGAAGAAGCCAAGTCCCCGGATTCTGTTTTTGACTCTGTTAGAATTGACGTAACTAATGATGTGTAAGTAAGGATTGTTTTTTGTGATAACTATGAATAAGTCCACCATTATGTTAATATTCCAAATCAGTACAGTAACTATAAATATTTCTATTTTACTATTTTATTTTTATAGACATATCGATTAAATCCCTCAATTACATTTTTTTATTAACAAATCACAATTAAGTCCCTTAGTCTTTTTTAACTCAACATCCCATTGCATATTACGCATCAAATTGATGTAATGATTTACATTATTAGAATAAAATTTTTCTAAAATATAGTGATCCAATATAGTTAATAATTAATTATTTTCTTAACTTTTATAAATAGACTGATTTCAGAAAAAGTATTTAATAACTTTTATAAATAGAGAAATTAGCTTAGTTAATTCATTAGATCATATAATTTAGTTAGCTATATCATTATCCATGAAAAAAATATTAATTTTTTTTTATACAGGTTTTATCTTGATTAAAAAAAATCATATTTTTATATGTGTCTTTAAGCCATAAGACATGTCAAAATTGAGTCCTTTTATGAAAATCCAAGACAAACAAGGTTTTTTTATTTCTGTGTTCTAAAAACAGGGACAAAAATGTAAATTGCAAGCATTACTAGGGTCCATAGATGATTCTTTTAAAAGAAAGAGACTAGAATTTCTGGATTGGTAATATCTAAGGGCTAGTTTGAAATTGCACCATGGTTGGGGTATTGAAGTATAGTTGGCTTGAAAGTGGGAGAGGGGTTGATAGTGGCCTGGTGCTGTGTAGATTCGGCGCAAATACAATCTCGTAATAGTACGAAGGAGTTAGTAACAAACTAACAAGTGTGTGTTTGTTTATTTGTTATTTGACTTTTGCTTTTAGCCAGCTCTTCTTAAGATTGTGTTTGTCACTGTAATAATCTGTCATTATTGTAATTTAAAAAAATTATTTTATAATTTTTTTTAATTAAGATAGATTTGATATTTATATATATTTATATTTAATTAAAATTATAATTAAAATTAAAATTAAATAAAAATAATTTAATATATTTGATTAAATATATTTTTTAAATTGAGGTTATAAAATAATTAAAAAATATATATATTAATATTGATGGTTTTTAATTTAAATATTATAGATTTAACTACTATTATTATATTATTAAATAAATAATAATTTATATCAAATATTTTTTTATTATTCTATCAATTTATTTATAATTTTATCACTTATAAAATTCATTTAATAAAAACTATAATTTTCATGATTTTTTAAGGTACAACAAAATCAAGTGAAATATAATAAGAAACAAAATTAAAATTGCAATTAAATTTTATAAATATTATGTTATTATATAATATTATTATAATTTATATAATATTATTAAATAATATTAAATATTAATTTTTTAAGTAAAAAATATATATTTTTAAAAAATTTACTAATCAGATACAGTCCAGTGAATACATTGTTCACATGAACAGCTCCTAGATAATTCAGCTAAGCGCTGCTCACATGAATAGTGCCCAAGTGGATTACTTACCTGACAAATGCAAGAAGAAGCTGCTCTCAACTGCTTCGTGGAACTTGTGGTTTTCAACTAAAAAAATATGGGTACCACACAAACAGTTAATTGTTTTTTTTTGTTACAGTGCTCCGGTGTATTATTTACCTGCCAAACATAAGAAGAAGCAGCTCTCAGCTGCTTCATGGAACCGGCGGTTTTCAACTCAAAAAACATGGGTACCATACAAATAGTTAAGTGTATTCTTTTGTTACCAAACATCATGTTTATACAGTTGGTTTTAGAAGTTAAAGCTATCACATAAATAAATATTTTCTTAATTTTTTTTAAAATTATTTTTATAAAAATTTAAATTTTTTATGTTAAATTAATATTTTTTTAATTATTTTAATATACTAATATAAAAAATATTTTTAAAAAAATAATAAAATAATATTATTTTAATATATTTTTAAATAAAAAATAACTGTAATCATACTCTCTACAAATAATACAGGGCACTGTGTTTAATTAGGATATTACTATTTGATTTTATATGTTATTTCAAAAATTAATTTTATATGTTAGATATTTTTATTATTCACAAGATAATTCCAAATGGTAAAGTGTAATACAGGTATTTGTTCCCTTGATGGAGCTTAAAAGGTAATAAAAATAATAAATAATAATAATGAAAGATTCTTAGTTGACAGGAGTTGCAAGTTCGTGGATATCATATGCAATACCCTTTCAAATTATTCTTTTAACCATCCAATTAATAACTAGTATGGATTAGTTGTTAAATTCAATTTAAGGTTTGACTCGTTAAAAAAGTTAAATTATTGAGTCATTTAAACCTCATTAAAAGCATTAAAAAGATATTTTTTAAAATGCACCTGTAAGTTGTATTTTAAAAACAAACAGACATTAAATCAATTAACAAGTCACTAAATTGATTTTTTCAATTAAAAAAATATTATTTTATTATTTAAAAAAATTATATATTTTCGAGATTATAAATTTTGATCAAATCAATTAAATTATAAATTAACTCGTCAAGACATCAAGGTTTTGTTGTAAAATATTTTTTTTCTTAAGATAATCTTGGTTTAAAGTTTGTATTGTTGTATTATAATTATTATTATTATTATTATTAATTCTACTCTGAATAAGTTATATGGCAAAAATAAAATTGAAGTGTCTCATTTTTTTATTTGTATTTATTTGTATTTCAATTTTTTATATGATAAAATAAGGCTAAAAAGAGTTCATTTCAGTTACTTTTTTAGTTTTATTTGTTTGTTGAAAAGTAGTTTTTTTTAATAAATTATAGAAAACTAAATTATTTTTTAATGTTTAATAGTATAATAAATTAGAAAATGTTTTCCAGTATTTTGTTATGTCATGGAAAATAAGTTAAAAATAACCTATAAATGCTTTATCTTTCTCAAGTTTATTAAAATAACAAGGAACAAATCTTACAAATTAAAAATTTGAATAAGATTGGAATTGAAAAAAACATATAATTTTATAAATTATCTTAAATAAAATAAATAATAATCAAAATAATTGAATTCAAATAAAAAAATAAAAAAATAAAAGGTGAAGAAATTAAAATAATAGTAATTAAAAATTCATAAATTATTTCAAATAAAATAAATAGCAAGCAAAAAAAATAAGGATAAAATTTGATAGATAAAAAAATTTAATAAAAAAATATAAAGAAAAAACAAATAACAATTATAAAAATAAGGATCAAAGTTAATATAAAAATTAAATTTTAATAGATAAATTGAAAAATAAATATTCAAAATAAAAAATGTATATAGTAATCAAAAGTTTGATAATTAAATTTTATATATAATCAGCAAATAATATTACATTTCTAAATTTTCACAACTTCTATAAAATATTTTCTACTTAAATTTTTAAGGAAAATACTTTTTTGAAAATTAATTTAATTTTTTTTAATTGAAAAATATTTTTTGTTAATTAACTTTTCTAATAATAAATAAATATAAAAATATTTAAAAAATATTTTTTTCAAAAACAAATACAAACTTAAACGGAAGACTAAAATCTTATTTTCCTTTTGTTCTATCCAGGAAGAAATAAAAAATCATATCTAATTGTATATTTCTAGGCCATTAAAAAATTTGAAGACGAAGGAGTGGCGCATTTGCTGGCGTGTTCAACAAACATGCCGGCAGGTTTGCCTTTTTGTATTATTTGTATATTAATCAAATTACCAAATCACTCTTGGAACCACTCAACAATAACAAACGAAAAAAACCAATATAAAAATACCATCATGCCCCTAAAGCGAAGTCTAAGACCTTCTGTGCTAAATCCTCAGGTGGGGGTCTGACAAGATACATGTTTTAATGTTCCGTCATCACTCTCTCTCTTTCTTTCCGCTCCCTTACAAGTCAACGCTATACATCGACACTAGCAACAGTTGCGTTTGTCTGGGTTGAACGGGAAAACTAGCTTTTGTTCAACAACATGATGGCGGAGAAGATATTACCGGCGACTTTATTCGTCTCCGTTTTGTTAGTCTTGAGTGTGGATCAGGCTAGTTCAGATGAATCAGATCATCGGTACAGACAAGGAGACCAGGTTCCCTTCTATATTAACAAAGTCGGACCCTTTTACAATCCTAGGTAAAACTAGTGAATTCTTGTTCAATTTCTTTCTTTTTCTTGTTTTCATAGCTAATGCTTTTTTATATATATATAATTTCGAGCGAAACCTACCGTTATTTTGATCTTCCGTATTGCTTGCCAGGTTAGAGTCCCTCCCTCCAATGACACATTTTTTTCTTCTTTTTTTTTATCTGATTTGGTCTTGTCTGTAGATAAAACGAAGGAGAAAAGGCTGTCTCTAGGTGAAGTACTGAATGGCGATCGTTTGGTAAGTGGGCCTTGCCCTATTGAATTTCTACGCGAAAGAAATTCTGTACCTGTTTGCAAGAAGAAGTTATCAAAGGAAGATGTTGCCAAGTTTCGAGCTGTTATTCATGAGGACTATTATTATCAAATGTATTTTGATGACTTGCCCATCTGGGGGTTCTTGGGGATGGTTAACAAGGAGCAACAAAGATACTACCTGTTCAATCATATCCTTTTAAATATTTATTACAATAAGGATCGTGTGATTGAGATTACGTCTCGCAGTGATACGAAAGCGATGGTGGAACTTACTGAGGATAAAGAGGTAGATGTGGAGTTTCTGTATACAGTGGAGTGGAAGGAAACAGATGTTCCTTTTGAGAAGAGGATGGCTAAGTACTCTCAGTCATATTCGTTGCCTCGTCATTTAGACATCCATCGGAATTCCGCTATAAATTCATGCATGGCAGTTCTTCTTCTTGCTGGATTTCTTGCCGCAATCTTGCGAATCCTTAAAAATGACTCTATCAAGTAAGAATTGTGTTTTTTGGTTGATTATATCCATTTCAGTAAGTGTGTTCAGTCTTCCAATGTCCTAGGGTGTGTATGTATGGCTTTTCTTTGTTCAATGGTACTTTCTGTTTTGATTTAGATATGCTAATGACGAGGAATTAGCCGCAGATCAGGAAGAGACTGGTTGGAAGTGCATTCATGGAGATGTATTTAGGTATCCAAGGCACAAGTCTCTGTTTGCAGCCTGCCTCGGTTCCGGAACCCAGCTATTGACTCTGTAAGTGATTTGTTCGTCCCTTACTGTTATTATTGCTTCTGAAAAAATTGACATGCTTTCTTTGTGCCTTGCAGCACGGTCTTCATTTTTATTTTGGCACTGGTAGGAGTGTTTTATCCATACAACCGGGGAGCTTTACTCACCGCATTGGTTGTCTTATATTCTCTCACATCAGGAATTGCAGGATACACAGCAACCTCATTTTACTGTCAGCTTGGAGGAACAAACTGGGTATTTTTGCTCATGGACTTTCTTAGCAGGGATGGGTTTGGTGAAAGAAATAATTTTTCTAACTCTACTGCTTGAGGTTGTATGTTAATTTTATCTTTATTTGTGGCAGGTTAGAAATCTATTGTTGACAGGATGTCTCTTCTGTGGACCTCTCTTGCTCACAGTTTGCTTCCTGAATGCTGTTGCAGTTGCTTATACTGCCACTGCAGCTCTTCCTGTTGGCACGATTGTTGTGATAGCTCTTATATGGACACTTGTATCATCTCCTTTGCTCGTTTTAGGTGGAATTATTGGGAAGAATAGCAAGGCTGAGTTCCAAGCTCCTTGTCGCACCGCAGAATATCCCAGAGAGATTCCACCATTGCGATGGTATCGGCAAACAATTCCTCAAATGGCAATTGCGGGATTTCTGCCATTCATTCTTATACAGACCGAACTTTACTACATCTTTGCTAGTGTGTGGGGTCACAGGATTTATACCTTTTATAGCTTCTTGTTCATCATCTTTATTAGTCTTCTGATAGTCACTGCTTTAATTACGGCCACATTGACCCATTTACAACTTGCTGCTGAGGACCACAGATGGTGGTGGAGGTATGCATATAGCTGTAATTTATCCAACGTCTAAGCAATTTTCTGATCCATAGCTTCGTTTCATAGTGCATATAAATTCATATCTAAATGCTGCAGATTGCTTCATATCTTGGAGATTGTGGGCTTGGGTTTTAATACAAAAAAAGAAAGTCGGAATTTTTGAGCTTTGGCTATTGATGTTAATGAAGGTGGTTGATCGGAGCAAATTCTTATCATCTGTAGATGAATTAAAACCAAATGGAAGAGCAGACATTTGAATGGATGTTAACTGCAGTTTTCTGCCTGATATGTGAGTGTTGGAGGATTGATATATTTGCTTTATTTGGTGACAGGTCTTTTCTCTGTGGCGGATCAACTGGCTTATTTATATATGCCTACTGCTTTTATTACTACTACGCACGCACAGAAATGTCTGGTTTCATGCAAACCTCCTTCATGTTTGGGTACATGGCTTGCGTCTCTTTTGGTTGCTTCCTTATGCTGGGCACTGTAGGTTATCTTGCAGCTTTGCGTTTTGTCCGGCATGTATATGGTTCAATCAAGTGTGAGTAGCCTGCGAGCCCCCGTCGGCGCAACTCCAACCCAGGTGCTAAATGGAGAGCCAAAAATAAAATAAAAAAGCAATATTTTAGCTTGTTTTTAATACTACAAGGAAAAAGCTAAACAAAATGTTGTTTTAGCATTTCTCTTATAAAAATGCTATTACTACACATCTTACAAAAATAGTATTTTTTTTTTCAATAATTTTTTCCTTTGATTTTTTTAAATTTAATGTTTTTTTAGTTTATTTTCAATGAGATTATTCTAGTTTTATGATCTATATCATGAGTTTATTGAGTTTACTTAGATTTATTGAGTTTTCATAGGTTGACACATGTTTTTTTTGTTTTTTTTTTAATATTAGATTGATTAAAAAATTTTCTACTTGTTTTTAAATTCTCCAAGTTAAGTTAATCAGGTAATTAAAATAATTGAGTATAAAATATATTAAAATACAATTGATTTTTTTAAATAACTTTATATAAGTGGAGTTGACTGTATGTAAGTAAAAAATTTATATTTATACTATTTAAAAAGTTAATGTGATTTTTTTAAAAAACATCTCTTTTTTAGATATGCTCTCAAAGATTATTATGTATTTTTTTCACTACATTATGTTGAGATGTTTCCTGCTAATTATTATCTAGTGTATTTTACTAGTGTATTTCACGAGGAATTTAATATAGGTGAATGTTGTTTTTTACTTTTATATTAAAATATTTTTTTAATTTTTTTATATTAATGTATTAAAATAATATAAAAATACTAAAATATTATTAAAGCAAAAAAATTTAAATGATAAAATGTGTTTTTCGTTGATCAATTTTCTTAACAACAAACAAACACAAAAAAGTTTGGAAAGTGATTTTTTAGAAATTATTTTTCAAAAAATAAACACAACCAAAAAGAAAAATATTTTTTTAAAAACCAAGTCAAATTTTTCTTTGACTAAAAAGTGTTTTTCATTGACCGGAAAGTGTTTTTCGTTTACCAACTTTTTTAATGGCAAATAAATATGGAAAAGTTTGAAAAGTGGTTTCTTATAAACTATCTTTCAAAAAACAAATATGGTTTTAATAAAAAGTAGGGTGCACTTCAATGTCAAATGACGAACAGGTACTTAATACCTTGCTTCCAAACACTTGTGTTATATAATTTGGATTGTTTTTACTTATGTTACATAATTTGGATTGTTTTTAGAAAACTTTGTAATATTTTTGTGTACACCAATTCAAAATAATTTTTTTACTCTCAAGGAAAGTACCTTGCTTGAACCCAACAAAAGATTTAATTCATGGATGTAAGTTGATATGTACCATTTCACCATTTCATATGCAACATAGTGGCACACTAGCAGACCATGACATGTAGGGATGGGAAGACCATAATGTGTAGTGGTAAGATGGAAAAGACCACGATGTATAGTGGCAAGATAGAAGACTTAGTCTAATTTGTATATTTGGTTATTATCTGTTGAGTCAGTTTGTTTCTATTCTGTTTTTCAGCATTCTTATTCTATAGCAATGTTTGTTATTTTCCTATCTATACTACTATATCTATATATAGCCTAAAAGAGTTTAGTAAGATATATATGCAGTTATTTCTTAAACAACCTTTTATTTTTTCTATTTTCTTCTTGATTCTAAAATTATACATATTAATGGTATCAGAGCTAGGTTACAACCATGTACACTCGTAGTTTAATAAATGTAGAATTTCATAATGATGTCAATGAAATCTTGGCACGACATGAGATCAGTTTCGATAAGGTGAACGCAGCCTTACAAACAGTGTTAACCAAGCTCCGAGTTCTTTGAGCTTCTCGTAACCAAAACAATAATTCTTTTGAAACAAACCCCTTTACTTGTGATGAATCCTCACATCCATATACTTCTCGCTCTAACATTACCAAAGACTACTCTTATCACAACCTCAAGTTGTCCTTTCTAAAATTTAATGGAGATGATCCAACAGGATGGATTTACAAGGTAGAGCAATATTTTGAATTTCAAAATATTGAGTTGGAACAACAAGTTCAGCTAGCCTCATTCTATTTAGAAGGCATTGCCTTGCAATAACACTAGTGGCTGGCAGAATTTCATGGACCACTAATATAGGATGAGTTCACTAATGTTATACAACTTTGGTTTGGTCCAACTGACCACGAGGATCCATCAGAAGCTTTGGCTCGCCTTACAGAAACCCCCACCATCGCAACTTATCAAGAAGTTTTTGAAAGGCTTTCTCACAGAGTGGACAACCTGCTAGAAAAAAATTTTAATAGCTTGTTTTATTGCAAGACTCGAAGATGACATTCGTATAAATATGAAAATTAAACAACCTGGAACCTTGGTAGATACAATAGGGGTAGCTTGACTAATTGAGGAACGCAACCAACTGTAGAAGAGACCAAATCAACAACTTCGTTTCCAACCAGTTTATATAACAACAAAGACCTCATCCAATCCAGTGGCTGGAGTGGTAGGACCTCCATCAAATCAGCGCAATAGCCAAAGTTCCATTAGCCCCACCAGCAACCTTCCATATAATCACCAATCAAGAGGCACAAGAACGACGAGAGAAGGTTATGTTATTACTGTGATGAGAAGTTCATTCCAGGACATCGTTGTCCGCGACCATAATTATTTATGATTGAAGATTCACCTCATACGGATACCGAAGATGTTAAGATCAACCAACTTGATCTAGAACTTTCAAAAGTTCTACCTGAAATTTCATTTCATGCAATTATAAGAATCGAACATCTACAGACCATATGCATCCTTGGCAAGTTAAAGAACAAGAATGTAACAATGCTAATAAATAAAGGCAATACTCACACCTTTATTGATCAGGCTATGGTCTCTAGATTCAGATTGCCAATAATTCAGGGTAAGAAATTACAAGTCATGGTGGCTAACAGAGAGAAGATCAAATGTGTTGGACAATGTCAGGTGCTTATCCTCATCATTCAAGGGCTTCCTATCACCACCAATTACTGCATTCTTCCTATTGCAGCATGCCAGTTGGTATTAGAAGTGTAATGGCTTGTAACTCTTAGACCATTTAGGACTGATTACAAGTAGCTCACCATGAATTTCAACATTGCAGGAACTTCTCACATATTTCAGGGATTAAGGAGAATTGGCATTGAAGCCTTAATAAATAAGGAATTCAATGGATTATAAGGCTTGGGATTATTCTTTCAAATAATTCCTTCCAATAGCAACAACGAACCATCGTCCTATCCTTCTAAGTTCAGTCAACTTTTAGCTCAATTCTCTCAGGTATTTGAAACATCGACCTGTTTACCTTTACAACGGTCACATGACCATCACATTCCATTGCTTCCTATAACGGGACCAGTCACTATGAGGCCATATCGATATCATTATTACCAAAAGACTGAAATAGAGAAAATGGTCAAGGAGCTTCGGTAATCTAATTTAATAAGACCAAGCCACAACTCGTTCTCCTCCTCAATTCTATTAGTAAAGAAAGCCAATGGTGTATGGTGATTTTGTGTGGATTATTGAGCTCTAAATGACATCACAATGAAAGATAAGTATCCAATTCCTATAATTGATGAATTATTAGATGAGCTGCATGACATCAAATTTTATTCTAAATTGGATTTACGTTCTGGATATCATCGAATCTGCGTGCATGATGCTGGCATTCATAAAACCGCTTTCAGAACTCATAAATGGTATTATGAATTTATTGTGATTCCATTTGGTCTCATCAATGCACTTGTAACATTTCAAAGTCTCATGAATGATCTTTTTTGTCCTTACCTCTAACACTTTATTCTGGTTTTCTTTGATGACATTCTAGTATATTCAAGATCATGGGAGAACCATCTCACTCATTTACAAACTGTTCTACAGATCTATCAATTAACAGTTTATTTGCCAAATTGTCCAAATATGAATTCGGAGTTTTATGGGTCAGCTATTTGGGCCATATCATTTCTAAGCAAGGGGTATTGGTTGACCTCATCAAAATCCAAGCTGTCATTGAATGGCCACCACCAACAGCAGTAAAAAGGGTCCATGGATTCCTAGGTTTAACAAGTTACTATAAAAAATTTATCCATCATTTTGAGTGCATAACAACACCTCTGACCCATCTCTTGACCAAAGATGGATTTTAGTGGAACAAGGAAGCATAAAAGGCCTTCCAACAGTTGAAAAAAGCACTAACATCCTCGCCAATCTTACACAACAATTCATCATTGAATGCGATACGAGTGGAATCGGACCTAGTGCGATTCTGCTTTAACAAAACCAACCAATTGCCTATTTTATTGAAGCATTGAAAGGGTTAGCATTAGTATTGTCCACCCACGAAAAAGAAATGTTGGCAATTGTGAAGGCAATCAAGAAATGACATCCATACTTATTGGGGAAACCTTTTACAGTTCATATTGACCATAAAAGTCTCAAATATCTCCTGGAGCAACAAATTACTACACTTGCACAAACATGCTTACTGTCAAAACTACTTGGTTTTGATCACAAAATTGATTATAAACATGGGCTTGAAAATCAAGGTGCTGATTCATTATCACATGTAGTTGAATTCCAATTTTTATCCATTTCTTAACCATATATAGATTGGTGGCCACTACTTCAGAAAAAAGTCCAGCAGGACTTCTTTTATGCCACCTTACTACACAAACAACCCTCTTAAGCCAACCATCAGCTGCTCCTCCGTGATGATGTTTGGTTCAAGAGAGACAAAATCTATGTGAGCCCCATCTCCCCTTTGATTTCAAAGATTTTGGTTGACTGCCATTCGTCACTCATAGGTAGGCATTTTGGTTCTATAAAGCTCTATTTCGTATCAGACAGAGTTTTTTTTTTATCTAATATGCATCAACATGTGAAGGAATTCTTGCAACAATATAATGTCTATCAGCGGTTTAAAACGGATTGTATGTAGCCGGCAGGGTTGCTTCAGCCTCTACCAGTCCCCACTCAAATATGGACTGATGTCTCCATGAACTTTATTGAAGGATTATCATCTTCTAATGGCTATAATATCATCATGGTTATCATTGACAGATTGATGCTCATTTTGTTGCCTTAAAACATCCATTTTTGTTGTCAGTGTTGCCAAGGTATTTGTTGCTAATGTGGTTTGCCTGCATGGAATTCCAACTTCCATTGTTAGTGACCAGGACAAGGTGTTTATTTATGCTTTTTGGTGCACATTATTCTAGTTGCAGGGAACCCAGTTACGTATGAGTTCAAGTTATCATCCCCAATTTGACGACCAAACTGAAGTTTTCATTCAGACTTTGGAGCAATATTTACATTGTTTTGCAGGAGACCAGCCACGAAAATGGTTTGAATGGATTCCCTAGGCTGAGTTTAGTTACAATACTTCCATTTATTCCTCCACTAAGATGACACCCTTTGAAGCTGTTTATAGGGTCCCCCCTCCCAACTTATTGACTTATATACCTGGACCTTCTTGCATCTAAGTAGTTGATGAATACCTATGTGACAAGGATACCATCCTACTTGAGTTGTGCCATAACCTTTTGTTAGCTCAAAATCGGATGAAATGTCAAGCGGACCAACACCGACGCAAGGTATCTCTTGTCGTGGGAGATTATGTGTATTTAAAACTTCAGCCATATTGGCAAACTTTTATGGTTTTTCGAGTTTCTTTTAAACTTGCCCTATGATTTTTTGGTCTATACAAAGTATTGGAGAAGGTTGGTATAAACTGGCCTTACCTCTTGGTTCTCGAATTCATGATGTGTTTCATGTCAATTTGTTAAAGAAGCATTTGGGTCCAGTTACTCTTTCCTCTCCTGAACTCCCCCTTGTCTCGATTACTTCAGTTGTTCTTACACAACCTGAAGTTGTCTTAGACCGATGTGTGATATGTAAAGGTAATTATCGTCCAAAATCTGAAATTTTGATTAAATGGGTCGGTGCACCAATAAAAAACGCTACTTGGGAGAATGAGTGGCGTTTCTCCAAGTCCTATCCTGACTTCCTCCTTGTGGACAAGGTTCCTTAAGGGATGGGGAATGATACGTACCACTTCACATGCAATGTAGTGGCACACTTACAGACCACGACGTGCAGGCATGAGAAGACCATGGAGTGTAGTGACAAGATGGAAGAGACCACAATGTGTAGTGGCAAGGTGGAAGACGTAGTATAATTTGTGTTTTTGGTCATTGTATATTGAGTCGGTTTGTTTCTGTTCTGGTTTGTTCATGTTCTGTTTTTCAGCATTTCTATTATGCATTAATGTTTGTTATTTTCCTACTTGTAGTGCTATATCTATATATAACCTAAAAGAATTTAGGAAGATATATATGTAGTTATTTCTTAAACAACCTTTTCTTTTTCCTATTTTCTTCTTGATTCTAAAATTATACATATCATAAGCTGACTTTTAACTAGATAACTTGAATTTAACTTGATTAACTTTCATTTAATTTGATTTGCATCTTACCTGCGTTTTGATATGTACCAAATTACCAGGTTTAATCTTTTCTTGTCCTTGTGCTTAATATATTGTCTCTCAATTTAATTTGTTTGGGCTCAAGATGTTGCTCTCAATCCAATACTTGTTGTCTTTCTAAAACGAAAAGCATTACAGTCTTGAAATTGGATTTATTTGCACATTAATTTTGATAATTTAATGTAATTTTTATGTTTATAATAAAATATTAAATTAGATAATTGAATTCAATTACAATACTTTAAATACTTATGAAATTGAATTGAATTAGGAATCTTAACTATTTTATCTTTAATTCATATTTTGCCATAAAAAATTAGGGAGAAGCATGTTACGAGAGCGAAATGAGTTGAGCATATATAAAGAAGCATCAGATATTAGAATCTTGTTACCAGAAAGTATGAGATGTTCAAACACTGAGCAACCTGCTGAAACAGGAGCATTATACAGCATTGGAATTCCGGTGGCCGGGTTGCTTCCAAAACCTTCTCCGGCTCATCCAGGAACATGGCTTAGTAACAGGCCAGTACTTTAACGATCCCTGTATTACAGTATCAGAAAGCTTGCAGTCTTTCTCCACAAACTGCGTAATGCAACAAGATAATTATTGGTGGTACATTGCTAAGCATATTGGCTTGTGCAGAGGAATCATAGCACGAACAAGAAGATATAATGATACTGGCAGTGCAAACCCACAAATGATACTGTCTAGAATTTCTAAAAGCTCAGCAATACCATTGCACTTCTCACCCCAAAAAAATAAACCTGTCGAAAATGTTATTCATAGCTTTCCTGATAAGTAGTTGAACTAAGGAGAGGAGAAAGAGATAAGAAATCACTACTGAGAGGTTTTAAGGTTTCTGAGAGAAAAAACAGAGGAGGGTTTTTGAAATAATATTTTTTTATTTGGAATTGTTATTTGTTTTTATCTATTTTTTATAATTTAAATTTCATTTGAAATTCTAATCAATACCTTAATAAATATCCCTAACATAAAAATTGATTTAATTATTGAAATTGAATCCAATTTCAAGAATTTTAAATAGCATGTTAAGGTTTCTCTTTTTTGAAAAATAAATAAATAAATGACACCAAGGTCATATATAGTGGAAAAAATTTATGAGCCATTTAAATTTAAATTTAAGAAATTCATTTCTAATTATTTTTATTGGGACAACTACAAATTAGTCCCTAACCTTTTTGGTGTTTCATAGACTGGTCTTTAACCATAAGCTTTTTTTCTAAATATGGCATGACTCGACTTAACATGTACTAAACTTTGTCTGCATGACAACTGCAATTACACATTATTTTTTCAATAAAATATTTAAATATAAAAGTTTTTTTAAAAATAAATTTAGTTACTCAGGTTGTAATTCCAGTCAACTAAAAAATTTAGCTTTATTTAAATTTTATGAAAAAAAAAATGTTCACAATAATATGGGAAAAAAAATTTATTCAAAAGCAAACAAATTCTATGTAGGACTGTATATATTAAAAATATTATAAAAATAATTTTTTTTAAAAATAAATTAAATCTATATAAAATATTTTAAAAACAATTATAAATGAATCACATCAACCTCATAAAAAAAATTAAACATACTCAATATAAATAAATAATACTCACTATTTCAAAAAGGTTAAATAAACAAATAACAAATAACAAAGAAGTGATATTAATCAAACATAAATGCAAAAAATATTTTTGAAAATACATATAAAAAAATACTAATTAAAAAAAATTATTAAGGCCTAACACTGCAGGCCTCGTAAGCCAAACCTAATGTTTGGGCTATAAAAAAAAGCTCGTACATGGGGTTTTTTTATTCTGAAGCGTTGTCTACCTCATTCTTTGCTAAAAAAAATAGAAAATATATCATCGATAGTTGTGCAGAATAAAAAAAGTGTTTTCTTTTTCAACACAAAACTTATTTTCAATCAATTTATTCCCAAAATACACCCTTGGAAGCTTGTTTAACCATTCCATTATCTAAAAAAATTACAAAAAACCATACTAAAATCTATAATCAACCCAAAACCTAAAATATTTTAGAGCTTAGATATATTTTGAAGTGTTTTCAAGGTAAGAAAACACTTAATCTTAACTCTTCTAATTATATGGAACCATTTAACATAAAATTGACTGTTTTAGTAGCTAGAATCGTTTTCAATGACAACTTTCTCTTTCTAAGCCTGAATCCAACGATCCCCTTTCTCTCCTCCACTAAAAAAGAACAAAAAATAAAGAAAAATAAAATATGGTACCAAAATATAATGTTTATAAACTACACTATTAATTAGTTTTATTGATGGATTAATTCCGTCGGTGTGAGACACAAAAACCATCGGTAATACTTTTAGCAACGACATCAATGATAGAATAAGTCCATCGGAGGCATGATCGTCGGTAATTTCTCATTCCATCACCAATTCTATCGGTAATTAAAAAACCAAACACCGATAGTATTACAGACAGCTAAGCATGCCAAAAACAATTCCCACAAGAAATTTACCGATGGAATAATTGTGTCTACATTTTCAACAGTAATTGCAGATGAACTATCCATTGGTGATTGTGGCATAGATGGTAAATATTTCAGACTTTGTCAAATATCAATGGAATACATCCGTCGGTAAAAGTCATGGTCAATACCGATGGAATTGATTTATCGGTGATTATGGCACAACCCATAAATGTTTTTCAACTCTCAGTAAAATACCGATGACTTGGTTCTCTCTATAAGGCTGTCGGTATTTATTTAAAATATTTTAAGAAATTATTTATTAACAATAAAAAACTTAATAAGCAAATAAATTTGTATTAAACATAAAAAATGTAAAAATAATGTTAAGGATATTCATCAAAATATTCATTACAAATTTAAACTAATTAAAATAGTGGAGGAGGAGGTTAGTTGTTGCTGGAACGTACGATAAAAAAAAGAGAGCAGCACATGGATCATCACCCATCTTTGATCTAATCTCCATGACCATTTCATAGAGCTAAACCTAATTCATCGAGAGGCGTTCATATTGTTGTTTCATGGCTAAGAACTCCTTTGACTAGGTGCTCGATACTGATGGAGAGCTTTCAACAACTGAGATACTATAGGCTGACTATAATTTTTTACCATAGTGTTGGAAAGCCTGTAGACCTAATTTTTATCGGGTCCATCAGACAATCCGACCTCCATCCATAAATCTAGAATGAAATCTAAATGGGTCAAAGGATTGTCCCTATATCTCTGTCTCAACTAGCTATTATAGGTCTCTTGATTATTTTTTTTAAATCATCATATTCAATTCAAGAAATTAATAACTTACAAAATAAAATGATTGAATAAACATACCATAAAATGCTGAGTACGGTTGTCTATGTGCTGCTGCACCTTTTTTTGTAGTCTTGACTTCGCACTTGCGTCTCTACAAATAGCTACATTGGATTCGGCTCACTTCCAAGAAACGTAGCTTGCAAGGAAAATTAAATATATTTATAAATTAATTAACAATATATTTTATTTAAATTAATCTTACCATCCGCTTTGCATGTGCACTGAATAGGATGAAGCTGCCGGTGTACGTGGTCACCAAACCATAAATTTACCGGTTTCAATTGATGACTTTGGATTGTGAGTGCATTGAAAACTACTCAGACGTCACGTGCTCAATATATGCCGCCCATATATCTCCCGATATGAATGGCGGTTTGAATTCCGCCAAACCGCCACCTCATTTTATCCTTCTTGATCGTTGTCCCTCGTATATCTTTTCATCTTTTTTGGATGTCATATAAAAAATCACGCAACCTACTTCCATAGTAACTAATTAGAATTTAGAATATAAAATTATAAATCAAAAATAAATATTATTTTCGATGTTACCTAGTTGTGGCGTGATTCTTCCATACCTTTCTAACAATATTATTGTCCGTGCTATTCCACTCAAATTTATTCTGTATATATAAATAATTCATTGTAAATAAAAATAGTATAAGATATAAAATTACAAAAATTATTTATTAAAAATAAACTCAAAATTAAAAATTAACACCTACCTGAAATAGGTGAAACCAGGCATAGATACTAGGTCTCCACTCAGGATGTCTGGAGACCTGATTCCATTGATATAATAGAATCTCCATCGATGATTTAAACGCCAATGTAATTTTCCTAATAGCCTCAATGTTTGTAAATCTAAAATTAAATAATAAAAAATTAATTAGTTGTTCATAAATTATGTTATAAGTATATAAAAAAACTACAACCTAAGCAAACTTACATTGAGAGGTCATCCTTCCATTGTGCATGATACTTGCAGGTGAATTGATCCCACTATGAAGGCACACTGCCTCTATGCTATGAAATCACACCAAAAGAGATTGCATCACAAGTTGACGTAAACGAATCGTTGTAATCAGCACCTATGAAGATGTCCTCTTCGTTGTTAGAAGAATTAGCTGCAACCATCTACTGACGATATGTTGTAGATTTCATTCGACACAACTACACAAATGTATATGAATTATTATATAATTAACTTTGATTATTTAAAAAAAAAATTGATAGCACCTCTCCTGTACTAGAAACTACCTACAATTTTCAAAACTACAATCTTCACAATAACCACAATTTAATTGACTCCAACAACATCATATGTACAACCTAATATCTATAGAAATTCAATCATTAACAAAAATTTGGCAGCACCTCCCATATATTGGAGATTATCTAAAGTTTTCAAACCTGTAATCTTTACAATAACCACAATCCATATAATTTCTAGCAACATCATGTATACAACCTAATGTCTATAGAAGTTCAATCATTAAAATGACAACACCTCCCCTATATTAGAGATTATCCATAATTTTCTTACCTACAAATATTAATAATTACACAAATATTGCAAAATCAACTCTATATAGCCTAATATCTATATAAATTCAACATCTATATATTTTCAACTACTATCAATATAAATTCATAAATAACAATTAAAATAATCAAAATAAGAAACAACATAACAAACAATAATATCCTAAAATTAAGATAAACTAATTAAATTAAATTCTATATTTTAATTAACATTTAAAATATAAATTCAATAATAACAATTATGGCAAAACAAACAATAATATTCTAATATTAAGATAAACTAATTGAATTTAATTCTATATTTCAATTCATATTTAAAATATAAATTCAATAATAACAATTATTGCAATACAAACAATAATATCCTAAAATTAATAAATAAAATGAAAAAACTAAATAACACTACACAAAACATCTTAAATACAAAACAAACAATATACAAAACTAAAAAAACACTAAATCAATTCAAAATAAATTTAGGAGTAAAAAATGGTTATGTTAATAGTGTGTTGTTACTATAAACAATACACAAAACAAAGAACACCAAAAAATTAATCATAAGTAAAATAGAAAATACAAAGATAAAGAAAAAAGATTACATACCTTTTACTATGTTTAAAACTACCACAAAAACAATAAAATCTCTTTCAAAAACTAAACTAAAATGGAGAGGAGAAAAGAAATGGAGATGAGAGCTAAGAGAAAAAACTGAACCAAATGAGGGGGGGTTTTAATACCAATTTTTTTGACGGTATTACCAGCGGACCAGTAATTGTTGTTGGTGACATTAAATTCCATCAGTAATTTCTATTGGTAATAAATTGATACTCGCACCAAAAATTTCAAAAATCCCGCCTAACTTTTCAATTCGTTGGTCAATTCTTCGAAAACAGTGCCGTTAGCAATTTCATTGGTAAACATGTCGACCGCCATGCCACTGAGAGGCGTGTGCTTTGGGATATGCGCTTTCTGTCAGTGAATCCATCGATAATTAAAGTATAAGTCCATAATTTTTTCCAACTCTTGGTAAAATACCACCGGGTACCAATGATTAGTACTTAAAAGTGCATTTTTATCATGGTTTTATATCATCATTTTGCACTTGAAGTATCAATAACTCCTTAACTAAAATATGTTTTATAATAATGTATCTAATAATATAAGATACCTATAATTTGTGGTAAATGTCTATTTTTAATGCAGGCCTATCACATAAATGAAAGGATTGATTGATAACTTGAAGAACTTAAATTGCAAGGATAAAGAGATGGTCAAACTTAGAGAAGAGATGTCGGTGCAATTCAAACCGGAACACTATTCGGTAATTGGGTCATATCAGGAGCTATAGATCTCAGATTTAGGTCCAATTTATATGGATAGAAAGGTAAGACATAGGCCTACAACTTTCATATGGAGCCCAAGATCTAAAAAGGCCATTATCAAGTCCAAATTGTAGCAACAACAAAGAAGCCCGAATCTGTTTTCTAGCCCGAGCACTGTTCGGTATTTTGGCCATATCTGGAGTTCTAGAAGTCCAAATGAGCTGAATTTTTTACACAAGAAAGCTGAGACAATTTCCTACAACTTTCATGTTTACAACTGGCTCCAATTTTGACTTTATCAATGACGTTTTAGGCAGACAAAAGAAGATAAGGATTGTCACCAAGTCAAAAGTTGGCCACCCACTTATCAATTAGTCATCAAATCAATAGTTCCCAATTTTGGCCTATAAAAGGAGGCATTTGCCATGCATTTAGGCATCTTGGTTTCCAGATCAAGATCATGCTCTTCCTTTCTCTCTTTGTATTCTTTGTATTTTTTATGCTTTGTTTTCATTAATATTAAGTTTATGCCTTTCATTTCCTTTCCTTTACTTAGTTAACTTTTATGTTCTTATTTTGTTTATCTATTTTTCTTTCTTTCATTATGTCTAGCTAAGTTAATTATGTCAAGGTGAAAAGGTTACACTAATGGTGGAAGAATAAGTATAGTGTAAACTTAATATGGACCTTAATGTTTGATACTAACATGTTTTATATTTGTTATCTTGTTCACTCTTTAATACTTTGCTTGTTAAATGACTAATCTTGATTTATGTTGTATAACACTTGGTACAACAAATGCTTGGCACTTTCATGGCCCATAATGTATGGTATAACCGACACCTGAGCTATGAAAGGAACTTGATTTGTTGTTAACATAAGTTATAATCATAAATGCTTGACGAGATTTACAAGTATTAGCATTAATTGAATAAGATGACTAATGTAATCATGTTAACAATATATAATCTCATTGGAACCTCCTTTGTGTGTAGTTTCCAATTCAATAATAAGAGTTTATACTATACTTGTTTGATATACCATTAGTGGAACCTCTAACCTTGACATTTGTTATTATTATTGTTTAATCCTTACATTAATTTTCCATCTCCAAGTTCTCATCATCATCTTCTTCTTCTCTTTCTTTATTATTATTATTATTATTATTATTATTACTACTACTACTACTACTATTACTACTACTACTACTACTACTACTACTACTATTATTATTATTATTATTATTAGTATTACTATTACTATTACTATTATTATTATTATTCTTGTTGTTGTTGTTGTTGTTATTGTTATTGTTATTGTTATTGTTATTGTTGTTGTATTATTGTTATTTATAATTTGTACAATTAACCTCCCTGTGGTTCGACCCCGGTCTTGCCGGGTTATTTATTACTTCGACACTCCTGCACTTGGGAGAAGACATCAATCTTTTCGTCGTGTCAACCAACCATCAATGTACCCGTTAGTAATTATCTGTAATTTTTTTCAACTCTCGGTAAAATACCAACGAGTACCAATCTATTGGTGCATCCGTCGGTAATTATGACACATGTCCATAATTGTTTTCCAACTCTTAGTAAAATACCAATAGGTAGCAAGCCGTCGGTGAAACTCTTAATATTTTTGCAGCTACTCTATGCATTTTTCTCTATCCTCCCTCATAAAATCTTTAATTGCAAACTTACAGCACACAACACAATAACATGAGTTGACAATTTAAAAAGAATAAATATTTCATGTTCCAAAATATCATGTTATAAAAACAAGGCTTTACAACATGTTTAGTCATCAGAATTTTCATCTTCATCCTTAATTGAATTGTTATCATTAGCCTCATTGCATTCTTCAATGTCGTTGTCATTTTCTTCATCAACATTCTATAGTCCACTAGTAGAACTCAAAACAACATTCAACTCCTCAATGTCAACTTCAACATCAACATCAATAAGACTATCGTTGTAAATACAAAAATTTAAATTTCCTTCTAAGTCAATCAAAGGAGCAACTCGGTATGGTTCAAACAACTCACTAGCTTGAAGACTTTATCTATCATACTTGTATCTTCATTCTCATCCTAAATAACTCGACATGATCTCTGAGTTTTGTTTTGAAAACGGTATGGTTCAAAAAACAGTTTTGTCTTCGTTCTATCACACTTGTGTCAGTTATGAGTTATTGGACAGTAAGTATTGTCGATGTTGCTTGCAAGGTTGTTCCAAATCATATGAGTTTATGGTATCACAAAACATAAATATTATAATCTTGACAAAGTTTATGTCAAACATCTACCTACTTAATAAAGGGTCTCAGCTCATTACAATTAAATAAGACATAATTGTGTGCTTATTTGAACTCTATTTCAGACAAATATCTTACCCTCATAGTATTTTTAGGTGTGGGTAGTCCAAGATTGGACAATATTGACAAGTTCTCACTTAAAGGCACTTCACCACCATCATCATGTCGTGGAACATGGTTGATTCTTTTTCTCAAATGAGGTTCAAAATAGCATGAGATAAATGTTGAGATCTCCTTAACAATATAGGTCGTATATATTGATGCCTCAACATGCACCTTGTTCTTAATATTTTTTTTTAAGACTAAACAAGTACCTGTATATATATAATAAAAAATTATCAATTAAAAAATAAAAAGATATTTAATTATGAATTACATAGCAACTATAATATTTAATCTCTCGAATGGATATATCTATCTGTACTGGATCGGTCCTCCAACTTTTATCTTAAACGGTAAATGTACAAGTAGATGCTCCATTGAGTCAAAAAATGATGCAGGGGATATCATCTCAAGTTTTCATATTATCTCGATGATGTTCATTTTAAGCCTCTTAATGTGATTAACATTCAACTTGCTGGAGCATATATCTCTGAAGAAATGATTGATCTCCATTAGTGCATTCTATATCCCTTTTGGCAACAAATCATAAAAAGCTAATGGGATGAGTGTTTGCATAAATACATGGCAATCATGACTCTTCATTCCATATAATTTACATTCCTCTGTATTAACTAGCCATGATATGTTCAAGGCATGTTCGTCGGGGAAACGTAGACTCTTAAACCATTTGTAGACTAGTAGTTATGTGTTTTTCTCTAACACGAAGCTTGCTCTTGATTTTGCAACCTGTAACCCATTATAAACTAACTTCATATTTTTATAAGTACAAAATAATGCTACATTTAATCTAGCCTTAATGTTATCCTTTGTCTTTCCCTTCACATCCATA
Organism: Populus pruinosa; assembly: GCA_026413675.1. NCBI lineage: Eukaryota > Viridiplantae > Streptophyta > Magnoliopsida > Malpighiales > Salicaceae > Populus > Populus pruinosa. The sequence goes on from JANKMR010000020.1 coordinate 9,803,579, forward strand.
ACAGCATTGAAAATGTTCTCAAACACATTCTTTCTAATGTGCATGACGTCAAGATTATGGTGGAGAAGATTGATCTTCCAATAAGGAAGCTCCTAAAAGATACTTCGCTTCACCCAGTTATGGGTCAAACAAAACCAAGAAACTTTTGCTTACCTGATTAGAGAATAAACATAATGTCATCATACCTTGACATAACATCGATCAATTCTTCACTAGAAAAACATGGGGGTGCAACATCCTTTTCAACTCTACCAACAAAAAAATCTTTTTTATTCTTTCTGTACCTATGATTCAGCAGTAAAAAACGATGGTGACAGTTAAAAAAAACAAGTTTTACCCTGTTTGTTAGTGTGAATGCCTTGTTGTTCCCTATATAGTATAGACATGCTAGCTTTTCATATATGCTTCAACCAAAGACTATTCCATAAGCTGGAAAATCATTAATAGTCCATATCAAAGCCGCTCTTATAACCCAATTTTATTTCCTCGAGATGTCATAAGTCAAAGCTCCAAAAGATAAAAATTGCATCAACTCATCAATTAATGGACAAAGACAAACATTTATATTTTAACCCAGAATGCTTGGACCTGGTATGATCATAGATAAAAAAATGAATTTTAGCCTTATACACATCCCTAGTGGCAAGTTATAAATCATTAGTATGACCGGCCAACAGGAATAAAGAGCAGTAAATGGCCTAAATAGTTTGAATCCGTGCACAACTCAAGATACATGTTCCATGATTCAGCTAGAAAGTGAGGATGCACATTGTTAAAGTGTTTCTAAACTTCATTGTTAAAAGGATGCACCATCACTCCATCAACCGCATGATGTGATTGGTTCCGTGTTATATGCTCAGCAGTCTTTGGTAACATGAATAGCCACGAGAGTCTTCCCTTTACCAGTTTTGGGCTTATAACGGGAATGTTTACATGTCATGCACTGAGTTAGGTCAGTATTTTCAAGGTAGTATAACATTCAGAAGTTAGGGCATATGTTAATTTTCTGGTATCCTAAATTGAGGGGTTTTATCATGGACTTGGCAGCATATAAGTTCTCCTTCAACCTATTCTCTTTAGGTAAAATATTTCTCGCTCATTCAATAATCTTGTCATAATCGGGCTCAATTAACTCTTGATTTGACTTAATGGTGAATACTTGTGCTACGCTATGGCTGATAATTTGTTGTAGTTCATGTAACCATCCCATAATAGTTCATCAGAATCTTTCAATAAATAAATAAAAACTTTGTTGTATCTATATTAGGTTTATCTACTATGATTAGGCATTCACTAACATTACCTTCTCTCATTTTCATTGCATCCATAACCATATTCTTGTAATGATTATTGTTCTCATTCTTGTATTGATTATTGTTCTCATTTCCAACTTCATGCATGTTGCTATTATTAAAAGTTGACCCGACCACCCTTTTAACTATGCTCTCATTAGGAACAAATAGTTCTCCGTGTGCATACCAATACAAGTAATCCTCCATGAACCTTTTGATTAAAAGATGCATCGTTATAACATCTTGAAGAAAAAAATTTAAATTTTTACACTTCTTGCATGGATACCTAATACCAACATCAGTAAAATTTCTTGGGATAGATGTTATAAAATTAATAAAACCCTGAACACTATTACAATAATCCATCCTCTGCAATCTTTGGGGTGAGTCCTAATATATCTATGAACAATCATCCATGACTTCTATTGAATCTCTATGAAACATAACAAAAATATTGGTTTCTTATGTTAAATATTCATTATCAATTATCCAACAAACTAAACAAACACTTATGTTAAATATTCATTATCAATTATCAACGTTCATACATACAAATTTATACATATATAAATTTACAGAAATCGCAACTTCGTAATAGAATTGATAACAATTAAAACGAACCCTTTAAACAAGCTATTATTTATTTCATCAAAACACATCTAATTCAGTGTAATTCAAACAAAATTTCAAAAATTTATGAAGAAATATAATTTGATAAAATCTAAAACAAAATATAACAACTACAAAATTATACATTCATATTACAAGTTTCTTTGACAAATAATAATCAAACAAGTACATACGTTAACAAAATACATATACTTAAAAAACAATAAAATTTACATTTAAATGTTAAAATTAAAAATGATAGATTTACTTACAAAAAAATGATAAAATCCACAAGAACGGATGTTGTGACCACATACAAAAGTATAAGCAATTTAAGTGCTTGTGTTGAGAAGAGGGGAGAGTTAGGATAGGTAGTTGACTGCATTTTGGGAGGGAAAGGTGAGATGGGAAAGAAGAAGGAGAAACAGAGAAAGAGAGTGTTGGTAGAGTGAGAATATACTAGTTGTTACTGATGGAATCACCGACAGACACATTCTACCGATATACTCGTCGGTGGAAGTGCCACGTTGCTGTATGACTATCCTAGTTTGAATCCCTTAGTATCCATTGGTAAAATCATCTGAAAAAATCCACGTCACCACACCGTTGCAACTTAAAAAAAAAGGTGTCTCGACTGTTGGTTATACGATCAATATATACCAATAAATTTTGAGATGAAATTATTTACATCAATAAAAAGTTTCGACAAAAATACACTCTCGGTAATGATGTTGGTGTTCTCTGATTTTCTCGTAGCGATAAATTATATGGATTAGTTATCTAATAGATTAAAAGTATAAGAGACTAAAATAAACTTTTCAAACAAATTATGAAGCCACTATTTATGTTAAATGTGTTTTTCACTTAATTTTTTTTTTTAATTTAGCCCTCACAGAAAAACAAAACCATGCAATTGGACTTCAATTTGAATTTGAAAGACTCAATTGTGCAAAAACCAAGTTTGAGAGTAACTTTATATATGTTTTTTTAAATCACCATTACACTCTCTAATAAATATAAAAGGTGGGAGGGACTTGTTCCCTTCCTTTGCACTCGGGTTCGAAACTTACTGTGCACGTCTGTCATCCTCGTGGTGTTTTACATGCTCACTGGGCTTGCAGGATGTTCAGTGGGCCGTGGAATTAGTCGTGATGCGTGCAAGTTGGTCCGGACATCCACGTAAATAAAAAAAAATATAAAAGGTAAACAGTAAAAAACCAATACGTTTTATAAATTATGTTAATTACTAATTAGTAACCCCTTCGTACAACCCCACTTCAAATTCCACAGGAAATCCCCGTTAAAATATCGAAATATAGTGACTCATAAATTTTTAGGTAAAATCCAGGCACCAAGAGCATAATTATCTCAATAATAAATTAACAATAATTAATTCCAACATCTTAAAAATTTCTCAAGGAAGGCTAGGGTCTGCTCCGTATTTTTATATTATACTCCATTTAATCGCTTCTTAACAGATTCATAAAAAGAGGAAGGAGAATTGTTTTCGCTGTTGATTGATTTGGGTTTCTCCCACCAAAATTAAGAGCATGCACATGGAAGCAGGTCCTCCATATGAGGTGCATTGATGTGAAATGGTGACGGCAACCAGCCATGATATCCTCAGGAGGAGAAATTTCCAGTTGGTAAAGATGGGAAAAAACAAAATGTTATTGAGCTACGAACTGAATCGATGCATTCTCAGAATAAAGATTCATTCGGGGCAAAAGACTAAGACTCAATAGTATTGAAGGACCAAAGCCATCCAGGGTCATCATCATATCCACTTTCCAGGAAATTTCTTACTCTGTCTTGTTCAAAGTAAAAGACACGCATGAAGTTTGTCCATCTTCATGGATGGACAAGAAATTCGAGGAACGAAGATGGGTTGAAGGTGATGCTATAAGGTTGCTTACTTGTTGCCTGGACCTAATTTGACATATAATCCATAATGGAACGTTACTGTATGTCCATCACTATTGAGTATAGAACTTGCCAATCTCACCTCTTCATGGTAGCGGTAGAACTCAGCTAGAGCCTACCTTTAGACACAGTCAATTGCACATACTGTTCAGGTTATTGGATTAGTTCATCCGTTAAAGCTCTGATTTACCAAATTTTATGGGTGAAACATTCTCGTGAAACCCATTTTTCCTTTTTCTCTCTGTTTTTTTTTTTGTTTAATAAAAGATTCGTAGGTGTGTGGCAAGCAAGGGAATCCCATCAAGATTGATAGAAGCTTAACCACTTTCATCATGTTTATGACACCGGCACTTTTTTTTTTCCTTTTTTGATGCGACACTGACTGGATCACCATTAAAATAGTGTCCATTGACAAAGAATGAGCACGATAATGATATTAAGAAAACATAACTATAACACTGACGATCCTCTAGCTCTAGATCCTTATATTGATGAGTAAAGCAGCTTTGTTGTCGTCCACCTATGCAAAACATTGCCAGAAACATCATAAAATGCAATCTCTGCTGCATCCCGAGTCAACTGCACAGACATGAAACCTTGACCATCATAGAAGAATTTTAGCCCGCCTGTCTTTTGTTTTTTAATGTCACCCCTCCACGCCTTAGACCCAGCTCCACTAGTTAGAAATTGTATTGGGCTGTAAAACAATTGTCCAACATTAGTAACATTTTCGTAAACTCTTTCCAGTTTCCACTAACACACATCGCTTAAGGTGTACCTCTCTGCGTCACCGATGTGTTCAAGGCAATGGTCATGTCCATTCATGTAAAAATCCACTTTGTTTGCCTGAATTTAGTGAAAACAGTAGAGGATTAGCTCCAATCTTGTGTCGAGAACCATTTTATCAGAGAAAAAGGGAACTGAATTCGAGTGATAGTGTTTACCTTCAGGATTGGAAGAAGCTTGCTTACAAGTTCCTTAGTGTCCCCGTGATGTCCAATGCTTCTAATTGAGTGATGACCCACGACAATTTTCCACTTTGCACTTGATTCGCTCAACGCCAACTTTAGATCCTGCTCCAAAAAAAGGGTACAGTCCACCAGATAAATTATCCACAGATTATTTACACAGTTGATCATAGGCTTCTAATTGAGTGGCTATTAATGTTACACATGCTGTAAACTTGATGCATTATTTTGAAAGTGAAACAATAATGAACATAAACACCTTTATTAGGTTTGCGATATAAGCTCTAGGAGAACCAATGCCTCTCCAGTCATAAGTATGGCCCTCGGCATCCGTGAAGTAAGATTGGACAAAAGGAGTGGTGTCCACAAAGAAAATTTCAGCCAATTCTACAGAAAACCAAATGATTTAATTAGTTATTGGATGAATACATCCTGTACAATTGAAAAATTGAACAAAATAGCTAGTGCAGTCTATATGTGACATGAACGAAAGGGAACGCTTAAAAAGTAGAAGCTACACACCAGCATCGACAATGAAAGATCTCAAACAAAGCCACCTGCTATCTATTTTCCTGAGGTGAAGGCTTAACTGTGCTTCCGCATTCCCTCTATAATCATGGTTTCCCAACACTGCAAAAAAGAAAAAGAAAGATGAGAAAAATGTTAAAGAATTCTAATCCAATAAGATCAATATTGAAACAAAATCATTAGTTGTGCCAGTTTGTGTACTCACCACTATACCACTGCTTTTGCAGACTCTTCGCGGTGTAGATTTGGGTAAACGATTCCTCAAATGCTTTGTCTTGTTCACTAGTTAACCCATCATCATAGAAATTATCGCCTGTTGAAACCACAAAATCTATGTCCAGCTTCTCTCCAATCCTTCCCATCTGTATCCATACAAATCATAGGCAGGAATTAATTGAAGGAAAGATCTTCAAAAGATGGAAATGCCAGTTAAATGTTGCATGACTTTTCTCAAACTCCCTTCCCACACGCGCACACACATACAAAAACATGGTGTAAATTAAAGAAAAGCAAGGAAGTTGGTAGAACCTGAAGAGCAACTTCAGACTGGTTGAAAGCACCTTTTCTGCCCCAGTCTCCAAGCACCAGAAAGGAAAGAGTCCCGTCAGTTTTTGCAGGTTGTTCAAACCTTCGAAGCTCTGCATGTGTCGAGACCAAGCACAAACCAAGACTACTAATCATCAAAACAAGGCATAGAGCCATGTATTCGTTGTTAAGACCTGCTGCCATGTCTCTCGAGCTAGAGCTGAACCGAGAAAAAAACTCAGATAGAGGTGAAATGGATACACAGAACAGAATCTTGGTGGGAATAATTCTTTGTACCAAATAGTAACTTTCAAACTTCTCTGTGCTGCAGGGAGTCCAGTCCAGGTCCTATCATTTTTAGTCTACGAGGCTCTATTTTATAGACAAAGTTAGCTGGTTGATTGATTAATGTAGCGTAAGAAAAGAAGAGACATGAAAAGTTGAGTGTGGTGATGAAACTATTACATTTCAATAATTCATCAATGCGTAGGCCATGTTAGGTAAGGTATGGAAATTTCTACATCAGCACTCCCAAAATTAGCCAATTCGGATTACCCATAGCAAAAGGAAATCCAATAGCTCGCGACAATGGTGGAACTGTGCCACAAAAAAAATGGAATTATTGAAGCAGAAGGACTTGTGACATCACTAAAAATTTATTTTATAAATTAATTTCCGCATCATCAAGTTGATCTTTTTTGTTTTCTTAATTGCTTTAATAACTTCGAAGCTTCATTTAGAGGTTTCTGTACAAGAAGCAGCAAATTGTAACAGAAACAACCGGTGGGCAGTTTCCGTTTGCTACTTGAGTAGGAGAGAGAGTGAGAAGAACATGACATAAACAGAAACAAAGGGATATGCGAATATGCTGCAGAATCAATGTCCGAATAAAGTATGAATCCCAATAGAATATTCGGTGGTTAGATTATCTAAACTTAAAAAAAAATGTACACCTTAAAAAAATTAAATACAAAGATAATATTTGATGCATATTTTTAACAAAAACAAATAAAATTAAGGATCATGTATACCTACAAAAACTAAAATTAATTGTTTATGTCAGCACTTACTTATAAAGATAAGAAATAAATAAAAATAAAAATATTTGATTTGTGAAATCTGGACTTTTCTATCTTTTAATATCATTTTAACATAAAACATCCTATAAACATCAAGAAACTAACTCTTTCATTTAAAATACCATTAAATCGATCTAAAAAAAAATAAAAAAAATGAAAAATTTTTTTTTTTTTGAACTTTGATTTTTTTTCCAATAAAATAAAAAAAAACATTTAAATAGAATTTTTTTCATTAAATAGAATCAATTAACACTAATAATATATTTTCTTGTTGCTCAAATATGACCGATCAATAACTTTTTTGATAACTTAAATTCAAAAACTTAAATGTGATTAAAATCAAGTTTTCAACCAAAGTGTATAATTTTCAAACTAAAAAAATCAAAATAAAATTTAAGAATAATGTCAAGGCATTACTTCTCAAAAAGATGATGAACAAAAAAAGTTGGGTAAAAAAAAAAAGAAGCACGCATATTACCCCACTTTTAAATTTGATTATTTTATTTATTTATTTAAACAATAAAAGAGATATTTTTTTTACAAAATTGTTCATAAACTCAAAGTAGTGAAAATAGTGCTATTAGTGGTTGTTATTAGTGTTAAAAATTTGGTATTTCTAGTTAAAGGAAGCTTGAAGTTCTACTAAAACAAATATAAGGATTCATCAATCGAAAATTATCTACTTTATCAAAAATAGAAAAAAAAAATCAAAAGATATGTTGTACGTGTGTTTGAAGCTAAATGAGCCGAGAAGTATTTTTATTTATTATTAACTTGAATTAGCTTCAAATCAGAATCTGAAATATATCAAAAAGAAAAACAGGAGTTATCAATGGTGCAAAAAGTTAAATGATTAAGAATAACATCTGGAATCTTGTATCTTTTTATTAATCCAAGGGCGACATAAAAGATATAAAAATCTAAGCAATCAACTATAACTAGAGTTTGTGTAGGAATCACTAATTTGGCTATGATCATCAATTTTCATTGTGATTGTGGTTTTTTAGTGTTTGATTATATTTTAAAAGTTTATAATTTTTTTTAAACCATGACTAAAAGTAAAAACAATAGTAGTTTTAAATGGAAATGTGCCTATACTATTTGGCCTTGTAATGTGAATGTTCAAAAGGATGTTGACATAGAAAAAAAGAATTAACCTTTTCATGCTTAAAAGTTGCTTTTGCATAATGTTCTTTGGATTCTATTGGCCTTTGTTTACTATATTTGTTACCCAATTCTTGTTGTATATTTTTTGACTAACTGAAAGTATATGTACCTTTATAACTTTATGAATAGCAGATTGTTACAAACCCCTCAAGAATCTAACCACAACCCCATTATCAATTTATAAGAGAATCAATATGCTTTTGACTAATCATTACTCTTATCTTTTTTTGCTTATGACCTTCAAAGGACGTTTCATCTTCTAAGTAACTTTTTATTGAAGGTCTACAAAGTTTATCCAATAAAAAGAAATAATTGTTAAAAAAATTAATAAAATCTCTTGAAAGATGTAATTAAAAGAAATAAATTCAAAGAACAAAAAAAAACCCAGCCATATGGGCATGACCTGGGTGGCCCAATATAGTTAGGCTTAAAAGCCTAGTTTCTAGGATGACTTGTATTTAGGATGATTTGTATTTAAACTGTAGACAATATTTCTAGTCACACTTGAATATTTTTTTATGTTTAAGAAAAAATTAACTTGAATCACGACGTAATACGAGTAAATCATCTAATATAATTCTATTTTTTTTAATCTATTTTTACCATTTTAAAATTTTTCCATTTTCTCCTCATGTGTTTATATGTATATAATTATAAAGTTCTGGGAATGATTAATGACATTTGATCCTATTAATGTTTTTCCAACTATGTAGCAATGAAAGATCAAATTATTCAAGAAAAAGGGTGACATTTATCATGTTCCATTTGCCTTGATCATTTCCAATGGAATTTTTTAAGACAACAAAGCAAATAAAATCACACGCATTAGGTTCGTCATGCAGAAATTAATGGGCCTTTAATAAAAAATATTTTGGATATACTTATTAATGGGCTTTTAAGGTCTTCATAAAATAACAGCGAGAACCAAATTAACTGGTACTTGGCTCTAACCATGAGCTGTTGTAAGCAGTTTGTAATCACATACCATAATTACAGTCAACCCCATTAATTTCATGTAAAGCAATTAATGAATATATATTTTTATTAAATAGGGTCTAAAGAAAGCCAAGATAAGATGCACGGGTGAAACTAAAACTTTAGGATAATTCAAGGAGATAATTCTCAATCCAAGATTTTAAAATTTAATGAATTAAAAAACATATAAAGAATTTCATAGTACTCAAATGTTTTTAAATTTATTTAATAGAATTACTTGGATTATTCATTCTTTAATGGTTGCCTTCCTACCCAAAAAAATTGCTTTGATGTGAAATGGTTATCTAATGGTTGCTTGCTATATTGATTTATTTTTTGTTTATATGCTTCATAAAATCCTATCAATTCATGAATTGTATGTTTTGATAATTTTCTGGTTTCTTTAATAACAATAACTATATGCTTAAATTTAAGTGGAAATTTTTTGAAAATCTTCTTAATAACTCTTTTATCAAAAACATTATTAGCACAACTTTCTATTTGATTGATGATTTTAGCGATGCTTGAAGAGAAATTTTGACTAAGTCATTATCCTTCATTCTAGGTTTCCAAATCCTCTTCATGGATTCTATAGCTTTATAGAGATGGCTTTTTTATAACCCTGAACTTTATTTTTTAAAATCTCTTATATTTCTTTTACCTTTTTAATAAAAAAAAATTATGAGATAAATTGATTTGCTTACTCCTGTATTTCTATGCATATTTTACTTATATTCTTTTACATTTTGTTTTGTCTAAGATGCAACAGATCATGTTTAAGATGTTTGTTCATATTTCTCATCAACTAATATCCATAAATATTATAAAATAAAGATAGTTTTCATACACGAACTCTAATATTCATGATGTTTTTCATCAAAGATTTAAATCTAAGTTGCTCTATAAAAAAAGTAGAGATAATTGATGAAGAAGTATTGAAGATGTCACACATATGTGGCGTTACAACAATTTTTCACCACTAAAAAAAATTGCAAAGGTCTATTTCACAAATAAAAAGGATAAAGAATTCTTGTTTCTTACTAGTAAAATAAAATAAGAGTGAAAAAAAATCAATTTTGATATCAAATATGTTGAAAACAAATTGTAGAAACAGAATTAAAAAAAAATTATATGAAATAATTGGTAAAACTGAGCTGAATACCATAAATGCATGTTTTTATTATTTTGTTCTGATTACAGTACCAAACAGAGAAGGTCTCTATATAATAGTAACAATAAATTAATTTCATGAAAACTAGGAACACATTAACTTCCTCAATCTATAAAAAACAAAAGTAAGTTTGACTTATTAAAAGATAATATCAGATGCAAATAGAATATTCGCTTGACTCAAGTTTGGAAAAAGTTGCGTCCTGGAAAAAAATAAAAATAAATGCACTTGTTACTATTGCTACCAATAGCAATATTCAAGAAAGCATATTACAGTTCAATTAATGTAGGTAAAAGCATCAGTGCGTGCCCACTTACATGCGACGAAAACCTCATTATAAAGTAAAAGTCTGTGCTTGGAAATTCAGGCTGAGTAAAAGGGATACCAAGAAGGGTTTGGGAATTTTTAAAAACAGGGAATTAACCAGCAGCACTAAACAGAAGTTAAGCATTACCAACAAAAACAAAAAGAACTGTAATTCAAGCAAAAAGTATAAGAGAACCATTGCAGGCCAATATATAGTAACATTGAATTGAACATGTTTTAGAGGCTTGCATAGAAGTTCCAATCATGATAATGATACAAAAAAAAAAACTATAAACCAAAAGGAAAACAAGCCTGAAGTATCCTTAAAGATGTTTACAGTCAGCCCGTAAACTGATAAACCGGACTGTACCTGTATCAGGAGAAAAAATCATGTCAGCAGGTGGCCAACAGGGTACAAAATTATTTGGGCGAATAGAAAAACTGGAGTTTCAAATGAGAAAAACAGCATGAGCTGTGGACAAAAGCAGACTCCCAGATCGCAAAGTGAATACTATTCTCACTTTTGTTTTCTTAACGACTGTTGCTTGAAGTGAATCTAAGAAACCTGATTTTCACAAAGAAGCTATCTGAATTGTTCAAATTCCCAAAGGCTTGCAGCTGTAATAGAATCCTAGAAATTCCATAGAAAAAAAAACAGATCAATGAATCACAAAACCCTTCCTTGATAATTTAATGAAGATGAAACCCCAAACTACATTGAGACTTGTGTTCCACTTAACAGAAACAACATCGAATATGTGTACATCTATGCAAAACAAACTAAAGAACGCAAGGAACATGAATCAGGAAAATGGCGAAAGACCCCAAGAAAACTATAAAAAAAACGATGCCATTGATAGAAACTGATATGCAAGAACACTTGATGAATACTGAATTGTATAGCATATCTTGAATGAACAATCGTTTGGCTTTATATAGCCTTTACAATACTGCAAGGTAACTAATAACTGCTGCCCCCGTGATTCAAGGAATCAATTATTGTTAGCTAAGAATTGAACACTAACAAACTTACCTGACTTAACTAACTGCCAGCTAGATTAACTAACTAACAACTTTAACAGACTTGCTAATAGTAATGCTGATAGTTATGGACTACTTCTCAACATTCTCTCTTTTAAACTAATTCTGTGTAACAATTAGTTTACGTTAGGCATCACACAAACGCCCATTTGTTCTCGAAGATTTTCAAATGTCTGCAGTTTAACTGGTTTTGTTAGCAGGTCAGCTACTTGATCTTGTGAGTCAAAATGCACAAGTTCAATGACTTTGTCTCGAGTTGAATCACTTAAGAAATGGATCTCACATCAATGTGCTTGATGGTTGAATTCTTATCACACCATAAGATGGTGCAACCCTTTTGTTCATGGTTTAACTTCTCCAGAATCTTTCTCATCCATACTGCCTGATAGGCACAAGCTGCTGCTTTCATGAATTCTGCTTCAGTTGTTGACAGAGTGACTATAGGCTGCTTCTTTGATGACCATGAGACTGCTCCTCCACTCAGCATGAAAACATAACCGGATGTACTCTTTCTGTCTGTAAGATCTCTTGCATAGTCACTATCAGTGTATGTAATCGCTGCTTGTTCTCATTCTTCTTGTAGAATATACCATAATTGATGGTGCCCTTCAAGTATTTTAATATTCTTTTAGCAGCTTGTAGATGCACTTCTATTGGGTTAAACATAAACCTGCTAATAAAGTTCACCCCAAACATGATATCTGGCCTGGTAGCAGTGATATACATGAGACTTCCTACTATTTGTTTATAGTAAGTCTCATCGATTTTGTTTCCTTCTCTAATTTTGTCAGTTTTGAAGCCAGGGACTATGGGATTCATTACTGCATTACTTTTTTCCATCCCAAACCGTTTCAGAACCTCTAGTGTATATTTTCATTGACAGATATAGGTCCTATTGGTCTGTTACAGTACTTCTATACCTAAGAAGAACCTCATTCTTCCTAGATCAGTCATGTCAAATACCCTCATCATTGATTGTTTGAATTCCAGCATCATTTGCTCATCATCTCCAATGAAAATTAAGTCATCCATATAGACACTTACAATAAGAATTCTGCCTCCACTGGTTTTAACAAACAATGTTTGTTCACTGATGCACTTCTGAAATCCTTCATGGCTGAAGTAAGCTTCAATACGACTAAACCAGGCTCTAGAGGCTTATTTTAGTCCATACAAAGCTTTGTGTAATTTGTAGACCTTGTGTTCATTTCCTTTCTACTCATACCCTTTTGGTTGTTCTACAAATAAATCCTCACTTAATTCTCCATACAGAAAATCCGACTTAACATCTAATTGATATATGAGCTAACGTTTTTTAGCGGTTAGTGCAATGATCATCCGAACAGTGTCAATTCTTGCCACAGGAGCAAATACTTCTGTATAATCCACACCATATTGTTGAGCATAACCCTTTGCAACTAACTTGGCTTTCAGCTTATCCACTTTACCAGACTCATTTAGCTTGGTCTTTTATATCCATTTCACCCCAATCTTCTTAGTTCCAGCTGGTAATTCAGTTAAACTCCATGTCTCATTCTTGTGAATTGACTCCATTTCAGCATCCATGGCTTCCCTTTACTTATAACTTTTTACTACCTCTTCATAGCTCACGGGATCACTAGAAGTTACAAATGCCATATTCAATTCAGTTTCTTCTTCTGACAGTCCTTCACCAGAGACAGTCTCTCATCTAATTGGGCATAATTGTTTCCCTCCTTGTATGCAGATTAACATCTTCTTCATATATTATATTGTTAGAAGCATTGCTGGATTCTCTAATGCCATTCCAATTTGACTCTGCATCTGAGTCTGCAATATTTTGCTCAATTGCCTCTGCATCTTCACTACTGTTTGCTTCATCTCCATCAGTTTCACCTTCTTTTCCCCGTTCTAAGTTCATTTGTAACTCCTCTTTGTAACTGATATCCTAGTCCTAGTGTTTTTCTTCTTCAAAGATTATATCCCTACTGGTTACAATTTTCTTTGTTGCAAGGTCATACAATCTGTAGCCTTTTGATTCTTCGCTTACTTCCTACAGTACACAGCACACAGCACACACTCTTGTTTTCTAGTTTGGTTCGTCTTGCATTTGATATATGCACATGAACTACACACCCAAACACTTTAAAGTGTTCAACCGAGGGCTTCATTCCAATCCACATTTCTTCTGGAGTCATGTCTTTTACAGCATTAGTAGGGCATCTGTTCAAGACATATATGATCCAGTTTACTGCTTTAGCCTAGAAGCTTTTGGGAATCTTCTTTTCTGAAAGCATTGATCTTACCAAGTTCATCACTGTCCTGATCTTCCTCTCAGCCACTCCATTCTGCTAAAGGGTGTAGGCTGTAGTTAGCTGTCTTTTGATGCCATTCTGCTTACAGAACTCGTTGAATTCCAGTGAGTTGAATTCACCACCTCTATCTGTTCTTATACCCTTGATGAATTGTCCAGTTTCTTTTTCAACAAGCTTCTTAAAGTGCTGGAAATGCTGAAGAGCTTATGTTTTTTCTGCTAGGAAATAAACCCAGGCATTCCTACTATAATCATCAATGAGGCATAAGAAGTACGTCTTGTTGCTGTTTGAGGTTGGTGTGATTGGGCCACATATGTCTACGTAGATGAGCTATAATGCACGCCATTGACTCTTCTTTGGAAAAGATTCTTTGTGCTGCTTGCTAGTAATACAACCAGTGCATTCTGTAGTTGATGTAGGGAGTTGTGGTAGTCCTCGAACCATCTTCTTATATTGCAAGGTTCTAAATCCTTTGTGGCTAAGATGACCATATTTGCAATGCCATAAATGTAACACATCTTGTGCATATGTATGGAAACAAGAAACATCTTTGACTTGAGCCTTTGCTATTAGCACAAACATCCTATTGACTATCATTCTGGTTTGGATGATCAGACCTCTCACAGGATGATAAATCTTGCATGTTCATAATTTGATAAGAATTGCCAGACCCACTTCTTGTAGTTGGCCTATGCTTAGGAGATTATTTTTCAGTTCAGGTACATAGAATACATCAGTAACCATGTGCTGCATGCCATCCAAAAATAGCTTGATTTTTCCTTTTCCAAGAACTGTCATTCGTGTATTATTCCCAAGCTTTACCAGTTGTCTAAATTCTTCATTCAATTCACAGAACATATCCTTGTCTCCACACATATGGTTTAAGCAGCCAGAGTCCAAAAACCAAGCATCCTCTCGATTGTTGCCATACAATTCTACATGAGACATCAATAGAATTTCTTCTTCATTGTTCAGTTCTGCATAATTTGCCTCCTTGCTTACTGTGGGACATTCATACTGAAAATGGGCAAGTTTGTGATATCTATAACATTCCACAGTGGTTTTGTCAAAGTTATATCGTCCTCTACCTCCTCCTCCTCCTCTGAAGGCTCGTCTGCCTTGTCCTCTGCCATATAATCTTTCTTCAGATGTCACCTTCAAAGCTTGTTCTTCCATGTTGTGTTTCTGGAATTTTTATTCATGTACAATCAATTAGCTTTGTAGCTCATCAATTGAGAGAATATCAATGTCCTTAGATTCTTCGATTGAGCATACTATGTAATTGAATCTGTTAGTCAAGGATCGAAGAATTTTCTCCACAATCGTTACATCTCGCATTTGCTCCCCATAGATTCTCAATTTGCTTGCTACAGTCATAACCTTTGCAAAATAGTCAGTGATATTCTCACATGTTTTCATCTCCAATGTTTCAAACTCCTTCCTTAGTGTTTGAAGGATTGAATGCTTCACTCTTGCATTTCCTTCATATTTCCTCTTCATTGAGTCTAAATTTATTTAGAGGTGTTATTCTCTAGAATAGTTTCAAGTATGGTTCTGTCAATGGCCTGAAATAGATAGTTCTTCACTTTTGGATCTTTGAGTTTTAACTCCTCTAATTTCTTTCGTTGTGTTTCAGTCACACCTGCTCCTTCCTCTAACTCTATGTAGTCAGTTTCAACCAAGATCCAGAATTCCTTGGATCTTAAGAAATTCTCCATTAGCATGCTCCAGTGATCGAAATGACCATCAAAGTGCAGTATGAATGGTTGTATAAAATTGCCGTTATTGTCATTCGCCATCTCTTAGTTTGGCTCTTCTTTGTTTTGTATAGTTCAGTAGAAAAAACAAAGAAACCAACTGCAGCTTTCTCTTTCTCTTCTTTTGTTTTGCTTTGATACCAATTGATAAAAACTGATATCCAAGAACACTTGATGAATACTGAATTGTATAGTATATCTTGAATGAACAATCATTTGGCTTTATACAGCCTTTACAATACTGCAAGGTAACTAATAACTGCTGCCCCTGTGATTCAAAGAATCAGTTATTGTTAGCTAAGAATTGAACACTAACAAAATTTACTTGACTTAACTAACTGTCAGCTAAATTAACTAACTAACAACTTTAACAGAATTGCTAACAGTAATGCTGACAGTTATGGACTTCTTCTCAACATTAAACGGGTCGAAACAAAAAGTAGCAGAATTTAATGCAGCAGAGAACTTGCAGCTAGTTTGAAAGAAACAGCGGGGCAAGGTGCCAGCTGCAGTTTCAACAAAACTTTGAAGAAATTGCAGAAAAAGTAGCCTACAGAGGTACCAAAGAAAGGAGGGAAATAGTTGTAATAACACAACCACTCATGTTCTTTTTTGTGTAAGATGGAAGAACAACATTATTTTCAATAAATGTTGAAAGCCTGATATTGCAGAAAAAGTAGCCTACAGAGGTACATTTTTGGTTGCTGAATCTAGTGAATTTTGAAAGTGGAGTGCTTGATTTTGATTTCGATTCTTCAGTAGAAGCGAGAGAAGAAGCCCGAATTGAGAGTAAATTAAGATTCAACCGGTCGATGCGAGGGACTTCGTAAGGAACTGGCGGACCTTCGTATTCTACTGCGATTGAGTAATCGAGATGATCTTCGTCAGGTAACGGTGCTCCTGCTGGTAACATCTTCCTTATCACTTCTTCCCACTCGCTTCCTTGTTCTTTAGTCGTTGGCATTAGAGGTTTTGTTTGTTTGGTTGTTGAGAAAGTGAGGGAAGATGGAGGGGAAAGGAAACACTTGGTAAGAAGGTTGGGAGAGAGAGGAAACGGAGTTCAGTAACGGAAGAAGAAGCCAAGTCCCCGGATTCTGTTTTTGACTCTGTTAGACTTGACGTAACTAATGATGTGTAAGTAAGGATTGCTTTTGTGATAACTATGAATAAGTCCACCATTATGTTAAATATTCCAAATCAGTACAGTAACTATAAATATTTCTATTTTACTATTTTATTTTTATAGAGGTATCGATAAAATCCATCAATTACATTTTTTTATTAACAAATCACAATTAAGTCCCTTAGTCTTTGATAACTCAACATCCCATTGCATATTACGCATCAAATTGATGTAATGATTTACATTATTAGAATAAACTTTTCTAAAATATAGTGATTCAATTTAGTTAATAATTAATTATTCTCTTAATTTTTATAAATAGACTGATTTCAGAAAAAGTATTTAATAACTTTTATAAATAGAGAAATTAGCTTAGTTAATTCATTAGATCATATAATTTAGTTAGCTATATCATTATCCATGAAAAAAATATTAGGTTTTTTTTTGTACAGGTTTTATCTTGATTAAAAAAATCATATTTTTATCTTTGTTTTTAAGCCGTAAGACATGTCAAAATTGAGTCCTTTTATGAAAATCCAAGACAAACAAGGTTTTTTTTATTTCTGTGTTCTAAAAACAGGGACAAAAATGTAAATTGCAAGCATTACTAGGGCCCATATATGATTTTTTTAAAAGAAAGAGACTAGAATTTCTGGATTGGTAATATCTAAGGGCTAGTTTGAAATTGCACCATGGTTGGGGTATTGAAGTATAGGTGGCTTGAAGTTGGGAGAGGGGTTGACAGTAGCTTGGTGCTGCGTAGATTCGGCGCAAATACAATCTCGTAATAGTACGAAGGAGTTAGTAACAAACTAACAAGTGTGTATTTGTTTATTTGTTATTTGACTTTTGCTTTTAGCCAACTCTTCTTAAGATTGTGTTTGTCACTGTAATAATCTGTCATGATTGTAATTTAAAAAAATTATTTTATAATTTTTTTTAATTAAGATAGATTTGATATTTATATATATATTTATATTTGATAAAAATTATAATTAAATAAAAAATAATTTAATGTATTTGATTAAATATATTTTTTAAATTGAGGTTATAAAATAATTAAAATATATATATATATTAATATTGATGATTTTTAATTTAAATATTATAGATTTAACTACCATTATTATATTATTAAATAAATAATAATTTATCTCAAATATTTTTTTATTTTTTTATTAACTTATCTATAATTTTATCATTTATAAAATTTATTTGATAAGAACTATAATTTTCATAATTTTTTTAGTGTACAACAAAATCAAGTGAAATATAATAAGAAATAAAATTAAAATTGGAATTAAATTTCATAAATGTTATGTTATTATACAATATTCTTATAATTTATATAGTATTATTAAATAATATCAAATATTGATTTTTTAAATAATATATATATATATATATATATATTTAAAAAATTTACGGAATCAGATCCAGTCCAGTAAGCACATTATTCACATAAACAGCTCTCAGATAATTCACCTACGTACTATTCACTTGAATAGTGTCCAAGTGAATTACCTAACAAACACAAGAAGAAGCAGCTCTCAACTGCTTCGTGGAACTTGTGGTTATTAACCAAAAAAAAGGGTACCACACAAACAGTTGAGTGTTTTTTTTATTACAGTGCCCCGATGTATTATTTACCAGAAGAAGCAGCTCTCAGCTACTTCGTGGAACCGGCGGTTTTCAACTCAAAAAACATGGGCACCATACAAATAGCTAAGTATTTTCTTTTGTTACCGAACATCATGTTTATGCAGTTATTTTTAAAAGTTAAAGCTATTATGTAAACAAATACTTTCTTTAACTTCTTTCTTTAAAAATATTTTTATAAAAATTTAAATTTTTTATGTTAAATTAATATTTTTAAATTATTTTAATATATTAATATAAAAAATAATTTTTAAAAAATAATTGCAACCATACTCTCTACAACTAATACAGGGCACCATCTTTAATTAGGATATTACCATTTGATTTTATATGTTATTTCAAAAATTAATTTTATATGTTAGATATTTTTATTATTCACAAGATAATTCCAAATGGTAAAGTGTAATACAGGTATTTGTTCCCTTGATGGAGCTTAAAAGGTAATAAAAATAATAAATAATAATAATGAAAGATTCTTAGTTGACATGAGTTGTAAGTTCGTGGATATCATATGCAATATCCTTTCAAATTATTCTTTTAACCATCCAATTAATAACGTATGAATTAGTTGTTAAATTTAATTTAAGGTTTGACTCGTTAAAAAAGTTAAATTATTGAGTCATTAAAACCTGGTTTAACCTCATTAAAAACATTAAAAAGATATTTTTTAAGATGCACCTGCAAGTTGTATCTTAAAAATAAGCAGACATTAAATCAATTATTTTTTTTAAGTTATTAAATTGATTTTTTCAATTAAAATAAAATTATTTTATTATTTAAAAAAATTATATGTTTTTAAGATTATAAATTTTAGTCAAATCAATTAAATTATAAATTAACTCGAGACATCAAGGTTTTGTTGTAAAATATTTTGTTTCTTTAGATCATCCTGGTTTAAAGTTTGTGTTGTTGTATTATTATTATTATTATCATTATTAATTTGATTCTGAATAAGTTATATGGCAAAAATAAAATTAAAGTGTTTTATTTTTTTATTTGTGATTTAGTCTTTTATATGATAAAATAGGGCTAAAAAGAATTCATTTCAATGACTTTTTCAGTCTTATTTGTTATTTGTTTGTTGAAAAATAGTTTTTTTAAAATAAATTACATAAAAATAAATTATTCTCTAATGTTTGGTAATATAATAAAAAATAAGTTGGAAAATATTTTTCAGTATTTTGTTATGTCATGAAAAATAAGTTAAAAAATAACTTATAAATGCTTTATCTTTCTCAAGTTTATTAAAATAATTAGAAACAAATCTTACAAATTAAAATTTTAAATAAGATTGGAATAAAAAAAACATATAATTTTATAAATTATCTCAAATAAAATAAATAATAATCAAAATAATTGAAATCAAATCTAAAAAATAAAAAAAATAAAAGGTGAAGAAATTAAAATAATAATAATTAAAAATTCATAAATTATTTCAAATAAAATAAGTAGTAAGAAAAAAATAAGGATAAAATTTGATAGATAAAAGTTTTTAATAAAAAAATATAAATAAAAAATAAATAACAATTATAAAAATAAGGATCAAAATTAATATAAAAATTAAATTTTAATAGATGAATTGAAAAATAAATATTCAAAATAAAAAATGTATATAATAATCAGAAGTTTGATGATTAAATTTAATATAATCAGCAAATATTATAACATTTTTAAATTTTCACAACTTCTATAAAGTATTTTCTACCCAAATTTTTCAGGAAAATATTTTTAAAAAAATTAATTTAATTTTTTTATTAAAAAATATTTTTTGTTAATTAAATTTTCTAATAATAAATAAATATAAAAAAATTTTAAAAATAATTTTTTCAAAAACAAATACAAACTTAAACGGAAGACTAAAATCTTATTTTCCTTTTGTTCTATCCGGGAAGAAATAAAAAATCATATCTAATTGTATATTTCTAGGCCATTAAAAAATTTGAAGACGAAGGAGTGGCGCATTTGCTGGCGTGTTCAACAAACATGCCGGCAGGTTTGCCTTTTTGTAGTATTTGTATATTAATCAAATTACCAAATCACTCTTGGAACCACTCAACAATAACAAACGAAAAAAACCAATATAAAAATACCATCATGCCCCTAAAGCGAAGTCTAAGACCTTCTGTGCTAAATCCTCAGGTGGGGGTCTGACAAGATACATGTTTTAATGTTCCGTCATCACTCTCTCTCTTTCTTTCCGCTCCCTTACAAGTCAACGCTATACATCGACACTAGCAACAGTTGCGTTTGTCTGGGTTGAACGGGAAAACTAGCTTTTGTTCAACAACATGATGGCGGAGAAGATATTACCGGCGACTTTATTCGTCTCCGTTTTGTTAGTCTTGAGTGTGGACCAGGCTAGTTCAGATGAATCAGATCATCGGTACAGACAAGGAGACCAGGTTCCCTTCTATATTAACAAAGTCGGACCCTTTTACAATCCTAGGTAAAACTAGTGAATTCTTGTTCAATTGCTTTCTTTTTCTTGTTTTCATAGCTAATGCTTTTTTATATATATATAATTTCCAGCGAAACCTACCGTTATTTTGATCTTCCGTATTGCTTGCCAGGTTAGAGTCCCTCCCTCCAATGACACTTTTTTTTTCTTTTTTTTATCTGATTTGGTCTTGTTTGTAGATAAAACGAAGGAGAAAAGGCTGTCTCTAGGTGAAGTACTGAATGGCGATCGTTTGGTAAGTGGGCCTTGCCCTATTGAATTTCTACGCGAAAGAAATTCTGTACCTGTTTGCAAGAAGAAGTTATCAAAGGAAGATGTTGCCAAGTTTCGAGCTGTTATTCATGAGGACTATTATTATCAAATGTATTTTGATGACTTGCCCATCTGGGGGTTCTTGGGGATGGTTAATAAGGAGCAACAAAGATACTACCTGTTCAATCATATCCTTTTAAATATTTATTACAATAAGGATCGTGTGATTGAGATTACGTCTCGCAGTGATACGAAAGCGATGGTGGAACTTACTGAGGATAAAGAGGTAGATGTGGAGTTTCTGTATACAGTGGAGTGGAAGGAAACAGATGTTCCTTTTGAGAAGAGGATGGCTAAGTACTCTCAGTCATATTCGTTGCCTCGTCATTTAGACATCCATCGGAATTCCGCTATAAATTCATGCATGGCAGTTCTTCTTCTTGCTGGATTTCTTGCCGCAATCTTGCGAATCCTTAACAATGACTCTGTCAAGTAAGAATTGTGTTTTTTGGTTGATTATATCCATTTCAGTAAGTGTGTTCAGTCTTCCAATGTCCTAGGGTGTGTATGTATGGCTTTTCTTTGTTCAATGGTACTTTCTGTTTTGATTTAGATATGCTAATGACGAGGAATTAGCCGCAGATCAGGAAGAGACTGGTTGGAAGTGCATTCATGGAGATGTATTTAGGTATCCAAGGCACAAGTCTCTGTTTGCAGCCTGCCTCGGTTCCGGAACCCAGCTATTGACTCTGTAAGTGATTTGTTCGTCCCTTACTGTTATTATTGCTTCTGAAAAAATTGACATGCTTTCTTTGTGCCTTGCAGCACGGTCTTCATTTTTATTTTGGCACTGGTAGGAGTGTTTTATCCATACAACCGGGGAGCTTTACTCACCGCATTGGTTGTCTTATATTCTCTCACATCAGGAATTGCAGGATACACAGCAACCTCATTTTACTGTCAGCTTGGAGGAACAAACTGGGTATTTTTGCTCATGGACTTTCTTAGCAGGGATGGGTTTGGTGAAAGAAATAATTTTTCTAACTCTACTGCTTGAGGTTGTATGTTAATTTTATCTTTATTTGTGGCAGGTTAGAAATCTATTGTTGACAGGATGTCTCTTCTGTGGACCTCTCTTGCTCACAGTTTGCTTCCTGAATGCTGTTGCAGTTGCTTATACTGCCACTGCAGCTCTTCCTGTTGGCACGATTGTTGTGATAGCCCTTATATGGACACTTGTATCATCTCCTTTGCTCGTTTTAGGTGGAATTATTGGGAAGAATAGCAAGGCTGAGTTCCAAGCTCCTTGTCGCACCGCAGAATATCCCAGAGAGATTCCACCATTGCGATGGTATCGGCAAACAATTCCTCAAATGGCAATTGCGGGATTTCTGCCATTCATTCTTATACAGACCGAACTTTACTACATCTTTGCTAGTGTGTGGGGTCACAGGATTTATACCTTTTACAGCTTCTTGTTCATCATCTTTATTAGTCTTCTGATAGTCACTGCTTTAATTACGGCCACATTGACCCATTTACAACTTGCTGCTGAGGACCACAGATGGTGGTGGAGGTATGCATATAGCTGTAATTTATCCAACGTCTAAGCAATTTTCTGATCCATAGCTTCGTTTCATAGTGCATATAAATTCATATCTAAATGCTGCAGATTGCTTCATATCTTGGAGATTGTGGGCTTGGGTTTTAATACAAAAAAAGAAAGTCGGAATTTTTGAGCTTTGGCTATTGATGTTAATGAAGGTGGTTGATCGGAGCAAATTCTTATCATCTGTAGATGAATTAAAACCAAATGGAAGAGCAGACATTTGAATGGATGTTAACTGCAGTTTTCTGCTTGATATGTGAGTTTTGGAGGATTGATATATTTGCTTTATTTGGTGACAGGTCTTTTCTCTGTGGCGGATCAACTGGCTTATTTATATATGCCTACTGCTTTTATTACTACTACGCACGCACAGAAATGTCTGGTTTCATGCAAACCTCCTTCATGTTTGGGTACATGGCTTGCGTCTCTTTTGGTTGCTTCCTTATGCTGGGCACTGTAGGTTATCTTGCAGCTTTGCGTTTTGTCCGGCATGTATATGGTTCAATCAAGTGTGAGTAGCCTGTGAGCCATCGTCGGCGCAACTCCAACCCAGGTGCTAAATGGAGAGCCAAAAATAAAATAAAAAAGCAATATTTTGGCTTGTTTTTCATACTACAAGGAAAAAGCTAAACAAAATGTTGTTTTAGCATTTCTCTTGTAAAAATGCTATTACTACACATCTTGCAAAAATAGTGTTTTTTTTTTAATAATTTTTTCCTTTGATTTTTTTTAAATTTAATGTTTTTTTTTTGTTTATTTTCAATGAGATTATTCTGGTTTTATAATTTATATTATGGATTTATTGAGTTTACTTGGGTTTATTGAGTTTACTTAGATTGACACATGTTTTTTTTATATATTTTTTTTTTAATATTAAAAAATTTTCTACTTATTTTTAAATTCTCCAAGTTAATCAGGTTATTAAAATAATTGGGTATAAAATATATTAAAATATAATTGATTTTTTTAAATAACTTTATATAAGTGGAGTGGATTGCATGTGAGTAAAAATTTCATATTTATACTATTTAAAAGTTAATGTGATATTTTTAAATAACATCTCTTTTTTAGATATGCTTTCAAAGATTATTATGTATTTTTCTCACTACACTATGTTGAGATATGTTGAGATGCTTCCTGCTAATTATTATCTAGTGCATTTTATGAGGAATTTAATATAGGTGAAAGTTGTTTTTTATATTAAAATAATATAAAAATACTAAAATATTATTAAAGTAAAAAAATTTAAATGATGAAAAGTTTTTTTGTTTATCAATTTTCCTAACAGCAAACAAACACAAGAAAGTTCAGAAAGTGATTTTTTAGAAATTATTTTTCAAAAAATAAACACAACTAAAAAGAAAAATATTTTCTTGAAAACCAAGTTAATTTTTTTTTTATTAAAAAGTGTTTTTCATTGACCGGAAAGTGTTTTTCGTTAACCAACTTTTCTAATGGCAAATAAATATGAAAAAGTTTGAAAAATGGTTTCTTATAAACTATCTTTCAAAAAAAAAATATGGTTTTAATAAAAAGTAAGGTGAACCTCAATGTCAAATGTCGAACAAGTACTTAATACCTTGCTTCCAAACATTTAGTGTTGCATAATTTGGATTGTTTTTATTTATGTTACATAATTTGGATTGTTTTGAGAAAACTTTGTAATATTTTTGTGTACACCAATTCAAAATAATTTTTTTACTTTCAAGGAAAGTACTTTGCTTGAACCTAACAAAAGATTTAATTCATGGATGTAAGTTGATATATACCATTTCACCATTTTATATGCAATATAGTGGCACACTAGCAGACCACAACATGTAGGGATGGGAAGACCACAATGTGTAGTGGTAAGATGGAAGAGACCATGACGTGTAGTGGCAAGATGGAAAGGGTTTGGCCTAGCGGTGGAAGGGGCTTGTCTCTTTCCACTGCACTTGGGTTCAAGTCCTAGCGTGCACGCCTGTCACCCCTGCGGTGCCTTACATACCTACTAGGTTTGCAAGGTATTCAGTGCGCTGCAGAGATTAGTCGTGGTGCGCGCAAGCTGGCCCGGACACCCCACGTAAAAAAAAAAAAGATGGAAGACTTAGTTTAATTTGTATATTTGGTCATTATCTGTTGAGTCAGTTTGTTTCTATTTTGTTTTTCAGCATTCCTATTCTATAGCAATGTTTGTTATTTTGCTACCTATACTACTATATCTATATATAGCCTAAAAGAGTTTAGGAAGATATATATGCAGTTATTTCTTAAACAACCTTTTATTTTCCCTATTTTCTTCTTGATTCTAAAATTATATATATTAATGGTATCAGAGCTAGGTTACAACCATGTACACTCACAGTTTAACAAATATAGAATTTCATAATGATGTCAATGAAATCTTGGCACGACATGAGATCAGTTTCGATAAGGTGAATGCAGCCTTACAAATAGTGCTAACCAAGCTCCGAGTTCTTTGAGCTTCTCGTAGCCAAAACAATAACTCTTTTGAAACAAACCTCTTTACTCGTGACGAATCCTTACACTCATATACTTCTCTCTCTAACATTACCAAAGACTACTCTTATCACAACCTCAAGTTGTCCTTTCTAAAATTTAATGGAGATGATCCAACAAGATGGATTTACAAGGTAGAGTAATATTTTGAATTTCAAAATATTGAGTTGGAACAAGAAGTTCAGCTAGCCTCATTCTATTTAGAAGGCATTGCCTTGCAACAGCACTAGTGGCTGGCAGAATTTCATGGACCACTAATATGGGATGAGTTCACCAATGTTATACAACTTTGGTTTCGTCCAGCTAACCACGAGGATCCATCAGAAGCTTTGACTCGCTTTAAAGAAACCCCCACCATCGCAACTTATCGAGAAGCTTTTGAAAGGCTTTCTCACAGAGTGGACAACCTGCTAGAAAATTGTTTTTAATAGCTTGTTTTATTACAAGACTCGGAGATAACATTCGCATAAATGTGAAAATTAAACAACCTGGAACCTTGGCAGATATAATAGGGGTGGCTCAACTAATTGAGGAACGCAACCAACTGCAGAAGAGACCAAATCAACAACTTCGTTTCCAACCAGTTTATGAAGCAGCAAAGACCTCATCCAATCCAGTGGCTGGAGTGCTAAGACCTCCATCAAATCAACGCAATAGCCAAATTTCCATTAGCCCCACTAGCAACCTTCCATATAATCACCAATCAAGAGCCACAAGAATGACGAGAGAAGGTTATGCTATTACTGTGATGAGAAGTTCATTTCAGGACATCGTTGTGTGCGACCATAATTATTTATGATTGAAGATTCACCTCATACGAATATCGAAAATGTTAAGATCAACCAACTTGATCTAGAACTTTCAAAAGTTCTACCTGAAATTTCATTTCATGCAATTATAGGAATCGAACATCTACAGACCATATGCGTCCTTGACAAGTTAAAGAACAAGAATGTAACAGTGCTAATAAATAAAGGCAACACTCACACCTTTATTGATCAGGCTATGGTCTCTAGATTCAGATTACCAATAATTCAGGGTAAGAAATTACAAGTCATGGTGGCTATCAGAGAGAAGATCAAATGTGTTGGACAATGTCAGGTGCTTATCCTCATCATTCAAGGGCTTCCTATCACCACCGATTACTGTATTCTTCCTGTTGCAGCATGCTAGTTGGTATTAGAAGTGTAATGGCTTGTAACTCTCAGACCATTTAGGATTGATTACAAGTAGCTCACCATGAATTTCAACATTGCAAGAACTTCTCATATATTTCAGGGATTAAGAAGAACTGGCATTGAAGTCTTAACAAATAAGGAACTCAATGGATTACAAGGCTTGGGATTATTCTTTCAAATAATTCCTTCCAATAGCAACAGCGAACCATCGTCCTATCCTTCTGAGTTCAGTCAACTTTTAGCTCAATTCTCTTAGGTATTTGAAACATCGACCTGCTTACCTTTACAACGGTCACATGACCATCACATTCCATTGCTTCCTATAGCGGGACCAGTCATTGTGAGGCCATATCGATATCATTATTACCAAAAAACTGAAATAGAGAAAATGGTTAAGGAGCTTCGGTAATCTAATTTAATAAGACCAAGCCATAGCTCGTTCTCCTCCTCAATTCTATTAGAAAAGAAAACCAATGGTGTATGGTGATTTTATGTGGATTATTGAGCTTTAAATGACATCACGATGAAAGATAAGTATCCAATTTCTATAATTGATGAATTATTAGATGAGCTACATGGCATCAAATTTTATTCTAAATTGGATTTACGTTATGGATATCATCGAATCCGCGTGCATGATGCTGGCATTCATAAAACCGCTTTCAGAACT
Source organism: Populus pruinosa (assembly GCA_026413675.1). NCBI lineage: Eukaryota > Viridiplantae > Streptophyta > Magnoliopsida > Malpighiales > Salicaceae > Populus > Populus pruinosa. The sequence continues at coordinate 9,830,665 of JANKMR010000020.1, forward strand.
CATAAAGGGCATTATGAATTTATTGTGATTCCATTTGGTCTCATCAACGCACCTGTAACATTTCAAAGTCTCATGAATGATCTTTTTTGTCCTTACCTCTAACACTTTATTTTGGTTTTCTTTGATGACATTATAGTATATTTAAGATCATGGGAGAACCATCTCACTCATCTACAAACTGTTCTACAAATCTATCAACTAACAGTTTATTTGCCAAATTGTCCAAATGTGAATTTGGAGTTTTACAGGTCAGCTATTTGGGCCACATCATTTCTAAACAAGGGGTATTGGTTGACCCCATCAAAATTCAAGCTGTCATTGAATGGCCACCACCAACAGCAGCAAAAAGGGTCCATGGATTCCTAGGTTTAACAAGTTACTATAAAAAATCTATCCATCATTTTGGGTGTATAACAACACCTCTGACCCATCTATTGACCAAAGATGGATTTTAGTGGAACAAGGTAGCATAAAAGGCCTTCCAACAGTTGAAAAAAGCACTAACATCCTCGCCAATCTTACTCAACAATTCATCATTGAATGCGATGCAAGTGGAATCGGACTTAGTGCAATTCTGCTTTAACAAAACCAACCAATTGCTTATTTTATTGAAGCATTGAAAGGGTTAGTCTTAGTATTGTCCACCTACGAAAAAGAAATGTTGGCAATTGTCAAGGCAATCAAGAAATGACATCCATACTTGTTGGGGAAACCTTTTACAGTTCACACTGACCATAAAAGTCTCAAATATCTCCTGGAGCAACAAATTACTACACTTGCACAAACATGCTTGCTGCCAAAACTACTTGGTTTTGATCACAAAATTGATTATAAACATGGGCCTGAAAATCAAGGTGCTGATTCATTATCACATGTAGTTGAATTTCAATTTTTATCCATTTCTTAACCATATATAGATTGGTGGCCACTACTTCAGAAAAAAGTATAGCAAGACTTCTTTTATGCCATCTTACTACACAAACAACCCTCTTAAGCCAACCATCAACTGCTCCTCCATGATGATGTTTGGTTTAAGAGAGAAAAAATCTATGTGAGCCCCATCTCCCCTTTGATTTCAAAGATTTTGGTTGACTGCCATTCGTCACTCATAGATAGGCACTTTGGTTCCATAAAACTCTATCTCATATCAGACAAAGCTTTTTTTTGTCTAATATGCATCAACATGTGAAGAAATTCTTGCAACAATATAATGTCTATCAACGGTTTAAAACGGATTGTATATAGCCGGCAGGGTTGCTTCAGCCTCTACCAGTCCCCACTGAAATATGGACTGATGTCTCCATGAACTTTATTGAAGGATTACCATCTTCTAATGGTTATAATGTCATCATGGTTATCATTGTCAGATTGATGCTCACTTTGTTGCCTTAAAACATTCATTTTCTGTTGTCAGTGTTGCCAAGGTATTTGTTGCTAATGTGGTTCGCCTGCATAGAATTCCAACTTCTATTGTTAGCGACTAGAACAAGGTGTTTATTCATGCTTTTTGGCGCACATTATTCTAGCTGTAGGGAACCCAATTATGTATGAGTTTAAGTTATCATCCCTAATTTGACGACCAAACTGAAGTTTTCATTCGGACTTTGGAGCAATATTTACATTGTTTTGTAGGAGACCAGCCACGAAAATGGTTTGAATGGATTCCCTAGACTGAGTTTAGTTACAATACTTCCATTTATTCCTCCACTAAGATGACACCCTTTGAAGCTGTTTATAGGGTCCCCCCTCCCAACTTATTGGCTTATATACCTGGAACTTCTCGCATCCAAGTAGTTGATGAATACCTACGTGACAAGGATACCATCCTACTTGAGTTGTGCCATAACCTTTTGTTGGCTTAAAATCGGATGAAATGTCAAGCGGACCAACACCGGCGCAAGGTATCTCTTGTCGTAGGAGATTATGTGTATTTAAAACTTCAGCCCTATTGGCAAACTTTTATGGCTTTTCGAGCTTCTCTTAAACTTGCCCCATGATTTTTTGGTTCATACAAAGTATTGGAGAAGGTCGATATAAACTAGCCTTACCTCCTGGTTCTCGAATTCATGATGTGTTTCATGTCAGTTTGTTAAAGAAGCATTTGGGTCTAGTTACTCCTTCCTCTCTTGAACTCTCCCTTGTCTCGATTACTTTAGTTGTTCTTACACAACCTGAAGTTGTCTTAGATCAATGTGTGATACATAAAGGTAATTATTGTCCAAAATCTAAAATTTTGATGAAATGGGTCGGTACACCAATAAAAAACACTACTTGGGAGAATGAGTGGCGTTTCTCCAAGTCCTATCCTGACTTTCTCCTTGTGGACAAGGTTCCTTAAGGGATGAGGAATGATACGTACCACTTCACATGCAATGTAGTGGCACACTTACAGACCACGACGTGCAGGCATGAGAAGACCATGGAGTGTAGTGGCAAGATGGAAGAGACCACGATGTGTAGTGGCAAGGTGGAAGACTTAGTTTAATTTGTGTATTTGGTCATTGTATATTGAGTCGGTTTGTTTCTGTTCTGTTTTTCGGCATTTTTATTATGTAATAATGTTTGTTATTTTCCTACCTGTATTGCTATATCTATATATAGCCTAAAAGAATTCAGGAAGATATATATGCAGTTATTTCTTAAACAATCTTTTCTTTTCCCTATTTTCTTCTTGATTCTAAAATTATACATATCATAAGCTGATTTTTAACTAGATAACTTGAATTTAACTTGATTAACTTTCATTTAATTTGATTTGCATCTTACCTGTGTTTTGATATGTACCAAATTACCAGGTTTAATCTTTTCTTGTCCTTGTGCTTAATATGTTGTCTCTCAATTTAATTTGTTGGTGCTCAAGATGTTGCTCTCAATCCAATACTTGTTGTCTTTCTAAAACGAAAAGCATTACAGTCTTGAAATTGGATTTATTTGCAAATTAATTTTGATAATTTAATGTAATTTTTATGTTTATAATAAAATATTAAATTATATAATTGAATTCAATTACAATACTTTAAATACCTATGAAATTGAATTGAATTAGTAATCTTAACTATTTTATCTTTAATTCATATTTTGCCATAAAAAATTAGGGAGAAGCATGTTACGAGAGCGAAATGAGTTGAGCATATACAAAGAAGCATCAGATATTAGAATCTTGTTACCAGAAAGTATGAGATGTTCAAACACTGAGCAAGCTGCTGAAACAGGAGCATTATACAGCACTGGAATTCCGGTGGCCGGGTTGCTTCCAAAACCTTCTCCGGCTCATCCAGGAGCATGGCTTAGTAACAGGCCAGTACTTTAACGATCCCTGTATTACAGTATCAGAAAGCTTGCAGTCTTTCTCCACAAACTGCGTAATGCAACAAGATAATTATTGGCTTGTGCAGAGGAATCATAGCACGAACAAGAAGATATAATGATACTGGCAGTGCAAACCCACAAATGATACTGTCTAGAATTTCTAAAAGCTCAGCAATACCATTGCACTTCTCACCCTAAAAAAATAAACCGGTCGAAAATGTTATTCATAGCTTTCCTGATAAGTAGTTGAACTAAGGAGAGGAGAAAGAGATGAGAAATCACTACTGAGAGGTTTTAAGGTTTCTGAGAGAAAAAACAGAGGGGGGTTTTTGAAATAATATTTTTTTATTTGGAATTGTTATTTGTTTTTATCTATTTTTTATAATTTAAATTTCATTTGAAATTCTAATCAATACCTTAATAAATATCCCTAACATAAAAATTGATTTAATTATTGAAATTGAATTCAATTTCAAGAATTTTAAATAGCATGTTAAGGTTTCTCTTTTTCTAAAGATAAATAAATAAACCACACCAGGTCATATATAGTGGAAACAATTTATGAGCCATTTAAATTTAAATTTAAGAAATTCATTTCTAATTATTTTTATTGGGGTAACTACAAATTAGTCCCTAACCTATTTGGTGTTTCATATACTCTAACCAATAGTTTTTTTTGCTAGACATGGCATGCCTTGACTTAAACTTGATTTAACATGTACTAGACTTTGCCTGCATTAAAGCTGCGGTTACATATTATTTTTTAAATAAAATATTTATATATAAAAGTTTTTTTAAAAATAAATTTAGTTAGTCAAGTTATATTTTCAGTCAACTAAAAAATTTAGCTTTATTTAAATGTTATGAAAAAAAACAACAACAATCTTCATAATAATATGTTTATCCAAGAGCAAACAAATTCTATGTAGAACTGAATACAATAAAAATATTATAAAAAATAATTTTATTTTTTTAAAAATAAATTAAATCTATATAAAATATTTTAAAAAAAATTATAAATGAATCACATCAATCTCATAAAAAAAAATTAAACATACTCAGTATAAATAAACAATACTCACTATTTCAAAAAATTTAAATAAACAAAAAAATAACAAAGAAGTGATATTAATCAAACATAAATGCAAAAAATATTTTTGAAAATACATATAAAAAATTAATAATTAAAAAAATAATAAAAAATATTAAAGCCAAACATTCCAGCCTGGTAAGCCAAACCTAATGTTTGGCCTATAAAAAAAAGACTTGCATGTGGGGCTTTATTTTTTCCTGAAGCGTTGTCTACCCCATTCATTAGTAAAAAATTAGAAAATATATCATTGATAATTGTGCAGAATAAAAAAAAAGCTTTTGCTTTTTCAACACAAAACATATTTTCAATCAATTTATTCTCAAAATACACCCTTGGAAGCTTGTTTAACCATTCCATTATCTAAAACAAAATACAAAAAACCATACTAAAACTCATATACAATCCAAAACCTATAAGCTTTTAGAGCTTAGATATATTTTTAAGTGTTTTCAAGGTAAACAAAACACTTAATCTGAACTCTTCTAATTATATGGAACCATTTGATATAAAATTGACCGTTTTAGTAGCTAGAATCGTCGTCAATGACAACTTTCTCTTTCTAAGCCTGAATCCGACGATCCCCTTTCTCTCCTCTACTAAAAAAAAATAAAGAAAAATAAAATATAGTACCAAAATATATTGTTTATAAACTACACTATTAAACAGTTTTATCGACGGATTAATTTTATCGATGTGAGGCATGAAAATTGTCAGTAATACTTTTAACGACGACATTAGTGATGGAATAAGTCCATCGAAGGCATGATCATCGGTAATTTCTCATTTCATCACCAATTCTATCGGTAATTAAAAAACCAAACATCGACGGTATTATAGACAGATAAGTATGCCAAAAAAAATTCCCACAAGAAATTTATCGATGGAATAATTTTGTCTGCATTTTCAACGGTAATTGCAGATGGACTATTCATTTATGATTGTGGCACGGGTGGTAAATATTTCATACTTTGTCAAATATCGATGGAATACATCAGTCGGTAAAAGTCATGGTCAATACCGACGAAATTGATTTATCAGTGATTGTGACACAATTCGTAAAAAATTTTCAACTCTCAGTAAAATATCGATGGTTTGGTTCTCTTTGTAAGGCTGTCTGTATTTATTTAAAATATTTTGAAAAATTATTTATTAACAATAAAAAACTTAATAACCAAATAAATTTGTATTAAACATAAAAAAAAATGTAAAAAAAATGTTAATGATATTCATCAAAATATTCATTACAAATTTCATGTTTTAAAAAATAAAATTAAACTAATTAAAATAGTGGAGGAGGAGGAGGAGACTGGTTGTTACTGGGATCGTACGATAAAAAAAAGAGAGCAGCACATGGATCATCACCCATGTTTGATCTAATCTTCATCACCATTTAATAGCATAGTTTTTAAACCCGGGCCGGTCTAAGGCCCGAGTACCGGGTTTTGACCGGGTCGATTCCTATTTTAAAAAAATTCAAAACGGCGTCATTTTAGTAAAAAAAATAAAAGTCAACGGGTTGCAACCGGGTTTTTAACCAGCTTTTTTCTGGCCGTCCGGGTTTCCGGGTCAACCCGCCGGGTCGGCTGGGTCACGCCGGGTCATGGCTTATTCTATTTTTTCATCAACCCGACCCGGTTTCAGCCCCGGGTCCCGGGTCGACCCGCCAATCCGGGTCGGGTTTTAAAACTATGCTTAATAGAGCTGAGCATAATTCATCAAGAGGCATTTATATTGTTGTTTCATGGCTAAGAACTCCTTTGACTGGGTGCTCGTTACTGATAGAGAGCTCTCAACAGCTGAGATACTATGGGCTGACTGTAAGTTTTTGATCATAGTGTTGGAGAGGCCATAAACCTGATTTTTATCAGGTCCATCAGACAATCCGACCTCCATCCATAAATCTGGATTGAAATTTAGATGGGTCGAAGGATTGTCCCTATATATCTCTCTCAACTGGCTATTATAGGTCTCTTGAATTTTTATTTTTTTAAATCATCATATTCAATTCAAGAAATTAATAACTTATAAAATAAAATGATTGAACAAACATACCACAAAATGCTGAGCACGGTTGTCTATGTACTGTTGCACCATTTTTTGCAGTCTTGACTTCGCACGTGCGTCTCTACAAATAGCTCCATTGGATTCGACTCACTTCCAAAAGACATAGCTTGCAAGGAAAAAAAATTGCAAGTTAAATATATTTATAACTGTCGCACATCAAAAAAAATCCACGCGGCGTTGGCTCCGATGATTTTTCATCGTATTATTTGATTTGATCTTGTTGGATTCGTTAGGAGTCGCTACCTAGTATTTAATTGAAGGTTACTAGGAAACCCGGTTGTACTGGTCTTGTCAGAGATTCGCGGGTAAGGGACCGGTTGTGGTTAGGGAAGGTATTAGCACCCCTAACGCACCCTACCTGAGGTAAGCTGCTTCATGGACTTGATGTGTTAAAGAAGTTTTAAAAATTTTGTCTTTTCATCGGATTTTAGAAATACAACTTTCGTACAAGTTTGTACTTCTACACCGTGATCCAATCAAAATATTAAATTCTTCTTTATTCTCTGCAATTTTATCATAAATAAAAAGAAAACATTCATAAGAAAAATACAAACACACACACACATGCATTTTTTTATTCTTTTTCTTTTTCTTTTTTCTTTTCTTTTCCTTTTTTTTTACATCCACATTACAAATTATAAAAATCCAAAGCTAAATAAAAATTACATTAAATAATTCAAAATTTACAAAACAGTCCCTAAAACTCCAAAAATTGCATCAAAGTCCCTTATAGGGCTGTGTGAACAGTGCCCGTGAACAGTGGTGGCGCGTTTCCTCCACGCGCCGCCGCTGCCGGAGGTGGCAGAACCAGTAGATCGGCCGTCTTCCTCTTCTCTGTTTTCCGGCGCCGGCGGTGGGTGTTGTGATTTCGGTTTTCAAATCGGCAGCCTTGACAGATTCTGGGCAAAGCTTCCGACGACCATTACTCATCAACCATTGAAACAATAACAAATCCCAATGGTGAAATGATAAACCGATATCTCAGGCAGCATTTATCCAAATATCAGCCGAAGTTAACGGTTGGATCTCCCTAGATCGGAGTTAGACCGAAACTGACCCGAGATTGGCGAGCCACTGTTGAACACGCATAACACCTTTTTGGATGGGTTTCATCTCATCTCCACTGTTCAGAATATGCAATACACCCATACGCACCACATATCCAAAAATCAGGTTGATCCAACGGTGAATCATGGAGAAATAGGCCGGCGGCTCTAACTGTTCCGAGAGGGGTTTGTCCAGAAATATTCAAATGGTAATATTTCTCTCATGGTTTTAAATATGAATGATCGCTCCGGTCAGAATGTAGACAATATAGGGACGCACAACATACCCAAATTTCACGTTGATCCATTTTTCAAAGTGGTCTTGTTGTACAAATTTCTCATTTTTCAAAGTGGTCTTGTTGTAATGGGCAACCTGCCCGGGTGAAAAATACGAAGATTTTTCAAAGTGGTGAGAAATGCAAAGATTCCTCAAAATGATGAAAAATAAAAAGATTTTTTTCAAAGTGGTGAAAAATACAAAGATTTTTTTAAAAGTGGTCTTGTTGTAATGGGCAACCTACCCGGGTGAAAGACGTGAAGATGTCTCAAAGAGGAGAAAAATGTAAAGAATTTAAAAGTGGTGAGAAATGCAAGGATTTCTCAAAAATGATTTCATTGTTATGGGCAACCGGCCCAAATGGAAGATTTCGAAGGTGGTGAGAAATGCAAGGATTTCTCAAAAGATGGTTTCATTATAATGGGAAACATGCCCAAATAAAAGATTTTGAAGGTGGTGAGAAATGCGAGAATTTCTCAAAATGGTTTGATTGTTATGGGCAACCGGCCCAAATGTAAAGAACTTAAAAGTGGTGAGAAATGCAAGGATTTCTCAAAAATGATTTCATTGTTATGGGCAACTGGCCCAAATGGAAGATTTCGAAGGTGGTGAGAAATGCAAAGATTTCTCAAAAGATGGTTTCATTGTAATGGGCAACCGACCCAAATAAAAGATGAAAAGGGTGGTGAGAAATGCAAGGATTTCTCAAAAGATGGTTTCCTCAAATAGAAGATGAAAAAGGTTTTGGAAGAGGTCTGTTTGTGATGGGTAACCTGCCCAAGTTAAAGCAATAAAATGTCTTGAAAAGACAACATGATGGGACTCGAAGATGCACTATTTAAGCAATGGAAACTTGACAGAGTATTCAAAAAGAGATAGCACTCGAAAAGGAGCGAATGCTAAAAAGCGCACTTGAAAGGAGGTAAGGTTAGAAAACACACTACCTAAGAGGTGAGTGCTCAAAGACGCACTCAAAAGGGAGGTAGGTTTGGAAAACACGCTACCTAAGAGGTGAGGGCTCAAAGGCGCACTAAAAAGGGAGGCAGGGTTGGAAAACACACTACCTAAGAGGTGAAAGCTCAAAGCCGCACTAAAAAGGGTGGCAGGGTTTGAAAACACACTACCTAAGAGGTGAGGGCTCAAAGGCGCACTAAAAAGGGAGGTAGGGTTGGAAAACACACTACCTAAGAGGTGAGGGCTCGAAGGCGCACTAAAAGAGGAAGGTAGGGTTGGAAAACACGCTACCTAAAAAGTGAGTGCTCAAAAGCGCACTAAAAGGGGAAGTAGGGTTGGGAAACACACTACCTAAGAGGTTAAGGCTCGAAGGCGCACTAAAAAAGGAGGCAGGGTTGGAAAACACACTACCTAAAAGGTGAGGGCTCGAAGGCGCACTAAAAGAGGAAGGTAGGGTTGGAAAACACGCTACCTAAAAAGTGAGTGCTCAAAAGCGCACTAAAATGGGAGGTAAGGTTGGAAAACACACTACCTAAAAGGTGGTCGATAGCTCTAAAGTGCACTCAAAAGTGAGGCAGGGTTAGAAAACGCACTACCTAAGATGTGAGTGCTCAAAGGCACACTAAAAGGGGAGGTAGGGTTGGAAAACTACCTAAAAGGTGGGGCCTCAAAGGTGCACTAAAAGAGGAAGGTAGGGTAGGAAAACACACTACCTAAGAGGTGAGGGCTCGAAGGCTCACCAAAAAGGAAGGTAGGGTTGGAAAACACACTACCTAAGAGGTGAGGGCACAAAGGCACACTAAAAAGGGAGGTAGGGTTGGAAAACACACTACTTAAGAGGTGAGGGCTCGAAGGCGCACTAAAAGAGGAAGGTAGGGTAGGAAAACACACTACCTAAGAGGTGAGGGCACAAAGGCACATTAAAAAGGGAGGTAGGGTTGGAAAACATGCTACCTAAGAGGTGAGGGCTCGAAGGCACACTAAAAAGGGAAGTAGGGCCCAAAGGCACACTCAAAATGAGGTAGGGTCAGAAAACCCGCTACCTGAGAGATGATGGCTCAAAAGAGCACATGAAAGGAAATGAGGGCACAAAGGCACACTCAAAATGAGGTAGGGTTTTAAAAAGCACGTTACCTAGGAGATGGTGGCTCAAAAGAGCACTTAAAAGAAAGTGAGGGCACAAAGGCTCACTCAAAATGAGGTAGGGTCAGAAAACCTGCTACCCGAGAGATGATGGCTCAAAAGAGCACATGAAAGAAAATGAGGGCACAAAGGCACACTCAAAATGAGGTAGGGTTAAAAAATCACGCTACCTAGGAGATGGTGGCTCCAAAGAGCACTTAAAAGGAAGTGAGGGCACAAAGGCTCACTCAAAATGAGGTAGGGTCAGAAAACTCGCTACCCGAGAGATGATGGCTCAAAAGAGCACGTAAAAGAAAGTGAGGGTACAAAGGCACACTCAAAATGAGGTAAAGTTAGAAAACATGCTACCTAAGAGATGGTAAAACCGATCTGACAATGTTGAAAACAATGCATTATGATCAATATGCATGTATGCTTACCTGAGAAATATAGGTCCCCATTTCTTCATGGTGTCTTCCTTTTCTTAAAAGTTGGAGTGTCGGTAGTAGGCTTGATGGCTTTCCCACTCTTGCTTACTCAAGTCAAATCTTGATTTTGACATCTAAAAAGGAGTTAATGTCATCATACTTCTTTGTCCTCCACCCTTTATCTCAATGGTTGCCAATTTTGCTTGGCATTCTTCTTAGAGAAGGGAATCATGGGGCCAGCCTTATGAGGCGTCTTTGATTGCCCCCCCAGCTTGATCATGCCTCCAAGTGTTTAATTTGAGTTTAGGGATGAGGCTATGTAGAAGGTTTGGTCTTTGACAAGGAGTTGCTTTCATGCAGAAATTTTGGAATTTCAAAGCTATTCCAGACACAAAAATCATTTTGACATCGATTCAAAGCAAACTCATTCTGAAGAAATTCAAGTGATTCCTATGGAGAGGTTTTTTGGAAGTGATGAAAACTTTTAGTTTTGCTTTTGGTGAAAATGTGAAGAACACAAAGTGACATCTGGTTGGTCACAAAAGGTTTAAATTTCAATTTGAGGGTTATTGAGAACCGTCTTTCAAAGCATTCATTTTATTTGCATGAATAATGATTTTGTTCCGTATGAGAAAGCACTGCCTACCGATCCAGATTGTTTGTCTTTGATTAGAAAGGGCTTGATTAGGCACGTAATGTAGGCTTGGGCTATTGGTTATGAAGAAAAAGATATTTATAGCTCAAAAGGTGTTTAAAGGACTTTAAGACTAAGGATCACTAGTGCTTATATCCCAAACTTTTTGTTCATACATTTCTTGACCTTAGAATTGATTTGCAGAATGGTCCACGGTGCCCCCCAGTGTTGGGCTTGGGCTCTTTCTTTTTCTTTTTATTTTCTTCATTTGATTTTGAGCATCATTGTATTGGCTTTTTTTTATGCTAAAAATTTTTTTAATCCTTTGGATTTTTTTTTATGCCCCCCCAGCTTTGTATGGGCATCTTCGATGATTGAGAATTTTCTTTTATGCCCCCCAGTATTGTTTGGGCACTTTCAATCATCAAGGTTTTTTTTCATGCCCCCAAGAGTTATTTGGGCACTTTCAATCATTAAAGATTTTTTTTAGCACTTGCCCCCTAGTGTAGGGTGTGACCCTAGTCAAGGTTATTTTTCAAGAAAAATCTATTAGGCTCAAAAGGGACTGCAAAATATATATTTTAGCCTTGTGAAAAGGATTATCAAAGATGGCCTTTCTTCATCTCAAATGCATGCATTTAGGATCGATAAGCCTTGCTCTCATGCGAGTATGCAAAGTGATTTCTCATTATTCATGCAAATAAAACTCCGTTTTTGGAATCACTTCATTGTGTTCCTTTTTTGTTTTTTTCATCATTATTTTTTTTGGTGTATGGTTACCTCTCTAAGGAATCTCTTGAATTTCCAGAACTTGTTTGTTTTGGAAAAACACCAATATGATTTCTATTTTTGTACTAAACTTTGATTTCCCAAAAAATCCTTATGAAAACATGCATGGTTTTGGAAGAAAGGGAAAACATGTCTAAAGATTCTTGGCGCAATGGTCTCATGTTCAGAGGTTATGTTCAGTGTGTTATTTGCATGAAACAACAACAAAAAAAAAAATGAAGACATGCCATGAATTCAGGACAACCCACGATCTTATTAACAAGTAAGGCTCAGTGGACAGGGAAAGTCTTGTGGAATTTTGAGCCAAATTACCAATAAAAACTAGAATAGGGTGAAAAAAATCAAGATTTTTTTTTTTGCAGGCATGATCAAGTAGAGGTAGTTTTTTTTGGACAAAGCAAGAACAAGCTCTATTCTGCAATGGTGATGCAATTCCCCTTTGGTCAGCTTTCCCACAAAAGCTTTTATGAAAATGTTGTACTGTGATGGGGTCTTGATTGTGTTTGTCCCCAACTTCTTTAGGTTAAGTTCTTATTGAGTTTCGAACAAAGATGATAGGTTTGTTGGAAGGAACTTCCCTAGGGATGCTTTTCAATATTTGCTCGAGTAAGCTAGAGGTGAGTCAAGCTTTTGTTCAGAGATTCCAACTCTTCTTGAAAATAGATGCTACAACGAGCATGCTCTTCATCTCCATTGTTTTTTTTGCTCAAAATTAGATGTTGCAGACTCGTAGGGGACCCACTTTTTATTTTGGTGCATGATAAATGTATGAACATAAGATCTATATGATGAACTCGCCCTTTGAAGGGTGACATATGATCGTATCTTTTATATGATGAAACAAGAATCTTGATTCTTGCCCAAACTCTACAATGAAAATTTTCGAAGCGACGATCATTCTGTCACCCACAAGCCTTGAGTTCAAGATGTTTCAAGAAGGGTTCACCCCGATGCAAATAAATGATAGCACATACAACTTAAGGATAGGTACTATTCATTATGTGAACATGGATAGGTTTTCTATCTGGTCTCAAAAGGGTCTATGAACTGCCTAGTGACCACCTTTCGTGAAGGCAGTATAGGGGTCTACAAGGAATGGTTAGGGCATCGTGTGACCGCCATTACCGAGTAAACACTCAAATCATAGTTGGATGTTTCACAAATCTAAACCCCGACTGAAAGTCATGAGGCAGACCGCTACTCCCCACCTAACTTAGAAGCTTGTGTGTGCTTTCAAAAATAGATACAAGTGATGCATGTAACAATTCTAAAAATGCATGCATAAAACACGATAAAAATGCCAAAATTTAAACACATCAAATACACAAAGCTTAGCCCAATATTGTTAGAAACAGTACCTCCCCAGTGGAGTCGCCATTCTGTCGCACGTCAAAAAAAATCCACGCGGCGTTGGCTCCGATGATTTTTCATCGTATTATTTGATTTGATCTTGTTGGATTCGTTAGGAGTCGCCACCTAGTATTTAATTGAAGGTTACTAGGAAACCCGGTTGTACTAGTCTTGTCAGAGATTCGCGGGTAAGGGACTGGTTGTGGTTAGGGAAGGTATTAGCACCCCTAACGCACCCTACCTGAGGTAAGCTGCTTCATGGACTTGATGTGTTAAAGAAGTTTTAAAAATTTTGTCTTTTCATCGGATTTTAGAAATACAACTTTCGTACAAGTTTGTACTTCTACACCGTGATCCAATCAAAATATTAAATTCTTCTTTATTCTCTGCAATTTTATCATAAATAAAAAGAAAACATTCATAAGAAAAATACAAACACACACACACATGCATTTTTTTATTCTTTTTCTTTTTCTTTTTTCTTTTCTTTTCCTTTTTTTTTTACATCCACATTACAAATTATAAAAATCCAAAGCTAAATAAAAATTACATTAAATAATTCAAAATTTACAAAACAGTCCCTAAAACTCCAAAAATTGCATCAAAGTCCCTTATAGGGCTGTGTGAACAGTGCCTGTGAACAGTGGTGGCACGTTTCCTCCACGCGCCGCCGCTGCCGGAGGTGGCAGAACCAGTAGATCGGCCGTCTTCCTCTTCTCTGTCTTCCGGCGCCGGCGGTGGGTGTTGTGATTTCGGTTTTCAAATCGGCAGCCTTGACAGATTCTAGGCAAAGCTTCCGACGACCATTACTCATCAACCATTGAAACAATAACAAATCCCAATGGTGAAATGATAAACCGATATCTCAGGCAGCATATATCCAAATATCAGTCGGAGTTAACGGTTGGATCTCCGTAGATCGGAGTTAGACCGAAACTGACCCGAGATTGGCGAGCCACTGTTGAACACGCATAACACCTTTTTGGATGGGTTTCATCTCATCTCCACTGTTCAGAATGTGCAATACACCCATACGCACCACATATCCAAAAATCAGGTTGATCCAACGGTGAATCATGGAGAAATAGGCCGGCGGCTCTAACTGTTCCGAGAGGGGTTTGTCCAGAAATATTCAAATGGTAATATTTCTCTCATGGTTTTAAATATGAATGATCGCTCCGGTCAGAATGTAGACAATATAGGGACGCACAACATACCCAAATTTCACGTTGATCCAACGGTAGACGAGGGAGAAACGTCCGACGAAGCTGACAGGTTTGAGGGGGTGAGGGAGGCGGCGGCTCTTAGAGAAAAATGTTAGGGTTTTTTGTGTTTTAGGGTTTATTTTCTCCTTCTTTTTGTAAAAATTGCCCCCCCTTTGCTTTGTGTTAAAGGTTGCTATTTATAGGCAAAATGTTGCATGAATTTCAAAATTGGTCCCTCAATTTTATTTTTTTGTAAATTTTGATTTTTTTGATTTTTTTATATTTTTTTTTAAAACAAGCAATATCAACATCGACTCAATGAGGAAGATCAATGATTTTAAAAATAATGCGTTAAAAGTTGAACGCGTTTCAAATATCTTTGAAAATTTAAATTCTTTTGAGATGATATTGAAAATGCTAAAAATGATGCAAATATATTTTTAAATGTATTTTTTGGATTTTCATTGTTTTTCTCTATTTTTTGGATTTTTCTAAAAATTTATCAAAACATGGATAAAAATTGGGGAATAACCCAAAATTGGGTTATGACAATAACCAACAACAAATTAATTAACAATATATTTCATTTAAATTAATCTTACCATCCGCTTCGCATGTGCGCTGAATAGGACGAAGCTTCTAGTGTATGTGGTCACCAAACCATGAATTTACCGGTTTTAATTGATGACTTTGGATTGTGAGCACATTGAAAACTACTCAAACATCACGTGCTCAATATATGCCGCCCATATATCTCCCAAGATGAATGGTGGTTTGAATTCCGCCAAACCGCCACCTCATTTTATCCTTCTTAATTGTTGTTCCTCATATATCTTTTCATCTTTTTTGGGTGTCATATAAAAAATCACGCAACCTACTTTTATAGTAACTAATTAGAATTTAGAACATAAAATTATAAATAAAAAATAAATATTATTTTTGATATTACCTAATTGTTGCGTGATTCTCCCATACCTTTCTGACAATATTGTTGTTCGCCCTATTCCACTGAAATTTATTCTGTATATATAAATAATTCATTGTAAATAAAAATAGTACAAGATATAAAATTACAAAAATTGTTTATTAAAAATAAACTAGAAATTAAAAATTAACACCTACTTGAAATAGGTGAAACCAGGTATAGATACTAGGTGTCCACTCAAAATGTCTGGAGACCTGATTTTATTGATATAATAGAATCTCCATCGATGATTTAAACACCAATGTAATTGTCCTGGCAACCTCAATGTTTGTGAATCTAAAATTAAATAATAAAAAATTAATTAGTTGTTCATAAATTATGTTATAAGTATATAAAAAAACTAAAACCTAAACAAAATTACATGGAGATGTCATCTTTCCATTATGCATGATACTTACGGGTGAATTGATCTCACTGTAGAGGCACACTGCCTTTGCGCTGTGAAACCGCGCCAAAAGAGATTGCATCACAAGTTGACGTAGATGAATCACTATGATCAGCACCTAAGGAGATGTCCTCCTCGCTGCTAGAAGAATTAGCTGCAACCGTCTACTGACAACATGCTATAGATTTCATTAGACACAACTACATAAATGTATATGAATTATTACATAATTAACTTTGATTATTTTAAAAAAATTCAGTAACACTTCTCTTATACTAGAAACTACCAATAGTTTTCAAACCTGCAATCTTCACAATAACCACAATTTAATTGACTCCAACAACATCATATATACAACCTAATATCTATAGAAATTCAATCATTAACAAAAATTTGGCAGCACCTCCCATATATTGGAGATTATCCAAAGTTTTCAAACCTGTAATTTTTACAACAACCACAATCCATATAATCTCTAGCAACATCATGTATACAACCTAATGTCTATAGAAGTTTAATCATTAAAACGACAACACCTCCCCTATATTAGAGACTATCTATAATTTTCTTACCTACAAATATTAATAATTATATAAATATTGCAAAATCAACTCTATACAGCCTAATATCTATAGAAATTCAACGTCTATATATTTTCAACTACCATCAATATAAATTCATAAATAACAATCAAAATAAGAAACAACATAACAAACAATAATATCCTAAAATTAAGATGAACTAATTAAATTAAATTCTATATTTTAATTAACATTTAAAATATAAATTCAATAATAACAATTATGGCAAAACAAACAATAATATTCTAATATTAAGATAAACTAATTAAATTTAATTCTATATTTAAATTCACATTTAAAATATAAATTCAACAATAGCAATTATTGCAATACAAACAATAATATCCTAAAATTAATAAATAAAATGAAAAAACTAAATAACACTACACAAAACATCTTAAATACAAAACAAACAATATACAAAACTAAAAAAAACATTATATCAATTCAAAATAAATTTAGGAATAAAAAATGGTTACGTTAATAGTGTGTTGTTGCTATAAATAATACACAAAATAAAGAACACCAAAAAATTAATCATAAGTAAAATAAAAAAACAAAGATAAAAAAAAAAGATTACATACCTTTTACTATGTTTAAAACTACCATAAAAACAATAAAATCTCTTTCAAAATCTAAACTTAAATAGAGAGGAGAAGAGAAATAGAGATGAGAGCTGAGAGAAAAAACTGAACCAAATGAGGGGGGGTTTTATATACCAATTTTTCCAACGATATTACCAGCAGACCAATAATTGTTGTCAATGGCATTAAATCCCACCGGTAATTTCTATTGGTAATAAATTGATATTCACACCAAAAATTTCAAAAATCCCACCTAACTTTTCAATTTGTTGGCCAATTCATCAAAAACAGTGTTGTTGGCAATTTCATCAGTAAACATGCCGATCGACCACGCCTCTAGGAGGCGTGTGCTTTGGGATGTGCACTTTTTGTTAGTGAATTTGTCGATAATTATGGCACAAGTCCATAATTTTTTCCAACTCTTGGTAAAAATACCATCGGGTACCAACCATCAGTGTACTTGTCGGTAACTATGGCACAAGTCCGTAATTGTTTTCCAACTCTTGGTAAAATACCAACGGGTACCAATCTATTGGTGTTACCCATCGGTAATTATGGCACATATCCGTAATTGTTGTCCAACTCTCAGTAAAATACCAACGAGTAGCAAGCCGTCGGTGAAACTCTTAATATTTTTGCAGCTACTCTATATATTTTTCTCTATCCTCCCTCATAAAATCTTGAATTGCAAACTTACAGCACACAACACAATAATAGGAGTTGAAAATTAAAAAAGAATAAATATTTCATGTTCCAAAATATTACATTATAAAAACAAGGCTTTACAACATGTTTAGTCATCAGAATTTTCATCTTCGTCCTCAATTAAACTGTTATCATTAGCCTTATTGCATTCTTCAATGTGGTTGTCATTTTCTTCATCAACATTCTATAGTCCACTAGTAGAACTCAGAACAACATTCAACTCTTCAATGTCAACTTCAATATCAACATCAATAAGATTATCATCATAAATACAAAAATTTAAATTTCCTTCTAAGTCAATCAAAGGAGCCGTTCGGTGTGGTTCAAACAACTCACTAGCTTGAAAGACTTTATCTATCATACTTGTGTCTTCGTTCTCATCCTGAACAAACTCGACACGATCCCTGAGTTTTGTTTTTAAAACGGTATGGTTTAAAAAATAGTTTTGTCTTTGTTCTATCACACTTGTGTCAACTATGAGTTATTGGACAATAAGTATTGTTGATGTTGCTTGCAAGGTTGTTCCAAATTATATGAGTTTATGGTATCACAAAATATAAATATTATACTCTTGACAAAGTTTATGTCAAACATCTACCTACTTTAATAAAAGGTCTCAGCTCATCACTGTTAAATAAGACATAATTGTGTGCTTATTTGAACTCTATTTCAGACAAATATCTTACCCTCATAGTATTTTTAGGTGTGGGTAATTCAGGATTGGACAATATTGACAAGTTCTCACTTAAAGGCACTTCACCACCATCATCATGACATGGAACACGGTTGATTCTTTTTCTCAAATGAGGTTCAAAATAGTATGAGATAAATGTTGAGATCTCCTTAACAATATAGGTCGCATATATTGACACCTCAACATGTGCCTTGTTCTTAATATTTTTTTTTAAGATTAAACAAGTACCTATATATATATATATATATATATATAAAATAAAAAATTATCAATTAAAAAATAAAAAAACATTTAATTATGAATTACATAACAACAATAATATCTAACCTCTCGAATGGATATATCTATCTGTACTGGACCGGTCCTCCAACTTTTTACCGTAAAAGATAAATGTACAGGTAGATGCTCCATTGAGTCAAAAAATGATGGAGGGAATATCATCTTAAGTTTTCATATTATCTCGATGATGTTTGTTTTAAGCCTCTTAATGTGATCAATATTCAACTTGCTGGAGCATATATCTTTGAAGAAATGACTGATCTTCGTTAATGCATTCTATATCCCTTTTGACAACAAATCATAAAAAGCTAACGGGATGAGTGTTTGCATAAATACATGGCAATCATGACTCTTCATTCCATATAATTCATATTCCTTTGTATTAACTAGCCATGATATGTTCGAGGCATGCCATTAGGAAAACGCAGACTCTTAAGCCATTTATAGACTAGTAGTTGTGCATTTTTCTCTAACACGAAGCTTGCTCTTGGTTTTGCAACCCGTAACCCATTATAAACTAACTTCATATTTTTATGGGTACAGAACAACGCTACATCTAATCTAGTCTTGATTTTGTCCTTTGTCTTCCCCTTCACATCCATAACAACATTGAAAATGTTCTCAAACACATTCTTTTCAATGTGCATGACGTCAACGTTATGGTGGAGAAGATTGATCTTCCAATAAGGAAGCTCCTAAAAGATATTTCACTTTACCTAGTTATGGGTCAAACCAAAATCAAGAAACTTTTGCTTACTTGATTAGAGACTAAACACAATGTCATCATACCCTGACACAACATCAAACAATTCTTCACTAGAAAGACGCGGGGATGCAACATCCTTTTCAACTCTGCCAATAAAGAAATCTTTTATGTTCCTTTTGTACCTATGAGTCGACCGCAAGAAACGACGATGACAGTTAAAAAAACAAGTTTTACCCTGTTTGTTAGTGTGAATGCCTTGTTGTTCTCTATACAATATGGACATGCTAGTTTTCCATCTGTGCTTCAACCAGAAACTATTCCATAAGTTGGGAAATCATTGATAGTCCACATCAAAGCCGCTCTTATAACTAAATTTTATTTCCTCGAGATGTCATAACTCAAAGCTCCGAAAGATAAAAATTGCGTCAACTCATTAATTAATGAACAAAGACAAACATTTATATTCCAACCCAGAATGCTCGAACTTGGTATGACCATAGATAAAAACATGAACTTCGGCCTTATACACATCCCTGGTGGCAAGTTATAAACCATCACTATGACCGGCCAACATGAATTGGAGCAGCAAATGACCCAAATGGGTTGAATTCGTGCACAACTCAAGATGCATGTTCCTTGATTCAGCTAAAAAATAAGGATGCATACTGTTAAAGTGTTTTTAGGCTTCACCGTCAAAAGGATGCACCATCACTCCATCAACCGCATGATGTGATTGGTGCCGTATTATATGCTCAACAATCCTTGGTGATATGAATAGCCTCTACAGTCTAAGTGTGATTGGAAAGTATCTAAGTTTTTTATATGCCACGAGAGTCTTCCCTTTACCAGTTTTGGGCTTATAACGGGAATGCTCATATGTCATGCACTAAGTTAGCTCAGTATTTTCAAGGTAGTGTAACATGCAGAAGTTAGGGAACACGTTAATTTTCTAGTATCCTAAATCGAGGGGTTTTATCATGAACTTGGCAGTATAGAAGTTCTCCTTCAACTTGTTCCCTTTAGGTAGAATATTTCTTGCCCATTCAATAATCTTGTCATAACCGGCCTTAATCAACTCTTGATTTGACTTGATGGTGAACACATGTGCTACGCTATGGTTGATAATTTACTATGGTTCGTGTAGCCATCCCATAATGGTTCATCAGAATCTTTCAACAGATCAAAAAACTTTATTGCATCTGTATTAGGTTTATCTTCTATGATTGGACATTCACTAACATTACCTTATCTTATTCTCATTACATCCATAACCATATTTTTGTAATGATTATTGTTCTCATTTCCAACTTCATGCATGTTACTAGTATTAGAAGTTGACTTGCCACCCTTTTAACTATGCTCTCATTAGAAACAAATAGTTCTCTGTGTGCATACCAATACAGGTAATCATCCATGAACCCTTTGGTTAAAAGATGCATCAACATCTTGAAGAAAAAATTTAAATTTTTACACTTCCTGCATAGATACCTCCTACTGCCATTAGTAAAATTTCTAGGGATAGATGTTATCAAATTAATAAAACCTTGAACACCGTTATAATAATCTATCCTCTACAATCTTTGGGGTGAGTCCCGATACATGTATGAACAATCATCCATGACTTCTATTGAATCTCTATAAAACATAACAAAAATATTGGTTTCTTATGTTAAATATTCATTATCAATTATCCAACAAACTAAACAAACACTTATGTTAAATATTCATTATGAATTATCAACTATCAACGTTCATACATACAAATTTATACATATATAAATTTACAGAAATCGCAACTTCGCAATAGAATTGATAATAATTAAAACGAACTTGTTAAACAAGCTATTATTTATTTCATCACAACACATCTAATTCAGTGTAATTCAAACAAAATTTCAACAATTTATAAAAAAATATAATTTGATAAAATCTAAAATAAATTATCACAACTATAAAATTACATTCATATTACAAGTTTCTTTGACAAATAATAATCAAACAAGTACATACGTTAACAAAATACATATACTTAAAAAACAATAAAATTTAAATTTAAATATTAAAATTAAAAACGATAGATTTACTTATAGAAAAATGATAAAATCCACAAAAACTGATGTTGTGACCACGTACAAAAGTATAAGCAATTTGAGTGCTTGTGTTGAGAAAAGGGGAGAGTTAGGATAGGTGGTTGACTGCATTTTAGGAGGTGAGAGGTGAGATGGGGAAGAAGAAGGAGAAACTAAGAAAGAGAGTGTTGGTAGAGTGGGAATATACTGGTTGTTACTGATGGAATCACCGACGGACACGTTCTATCACTATACCCATCGGTGGAAGTGTCACGTTGCTATACGACTATCCTAGTTTGAATCCCTTGGTAAAATCATCTAAAAAAATCCACGTCATCATACTATTACAACTTCAAAAAAAGAAGTGTCTCGGCCATCAATGATACAGTCAGTATATACCGATAAATTTTGAGATGAAATTATTTACATCAATAAAAAGTTCCGACAAAAATACACTCTCAGTAAAGTTGTTGGTGTTCTCTGATTTTCTGGTAGTGATAAATTATATGGATTGGTTACCTAATAGATTAAAAGTCTAAGAGATTAAAATAAACTTTTCAAACAAATTATAAAGCCATTATCTATGTTAAATGTGTTTTTCAGTTAAGTTTTTTTTTAATTTAGCCCTCGCAAAAAAAACAAAACCATGCTTATTAGTAAAAAACCAATTGTGCAAAAAACCAAGTTTGAGAGCCAACTTTATATATGTTTTTTTAAATCACCATTACACTCCACAGTAAATATAAAAGGTAAACAGTAAAAAAAGCAATACGTTTTATAAATTATGTTAATTACTAATTAGTAACCCCTTCGTACAACCCCACTTCAAATTCCACATGAAATCCCCGTTAAAATATCGAAATATAGTGACTCAAAACATTTTAGGTAAAATCCAGGCACCAAGAGCATAATTATCTCAATAATTAATTCCAACATTTATATTATACTCCATTTAATCGCTTCTTAACCGATTCATAAAAAGAGGAAGAAGAATTGTTTTCGCTGTTGATTGATTTGGGTTTCTCCCACCAAAATTAAGAGCATGCACATGGAAGCAGGTCCTCCTCCATATGAGGTGCATTGAAGTGAAATGGTGACGGCAACCAGCCATGATATCCTCAGGAGGAGAACTTTCCAGTTGGTAAAGATGGGTAAAAACAAAATGTTATTGAGCTACAAACTGAATCGATGCATTCTCAGAATAAAGATTCATTCGGGGCAAAAGACTAAGACTGAATAGTACTGAAGGACCAAAGCCATCCAGGGTCATCATCATATCCACTTTCCAGGAAATTTCTTACTGTCTTGTTCAAAGTAAAAGACACGCATGAAGTTTGTCCATCTTCATGGATGGACAAGAAATTCGAGGAACGAAGATGGGTTGAAGGTGATGCTATAAGGTTGCTTACTTGTTGCCTGGTCCTATTTTGACATATAATCCATAATGGAACGTTACTGTATGTCCATCACTATTGAGTATAGAACTTGCCAATCTCACCTCTTCATGGTAGCGGAAGAACTCAGCTAGAGCCTACCGTTAGACACAGTCAATTCCACATACTGTTCAGGTTATTGGATTAGTTCATCTGTTAAAGCTCTGATTTACCAAATTTTATGGGTGAAACATTCTTGTAAAACCCATTTTTCCTTTTTCTCTCTGTTTTTTGTTTTTGTTTAATAAAAGATTCGTTGGTGTGTGGCAAGCAAGGGAATCCCATCAAGATTGATAGAAGCTTGACCACTTTCATCATGTTTATGACACCGGCACTTTTTTTTTTTTTTTTTGATGCGACACTGACTGGATCACCATTAAAATAGTGCCCATTGACAAAGAATGAGCACGATAATGATATTAAGAAAATATAACTATAACACTGACGATCCTCTGGCTCCAGATCCTTATATTGATGCGTAAAGCGACTTTGTTGCAGTCCATCTATGCAAAACATTGCCAGAAACATCATAAAATGCAATCTCTGCTGCATCCCGAGTCAACTGCACAGACATGAAACCTTGACCATCATAGAAGAATTTTAGCTCGCCTGTCTTTTGTTTTTTAATGTCACCCCTCCACGCCTTAGACCCAGCTCCACTAGTTAGAAATTGTATTGGGCTGTAAAACAATTGTCCAACATTAGTAACATTTTCGTAAACTCTTTCCAGTTTCCACTAACACGCATCGCTTAAGGTGTACCTCTCTGCGTCACCGATGTGTTCAAGGCAATGGTCATGTCCATTCATGTAAAAATCCACTTTGTTTGCCTGAATTTAGTGAAAACAGCAGAGGATTAGCTCCAATCTTGTGTCGAGAACCATTTTATCAGAGAAAAAGGGAACTGAATTCGAGTGATTGTGTTTACCTTCAGGATTGGAAGAATCTTGCTTACAAGTTCCTTAGTGTCCCCGTGATGTCCAATGCTTCTAATTGAGTGATGACCCACGACAATTTTCCACTTTGCACTTGATTCGCTCAACGCCAACTTTAGATCCTGCTCCAAAAAAAGGGTACAGTCCACCAGATAAATTATCCACAGATTATTTACACAGTTGATCATAGGCTTCTAATTGAGTGGCTATTAATGTTACACATGCTGTAAACTTGATGCATTATTTTGAAAGTGAAACAATAATGAACATAAACACCTTTATTAGGTTTGCGATATAAGCTCTAGGAGAACCAATGCCTCTCCAGTCATAAGTATGGCCCTCGGCATCAGTGAAGTAAGATTGGACAAAAGGGGTGGTGTCCACAAAGAAAATTTCAGCCAATTCTACAGAAAGCCAAAAGATTTAATTAGTTATTGGATGAATACATCCTGTACAATTGAAAATTTGAACAAAATAGCTAGTGCAGTGTATATATGACATGAAGGAAAGGGAACACTTAAAAAGTAGAAGCTACACACCAGCATCGACAATGAAAGATCTCAAACAAAGCCACCTGCTATCTATTTCCCTGAGGTGAAGGCTTAGCTGTGCTTCCGCATTCCCTCTATAATCATGGTTTCCCAACACTGCAAAAAAGAAAAAGAAAGATAAGAAAAATGTTAAAGAATTCTAATCCAATAAGATCAATATTGAAACAAAATCATTAGTTGTGCCAGTTTGTGTACTCACCACTATACCACTGCTTTTGCAGACTCTTTGCGGTGTAGATTTGGGTAAACGATTCCTCAAATGCTTTGTCTTGTTCACTAGTTAACCCATCATCATAGAAATTATCGCCTGTTGAAACCACAAAATCTATGTCCAGCTTCTCTCCAATCCTACCCATCTGTATCCATACAAATCATAGGCAGTAATTAATTGAAGGAAAGCTCTTCAAAAGATGGAAATGCCAGTTACATGTTGCATGACTTTTCTCAAACTCCCCTCCCACACGCGCGCACACATACAAGAACATGGTGAAAATTAAAGAAAAGCAAGGAAGTTGGTAGAACCTGAAGAGCAACTTCAGACTGGTTGAAAGCACCTTTTCTGCCCCAGTCTCCAAGCACCAGAAAGGAAAGAGTCCCGTCAGTTTTTGCAGGTTGTTCAAACCTTCGAAGCTCTGCATGTGTCGAGACCAAGCACAAACCAAAACTACTAATCATCAAAACAAGGCATAGAGCCATGTATTCGTTGTTAAGACCTGCTGCCATGTCTCTCTAGCTAGAGCTGAACTGAGAAAAAAACTCAGATAGAGGTGAAATGGATACACAGAACAGAATCTTGGTGGGAATAATTCTTTGTACCAAATAGTAACTTTCAAACTTCTCTGTGCTGTAGGGAGTCCAGTCCAGGTCCTATCATTTTTAGTCTACGAGGCTCTATTTTATAGACAAAGTTATCTGGTTGATTGATTAATGTAGCGTAAGAAAACAAGAGACATGAAAAGTTGAGTGTGGTGATGAAACTATTACATTTCAATAATTCATCAGTGCGTAGGCCATGTTAGGTAAGGTATGGAAATTTCTACATCAACACTCCCAAAATTAGCCAATTCGGATTACTCATAGCAAAAAGAAATCCAATAGCCAATTCGGATTATCTCCTTTTGTTTTCTTCATTGCTTTAATAACTTCGAAGCTTCATTTAGGCGGGCATACAACTGAAATTTTAGAGGTTTCTGTACAAGAAGCATCAAATTGTAACTGAAACAAACGGTGGGCAGATTCCGTTTGCTACTTGAGTAGGAGAGAGAGTGAGAAGAACATGACATAAACAGAAACAAAGGGATATGCGAATATGCTGCTGAATCAATGTCCGAATAAAGTATGAATCCCAATAGAATATTCGGTGGTTAGATTATCTCAAAACATTCGAGTATCAACGAGCACTGTGCATGAGAATTAAATTGTGCATCTTAATATATCTACCACTTAGGGGCACGCGCTCTGTGCAAGTTTATCTAAACTTAAAAAAAAATGTACACCTTAAAAAAAATTAAATACAAAGATAATATTTGATGTATATTTTTAACAAAAAAAAATTAAGGATCATGTATACCTACAAAAACTAAAATCAATTGTTTGTGCCAGCTGAAGACTTACTTCTAAAGATGAGAAACAAATACAACTTAAAATATTTGATGTCTGTGGAGTTTGCGGTTTCTTAACTTAAAATATTATTTTAACAAAAAAATATTTTAAAATATCAATAAACTAACTTCTCAACTCAGAATATCCTTAAATCAATCTAAAAAAACTAGATTAAACTGAAAAAAAGATTTTTTTTTTCAACTTTGATTTTTTTTCTAGCAAAATAAAAAAAATATCTAAAAAAACTATTTTCGTTGAATAGAATCAATTAACACTAATAGCATGTTTTTTTGTTACTGAAATATGAGCAATCAATGGTTTTCTCTCTCTCTTTTTTTTTTTACTTTTTGATGATTTTTTCTCTTTTCTTAAATCCAAAAACTTAAACGTGATTAAGATAAAATTTTCAACCAAAACATATAATTTTCAAACTAAAAAGATCACAATAAAATTTGAGAATAATGTCAAAGCATTACTTCCCAAAAAGATGAACAAAAAACAATTGGGTAAAAACAAAAAAAAATGCTTACTGCCCCATTTTCAAATTTGATCCCTTTATTTATTTATTTATTTAAACAATAAAACAAACTCTTTTTTTACAAAATCATTCATAAATTAACTCTAGAATTTTTTTCTAACCCGCAAAAACCTAATAGAAAACAAAGAAAACAAATTATCAAACCTAATCCTCAATTAATGCTATGTGAAAGGATGATATAAAAAAAAAAAGTTAGATGACCAAATTACAAAAAATAATGATTTAAATCACAAAATAAAAAAAAAACTATTATTACAATCCACATTTAACTTACCAGCACTTTGTCGTGGCTTGAGCCAAAAGTTAATTTTGATAAATAAATATAAAAAAGAAGTATGATCCATTAGGTTAGGCCCTTTCCTAGCCTAGATTTTAAACTAAATAAAATAAAAGTTAAATTTATATGACCTGATCACCCAAATAAGGAAAAACATGACTCATTTGACTAAGAAAAAAAATACAATTTGACTTAAAAAAAATTTAAGGAGATGGTGTTTTAATATTGTCTTTAAAATATTAAGATGATGAGATTTTAAGTTAATTTGTCAAGCACATTACCTAGTTGGGTCAAAGAATTTTTATTTTTTTATTTTTTTATTTAATAACATGATAATAAATAGACATACATAAAAAAATTGATTAAATAATTTTTTAAGAAAATAAAAAGCGTCATGAAAGCTAATTTAATATAAAAAGGCTTATGATGTTAGCAAAACAAAAGAAAACATAAAATTAAATGGTACTCAATATATAAATCTCAAATAAATTTTTAATCATGATTTAAATTAAAATTCAAAGAAAGAAATAAAGAATTAGACAGGTCAAGCTTGTGGTCTTAACCAGTGGATCATGTACTCAAAACTAGTGGATCACTCATCAAAATCAAAAGAATGCAATTTAATTTAAAAGGAAACATATGAGATATGCATAAAAACAATTGGGAGAATAAATTGTGGTCCAATAAGAAAAAGTAGATGTATTCTATAAAATTTATTGAATGCTATCATATTTTAAAAAAAACATTCCTTGGTAGGGTTTTTATGTTAGATGACTAGAAAATATACTTTAATTTTATCAAAATTAGATTTTCTTTTGTGTATATTCATGTGATTTACCATCCACAAATTAACTTTACAAAAAGATTGGTGTTAATAATATGCAATAGAGAAATAATTAAAATTGTTAAGATAATGTTATCACATACCCATGCAATAGATTTTGGAAGAAATGGCATGGTGGTTATGTCTATCTTCATTTGGCATGCTTACCCAAGGTGTTGTGCCTTCATGTAGAAAAAAAAAAAGCACATTACTATCACATACATCTATCAAAGCGTCTATTTAAAAACAAGAAAATCTTCAAATATGTATAAAGAAGGTTTAAGAAGGGGATGTTTCACATTCTTCAGAGAACATCATAGAGATTCTCCTAATGTAATCATTAATTTTATTCAAAAAATCAAATCACTGCAATTATGAGCTTCTTCTATGCAAATTTTGATATGTAATACTAGATCATGTTCAACATAAAAAGCAAAATACAACTTATCTAATATAAATTGTATGGCAAGAAATTTATTTTTTGAAAGGTTAAAAAAAAACATATAAAAGAAAGGACAGGGGGAAGAACCCCAACATTCACAGTCACATTTAAAAATAATATTGGAAGGTAAGCAAAGATTCAAAAAAATAAAATAGTCATACATAAAATTTGAAACAAGTTGTGAAAGGAATAATAGCCTAAATGCATTGCACGTCATCAACAATTAAAAACATTATTAAACTTCCTAATTTAATTCACAAAAATCATCTAGTTGCTAAAACAAAACCTAGACCATTATAATGTTGGAAGAAAGAAATGTGTGGTATATGATAAAAAAAAAGTATATTTTCATCAAGAGGAAGACAAAGAGCAAATGATGACATGGATGGGAGAGATGAATTTGTTAGGGAAGACTCGGGCGTGGTTTGTTGGTATAGAGACTGAAAACAGCACTATTAGTGGTTGTTATTAGTGTTAAAAGTTTGGTATTTCTAGTTAAAGGAAGCTTGAAGTTCTACTAAAACAAATATAAGGGTTTATCAATCGGAAATTATCTGCTTTATGAAAAACAAAAAAAAAAGCAAAAGATATATTGTACATGTGTTTGAAGCTAAATGAGCTTATAAGTATTTTATTCTATCATTAACTTGAATTAGCTTCAAATCAGAACCTGAAATATATCAGAAAGGAAAACAAGAATTATCAATGATGCAACAAGGTTAAAGGATTAAGAATAACAACTGGAATCTTGTATCTTTTTATTAATCCAAGGGCGACATAAAAGATATAAAAATATGAGCAATCAACTACAACTAGAGTTTGTGTGAGAATCAATAATTTGACTATGACCATCAATTTTAATTATGATTGTGGTTTTCAAGTGTTTGATTATAGTTTAAAAGTCTATATTTTTTTTAAACCACGACTACAATTAAAAACAATAATTTTTTCAAATGAAAATGTGACTATACTATTTGGACTTGTAATGTGAATGTTCAAAAAGATATTGACACGGAAAAAAGAACTAACCTTTTCATGCTTAAAAGTTCTTTGGATCCTATTGGCCTTTGTTTACTATATTTTCCACCCATTTCTTGTTGTATGTTTTGTTGACTAATTGAAAGTATACGTACCTTCATAACTTCACAAAGTGCAAATTGTTACAAACCCACCAGGAATCCAACTACAACCCCATTATCAAACCATAAAGGAATCAATATGCTTTTGGCTAATCATTAATCTTGTCCCTCTTTGTTCATTACCTTCAAAGGATGTTTCATCTTCTAAGCAACTCTTTATTGGAGGTCCACAAAGTCTATCCAATAGAAAGAAATAACTGTTAAAAAATTAGTAAAACCTCTTAAAAAATGTAATTGAAAGAAATAAATTTTAAAAAAAATAGTCTAGCCACACAGGCATGACTTGGGTGGCCCAACATAGCTAAGCTTAAAAAGCCCAGTTTCTAAGATGACTTGAATTTAAGCTTCAGACAATGTTTCTAGTCACCCTTGAATATTTTTTTTACGTTTAAGAAAAAATTGACTTGAACCGCAACGTAGCGCGAGTAAATCATCTAATATAATTATAATTTTCACAACCTGTTTTTACTGTATTTTCTCCTCGTGTGTTTGTATATATATAATTATAAAGTTCTAGAAATGATTAATGACATTTGATCCTATTAATGTTTTTCCAAATATGTAGCAATAGAAAATCAAATTATTCAAGAAAAAGGGTGGCATTCATCATGTTCCATTGGCCCTAGTAATGGCAATAGTGGGCTCAACTTGATCAATTCCAATGGAATTTTTTAAAACAACAAAACAAATAAAATTACACTCATTGGATTTGTCATGCAAAAGTTAATAGGCCTTTAATGAAAAATAACTTGGATATACTTGTTAATGAGCTTTTAAGGCCTCCATAAAATGACAGCCTATGAGGCCCAAATTAACTAATACCTGGCTCCAACCATGAGTTGTTGTAGGCAATTTACAATCACACACCATAATTATAGCCTATGCCATTAATTTCATATAAAGCAATTAATAAATATATATTTTCATTATATAAGATCTAAAGAAACCAAAATAAGAAACACGAGTGAAACTAAAGCTTTAGGATAATTCAAGGAAATAATTCTCAATTCAAGATTTTAAAATTTAATGAATTAAAAAACATATAAAGAATTTCATAGTACTCGAATGTTTTTAAATTTATTTAATATAATTACTAGGATTATTCATTCTTTAATGGTTGCCTTCCTACCAAAAAAACATTGCTTTGATCTAAAATGCTTATCTAATAGTTGCTTGTTATACTAGTTTGTTTTTGTTTATCTGCTTCATAAAATCCCATCAATTCATGAATTATATGTTTTGATAAATTTTTGGTTTCTTCAATAACAACAACTATATACTTAAATTTATATGACAAATTTTTTAGAATCTTCTTAGTAACTTTTTTATCAAAAACATTATTACCATAACTTTTTATCTGATTTATGATTTTAGTGATTCTTAAAAAAAAATTTTGACTAATTGATTATCCTTCATTGTAAGGTTTTCAAATCCTCTTCATGGATTCTGCAGCTTTATAAAGATAGCTTTCTCATAACCTTGAAATTCATTTTTTAAAATCTCCTATATTTCTTTTGCCTTCTTAATAAAAAAATTTCTGTCTTTTGCCTTCTTAATAAAAAAAATTATGGGATAAATTGATTTACTTACTCTTGTATTTTTATGCATATTTTACTTATATTCATTTGCATTTTCTTTTGTCTAAGATGCAACATATCGTGTTTGAGATGGTTTTTCATATTCCTCATCAACTAATATCCATAAATATTATAAAATGAAGATAGTTTTCATATGAGAACTCTAATATTCATAATGTTCTTCATCAAAGATTAGAATCTAAGTTGCTATATAGAAAAAAATAGAGATAATTGAAGAAAAAACATTGAAGATGTCGCACATGTGTGGTGTTACGATGATCTTTCACCACTTAAGAAAAATTACAAAGGTCTATCTGGTAAATATAGAGGCACAAAAAATTCTTATCTCTTATGAGTAAAATAAAATACGAGTGAGAAAAAATCAACTCTGATATCAAATCTGTTGAAAATAGATTGCAGAAATAGAATTAAAGAGGATTTTTGTATGAAATAATTGGTAAAACTGAGCTCAATACCATAAATACATGTTTTTATTATTTTGTTCATATTATAGAGAAGGTCTTTATATAATATTAACAATAAACTAATTTCATGAAAACTAGGAACACATTAACTTCCTCAATTTATAAAAAACAAAAATAAGTTTGACTTATTAAAAGATAATATCAGATGCAAATAGAATATTCGCTTGAGTCAAGTTTGGAAAAAGTTGCATCCTGGAAAAAAATAAAAATAAATGCACTTGTTACGATTGTTAACAATAGCAATATTCAAGAAAGCATATTACAATTCAATTAATGTAGGTAAAAGCATCAGTGCGTGCCCCTATACATGCGATGAAAAACCTAATTCTAAAGTAAAAGTCTGTGATTGGAAATTCAGGGTAAGTAAAAGGGATACCAAGAAGGGTTTGAGAATTTTTAAAAACAGGGAATTAACCAGCACGAAACAGAAGTTAAGCATTAACAACAAAAACAAAAGGAACTATAATTCAAGAAAAAGGTATAAGAGAACCATTGCAGGCCAATATATAGTAACATTGAATTGAACATGTTTTAGAGGCTTGCATAGAAGTTCCAATCATGATAATGATACAAAAAAAAAAAAACTATAAACCAAAAGGAAAACAAACCTGAAGTATCCTTAAAGATGTTTCCAGTCAGCCCGTAAACTGATAAACCCGACTGTACCTGTATCAAGAGAAAAAATCATGTCAGCAGGTGGCCGGCAGGGTAAAACATTATTTGGGCGAATAGAAAAACATGAGTTTCAAATGAGAAAAACAGCATGAGCTGTGGAAAAAAGCGAACTCCCAGGTCGCAAGGTGAATACTATTCTTATTTTTGTTTTCTTAACGACTGTTGCTTGTAGTGAATCTGAGAAACCTGATTTTCCCAAAGAAGTTATCTGAATTGTTCAAATTCCCAAAGGCATGCAGCTGCAATAAAATCCTAGAAATTCCATAGAAAAAATCAAAACAGATCAATGAATGACAAAACCCTTCCTTGATAATTTAACGAAGATGAAACCCTACACTACATTAAGACTTGTGTTCCTTTCTCAACAGAAACAACATCGAATATGTGTACATCTATGCAAAACAAACTAAAAAACGCAAGGACCATGAACCAGGAAAATGGTGAAAGACCCCAAGAAAACATTAAAAGAAAAAACGATGCCTTAAACGGGTCGAAACAAAAAGTAGCAGAATTTAATGCAGCAGAGAACTTGCAGCTAGTATGAAAGAAACAGTGGGGCAAGGTGCCAGCTGCAGTTTCAACAAAACTACGAACAAATTGCAGAAAAATAGCCTACAGAGGTACCAACGAAAGGAGGAAAATAGTTTTAATAACACAACCAGTGATGTTTTTTTTTATTTTATTATTTTTATCTATTTGATAAAAATTAAATATAAAATAATATAAATTTATATAAATTTTAAGTTAAATATTTTTTTAATATATATATATATTAAAAAATAATAAGAATGATATTTCAAATCTTATCCAGCAGTGTAAAAAATGTGTGTAAAACATTCCCGAACAAAGCTTAAAATTTGCAATTCAATTTGTTTGAATAAGAAAGCTGAAGAAGTGAAATGCTATAATATACCCTACCTTTGCCTTAGCAAACGGCTGGATGTCACAAACTGATGAAAAAGTAACTGTCAAGATTGTACATGCCTAAAAGTGAATTATAGTCTAAAAAAAATAGATTTTTTCTTTTAAAAAAACTAACAAAGTTTCAAAAAAATTAAAGGGAACGACATTTTTTTAATTTTAAGAAATGACTTAATTTATAAAGAACTCCTATTGAAAATCATGGTTATTAAAAAACTAATGTTCATACTAACACTTTAAATAAAAACTGTAATTCAGTTTCATAGTTTCAATGCTAATGTTATTATCAATAGCAGTTCTTTAACAACTGCCATTCAGAATAATAGTTTTATAATAAAACTATAATTTAAAATTGCATCTACGGTATATTTATATAAAAAAAAATTCCCATGGTCACCACTCCTGAGAGAAGAAAAACCATATAAACCAAAAAACATCAAAAAAAAAAAAAACAGCTTTCAATTGCCCAAAACATTATTCAATCCTCCAACAAAAAACAAGAATAATCATCTTCCTCTTATCTCAACAAGTATTTCAACTATTTTTTTATTACAACTTGTTGGCCCAAACTTCTATAACTAGTCTTCTTATTGCTGCAATTGGTGAAATTGCCACCTACACATCACAAAATCAAGGTAAAATATTAACATTGTCTATTAGTTTAATGGGTTTAATTATTGTATTGATAAATTTTGTGTTTTGATTTCATTAGGTATTTGTTTTGTGTTTAATTATTAGATAATTTTAGATTTTAAATGTTGCAATTATGTGATTATTAGATAATTTTAGGTTTTAAATGTTGCAATTATGTGTTTTTAATACAATAAATGAGATTTATGGAATCAATTATGCTTGAATTAGATAAAATAGATTTTAAATTGATTATTGGGTTAGTTTTGGTATTTAATTATATTGTTCAAATTGATATAAACTTGATTTTAATTTATGCAATTAGACAAGAGTTTGCGTTGAATTTTTATAATTATATATTTTTTTCAATTGATATCATCTTTTTTATTTAATATTCAATTATCATAAATTATTATAAATGAACTTTTGAAATTAATTATTGTTTTACTACTATTATTATGGTCTACATAATAGTAGTTGTCCCTTTCATATTTTTTGTGCTTGTGGAGAAACATTGTATAGACCATGTAACATGATAATTTAACTTTAAACAACACATCTCATCTGACATAGATATAAGTGATCAATTGTATTTTATTAGTTGTTTGAGTAGATACTCTAATTATAATTGGATAATCTATCATCTATAGCATGTATCGATGTGAGATGCACGAAGATATTTTATTTTTAGAGAAGTGCATCCTGTAATTTTTTAGGAGAAGTACATGTGCTAGTACTCGAGTATAACATACTGAACCATTATTTTTAACCCAGTGCAAATCATTTCACGTAAGGAGATGGAGTATGAACCACATGTATGTCGAATTCAAAATGTTATAAGTATTTATTACTTTTTATAGGCTTTGAATAAAAAAATATTTTATTTATGGATTAATAATTTATATTTGCTTTATATTAGGTTAGACAATTGATACATAATGGTCAACATGCTATGACTAATCTTTATGATCTCGACAATGATGATGAACTTACTCATTATTATGCATTTTCTCGGTTCAAGATATGTCATACTACACTTAACCAATTGAAAGAGACATTAAGCCAATATGATATTCTCTTAGAGGATGAGACTACACAAACAGGTGGAAGTCGTGCTATTGATGAAGTTGGTCTGTACCTTCATCATCACAGATGTTGTTGCCCATTTTTTACCCTACAAAAAATTCAAGAAAAAAAATCTAAAAATACAAGGGCATACACATGAAGAAAGCTCAGAAGATTGCTTAAGTTAGTGGAGAAGGACCAAAATGAAAATTAAAAAATTTTAAGAACCAAAATGTACAAGATTGAAATAATTGGCAATCGAATTTTGATTAAAAAATGACCCATTCAGTGTAAATATTTTTATTTAGGATAAATAAATATAAATTTGGATGAGTAAGAACTTAATAAAGATTTTGGAAAGCTTATTTAACAAATCAGTCTTTTAGAGTCAATTTGGGTGTTAATTAGAAGAAATTAAAGTTTGGGGGATGGAAATTAACTTTAAAAAGCTTAATTGGTCTAATCAGAGATTTAAATGTAAAAAATTCAATTTTTAATAGTCAATTAGGGGTTTGATTGAAGAAGTTCAAAAATAAGGATCAAATCATAAAAGACGCGAAACTTTAATGGCTGAAATTAACTAAATCAGGAGCCAAATTGAAAGAAAACTAAAAGTTTAATGGTCAATTAAGGGTAAAATACACAAATTAGAAATCAAGAACCAATATGAAAATTACATTAAATTTTAGGGATGATGATTGAGATTGACAAGGGTGAAATTATATGAAATTAAAAGTTTAGGAGGTAATTATTGATGCAATTAAAAGCAATTGGAAGAATAGAAATTAAAATGAAATATGTCAGATCCCAAAATAAAAACCCCAATTTCTACAGGTTTTTCCTAGATTATGTGTCATTCACCCATTGTTTATCTCCTTAATTGATAGTTTTGGATGATCAGGTTGGCATCTTCTAAGGCTCATCTTAGGGCTCTAGACCTGCAAAAGACCTGAGGTTTCATGCAATTGGAATAAGAACATCCCCTTTACAACCATATTTCCATGAAATTAGACATTTACATTCCATTCCTTCCATAAAACTACCCAATATCTTGTCTATGATCAGTTATTACTACTTTTTTATATTTTGAAATGACTGAGTATCACCTTCAAGAGAATGAATATGGACCTACAGCTTCCAAATAGATCAAGGATAGATCTAAATGAAAGATTTGCATCTCCTCTACTAAGTTTAGGTGGTATTTGATGATATTTACATTAGAGTTTCTCCAACAAAGCTTTGAAAGTGTCTAACATAGTCAACCTTGACTAAGATACTTATTTATACAATACCACCTAATATTTTTATGTGTTCATACTTAAACTCTCCTGGAAGGTTCTTATCAAAGGCCAGAAATCTTAATCTAGGAACAAAAGGTGAAAAATGCATGCCTTTATCTTCAAGAAAAAGAAAACCACCTGGGCAAAATCATCCACCTAAAAAACCATTAAAGGATAAAGGTTCCAACTATTAACATTTTTTTGAAGCTCTTTAATTTCAATCAAATGATTGAGCTTTAATCAATATTTGCGGGAATCCATCAAAAAACATAGAAAAAACCCTAAAATATCCCTAAAAATCAAAGGGAAAAAAGAGAAAAAAAACGTGAGGATGTACTTTGTAAAAAGACCTTAATATGAAAGTTTAAAGACTTAACATGAAAGGTGAAAGAGAAAGAAGGAAAAAAGAATGGAAGTGGTAGCTTATAACTAGTAAACTTGGAAAAGGTATATAACCATATGAACATTCAACAATAGAGTCCATGCGGGCTACCTATTCATGATTTCTTAATATTTAAACATGTTTTAATGTTTTTTTTACAGAGTTTGTTTTGTTTTTATTCTTATTTTAAGTATGTTTTAGATTTCTTAAGCTTTTATTATAATAGTTTATTCTAGTTTTGGTCAATAATATGTTAGTAAGGTTTGCACTAAAAGCATGATTTTTTATTTTTAGCCCAATAACAAGTTAATGATATATTTGAGGTATTTTGATCGGTGTTTGGATCTGTTATTTTTTTAATAAAATAATAAGTTGTTTTTTTTATGAGTTAAAGATTTTACAAACATATAATCAATTTGATATTTTTTAGTGCAAGTTTATATTTCATACAAGTATGGTTTGGCATATAGATTTTAAAAATATCAAGTTTTGAGTTCAAATAGCATGAATATGTTTGTTGTTTATCTTTTGTAGTTTTGAACTTTGAAACTTTATACATGTTATTGATGATTTAAAGTTATTTAGATTCAACTATACTTGGTATTGGTAATTTGATTTGTAATAACTAAAAATAGTGTGTTTAAAGACTTAAAAGGCTAAGTATGGGTTTTATCATGTTCTTTAATTTCTAGAAATTTTCTAGATTTTATGTTCTTGTTCTTCACATGAACTTTGTCATAACCTCTTTTTTTTTAGCTATTTTGAGGATCAAAAGTAATTTGTTTAGAGGCCCATAAGGCTAAATCTGAATTCCAGCATTAGTTCTTTAATTTCTAAAAATTTTCTACTTTTTAAGTTCATGTTCTTTGCATGAACTTTGCCTTAGCCTATTATTTGTGATTTGTTTTGGGTTAATTCTTAGCACAGGCATGTTAATCTGTCATCTTTAGCAAACAATCTAGGGTTAAAATGCACCAATAACATGTATTCATAATTTAGTTTCTTAAGTTCTTCTGACTACCCAAATATATTTGATCAAATCATAGCTTTTAAGTGTTAATCGAAGAACATGGATGCTTGATTTTTTATCTTTGCATGATTACGAATAAAACCTTGCCTTTTATTGCTTGAAATCTGGTTTGGTTTGATATTTACATTGTCGTGTTTGAGTTTGAATGCCTTTATTATTCTTCATGTTTTTTTTTTAGTGTTTGATTCGTTATCGTTAGAAAATTTTTTTATTTTTTGTGTTTTTTTAGTTTTGATTTTTTTCGATTTAAATCTCTATTTGGTTTAGTTTTAGGTGAAACCTTAATTTTTTATGTTTTGTTCTGTTCATGGTTGAACAAATGTTTTTAGGTTGATCTGGTCGGATAAAAATCATATCAAATATTTAAAGTTGTTTGGTTTGCAATTATTTTGATTAAAGAAATTTTGGTTTAAAAACGTGTTTGGCAAACACGTCTTAAACCTGTTTTGACAGTTTTATTTTAAATAAAAACATAATTTAGCCAAACATGACCTTAAAAGAAAAATGAAAACAAAAATTATATTTTCCTACTTCATATGGCCCTATCCTTATTAAAATTACATTTTTATTTGTAAAAAGGAAAAGAAATTTTAGCATGAGTTTAGAAAATTACTTGCATTGATTTTCTTTTATATCTTTTTGGAATGTACACAATGTTTGTAAAATTCTTTAAGTATTTGACCAATATTTTAATAACTATTAAATTTTAATTTATAAAAATTAATGATCAACATCCTAATATAAATACCAAAAGTTGACTATAAATTTTTTGGAATTATCTAAAATATTCATAAATTTTAATTGAAAGTATTTTTCATCAAAATATACGAGTTGTGGAGAAATATTTTGCCTTATAGGATATGTGAACCTTGTTAGAGTATCTATTATGCTAGATTTCATAAGAGTAAATATTTATTTTAATTCATAGATATAATATCGTTTAAGAACTCATCAAAACTATGAAATCATATCTAAACCACACAACGTAGTTTATCTTAGATAATGGATATTAGAAGTGTAAATATCGTTCTTAGTCATAACTAGTTTCATACCCTTAGAATTTCTGATAAAAGCAGTACACTTGGATTTTCTAATAACCCTTAATCAAATAACTAAATAATGATTCTTCAATCCCAATGATTTTATTTATGGATTTGAGTTTTATAATTTATAATTTTATTTGATTATATTGATAATTTAGACTTTATTTTATATAAAATTTTAGAATGGATTAAGTTGCTTGATACAATTATTATTGATAATAGCAGTTGTAAACACCCACTAATATCATTAACAGTTATTTACAACTACTATTGCTATTAACATAACAAGTTGTTAATAAAATAAAACTATGTTTTTCAACCTCAGTTATGTTAAAACATTCTATTTCATGAATATTTGTCTATTGTATGTCATTTTTAAAAAACTTTCATCACACTGGTTTATTTAATAAAATAAAATCAACAGAGCTGCCCATAACCTAGCCAAGTCAAAATCATACTAACCCATCAGCATGCCTCACCAAGTCTCTGTATTTCCCGCATAAGAAAAAGCAGGACAGTCCACTGCTAGCAAACATGGCAGCTTCAACGTGCATTAAATGCCTATCAGTTTAAAAAGCTTAGACCCACCCGCACTCGAAGCTTGAGCAACCTCTTAGGTTTATTTTCAATAATGTTGGCCGTATTATAGCTGTGCATATAATAGTTATGATTTGTGTCCCAAGCTAGGTTATCAAATTCACGCAGCCCAAGTTATGAAAGCCCAAACAAATCAGGCAACTTAATTGGGCCATGGAAAGCCCTGAAAAGTTCAAAAAAGCCCACATGTTTTTGTTGATTTTTATCTTTAAAAAACCAATTTGAAATTGGTGAACTAATTTCCATTTAAATTTATTTCTGAATATATAAATAGAGAGAGAGGGTCTGGTTGGGTTTTTTTCTTTAATCAGAAACCAAACCAAATAAAAAAAAATATTAACCTCTAAGTACATATTCCACATACATGGATGGACCCTTAACAATACCCAAAATTCACTTGCATTTTTTGTTCAAGAGCAGTCACTTATAATATATTAATTATGTCTCAGTTTTGTTTTATGCACATGATAGTTGGACCAGCTGGGTAGTGTCTAGGCGCTTATTTGTATTTTTAAAAAAAATTAATAATGTTTTATTTTTATTTTTTAAAATTAATATTATTTTATTTTTTTTAAAATTATTTTGATCGATTAATATTAAAAATAATTTTTATAAAATAAAAAGATATTATTTTAATATATTTTTAAATTAAAAACAATTTAAAAAAATAATTGTAGTCACCTTCACTAACTTCATGATAATAATTGTTTTATAAATTATTATTTAAAAGAAAATGACAGGTGTGATTGCATAAAGAAATATATTTTTAATGTCACGTGAAATACCAAGGATGGAGGGCTTTTACTGATGGGTCTTTTCATTGGTACGTGAAGCAAATCAGTGATGCATGGGGCCAATGTCAGAATTGAATGATTAGTTGTAAATTGATAAAAAGCCATGAAATTATTATTATTTTTTAATTGCTACAGCAGGAAATTGGAAAAGCTTGCTAATATGGTTAAATATTGGGTCAAGCACAGACCATGAAAGCCCGGCCCGGCCCAAATTTCCTCAGCATGTTTTTAGAGATTTATTTGCTTCCCCCTTTGATGCTTAGTTGGTGCTAATTTCTATAAATTAAATTTGGCAATTTGTTTTGGATAAACTCGTTTGCTGGCTGTCGTTCTTATTGTGCACATATTTAGGAAAAAAAAAAAACTATTTTGGCATTAGCATAGCTTAAACACCTGGTCTCTGTGTGTGTATATGAATGAAACTGCCCCAGCAATTTCTGGAGATGAAATGGACAAAGCAGCAGACTGTTGTTGTTCAGAAATTGGACAAGGCAAGAGGTCAAAAATGGTGATGAGCAACTCGGGAGAAGATCGCATAACGACCGTTTCTTTAACTATAATTCATGGGAATCCCTTTTGCATGGAAGTCTATAAATTCCACGATCACCACTATATATGCATTTTCCAACACTAGAATTGATAGAAGATAGAAGGTGAAAGATCAATTCAAATTTTCACAATTTGAAGATTTATTTTGGGGGGGGGTGAAAATGAATGAGCTATTTAATTTGTGTTTCATCTAATTAAATAAATTAAAAATAATTTGTGTTAATAAATAAAAAAAATATGAATGATTTATTCGACTCACCTTGGGGGTTGATTATTTTTTATATATATATAAAGCAAAATAATGGATCTATAGATGTTATTAACGTATTTTTTTATATTAAATAAAAGATATAACTGTAAATAAAAAAAATCAATGCTTATATATATATAATATTAATTATAAATCAAAAGATATTTAATTAATTAAATCAAGAATCATATATGTGTGTATGTGTGAGAATAAAAAAAAGTATTAACATGTTTTTTTACATCAAGCGTAAAGAATAAAGATAAAAATAAAAAATAATATAAATATTGATAAATATTTTAAGTGTAAAAAATAAAAAAATAATATTTTTTTCTAGAAAAAGTTTAAAGGAAATAAACCTAAACAAAATTGCCAAAAAATAAAGATAAAAATACCAAATAATGATAAATAGTTAATGCATAAAGTTATAAATATATCACATAAAAAACACTAAACAAATTTTTTAAAATAAAATTACATATTTTTCACCGTTACATCACCTTCCAAATGGTAAAACAATTTATAATTATATTATTTCTACAATGATTTACTATTTTCTTTTAGTATATGTATAATGATTGGGATATATATATATTCACATTTTGCTCGGATGTAAGTAGAGAATATTGATAGATTAAAAACTAGACTAATAGTTATCTCGATAAAGGCTTGAGAATAGATTGCAATCCTCCTTTTGACCATAATTCGCAATGAATGTGGAGTCTGTGTAGTTCCTAGTCAGATTCAGTCATTCAGTATTCTGGTTGAGCAAACAAATACAGGAGAGAAGACTCTCTCATAGAGTGTTGTAGGCTAGGTCTCTCCTTGATGTTCAAGCCGTGCAAGGCAATGTCACAATCTGTGCGACATTGAAAGCTCGGTCGCCACCAGTTTAACCCTCGTGTCCTTTCCTTCCCTTGAATCCTGACTACCTACGCAGGGCGGTGGTGTTTTCTGTTTTGTTAGCCTCGGTTCCCGAGGTGAAAAGGAACCAAGAAAGTCAAAAAGAAACTCCTCCAATCCCAGATAAAGACAAAGCATTCCAAACCCCCCATTTTTCACCCTAAAGCTAGACATATGCCTATTCCATAGACTTTACTTGCTATTATTTCTTCTTTTTTATGTCAAAAAGTTTAATGAGATTGCTCGATGTTATCATAATATTAATCTACAGTCTATCGTATAAAGCTTCTCTCTCTCTCCCCCCCTCCCCTCCTCCACTCAATCATGAAGCACTCGATTGCAAAATCATTTCTCACTATCCTGAGTGCCCGTACCTTCTTGAGACTTGCCATCCTTTTCTCTTTCCATGTTCAGCCTATTAATAGATTCATTCAGAGCATTTAGTTCGGATAGATGCGCGCGCAGCAATTAAGACTTCATCCATAAGTTCTTAATTACTTTTAGTAAAAAGAGACGCTTTGTCCCTTTTCTTTCCGGGTTGCATTTGAATGGAATTTTATCAATGGGTGGTGGTGTGTTAAGAAAATCCCACATGTTAAGTTTGTGCTTAATTTTGAGTGTTGATCAAGTAATAAAACATTCAACCATAGTTATCCCCCAAAAAAAAATGATAATATTCTAATAAGAATTTAATTAAGGTACTACGAATAAGATGTGTCGATCATGTTAATCTTGTTCTTAGAAGGATTATTGACTTGTTATATGTGTTATATATTTAAGATATTTATATATCCCAGAATTGTAGATTGAATTCTGTCAATTTAAGAATTTTTTTAAAAATCTTTCCCCTCTTTTGAGATGATAGTTTTGCCTCTTGGAAACATTCTCTACATCAATATATACCTCAATAAATACACGGGGGGCTAGTAGTGCAAGTGTTCAAAATGTGTGTGTGTGTGTGTGTGTGTAGCCAGCCAGCATGTCCACCTTGTAAATATTGCAGCATGAGCACCCTTTTTATCGTATCCTCTACATACTCAAGCTGATGTTGATAGTCGGTAATGCTCTTCTGTGTGCATGGGAAGGATATATTAGCTGTATGGCAACCGTGACAAGAGAGGCAGAGAGATCAGTTATCTTGACCACCACAGGTCATGAATCTCATGTACTTCAAGATGCTGCTGCTTAGAACCACCAAAATTATGAGGACAAGGATGTTTCCTAGCCCAGGCTACAAGCCCAGTTGGAAATTTAAGAAGCCAACTCAGACAAACAGTGAAGTTGATGTTTGTGCAGATAATAAATTAATCAGTTAAAAAGAGAGAACGTTTTCTTGACTTTTTCTTCCTTTCATTTCATGAGACTATTGAATGTCGGCCGCGACTGTTACTGTATGTTCATCACATGTTCGCTAGTTTCCATGCTCTCCGACTCACGCGTCCTCAGATTACAATCCAATAAATGAAATTGTGAAATTGAATTGTAACTTCTTATATATGAATTAATGATTTAGTAGTGTTTGGAGAATTTGACAACTACAGGGAAAGTAAAAAATAAATAAAATTGATGTTTTAGATGATTTTTTTAACAAAAAAAATATAAATGTTAATATAATCAAATTTATCAAAAAAAAATTGCAAGTTTTATTCTCTAGCAAGGTTAACTTGTTTTAGCTAGCTGAAATCAAGAATGCTCTTGAATTAACTATAAAATATATATTTTTAATTTTTTCTATGTTTTTCTTTCTCCTTGTGTGAGAAACAATTATGTCTATAATTTCTTAATTTTTTAATATGTTTTTATCTTTACGTTTTGTTTTTAATCCTAATTAATCTAGTTTTTTACCGTGTTATTTTTAAATTTTATAAAAGTGCATTTAAAGAATTAATTTAAGAAAAGATATTCGATTTAAAGTCTGACTTTACAGTCAGATTTTTTTTTTTGAGAAATAATATTTTTTAAGTTCCATAAATAGAT
Source organism: Populus pruinosa (assembly GCA_026413675.1). Taxonomy (NCBI): domain Eukaryota; kingdom Viridiplantae; phylum Streptophyta; class Magnoliopsida; order Malpighiales; family Salicaceae; genus Populus; species Populus pruinosa. The sequence goes on from JANKMR010000020.1 coordinate 9,873,818, forward strand.
TACTTATAAAAATGTTAGTAAAGTACATTATTTGGGATCTACCCGTTCTGGATTCAAATTGAAATGGTGACTTACAAAAACTACAGAGAAATCTCGATGATGTTTAATATATTGTTTCAAACTTTTTAATATAATTGTATTAAAATAAAAACATTGATCTAACAAAATACAGAGCTGACAAAATCATTTATCAATTAAAAACATTGAATTATCCAAAAAAAAAACAAAAGAAGATAAAAAAAAAAAAAGAAGCAGAGAAAGAATATTGTGTACTAACGGGATGATGGCATCTTTGATGATGTGTTGGGAGACATCGAAGTCGGGATTCGAGGAGAGAAAGACAAGACAAAGTGAGGAATGAGGACTTAAGGAGCACTTGACCAATTATATAGCTTTTGGTTACTTCCCCGGAATATAAAAAATAGAGACAATGAAGATAAAGAAAAAAAAAAGATTGTGATAGAATTTTGTTTGATAGCAATATATGGGATAAAATTATTGTTTCTTTATTTTGTTTAGTTATGGTGAATAGAATATAAAAAAAATATATAAAAAATATTTTATTCTTAATATGTATTTTTATATATCAAATTTATATATTTAAAAAATAATAATTCAATATTTTATTTTTTTACTTTAGTTTATATTGAGTGTTGAAATTAATAATATTCTAATAATTATAATTATAAAACTAGTACTGACTTGACAAGTTAATTTGGGGCTGAACTAATTTGAATTTGAAATATATATATATATATATATATATATATATATAGAGGATTGACTCGACCTGACCTAGTCAAAAACCCAAGTCAATTCAGGATAACACATGGGTCAAAAACCTGCTGAATTTTTTTGAAAAAAAATTAAAAACTTTAGGTTCATTGAGTTGATCATCCTGATCCATGACTTTAACCTTGTCTCAAGTTAATTCCCGAGTCAGGTTTTAAGACTATAATATCTTAACTCGTGTCAACCAGTTTTGACCTTCCCAACTTGTGATATAGGTCGTGCCCCGATTAACTCTTAAGTTGAGTTTTAAAATTATGATAACAATAATTTTTATCCTTACATTGACTTAAATCAACCCGGGTTAACTTTCTTGATCTGTAATTGATGTCTTGCCCTAGGTTTACCCTAAATAAAGTTTTAAAATTATATTCATAACCGCTTTATATCTAAGACTTTAAATATGTGTGGATGTTTGTTTAGTTGGTTTTAAGACCAAGTTATATCCTTCACCTATAATGAGTGAATTTAGGTTGAGTTGACTTGATCCAACATAGATCCATCAGAGAAAGTTAGGCCTTCAGGCTCATTTTAAATATAATTAAATAAAATAGGTTTGAAGTCTAATCTATCATTCATCATTTTCTTAGGTCCAACACTAATATTTCAAAAGTGAGGATTAAACCTTATAGTCGAGTCCATGCCCCAAATCAGTCGTTGATTATAATAGTTTTTTACCTTTAATAATAAATATATACATACTAGTTTGGGTAAATTTTTAGTATATAAGAACCATAGATATTTTTTTATCATTAATAATAAACATGAAACAACTTACTTTAGAATGGATATATATGGTGATTATTATCTTTTCCTTAACCATAACATTTAAAAGATGAGTTAAGGTTTTTTAGTTACCATAAAACTATATAGGTGCCAACTTCTTTTATTCATTTTAATCCTATCAACATTTTTAGTAAGCCAAGCCATGCCTTTTTTTTATTTTTTTAAGGACTAGACTTTACCCTTGTTTAAAAAAATTTAAAAGTGTTAAAACTTTGCTCATTTCCTAATGCTCAACCTCGTAAGATAAGATCTTTTCCAAGAAATTGAACAATATCTGCAATGAATGAATAAATGACAAGTTAATTCTTCAACCACATTGTAAAAAGGACACAAGAAATGACGTGGGATACAAATACCATTGTTTTAAGCTAAATTATTTCCATTATAATTTCTATTTAATTGTTACTAGGATTTATTAGTTTTATATAGTATTATTAGGATTCTATTTATTCTTTTATATTTTTCTATTTTGATTGAGGTTTTCTAGTTTTTATATTTGAAAGGGTTGTAATAGCCTTTTAACAAAAAGATTTTAATGATTAAAAAAATGAACGTTTTAGAAGTTTTTTCATAGTTACGATGGTCTTAGTTTTTGAGAGTTTTAATTTATAAATAAATCTTGTTATCCTTCACTCTATGTTATGTCAATTGGTATTAAAAAAAAGTTGGTTTTTTTATGGATAGAAACACGGACAACATCATCTCATCACATGATGAAGGAACAGAGATCATTTAGAGTACCATGCGGGCTTAAAAAGACAACATAAATAACTTTATCATATAAATTGGATCAAGTGAAGTATTCATTAAAAGATTTAATAAAATCATTAGAATGATTTCTTTTAAAGAAAGACACAAATAAAAATCATGATAAGAAAAGGCACGTACCTAAAGACTTATTTTGAGGTAAACCACATCATAAACATATTATTGTAATGTCATATAGACAGCCATAACATGTTTATATGAAGAAGTTTAGTGAGGATAAGGTTGATGGAGGTTGTGTTGTTTTTATTGTTTACAACAAGATTAGACTAAATAGATTTTCTCATAATATGAATGGATTACTTTTTAAGTTTGATGTTGCAACTTTTTATAGAGATCAAAGTGTTAAGGAATTTATGAACTAGCTTACTAATTATGATATAATAGATAACTTTCTCATTGTAAAAACAACTCTAAAATAGTTTGTTAGCAAAAGTTAGAATTTTTTTCAAAGTTGGTTCCATTATAGATAATTATTAAGGGATTGATTTTTTTTCCTTATATTATCTCATAAAAAGATAAAATCTGAATCATCTTTTGTGAACTACTTAATACAAGAAATGTTAAAAAAAATTAAAAAGACCCAAATCATCCACGTAGTAAAATCCTTTAAAGATGTTGCTTTAAGTGTTCATTAACAAGTCCTAGCCATATCAGTGGTTACCACTATCAATCTTATAATGAATCTTGTTCACATTTTTCTCATTGAAAAAGACTTAGATACAAGACAAGATTTGTATAAAATTCTAAGAATGAATACCACCTCCACAAAGTGATAAATTCTCTATTTTATCATTAAAAGTTGCATATTTATTTTTTTAAGATTATGTCTCTGTTAAAACCAATTTAAATAACTATATTATCTTACAAAAAAAAAGAGCACATGCATAACATGAAAAGCATCTTAGAGATTATGACATAAAAATATGGCTTTAAATGTAAAATTCTCTCAACAAAATCGATAAATAATATAACATCAATCATTGAAAAACCATTTTGATTATGGTTATCCTTCATTATGCTATTGGCTTGAAAATTATAGCTTTGATTTTAAATCTAAAAAATCATTATTATTAATTTATATAGTTACAGAAGGTATGCCTAATTTCTTTATCATGACACTTTAGATAATTATGTGATGTATTCTTTTTATATCTAAGCTAAATAAGTGATGACTATATTAATTAAATTGAAGATTCACCCCAGTGAATCATTGAACCAAAGCATTCAAATGGTTTCTTTCCCATTTTATTTATGATAATTATGGATTCTAGTCTTGTTTTTTCTTCGTGTATGCCTCTTTTAACCTTTATGATAGCTATTAAAAACCCCAATTTATATAGACAATTTGATTTCATTAATATTAACAACTAGAACTAAAAAAAAATATTTTGTAAACATATTATAAAGTCACGTTAAATTCTATATATAGCAAAAGATGACAAAAACATACTCATGAGATAACTGACTGCTAAAAACAAAATAGCAATAATTTAGGATGCCAATTTTTTGTAGACTTACATTGTCATTTCTTTAAATATGCTTATAAAAACCTAAAATGATCATATCACTTATAAATTGTTATAAAAAAATTATAATGTTTTATAGTTTTGTATCAGTTTTTATATTTTGACACTAAATTCGCTTTTACTTAGGTCTTAGATGATATTATTTATATCTATATTAGAATACTGTTAAGTAATTTATTAATTTTAATCATTGTTTAAATTCAAATAACAGGCAATTATATAATGACCAAACTCACTTATTCATTGAAGTGAATAAAACTCACATATTATAGTTTATGCAATAAGTTCTGCAAGGTTAAAACAATAAGACTATATATGATTAATGATATTAGACTTTTGATTTTATTATAATTTATGCACCAAATTTCATATAGTTTATTGTTTGAAGATTTAGTTTTTTGCTATGTTAACTTCAAAATTGTTAATTTCATTTTGGTTAGCACTTTATTTTATTTACCAGAACAATAAATTTTGTTACGGAGCATTTCAAAGTTATGTTATGGAATTTTAGATAAATCATTTATATTCTAACTAAATATATTTATTGTTTCGATAATCTTCTTCTTATATATTTGACTCCAATATGATTTTTGTTATGGAGCATTTCAAAGTTATGTTATGGAATTTTAAATAAATCATTCATATTCTAACTAAATATATTTTTTGTTTTGATAATCTTCTTCTCATATATTTGACTCCAATATGATTTTTATGATTTTTGAAAAGCAATTGTGAAATAATCAAGTTCAAAATGGTATTTGGAAAGCAATTGTGAAATAATGTGTTAATTTTAATCCAAGAATTTGTTTACTTACCTGTATGGTCTTTACCTGTATGGTCTTGATTTATCTAAAGATATAGAGCTTTACAGAAATACCAATTATAATTGATATATATAGTTAATGTAAGAATCTAAAATTTCTTCTTTTTTACTAAGTGAAAACTAGGTCTAGGAAGAAATAAAACTAGGTCTCAGTTAGAATTTAAATAAAAAAATTTAAAACGACTCAAAATTTTAAGTAAAATGAAATTTATATCAATTTTTTTTTTAAAATAATATTAGATATACGGACCATTGGAGTCAAAACAAAATAGAATTAATAGCCTTGCTTAATATTCTTGGTTTTCTATTTTAAGTTGCCCTATCATATTTTAAAATGCTTCTTTATTCGTGCTTGCTTAGCTATACTAGCTATAAAGTTTAAACTCGATATTTCTAAAAAGAGAAGGGGCATTTCCTACTCCCAAGTCCCAAGTATATACGGAAGAGAAGACTTGTGCAATATAATATTATTAACCTACACTTTTACTACCATTAAATGCATTAAAGAAAATAGAGCATACCCTCTCTTGATACAAAGAGAAGATTTACATGCAGCTATACATACATACATACATACATACATATATATATATATATATATATATATATATATATATATATATCTGTGTGTGTGTGTTCTTTGAATTAGATTTAGACTAGGGCTTGTAAAATTCATTCAGGTAAAAGAGTCAATTGGGCTCATGTAAGGGTGACATAATAGGATAGACAAAGTTGTTGTTGGATGATTAGAAGGGAATATTTGGGAGAATGAAAAGGAATAAGAAACTTACAAAAGTTTTTATGGAGTTGAGGATTTTAGGGTTTCCGATTATCACCCTATGAAAGCAAATAAACAAGTCTTTAAGGTTCTTAACTCTCAAGTCTCCACACTCGTTCAGGTCAATGGGTGCATCATACTTATCAATATAATCTTGACATCACACCAAAAATCCAAAACCCATTAAATTCATCTACAGGGAACACTATCTCTACCCAAGGATTTATGGTTCTTTTCACCATTGCCAAACTTAGCATAGACGTGTCACAAGCTTAGCCTAATATCGTTGCCCTATGTAAATTAACAGGTGGTGCCGGGCAGAGCTCCATGTGATTCTAATGGGACTATGGCACCCAAAACTTTGAGAATCCTTCATTTTAATCCTTATACTTGAGGCTTTTGTCATTCTATATATGTACTTTGCTCTCCAAAATATAGTTTGTTTCCCTGAACCCTTTCTTACTTTATTTTATTCACATCAATCCTTCTATTTTCATAGTCGGCTCCTCTTTTACAATGTTGTGATTCTGCCCTCTTTGACAAGTCCTAACTTAATTATAAATTAACACATGATATCTCCAACTAAATGTCAAGCACATAGGAAGGAACATTGAACATTCTTCTCCACTGCATAGATGAGTAAACCCCGATTGGTTTTCTTCCCTTTTGTCTATGTGCTACAGCTCTTTTCAAAATCACCATTGTTAAATTCCTTAGATCTATGTGAAGCTAGAATAGTTTGATGGGTATTTCTTCTCTTTCTTTTTATTTCTCCCCCTATGTACGAAAAAACACCCTTTTCTTTTCTTGAAAAAAACAAAAAATAACGTTTGGTTAAGCACGAATAGTGTAAGGAATTGATTTTAGTTTACATGGAAAATGTATTGAAAGAAAGCTAAGCGCGTGGACAAATTATTCTAAAATTCTAGACAAATAGATATGAGTTATAGATGACGAGTTATGAATCTCGTAAATATCAGATGTTTGTAGAGTAATCTTCACTTGGAGATTTTGCATGATGATTTTGTTTTAATTATGCCTCAACTTTCAAGAGTTAGTGTATTCAATCTTGTAGAATAACTTGGCGTCAATGAGCAATTAGTCAGCTTAGCTAAGCCCTGGAATTCTCTTCTTGAAAAAACCTCGAGGAGTTGATCAACTTTTTCAAATGATTTTTTTTATTAATCATTGTGTTGAAAAGGTCTGCATACTCTATATATATATATATATATATATAGGCAAGCAGGGCAACTTAAGCCAAAGAGGGCTGCTAAATTATAATTATAATGGAAACTACTCCACTTAATATTTCCAATGTAGTAAACAGTACGTAGACCTTATTTTTGTTGATTTGTCACTAGTGCAATTCTACTTTTTCAATAAAGTAAGTGGCCACAAAAAGAGATGAAAATAAGAATTTATTTTTTCCAAAGAATAATTTACATCAAACCTATATAAGATTAAGAAAAGCTAGGTTATGATGGGGGGGGGGTAATTGTTATTCTAATTAGATTTTTTTTCAAATTGTAATTTATATCGATTTCCGTATTAATGGCTTGTTAAAAGATCGATCGAAGGAGGGAGTAATATTTATGAAAAAGTGGCATGATTCTTTGTGTTTCTTTTACTCCACGAAGACTTGATAAAGTATTTATTTGGTCATTGGATAGAGATAATCATAGCTAATTTCACATTGTCCCTTTATTCCCTTTACAGTAAGAAGAAGAAAAAATACGAGACTCTACAATTATCTCCTCGCTTTTTGACAAAGATTATCATTGAACCAAGACAAGACACATATGATGTCTTGTTTATCTCATAGCTAGGTGGTCATTGCATTATTGTTTTCCTCATTTCCCCCTTTTTTTTCTAACGTAGTTAATGAAAGAGATGCCCTATAGGGTGGGGCAGGGGAGAATTGAAGAATATTTAGTGCTTACTACCCCTTCTTTCCTCACTATCTCTTTCGTATGGTATATTTTAACCCCGTTGTCTACGGGGAATTTTAATTTTTAATAGGAAAAGAATCGCCAAAACCTTTGCAGTTTTGCGTGTATTGACTATGGAGAAAATGAGGGCTGATCAGCTTCTGTACAGAGGTATAGAGTAAGAGAGAGAGAGAGAGAGAGAGCTTTGTTGAAGTGTCATTTTCCTATATCTATATACTCTTGAGGAAATAGGAAACCAAAATCCCTCACCTTCTCTCTACCTTTTCCCACTTTTTTTTTCTAGCTACTCTTCTTTCATAACCACACATCTCTCTCTCTCTCTCTCTCTCTGAATGGAGTGTGTCTGTTTCTTGGAGAAGAGAAAAGGACTTTCTTTTTTTCAGTTTTTGCATTAAGGCACTCTCTACATCAGACTTTCTTTCTTTCTCTTATGTGGTTTTGTGAAGTTATTAGAGGGTTTTGCCTTCTTTAATTTCATAGTAATCTACACTTCTAACCTCTTAAAGATTGCTTTTTTAGTAAGCTTAGAAAAGATCCCACTTCAAAAATCTACTCTATTTTTTGTGTTCTTGAATCTTGGCTTCTCTTTAATTATTAGAAGAAAAAGAACAATAGCCTGCAACCATTGATTTCTAAGGGAATATTAAAAATGTCCCAGAAAAGAATTTTTGATAAACAGTCTTTGAATCTGATTCCAGACCTTTCACTGCACATAAGCCTTCCAAACAGCGCTCCTTCTTCGATTTGCACTGGCACAAATGATAGTGATTCTGCTTTTGATTTTTGGCGCAAAGATGATGGCCTAAAATCACATAGTGATAGTTCCATAAGGGTTGGGTCTCAAGCAGACACTGAACTCTCTCTTGCAAATCCAACAAATACTGCTTTGGAGGCAGAGAGCCCTTGGAGAAGGAACTTCTGTGGCAGCGGAACCGGCAGTGTTGAAGGTCACCATGATCAAGCAAGGCAAAGAAATCTTCTTCTTCAATGTTCTGGCAATGGCCAAATGAGTCATCTAAATCATGGGATCTCAGTTCTTGATGTCACAGGATTGAAGCCTATAAAGGGGATTCCAGTGTACAATAGCTGGAATAGTTCAGGAGATATTGATCCTAGATTTTGCTTTAACCGAATGCCTTATTCACCTTCTTGCACCCCTTACTCGTCTTCTAACCCATCAGCTGATCACCATAAATCTCCTTTCCAAGCTTACAGAATGGATACTTCTGCACCAAGATTCAATGGAAAGTCAATGGACACTCTGAGAGCCCCGCAGTACCATCAATACGGAGCTGCAGGTGTAGGGAGTGGTCCTGATGCAGAGGTATATGGTAGTGGCATGATCAGATCAAGATTTATGCCAAAGTTACAAAACAAGAGGAATATGAGAGCTCCAAGAATGCGTTGGACTAGCTCACTCCATGCTCGTTTTGTTCATGCTGTTGAGCTCCTTGGTGGCCATGAAAGTATGAATCTTTTCTCCTTCTATAATAACCACTCACTCACTATATGATATATATAGTTCATTTCTTGTCGTGGTGCAAGAGCAAAATTATAATATCATATAGTACTTGAGTCAAATTAAGAACTGGTTTTATGGACTTTGTTTTGCTCTAATCTTTGTCGTGATTGTTTCCTTGTTATTAGGGGCAACTCCAAAGTCAGTTCTAGAGCTCATGGATGTCAAAGATCTAACACTTTCTCATGTTAAAAGTCATTTACAGGTCTGGCATGAAAACTCTGTGCTAGTTTCATTCTTATTTGATCTTCTTCTTCCATCCTTCACAAGAAACCAAAAGACTACCTCAAATAGCCCAGTGTTCATTAGTTTAGAGTCCTTTCTCTCTGTGTCCTCTGTGTGTGTGTGTGTGTTGGGTAGTGAAGAAGACTTTGGCTCAGGCTATCCAACTGGCACGAGAGCCGATGAACGCAGTGAACAGTTGAGTCTGCTGTTTTCTGATACAAGACAACTTCTACTTTTTGAGAGAGAGAGAGAGAGGGAGGGAAAAAGTAGCCATCATTTCTCAATAATACAAGCAATTACTGACCTTACCAAACATCAACCTCGTGGTTAATAAACAAGGGAAGAGAAATTCAGAACAAGAAGCATCTGATTTGATTTTTTTGACTGGGGCTTTTCTTCTTGCTTTTTCTTTTTCCCTTTTAAAGTTATTCAAATATTATATATACTGGTGCTATAGGAGCATAGATAGGTCTACCTTGTGTTTTCTATTAATTTTCTTTTGTCTTCTTTTGCCTTCGCAGATGTATAGAACTGTTAAGAGCACTGACTGCAGACCTGCAGCTTCCTCTGGTAATTCGTCTTCCCTTTCTTTAATTTTTAGCCTAATTACTTCCCCGATTTCCGCTACCCCATTTGAAATTTTGAAGATTCCTCCCTTATCCTGTTACCCTAATAAAAACAGTGCACATTCCTATATGTATTAATGCACCTGTATAATGTACTTTATTAAATTACACATAAAAAAAAGCCTGGCATACACAAAAATCATCATCTTATGCACTTTGGCTGACTTGAGTCTTATTGGTTGTCTATTAGATGGCTCTGGTGATGAAGATTCCATGCCTGGAACAGCTTGCTTTAATCAAAATGCCAACTATTTACTCAAGCAGAAAGGAGGTTCAAATGTGCCTAATTTACAGCATGATAATGGTTTCTCTCACTCTCCCGCCACTCTATGGAGCAACTCTTCTAGGTAACAGTACCCCCTAGCTCTCTCCCCCTCCTCGCCTCTCACCTCAATCTCTCTCTCTCTCTCTCGGACACACACTCCCACGCATTGCATTTATTGATTTTTGTCGAGTTTGTATACTAAAAAGAGTGTTTTGCTTTTCTCTTTTATGGCTTCAGCTTTAAAGCTGGTTTTTACCCTTCCATGCATGGGTGACTTTAGCTTGTGCATTTAGGAAAACCAAATCCACGTCCTCCTAACTTTCCCTGGAACTACTAGGAGCTATGTACCTTCTTTCTCACAGCTTTTGCTTTTCATATATTTTGCTTTCTTTCTTTTGTATTTTTGCTTGCCTTTTCCGTTTTTCTTGGGATAGTCTTCTACATGGCCATTGATCATATTTGCCTTACCATGGATCGGGAAAAAAAGTCCAGTGATGGAAAACAAAACTGTAGATAACTGTTAGAGAATAAGTTGGTTCTTGGATTACTGTGAGATGTTTGTGTTATTACGAATCTTATTATCACTTAAAAAACAAATTGGGCTAAAATAATTTAATTTTATAAAAATTGTTCCTTAACATTAAATGCTCATTCAGCTTTTTCATGTTTCCTTGCCACCCCTAGCTAACTTTGATCATACTAATACCATCTATAACAACTAAGAGCTCCAGAATCTGTATTAATGGATCCCATAGCAAATTATTAAAGAAGAGTTCATAAAACACTTTCTTCAGATATATTTCATATTCTTTTAATGGTTGGTGCTCATATAGTTTGATTTGAAATAAGATTTGAACTAATGAAAAAGGATAATTAACTATAAATCTTTTTACATAATTAAGTATGAACAACGAGCAAAATTAAATCAGCACCATATTTATCATATTAATGAAAAAAGGTTCTTATTATTTAATGTAAAATTATTTGATAATTAATTAAGAGATGTTCAAAAAAAAAATAGCATTGAAAATTTTATGCCTTGAGAGCTGATAGGACTGTTTTGCTATTCCATTTTGTATTTAAATCTTTCTTGCATTTCACAGGTTTATAGCTAATGAATTAATCGTAATTATTCACATAATTCTTGGGTTTTTAATAGGAAATTCTTTATTTTTCCCTAACTTAGCTCTAGAATATTAGAAAGTAAACAATTTTCTCTCGTATTAACCCAGACTACTGAGAGGATTTCTCTCATAAATGTGATTGAAAATTTTATTTAAAGCTTAGAATAAATAGTCAAATTAAATAAATATTACAAAAAGCTAACAAGGGGATGGCTTAGCAAATAAAGGACCATATCACAAAATAAAATAAAAAAGGATCACTAAAAAGGTTTTGGGCATCTAGATTTAGCAAATAGGATCACGAAAAAATATTTTATGAACAATTTTTAAAGGGATATGTGGCTAAGAAGTGCATCTGGGAGTAATAGAAGGATTCGGGTGTATCAGCATCATCCGGAGTTCAATCTTCATGGATTCGGGCGTATATATCAGCTTCATGTAGAGTTTTATCAGTGAGCTTCTTATCCAAATATATTGTCTTGTTGGATCTTGAGACAATCAAATCAATCTAAGATGTTTTGGAGGTAAACTTAGATTTCATCTCGTTGTAATCCAAGGCTAAACGAATAATTAAATATGTAATCAAGGAAAATCTGTGTGCTTCTATTCTTAAAATGTACAGAAACTTAGTGAATAAGTGAACAATCAACCCCAGAAAATGATCATGCATCAAAAGCCTTCTAGACGTGATGGCCTATACATGATTCCGATAAGTCATTTAAAAGTTAAGATGGCCATTTTATTCCAGGATCATGCGTCGCCTTCCTAGGGTTTCTGCTTGGTTTTGTACATGAAAAGATTAATTAGCCTTGAAAACCATGGCCCTTATATAAGATCCCAGCATTGTACATGAAATAATGGTAGAGCTAGCTACTATCATTTTACTTGTAAGCTTTATTTTTCATTAACCAATTTGGTGGTCTGGGTGGTGCTTCATCAAATATATACACTCTAGCAGATATTGTGATATACCACGCTACCGAATCAATGATTAAGACATCAGTTAGTATTATGGTAAATTTTATTAGATTTATAACTCTATTATGCAAAATGGTATTGGAGAAAAACAATTAGAGCTAAAATATCAAGAGGTTAATCATAGGCCCAAAAGTATTAACATCTTCTTCTTCGCAATGAATGGTATCAGAATTTGAGTGGATGAACTTTAAGATTACAGAATAATGGGTTTGTAGGAGAAAAGAAACATTAGAGCGGAGATGGCCATAGCAAGACCGCAAAACAACATGTGCATGAATTAATTAGTTAAGGTAGCTTGTATTGAGTTAGGATAATGAGTTTTTCACTCAGCTGCGGCCATCTCTTCCCAGAGCTATGGAGGCCTGACTTTTTGTTAACTTCTTTTATTCATAAAAAGGTCAATCATTTTCAAGCTAATTTGATTTGGATAGCTTCCACGTCTGATTATTGATGTTCTTGCACTATATACTGCTGGAGGAGCATGCATCTTTTATATAGGAACATTAGAGAGAAGCATTCGAAGGGAAAATGAGACAAAAAATGGTGGTGAGGTATGTCACATAAAGGTTTTGAATTTTTCAAAACTCTTGACAGAATTAATCTTTTGCGTGGCTTGTGGAATCGCTTCTTAAGATATCTTATAGAGGATCGAAATCATCAATCCAGGTCGTATGATTCTTAATTATATTTAAATTTAAGTCACTTCAAGTCTTGTTAAGATATCTTGTGGAATCACACTTCTTTTTTCCTTTTCTCCTTTAGGTGCTTGCTAGGTTTCGAGCTACACAGTAAGGATGGCCTGCCTCTATTTCTTTAAATCACTCTCTCTTGATGTGACAATTTAAATCCATGTTACCTAGTGACTAGTATCATTGCGAGTGACTTTGCAAACTAGCTAATAATACCGATCCTACCTAGGTTATATCGTGGCGACTGACTTTGTTAGCTAGGTAACAACAATCCTACCTAGAGCGCAAATGGGAGCATTGGACTCAAGGCAGTAAGGTTTCAGCGACAATCCCATCTTAATTTAGCTAACAGCTAGGTCAGAGGAATTAATCCTGTGGCACTAAATGCATTCCTTTTGGTTTTCTTTTGATTAGGTCTTGTTCATAAACTAAAGGCATGATACATGTATTAATTTGATATGTCTGCTTCTCCTAATTAGGTTGGTTTGATCGCGCAAGGGGACCTGTTACCAAGAAAATTAAAGGAGCATTTTTCTTCATCTGACTCCATGGATGTTTCAATTAATGATTGCCTTTAGTATTGGCTTAGGAATATATGTTACAGTTTAACATTTTCTTTTCGTTCAGAAATTCAGAAGCAGATCAATGGTTTGATTCTAACTGATAGTACATATTAATTGTTGCAGCAAAGGAGGAGGATGGCATAACAGCTCAAGAGATCTAGATGGGCTGAAGGGAGAAGCTCTATCTTCTCAACAAGTAACGGGAAATAAACTGGACGTGAGTATCTAAACTTAGTGAGACAAATATAGTTATCAATAAGCATCTCCATAACTCTATTGACTGCCATATATGTGCCAGTATTGTCCTTAAACTAATTAATATTTGCATCTAAATTAATTGCTGGATCGTCTATGCATGCATCCAATAATGCCAATACTGCAATTCTATTGTACAGATGCTTGTTTTATGGAAAATAAGCTGCGTTTTATGCCATGCGCTCTTGGATAACTTCTCAGAGAGCGTCATTAATTCTACATTGCATCCATGCTGTGGAGCCAAATATATGAAATCACATAATTAAACAAAATCTTAAAACATGTGATCGATAAAAGTTTTCAGTTGAATTCCCAATATAGAGTATCAGTAATAACTCTAAGGTTCTGAAAGCCAGCTTCAACATTGCTAGCTTCTGTATTTTTTTCTTATTGTAGTGTTTTTCTCCCCCCTAAAGTATGGAAGGGTCTAAAACATATTGCATGTGGGTTCAACAAACGCTTGCCCCAATTCTTATACTTGCAGGGAGTTGGTTTTGCTCAAACAAGAAGCTTTACAGGATTCAATCAAGAACTCAAGAATCCAATCCTGGAGATTTCCTTAGGGAGACCAGAGTACTGGCAAAACGAAGAGCATGAATGATTTAAGATAAGAGTTATGCCGGCTAACAATGGCATGGGATTTAGAATTCCCTTTTTCTTAAACAAAAAGAAAAAGATCATAGAAGATATAAATAGATATAGGGCTTTGCAAGGGGAGAAGAAGAAAGTCTTGTTCTGTCAAGTTCAGTGCATGTCTGTCTGTATATTCTTTTTTAGACCATTGTTGGACTATGTTATGAGTTGATGTTAGTCATTACGTGGTGCACTCAACGAAGCAAAAAGCAGTAGAGAAGAAGGAATCAGTTTTAATGGTGCATGATATATCTATATATATATAATCTCTCTCTCTCTCTCTCCACTCCTTTTCTTGCAAGATCCTCTCTCTGTTGTCTCTTAGGGTGTGAAAGCTTGACTTTAATTATCATCTTTTTGTGTCATTATATCAGCTTTGATTGAGTTTTGATGTGCATGTCCAGAAAAAGTTGATAAAGCAACAAGGCACTAATTGCTGTAAAGAAATGAAAAGAATATTGGGATTTCTTGCTTTGTAGTGCAAATCAGATCTCTCTCAATCAGGCATATCAAAACTGAACTGTTGCTGCATAAAATTTCCCAGGAACACATCATCACCTTTTGCATGTATGATTCCATATTATTTTCAACACTAAAATGGGGTGTTGGGATTGTGGGTTGCATGCATGTCCCACAAGTTAATCTACTTTAGTCAATTCTGAAAGGCAGGCCGTAGGTAACTGCATCAAATCTAGCCATTAGATATCATGAAATGTCATTATCAACTAATTATCTTGTTGACAAATTATTAATGCAGGCCGTAGCCTATCCATGCAGCTGGAGGCTAAAGGGCTCGGTAAAGTTCACCGATTTGAATATCGTCGGCCGATCGCAATTTTTTTGCATTGGGCCGGAGCACAATAACCATGGCTAGCAAGCGGCACGAAGGAATCCAATAAAAGAAAAAAAAAACTCCAGAAAACAGGAAGATAGAATAAATTGTGAAATAACATGACATTCACAGTAGGAAAAAGTCATAAACTTATTAAAGACCATAATAATTAAACATCTGCTTTCTAATACTACAAGGACTTGGCTATAAATAACTCTTAACTTTCTTCTCTTTCATCTTGTACCAGTTAGTTGTCTGTGTATTGTAGTGAAAAGCTAGTACGCAGTGTTATTAAACATGATTTTGTCAGGCCAGTTAATATGATAACCCATTAATCTAGGCTTTGACTCATATTGAGTTCCAACGTAAACCAATTAAGAGTTAACTCGGTGTAATGTAATTAATTTAACGGGTTTCTTTTTGACTTGATGAATCTGATAAAAAAACAGCTTTAATTTTTAAAAAAAAATTAAAAAATAATCTCTATTTAGTATTTTTTATAAGAAAAACATTGAAGCGATGGATGGACTAGGATCCAACTATGTTAATTCTCCCATTTATTATCTAAATTATAAAATATGTTTGATTGAGTTTAATAATTTTATTTTAAAAAAATTATATTTTTATATAATTTTATGATAATAAAAATATATCTGTGCATTAAATAAATAAATAAAATTATTAAGAAGAAATGTATTTTCCATCAAAAATGGTTTGCCTAGTGTAATTGTTCTACAACAAAATTGTTTTTTATTGGCAACATAGTTCATTGGATAAAAAGAGACAACAATGAAGAAAAACAATTATGGAAAACTATAACAATTTGAACTAAGAAGGGAAATATGAATATTTTTAATTAAAAAAATATAATTTCCTATTCACACATTTCTTTTTTATTTTCAAGAAAACATGTTTTTTTTTATGAGAAGCAAGCATTAGTTAAAAAATTAAAAACCATGAATTGATCATCTCTCAGAAAAAATATGAAAAAGTATGAGAATAATAAATTTGAAAAAACTTTATAAAATAAATTATAATAAGAAGTTAAAGAAATATATATGTTATTCTTATTTAATATAAATGAGAAAATTATTTAAAAATCCTATATATTAGGGTAATACATAATTAACCATAAATTAATCTATAATATCATCATAAAAAACTCTAATTGTCTTAAAAATAATTGCATTATGTTTTATTGGTAGCATGTGTTTTGCATAAAAGACAACAACAATTAAAATAAAAGTTTATTAAAAACTTCAATCATTTGAAATAAGTAGGAAAATATATCTCTTTAATCTAAATTTTATTTTCTTATTAATGTATTTCTTTATTGTTTTAACAAAAACATATTTTTTAATCATATGTATTTTTAAAAAATAAGTATTCATCATGATTTCAAAAACAAGTTTTAATAAAAAGTATCATAATAACATGTCAATAATTTATATGTGATTGAAGACAAAAAAAAATCATGTGATAAATTCATGTCAAAAAATTAAAAAAAAATTATTTTTAATAAATATCCACAAGAAAGTGTTTTTTCCATCAGGTATATAACAATTGAAATTAACATTCTTGTAAAAAAATTTAATATTATTGAAGAACTATGATAAAATTAACTTACCAATAATTTAAATATAATATTAAGTATTTTATTAATAACACATTTCAATTAAAAGATAAAATAAATATTTTGGAAGAAATAAAAAATATAGAAAGAGGCCAAACACTCAGGTTAAAAAAAATGAGGACTTGTACGTCTGTACCAAAAGAAAGAAAGTTTGGCATGCAGGGGTCTGTCGCATGGATAGGCCATGGACTTGGCTTCTTTTTTTTTTTTTTTTAAGGGTGAATCACACATTTCATGTATTTTCATTAAAAAGACATAATAAATATCTTCAATAATTAATTTATAACCTTAAAACATCTTTAAATTGATTAAAAAAACATAAAATTAAACCAAATAAAAAATATAACTCTAGCTAATATATGTATATATTTTAGCAAGATGGAATCTAAAACAACACCTAAAATAAACTTCTGTCATCAAGACAAGCTTTTTAAATAACTAGAATATAATAAATTAATTAATTTCTCTCTTCTTTTAAATTTAATTAATTAAAATATAAAAGTTAAGATTAAAATACAAAATCCAAAAATTCTAGAAACCAAATTTAAAAAGAAAAATAAATTAAAGAATTGAGTGAGCAATTCACACCTCATGAATAATTAAGTTAAAAAAAATAGATTTGATTTTTTTATACCAATTTAAAATTTGTTATATGTTAATCTTGAGAAGTAGTTTAATTGATCAAAGTTAGAAATTATTAATTTGAGTTTAAATTTTATGATTATTGAAAACTTACATCGTTATTAAATTTAGTACTCATAAAATTAATAACCTAGATATCTATTTTAATAATAAAAAATTAATACTTGTTAATTTTTTAATTAATTGTATCAAGCACTATTTTATAAAATTGAGTATTGGTTTAACATTTTTTTACATTGCATGTACAAAATAGCAAGTGATTCCAAAATTATCAATTTTAAACTCGTGTTAACATGATATGTAATAATGAAAAAAAAAAAAAGAGTACTTAAACAAATAATGGAGAGGAGGCCAAAATAAAATTAAAAGAGAGGGAGAGGGAGATGAACCGAGGCAGTGAACAGTGAAAATGGCTCCCATTCGACCGTAAAAGAAACAGTGAAGATCTCTGCACTTTAATTTTATTATAATTTATTTCTGTGTCCACAAAAGTCTTTGAAGAATCAAGACAAGGTGGGAGAGTACAAACAAGGGAAAGTTTGATAGTAATAATGGCAAGGGGTCGATAAAGCAGCACTGAGTTGCTTCGAACTGTGGGCTACCCTTTCTTTTCTTACGAGTTCCTTTCCCCCAATCATTCATTCTTCATCTATCTTGCTTGTCTGCACCACAATCCATCACTCCTTTTATTCCTTCTTTTTCCCTTTTCAATTTCGAATTAAGTTTGTACAACGTTTTTCCAGAAATAAATTCATTTATATATTTATATATATGATTAAAGGGGTGTTCTTCATTTCCCATGGGATTGATTTATCTCCTAGACGTGGATGAATTTTTTATTTTCATAAAAAATATTAAAAAAATATAAGATTAAAAGTATTAGATTTAACTATTAAAAAAATATAAAATTAAAAGTATTAAATTTAATTGTAATACTAGATCTAAGAGCTTAAAATATATTTAATTTGTTTGTTCAAATTCTTATATTTTTTTAATTTTTTTAAATTGGTTTTTCTTCAATAATAATAATAATAATAATAATAATATTTTTTTAAAAAAATTATTAATGATGATGATGATGATAATAATCTTAAATTTTACCTTTTAAATTTAATATACGGTTGTTTTTCAATATTAATAATTTTTTATTTTTAAATTTATTAATTATTTTATTAATAATATTAATTATAAAAAAATCATAATTTTTTAATTATAATACAATTAATAATATTTATAATATAAATCATAATATTAAATCCTAACATGAAATCAAAAGAAGTGGGTCTATAGGTAGAACCCAATCCAAATAAATGATATCACAAAACCCATCAAAATAAGTTTCAATGCATGATTCATGAACCTTGGATCATGATGCATACTCATTACCTTTATATTCTAATATTGAACTCAAGGAAATAAGGCAATTTGGGCTCAGGACCTATTAGTCTTGAGTTGGATCCGAGATGATCTAAGAAAATTAGATCTAGATTTATTGCTTTTGGCTCTCCAAAAATTATTAAGTCTTGCTATGCAATTGAATCTAAAGTTAATTTAGATCTTGACACTAACAAGATTCAACACATAATTTATTTATGTATTTGATAATATAAATAATTTAACATTATTAGATAAAAAATTAAAAAACAATAAAATATTAATTAAACTTTGAATCTCTTGTACTAATGTTATGAAATTATAATATCTTCTATTACCTAAAATAATATTATATTATAATATTTATAAATTATTTTTTAATAGATTTTATTATTCAAAAATTATCTTATATAATACAAATATATAAAGTATATGATGTAAATAAAAAATTTATTGAGAGCTCCATCAAATTTAATATGATAATACGAGAGAGAAAATTAAAAAAAATAAATGTTTTTCAAAGAATTTTTAAAAAGCAAAAAACAAAATCATGTTTTAATAAGAAAAATCAATACAACCTTAAATAAAAAAATTATGATTGCTCAACCTTTAAATAATATAAAAAATATCTTATCAATTTTTTTTTATTGTATAAAAAAAATTATACAAGAGAAATTATAGATCCTGGGGCAAGACCCAACATTGATGGGTCTTACATAGGATATAACCCGTGTTTAATTGATTTTATTTTTAAAATCAAATCTATGATTTTTTCTATAGCAATAATATTTATTTTAATTTTAATAATATTAAAGAATTTAATAATATTTATAATATTAATATTAATATTTATTATATTTATATTTATATTTATAATATTAATAATAATATTTAATTTTTCTGTTCAAGTTCTTATATTTTTTAATTTTTTTTAAAAAAATTATGTTTTTTTTATGATAGTAATAGTTTGTTTTTAATATGGTAATAACAATAATAATAGTAATAATATTTTTTAATTTTATCTTTCAAATCAAATCTATTATTATTTATTAATATTAATAATATTTTCTATAAATTTAGTAATTATTGTATGAAAAATATTAATTATAATATTTATAATAAAAATAATATTATTTTTAATACTAATAATTTTAATTATAATAAAAATAATAATATTTAGAATACAAATAATAATATTTATCATATTAATATTAGTATTGAACTTGTCTGGCCAAATATTTATAATAATAATATTTTTTAAAATTATTATTGATGATGATGATGATGATGATAATAATAATAATAATAATAATTTATTATTATTATTTTTTTTTTTTTTTTTCATGGTAAACTTTGCAAACCTAGCTGCATAGATTCATGGACTTAAGGTGTGGTTCAGAATTGATCCCGACATGTGGGTCTGCAACCAACGCCAAGGTTTGCAACATCAGGCACGCAGGTCTACAAACCCCCTCAACTGGAGCTGCACCCAATGCACGAGCCTGCAGAACCGTTCATGAGTCTTTAGTGAGGCATATGGGTTTACCAAGCATTAAGGGTATGGCAGCCCAACACCTAGTGTTTGTAGCATGCTGCTGCTGCTAGTCTCACTGGCTAGCTCTAGTACTAGGTGTTCGTTTCCTAGGTTGCTTTCAAGCGCTCAAATATGGCTCAAGTATGGCACTAGTGTTTCGGCTTGAAGTCGAGCGTAAGGTGGCTTCTTAGACCATGCAGCCCATCAAAATCTAAATTGATCATTTTCTCTCCATTCAAAAAGATAACCCCATTCCTAACGGTCTTTACAACTATTTATGATAAGAGTAATCTTGTTATTACACCTCCTCAATCCATAATGTTTTTAGCCAAAAAAAAATTCAAATAGTATATTTTATAGTAAAATTATTCATAGTTTACAATAACTTTTACTATAGTGTCAAAGAGTGTAATCTACAATAAAAATACTAATCTATAATAATTCCGGCTTTAGTAAAACATTAATTTTTTCAGTCATGCTTAATATTAAAATAAAGAAATTAAAATAGCCCGCGCGATATTTCTCCTTTTACTGTGGAAGATAGCGCTCCTGTCCACGAAAGTAGAGCTTATAGAGGCTAGCAGAGAGGGGGGGAGGGAAGTGGCAAGTGGAGAAGTGGTGGAGAAGTGGTAGAGAGAGCTGAGTGTGGGCACTGTGGTGCGTGGGAAGAGTGCGCCGTGGAATACACAGTTTGGTTTCAGGAGAGGCTTGGCGGGTGTGGTCTTTGTGAGGAAGTAATCAAGAATGAGCAAGCAAAGGCTTGGAGTGGGAGTGTAAGTTGCTTCGAGGGTTCAAGCCACCTTTAGAGAGACTGAAAATGCTGGCCCTCCCATTCACATGGCTCAATACATTGTCCAACTCATCGAGAAGATCATGTCGACCACTTCTTCTTCATCCCACTAAGGTGCCTTTGCCATGATTCTAGCTTTGATGGTGCTTGTGAGAATGCTGAAGGGAGAGTTAACTGATATAAGCTTGTTATTCTCGCCTGTAAATTAGCTAAGCTGCGTGCACCTTTGTGATTTGGATATGATAGCAGCTCAGTTATTTAACGGGTTCCTGCTTATATTCGTAAGATTTAAGGTCTTACGTGGCATTGCTAGATTTTCCAGAAGCCAAGATCTAAAACAATCTAGAGCCTACAAGATGGTGAAACAATTCAGGAACAAATTCAAGAAAATTAGGATTGAAAAGTGCTAAATCCTTAGTATTGATGAGCTGTTCTTCGCATGATTGTTGGGTGAATGAAAAGATTTCAATTGACATTTCCGAATTAATGTATTTTACATATAATTGAGACATCATTGCAATGGAAAGCATGGTTTGGAATTTGTTCTGAACAATGTTTCATACAAATTTTATTTATTTATTTTTGTTTGAAATTAAACTATTTTTTATGTTTTCAGATTATATATTAAAAAAAAATTAATATATTATTTAATATATTTTCTAATAAAAAATATTTTAAAAAACAACCACTACCACACTCTAAAAAACCATCTTAAATATAATAAATCCATATATACATGCATACATATCAAAGAATACATCAACAGTGAACAAAGAAACTACAATCACAAGACACTACCATCTTCTTCACAGCACCGTGTTTGAACTTCGTATTTACTCAAATTCTAAGAACAGCAATCTCTTGTACACACACCAATCATGTACATAAAATTGCATTTACATGCTGTCATTTGTACAAGCACCAAGCATTTTCAGCTACTGGTTGGGCCCCAAAAGAGCGAGAAGGAAAGCTCTGTAATGACCTGAAGTTTCTGAGTGAACGGCATCGTTCAATGTCTTTCTGTACTTCTTCAGATATTCAGCTTTTATATATTGCATGTCAATCTCAGTCCTTGTCACAATTACCCTTATAAGGGCAGAGTCATTGGTTCCCAGGCCTTTCATCGCCTTGCGCAGCAACTGCAAAGTTTTATGAAATGATGGGATTTATCATTGACTTCAACATAAATAACAATATCAGGTAAATAAATGAACTGAACAATATCACATGAGATGGGGTTCAATCCTGATTTCACCCAGATGCAGGGAGGGTCACCCCCATAGCATCCTCCAACTACTGAAATATATTAGGGGAAAAGAAAGAAAGGAAAAGGGAAAATTCAAGTGCATGTCCTTCCTAAGGTTTTGAGTGCTCAAAAGCCTGGTGTAAAAATGATAGTTCGTTAAGATGACAACAGCTATGGGATACCAAAAATAGTTATGTGATACATTATGTGAGATGATCAGGCCATAGATGGCCAACTCATGAGCTTGTTTATAAGTCCACTGTTACTCGATACCAGAAGATTCTGACTTGTTGGACAAAATCAATTTCGATCTGTTTCAACTTCAATATTCACAATTTTCTTCCTTTCTACATGATATCTATGTTGCGAAGGTTTTTTTCAAACACTTACGGCTGGACTGCTGAAATGTTATTCACTGAAGACACCAAAAGAGTGGGTACCACATGCATGAAACAAGCTACATTCCTGTCATCTACACATCGTTATAGTTTACCACATCAAATAAACAATTTAATGAAACCATAATATTTAATGTGCCTTCAGAACATGGATTGCCTGCATCCCATACTTCACCTCATGGGAAAAGAAAAAAAAAAAAAAAAGTTTCCACGGGAACCAGATGAAGCAGAGAAAACCAAATCAAAGAGCTTAAAAATGAAGAAGGATACCTTGACAAAGTACTTTGCCGGATTCTCTGAGCATTGTAAAATTGTCTTCAAAGCATGCTCAAAATGTCCTGAAGTTTCCTTCTTTATAGCCTGAAATTGTTCCAAATGAATTAGCCTCACAGAATAACCACATATGAAAGAGAGGTAAGAGAACATTAAGAAAGTTTTACCTTTTTCAGAGAGTTTCCATACATGCTGTGATAGGCTGAATCAACAGCAGCCAAATGCGCAGCACTTCGTTCACTGAATACGCGGATGAAAGTCTTCTCATCAGTTCCCAATCTCTTCTCACCTGCTTTATAAAGAGCCTTTGCATCCTTCTCAGCCATATTTCTGTCAACTTCGCGGCCTTCATAACGAGGCGTGCTTACATATGCTAGCAGGAGCTAAATCAAGTATATTATGATAACACATCAGGAATTTCAGTTTCCTTTAATGAATATTGAATAAAAACGCTGGCATGTATTATGTATTATGGGTGGAAAAAAAAGACAAGATGGTGGTTGGGGAAGGTCACACTAGAAATCCCAATTAACAGCATAAAAACAGTGGACAGAATTCTATAACAAGGGCGAATGCTGTTTTAACAAAAAATCCCAAATTATTCAGTGAAACTCCAATAGTGCAAGTAGAAAGAAATCTAACGGTTGTTAAGTCCAACTGAACTTTTCCATGATTAAAGCAGCAGCCACACTATTCCCAAATCATAGAAAGGCAAGCAGCAATAAATTGTTCAGTAATAAACATCTGTTTTTGAGATTCAAGGTTCATTTTACTTTTTATGGGCATAAAACTATTCAGGATCATCTCACAAAATTTTACATCGTGACAATAGGCAAATGCTAAGGTTTTGTAGCCGATTAAAATATCGGGGACCAGAATGAAGCTGGCCTTCAACAGATAGACTTGTAAATCTATCTAAACTGCGTAGAAAAACTAGAACCCCAAATTGCTTCAGAAAAAATTAACTACTCCCAGATGGACTTTATTTTCGATCAATGCTATTGCCTGAACAGGGAAACAAAGGCCAACTTATCATGTCCGAAATCTTTGTAGATGTGATGCTTGACAATACAGGAGCTAAGAATACTAACTAATCAAAGCAACAAAGATTTACCAACCATCAAGCACATCTTTTTAGAAAGAATGGATTGCAAAAGTTTACCTTTTTATGGTCTCCAGATGCCCGTAATTCAATATCATGCTCAAGATGAACCCCAAATTTTGCATAGTAATGCTGTTTAAATACTTGTATCTGGGATGACGTGCGAGAACAAATTACTTCAGTTGCTGTTTCCAGATTTAATATATCTGCTATAAGTGCCTGCCTGACAATAATTGCATCACGGCCAGGTAGATCATGCATCCACAACAGAACTGCTGTCTGAAATGCAAAAGGAACAGATACATGAGATGTCATGCAAAAGGAACAGATACATGAGATGTCTGGTTTTCTGATAAAAAAAAAGAAGAAGGTAGAAATACGAGACATGGTACCTCCAATTTGCCAGTAAGCTCCGAAGTCAAGCGTTTAAGAAGATCCTCAGCGTACAAAGCTCTGTACTCATGTTGGATGAGAGCACGCTGAGCTGCATCTCGATGAGCCAGGATATTGATCACGGCAGATGTGTCAGTTCCAAATCCTGGAAGGATAAACAAAACAGATTGAAGTAATATCATTTATTTACATTTCTTCAAATTTTCTTAATGATCAATAAACATAACTAAGTAAAGAAATACCCTTAAAAGCACGGTAGAGATGCATTGCATCATCTCTAGGGGATGAAAGCAGTGGCGGAACAATTAAAGTTGACATTTTTTTAAACGGAAAAGGAGACGG
The DNA here is from genome assembly GCA_026413675.1 of Populus pruinosa. Taxonomy (NCBI): domain Eukaryota; kingdom Viridiplantae; phylum Streptophyta; class Magnoliopsida; order Malpighiales; family Salicaceae; genus Populus; species Populus pruinosa. The sequence continues at coordinate 9,898,673 of JANKMR010000020.1, forward strand.
ACAAGTTGGGTTGCAGTTTAATCAATTTCAAGGTCGCCGGAGTTGCTACTATGGACGACCTGTTGTCCATTTATCTTGCGCGGATTACGGGTTGTCCTAAGATTTTTATTTTATTTTTTTAATTTTAGAAATGCCCGGGTCATACTTTCCTGGCTAGCGTGTGCACACGGGTTGAGGCCGCACATCTGGGCGGCTTCACGGCTCAAAGAGTTTTTTTTTTCAAACCTGTACGTTGGAAAAAAAATATTTAGCGAATGGAAAAAAGAAGCCTTGAGATATGCATGATAAAAAAAATTAACTTTTTTTTTGTTAATTATTTTTTTATTCGTTCTTGTGGTTTTTATAATTAGTTACATAATTTTATCCATTGTTTTTGTGCAAGGATATTTAACTAAATTTAATATTTATTTTTTAATGTGACTGCTAAAGAAAAATTGTTAACTTTTTCCCAAAAAAATATTATTTTTTATCCAACTTAAATAAAAATAAGTTTAATGGATTGAATGATGATGTTAATAAAACTAAAATTAAATCATATAAACATTAAGGGGCTGAGTAAAAAATTGGGTAGAGAAAAATAAAACGAAGAAATAGTCTTAAACATTAATTGGAATAGTTTAGAGAAAATAAAAAAGGAAGGAAGGAAGAAACACACGGAGTTGATAATTTTTGGATTATTTTTTTTATTTAAAAACTTAAGTTTTATAATTTTTTATTTATTTTTTATAAAATTATCTTATTTATATAATTTAAATTAAAGTTTCTTAATCTGAAGTAACTTAAATTTTATTTTTAATATTTATTTAATTAAAAATTAAATTTTATATTTGAATTTAATTTGTTTTATACAAGGTGAACTCAAGTAGACTAAGTCAATTTAATACATTTTTAAAAAATATCTTGAATTTTTTAAAATAAACTATATTATAATTATTAATAAAATTATTTTTCAACTTATCAAACTAATTAAATTACTCAAATTAATTTTCTCATATTTAATATTTTTTATAGTATAACACAAGTAAGTATCACGTAAATCTAATGGCACCGCATATCGCTATCCATAAAACAAAAGGGAGCTTAATTCCATTGCAAGTATTTCATTTATTAAAGAGAGAGACTTTCTCACACGAAAGCACTATATCACCGATGGGCATTATCTAATTAATTGATGGCAACGTTTATCTATTTTATATGTTTCTTAAGCAATTTGTTCTAAATAATGCTAGCTAGTATTTAATATGGATAAAACTATATATATATATATATATATATATCATTTTTAATTATATTTTTATTCAAACACATATATATAACCAAACCCTTTCTCAATTAGATTTTTTCTCCATAAATGTTTTGTTGTTTTTTTATTTTGAAACTTTGATTTTGGCTGCACCCCTAAGACTGAGATGATCGCATGGTCAAAGGCAGTGCCAGATACAGGAGACCTGGCAGGAACCCGGCCCTGCAAGAAAATAAAATATCTTTTCCAGTTCTTTTCTTGAAATTTTAATTCATTTAAAATATTTTTTAATTTATTTTTATTTTTATTTTTATTTTCTTACCCCACCCCTGATCATACGTGTGCGGATTTTACGATATATAACATTCTATGTCAACAACTCGATTTGTATATCAAGAAGATAAAAAACGCACGTAGCCGCCGAGACCTGGAGACGACGACGCGTACGTGATGGATTCAGACATACGCCGCGTGTCACAAGCTGACCTTTTAAACAGCACAAATGTCTGAACAACTAAAGTTTCTTCTGTCCAATGAGAACAAGTTTCAAGTTCCTAGCGTTTAGATAGCGGTGGATGCTGCGAAGCTAAATTCTCAGCGCACCTGTTGTCGGCACTCCAGATGGATATTAAAATCATACTTTAATATCAACGTCCTGAGATTTTAGAAAATCAAATAATTCAAATCCCTTATTTTCTTTTTTCATAAGATGGTACTAAAATCTTGATTTAAATTGTTGTGGGAAAATCAGGAGTTAATGGGATTGTTTTGTGATTTGAAATATGTTGATTGGTATTGTCATGCCATTTCTTAAGCATGATGTTTGACGTAGTGGTATGTTTAGTTATGTAATTCAATTTATTTTTTTATTTTTTTGAATAAATATTAATTTAATATTTTTTAAAGTTTTTTTTAATTGTTTTGATAAAAAAACTTTTTAAAAAATTATTATTTTAATATATTTTTAATTTAAAAATCTTTTTGAAAAGCATCTGGCCCCTCACTGCATAATACTTTTGAAAAGCATTTTAATTCTTTTGTGGTCTAATTCTACAAGATAAAGTTTTAAATTAAATTAGAAAAACAAAACTAAAAGTGAGAGGAACATAATATAAAATATGAAAAAAAAATATATGTTCAATCTCATTTTCATCCTTTTTTAATTTTGTCCTTGCATTTTTTTTCCTTTTGATTTAATATTTTTACGGCCTATTTCCATGGAATAAAATTTAAAATTGTAGTAGAAAGATAAAATTAAAAGTGAGAGTACCATAATAAAACATAAAGATAATGCATAGTCAATCTCAAAGTTTTTAGAATTTTTCTTTAAGTACAAAATTTTATTTTATTTATTTTTTAGTCATTATATTTGAGAGAGAGGAGAAAAAATCACTAAAAAACCTATAAATGAAAGAAAAAGTTAATGGTTAGTCATATTTCAACCATAAAAATAATTGATCTTATTGTTAAAAAGTTTTATTTGATAAGATGGGTCAATAACAATGATTTATTCTATAAAAATGCTTAAAAAATAAATCTAGATTTATTTAAGTATTTATTGTTAGGTGGTTTATAAAAGTTTTTATAGTGTTTTTAAGTGAGAATGAGTAAAATATAATTTTTTTAATTCAATTTTTTTTTAATTTTTTAATTACTATAATGCTAACTGAATTTTAATCAGTATCACACTAAGAAGTGGAGAATTAATGAGAAAAGATAAAGCAAAAGTCAATGCTTCTAGTCCATGTATGTTTAGATTTTTTTTTCATGATTGGACTTGTAGAGCTAGCACATCAATATTTAGTAAAAAATAAATTTTTTATCCAAACTTTATTCTAATTTTTCAATTATTATAGTACCAATTGGATTTTAATCAGCATCCCAATAAAAAATAAAGGACTAATAAAAAAAAATAAAGCTTGAGCTTATGCTTCTAGCCCATTTATACCCAAGCTTTTTTCTTAGTATTGGGATTGTAGAGCTAGCCCACCATCATTGTTTTAATTATATGTTTTTTTAAAACAAAATTTTAATTAATAAATTGATAGGTATAAATAATATTAAAGTAATTTTTACATGATTTAATTTTTAAACTTGAATTAAATAAAAAATTAGATTGAAAGATTTCAATATTAATCTGTTAAGTTGGGTTTAACAACAATATCAAATAGTTTTTTTATAACATGAATATTATTTGTTATATTAAAAAATTTTTGATTTGACTTGTAATAGAGCACAAGTCTATAAACTATTTTTTATATGAAAAATGCTTAAAAAAACAAAGAAAACTTATCTAAAAAATGTCTATTAATTATTAATTCTTTCCTTTTGGTTTATCCTTACTTTATCCATATTTGATATCACCCTTCTTCTTTTTCCTATGCATATTAGTTCGATTCTCCTAAAATAAAAATGATCTTTTGTAAGTAAATAAGAAATGATTTTAGTTACTACTTGAACATATACTTTTCATGTATTTTTATATTTATATTCATAATGTGTATCAAATACTATATACAATGTGTTAAATCTAATGATTTATTTCTGATATTTTCTTAGATTGAATTTTATTTCTGATCCTAAAACTTTAACGATCCTAAAAATCCCAATTATTAATAGCCTTTAAAAGTTTTGTTTTGAAGAGTTCATTAAAATTAGCAGGATCCCAGGATCCATGAAGACTAAGTGCTATGAATTTGACGATGCACAATTTTGGGCCAGCCCATTTCAACCCTAATATCACTTGGAGAAAGACCCAAGTCATAGTTAAATCCCAATTTCACTTGTCAAGTACACTCTCCAAGTAATGGAACTGCCTTGTTTCAATTACTGTATTTTTTAAAACAGTTTTTTTTTTAAATTTAATTACATGATAATATAAAAAATTATTAAATATTTTTTAAAAATATAATTACAACGAGTTGTAAGGTAAGTATTTGTTTATATCTCAACATGATACCGACAAAGTTCATGCAGAAGGAATTTTATTTGGAGGGATAGACATGGCCTAGAGATGAAGAAATGCATTTAATTAAATGGGAAAAGGTATGTGAGCCAAAGCTTAGCGGTGGGGATCCATCCCGTGAACAAAGCTTCCGTCGGGAAACTCCAATGGGGTCCGACTCTGATTCATGATATACGACAGTCTTTTGGCCGCGGTTCTGCGTGGAAATAAATACGTGAAGAATAAGGAGACGATTCTGGCTATAATAATATATAAAAGTCAAGAATCTAAAATCTATTTACGAGCATGAACGTGAAATAATATTTTTTTTAGAGGTAATTTAGCAATGAATTTGGGTCAGCATCATCATAAATTGAAGGGGGCTGATTTTCCTTTGTGGAAAGCAATTTGCAAGGTTTGGCCTAAGGTAGCATTGGAGTCAGGTTTTGAAGGTGAAAGACCTCTAAAAGATCATTCACTTCAGGAGATTCCATTGCTTAATCAGGAATGGATGTTTCGTGATGCTGTGAATGCTCAAGATCAATGGAATTGGTCGTCATTTTCTCATTCTTTCCTGCGCATAATCTCATGAATGTTTTGGAGACAACCCTCCTGATGGCCTTTTTACTGTTTCATCGGCTTACTCTCTTCTCTTCTGTCAGGTTTTGCTGATAATTTGTAACAATCCTGAAAATCAAAGGCTGAAACTGGAAAGATTTATATAATGGGAAAAGGCTGAATTACAAAAAAAAAAAAGAATCTAATTGAAATAAATTAAAAATTCCCGACTATCAAACCAGCTTAATCAAAGTCATTTCTCAATGAACCCAAATACTATGAACTTATTGAATTTATAGTAATAAAATTTGATTAGACTTTCGAATATATTTGAATGATAATTTTCATTGAATACTCTTTCATCTGTAGTCAAGATGTCCATCACATAATCCTTACTGTCTGTTCTGTGTATGGTTCATGTTCTTAGGGATTGCCATCATGCTCCAAGAATATGGGACCTGTTTTTATTTATCAGAATTTAGTGGTTGAACCCACCATCGGTCATCTCTCTTCAAGAGTGATGACGGGAGAAGGATTTCCGTTGGTTTTTGGAGTTGCAGTGTGGCTGATCTGGAAATGACTCAACTACCAGCATGAATTCAACGAGAGTGTGGAGGAGGGGTTTACTCCATGTGCTATATTAGAAGCTTGGCCATAGATATATTATAAAAACCAGGAGCTCCACTCCTATGAAGAACGTACAAGCTAAAGAGAAGCAATTTTGGCTGGCTGGCTGGCTGGCTGGCAATATCCACCAGCAGACTGGGTTCAGATGACTCGGTGAATGCAAGGTGCTGGAGAATTATTGCGGGACAATTTGGGTGCTTGGCTGCAGGGTTTTTCAATTAATGGTGGGTTTTGTGCTTTGGTCAAGGCGGAGTTGTGGGCGGTGGTGACAGGTTTCGGAGTTAGCTTGGTCTTATGGTTGTAAGATTATCTTGGAAACAGATACAGCAGTGGTACAAATGCTAATTTGGACTCGATTTTGAGAGCTAAAAACACTGCTGGAGAGAAATTCAATATCGTCAAATTTAATCTCATGAATTATAAATTAAAATAAATTATAAATTTTTAATTAATTTAATATTTAAAAAATAAAAAATTAATTTGGATCAATCCGATCAACATACTAAACTTACAAGAAATTATAATAAATCCACAAAAAAAATAAAAAAACATTATAAAATCTAGTTCGTTATCACTCTAATAATAAATAATTAAATTAAATTAAATAAATATGTAATTAAAAAAAGTACCATAATAAACTCAAATTAACTTGACTAGCTCGCAAAATTTATTATCTAAATAATAAAACTATAATGATCCTATATAAAATAAATTAAAAAATAATTGTGAGTTTCAATTCCTAATAATCTCAAAATTAAAAGATAATGTTGAGAAAAATAATTAAAAAAATATAAAAAAATATTGACTATAGTCAACACTCTTAACTTATAAAACTCGAGATTCAAGTTATGAAGTTAAGATAACTTTACAAAAAGTAAATTAAAATAACTTAAAAAGTTCAATACTCAATAAATTTAATGTTGAAAATTGAAATTGAAATTGAAAATCAAATCTAGAATTAAAATTAAAAAATTCTTAAAAAAATTAAGAATCAAATTGAAAAAAACTTTGGCATTTCATCTTTCACTGTTATAAGAAATTTAACCAATGGCTTTTAGTATATGTTAATTACTAACTAGTGATGCCTTTTAGTATATGTTAATTACTAGCTATTGACTCGTGCTCCACTGCAAGTTCATGTTTTTTGTGTAAAAATGAGGTCTAAGTATCGCATGCACATTTCAAAGAAATAAAAAAATGAAATGACTTGGATATTGTCCTGATTGGACTAAATATATCAGTTATTTTAATGAAATGATAAAAAATTATAACAATGATAAATAAATAATTTTTTTAATAAATGACCATGCTAATTTTAAAAAAAAAACCTCTGGAACTATATAATTGGATAAAAAAAGCGACAAAAGATATCAACTTGAGTAAACCTAAGATTAACTTATAAAATTATAAATTAGTTAATAAGATCAAGATAATCTAATAAATCAGTATTTTAAAACCTGTCTCAACCTAATATTTTGATCCATGACCTGAATAATTCAAACTTAAATTAAATTTTAAAAAAAATAAAAGAAGAACTAACCTAGATGGACTTATAACTCACTTGACTCATATTCTAGAGATTGCTTCAGCAAACCCCAATATTAGGTTTGAAAACCATGCAATAGATAATTTTTAAAACATGTGACATGAGGCAATAGATTAGAAACATCATACATGAAAAAACTAAGAAGATTCAATCCTTAATAAATCAAGTCCTAAGTGATAAATTTTTTTTTAAAAATCAATTATATAAAAACATCTAAAAAAATAATAATTATAATAAAGAAGGGGAAATTCAAAATTAAAACTAAACTAGAGGATAAGAACAATTATTTTACTGTAGGGTTAAATTACAAAAATATAAAAAGAAATATCAAATTATAAAAAAATATATAAAAATAATATAATTTTTAATTAAATGATGAAATTAAAAATTACCAAAACCATAATAAAAAAACCAAAAAAAAACTTAGAAGTTAAAAAAAGATGATGAAGTTAAAAAAACAAAATGACAACTTAAAATTAAGGATTAAATTAAGAATAAATAAATTTTAATAAAAAAGTTAAGGATAAAACTTACAAATAAAAAAATAAAGATTAAAATTGAAATACTAAGAATAAAAAAGCTTAACTTATATTTTTTAAGCATGAAAGGAAAAAAAAATAAAGGATAAAAAAGACTGACCAATAAAAAATAGAACAATAAGAAACCACCCAGAATTCATCAACACGCACCATATTGGCTGGAAAAGGATACATTGGTACATCCAACAACCAATAGAAAGGCATTTCTGTCACTAGAAGATGATGCATCACCATCTAAAATGTGCGAGAGCATTTTATATTTAGATAAAATAGTAAAGACAAAAATATAATTAATTAATAAATTAGAAATAAAAATATAATTATTATTATAAGATACGCTGGTAACTTCTACTCAAACACCACACAAATAACATGTGTTTTAAAAGAAAAGTGTTTAAGAACCAGAAATCATCTTACACGTGTCAATATCAAGTCACCTCGATCAATGAAACCGTTAAAATGTTGACACGTGTTTAGTATTCTAGGACTTTCCTGTACACACTAGTCGCCACGCGCACATGTATGTGTACCCAATTCGATGATTATCCATTACGCCACCTACGTTCCTCCTTTTCACACGTGTCGTCAAAAGATTTCGGGGTGTCTTCGTTTCACGTTATTCGAAAGTGTGTTGGTAATTAATTTTAAAATATTTTTTTATACTAAAATATATTAAAATGATATTATTTATTTTTAAAAAAATATTTTTAAAATTAATATATTAAAATAATTTAAAATATATAAAAAATAATTTTAAAAAAAATATAATTTACACTACGTCTACAAATATTCACGTATACATGACACCACACAATCTCACGGGTCCGTTCAATTTTATTTTTTTAACTTGTATTTAGATGGAGGTGTTTTTGTTATTTTATCATGAATTTTTTATAATTAATAAAATTACTTAGGTGCAATTAAATATTTTAATATATATAAAATATATTTTTAAAGAAAAGGTTGTTGTCACTTGAAAAGTCCGCTACCTTTAGAAGACATGCGTGGGCAACTCCGGCTCCCAAATACTGCTTTTCATGATGATTATAAGAGCAGCGCATTGAGATTTTACTGGTGGTGAGAGTGCGTGTCAGTGGCGAACTGACAATGTGGCGAAGATAGGCTTTTTCCTTCTCTTCTTCTTCTTTTTCTTTTTTTTAATTCTTCATGATAAAATATAAAAATTTCCTTTCATTTATTTTTTTATATATAATTTGATACTTATTTTTCTATTTTTATTTTTATATTATTTGATCTCATTTGAATTTAATTTTTTAATTATTTTTTATTTAATTTTATCCATTTTCTAATTATTTTTATTTTTATTTCAATTTATTTTTATTTTAAATGTGATTTATTTTATTTTTATTACTATTTGTTTGGATTCTATTGATTTTTTATTTTATTTTATTTTTTATTATTTTATAACTAATAATTTTATTTTATTATTTTTTAGATTTATTTTTTATAAGATTAGTCACAGACCTATGACTAAGATCATAAATTTTAAATATTAACATAAGTTCACCTTAATTATTTTTAGGTTATTTATTTATTTATTTATTTTATACTTTAACATTTGTTTTATTAAAAAATAATTTTTATATTTTTTTAAAATTTTTTATATAAAGTTATTTCGATTTTATATCTATGATCACGAGATTAATAAATTAACTAATTTGATTTTTTTTTTCAATCTTGTTTTTTGACATTGAATAATTGAATAATTGAAATTTATTAGTTTATTCAGTTTTCTTTTAAGGATTATCCAAGTATCACAATTTTATAATAAATTTAATATATTAGTCTGTATTCACCTATGTTAGATTTTATTATATTTTTTTCTTTTGTTATTTTTTTAATATTTTTTTGTTATTATGATTTTTATTTATATTATTAAAATCATTGACTTAGTTAAGCCAATAATCTAAGTTTCAAATTTTATTTTTTTTGAAAAGACTTGCATCAATTTAGCTTTCTTTCTTTTGTGACACAGAAAATTTAAGCTATTCGTGTATCCGGCTCATGTCATTCCTTGAACCATGCGGGTATCCTCCCATGCTATTCATGTATTTATAATTCATAACATATGGTTATTCTATTATACTTATCTGTGATTTTTATTTAAAAATTATTAAAAAAATACTTTATATTTTTAGCTATTTAACTGATCACTATATATTTTTTTGTCATTATATATTAACCATGTACATTATATAAAATTTGATGGCAAAGGAATTCTTGGTTAGGCAGGCCGGCAAATATCCCTTTGGAGTCACTAATTGAGATGTCTACTAGGATGCACGTAAACAATTTTCGTTCAATTATATATATATAGATTCATTGCATTCCCTCATATTGTTCATGAAAAATAAATATTTTCTTCTGTATTTTTTTAGCAGCGGATCTATATATATGGCTTCTAGAATTTGCTCAATGAAACTCAAGAAATTTTATCGAGAAGAATAGAAATTAAGTTTTAATGTGGCAACAATTTAATTATTGTTTTGACTATGATTCTTTACCATTTTAATTAGTAGTTTGATTCTCTACGCCTCAAAGGTATTGGAAATCAAGTTCTTGCTTAATTCCTGCTTCTAAATTAAATTTTAAAATGCAAAAACTAAAACTTTTCACAGTTCATTTAATAATATATTTTTATTCTTGAAATATATCAGACAAAATATCCCCAACACTATTAAAAGTAAGTGTTAATTAGAATTAATTTTGAGAGATATTTTAGCTAATTAAGTATTGATTTTACTTGTAAGAAATTATTAATTCAAGTTTTGTAAATTTTAAAGTTATTTTATTTTTATTTTTGAAATATATCAAAAAAAAGTATATTAGCACTTCTAAAAATAAGCATTAATTAGAATTAATTTTGAAAGATAGTTAAACTAGTTAAGTTATAATTTTATTTTAAAATTATTAGTTTAAATTATTTTAAAAATTATTAATTTAAATTTTATAAATTTAAGATTCATTAAAAATTTATATAATTATTCATTTTGAAATTTATAGAATTAACAAGAATATATAAAAGTAATGGCTTTCTTGAGATATATAGAAAAAGGAGTACCAGCACGTGCGAGAGCAAGCGTGATAAGAACGAATGATGAATGGAATGACGATTTTACCGAAGACCACGCCAACAGAAAACGTAATGGCTTTCTTCTCTTGTCAAGGCTTGACTTTTTTATTTATGGCTGTTTGGCGCTGCAGTTAGGAAATGATTTTTAAAAAGAATTAATATTTTTTATTTTTAATATTTGTTAAAAATAAAAATAAATTTTTTAAAAAACCTATAACTATCATAAACACCACCTTTATAAAACAATAAAAAGGAGAAATGATAAATGCATTGAGTGATAATTCTCATTGAAAGGATTCGAACTTGAATCCCAATTCTTACTCTTTTTATTTATTATAATAATAACCTTAGGCTATTGGTCTGAAAATACGTGTCATTTATTAATCAGATTAATATGAAAAATGCATAATTAAAGCAATTTAAATAAAGAATTTAGTATCATTAATATATAATCAGATTAATATTATCAATATCAATTTTTTATTTTATTAAAAAAATATAATAAAACCCATTTACATATTAACCAAAACTATATCTGTTAAATAATTTTTAAAACACGTCTCTAATATCAGCATAGTACATTTCTTAAATATTAATAAAAGTGTGCATTTTATATAAAAAGTTTTAATGAAAATAGTTATTTTTTAAAATATTTTTATTTAAAAATATATTAAAATAATATTTTTTCTTAAAATTTATTTTTAATATTAACCTATTAAACTAATTTAAAAATATTTTTTAAAATTCGAATTTTCAGTATTTTGACCACAATATAAAACGTGTATCTGTCACTAAAAGTAACCACCCATTTCCTTCTCGTGTTTTTCCTCTCTCTTTGTGTTGTATAAACAACAATCGTTTTCTTAACGTTATCAAAAACCTACCTTTCGCCCTTTTTTTGATGTTTATGTTAAGAATATCATTTTCAAGACAAAACCAAGCGCAAGTTTTAAGAATTTAAAGGCACTGGTAGTTTTCGAGAAATTAAGGATTAATCCATGGCTTCAAAGGCAGCTACACCATCATCGCCGTCCTTTATTCTAACGTCCGGTGCAAGTGGGAGAATTACTGCATTATTTTCCGTTCAAGCGTTAAAAAGCTTGTTGATGCTGATAAATGCATTCTTTTTGCTACTTTTAGCCCCTTTCCGAGGCCGGAGTCGGATGGTGGTGGCGGCAGCGAGGGGGTCATCTTCGTCTTCGTCAGGTGATCAGAAATTCAAGGATGATAGGTTGTTGCAGGAGACTAGTAGTGGGGTCCACCGGACTAAGTTGCGGGTCCCGGCAACAATTGTGCCATGGAAGAGTGCTGGTGGTGGTGGTAGGGTGACGGCGGTTGTGGATCCGGAAGTAGGGGGCAGGCGGGCCATTGCGATAAAGAGGGTGTTACAGGATGATGACACCAATACGGTTAGGGAATTTTCACTGTTTGTTACTGCTCGAAGTGACAACCTTTTTACCCAGTCGTGGACCCCAGTTTCTGCTAAAATCAGGTATGTTCGTTAAATTTTATGTTTTTATTATAATGATTCTGTCTTAATTTTGAGTGGTTCATTAGTTGGTTGTTTATTGGTGATAATTCAATTAATTTGATGAATTGTGTTCGATTATGATTCAAATTATTGGTTGATAAGGACACTTCCTCATGTTTTTGGTAATTGGATGGTTAAAAGAAAGGAGTTTCCTGTTTGTTGTTAGCAGAAAATTCAAGGATGAAACTGGAGAATCACTGCCATAATTTTTAAATCTATTGATGAAATTTTCTTTAATTCATGGATAAAATTAATATTACAGAAAAACTATCGTTAGTAATTTATGTTCCGGCGATTTCCTTGATAATAATTTTACCGGTATATTTATTAACACAAAAAAGGCTTATGCTGGTATTCCGGCAATGATATTTGTAGTTATATTTTTCAACTCTTTGAAATATATTTATAGACTAAGCTTGTTCATAACCCCATTAACAATAATTTAAAAATATATATTTTTAAAAATCTATTAAAGAAAAGTAGAAAATAATTAAAATAAATTAATTTAATATAAAAATCAGATATTCATGATAAATTTAAACATTTATAGATTCAAATATAATTAATTTAAAATAGAGGTGCTAGAGGAGGAGGCGAGTCTTCATCGAGACTATAAGATCAATAAGGGAGAGCACATGTATTATCCATATGTGATTTTATCTCCATCACCTATCGGCGGAGTTTGATTGTCTCAGCATTGAGTCATTCATAATCAGCAGTGAGATGAGTTGTCCGAATTTGAACTTGTTGATCTAAAATTGCCTCAAACTTCAAGGTTTTAGTGCTTGGAACCAATTATGAGCATCCAACGGTTGAAACGCTAGTGACCGTCCACAAGTCCTCGATCATAGTGTTAGAGAGACCGTACACCTGACAATCCCGCCTCAAACTAGTTATTCATTGACCGATAATTTACTATAATTTGTGCACCCATCTCATAATGATTCGTCAAATTCTTTCAAAATATCAGAAAATCTAGTCGTGTTTTCATTTGGTTCTTCATATATGATTGGATATTAACTGGTATAACTCTAATTCATTCTCATCATATCCATAACCATATTCCTATAAAAATTGCTATTATCATTTACAATTTCATATATGCCGCTAAAACTAGAAGTTGACCTAACCATTCTATCTACCATGACCTCGTGAGGAATATATGGTTTTCCATAAGCAGGTCAACACAAGTATCTCTCCATGAATCATTTTTGTAGAAGATGTATTGTTAGAACATTTGGATCGAGATGTTTTTTATTTTCACACCTCTTACATGGATTTTTAATACCATCCCCACTAATAGTTCTAGGATTTGTTAAATAGTATGTAATTAATAAAACTTTGAATCTCATTATAACAATCCATCATACGCAACATTTCGAGTGAATCTTGATACATCCATGAACGATTATTCATTATATATATCAAATCTATATAAAATATTGATGACAACATGTATTCATTAATCACGTAAACTAAATAAATTTACAAATATTAGTTTAACTCAAATTTAGTCAATCTATTATAATCTATTATAACAGTACTTTTAATTCATTATCAATTATCTACATAAATTTAAATTTTTATATTCATTAAAAATATTTTAAAAATATAAATCATAAATTTAGTATTACTCTTATAGTGAAAATTTTTATTATTTAATTATTTTTATTGTTAAAATTTTTTATACATTCTAGTTTAGTAGAATCTGTTTTATTGTTTGCATTAAGTAATTTAATTATGACCTAATTGTTTCTTTGAGTTTTTACTAGGAATATGCAGATTGATCACCTACATATTCTTCTTGCTTATATTGCCACTTATATTAAACCTGTTTCCTGGTTTGTTTTAGCCGAGTTATGTCACTGTTTGGAATGTGCAGATAGATTTTATGCTTATTCTTCTTGTTTATATCGTCCTCTTGAATTTTATGTTTAAAATATGTTGATGCGTTGCCTTCACTTTGTCTGTTGATGGGAGCTGCACATAAATGGCTGCATTCCCAACAGCACTGATTAATTAGACAAGATATTCTTGGACATCACTATTGTTTCAATCACCTATTGTTAGAATACAGCCTTGTCTCGAAGGAATAATATGGTCGGAGCAGATTGGCCAGGAACACCCCCTCTCCCAAGTAAAGCCATTATTATTTGGCTGGTTTAAAATTCAACATCCCTTTCACCTGTTCCCCTCCTTCCTCCTTCCCTTATCACCTGCATTATGGTGCCAGTCTTCAAAATTCCACTTGCATCAGAGAGATTGAATTCAATGCTGTTAATACTGTTTGTAGTGTCTGAGGCTAACCATATATTTTCTAACAAGCCCGTCTATAGGCACATGAGTCTAACATACTGAACTCTTCTTTAACATGATTTGGCGGATGCTTCATATGAACATTCAGTTATGAGAAAATGAAACATCTAAAAGTATAGTTTTGTGTCTGATCAAACACAATTAAAGGGAATAAATAGGTTTGATTCACTTTATGTTTTTAATCGGTTTAGAAGACAGAGCAAAAACGAATTTATCTTAAGCAGAGCAGCAAGTTTGAGTCAATTTCTGCTGCCTGAAATTGTGCAACTTGTTTTGAGTTGATGACTAACTGGGCAATAGAGGAGCATAATGACACTCGAATGTGTTGGAATTATCAATCACGTGTGTAATACAAATGCTGGAACCAGTATTCTTACATTCCATGCTTGCTGTACACACATGATGCAGATTTAACCATCTTGGCAGTTGAAACCCTTGAGTATCATGACATTTCTCTCATTACAAATTTAGCAGAATAAAACTTTAAATTTTTGAAAGTTTAGTTTCATGGTTTTTCACTGAATTAATAACGGGAATTTGCAGAGAATTTTTAAGGACACTGCCCTGCTACTGTTGGAATATTTTGGCATGCTTTGGAATACCAATAAAATGATTAACTGGAAAAACCAAAAGCTAAAATATTGTAGGTCATTAATGAGACAATTTGTTTAGTTGGGGTTTTCACACCCTGCTAATCCATACAACCTCAAATCTTCATAGAAAATAGTACATCCTGTCCTTATTCTATAGCTTACTAACAACCAACCACATGTAGGTGATTAAGCCTATATCCTTGGTGCTAGTGTGAAGGAAGTGATGCTATTTTCATCTTTTGTTTTTTTTCCTGCTTAAATGTGTATAACCTCAAATCTTCATAGAGAATAGTACATCCTGTCCTTCCCGCGGCTTGCTAACAACCAACTGTAGGTGATTAAGCATATATTATTGATGCCCGTGTGAAGGAAGTGATGCTGTTTTCATCTCCTTCTTCTTCTTGTTTTTGGTTCCACAGTGACTGTGAATCACTAGGTGACCTCAGGCTAAATATAAGATTTTAATAATTTCAATTTGTCTTCATGTTATGGAGTTGATCATGGTGGTTTTTATTTGTTATAAGTTCATTCTTTTACTTTTTTCTGGAAGAGTACAATGACTCATCTTTTCCTGGTGCAATGTCCTAACATTAAATCACATATCTTTTGTAGGGGGCTGGTTGTTCTGATGCATGGTTTGAATGAACACAGGTTTGTTTATGTGCCTAATGGTCCATTTGGAAGTCATTTTCTGTTGATTCTATTGTTTGATTATTATATCACAATAACATTATTTACAAACAGTGGCAGATATAATGACTTTGCGAAAGAGTTGAATGCTAATGGATTTAAGGTGTATGGGATGGATTGGATTGGTAAGTTTGAAATTTTACGTGGTTGTTTGGATTTTTCATTCTTGATGAGACAAAATAATCTCTTTGTGCTTGCTTGATATCACTACCTTGCATATTGATGATCATAGTTGCAGTGGAATTTGCGTCTTTCTTGTACTCGGAGAGTTTTAATTTTTGACAACTATTTCCTTCGAACAAAACCTTTTGGTTTCTTTGTGGAGATGAAAGTGAAACATATATGATAGTATGATCTCATGTCTTCTTGACAGATGTCTTGATTTGGCCCCCCTGGTATGAGTGTAATCTTAATCATTTGATGAGTTCCTCTAGAGGCCAAGATTGGTGTTTTCTGATTCATTAAGAGGTGCCGGGATCATATTCCATACAATCATGATGCTTAAAAGAGAGCTGAATTGTCTCATCATAGGATTCCCTTGAGCTTATGCAGTGACACAAAAGGATGAAAAAAGTCTATCTTATTATGAGGAGTTATAAAACACAGGCTGCTATACTGATTTGGATTATTAAAACCTTTTCAACAATGGTCATTTTCTTTATCTGCTCATGATATTGCAGAGCAGCTTGTTTTACTCCTCCTGTTTCTTAAAGGGATCATGTGAAGCAGGATGGATCATTAAGTTCAGATTGTATTTCAAGTCGATGCTTATGGAATTGATTCAACAAACTTAGTAAAGAGTGCAAACTGGAAGAAATAAGCTGTCTATTTTAGTAGTGCAAATGTGCTGTCATGATAGCTGAGTTACAACATTGACACTTGAATTAAGATCTGGTATTTCTGTTGCAATTCAAATTAGCTGGTGAAGCTGCTTGTCCCCTTTTTTTATGGCTTAAGCAAAAACGCAACTAGCTTCTTTATTTATACGTTGTTGATTTTCCTTGTGCAGTCCAATTCACTACACCAACAATATTTTTTTATTAAAAATGATATCTTTGTAAGTTATATTTTCATTGCCACTTCCTTCTCCTTCTGGTATGGGTGTGAGGGCTGTTGTGTAGCCACTCATATTGTAGGGCTTTAGCTGCATAGTTTCTGTCAGCAACTTATTGCTTTGCTAATTAGATTACATGGTGCAGTATCTTCTGAAAATTAGTAACGAGTTTTTGTTGTCTTGTATGTTTTTTTTCTAACCTGTTCCATCCTTTTCTCCAAACCAGGACATGGTGGAAGTCATGGTCTACATGGATATGTTCATTCGCTTGATTATGCTGTTGATGATTTGGTATGTTTTGATTTGTATTCACAAGATGCTGATGGGTTTCTTTTGCATCTGATGAATCTAAATGCACTCTATTCTTGTCCAACGTTGTACAGAAATCATTTCTTGACAAGATCTTAACAGAAAATCCTGGGTTTCCATGTTTTTGCTTCGGGCACTCAACAGGTGCAGCCATTGTTCTCAAGGTATGATTGCTTTGCAATTATAATCTCTTGTATTTCTCTAAATGTATCATTTAGTAGAAGCTCCCTGTTAATGTGCATGCCTGGGTCTATGCACCAGTTATTGCAGGGCAAGATCCAATAACAATGTGAAATCAAGGTTCATGTAGTTATTTCTTTATCATTCTTCACTTCTTTTTTTGAGTAAATTTGCAGGCGATGATGGATCCAAAAGTGGAAGCCAGTGTATCTGGTGTGGTATTGACTTCACCTGCAGTAGGAATTCAGCCATCCCATCCTTTGGTTGTGGTAAGAATCTCTGTTATACTCGACTTTCTAGTTCATAAACTACAGAAAGACATTGAGTGGTATTTATTGATGTGAGAACCGAAATCAAATCACTAAATGTGATGCCCATCTCTTTTCTTCATGACAGATACTAGCCCCAGTTCTGTCATTTTTGTTACCGACTTTCCAGCTTAATTCAGGAAATAAGAAGGGCATGCCAGTTTCTCGGGACCCAGATGCACTAGTGGCTAAGTATTCGGACCCACTGGTCTACACCGGATCTGTCAGGGTAAGGACTGGCTATGAAATTCTCCGAACAACTGCCTATTTACAGCAGAATCTGAAAAGATTGCGGGTTCCATTTCTTGTTCTTCATGGTGCTGCTGACACTGTAACTGACCCGGATGCTTCTCGGAAACTTTACGAAGAAGCATCCTCAGCGGACAAGACAATCAAACTATTAGAAGGTTTATTGCATGATCTCCTAATTGAACCAGAACGGGAAGAAATCATGAAGGACATAATTGATTGGTTTAATTGTAGAGTGTAAAAAGGTTAGGTAGTGCAATGATAGAAATCATTTAAATCTTCACTAACCAAGAGACAACAAAATCATAAAGGAGTAGAAGGCTTCCCTTTGTTCAGCAGCATTTTTTATGCTCTGCTGCTTGAAGTCTTCCATTTAAGCAGATAAGTTTTTATTGCTGAATAAGCTTCAGCATTTTTTTTGGTTGAAACTGGACAATGTTGTTCATGTGCTCTTTTCACAGAGTGTAATATTATGTGGGGTATTGAGGAGCCATCCAAAACCCAAATATATATTGTAACTGTTGCCTGCAATGTCTTTGAAAAATGAGAATTGCTTGCAGGTCAGGAGCATTTCCCCATCATTGTTGTATGCAGCCCAGTTGGTCCCCATAAACACAACTTCAATATTCTTTTCCTGACTGTTGGCATGCATAGTTAAACGAGTATTCTGCTTGTTAATAGAGACTTAAGCATCTTGTTCCACAGCATATGGGATTCCAATTCTTAACATGTGGTCGCTTCCAGGTAATACTGATTTCATCAGAGCATGCCTGATTTTGTTTTACATGTATATGAAAAGTAAAAATAACACCAACGAAAATGAAAGGCAATCTGCGGTCAAGGATGTGGCTGGCTGGGTTCAAGCATATTGACAGTGCAATGCATGGTCTAACCATGCAGGCAGACATGTTAGCCATGAGTCGGCACTCTGCCCTTATCCTATTTTATTTCCAATGGCACCATTTTTCCAAGTAGTCTCACCAATCAAGCCAGTTCTGTTCTAAATGATCCTTTGTCCTGAGGACAATATACCAAGGATTCAAATCTATAAACAGACATAGAAGAGTAGGGAGTAGGGATCATGTGATCTGATGATTATCAGTCGGTCACAATTTCAAGTATATACTGATGGGGGCTAATAAACCATGTAAAAAATTCAGCTGATGTACATTGAAGAAGATGCTAAAGAAAGTGTATTGAAATTCAATGGATGATACATCATTCTGAAAACACACAAATCAGCATGGAAACAAGTCAGAAAATCAATTTCACAAGTGATGTTCTTTTCAATATGTTTCTTCAACTCTGCTTTACCTCCTCGATCTTTCTAAGAGTGTTCACGTAAGTATAGCTTGAAAATGATACAAAAAGCTTGCGGAACCTGCAGAATGAAGCCACACAAAATGAAATAATAAAGCACATCTGACCCAATGGAAAAACATAAATGAAAAGGCAACAGATTGGATACTTTTCAATCCTCAGTCAAAATATGATCACTATTCTCTCTCAAATTGTGACAGCATACATACCAAACCCATTGGCTTGAATGTTCTGCCATAGCATGGAAGCTCTTCCAGGGATGCTCGTTTAGCAGGCAGTGTGTCATTCCATCAGTGTATCTCAATGGTAATAACATGGACAACCAAATATCAACAGGCCCACTGTACTTCCGCAAAATGCAGGTACTGATCTGAGAATGCATGTAGAAGAAAATGAACATTTTCATCAAAAGAGATCAATATAAATGATATAATAAGGTCAATCATTTTGAGGGGAAAAGAAAAACAGTTAATTGAATTTCAGCTGTAACTAATATTCTCCAGAGACCCACATTTTAGCTGGAAAATGCAAGTATTCAATGTCCGCCCATCACCGAACTAAAATTAAATAAGAGATATTTCACAAGGGACTTTGGGGAGAGGGGAAAAGATGCCCTTTCGGTAAGCAGAAGCAGAAAATATTCATCAGAAACTACAAATAACATAAAACAATGGGGTTGCCCGCTCATATATGTTTTTCACAGCATCAATGGATCCAGTCAAATAACTGAACCACAAAAACTGGCATAAAATGAAACATTAGGGTAAACTAAAAGAAAGCTAAAGAACAAGCATGCTTACAAGTTCCCAGGCTTCCACACTTCTTTCTGAAACATTGTGCAGGAGCTGGCTGCATGTGCATAAAAAGTGTAAAGTTAAAAATAAATAAATAATCCATGAACAAATAGCAATTTTTTCAGTGGGGCTATTTGAAAAGGCCCTTTTTCTTAATAGCAAAAGAAAAGATTCAAAGCAGGCATAACATTTATCTTGCACTTGTGCACAATGATATGGCAGTTATGCAATCCAAAATGCATCCCACATGTTACCTGCAACTCCACTACAGATAAAGCTTAAAACTATGGAAATTTTCAAATGAAATTCAGATTCAAAATGCATTCCAAAAGGAATAAAGGAAAATTTTACTGCTCTTTCATTTTCATATTCCTTACTCATCTCTAAAAAGCCATTCCAGGAGTCTATTATGATCCCAAGATTTCATGCAAAATACAGTACTGCGACTTAATTTGTGCATTCTAGTTCCCCATTATCCAGTCCAACTCCCTTGTTCTATTACAAGTATCTGATTTTAAAAAGGACTTGAACGTTAAGGCATGACTTGAATGGTGGACATACATTCCAAAATCTTGAAATTAAATGGAGTTTATTAATGTTAACAGGAGTTCACATTAAAACAAAATGGCAGGTGTATGAGAACCAGGATTGAGAAAAGAGGTCTTTAAGCACATCCAGTTTACTAAAACTTAAAAGCATCAACTTACCATACTCCATAATGAACATCACGATGATTACAATGACCAGAAACCCCATAGTTATCAAAAGTAATAATCTGAGAAGTAAAGAAGTTGGGTTTAAGATCAGCGTACAAGTATAGCATAAAGATTTAACCAATGAAAAAAAAATACTCATACAAGCACCATGAAAGCAAGTATTTACTGACCCTTAATGGTGTTAAAAATGGAAGCTGCATGTATCTAATGGGAATGAACAACTGAAATAGTTCACAGGAGGCAAAAATCTCACCATGTCAATGCCATGACTAGATACCTCCTCTTCAATGATCTTTGCCAACAAATCATGGTCCCAGACTTTGCCAAAACCATCCTACATGATGACACTGTATCAAGTTTCAGAGGCCTCAAGATGAAAATTCAACTAAAATTAAAATACATTGGTTTCCAAGGATGACTAGGAGTGCAACCTGCAAATCTGGATGGTCTAGAACCTTCACCCGTTGAAGTGGAACCTGCATAAAGCAGAAATTGGAAGTACAAGAACAGAAATGTGGTTCAGGTAAAATGCTTAGAAAATTTTGTTTCTCAAATTTTGATGATGTTTTTACATCAACATCTAATCAATACAATTTCTAAATTTAAAACCTTGATAGTTTTAATATGAATATAAGTTAGTGGACTGCCAAATGTGTAGAGAAGTTTCAATTATTTAGATTCCAGATTACGAAGTACAGATTTGAAACCATAGATCTTTAGTGTTCCCATAATTTTTATCCACCTTGAGGACGGCACAAGCCTGGTAGAACTCGTGTTTTCTAGTGTTTCCCATACCATCTGCATTGCCTACATGAAAAACAAAATAAAATGAATTACAAAAAATGTGTTTTAAAAGTCACAGAATACACACACACCAGGGTGCCACAAACTATTTAAGAAATTTATGAAACCATCCATAAAGGGAGCCTTTACCCGTTGGCATTGCTTGGATGAATAGGGAAAGCAAGCCTTTCCAAAATCCATTTCTAAAAGGAAAAAGAAAAGTGCTGGAAGGAGAGGGAAAACAGAAAAGAACTGAAGACTTCTGTGTCTTCAAAAGGAAGATGTTTAGCTAGGTCAGGTAAAACATATATGGATTAAAACTTCTTGAGTTGAAAGTGCAAGCCTCCCATAGTTTGCTATTTAAAGCGCTTTAGCAGCATGCTTTAAACTCAGATGCTATATTAAATGTTTTCAAACTTAGTAAATCTAACTAAATACCCTAGCAAATAAACATGGAAACAAGATCCTAAAATCTCATTTCATAGATCATCTTTTGGCGAAAATATTAACAGGGTAAGAAATAAAAGCATTATATAGGTTCAGACATGAGTTCAAAACCAACAAAACAAATTCACTGCACGCTTTGAAGTGCTAGTTTAAACATTTTACATGCATTTATCAAGCAGTGGTATGACAAAATTGCAATATTCAACTGCTTTCCACTCCGAGTAACATGTAATCAACTTTTACAATTTACTTAGAATGGCTTTGCCTTAATTAAAGCAAACAAAAGAAAATAGCAGGAAAAAAGAGAGCATAATTGTAACAATTCAAAACCTGAAAGATCAACAACTACAGAGTATGAGACATTTAATGAAGGAAGCTTTAAACTTCTCCCTTTCCAGACATAATGCCTAACAATCATATAAGGGCACAAAAAAATGGGCCAAAAGAAAATCTGGCTCCATGTGGCGAATACTTCAGGGTTCTATAGAGAAAACTTCATTGCAGCACAATCTCAATTTTGGCCTAAGCATCTCCTAATTCTACCATGACCAAACCCAATAGACATAGAATTACATATTTCTCAACATGAAAGAATATTGAAACTAAATCACATATTAATGAAACAACATTACCAATTGAAAAGCATAGCATGTAAAGATTATGCCCTCTGGAAATCAAATAGTTTATAGTTGGTGAGAAGAACCTGTAAGGGATTTAAATAAATAAAAAAAAGCAACACAAATTTCAACATAACATAAAAAACAATTCAACTTTAAATGCCAAACACAAAAACAAAGAAGAAGCTTTACATGGACTCGTCGTCTGGGTGTGCAACAACAAGCAAGACATTTCTCTTGGAAAGAGCTCTATCTGAGTTTAATAAGAGCAAAAGGGTGTCAAATCTTAAAAAATAAAAACCATAAACAACATATTATTAAAAGAAAACAAAACAATGTTTATTACATAGAAAAATTCCACCAACCATCACTCAGAAATGAAGTCTTTGAGAATGAAGTTGATGATGACGAGAAAAGAACTTTCCATAAAGAAGCAATCCAAAGTACAATTAGTGAAACAACAACAAAACTCCATCCCATCTTTATAGAGCATTCACCTGTTCAATGCAAAACACACACACACACCAATTCAGTCATAAGGAAAAAAGAATTACAACATTGCATGGAAAATTGAAATGACAACTTTTGCAATTTTTCTGCTATGAATCCAAATGGATTTTTGTTAAAATAAACAAAATTTCATATAGGTTTATGAGATAAGAAAAAAGAAGAAGTTAAACTCACGCCGGTCTCAATGCCGTGCTGTTCACCGGTGATCTTGCCCTCCGTCTCTGTTTATTAAGTTTGATTGATGATGGTTTTTGTGTTCTAGATGATTTTGGTTCGTCGGCCTTTTTTTTGTTCGGGGAAAAAATAGTTTGGGCTTTAATAATTTCTTATTACTTATCTCCTTTCATTTTGGGCTGATGAATAAATAGCCCAATATGAGTTAACCCACTTATAACGGACCAACCCAGGTTTATATAAATGTTGTTTCAATAAAAAAAAAGTGGAAAATCTTGTTTTTAAAATAAAATTAAAATAACTTTGTTTTAGAGTTTTTTTTTAAATCATTCAATTTAACATAAATATATTAATTATATTCTCAATTAATTTACTGTATCTTTTAAATTAAATTAAATTAATATTTAAAATTATTAAAAAAAATTGAACTCTTATAATAATAAAACCATTCAACTCAAGTAGTTTAATAATTATTTTTATAAATATCAAATTTAATATTTATAATTTATCCAAGTTATTTATATTTAAAAAATATTAATTTTATTTCTATTTTAAACACGACAAAAGAGCTAAATCTTATATTTTCTACTATTTGCTCATAGCCAATAGCAGTAAAATGCCATCTTTTTTTTCTAATTAATTATTTTTTCAAGTTTATTCTTTTTCATTGAACCTGTTTCATGTTGAAATTGATGATTTATTTCAATAAACTTGATTTTAAATTCTTAAAATGTAAAAAAAAAACATCTTGATAATTGATAAATACTTAATTTTATTTTTAAAAATGTTTAGAATCGTTGTTTTTTAAAAGATTGAAAATGATGAAACTAAAATTAAAAATCCAAAAAATTGACATCTCCCTTTGAAATTTTGTCACTACAAGGAAAAAAATTGAAGAAATTGAGCAAAAAATTAGAGGAAAGGAAAAGAAAAAAAATCACTAAAATCATATTGAAAATATAACATTAACAATAACACATGTCATCGTAGAAAAAATTCCTTACCAAAATAATTTTAATAATACCAGGAAAACCACACGTACATTCTCAATACAATGGTTTTTTTTACAGAATAGTGCCTTAGATAATTTTTTTTGTTCAATTTGATCCTTTATTTTTTATAACTTTTTAATTCAGTCTTGAATTTCATCTCATGAGTCTAATGAAAACCCAACTATTTTTTTTTCACATGGAGGGCCACCCATTTTTTTTCACTTTTAAGAATTTTTTTTTTAATTGCATATTTTTGGACTGATTAAGGGTTGTTTTTAGTTAATATTTTTTTATAAGATTTCATGGATATTTTTAATGTATTTTCAAGTTAAAATAGGTTGAAAAATATACTTTTAGGTTAAAATCTCACTACTCAATTTTGATGATCAAAAATTGAAAACATATATAATACATTGTTTGTTTTTAGAAAAAAATAAATTAGCTATGAGATGGCTGTCCTTTTTTACCTTTGATTTCAATTCAATATAAAATAAAATTAATTATAATAAATTATTTAAAAATATTAGAGATGGCTGTCCTTAAAGGTCTTCATTACGAGAAATTAATTTTAAAACTTTCCTAAAGTTCTATCTATAACCAATCTAACTTCATAAAATTTGTAGAGGATAGTTAATTCATGATGTAAAAATTATCTTAACCCAATACCTAAATATCCAATTATTTTTTTTATTTTTTAAATGAGGAGCAATTTCATCATACCATTATTTTAATTTAATAAATAGTGATTTATCTCTGGTATTACAATAAAAATGCACGATAATTACGAGTATTTACACTCAAATAACTTTTAATTAATAGAAGCATTAAAAAATAATCTAAAAACATTTTTTTCCCAGTATTCTACTCAATAAATTAAAGTTTTTAGTTGAATTGTTGCTATTAATTTAAACATATTTAAAGAATTAAATTGTAAATCTATTATGGTGTCTCCTTTCTTCCTTCTGCAGCAGGGGCATGGAAGCATCCATGGTTTTGTAAATTGGTTGTGTGCATAAATGTTGTATTATATGAAAGTGTATTTTTGTATTATTTTTAGGTAATCTGCTGTGTCCTGCCAGGGCCTTGGAAGCATCCATGGTGTGTATTGCATGAGAGTGTATTTTCTTAAGTTATTTTTCACTATAAAAATTTGATGAACATAAACTGAATCACTGAATGAATTTGATGTGTTTTATCTATTTATAAATTTATTATTAATAAACTTATTATAAGATTAAAAATCATCAATAAATTTTTTTATGATAGACTGTTTTTGTTTGTAAATACGTGTTGATAAAAACTTATTAATGAATTGTGAGTATAAATATTAATGATAATTTTTATCGATAAAACTGTTATATTTAATAATATTTTATTTTAAATAATATTTTATTTTAGATTGTTGTTTTAGCCCATTTATAATGTGTTTGTTTTCATAGTTAGAATTATTTTTCAAACTGTTTTTTATTTTAAAAAGCATCAAGTTAACGCAATTCGTTACTTTTTTTTTTATATGTTGAAACTAAAAATAAATAAAAGATTTAAAAATAATATTATTTTAATATGTTTTAAATTAAAAATCACCGTTGCAAAAGCACCATGCAGTAACCCTAACCTCGTAAACAAAACTGGTGCTTTATATTCGGACCTCCACCCTCTCCCCAGTGTATATATTCATAGGAGAACGGGCCGGATCTGCAAGCCAAATATTTGTGCTCAGACCCATTGATTGTTATTCGGATTCGGATAGATTAACCCGACCCATTAACAGGTCAAGCTACGATCCACTATTTTAAAGTATCCAAAAAAAATAAAAATAAAGAAAAAACATCGTTTTTTTATGCAGCTTCTGCCAAGCTTTTACACTCAAGAAATTAATTATTAATTAATAGAAAATCTAAAATGCGTGGAAAAATTACTGTGGATCCAGACTCCATGGAACGTGGACTTGCAAAGTTGATCTCCACGCCTCTTTTTTCCCCCAAGATGTGGTGCAATTTAATCATGGTTTCAATATGGTTTGTTTTTTAGGGCTCTCAGCTGTAGATGATTTTGCTTTGTTCTTCCTGGCTCATAGAGATCGTTTGCGCATTTTTCTTTTGAGTTTTGCTATGTCGTCTGGGACAACTGTGTGCTCTATGGCTTGGTCACTGCTGTAGGTCTGTTCAGGCTCCTGTGCAACAGCCTTGGTTGGCTTTGGTTGTGGTTTGAGTCTCCATGGGAGCCTATGTTTTTGTGGTGGGTGCTCATATTCTTGGTCGATTGTGGGTGATGGCTCAGAAAAGATGGCCCGTAATGATGATTATGCATCAACTGCATAGCCCGCTTGCTGGGTCCTTGGTCCTTCGACAACATTGGGAGAGTACTAATTGCTGCTGCTTCTTTGGGTAGGATTTGACGTTCGTTGGGGTCTGGGCATTTCGTTTGGGGATTCCAGTTCCTGTAGTCTCTCGTTTCTCCTATAAAATTATCCAGTTGCAGACAGGTTTGCTTTTTTAGACTGTTTTAGTGGACCTCTGCTTGCTATGCTACCATTTTAGGTCTTGCTTTTTTATTGGATTTTTCTATTCTGGCATTCTATTGTTGTCCTTGGGTTTTTCATGCTTTTACGTCCTTTCTTTGGGGTTGAAGGGTGTTCATTTGCATTCCCTCTTGGTTTTCTTCCATGCCTCTCTCTTAGGCCCGCATTCAGTTTCGTGCCATTTTTCTTCCTTGTGCTTGGTTTTGACAAGCTTTTCTTCCTTGGTTTTCATCTGCTTAGTTTCTTTTCCTTTATGTCCACGCTGATTGCTTTGAGGTTATCTCGCTAGTTCTCTACTATCTCACGTAGATTTCAGCTGACACTAGCGATGTTTGAAGATATAATTATGAAAGGAAAGTTAGTCTAATTGACACCTCTTGTCGCCCAAATAAAAAAAATAATAATTGAAGAGGAGTTATGTATTGATATTAATGGCCACGGGGTAATTCATGCAATATTCACAATATATCACAGGTTAAAGAACAATATATTTGATTGTATGCCAAAAAAGCTCATCATCTACCTGGCGTGCCAAATTAGAACCATTTGCACGGGTAACTACAATCGAAAACCTATTGTTTTTGCCGGCTGGGCAATGGCAATGATCAACAACATTGTCTTCTCATGCTAAAGAAAAAACCTTCATTATTTTTATAGCTAGGCCCCGCCCAATAATACCATGTACTATTTGCTAGCAAGCACTTTCCCACAGGGCACAGTATATCCAAGCCAAGTTGCTCAAAGCTGATTGTTACCATGAGTGATTGCTCTTCTGATATGTTTGCATTAACAACTACATTTTGTTTAATGGAAAAGTGGGCATCCATATGACCGCCAGACAACATGAATGGGAAACTGAGGGGGTGAGAAAGAGACTCATGTTAACTTTTGCAATTGTCTCAGATTTAGTTAATTATATATCTTTTGCCTCCTATAACTTATTCTACGAAAAGTTTAATAAAATATAGTTTGACTTACATCATCATTCAGATCAGTACTACCCTAATATTGTAGCTATCCTTTCCAAGTTGCCCATTTGAGTCTTTTATACAATTTTTTTGGTGGGTGCACTTGTGGTCCCTTGCTCTCCATTTCCTGCCCAACCCGGCCTTTCGAATTCGTTTTCCTTTTTTTTTTAAATCTATAGTTTGCTCCATTCAATGATGTAATTAACCTCTTATGATCCCCTCTGCAAAACATTACATCACTGCCAACTAAACCATGCAAGGATTAACCAAGCACCCCTAGGCTCTCTCATTCTACCTAGCTGATCTCTTCCTTTTCTTTTTCTTATTTATTAATTAGCATATCATTCATTTTTGAAGGTCATGTGGCCTGAGTTTGAGGCTAGCAAGATCCTGAGGAATATGTTGGGTAGCAACAACTTGGTTGTAGACCTTCCAAATTCCACAGAGACCATGTTAGAGCTAGAAGAAACTTCTAGTTCTTCGGTTCCACCTTCGCCCATCACTTCCAAGAAATACATCACTGATGATCAGGATAAACACAAGTACAAGCTCTCTCTTCAAAACAATAAGAGTCGCTTTATTTATCATGGTATTCTTGGATTTTCTTTCTTTCCTAATTTCTTCTGTTTTATGATCATTAATATAGATATTTTAACAGGATCTTTGTCGGCTCGTGGAATGTTGGAGGCATTGCACCACCTGATGATTTGAACATGGAAGATTGGTTATGCACACAGACTGAACCTGCTGATATCTATGTTCTTGGGTGCGTTTTTAATATTCTAATGCTAATTAACTGTAAAACTTAAAAAAAAAACAACTCTATTAAAACTTCCTTTTTTAATAGAATATATATTCACACAAGAGATATAATCAATGAGATTTGTTGAAAGATTTGTGTTGAATATATATGCATTGGACTGTTTATGTTTGTGTTTCTTTTCCTTGTATTAATTATTCGATGAATAGACAAAATTTGGGACTCGAAGCTGAGACCTTCAAGCCCAATGATGTCTTGAATTAAAAAAAAAGTTCATTCCATATATCTTACTTTTTATTTAACTATAATATTACATATAAATTACAGGTTCCAAGAAGTCGTGCCTCTCAATGCTGGAAACGTTGTTCCAGGTTTTGAAAACAGCAAGATTTGCACCAAATGGAATTCTCTTATCAGAGAAGCTCTGAACAATAGTACTTCGAAACCTGTTCACGAAGATAAGGTAGGAGAGTTTCAAAAGGTGCTCCCCGTGAAGAAAAATAGTAGTAATTCTCTTGGCAAAAGCAGCAATACTTTTCCTCACTGCTTTGATTGTATCATAAGTAAGCGAATGGTTGGAATTTTTATCACTATTTGGGTTCGAGGTGATCTCCTTCCATACATGCAACATCCTAGTGTCTCATGTGTAGGCTGTGGCATCATGGGCTGCCTAGGCAATAAGGTATATATACATATATTCCTCACGCAATGAAAAGGAAAAATCCATGCAAATAGATATGTATCAGTGCTTTTTTAACTTGAATATGGCTTGTCATGCAGGGATCTGTCTCGGTTAGGTTTTGCTTGCATGAAACAAGCTTATGTTTTGTGTGTAGTCATCTGGCTTCTGGAGGGAAAGAAGGAGATGAAAAGAAGAGAAATGCCGACGCTACTGAAATCTTGTCACGCACAAGATTTTCTCGTGGCCCTTTGCGCAATTTGCCACGCAAGATTCTTGATCATGAGTACGTATATTTATGTGTGAAAATTCTATATCACAATAATATGCAACCAGTATAAGTGATTGATCAGAAACATCAAAACATCACTTTCTCTTGCTCTAATATCCTTCCATTTTTTTTTTGTTTTAATTTAAAGTGAGGGTGTGGGATGCTGGTTTCATGACAAACTTTTATAGTGTGCTTAGCATTGAAAGTTTATAAGATTTAACTAAGGGTAACCTTTTGTTTTCATCATAAAATAAAGAGAAACTTAGACGATCACTTACAATTTGGAAAGATTTTATTACAAAAAACAATCTAGTCGGTTAATACCCAACATGATAATAATTTACATGTTTAATTAGATGGATTTGCGATGTTTTCTGTTGTTTTGAAGCTGATTAGCTAACCCAGTAACTAAATCCATTTGCCTTGTCATTTCAAGTGATTTGAATATTGATTTCGGCTTTCATAATTAATTGCTGTGTGATTCAAAATTTATATGAACCATAGACTAATAAATCTTTTTAAGAAACTCATGATGTATAATATCTCCCGCCCCCCTCCTGTTTATTGGTCATAATGCTACTCTAGATTGTCTGCAGGCAAGTTGAATCCTCAGCCATTAATTAGTTGGAGAGAATTTGTTTAATTAGATTCAACAGTTCTTGTGTGTTTTCTTCTTCTTCTTTTTTGTTAATCAAACTAGGCCAATAATGCCATTGAGTGAGACAATTTGTTTTCATATAAATAGTAAATTTATTACAAGTTGCATATGTTTAATTATTGTTTAGCACTATTTTGGCTATCCATATGCAGTCAGGTAGTCTGGCTTGGAGATTTGAACTACAGGATATACCTGCCTGATTCTAAAACAAGATATTTAGTACAGAAAAAAGAGTGGAACATCTTGTTAGAAAAGGATCAGGTATATATGAATAAGTAATATTGATGGTGAAAATCTTATTATATCCTTTCAAAATGATTATTACAGTCCTGAGGATGATGATAAAGTTAAGTTCCTTTTGAAAATAAATATTTAGCTTAAGGCTGAGCTCGTGGAAGGTCATGTATTCCAAGGTTGGCATGAAGGAAAAATTGAATTTGCACCTACTTACAAGTACTATAAGAATTCACAAGTCTACTATGGCTGTGATCAGAAGAGGAAGGGTGAAAAGAAGCGTGCTCCTGCATGGTAACTCGTTGTTCTTCATGATATTTATCTTGAATCATCTAAAACAAGATAATTAACTATGATGATTTTGCCCAAGAGAGGTGTTTTTGCAGGTGCGATCGAATAATTTGGTTTGGAAAGGGACTGAAGCAGAAACAATACAGCAGAGGTGAATCTAGATTGTCTGACCACAGACCTGTCCGTGCAATCTTCACAGCAGAAATCGAAGTCTTAAGTAATTCCAGGAGATTAGGAAGCTCTTTTCCAGGCAGATTCGATTGCTTAAGAAACCATTTTGAAGCATGTAATGACAGAACAAGCTTCTATTTACAAGAATAATATCAGTAACCTCCCATATGCTGTGTGAATCATGCAGGAGAAACTATGAATAGCATATTACATTATGGGGGCTCCATGGTACGCGCATGCATGCTATCAAACAGTATCATGTCATTGTTAGCAGATACAGAACAAGCATGCAAGTCAAGAGAGTGGATGAGATTAAATTAAAAAAAAAACTAAAAAAAAGATTGGAAACAAGTCTTATATGATGGAAGTTAGTTGAGCGTTAGAGTTAGTTGTCAAGCATTTAGCTGAAGAAAACTTACAATTTTTGTATTTGCTAAAGCTCTCTCTTCACATCTTATTTCTTCTAATCTTCTTAAACCTTTATTCTTGTTCTTGATAAGGAAGATCTTTAACAATTGATATCAGAGTCTCATTCTTGAAACCATCAGTACATTATTTTGTTACCAACAGGAGACCATAATGGAAAATAACAAGTTAAATGGCATTAGAAGAACACAACTGAAGAATTGATGAAGAAATGCAAGAGGTCAAGAGTTGCATGAGATTAAGGCTGATCTTCAAAAGCAAGGAAAAGAGGAAACTAAGAGGATTGATAAGTTATCTAAATAGATGGAATCAGGGTTGGCTACTCTCTAATCTTTGGCAGCTACTAAAGAAAGTATAAGAGATGGAAAGGAAAACTCTAGTCCGGGTAGGATTATCTACCTTAAAGAAATTGCAATCGTGAAGACATTCTTGGGCAACCAGAGAGCATTAAAGGAGGATATAATATAACTTTACCAAGATTTGATATACCATTCTTTGGTGGAGAGTACCTAGGAGAGTGGATCCAAAAATAAAGAAAACTTTTCAAGATGCAGTATACCAATAGGTTGAGATTGCTTCAATCTACATACAAGGAAGAGCTTATAAAATATGGTTTGAAGGGTTTATGTTGGAAAATAATAACATAAAAAACTAAGAGGAATTCTATAAAGCTCTTTGTGTCAGGTTTGGCGATGGTAATGATGTGATAGAGAAGTTTAACAAATTAGAAAATTAGAAAGGAATGGAAGAATACACAAATAGATTGAATAAATATTTTTAATCCAAAATATTACCTAAATCATATTATGTTTCAAGTTTTATTAGTAGATTGAAGGAAAATGTTAAATCAATGTTAAAGAACCTCAAACTTGCTACTTTAACGTAAGCTTTTAATCAAACAAAGTGTTAAGAAGAGCCAACTATTATGATAGCTAGAAAGAATACATCGATTTTAAAGATTAATTCCTCATTTAATAATGACAAATTAGAAGGTAATTTTACTTATAAGCCCTTTCATCAATAAATAATTAAAATATAACTAAGTTTAAAATAGTTTTTTAAAAATCTTTATAAGTAAAGAAAAAGATTTGGATTGTGCTTTAAATATAAGGATAATTTTTTTCTTGGACATAAATGTAGTTTAAAATGCATTCATTTATTTAGGAGAAGAGAGGGTGATGAGGAAGAGTTTTTTTTTTTTTTTAAGTAGAAGAAGAAACTAATAGTGGTGTTATGAAAAATGAAAAAAATTAAGAAATATAGGATGTCATTGAATGCTTTAACTAGTTGTTATATTTATAACACAACATGTATTAAAAGAAGTTATTGCATGAGAGATCTTATGATTTTAATTGATAATAACATCACTCATATTTTCATTGATTAAACTATGATTAAAAGGATTATTATTGTTAATGTTAAAACTATTATTTTAACAATGATAGTAGTCAATGACAACAACATAAAATGTGATGCTCACAACCTAGAATTCTAGTGGTTCATGTAGGGGTATGAATTCCATGCTAACTTAAGAGTATTAAACCTTAGAAGATATGATATGATGGTAGTAGTAGATTCGTTAAGAATATATTTATTTATCCAATTTGATTTTATCAAGATGAAGACTTTTTTCAAGAAAGATAAAAGAATGATAGAGTTAAAAGGAATGGTAAAAGAAGTTAGTTTACAAATAATCTCAACCTAGAAAATACATAAAATCTTAAGGAGGCAATTTATAGCTACATTGACCAATTCTTATATTTAGATGCTTAAAAGTACATGAAATCTTAAGGAGGCAATTTATAGCTACATTGACCAATTCTTATCTTTAGATGCTCAATAGAAGAGTGAGTAAAATATACAAATTGTAAATATAAAAGCTTTACTAAAAGAATATCAAATAATATTTCAAGAACCAAAGCACATCTCTCTTTCTAGAGTGATTGAACCATTAAATTCTTCTTATTCCATGAGCTAAGCTAATAAGTTTAGACCTTCCATGAGCTTATTCATATATAAAGAGAAAATTTTAAAAAATAATTAAAGATATATTACTCAATAAAATTATATAGCCCAGTTGTAGTCCTTTTGCTTTCAAGTTTTGTTAGTGAAGAAAAAGGCCAATGCTTGAAGGTTCTGTGCGAATTATATGTAGTTTCATGATTTAATTATCAAGAAAAAAATATATCATTTCTTTAATTGATGAACTTTATAGTTCATAATTTTTTTTTCAAAACTGGATTTAAGATCTAGATATCATCAAGTGATAATATATGATAATAATATGGAGAAGATAACCTTTAAAACTCATCATGAGCATTGTTGTAACCTATTTTTAGATATCCCTATAAATAAAATAAATAAAAACACTATATATATATATATATATATATATATTGTCCCAAAACCCAAAACTGAAAACCTAGAGCCTTATGCCCCCTGTTTGTAGAACTCACCCAACGTGCCCTATAAAGCCACACTCATTGGAGACTTCACCCGATGTTCCCCTACTCTCCATGCGTAGTGAGGCCTTCCTTGCTCCTCCCTTCGCCTATAAATATTGCTCTTAGCAGCTGTATAGAGAGAGGATTTTTTGGACGAGAGAGGGTCCTTTTGAAAAAGAACGGGAGATGCGGTTAAAAAACTGAAAGAGGGGGGGAAATTTTTGAATAGGAGGAAGTTTTGGAGAGAAACCAAGAGAGGTGGGGAAAGAAAAAAAGAAGAAGAAGAGAGAACATGTGGGAGGGAGTTTGAATGAAAGAGGAGAGAGAGAGAGAGGAGAAAGGGCTAAAGCAATAGAGGAGAGAAAAATAGAGACTGGGGTCTTTGTACGGAGAAGAAGAAGAACCGAGCCTCACCCCCTAGAACCACCGTCATTCCACCACCCTCAGTGTTGCTAACAACAACAGAACCACCGTGAGAGGGAAGAACACCGTCAGCAACAGAAGAATAAAACACAACAGGGATGAGCAGAAAGAGAGAAGATAAACATAAGAAAACATAGAAGGACCAACCAGCATGCCCTCACTATGGCCTTTATCCTTTCATTTTTGTCTCTAGTAGTTTCTTCTCTTTTAGTGGTGCAACAAAATAGCAGCCCACAGGAAATAAAGAGAAGAACAGCAGCCCATAGGGAATAAAGAGAAGGAAGAGCAGTTGTAGTGCCATCACACCTTCATCATCATCTTCGCCCGTCAGTTATCAGGTAAGCTCCTGCATTTTTCCCACTTCTGCAAACTTAATTACACGACTACTATGCATGCTTTTGTACTGTTCAAGTGAATTATAATTCACTTAAACAGTAACTAAGGATGTTTGGTGAAGATAATTACCTGGTTACTGTGCATGGCACAATAACTAGCCAATTAATTAACGTGTGTACTGTTCACTACTGTATAGTAAACAATAACTAGTCATGTGGTTTTGGGCTGGGCTGAGTCCAGCCTAGTAGAAAGTAGGCCTGTTCTATTTTGGGCTGATTTCGGCCTAGTCTTCTTTTGGGGTCGGGTTCGGTCCAGTTAAAATTTTCATAAAATGCTAAAAAAAACCTTTTAACAAATCTGTGATTTTCTGCAATTTTGTTACTGCATTTTGATCAATGTCGGTTTGTATTTTTATACTGTAAAGATACAAATCCGGTATTGAAATACTTGGTTTTCCTGAAGTCATCAAAAAAATATAAAAATAAAAATATTTTTTTTTCATGAATATGACTGAGTCTCTCTAATATATATATATATATATATATATATATATATATATCATATTTTCATATAATAAAAGAAATTTCAAAACAATATATGTATTATCATGCATTTTGGCTTTAATAACCAATTTATTCAAGCCATGGGAACTAAGTCAATATTTCAAAAATTCAAAAAAAAATATTTTGTTTTCTTTTAATATCTAGGGTTATGATCTTATACGTAAGATGTATTTCGAATATTAAATTCTTTTATTAATGTCAGAATCACCCAATAAGATAAGGATCTCCTTACCGAAAAGGACTCTTCTTAAACCATAGGCAGACCAACCACTAAAAATACGATCATACCTTAGCTTTTTATCAAACAATTAAACAATACAGCTTACTTTAGGTAAGGTGTATTTGGGGTGCTAATACCTTCTTTTTATGCAACCAGTCCCCGTACCCGATCTCTGAGACAAGTTAGGGTTCATAGTGACCAAAATACTAGGTGGCGACTCCCATTTCATTTTCCACCGATAAAAGACAATATTTTCTTGTCTCCCTATATTTGCTAGATAGATGTTATACATTTCCTAATAAAAGTGAAATATTCGCCGCGACACCGCACACGTGCGACAAGCATTATGAGTTCAAAATAATGCCTTTTGGTTTAACTAATACCCTAACAATATTTCAAGCATTAATGAATCATATATTAGAACCTCTAATAAGGAGATTCATGTTAGTTTTATTTGGTGACATCTTAGTATATAGTTTTATATTCGAGCTTCATTTTAACATTTAAAAGAGGTTCAGAAGATACTTAAAAACAATTAGTTATTTTTAAGAAGTCCAAATGTTTACTTTGTAAAAAACAAGTTGGATATTTATGACATATAATATCTTTTGAATGAGTTGCCATAGATTTTTAAAAGACAAAAGTTATTAGGGTGTGGCTAGTTCTAAAATCAGTTAAAGAGTTAAGAGAATTCTTTGGGTTAGTTGTATACTTCATAAGATTTATTAAAGGGTTAGGAGTGATTAGAAAGTTTTTGATAGAATTACTCAGAAAGATAGTTTCAGTTAGAATCATAAATCATAAAAAGCTTTTGATCAATAAAAATCTGCATTATGCCAATTTTCTATTTTAGCTCTACCAAAATTTAAGGTGCCTTTATACTTGAAACAGATGCTTATTATATTGGGTTAAGAGTAGTCTTGAGTCATAAAGAAAGATAAAAATCCTTCTTTAATAAGTTATTAAGTACTGAACATTAGGGACTATTCATCTATAAATAGAAATATTTAACAATTCTAATGATAATGGATAAATATAGGCATTACTCGGAGAATATTAGCTTGTCATCAAAATTGACCATGAAAGTCTAAAATATCAATTGGAAAATAAGATAAATACTCAATTACAAAAAAAAAAACTTAAAAAGTTGTTGAGATTAAGATACCATATTCAATATAGAAAATGAAAAAAAATAATATGGTGATAGATGCATTATCCAGATCCATTAGAACAACCAATAAGTTAAAAGTCATAACAGGATATGTCAATATGAATTTAGAAAGCTTGGGATCAATTCTAGTAGTCATGCTAGCTTGGTATAAAGAAGTTAAGGGTTCCTACGATAATGATCACCAATTATATGAGATAATGGTTGATAAAATATTGAATATTGATAACTAGACTAATTATACATTTATCAATAAAACACTAAGATTTAAATACAAGATAATGATTGGTAAGAAAATAAATATTGGAATAAGCAAAGCATGATTCATATACTAAAGGATATGCTAATACATAAAATTCTTATAGAAGATTGAAGTCTATGTTTTATTGGCAATTAATGAAAGCTTTAGTGAAAAAAATGGTGAATGAGTGTGATATATACAAGGAGGAAAAAGTGAATATAGTAGCCTATCTTGAAATTTTACAACTTCTACCAACTCATGAAGGTACTTAAAGGAATATCACAATGAATTTTATAAAAGGTCCTTTGATTTTAAAAAGAAAAAGATATTACATTGATGATCATTGACAAACTCATCAAGTATGGTTATTTTATTGCTCTCTTACAGCTTTTCATAGCTTAGAAGGTGGCTTAATTATTTTTGGATAGATTTTATAAGATTAGTGGCCTACGAGTTGCTATAGTAATTAACAAAGATGAGGAATTCATAACTCTATTTTGAAAAGAACTATTTAAATTTCTAAGAGTAAAGCTCCTCGTGAGTTCTTCTTACCATCCTTAAAATAATAATCAATTTAAATGAGTTTACTAGTGCCTATAGATTTATTTAAGATGCGTGACCATGCAGAATTATAAATGATGGGATCATTGGCTATCTTTAAGTCATTAGTAGTATAATTTAAGTTATCATTCTTCTATAAAGACGACTTTATTTCAAGTATTGTGTAGTATTCACATCCTAATTGGAGTTGATTACATAAAAAAAACTATGTTAGTTGCTATAAAATATATAACAAGGAAGAGAATCAACATGAACCAAATATTGAAGAAAATAGTTAGAGATTGCCAAAATATAGGATGATAATATACAAAAAAATCATAACTTAAATGAAATTTCATGTCAGAGATTAATTATTTCTTAAGTTTTAACTTTATAGATAAATAAACATGGCTTTTAAAAAAAACTTCAAGTTGAGCCTCAGATTTTATGGACCATTCTTAGTTATACAAAGGGTGAAAGAAGTGACATATAAGTTACAATTGTCAACATTTTCAACCATACATTCAGTGTTTCATGTTTCGTTATTAAATAGAAAGGTTGGAAGTAACGTTATAGTCACTTCTAACTTACCTAGATTGAATGAGTATAGAAGAGTCAAGGTGTTACTAGTGGAAAATCTAAATAGAAAAATCATGAAAAAAGGTGACATAAATTTTGTTATCTGATCAATGAAATGGTCTAACTTGTTTTATAAAGATGTTATATAGGAGAACTTAAAGGAATTAAGCATACAATTTCTAGAGTTTAATGTGGATTCCTGAGGATAATAATCTTTTCATAAAGAGGATCTTGTTATGACAATAAAAAAAATAAGTACATGTAATAGTAAAAAAACATAAATAATGATAATGATTAATTCAACATATAATTGTAGTGATAATAGTCAGTTTAATATGTGTTTGCTAATAATCCCATATGATGTAAGTAACTTAGTTGAATGTTATAATGATTTTCGAAGCAATTTATTGAAGTTGTTAGTTAGTTAACACAATTAGTTAGTTTAAGAAGATACTATAAGTTAGAAACTTATAAGATAAACAATAAAAATTTGTCATTTCTGTATTTCCGAAAACTTGTTGTATTTACCTTTTATTTCTTTTAATCTTCTCAAACCTCTATTCTTGAAAGTGTTACAAACCAAGGATTGATGAAAGGATATTAGCAATAACATGTGATAAATATATCAAAAAAATATTTAGTCGTTAATATATTTTGCATGTGTTGATTAATATATTTTAGCATGTGAAAATTAATTAGTTAAGAGTTAATTACATTAAAGTTAGTAGATAGCTATAGGATTAGTTCATTATATAAATAAGAATGTATGAGAATGGTGGAATCTAGGCAATTAAAAATTGATTTTGATGTAGAATTATATTATCTCACTCTTCTTTCTATTTCTACTTCTCCTTTAATTTTCTTTTAAAACAATTGTTTATTAAAGAGAAATCTTTAATAATTATGTCAAAATCATTTTCCAAAGGTAAAGAAAAGTAGCTTATGCTCAAGAAACTATTAATAATGGTGGAAAACAACATGGCGAAAGATTTCGAAGAACACATCAAGAGATTTAAAAAGTTAATGTGAAACATTCATCACCAACTTTAAAAAATTAATGCTATGATTTAGAAATAAAATTTAAAATAATTATCTTTGGTGATTTTTTCACCCACAAAAAGCATTCTAAAAAAAACCAATCATCAAGATAATATAAGTCTAACTTTTTTTAAGGTGATTTTTTGAAAATATCTAAACCTTTTAAAGTCATCCATATTTATAATGTGTGGTGTGACATTTTTAAAATTAACTTGTTTCAAATATTTTAGTTATTTGAGATTATAATGAAGCTTGTTATACTTCATGATAAAAATTATGTTTTTCTTCAAATATAAGATGTTATTTTCATAATTAATGTTTTTCAATACTGTAGAAGTGTTTATCTTCAATTTTCATTACATCAAGAAACTCTTCAATACTATTCAAGTGTTCAATCAATTATAAGACAAAGGAGTGTTCATGTGCAATTCTCATTACATCAAGAACTTATTATAATGGATCAAAACACTTTCAAGAAGGTAAAATGCTTTTCTTTAACTAAATTTAAGATTAGTTTCATAAACAGAGAAAAAATGAGTTTTTAATAAAATGAAGTAAAGTTTAATTATTTTAATAAAAATAAGAATGTTGCTTAATGTGAATTATTGTTTAGACCTTCTGAAAGTGAAGAGTTTGATGAAAATCTAGAGATTTCTAGTGTGAAGATGCAAGAAGCTAAGAATTATATGGATGATGAATCAAAGAAGAAAAATAAAGCAAGATTAAAGAGGATTAAGGAGAGTGGATCCAAGAAAAAAAAGATTAAGGAGGATTGGTGACAATTCCATAACAAGGAGAAGCTATTTGGTTGTGCAAGCTTGAAGAGATCACCAAGGATGAGCATGCTTCTCCCTACAAGAGTTTGACCAGTGTTTGGGATGATTATATAGTTGTTAAGCACTTCTCTATTAAGGATCAACGGGAGTTAAAGGCTATTCTTTTTATGTCGAAAAGAGATCCATTTGATTTGTTTGACACTAACAATATAAAAAACATTAAATTTTATGACAGAGGATCTTCGTTATAGATCACTTCGAATAAAACTCTTAAGGTTACTAGAAAGAACTCAATGAATAATTTTTAAATATTTGCAAAAGTTCATGTGGACAAGGATCTCTCGAAGAGGGAAGTATTGTTACGAGCTAATGATTGATGAAAGAAACTTAGCAGCAACGTGTGATGAATATGGCAAAAACGCAGTATTCATTGTTAGCTTGTTTTGCACGTATTGATTAACACATTCTAACGTGTGGAGATTAGCTTGTTGAATTAGCTAGTAAGTTACAAGTCCGCGGATAATTCAAAGAATGCACGAGAATAGTAGAATCTAGACAATAAAAAACTGATTTTAATGCAGAATTGCATTATTTCGCTCTTCTCCCTTATTTCTTCAACTTGTTCCTCAGTTTTCTTCTAATAAAATGAATAAAGAGATTCAACAACACAGTGGAGAACTACCTACCAACTCCACCCATTGATCTACCTAATTACAATATATTATGGAACCCTCAGCGATAAGAGGCACTTTCTTGGAGTGCATATCTTAAGTGATAATCTCTCAGATGAGTAATTAATCCATAATAATTTAGCATTTATGGCCGCAGCATTCCCGTGCAGCTGTGCATGGAGCTTTCCACAAGTGAAATATCTAATATCTTATCACACGCAAGCAGATGCTATTTGTAGTTTTGTACAAAGTAAATGCTTTTGGAAAGCAGCATACGTTAAACAACACCCAGCTTCACATATTCCATGATGAATTCTCAGAGCTGTATGCGTTTAAGTGGACCACGTTGCTCATCCCACAGACAACATTGCTGATGATAAACCTGGATGGAGTCGTGGCTGGCGTCTCAAATGTTATAAATAATGGGCATGACTCAAGGGGGCCGCTGGTTGGTAAGCTTTTGTTTGCTTTCGGGGTGGCAGCTTAAATTGTCCTTTCCTCAAAGGTTTCCACGGGGTTGTTAAAAAAATTTTACATGATTATTATTTGTTTTTCAGAGAGATTGGATGTTGCTCTTTGGTTGCAAATTGTTTTTTCAGAGCTTTGGGGGTATTTTTTCAGGTATCTTCAAGTAAAAACAAGTCGAAAAATAAAAAAAGAAGCTTTTTTAGAGTTCTAACGATTGGAGACTGCGACGAGTCATTTGCTGCCGTGACAGGAGATATTCACCATTTATTCATGGCATGTAGCGACCCTGCTAGTGGTTTATCCATTGCCTAAAGTCAGTAAATTGTTTTCTAATACGCACATAATAATAGGAAAACAACAAGTATCCAACCTCTCTTTCTTTTTTCCCAAGGAAAAGAACAAGCTTCGAAACTGCAGCAGCTTAATATTAGCAGCCCCTCCGCCCCCCAGAAGAACAGCTTTTGTAAGGGCAAACCACAATCTTGATCATGGCATTTAAACGCATGCTCGATCCAAGATAGCAAATAGTCTTAAGTAACACAACATAACAGAAACAAGACGATGATAAAACAGAAACAGGTCGAAACGCGGCTGTAATATATCCAACCGAATGA
Source organism: Populus pruinosa (assembly GCA_026413675.1). Lineage (NCBI taxonomy): Eukaryota > Viridiplantae > Streptophyta > Magnoliopsida > Malpighiales > Salicaceae > Populus > Populus pruinosa. The sequence continues at coordinate 9,939,867 of JANKMR010000020.1, forward strand.
AAGTTCTCTCTTAGAAAGTTAAATAGAGTAACTTTCAACCTTCACACATACAAAACATTAGTTTTCAGAGCACCTCTAACAACTCAAATGACATGAACAGGAGAAACCTCAGAACACCGGCAAAAACTCAGAATGGTTCACATTATTATTAGTACAAAAAAGAAAACCGAATTCGGTTACAGCTCCGATAACAAGGTAGAACCTGTTATAAGCCCCACCAATCTAAACATTCGGTCCAAATTCTTCATGCCTCATTACAACTGACAAACAAAATCCTTCTTTGATATATAGGAGGTTATCAGCAATTTTTTTTTTATCTAAGATAGTTTTTTCGAGCAACCTATCTGGACGATACTTCCTTTATCATAATTTCCCCACAATACTTTCCAAAAGAACATACTTTTGGTGGAATCAATCTTCTCCGCACAATATCTTTACACTAGAAATCTTGAACAACCCATCAATGCCCTCTGAAGTAACATAAAATGATCTAACACTGCACAAGCCTTTCCTAACAAACTTCCATACCAATCTATCATTCCTAGACCGGTTCAAGTTGATCTATCGTATTCCAAAAATGTTTATTATGCCAGATCCAAATCAAATAAACTTTTCCTTGAGAGTAAATTTTTGACAGCCACTTAGATCCCAATTTGCTATATCAGAAACCTTTGCTTCCATCAGGTTTCCTAGTTCCCAAGTGCCTTGGTTTTATAGTCTCAAAAATGACATGCAAACAGCTTAGAAATTATGCCCAAAATTTTGAACAGCACGACCTTGAAATGCTGCCTTTTTTTATCATTCAAAATGAAGGCCTCTCTTTCACCATGCGGACCAGACCTAGAACAAGATTTATCTAAATTAACCAGAAGAAGAAACAGTAAAGAAAAGGAAATCTTGTTCCTGTACATTAGAACTAGCATGTAAAGCATGACACTAACAAGTTTGAGACTTAAGGCTATAGTAATGAGGAGATGTCAGTAAAACAAAAGGTTCTCTGAGACTGCAAGAACAAAGTGAAATTAGGCAATATCAGCTCCCTGGTATTTCACTCAAGTGACAGCCCACGACCTGCTAAACAGTCTCCCAGGCTTCAATATTTTGAGTCGCTTCTTCCATCCCACCATGCAAATTTTCATATACTTTCAAGCAACCACAGAAATTGGAAAAATTAGAATATACTGAATATCACACAATTTCAGCACAAACTAAATTCCAGTGAATGACTATTTCAAAACAGTTATCTATATAATCTGGAAAATTTACAGCAAAGCTAGTTGAAAAAATCAAGGCTAAAACCTTCTAAGTGATGCTTTTCGAATTGAGAACATACATTCCCCTAATTCCTGGATTGCTGGAGTGCTAAACTTCTTGGAGATGCCAATGACCTGCCGATATTTTGTTGTATTAAATCAAGCATGAGCAAGAGAAAAGAGTCCATTCCAGTAATGAAACGTCAGAGGTTTAAAAATGTAATGGATGGAAACAAAAAGAAGACCAGGAAAAAAAAAAAGAGGAGAGTTGTTACAAAACATAAGGAAATAGATCAAGCTAAAGTTGTTAGTGTGCTGACGAAGGAAAATATTCCAACAATGAAGAATAGCGGTTATGTCTTTTGATAAAAATTTTACTTCAATATATGGGTTTCAGTTTAAGTTAGTTGCTAGGTTAGGGGACTAAAAAATATCATGGTTTTTTCTATGGTCCTGAAATAATAAATTCGGGAATAATACCTAATTATCATATAACTGCTATGAGTCAGTTAAACCTGCTATAGCAGGTTAATGCTACTCGTTTAAATCATACTAGAAAATAGTTGCAAATTCTGGGTGATTGGCTTAGCAATTTACCAATAATTGGGAGGCTTTTAATCCAAGGGCCTTATAGCTTTTCAGGATAGGTTCCAAAAATTTTAAAACGGGCCCACATAACTGCCAAGATATCATGACTACAATAGTTGTGACAATTTTTTATTATAAAATCATCCAGGAGCTATTTTCTCTTTGTTCATACCCTCTATCTCCCCGTGGTTAAGAAGACTTTGCCACATGATTGACAAAATTAACAGCCATGCACACACTTATGCTGAATGTCAAGTGCCATCCTAGAAGTTCACTTTTCTCACTTCCTAAAACTAGCACTTTCAACCAACATAGCATTTAAATACTTTTTTTTTTCATGCGAATTTTATTTGAGATAAATTTTGCAAAGGAAATGGTTTTGGAAAATCAACAGATTTCACATAACACTTCCTTCATTTTTGTGTATTTTAGTGAACTACTTCTAAAAATTGGGGAGCAAATAGTTACTAGAGAAAAGAACTCTTATTTGTGTCAATGCATGAATTTTTCTCATCCAAGGAAGTTCTTGCTCAATCAAAGACAAGTGAGAAAACCTTGTCTTCCTCCGTGAATCATCAGCTCCCCCCTCCCCTTCCCACCCAAATACACTACCAAGAAATAAATGAGGGAGAAAAGCTCAATGTATTATTAGCTACCAACTTTTCAACACAATTATTTCACTTTCCACCAATAACCCCAACACTCTTTATAGCTTAGACCCTTCTGTTTACTTCATTTAGAAGCCAACAAAATTTATCAACACTCACATTCCAATCCAAGAGTTAAATCAATAGTACAATCACCACAATACATAGCGCAAACAGTTTAAATAAAACTGAGTTATTTAAACAAGATGCAATTTCACAATTCAGGATCAACTAACATAATTATAAGCCCACAACTTTGGGGGGAAAAAAGAAAAGATTCGAAGTTCAATTGTCAATGACGGTGAAGAGCATCAGTCATCGAGATGGTTCATGCACAGAATCAAATTTAATGATTCTCTGTAATTAATCCATTCTATCTTGTATTTAAGAAAAAGGGAATGAGAAAGGACATACAGAAAAAGAAAAGGTTTAATTCAGAACATACATCAAGAATACACTGAAAGTCATCTCTCTCCTGCTCATCCACTCCCCTGCATTTAAAAAAAAACAAAATAATTTTGTATAATAAACAGGAGGATGAAAAAATCCTTCAGTTAAAGTATATGTCAGAAAGAATTTGTATGAGTGACCCTCAAAAGCTTGAGAACACCCCCCCCCCCCAAATTAACTGCACCAAAAAGATACAGAAAGATGAAGACTTTTGTATCAAATCAGCTACGTATTCCATCATATTTACCAATGAAAAGTTCCACTAGTGAAAAAAGCACATGTAACGTTTCATTTATCAAACGTTCTTGTCCATCTTTAAGAATCAAATTGCAAAGATGGAAAACTTCCACAAAAAATGCTTCACTTGGTCAATGAATGGTCTCATTAGTGCAACTTTTGGCCATTACATGCTCTGTTCGGCAAAACCATCTACTAATCAAAGAGAAGCTGTAAACCACCACCAAATAGCACATGCCTTAGCATGCTGTTCTTAGAGTCACCCAACAAAATAAACTAGAAGCCCATAGGGAGTACAAAATATTCTGTGCTATGATGTGGAACCGAATCCACATGCCCAACCCCATTTCTGGAATACATGTGAAGAGAAATCTCGAAGTCAGAGCACTTTATCTAATCCTTGCTACTACAAACTTGACCAGTTGGCCTTCAGAGATTTATTTACGAAAGTCTTCTGATTTGGCAGTGATGCAATAAGCTTTCCAGGAATGCTCTTTAGAAGATGGAAAGGCAGTACTAGGAAGAAACCCAAAAAAATTGCAATCCACAAGTGGAAATCAACAGAAAAATTTGTCTCCGGAATGAACAAGGCAGTGCTGTTGATGACAATGAAGCCTACTAACCTATGAAAATACATTGGTTAAATGAACCCCAGAAACAAACCCTAATTATAGTGCAGTTTTACTCTTTAACACTAACATTCAACCACACAATGCTAGCAATATATGGTTGAAATCTTCAATCATCTGTCTATTTATTTACAAAGGCTAGCCATGTGCAAACATAAGCACATCAAAATTTTCACAACATGCAAGAAATATCAAAAACTATACCTGGAAGAAAGCTTCTTTTTCTATCCTGAATTCTCACAAGAACAAAATGGCATGTGTTTTTAAGATTACAACATTATTATTCATAGAAAATAATGTCATTGTTTGTACCTCCAAGATAGCTTTGGCTTCATGGTCGAATGCTTTGCAGAGAATCTCGTAACTCTTCTCAAGACCCATCTGTGCAAGGAATAAAGCTCCTTATAACTGAGGGGGTAAACACAAATTTAGATACTGTACATAATGTAATCAATAATTGCATACCAAGGGATCAACTCTGGATGGTGATATGCTTGATATTGTGTATCTGCATAAAAATGATATTGATGATGAATAAAAAAAGTCTTAAAAAACATTTTTTGTGGCAGAAATGATAAAGAAAAATCATGGATTGGTGGGGAAATGGTTAATAGCCTAGGAAGGAAAGAGGTTTCTTCTGGTTTTAGCATCCAAGTATACTCATTACTATTGCATTTTATCTAGCAAATGAGTGGAACTCAACTTAGATACTCAGAGCTCAATGTCACAAAATTTAAGAGACCACTATGATAACAGTATTTCGAGTAAAAGACAAACCTCAGCTTACTTCTGTAGAAATTCATGGCTACTGCATTCGCTTTTTGAACCGTTAATACTACAGCACCCATGCAGCTCTACAGAAGATGAAATGAGTAAATTAAATCTCAAATATGCAGCACAATTAGCATCTAGAAGATTTAATTCTGAGGTACAAAGTAAAGATACTAGAGATTTACATGGCAGGGGAGAAGGATAGTTCATATTACTTGTATGCTGTTCAATTAGAAAACCTAGAGACATGGGTGTTTTCATATATCTCATTAGTTATTCACAATCAATAAAGAGCTACAAGAAAGAGCATTCAGCACCTTGTGAGCAATAAGCTCAATTAGTTGCATAAGGAATTTCCCCAATCCCTTCCCTTGGACATGAGACTCGAGCTGTATTTCATACACATAAAGAACAGGTATATCTTCCTCAAGAGTAAAGCGATAATGTACAAATCCAACCAAGGGGCTTTTATCTAACTTCATTGAAATTTCATCAACACTAGCATTTGGAGCCTCGTGAACAAATATATAACGCGCTTCTGAAGCAACCATGTCCCTACATTTCACCTTTTCTTCTGTTGACCACTCAGGACCAAACGCCACCTCCATATTGACCTGTAAATTTCAAACAATTTAGGCAATTCCACAATGGTACTAACACAGAATCTCCAACTGACATATTTATAGAGCACGTGCAATATGAGATCACAGAAGCCCAAAATAAAAAAAACAATAAGACTCTGAAACTCATTTTATTTTATTTTATTTTATTTTTTACCTTAAGGAGGTTTTGAATGTACCGCTTTACAGAAGAGGAAAGTTTATCCCCACTTCCAGATTCTAAGAACACAGACAGACCTAGTAATCAAATCATGACAGGGATTCAGCTTTCAAAAACATAGAATTTGTAAACAAAAGGAACCAACATGCTAAAATCTAATACTAAATAACTACAGTAAATCAGCCATCTCAATCATCCAATAAAAATGCACTCATAAGAACCAAGTAAAGAAATACAAAAAAAAATAAAAATCAACCATATGAACCAATTTTGAGCAAGGAACTAACGATTATACCGTTTCTATTGTAATGAAAAAATGGTTGGAAATAAACAAGATGGTCCTTCTCAGAAGATGCTGCTTTTATCAATTCATCAATTGCCTTCTTCTTTTCCAGTATCTAAATAAATAAAAAGAAAAAAAAAGACTGAAACTTTACATCTCGAAATCCCTTAAAAGAAAAGAAAGAAAGCCTTTTTTTCTTGTTGTTTTTTGGGTTATACCTCTCTGCGTTTAGCCTTCTTTTGTTTGCTGCTAACAATGTTGCTGTGGCTCGCCACCCCCCTCGACTCCATTATTTTTCAGCAGCTCCACTCAAGTCTCACACTCCACAATTTAATTACATCTTTCAGGTAAACTTTATCTTTATCCCTATAAAATCATTAATATCCACTTTTAACCCTATATGTTAAACTTTCCTAATGTTACCCTTTTAGTTTCCGAAATAATTCAAAAATTCCCCAAACCATTAAATAGCCAACTTTTGAATTTGGTTTTAATTTTTTAAATATTATTTTTTATTGTGATATATTCTAATATATATTTAAACTCTGTTTTTTTTGTTTCAAAAATATTTTAAAAAAATTGAATTTTAAATTTTTTATTTCAAATTAGATTTTTTATGTTTTTAGACTGTAATGATATGCTGATATTAAAATTATTTTTTAAAAAATAAAAAAGCATTATTTTAATATATTTTTAAATAAAAATATTTTTTAAAATAACTTTTATGACATACTCAAACACTCTATTAAAGGAATATACCAGGGAAAATAAGAAAAGCATAATAAAAATATGAAATTAGAGGGTTTTAGTTAGTTGTGGCTAAATTGAAACATTCTGAAAATATAGGGATAACAATGGATAATTTTAAAATAGAGGGATGGAAGTAAAACCCTTAAAAAAGAGAAACCTTAAGAGTTAAGAGGTCTCGTATCTTTGCCACCCTTCTGTCTCTCGGAAGGTTTTTTGGTCTGCCTGAAAGACACGACCATGGCAATGATCGAGTTTTCACAAGAATGGAAGTCAGGATTTCCAATAGACACTGTGTCTAAAGCACCACTCTTACTCTCAAAAGAAACCTCAGAATCCCTTATTGGTCCACTTATCTTCAACCCAATGCCTGAATCACTGGCACACCTCTTTACCTCTCCTGCTCTCGCACCTCCTCTTCTAAACCCACCACCCCATCTTTCTCTCACAAGATTTATCTCCACTTCAACTCTCGCTGACTCTCCTCTCCCTCACTCTACTGCTTCCTCTATTGCCTTTTCTTTTGGCCCCCAAGATCTACACTTTTCTTCTCCTTTGTTAGCTTATAATAGACTCCAGTTCCTTAAATGCCCACATGATGATACTGTTGTTGTGTTTTTTTCCACTGGGACTAATCTTGACCGAGTTGGGTTTTTGTTACTTTCTGTTAAAGATAAGAGCTTGGTGGCTACTGGGGATCAAAAGGGTGGGATTTTTACTTCTAGTAAGAGTTTGGGGTCAAAGATTGTGAGGGTCTTAGTGAACCCCATTGAGGATGATTCTTTTTTGAATGGTAATTATTCCTTTTCTGGCTCTTTTGGTTATTTGTTAGTTTATACCATGTATTCTGTGAATTGGTTCTGCGTTAAATATAGTGAAAGTATGAAAAGGCCTATTTTGAGTTATTTAGGTTGTAAGAATTTTAAGAGTTGTGGAATTGCGAGTGCTTGTTGGAGTCCTTATATAAAAGTTCAGAGTGTGGTTATGTTGGAGAATGGTGCATTATTTTTGTTTGATTTGGAAGCCGATTGTTCCGATATGTATTTTAGGGGTGCTAAATTGAAAGTTTCGTGGGGTGATGAAGGTAAGTTAGGAGATTGTAAATGGTTAGGGTGTGAGTTTAGTTGGCATTGTAGGGTTTTGATTGTTGCACGGTCAGATGCTGTTTTTATGATTGATTGGAAATGCGGTGGTTTTGATGTGACTTGTTTAGCAAGGATTGATATGTTTAGTGCATATGCTCTTAGTGAAAAGGAACGGTTCCTAGCTATGTCCAGGGCAGTTTCGGATAGTCTTCATTTTGCTTTGGTTTCTGAAACTATGTTAGTTATTTGTGATGTGCGCAAGCCTATGATACCATTGTTGCAATGGGCACATGGTCTTGATAAGCCATGTTTTATTGATGTGTTTAGATTGTCTGATTTGAGGTCCAACTCAAGGGATGACACACATGACTGGGCGAATTCTTCAGGTTTTGGCATTATTTTGGGGTCATTTTGGAATTGTGAATTCAGCCTCTTTTGCTATGGACCATCCTTTCCTCCTCGTAAAGGGTCCACTGCCTTGGAAATTTCTAAATTTTCCAGTTGTTTATATGCTTGGGACCACCCTTCAGGTCTCATGTTATCAGGTGATGATTGTCAACGTGGAGATTGCCTTGTAAGAGAACAGTTTTGGAAGGAAGCTCTTCCTGAATGGACTGATTGGCAGCAGAAAAAAGACATAGTGTTGGGCTTTGGTGTTTTAAACAACGATCTCTCTTCATTGTTGTTTGAGCCTGATGAATTTGGTGGTTTTGTTTTAATTAGATTGATGTCATCAGGAAAACTTGAATTACAGAGATATTGTGCCTCATGGGAATTGGTTAAAAATATAGAAGTGGCTCAAAGAGATCCAATGCTGCATTCAGAAGACAACTTACTTTACTTCATGGGTGATGAGGAATACAAGGTCCCTAGAAAATTTAAGTATTTTGAACTGAACTATCTACATGCACATTTGAATGGCAACCTTTCTCAAGTTCTCGATTCAAGCATGGCAAAGCCTTGTGAGTGTCCTCATGAGAAGGAATTGTTCAGCCTAGAATTTCATGAAGTATTGTGCAAGAAGCTGAAAATTTGTGGGTTTGGTCGATTTAGAACATCCCCCGCCATTACAGTTACATTTAATGACATAAACTTGCCAACAAGCATCCATGAGGTAGCTTTGAGGAGAATGTGGGCTGAATTGCCAATGGAATTCTTACAACTCGCCTTTTCCAGCTATTCTGAATTGCATGAAGTACTTTTGGATCAGAAAAGGGTTGCTTTGGAATTTTCAGTTGTTCCAGAACTACCTCAATTACCTCCATTTTTCTTGCGGAAGCCTTCAAACCACAGCAGTAGGTGTTCACGTAAAGTGCAAAGTAGTGATGCCCTTGTGGGTCCAGCTCTTCCTCTCGCTATTTTGTCTACGCTTCATGAGCTTCGTAATGGTTGTCCAAATTCACAGGAAGAAACAGGCGGATTTTCATCAGAATCGGAACTTAACGTTCGATGCAATGAAGTTGTGCAGGTGGCCAAGGAAGTGGCTGTTTCAGATTCCACAACCAAGCTTCAGGATGATAATGCTATCTCCCTTGATGATGACAGAGATGACTTTTTGGATCATTCTGAAAAACCAAAGTCTTTCCTTCTATACCATCCAACTGCATGTCAGCTCTCTTTTCAAGTTCACAAAGAGGATAATTGTGTGTATCAGGATGACAAGTTTGCTTCCATGATTACAAAAGTGCATGAGAAACAGTCACCTCATCCTGAAAAGGTGGAAACTTTCAAACTAGAGTTCTTTGATGATCTGTGCCCAATCGACTTGAAATTTGATGCTCGTGAGGTGAAATTTAGTTCACAAGAGTCGAAAATTTCAAATTTATTGAAGAAGAACTTCTCAAAATGGCAAGAGGAATTCACTCCTTATCGGGAATTTTGTTCCCGATTTACATCCCCTCGTGACAAGATGGCCTAATGTAAGATTTCTATTGATTGCAATTTCTACTGCTTATTTCTTCTATTATGGTTGTTTCGGTTTCTTATAAGTTCATCCCTTTTCCCTTTAATTTTACTTTTTAAAACGTCTATCCAGCTGATGCTTGCAAACTGCAAACATTATTGTATAGTTTCTTTTCTTTTTTCTTTTTCTCCCGGGACCTTGTTCTTCTCATACTTGGTCTGATGAACACAGGTTTGTGATCTGTGCATAACGCTCCACTTGCAAGTTATGTTATACTGATTCTATAGTTTGATGGTTTTCTTGCAATTCCATTATTTACAAATAGCGGGAGAGTGGTGATTTTGCAAAGCAGCTGCACTGAATTTGCATCAATTGAAGGCCTTGAATATCGATGATCATTCTTCCAGTTTGATTCATGTTTTTCTCATACTTGACTTGTGCAATCCTCAAGGTAACTGTGAGTATGAAATAGAAAAAGTCTACGGATAAAATCTGCACTCAATAACTGAGAAATTGCTTGATCAAAATTATTTTTTTAGCCATCGGTGCAATATCCTTTTTTGTGTGTGAACCAATCAAGGATTGGAATTCAGAAATGCTAACATTAATTGACTGTAAAATCAGAAAAATTCAAATTGTAAGATAAAATAGTAAAAGCATTTTTACTGAATCTGCTTTTTCAGTTGTTTGACCCACGAGAATTGCATATGCAGGTTCCAGTTCAACAGGTGAACTTTCCGGACTATCCATACTTGCAGGTTGTACACCTGGTCCGTTGAAAGCCCATGTATTTCAGTTTTAGTTGAAAATATTGTGTTTGAGGATCTATACTTGGACACAGTATCAGTTTGTAGGATGGTCATGGCTCATCATGGGACCTCAACTTATTGAAAGAGGAGGTATCTAGTCATGACATTGACATAGCAAGATGTTCAGTTCCACTGAACTTTTTACGTTGTACATAACCCCCAATTAGTTTATAGAGTCTCAATTCTAAGGCTTCTGAATCTGTACATGCTATATGATTCGAGAATTCCGTGCCTGGCTATCTTGTTGCTTCTACCATTGACAGGTTGGTGTTGTACTTAATTCCAGTTTATTTTCAGACGATTACAGTAGGATTTCAGGTCACCCTGATGTGCATTATGGAATACAATATTGAGTTAAGTGCTGCATGCTATGACTTCTCCTTTTGTAATCCTGACCCTAATAGTAAAACACCTTTGAGAAATGTATCATCTATCAGCTTAGTTATATTTTAAATGGTTGATGCTGAGTTATTTGGTTATAACCTGTTCTTCAACTTCTCAATTTCTTTAGTTTCATTGCTGCTTTTTACATTTTTTTTTATCACAGAGGCCTTTGGATGACCTGTAAATAATTGGAATTCCAGAATTTACTGAAGCAACTCTGCACCCATCTTGCTGGGATTAATTAGGAGATGTTATTGTGTGTAATTTTATTTTTTTAAGGCAAAGAAAGTTTTTAAAAGGCAATTTGAAAAATATACTGTGACGTAAAAACAAACACTCACGCTCGGTACGAAACTTCATTTATCATTGGATTATATTAAAAAAAAATACAAATTTAAATAAGTAAGACTTTTTATACCACAGTTTAGTAGAAGCTAAATGCAGTTTAGATGAATGGCTTTCTCATGAAAAGACGAGGGTCAAATTTTCGTGACAAAACGATTGGACAAGCATGAATATTGTGAGAGCCTCTTCTGCTATTTGGTATGACCATAGCCTTTTAATTCTTATGATAACCGTTTACCTTTATTTCTTGCATCATATTATAATTTAACCGCAGGAAACTACTACTTTAGATTTTATTTCTGTCCGTATTTTCTTTGTGCTGTTCTGTTCATGATTGTCTTTGATTTATTCAGCTTGATTTTATAATTCTATAAACTATGTCATTGAAAAAATTCAGGGCTTTGTTAGTATTGCCCTTTTGGATATTGGAGGCAATTAATATCTTATTTATATCAAACTCATCCCTTAATTTTAACAAGGGAAGATCACTTTAGGCTCCTATAGCCTGATCTGTTTTGAATGGTTTTGTTTCATGTGTAGCATATCACAAATGAGAGAGACAAAATGGTAAACACGACCCTGTAACTTGAAGAATGGATGCTTTTTCATCTTCACACGACGATTCTCCAGAACTAGCTATTCAAGCATGCCGGACTGTGTTCTGAGAGAAATTTACTTGAATGGATCTCAAAACACAGCACAGGTTTGTTATGGCAACTACATCTTCAGGGTGTTTATGGTTACAACATAAATTAAGCTTGTTATGGTATTAACTTAACTTAAGTGGCTTAATTCCTCATAAAAACATGTTTTTCATGTTGAGAATTGACTAAAATATGTTCATACCAATTCAAGCAGTTTGAGCCTGGGAAGTCCAGATTGTCAATACACTCGCACTATAAAGTTCAATTAAACAACAGGATTGGCATATAGAAACAATTTGATATAGATAATCTCAGTTAGATATGTTGAAGAATAAAGTGATGCTTACTATCTGCACATTACACCTGGTTTGCAGTTATCTATTCAACAAGCAGGTGAGATATATCTTGGAGTGCAAATGATCTAACATGAGAAACTGATAGTGCCTTCTGGATAACAAAATTTCCACGAGCATGGAAGCACCTGGATTGCTTAGGAAATCCAAGATTATTTGCGTGGATTGATCCTCACTTGTTGTTAACAAGCATTTCTCCACAACATTACTTCCATACTTGTTACAAGAAGGAGCAATGTAACTCCCTTCAAAATGTGCGAGGAGATTTTATGTGATTTGTGCCATCTTTAAATACAGAATATGTTGCACTACTGTTCAGGGTGTTTATGGTTACAACATAAATTAAGCTTGTTATGGTAATAATATAAATTAAGCTTGTTATGGTAATAATATAAATTAAGCTTGGTATGGTAGAATGAATCAGAACATGGCATTAATGGAACCAGCAATGCTTAGGATGACTAATGCAATTGAGATACTAGCAGAGGATGTTCAAATCATGTAGTATTTGTTGGAGCAAGTTCTTCCATGCCACATGTTATGCCGAGACACAAGTTTTGAAGATGGTTTTCGGTGTTGTTTTAATTTATGAAGGTCGGTGGTGTTATTTTAATTCATGATGTTCTTCCATGCCACATAAGATGGTTTGGTTATGGAGCATATGCTAGGTTTTTTTTATTTTTAGTTAAGGGTAAATTTATAATATTTAATGTAATGGTTTGTTAAATAAAAAATAATGATAATCTTATAAATAATTAAATATTTTATTATTTTTTATGGGAATATTAAGTTCTATCACATATAAAATTTATAATATAAACTATAATATTTTATAAAATAGCGAGTAAATGAAAAATCAACCAAATTATATGAAGTTAAGGGTGTTTTTCTCTTTTAATAATGATACAAACAACTATGATAGGAAATAAAATAATAAATTATTTTTATCAATTTAATGATAAACTGTTTCTACCAGTTTTTATTTTATTAGAAAAGGTTTGTATTGAATTGCTCGAACTTCCAGAATTCACGTCAAACAGTGTAATTAAACATTATGTGATGAAGAAAAAACTTCATAACAATTTAGCATAAAAAAACAATAATATAGTTAGAAAATATTATTTAAAATAATTGTATTAATATTTTTAGTACATTAAATAAAAATAATTACATTTTAGCACTTCAAGCTATAGTTGCCAAGTTCATAATTGTTTATAAATCATGGTTTCTTATCAAATTAAAAAAAATATTAGGCCCTATTTATTTGTTAAAAAATAATTTTTTAAAAAACAAAAAATTTCGAGAAGATGAATTATTTTTTAATATTTGATAATATAATAGAAAATAAGTTGAAAATCACTTTCTAATATTTGGTTATGTTATGGAAAATAAGTTGGAAAATAATTTATTAATATTTTATTTTTTTCAAGTTTATTAAAATAATGAGAAACAAATCTTATAAATTAAAAAGTTTAATGAAAATAAAATTTTAAAAATATATAATTTCATAAATTATCTCTAATAAAATAAATAATAATCAAAATAATAGAGATTACATTTAAAAAAATTAAAAAATTAAAATAATAATATTAACATTTAATAAATTATTTTAAATAAAATAAGTAATAATCAAAAGAATAAGAATCAAATTTAATAGATAAAAAATAAAATTTTAAAAAATAAAATTGAATAATAAATATTCAAAAAATATATATATAGTAATTAAAAATTTAAAAATTTAATTTAATATAATCAGTAAATAATTTAACATTTCTAAATTTTTCACAGCTTTTAAAAAGTATTTTTAACCCAAAATTTTCAAAAAAATATTTTTCTATATGCGAAGCCAAATTTTTCTTTAATTGAAAAATATTTTTTGTTAAATATTTTTTTTAATAATAAATAAATATAAAACAATTTTAAAAATAATTTCCCAAAAAATAATTTTCCTTAATCCAGTTCAACTATTTCTTTTCAAAATTAGTGAAGCCAATGTAATCCCCGCCACTGACTCATCCTTTTGTTCCTAACATTTACAACTATTTCTACCTATTATTTTAGAATTTGTTGTAGGAATAATAAACTAAAATTCCTTACAAAAAAGAAATTAATCCAGAAAAACAATTATCTAAAAAATCACCAGAAATGAAATTTTTTATACCAAATTAAAAAAAAATCAAACGTCTAACTCTCATTCAAATTTTTTAAGTCATTGGGGCATTTTGTTATAATTTTAGATTCTTACAAGTCCAAAATATAATGATGGTTTTTTTATGAATTTTTATTAAGATTATATATAATATTTATATCATATATACATTATATTTGTTTATATACAATATACTCATTTATTTTTTTATACTCATTTATTTTTTAATGAATTTTTTTTATCAGAAACAAGGTTTTTTAAATAAAAAAAAACAGTATGCTTTATGTGAGTGTATAACAATTGATTTTAAAAATATATATAAAAACGTTTTTCAATATATAGATTTATTCCCATTAAGTTAAAAATTCAAGAGTAGATTTTATATAAAAAAATCTGTATATTAAGTTATATAAAACAATTGTTATTATTACCAATTTACCATAAAAAGCTACTATCCTGGTTAAAAGTTATGGCATAATCATATATATTTTTAATTCTAAAACTAAAAATCAAAACAATTAATTAAAAAAAAAAGGCTACGAACTAAAAGGATCAAGTCTAAGTGTGTATGGGCTTACAAGGTCACGTCCACTTGCCTCGCCTAAAGATGAAATTAGATAACTCCCTCACCAAATGATGAAATTACAATTTTGCCACTGATTGTGCTCTACAGTATTCACCCAGCACGTTTATCTCACGTGTCTCCGCTATTGGAATCTCGGTGTCGATTCTAGTGAGATTTTGGCGCGTTGAACGACTCACAAGCAAGCTCTTGATCACTTTCAACCAAGGAAGGAGATCAGCTGCGATGAAGTTTGAATTATCCTTCAATTATCTTGCCTTCTGTCGCTGCGAACAACAACACTGACAATTGGGACTTCTTGGGTTTTGATCAGAGCACGGAGGCACGTCTTTCTACGGAGGTACCGAGGCATATAGTGGTCGGACGGAGGAGAAACAGCTCCTGGTTTCACTACCAGCGAGGAGAGATGGACGCGGGGTGGGCTCAAATATGGGGTGGCACATGGTAGATTCATGAGCTTGCTTGGCCGGACAATTTAGATCACACCTAATTTGATCTAATGATCCAAATCTAAATGATTCTACAATGAATCCATGTATGTGATCTATTTGAGGTTTGATTAGGTGTGGATGAGCTTAGATTAGGTTTTTTTCAATTAATTCCTAAGCTTTGTCTTGGTTTTTTCCAACCTAAAAGAGTCCTCTTCTCAAATGTGCATCAGCTATGGTTTTTGACAAGAACAGATGACGTGTCATGTTTTTTTTTTTTGTAATATTAAAAAAGTGAATGATCTTTTGACGGGATAAAATAAGAAACAGGGTAAAATAATGAGGCGTCCGAGCAGGGCCTTATAGACCCACGTGTATGCCTTTTCTTTTAAAGGGTCAGGCCTCTGGCCCCTTTTCAACTTTAGGTTTTTTGTTTAAATTTAAATTAATTAAAATAGAGTGTGCAGGAAAGTATTCAATTCAATTGATAATAATTGATTTAAATAAATTACAAAATAATTTTTAAATAAAATATAGTTTAGTTCTTACTTGGTTTTCAAGTAAGATTTTAATATTTTTTTCTAATATTTATGCAACACTGCATAATTTGTTTTTAAAAATTTTATTCAATTGATTTTTTCATGTTTATTTTATTATCATTTAATTAAATAAATAATTATTTAAAAAAATAAAATTATTAAATTCAATCAAGTTTATGAGATTATTTATATCAATCTATATCTTTTTTTTGAACTTTTTGGTTTAGTTTTTAGTTAGAATGGACTCTTTTTTTTTCTTGTATTTATTGATCTATATAATTTTTAATTTATTTAATTAAATATATATATATATATGTATATATATATTAGCTTTTAAATTTTTAATTAATTTCTTATATGAAAAGTTACATTGAAAATACCTCTGTGTGTGTATTAAAAAACTTTTGATCCAGCGAAGCACGGGTAAGATGAAAAGAAGGGTTGAATTATGTGGCAGTACATGCTATGCAGGCGAGTCATTCGATTAGAATAGAGTTCAAATCACCAACAGACATGATAGCATAGAAAATAAAGGAAGTTATTACATAAAATTAATTCTTTGATGTAGATTCAAAAGAAAATTCATTTTTTTATTTTAACGTGAAAATTCATTTTTTTATTCTCAATTAGTTATTTTATCATCATTTTGATTTCTAAAATTAAAGTGATATTTCACAATATTTTTATAAGTCGTATCAAATTAATTATGAGTTAAAAATAAAATAAAATAAAAACCTTTCGGTTAAAGGAAAACTTACATTTTTATATGGATTATATTCCTATATAAATAGAGGAAATAATTAACTTTGTTAATAACTTCTCTAAACATCTGAACGAACCAGTCCATAAAGACAAGGCCTCACTCCATATAAAGCATATCATGTCAAGTGCACACGAGTATTGACTGAATATACCTAATCGCATGTGGATTCTGCAAATAAGCTGAGTAACTACTAATTTCAGGAACAAAAAGAGCATCGACACACAGATGCAGGCTCATCTTCATCCTCCCAAAATTCTTTTATATAGAGTTGGGGACAGCTTAATTCTCTGCAACCACTGCATATATGGATACAAGTTGATAAGGACCTGTAAAACCATAAAAAGTAATGATAAGCAAAGGAAAAATGGGAATAACGGCATTAACGAACAATACAAAATAAAAAAACATGCCTTGTCATATGAATTCCAAGCACGATGAAACACGGCCCTTAATTATCTGTGGGATTCATAAACAGCTTAAAATTTACAGGGGCTACAAGCATCATCACAAAAATAATACACTTCATGGTTTATGCCTTTAGACCTTGTCCTGCTAGTTTTAATTCAATGAAAGGGCTCACCTCTCGACACAGAATGCTACTTTCTGAACAACATTAGGAACTCCCTTTGCTTCCACGTAAAGCAAATATGCATGCAAGTATATGAAACACTACCAAAAATTTTGATCTTAAACATCACGAATTGAACAAATGATTCATGCATGTTTTTCAGACTTTTGACGTACTTTCATTTCATGCATGGAGTGCAAAGTGTGGAGTGCAAAGTGCTGCAAAAATTGAATGAGCAGAGGTCAACCATTCCCTGAGAGACATGCATATTCCAACTTCTCCAAATTAGATTGAAAATCAGAATTGTATGCAAGTTCCATTCTCCTGACGACCATTCCACCCACCGTAGATTTGATTTTATTATAGGGTAACCGTGAACATTTTTAATCTGGCAAAGCCAAGTAATAAAAACAAAAACAATACTAGAGACTAGGTCAGTCATTTCAGTTGCAATCAACCATCAGGAAAAAAGCAAGTTAAAGCAAAAGAAACAAGAAGATATTACATTTCATTTCTGTAATAATGAAAAAGGGCAGGAGAAAGACAGGATGGTCCTTATTAGCAGGAGTAGCTTTACCAGTTTATCAACCGCCTTCTTATTTTCTGGTATCTACACACCCTGAGAAAGAAAAGAAAGGATTTTGTATGTCAAAATACCTTAGACAAAAAAGACTGTTAGTTTGGTTTATTTCTTGTTTTCTTAACGCCTCTCTGTGTTTATCCTTTTCTCTGCTGGGGACAATGTTGCAGCTGCTAGGGAGAGCCCTTGCTTCACTGTTTTGCTGCTGCTGAGCTGAAAAGGACTTTATGCTTTGCTCACTCCCATTTGAATCTTGCTTATTATTTAAGCAACTTTTTCCATCAATCCAGTTGACTTGGAGCTGCTGCTTCTAATCAATGGGAGTGCGTCTGGTATCTATAAGATTATTCCCTGGAACAAGAAAGACAGCTGAATTAAAGCTTAGAAACATTACATTGAGTTCCGAATCCTCTAGGGGCCAAACCAAAGATTTTAAACAAAGGCCGTTCAAATTCCTTCATAATATCCCAATGAAATTCAGAATGTCATCTAAATAATACCAACTATGTTTGCATTTAAATATGCAAACTCTGTTTCAGGATTTCAAACTTGGCAATATACAGCCTTGTCAGCCAAAAAAATAAAATAAACTGAAAGTTAAAGTCCCAAAAGAAAAGTAAGGTTTGGCGGCTATAACAGAGAGTAGTATTAGCTGCAGACCCAAGGGATGGACAAAAAAGCATAAACCAGAAAAGGAAAGAAACAATGATCCATGAGAGCAACAAAGAAATTTTCAATAATCTTCTAAATTAGCCATTTTATAATTTTCTGCCTCCCCTCTTTGGGGAGTACAAATATACAACTGTAAAATTATACTCTTCATGCCTACAAAACTATCTAAATACCTCTTGTAGTTCTCAAAGGGGGGAAACGTTGACTGCACATCTATAATTCCAGCATCACCAATAACCTCTGCAGGAGCAAGACCCTTTCTTGAAATGATGGAAGCGGCTTGAGTCTCTCAATATGATTTCATGGTCAATGATCATGGATATGTAGGTAATGGCATTGTGGCAATCCCCACAGACACGCAAGTTCTTGGTGATCCGGATGGGTGCCCCTGGAGCTGATATTAAGATGCCATAGGCAAGGGCCAACTTCTCACTGTGTTCAAAAAGAAGATCACCTTTCTCTTCATCATCCACGTCATGAAGTGCAAAGCTGGTCTCTGGAACATATCCAAGGACTTTAATCCGTTGAGTCAAGCCTCTCAGGATTTCATATATCTGCTTTGACTGTGGATGAGTCTTGTCTGCAACATAGAAGGTTGCAGTGCCTTTCTTTCCCTGGACCCAACTGCAGCCAGGTCTCTTCCTAATTCCACTATTTTTCATTAAAGATCTGACCCTGGCCACATCTTTCCAGCGCCTGGCATTGGCATATATGTTTGAAAGAAGTGTATAAGATCCATCATTTTCTGAGTTCAATTCCAGCAGTTGCTTTGCAGCATGTTCCCCCAATTCCACATTTGCATGGATCCTGCAGCCACTAAGCAATGTCACCCACACTACTGAGCTTGGTTCCATTTGCATACCTTCAATGAGCTCCATAGCTTCATTTAAGCGACCAGCACGACCCAGTAGGTCAACCATGCAAGCATAGTGTTCTTGACCAGGAATAACCCCAAATTCCTTGCTCATGCTGTTAAAAAATTTAATCCCCTGATCAATCATTCCTGAATGGCTGCAAGCATAGAGCACAACAAGCAAGGTTACACCATCAGGCTGAAGACCCACTCTCCTCATCTCATCAAAAACCTGAAGAGCTTCTTCACCACGGCCATGCATACCATAACCTGTCATTAGGGATGTCCAAGAAACAAAATTCTTCTGCTTCAAATTGTCAAACACAGATCTAGCAACATCAATATCTCCAGATTTTGCATACATATCAAGAAGACAATTGGCTACATAAAGAAAGGCAGAGTCAAAATGATTGCGTAATATGTAAGCATGAATTTGTCTACCAAGCCTCAGTGCAGCCAAACGAGCACATGCAATTAGGGCACAAGATATGGTGAAGCAATTCGGCTTTACTAATCCATCCTGTTTGATCATCCAGGAAAACAATTCTAAGGCATCATTGGCTTCACCATGCTGGGCATATCCACCAATCATAACAGTCCAACTCACCACATCCTTATCCTCTGGTTCTATGGAATCAAACATGGTGCGTGCCATGCTGATTCTTTTGCACTTTGCATACATGTCAATTAGAGCATTAATCACCATAATATCATCCTCAAGATCACTCCCCTCAAAGTTCAACATGCATTTTATGGCATAACAATGAGTCTCCTTCCCATGAAGCAATGCTCCAACCGAAGCACAACCAGAAAGAAGAGACACAAGGGTAACCACATTTGGCTTCGACCCACAAACTTGCATTTCCCGAAACACATCCAAAGTTTCACACCCAAGTCCTCTCTGTGCAAATCCTGCAATAACAGCACTCCAAGTCACAACATTCAACTCAATATTCTCCTCCCTCATCTTCTCAAACAAACCAAGAGCATCCTCAAACCTACCAATCTGTGAATACCCATTAACCATAGCATTCCAAGACACCACATCCTTCTCCTTAATCCTGTCAAAAACCTTGCTTGCCTCATCCACCATTCCACACTTCGCATACATATCCACCAACGCATTACCCACAAACAAATCCTCAAACGACCCACTCCTCACTGCAATACCATGCACTGCTTTACCATGCAACCACGCACCCATCGATGCGCAAGCAGGAAGCACATTCACAAGACTAACAACATCCGGCCTCATATCAATATCACCCAGTTTACACATGCTATCAAACAACCTCAACGCATTCTTACAATCCCCTCTTTGCACATAAACAGCGACAATTGAATTCCACGAAACCAAATCATACACCCTTCTCTCACACATTTCATCAAACAGTTTGCGCGCATAGTCCAATTCACCACACCTTCCATACATCGTCACAATAGCATTACAAACAAACACATTAGACTCAAACCCAGTTGAAAAAACAACACCATGAATCGAAGCACCAAGTCTACAACACATTAAATCCCCACAAGCCTTAAAAACCAAAGGAAAAGTATAATTATCAGGAGTCCAGCCCAGTCTCCACATGTTACGGAAAAGAGCAAGGGAATGGTTCAAAAGTCCGGGTCGGATGGAACAGCGAATCAGTGCATTCCAGAAGTAGACAGCGGAAGGAGAGGGAGTGAGGCTTTGGAGGAGGGAGAGGGCATGGGAAGGAGAACTGATAGCAAGGTAAGTGGAAATGAGATTGGTGGAGAAATGGGTAATTAGGCCTTGGACAAGAGTTTGTTGGTGGATAAGGTTTACCTGAGAAACTGAATTGCATTGTTTGAGGAGTTTAGGAGTGATTAAGGGAGGAGTTATTGCAGCAGAGGAGGAGAAACGGCGGCTGTGGTGGAGGAGCATGTAGCGGAATAGCATGCTAGTGTAGTTGCGGCGGGAAATGTAATTATATTTGAAGTCCTCGAGTCTGTTTTGGTGGTAAACATGTTTTTAAAAAATGATTTTTAAATGATTTTTGTATTTTTAAATGATATATATATATATATATATATATTATTTTAATATATTTTTAATTAAAAAAACCATTGCATTATTTTATCAATCTTTTTACATAATAAAATGTATCAATATTTAGAATTTTATTATCATTATACTCACATTAATTAATATTAATATTTCTTTTAAATGGTATATACAATTAGGGATGGCAATAGATTCAACCTATATTTGTCAATTAAATTGGGTTGAGGAAAAAAAAATTTTAATTCCGTTGAGTACTCATCCCAATCCCTTTGTTCAATTATTTTTACAAAAACCATATTAAATTATATTCGAAAACATTAAAATATAAAAATTAATACATCTCCAATTCTCCATTCATGACTTTTAATAATATAAAATAAATCCACATATTAAGCCATAAGAACTCTAAAAATCCAAATCCATAAATTAACCAACCTCATAAAGTAAAGTTTTCACATAACAATAGCAGCTAGTCTTCAAGTGTCACCCACCATCCCTTAGCCATGCATGTAAGAATAATTCCAAGCTGCAATAATTAAATATAAAAATAAATAATTTCAAGAATTATAAACGAGAGTTATTTGCAAACCAAATAGTATTGAATGGATTACAGAGCAGAAAATTAATTCATGGGAATAAATTTATATATATATATATATATATATATATATATATATATATATGAATCACAAATAGTATTAAAGCTAGGTATTGGATATTGCTAATGATTCAATATACTTTGCTATTCAAAAGAGTTTGCTTGGAGGGTTTTGTTTGCATCCATCATTATAAAAGTTCTAAGGTGTGGTTGAAAGATGCGAGGAAAAAATTTTAAAAAAATAAAAATAACATCTTAATTTTTAATAGTATTTAGAATAATAACAAAGAATTGAAATGAAATTTAAAAATCTTAATGCTTTTATTTTTAATAGAAGAATGAATAATAATTAAAAGAATGATTTTATCTTATAATAGTGCTGATAAAAATAACAAAGATGGTGATAAATGAGTAAAAATTAATTGTAATAATAATAATAATAATATAACAATAAAAATAATATATTTTTAAAAAATTAATGGTGAGAAGTGACAATAAAAAAAGGTGATTGTAATTGGAAAAAAACAGTGAGGATAATGGTGTAATAATTGTGATTAATTATTTTATTTTATTTTGAAAATAATAACATCATCACCATTAATGTTAATGGTGGTGGTAGTAGTTAATGTAGTAATGCTAATAATAATTTTTATAAAATAAAAATTTATAATCTTTTAAAAAAATTCATTATTATTCCTTGTTTTTATTCTCATCTCCTCCTCAAAAATCACACAATATTTAATTTCTATTATCATTTAGACTCCTCGTTCTCATTCTTATTTTAATTTTTTCTATCAAATACATGTAAAGTAATTATAAAAACTTCCATTCTCAATATCACCATTTTATTATTTATTACCAAACAACACCTAAGATTAAAATTCAAACAACATATCATGTCCACTTCAAATGTTTATGCTCATAATACCAATATCTATTATCTAGTAAAATATATTTCATAATTCAAATAACTTAAAATATAGAATCATTATTAATCATAATGAGAATGATCTAAAACATCTAAACTAATTGAAAAAATTTGATAGTGCTTCACTGGTAATATAGATAGTGAAGCACCATAATTTTTAATTCCTGTTGTCGTTTCTAAGCTAATCCACCTGTTCTTTCTATTGTTTTCTAATTGGAAATAGATTTTCAATTGCTTTTCGAGCCGTGCTTGTAACTGGAGGCATGACAGCTTCAATAACACTCCAGGATGCCCTGGAATTTCCTCCCGTCTCAAAATAACTACACAGAATGCTATTTTTACATGTATAATCCAGCATGACATCCAAAAGTCTAAATTCCTGTGACCGGTATTACAAACAGTCCCGAAACATATTACTGTCATCTCTTATGAGATCTGATCAATCTCTGGAGTTTGAATTTTTCTAGAGATTTTAAGACGGCATGGATAAAAATCCCCCTCTCAGCTATGCGAGCAAAATTTGCAAAAGCGGAAAGCCTGATTAGTTGGGCTGTAGCATTCAATCATGAGGAAAAAATAGCTCTTTGTTTAAATCTGCAGTGCAAAGGAGTTCAAATTGGAGGGAAAAGCGGATGCAATCTACTCGTGAAGCTGGTAGTTGTTTTTGATAGCTATGGCAGCTGCTCTATACCATGCAGCTGCAGCCATGGCCCCAGGGTCAGGCACGGTGGCAAGAATGTCCGAGGAGACATATGTAGATCGACCAGCCTGCATAAACTATTTCATAAGATCCCCAAAACACATGCAATGCCATGCATGAATATATATAGAGGTGCTTTTGCAGGAAAGAACGTGTAACGTGATTTTGTGGTCAAAGCAACCAATACGAGGTTGGTTGTCGACATGGACAGACAAGAACATTATAAAGGAAACATGCATGGAGAATTGACATCTTTTCAATTATTTCAGGGAAGAGGAAAAGAGAATTCACCCGTGTCAGCCACCCAGAGCATTAAAAGAAATGTCTAGTCTTGATATACAGCGGTCAAATCCTTTTACCGCGACAACCTGTCTGTTATTTATATTTGAAGTCACTCCATTTGATTTTTGTTCTCTAAGAAATAAATCGTACGGTAAGTTCTACCTGTATGGATATGTTATTTCACTTCTTTCACTAGTGACCTCCTTTTCTTCTCCCAATCCTTCCTTCCCTGAGTACTACGCTTGTGTTTTGTTTTTTTATTTAGTTTTAAAGGACGGGTACTGAGGGTGTAGAAATGGTCGCAATTTCACCCAGTTCATCCATCATTTACTGTATGTAAATTCACTTATTTTCTATATGGGCTCAAAGAACTGGTGGAAATCATTACCAACCTCTTTTTTACCATGGAAGCATCATGCTTTGTCAGAACCATGTTTTATCAGAGTCAACTTGCATAGTGACCTTTGAATCAAACAGGAGATAGGGGAAGATACTAGTAGCAGGAATCTAGAAAAGAAGAAGAACAAAAATTTCACCTGTGCTTGCATGTGTTTGGTTGATTCGGCCCCAGCCACTGCTGCTTCAGATGAGAGAAGAAAAGCAGTGCAAGGATCATCCCCGGCATTTAGCCTCTGCTCATGAAAGTAACTAGATTAGTATCAAAAGAAAATACCACATCAACAGAGGAAATAAAAAACAGTAGTTATTGTTGACCTCCTGAAGAACAGCTGAAGCTGGAATAAGGGCATCTAACAACGTGCGAAATCCAGCACTAGCGCCGCCATATTTACTGACAGCAGCTATGGAAGCTTCAAGTGCTTTAGCCCCTGATTCAAGAGACTAGTTAGAATCAAAATTTTCATATCCAACAGTGACCACATTAGGAGCATCATCTCACATTGTTTCGATTTGACAACTGACTGGGTGTTTGCTTTCAACTGCACACAAGCTGCCTTGCAGAATATGGTATATCTGTTTAAAGAAGTAAAATGCAGAGCTTTAAGAGTAGATATTCATGAATGATAATAAGAATCATAAGAAATGAATGCAAATCTTAATCAAGCATTGGGTCAACACGAGTAAATACATAATTCCACTGGTTCCTCCCATAACTCTTCTGATAGATGATCCAATTTCGTTCACTGTTTCTGCAGCATCATTCAAGGGATAACTGGAAATAGAAGGTGATTCAGGTTAGTGATGGAAAACGCAAACCTTATTCAAGAAATGAAAAGTTTCTAACAATTTGCTAAGAGACTAAAGGACATCCTAATACTAGTATTATAGATTCTTTAGATTCTTAACTTGAGGAGCCATTCACCATGGAGCAGTAGTTTATTTATTGCTGGTAGATCCAATCAATTCATGGAAACAAACGATTGCATATGAAAATTATATGAAGTCCATTATAACATGATATGTTAAAAACAAACAAATCATATGAAAATTCCATTATATGTTAAAAACATCCTTAAAATTGCAAAAATATATAACATGGTACAATAACTTAACCCTGATATCCCCTACAAAAGTTCTGAACAATGGGGAAGCAAACTTACTGCTTCTTCATGTCCTCTAGAATTGCTGTTGCACCCCTATACATCTGCAATAGCAGACAAATTAGCCCTATAGTGCACCAAGTCAGAATTGCAGGATGAAAACGGAGTTCGAGATAGACTCACTGTTGATCCACAGTCACCATCACCTACTCTGCCATCCCATTCATTTAAATTGTCCCTAAGATCAATGATCGCATTCACTGCTGCTTCAATAGCCACCTCAAGAAGATGCCCTTCTTCACTAAGCTGTTGTGGCCGACTTAAAGACTAGTCAAAACCAAACAAGGGAGGTCAGGTTAAACAAAGTAAAGCTATTTAATTACCTTTAATGACATCATTATTCAACATATCATTGTAAATAGGCCAATATTTATTTAAATTAGCATAAGGATAGTCATCCGGTGTAATGTTTTTGCCACCAGAAATACATGGATAATCTACTGGCATCTGCCTGAATGATTACGCTCCTTGAACGTGTAAACATTTTTTATTTAACTCAGTGCCAAAGGGAACTTTTTATATTTTTAGCATGTGTAACTCCTCTACATAGCACTTCTAGGTAGCAATGCCTAAACATGAGCTCACTTTTTTGTCCCAATAAAATGCAAGGCAATTGAACTCCAGTTTCTCAGGATGGAAGGAGAGGGAAGAGGAAAGAAAGGAATATTTTGAAATTAAAGAAAAAGGGGTTTACAACTTACCAAACACGTGCATGCATGCGTGCGCTCACACAGAGAAAGAGAAAGAGAGAGATTCATAACTAATAGCATGTTCTGTCATCGATCTGTTTTCTACAGAATAAATGGTAGAAAAACAAAAAATCCAAGCTGTGGGGAGGGAACTATAATCAGAGAAAAGTGATATCCTTTTCCTAAGATCACACATGGAAGTAGAGAAATGTGTGTGTGTGTGTGTGGAAATACCTCATCACTCTTTGCTGAATGAGACAGTGGCAGTGGAACAGGTATCTTGGCAGGTGGGCGATTACCTGCAAAGAAAACTCATGAAATCAATCAACATGAAATCTATCGAAGAACCTCAATCTGACTGGATAGTTAAAATTATATTTTTTTTTTCAGAAAAGCTACCAGAGAAACACAGAAAAACAGATCTTGATGCTAGCTAATAGTAATGAACAATTATCTTATAAAACAACCGTATAGATCAGAAGCCAAGCAATAAGCCACAAAGAATAAAAGCAATATCCTGATATATCACCACAGACCATCTACTCCAACAGGCCAGTATGGAGCCTTGGTAGCAGCATCCAAACGTTGCAAAATTGCTTCATCTGCCTTCATTATGGAAATTGAGAATCCTGAAAGAAGCAAAACCTGAGATAAGCTACATCATTCATTAGTCATTAATAGAATGCTCTTTCAAAAATCATGAAAGAAACCTAACATTGAGATGAACAGCTATATCAGTTCCAAACCTGCCATATCAAGGGAAGTCATAAAAGATCCAGTATACACTCTATCGACAGCCAATCCATGTTCAAGCTGCAACTGAGGAACTGCTTTTCCTGCTGCAATCATTAACTCCATACCAGGGGTGGCGCCTAGTCTGAAATTTTTAAAACAACAGAAGAACAAGCGGGAAAAACTTTCAGATGTTCAGAACATCCAACAACCTGATCAAAATAGAATGCTTGATTTTGAACAGCATTATTCCCACAATTTAATATGATAGATACTAATCCAAAGCACAGAAGGAAGAACCTACCCATTGACCAAGAGTACCACTCTATTGCCGCGAGTAATTGGGACATAGTTAGTCTCCTGCAACAATTCAACGATAAAAACAATAAGGGCATCATTTATGATGTCAGTGAAATATGCAAAATTAATATATGAAGTTCCCTCCTAGGAACGGGGTAAGGACATTAGCTGCTGAGTAAGAGATCCTTATTTCTATTCATATGAGCTAACATAATCTTAGAGGTAGCTATTTAATTAAAACCTCCTTGAAAGCAAAGATAGATTCGAGTGGATTTACATATGAAAAAATAGCTCCCAAATTGAGATGCATGGAAAAGATATTAAAAAGTTTGGTGCCAGTAAAGAAATCATAATGAGAAAATAGAAATAAAATCAAGCACTACAATGAAAATAAATGGACACAAAAGGTCACTGATGCCCTTGGATAATAAAATTGGGAATGAGAGAAAAGTTATACAATTTAAATCATCCTTCAAATGTTAGAGGGTAATATAAAATTATTCTTAGAGCCTCACTTGGCCGTTTAAGTTTTTGAGTTGAATTAATTATTCAACATAGTATTAATACCTTAATAACCATGTAGTCAGAAGTTCGAATCTCACCATCATTGTTCTAATTAATAAAATTAAACACAATAATTAATAAAATTAAACACAAGATAGTGATAGGCAAGTGCTAGTTTCAAGTACAAAGAGCTTTTACGTTAAGAGGTATGTTAAAAAGTGATATAAAATTATTCTTAGAATATCACCCAACTGCTTAAGCTTTTGGGTTATACTGATTATTTGACACACATTGACCATATTATGGCTCAAAACGGGCATAGGCATAAGACACTTCCTTCATTATTCTTGCCATAATTATGTTAACTGTGGTATTTCCTTCATTGTTAAGATTTTTACGTTTTGAAGTGTTTAAGAAGAGTTCAAGATGCAGTTTAGTAATTAAGCATAACTTCTAATCCAAATTCAATTGTTAGATCAAGCTGAAATTTTGACAGAAAATTATTGAAACCTTGTTTCTGCTTGGGTTAAAATTTCATAATAATCAAGTCAGGAAGGCTTTCAAATAAGGATTAGAAGTTATTGTGCATAATTGTCTTTATTTATCTTATTGTATTTGGATTTCTTTTTCTTATTTAGATTAGGACTTTCAATTTAATAAGGATTGTACTAGTTAAAAATCCTAATGCTAGATAAATTCTATTATTTAGGTATGTTTTAATTAGAAATCATTTTCCTATAAGGATTCTAGGTCTAGAACTAGTATAAATAGGGACGTCTAGTTCAGATTCAAACTTCTAATAAAATATCAGAAATTTTCTTTATTCCTTTATGATGTTTATTGTTGTAATCTCATGGTTTGAAAACCCTAGTTTTTATCTATGTTATACATTGCGTCTATTGGTATTAGAACAAGTTGGCCTTTAAATTTTCTTTATTCCTTTATGATGTTTATTGTTGTAATTTCATGGTTTGAAAACCCTAGTTTTTATATATGTTATACATTGCATCTATTGGTATTAGAACAAGTTGGCCTTTTTGAAGGACAGACATGGTAGCAACCCATTATACAATGTAGGAGTGGAGGTTCTCTAAGGCATTGTGAGGGCTCAAGAGCATAAGCTAGATCATTGGGAACAATGGTTTGATCTTTTGGAGTAAACCGTAGCAGGTTAACTTTGCTAATGGGAGATGCAAACATGGATCGTGCAAAAGAGAGAAACTTGCCTGGAGACTTACCTTGGGGCAGGCCAACCCCAGACCTATTCCTAAATTCAATCAAATTCCTTTCTATGATGGAAAATCTTTTCTTAAAAAAAAAATTATTAACTGATTGATAGAGTTGAAAGCTCACTTTTATTTCAACAAGATTCATTGTTATCAAAAAGTATGGCTCATCATACACAAACTTTCTTGTACTGCTGCATAATGGTGGTATGAAGTTACAGAATATAGAACTCGTACTGGTAAGCCTAATAACTCCATCATGGAAAGATTTAAGACAATCTTAGAGTTCATACAAAATAATTGTGAGGAGATTTTATATTAGATATATAAGCAAATAGATTGTTATTATTTGTCTTTTGTTCAATCTTCTCAAATAGCAAGAAATAATAAAATTGAGGTGTCATCTCTTTAAAGTAGATGGTTTCAACACCACCTCATTGATAACAACAAAATTGCTACATGTCAATGTTTCATCTACTAATGATGAAGAAGAAATCAAAAAAGCTCCTAAATTAGTATCAAATGATTCTCAAGATCTTAAAGCACTAAAAGAAAAGCTAGAACAAGTTATTGGAATTGCTCAGGAGTGTGTCATCCAAACCAAGTTTATCAATGTTGGATCAATATTTTGAAATTATCAAATCAAATAATGGTCAAGGCATTGTTGCCAGGGATGACCAAACACTTCAACTAAAGTTGTCATCATCTCAAAAAATGATTTTATACGAGGTTGATTTTTCAGGTCCTAAGAAGTTTTGCCTAGATTAAAAAATTACACATCGATATATCTTAGCTAAATTAGATTGAAGATATTCAGAACAAGCTATCTCATGCATACATTGATGATAATGTTATATTCAAAATATCTATTTCTTTGGAGTGATGAGTTCAATTCCTGATAGTTAACTAGAGTTAAAGAGCATTAATGTGGGGCACTTTCTTCATTATTCTTGTCATAATTATGTTTATTGTATTATATCCTTCATTGTTAAAATTTTTTGGTTTTGAAGAGTTCAAGATACAATTTAGTAAATCAAGCATAACTTTTAATTTAACTATTAGATCGAGTTGAATTTTGACAGAAAATTATGAAGACCTTGTTTTCTATTGGATTAAAATTCCATGATGATCAGAGATAAGAAAGGCTTTCAAATAAGGATTGGAAGTTGTTGCACATGTTTGTCTTTATTTATCTTGTTTTCTTTTTCCTATTTAGATTAGGACTTTCAATTTAATTAGGATTTTACTTGTTAGGATTTAGAAATCTTAATACTAGATGGATTATATTAGTTAGGCATGTTTTAATTAGGAATCATTTTCCTACAAGGACTAGGTCTAAAACTAGTATTAATAGGGATGTCTAGTTTATTTTGAGAACATTTAGTTTCAGAATTTTAATAAAATATCAGAGATTTTCTCTATTCCTTTACAGTGTTTAGGGCTATAACCTTAGAGTTTGAAAACCCTAGCTTTTATCACATTATACGCCGCATCATAAACCTACATTAATTGTTTGTCTTTTCCGCTATAAAGTCTCTTCTATGTTGTCATAATCTCATGCATCTACCATGCAAAATGAAAACTTGTAAGCGACACCAATTCTTACCAAAAAGGGTGCATAACTAAGGCCCCAAACACCTGGGACCAAAGCATAATACTGTTGAATTTAACATACAACAAAATGAGTACCTTAGGGCTAACACTAAGATTTTCAACATACCGGTGATAGAATTTGTTGAAGAACATGAGAAACCACCACTTCGACAGGCTGAAGGTCTGCTAAAGCAGCACCAGGTTCACCATGCTAGAAAGAAAAGGTGGTTTTGAAATTGAGTTTGTAAATGTGCAATCAGAAATCAAAGTGAAGCAAATAGACAGCACTGAAGGTCAGTAGAACATGACAGGAAAATTGGACAGCTATTAAGTGAAATGCATGGCATCTAAAAGATTCAACTTGAGATAGGAAGCTCCACACACCCCTTCTCTCCCTCATATGAAGTAGAAACATAATTGCATTATGATAAATGGGCAGATAAAGAAGTGCATGGACTCGAGTATCATCAACTCAAAAGGATGTCCAGTACTCTTTCAACACTATAAATGTGCAGATAAAGAAGTGCATGGACTCGAGTATCATCAACTCAAAAGGATGTCCAGTACTCTTTCGACACTAAAGAAAGCAATCACTCCATGGAAATGACTCACAATTCCAAGACCTAGTTCCATCTTTCCTGGGCCCAAACGATCTGATGTAACCTGACCAGGCAGTGTACAGACTGACAATGCAACACCCATTGTTCCAACCATTTCAGATGCACGTTTCGCTTCTGCAGCAACTTCATCAAGAGAAAGGCCAGCAGCAGCTGCAGCTCCAGCAACCTTTAGTGTAGGGAGAATAAGTTATTAAGAAGAAAGCTTGTACGTGAAACAACTAGTGGTCAAACTTCCTATCAAATTAGTTACAGAAAACCCACTAAAATTATGAATTGGTTGATAAAAAAATATGATCAACTTAATCATTTATAAAAAAAATGGTGAGAGAAAACCTAAGCTAAGTATTGAATTTAATCTAAGCTAAGTATTGAATTTAACCTAAGCTAAGTATTGAATTTGCAGAAAGAATTAAGAGGAGGAAAAGATCAAAAGAAATAAAGACAAGAAACAGAACCAAAAGTGTAAGCTGAATTCACATGCTATCAACCTTAGGTTGTGTGTGTATGTGTGCCACAAACATGTATTGAGACGGAGAAAACCTTATGAACAAGAATAGTCCCCGCCAACCCTCTTCGTCCAGCTATGCCTCGAGGTGGAGGTAAAGCACAGTCATCTCCAACAATAACAGTCTGCAAAAGCAATATGATTATATTTGGATATTCTCTCTGGCTTTGCAGAAGAAACATGAAGTTCAGTTAAGAAAGATACCTCTACTTTATAACCTTCAGATTTTGCTTGCTCAGCAGCCAAACCAAAATTTAGACGATCACCAGTATAATTCTGTCAACATCCCGACCACAAACTATGAATCTTAAAATAAATCTGACAACTAAATATTTTTGAAAGAGTAATTAAATTATGAGAAAGTTGCAGAGTTGATTGTCCCCTTTCTGAAAGTTTCACTTGGTCCATTTTTTCTTCTTCACCCCTTTTTTCTTGCTTCTGTTTTTTCTTCTTTTAGGTGCCCAAACAATACTTGCCACGCCAAATAATTTGAAACTAGTAATAATCAACTGATTAGTTTTGAAATATCAATACCTTGACAATCAGAAGACATCCCATCGGACCAGTTACAGCTCGAATACCCTAAAGTTGAATTAAGAGCAAAGCCATCTAAGAGAAGGATGGGGTGCATAACCGATAAGGTGATATAAACTGTTTCCAACAAGAAATTAAATAGAAAGAAACCATACAGCTAGAATTGCATCAACTTGGGGGGAAGCAAAAACTTCTCCACAGATAGCAGCACTTAGCATCCCTTCTCCGACAAATCCAGCATGGGCAGGTTCATGCCCACTTCCTCCTCCTGTATCAGATGAAACCATAGCATTCACATCTTACTCGAACAATCCTTAAGCTCTATCATTTAGGATCATGTAATGTAATATCATAACCTTTATATGAATTTTCTTTTTTCCTTGTTGCCATGCATCTCACATCTCATTCAGGTTTCTTTAGAGTTGGACCTTTTTTATGTCATTCCTGTTTGTCTATTAAACTTTCAAAGAGGCAATTTTAAAAGAAAATATGTCACTCTAAGAATCATTTGAAAGGAATCAATGATATCTTAACTTGGCAGTAAGACCAAATGTCAAGTAGGTTTGGGGTTCAAGGTGCTGGTTTTATTGCTGATGGAAGCCACAAACAAACAAACAAATATAATATGTGTCTGGCAGTATTGTAAAATATTAAGAGAAATTGGACCAAGAATCATTTGCTCTGTGTGTGCACGTGTGTGGAAGAGATGTTACAAAAAAATCTAATGGAAAAATAGAAAACAGTTCCATGGAGTAACAGTTCACTTCAACCAAATATCACAACTATCCAGTCGCAACTGTTTCAGAAAAAAAGTAAAATCACCATCACATTTGCACATCAACACATTGAAGATCTTAAAAACACTAAAAGCAAAATTATCCAGCCTGGATATAGAACAATAAAGGTGATAGCTATCATTTCTTTTTGAATTACATAGCTACATTTAGCACCAGTACCAACCCAGTGCCAAAACTTATTCATCATCCAAAAGCACATACCTTTACAGTTCCCCATTTCTCTTCTTATGCCACAACAACATCAGAAAACCGAACAACACGCGCATATCAAGAGTTTTAAAGGCACACAATATATATTTCAAATTTGAACAACAAAAGAACTAAAAATTGACATGTTCAAATACTTTCCAGCACCACAAACCTGATATAATAGCAACTTTGTCAAGCATAGAACTCGCATGATCAGCACGTAACACAACCTTAACCTGCATCTCCAGAATAATGAAAGCATCAAAATTCACCACCAATTCTAATTTATTTAAGGTCCCTTTAAAAATTTTAAATAAAGATACTATTTAAAAAAAATCACCTCCGGAAAGCCATCCAGGTACTGTAATCCAGGGTAGGTTTCCACAAGACCTTCAATGAACTCAGTTACTACATCTGCAATAAAAAATCACTTCAATCAATCCTCAATTAGCAATTTTCACTAATTAACAACCACATTTAAAATTAAAAAAATATCATCAACTGAGTCAAGCAAAACATGAAACCAACCTATAAGTCAACCATACCTAATTTCAGAAACCTATCTTCATTTGAGAAAAATTATTTCACATTTTAGGTCATTAAATAAATAAAAAAAACACAATGCAACAAAAAAGAAAGAAAGAAAGAAAACAATACACGGAACTGTGGGGTTATTCCAACCCCATAATTCGTTATTCCCACTCCATGATCTATTTTAATTATTTAGATAGACCAAAATACCTCTAGTTATATTTATTACAAATGATGGTATTAAATGTTGGTTCTATATTTACATCTAGAAAATATAGATAAAAGTAGAAATTCTTCTTTTTGTATCTAGAACAATCAGATTTTACCTTTTGTTTTTATTAGCACCTGTCAACTAATTTCATTTCTTGGAAAAAAAAATTCTTTACAACATATTTTTTCCCTTCTATATATTATCCGCATATAAAATATTTATTACACAACATGCTATCCACCAATAAAATATTTTTTACAGAAAATTTAATAGAGTACTTAAAATTTTAAGAACTTCAGTTTTTATTTAATCTTTTTTTTTTCTTTGAATTGATTTTTTTTTCTAGTAATTAGAAAAAAAAACATTCTAATAACATTTTGATTATGGAAAAAAAATATATACTATCAATATAATTTTATAATAAACGTGGAGCGGTGGGAATAACAAATCGTCTACTCAAAATTCTATCGTCTTTTTTATAAAATAAAAATCTAAAGCATTTCTTACTTTTCTCTACTCAAATTTTCCCGGCAATCAAACAGAATATTTATTCAAGAACTCAAAAACAACGCCAATATTACAATAAACATAGAAATGTGAACAAAAATAAATAAATTCCAAAATAAAGAAAGCTTCTCTCATAAGCAACATAAATAACAAAAACATTCAAAAAATAAAAAAATAATTAAATATTTTTCTTTTCGCTTTCTCAGCAACCAAACACAAAACAACGATCGCACAGAAGCAATCCGAGTAACAAAAAAATAATAAAAATAAAATGCGAGAGAAAAGAGCGAACCGTTGGGGTTGTTAATAAGTTTCTTTCCTTGAGAAGCCATAGCGCGTCGTCGTCGTTTCGGTAATCAAAACGAGGACTTTTAGCGCAGCAACCAGTGCTGAACGACGAATGTATAGCTTTAGAGGGGGGAGGGAAAGAGAGAGGGGAAGGGGGGTTTTATTATTTTTTTTAATAATGGGATGTTTTACTTGGGTGGATTATGGAAGATTTTATTTGCTTATATATTTATGAGGTGCTGCTGACGTGTTGTTGTTGCTTGTAACGACAGGTAATATTTTTCTGAATGACGAATTTGACCTTATCTTTCTTGTGAAGATTTCCACATTGGTCGCCTCGTGATCGGTAAGTCAATTTAAATTTGGGGCCAGAAAAGGAAAATTAAATCTGGCCACGTTGAAGAAAGAATAAATTTCATTTATATAAAATAAAAAAAATATAGATAAATTCACATAACCTCTTCCTGAACACTTACAAAATAATTAAAAATAACTATTATTTAAAAATAAATAAAAAATAAAAAGTCAAATAAAAAGGATATTAATTTAAATCTAAACTTAAAAATAATTTAAAAGCTTGAATTTAAAAAAGAAAGGAAAAGTTCGTGTTGTTAGGCCTAGTAACCAACATAAATACATCTAAAACCAATTGAAAATGGCCCTCAGATGGGGCTCTTATTTAAAACTAAGAAGAAATGTTCACTGTGAAACTCTTTTGATAAAAAAAAAAAATTGAACCGACATATTATTTAATTTCTTGATATTTTAGATATTATATTTTAGATATTATAGTGGTTAAAACTCATGGTTATTTTTACTTGGAACCTATTTATCAGTCTATTTTTCACTCATGATACCTAAAAAAAATTAAACATTTTGATGAATTCATTAATAATTTTAAAGAACCTAAATTAACTTGGAATTAGAAATATTCTCAAATTTATATCTGATTTTTAAGATAATTTTAAGATAAAAAAACACTTAAAAAGAACTTTTCTATCAAATAAAAATCATTATCATCAAGATCAATTATATTACTAGCTAAAATCAGTGTTAATGTTGACTTTTTATATTTAGTATTAAATCAATCAATAACTTTAAAAAAATCTTAAATACCTTGATAAATTCATTAATAACTTTAAATAACCTAGAAATTACACAAAAATTGAGATCAACTTGGAACTAGAAATATTTTCAAGCTTATATCTGTTTTTTAGATAGTTTTTAAAATGAAAGAACACTTAAAAAAACCTCTTCTGCCAAATAAAAACCATTAACTTTAAGATCAATTATATTAATAGCTAGAATTTGTGTAAATGTTGATTTTCTATCTCTATCATTAAATCCATCAAAGGCTTTAAAAAAATCCTAAACACTTTGATAAATCCATCAATAATTTTAAATAATCTAAAAAATCACAAGAAAATTTTAAAATCAACTTGAAATTATAAATATTCTCAAGCTTGTTTCTAGTTTTCTAGATATTTTCAAGGTTAAAAAACATTTTAAAAGAACTCTTTCACCAAATAAAAATTATTGACATCTAGACTATTATTTTAATAGTTAAAATCAATAATAATACTGATTTTTTATCTTTATTATTAAAATTCAATAATCTTTATCCTCTTTCAAATCAACAAATAATAATAATAATAAAAATGAACTATTATACTAAAATATTACTGTTCAAAAAATTAAGAGATTAGATGGGTTTAATTTAAAAATTTTAAAAATTAAATTAAACTTATAGCATGAATTTTGAGCACACAACCCATTTTCAATGACTTTTCCACATCATCCTTCTTTTTTTAATATTTTTCTTGGGCAAAAAATTTGAATTCATTATCCTTTGATTTGATTTGGTTTTAAAAGAACGCAATTGCACATAAAAAAATTCTAGAAAAATTCTCAACAATCAGTTCACAATTAAACACAAGAGCATAAACAATGTTTTGCCCATATGGTTAAGAGTTTTGCAAAAAAAAAAATTATTTTACTTGTTGTGTTTTTCAATAAATAAAAAATAAAAATAAAAATTTGATATAAAAAATAGGAATAAAATATTATTTTCAAATAAAATCGTGTCATTTTGAGTTTTTTATAAACTATTATCATATGTATAAAATTATAAAAATTATTTGGGTATGGGTGTGTTATGTGAATATTAGAGTGTGTATATTATATTAGATTAAAAAAATATAAATTCTCTCTATATATATATACACAGACACACATAATGCTAAATAATAAATAATAATAAGGCAATAAATATTTAAAATTCAACAAAGAGGATATGAATATGGTAAGTAAACTTTTAAAAAAATATTTACAAGATATTAAAGAATCCATAGTTAAACGAACTCGTTATTGCCTAACAGGTGGAAATACTTCGATTAATAAATAGAGAAAAGGCAAGAAGGCTAATATTATAAGTAATTTTTATAGCAAATAAAATAATTTGGTCTTGACCAATAACCACAGACGGGAATACCAACCGCTTTAAAGTCAACAGTCTTCCACCGTCGGATCAAACAAAATCAAGTTCTGAGCCCGGATCTGGCAACCCGAATCATGCGGGTCAGGGGAATGCATTGCTTTCTTAATTGGGCTAAACTCAAATCAGCTCCTACAATATGATTTGAATATTCAAATGAGTCTCCAAATTACATAATTTGTAATTTTACCATCCTTTTTCCTATTAATCAAGTTCCCTATTTACATTATTATTATTATTTATATGTTCTATTTTTGAACGTACACAGTGAGAGATTAATTCTATTCCGAGCAGCAAGATTTTGTTGATATTAAAAGTATATCTTAAAGTTTATTTTACCTTATAAAATAAAGTTTATTAATAAATATTTTATGCAAGTTGAATTATTCAATTCATTTATATTTTCTTTTCCTTTTTTCTTATATTGTTGTTGCATAATGATTTTGCTTTTGCTGTGATGGATTTTATTAAAAAAGAAATTAATGTATTATCCGGTCTTAACACTTTTGCTTTTCTTATTGTATTTATAAATCAAAATTTAAAAATGTATTATATATTTTTTTTTAAAAAGCCTATAATGCATGCATGTCTAAATCTATATATAAAAAACTCAAGACAATCACGTTTTTAACATAGATATAATAAGAGTTTATTTAGGAATATAATTAAAGCTGCTTTTTTAAAAAATCTTTATGTTGAAATGCATTCAAATAATTTTTTTTTTAAATTAATATATCAAAATGATCTAAAATATATATATATATAAATATTTTGGGAACGCGGTTTCTCTAAAAATGAATACCAACATGCATGCTAATTATATATTTAAACTTACAATTTACATAGAATCAAAGTTTATAGCATGCATGCTAATAATAAAAATAAAAATGACTAAATTAAAGAAAAAGATATGAAACTTACTTATTAAAGAACTTTAAAAAGTAAAATTATTGTTGTTGAATGTAATGAATTTTTTGTATTCAAAGTTTTATTACTTTTTATTTATGCAATTAGAATATTTGTAATTTGCTTTTCAAGATTTTAACAACTTCATTTTAGTTTAAATGCACCTCTAAACAAAAACTCTAAATTAAAATAAAAAAAATAAAAATATCTTTCAATACAATATTAACCTAAACTTTAAACTAAAAAAAAATAATCAAATCATCGAAGAGAATAAACATACAAAAAAAAAAGATGAGAAAAAGTATAAAAAATTTAAGTTAGAAACTCTTTATAAACCTTATTTTTAGAGTGAATTTGAAAAGATAAAGTATTAAAAAATTAATTTTTAATATTATCAATATTTGACTAGTCACGGTAAATCAATAATTAAATTTAAAAAATTAGAAATTTTTTGAAATTAATTTTTTATTTACCTATAATTTAATTAAATTATATTAATTAAATAAATTTTCAAGTCGTATTGTGATAATTATTTTTTTACATATATAATAAACTTAGTTTGAATGATGGAGCATCATTTTAATTTTAAATATAAAAAATTTAAAAATATAATTTTAATCACGTTATGAAATATCTCTTAGTTAAATCATTGTGAAATCTGATTTTAGATGTTAAAAGTGTCTCCATCTTTAATAAAGTTTTACACATGTTTTTTAAACTCAAAGCGGTGCTTTTAAGAGAGAATGATTCTTCGTAACCTCTCTTTGAATAAAGATAACAAAGTGGAAGCAAGCTCATTTAATGGAATAATTGATCGTTTAGGAACAGATCAACACTCTTTGTATAGAATGAAGGACTACTTTAATAGTTATTCATATTTAATGAATAATTAACGACGATAACTGGCGACGTCAATGATCGTACACAGCAAGCTGGCAACTAATCTCGGACATTATTATCGGGAGAGAGAGTAATTAGCGTAAGCTGCAGTTCTCTCTGTATACAGACACAAGCAGCCAAAACTAAAACCCAAAAAAGTCTCGTTTTCTTTGTAGAAGGAACATGTCTGAGCAGCTAACGGAGGAACAGATCGCCGAGTTCAAGGAGGCTTTCAGTCTCTTTGACAAAGATGGGGATGGTATTGTTGTTTTCTCTACACTGTTTTGTTTCGTTTTAGTCAAGTTAAGATCTACTTAGGTTTTTCTTGTTCTTGTTTTGCTACTGACTAATTATGCGATGTAGTAGGAGAAGTGTGATGTGGGTTTTGTTTCTTTATGGAAACTTATTGTGGGTTTTGTTCATGCATTTGATTTGTTGAAGGTTGATGAAATCAGTTGTTATCATTGCCATGTTGATGGTTTACTTATAATCTTGAATGACTAGTTGTTCAAACTTTCTCAGTTTTTATTTTTGTTTTTCGGTGATTTTGGTAATGGATTTAGGTAAGAGGAGCCATTTAGATTGTTAGGTAGCTATGTAGGATGACAGACTCCTGTTATTATTTTGCTTTTGTATGATGTATAGTCTTTTTATTTTTTTTTAAAGGTTGCATCACCACCAAAGAGTTGGGAACAGTAATGAGGTCTCTTGGACAGAACCCCACTGAAGCTGAGTTGCAGGACATGATCAGTGAAGTTGATGCTGATCAGAATGGTACTATTGATTTCCCCGAGTTCTTGAACTTGATGGCAAGGAAAATGAAGGTGAGCTTTCCAGAATTATTATTTGTATTCTAGGGGCACAATTAGTTAGTTTTGTTCATGAATGGTTGTCTCCAAAAGTTTCGAATACCATGTTAGAAATTATCATGTTCTAATATTTGGATGCAGTGGATTGTCAGAAACTATAGATATTGCAGTATGCTCTTTATGGGTATTGCATATCCTATAATATGGCATGTAATTGATTCAGCGGTTTCCATTGGTTTTGCTGGGTCTTACTTCTTTGATTGTTGTTGTTTTGCCATGCTAGCAAGCTTTTATATATGTTGGCTTTCTATTGTTCTCTAACAATCCAACTGGCATGATTCTTACCTTTGAGGTTTTCATTTGGAGGGTTTTATTTTGTGGAGAATGACTTCCAGAGTTAAGAAGCTTCCAGTTTCCTGTTAACTTGTATATTTTGCTAACCTCCTTTTTGTTGAATTTTAACTTTTTGGGTGAAGGATACTGACTCTGAGGAGGAACTTAAAGAAGCTTTCAAGGTATTCGACAAGGATCAGAATGGCTTTATTTCTGCTGCAGAGGTAAACACCATATATCTTTGATGCTATCTACTTGATTTGTAACTTCATATAGTCACTAAAGCTATTACAAACGTTGTCTATCCGCTATTGGTATTTGCTGCTCTAGGATATAGTTTTCTCCACATTGATGTTTGCTTGACATGTGCAGCTACGACATGTGATGACAAATCTTGGGGAGAAGTTGACAGATGAAGAAGTGGAAGAGATGATCAGAGAAGCAGATGTAGATGGTGATGGTCAGGTGAATTACGAGGAGTTTGTGAGGATGATGTTGGCCAAGTAATGGAAGGCATTTGGTGGATTAGGATTAGTGGTAACATTTTGTGTTTGAATGGGATGATGCATGCCGTCTTCAATTTCTGCTCCAGTCGTTTGACTGTGATATTCTACTGTTCGGCGTTTTGACAATGCAATATATTAGTTTCATGCTACTATGCCTAGTCATATGAAAATAATTCTATGTGGGAATGGATGTTGGTTTATATCACATGATAGATTCATAATGTTATGTGTAGTGTTGTGCTCTTGTGACTTCTCTAGTTTTTTCCGCCCGGATGTTAGAATAGAAAATATGTGATCCCTTTTTAGGCAGGGCGTCAGTTGAGCTGTCAGAGTTGATCATCGAAGTTAGCAATGAATGCATAGAGGACCGTACTCTGAAAATGATATCTTTTACGTGCGCGGAGAAATCCTGTTTATAAAGAGCTCAACTCTAATGTCTTTAATTACCCTTTTGAAAATGATTTGTTTTGCTTTTTAAAATCTGCAACCAAATTTTCATAGCTTGCCACGACCTGCAGGATATTTCTTTGGCTGCTTTCCCCGTGGATATGCACTAGGATATCGTCTGTGGGCATTGATTTTCTCTGGGACTCAACTGTATATAGTTATGATCCTCCCGTCGCACTAGGACTCAGATTACAGTAGCGATCCAGTTGGATCCCTCCATTTGAGGTCCAGACCATGATCTTTATCGAGCTTGTCAAAGTGTAATACAGCATTACCAAGTACTTGTCCCTGTCTTTGGTGCAAGCTGTGAGCCTGGTTGACTCAGGCTTCAGCTCTGTTTCATCTGTTGCTGTGTGCAAGTTCCTAAGCATGAACAGTCCTTTTCTGTTATGCATCAACCCTCGGTCCAATAATTCTACAAAACTGTAAGCAACGTGTTTTGGGATGAAACTCCCAATAAGAATCCGACTCCATTCGAGTGCCATAGAGTGGCAACAAGGGGAAAAAAATGAAAGAAAAAGAGGTCCTGAACATTAAGAAGAGAAAGCAGCTAGTCTAATACTTCAGGGTTTTGATATAACAAATGGAGACAAAAAGGGAAGGGAAGGGAAGGGAAGGAGGAGGTCAGGGGAAAAAGAAAATGATTAACAGTGGTAGAAAATCAAGCTATCATGCACAATTATCCTTTATTCCTAAATCCCCACCCGAAACTTTCTAGAATTTAAAACTGGCTCCTTAAAATCAAAATTACAAATATCTACCACCACCACATTTGATGAATTTAGGTTGAAACTCTTGAATTTGCTCAGATGAAAGTGAAATATATATGAGAGAACTCTTACCAACAATTCAGATCACGTCAAAATCATGGGAGAGACATTTAGATCACATCAAATTTGCCATAATTTTGAGACAATTAATTAATTAATTACCCCATCTTGATTATATGTATACAATACATATATGCATGCATATTATTAATTAACGAAGGATTTGCTATATTAAGAAAACAAAATTTGCTTTCAAGATCCCATTTTCTCATTTTGTTGGCAGCCTAGTTTAATTTGTCAATATAGTGATTTTTTTCTGAAATTCCATGGCATTTTTTTTTTCATATTTATAATAAGATTAAAATGAAAAAAGAAAGAAAGAAAGAAAGAAAGGAGAGGGGATAAGATAAGGTCTTTTATCTAGAGCAGATTGAAGCAAGGATAAATTACAACCAAACATGAATAAAGACAGGAAAAGAAAATGACCCAAGAAAAAAAATATTCTCCTC
Organism: Populus pruinosa; assembly: GCA_026413675.1. Lineage (NCBI taxonomy): Eukaryota > Viridiplantae > Streptophyta > Magnoliopsida > Malpighiales > Salicaceae > Populus > Populus pruinosa. The sequence goes on from JANKMR010000020.1 coordinate 9,981,885, forward strand.
CCCCCCTCTCTCTTACTGGGTGGTCAGAGAAGATGCATTGCCAGGAGAAGCAGAAGTAGTAGAAGAATTCTTATGATTATGCATCCAAACTTTAAAAACCTGTCTGGTAACCCCAATTCCTTCACAAAACCTCTCTACTCCATCTTCTTCATCTTTCCTTTGCAACTTCCACCCCAACTTCTCAGCAAACTCCGTCATCTTCTCCTTCTGTTCAGCTGTAAACTTTGTCCTAAACCTCTTCTTTCCACTCCTTTCACCTGACTCCACCACCATCATTGGAGGCCTGGAATTCCTCTCATTATTCCCTTCTGCATAGTCTATCATTTCCATCACTACTGTCTCTGAAGATGGTGAGTGCATAATGTGATCCCTTCTGTTGCTGTACGATACTTTGCGGTGGAAGTTGCGGTGGCAACCACAGGCTGCACATTGGAGGGTGGAAAGTGACGTGTCATCAAGGGTGAACTCACCACATCCATCTGTGGCATAGCTCCCAAGAGTGGCTGCATGGTTTCTTAGGCATTCTTTGTATAGATCATTCGTGCTATCACTTTCCATCGTGTTTCTGTCTCTCTCTATTTTCTGTCTCTCTTTCTTTCTCTTTAATTTGCCTGTAAATTTGGAGGGTGTAGATGTACTGTTCTGATGTACTCTAGTATAGTGTATATAATGGAAGCTAGGAAGGAGGGTTTGGATTCATATGACGGTCCTACATGGTTATTATTGTATTTTCATTAATATTTAATGCTACATATATTATATATATACAGTATGCTTTATTGCTCATCTTGAGAATCTTTTCTCAAACTTGCAAATGGCAATTTTTTTTAATTTGATGTGAAAATAATGCTTCGATCATAACTTTCTTTCGTGTTTTTTGTTTATCATCAAAGTTTACATACCTTAACTTCTCAAATATTTTATTCACACGGTACTTATTGGATATATTTGTTAATTAATTGACGTAGAAAACACCTAATTTAAAAGAATGTTTAGTTTGAATATTATATTAAGCTTTAAATTGCAGAGAAATTTAGTGTGATTGTGCTTAAATATTTAGTCATCTCGTATTATATATATCAACAGATTTAAGTATTTTTCTTCCGTATCCAAACTGAAAAGATTTGTCCTCTTGTTGTAATATTTAACCAAAATGAAGGGCTTCATTGTCCCAATAAATTAAAATATAAAACAAGCACAGCTAAAGGAATAAAGAGCCCCCCTCTATAGTATGGGTTAGACCAATAATTGACGTCGGGAATGCAGAAGCAAAAGAAAAGTCTTCGTGACTTTCGTAGAGGTTTTCCACAAAAATATCCAATTTATTATTTATTAAAATAGCATCCACACGGCTCGTCCAATTCATTCTTCTTTGTCTTGGGATCCATACAAAATAATTTTGAAGCATTTGAATGAATCAAAGTTAAAATGCATATAAAGATTTAATGAAAATGAATTAAAGAAGTAAAAATACTTTAATGGCCAGAAAAAAAAAAGAGATGACATAAAAGGATAAGAGATAAATAAAAAAAAAGATGCCAAAGACACATCAAGCTAGATAATTATATAACCATTAGAAAAATTTTAATTAAATAAGTTTGTATAAATTATTATAGAAAGAATTTTTAAAGTTTATGGTGAGTTACACCTATGATTTAAAGATAATGATATACTTAGAGGATGAAGACAAGAAGGCGAAGATAGAAAGGTTGAAAAGAGCTCCAATTTTTGTAAGAATTTTTTTTTAATTCCTTCTTTAATAGTATTTATAGTTTTAGCTTAAATAATAAAATAACTTAAATCTAGATTTTTCTTTTATCTTTTAATTTCACCTATGGACATACTTATTTTATTAAAACATATTATATGCATGCCAAACATAAAAAAAACATTTAAATATGCTAGCTTGCATCCAACTACCAAAAAAACAAAAATACATATAAAAACAATTTATTGGCAGGTCGTGCATATAAAACATGTACCTTTTAAGTTGTACATGTACAACTTATACATCCCATAAATAGTATTATTTAAAAAAATAAGTTTTTAATTGTGTTATTTTGAATTTAAATTTTTAACTATAATTTAGCTATTAAAACAAAAGGAGCTAAAGTTTTATATTTCAAATATTTACATTTGCTACTTCTGTACTATATATGATGCATTTCATGTACAACAACATCAATGATGCAAGCTATTTAATACGTAGCATTGTTTAATTATTAGGTAATTAGAATTAGTTTTAGTAGTTTAACCTAATTACTAGACAAAGCTTTAGTGGTTGATGTGGTTTAAACCTTGTTATCATCTTTATTATTAAACGTTCAAATTAACTCGAGATTTATTGAAGAGAGTACGTATTATACAATTTAAGTCTAATTGCTCTTATTGTACCAAAAAAAGAAAATGAAAGAGAAAAACAACTCCTATACAAGATCCATAGACCTAATTTGCAACCATTGCTTAAACACACGAAAGGAAACTCTAACAAGTAATGCTGTATATAGAATTATGTTCATTTCTTTGTAGTTTATGATAGCATAGGCTAGACTTTCAAGGTCTAGATTGTGGAATTTAAGTCCAAATTGCTCATATTGTACCAAAAAAAGAAAAAGAAAATGAAAGAGAGAAAAACAACTCCTATACAAGATCCGTAGACCTAATTTACAACCATTGCTTAAACACACGAAAGGAAACTCTAACATGTAATACTGTAGAATTATGTTCATTTCTTTGTAGTTTATGATAGAATAGGCTAGGCTTTCAAGGCCTAGATTGTGATAATGGTGCGAGCATGATTATTGTGAAGTTAGCGAGAGAAGCTGGCGAGGAGGGTCATAACTCACAGGAACTGGCTGCTGCTGCTACCTGCTGGTGTGGCTCACTTGATGTGTTGGAATCTTGTCGTTTTGGCTTTAGAGGTTGCTTTGCTTCCCTTTCAGCACTCAGTGTCCTGTCATTGTTCAATGGCTCACATGTATAGCACAACGCTACAAGCTGTAGCTAGCAGTACATTAATTAATTGGGCCCCAAAACAAGAAGGAATAGAGAGACATAGAAGATAAGAGCCATATTCATGAGAATAACTTAATAAGACGGAAGGGCAAGAAGAATGAAATCATAAAAGACTCTTATTTTGATGCCATGCATCATATTTATTATATCAACCAGATGGGATATATTAAAAGAAAAAGATTTTGGCTAGGTTGACTTTTATTACCATTTTTGATAATTATTGTGATTTTATTACCATTTTCGTCACTTTCATTTATATTTTGAAAGCTAGAGTAGGGAAAGTTTCTACTATATTCATGCTATATTTATTATTTAATAGGAAAAATATTTAAATACCTCAGCTCTATTTATCAAATTTTGAGGACTATATATATGAAATTAAATTTGGATTAGGTTTGATAATAACAATGAATAAATATAATAACTATACAAAAAAGCTCGCCCATTGGAAGTTTGTGATGGTATCATCCTTCGGATTCCTAGAAGTCTCTCTCATGGTATCTCAGATAAATAATATGTACAGACTTGAATAGCTGCATACAGTACATTTTTAGGGTTGCCTTTTGTTCATGTAAAAACCATCTTGTCAATTCAATATGACTCCTGCCAGGGTGAATGATGACGATGAGCATCATGTACTTGTGTTTTATGCCCTTGATTGTTGCTGAGAGAATATGCAGAGAAAGGAAAGGATAAAACAAAAGGTAAAGATGAGAAAAAAGATGGCTTTATACGATGCGCATGCTTCATGTCAAATCTGACAATTTATTGTGAACAGGGACCATTTGAAAAAAAAAAGAAAAGTTTAAAAAGAGCTTCGATAAATTGCGTAATTAACACAGTAAAAAAAATTGAAATAATACAGGATGTAAAAGTGTTTATGAAATACTAGATGTCGTGGTTTATAAATGTAATATTTTAATAATATAATGTTTTAAAATTATGGTATTTACTTAAATATCACTCTTATAAATTATAATATTATCATGGTTATGAACCGTAATATTTATTAGTAAATTATTTTGAGAAATGACCAGATATTTCAGAAAAAATAAAATTAGATATTAATCAAAACAACCTAATTTTTTTAGAAATAATTAGATTTTTTTGGCTATTGTCTAGTTTTGAAAAAAAATTTGAGTTTTGAGCATAAAAAATTTATAAAATTATAGTTTTTGTTGATCTGAAATTTAATTTACTTTATAATTTTAGAGAGTAAATTTTTTTATAATTTTGATAGAATTTGAATAAATTTTTCATTATATATGAACTATATCCAAAATCTCATCGCATTTAAAAAGACTTGAAAAAACCTTAATAATTCTAATTAACAAATTCTCACATTTCATAACCACAGCTAACTTTGAGGATGAAAAAAAATCATTTTAAATGAATAAAAAATATTTCATCCTATCTAATATTCAAGTAATTCTAAAATATAAAAATATAAACTATCCATCTATTTGCATCTACATCATCTTCTAGATGATTCAGGCTTATTAGTAATACAATTAGATCTATCTTCTTCACTTGCTTGAGTGATCTCATTTTCTTTCATAATATCATCAAGAATTAATCGCTCTTCAAAGACATTAAGTCTAGTATAGTAAGCATGTAATCACTAAGATGCATTAGTGTGAACTATGTTTTTTCATCAGTATTACAAAGATAAGATGTGGCATATTGACTTTCTTGTAGCATGAAACTAATCTAATATCAATAACACATTAAGGTTAAATTAAAAGTTCAACACATAAAACTCAAAATTTAACATTTCATAATTATAAAAAGATTTGACTACTTACGAGATTTTGAATTTGCTAGGCATATGTTGCTCGTATTGCATGTATCCAGGTAATGGAACCTGCTCAGGATCCAAAGTAATGACTTGAAGTGTGATACTCATATACCAAATCATATTCTCCTCATATGTAATCATGAGATGCATCTTTATAACTATCTCATTTCTCTGCGTACCCCCATAATGATATATAAGTTTCATATTGCTTAACTATCATAATCATCATTTTTAACTTGAAAAGTTATGACATGCAATGCATCACTTGAATCGATGTTGATTGAAATGTGTTGTTTATAGCTCAACTATTGCATTATCTTGTTTGAAAAATATAGCTCGACCATCTCAAAAATATTACTAGGACCAATGATGTTCATATATCCATCCCACTAGTGTAAATTGCGGAAGCAACCACCAATCTATCATCCTAGTAAGGCATCCACATTACTTGTAGAATATAAGTTTTTTAAATTTTAAACAATAATAGTTTGGTGAAGTTTAATGATTTTTATTAAAAATATGATTAAAAAAAATACTTGTACACCACTTAGTATTAAAATTATATCAGTTTAATTGTATTTTTTAAAGTTACAATTACACAACATAAATGCAAATAATTTCAAAATAACATCACAATAATACTTACATTTGAGTTGTAGATGAAGTGTAATCTCTATACTCTAAATAATCATAGACGACAATTAGGGTAACTTAGGTTTGCCCACTTAAAAATATTCCCATGACCATAACTATTAGTTAATTAAAAAAAACTTTTTAAATCAGTTATGTTAACAACAAATATTTAAAATCCAGATAGTTTTTCTCGTTTCGTGCATCGTGCATGTAGAAGTAACAAACAACTTTCAACCTATTTAACCCCCTTCATGCATGAAAGATATATATATATATATATATATATATATATATATACCCAAACATTAGAACCCTAAGTAAATAGAAGGATGAAGTCAAAATCTTCCATGAACATTAGATAAATTAAAAGTTCATATCTCTATCTGAGGTCATTAAATAATAAACTACCAAATAGATAGAGAATATATGCTTTGACATACCTACATAATACATTAAAATTATCATAATAATTTATGTTAATTTTAAAAATAATCAATACATTAGATTCATAATTTATTTTATACCTCTATAAGACCTTTTTGTTAGCATCAATTAGTAGTGTTGCAAATGTCTCTTCAATCCACTTAAAAAATACATTACCCTCTTTCAATTAAAAAAAAAAAGGATGTCAATCAAAATGATTACTTGCATAACATAATCTTATTATGAACACTTGAAATGTGACTATTCGTCCATCAATGGCCAGACTAAGCAAAACTGCAGGGTCCTGTAAAGTCAATGTTATCTCTTTATGCATAATATGAAATATATGCATCTCACATCTCCACCACTTAATCAGTGCATAGATCAAACCGTGATTAAATTTGATGTGATGTAGATAACTGATATATAAAAAATCTATACAAAACACATATGACTAAAATAGCTCATTTAGTCTCATCCACCTATGTGTACGGCAATATATTACATAAAAAGTTTAATTGTAAGTATATATATATATATATGTCAATCTTGTAACCGCAAAATAAAAGTGTCGGTAGGTTTAACATGCATGTACTGTGATTGATGCTCTTCATGAGCATAGTCATGCTTCCCCTGTTTATAATCATATTGACCTTGCTCATAGTCCTGCTCTCCTTGAATATCATCCAAATATGGATGATCTTCCACCTCGAGTGCATGACATCCTATCTAATAATACTTGTGTTTAATGTGAGACAAGATATGTTTAAAATGCTTTAAAAAATAATATACCATGACATGATAAAAAAAACAATATATATTTTGCACATAATTGTATTTTCATACATACTTTGTCATTCAAGATATGTTTTCTTATTATAGACTATGCCATTGCATATGTCATATCTATAATGTGCATGAACTTTTCTTGCATTTGTTTTATTGTGCAAACGAGTTGACATTTATCAACCACATCTGAACTTCCATGTATATGAGTCTGCTTCAACTTGAGGTCCATGTAATCTATCTATTCTAACTCGTTTGGTAATGGACAGAATGTCATGCTATATGTTGATTTATAGTTTTGAAATGTGTAATGATCATCAACAAACTTCATGAAATCCATGCGATTCTCAGCATAACATGTAAACATGGCTATTGAAATATTTGTTATTTATCATATGTGCATGTTCTATCTTTCAAATTGATTGTCTATCTAAATTCTTTAAGAACACCCGGTATGATAAGTGTTAATCTAGAAAACTTTTTATTTAAAATTAAATAACATTGCAGTATAATTTCTTAATTTAAACCTTTTTCAATATCAACTCAATCTCAATTATAAGAGCTAAATCTTACTATATTAGATTTTAAATATTAAGTTGACACATTTTTGCTTAACCCAACTCAATTTTAACCATGATTTTTATTTTATTATATTTTTAAAATATAATATTTAATAAATTTATGTTTCAGAAACACAATAATGTCAAATCATATTACTTCGTTAACATTTTACTTTCACTTTGCTATTTTTTTTTGAAAAAAGATTCGAAAAAATCTTAGACCACAAGTGTTAAATCACTGTCCTATCTTGTTACCTCATATTGATTCTGTTGCTACCAGTACTGAAGGCAAAGTCGGCAAGCTTTTTGTTTTTCAAGTTTCAGAAAAATACTACCAAGGATTTATGACCTCTGTTTTACATATTAAAATAATGCTGCTGCAATTCTCTGAAAGGCATATAGATCTGGCCCAGCCAATAGATTTGATTTTCAGCCGTGGTTAAAAAATGATTTTAGTTTAATTTTTTTTAAATGACATGTTTTGTTTATATATATATATATAAAGAATGAAATGATAATGTGTTGATTATAAATCTATCCAACTTATAACTTAAATTTTTAATCCAAGCCGGATTTAATAACTTAGTTACAAAAATATTTTTTTTTTGTTTTTTTAATTCTTAATTATAAAAATCTAGTGTTTTCCATGTTCTATCTATCTCAAAATTTGCAACTCTTTTACATAATTATCAATAAAATAAAATAGATTTAGGGTTATGTAGCTCGAATTTATCATTGAATCATCTACTTGAAAATAAAAATAAAAATAGCAAGCATTTGGGATGATTATGTAAAAAAAAAAAAACATGTAGCTAGCGCAAAAAAGGGCTGGGGGATTATATATAAATTATACATATACGACCCAGCATTAATCAGACAAGCACATTCCAACATGCGGTGTGGTGTCAAGAGTCCTCTTTGACTTTGACTTTGACCTCTACAAAGCTGCTTTGGTAGATTAGAGTAGTGTGAAAAATAATATTAAAAAAAAACCAAGTTTTTGATATTGGCCTTTCAGTGAGAACACTGTTAATTCTCATAATGTTTTAATTTTTTTTTATTTTCATTATTGTTTTTTATAAAAATTTAATTATTTTATTTTTTAGTTAATATGAAATTGTTATTTTATCCCGATTAAAGAATTATTATAATATCAATTCAAATTTGATTATAGATGAATTATATTTCACAAAATATCAAAAAATATAACTTTAATAATGAATTTATTTTTATTTTTATTTTATATACTTTTAAATTTATTTTTTAATATTTGAGTTAGTATATTTAAATTAAAACTTTATTGTTAACTTTAAAAAATTATATATATGAGTTAATAATTAATCTTAAAAAAATTTATATATTTATTTAATAGCTTAGGACAGGAAAAATTATATATATGAAAATATATTTGAGTTATTAGTTTCAAAACACCATTAAAATTTAAGTTTATTTTCGAATAAGATTATAGTTGTTTTTCTTAACAAAATGTTTTTAATAAGTTTTTTTTACAACTTTGTTTTTCTTTAGAATGAAAATGCTTGATAATTTTTTTTTCCTTTTCTATTACCATGTATTAAATAAAAGATACTTCAGGAAAAAAACAAAGTAATTGAATAAGACAGGATATATTTAACACGTGTATCCATATTTTCTGGATTTATCTAAAATATAGTTATTTATGTATTTATAAAAAAAAAACAAGTTAATTTTAAAAACCATTTTTTCCCCCTTGCTGCTCGAAATTGTGTTCTCTGCATGCTTTTTTCAATGTACGTTCAGCAATTATTTTTATGAAACTTCCCTTACTCGTTAAAAGGCAGCCCGTGGTGTATCGTATGAATAAGAAATGCTGGTTATGTTTAGTCGCTTTTTGTTTTTATATTTTAAAAGTATTTTAAAAAAATTAATTTTTTTTATTTTTTTAAATTAATATATTTTTTAATATTTTTAAAATATTTTAATGTGTTAATATTAAAAATAATTTTTAAACAATAAAAAAACATCATTAATATATATTTTAATATAAAAATTTATTTAAAAAATAACCATAACTATACTAACCAACAAACTCTAAAAACAAATTAGATAAGGATTGCTAGGCGTGTAAATCACCTGCCCTGGAATAAAAAACAAAAACGAGGAGAAAGATTTAGGCTAACAAAGTGAGAATTTGTTGAATAAAACCCGAAGCAAGTAATCTGCGAAGCCAGGCATCCCAGAATCTCTAAATCAATCATTTAACAATTATCATGTGAGAAACGTGTCAAGACACTTCAAGGAATTAGCTATGGTACTCCATCATTATTATTAGCTTGGAATCACAGCTTGCGGGCAAAGCCATCAAATCATCACAAGAAAGAAAGAATCAATTCGATATTTATATGATAAGACATTAATTATGAGAACGATGACTCCTCATCAGCTGAGGCCACAATTTGCAATATTAATTGGGTTTTTTTTCTTTTTTCTTTTTGACCTGAATGTTGGAGTTAATTTGTATTTATTTTAATTAATTTTATATATTTTAAACTATTCCTCAAGATTAATTGAGTTTTGTTTTTAGAATTAGATCACAGGAGATTGATAAAAAATTGTGAACAAGAAATCACACATTTCTGTTGAGAAGATCGGATTGTTATTTTCATGGAAGACAGAAGGTACATTTGTTAGGTTTTAAACACTTATCTGTCTCCCTTTCTTTTATCAATTTCATGGGTCCTCGCTCATGCATCCTGTAGTCAACTAGAATTCATAGCTTTTGGTTCATGAACATAGCCATTAGCCAGCTTCAACTTAAATGAATCTCATTTATGAATTTGTAATGAGGTATGCCTTTTTTTTTTTTGCTAAAACATGTGACAATGTTGGCTCTGTGTGTGTACATACATTCTTCAGTTCATACATTTTTGTTATTTTGGAACAATCAAGACGTGCCATTTTCAATGCACAATTGTGTGAACCATGAGGAGTTTAGCTAGCAATGGTATGAGGATTTCTCTCTCTTTCTATAATGGGTTCTCAGTTAGTATTAATAGTAAACCCATTCAAGAGTTGAACCGGCTCAAAAACAAGATTATGAGTTGCAATTAGTTATAAACAACTTCATTTAAAAAAATAATTTTTTTTGGATTGATGGATCATTGGTCAGATCTTATAACTATATTATTAATAGTTATTCTCAAACTAATTTAAAACTTAATTTAAAACTTATTATTTATATGGAATATAATTTTTTTACTTAATGAGTAGTGTAATTTGTTTGTTTTTAATTATTTTTTATACTTCACCCTCTTCTCTTTTTCGTACTAGAAATCTTAAATGTTAACCATTGATCATCTATACACTTGATTTTTTTTTTTTTTTATAACTAGGGTGCCGATCAAGTCTTGGAATAGCAATGGGTGACAACTCTCACATTTCTTCTTTTTCTATGATCCGATTTGATATCAAATTAAAATGCTTGGAACACGAGCTGTCATTAATCTATTCTCCCATTCCTTTTCTTTATCTTTTTTGCCTTTTCCAACGATGAATGAGCCACATTTGTTATCAAAATGCTTGGAACACAAACAAGCACTCAACCTAGCTATTCTCCCTCTCTCCCTCCTTTCAATGGCGCATGAGCAGATTCGACGTCAAATTGCTTGGAACACAAACAATCACTAAGCCTAAATGTGCACATGTTCCTCGAGTACAGTACTCCTTTCATGCATCCACGACCATACTGGATGATTTGGAGATTAAACTTTGAGAATTACCAAGAAATCCAGGGATTGGGTTTTTTGCTGCAAATTATCATTTTCTTATTGAATGAAAAAAATGGGAGATTTTTTCTCTGAAGGTAGTTTGATCTTTTTTGAAAATGCATTTGTTATTAAAAAGTTGTTCATGAGTTTACTAGCCTTTTCAAGTTTTTTTATATAGTAAAGTCACGTTTCTACTCCAAGAATCAACAACATCTATAACTATTGACTAATGATTAATTTATCTTTTTAAAGACTTTAATACAATTAAAATACTTCTTTATTCAGGGTTAAAAAATATTGACGGTTAACCAAAAGTTTTTTTTAGTTTTTCCCTTATTAAAATGCAATAAAAATACATGTTTGCCCTTAGAAAATACAAAAAATAAGCTTTTTGTTTAGATATGTTTTTGTCCTTTCACACTAGTTTTTTTTTTTAATTTTTAGGATAATGAGGGATATTTTTATTTTTTTATATTGAATTTTTAATTTTAAACTACTAGCGTATGCTTATTATATATCAATGCAGGGATGATATCCATGCTTTTTAAACGAGACATGAGATGCCATCTAGTAGCCAAACCTGCACTACTGCTATGTTGTTGGAAGTAGTGTCACATTCTTTTTTTTTTTATTGTATGATGTATAAAAATAAATGATGAGTGGTTTGTCACTAGTGATATTTTTTTCCCTTTCTTTTCTTTTTTTTTGCTAGGAAAAGTGCATGATTGTTCTTTTTATTTTTGTTATTTTGATTTCAGTTTTAATTTTTAATTTTTTAATTTTTGTTCTTATTCAATCAAAGTTTATGTTGTTTTATTTATTTCAATTTAACCCTTATTTTTTTGATTTATTTTTTATTTTTTAAAGTTATTTTTCATTTCAATTTAACCCTTCAATTGAAAATTTTTATTTGCCATCTATTTTTTTTATACCCTTATTTTTTTTAATTATAATTTATTTAGATCTTTTTATGCAATTGATTTTTTTTTTTAGTTTCATTCTTGTATATTTGATTTGCTGTAAATTGTGCTTCATATTTTTTTTGTAGTACTTTCAATCTAATAACCCAAGTCATGAAAAGTTAATGTTGTTTGACATATTTTTTTACTTATTTTTTTTATGATCATATTATTCTACATAAGTTTTTTTTTTTAAAGTTTATTGGTTTTGTGATTATCTTTAATTTTTTATTATAAATTTATTTTGATGTTATTACTCAAATTATAAATTTTAAAGGTGTTTTTTAGTTAGATTTTTGCATAAATATTTTAATTTATACTTTGAATTTTTTTATATAAAAAATATATCAAAATAGCCTATATATTTTAACCCGTGGCGAAGGCAGTCTTGGCATGATGAATCTTGACAATGGTGCAGCTCTGCTGTTCTTCGCCAGGAGACCACGAGACAAGTTGGATTTTTATCTAATGTTCCAACAAATGACACTGTTACTTGCCTAGACATAGACTGGCTGGAAATTCCATTATATTCAAGGAACCTGGTTACAGAATCAGACACCATGCTGGCACCTCTTAAGAGAAACCTTGTTTTTTTATTGATAGTGAAGAAGTTTGGTCTTAAAATGGAGATTAAAAAGTGAAGGCAAAGAAAAAACTGAGCTTGAGATCAGTAACTACAGCCTAGATCTTGAAAGGGACTTTCAATTACTCAATTATGGTTGAACAATGCATGAATCCAGCAGCTCTTTTTTAGGGTGAATTTGGTACTGGATTTCAAAAGTATTTTTTTTAATTTTTTTTATTTTAAAATAATATATTTTTGATATTTTTAAATTATTTTGATGTGCTGATTTTATAATTTTTTTTTTAAAATAAAAAATATTATTAAAATACTTTTATAAATAAAAAATACTTTAAAAAACAATCATAACCACACTTCCAAATACATTCTTAAAGTATTTGAGATTATGATAATGATAACAATTTAAAGTATTTTTTATTTAGAAATATATTAAAATATTTTTTAATTTTTTAAAAATAATTTTTAATATTAACATATTAAAATAATATAAAAATATAAAATAAATTTTATTTTAAATAAAAAAATTAAAACATGAGGGAATCCTAAGCATTTTGTTAGTAAAATACTTTCATATCATGTGCATGTATGCATCAGGTACAGAACTTATCATGCATCTAATCTTGATCAAAAAAATAAAAAATAAAAAATTGGAACTTTAAGATTTGGTTCTCTGCCTTCAAAGATTTTGTTTTGCTAAGCAAAGGAATACTTGAAGATTGAATTCAAAACCCACTTGAGAGTTAACTAGGGCTATAATTACTAAATTATGGAATGCTGCTGTTGACTAGGGAACCATGAGGCAAGCTTTGATTTTAGCCATTAATGACTGGGCAGAATAATTTAGATCTGTGGCAGGCAGAGCTTGGCTGGATAACTCATTTGGTCTGCCTGACCGCCTCCTTCAGCCTATCATATCAGCTCCTTCTCTCCTGGTGCTTTTCTTTTCATCTGCCTAGGTTGGTTTTTTAATCTTTTATTATTTTCTTTTTATTTTTGTAATTTTTTTCTATTTTTTTTATATCTTATTTTTTATTACTTTCTGATTAACCCTCAATGTATCACCTTCTTCCAAAAACAAAAGACTTCAGGAGGAGGAAAGGACATTTAACATGGAGATGAAGGACAAAACTTTCTTATATAAAGAGTAACAGCACTGAATACAGGACTTGAACTCAAATATGTAGCTCAAAGCAAACGGGCGGTTATTATTCTGTTTGGTAATATAATTATGATTATTTTTAAATAAATTTTTATATTAAAATATATATTAATAATATTTTTTTTATTTTTTTAAAATTATTTTTAATATCAGTATATTAAAATAATTTAAAATATATAAAGTTTTAATAAAAAAATTTTAAATTTTTTAGAAATATAATTTATATCACGTACCTATAATTTTTATATTGTATTTTTTAAAAACATGATTTGCATCATGTTTTCAAAGGATAATTATAATTATAATTTTTATATTGTTAGAGTGATCGTTTTTTTAAGTATTTTTTATTTGAAAATAAATTAAAATAATAAATTTTTTAAATTTTATTTTTAATATCAATTTATCAAAACATTTTAAAAATATAAAAACAAAAATTAATTTGAAATAAAAAGAAAAAAATATTTTTTGAAAATATACTTTTGAAATATAAAAAGAAAAAGAAAAAGGTCTCAACGGTGTAAAGGTTTTGGAAGTGACTGGCTTTCCATGCGTTTCTTTTTTCATTTTACGAGGCTGGCCATTCATCAGGCGAAAATTGCTTGTACGGGTGCAAACACATCACCCCTGCATGCTGGCAACATAATGGCTGCCACCAAACTACCAACACCGCTGCAGCTTTCACCATGCCACCACCACCGTCAGCAACTTTAGTTCATTTTGTTGAACACAGCAATATCTACGTCCAGTCAAGATGATCATCTAGCTCCACTGTATCACTGTCATCATCTCCGCCATGTCACTACCAATGCAAGACATCTTTTGTAACCTTATCATCATCATCACTGCCGAATTTGAGGAAATGCAATGCCACCTTTATGCCTAGTTAACCTCGCCATTGCCCTAGTGCCAACACCCTAATCTCTAATGAACACACCATCAGATTAAGTGGCATTCCAAACATTCCAACAATAATAACATTAGATCCCTTTCAAAACCCTGCCTTTACTATTTCAGTATCATCAGATTAAGGATTACTTAAGATTATCCTCACAGGCATGCTTAAACATAGCTACAATTCGTAGTATATACTTGACAACAGCTAAAGAGGTGACTTAGAGCACAGGAGGATCACAAAAGTGTAAGTTTAAGAGCAAAGATAATTCCCTGCTGCTCAAGACGCTAGGATTTCTCCAACTCAGTTCAAAAAATGTTAAGAAATATCAACTGTCAAGCAAATGCTATTAAATGCCATGTCGCTTTTCTTCTTTGTTTTTTCCTTTTTCACTACGAAGCTTCCTTTTTTTTTTTTAATCATAGCAAACTACATTTTTGGCTAAATATTTAATGATGTCCACACATGGCAGCACGGCTACATGCCATATATTGGGTTGCATGAACTCCTGCTGTACTGGACAGCAGGAAATTCTTGTTCTAAGATTAAATGCCAGCAAAGTCTAGAATATATTCTAAATTAACTAGATTTCTTTCAGGTACCAATTAAGTCTTGTGGGGTTAGAAGGTGTGGAACTCTATTCCTGGAATGAATATATTTACAAGGTTTTAGCATATTAAACCTTCAGTGCAGTAATTGTTATGCTTTGGAAAGAGTTTCGATACCTTTCTACTCAAAGCAGCTTCACAGCAAAACCATCTTTAATTTTCATGTAGCTGAAGCCTCAAATTCTTCCCTGTCAATACCCTAATCCACTCCGCTATAAAACAAAAGTCAAATAACCTGAAAAACCTTAAGATACTGTTCACAGCACCCCGGTAGATTTTGAACAGGTTCTAAAAACTTAATTTCCACTCCAAATTTAACCCCTCTCACAAACTCCAATCATAGAGACAATCTTTCAATTATATAGCCGTCTTTCAGGAACTGAAATTCGATTAAAAATGTCTTCTATTATAGGACTACGAGGAATCCTCATAGCTGTCTTCCATCATGACCACTACATGTAGCAGGAGACGTAGCATAAACAGGCCTAGCAAGCAGGATAGCTATGGCAATATAAAAAAAATAACCATCTTATGGGACCATCCGAGCTAAAAACGAAAGCTAGCAGGATAGTCCTATGCATGATATATAAGACCATTGACTCATGACAAATATGCCTTCACCAGACAAAATAAATTACTGACACATGCAATACCCCACATTGATGAGGGGAGATCTAAAATTATCATGTTGCTAAAACTCTATCAGAAAAAAAGAAGAAGAAGCAAAATATCCTCTATGATTTATCCTAATGAACAGACACATATGGATTTTACAGCAACTATGATGATTAAACAAGAAGTTCAGCAATTGCAACAAATTAATGCAATACAAGCATGATTATCAGGTGATATGAGTCCATGAAAAAGACCTAAAAGATGCCTCGAATATTCTAAGTTAAATGATAAGACACCAGAAATCATCGGTTACCCCTTACTCCAACATTTAACTAGCAAAACTCATCCACACATATATACTATTTTTTCTTAATAACGAAAACAAGAACACTGATAGTTCAATGAAACTGTACCATCCTGCCAAAACTCATCCACATGGACTTATTAGCAAGGAAAAGTTGTCTTACTGATAATGTGGCAAACCTCAAGCAACTACCTCAAAAAATCTAAACTAAGTCAAGCTGAAATAACTGTATAAGGAATGAGGCACCCAGATTCACCATAGTTAGATTTGCATTTCAAATTATTAGATGAAATAGAATGCATATACATAAATTAAAAAACAAAATCAAGGAAATCTCTTAACAATTAACAGTAGCAAGGAGAGAAAAAAAATCCATCTCATATATTTTAAAAAAATCAGGAGAAAAAGATGAAGTAAACTCAATCTAGAAGGTCAAGGAAGGAAATCATCAGCTGTCACCGCCCAACTGTCCAGCCACCAACCACTTTCACACCATCAGCCACAACCGCCTTCACATTTGAAGGTTGAATTTTTTTATTTTAAATTCATGTATAAATAGACAGTTAAGCTTATGCAATTATTTGTGGAGAGATTTGAGAGAAACACAGAGAGAAAGAGAGAAAGAAAGAGGGTGTGTATTCAAAACTTTTGTTTAATTTTTGTAAGCTTTTGTTCTTGAAATAAAGAGTGTTTTATCCCCTACGAGTATTTCAAAACCATCACCAGTGGTCTCTCTCACCAACAATTGGTATCAGAGCCCGTTCATCAGAAAAACAGAGGTATTTTTGTAGATACCTGAATTTTCAAAGTTGTCAAAAACAAGTTTTGATCATTCCAAAGTGTAAAGCTCATCAATACGAACTCAATGGTGTAAAAATTAGATTAATCGGAGCACGAGGTGACCCACACTCTCCATCTGAAATTTCAGTACTATAGCCTATGCGTCTCGAGGAAGAAGACGACTGAACCACACATGCACCATATTTGAGCTGCACCAAGCCATCTAAGCCTATACAGAGCCGAGCCACAAGCTGAGCCAGCTCCAAGCCATATTTCGAAGCCGAGCCAAGCCAAGCCAAAAAGAATATTCCCTGGAATATTCCCGGTTTAACCCTAACAAACCGCCCAAATTAGTTTTTGGACCGGTTCACCCCTTTTCTGACCTATTTTCTACAAAGTTAGACCCATTCCCTACTATTTGGACCATTCTGAATCCATCTACGGTGTCTGTTTTGTCAAATTCAACTTACAGAAGGTGATATAGTCATTCAAAGAGCAAAATGACTACAAAAAATGCACAAACACTCATCCTGAAGCTGACCAAAGACAATTATGATAGTTGGTGCATCAGAATGAAGGCATTCCTTGGTTCACAAGAGTGTATAAACATTGTGCAATATGGTTATGACGAACCATAGTCTAAAGAATCAGAAGATGCTTTACTAGAGGCACAAAAGCAAGTCCTTAAAGCCAATAAAAAGAAAGACAAAGACCATAATTTATCAAGGTCTTGATAAAGCCATATTTGAGATTATTGTTTCCATAAAAACATCAAAAGAAATATGGGAGGCTCTCCAACAAAAATACAAAGGTGCTGATAGAATAAAGAAGATTCATCTCCAATCTTTACGAGGTGAATTTGAATTGTTACAAATAAAGTCCTCATAATCCATTTCTGATTATTACACAACAATTATAGTGATAGTCAATCAAATAAGAAGAAATGAAGAAGCCCTTTCAGATGCTCAAATTACTGAGAAAATTTTGAGATCCCTAGATCCAAAATTTAATTTTGTTGTTGTCACTATTAAAGAGTCCAAAAAGGTGGACAAGTTAATAGTGGATGAACTTATGAGTTCTTTACAAGCTCATGAGCAGAAGATTGTAAAAAGAAATGGAGATAAGGCAATTGAGCATGCCTTATAAGTGAAGTTGTCTCTCAAAGATAGATATAAGCAAGGAGAGCCTTCAACAAATGGAAATACCACTTGAGGAAGAAGTCAACAAACACGAGGAGGATTTCAACTATTTCAAGGTAGAAGTTCTTGGAATATAGGTTTTAAAGGAAGAGGTGGTAGAAACACCACCAGAGAAGGTCGAGGACAACAAGCATTCACTCCTAGAGAAAGAGAAGGCGGTTACAATAACTGTGACAAGAGGAATATTCAGTGTTATAATTACAATCAATTTGGGCATTATAGCACTGAATGTCAAAAGAAAGCTCCATTACAGGTACGTGAGCATGCCAACTATGTAGAGGAGGATGCCAACAATAGAGGAGCAGCTGCATTATTTGTCTAATAAGGACTTGACAAGAATCAAGAGAATATTTGGTATCTTGATTCTGGAGCCAGTAATCATATGTGTGGCTAATGAGATTTATTTAGTGATCTAGATGAGACCATACAAGGTTTTGTCACCTTTGGAGATACCTCAAAAGTTCCATTCAAAGGTAAAGACAACATCCCAATCAAGTTGAAGAATGACGATCATAGCTACATCGCCAATGTCTACTATGTCCCAGCCATAAAACAAAACTTGGTAAGTATAGGTCAACTTCTGGAGATAGGCTATACACTTTATATGAAAAATTATCATCTGACAATTACAGACTATAATGAAAGATTAATTGCCTATATAAAAATGTCCAAGAAGAGGATGTTTCCTTTAAACATCCAATATGATGCAGCGAAGTGTTTGAGTGCCATCACCAACAATGAAGAATGATTATTGCACCTGAGGCTTGAACATATGAATTTCACAAGTCTGAAGATGCTAGTAAGCAAGAAGATGATCAAAGGTATGCTCCACATTAATCATCTAGAAGAAGTCTGTGAGAACTGTCCTCAATAAACATCACAGATCTAATTTTGCCAAAGAATTTAACTGGAAAACAAAGAAGCCACTGAGTTAGTGCACATAGATGTGTGTGGTCCTATAAAGCCTATGTTGAATGGACAAAATAGGTACTTCCTCACTTTCATTGATGATTTTAGCAGAAAGACATGTATATATTTTTTGAAAAGAAAGTCAGAAGTGTTCAATTGTTTTAAAGATTTTAAAGCAATTATTAAGAAGCAAAGTGGCTATAAGATCAGAACCGTGAGATCTGATCAAGGTGGAGAATATACAGCAAATGACTTTAAAGCTTTTTGTACACAACAAGGTATCAGACATCAGACAACACCAGCTTATACACCATAACTGAATGGTGTAGCTGAGAGGAAGAATCGAATGATTCTTGACATGGCAAGAAGTCTACTCTAAGAAAAGAAGTTGCCTAAATAATACTAGGTTGAAGCTGTATCATGTGTAGTGTATCTACTTAATTGCTGCCTAACCAGAAGTTTGCAAGCTATCACTCCATAAAAAGTATGGAGTGGTCACAAACCAAGTGTTAGTCATCTTCGAGTCTTTGGTTGTGTGGCATATGTAAAGATTCTAGATGCAAGAAAGACCAAACTTGATGATAAAAACGAGAAATACATCTTTGTCGGATACAATAAGAGAAGGATGGGATACAAGCTGTATAATCCCATCACAAAGAAGGTAATTATAAGTAGAGATGTTATCTTTGAAGAAGATAAAACTTGGTAATGGAATGATGATCAAAAAATAGTTAAATGGATCAGCACTGACTTGATCCTTGAGGATGAAAAAGTACCAACAGTACTTGTAGAAGGTCCGATAGTACTAAAAAATAAGCCACAAAGTCCAGTATACAGATTTTCTGTATTCAATAAGAGAAACACATCAAAATCATCATCAACACCATCATTACCATAACCATCATCAGCCTTCATTAGAAGGACCAAGAAGAATGAGAAATCTAGAAGAGCTGTATGACGCCACTCAAGTAATGGAAGATACAACTTAATTTTGTTTCTTTGTAGATAATGACCCACTTAGCTTCAATGAAGCTATCACAGAAGAGAAGTGGATAGAAGCAATGGATGAAGAAATACATGCCATTAAGAAGAATGATACCTGGAAGCTAACTTATCTACCAGAAAATAAGAAAGCAATAGGTGTCAAATAGGTCTATAAGACAAAGAAGAATGCAACAGGAGAAGTGCAAAGATACAAAGCAAGATTAGTGGCGAAAGGCTACAAACAGAGATAGGGCATTGACTATGAAGAAGTGTTTGCTCCAGTAGCCCGACTAGAGACAATCAGACTGATGATCTCACTAACAGCACAACATAGTTGGAAGATCTATCAACTCAATGTGAAGTCAACATTTCTAAATGGCTTCCTAGAAGAAGAGATCTATGTTGAACAACCACTTGGATACATTGATGCTGAAAATGAAGGCAAAGTAAACAAGTTAAAGAAAGCCCTCTACAGTTTGAAGCAAGCTCCACGTGTTTGGAATGCCAAAATTGACAGGTATTTTCAAGATAATAGATTTGAAAAATATCCATTTGAACATGTAATTTATGTGAAGAAAGAAGCAGATGACAATATATTATTTGTGTGCATACATGTTGATGACTTGATCTTTACCGACAACAATACTACCATGTTCGAAGACT